>CM065919.1:44768501-47650472 GCA_033439105.1 Magallana nippona
TATGATTGGTTGGAATGAGTTCATATGTTAACTGGAAGTGTTATCTAGTGAATGATTGACTTGTAAATCTTAGTACTAAATTGATGGTATTTAATTTATTTGAAATGCTACATAACTGTTGTTGAAAATAATTTGTTGTTGTACATCTTCTAAACAAGTAAAGTAATTTCATAAATAAGTAAATCGATGGATATTATATGATCTAGTTGTACTTATGTAAGAAGTACTTGAGAAAACGCGGCAGTTAAAATGAGTACCAGTAACATGTTAAACAGTTGAGATGTTGAGTTGTTGGCTGGTTTCTATTGTTGAATAGTTGAGAGGTTGACTTGTTGACTTGTTTCTATTGTAGACTATTTGAGAGGTTGACTTGATGACTGGTTTCTATTGTTGAATGGTTGAGAGATTGACTTGTTGACTGATTTCTTTTGTTTGTTGAATATTTGAGAGGTTGACTTCTCAGCTGGCTTTTATTGTTAAATAGATGAGAGGTTGATGTGTTGACAGGCTTTAATGTTAAATAGTTGAAAGGTTGACTTGTTGACTGATTTCTATTGTTCAATAATTGAGAGGTTGACGTATTGAGAGGCCTTATTGTTGAATAGTTAATAGGTTGAATTGCTGACTGGTTTCTATTGTTGAATAGTTGAGAGGTTGACTTGTCGGCTGGCGTTTATTGTTAAATAATTGAGAGGTTGACGTGTTGACAGGCTTTATTGTTGAATAGAGTTGAGAGGTTGACTTGATGATTGGTGTCTATTGTTGAGTAGTCGAGATGTTGACTTGTTGGCTGGCTTTTATTGTTGAGTACTTGAGAGATTGACTTATTGGCTGGGTTTTAGTGTTGAATAGTTGAAAGATTGACTTGTTGGTGAATAGTTGAGAGATTGACTTGTTGGCTGGCTTTTATTGGTAAATAGTTGAGAGGTTGACTTGTTGGCTGGCTTTTATTTTTGAATAGTTGAGAGATTGACTTGTTGGCTGGCTTTTGTTTGTAAATAGTTGAGAGGATGACTTGTTGACTGGTTTCTATTGTTGTATAGTTGAGAGGTTGACGTGTTGACAAGACATGGTTGTTGAATAGTTGAAAGGTTGACTTTCCGACTGGTTTTCATTGCTGAATACATAAAAGGTTGACTTGTTGACTTGTTTTTTTAAATATATAAATCAACTAGTTGACAATGCGTTAAATGGTGTACTGAATTCTGTTTATTCAAATAATAAAATAATAAAATACTTTCTTTGGTTGTTCATCAAGATATAAAGGCAGCTAGCATTGCTGTACATGACCCACATCAGCGGGTATTGAAAACTTTTTTTTCAATGACGTTAATTTGTTAATATTGCTCGTTAATATTTTGTATTCATTTTGTATGACAGATTATTTTGTCAATCTTTTTTATTTGGTATATGTTGGTTATCTGTTAGTTATTTGTTGATTTTTTACCAGATTTATTAGTTGAATGAAAAGTAAACTGGCTTTTTTAAAGTTTATCCAAAATAAATGTTGCTGAATCTTTAATTCTTAATTCTATATAGAAATAATATGTAGCATTAAATTAAATGTAATTGTTAAGGAGGATATCAACACATTTCATCATTTCTATTCTTTCACATTGTTGAACACTCTAGTAGAAAAATCCTGTTGTACATGAAATGTTAAAAGACACGTGCGTTTATCATGTCAAAATATGTACAAATGAACGTTAAAAAAAAATTCGTTTAAAAAAAACTGATTAACAAATTTAAAGCGATATTTACAAAAATTTAATAATAAATGTCCACTGCAGAGATTAAAAACAAAACTAGACGGCATATGTAATTAGGTTTGGTTGATTTCGGAGGACAAGAAAAATCTATAGGATGCATCACATTGCACAACACAATTTGGAGAAACATAAATTTTACGTAACACGTACCAGACTGGAGTGTTCATCCTCCGAGATATAAGGATGGCGTTGGTGATGATAGATAACATTGAAACACATGCAAATTTCTCCACATTAACTGTCTCTTCAGTGTTTTACTTATTATATTTGTCAAATTGCGATAAAATTGACATTCAGCAACTTGCAAAACATCTGAAAAGATTTGACGAAGCGAACAGCGGTTTTATCTCACAATTTATATGGCGTATCTAAGCCAGGGTCATGATGTAGGAATAAAGAGAATGGTGCGATGATATAACGAGAGGAAGTGTAAAATTGATAGGTCCCATCTGTGCAAGAGAGAGAGAGAGAGAGAGAGAGAGAGAGAGAGAGAGAGAGAGAGAGAGAGAGAGAGAGAGAGAGATATGATAGTAAAGGTGGGTTTATTTTTTTCTAATATCATTATAAAATGCCTTCAGTTTTAAGATTTAATGAAAGAGTCATTTTGTTCATTTCAATTAGATTTTAATTTGATGAATCCTCTTTAGCTAAACACTTGAATATGACGTACTAAATATTCAAAATGAAGATACTGTTTACCAAATGATAGACTTGCATTTGCATGTTAGAAACAGCATTTTATACAAAAATTAACACAAGAATTTTAATTCCAGTGCAAATGAAGAGCATTTGTTTGAGATTCTAAAATTCGGTAAATTTTCCCCTGAAATGAAATTCGATAATAGTTCATAATCCTCTCCTATTTGCATTTTTCTAGAATTCCCATAGTGTACGCACTCTCTACATCAAAAATCAAATAAGTGTATTAGAAATCTTGGCATGCCTTCAGTCGACGAATCTAACCAGTTTTCAAACGCGAATTTACGTAATTATATTCTGAGGTCTTGGATGAAAATTAGTCTTAAGTCTTTCCAGAATCAAACCTTCCCTGTTGTAGCACAAAACCTTTCCAGCGGCGACATAAATTTCATATTTGATGCAGGTGGCTTTTAAAACAGACCGCTGCTATGTTTGAGACTATATAATTTCTTCGTAGTGTGTAGTTATTTGCTAGGAAGCGAAAATGCAGAATTTTTCTCAAGAGAAAACCCTAGCTCCTAATTAATTAAAGATATTGCTAATGGTTTATGAAAAGGCAACCTTTTAATGAAAACAGCAACATAATGATTAAATTCAAACCGGCAATCTCTCTTGGTATGAGAAAATACGGGTAAATGAAAACATGCACGTTCGAGATAGCAACAATTAAGCTACATTAGTTTTATTTTAATAGCAAGCTCTTATTTAAAAAAAAAATGAAAGAAATTCTATGAGGTAATAATTTTATAATGGCGCTTTTCCAATCGATTAACTGACAAAATATAGAGCAAATCTATACAAGTCTATCAAGATGAAATGAAATGTATCAGATATAGAGAAACTTAAATTACTATCATAATGACTGAATTTCTCTTAGCTAAATCGTGATTATTTCGGTAGGTCAAAATCAAAGAGCTTTTTCTTTTCTTTTCTTTTGTACAGATGAACATGTACAGTGGTGTTAATGAACCCACTTGTCAGTCTTGGAACCGTACTGAAATTAAAAAAACCCAACAAATTGGCAAAAATGACAATGAAAAACAGCTCAATTTTTGTTAATGTTCTTTTCATCTTCATAGGTCTTCATTGCATTTTTTATTCAGCAGAAATATTATCATTGTTGTGTTCATTTTTCATCGTCATCATCCTCATCTATTTATAACTTTTTTAAACTGAACAATTTTGATAGTGGTCATCAAAGTCACGATTTATCAGGATTATCGTCAGCCTCTTAAAGTCCTTATTGTCGTCCTATCTGTACCATCAGACTAGTCGTCGTGATCATCATTATCATAACCACAGTAGTGGTCACATCATCGTTGCATCATCGTCGTCGTCGTCGTCATCATCATCATCATGACCATCATCATTTTCGTCATCATTAGTATCATCATCATTTATTTATTTCATCATCATCATCATCATCTTCTTCTTCTTCTTCTTCTTCTTCTTCTTCTTCTTCCCCATATCATCATCATATCAGTAGCATAGTCGTCGTCACCATCATATTCATATCATCGTCAGATAATCACCATTAATTGGTGACATTTAGTTTGTAAGACATTTTAAGTACTACGAATATATGCATGTATTTCAACAAGGCATCTTAAAATAGAGTAAATGTACCAAATTCAAAAGTCATTTTTGTTTCTTTACTGTCATTTTTTTAATGAGAGTTAGACTAGTGAATCTTATAGGCAATAAAGTAGTAAAAATCATTGAAATATGATATCTCAAGGTTATATTTTTTTTTAAACTTTCAGGTGATTTCCACTTCGACGACCAATACGTAATCGTTTCACGTCTACGTGTTGTTAAGGGAATAAAACATGTTTAAGAGTTATTTTATTTCTAGAATTCATGTTTGATGTGCAAGGTACATTTATTTGCTTTTTCAAGCATAAAAATATCAGAGGAATTTTACATTATTGTCATGTGACTGTGCAGGAAGTATTACTAAAGCTACGCATGCTCTGTCGATCAAAAGTTGACAACAGGATTAATTAAGCATCGCTTCCTTTGTAAATGAAGAGAGAGAGAGAGAGAGAGAGAGAGAGAGAGAGAGAGAGAGAGAGAGCTATTTATTTTTGCTTCAAATCAACTAAACACATTCACTTGTTTTTAAACGAGGGATGTACAATTGATAGCTAGATTGTTTGTTTACTAATTGAAATTTAATATTAATTTTAAATTAATCGAAGTATGAATTATAACGTGAATAAACAATTCAAGTTAAAACAATTTCAATTTAAAAATAAGACTTGTTCCTTTTATATGACAAATGCTTTCAGATATCATTATACAAACAATGTAATCAGCCAAAGCACTAAAATAAAACCTTTAACGAAGGATTGTCATTGCAGTGGAATTGTTTAAAACTGTTACAGTAACCTATCCACAACTGTTGATAATAAAAAAATCAATGACCATAGATGAAACCTATTTTCTTCTTTCCAAATGAGCTGCATTTGTTTTAGAGACAATCACAAAAAAGGATCAATATGTTTCCTTTGAAATACAGGAGAACAAAAAAGTCAAAACAAAATTTGAAAAGACAACCGTAATGGAACATGGAAATCCTGGAAAACGATAAAGGACGACCCTGTCATATTTCCTGGTCCAGTTGTAATCTGTTTTCACATTGTTAACTTTTCTAAAGATGTGTTTTAATCCTATCATTGAGTTTTTGTTCAAATAATGAAATATTATCGGTTGACCTGCATCTGAACCTCAGGATTTAGAAGTCTAAGTTAATTGGGAAACGTAGAAATGTGAAGAAAAAAAGACATTTGAAGTGTTATCTTTGCAATGCAAGCAAATACTGTTGAAAATAACACGAGGTATTAAGTATCCCTAAGTAAAATTGATATTACGATATTTTGATTACGTAACTTCAAAACAGCCATTTCTGTGTTTCGAACACTTTACGATTACTTTAATAAAGATCTACAAGGGATTGTTTGGACTTTATTTCGGAGATTTATCTTGCTGCTGGAAGACATTGATTGTGATTTAAGTGTGTATTCTGAGATTAACATTCCGCGACCCGCTGTAATCACTCTGCACAGCTCAAAGGTAGGAACTATTTGCTGCTGTTATGGCAGAACTTCAAAGTCTCGTTCTCGCTAAAAGTACCGCGTCCCTAAGACACCGTGTCATTTTCCAAGTCATGTTACCAACTTCCGTCACCTAACGATGAAAAGCCAGTCCCTCCGGAGTCTTGCATACAATAATGCAAACGTACCACCTCTGGAATGGCCGTAAATTCCTGCGGCGGAAGGATACATGAATGTGATCGGGACTAGGGTGTATGCAGTTAACTGTTGTATCCCGATCTTTATGGCTTACGTGGGTGTCTATGTTAGTAAATAAGATGAAAAAACATTAAGAAACAACTGTATCTAATTGCCATTGGGAAATATGATCCAAGCTCTTGCTACTCTTTGATTTATAAAACGGTTCACCGAAATGTGCAACTATAATCAAATGCGAATTGAAAAACTCAGAATTTCAAATGAATGTTGCAGCGATAATTTTTGTATGAAAGACATTTTTAACACAAACGTCTCTGTCTGTCTGTCTGTCTGTCTGTCTGTCTGTCTGTCTGTCTGTCTGTTTGTTTCTCTCTCTCTTTCTCTCTCTCTCTCTCTCTCTCTCAACGGATGTACATGTATAAGAAACTCAAATTCTAGACTCGAAAAAATCAACACATAAAGCATTCAATTTATTGAGCAAACAAAATCTTTTCAATTGACGGCTGCATATGTTTCTTCAATGAAACAGAATTGACAAACAATGCAACAATGAACAAAACAATTATGAGATGAATGTTTAGCATTTATGAAAGAAAACAATATTCATGGTTGTTTTGTACGGATTCCCTGTGTCTTTCTCTCGGAACACACATTTAATTCCAAGCCTCATTCGCTCCAAACAACCAACCATGAAATAGGGTTTCGCTGTAAAATGTGGTTAATTAATTAAGATTTTATAAGGATTTTGCAGATCAAAGTAGGAAAAAGCAATTGCATGTACCGATAGTTCAATTATACGCTTTTCCCAGATTCAAACTGCAACATTAGTGTGTATAACAAGGTTTGGTTGTTTTTCTCTTTGGTATGGGCTGTATTCTATTTATCGGTGAGTTTCCGTCGCACATTTTGTGAAGTGCTAGGAATGGTTCTCCGCATTTCATTGCTTATAACTCATGACGAATATGGATATCAAAGAGAAAAAAAAAGTTATTGATTACACCAACCTTTTTTAAATTAGAGATTGAATGTTCTGCTTATTAAAACGATTCAAATTTTGGATAGGAAAAACCAAATTGAGACGCAAAGGATTAAAAAGGGTTAGTTAATATTGGTTCAGGTATATTTCTTAATTTGCCCATCTAGATATTCTAAATCTGTCTCGGCACATTAACTGATTAAATTTTTTAAAAATCCTAGATCCCCGTTTTTGTAGCTTATTGCAACTTACGAAAATGTATCTAAATTGTATTGGATTGAAATCAGAAAAAAGTCGAACTTTTCGTAAACTTGATAAAGTTAAAATATTCTGATGTAGTCAGAAACAACTTTTAGGGGTTCGTAAAAACAGCAGGGTGTATATTTCATGTCTCCGATAGAATTCCATTACAAATAATTATGCATCATTCCACTCTACATCCTTTGATCACCTTGTAAAATCTTGGCTCTCCGCTAACATTAATGATTAACCCACCTCAGATTGCAAAGAGATTGTCTGTTTACTTTAGAAATATTACAAAATTTGAATTAATATTTCACGGCGGGGAGCCCTCGGAAATCTGATCCCTAGAGACAAACGTTTGAATGTTGAAATACAAGGAAACTGATTACATCGAAATCATTAATCACTAAATATAGGTATGAAAGCTTCTTGTATTACACGTACTAGTATTTACTTTCTAGAGTAAATTAATGTACTTGGGATGATCTGTATTGGAATATAATGTCTAGTCATTTGTAGATAGTTTTCAAACAATGAGAGGTGGCTGTTATTTTGAATTAGAATCATTTTAAGAAGAGCTTGGACTTTGGGTAGTTGTGTCAAACAGCAATGTGACGTAGGTATGTCTATTTCATTGCTAGCCACTCAGCCATGGCTCTTTGAAATTAACAAGATTTGTCTGGCTTATGAGCTAAGACTACGCAATCGGTGCATATTTCGCTTGAAACCGCGTCATTTTTACCTTGTTATGACGCAAGAAATAGATTGCTACTTCCTACTGAAAGTCCAAGTTCTTCTTTAAATGGTTCTATATTTAATTGAATGGTTTGTAATAACTCCAACGTCTTGTTTAAGTTCGATCTGGCCACTTCTTGTTTAATATGTTTCATTTACAAAAGAATTGTAACTACTATATGAATTTCATATAATCTGAGAAATAACAATTGGTTTAAATTTCGATTCAAATTTAAAAGTCAATCTGCAAGATAAATCAGGTGATAAAGTGTCGTGTAAAGTGGGGTTTTTTTACAATTCAAAAGTTTTGACACAAAATCAAATCTTTGACTTTTCCTACTTTATTTTAATTGTAACACTGTAATGTGTTGAACTATTTTTGTTCTATGTTTAAGATTTTAAAATTTTCATTCGTTTATAGTTGTCGTAAACGTTTGACTTATCATTTTAGTCAATACATAATCACACATAATCTAGCAGAATTGCATTAAGGAAAACAATTGTTGCAACCTTTGAGAATTTTAATCACAAACTTTGCTATCTTTCATATCAAAATATCTGTATTATGTCGTTAGTTGTTTTTTTGTTTTTTGTTTGTTTATTTTTTTTTGTGCTAATTACTTTTGTTTCTCATTGTCTGTTGTTGAGAATGGTAGAGCAAACGTTAATGCATAAATCATGCTATGCTCGCTGGAAGAAATATTTCGAAGTAGCTTATATAATGTGTTACATCAAAAGCTAAGATTATATCATATCGTTTGTCTACTGGCAACTTTGGACTCTCGGTTTATATACTGTGCTTACGTCCAACGTTAGGATTCGAACCCCCTACTGACCCCAAGACAGTAACATCTTTTGCATCTACAGAACAAATCAGAAGTGATCCACCCATTCTACCACTGTTCCAATGATTTTGGTTGGTGTTATGGTAGAAAGGGATGAAATATGTAGAGGGGGAGTTTGTTCTAAACGCCTAGCGAAAGTTTGACAAATACATATCAACGTATTATCTGAACTGCTAATGTTTTACACATTGACTCCATTTATCTTGATGTTGTAACCTGCAATCATATTTAGATTGACTAAGACATTTCTTAATGGTAGTTCTGCCCGATATCTTTCCATATGTAATAAAAAAAACAAAACTCAGTTACACGCATCCTTAAGATTTACTACATTCTAGTATAATTCATCTAGTAATAGCTCCTAATATCTCCTCATAAAATTGCAAATTTCTCTTTTAAAATTTTAATGAGAAAAATTTGCAAGTGTAACGATGTATCGTATGTATACAATCAGGTGCTCATCACTCAGTGTTCCTCTACACAAAGCTTCCACAAACAGCCAAACATGAGCAATAAAACCATTAAAAAAACAAAATCTGAATTAGGTGGAATATTTTCGCGCGACCCAAAAACCAAGAAGGTATAAAAATCACGGAGGCAGAACTATAAAACAGCGACCTGCGATAATGTATGCAGCTAAAGACATTAAATATGCGAATGATCGAAAGCTCAAATCTTGTTTCTGGTTCCGTCACGGTGTGTTCACTGATCCGGAACAAATCTTCCAGTTAACAAAGAGAAGGGTCTCTTTATAGAAAAGACATGATTTATACCAAGAGGTGACAATATGGTGCCTTTTCTCCGGCAGTCGATAAAATCTTTTCATTATGCCAGTTTTAGATCGGTTGAGAGATTACAGAATATGGAAATGGCCAATGAAATTTCATGGCACAAAAGACGAGATCCATAAATACTCTATAGGATTCTTCGCCAACAACAAAGATCGTTTTGATGCTAATCCTACTTCTCTTCATTAGCATTTTCCTCGTCAAATCTTCACAAGGCGTCAAAAATGAACTCAATTCAAAATCACTTCGTCTTCAATTTTTTTTTGTATGAAATATTTAATTATGCATTGGTTTTTATTGTCGGGATCTGTTAATAAAGTTTCATGTCAAATTCATTAACTTTTTTACATTGGATCATTACTGGTTTGATATTATGACGATAAAATTCGTCTGGTTTAGAATAACATATTATGCTCAATTATCTTCTGTTTGAAGTTTTATTTACATATATGTATAATTTACCATAACACACTTATGGATATGGTTAGTAATTGGAGTTTTCTTCTCAACACACGCATTTCCCTTGATTTAACCTTCACCCTTTGCCTCAAGTTATAGGCCTACTCGTTGTCTGAAAGTTATGTTTAGAAATAAAAATCAAATTTTTGATGAAAAAAAATCTATTTTAATCAAGACAGCAGGTTTCAGTTGGCGAAACCAAATACGCTTCTGTCAAACACAACAGCATTGCATATCCTTATCTTTCGCATCAGAAAATAGAGAAATACCAGTGAATTTAATTTAACTCCATATGAACTCTCCCAGCTGAATTCAGCTTTATAATCAAACAAAGCATCCGATTGTTTGCATATTGAATGAGTGACATGGTTTTTACTGTCATCCTTGGGACGTCCGACAATTATCCATCACCCTATTGTCAAACCGCGAAGAAAGGTTTACTTCCAGATAGACTCGACTGGCATATTTGTTTGCTCTTTTATTTTTAAAAAATGTTATTTTATCGTTTTATTACCAGTAGTATGTCAATGGCGTATCAATCTTAAAATATGTTTGTGGAGATAACTAATTTGCTACTACCCATCCAACGGCTCGTTGATTTGTACGTGTACAAGAATGAAAGAGAATGGATCCTTCACATATACAATGTACGTACATACGTGTGTGAGTAATATTTTAAACATAAGTATACGTATTCGTGGATTGTTAAAATATCAAAACAAGTAGCGGGTGGGATTTTTTTGGTTTTTTGTGAATTTTTTGTTCATTTTTGTTTGGTTTTTTTTTCGGGGAGGGGGTTAGCGGTTGTCATTTTCATTTCAAAAATATGTATGTCCATAATAGTTTGATAGTCGTATTTTGGATTTCGCGATTCTGGACTTAGTTATTTGAGAATTTTAAGTGAATTCTGCCATTTTAACTTTAATCGACAGATTTGGTCTCTTTTTACAGGCAAACTCCAATAATACACTGTCTAAACAGAATAGATACAGCAGTGTGTCTATACTGTTCAGCAAATTAAGTAACAGTTAATTAGCAACTTTTTTTAAACAAAACAAAAACTACTAGACTTATTTGAAAAATATTCAATGATTTGTCGAAGCCACAAAAATTCTGCGTGCTACCGCTTTGATTTTAAAGCACTGCACTCTTATAAAGGTTCTTTGAATAAAAAAAAAATGAGTGTTCAATGACTATTAGTACAAACCCCCCAAAAATAGAGCATTGTGTCGAGTATACGCTGCTATCTCTCCAAAAAGATGAAATAGTTTCCGATTATGTAACTAAGTCAACAGGTCTGGAAATATGTAAAGAAGCAATTCGAAGAAGAAACATTCAACGAACAGTATCTCCTTCTTCATATTATTTAAATGTAAATATGTTTTCAGAACAAACAAAATATTGTTGTTGCATCTCGTTCTCGACTTGTTTACCTTTTAGTCAAGCATAAGATAAATTACGTAATTTCATCATGGTGATCTCCATATAATGTTTTGGATGTAAGAATCTAATATTTGTTTAACAATCATTTTTGTTTTCTTTATGTTATAGTCTAATGAATTGAGAATTTATGCTAAACGATTCCGTTAACCATCGTTATTTAGATATAAATCAAAACAAAATTCATTTTTTGAATTGTTGGGTTTTTAAACGTAAAAGAGGAAACACGTTTCGATGGTTATTTACGTACAGAAAACAAATAAACTTTTAAAAATAGATTTATTTAGCATGTGCAGTGACATTGTCACAAACAACAATACATTTCTGGCCTTTTATCAATGAAAACAATCCTACAATACTCTATGTACATGTAATATGGTAATCAAAGTGCTTTCATATTTTTAAAAAAAGTATTAAATCCACTCAAAAGGCCATTCATCAAAGATAGAATTATTAAATTTATATTTTTTAAATTTTACTAAATCATACAATAATCATGAAGATAAAACATAATTATACCTTAATATGAATATTCTATATAACGCGTCATCTGATTGGTTCTAGACAACCACGTGCCAGTGCAATAAAACTTCATTTTTTCCTGTCATCGTCATATTTTTCATCATATCCCACCCCTTCGAAAACCACGTGAATTTTCATTCCATGCGTATGAAAATTCCTGAGGATAGGATGTATTCAAATGATTAATTTATTTTTTAAATCGTTTTAAATCCTTTTTATATCAGAAAACTGACATAGAAAGAAACCGGTAAACATTTAAACCCCTGGGGGAGTAAATCTTCATATCTTCATATCTCCCTCACAATCATGCAATAAATGTATAAAATAAAACCTTTCTTTGGGATGACAGTGATGTTTATGAAGCCTCTTTTATTTTGGTACGAATTCAGCCTGACTTGGAAGAGACCTGTGTAGTGTGTTTGAAAAATGTAAATTAGCAATTTATTTTAGTGTTTAATTAAATTAAACTTGTGATAGCAGCGAACATGAAATAATTTTTTTATATAATATAATTATTTATAATCTTCTGCATAATGATAAAAATCACGCCATTCAAACTCTATGTGGACAAGGAAGTAGTTTATTGACTATAGATGACTTTGTCATGCAATCTATCAATCTGATTAAAATCAGATCCTTGATCCGCTTCTTGTTTTTCTATTGTCGCTACACGAGGTAGCGACAATAGCAAAACAAGGAGCGGATCAAGGATTTGATTTTAATCAGATTGGCAATCTATATAATTGTATGACCCATTCCAAGTCTCAAGAGCTACATGTTACCATTGTGATTCTGGTATATCGGTATTTGTTTGGTATGTATATGAATTTACAGGTAATTTAACCCTACTGTTTTTGTGTACTTTACACCTTGCTCTCAGTGTTCTCGGTACTTTGATCTTAATGTAATTATAAGATACTGTAGTATCTGAATCACGAGTGAGTTAAGTAGGTTTTTAGGATTTAGTTATGTAAAAGACTCATTCTCCGTGTCCTTCGTAGTCATTCACGAAGGATGTAGACAAACTGAACAATGAAATTTCAACATATCTAGTCAGAAAATCATTTAAGATGTGCCTCACGATAAATGTGAGGCCAAATGCTAAAAAGGGTCAGGAGAGTCCCGATCCCCCCCCCCCCCCCCCTTTGATGGTAAAGTTGCGTAAATGGGCTTTGGATCCTTTCTTGCCAAAAAATATTCTCCCCCCCCCCCCCCCCCCCCCCCCCCCCCCCCAGTTCTGGATCTGCACACACGAGAGTTCACAGAATTTCAAGGGTACTAGAAACTAGAAAAGGTAGTCCGTCGTTTTCTACAATGTACATGAATACTGTTTGCTGTAAATCGGGAACGATAAGATGTCAGCTCTGTAGGTTGAACCCCCACATATTTCTTTAAAGCTAGAACGATGCTTGACTATCAGACATTGAAATGACTAAAGGCTGAAAAATTCTGGGAAGAAGTTCAAAAGAAATGGTATAAAAGTGAATCTGTGATCCTCAATAAAAATGTCCTATGTGATTGATAAATATGATTTTGAAACGAATAAAAATCCATCGATTCTAAGTATAACTTATGCATTCTGTTTATGTAGACAATCACTGTTTCAAGTATGTGCCCCCTAATGGTTTGTAGTGTTTAAAAATGTATCAAGTCGATGGCAAACTTCATAGAACAATATTATTGTAACCTTATAATTGATTGCAATTTGAACATTTTTAATTGAATATTACATTGGCCCTGCAGGTGATTTAATTTCAGTATAAAACTAAATTATTGTCGGAAACTATTTGGAAAATTAACGTTTGCTATACACATAATATTTTTTATTTGTGAAGAATTTAAATTACATGTATAAAAGAAAGAAAGAAGAAATCATTATCACGCACAGCCAGGTATATTACAAACCATTATTCTAAAGTGGGACAGAATATAACCCCATTGCACATTAAGTGAGAAAAGCATGATGATAAAACTAAAGTCGCCAGACTATATCAGCCGCCGGGGGTGTTATTTCATCATTTAAACCTTTAATTTGAAAAAAGAATAAAAGTATATTCATGCAGTTATTTTCTATTTCATTAACTTAATGTGCCTCTATTGCGCAGCTGTTTCAATGCGCAGCGTGGTCTCCCAGCGTGCGCCAGCCATTATCTTTCAGTATAAAGCATAGACATCGGTAGCATACAGCACGACGAACGAAACATAGGGGGATAGGACCAAGTCAAGGACGACCGCGCTTAATGTACTTCAAAGGAGGACCGCTGGGATTTTCAGATGAAAAGCCCAGTGGAAATTTGTTGATTTGAATCTGGCGATACCTCATTTATTAATTTTCTGGATAGCCGAATTCTATTACGAGCTCTCTGGGCGTGAGAGCTCGGATTGTGTACGTATGTGATTCAATCTATACAGTTACTGAACTCTAATGTCTCAGGGCATTCACTTTCGTTTCCCTGTTAGTTCGTCCTCTGTCGTGCGGGATCATTTTCCATTAGCAACGCACTTCAAAACAATGCACTTAAAATAGCATGGGAAACGCCCCCGAGAGCTGATTCTTCTGTACCACTACACCTATTGAGAAAGTACAAACTCATTATGTTTTCATTTTACCCTGTACATTTATTTTCAACAGTATCTCAACTACACGCGATAGAAGTGCTAGCTGTTTAGAAGCATACAGTGCTGTTATCTTGTGGGTATTTAGCTAGACCCAACTGTTTGCCTTGGGTGTCATCAACAATGACAGCTTTCCAGGTCCCCGTATCTGTATGTTCTCGAGTGTAGTTGTCCTAGTTTTGTAATTAATACAAACAACGATACCGATTAGAATGATAGCGTATCAATTAAATGCATATGCTTAGTACTACATTCTATCGCGGAAGTGTCATGATGTGACAAGTTTAAGTACTTCCGTCGATAGAAGTGTCCAGGCGGCTAAAAAAAACATGTAGAGTCTTTCAACTTGAAATAAAACACTAAATGTGTATGCAGAAATATAAACTATAAGATTATCCTCATCTCCCTAAGTGAAAATATTTAGCTTTGCTAAACCAAATTATTTTCAAACTCGGTTAAAAGATGGTGCAAGCAATGCTTAATTGGTGTATCATCGGTGTGTCTCTTTTGATGTACTGTTAAATTTTGGCATATTTTTGCTTTAAGATTGTGTGTTTCGATTATATGACGCATTTTGTCGGTAAATAGTAGATGAACGGTTAGTGTGTATGTTTAAATGCATGCAGATCACCCTAAAATCAAACAACGGATGTATGGCGACCAATTTACATTAATAGAATAATAGAAAACGGGCGTAGGTCGCGTAAAAGGATTATAAGTGGCATTGACTAGACATCATTTTGAAACAAAAGAAGCCGGATATACTATTATACCACTTAAAGTTAAGTCAAAACTGAAAAACACAAAAATTAAAAAAAAAAACCACTGCGCATAATAGATAATGCCTTTTATGTCGTTCATTGAAAAGTAACTTTTAGCTTTTTTCCAGTCGATAGAACAATTAAATGACAAATGTTTCAGAATCTAAGTTTCACAGCATTGTTCCAGTCACGTGACTAACGTACGTGTTCGTCATTTCTGAACTGCTAGGGTTTTAAAGACATGACTTAGAATCGAAACCTAGTGCGCATGAACAATATTCTTTTCATCATATGTGATCTATGTTAAAAGAATATCAATCGAATGCGCCACTTAAAAATAGCGTTCGATCAACCGAAAATTATGGCAAAAATAATTTTTATCAACGAGATACTCTAAAGATTTATTCATAAGACCTTAGACGAGAACAATGATAATTCAGTTATTATTTTGGTAAAAATTTTATGCATAGTTTATTTTCAACTACAAGCACTCAAAGACATTTGGTTGTATCTTTGATCTGAGAGGAGGGGTACTGTCTAAATAAATCGCATTCGTGTAAACGACCATCGATAAAAAAATCAAGGTGTGATTATATTCGATGATTACATCACATTTGTAATTATATCAAAATATGAAACATAAGGCGAATAAAGAAAATAATATTGACTCGTCAAAATGTCATGAAAAGCATCACCTTATGGCGATAAAACCATAGCATCGAAACATCCACATACTGTTGACGTTGTGATATAATGATATAATGAACTACTGCCTCACGCTGATGCGTCTCATTATGATCATGAAATTCGTCATCATACATTGACACATTGGAATATCATGAAAAAATGCCACCGTAAGTTGACGCCAAAGTTGACGCGTACATGTAAGTCTATCACGATAACTGTCGCTATACGATGACGCGTTAGAATATCGTGGAAAACTTCCACAGTAGTTGACGCGTCTAAAAATCATGAGAGCCATCATCAAATTTCGACGCTTTTGAATAATACAGTCTAAAACTAGAATCGAAAGTTGACGTGTCCAGAGTTCCTGAGTGTTACTACAATACCATGATAATACTTTGACGCGTCAAGAAATCATGTATTCTACTATCGTATTTGCATTCGTTTGAATATATCATTGAAATTTACAGCAATCTATTGACGCATCACTTTGCAGCCCTAGTTCATTGTACCATGTTTATTATCAATAAAATTATCAGACATTCGAACATATAAAACCCACGTTTACGTGATTAGCAACTAAAACTTAGTACATAAGCTAAAAATCTGACTTCATCAAATAATCTGGTAGCTTACAGTTAGATTGATAATTCAGATAGCTTTACAAAATCGTTGGTTTGGTTTGTCCCGTAATTGAGAGAATTCGACGTATATCTCTGATTGTAAATGCACCAGGTAAGGACCGCTTTTAATAGCCAGTATACACACACACGAAAAATCTGCTCGAATAAATGTTTTTGCTCTGTCGTGCGTGAAAACATTTGCATAAATCATGAATAAAGCCAGTAGCTTTTAAACAACTTATTTTTTTAAACAACAGCCGTTGTATCTACTTTTAGGAGTTTTAATTGAACAGCTCCATTGATGAAGAATCGTTTGTATTTTCGGTTCATTTAAGTTCTATTTTGCTATTAATATGAATTGTAGCCATCCATAACTATTGTTGCCTTTCCACTTAGTTGCACGTGAGAAATTTAATACAATTCTCGGGCTGCGATGAATTGATGGAATTCATCATAATTCGTCATTAGAATCCTATATGTATTTCAATAGTATTCAATATTTTAAAAAAAATTGACCGATTATCATAATTTTATCATTCGAAAACAACACTTTCTACTTATTTTTAAAAAGTCCTAGCTGTAGGCTATTTTAAGACCCGTAATATCAAAACCTAAAATATTTATGCCACGACCTTTTTGAATATTTTATGTTTTTGGAGAAGATATCAATCAATTTTGACAGCAAAACCCTAAATGAAAATTGATAAATTTTCTATGCATGCCAATTCTACGTTATTGCATACGGGGACTATTGTGCCGCTAACTCGTTATGTGTTGTCAAAGTCTTCATAACGCGCCGTGGATTCGACAGTAACAGTTTTATCGCAATTTATGCAAGATTTGAAGAGCCTTCCGTGTATGCATTATTTTCTGGTCCACTTAATGGAAATCACATTTATGTTAGTTCCATTCAATTGCTATGAATAGGTTAGATAAGACCCATCTATGTTGGTATAACTAACTCCTATCCCTCGTCCTACCCCCACACATATTCCTAATCTCAAAACATTAAGAAAGTCCATGTCGCAACGGCAAAGAAAGGCCCAAATCTATTTTGCTGATCATGCAGCGTTTTATATAATTTTAAAAAAAGGCCGAAATAATTTGACAGCAATATCTCCCGAACCACGGTTCGAACTCGAAGATTTCTCAGGACGGGTAGAAAAACTTTGATATTTATGCGCTTCTAGCGTGCTGAATCATTTGGCATATTGTATGATGGTGCACCGAGTGTCCTTGTGAACATAACTCAGTATAATTTCGGGGTAGTTATCTTCACTTCTTCTCTTCAGCCTCATTATACTTTCCGCTGCCGGGTTGTACGGGTTGTTTCATCCCAGAAGAACAATAGTTGTCAGAACTCTTTTAAATTTACATCCTCGTATAGATAAGGCAGGTATCGCTACCCCTGTGATGTTACCATCATAAACCTCTCCTATAGCAATAGAAAATTCAATTTAAAAGCCACGGAAAGACTGAGATGTTTGCCAAGCTCTCGGACCAACTCGTATATTTGATAGAGGGCTGGGAAGAACCTTGAGAGATGATTGAGAGTAGTTCAGACTTAATGCAGCGCTTTGATCTTCGCTGTACTTGTGGAGGACCCTCTACAATTGGTAATAAAATGGGTGGCCTTAAATCAGACTATCATACCACCTATATGCACGTGATGAATAATGTATCGATATTGTTATGAACCTGGCTCTTGTTTACATGTCTTTGAGGAAAAAGGGTCATAATGCACCCATGTATAATGACTATACAAGAACAAGTTTACATGCACTTGTCGCATTTCTCGAGAGGGGTGAAATAAACTTGCTTATATATTAGCATATATTGGAATTAACTTTTAATTGGTTTTATTCGGCTGGAGAGTTAATTGATTTTTTCGGAAGGGGGGGGGTGGAAGTCACAATTAAAAAAAAAATAATTTTGCAGAATTATCAGTGCTATGTATATCAGACATTAATCGTTTCAAAGAAGGACATCGAGATTGTAGTACCACGTGAAAAAAAAAACAACAACTTAATTTGATACAAATAAATAAACACGCAAAACTCTCGGTGATATCTCAATCCATATCTATTCATCATCATAAATGTTATAAAATAAACAACACGCACTGCAAACTGAAATAAAATATATGATATAAGATTTGAACATCTGATTCACACATAAGTTATATATAGAAAAAGGGAAAACTGATACAAGAAGAAAAGAAAATGCATTTATACTTAATGCTGAAGACATATGGCATCGATCGATATCACCGGAAAACTATCATAATAGAAGGCCCTTTGAAACAATGTAATTGACTTCAAAAAGAATGCTAAGTGTAACAACAGATGGGTGTCTTGCCCACTCCATTATATAGAGAAAACGTATCGTTGTACACTGCTGTTTGTCTAAATAAATTCTCTGCATTTCATTATCATTTCAACACAGTATTAACGGACAGAAAAATCCAAGCAAACAGCTTTTCATCTTGGAAACATTAGCGCAGTACATGTTGCAATGTAGTGGAGTGGAAAAATAGTTCATTGCTATTTCCCGATCGCGGACGTACGAAACACCTACTGCTATGGAAATCAAAGCATCGGGCGAGAGTCTTTATTGCAACAATATGGTTTACACGGGATCGTAATCTATCGTAAACGACCATTAGTTTTATTGAGAATTTTCGCGGCTCTATAAAATATCAGTTTGTTTACATTCCAAATAAACAAATGTTTCAAAGCACATGTAAAAAGTGTTGTTCATCGCCACGTGCTGTATGAAGTTATCTTCCAGTGCGCGCATGTCATAGCACGTGATATCTGTCCGGATTCGCATAGTTTGGTGCTAGCGTCCTGGCCAATCTCTGAAAGATTTGCAAATTAACCAAATGTTACTAAGAATTCAAAACAGAGATGCTGTTAATGAAGTCTTATTGTCTGTTAAACTTGTGAACAATGCAAGATGTTCAAACAGGACTTTTGAAGTTTAATATCTCACTTCAAACCAGTATCATTCGTAACAGGAAATTATTCGTAAACTTGTAAACTCCCTACTCTTTACGAAGAGGAGGAAGCCGTCTGATCTGTTAAATAAAATCCTTTTCACGTCTGATTATTCAATTTACTTGCAGCTGTTTTAGAAATTCAGAAGCGTACCTAATCATAAATGTACTTGAGGTATGAAATCGTAGCCCCCTCTCAGAATTCTCTTGCTATCATTTTCAATACAAGTGGTAACCCACTTCAACTTGATCAAAGGAACCCATTTTCTGGCAAGAACATCCTTATGATCACAAATCCTTGCTCTGTTTTTTAATGTCCCGTCCTTGTGCTCTGCAAAATAGTATCTGCTCGCCATTACAGGTCCTTACATTATGAAAGGTTCTAGATGCAAAGTGTTTGCTTTGGGTTTGTAAATCAGAGCAACAGCTATACCAGTGATGGCGGTAAGACATTATCTATTGTCGCTTGATCATTTGAAGAGGAAATTTAATGAGGTTTGGAGAAAAGAACGACAGTGTAATTTTTTGTATTGCCTCCTTTTACTCGGTAAATTGCTTATCCCTGTCCGCCGAAACTTCAAAGGACCGTCTTGTCATTGTTAAGGTGTTCCAATGGAATATTTTGATTGATAGATCATCAGACTTCGTACCTTGTACAGCGTATATTTAAAAACCGTGATTTTTTACAAGACGATTTTGATTTTCTACCGATGATAATTCAGGTCCATATGATGATGGTCAAAATTAAAAAAAACAGATTTGTCGTTTATGAGGTTTTGAGAACAGGGATGTTTTACATGACGATTTTGTTAATTCATGTCCATATGATGATGGTCAAGATTTAAAAAAAACAGTTTTGTGGACGTCATTCGTTTGAAATTTCGTTATCTCACTCTCGTACTCGTCATTTCAATTCAATTTCAATTCAAGTACTCGATACTTGTCCTTGTGCATGGAATCAGCTAGACACTGTAGAATGTGCAGATAATTTAAAAGTATTCATGGTTGCCTTCTTCCCAAAAAGGGGGATGCTTTACTGTGTTAAAGGTTTTCATGAAAAACCAGACCTAGAAAACAAAATCCAAAATCATTGGGTCAAACTAACCCCATTCTACCAGAGCAGTCACTGTTCTTTGCAAAAAGGAAATTATCAGTAATTGGGCACAAGACATTAAACACGACTATTACAATTTCTTAATAAACATAAAACCTCGGTGTGTTTTAGTATCTGAATACACCGGTTGTTTCGCTTTTAAAATAGACCAGACCTGCAGACTCTTCGCAGTTTTATTGTGGCCGCTTATGCCACTCATAAACAGCTTTTGATAATGCATATTTATTTATTTTTTTTACAAGGGGGCCAGCTGCATGCTTTGAAATGAAATATTCACGTCGATAGAAGCTAGACCTTTTTTATACAGCTCGGGAGCAAGGTTTAAAAGGGCACGCATTCATCAAAACTCATCTTGTTTGGGAATTTCATGATTTGGGTTTTTTTATGTTGAATTAGCATGAGCCTGTATCAATGACTGTATCAAAGCATGCATTGCGGTGGCTTTAAAGTACACTGACTACATTGTATAATACCAAAATTGACATAAAAAGCATTGTATGGGTTAAATTTTATCTTGAGTACTAAGTTAAAGAGGTACTTTCATGTATATATTGCACAACATTGCTCTTTATAGTTAGCCTTACTACATGTATCTCGCTTATTATTCTAACTAAGCGTGGTGTACCACTTTGTAAACAACTGTATAGCGTATATTTTTACATGTACTTTATCATTTCTAGGTCTAAAAGTGTAACTTCCCCAGAAAAAAAAATCCATTAACAATAGATCGGTTTGTGCTCAAACCTTTTGAAGGAGACTTTCATTTATAGTTGCTTTGATCATTGCAATCCGTTACATGTTAGGCTCCCACTAAATTCCTTTCTACATATGAATGATATCGGTCTTTCGTTGTAAATCCTCTAAAGAATAATCATATTAACTACTACTTCTGTCCATAACGAATTAGAGAGATCCTCATTGTGTACTTTTTATTCCGGAAACTCATTTTTATAAGTGTGTAGGCCTGTGACATACTCGAGACAGTCTACAGGAGTACAGCGTACAGTCGTGAGAACCAGGTACATTGCACACTCACAACTACACATGTCAATTAATGCACTGCAGACAGCTTTGAAAAGATAATGGTTGGTTGATATCATTCAAGTAGCATGGAATCTTGTGACCAACATATTATGGTAACAAAGCAACTATAAATATATTATTGTCTCCTTAAAAACGTTTGGAACACAACCCAATCTTTCGTTAATTTTTATTGTTTTTTTAATTTTTTTTAGGGGGGGGGGGGGCTACACTCTTAGACATGCTAGAGTACAGGTAATGTTTCTATCAGCACATCGGCACCAATCTAACATTATTACCGTACCATTGCAAACAAATGCAATCAGAACCAATATGTGCACACTATGAATAATTAAATGATAAAATACACATAGATATGCTAGTCTACATCTTTACACAATAGATTTTCAATCCTCCGACTGGCATTTGATTTATATGCATGCAGAAAAGCAAATCGTCAATCCATCATGTTCGTCTCCTGTAGTTTCTAATCCGGTTCTATGAACTAATGATAATTTTGTCAAATCCGATGTACGAGAAAGGAAATCCGTGGGAGCCGAGAATAGACTAAGGTATGACTTATTAGTCTGTCCTTGTTTGGGTCTTAATCTCCGGAGAATTATCCTTTAAATCTATGAGGAAAAGTTAATATCATAAACTATATACATTGTAGATCGTCTCTGTAGAGAGAGAGAGAGAAAGAGAGAGAGAGAGAGAGAGAGAGAGAGAGAGAGAGAGAGAGAGAGAGAGAGAGAGAGAGAGAGAGATTTTGTTGTATACAGCACATATACATGTTCTGTACATGAATGACACGTACATATGTACTGGTCCCCACTGGCGCGTTCGTAGCCTCGCCGTCTACAAGCAATCTGAATAAATGATGAAACTCAGGCGACACCGACGCATACCCTACATATAGGGCTATCTGTTTTTACCTGTGTGCATCACTTGGATAGATGTTACCTTACCGTTCACCTGTAATTAAGCTCAGAACGATGATCCTTACGTGCATTAGATAATTTCCTATTGATAGTAGCTGCATTTAAATGAAATAGATATAGTTGAATTTTCAGGGTGCGGGATTTGGAGTACTTTTAAGATCTGTGTACAGTAAAGAGATAATTCCACGAGTCGATCGGTCGTTATCTGTTGTGTGACCCAGTTCATTAAGAACTTATAAATTATGCATTGAGTTATTCAATGTGCGTGAGAGAGAGAGAGAGAGAGAGAGAGAGAGAGAGAGAGCATTCGAAATTAAAAAATTAAAATTAGGTCGATTATACATTTGTTTCAAAAAAATGTTTGAGGAGCATATAAGCTTGTGTAGAAAATCTATTTTATCTATCATTAGTTCTTTTTAATATATTTCTTGATACAAACACAAAATCTCAGTCATAGACAAGTACGATGACATGTGTTTTAACTTGATATAAATATTTCCATGTACCGTAATTATGCAAGACACTATATATTTTCAGGACTGACAGTATAATTTATCAGTACATTTGAATCAACGGTGTATGCCTTGAACCCTTCTCTTTGTTAATGCACCAAATGTTAAGCGAGTGTGGATCAAAGGAGAATTAGAGTTGTGTGAGAGAATGTCACTGAGGTTCTTGTAGGAAAAGTAACCACGTTGTGATCAGAGTAGAACTCTGCGAGATACAAAGAATCACATTTACATATTTACTAAAGCCTATTTGCCCATATTGCGCTCATTTATTCAAACGCCGGATCATGAATGACATTTCCCAAAGAGTAAGACTGGTCATAACGAGAGCGGGATAATAAAAAGAAAGATTTCGAAAATATTAAAGACTGCGGTGAATGCAAATTGAGGGGAGAATATGCAAACCTTGAAGTACATATAAAAGTGCTGGAACAATACCGTTAGATGGTCCGACCTCAATAGGGTTTCCAGACGTTCAATCATTATACTCGCTCATCGATTCTCGCCAAAAGTAGGACATTATGAAAATATATATTTATTCTCACAGACAGAGAAGGAATTTCTTGTTTGCAAACCCACAGTCAATTTCCATCTCCTTAGAAAAATACAAATGTGTCGAGTAGACTCGCGTCTTGGTAAGATCAAAGACTCATTATTATGTAATAGCCTGAACGCCAACGTTTAAAGTCGCATCATATTTGCTTACGATTAACTTCAAATAAATGTTGTGGTGGAATGGTTATACTGGGGTAGTTTTTTTTCCTGTATCGGCGAATGTTTTGATCGATTTCTGGCTCTCGATATAACTGCAGGATCGTTCAAAGCGAAGGGACCGAGGCGGACACTTCTCACTATCTGTACCAATTGTATGTAACAGTATGATAGCTGGAAACTAATGAAAGATGTACAGGAAAAACCCGGTTATATCTCGTCATCAGCAGCAATGAAACCTCCGAGATCAATACTAAAAACATGCTTAATGTCTTCTATTTCTAATCGTGGTTTTCCAATTTTTTTCTCTTTTCAGCAAAGATCTCCATTTCATATATTTACGTCACCTAAAGGAATCGCTTTCCCCATCAGCATTGCGGAAGGTTACAAACTATATTCCATTTTCTGTAATTGGCCAGTATATCCCATTCAGCACGCCTTTTTGCCGTCGGGATGTAGATTTACATATGTATACGTAAAATTCTGTTTTTCTTTTCTAACATGGAATTTCCTTCCCATGGAAAGGCTTTGAAGTAGAAAGATATACACACTAAAACCTTTCAATGCAGAAGTTTAAACCAGCAACACATAAAAATTAAATTGCTTTGCTAGTTTTTATCTAGAATAAATACCTTTCCAGAAACGCAATGTTAAGAGACATTTTTCGGTCACCCTGCTACTCTAGGCTAGCTAAGAGATATTTTCACGTGGTCCATGGTAAAACCTTCTATCTTCTCCTACAGTGTTGGAACGATAGGGAATGCCACTTTTCTGAAGTTTGAATAAACACCAACATCGAGAACTATTAAAAGGATTTAGGAATGTTTTGTCAGATAAATATGCATATAAATGTCGATTTAATTTTGCACAAGAAGCATACAAGGATTAGCAACTTTCCGGCAATAGTTGGTCCGTAAAATACCATCAAGATAAGCCCTTGTAGCTGAAGAACGACATTAGCTTAATTTTAAAATTTGGCCGACAAGGAGAGTATCAATATTATCAAATTTATTTGAGCAAAAATATTTTTATGCACTTGTCCTTTTACTTGAAATTTGACTTATGGTACATGTGACACTTTACGAATGTCCAGAACCAAAAATCACAAATTTTGCAAATGACATTATCACAAGTCTTGACTTGTACGTGTGTTATGCCATTGGACTACAATTTGACAATTAACCAAATTCAAAACTTGATTTTAAATGTACTATTAAAAACTGTTGTGAGATCGACCGTACATAGCATTTGTCTGTATACTGATTAATAATTCAAATCAAAAACAATATTTGGTTGAATGAGAAACAGATTTTGGCATATTCAGTTTTTCTGTGCTCCATTCAGGTGGAGAATGTAAAAACAAAATCTGTTTTGCTGTGGGTCATAAGCGGCCATTAAGGAATGCGATCAGTAACCGCAGAAAAATCACCTTCGGCCAGAGAGAATTGGGAAGACTAATTACATGCTACCTTAAGTAACTTTACTGAGTGCAAGCAAATTATAAACAATCCAATTTCAAAGTTTCTGTTTTATTGTAACAATATTGTTTTCTTACAATATCAACAATTACAGTGTTACGCCATTTGGTAACATTAAATATAGGCAAATTAAAGGAACGAAAAATAAAAATTTCAAACCATTTCTTAATTCAGAAGTAATTTTTTTTCTAAAACATGCGTTTGGGACTTTTCCGAAATAAGCGTGAAATATATGGACTATTATTTGTTAGTCGAAAGTAGTTCCTCAGCAAACATAGTACAGGTAAATTAATTTCTAGTTGAAGCAGAATTATTTCCGCAAATAAATTGTTATGCGTTTACAAGGAATCCTTTTTAAGTTGTTTTGTAAGAGGTAATTAATTCATATCACGTTCACTTACGATAGAAAAGCTGTCAGAACAATGGAATGGCAAACAGATAAATCTACATATTGAATTGTAAAGAAAATAATACAATAACTTGCTAGAAATCAACAGACTTGAATTCTTTTAGCACTGACTAGAAAATTTGAAATTCAATCGTGAAATAATTAGATTTTGATCCGCAATTGACAAATTTTAAAAAAAATTATATCATCAAGCGGTCAATTAACGAATAGTGTTCTGTTATTGCCTAGTTGTCTAAGTATCTTTCCATTGTGGGTATTTAAGCATACCCGGCTCGAGTTACCAAAAGGATTCGCGGCGAGTACATTCGATATTGCTGTACATAGCCCATATCCAGGGACCCTTTCCGACCTCTCCATTGTGCTAACCCCAAGCTGTAATTTTCAAATGTAATCTGAGGCTTTGATTAAAGGTGCTTGTAAACTATCTATTCAGTATTCCCTCTTTGAAATGGATCTTGAACACAAACCTTACTATTAGACTTGAACAACACCGTGCAAAAAATGTTAACGAGTTTTTCAATAATAATGAAGACACTATTTTTTAACAAGCGTTATTGTGGGTTGTCCCAAACAAATGTTTTTAGAAATTGTAACCTAATATTAATACAGTATGAGGTTTTTCCCCCATTTTCTCATAAAGTGGAAACTTAAAGAAAAAAAATAAGTGTGTCTATTGAATAATGCATTGAACACTTGTTCTATAAAAATAAACAGAAGTTCCTGAAAGACAAAAAAACATGATATTGAAAATTTCAATAACCATTACGAGTTATCTCAGACCCTGGACCCTGAAGATTTTGAAGAGACTTTTGGTCTATGGTGTGGTTTCATTACAATCACTGGGGCCGGGTGGTACCTAATGTTCCCACTTCCCCCAAGATTAGATTTCCGGCGGGTGAAGCGATTGGAGAAGAAAGTTTTCCAGGAGTTGAGAGTCTTGGAGCTCCACACCCACATACCGCTTGTTATGCCTACCACAAGAGACATGAAAATCTTTAACATGTACACTTCCACTTGGGGGATAGACTGAGTAAGCCCACAGTCTGTGCCTCCTTCCTCAGTTCTACCACAACTTAGCAGTTTTGAGGCTGTTAACCACACATCATAGTTCACTCTCTCATAGAAATAACACCCTATCACACAAGTGGCCGGCACCGTATACAACACTGAAAAAATGCCGATTTTGGCCATAAGTTTTTCCAATTTGCGAATATTGGTTCCATCCTGTTTGAGATTGTTTCTGATGCGAAATAAAGACACAAATCCAGACAGAATAAATAAGGTTCCTAGGAGCAAATACACTATCAGAGGTGCTAAAACAAATCCGGTTAATGCTTTAACGTCCTGGTTCCCTACATAGCACAGACCCGTTAATTCATCCCCGTCCACTTTCCTCATGGTCAGAATAATGATGGTCTTTATGGATGGGATGGCCCACGCGGCCATGTGGAAATAACTGCTAAGGGTCTCTATTGCCTCTTGTCCCCATTTTCGCCCTGCAGCAAGAAACCAAGTTAAAGTGAGAATAACCCACCAAAGTTGACTAGCCATTCCAAAGAAATACATAATAAGGAACACAATGATACACCAGGTGCTGTCCAAACCTTCCTGAATTATAAACTCCGTTCCATGAATGGTCCTGTCACATGAAATGGCATTAGGGCCCGTTATGGCTCGGATGAAGAAAGCGAACGAGTAAATGGCATAGCACATGGACAGAAAGATGATGGGCCGTTCCGGGTATTTGAAACGACTGGTGTCAATGACAAAAGTGAGGACGGTGAAGACCGTGGACAAACAACATAGGGACGCCCAGCCCACGGTCCAGTATTCGGCGAACTTTTTGTCCGCCTGTCGGAACATCACGTCAACGTTACATCGGGCGGCACACGTGGAATTATTCGTACCCGTGTCCACACGAACAAATCTATCCGGACAGATCTTCTTCAGGGGATCCTCCAGAGGAAATTTCACGCGATCTTTTTTCTCCGGGAGTAATTTCCCGGAATTTACAGATTCCCGACCGTTCTTGCGCTTAATTCCGATCTTCGAATTTGAATCTTTTATTTTCGATAAGATGTCCATCCAGTCTGCAGGGTCCTTTTCTTTGTCAAAAATCCCGGCTCCGTCCGTTATTTGAGGGTCATCCGTCATATTCGGAGCTTCCATGCACAGGTTATTTGGCTTGGGATCATCTTTTTGAGGCAGTTTAGAACAGTCTAACATTGGAGGCCATTCAAAACTGAATTTAGTCAATATCGGTGCACACTTACTTTTAACTTCTAAACACATGGAGCGACAAACTGGAATAATAAGTGTTTCGTCTCCCATTTCAGTGCACATTGGCGCGAACTGAGAACACAAGAAAAATCTTAATAGTCTCGAACATCCAAATTGAACCAAAGGTGTAAACTCATGCACCTGTATAGCCGCATCATTTTGATTTGTATGTCCAATTAAATTTGGCATTCTTGTTAAGTTGTATCTCATATCCATACACATAGGTATGGCAATTCTCTCGCACCTTGCGTGACGGTGAGAAATCTGTCCCCTTACCCCCGGGACTAGACCACAGTTCAGGGCAAGGATGAGAGAAAGCACCCACGTGTGCATTGTCACAATATTAAATCCTTAACGGTGTTAAAAATATTTTGTTTACTCCATAACGCAGAAAAAACTACACAGGACAGTTTCCGTGTGCAGATCAATAGAGCAGCGATACCATATTGTGCTGTTAAGTGTATCATCGATGTAAAATGAACAGACACTGCGTTTGTGGGAGCGATACACCGATCTAATGTCAACCGGAGCAGTCGACCGGAACAGCACAACACGTTGTTCTAAATCCCTCCGCCGTGTTTACAATTTTCCACCTATTGATCTGGCCAAAATAAACGTACAAACAGAATCTTATCTTTAGTATAGATGAAGTCCTATAAATCGAATACAACTAAAACACTTTGCGAGCGCTGTCAAATCCCAAGTGTGCGATTTTCCATGTGCACTACTTCTTTATATTAAAAAATATACAGTTCGTTTATCCTTCCGCTGGATAAGGTAGGCGGTACTTCAGCCTTTGATCTTGTCGCGAGCGAAGAGCCCCAACGTCAATCATGGCGTTTTAAGCATTCTCCCGACATATTTTATGAGTAAATTATTCGTCGACCGATAACATATGTGGCTCTGTTTTCGTGAGGTCAAAGCGGTACTCTGATAGAAGTTCTTTTGATATATTATTAAACGGACAATAGTTCATGATTTTATTGTTCCATTATGTTTCATCGATTTAACTTTACGTGTAAATTTTCATTCTTTAAATTTCGAGGTTTTTGAATTGCTTTAGATCAATGTTTACATTTCTTACCTGGCCGTCTCATTGAAATTTCTCCGTTATGTTTTTGAAGTGAATTGGATATGAATACTTGAAAAGGTCCGATATGCGTCTACTAATTATTTACTCAAACACTTTGATGGGGAGAGTGGGAATACGTGAAAGACACTCAATAACTAAATGGTCAGAGATAGGTATTGTACTATAACCTTTCAAGGCAAACAAAAATCTCCTTATAAAATATACTGATAAATCAATACATGAACAAATTCATACATTATAATGATATATTTTGTACAAACATGCTGAGTACTAAAATGTTCACAAAATTATACAAGGTAAAAAATTGTTAAAAGAATTCGACATTTTTAAACTGTTTACATTTCCTGCTAAAAAAACAAGATTTATCTTCAAAATGAAATATAATCTTGATTCGATTAAAAGGGGAAAGTGCTTCTAACTGCATTGAGCGTACACAGATTTAAATATTTTATTAGCTTAATCAAATCATAAATTTAATTCAATCTGATTTAAAAGGCAACATATCTGGCGAGCCTAGAGACGTTTCCCCAGTAGGTCGGGTTAATTCAATGGGAATTGTCAGTTTCTTAATGGAAAAAGGGTATCAACTAGCCAGATATCAGTGCCTTGAAAAACAAAGCTTCCGTTTAGTTCGCTATATCGGGAAGTGGGATGTGAAGCGATGTATTGACTTGGATTAGGGTTGGGGAAACAGGGGTGGGGGTCACAGTATTGAGTGAAAGTTACATGCAATGGGGAAAGGGGAACGGGTGTACTGGTTTGGTGCAAGTGAATGTCACATGCAATAAAATAAAATAGAAATCAGATTAGTTTTTTTTCTCTCTGTTTTAGTATTGCATAACCGTAAAATATCATTACAGTATCGTAATGGAAAGACTTATCAATAGGTAGGATAAGGTACATTGCGATGCATATTTAAAACAAATAAAATCATATCGCAAAATCAATGCATAATTGAAGGGAAAAGTGGAAAGAATGTGTGTAGGGGGTAGGGTAAAGAAAGAATGGGGGTGGAGAATGGGTATTTTATGCGGGTAAGGGGTACAGGTACATAACGTCTAATGATTGTAATGAGTCTTCATATGGTGGCAACGGAGATAAGAAAAAAAAGTTTGGAGGTAAAATAAAAATCGGGGGGGGGGGGGGGGGGGGTTAAGGTGGGTAACGGATCTTCTGTCACAATATCGGGAGAACGGCCTAGAAATTGCTGGTCCGAAAAGATGATAATCATTGCCTCCTTCCTATATAGTCAGTCATTATTTGTGTTGATTCAGAAATAATCACACGGTATATGCATTGATAAAGTTAGGCCGCTCTTTAATTGCTGTGGTAGAGAATGCCGGGGCTTTTTACTCGAATTTACTGGGTTATGTATTAACGTTTAATGCCAGCGCTTCGTAAATAAATCAATTCACAATGAAAACACGCTGTTCTGTATCATCACCAAACTTAATGGTCAAAACCTATTTAAAATGCGTCGACAACACAAGTGTAACTTGATAGGTGTTCATTGAAGATTTAAACATGGAGATGTAAATTTTTTTTATTGAATGAGATACGGAGATTTTGATCAGGCGGATTTTATTTTCCCGAAAGTACAATTTTATATTATACGGCATGCACGTATACATTAAACTTTATATGAAATTAACATAAATTTCAGTAAAAGGTTAAGTATGGGGTAAAGAAATTATAATATCATATTCAAATATTGAGAAAGGGGGTACGTTTTCTCACAGAAAATTACGAGCCAAAAGTTGGGCAAATTACATACCAAGATCATAAGGAATTATATATAGCGGGTTAGAAAGTTTCCTATAATATGGAGTCCGACGTTATTTTTTTTTTAGATCAAAAACTGATGTGCTTAACATCTTGATCTTCAAATCATTCTTTCAAAAAAGTAATTTTTTTTAATTTAAAATGTTTGTTGCATTTAGAGAACGGTCGACAATATTTTGGAAACTTAAAAAAAAGGAAAGGAAAAACAACATGTATAAAAGAGTCTTTGCTGTGAAATGTTTGATAGAAAATAAAAATTAAACGCACGAATCTGAAATTCAGAAATATAGGTTTCTCGTTTTTATTTACTAATATGGGTAGAAATAAGGCCTCGTACAATGGTATTGAGTACATACTTTGAAATGTAGAAGACAATGCCTTGCCCTAAGGATGTAAAAGGACGCACTGAATAAAGTAATGTATATAGTCCCATTTCACCAACTTCGTCGCACCAAGTTCAAAATATTTTGATTAAATCGTCATTTAAATTGAATTCATATCCAAATATTTATGTTTAATTAACCAAATCGAAGAGGCCATCAATTCGGCATTAATATTCTTCTTGGGGCTGTGGGTTCGTTTTCACTGAAGCGTGACCTACTATGACTAAATCAGTGGCGTGTTCCATGGTTATGGTTTACTAAAGAGTATTTCTTTTGCATCAGTTATGCTGACCGCAATTCTCTTCGAATTCCATTCAAATAGATGTGTCATTTTCATGAACATGCCATTGTACTTTCATTAAATGTACTGTCACCTGTGTGAAAACATAGACAAATCGACAAATCCTAAGGATCATAATAAACGGATAATTTAAACTTGTAGAAAACTTTTGATTTTTTGCTTGTAAACCAAGTCCTTAGTGTTTTGGGTGGGTTTTTTTTTAATTTATTATTTTTTTTTCTTTTATTATTAGATATACTTTTATTTTACTATTAAGTCTATATATGGTCACTGAGTACAAACTTGGATCATGAATAGTACAGATTAAACACTTATATGTAATCGACAATTCTCAAAACCTAAAAAGGATTACATCTAATTACCATACTCTTTTTCCTTTCAAGATTACAAACACTTATTAAACAAACTCATAGGCCTATTATCATGACTATCAATCTTACTAATTTGTTTTTTAAACTCATGCAGGCTGGACGACCACCTTAACTTTGTTTGTCGAAACAAATGTTTCCAAGTACATGTAATGTTCGGTATTACATATAAGCAACCTTTGCGTACTATACAATCTCATAATAAATAACTATATCTGTTCAATTTTGCAGTTGATTTCTTCACCAATATAATCATTTGTACAATACGATGTTGATATTATAAGTGTGGAAGATTGCAACACGATTTCTTACCACGACTAAGTCACGATCTTCAAAGACTTTTCACGATTTCTTAAGCTTACGACTCATCAGATAGAAACTGAACATCAGACTCTGTATGTATTATCATGTAAATTTTGTATTTTAAACCCATCCAGTAAATTCAAAATTTACAACATGACAGGACTATGAGTGTCATCTTTGTGCAATCGGAGAAGCATGTTCATGGAAGAACTGCCTTAACATTCTAAACTCGCGTTCTTGTCCCTGAAATATTGCGTTAATCTACTGTACGAATGCTATAAAAATCTTAGTCAATGTGCTTCGAATTCCGACCCATACTTAGTCTATATTTAGGGTGTGCAAGAATCTCCAAGATGCGTCGTGATGTTCAAAGGATAAGTTAGAACCAATGTGATATGACTAGTTTAAGGAGGCTGGTTGGTCCACAAATTACCCATCAGATATGCCTTAAAATTTAAGAATGGTATTTTTGGTCATGAAAACTATTTATTTGTGAAGGAAAAATCCAAATATCTTAGATTTAGAATTTGAATATTTTCCTATATCTTTATATACAGAACCTTTTGTCCAAGGAGATAAAAATCAATATCAGAGTTTTAAAAAAATGGCCACGATCACCCAGCCCTGAAAAACACGATCCGTAGTGTTGGTTGTAGATTAAAGCACTGCGACTCTAGCTGATTGCACTTTCACAATTACACATGTAATGATATATAAGTGTACGTGTCGGTCGTGTTTATCATGCACAGCTTCATAAAACAACGCAAAAGCATGCTCTAATAAATGTACACCAAATTTTGGTCTATTGGCATTGGTAAATGAAATTCCCACAATATACTTTCATGTACGCGCATACAATGTATGACATAAGAAATCTACAGTGTATAGTTATAAGTGTTAGCAATGCACAGTATGTGCAACGGAATGTGTTATTTCATAAACGATTTGAGGGGAAAACATCACTGTAAAATAACATCGGGACACAACAATGATGATAAATTGCAAGTGACAACGGATTTTGAATCAAGAAAAAATGACCACTTTCCAAGATCCAACGTTGACAGTTGACAAATCGATAACTTGTTCCCGTTGCAAAAAGGAGCAACTCCCTAAAGATTTCATATTAATCTTTCCGCCATGTGGTTTAATAGACGTGTACAATTCATGTTTCATAGAAAAGGACCGACATTTTCCTTTTGCCATTGTTTAATGCGTTTTAATAACGCCGCACTGGTGTTCTGTTCCCTTCAAGCGTCCGTCGGACAGCCATGCTTCGACAGAAAACATTTCTATGATGTATCCTCCTCTTAACCTTATCTGACGGCTGATGTCTTTCTCTTGGAAAAAAGATAAGTATGAAAATAATGTCAAATTTATCACCTGAGTCACTTGAAAGAGGATGGATAAATGACATTACGCGGAGGACCTAAGCGGCCCGGGCAGGGCCAATTACTCTGGTGACAGAATATTCATTTATCTGAATATGAAAAATGAATTTATCCGTTGCATCATAGTAATGTATCATCCAATAACTTGATGAGTCACAGTCATTGTTACTTAAGGCAAAAAGTACTGATTTTGTTTTATAATTTGTTTTTCCTCATACTAGGAAAGGTGGCCTTTTTTAATCATATATGAGCACAGGATTTTCGAAATAATACCATTATCATTTATTCAAGATCATATGTATGGCCAATTCTTAAGTACTTTTTCAATAGTTCTGTTTGAATCAATTCAACTGTGAATTTAATATGGTTTGGGTAGGGGCTTTTCACTGGGAAATTTTCCTAACATCTAAATATATAAATAAATGTATATAAGAAAAAGGCCACTGTCAGAAAAAGTGGAAACTAAACATCTGTCTCAATCATATAAACGTTCAATACATGTATGTGTCCGCACACGTAAAATGGGTCGAAATAAGTTGGAAATGAACTTACTTCTCCTTGCAAATTAAGCCCTTGCTTCTCGCCCGTGTTATATCTGATTTGACAGCGTGGACCATTGTATTGTAAGGATTTGATAAATAAAGTAATCTCGAACGAAATAATTCGGTTATTTAATTTTCAACAATTGGAGTCTCTGAAATAAAGCAACGTTTCTCTCCAGAAACACAATGTCCTACCAATAAGTGTTTCAACGAATAGATTCATTAGTTCCCGAGATATTGCTCAAATTGTTTTATATCCGGGTTGAATGCTATTCATTTCACGGACCCACAAGTACGGATATTAAACGTTCAGCCCTATGGCTCGATGTGGAAACCCAGTGATCAATACCTGTAATACTTTGAACAGGTAAAATAGACTCGGCATACTTATGGAGCTCAGGTGAGAGCAGGTGCCCGTGATAAGAAGTGGTCGGGACTGATTAATAGATTTTGAAAAGTTTGATCTCGAGTTAATCCACTGCAGTATTTTAAAACAGCTTCATTGAATGACATTTGTCCCCCGTATCACAAGATTTCCCCTCCCCGATTCGCACTTTGCCCTCACCTTGTTCAACAGTGTTGTAGATCCACAAATACATCTCGTTTAAAAAAATCTATTTCTGTTTTAGTCACCGAAGTTCTGAACGTATTACAACGTTAACGCTACAAACTAATTAATGCATGTAAACCTAGACTTGCATTTCAATGTGATCCATTTACATTGTCTTTCCACAAATGTTAATTTGGTCTGATGACTAGTACCCCCCCCCCCCCCCCCAAAAAAAAGGCATTTATTTAAGAAATCAATAACATCAGGTGAAATCACACCGAATAACAATGTGATAACTTTATAAGAATTAATTATTTCCACACAAAATTAAAACATTTAAATACATATATTTCCAAAATACATACATAAAATTTTTAAAGGAAAAATCACATTTTGACAATTTAACAACTTATAATTACCCCCCCCCCCCCCCCCCCCCCCGGAAAGGTCTCAACTTGTTCCGTTGTTATGTCTGAGGGACATGCATGTGCAATGTACATGTAGCTTTTGCATTATCACAATGTCCTGTTATATCCTATGTGACAAACTCGTGTACGTATGCGTAAGAGGACACGCTATTTCAGCGGGAATAGTCCCAGTTGAGTCAAAAATATTAGTTACATGTATGCATGCATAATTAGACAAGAGGTGCTTTTTAATTAGACCTGAACTTTAAGCAAGAGTAGTTGGTTTTCTATGAATTTGACATAAATGAACATGTGTACCATTCGTAGATAAGTTATTGGGGTTTTCCCCTTTTTCTTATTTCGTTCTTTTTCTTTCTTTCTTTCTTTCTTTCTTTCTTTCTTTCTTTCTTTCTTTTTCGTTTTTTTTTTATGCTAGAGTTCAATCAAGGATTAATCCTTACAAAAATACACTTTTCGCTCTCCTCTACGATTTCAATACTTATTTATATAAAGTCTACTCAAAACATTTTATCTTTACTCAATTCGGAGTAGTGGTTTAATGTACCTTAAAATAATTATTTTTTTAAAATAGGAGTAGAGATTGAGCATGGAATTCAGACCTAAAAGTATTTCATAGACCAACAGGCCATAGCTGGAGACTTTTTAATGAATACATGTACATGTACGTAGGGCTCCAAATACGGTACTACAATGTATATATGCTTGATATGATCTTATTGAATATAGTGGCCATTCTTGAATCCAAGTCAAAGAGAGACAACTCCGGAACATTGCTATCTTAAAAAGGTTCATCTTGGGATAAAATTCATATGCTGCTCAGACAACATGAATAATAACCAAAATCTACAAATCTATTCAAAGTATCAACAGCTTATCTAGATAGTGATTATTTTTATTAGAATATATGTAAACTGAGGTAATATATATCTATGCACATTTAAAATACGAGATTATTCGGTTTAACTATTACATTGCATGCTGAAAAAAAAAAACACAAAAATACTCAAAGGAGCAAATATAACGAACAACAATAAAAAATAAGATAATTTGAAATACACATTATATATATATATATATAATATATATATATATATATGTGTGTGTGTGTGTGTGTGTGTGTGTGTGTGTGTGTGTGTGTATACTATTAACTTTTTCTTCAAAACAAAATGTATTACTCATAAAATGACAAGAATATGATTGTACCAATAAATGCAGCAGTATAGTTTTGAGAGGTAGCTTAATACAACAGTAGCACTTTAGTTAAATTATCATGAATCAATAAAACTTGTTAAATTGTGATAGATATATTTTCTAAACACAAACATTTTAATTACATGTATAATATCATACAGCAAATCATAAATTGAGTTAGTTTTTAAATCTTTAATACCAATACATGTACCTTTATACGAGTTCGTAAAGCAAACTTTATGATCCATACTAATTATCTTCATAGTTCAATTGTTTATATCTATCAGCATATTCTCTGTATCCATGATTCTTAATTCAATTGTTTTTCTACCAGCATATTCTCTATATACGTGATTCTTAATCTTATTGTTTTTCTACCAGTATATTGTCTTCTCCTATGTTTATTTAAAAATAAAATTTGGTGTTATGACTACTTTAAATTATTTACATCACGTGAAAACACCCCCAATAATAACGTGATAATATTCTCTATATCCATGATTCCTAATTCAATTGTTTTTCTACCAGCATATTCTCTATATCCATACTTCATAATTCAATTCTTTTCCTATCAGCATAATTATGATCTCTATACTCATGCTTCATAATATCAAAAATAAGTATTGATTTTCTCCCAGCATACTTGTATTCTCTAAACTCATGCTCCATACTTCAATTGTGTTTCTCTCAGCATATTCTTTATATCCTGCTTCATACTTCTATGATTTCCCTGGCGGGTCCTGGATTGGTTAAGTTGATACTTTCTTCCACCAGTTCACATAGACATGCCCTGTTGTTCCTCGTGACATGTCGTCTGCTTGAGCTCTCTGGAATAGTCGTCCAATGGATTAAGGCGTTGGTCATTTGTATGTCCCTCAGCTTCTGATACATCATGTCGTCTGCTGTCGTCTAATGGCAAAAATATCACACATTTATTGACCCTGATGAGGTGGAAACCATAATACATCAACAAATATGTTATATTTACCAAGGGCAATAATCATTTGATTAACCCGGCTCCGGGTTCATAAAAAATTAGACGAACTCACTTTTGATCTAAGTAATGTTTCACTCAGTACAGGAATATTTATGAATGAAAACTTGAGTGAGACTGAGATCAAATTTGAGTTCTTATAAGTTTTATTGCCCCAGGCCTGACGACTTTACCAGGGAATTATTAAATGTGTATTGTAAAGCGAAACCCGCAGACACTTGAATCCATAATGTCTTTAGATGTCACCTATACCTAATACATAAATAAGAAAAAGATCAGAACACAAAACATAGCTTCAATCACAACCTGCAAGCGGAAAATCAATCTCAAACGTTGGCGTCCATGACAACACCACCCCCCCCCCCCCCCCCACACACACACACACACACATACCTTTTTACAAATTAAATTGTTCGGCTTTGAACTAAGTTGCATAAAATTTTATGATGTTCCCTCAAATGCGCCACAGAATAGACGTTTTAAGCTGTCTAAGCAATACTCATTGTAAAACACCTGCAATACTTTGTTTTCAGTATATTAAAGAGAATACATATCAAAGTACCTGTATTTCATCTTCCGTCATTGTTGGCCTCTTTTTCCCAAGAAGGAGACAAATATATTTCTACAAAAAAAGTTAGCTAGTGTACAATGAATAATGATTAATAAATGATTGTTAGATACCGTGTCGTTCTTGCAGTAAGCATTGTAAAGTATAATTTAAGCTCATTTATTAATATTAGATTTTGTCAGAACACTTGTTAGCGATTGTAAGACGATAAATTTCAAAATTTAACTTACCTGACATTCGGTTGACGTCATACTTAAATATATTTAGCTTATGATTATGACAAGGAAAATCCTTAATATGTGTTGCTTACGAGCACGTCAACAAACCTTTTCTCATTAGACATGCATTAACAAAGCATTGTAAATAGTAAAAACAGAAAAATAGAATTTGACCAAAATCGTGACCATGCCCCTTTAAGATTCGACGACAACCGACAAAAGTTTTATATCTGCGTCTGGTAAAGCACTACACCATACAAGACATAGACTTTTGTAGAATAAAAGAAGATAGATAGATAGAACTCACTCCATTGATATCTTTTTTTTAAATTGAAGACGTCACTTTTTTTTCTCTGCTATATCAAATCGTTTTTCTTGAATGCAACTCAGCAAAAAGGCAAAAGGGCAACTTCCAAAACCATAAAAATCCTAATCCGTTGGGGGGGGGGGGGGGGGGGGGGGGGGGGTAAGATACTTATAACTTCAATTTCATTGCTCATTTCTTTACTTTTACTTCAATTTTTCACATAATCCCTAAAAGTGTGTGTGTGTGTGTGTGGGGGGGGGGGGGGGGGGGGGGGGGAGAGAGAGAGCAACTCCTTTTTAATTCAATTTTTTAATAGTAAATTTAAGAAAAATCTTTGCTCCAACAAAAAGTTGCGAGGGGGGGGGGTTGGATGTCGTCAGTCCTATGACACCAAGGCTGTGCATTAGCGCGGTGTGATAATGTGTCGATCAGCCTTGGTGTGTTATACAACCGACGATATCCAAAAATAAGCATTCAATGCTTATATTTATATTCATATTGATGTTTAGTTGTATGAAGTATTTGTGTATTGTCTCGTTTAAGCCATTATATACGCTCTTAGTCAGGAATATCAAACATACATGGAACAGCCATATTAACATATTATTTTGCGACTAAAAATATAGTGCCAGAAACTTTGTTTGTATTAACGAATAGATATGATTTAACGATACATCATGTACATATCAAATTGGTTATGTAAGTTTGAACGTTCGTTTCATTTAAAGGACGACTGACCCAATAGTAATTTTCATGAAAAGTTTACATGAGTTAGAGTTACTAAAGATATATAAAAATCAATCAAAAAAACATAAAAATCGAATTGTATCTTTAGTATGGACCATTTCAAATTTTTTTGGTATTACTTTTCTTTTTCAATTGAACATAAGGAGAAAAGCGTCTTTGTGAGAGAGAAAATGATTTTTAAAAAAATTCTGCAATAAATTTTACGCCTCAAATAAGCTTTTTTTCGACAAATTTCGCTGAATATCTGCAGTTAAAACCATAACGTTATGGCGTCAACCAAGCAAAAAAGTGACGTCACAATGCAAATGAAACGCTGTGCAAAAGCGTGCGTACTCGAACTGTACTCGGCCTCATTAAAAATGACATAAAACTACGATATAAAATAATTATCTAGCCAATCAGAAAGCGCGTTACAACCAGAATTAAATTATGATGAAATTCGTCAAAACATAGGCACAGGGACATTTTGCTTAATTTTAAATACGAGTATATTGAAACAGATGGAAAAGTAAGCGATTTGTTCACTGGCTCAAACTTTAACTAATCTATGTAGATGGTTAAAAATAACTTGAGCTAATATAAAACTCAGTACAGTATTGTGACATCCCCTAAAGAAATTTGTGCATGTTAGATAATGTTGGAAAGTACATTCTAGTACCAAGTTTGGCCACTATACTTGTACTATATAAAGTGTGTATTGATGACATAGAACAGCTATATCTTGCGTCATAAGCGATTATTCATTGTGTTTTAGTGATTGTGACGTAATATTGAGAATTTGATGTTCGTAACAATCACACCTTTAAGTGCGCGATATACCTGCGCAAAGCTAATTAGGTCCGTCGTCCTTTACAATAATAAATATATTCAAAACGCGACTGTGCTCATGCGCCGTGAATAGGCTATGAGTGTTTTTCCAAACCAAACATAAGGGGAAATATACACTGAATATAAATATTGGTGCATGAAAAAGGATACAGATGGTTTTAGAACATATGTGTCGTCGAAGAAAATCAGGCATTTACTTTTCTTATAGAACTTTCTGTTGTGCTGAAGAAGTACTAAATGGATCGATGCGGACATCTGCAAAATATAGCAAAACTTTGTTTTAAAATTTCATAATAAAAAAATGAATCATAAACATTATATAGTTTGCAATTAATGGTACAGATATTCAACGTTTTGTCAAATAAATTGTTTAAATATTTTATAAAAAAAAAAAACTTAGATTAAATAAAGTCAATGATTAACATCTCACTACAGTATGAATTTAAGTATCTATACTACTTCGATCTATGTCAAGTTTTGAATCTACAGAGATATCCACAACGCTTTTCCAGTAGTTCTGTTGTTATTTTAGACTAGTATTCATATCATGGTTTGTTTTCTTTTAGGTTAAGAAAGAACTTTGTTCAGCCGTAGATTTTTTCCCCATTGCTTGATGTTATATAAGTATCCTCTCTAATTTTGCTGTTTTGTTATATTATTTTAATTACTGCAAATAATTACAAACCTTTTTCCTACAAAATGGTACACAGCAGAAAAAACAAGGTACCAAAAGAACCAACAGAACGAAACCAACAATGTTCACTACCATTAAGAGCGAAATATCTCCGGTGTGAAGGGGATTTGTATAAGAGACTTGGACATATTCCGTTTGTAATCCAACAAAATTCATTCCACCACAGAAACAGCAAATTGTTAATGCCATTAATAAAAGCAACAAGAAACGCCACTTGGTAACCAGCAATGGATAGTTTCGAAAAAGCCTTTTGGAGTTGAGATCTTCAATAAGATCGTAATAATGTTTGGCGCACTGAAAAATGAAAATCCATCCACTTTAAATATGTTTACTGACCATGTATTATAACTACGGAAAAAATATTTCCTCTGAAACATTCTTTTGCATTAGTTTTTATTTAATAGTATATAAAGATACACTGTAATTTGTATTTTTCCGACAAAGCATGCAGTAACTAACAAATTAATCAAACTATTACATAATTGTAAACGCTTGCTGCCTAATCTGATTCAATATATTATATTTAAGAAAATATTATTTAAATAAATTATAAATGCCTTTTAGTTCATTCGAAACTCTTAAAATAGGAGAGAAAAACCTCTAAAGGTTCCAGATCAAATGTGGCGAATTTTTCCAATTCGCGATCATCCAGCTTTGGAAACCTGTAAGCGAACCCGTGCTTTAAGATCTTTGTTTCTGACGCAAATTTCTGACAAAGAAAAGCCCCACTGCATTTATGCTGCGAAGATCCTGCAATATATAGTAAGAAGAGTAGGGTAGAGACAATTTTTAAAAAAAAAAAAGCATTCCTCACGTAATGGTACGCAAGTGTACGTATCCAGGGAAGTAATTTAAAACCGATTTAAATATGTCGGTACTATCGCTAAAAATAATTTCACGAGTGCAAGTACTATTATAGTATTGTATAGAGAAGAAATGAAAACTTACCATTGCGATCCTTGTGGAGGGGATCAATAGAACCTTACAAAAAAAAAAAGAACTAAAAGGTTATAATATATGGATAAATAAAAAATGTTAATAAAGTTATGAATTGTTGGGCAAAATGCTTCTGCAAATTTGGCGCCATTGTGAAATTGAAATTAAGTGACTTACAAAGAGAATCGATAGATTTAAACGAGAAGTCCTGCACTTTTTTTACTACGTTATTATAAGAAGGCTAGTGATTTTAGTTTTTAGACTGTTTACTAAATACTTCATCATATTTTAATCTATAATCAAATTTTAAATTTCAATACATTTGATAAAATTTAGGGTTTTGATGAGTTATTTGTTTACAACTCAGCCTCCTTAATTAAGGTTCCTCGATACACAAATATTTTATTTGATGGATCGATAAAAAATCTTTTTTAAAATATGATTTCACAAAACATAGACCAGTGTCGGCTTATAATAATTTTATATGATTTTTTTTTTTTTTTTTTTTGGGGGGGGGGGGGGGGATTTTTTCAGTGAAACTGGTACCGACCAAATAGAAATATTTCCCCCACTAACGATGTCCATAATGTGGGAAACTAAAAATACTTTGGTCTAGCATTAATGCCGGAAGTAAACATAAGTATGGCTTAAAACCATTAAAACGACCTCACCAGTTAGAAATATGTACACGTACATTGTATGGTGTGTTCCCATTTCGCCTTAACTGTGAAATACAGGTGAAAAAAGGTAAAAAAGTAGTAAGGCGAAATGGGAATTTCTTATTTCTGTTACATAACATTTTATAAGATAATTACCTGGATTCAAATAAGCATCATAAATTTTTGCTGGGACATCAAGTTCTTTCTGGGCATCAATGTAAACGAATGACTTCAAAAAAGGAGGAAGCTGTTTTTCCAATGGCCGAAGAAGTAATGGAATGACGCTTACGTCACACAAGTCTTTGAAAGACAACTGGCAGGCTTCACGCGCTTCTGTCACGCACCAATGACTTTGCGTATAATTTGGACTCAGAATTAATAACACTTTCACACTTTTCTGCATTTCATCTGAAATATTTTCGTCGATGCTTTTACCGGGAACGAAATCGCGTTCAAAATTCATACACTTCATTTGAAATCTTCTTTCCATGTGCTCACAAATTTTGTTTGCATCTTCTCTGTCTTCGGCGCTGTACGATATAAATAAATGGTACTTCTTACTAGGGGGCAGTGATAAACTCTTCTTCCTTTGTACATGTTCATCTTTCTCATGACTTAAATCTTCAGCTTCACAACTAGTTTCAGTACTTACTGGGTTAACCATTTCTTCGTCGCGACATGAATCACTTTTGATTATATTTTCCAAAGATGATTGCGGGAGCAATCGGTCAGCCGACATCTTTGTAGTTTTACTTTCGATGCATTTTCCACGCAGTACGGAACCACATACGAGCACTTAAAATATGCTTCGTTTCTTTGTTGCGACTTAATCAATTAGATACAGTACAATTCATTTTACAAGAATACTTTTATTTGTGTATGTTTTAATCGGTATCGGATTCGTTCGCCCTATCTACCTGTTCGCTTGAGTCCGTTCGCCTTAGGTCCGTTCGCTCTAATTGTCGTTCGCCCTAAACCTTGTTCGCTCCTTGTTGTTAATAAACCCTATCATTTTAAGTTAATTATCTTTATTTCATTTAATTTTAACTTTTTAAATGATAAAATATTTTTACTATTATAAATTGTTCGTCCATTTCATGAATTCATTTCTTCAAAAAGACGTTATTAGTCCAGTTGTTAGATTTTAATGCCGTAAATTATAGATAACTGTCTTGCATGTTTTTTTTTTATTGATTCGCGTGGTGTTTTAAACAATTAAAGAAATTGAGACATTAATTGGTCTATATAGAAGGTGAGCAGCGGATGAGCTATCTTATCTTTGAAGAATTTAATATATACCCGATCACAACAAAATCCTCTGATCTCTAAAGAGATATACGTAGATGGAACATGAAACGGTATCAAACTACTGTCAACCATAATTAAATAATTAATTCACCGTGGCAATAAGTTATCGTATATCGTTATCAGGTCAGTCAATTGGTTATTATTTTGTGAAGGTGCTGCGATAGTGTTGTTTTGTGTAATTATATCTCTTCATAATTTTTAAAATGATCATTTTAAAAATCATGAAGAGAACGTACCTGGGGCGAACAGAAATTAGGGCGAACGGCGTCAAGGGCGAACGCATTTTAGGGCGAACGAACATACATTCGTTTTAATCTCACAAAAAATGTTATCCATTGCACTGAATCATTAAAAACCAAGGTGTTCTCTAGATGTACCTTGGATTAAAATAGAATTATAACCATTTTGCCGTTCCATACATGTCCATTGTTCTGTTTGGATTTGAGCTTGAAGCGTGATGAAGCAAGTCCTCTTTCTGTGGTTTTTGTGGACTCTCATCATTTGTTCCACTCAGGTATGATAAAAGTTACATACTGTAAGAATCAGTATCTGCATATTATAATTATACATAACATGCCAAAGTCTATTCATGTACTTGCAATAGTCTCACTCTGTAACTTAAACATAGAAACGGGAGTTTAAAGAAGAGACTAGATTTTTTTCTTGTTCTAAAAGTAGATGTTGTGCCGATGCAAATGTAACAGAGACATATGTTGCCTCTGCTGGGGTTTGAACCCGGGTCCTCTGGCATGCCAGTCCAGCACTCTACCGATCGAGCTAAAGGGTTAACCCACTAGCCAGAGCTAGTAGGAATGTCATATATCTGATTCTACCACACATAAGAATAGTGTAACCTACTTTTAGACAAAGCTACCAGGCACGTAGCATCTAGTAAGGGGGGGGGGGGCCTTTTTCTTAATTTTTTGTCGTCAAATTCAAATGTAAAGATGACCGTACATCACCATATATATGGCGGACAGTGCCTATTTACGAGCGGTGTTCAGCTTTAATGAATGTATATACATAACAGGAAACTAATAGGCAACTTAACCTAGTTTTAATATGTAGCAAGAAAACATCAAACATTTAGCTTGCAAAATCCAAGCAGAAACTATTCTCTTTTGAGAAGTGGGCAGGCATAGCCTACATCCACTTCTCTTCGCAAGCCCTCATATTTTGATTCTGGAAAACGTGTAAATGTCGGAACTGAAGACGGTCTACGCTTCGACCCCTGTTTTGACTCCAATTTCCCTGAATTTTCCTAACAGACCTATAATTTCTACATTTTAAACATAAATGCACGCATATATCACCAAAAAATCAACACTAAACCGCTGTTATGTCATTTTCTCGACTTCAACATCCCGGGTTTAAATTTTGTGCATCACATTGTTTATCTAGGTCAGTGCAGCTTAAATGTTTGTGTTTCGGATAAAATTGGAAACGTTTTAAAGAAAATAATACCGAAAACGTCACTGAATCAACTTAATCTTACAATGTACAAACAAATAGAGAGTCAGAAAATTACATAGTGGTATTTCTTCCCTTTTTAACAATCTCTTTTTGGTGACAAACCCAAAATTTGCTATACATCTACTCTTAAACATTAAAACGAACTTTGATATTTCTAGCATGCAAGCAAGATTAAAATCATTTTTTGTGACACAACTATTTAAACGTATGTATTTTGCTAATGTTCTCAAAATAGTAAAACCATTCTTTATACCTCTTTAAATCTTAAGAAAAATACGTTTAATCTGACGTCTACAATCATACACACAGAACAATATTTTTTCCAGTTTTTCCGATTTTAAATTTTCTACTTTTTAGACCATCTATAGTTAGCGATCTCATAATTTAAAACCGGACTGTAGAAGTTGAGAAAATGATTTGACAGTGGGTTAGTGTTGATTTCATTGTGAAATATGCGTGCATTAATGTTTAAACTGTAGAAATAATAGGTCTGTTACGAAAATTCAGGGAAACTGGAGTCAAAACATGGGTCGAAGCATAGACCGTCTTCGGTTCCGACATTTACACGTTTTCCAGAATCAAAATATGAGGGCTTGCGAAGAGAAGTGGATGTAGGCTATGCCTGTCCACTTCTCAAAAGAGAATAAGCAGAAACCAGCTTGAGCTCGTATATAAACATGTGTATGTATCAATTAGTACCATCGGCTCAAACCACAGTCCGGAGTCTGCATAGCTCTCTCTATGTCTTCTATCTGCCAGATGGGAGAGGATCGGCCGTGGTTTGCGACGATAGTATTATACTGAGGAAATCTAAGATTTTCTGGGGAAATGTTTTCGGGTCTATTTTCATCTTTTTTGATCTCGTTAACGTTTTTTTACATTTTTATCTTTACACAATGACTTGTATAATTTTAGTGTTACTTTGCACAAAGCAAATTGTTGTTTTTGTATTATAATAAAGATTAAACATTGAGGTAGTCAGGCTTTGATTAGACTCTGTTGCTCAAATTCTTATTATGGTATTTGAACCTTTTTGGTACGTTATTTATTCATTTTGATTTTCATAAAAACTTAATTTAGGTTTAATTAATGGAATCTAGAAAAAAAAAAAACAACAAAAACACTTCCATAGACATTGTAAATCGTTTTAAAGAATAGGGGCTCTTTTTTCAATAGTTTTATTCTAATTGTCGTAGGTACTGACCGCAATTTATTTGAGCATATATTGACATAATTATTTTGTTTATCAAATACTAGTATCTACACTATCTTTCAGGGACGAGATGTTGAATGCCTTCCTACTGAAGTAACTGTACAGGTAAATGACAATTTCCAATGGCATTATTACTGCAAAAAAATCTGTCCCTACTCCCAATTCGTATACCGGAAGAAGTGTTATGACGCATGCCCACTAAATACTGCCCCTAAGGAAAATGGCTTCATCAAATACTGTTCGAATGATTTGGAGAACTTCACTTGCCCAGATTCGATATGTCAAAAGGAATACCCTTATTGTTTCGATGATATTTGTCTTGACGCTTGTCCTGAATATACAGTTGGTTACAAGAAATCTTGCGTTTTGAATTGCCCCCCTGACGCCAAATTTGTTACAGCTTATTTCTGTGATGGAGTGTGCTATTCCGGGAATAAAACCTGTTCTTCAGAGTGTCCAGAATCCCACCCATTTGTATTTAAATCAACATATCTTTACCATTGTTTGAACAAGTGCCCATCATTTACAGCTGTGAAGAACAGGAACTGTGAATTATCGTGTCCAAGTGGTCGTCCTTACCTTCACAGCGGACGATGCCTCTCAAAGTGTCCTTTAACCCATCCCTTTGCGATTTTGCGGAACTCGCTCTTTAACGAGATACTTGTGTGTACAGATCGATGTCACGAGGGTATGGGGTCTTACAGAAATATGTGTGTCTCGATATGTCCAAGTAAATCGCCAAATGAATATCACGGAAAATGTGTGCCCGTTTGTGGAAAAGATCGGCCTTATGTTAATACAACACCTTCTAAAAAGTCTACCATATATCATCAGCAGTGTGTAGCAAAGTGTCCGAAAGAGAAAAATCTTTTGATAAAAAGGAAACAATGCGTATTTAAATGTCCAGAAACCACTTTATATTTTAATTATACTTGTGTAACTGAATGTCCAAGTGGTTTTCCATTCAACTACACGAAAAAGAAGCATGATGATATAAAACACGAGTGTGTTGAAAGATGTCCAGTGCATACGTTCCAGTATAAAACATTCTGTTTTGATACTTGCCCACCTTACTTAAAACAATACTTATCAAACTGCACGTTAAACTGCCCAAAATATTACCCATTTATATCAAGCGACAATGTCTCTTGTGTTCAGTCATGCCCAGCTACCGAGGTTTATAACCGGTACCAATGTGACAAAAGTTGTCCAAAAGAAAAAAAGTACATCGTAAACAAGACGTGTTTTGAATCTTGTCCAGATGCCTTTAATCTTCAGCTTGAAACACAACAGGGTATGCTTTGTTTGAAACCACCTTGTCCCCACAATTATGTACTGTTAGATGGAACGAACCAATGTGTAAGTAGCTGTCCTAAGAATATGTTTATTATTGATGGTGTATGTAGAAATATAACCACATGTCCAGTCGGAACTTTCTCGGAGAAGTCCTCCCTTGGAACGTTATGTACAGAAAAATGCTCCAACACGCTTTATATTAATGGAAATATGTGCGTTAAGAAGTGTCCGTCTAATACGGTTATAGAAGACCAACACTGCAACAACAATTGCTCAGACACCAAGCCATACCATTTTCCTCGTGGCAATGATTATGATAATCCTATGATTCTTTGTGTGTCTGATTGCCCGGATGGGTATTGTATGTACCAGAAAAAATGTATTTCCTGCTATGAATGCCGAGATCATCAGCAAGTAGCATACAAAAACCTCTGTCTAGAAAGTTGCCCACCCACCTATGTGATTAAAGACTCTGATTTTATTTGTTTTTACAACTCATATTACCTTTACAGAGGATTGCAAGCAATGTTCTTTATTTTGACAATTGTTTGCATTTTCCTCATCTTCGTTCTCTGCTGTTATAGAGGACCATTTAAATGTTCAAGAAAATCGTCCAAAGAAAAACAAGTAAGTGTTGTCTTACATTGCAAAATTGTCTTGACTGTAGAAGAGTAAGCCAAAGAATAATCTTATTAATAGGCTCGTTTTTCATTTTCTTGTTTAGGAAGATTCAGCAAATCTGATAGAAGAAACGGGGGAAAACCAGGAAGCATGAACAATTCGATTCCTTTGGACACATGCCAGTTATTTTCTAGTTGACATTTTCCTTTTGTTCTATAAAAGCAGAAATTTACTCTAATGTATCATACTGTATAGCACGAGATTAACTCGCGGAGTTAATTTTCGCTATATTCGCAGAAAAAAAAAATCCGCGAATTTAACATCTTGTGAAAAATTATTTGAGTATAATAGGCCTAATGATGAATACATAAGATTTTCAAAATCATTTACTCATTATCTTGTCATGAAAACACACAACACAAAATATGTTTACCGTTTTGAAGGCAAGGCAGTATGACTCCGCTTAATACAATACGTAGTTTTAGTTTTATAATATTTTATAATAACCGAACAATAATTATGAACGGGTATAACACAAACCGGCTTCATTGAAAAGCATTTCATTAGATATCACTGTTTTTCAACAAAATATATTTTGAAAATAAAACCCAGATAAATTTTTTTGGGTTGTGAGTTAATATACCATGTACAGATAATCACCATCGGTATTTTGTAAACTTCAGTCGGGTTTGAATTTTGTGTTGTACAAATTTTTGTTTTCCGCGAATAGCTGCAAAAATGAAAAAATCGCGATCTTTTCCGAACGCGATTTTAACCTGCTATACAGTTTATATACTTTAGCAAATATGTAATATACATTAAACTGGTATTTGTGCAGCTTAAGTACTATTGAAATGAATTATAATAATATGTATATTTTGTAGGTGGTGCTGTTCTTTAGTATTTTATGAAATTATGACATTCATCGTATCATAACGCGAGAGGCTTCCCGGCCAAATTGAAAAACGGGCGTTCGCAGTTTAATAAAAAAAAGTCTCCACAGCCATACGTGTTACAACTTTTAGAAGTCAAACATTTACAATTCAATATACTTATACATGTATTTATATGTAGTGCATATGTAGATAATGCAAGCCGTACTTGTTAAGCGGATTGCCGTTAAAGATGAGCATGCATTTTGATTTTTAGTTCGCTGTTGCATTTGTACGGGTTCAATATTTGCGTCATCATTTGTCTATAATTTTGTTTTAAACTACTTGTCCTTGTCAAGGTTCAATAACTATTGATGATTTCTTATTTGAAAATAACTTGATGGATATATATAAATAAAATATGTTTAAAAAAAACTTTGTATATATACAGTGTACATGTATACTTTGACATTTTCTTCCGGTTTGTTTTTTTTGTTGTTTTTTTTTTATTTTGTTTGGTTTGGGTTTTTTGGTGGGTTTGTGTGTGTGTGTCTGTGGTTTTTTTTCATTCTTCTATTCATGACAATGCATAATCATGGATCAGTAAAGAAAACTTTTTAAACATAGAATTTCAAAAGGAGCGAAATTTTTTTTAAAGGAAGATGAGTTAACAGTTACTCCTTTAATATATATAAAACAGTGTGTTTCGTTTTTCAAAAATCATTTTTATAAGGACATTACCAATCTTTTTAACCATCTGATATAAAAATGGTCAAACAGAGAGCATTAATTTATTATACCTTATCAAATGTAGACCAATTCATTGAAGTTATGTTGATAAACACTTGCCGTAATAACTGATTTTTCCTTCTCTTTATGCGGTTCTAATTGTGAATATTTATATGGGTTTTTTTTAAAGTACCTTATATCCGTTTTTTCCACGTGTCACAAATTCTGCGTAAATGAAGTAAATCTTTTAATTCTTAGACGGGGTCACTTTACCCCGTCTATTAGTTTACCGTCAGCTAAAGTCCCAAGCAGGAAGCCGTGCGTAGAACAATCAGTTGAATCTATAATGCTTTAGGAATGCATTTCTAATGATCAAATGAAATTTGAGAGTCAGTCGTAGAGTTATTGGCAAAATACAGGGCTCACAATTCTTTGTCATGTAAACAAGGTTCGTGCCCTGTTTTTGTTTACATACGTTCAATATACCAGTAAAAATCTTTTCCAAGCTGATTTGTCTATCTTTTTATTCATTTTAAGCATATAAAAAGTGTTCCTAACGTTTAACTCATTCATATTAGTTCTGAAACTGGGATTTTTACTTCAACATTCAAAAGGGGAAACAAAAACTTCGTTTATAAAGCTTGGTGACTCGCTTATAACTCAACAAATGACTCTAAAATTGTGGTTACCTAATAAAAATGCCCTACTGAAGCATTGTAATCATTAAAATCGGAAAAAATAATTTTTGACCAAAGTTGGGACTATGCCCTTTAAGAATTAAGTTAGATGTTAATATTCGTGTCACCCGACTCTGTTGGAATATACAATTATGTAATTGTTTACATGTTATCAGACACTTGTTTATACTTTTATAGTTTAATTTGTACTTTTAACAGAACCAATTACATTAAATTTTATAGTTTTTTTTTAATTGAATAAGCAAGTAAACAAGCAGCAAGCAATAAGACATACAATTTTACCAGAATAATTAGAAAAAACAATCTCGCTTACAACTTACTACGAAAAACAATATCAGCAAAATAGGAGACAACAATAACAGAGAAAATATGCAAATATGCAGACAGTTGTACATGTATAATGTTAAAATACAGAAAACATAAGATTTTCTTTTATGCACAACTTCTATTAATAATAAATTAATTCATTGTTGATTTTATAGTTTACATAATTCCTTCATCAATGTCTCAATTTATTTTCAGAGACTCAGCTGATCTTTCTCCAATTGGTTATGATTAATATTTCACAATATATCAATCTGATTAAAATCAGATCCTAGATCCGCTCCTTGTTTTTCTATTGTCGCTACACGAGGAGAAAAACAAGGGGCGGATCAAGGATCTGATTTTAATCAGATTGACAATATATACTTATGAAATATATGATTGTTAAATTTACCTTATGGTAGTAAATATAAATAGTACTTCTTTCAGTTATAAGAAAATTAAAACTCATATAGTTTATATCCTAGTTTTGAAATCTGATTTTGTTCCTTTTTTTACTAATGGCTGTAGACGTGTAACACTTCGAAAAAAGTAAAGTTGAAGCGCATTAAAATATAGTTCATTTTTTCCAAGAAACGCATGAAAGTTTTTGCTTAATAAACAACAATCGCAAGAAAATTGTCTGGAAACAATTTAAGTATCAATAAGTTTCACAAAGTGTATTGAAGAGACACTACAGTTTAATTTGGCGCATATATCTGAAATGACAATTTCCCACAACGTTTGTTGATTTTGTTGCTAAAAGCATTAACTTTGCAAAATAAGACATTTTAAAATCAAATGATTCGGAAGTAATCGCTAAAATTAAAGATTTCAAATAATTGATGTCTCTATTGTCAATTAAACATATTATCACGGTGTGAAATGTTCTCCTTGGACATAACACTTTATCTCCTTCATTAGCACTGAGTGCCTCTGATACGTACGCTTTAATTTACAGGGATTTATTCTAACTAATCCTTTAATTTACTTATCTTTTTACATGCATCAGTTTATTTCGTCATTACTGTGGTTTCATCAATATTCGTGGGTATCAGTTTTCGTGGATAAAGTGAAAATCATAGTTTCAATATATAATATAATTTGTGGCGAATGATCCTATCAATACAAAATGTTAGTAGAAATTATTCTTCAATGAACTATTCAGCAGAATATGTCTCCTTAAAAAGTTAGAAATATTCAAAGTCAATAAAAATGAACATTCAAATTCGTGGATCAACTTAAAAACGAAATCCACGAAAGTTGGTATTGAACGAATATTGATGAAAGCACAGTACTCTCTGCTGCTTTATTCATAACCACAAGTATAACAGCCAATCAGGAAATGTCGACCACAAAGTATGGCGTGATTTATACGCATCCGGCCTCCCTTTTATGAGAAGCAGTAGAATGAATTCGAAACACGATTTTTAAAGCTGTATGGTCCGATTGTTTTGCCTATTAAAGAATCAAAAAATTTCCCATACAAACTAAATATCTTAGAATGTTAAAGACTTACACCAGCAGAATATGTCTCCTTAAAAAGTTAGAAATATTCAAAGTCAATAAAAATAATTTCTTTATGGGCATACAAAAAAAAAACAACAACAACAAAGAAACCAAAATGCATCATGGGAATGTTAAGAAAAAGGAACTGTTTGGTTTCCCCCCGAATGATTGGGTTTATACAACCCGCATGTTATGCATCGATTGTAAACAAAGCAAACTAAAGAAATATTTGTAAACAAAATGTACACAGGTTAATATTTGATTTGTCAAAACATTGACCTTAATTTATCAGAATACAATCATACCCACCTCGACGTTAGGGGCGAATTTTAATATGAGGCGAAATAACGCGATACCCTTTTTTATGTCGTTTGTTTTTTTAAACAAATTATGTACATCATTTCTTCATCGAAATATGGCTCAATTGATCGGGAAAACGATTGCAATGTCTATCATTATACACATACTTAGCATAACCATCGTTTAAAAGCGTACACAAAATTTGAAATGAAACCGGACCAAGCAGCTTCAATAAAAGAAACGATTGTATCGTTAATTCAAGTGAATGATGCATAAGTTTACACATAAACATAGTACAATGTAAGTGGCGAACGGATTTATTTGTACCTACCACTTTTGCATGAGTCGCGGCCAGAAAACTGGCAGATAAGTCGTTCTAAACAAGTGTTCACACCACCGATCCCGACCACGCCGAATATTAAATTAGTTTGTTAAGTTTTCATAAATCTTGTAAGACGGATACCGACGTGTGTTTTTTTTCCGTAGATCACAGTATTGAATAAATCTAATTATTTAAATAATCTAAATAAATATAATCTTCTTGATATTCCAGCTAATTTGTAGATTTTATACCCCCCCCCCCCCCCCCCTTGGGCCACTTTTTAGATAACATATGTTATGCCGAATTCCTAGAATTTTGAAGGACTATTCATGCCGGGATTCAGTTCGGACAAAATGTCAGGCCGAAAGCCGAATCTTAACATACATATGTAAATTGAAACACCCAACTCCAACTCATAGTTTTGAAGCATATTCGAAGAAAATGTGGAGAATTATTAATTCAAACTTTCAATACCCCATCTTTCAGTACTTTTTTATGTACAGCTCCAAATACAGTACTAGAATGTAAATGCCTATGATTTTATAGCTAATAGATATACTGTGACCATTTATGAATCTAAGTCAAAGAGGGACAAATCCTGAACATTGCTATTTTAAAACTGTTCAACTTGGAATTTAATTCGCATGCTGCTCAGACAACATGAATAATAACCAAATTATACAATCATTTTATATATAATACCAATATATTATCTATATAGTGACTTTGTTTCTAATAGAATATATGTAAACTGAAGTAATACAATGTATAAACCTATATAGAATTCATACAAGATTTCAGATTGACTATTACAGTGCATGCTGAAATAATACGCAAAAGTACTCGGAGGAGTAAATACATGAACAACACACATAATTAAGGTAATTTGGTATGAACATTACATAAATGTATATACTTAAAACATTAAAAAAAAAACCAATTACTCACAGAATGACTAGAATATGTACCAATAAATGCCGCAATAGTTTTGAGAGGTAAAATACTTGCAATTTACATTAGATCTAATATCACGAATCAATAAAAGTGGTAAAATTGTGAAGCATATATATTGTAAGTACAAACATTTACATGTATAATATCATTTGACTATAACAGTAAATCAACAATGGAGACAGCTATAAAATCTTAAATACTAAAACATTTATATGAGTTTATGATACATGTACAACTTAGTGATTCATACTTCATAATTCAATTTTTTTTTTATCAGCGTATTCTCTATACTCATGCTTCATAATTAAATTGTGTTTCTCTCAGCATATTCTATATATCCTGCTTCATACTTCTATGATTTCCCTGGCGGGTCCTGGATTGGTCAAGTTGATACTTTCTTCCACCAGTTCACACAGACATGCCCTGTTGTTCCTCGTGACGTGTCGTCTGCTTGAGCTCTCTGGAATAGTCGTCCAATGGATTAAGGCGTTGGTCATTTGTATGTCCCTCAGCTTCTGATACATCATGTCGTCTGCTGTCGTCTAATGGCAAAAATATCATTTATTGACCCTGGTGAGGTGGAAACGATAATACATCAACAAAGATGTTATACTAACCAAGGGCAATTAGCATTTGATTAACCCGGCCCCGAGTTCATAAAACATTAGGCGAACTAACTTTTGATCTAAGTTTCACTCAGTGCAGGAATATATATGAATGAAAACTTAAGTAAGACTGAGATCAAATGTGAGGTCCTCTAAGTTTTATTGTCACGGGCCTGACGATTTACCAGTAATTATTAAATGGTTTTTTTTAAGTGAAACCCGCTGATATTTGAAACTGTAATGTCTTTAGATGTCACCTAATACAACATAAGAAAAAGATTAGAACACAAAACGTAACTTCAATCGCAACTTACAAGCGGAAAATCAATCTCGAACGTTGGCGTCCATGACAACCCCTCCCCCGTTTTTTACAAATTAAAATGTTCGGCATTGAACTAAGTTTGATGTTCCCTCAAATGTGCCAAAGAATAGACGTTTTAAGCTGTCTAAGCAATACTCATTTTAAAACACCTGCAATACTTTTTGTTTTCAGTATATTAAAGAGAATACATATCAAAAAACCTGTATTTCATCCTCCGGCATTGTTGGCCTCTTTTTCCCAAGCAGGAGACAAATATATTTCTACAAAAAAAGTTAGTGTTGTGTATAATGAATAATGATTTAATGTGGTTTCATCAATTTTCGTGGGTATCAAATTTCAGGGATTCAATGAAAATCACAATTTCAAAGATACATAAATTCGTTGTCAATGATCCAATCAATACAAAATGTTTGTAAAAATTGCACTTCAATGAACATTAAATTTCGTGTATCAAGGTAACAACAAAATCCACGAAAATTGGTATTCAACGAATATTGATGAAACCACAGTAATAAATGTTTGTTAGATAGCGATATCGTTCTTGCAATAAGATTGTAAAGTATAATTTAAGTGCATTTATCTTACATTTTGTCAGAATACTCGTTAGCGATTGTAAGACGATAAATTTCGAAATTCAACTTACCTGACATTCGGTGACGTCATACTTAAATATATTTAGCTTATGATTATGACAAGGAAAATCCTTAATATGTTTTGCTTGCGAGAACATCAACAAACCTTTTCTCGTTCTCCTTTTTTATAAAATTCTTTAGAAAAGAAACACTCATGTTTGTAACAAATTGACGACAACCGACAAAAGTTTTACATCCTTAAATTTAACGATGTTGTATCCTTTCCGTGTCTAGTGAAGCACTGCACCATACAAACGATAGACCGTTCTAGAATAAAAGGAGATGGGAACAAACAAGGATCAAAGATATGATATAAGAGATGCACAGAACTCACTCCATTGATATTTTTTTTAATTGATGGCGTCACTTTTTTACTCTGCAATATTAAACAGTACGTGTTTTTTTTTTAATGAAATTGTGCATGAAATAGGATACAGATGGTTTTAGAACATATGTGTCGTCGAAGAAAATCAGGCATTTACTTTCCTTATAGTACTTTCTGTTGTGCTGAAGAAGTACTAAATGGATCGATGCGGACATCTGCAAAAGATTGCAAAACTTTGTTTTAAAATTTAATTATAAAAAATTGAATCATAAACATTGTATGATTTGCAATTAATGATAATCAACGATTTGTCAAATAAATCGTTTGCTTTTTTTTAAATTAAATTCAAAGAAGTAAATGATTAACATCCCACTACATTCTGAATTAAAGAATCGATACTACTACTTCATGTTCTATGTGAACTTTGAATCTACACATATATCCACAAAGCTTTTCCAGTTGTTCTGTTGTTATTTTAGACTAGTATTCATATAATGTTTTTTTTCTTTTTTTCTTTTTGGTTAAGAAAGAACTTTGTTCAGCTGTAGAGTAATTTTTATCCTTTGCTAGATGAGGTAGCGAGCAAAGTGAGCACCAAGAACCAGTGCGCGGAAAAAAGAACGAGCTAAACCTACAGATTCATCAAGAATTTTTATTAAATTGGAAAATGGGATATTACAAACCTACAAAGTGGGATCGGGTCACGGATACAATGTTTGTATTTAGCATGCGAAATAAACAAATACAAAAAACCCAAAATTTATGAACCAGGGAAAAAAGTCAGTTGACAAAAAGGCAAAAAGGTAGAAAAAAATTATCGTTTCCACATTTGGTCAAATTAAACACACATTACACTTTACAGACTGATCAATTCTCTCCAAAAGTAAAGCGCGATTTTAGGGGGAAGCAAGTCTATGTATTATGTAAGATTTTTTTTCAAACTTAGAAATATTCTTCCAATAATTACAAACCTTTTTTCTACAAAGTGGCACACAGCAGAAAAAACAAGGGACCAAAAGAAGCAATAGAATGATACCAACAACGTTGACCACGGCTATGAACGCTGTATCGTCGGAGATAAGGGGATTTGCATAAGAGGATGTGGGAAATTCCATTTGTAATGCAAAAAAATTCATTCCAGCAAAGAAACAGCAAATGGTTAATGCCATTAGTAACAGCAACAGGAAACGCCACTTGGTAACCATCAATAAATAGTTTCGAAGAAGCCTCTTGGAGTTCAGATCTTTAATAAGACAGTAGTAATGTTTGGCACACTGAAAAATAAAAATAGCCTTTTAAAAATGTTTACTAACCATGTATAATAACTACGGGAAAAAAATTTCTTTTGCATGATTGTTTATTTACAAAATTTAGAAAATGGAATGTCCTCTGCATTTTCCGACATAGCATGCAGTAACCAACAAAATGGTCAGAATATTACAGGATTGTAAATGCCTTTTAGTTTCAAAATATGAAAGAAAAACCTCCAAAGGTTCCAGATCAAAAGTGGCGAATTTCTCCAATTCGCGATCATCCAGCTTTGGAAACCTGTAAGCGAACCCGTGCTTTAAGATCTTTGTTTCTGACGCAAATTTCTGACAAAGAAAAGCCCCACTGGATTTATGCTGCGAAGATCCTGTAATATATAGTAAGAAGAGTAGGGTAGGGACAATTTAAAAAAAAAAAAAAGCATTCCTCACGTAATGGTACGCAAGTGTACGTATCCAGGGAAGTAATTTAAAACCGATTTAAATATGTTCAACTTGGTACTATCACTAAAAATAAATTCACGAGTGCAAGTACTGTTAAAAACTTACCATTGCGATTCTTGTGAAGGGGGTCAATAGAACCTTACAAAAAAAAAAAAACTACAAACAGTTATATATAGATAAATAAAAATATGTTAAAAGTTATAAATTGTGGGGCAAAATGATTTTGCAAATTGTCGCCAGTGTGGAATTGAAATTAAGTAACTTGTAAAGAGATTCGATAGATTTAAACGAGAAGTCCCATCGTCGGATCCAGGGGGAGGGGTCGCCCCACTTTTGAATTCTCTGAGACATATGAATTAAAAAAAAAAAAAGCTTTTTATGCTTTTTAAGGCGATTTTTCCAATCTATAAATACTAAAATTATCTCAAATAAATGCTTTAAAGTCCCTTATTTTAAGAATTTCGTAAAAAGGACCTTAATTAATTATTTCTTCTGGAGAAAAACCCCCAATATTTAATCGAGAAAAGTACTCCACTTCAGCATCCGGTGTTTATTTCACTGTGTAAACGTGGAAAATAGAAAAGAACTAGATAGGACATATATTGACGTAATGCCCCCAATTTTTCTACAAAATAAAGTGCACGCACATTAACAAATTTCATATTCTTTATGAAGTTGATAACAAGTACTAACTATAAAACCTGTTTGATTTTTTTCACAGGTGTTACTAGTATGAAATTAAATGGACGAAATGCATGCCTATTCCTGGAAAACTACCAGAAAATCCGTATTTTCAACTTTCTTACGTTCTAAAAATTATGAGCGACTAAAAATACCACAACAATATTTCGACTGTAATAAGCAATATATATGTACTTTCTTTGTTTAAAAATTATTCGTGGTATTCTTTGTCGCTCATGTTCAAATATCCAAAAATAGGAAAAAAATCGTGTGAAAAATTATAATAATCAGTCTGAATCGATCGGCGTAACTTTTTCCGGAAGCAGAAACTTTGTGACGGTGAAGCTGGACTTGCACAAGTTTGGTAAGTGTAAGTTATTTACATATATGTGTTTTCACAAAATTATCAACAATGCTACTTTGTAATATGATTCTATTTAGATTTTCCCCTTTAACAGTGTTTAAAGTATGAATTTTAATGTAAACACACACTATTGTATAACTTTGACAGAGACGTAACGTTCCTATATTCCTATACAGTCTGCTTAGAATTACTACCGATGATATCCTTATAAACAGTTAAAATTCATTAATTTAGAAGAAATATTATTTAAAATATCCATAAGTATTAACACTAGATTGTGTTTCATTATTGGATCATGAGAAAATTCAGTGTACACCAAAACGCATTCGTTTTACAGACGATTGTTGCCTGAGCACGTCGGTAGAAGTACAGTGAAATTCTGCACAAAAGCCATGTAGTACTTACACATGTAGTAGCTCTAAATTTTGTAAGTACTAGTTGTTTTTTTTAATCTTTAAAACATTTTTCAATGCTAGATTTCGATTGTACTGATGAAAACCCAAATTCATCTTCCAACCCGTCGAAATTTATTTTTAGAACACGGGAAACCCAAACTTTGTTGACATTACATAATCAAAGTAATGAAAGGACTGGAAGCGGTCAGCAACTTTGTTTGGAATATTTGCATTAAGGTGAAATGCTACAGAAAAAATTATCTTATGGACCGTTACTCGTAACAGTATCATTTCTGAAATATGATTAATATGTTTTTCAAATGCTCTTAAATTATTGTTTTGGTATTTCTGAGAAAGTGGAAAATATGTTTGTAAAGAAAAAATATTTGGTGTGAATAAATGCATGAAATTAATATCTAATAAATCATCTCCAGTAATATTAATAAGAAATCTTATTTTATTAATGAAAACCATTTATAAAAAAAAAAATCAAAAATCTTTTGTTTATTTTTTTCCAACCTATGAATAAATGTTTAAGGTACATGCACATTATTACACCACCACATATACCTTTTAATGACACAAAATGGGGATTTAAATGTTTTGTTAAATTGTATTAATCGTTTTGGTAGAATATCATCATACATGTAGCACGGGGGTAAAGTTTTGCATTATGTAAAATGGTATTATTATGTTCAGAAGAGTAGACAGGGAAACTTTGTTAAAGCCATGGTAAAAATGAGGTATTGTTGAAAAAGAGAAGCATTTATTCAGAGATAGATGGCTCATCTCACATCCTAAATGATTTCCCAGTGCTCTCAGAAGACAGGCTGAGGCAGATTACACTTGGCGTCTATCATTTGAAACAAGCACCATTGTATGCAATAAAGCATATGGATAATAAAATAAAATAAGACAATGTGTGCTTGAACTAAAATCTAGGGTTGTTGTCTTAAAGGGATATATATGATATATTTAACCTAGATGTTATATCTGTACATAAAGATTTGTTAATATCTAATCAATACTAGCTAATCATTTTGATTTTTTTTGTATACAATGTATTTTATTTTAAGAAATTATGTATCTAAAAATATTTAAGGATTGCCTGTGTTTATGAAAATATATATAGATACATACATATATTTGAATATATACCGATACTTTGATGATCATTACAGTTTTCCTGTTGGGAACAAATGATTTTATCACATGTGTATATATAATATGTATATATTATAGATAACTGTACTTTTGGTTCTTATGATTCTCATATGACTTTAAAGATATCCTTGATGATTGTAATGTTGTTGCTAAGGATTTATTTGGTAAATTATTGAGATTAGGGCTGTCACGGTTCCAAATTTTTCGGGTCAGGTCATGTCATAAAATTTTCGGTTCAATTTGCAGGTTTTCGGCTCGGGTCTTCTTTCAAATAAAGTATGTTTCAAGTTGCAGGTAATACAAACCGTGTGTTCTGTTTTCTGTGACCACTCAAATTTTCCCACATTATTTTGCATGGATTCGACTCATGACTTTTTTCATTCAATCTCGCTTCTAATAAATCCAGGAAATTCTTATCCTAAACATTTCCATAAACAAATAATGAAAACATATTCGTTGTCTGAATCGTAAGCCGCCATCTTTGTCATTGAACTAGTATTTCCCCATTATACACGGGTAAATTGCGTGATATTTTCATTTACGATGAGTGAATAATCATCGCTATACAACACTAGTTGTATACAAGTCAATGTTTATTACAAATAACAGGTCCACACTAATGAACCTTTCAATTTCGACGCCATTTTTCATAGAATACGGATTCTATTACACAAATCGGAACCGAACCGAAATCCGGAAAAACAGAACTGAAACCGAACAGAACAAATTGTCCCGCGGTTTTCGGTTATTTCGGTGGCCCGTGACAGCCCTAATTGAGATAGAATTCGATAATCGTCACACATGTATTTTATGCAATTGCACCAATATTTAAGACATTTGCAGTTTTAAACTGATATGCGCGCAATCTGATTATTTGAAAACATTAAAGATTTTTTTATTTAAAAAATTGATTATCTTTATAGAATCATGTTTTTCTAATATGTATTGGGTGCATTGTAAATGTATCTGTAAATGTTTTATAGTCATAAACACCGTTGATTTGGTGTTGAAACTTTTGAAATGTGGTAGATAATTATAGATAGATAATATATATGAAAAATGCTAAATATAAAATTAGCATTGGCATAGTTGCTATGAAAGTATAGCAAAGGTCTAACGATTCATGTACATGTAAATGTAGACAAATAATTTTATGGTTGTATTTCTGTAACATTGTGTATTGCGTTGTGATAGAACCATTTTAACGGGACCTTGGACTGTCGGTAGGATGTAACTATCTTTTACTTTCATCAAAACAAGTTAAAAATGACGCTGGTTTCAACTGAAATATACACAGATTGTGTAGTCTTAGCTCCAAAGCCAGCCAAATCTTGTTGATTTCAAAGTGCCATGGCTAAGTGGCCAGCAATGAAATATACAGGCCTACATCACATTGCTGTTTGACACATCTACCCAAAGTCCAAGCTCCTGTTTAAATGGTTCTATTTGTGTCTTTATTCACTAGTACAAACTGAGTGAAATTGGACTTGAAATACCATGTATTTTGCCTGTTGCTAAGGAACTTCATTGTTACTATGGAAACACTTAATAAAACATTAAGTAAAATTTATATACCAGTTTATATATATAAGTTATATATAAGTTATATTACCAGATGGAATACCAAGTTTTAGTATTAGGAACTTATAGGTTTAGAGCTCGTTTCATAATACCGTCGATTTTCCCACTTGGTGACATTCTTGTTTTCGTCAGCAGCTCGCTAAAGCCAGACGCCCGTCGTTTCGCCGGCATCAAAGACATGCCGACGAAACACCGACGCAGTACGTCCTCATTAGAGCTGGCCGGGTCGCTTTGCCAGCATCAAAGAAGTGTCGCCATCTGTGCAATTATTCTGCAAGTTAAATTGTTTGGTATTTATACACATACGTACATGCATGCATATATACATGCGTTTACTTACAAATTCTGTATGTATATTGTTTTCTTGAAGACTGTATTTACATGTTTGAATCGTATCGATACATGTTCTTCCTCAGCTCTCTCTCTCTCTCTCAAGTCTCTTTACTTCGCCTACTACAAATACAGGGGCATCCTATCCGCTCTGCTCTCAATGACATACATATAAATAATACATTATGTGTATTATTTATATATATTTACATTGTGTGCTAAAAATTGAAAAGAAAACCCGAGGAACCTCTTTTTAAATCTGATGAAACCCTGTTTCGCTCATCTTCATGTGTAGTCCGAAATATCTTACGTTTTCCTGGCTTTTGTAACGATTTTGTTATTTTACATGCCAGTCCGAAATATTAACGATTTTGATATCTACATGCCATGCAGGAAAACATCAGAACCGGCGCCATTACGAAAACTGGAAATTCGCCCCCATCCAACTGGAGGGGGCATTCTCGGCTCGATTTTAAATATTTACGAGTTGAATCAAATGTTTCACTCACAACCATTAATAAAACAATGATTTTACTGCTCACTAATATCGCTTTTACGGGTCCTTACATCCCATAAACAGGCTGTTGAAAACATTCTATCGGACTGCTGAGATTTGTTTTGATTTTGTGCATTTTTTAAATCTCGCGAGAAAATAGGTCAACAACACTATTATTTATCATTGTGATTATCAAAATGTGCAGTAAAATTATATTCTAAGCTGTATTATTGAGTTAAAATATATATCTATTTGAAATCGCCGCTTCCAGCTGGAGACGCCGAACTGTCGTTGAGCCGAGATGTCTGTCTACCTTTCCGGGCATGTAAAATATCAAAATCGTTAAAAAAGCCAGGAAAATGTCATATATTCGGACTTTTTCGTGTCATTTTTTTGTAATTATGGAACTCCACACAAACTGCGTGGAGTTCCGTAATCACAAAACATTGACATTGTGAAGATGTAATTCGCTTAGGCAGCTGCTCTCTCTCTCTCTCTCTCTCTCTCTCTCTCTCTCTCTCTCTCTCTCTCTCTCTCCATATATTTGAATAAAGTCATTCCGAACATAAGAATACTTTCAAATGTTAGTATACATAAGTAAAATATTTGTTTTTCGACCTGTAGTACTCTATTTTTAATCCAGTTGCACTGTTTCAAACGCATGCGTTGTTGTGGCGGCGGCATATCTTTGATGCTGGCGAAGCGACCGGCCGACTGAGTCTAGCGAGCTGCTGACGTAAACATTGACTCTCACCAAGTGGGAAAATCGACGGTCTTTTGAAACGAGCTCTAAAATGAAAATTAAATTATCCAATTTTAGACTGAAGTTGTTGTCATGTTTAATGTGTTGCTAGGCAACTATACTGAAGGGTTACCAAGGAAAATCTATTTTCTCATATTTAGTGTTGAGATCAATACTACTCATGGCAGAAAAATTAATGGATTTGCAGAGGGGGCCAAATATGACCCCTATCAAATCTAGTTCTTTACATAAACTTAAGCAGTATCTCTAAAAACACAGATTCATAATAACATCCATTAGGTATTTTCGTCTCTATTTTTTAACACAATCGATTATAGTTCATGCAGATTTGAACTGAGAACCAGATATCTATCCAATCGAGTAAAACGACGCGCGTATTCATGAGTATACAAATTAGTTTTTTCTTTTAAACGCTGCTTTCAAATGTATTGTTTAGCTAATTAAATCATGTTTTTTAAACTATTTAAGAAACAGGGAATCAACTTGATAAAATACCGTTGATGATGATCAAGTGAATAAAGCCCGAAGAGCTTTATGATAGATTTGATCACGCCCAATCGTATTTTAATACCTCCTAATATCCAAAGAATGATTCCTTATTGCTTATCTTTATATAATGTTCAGCAATTTTACGATCAAGTATCAAAATTGTCGTTGATGAAACATATTGAACTATTCATTACAAAATTGATTAGTAGTGTTATCAAAGAGAAAGACACTGGAAAATGTAAATATATCCTGTTACAAAACACACTTTTATAAGATAATTACCTGGATTCAAATAAGCATCATAAATTTTGCTGGGACATCAAGTTCTTTGTGAGCATCAATGTAAACGAATGACTTCAAAAAAGGAGGAAGCTGTTTTTCCAATGGCCGAAGAAGTAATGGAATGACGCTTACGTCACACAAGTCTTTGAAAGACAACAGTTACTGGCAGGCTTCACGCGCTTCCGTCACGCACCAATGACTTTGCGTATAATTTGGACTCAGAATTAATAACACTTTACACTTTTTTGCATTTCATCTGAAATATTTTCGTCGATGCTTTTTCCGGGAACGAAATCGCGTTCAAAATCCATGCACTTCATTTGAAATCTTCTTTCCATGTGCTCACAAATTTTGTTTGCATCTTCTCTGTCTTCGGCGCTGTACGATATAAATAAATGGTACTTCTTACTAGGGGGCAGTGATAAACTCTTCTTCCTTTGTACATGTTCATCTTTCTCATGACTTAAATCTTCAGCATCAGCACTAGTTTCAACACTTACTGGGTTAACCATTTCTTCGTCGCGACATGAATCACTTTTGATTAGATTTTCTAAAGATGATGTCCGGAGCAACTGGCCAGCCGACATCTTTGCAGTTTTGGGAAAATGTATCGAGAGTAAAACTTTTACTTTCAATACATTTTCCACGCAGTACGGAACCGCATACGAACATTAAAAATACGTTTAGTTATTTTGTTGCTACTTTATTGATTTAGATACAGTACAATTCATTTTACAAGAATACTTTTATTTGTGTATGTGGTATTCTCACCAAAAAAGGTTATCCATTGCATTGAATTTTTTAAAAACCACGATGCTCTCTAGATGTACCTTGGATTAAAATAGAATTATTTTCATTTTGCCGTTCTATACATGTACATTGTTCTTATGCCAACGTTTATTGGTGAACTTGTTATAGTCATAGACACAAGAGTTCTAAGTATAGACTGGATTTTTTCTTGTTCTTAAAATAGATGTCATGCCGACTCATACGAATAGGGTACCCTACTTTGAGACAAAGCTACCTGGCACATAGGGTTGGGGGAGGGGGTTGTAGGATTTTGATAATTTTGAGACCCTCCCCCCTTTTTTTGGTCAAGATATTTTGGATGGGGCAGCCTCCTCCTCCCCCCCCCCCCCCAACTTTCAAAAACGATGCAACATGCCTGACTACAACTTAGGTTACAAAGGGGATATTAATGACCTTCTTTCATAGTTTTTTAAATGTTCATAAGTCCGTAGCTGTGCAGTTCTAAATGATAATAAAAGGCATTGTTCTGTTCTTGTATGCGTTATCTGCATACAAAACAAAATGTAAAACTTCATACATGTATTTACATGTTTTGATCTTTTACGTTTTGACGACATTTTTGGGTAGAAACAACACAAGTACTTGTTTTTGTGATAAAGTTTACTCCATAGTATTATTATACTATAGGGTGAACTTTAACTACAGAAACAAATGCCTGCGAGAAACAAGCCAGTTCAAGAAATGTTTACATTTTTGTCCTCAAATGTGCAAGATGACTGTACATCCCCCTTAATGAATGTACATACATAACAGACAACTTACAGGAAACTTAACCTACATGTAATTTAATATGTAGGGAGAAAACGTCGAACATTAATCTTCCTAATTCCAAGCACAAAACAGCTTGAGCTCTTATATAAACATGTGTATGTATTACAGTACCATCGTCTTAAGGTAGTCCATCCATAACTGAGGGGAATTTAACAATTTTGATTGATCTAAACAACATTAAATACTTATTTCAAAATTATTATAAGGCTGACATAAACCAAACTCGGGAGTATGTATAAAGGCAATTGAATAAATATTTTGCACTTGAAATGTGTTTAATGAGTTGTCTGCCCTTTATAAAAATTAGGAAAAATCGTTTTCTCAAAATATGTTTGGTAAATTATGAATTTTTTTGGCATTTTCAATGAAAGGAAGAGTTTTTGCAACGTATTATCAAGAGATTTGTGAGAAAATTACTTGTACTAAAAAGATAAATTTAAAAATGCATTTTTCCCATCGACTTCAATGTTAACTTTAATATGTGATAATTTTAGTAATATTCAAAATTTTTAAAAATTTCAAAGATGAATCTTTATTATTTAATAAACCCCTTAAAATCACACTAAAAAATAAGATTTTAGTGATCAAACTTGCAATTTATTAAATATGAAATATGATAGTTATGGATGGACTACCTTAAGCCACGGTCCGAATTCCGCATAGCTCTCTCCTTAGTCTCCTACCCGCCAGATGTGAAAGGACCGTTCATATATTGGCCGTGGTTTGCGACGAAGATATTATACTGGGCGAACAAAAGATTTTCTGTGGAAATGTTTTCGTGTCTGTTTTCATCGTAAAGTTTTTTGTTCTCGTTTACATTTTTCTTACATTTTAATCTTTACCCGAATAACTTGCCTACTTTTAGTGTAACTTTGCACAAAGCAAATTATTGCTCTTGTATTGCTTTAAAGATTAAACATTGAGTTAGTCAGGCTTTAAAGGGGCATGGTCACAATTTTGGTCAAAAGTTATTTTTCCGATTTTAATGTTTTACAAGGCTTCAGTAAGGCATTTTTAATAGGCAACCAATATTTGAGTGTCATTCATTGAGTTTTAAGCGAATTACAGAGCTGACAATTTTTTGCTATGTAATCAAAGCTTATGTTGACATTTTGAATGTTGAAGTAAAAATTGCTGGTTGAGACCTAAAATGAATGTGTTAAACGTTAGTTTTTATGCTCAAAATGAATAACATAGACAAATCAGCTTTAAAAAGACTTTTACTGGTATATTGAACATATGTGAACAAAAACAGGGCACGAGCCTTGTTTACATGACAAAGAATTGTGAGCCCTGTATCTTATAACTCTACGACTGACTCAAATTTCACTTTATCACTAGAAATGCATTCCTTAAGCATTATAAATAATAAAAACAGAACATAGAATATGACAAAAATCGTGACCATGCCCCTTTAATTACACTCTGTTAATATTGCTCCCATTCTTATTTTGGTCCTTGGACGTGTTTGGTTATGAATTCATTTCGATTTTCATAAAAACCTATTTTTTGTTTAATTAATGGAATAGGAAAAAACCACTTGTATGGACAATGTAAATCGTCTTAAACAATGGGATTTATTCATTTTTCTGTAGTTTAAAGTACTGACCGCAATTTATGTTAGCATATATTATCCTAATTATCTTATAAATCTAGGATCTTTCAGGGACGAGATATTGAATGCCTTCCAACTGTAACTGTACAGGTGAAAGACCATTTTCAATGGCATTACTACTGCCCCTAAGGAAAATGGCTTCATCAAATACTGTTCGAGTGATTTGGAATGATCTTTACTGACCCAGATTCGATATGTCGAAAAGAATACCCTATTCTTTCACTGATATTTGTCTTGACGCTTGTCCGGAATATACAGTTGGTTACAAGAAATCTTGCGTTTTGAATTGCACCCCTGACGCGAAATTCGTTACAGCTTATTCCTGTGATGGAGTGTGCTATTCCGGGAATAAAACCTGTTCTTCAGAGTGTCCAGAATCCTACCCATTTGTATTTAAATCAACATATCTCTATCATTGGTTGAACAAGTATCCATCATTCACAGCTGTGAAGAACAGGAACTGTGAATTATCGTGTCCAAGTGGTCGTCCTTATCTTAACAGTGGACGATGCCTCTCAAAGTGTCCCTTAACCCGTCCCTTTGCGATTTTGCGGAACTCGCTCTTTAACTTGTGAGTACAGATCGATGTCACGAGGGTATGGGGTCTTACAGAAACATGTGTCTCAAACAATTGACAATTTTCTTCGTCCTCGTCCTCTGCTCTTATAGAGGGCCTTTTAAATGCTCAGCACGTTTGTCCAAAGAAGAACAAGTAAGTGTTGTTTTACATTGCAAAATTGTCTGACTGTAGAAGAGTACGTCAAACAATAATTTTATTGATAGGCAATACTTTAATTTTCTTGTTTAGGAAGATTCAACAAGTCTGATAGAAGAGACGGAGGAAAACCAGGTAGCATGAACATATCCTTTGGACACATGCCAGTTATTTTCAAGTTGACATTGTCTATTATTCTATAGAAGCACAATTTTACTCCAGTGAATCATATATTTAGTTTTGCAAATACGTAATATACATTGAACTGGTACAGCTCAAAAACTATTAAAATTATAATTATGTTCATTTTGTAGGTAGTGCAGTCCCTTAATATTTTATAAAATAAGGATGACTTTCATCGTATCATAACACGAGCGGCCTTCCCGATTTTTTGTGTTGAATGATGGGCGTTAGCACTTTTAAAAAATTGTCTCCACAGCCAATTGTGTTATAATTAATTATATTAAGACTTCAAAGATTTACAATTCAATTCAATACCTAACTTACAATTTAACATAGATAATGCAAGCCGTACGTATAAGAGGAATGGGCATTTTCGTTCATCATGAGAATGTATTTTGATTTTAAGTGTATGGGTTCAATGTTTGTGACATCATTTACCAATTTTGTTTTACCTACTTGTATTTGTCATGGTTCAATAATTAATGATTATGTCCTTCAAGAAAATAACAAGATGAATGTAAATATAATCTGTTTAATAAATTGCTAATTTTTGTACGTCTTCATCTTTCTTTTTGATTGTTTTTCATTCTCTACTTCTGAGTGTTGAGGTATAATGCTGACATCGATCCTGTTTACTGAACTAAACGTAACTCTTCACGGTAGGAGAGGTTTGGTGTCATCCTTTAAACCCCAGTCAAATTTCCAAAACTGACCAACGGCCGACAGTTTTTGAGGCAGAAATGGGATTATTTGGGCGACAGTCGGCAGTTTATCAGCCCTTGCCTTGGCCGATATCGACCTCTTTTGTCGTCGGCCGACCAATTTTGTGCGTCAGTCATCGAATATAATTGAAATACAGAACTCACAATTCTTTGATATGTAAGCAAAGCTCAGGTAAATTTTTGTTTACATTTTGAGAGTTGAAAAGAGGTGAACAGGTTTAAACCTAAAACGGCAACGCTAGGAATTGTTTATTTATGTTCAAAACGAATTAGCAAATAGAAAAAGAACCATCTTGAAAAAAAAACTTTAACAGATAAATTGAACCAATGTTAACAAAAAGATGGCACGAGCCTTGTTTACATAACAGAGAATTGTGAGCTCTGTATCATGCAACTCTACAACTGAAACTCTTTTGGTTGGTCATTAGAAATGCATTTCTAAAGCACTCTAAATAATAAAAATAGAAAAATAAAATTTGACCAAAAGCGTGACCATGCCCCTTATCAAATTATTAAAAAAATTCCATCAGTATAATTTTTTTTTTTTTTTTTTTTTTTTTTTTTACAAAAAATGATCATAAAAGAGCTATTTAGAACCTTTGTTGGGACTCTTAATTGAACAACATACCCCTAAGGAATAAAAATAACCCCACACAACCAACCAAAAGACCAAACAAAAAAGACAAATATGTATTGATCCTGAAAGTAACTTCATTAATAAGGAACATTTCCTGAAAGATCTCATAGATTCACGAAAATCGTGAGCAAAATTAGAAGAAAAAAATTCATAAAAGCAAGAAATTAATTCAATATATTTCCTTCCGAACTTTATTTAGGAAGGGAACTGTCTTGACTGAGATACTGGATAAAATATTAAAAATTAATTTTGTAAGAAAAAGAGTGTCATAATTTCCATTTATCGGATCCTTAAAAACACATCGTAAAAAAACCCCTTTTTTTGGTTAACTCTTTTTTAAAAAAAAAAATGCTGATCAGTCAAAGAGGCTTAATTTATAAAACAGAATATTACGCCCTCCTAGTCCCATATTTAAAACACCAGCCCTTTTTTCTTGATTGCAGATAAAGGTTCTCCTGATTTTATTCTTTATTTGTCTTAAAAATTTTATATATTTCTTACTGTTAGAAAACGATTCCTGAAAAAGGAACATGCTCCTTTTCACTTGAATGGGAATTTTTACCTATAATTAATAAGTTGCTTATTGTATACAATATTATTTGGACCATTCTTTATTAATTCATGCTATAAAATTGTTTAAAGGTTTAGAGATAAAACGTTTAATAGTTTGACCATCTGGTCCAGTAAACCAAGTTTTATTAATTGAACGACCCACATTCTGATTATGTTTTACTAAACTTTAAACATTTTTGTTTCTGAAATGAATAATTATATATTATAAATTTGTAGAGATAGATAGATAGATAGATAGATAGATAGATAGATAGATAGATAGATGAGCCTGGTTTTGGTCGATTGTGATATTTTATTCGGATTACATTTAATAGTTTAACGAGTCCAGTTGTTCTAAACTTTAATATTTTTTTTTACTTATTGGATGAATATATGTGATTATTGTTTAAAATTCTTATGTTATATAAATTATGTATACAATAACTATGTTTTGTATATCAACACTTTCCTTTCATAAAAAAAAACCGTCTTATATCTCATAAAAACTTATGCACAGAAAAAGACGACAATGTATAAATGGAACATGTTCAGATCATTTTTATTCTAAAAAAAAAAAAGAACATCAATTCTTATGATCATAAATTACACTTTCTATAAAAAGTGTGAAGTCTAATTGATATAATCTGTTCTACATGTACAATGTAATTTTTAGATATAAGAAATGTTCAGATCATTTTTATTCCACAAAATAATCAACATCATCTCTTATGATCATAATTACACTTTCGATAAAAAGTGTGAAGTCTAATTGATATCTCTTTGTTATACATGTGATTTTTTGAAAAACGCAAAATAAAATATGAATCAAAAGTAAGTTTGAAACACAATTTATTTTTCTTTAAAAAAATAAACAGTAGCATGTTTCTTTTTTTTACTCTATAAAATCAGTGCTGAATAAAACACATATTTGAATGCCGCACATTACACTTGGATCACCACAGGCCCGTATGTTTTGTTGACATGGTCCTCCAACATCTCACAGACACACTCTCTGTTGTTGCTGGTTCGATGACGATTCACTGCACTCTCTCGTAAACGTGTCCATTTGATCAAAGCATGTGTACGCTGAAGTTCCTTTAGTTTTTGATGAATCAACTCTTTGACTATTTCCTTGAAAATAGATTTGAAAGAACAAGATTATAGAATAATGAATTTAATTGACGATATCAAACTTATCTGTATAATATGTTTTACAGAAATTGATTGCGTCAACGCGTATAGCTATCTTTCAGTGCCAGCCGTATATGCACACAAGTGGCGTTTTAAGTTTATCATGGGAATATAAAAGTAAACTGCATGTTTAAAAGTATCTTCTCAAGAACTACAATGCTACTGTTTATGAGACTACTGTGCAAGCATCCTCAGATACATGTAGTTTAGATTTTGAATTGTTAAAATTACAACCCCTGGATTAACATTAGGGCTCCAAGAGGGGTTAAAAAGTTCAATATAAGTATATATATGGAAAATGTTTAAAATCTTCTACTCAAGAACTACAATTCTACAATTTGTGAGATTACTATGCAAGCATCCTAAAATAGGGTAGATTCTTAATTGTTAAAACAGTGACCCCTAGAGCAATACTGGGGCCTCGAGGTGGTTTCAAAGTTCAACATAGAAACCTATGGAAAGTTATTTAAGTCTTCTCTTAAAGAACTACAATATTACATTTAGTGATATGCAAGCATCCTCAAATAATGTGTATTGTAAATGGTTAAACCCGTGACTCAAATGCCATTACTGGGGTCTAGAGAGGGTTTAGTGTTCAACATTCAAATATGTAGGGAAAATGTTTAAAAATCATATTCCAAAGAAATACAATGCTATGTTTAATTATATCACTATGTAAGCATCCTCATACTTTCATATTCTTATATAAAAGTCACAGTGACCTTCTTTCAATTTTTATAATTATTTATAGTTCATTTGACAATTTTGTTATCTTTGATACGCTGAGGCCTAAGGTTAAAATATTGTCCACATGATGCATTTTAAATCTTAAAATGTGATGTCCAAAAAAGCAGATTTATTTTTATATATTGTTAAATGCATTGATAAATCTTGGAATATATGACAAGTTTTACAATATTTTTTAAAAGTTTCGTTTTAAAAAAACTTCGAAAGAGAATGATACAAGAATATTGTCCAGGTGAGCGATATGGCCTATGGACCTCTTGGTGGATGAACAAATTAGTTGATCACAAATTGTATGTACAGTTTTTGATAGGGACGGTGGGCTTTGTATAAAGAACGATATTCAATAAGAATGGAGTGTGTTGCACAATTGTTTAAACACATACAGTGTAATTCTTTCTTTTTTTCATATGTCCATCATTCGAAAGACTGTTCCATGGTTTTAGATTTCCTTCTGCCTGTCTGCAAACTTTCAATGCTTAATTCACCTCTTAAATACTAAGCTGGGAACAATCAAATCTGGTCAAACAGTGCATCATGGGGAAAATATGAAAGTTCACTCTGGTCTTTTTTGAATTGCTAAAAACATGCACAGTCAAATCCTGTACCAATATGATACATTTGACCATATAACTTTTAAAGGTAATTTTTGTCCATACCCATAAGTAGGTCACTGTCGCCTCATTCTGGAATATTATGGATATACATATTCATATAACATTCGGGTCAGACATTGAGCTCTGTGGAGTTAAGTACTATCAAACCTGGTTAACTGACACATCTTTTAGGGCATGTATGTCATAAAAATAGGTCACTTTGGCCTTTTAAAAAATAGTTTGTTGCTCTTAATATTCAATGCAGTTCCAGACAATACAATGCATTCATTTTTTTTTAAATTTGTTTAATTTTCTTCCATTTTTTAAAGGAAGTTTGTAATGCATTTAATTAAGAAGAAAGTAATAAACAATGTAGAGAGTGATTACAAAACTAAAATGTTTAATGAAACTGATGTTGTGCAATTCATCATTTATTTCATAAAAGTCCTTGTCTTTTGTGCACTTTAAACTGCTCTTAGATGCATTATCTAGCTTTTTTAAATGATAACTTTAATTGTAGTAGCTATATCAAATAATATTACATCGATCATTACAATCTAGAGTATGATTACAAAATTAAAATTTTTGATGAAACTGTTGTTGTGCAATTCATCATTTATTTCATTAAAGTCCTTGTCTTTTGCGCATTTTAAACTGCTGTTAGGTGCATTATTTATGTTTTTAAATGATAACTTTAATTGTAGTAGCTATATCAAATAATATTACATCGTTCTTTGATGTCTTGTTTGTACTCAAGCTGTTGACTTTTGCTTGCATTATTTCTTATCACGAACCCCTTGGAATTGCACGGACTGACCTTAGACTTCCAAGTAGCTGATGTTACCATGGTACTCTTTACATATATATTAAAAGATAAGCCGCTCTAATCGACAATAACAATAATTTATGTATTTCTACTTATTTTTTATTAATAATTGATTAAATAATTAAAATACAATTAATTATAAACAGTAAACAGCTTTCTTTGGTTTAGTCCTTTCATTTGGATTTGGGCCATGCAGGTAGCAATCATTGCAGAAAAAAAAATACATAACACGTAATGCGGATAACATATATTTTATACCATGCTAGCTGCTTTCATTTCATTCCCGCATGAAGCACCAAAGAAAGCATTTTAATGTTTAAATATATATTAGCGAAATCTTTGCTCCTATATGCTCCCTAGGGCCTTCTTCTTTGGGAGCGTGGTCGTTGTTTTAAGAATAAAGACTAATAAAGACTAATACTTTGTCAGATGCCTTTGTAAAAATGTCACGAATTCAAGAAGTTTTCCCCCAGCATATAAATTTAAATCTTTGCGTCCCTTCTTTTGACTGTGTAGTTCTTGCGAAGTAGATTTTCAAATATGATCCTATTTGCATCATACTAGGACCCCATTATTGGCCTCGGGGCATGGTGTCAAGAATAAAATTTGCAATAAAGGCGTCGAAGTGATATTATCATAGATAGTTGCATTGCTGTAATTGATAGGAAAATAATTCAGGATTTCCAAAAACTATGCAACCGTCATTAGGAGGGGGTTTGTTGTAAAAGTTTGAACAATTAAGAGTCTACATTATACAAAGAAGCTTTTTTTCTTGGTGCCCTAGTCCTTTTTTTTTTGGTTGTCTTTGTCATTCGAATTTTTTTTCACATAAGAATGGATAGTACCAAGTCTGGTTTTAATTTACCAGTGCATCTTGAGAATTAGAGAAGGAGAGTGTAAAGCTTACAGACGGACAGACAGGCGGACGAGCAGATATACGCGTGAACAAATAACTCATTTAAACCTTCGGTGCTAAATAATATTGGCCAAAATTATAACTGCATCCAATGAGAAAAAAGTTACAATATTACAAACCTTGTTAGTACTAGAATCTCCTTGTAAGGTATCTTCCATGTATTTGCTCAGTACAGTCATAAGAAAATCCTATAAAAGAAAGTTATTATATAAAAACAATTTTAAAGATAAAAATATCTAAAATATTGTAATTTTTTTTTTAAAAGTCCTACCTCACAATCAGCGATATCATATCTGAAGACATGAAGCTAAATATTGAGAAGGAAATTTCAGAAATAGTAAAAGCGGAAGATCAATGTACCAAATAGACTGTTAACGAAACAATTAACGTCTTACTTAAAAACAGAAGAAATAATGCGTAAAATGTTATTTCTATTATGTTAATGTTTTATTAAACATCAAAGAAATTATACGGAATTCTCTTTTGTTAAATAAGTTTGTGTGTATTGCAGACTTCATCTACTACACAAAATCGACTAAAATAAGAAAAAGAGGAATGCATCCTTTTATGATAGATCATATTCATCTTCTAATCTATATAGACATAATTTTTAACCTTTCTGTCAATATCGATCAAAATAATATCTTGATTTACATTTTAAAAAAAACACATTCAATTAAACTCTACAGAATTACTTGTTTAAATGTACTTTCATACCTGACAAAAAATTTTCTCACATGTATGTACATGTAAACATATTTTGAAGTCTTTGTTATTTTTCCTCACTGTAAATAATTAAATCAATATTTTTTGTATTTATTTTTAACTCATTGGACTTGGTTGGATTTTATCATAAATGTATTGGTATGTGGTTGGGGTTTTTTTTGCTACAAAATCATTGCTACTATTATACTCTGTCCCCAGATATCTTCGATTCACATTTTGCTTAATTACTCGATATTTGTAAATACCTCAGGGTTCAAACGATGCTCATTTAAAGGTATGAAACATATCCACGATTTTGCTTTTGAAACGCCCCCTCTGGCATATCAGGTTTCAATACGCGGCTCAAAATATGTGATGTCTACGGGGATTTTGTATTGCAACTGACCCGGATGATAACGTTAAAAAACTGTGCGAGGTATTCTAAGTGACTTCCGAATGGAGAAAAGACGTTAACATTCCACATTATAAATCTTTGTAAGAAATCGATTTTCGTTCCTGTGAACTTTTCCTAGTGAAAAATGATAAATTGTGAATGAGATAATCTTGGATATTTTCCTTTTCATCTATTTCAATGGCACATCTTTCACGGGTATGTGTAATTTTATTAAAAATCGTCCAGATGTGCTGCATTAATATCTTGGGACAGACTACAGTTGGAGGTCTGGCCTTAAGGTTTGTTTGATTGTACAGACTATTAATTATCTGTCTTTTTATTATCATTGTTTATCGGTTTGTGCTTTTAAAAAGGATACTGTAGGTTTAGTCAAAGTAGATTGATCGAAATATACAAGACATTTGCTGCTTCTGAAGAATCTTAAGTTGTATTGAAGAATCGTGTTGTGGACATTTGTAGAAAGCTTCAAACAATGAAAGTTAGTGTTATAAACAAGACAAATGATAATTTTATTCACAAAAGAACGGAGAGAGAAAGAGAGAAAGAAAGAGAGAGAGAGAGAGAGAGAGAGAGAGAGAGAGAGAGAGACCGTTTTTCTGCATCCATAAATGATTAGTAATCCAAATGGACAAATACTGGTCAGAAGCGGCAGTAAAACAGTAAAGTTGATCGTCGCATATACGTCATCTTTCAGAGGGCTACCATTTGTTGTGCTCAGTATAAATGAAGCTATCCAAATGAAACCGAATGCTGTGATAAGAGTCGAAATCAGCAAACACCGCCATTTTATGGACGAGAAGACTGGATAATTTTGGAAAAGGAATTTGTTATTTAGAGCCTTCGTTATCGTGTTGTAGTGATTCCTGCACTGAAAATAGAGGTCGATAAAACAGTTTGATTGATACAGCCCAGTAAGGCCAAAATTAAAAATATCTGTTTCCCCTAACGCGACCGACCCCATTAAATCCCGTCGACTGAATTGTTTTTTTACCACGTTAAATAGAGATTTTTTAAGTAACCTAATTTTACCCAAATTCGTTTTTAGGAGACCCACATCTTTTTCGTTTTACAATCATTTTGTTAGCCTTGATCTGACATCAACATGGGCGAAATTCTGGCTTTATGATCAGCACCTTCGCCGGAATTTCCTCCGAAAGAGAAGTTGAAATCGCCCTGTATTATGAGTTCACGATTGTGTAAATTAACGCCAAAGACATTAAAATGATAATCATTTAACTCAAAAGACGTTTCCACAGCCTCAGTTAACCACTGTTGTGATTAATAAATCGCGATTATATTATAACCCAAATTAATGCTAAAATAATCATAAAACCATCTGTCTACAGTTATCTTAAAAATTAAAATGATCCTCTACACAATTGTTGTAATTGGATCAAATGGTTGGACTATATCTCCAAAATACACAGAAGTACAGAGACTGGTTTTATTTGTCATTTAGCTAACACAATTACAAAACTTTTCATTTATAAAATGTATGAACACATCAATAAATTAAATTTAATAGATTGGATATGTTTTTAAAACTTTTAGAAGTTGTTTTATTTTTTATAAACTTGCTTAAATCGAATCCAATCTTAATTAAGATTGGATCTGTGTATGTCATCATTCTTGTAGGTTATGCTGTATCAAATAATGACAGTTTCCCTGATTTCTCAAACTTTTCCCTACTTTTCTGTTAGGGAGAAATAAGTCTCAAATATTAGGGTGGTAACTGTGCTATGAAATACTCTTTATGTGTGAAAAATTTAAACAGTTCTCTTAAATTCGTCAAATTTCAAATAGACTGAAACAAAAACGTAGGCTTTGGTAATGACTATAATTAAAGTGAAATTGGGTAAAGGACTATATATGGTTTGAGCCTAAAATGGCCCCTTAAATGAACATCGTCATTTTACTGTTATTCTTTGTTTTGTTTTTACAGGTATACATTTGAAGTTTATTCATAACTTCATTTTGATTTAACTGCCCACAGTTTAAAAATATGACATCATAAGGTTTACCTTTTACCGCCATTTTTGCATTTTTAGCATAAAACGGCTTGAAGCAGTTGTTCTTTAAGAAAACATTGAGCGATTGCTTGAACAACCAAAATATTTTCACCAAATATGCATCTATCTTATGCTATCAGTACTTATAAGTGACAAAAAGTTCGTTCTTGTTCAAAGCGTGGCTCTATATTTCCCATTCGAAAAAAGATTAGAAAAATGTCAAATTTTGACTGATTTTTCTTGAATTATAAAACTAGCGTCACTTCTGACGTCATATACTGCCAATGAGTGCAAATAAATCAAGTAAATAGGCCAAAAATATAATTTATATAAACTCTTTTGAAAAATAACACAACAATATAATGTACCTGAAACACTTTAAAAAATTGCGAATTATGGGGGCCAAATTTGACTAATATCATATGAAGTCCTTTACAAAAATCTTTATTATCTAAATATTTTTTTTTCCCTGGCATTATGTTTCAAATTTGGGATAATATTTCTTTGTATAGACACATATTTCCTTGTCAAAGAAAGATATTCTCTGCAAGTGTATTGATTTTGTGTAAACTTGATATTGTAGATTCATTAAATATGACTTCACAAACGTTTACATTTATTACATTACCTTAAGATTATCAAATATTATTGTTTTAATATACTTTTAGACATTTTATAAACCAAAGTTTGAAAAATTAATTGATACTTTGAAGTATGTACATTATCATTAGAATTATATCAAATATAGGTTAACATGTACATCAACATACAAATGATAATGAATCTATTCATTCACATCTAATCATTGAATCAAATATGTTTAAATATAAAATAAACAATATCAAATTTTGAATTTGATATTAAAATTGATATTAAAGTATAACAATATGTTTTACAACTGGTCATATTTTTTTTAGTTTTGTAATCAATTAAAGAATTGGTTGATTTTAATTTATAATATATTTTCAATTATGCCCTGGCAGAAAAAAAAATTATTTACCTACCTACCCAACTTCAAAATTTAGGGTCGGGTTAGGGGAAACAAATATATTTTCAATGATGGCCTAAGTCACTGAGTGAAGAAAAATCATACCCCAGCTGAAGATTAAACAAAAGTTGTCTTCCCTGTATACTTCACAATAAGGCATACATATGTGTGCATATCTATTTGAAATACAACAATGTCTTTGTTTTGCTTTAAAATAAACATTAGTTGCATTGAAAATACCGCAAGCTGATCCATGCCATTTTGAGAAATCTTTTCCTCTTCATGTGGTTCTAAAGGTGAAAATCTATATACCAAACCATAATCCAAGTATTTTGCTCTGGTACCAATTTTTCTAAAAAGAAGTGCACCATTGCATGACAGGCCTGTAATAAAAGCATAAAGGTAAGGCTTGCCCTCATAGAATTAATGAAGTACAATAGATAAACCACTTCTATGTAAATCGTTTGAATTTGAATCTGTTGAATTTTACCAAATTTGCTCATCTGTAGCGGATCCAGAAACCCTGTAAAATAATTAAAAGGTTATAACTTAAAAAAAAAATAAACTTCCATCTGACAAGTGTTAAGTTCATATTTCATCAGCAACCTTACCTGGCTGATTAAAAGCTTCGTGAATTTTCCCAGCAACATCCATCTCTCTCTGAGCATCTATGTAAACGTATGAATTCAGGAACGGGGGCAAGTCTTTGGGTAGCGGTCTGAGAAGAACAGGAATGACATTATGGTTTTCCATATCGGTAAACGAAAGCTTACACGCTTCTCGAGCCTCAGTTACACAATAATGGCTTTGTATGTAGAAGGGACTTATAAGTATTAAGGCTTTCACACTCTTCTGCAGTCCCTCTGTGATGTTTTCGTCAATGTTTTTCCCGATTTGGAAGTCACGTTCGTAATACAAACATTTGAGGTGGAAACGTTCTTCTAAGTGTTGACGTATAATGTTGGCATCATCCCTGTCCTCAGAACTGTAAGACATGAAGAGATGATACTCTTTTCCAGGTGGGAGAGGTTTAGTATCACTTGCGGGGGGTTCACCTTTATCCTCATTAACTGCGACTGTTTTCACTTCTGTTTCATTAAAGAATCTTTCCTCGCTTTCCTCGAAATTGTTAACATTTTTTTTCACCTCTGTTGCATTTTGGTCCGAGTTTGGAGACAGCGATATAAGGTGTATTTCTTCTAGCGATATCGATAGTGAAGGCAAGTGTGCTTCAGCCATTTTTAAAAAATATAAATGTTGGTATGCATGAAAAGGAAACTCCTAAAGAAAATTTTTGAATGCCTCAAAGCCATGTATAAACAAGAATATTCCTTTTTCAAATAATTTATTTAAAGCGTTTTAGTCGATGAATTTTCAATCAATAACGCACTTTTACAAATCCTTTTGTCGTGGTTTTTTAAATGTTAACAATTGCATTCTAGGTAATATATGTTCAATGATTGATTTTAAAACGGAATCCACTTCCAGTCATAGTTTAAAGATATTGCATTAAAAAAATTTGATATCATGTACGTGTACATACATTTTTTCCTTGACCTTTGAAGATTATATATTTATGTGTTATAAATGACAAGTAGATTACATAGATTTGGTGCGTGAAACTTATCTTAAAGGAAAGCGAATATCTTTTATCTGTTTTATATCCAATATGTCTCTCCGTAACTTTTGAAATTAAGGGTCCTTGACAAGTTAAAACACAGCAACACCAGTGATGGAAACCAACCTCTTTTATTTTGTATGTGTTTTCATAACATTACAGGTAAGTTTTGATTCATTTCGTATGTAAGTTTTGTATTCATAAAGTATGTTATAATGCTATGAAGATAAAAAAGTTATATACTTGAAAATTGTTATTAAGATACGTCATTCATAATTGGTCTGCTAAGAAGTACATGTGTATATGATTTTTTTTCTTCATACATTTATCAAAATAGTAGATACTAAAAACATAAGGGTTCTATAAACAGAGTCATTTCAAGTAATCGAAAATCACTTGTTTTTAAGTTTTTTAACAGTTTTCGGGTTCCTTATATGTATAACGATCTGTTTTGTGACTAGTACGTTTCTAGTAAATTGTGCCTTTAAATGGTTATTATACCCGCACTTTCTAAAGTGCGGGTATATTGTTGTTACCCTGTTCCGTCCATCCGTCCGTCCGTCCGTCCGTCCGTCTGTCTGTCCGTCCGTCTGTCACGTTTTACTTTCTCAAACTGCTCTTACAACTTATAAACCAGCAAACTGAACTTTTGGAGTTTGATTTGGGGTATCATGTTGTTTTGTAAAAAGGTTTCAAAAATTCTCTGGTAGTCCTGGGGGTCAAATAATGGGTAAAAATGACGTTTTTTCACAAAGAAACCTTCCTCGAACTCCTTTTACATTTTCAACAGTAGACAAATCATATCTTGGAATATGTTTTGGGGTGTCTTATAGATGTGCAATAAGGTTTTGGAAATTTCAATTTTGTCCTGGGGGTCATTAGATGGCTGAAAAATGACGTGTTTTTTTTTTTTACAAAAAAGTCTGGTTTCAAAAAACGTCAATTTTTTTGGCAGTAGCCAAATGATCTTCTAGAATATGATTTGGGGTGTCATGTTGATGCTTAACCATGTTTCAGAATATTTGTTTTCATCATCGGGGTCTGTGGGCATAAAAAATGACGTTTTTTGCAAAAAAATATGGTTCCCATACTCTTCTTACAATTTATGCAGTAGCTATGTCGTCTCTTGAGATATGATAGGGGCTGTCCTATAGGTGTGCAATAAGGTTTTAAAAATTTAAATTTCATCCAGGGAGTCAAATAGTAGCTGACTTTTATCACTCCTAAAAAAAAACCTAGTTCACAGAACTCCTCTCATGATTTAATGAATAGGCACATCATATTTTGGGGTATGATAGGGATAGTCCTTTAGTTGTGCAATAAGGTTTTAAACATTTAAATTTCATCCAGGGAGTCAATAGTTGCAGAAAATTGACGTTTATCACTCCTGAAAAAACCTACTTCCCAGAACTCCTCTCATGATTTAATGAATAGCACATCATCTATAGGGATATAACAGGGGCTGAGCCATAGATATGCAATAAGGTTATAGAAATATAAATTTGATTCTGAGGGTCAATGTGCAAAATGATCTTCCGTCCCATAAAAAAACTAATTCCTGGACCTCCTCCTATCTCTTGTGATTGAAATTAATAACGTACCATAAGATGCATAAGGAGGAAGAATATGTATGCTTTAGGGGTGGGGATCACAAGCATTTTATTCAAGTTATTTGATCATTTCTGATTATTTGAAGGGTGGGTTGGGTGGGGTTAAGGTGACCCCCAGAGGCCATGACCTACTAATACCACAAAAAGATTTGCGAATCTCTTCTCACATTTTTACAGTAGCAAAATCATTTCTTGATTGGTATTTTTCTGTATGATGTCAGATGTACATACAGAGATTTTGGAAATAGCCTTTTAATCTTAAAGATAAATAAAATGTTATATGAAATTGTAGAAATTGTAGAGTCAGCCAACAAAAACCTTGCTGTAAAAAACAAAGCAGGGTCAACATTGGGCTAGGGCTAGGAATTACACTACATATGAATAAGATAAATAACTTGATTAGTTCCAACTCTGGAAAGTCACTGGGCATTTCAAAGTTGGCATAACCTATATACATGGACCAATTGATGTGCAATGACACAAAGAGAAAGAATGAATATGGTTTAGGGGTGGGGATCTCAACAGTTATTAAAATATATAATCATTTCCTATTTCAGAGGAGAGGGGGGTAGTGGTTTAAAAACAACTCCTGGAGGGGGAGGGGAATGACCCAAAGGGCAGGGGCCAATTTGTCTTTAATGTATCTTGACATAATCAGCAGAATTGGACAGAATGATCACTATAGGGGCTCTGCAGAGTGGGGCCCTAAATAAGTTGTTAATAGTTACATAATCAATCTTCAAAAAATATTGATAATATGTTATACATGTATTTAGAAATGTCTATATTTTCAAAATGATTAACAAATTAATCAGTCAAAATGAGTTATAAATAACCGATTGGCAATTCTGCAATTGATTGCATGATCCCTAGTAAAATATCACATGTATTTTTTATTTATAATTATACATGTATGTTAACAATCAGGATTAAAATGCACAAATTTTCATGAGTCATAAATCTTGAGATACCACATATCTCTTGACAAAAAAGAATAAGCAAAATAAAAGAAAATTACAGTCATTAACTCTTTTTCTATTACTGGTGTATGATGATGGGGTAGGGGGTTTAATGGGGGAAAAAAAGCTGCAGCATGCCTTCATTCTCACTAGAAATGTATATCTAATCCACACATCCTGGGGATGGGGAACGGTTCAAGACCCCTTCCCCTTCCTCCCTATTATAACTCATATAAACATGATATTTAATACCCAAATTTAATACAAAATGTTACAGGGTCAATATGGAGTCAACTCAATAGTGTAAGTCTGACAAATGAAAAAATAACTTTTGCAATTAAAATGACAGAAACTGTAGATAAGCTTATTTAAATAAAGATGATGATACAGTATGCTGGCAAAGGGAGATCACATGTTAGAAAGTGAAAGTAAAACATAACTGTTTTGTATACCGGTGTCCCATTAATATTGCGCTACTACATGTATTATACTTACCTATATTGGTCAACATCAGAATGATAATCCAATTAGCACAATATGAATTTCTTTAACTGATCACCACAAAAGAAACGCTTATTCATGTTAATTAATCCTATTCTGCATATCGAAAACACATATGCATGTACACCACATGAAACCCATCTAACCAAAGAGCTGGGTAAAACTAGTACCCGCTAATGCAACCTGTAGACCTGTGTTGTGTACGTAACTTCAGACAAAGATCATTTAATTGTAAAATATTGCATGTATTTTCATAACTTTAAAACCCATTGCACAATTTTATTAGGTAATTAACCATGTAAAGCACAATTTTCAGCTTTAAGGTGGTATGGGACACCCATATATTGTGATGTACTCCTTATTGAACGAAACAAATAAAGTATAAAATATAATATTTCCCCCCAAAATAATGTTACATAACAGCATAGTGCAATGGGTTAGAGCGTTAACAATGTGTCTGTAAGTAGAGAGTTTGAATCCTGATAGGGCTTATCTTATTTTTACCTTAAGTTTCCAAAAATTTTAAAAACTTATTTTTTGGCCAAATATTCATTTGTAATTTTTTTTTAATTCTAAAACGTTGAAAGTAATTTAATCAGAATATAACTATATATAATATAAATAACGCACGTTTATCCACATAAATATCGACATGTCTTTGATACCACCTTTTAAAATAGTTAAAGCAGTCCTGCAGTGAAAATCAATATGACATTTATTTTGCACTGTTTACAATATTCTTTATCAGAATAACATGTATAGGCTTTCATTGTTATCAAAATATCATGATTTTTATTTATCCATGGGTAGTGGGGGGGGGGGGGGGTCAGATAATAATTGTGTTTGCAGGGGGGGGGGGGGTGTAGTCCGAGGTTTACTTCTGGTAATTTTACTACATAAATGAATTTATTTTGGGGGGGGGGTAGGGGTCTGGATTTCTCATCACCACACTTTCTCTAAATCCACGCACACAACGATGTTGGCACACAAAAGCATATATAAAGCAGGCAACCGCAGGGGGGGGGGGGGCATAATTTAATTTTGTTTGTAATAATTATATAGACCATACTTTTTATGACATGAAATGTTTATATTATTGATTAATTTAAAATTCACATGCAAACAGTTCAACCCCAAATTGTACTTAAAGGCAATATGTGTATTATGGGATGTGAACTCATCATTTATGAAATTTATAATTTTTAAAAAGTACCGGAAATTGCATGTGGCCTTCTTTTTGACTAAAACTGGTACGAGAGTGTTATTTAGAGGCAAACACTTGGTGCGGGTATTACTGTCTAATGACAGCATCTAGTTTAAAGTTGTAAAAGTTGTAAATAAGCAGGTATTCTGTGCATAGTCTATACTTCCTGATTTTGTAAGGAAGTAACGAAAAATTATCGTTTTACATTTTACACAGCGATTAAGAAATGGTATTTGATATTCATCGATAATATTATATTTCATTTTTACTTATATCTGAAATATAAAAATGGGAACAGATAAAGAAAGAAAAAAGTAAAAATAACAGTATAAAATTTTATTAAAATAATTGAGACAAATAATCTTGTTTTATGAGCAACGTCTATAAATATCATGTATCAGTGCTTCTCTTTTATATTAATATTAGTAAAAAAATTTAACAGTGAAAAAACATTAATTATTATTTAAAAAAAACAACGTTTATTGTAGGAGATCGAAAGTAAATGCTTGCTGACGGAGCTGTCTATCGTGACCAAGCAGCGGTACCAAACAATAACAACCTGCAATACAAGCTGTCCTGTCAACCAGTACATATTTCAACAAGCATGTGTTCCAAATTGTCCACAATTTACTTCAAAGATTGACAATGGGTTTATAAAGTACTGTACAAATCCCTCTATACATGAATTAGAATGTCCAAGAGAATTTTGTTATAATAAATATACATCGTGTTTTAATGGAAATTGTGTAAGTTCATGTCCGGAATACACTGTTAGCCATAACGGTTCATGTCTGATGGAGTGTCCAAAAGAATCGCCATATCTAACGGCGTCCTGCGATGGAGTGTGCTACACCGGGGCAAAGTTTTGCTCTAGGACCTGTCCAAGTTCTCATCCATATATTTTAAGTTCCCCGAAACTTCGGCACTGTTTAGTTGAATGCCCAGATTATACCGCCCTAGATAAAAGATTTTGCAGATTATCTTGTCCAGTTGATCATCCTTTTCTTTTTTATAAATCTTGCTTACAGAAATGCCCAAATACACATCCAATGATCATTCTTCAAACATCGCCTTTCAATCAAATCTTCACATGTACGATGAAATGTCCAAAAGACAATGCTTCGTTTAGAAACGTTTGTGTTTCCATCTGTCCAAATGGCACGTTCCTTGACAATGGCGTACAATGTGTGGATAAATGTGGAGACAAGAGACCTTTTATAACCACTACACCATCTGAGAGAAAATCAATCTATTTTCAGCAGTGCGTATCAAGATGTCCGCTTGGAAAATATTCAATAAACAAAAACGCCACTTTCGAATGTGTTAGTAAATGTCCTTCAAATTTTTCCCTATATAATAATTCATGCGTACTAAAATGTCCTTTATCCCATCCCATGAAAAAGATAACGACTGTAAACAGAATAAAGATAATCATTTGTATTAAAAGTTGTCCAGATGATATGTTTATTCATGGAAAGATATGCATTTACGGTTGTCCGACACCTCTAGTTCATTACATGTCAAAATGTGTGTCTGAATGTCGAAAGCCTCTTCCTATCATACTAAAGGTCAACAGAACATGCATTGCCGCATGTCCTGTTGGATTCGCAAGATATAATAACACTTGCATTGACAAATGCCCGGAACATGTACAATTCATCGAAAACGAGACCTGCGTTGATCATTGTGCCAGTAGGAACTCGCTTTCTATAGTATCAAATATTGGCAAAATATGCATTTACTCTGAAACCTGCACAAATGAAACTCTGTTGATGAAAGGAACCACAACATGCATCAAAGTTTGTCCTAGAAAAACCCATGCTATTATAAAGGAAGCGTGCACTAATATCACCGAATGCCTCAAGACTCATGTCCTACAAGACACCAAAAGAGGATACCAATGTCAAGCGAACTGTTCTAGTGACTTCTATAGAAATGACAGGATGTGTGTATCACAGTGTCCTGTTAATAAATTCATCATGGACAGAAACTGCACTGATACGTGTTATGGTACAAGACCGCTCAAATACAAAAAAACTGAATGCGTTTCTGAGTGTCCGGATAAGTATTTTCTGCATAAATATGAATGTCTTACTGCAGACTCATGCTGGGGCTATGGATTAATTTTGACGTTTAAAAAAACCTGCTACTCAGAGTGCCCATCACGAACATTTCCAAATTATGTTAATAACACTTGCATTGCTTACGAGCCTTCGAAGATATGGAATGCTGTTTTATTTTTTCTCTTCATTGCTATATGTTTCTTTTTCATATTTTACATAATCTTTTGCTTCAAAGGCTTTACATGCACCAGTCTCAAATGCTGTGCAAGTCGAACGCTGCAATAATATCAGGATATGTTATAACATATGAAAATGAAAATTTTTAAAATACAGATGTTATGTTGAATGCAAAAAATCGTATTTTTAATGAATTTGAACAATTCTTATAATTAAATTTTATTTTCGTACATAAACATAAAATTTATTTGCATAAATCTCTTTTTATCGATATATTATTATTTCAGAATGGAAACCCGGGATACAAATATTTTAATGATGAAACTGGTGACAACGAAAGCAGAAATGAAAACTCTATCGAAGAAAATACATCGATGGAAGATTCTAATACAATATGTGATCAAATTTAGTCGGAAGCCATGTTTCAGCTGACCTGTACACATGAATGCCGAGGTCTTTGTGACATGATGGAAGAAGTTATCAAAGCACAGATAAAGACAGTTTGTAGTATCTTTGTTGACAGATGGGGTAGGGGAGTAGACATACACCAACATCTTGACAAACCAATTCTATGATACGTGCCCGAAACAGTATCAACGTGATCAAGAGAATTGCAACAAACAAAAGAATTATTCAGTTTCATTATTTTGTAGAGTTGACGACTGCGTCCAAAGTAAAAAGGATGTTTTTCTTCAGTAAACGGATACTTGATAGACATTTTGATATATTGTGTTGTTGTCCTAAATGTAATGATAATGTAACTTGCCACTGCCTATTAATGAAATTTTGAAGTTTCTCGATCCGATGTTTTGGTAATTGTTTTAAAACGTCGGATTTTTTTAATTTTTCATGCAAGAAAAAGGAATTTTCATTTCATTAAGCAAAAAATTCGTAATTATTTAAAAGCATCAATTAATTCTTTATACATATCGATGTCCATAGACCTAGAGAGTTGAAGATTCATCCTATGACTCGATCCTTTTTCAACGATTTCAAGATTTGAGGTAAACCAATTTATCAGATAACACACAAAATATAGAAACCATAAGGTTTCGTCTTTCGATTTTTGGTGTAACCAAACAGTAAGGTTTGCTGCAGATGTTCAACAAGTTTGCATGCTGCATGTTTTCAGCAAACAAAATTAAGAGGAATAGAAGTGGTTGCGCTCAATCTCTTGGTAAGAAAAGTAATAAAATTTGTTCAAATTTTCAGTGTTTCAGTTGATACAGGTATGCCACGTTTATTTTCATTGTCTAGATGGCTGAGTAGTTTGTACTGCTGTACACTGCAGAGTCCTTCATCCTTTTCTGTCTCTGTCTCGTTTCTGTGATCTGTCCCAACATCTCTTTCGTTCGTTTAATTTAGTGTCCACTTTCCTTGACTTTGGAACTTCCTATCTCTTTTTCCCTCTTGTGACCAGGAGAGAGCCGTCTTTGTAATCCGTCTAAGTTCCTTCAAAGAATACCATCGTTTACTAATGATAATAATTCTGACTAAAATGTCCATCTGCTAACAACTATTCCGAAATTCCTGGGACTGAGCTCACTCAGTCATTGTCAAGAACTCTGACCCATATACAAGGATGGATAGCTAGGATGCAGCTTTTGTACAACACTAGTTTTGTTCTGATAGTGCTTTGACTTGATTTTCAAACAACTTCAAGGTTCTGACTAGTCGCTGTCTCTTTTTCTGATGTACCTTTGATACATTAAATTATGTGATTTTTCGCTATGACCCCTGTTGGATTGTTAACATTTAGTGTCAAGACCTCTGTTTATTTATAGTATTTATCTTCATGTCGATGTAACGGAATCCGGTTCACTTATGAATGTTATCCGGCTGCCTACGCATGATTACGGACCGTAACGTTATTAACACAGATCAAAACATTACCGACAATAATGTATCTCCCACCACCGTAATAATATCCGGTCACCAAGCATCACACTACATGTGCATCTTACATGTACTCAGGTATATATAAGCTACTTTGCTATCAACTACTACTACAGGTACTAGTTTCATCTCTTTTGCGCAGTTATTAAATTCAAATTTAAGTTTTTAATTTCTTTCACTTTTTCAAGAATAGTAGGAATGCCTGTGACGTTGAATTTTAAAAGCTGCTTGGTCCGATTTTATACTTCCGAATGGAGAAAAGATGTCAACATTTCCCATTTTGAATATCCGTATTGTTTTTGTTTTTGTTCATGTGAAATCCTCAAGGGATAAACAGACGATGTATCAATGAAGAGATATTGGATCCCCCCCCCCCCCCCTTTTATCGATTTGAATTGTACTTCATTGACAGGTATGTTTATTTTCATTATAAAACATCAAAAAGTGACGAAAGCAATAACTTGGGACAGAATAGTCTGTTATAGATAAACTGATATGAACTGATTAAGTTAAAATTTTATATGAACCATTTTCCTGAACTTATCTGGTAGCTACATTGATCCTTGTGATCGGCAGTGGTTGTATAAATATAAATACACAGACATTAAAACACTGCATATGATCCTGCGGATAAAAGGAATTACCGCATTCATAGAGAAATCAGAGGATTATTCCATAGGAATTATATACGTTTGTAAACTGCAGCTCTGTTTCGTACAATTTACATACATGTTTTCTCAAATGTAAATCAAGACGCTCGTCCTACTTTGATATTAATCTTACTTCCATTGATCTAATGCAACCAGCTTTAATAGGTTTATATTCTGTTGATAAGTGTTATCAATCTACGATAAAGACTCTATCCCCAGCTTGTTATCACTATTTACCGATCATGTCATCCTAAAGCACAAACTTATACCTATCCCGTATGAAGGAGGTAGTATCAAAATGTCGAAACCAAGTTATTCAGAGGAAACCTCCGAGGACCGAAAATGTCGGTACAGTACGGAAGAGTTGTCCGTGCTGTTTCTAAGGCGACTGACGAAAGGATTTCTGAGCGGAGTGGGGTTATACAGCGGTGTGAAGGTTATCTCGGCTCTCATGAGGAACCCCTTCCGGGAGAAGTAAGTTGTCATGCGCCGTGATTGTCACGTGAAAAAATGTCTTTTTGTTTACAAGTACAGTCTCAAGTACGCTATAACTATATCTTATCTAACTCTGTCAGGTCCAGCACAATCTTTTGATTTAACTGTATGATAAGAAGTAATTTGTAAAATTATGATCAAAATCATAATAAAGATACTGAGTAAAAAAGAAAGAAATTTTATATCAATTAGTTAAAACAAAATATGGAGAAATAGGCTTCTTTGTGAATTGCAATTGATTTTTTTCTGTCAAATCCATAGATTACCGAGCGCCATCAGAGAGATATTTTCTATAGACTGCCTTCGCTTTGCCTCCTTTCTTGGTCTCTACCCCAGTGTGTATGAGTTACTGAGGGAACTTCTGGAGAAAGTCAGGAAAAAGAAGGTACGATGATACGATGTTCCTACAATTGCAGCATTAGAGAGCTCTATTTGCACAATCAAGTTGATAATGCGTGATTCATCGCTCCTATATCCATTGTAAATGAGAAGTTTGAGTCTTTGTATTTAGGATGGATGGAACAACATGGCGGCGGGTGGATTGGCGGGTTTGACTCTGTGTGTTGAGGATCCGACACGGCGACTGGTCTTCTGTCTCTTTGCCATATCAAGGGCCATAGGGGCCTTAATCTCCACCCTCGTAGCCAGGGAGAAAATTCCTGAAATTCCATACTCGGAGACGGCTTTCTTCTGTTTGTGCTGTGCTTTCCTTGTCTATTGCACTGCGCTGAATCCACAACTTCTGAATTCTGGATATTACTACTCTGTACTCAAGTGGTCACGTGATTACACAGACAAAAAACTTAAAAAATTATTCAGAGAACCCGGGGATCGATTTCTAACCTGTCAAGAAGTTGGTTTGCATAAAGACCACTGTTTCCGCCACGCTGTTCTAGACTGGGCAAAAAGCTTCCCAGCATTTGCTAAACTTTACTTTCCAATTCACGTTGCCCCTGTCGTTATATTTAGGCGGAAAATACTTCTTGAACAGTAAGTACATATGTTTATTGACATTTCAATGATTGTAGGAAAATTTGTTAATTTTCAGTGTTTCAAATGCTTAATTTTGTATCATTTCAGGCCATACAGAGTCATGAAATCTCTCTTAAAAAACACTCTTTTCTCTACCGCTTTCCTGGCAACTATGGTTATGCTAGCCAAATACGTGATATGTCTACTGAGAAACATCTCTCACAACCCCCCACCCCTGTCCTCCTATATACCCGCTACGGCTGGCTTAGTCTGCGGACTTGGTGTTCTGTTCGAACGCGCATCTAGGCGGAAGGAGCTGTCGTTGTTCTTGGTTCCCCACACGCTTTATGCGCTATACCTGTGGACCAAGCAGAAAAACATTCTGAGGGACCTTCCGTTTGGCTCCGTAGCTTTGTTTGCCGTTTCCATGGTTTCTGTGATGCATGCTTATGAACGAGAACCCGAGTCTCTCTCTTTGTTGTTGAATGGAGTGCTAAAGTACTTCATTGGAGAGAGGACAAACGTGCGGGTGAGAATTGGGAAGAGAGTGAGAAAAATTAGCGAGATGTTGGGATGATGAGAGTCGGAAGTAACTTATGACGACTTTAAACATGGAAGCACTTTCTACATTGTATGAATATATCAAATATTATTCTAATCCATATTCTTGAACGTGTATGAAGGAACTTTTATTTCGTTGGTGTATTTATAACATTCTGCTACAATATTTCCGTGATATTCGATATAAATGTGTAACGTAATACTCAAGTGTTGCCTATGATACATGTATATTACATGTACGTTTAATAAAAAATAAAATACCATGGTTTAACTTTTCATGCAGTCTTCCCTCAACTTTATAACGTTTTAAACGATTGCTATGATTTCGGTTTTAGTTTGCATATCCAACTGTTTTTCCAGTTGAAGAATATGCTTTAAAAATGCATCAACTTGTATATTAATTCATTGAATAATAACCATCAATCAATTGAACCTGATAAACTGAGTGAAAATTCGTACGTGTCGACGACCACCAATCCATGCACGGAAAATTGTACATTGGCTTGAGTATTGTAATGGCGTATTTTACAAGACAATTATAGGGCTAAAAATCCACAGTAAGTTCTTCCTGGAACAATTCATATATATCAGAAACCTTCTATCAAGGCCACCAGCATGTTGATATTTCAATTCAAGTCTCCATATGACTCTGCAAACCTTTGCTTTCTTTCAGCTGAGATTACATGAAAACTATTCTCTTGGATTTGTCTCGCGTGAGCGTAGCAGGGAGGGGGAAACGTACGCACTAGATGCACAGGTACTTAATTCTATAAAACAATTACTTAGTACTACATGTATAACAGACAACTTATTATATATGTACTAAGGGGTAAACAAATGCATGTCGTTAGATTCTCTGGGGTCAGGGCTGATTTAATTTATCCCCTGAAGGAACCAACATAAATCAGATGATTGGGTAATAGTTGACATTGTTTTTGTTTATATCACATGTAGAACGTATACATAAACACTTGTAATAAACATTCATAATTGAATCCTCTTCATTAAATAATTGTTACAAAATATCACAGTCAGTTGGAAAAGCAACCAAATCCACACGACCTTAGTATAACAACAAATGCATTATATCTGATTATTATTTGGACGGAGGTGTCTGTGAACCATCCACACAGGCCATGGCTCATCTCACATAGGAAGAAGCGCTGGTGTTACCTACTGAAAAATAAAATAAAACCCATTATAGAGACACAATATACACGTGATCATTGACACGCATTAATAATGTACCGGGTAATACAGTAAAACATGGTTGTAGAGAAGCAGCAGAGGTGAGCGAGTTTGATTTGTTATAGAGGTTATGTATTATATCTGATACATACATTAGAATAAAACTGACTTTGCTGTAAATGTGAATTCATTACAAAAATGCAAAAACATTTTGGCTATAACCCTGTTTTACTGCACATGCATTTGTTGAAGTTTCTCTATCTCTCTCTCTCTCTCCCTCTCTCTCTTTCAATGATTTCAGTTAGGTGTAAAAATGTAGCAAAGACATGTAAATGTCTGAGTTCCTTACTTCCTAGCGGTGTTTTACGGGGGCGGATGATCCCTGTGGTAGCCGGTGGCTTCGTGGACACCAGTTTAGCTCCCTTGGATTTGCCTCCCTTTGGACTGTTGGGACTTCTGTGGTCATATTCATAGGCAGTCAGAACAGGTGAGAGGGTTAAGGAAATAAATAATTCAAGGGGTTCCATTTTTACTAACTTGTGAATAATGATAATTAAAAGGATGTATATGTATAGGACTGAGACATGTTTATTGTAACTATGTATATAAACTTCTTCAGTTAAACCTTTTAAAACAACAAAAATGAAAAAATATTAGATAAAAGCTTATTTAGTGGATGTAAGAATAAAAGATATATAAAACTTTCACATTAACTTTGGTATCTCTAAAAAATGCAATATGTAGTACATGTACAATTTTTTGGTACACATGATAAAACATCTATTTTATATATAAAAATGAATGTTACAACAAATTTTTAAGCTTTAATCGAGACAAAAAAGGATATTTGCTGAGATAGGGAGGAAGAGGACATCTGTCTGGGTGACAATTTCCAGGTCGTGGCGGACTGACCCCACCCCCATCTCTCCCTCTACCCCCACAGCAATGGCGTACAGCTCAACATTCAACTCCATCCTCATTCCGGCCGCAATCTTAAAGACAGAGAGAGATAATTATGTAACATGTAGCAAGCATAGATCCCAAACATATCACAATTTAAAAATACTTTGTAGACATCAATGATGACATTATAATCAGGAAAAAATTGTATTTTGGATGGGGATTGGGGGTGAGATGTAATTATGCTAAGGTATACCATCTAATAAAATGTATTCATTGTGAAATCTAATGTGTAAGTTATCAGATAAATACATACTGGGCCTGGATTATAGATGATTCTAAGCCCTGTGGCTGGGGGAGGCTGCTTGATCCTGAACCTACAGGAATCGACCCCGGTGTTTTTGAGATACACTGTGTAACAGTAGGTACAGCCCTCCTTCAGTACCCCAAACTCCACCTCCTCGGGGAACAGGATCAACCCACTCATGTGGGAGAGCTGGTTCTGTCCCTTTATGGAGGCCCCCGCGGTCAGGGAGGTGTTCACTTTTCTTCTCACTGGCTCCTCAATGGAAATGTACTGTCAAGGCAAACAAGGATAATTAGAGTTTCTGCTGTGTATAGGTTTGTGTGATGTAGAACAACAAATTACACCTGGATACTGGATTAAATAATTTAAGTTCTTTATCGTAAGTAAATCAAGTCCAAATATCAAAAACAATTAAAAAGTTTTCAAATTTTCAAAATTGAAATTTCATTGAATTGATTATATGTTGGTACATTTATCTTTTTGATACAGAGAGACACCCAAATATATAATTAATCAAAGAATCAAATATAATACCTAAATGCAAAACATGTATGGGTAACCTGTTCACAGGGTATTACCTGCGACAGGTATTGATTTGACCTGGCCCACCTACCTTGATATTTGGAATAGCTCCTGGACGACCACCTTTTATTCCAGTTGGCAAGGGCACTGGGTTCTTTCGGGGCTGACCTAGAACATTGACCTTCAGACTTTTGGTCAAGGTCAATTCTTCACCATCAACTTCATCTTCCACTAAAATCAATTGAAAAAAAAATTAAATTGACTGGCCAAAAAAAATTGTGAAGAGAAGTTATAATCTCCAATCTCCATGAAACAAATCCATCAATGCCAGTACCTTCTTCTTCCAAAGGTTGTTCCATTATTATGGCAGGGTAGTCAAGCTGTGATGGTAAATCTGAGGGCGAGTCCATTCCTCCTCCAGCATGTTTGGGGGTTGGATTGACTAAAGAAAATAATAACATGACAAATTATATTTCATTCAAATGTGCAACATATTATGCTGCTTATCTTTTTCTGTTGAGTGATTTTAGGGGGTATATATGTAATGCGCCAGTTATGACAAGAAATATTTTTGTAAGAAGATTTAGAACAAATAACAATGTCTATATAATACATGTATAACATAAATTTCAGATCTTAGAGTTCTTTAAGAATTAGCAGCCTCTTACTCGGTCTTCCGGTTTTATCCTTTCCTGCATGGACAGGGGTTGGATTCTGGGGTCGGATGGGGGCTGGTGACCCTTGTCCCTGGGCGTGTGCTGGGGTTGGGTTACCTGGCCTCACCCCTCCTCGAGAAGGTACCGTCTCTGTGTACACTTTAATGGGAGAAAATAAAATTTTGATGAAAATTTAAAAGTATTGATGAGTTAAATAAACTTAACGACTACTGAAAATGAAGCTTGAATGTTTTTGTTTTACTTTAGTATATGTTTTTTTTCCTGTTATTTCGTAGTGCTAAAATTCAAAGTCGAAGGAAAATTACATTTTTTTAAGGTAATAGAAAAAAGAAAAAGTACATTGACAACAAATATATCTGTAAAAAAAAAATGTAAACTACAAGCAAGACAAATATTGTAGAGAATGTAAATAGGCATACAAAGGAAAAGAACTTAAAAAAGTTAACATCAAGGAATGACCAAACTACATACATTTGACAAAGTCAAACATTCAAGATAAAAATCAGAATACTACATGTAGGAAAATCTGACATTGGAGGAGTTATTTTGGTGATCTGTTTTGATCAATAATATAGTGAAAAATATAACAAAGATATAGTTAGTTGAGAAAGACATTATACAATATACTGAAGGGAAGTTTTCAAATATATACAACATTAAAATGTGTCCACAGAAGGTAAAATGGAAGGAAATTCAATAGGAAATGATATACAAAAAAAATTGGATATAGGGTGTTGTCATTCATAGACAAAATACAAACCTCCTCTTATCTCATTATCTGAATACAAAACAAGTAAACCGCTTACTACATGTACATACATGTGTATAACTGCATGTTACTGTATCTAAATGTATTAATAACTGCATTTGTTTAATAAAATCATTCAAACCTTTCTTAACAAAAATTCATTTAATTCATAGCATTATCTGAGCAGAGAATCAGTCTAAATGTTAGAATCTGTTTATGCATACAACATAACGAAGAGCAATTGAACACTGTTGAATATATCTATGTTTTCACACAAAACTCATTTCATATTGTCAATAATCAAATTGATAAAACTGGTTAAAAAGTTTATCTTCCACATTTATTAACCAACTAGCAAGCACACAAACAGCGAGTGAATGAAGAGATGAGAGCAGACAAAGCAGTGTGAGGGTGAGTCTGTTTACCTGCATAAGACAAGGGTGTGTCTGGTACGTTTTTAGGGGGTAGTGTATCCACTGGCGACATGCTTGATCGATCACTCTGAACTGAGGTCACTGCGGCCAGTGCTACCAAACATACGACCACAAAGCTACACATTCATGTCTACTGTGACGTGCTTCATTACACAAAGCATGTGACCAAAAATAGTCTATATTTACTGCTGATGCAACAATATTTGAAACTTTTGTAGTGCCTATCAGACTTAATATTTTGCAAAAAATGCTTTTGGTGTGATTTTAAATATATCCTATTTTAAGATTCCTCTTCTCTATTTCACATAGAGAATACCACAGAAAATTGACTGTGTAGTTGTATAAACACACACAAATTCATAAAACTTTAAAAAATTCAAATATTATCAATCCATTTACAGTGCATAACATATATTTTCATAAAAAGAAATAAGTGTGAATTTATATCCATCCTATTCCAAAATTCATCTTCTCTATTTGACATAGAGTATACCAATGAAAATTCACTGTGTACATGTATGTATAAACATGCACAAATTCATGAAAACTTTAAATAATTTGAAAATGATCAAGAATTTATATACATACATCTAGCAGGATAGGCGCTGGTAACAGGACTCATTTGTTGACCGCTCTGACCGGACAGTTGACCTCTGACAGCCTCAGTTCCATCTTTCCTTGGGTCGGCCGACAGCTCCCTTAAAATCTCATCCACATCTTTGGCTTGGGTGAGCAGGAAAGCTTTGCCAAATTCGCTGTCAAAATAACTAGGGATTTTTTTCTTTTTTAGAGCATTCCTCCCAGTCTTTTCCTCTGAGACCTCTCTCTGGTCACGTTCCCAGTCGGCCTGGGTCCTCTTGGGCTGGGGTGTTGGTGGGGGGCTTGGCACAGGGGGAGCAGTTGCCCTCTCATACAGCTCCTTGACATTTGCTGCAAATGTCAAGACACAAACTTAAATTCTATGAATGTTTTCTGAGGGAAAAAATCTTAAAAGACCGAAACTTTTTTACATGGCAAAGGGAAGACTACCTGCATGAATAAAAAAAAGTTACAAAGTCAAACAGGCTAAAAGTAAAGTGCTTGGGCAAATGATTTTGATTAGAGATAAACATAATTTGTTGATTTGATAAGTTTAGAATATGTTTTAAGATAAAGGAAAATGAAACTGACTTGCTGTAAGTGTGAATTTGCTGTTATTGTTTTATTGTATTAGCACTATCAATTCATATCTATTTATTTGTAGTACTTTCAAATCACTTTCTAACTATACTAAAATATCAAAAGTATTGTCAGTTTGTTACTAAAGGTTCAGGGCACTTACCTGAGGCATAGTTTTTGTCCTTGGCCTGCTGGAGACCTATTTCCTGGAGATCGGAGGCATTGATCTTCTCCTCCTCAGTTCTTGGATCCACCACCTGCATGTAATCTGCCACCTTGTTTCTCTCAATTATATACTCAGCATATTCCCTTAAACCACTCTGTAACCTATGATAAGATAGGTAAAGAATTTAGTGATTTATCTTCAAAATTACTTTTCAGAATGCAAAGTTTATACCTGGTATAACAGTTATTAAATTGTGTTTCACTTTTGATTAAAAAAATAAATGGGTTCCAAAAATAATTTTTACACTTTTGTAACGTGACAAAATTAATAGTTCATTGCTCCCTTCCAAAACCATGTGGATTTAGAAAGATGTCTCTCTAGTTACTGGTATAAGTTACTTCATGAAATTGAATGAATGAACACATACTTTTCTCTGAGTGCAGCAGATACAGGCTTGTACTGAATCATCTGTCTGAGCTCCAACACACTGGGACACTTCAGGATAGGAATCCTGACTGGCTGCTTGACAGCCCCACCCACAGAAAGACCTTGACCTAAATTTGTCCCAAACTTAGCACCAGGTGACTTGAATTCTTTGGGAGGCAGAGTGGTCAGATCTCGGCACCTGATACCATGCGGAATAATGGACTCCTGATCGTATTTCTTCATCCATCTCTCCGATGGTCCGCCAATGTACGGCTTCAAGATGGTGATTCCTGTGACACCTGGGAAGTTAGCGAGTTCGTCCTTCAGTACAGCTGTAGCAGGACTCTGTTCAGCATTGGTCAGATACTCAGCAATGTCCTGGTATCTCAGAAGCTCAGTCCCGCTACCGTCCGCATGGATGATGACAAACCTTGGAGCATTCTCTCTGTAGGTAGACAGTTTCTTCTCAGGTTTCAGCAAATCCTCATTACTAACATCTGACATTTCATCTCCATTAACTGGGATAACTTGGAAGTCTCCATTGGATTTCACATTGAACACATTTCCATCTGTGTCCACAGTTTCTATGATAACATCCGCATTGTGTCGTAGGACGTACTGTAGCTCTCTCTCTGGTAACAGCTGCTCTGTGATTTTATCTGGACGGGGATAGTACGTGACGGTGCCCTCAGTATCTACCTCACAGCGGCCTCCGTCCCAGTGGTGCAGCATGTAGTAACCATCAGGGAAGACGTTAATGGTGGAGCCATTCCCAAAGATTGTCAGGTTCTCACTAGTGTCACAGTTAAACTCCACAGTAGCATAGGCTGGACATTCCACCTTCACAAATTTGACTGTCTGAGAATTAAACTCCTTTTCCATTTCTACACAACAAAGATGAAAATCAATTTTAGGAACTTATATTTCAATGCATGTTAAACACATATGAAAATGATTATACAAAATTTCACAACAATTTTCTTGCAACACTTATATAAAATCTTGCTAATGTGTGATGTGATTTTTGATTTTAATTCATGGGACAAGTTGTGAGCTTTCCATGTAAAATATATGTATTTTTCATTTTTTTTCTCATTAAGCATGAAACATGGATGAAATCTCAAGAACATTCAGACATGTGATAAGAAATTTTGTATTCAATGATCAATCATTCATAGCTGTACCCATTTCCTGTCCCTCCTCAGCATTCATTGTGTTCTCCTTGTAGTAAGTGGTAATTCTTGTCCCATCAGCGTGCTCCACAATGGTGGTGCCATCTGGGTAGCTGACGATGATCACATGGTCATCTCTGGTGGCCATTGTCTGCAGTAAGAATGAGGAAGTTTATTAATGTAAATCATTTTGTAAAGTCTTCTAAAGACTACATCAGATTTCTTAATTTAAAATATAATTATCACCACATTACCATTAAAAAATATCTCAAGAAATATGTTCTTAATATAAACCAAATGTTTTCATATTTATTTCAATCATTATTTTGCCTTTAACCCTTTTATACTGTCAGTTTTATAATAGAACTTGAAGCAAAGCACTTATGTAACAGCTCACCTGATTGGTCTCTGGATCGGAAGCAACAGAGATCATGACGGCCTTCAGTTCCTCCATGTCCCCGTTCCCTTTGTACATGATTTTCTCCCCTGTGGGGTAGGTGGTGGTCCATGTCCCCCTCTCCCCATCCTGACTCTCTGGTCTCTGTGGGGAAACACTTCTCCCCTTAGAAACCTCCCAGTGACCCCTGTGTACACTGATAGTGCCATCAGCATACAAAACCTGAAGGAAAAAGTTTTCATATGATTTAAAGTTTTCAGACAGGTCTTAACAATTTTGATAACAAAAATTCCAGATGAAAAGCTATTTCTTTGATGATGGTTCTCTTGGCTCACAACAAATCACTTCATCCAAATTTTCCATTTTCTATGTTGGAAGACTTTTCCCTTAGTTGATTTGACTTACATCAATGCTTCCATCCTCCATCATTTTGATGACTGTTCCCTCTGAGGTCATGATTCGGGAGGTCTCCTTCAATGCATACTTCCGCCTCACAGCCTCACAATCTTGCTCTCCCTTTGTCTTATATGGATAGCTCTGTTTGATGAGCAGACGCCTGTCATCTTCTGCTATTGGTTTCATGCCTAAAAGGAAAAGAAAAGCTCATTGTCAATTTATTTTTGAAATTTAAAAGAACAGGAGTGAGGTTTTTTCAAGGAAGTGTCATTTCTTAACAATAATTGAAATGAAAAAGTTATCAAGTACGAAGCATTCACAAGCCGTTGTGTCCCACATGATAATTGCATACAATATCTATCACCAGAAATTTTCATTTCAAATTCATGTGAAAAAAAATTCTCTCCTCATGTGAAATTCATGTGATGAGACATTGGCTGCTTAACTATTCTTCTGATTACTTAAATCCTACTGATGTTAGAACATTCTGATTGTGATAACTATGACTGACATACCCAGCGAGCTCTCCAGCATAAACTTGACATTGAGTCCATCAGGACAAGAGACATACAGCTGTTGGAATGGCTGTTGTATCGGCTTCTCCTCGTCTTTCTTCTCTTCCTGGTCCTTCTTCTCTTCATCTTCCAGTGGCTGTATAACATATGAATAAAATATTAATACACTATGCATTTTTTCCTCTTGCAACATTTCTTTATACCCTTATATGTACAATTTATACCATTTTATTCAAATCAAAGAGTAATTTTATTATTTTTGACAGCCATCCTCTATACCCTCACATTAAATTTTGCTTATTATAATAATAATTTACAGAAAGAAATCTTGGATTGTTAGCAAAATTTAATCGTTTAACTTGACAATTTTTCAGAGAATAAATGTAGTAATATACCCCACCAACAGTTATCTCTCTTCCTAAAGGAATATTGTGACTTTAAAAAAATGTCTTCTATGTAGCACTAACCGTTGCTGGTGGAGGTGGTTCCGGAGTAGGTGCCCCCTTCTTGTCCCCCTTCTTGCTCTTGGTGGGGGAAGGGGGAGGTCCAGGGAGTGGTGTAGATGGAGGGGGAGTGTAAGGGAGGGGCTCATACTTCTTCCCTGTAAAACATTCAACATTAGAAAGAAGTTCTACTTCAAACTCTAAGAGTATTTATCATTTTTAAATAAAGAAAAATTATCCTTAATACATAAAGCATGAATTTTCAATATTATCTATGATGCTTATTTGAAATCTATGCTTGTCTTGTTATGCAGTTTATTAAAAAATTTAAAGACAGAATATGTCAAATGAATTGCATAAAATTATCAGTTCTACTATGTAGAACCAGAAGGCAAGGGGTACATACCGTCTTTAGACTCTCCTGTGGCCCCAAACTGACTGAGAGCCAGGGTCATACCATCCTTTAGCTGGGCTGTGATGGAGCCGAATGCACTGACCGAGTTCTTGTCTCCGTCAGACTTCAGTGTCTTCTGGGCACTGCTTCCTCGGTCTCCGTCAGTCGTTTTAGCATCTGTCGAATAAATCAATGAAATATTGAGTCAAACATATTATATAAATGCAGCACACATCTATCACTACAAGATGACACAAAGACATATCTTTTAGCACTTTGGACATAGTAATTTTTCCAATTAAGACATATGCTGTTTCCATATTGTTGGAATGATTCGAAAAATTATCTAAGGTAATAGCAGGTATTTTTTTTTTTTACAAAGAATTGTTATTAATAACTGTAAATGTATAACATTTGGATGTTTTTCCTTTTCAGCGTTTTTTGGCGAATAGCCGCTTCCCCTCAATCAAGTACATCCCTTCGACAAATGTTATTAATATATGTATAAGAATAGGCAATTTCAGAAATATGCTAATTCAAATCCTAAATTTTTAAAAATCGTTTTCTGCAAAATTTTATACATGCTAAATATAATATAATACGTTTTCAGTATTCCTTTTCATCTAAGGCATGAATTCTTTTAAAATTTAATGAACAGCCAACCAGAGTGGCAGATTTGAACACTTAGATAAAGGCATTATATAGGGTACACCACATCAAAAGCAAATAAGTAATGGTGCAATGATACTTTTTATACAGTTCAGTAATCTCATAGAAGTTTACCATCTTTTTCAGACTTCTCAAACTCTGCCTTTTCATTGGCTGGTGAGGGCATGTCCTCATCTGCATCGGTCTCCTCAGTCCCCTCCTTGGGATCCAGAATATGGACGGTAAAGTTATGTCCATCCTTCAAAATTGTTGACTTTATGCTAGTTGTTCCTGTGACCAGAAAATAATTCATATTAATTTTTAGAATACATTTGGTACACATTAACTGTAGTTCATAAGTATTTGAGGGCATCAGTTTTTCATGAATTTAGTAAAAATTGATTACAAGGATAGGTAAATTTGAGGGCAATGATCTCATCATTACAAAATATTATTTGAAAATACACTTCAATAAACATTAAATTTCAAAAATTGGTATTCGATGAAAGCATGTATTGATGAAACCAGATTACAAATATTCAGTTGAACCCTGACTCAGTGCTTTCTGAGGGGGAGGGGATACTGACCTTGAACAAACTCCAATCTCTCTGTGCGGATCTGACCGCCATCACAGGGGAACATTGATGTTGTGATACCAGACACATGGATCAGTTTGTTTCCAACGTCATAGCCAGTAAACTGCAATCAGAGGGAAAAAAATCAGTATATGTGTCATGGACAACAAGAATTGCAAATCATTGATTATTTGATTAATCATTGATTACTAAGGCACTTATAGTTCACAAATGAAATCAAGATGTAAATGTTCATATAATTATCAATATTGCTCTTTTAAGCATCATTAAAGACATCTTAATTTTGAAGTTTAACACAATCAATCTTTTAACAGTTATAAACAATGTATAAGCATTCTGATAATTCTTTCATATTGCATAAGTGTAACAGATTTACCCACCGGCCAGTATCTCTCTGGTGGAGCCAGGTTCTCCTCTGAGGGAGGTTCCTGAGGTTCTGCCTCTCTCTCCTTGGATGATTTGGACTTGGCACTTCCTCGGGAGCCTGGTCTCTTCTTATCCTTTTCAGCATCCTTTTCAGCCTGAAGAAAAAGGCAGAATTCATGCAAAATATCATTTCTAAAAATAGAATCCATCCTGACTGAAAATATTTCAAAATTTGTGAATGTACAAATAAGTTAAACAAAAATGCAGAAATTATTGCATTAAAGATTTGTTAAACACACGGCAGATTAAGAAGACCAATTTTCATGGATTTCAATTTTTTAAAGGTTTATGAGGATGCAACTATGTAGATTTTCTCCTATTTGTAATGAATGAGGACTGTATGTGTTTAATATTTCATTTGGGATGTTAATTTGTGGGTAAGAATCACGATATCCATCAAAACTGAGCCCCTAGTAATAAAAATGAATCTACAGTATATAATGATAAAACTTACCCTTTTCTGAGCGGATCGTGCCCTCTTTGCACTCTGTGCTCTCTCCTTCTCCTCCTCCTCAGCCTTAGCACGGTCCTGTTCCTCCTTCCATGCCTTTAGGGAGTTGGCACGGACAAACATGTTGCTGTTAGCGGAGGAAGACCTCTCCTGGCTGCTTGCTCTTGATTTGGGACTCTTAGAACGGCCTACAATTTTTATTCGAATAAATTATTGAATTATAAAAGGAATCAAAACCACAATGAATCTTGCATCAATGTTAATACATTGTTGCATGCAACAACATATAAGTACACACCAATGTTTCATGTCGACAATTTTTTTTTCAAATGAGGAGGGAGATGAATTGAGTAAAGTGCTACAAGAATGAACTTACTTGGTGATTTTCGCGGTGACTTTTTGCCCTTTTTGGCAGCTAACTCCGCTGCTTTGGCGGCAGCATCCTCATCCTGCTGCATTTTGTCCAGTTCCCGACTCAGTAGATGGGCGCTGTATTTAGCCTCCTCCTCCTGCATCCAGTCAGACACGGACTCTGCCACATACTCCAGGTAGTTCCTACAAAACAATTACCTTATTTCATATTTCATAATTTCTATCAATATAATAATGTAATCATGAGGGATATCGAATATAATTTTAACCATTACTTTGTTAATAAAGAGAACCATCTTATAATAACCCATTTTTCACCATTTTTCAACTGTTTACAAAGAACATGTCAGTATTTAATATTTTTCCACTAGAGCACAGTATTCCATGTTGTTTCATCTTCCAATTCATCAGCAGCCTTAATAGATTAAAAAAAATTTCTTTTGTTAAGACATATTTGTTTACCTAAATCCCAAATTACTATGAAGCTCTGTGTGCCAGTCTATGTGGTTCTGGAGCTCTGTGTTAAAGGGGTTGTGTAAGACCACCATCATGGAGTTATCTCTCTTGTTGTAATAGGTGTCCATGAAAGGAAGCAGATAGCTGGTCTCTTTCAACACCTGTAAAACAACATTCATAAAAATAATTTAATAGCTGAGAGTAAAGCCATACTTGGCAATTTTTTTATAGCCAGTACTTCAAATCAGAACCATAATGCATATTTTAATTGACATTTCGAAAATTCAATACTGTGGAATCATATCATTTCCTTGGGGTCATTTTTTCATGGATTTTCAACTTCTTAATGTTTCTTTGGGATGTAATTTGTTGATTTAATTGTATGCATAATTTAAGCATTTTAATTATGAAAACTGTGTTTCATAATTTTGTTGATGATGTTAATTTGTGGTCAAGGTGTCCGAAGGAAATCCATGAAAATTGAGCTACCATGAATTCTTATTAATGATTCCATAGTTTTATACTTCTAATTCCTTAAAAAAAAATGTCCATGCTAGTTTTATAAGTCATAAAGTTGTATCTTGTATATCAAGCTAAAAGAAACAGTTTTAAAGGTTAAAAGGTGTATCTCATTCCAAATCAAACAGCTGTTTACCTGTAACAGTACATGCGGTTCGTAGTGCTCAGCAAAGCACCACTGGTCCAGCAAGCGTTTCTGGGCGTCCACTATCTCGTGCATGCTTTCCTCCGCCGTCTTTACTGGTTCTTCCTCTGTCACCTCCTTGTCCTCAAGCTCAATGTGTCTGATGGGATGTCCCGCCTCATCTTTCTCAAAGTGGACTGTAAAAACCAGTAGGATAAAGAAAGTCTCCTTCAGTATAAAACTCTAACTAGTATCTGTGAAATGAATTCTGACAGATTTTTAGAACTAAATCTACCAGTAAGCGAGATACCGCTGTGAAAATGAATGCTTCATTTTTTTTTGACAATTGGTTTATCCATCAATGTAATCTTTTGCATTATAAAAATAATAAGACAACATAATTAGTATCTCATTTGAACTTCATGCATTAAATGCAATGTGTTATTATGAATTTCAATGCATATAAGAATTCTAGATTACCCGAGTTACTGCGGGATCGTCTCCCTCCGGAGCTGGAGCGAGAAGAGGGGCGTAGGATTCCCTTCTTGCTGTCGGCTGTGGAGGGTCGGGATCGATCGCTGGGATCTGGACTTTTCTCCATTCGTTTCAGTTCATCGGGAGGAATAGGGGTAGGAGATACAGCGCCTATGTAGCAAGTATATATAAATCATTATAATTATACATGTACCGGTACTTCAAACACTGATCTTATTATTCAGCACTGCATGTGTTCATAGTGCTTAGACTACGTGTATACTGTGGTGTTAGTCAAACTAATGTAATGTACATCATTGTATTTTTATATTACAGTGCACAGTGATTTATTATACCAACCAAGTGCATTTTAATGATGATATTATGTAAGTAACAACATTGAAATGTAATAAATGCATGATATGATAAAAATCAAATTAAACTTACAAAAAATTTTTATCTTAAGATTTATTGAAGCAATACTTATATTGATCAATTTTGAATATTATTCATACTTAAGACTAGAACTAAAACTTGAATTGAAAACACATTGAATGCAATAAATTGAAAGTATAATAAAAAAAAAAACATTTCTTAAACTTTACTAACAGTAATTCATAACATATGTAACCAAACTTCAAAACAAAAACAACTATCCGCTAGCTACTTTTAGCATGCATTATGTATTGGTAGATGCAAAATCTTAAACTACCGCTGACTACTGTTTTAATGAAAAGATTGAGCACTAGTGTAATGAAGTAGAATGAAAGGAAAGAAGATTAAATCATCTGAATGTTTATCAGAACTTATCAATTATATGGTACTAAGCAAGAGAGCAAGAAACACTGAAATTTCTAAACTAAGAGGCATTCATCGTCGAACAGGATATACAATATTGTATACTTCATAAAGAAACTTTATACATGTACATGTTTTATATATTAAGTAATGACTGAATTTGAGAAACTCATTTTTTAACCTAGCAAACTACAACTGCAAAACAATCTAGTTTCTAATTGTGGAATTTCAGGATATTTATCATGCATTAATTTATAAATTTATCATATAAAAAAGGATATTTAAGGGTAAAGGGAGAAAACGGATATATAAAAAACTGGATAAAATTGGCAAAAAAGTACAAAAACTGGAATAAATACAAAGCTATAACTCTAGGCATTAAATTGTTTACTTCTGGACAATTTCTTCTTTGACCTAGACTTTCTCGGAGTCTGGTCAGATTTTTGTGAAGTGAGCATCTCCGGTGAACTATTGGGAGTTACTTCCCCTGTACTGGGGCCCGAGGAAGGCGTATCGGGCACCTCATAGTCAATCAACTCCATATCACTCCCTGCGAAGAGTTATCATTGTCATGTGTCTTAATTACAATAACTAATTAGGAAACATGAATTTACAGTAAGTAAATCTAGTAAAGTAAAGTAAACATTATATACGATGTAAAGGGCTTCATATTTTGCTTTAAACCCGTAGCTATTGAATATGATTATATTGCTGACCATTTTTATATGTATATCAGTGAACAGCTTAATTAACACAATGCTTTTTAATTATTAATCAATATAAATAAAATACAAAGTAAAATATTTATAAAAGTTATTTTGAGTTAAATTTTCAATAATAATGCATTGGCTTAAAATAAGATGCCAGTGTCTACTGTGACTTGTCTACAGTTATGATCAGTACAAATAAGAACTAGGGTCCATATATGATTTAACTTAAGACAGTGAAAAGTTGGGGTTTTATGTGCAATATTCTCTGAAAATTGAAAAAGTATTAGTTAATATTAGATTCTACATTCTAAACTTAATAAATTAGTTTGTAAGTGTTAGTTTCATTCATGAATTGCTTGTTAGTTAATGGCCTGGATATATTAAAATGAGATCTGGAAATGAAAAAAAAAATAATAAAGCAAAAGATGCACTGTTAATTTGACATTGTCATAGAAGCATTAGTGTGCACAGAAATGACTGGAATATATATATATATACAAGAAATATAGATCTTCATCACCAGAGAAATCTACCAATATGTTTTCCCATAATCCTCCATTCGTTGTCATAGACAACAAAGGGATTTTGAAATAGAGAGTATCAACTACAAATTCTATAGATCCAGAATAAAATACTAATGGGTGCCCAAGAAGCAGTGTGCATTTGGTAAAGCTATATAAATAAATAAATAATTAATTAAATGTTACTTTGATGAGGACTTACACTTGACAACATTTATTGTGACAGTGTGGGCACCTGATGGCATGAAAAACAAACAAAGGTGTTAAAAATCCAATCCCATAGTCAATCAGAAGCCTAATCCCAAAACCCAGTTAACAGTATATAATCCCAAAGACAATCTAATCCCCAAAACCTAGAGTCTAATCAAAAGACAGAAAAGTTTCAATGAGTCAAAGACAACAACAAGAATTTCATTTATAGCTTTCTGATCCATGAAATTATTATTTCATGAATTGTTGATTTAAAGATTGTAGACTAAAATTCATAAATGTAACAGTGTATTCTAGTTAACAGTGTTAAAATAAACTATCAATCCTAGTATTGATATCAAAAGAAAATTAGAATTCAGTAATTGATGACTCTATCACATTGTATGTTATTTGTTTATTTGCAAAACCATTTCCCAAATTATCATAGAATTCACTACACTCAGTTGATATACATGAACTAATTGATATGTCATGATGTTGAACTTGCATGCATTGTGAAATGCACACCACCAGTAAAGGTTATGCATGAAGATGCACCATACAGCAGTAATTAGCCACTTAACCAATGTGCACTGACGACAATTTGTGCAGATTATAGGTAGCCACTCATGTGCAGTGGGCAAATCATAAAAATGCGATTGCACCAAGTATGAATCTCACGAAGAATATCATAAAAAAATAATAACCTATAAATAGGATCATTTACTTTATATACAGATCTTTATTTAATACAGAGGGGCTAGAATTTTTTATTATCTAATTCCACAATTGAAATTTGCAGAAAGATAAAAATAAAGGAGTAGGTAGAGTCTTTACAGAAATAGATATACATGTACATCTATCCCTAAATTCTGATTCCCACTAAACCATTTACACCCTGTCCTGCATATTAAAACACATGTACTAAAAGATTAAATTTTAATATAAGAAGAAGGATGACATTTTCTCTCATGAGAGCAATATTTCGGTATTCTAAAAGACTGCTTGACATTAACATGACCCCTGGTTGAACTTTACCTGATCTTTCCTCTGATGGTGTGGACATGAATTCTTCTTTTGAGGCTTTTTCATGTTTTGGGATCATTCCTCTGAAGAAGGGATAAGGATCATCCCATGGGATTGCTGAGTGCTCCAATCCCTCACTGTCCCGAGTGATGATGAAGCCGTTGGGATCAGTACCGGCCAAGTCCATGCACTCAAACACAAACTGCTTGAAGGCTCTGTCAATTTCTGATAGAACAATAAAATAATATTGTTGAGTAAACACTGTAATAGTTCTGGGGTTTTTAGCACAGGAACACATTTGTGAAACAATTGAAATACTGATTTACATAACAATATGTCTTAATAATCAATCAAACTATAAATAACACTTCTTCTTTAATTCAACATTAAATTGATTTAAAGAATCTACAGATAGGAAAAAAAATCAAACATGCCCCCTTACCTGACTGGGAGAGGCCATCAGTGGCACTGAAATGTATCAGCTCCTGTAGGCGGGACGCTCGCTCCTTGGCCACAGACGAGGCAGGGCGGGGAATGTGGATCAGGTTTTCAAAGGGGAGTTTCTTCAACATCTCTTTCTCCACCTCCTGTGGATTGAATCCGTAAATTGTCTTCAGATGATTGGTACGGATGCAAATATCATCATGAATATTCATGAGGAGTGGCTGATTCAAAGTTTCTGGGGGTCTTTCGGGTAAATCAAATATGTCCGAGAGCATCTGCAAATGAAAAGGGAGTGTTAGATAACTAAATATCTTGGACACCATTCTTTAAAACTGTTCATAAAGTAGACCCAGTATCGTTGATTAAGTGGTACATACACTGTGCTCTTCTTCAGACAGAGCCAGTTTGAATGCCATTTTACTGATGTGGGACACTAAGTTGGTGTTGATTCCATCGGCCCGCCTGGGTGGGAGCTGTTCACTAGGTGGATCCTTTCCTTCCTCTGTAGCTGCCACCTAAAATCACAACAGTTGTTAGTAGGAAGAAGAAAAGAGGGAGATAACATTGACCAGTATTTCAAATTTTGACTTGTAGTAGTTAAAATGGCAATAAATTTTTGCCCGATCCATAAATTATTTCAATAAATTTTACAATCAGTACACTTGTACATGTACTTTTGCACAAATACTACTGAATAATAAACAATACTTAATGATTACCAGTAATACTAAAATATTCATGCATTTAAAATACTCCAATCTATATCCTATACAGAACTCATATTTCTTTTATTACAATGATGTTCTCTATATGAGTAGTACTGAAGAAATCTCCATACCTGTTCCAGCATGCAGTGCATCATCAGTGGGATACTGGCACTCTCCTGGGGGATACAGTTCATCAAGTCATTGTAGTACCTCATGTCCACCTCCACCTTGGTCTCCATCTGGTCCGGGTGAATGGATGGGATGCTGGGGGCAGTGGTCTGCTGGGGGGTGGGGGCAGCAGAGACTGCAGGCTTCTCTTCTGTAAAGAAAACATGGATGTAATAAAAACGCAATAGATATTCTATCTAGGTTTTGTTACTCTTGTTTTAAAGTCTAAATTGAACTTTACAGTATAGGAAATTGGTGACCTAGGATGTGAAGGTCAAGGGTAGCTTTGTAATTTTCTAGGTCATTCATTCAAGGTCAAGCTGATCACACATGTTTCTCTATAGATAGATCGTTGTTCAATGTGCCAAGCTCTAGGCCATGATGTTTAACAATCTTAATCTTGTTCAAGATTCATTTATTTATTACAATAAGTTCACAACAATATTTTACTTGTGGTCCCCTACCTTGAGTCTGGGCCACTTCCCCAGGAACAGGAATATGTAGCAGCTTCAGGTTGTCCAGGTAAGTCTGGTACTGTCGCTTGGCATCAATCAAGTCATAGATCATACAGGCGATATCCTCAAACAGTGCTGTTCCCAAGTTATTCTGAAATCAATCAGCAGAAATTCTACAGTCTGTCTGAAGTATGGGTCTCTTTACTGTATTAAGAAGGTAAATTGTGCTTTCACACAGGTTTGGTATTTATAAATAAAAGCAACAGATCATTAACAAGCATACAAGAAATTAAGTTTTTTACAAATAGAGACTCACCTTCTGCTCTGGATCCTCAAGGTTTTCCGGGACGATGAGGTTCTTGACCTCATAGTCTTTGCGGGCAATGTTGTGGAGATTACTGCCATCTGGTGGCTTCTGCAGTAACAACAGCACGTCCTTCCAGTACTGCTTCAGCTCTTTCTTAAGTTTCTGCTTCTGGTTTCTCTCCACTTCTTCCAAAGCTACAGAGACATTTTAATTTTTTAATGCTACCCATCAATAAGAACAAATCAAATATTTTACTGAATTCTGAACTTTAAATAGTTGCAATCCAAAAACTTATTATTGTGTCCATATACAGTAAGCAGTATATAAATGAAAATTTTTTCTACTTATTGTTAAACCATTTTTAAAAACATTTTCTGGCAAATATGATGCAAACTTAATTGTCATTGTCATAGAAAAAAATATATTTTATTTGTTACTTTTTTTTCTTCAAATCAACAAAATTCATGTTTCAACAAAATATATCTCAATGATTAATACTTTTTATAGTCTTCAAATAATTGCTATTGTTTACCTAATGTTTTTTCATCTTTCTCCACATCTGGAACTTCGGGTTTCTGGAATCTGGAGTAATCCTGGGAGCTTATTTTTACAATGGATTCCACAGTGATCCCCAGCTCCGACAGGTAGGCGACCAGGTGTGGATTGTGGAAGCCGTAGATGACCACGTAGTGCTGTGCTCCGTCATCTGGCTCATCATCTGTACAGACAGAACACAGGGGATAGGGTCTTTCATTTAATGAAATAATCATATCAAACTTTCATGTACTTATCGTTATATACATAACTATGTAATGTCCTAAATCATGTGCAAATATGAAATAAGTACTTATATAAAAACTCTTTCTCACATTAAACCCTAAAACTGAATACTGTGTATCAATCCATGAATAAAAAATCTAAATTGTTGCCTAACTACCATATCTTCTATCAATGATTAGGATGCTAATACTGGTACATAAAATCTAGACCAGCCAGTATATGAAAATTAAGATGTGTATCTCTGTGTTTTATGATATTAATAAGGAATGCCCTCAATACCTAAGTATTTTCCTTCATCATCCTCTTCCCCTCGCTTCCTCAGTTTGGACCCCTCCTTGGCTGAGGGTGGCTCTGGGGTTTTCTTTCCTCCCCCTTTTCCTTTCCCTGCAGACTTTGGTTTATCTTTTCCTCCTTTTCCTTTGTCCTTACCATCTGCAGCCTATATATATATATATATATATATATAATTACAATTACACATATATTTATAGGTTTGCATGGATAATGTGTTGAAGTAAAGAAAGTTGGAAGTGATAAAACATATTTCTTAACAAAAGTCTCAAGTATCTGTTAGTGCCTTATATTCAGAAGTATTTCAATAATTAAACAAGCTGGAAAGATTTTCAAAGTAAAGTAAAAGATCTAAATGAATAAAAAGTTTTAATTCCATGCATTAACAATCCTGTCAATGAAAAAATTAATGGTAATAATGTTAGTTATAAAACTTACAGAATAAACGACAAAGCTTTTTTTTTCAGCAAAATGCATGCAAAGTTTCTATCATTTTGTTAATTAATGCATGCAAAGATTTTTTTTCTAATTACCAAGGAGTAACTCGATTCGTTAAGCAAAGCTCTCTGCAAAAATGCATGGTTTCTTAAATATATGGATCTGACAACATAACATAAGGAAATAAACTGCATGCCCCAACATTAGGATATATCTAGTGAGCAAGTATAGTTTTGTTAATTCAGTTGGTAGAATATTTGCCTTTTACACAATTGATTTTATCTAAATTCCAAAGGGGATCAAAGAATTGTGTGGGTGGTATTTGTATATATATCTACATTTACATAAGGTGTTTATATAAGGTGATTTTATAATGAAAAGCTTTTTGTGCAGTAAACTTACAGCTATGCATATAGATATACATATATCAGGCATCAATATGCATATATATAAATAATTGTGAAAGAGCATTTGGAATTTGTGCAGTTTAAATCTAAATAATGCTAACAAAAAATTCATGAAAAAGTCATCATTTTGTGTGATAGGAAAACATCTACATTTGTACTACTTGTATATTTAGTCAATTTTTATTTCATAAAATTTACTCTTAATCAATTTATATTCTTAACAAAATTTTTGGTGCAGAGAAATAAAGGTCTAGAAACAAAATATACATCACCTTCTTTTTCTTACCACCTTGCCCTTGCTGTTTACAATTACAGGTATTTCATTCATTAGGAAGCATTGCAACAGTGTGACAACACATATATTACATCCACAGTGATCAAACACATACTTTGTAATTACTACATGTAACATGCACACTCTTTCCATTCTTTATATACAGTTCATGTTTAGGTACATACAGGTACACACATTACGTCATTCAAAACTAAACCATAACATAACATGCAACCAAGACAATGGAAAAGCCTTTTAAAGATAAGATGCGTTCTACACAAATTAAATAAGCAATGTACAACATTCAATGTACACCATTAGCTACTTAGATGTGACCAGCCAAACTTGTTACGATTACGAACAAGGTCATTTCATTACAGCAACTAACATCTCACAGAGTTCCTCTCTAAACATTCAATCTTACCTCTATAACATTATCTTTCTATATAAGCCCAGGTAAACAAACAAATGTTTGAGTTAAAACATTTAATGAAACATAACCATATTTTCACAAATTAATTCACTTTTACTGTCTTATGATCATATCCTATAAATTCATATTTGCTGTTAATGTAAATAACTCTAATTAAATGTGCATGATGTGTGTTCTCATATTTTTGTGTCAATCTGTTATTTGTGAATTATCAACATTTGGACCTGTTTTCTTCTTCCACACTCACCTTCTTTTCTGTTTCCCTGCGCTTAAGATCATTAGCTTTGATTGCCAATAGTTTAAACTTAATGAGCCGTGCTAGGAGAGGCAGTGGTATTTCTTCACCATTATCCAGGTGTATTTTGCATGGCTCACACACTTCAAAATGTTGAGGAACTTCCTTTGGTTTCTTGCCTTTTGGGTTTCCCAATTCTTTGACCTGTCATATTTATGAATCTAAGTAAGAATATATAATCTTTTGGACTTTATTTATACTTCATTTCATTTGATCTCAAATAACTAATTACGAAATTACAATAAATTACAATAAGCTGTGCTTGCAATAAAATAAATTCACTCATGATATAGAATTTGAAGTTCTACCAATGAAGGAATTTGGTCTCATAAAGAGACAAACTCAAAAGCATTAAAAATTCATATTATGAATTTTTACACTATGCACATACACAATGGGAGACACATGCACAGTTGCAGGAAGATAAATACGTTATATATTACTGTGGATTTTAACAGAAAATACATTCAATTTCCCGAATGACAACAACCAATAATGATGATGATGATGAATGTAGAATAAATGCAACATTAACAACAGGGATCCCAACAACATAACTGTTCTAAGAGTTAGTGTTTGCGCATTACCTCAGCCTCCAGCTGCTCCTTGGAGATTACACTGAAGAGTCTTCTGGATCCTGCAGCGATTGTAGCCCCAAGGATATCAATCCATGTGTAATCGTCAGGTTTCTCGCCTACCACAAATGTCACATTAGCCTTCCAACTTTCCTAAAATAAATGAAAAATAGAATTTTAGAAATGGGTTATCTTGGGCATCATTAGGCCGATAGCCAACGCGCACTGGTTAGTGTGTGCATAGATCATACCTCGTCAAAAGTAGCGGCCAGCAGTGGTTGTTCCCATTTGGCACCTCCTTGTCCAGTACCACTTTTAACTCTTTTACCTGCTTTTGACATTGTATCACCTTTTATTGGGCTTAAGAGAGTGTATATCTCGCTTTTTTATTCACTCTACGATTCTGCCGCCATATTTATGTTTAGAAGGTTGCTACGAGAAGTAAGCATGCGCAAAAGAATCATTTCCGGTCCAAGTGATTAAAATCAGGAAATAATGTTGAAATATGACGATTTGATATTCGTTTACTCATCTAATTTACTTTCCAATGCTTTTTGTTTAAATCAAGGAAGTATATTTCAAGACTTAAACTGATTTAAGAACTATGGTTAAAATTATTTTTACATATTTATTTTTTTTTATTTCACGATCAACGTAATCAGTTGTTCTCTAAATCATATTCAATTTAGAGTTAAACAAGTATAATGAATCAAAATATATATTTTTTAGAGTTTAAGTTTAAAATATTTTTATTTATTTTTTGTGTTTTTTTTTTGGGGGGGGGGGGGGGATTTAAATATTTCTTTCCGGTAATTAGCCAATTTTTTTCTGGAAAGTCTAGAGGGAACCCGAAAGTAACAAAACGAAAGTAAAACCCACAACGAACAAGCAAAATGTTTTCCAATTTGTTTACGCCGGTATTCAATTCCATGAAGACCATTGTGGTTCTGCGTGCGACACGTGTGCTAGCACGATCAATGTCTAGCATTCAATCACAAGCAGTAATGTACAAAGGCCACGGTGATCCGAATGCGATGCTCTATTTAGAAAACAGTCAAGTGCCCACGGCACTCAAAGAGACTGAGGTGTTAGTAAAAATGAAAATGGCTCCGATCAACCCATCTGACATCAACATGATCGAAGGAACTTATCACATGCTTCCACAATTACCGGCTGTTTGTGGAAATGAAGGTGTCGGAGAGGTATTAGAAGTCGGGAGCAAAGTCTCCAGTCTTGTTCCTGGTGATTGGGTCATCCCAGCGGGAACAGGGTTTGGAACTTGGAGGACCGTGGCTGTGTCCGACCAAGAAATGGTACGAAAAGTTCCAAATGATGTCCCAGCTATCAGTGCCGCTACGATAATGGTCAACCCTTGCACGGCTTACCGAATGCTAAAGGACTTTGTATGTTTACATGAAGGGGACTGTGTGATTCAGAATGGTGCGAACAGTGCTGTGGGCCAAGCAGTGATTCAGTTAGCAAGAGAATGGGGGTTCAAGACAATAAATGTAGTGAGAAACAGACCAGATATGGATCAGCTGACAGGTTACCTGAAAAGTTTAGGAGCAACACATGTAGTGACAGAGGAGTTCTCAAGATCCCACCAAATGAAGGATTTGATCAAATCAATGTCAAGTCCTCCTAAGCTGGCATTCAACACAGTTGGTGGAGACAGTGCTACTAACATTCTCAAACACCTTGACAGCAAAGGAGTGATGGTGACCTATGGTGGAATGTCCAAGAAGCCGGTGATGGTGTCAACAGGTGCTCTTATTTTTAAGCGGGTTAGGCTTATTGGGTATTGGAATGCCAAATGGGTGCAAGAAAATAAGGAAAACCCAGAACTGGTGCGGATGTTTGATGACCTTTTTGACTTGGTCAGAGAATGCAAACTGTTACCTCCAGCCTCAGAGACCTTCTCTCTAACAGACTTTAAGCTAGCTGTCAAGTCCTCTGTTGAAGGTTACAAAGGAAGCAAGAAAATATTTGTTATGGATGACACATTGTAAGAGTCAACTTTAGTATCAGTGAGGGACATAGTCTTAGTATTGGCAAAAGTTGTACCTCCACATATTTTCTCAGTGAATTTTAGATATATAAACACAAGATAAACCAAATGTATTACAAATAATTTTATATTCAATATTATTTCATAGAGAGAATAGATGGTTTGTTTGACTGATTTGATTATTTTTATTACCTTAAAAAAAAAACTACTTTATTTGTGAATATTAAAGTGATAACAAGAACACTAATAGAGAGAGCTTTTGTTTTTCAATTTATATACAGTTAAATAAATTTTTTTCACAATATTGTTAGTTCTTTTTCATCTCTTTTTCTCACAAGGCTGTTTCAAAATACACAGTACTGTGTGCTTTGTAAAATCAATCAATTCTCTTGATAGAATAAAATACTCCTTTATTGACAATAAACAGGTAAAGTGACAATATATCACAACTCTTGACACAAAATAAAACAAGGTGACATAGCATTTAGAATGAATATATAACTTTAAGTTAGAGATTCTTCACACAACAAAGCAAAGAAAACAACTCTTTTTCATCATGACAATAGGTGTATGCTAACATGTATACATGTAGTATATCTTTGGACGGCATATCTTTTGTATACTTTTGGGAAAATATAAGTTTATATCGCTCGCAACCTTCTTAAATCTTTCACACTTGCTGATATGAAGTTCAATTGTTTAAAAAAAAAACTATAATACACATTTAATGAACAGAGCTACAACTACACTTGTATAACAGTGAACTGGTATATGCATACCTTTGTCAACATGAGAAATAAAAGAGAAAAAATCTACTCCTCTAGACCTATAAAAATGAAACTATGTTTGTCATTTTGTGATATATTTAATACAATGTAGCTTTAAAAAAAATGGCCTAAAATTAAATAACATACTATCACTCTCAATTCATGCTCCAATTGAAAGGTGAATTATGTATCAATATATCAACATGAAACATATATGTATATGTTAGAATGAATATTTTCAGACAATGAGTGATTTGCTACTCTCATTTTGTACAGGTAAAAAAATGACCTACAGTCTAAATGCACATCTTTATCACAGTTCAAACAGTTTTTAGCACTCAGTATGTACATGTTTAGCAAGCAATTGAGTACTGTAACACGACGTACCACATAATACCTAATATCTATGCTTATGTTAACAAAATATGCAGCTTAGTGTCTATCTCTATTAGTTACATCTGTTGACTGCATATTCAAATATCACACTGTCTTCGTCCTATACATACTATTTGGCAATACACAATGCACAGGATTTTTTGTGCTTATGAACATAAGATGACAGGAGACTGAAGATTAAAGTATTTTCATTTGCAAATAAATTACTTAAATGCAAAATAAATAATAGATTTCACATGGAAACTAAACACAGGCCTAAGACAGGACTAAATACACTACATGTACATGTATGGTCAAATATAACATCAATCAAAATGAATTCTGGCTCACTAAAGTGTACATGAATTTCCCTGTTCAATTAGAAGACATTAGATGCTTCATGCATTTTAACCTACTGTTCTGATACCTAACTGTGAAAAAATAAATATGTGTACAACCTATTTTCTATACTGCTTTGTATGACCATGTACCCATACATGTATCAAATGCATGCAAACAAAAATCAAACTGAATGAGTAAAAATAAAGGTGTAGCTATAATTATAGCTCTGTTTACAATTTTTTAAATAACTAAAATTTAATGAAACATTAGTGGTGGTTACTGTATTACCATGCAAATTGAGAATTCATACATTCAATTCTACAAAAAGAATCATAAAAAATAAATGCAAATCACTCTTGTTTAACTCATCAGAAGTGGAAAATCCCAACAATTCAACTGAATTCACACTGAAGGTGACTGGTTTATACCGGGTAATAATAAATAACATCAAATTCTGTGACCAAAAATTACAAAAAAAAAGAAAAAAATCTTGCTTTCATTCTGAATTTGTGACAATGAACCACAACAAAAAATATCACTGAGACAAAGATATTGCAGAGGTCTGGTCCAGCAGGCCACTCCATTTTCCCCATAATGCAATATTCCTCCCATCAGGCACTGTCCATTAAGTTCAAAAGGTCATCCTCCGCCTCATTCTGATCCCCTTGAATTGAAAGCTCTCCTGCTATTCGGCTCAATTCATCATTCTTGTTTTTCTGTAATAGAAAATTCATACCTTTTAAATATGGTTCATGTGTCAATGTCATGCCAAAAGCATTGTTAGCAATCAAGTATCCTGAAAATCTCAATTCAGGAAATAATGCATGTATTGGAGACAATTTTTGAACATATAAATATTTACAAAGAAAAAATACGTATAACACATTCTCAAACAAAGAGTTTTTATACCAATGTCACAATTGCATGAAAAGACCGAAAAAAATTTCTTATAATAAACATATAGAGAAATTGGCATGCTTAATATAAATATAGATCTGATCAAACATGCATAATATAGACTTGATCTTTTGTGAAGCTGAGAACATGCACCGTGATTGATAGCTGCACTCATTAAAGATCAAATCATGAAAAGAGAAACAGTCTTCACTGAGTGTGTTGATCAATGTGGAAAAAAACACCAAAGCACTTACATTTCCACGTTCCCCCTAGCAGATTAACAAATACAGAGATGACATAACAGTAAAATAAGGCTGTCCAAAGTTAATGGTATGTTGAACGTTACCTACGCGCGTAGCTTTAAGAAAAAATGTCATTTAAAAAAACAAACAAACCCTAATTTCCAATTTCATTTTTTCCTGTTTGATTTTACTATATGCACCTTTTAAACTGGAATCTTTAGAAATACAAAATGTTTAGGACACATTATGGATTATTATTATTATTATTATCAGATACTTAATGGGATTGTTTTTAAAACTGACAGGGAAGATCATTAAACAGTTAACATCAAGCTTGAATGCTCACTGCATTTGTATTAATATAAATTATTAAAAATCACTTGCATGAAAATTTGTTTGATTTAATCATATCGCTCACCCTGGTAGATTTGGTGTTTTGAAAGTGACTTTAAACGTAGAATTAACTTTGGGCAGCCTAAACTAATTCTAGGATTCTTCGAAATTCAACAATTTATGTTAATTCCTGTATTTATGCATTTCTAGTTTACCTCCACATAATGTGATTGTATCTAGTGATAAAGCCCTCACCTTGAGATCAATGTTGACAACTTTTGATTGGGCATGCTCCACAGGTTGAATGGTCGCCACAGATGCTTGTCTGCAACAAACATTGCCCAACATGTTTTAAAATTAAATGGAAACACACTGTACATGTATTAAGGCAATACAAGTTGCCATAGTTGTTATAATAATTATATATAAGGAGCAGAAACTCGTACCTTTTCTTAATTTAAATGCTAAATACTGTATACAGGGAAATATTCGCCACCGTTTTATTTTCGCCCCTTTCGCCCTCGTTGTCAGCGGGCGAATCTAAGACTGGGCGAATTCAATTGCCTTTACCTCTCTTTAAACACAGCTGTGTCTGGGCGAATTCAAGATGGGGCGAAACTGTTTGCAAGTGCAGAAGGGCGAATATTACACAGGGCGAAAATAACCCTGTATACAGTAGCTAAATAATGCTTGAACAAAGTAAGGGAAAACAAAGGAGATTCAATGCTTTACAGCCAGGAACATAGTCTCGGTTACCACTGAAAGGGTTATATCCCTTTATCAGACTTAGTACACATGTACTTACTCTTCCTCCTCGTCAGTTTTAAACAGGTTGAGACGGATTTCTGATTTAGGTGCGGAGCTTCCGATGAGTTGACAGAGAAGATCTAACTGAGCTTTGGCCATAGGGTCTGGAGTGGCAGAATCCTAAAATCAGTCATTATATTCTAATTACAAATATTGAACCTTTTGAACCTATCAATATCAATACTATTTTATCCCTATACAATGACCCATGCCCTTATAAACACCCCTAGAGCAATTTTCAATTGGGTGAGTGAGAATAAAGGCTCTAAATCCCAAAATACTTTTATTCTTATTTTTTGTAAATGATTAAAAACAAAGTAAGAAATAAATATACGCACGAATAACTTTTATGTGAAACACAAATAACTACATGAATATTAATTTCCCCATATCTATTTGATATTTTTGAAATATCAAAAGTCATTATTCAGAAGTGGAGACTGATTTTAATTAATCACCCCCTTATTTTGTAATAACCTAACTGCCCAAGGCACTAAAATATGGATAATATGGTATAATATTTACCCGTAAATTTGTTGTCATTGTAAAATATTTCTATAATATTATATTATATTGATAGGAAAATTTGCTTATGATACTCCATGTAAAAGCATAATTAATTAAAAGATGAAACACAGAGAAGAAGCAAAAAACTTACAATATCTGATACAGTCGGAGCAGATTTAGAAATACGGTGAGATCCACTGGTTTCTACTGGCCTTGACACAGAGTACCTGTCAACAGGTCAAGGTCAAAATGTTAAATCTCCTTGTTTCAAAACTGCAGAAAACATTGCTTGTTTATTATATTACTTGCAAAATAGGGTTAAAATAACAATCATTATTCCTGAATAGTCAAACACTTTTAATAATATTACATAGAGCTAAAATACAAAAAGAAATTAATGTAATGCACATTAACATGCTCAAATGACCTTCACCTTAATTAAATGAATTAAGATGTTAGATATATCTAAAGAGAGCATTAGAATTGTACTGGTTATTGTAAATTCTACTACAGTTATTGCCGAGATTAAAGAGATGCCGCGGACATTATTCTCCAATATACCACGAACATCATCAGTAAATTATCAGATATGAAATACCTATTTGTCTCGCACTGATCATGAAAGTAAACTTCAAACCGTAAATAGTTTTAAAACCATGTCAATTTCACGTGTTAGTTCCAGTCAAAACGTTGTGTATTGCCTCAAATGTTTATTTTTAAGAGATCAATGCGGCTGTTCCCAGGACCTCCCTAGCACAGTTTCACTGCATGTTTTTACATAAAATATATAATGTGTAGTAGTAATAATCGTGTTAAATTGTCCTTAAAATATTAGGAATATGATTCAAAGATATTATATAAATAAGTGAAGAGTATTAAAAATCCAAAGAAAAATTTTGTCTTCTGCAAGTGATTCCTTTGATCGATACACACGTAAACATTACTAATAAAACCGTTGGGGTTACACGGAACAGCCGGCAAAATGACCTAGATCGTCTCTCTATAGGAGAAACGATCTGTAGAAATACTGGACTGTTAGTAGAATAGAAATAAAGTTCTTGTTATCGTGAATGTTGCAGGATAACCTCATCGGTCTCGAAATGTTGTTTGAAATATAAAAGCCTCGGCTAACGCCTCGGCTTTCATATTTCATAAAACAACATTTCTCGACCTCGGAGGTTCTGCAACATTCACGAAAACTCGAACTTTATTTCTTAAATATAAAACATCCTCCTTATGGTAGTTTATTTTTCTTAAAAACTATTTAAATTCAACAAAAAAATCATCACTACTTAGAAATGCAGTCACATTGAAGTTCACACAGAAACAACTAGAGCAATATTTATCTAATTAATCAAGAGATAGAGCCATTCTACATTTGATTAACAGCATTGATTAAGCACTATAGCCATGGCAAACTACAGAGCACACACACTTAAAAAGACTCACTGCTGGCCATAGGCGTGCATGTACCTAGAAAATCAGTTTATGCATCTACAATAACAGCCTTAACAAACGAGTCATGTATACAATCCTACATGTAACTTGTTCCTGAACTAAGTAAATGTAAATACACATCTGAATAGAATTGATAAACTCAAAAGTTAAACTATTAACTCGAACATGTATTTGTAAAAAAAAAAAAAAAATTTATCTGATTTTTTATCTGATTCTGAAAATTTACTGATTGTGATTATAATATAATGTGTAACATGCGACCTATTTACCTTTATATAGGTACAAAACACTGAATTTATAAGTTTGTACAGTAAAACTCGGTTATAGTGAAGTCCTAGAGACCAATGGATTTACTTCGTTATATCTGTAATTTGTTATATCCGTACAACAAATTCATTATAATAACTATATTTTCTTTCACCAGACTACAATTTTTGCTAATTGAGGCTAATTAGAATAAAAATACATTCTTTTGATACCTTTAATAATTGGATTGTAAATTGAAGAATTTATGTGAAAACTATTATGTTAAATGGTAGCGTAAACTTTTTAAACTGTAAAGAAATTCGTTATAAAGTGTAAAATTTCATCATTATCCACCTCTTAAGGACTCACAATCAGTAAATTCGCTATATATCCGTGTTCGCACTAAATGAGTTTTTCTATTTATGTATCTTTGATTAACATTTATTCCAATACATCCAAAAGTTTCTAAAAAAAAATTAAATCGAATGATCAATAAACAACATCATTGGATACCCACAAGTGAACACGTCTTCTGATAAGTAGAAGATGGGATCATCCATGGGCATCCAACGATGCAATAAACAGTGCTCTGCTGATTTTTGAGTTTTGACATAAATAAAATTTGCACAGAAGTTTTATCTTTGCTGGGAGGAGGTCTGGTATAGAGTATCTGTTATTCTATAATGCATATGAATCAGTGCTAGTGCGACACTTACATATTGGTTCCTAGGGTTGTAATTCGATTCCCCGCTATGTCCAGAGACCCATCCCCCTGGGGAGGCTGGTAGCTACCTCCGGGGTTGAAGGAGGAGGTTTTGACCTCAGCACCACTGGCATTGAACAGCCTGAAAAAGGAGAGTTCAGAGTGAATCTAGGACATTTCATTTTATTATACCTCAATGTGATTATTCTATATAACGCGTCATCTGATTGGTCTAGAGAGTCACGTGACAGGGCGAACAAAACGTCGTGTCTCCTGGGGAACAAATATCGTGTCTCACCTCTTTGGAAATCTCGGGATTTTTCATTCCAAAAGTATGAAAAAGCCAATATGAGCATCGATGTTGACAATTATGATTAAATCAAAAATATTTAAGCATTTAAATTCTCTTTCTACCATAAAAACCAATTTTACTATATTTGATTTGAATTTATGAAAGAAATGAGAGACAATATAAAATAAAACCCAAACAATCACGACGTTATTGCTTTCGACAAGTCGAAAAATTATTAGAAATCGACGTATTTTGTATAATCATATGCTGTTTGGTATAATAAAACTTATTGCATGAATGTTTGGGAAATATGAAGATTTATTCCCCCAGAAAAATCATATTTCCCCCGGGCATAGCCCTCGGGAAATATGATTTTTCTTGGGGGAATAAATCTTTAAATAAATAAATCTTGATATGTAACAACATATGTCACAGTGTATTTTAATTCATTTTAAATTGTATTTGCTAATGCATGATAGGGCTCTGTAATATTTATATCCACGCTTACACAAAAACAGTAAGATTGAGATTTTAATCCTATAAATTCATTGTTCATGTTGTTGTGTGAATATCTGTGCAATACAATCATGAGGGTTCCAAATCAAATTTTATTGAGCTTATGAATGTTGTCAATATATTTCAAAATCCTAAAAGATGACATTGACCTAAATCCATTGCTATCAATTTGTTACTTTGATTTCAAAATCCAAAGAAATCCAAGGATCCAAGGACCTTCCTCATAAAATCTTAAATAAAGGACTATGGGATAAGATATAATCAGCTGTTATAATGCAAATTCAATGATAATGTGCAAGCAAATTTCTGGTCACATAATCCAAAGAACATGTGCAAATTGTCTCCATGAGAGTCTGCTGTTAGGCACTCATTGTCAGATATGAATGACATTTGTCAGACTGTAGGTTGATTAATATTGTATCATTAAAAATAATATAAACATGTAATACATGTAATATTGTTTGCCTACTATATACTGGAATTTACAGACGATTGGACGATATTTTTAATTCTCCCAGGTGCTACCCTCGTCCTATCATGAAGATCATCTTATCTAAGGCTTAAAGTAAATTTGAATTAAAGTAACTTGTTCAATCTTAAATTACTAAATACATGTAAAAGAGATTCTGCTCATAGAAGAGAAAAAAGTTACTACCCTTATAGATTAAAACACCAAGGAACTGCATATGACAGCTCCTTAACACAATGAGAGTATAGGGATCAATAACTAGTATTGCTTAAAGCAGCCCATGAAATATTGCTATAGAGATAAATTTAATCAATCTGTCAGTTTTTGAGCCCTTAAAGCCAATTAATGGTTTGTTTAATGCAGCATGACACATTCACAGATATCAAGATATATTTTTCTGAGATCCCCGGAGGCTCTTCAGGAGTCAAGGAGGTTGATTTTGTCGGCTGAGGACTATCGTTAGTGAAGTGTCATTGCATCACAGGGTATGGATACCGGTATTGATTAATGAAGTAGCTAGACAGCTCCGGGGATCTTCACTAACAGTTTCATCTCAGACATTGAACATTAATATTGGATGTAATTATTACCAGGTAATATACCGGGTAGTACTAACTGGTATTTCCCATTTAGTCAATGATGTCTACTGTACACTATTCTTAATTTCATATTACTGCCACCATTAAGATTTGAAATCATTTCTGCTGAAGTGCAAATTGAGATTTTTTAAAAATAATATATATCATATTTATCATCAATACATGCATGCACAGACAAAAAAGTGAGATTAGGTGGGGTCCAGACCTATTAAATTCACATACTGAAGGATTCACATAGTAAAATTTACCGAAAATTAGGCTTTAATTGGACCCCCCCCCCCCCCAACTCCATTAACTCAGTATTAATCAAGTTTAAAAGGCCCTTAACATTTATCATCAATAGATGCATGGACATAGAGAGGGGTCAGAAGGGGTCTGTATCTATCAAATTCACATATTACTGAATTCACAAAGTAAAGTTAACAAAAAATTGGCCACGAAGGGGCTTCCACCACTGGCAAACAAAATTATCTCTTGCTGAAAAATATTTCTGGATCAAATGCACATTAATATAACCATGGACTTAGAGTGGGGTCAGAAGGGGTATGTGGCTATTAAATTCACATATTAATGAATAGAAAGTAACCAAAAAATTGGCCATGAAGGGGTTACCACACCTGGAAAACAAAATTATCCCTTGGTTGAAAAAAATTTCTGGATCAACTGCATAAGTTAATATAATCTATTAACATCATCAGATTCTGTACTGCCCTCCTTCTTTTTTATAAATCTTGTTTGCGTAGCTGCCTCACTTACTTAATGGTTCCCGGAACTTCCGCTCCGTAAGGCACAGCGCCCCCTGTAGGAAGAACAAAGCGGCCATTGCTGTTCTGTACCTTGTCCTTCAGGAAGATGGAAACCTGCAGAACAAATTCAAATCAAATCTCAAAAATTTTACACTATACAAAAATTCTTTTTAGCTGAATACCTGAATTGTATCCAACTAAAATGTACTAAAATTTTACATGAAGTTTATTACATGTACTAGAGTATGTGCATGCCTTAATTAGCATCACAATCAACAATACTTTAACTGATGCTTAAAAAGCTCTAGCTTAATTTGCAGCATTGATGAAATTCAAAATCTTCCAATTTATGAAAATTTGGCATTAGCAACTGAGTAAGGCCTGTGGATGGATTAATTAGCTCTAAAATATTGAATTTCAAAGGTCATTTTCCAACAAATTTTAGTGCCCAACATCATTTACTCCTTCCATATTTATTAAATAATAACATTTTGACATTATTTATCAAAATGTATATGTTAAGATATGCAAATCCAGTCTTGAAATTTGCTCTAAACTAATTGGTCAATTATCATATGAAGAATACCAAAAATTGCAATTTTCAAATCAATACACCAGAAAACCAACATTCATTTCATTAACCAATCATAATTCATTATTCAAAATTAAAATAAGGCATAATACATATTTTCTATAATACCAATTGGTAACAGTCAAATCAAAACTTATCAAATTCATTGATTTTATGAAAAATAGATTAAACAATGAATTAAAAAATGATTAAGTATTTTAAAATAATATGGTTTAATTTTAAAACAATGCTAAACAATCTCCTTAATAAATTTAAATTCCAACAATTTTTTAAAAATAAAATTCTGAAAATCAGAAACGCATGCAAGAGTTTCTTAACACATAAGTAAGATGAAATGATCAAAAAATGTTTAAATCCCAAACAAAGTAATTTTGACAATTTTTTCTTCTCTCCATCATTTTTTTTACCTCGGTATCATAAAGTACTAGAATATCAAGGCAACTGGCAATCTGTAGATTGATTGAATATTGTGGTTGGCATTATGTGGATAATAAACACAACTATATGCACAGCTCAACTGTCTTCTCATGATCAAATAAGCCACTTCTCAGCTTCCAATCCGATCAACAAATGAAAACTTCAATATAATGGATCTTTAATGAATGAAGACCACAAAGTAATTCCCATTACATGATTATTTTTCACGAAATTTAAGAATGGGAAATGAGCTAGCTAGCGCTTTAATATTTCACATAATGCTTTTATTTTTTTTCAATAGCATTTGTGTATTTTACTGAGTATAATCAACTAAAGTTGCCATCAAAACTTACTCTAATATGCATATCTTGGAAAAAATTAAGCAGCGTCTGTCGTATAAGCTGAAATTCTCCATTGGAAAGGGATCCAAATGTCTACAAAATAGATAAAAAAAAGTTATATTAAATATAAATACTTTTTATTTATAACTGGCCCTAAAAATCTCTAAAAGTTCTCCTTTAATATGTACAACCTTTAGATCTCGACAACCTGTCATTCATTGCCATGATTATCTCTACTCCCTTTAGGAGGGTAGAGAAACAGTCTCTTAAACCAATCATTCCTAAATGTACCAGTAGTGTTTAACACATATGGATCCTAATTCTCCACACCTAGCTCTATCTACAACCCACAAGTTCTCTACAGTTCTCCACATACCAATATACCTGTGCACACCAGCTAGTTATGTGGAATTACCCATATGGGTATATCCCTCCAACTATTTTTAGAATCGGTAGGACAGCAAAGTAGTGCCTTTAAGCAAAATAGTTCCTATACTTGCAGAGTGGATATACATTTATTAGGACATTTTAAATCAGAATGCTTGACACCTGTCAGAAAAGAGGATTTGCAATTCTAAAAGCAATTGTCAAAATCGAATTATCATTTGAAGGAAAGAATTGAAATTGTTTGAAGTACACCCTTTTCAAAACTGTGAAATTCCCTACTTTTACTTTCATTTTCAGAGTTTTTCAATACAGACGCATTTTGCGGGAAAACGAATCTGACTTCACACCACGAAATTTTAACGTGGGAGAGACAATTTGATGAACTTTCATTCAAGAGGTCCCTCGTTGCTGAACGAAAATTAGGGCCGGAGATATGAACCCGAACGTTAACATTATACCGCCTATGGAAAATGCATTAGTGGACTATACCCATATAAGGAGCCTGTACACATGCTAGTTCTCTACAACAATCTCTACAGTTCTCTATGTGTATATAAAGAGACACTGATTCTGTACATTCACCTGTATAAGCAGCCTGTACACATGGTCCACCTGTTGTTTGATGTTTGGCTGGCCCTCCACAAAGGCACGGATGGCATCCATGTGATTCAGGGTGGTCAGAATGATTTCTTTTGGTCGCAGACACAGTGAGACTTGGTATTTGAAGGCCATTGTCATTAGGTCATACAACTGTAAGATAATGGGGAAAAATCAGTAAGAATACAGCATATTTCAAATTACCTATTACTAAATATTAAATAATTATGTATTTATATTATACACAGATAACATAATACACCTCTGAAAGTTAATAAATTAATATAGGAACTTCTTTTTTTATTTTCATAACTCTAAAACTTATTGCAATGGATTGAATCTGGACCTGCTTCATGGTAGACGAAATTGAATTCTCTTTGTAAATTACAGAACGAAGGATTTATCAATTTACAAACTTCAACCAATAATTTGAATAGAGCAAATTATTTTATTGCAGAAAAGAACCTGAAGGTAGTTGAAGTTTTAAAATGATGAAATGGTTAAGAAAAAATTCTTAAGGTAATTTTGAACTCAATAACTTCCACTTCCAGTGAGTGGAAACAAATTTGATAGAACAGCAAATAAAGGATGTTAAACTGAGTCTTCTTTTTCAGACAGTTCTTGCTCATCTTTGCGGATTCTAGATGAAGCATGTCAATAATATTGTAACATTTCTTGTTCACTTTGATTCAATTCAATTTGGTTGTTATTCAAATCAATTTTTACTCCTGTCAATACTTTAAATCTCTGTGACACGTACTCCCCAGAATCAACAGGGATATATTCATTGACAGATTTCAGTGAAAAATCAATACTCAAAGTGAAAGAAAAACCTTTGTTAATTGAAAGCCTGTATGTCCATTGATTTTAATCTAAATTCATGCATGAATCCTTGAATTTGATGCTCTGTTCAGATTTGCACCATCAATGCAAATTTTATTGCATTTGGGTTGCAAATGGTTAATGTTGCAAGCTTGTGATTTGCAATTATATAATTGCCCTGATATGATAATCAATTTCCCTTAAACTGTTACACATGTACAAACCAATTAATAAATTTGCATTTTTTTGGATTCAATAAAATTTTCAAAATCAGTGATCACCTTTTGCTATATAGATAATCCACTCTCTTCCATATCATTTCATATTTGAAATTTTACACATAGCCTACATACAGGTAAAAATACGGAAATAAAGACCTTTAATATTTTTATTTTCCATTTGTCAAAATTTGGTACACTGTACTATGCACAGGATAGAAATTTTGAAAGTGAATTAAGTAAATTGTGTTAATTATTATTCATTCATTCATTCTTTATTTGCACAAGACATACATCTTATGGCATAAATGCAATATTGCAATAATGGTATGGCACATGTATTGTACTTAGACAATGTATATATGTACAAGACTAATTTACCTTGTCCATACTAGGAGCATTGAGCCTCATAATGGAGGCATGAGCTAATCTGTCAAACACCGTCCTCATGGCTTTCTTGGAATACAGAGGCTGAGGTTTGAACAACTCCTCCATAAATCTCTTATGGAACATTGTGGATATGATGTCATGTAGAACTGAAAGTAGGGTGTGAAGATAATAAGATACAGTCAAAATACAATAAGTTGTATATACAGTCAAACTTTGTTATCTTGAAATATAGATGGGACTGTTTACAAACTTCCAGATATCCAAGTATTCAAGATATCGAGGGTAAAATACTTCAAAAATAAGTGGTTGGGACTTTCAAATCACTTCAACATATCTATTGTATTCGAGATATCAGAGTTTGAGATATCTAAGTTCAACTGCATATTTCAAAACACCCCCAACCCCAGGGAAGGGGAGTATTTTTAACATTACAGAACCACTAGATCTGATTTACATAAAGTTCTTACTTCTGAATCACCATCTACACAAAGTTTGTATTTGCTTGGAAATCAACACACAAAATCTTATTCTTGTAGTTAATAACAATCATATAACTTTGTACTTTGTTTCATTGGCTTATATTTGTCAGTAAAAGTAATATATACTGGCCAACAGGTACTATATAGTCATTGGTGAATGGGGGGGGGGGGGGGGGGGAGGGGCTTGAAAACGGGGGCAGCACATACACATTACACATATAAGATATTTTTTTCTAGGCAGAGGGATCTTATTTAATAATTCCATCAATCTATATAGATAGTATTTAATCCCAGTCCAAAATTTATTTTATTATCACACAAAACTTGAAGTTCAATGATATTGAATTTTAACTAGGCACCTATAAGTCAGATTTTAACATTTTTTTCTGCACGTCACATGTGAACGACAGAAATAACACTTAAATTAATGATTTTGAAATAACATATACTGTAGGCCTATTTGCCCTACTACACAATATAGAACATGGGTTTTACAAGCCGGGAGCTGTCAAGACAAAAAGGTTGCATTGCATTCTGCACTCACCTTTTCTTGATTTTTCGTTTGGAATATTTTGAGCTCTAAGTCTTTGATCCAAAATATAAATCATTTCCCCACCAAGGTTAATGAACAGGAGCGGTAGAGTTTTGTACGACATGATTTCACTCTGATCTTAATCGATCTGTCGGTTCTCGTCCAAAAGCTTCACGTTGTTACAAGGTGAAGGACATTGTCAGGTGCCCTTTGGAACCCCTCGGACAAAAATAGTGATCATGGATATGCTTTCGCTTTCGCTTGGTTCCACTGGTCTTCTAACAGCAGTTTTTGTCATTCTTTCGGTCATTTTCTACGTTTTCTCAAAGAAAACAAAAGAAAATTATGCCCCACCATTATGTAAAGGTTGCATTCCATGGCTTGGATGCGCGTTTGAGTTCGGAGTTGCGCCTCTCGGTTTCATTGATAAAAAGAGGAGGGAGGTTTGTAAAGTGTGAATTATAAGTCATGTGTCAACAAAAAATGTAAATATGACTTTGTCTCAAAGCATTTAATAGAAGTTTTGTGTTTATATTTAAATGGAGTTGTCATTTTCTTTTTAACATAAAACTGTTGTTTCTCAGTCAGCAACATTGCGTTTTAAGGGGAATAACTCGTGTGTCAACTCAATAAACATAGCAACACAAAAATAATCTCTGTTCTATTATAAACTATCTACTGAATCTCTGAATAAAAACATGTTTGAGTTATGCATAGGTGTGTTCTCTCTACATGATAATTCTGATCAGAGGTGAAATTATTAATTACACTTTTGTAACAACATTACAATTTGGTAATGTTGTAATACATGTAGATTATAGGAGGAATGAACCACAACTAGGCTTGAACCCAAGACTTTTTGATTTTAAAAACCAATACTCTACCAACTTAGCTAAGTTAACTGACTAGTTGTGGTCATTCCGTCTAATTTGTTACTGTACTATATCAATGCGAACATTGAAGAAATTTAAAAGTCAACAAAATATCTCATTACTGTTATAAACGATCATATTCTGAAATTTTTGTTAAGTTCCATGATGGCCTTTAACTGATGAATAAACATACTAAAATAACATTACCAAAATAGAAGGTCGGAATAGGGTTTGCTAAATAAATGTTATTCCACAGAAGTACCAATCTGATTAAAATCAGATTCTAGGATCCTCACACGTAGATTGCTACTCAGTAGCGATCTATGTGAGTAGATCAAAGGATCAGATTTTAATCAGATTACAGAAGTGGAGACATTATAATCTCTTTCCAATTTACAGGTGTGTCAATTTTTTGATAAGAGAATATGAAACAGCTTAGGCCTAATTGTAATTTATAAAATTAAAGTCTTTTTATTGTGTACATGTATGAAGGTCTAAATAATTGATAGGCATCCTGAAAATAATATATCAGCTTTTACCATAACAACTCTTCAGTGCATTTGAAAAAAAAATTAACTTTTTCATTTCTATGATAGTATAGGGTTAATAGATGATATGGATACATCTCTATGTTGACAGCTAGGCCCTGTATTCACTCTGCATGTTGCCGGAGAGAGATTGACTTTTCTGACGGAGGCTGAAGATTTCCACCATTTCTTTCAGTCTTTAAATGTTGATTTCCAGAGAGCTGTACAAGATCCGGTGCAAAATATTGGTATGTCTTAAAAATTACTACACCATTTTGTAATACTCAAAATATGACAATGCACTGTAGTACGTGTATGATACATACTGTGGAGGTAAATTTGTACATGTCTCTCTTATCATTGATACCTTGTTGTAAACACTTGCATTGGGACACCTTCAAACCTTGTGTGTAAACACTTGCATTGGGACACCTTCAAACCTTGTGTGTAAACACTTGCATTGGGACACCTTCAAACCTTGTGTGTAAACACTTGCACTGGGACACCTTCAAACCTGTCATCATTGAGATGAAACTATCTGGCTGGCAAAGAGGATGTACATGTAACTCAAGTAGTGATGTGTAAAGTGGAGTACTTTGCTATATTTGAAATGAATTCTTGCTCTACCCAGCAACACCAAACTCAAAAGAAGTTATCCATATTTTGTAATCTACAAAATGTATCGATATGGTCAATAAGATAAACTTGAGCTATCTAAATTGAGCTACATTTTATCAATGAAATGTTATAGTCTTGAAGAAGAATTTGTTGTTGTAACATTCAGAAGGCCAAACCAAGAACATGAACAGAAACTACCATTCTTATAAATTATTGATTTTCAAAATATTGATGTCTTGTGCAGCCTCTGTGAGTGAGGAGTCATTCATGCAGTACCACACCAAGATCCATGACATGATGAAAGGGAGGCTGGCCTCGTCACGCCTGAGTGACGTCACACCCCATCTCATCCAGCAGTTCAAGAGCAAGATACAATCCGTATTTGGAGATGAAGGTTAGATTGATGGTGAAACAGTGAATACCGTATTTTTCTTTTTGTGTATTTAAGAAACTAGAAAAATATAAGATATGTAGGATAAGTCTGCTTTTTACCAAGTTTCCAAGCTGTAAGCTTAAAAAACAAAACTCCTTTATTTAAATTCAAAAGCAATGACTAAGAAAGTTTTTATCATACCCTTTACAGGAAAATTGCCTTTTTGAAAAGCCCACTTGTTGGAAGCATATCTTTCAGCTTTTATATGTGTGTAGATTGAAGGTTCAGTTTTTGCCTGATTGTATCTTTTTTCACCACTTCAACTTCTTTGAATTGTCTCCCATGAAATGCAATACCAATGATGTATGGCTAACCATGATTCTAACAAAATTTTAGCTATTGTTTTCTTTGATGAGCTATCCTTTTTTGTTTTTTTAAAATTATCAAATTTTGATTTTAGGGGAAGGAGATTTACATGATTTGGTCAGAAAAACAATGTATGCTGGTGTCATTAACAACTTGTTTGGTGACAACATACTCCCTGTGGATGACCCAGAGGTAACCCCAAAACCCATTGTGATCCATAATACAATCATCAAACCACTGAAATTCCGGATTTCGAAATCATAAATTATATGTAGTTTCCTTATTTTAGACTAGTATTTAATTAGTATTCAATTTTGCTGTTTCGGATCAGATAATGAGAATGGAAAATCACAAGCACTGAACTTTTATAATAATTTTATTAAGTTCTCAACTGTCGGAAAAATAAAAGCTAAAAATAAAATAAAAATAAAAATTAAAAAAAATCCGCCAGGGGAGCTTCTAGCGATTATACCCGGAAATTAATTTCTCGCATTTACCGGTAATAAGGAATCTTCAGTAGTTGATGTATTAGATGAATTATATGAGTATAGTGGTTGATTCTGATATCTTATTTTAAAATCCCGAGAAATATTTGCTGTCATGATTTTATAGTATTTGATTTGACTTGTGTGGTTGTTTGGATGCCTAATCAAAGGAATCTTGAGAAAAAGCGTCTTGGTTTTATAGTATGAATCATTTGAGTAAGGTGGTTGATTTTGATGTCCTGTTTCAGGAATTTGAGAAAATCTGTCAACACTTTATAGTATTTGATGAACAATTTGAGTATGGTGCAAGACTCCCGCCCATGTTTATCAGGTTTGTTTTGTCATGTTCAATTGATTTTAAAGTAGTCATGATCAAAAAGTAAATATAAGAAAATTTAAGATATCAAACAAGGAACTACCTTACATGAATTTTAATTGGTTTTTTGTTACAGAGATTGGTCAACAGCAAAACAATATCTGTTGTCCAAGTTCAGAGGAGTAGTTCCAAAGCTGCAGAATGAGAAAACACTCGGAAATCAGGTAGAACATTTTTTTTTTCAAGAAATCAGGTAGAACATTTTTTTTCAAAAAATCAGGTAGAACATTTTCTCAATCTCATACAGACTTGGCAGAAAAAAAAAAGTTGCTGGTACTGACCATTACTGGGTTGTCAATTTCGCATCATTCAATTCATGAATACATATCAGCGTAGAAAGAAAGCTGCTGAAGAAACATGTACTGTAAGAGAGTAAATGAGGGAGTTTCTTGTTCTAGTTAAGTTTTTATATATTTTCGTTTATCTAACTGGGTTAATTTTATTGCATCAGTGATGAGCTTTTTGTTTTTAAATCAACACTTTTATTAAGCTCTAGACTTTTACTCCCTTTCTACTGACTCTTATCTCTCTGAAATTTGTTAGGTATTTTTATTGCATTATACTAGTATTCTGAAAGGAAGTTCAAGGCCATTCCTAAGTGCAATTTTATATTATGACAGCAAGCTCTTTTAGAATGAGTATACATGTACATATGAACTCTTATTGGTATCTGAATTCAGAGTTATGAACCACACATGTTATAAGTTCTGTGCTGTCATAAATTCAACAGAAACCCAACACCTGTTCAAGAATACTAATACAGTAGTACTTTTGTTGTTAATGCATTCTCACTTGATTTTAATTTGATATGACATCATCAATCTCTCTCTCTCTCTCTCTCTCTCTCTCTCTCTCTCTCTCTCTCTCTCTCTCTCTCTCTCTCTCTCTGTGATTTGAAATGTAGTCCTTCACTTTGTTAAATGGTTATGTATTCAAAAATTTTATTTTACTTGATTTAGACAGTTTTGCAATCTCTGGTCAGTTTAACAGACAAACCGCATGCTCCAAATTATGCTTTAATGCTGTTGTGGGCTGCTCTGGCCAATGCTGTTCCTGTAAGTATGGCTGCTGTACTAGATTCATGTAACATATACAGTCTCTGGTCAAAAGTAATCTAGGTGACTTGGGTTTAATTAATTAATGACCATTTTGAGATTACAAATACTTTTGATCTTAGACTGTACATATAAGCATGCATTAACATATAACTGACTGTGTAATGAGTCTTGATTTTGATTTCAATTTATATATTTTATTTGAGTTGTTTTAATTTTGAATTTGGGTTGGTTTTTTTTTTAAAGATAACATTTTGGGCACTATCCATGATTCTGAGCAACAAGAGAGTTCATGAAAAACTTCAGGAGCAGGTTGATGACACATTGGGAAACACCCCAGGTAATTGGATTAAATCCTCCGTCTGATGTGTAATACTGGAACCTAGGTCAGATACTCAACTGGAAGAAAACTTCAATGTACATTAATGAAATTAAACTTGGAATTTGTAAATATCTGGAGGTTAAAGGCATGATAAAACATTTTTAAGAGGCATTATTTCAATCAGGTTTTTCATTTTGGCTGTTCTTTTTATACATGCAGTTATAAGGCAAAGAGTGCTTGTATTCAATTTTTTCATTCCGTCTTTTAAGTGGATATAGCATGATATACATTTCAGAAGAGTGGGGGCTGAATTTAGACTCACAGTTTATTTCTCCAATTAGACTGAAATATCTTTCGTTGCATTTAAAATACATGCACTGTCTATCAGCCGATACCCCCCAAAAAAGAAAAAAATTAAGGTAAAATATTGAAAGACCTAACATTAGTTGTTTAGCACCAGGTTACCTAAAGTCAGTTAGCTTCTTGCATTAAAAAATATTGATATGCAGAGCACAAAAACTAAAGTTTACACAACATCAGAAATGACAGTAAAGATAAAGGAACCTTTCCCAGACTCAGGGAGAGAAGATTTTGGGGTTCTGAATGAAAGAGATGAAGATTATACTGAGATAACAACACATCTTTCTAGTTCATCAGCTAGTTATCTATCAATGGGATTTATTTCCGAAACAAATTTTTATTTTCAAAAAATGAGTTGCATGCAAAATGGATCCATACAAAGAGAAAAAACTTCATATACTTCTTACAAGCCAGCTTAGGTTTCATAAAAAAAAAAAAAATTGATTCTTGTATCTATTACAAGTGATGCACTCAATTTACCATAAGTAATTTACTGAGGCTTGAAAAAAATTAAAGTTATTTCCAAAATAAAATGCTAGATTTATTTTGGTCTTACAAAAGTCACAATTGGCAGTTTAGGAAAAATATAACTCTTCACATAGATACATTATTAATTATTACTGATTTTATCGTATGTGACTGCTATGAACTATAAACAAATTTGATTCATCTAAAACCAGTTTGTTTGAATTTTTTTCAAAGATCTGTGGATCAGCACAACAAGATGTTTTTCACAGAAGAAAAAAGATTTAATCAACTATAGATAAACAAATTACTTGCTAGTAAACACGCATTAAGATTCAAGCTGATAAAAAGTCAGCCACATTGAGTTGAGAAATCTCCAAACCACATCAGAATTTAGTAGGGTAGCTTGATTTAATTAAAACAGAACATTCAGTGGTCTTGACTTTGAGTCTCTCTCTCTCCCTCTCCCTCTCTCTCTCTCTCTCTCTCTCTCTCTCTCTCTCTGATTTTATGTCTCAGAAATGGGAGATCTGGTTCTCATTGCCCCTATGTGCTCTCTTGTCCTGTCTTTCTGTCCTTTGATATGTATAGACCTCATTAAGTTTTGCTTATAGACACTTTACTCCTGATGATTGTGAAGGTTACACATGTACATATAGTAATTAAGGTAAATAATAGCTAGGTTATTGAGCAAAATGAAATTTGTTTAAATCATGTAAATGTTCCCATGCTTTTGAATTTTTATAAATTCAATTCACATGTATACATTTTGGGTTTTTTCAAGTTTTAACATTTGAGTGATAAAAAAGGATATATAAATTTTCTTTTAATATTCAAGTAAAATACTTACACCTGTTATAATTGTGAAATGGAAACATTATAAAATGATAATGCTTTTATATGACAACTCGTAGAGGAGAAATGGGAATTCAATGAGGAGTTCTTCAAGAAAATGCCATACCTGAAGAGTTGTGTGATGGAGGCGATTCGTTTACATTCTGTTGGGGTCATTACACGAAGAGTGATGACATCATTCACTGTCAGAGTAAGTGTTGTTGTCCTTGTTGTCAGTGTTGTTGTTCCCTTGTTGTCAATATATTGTGATTTAATTCATATTTGCAAACATCAATTTGTGTGGATTTAGTGAAAATGAAGGACACTTAAATTTGTGGTCATTGATTTTGTCAATACAATATATTGGTAGAAATTGCTCTTCAATGAACATTAAACAATGAACCCATGAAAATTGGTTTTCTTACAATGAATATTGATGAAACCACACTAATTATAAACAGCTAGAAATTAGTTTTTGTGGTTTCCTTCTCAAGTGATCACATGAAGCAGTGAAGATGAATAGCATCTGAAATCAGTTATATTTATGCAAGTCTGCATATTTAATCTAAGATTTTATGGTTTGTTTTTTAGGAGTATGTGATACCAAAAGGTGATATGCTGATGGTGTCCCCATTTTGGAGTCATAGAAATCCAAAATATTTCCCAGAGCCTGACACTTTTAATCCGGTGAGATTTAGTCATTGTTTTAAGATACATGTATATGTATGAGTACTGGGTATATAAAAATAACTCATGGTATATACTAGTATTATCATTAATGGAGTTTAACATTTTTCTTCCATGCCATACATAGCAGAGAGAAAATGATGTCAATTTTCTTGTGATGCAAAAAATACTTGATTTTTTTTTTCAGGATCGATGGAATACTTCAGACCTTGAGAAAAACGTGTACCTAGATGGCTTCATTGCATTTGGAGGAGGACGCTACCAATGTCCTGGAAGGTACGGCTATCTTTTCATTTACACATAAAATGTCTAAGACAATAAAAAAATTACCTTTGTTTCATTCAGTCTGTGTTTTAATATTTTTCATGCATATTTGATAATTGATATATTTGATATATATGTATATAAAAGTAATTATTTGATATTCTGTGTTTAAGGAAATAAGTATTGACTTTGCTAATAACAAACAGTTTTGTTTTATAAACATGTAGGTGGTATGCCCTAATGGAACTCCAGACATTCATTGCCCTGTTTCTCTTCAAGTACAAAGTCAATGCCTTGTCCGATCACGTGCCTTCACCAGTGAGTATCAATTAAAAGAAAATTCAGATTCCAATTTCTGAAATTGTAATGGATTTATCTTCACAGTTCTAAAATATGAAGTAATCCCCTATTTCATTTTATGTGATAGAAAATTGTTGGCGCATTTTCATGAAAAATCATCATTAGGCTTGCATTCTGTTGATACTTGAAGTTCACAAAACTTTGCTCCATGAAACTATTCATGTTTGTGGCAACTCAACATCATGAATGATTAATGTTGTTTTTCTTCTTTTCAGAGTTTAAAACATGTCGTTGGGACACAACAACCTTCCAAGCCATTCCTAATCTCTTACAAAACAAAGACTCAATAATTCAGTAAATAATATCGTAAATCTATTTCTGAACAATGATGAATGTAATGATTTTTGTAATACATATACCTTTTCATATTACAGAATGTATTTTTATTGTCTCATGATTTAGTAGGTTTTTACAAATTTTGTATATCATATTTCATGATTCAGTATAAAGAATGTTCATGCAAACAACCAGAAGATTATTATAGTGTATATATAATCTCAGGGATTCCTTATGGATCAATTGTTGCCTAATTTTTTCATAATTTATATAATCACATAACATCCATTGCCAAGTTTGCCATGAAATACTCAATAAATAAAACTCCAATTTTTTAAAAAGTTTTCTTGGCAGCCATTATCATAATCAAGACTACACCCATCAAACCTCTGATATATGTTTTACTGTAAGTTGATTTGTGACCAAGCTTTGAAGCTTAAACAAGTAGTGTATGAAAAATACAAATCTGTTAGGGGACCAGAAAGGGAATTCAAACCATTGAACTGATTTTTACATGTTAAACTGATTTGACAGTTGAAGCGATTGATTTTTTATGTGTGTATACAAATGTCATGATATTTAAAAGGGCGCATAATTCAAAGGCAGGATTAGTAATACAGAGATACCTGCTTGAACTTACACCTGTGTTGCCTGTATTACTGTCCAGTTTGACTGATTTCTGGTTTACACTGGTTTCACTGTTGTTCTAAGATACATATAGTAGACTAATGTATGTTTTATTGATCAAAGCCCCTAATGATGATACCGGTACCGAACACCTCGTCGAAAGACAACTCGTCAAATGCGACAACTCATCGAAAGTCAACTAATCGAAAGTAAAACTCGCCGATGAGACATATCACAGAATGACAACTCATGGATGGCGACAACTTATCGATATTGTCGCATCGATGATTTTTTTCGACGAGTTGTCTTTCAATGAGATGTCATAGACCCGATGATATTGATTTTTTTTTTTTTTTTTTTGTGATCTAGATGTGTATTTTTTTAAAAATATCATTATGCACGTATGTGACATGCACATTACCAAAAAGAGGTGCATTATAGAGCATATTAAGATATTATGTACAATATTTGTTATTAAAATAAATAACTAAATTTGACATGCAAGACTGTGATATGAACAATATATTGTATAGTTGTATTTTTCAATGAAATATTAATTAGATGGTGATTTCGTTTGTTGTTTTTAAGGATGAAGACATTACTCTTTGATGAATAAAAAATTGTATGAAAACTAAACAATTGACAAAACATTAATTTTCATATTGCTGAAAATTGGCTTCATATTTTTTTTCATATCAGAAAAAAGATATTAAAAGTGTTAGACATAATTTTTTGAAAATATTCATACACATATTTTTAGAAAAATATCTCCCGGTTTTGAAACAAATTGCTACTTAAGTTTTTAGAAATAGATCAACAATTCATAGTGTATCTCATGGTTGATATTACATGAATTTGATAATATTTACATAGAAATGGTAGACTAAGATATAAACAGGTGTTTATAAACCACGGGAAAGCTGTCTCACTGTTTTCATAATTGTTATCCTTAAATCTAATCGGTGCAGTCGGATATGAAATTTGTGTCAGCAAAAAACTGCTCTAAAATAGACAGGTTGCATACTTTTGGATGAGAAAGTATTTAAGAGGGCTCGTTGGTCGTGGCAATTTTTAGACTGTACTGATCTCCTTTAAAAGGAGAGCTCTTTATAAGAATATAGGAAAATGCTCAAATTTAAAAGGTAAATTATATGGATTTTGTCTGTACTAAATAATAGTTTCTAGCTAAAGACATAATATCTAAAAAATTAAAGGAAGATCAGATGGCTAATTTGTTTACCACCCAGCCTCCTTAAAACAGATTTGGTCAATATTTTAGGTTGTGAGTATTCAGAATAAACTGTTTGGTGTATATTGTAATTGAAAAGGCGTTTCACTGGGATATTTTTCAGGAACCACTTTTGAGTTTTAAAAAAAAGTGTAATAAAAGTTTAGTTGAGAATTTTTGGGGTTTTTTTTTCGTTGAATTTTGAACATTTAGAACTGAGCTGTTTATCTTATTTTCTTCTAAATATTTGAAGATTTCAGTCTTAAATTTTCATATAACTTTGTATTATCTTTTTTTAAAAAAGTACTATCAAATAGCCTTGCAATGAAATTGATAAGGAATGGATTTTCATCGTGAACTGATTTTACTGTTTTGAGTTTTGAGATATTTGTAGAAAATTGTTGTTTTCAAAACTTAACTAGCTTTAAAACTACGTATCGTTGAGAAAAGTATTAAATGCGTGAAAAGGAATAAATATTGAAGGTTTTGCGGCAGATATTGTATAATATTTATTGAACACAAGATACAAATCCATCATCTTCGACCCAATGTTGTAACAAACATCAGCCATTTAAAACATAGACAAAAGAACAAAATGATTATGCTAAAATATCTCAAGGAGTTAAAAGGACATATATTCAAATATTTGAGTTTTGAAAGACATAAATGAAACACAAAATCTTAAATGTTACAAAATATAATTGTAATTGAAGTAAGACGAAAATACGAGTACTTGCATGTATTCAAATAATCGATATGGATAACATTTTTTGGCATGATTATGCTATCAATAGAGTCAATTTTTTTTTAAATGCTTCAAAATTCATTATCTATTGCAATTGGTCGATCATATCATTTTCGTTGCTTTTTTATTGATAAATTTCTTATGTGAAAAAAAAAATCTGCTCATAGTTAACGTCCCCTTAGAAATCACTATACATAAGTACAGTAACTTCTAACTCGGTACTTCAATTTGATCGGGAGGTAATATACCAGCGTACATATCATTATGGTGAGATTCAAGCTCCTTAGGTTTGGTATCTTCTAGATCTTGAGCAATTTTGGCATCGAGTTCTTTAACGAACGTCTTAACTCTTTGAGTCAGAGACACAAATTTAACCTTGGTCTCTTGTATCTGATGGTCCAACTTCTCCTGCCGTTTATTTGGTATACTATCATTATTCCCGTCCATCCCTGTCAACTCTCTCATCTGTCTCAAAGACATCAACACCGGTTTAGCTTTTTGCTGACACGCGAGTTTGATACGTGATTTCGACTCCATTTGCTCCTCAATGTCCGACTTGCCTCCCGCCGTTGCCGTGGAGGCCTTCCGGTCGCCGCCTTGGGGAGCGTTTGGTTGAGCCCTCTGTTTCATGTCTGCAGTCTTTTCACGACTTTGCCCGCGTTGACCTATGGCGGTACTAGGGTGCGGTTTCGCGCTTGTACTCTCTTTAGACTTCGCTGATTTTTTCTTTGAGTTTTTTGACACAGAAAAGGTTGGGGCAGTCTGTTCTCTCCGGTATTGCTGTCGAACTTTTTTTAAACAATTGTCTGAGGCTGGAAGCACATTCGTATACCAATCTTCCGGGTACTTTAACTTCTTGGGCTTCTTCTCGCCTTGTGTTTCGTCGTTATTTTTCGTCTCGTCTTTTGCTGCTCGCTTTTCCTTCTTTTCACGCTTCGTTGCCCTTTCGAATTCGTTTTCACTTCCCGAATCCTCGTGCTTATTCGCACTGTGCGCTCGAGCGCGAATTTTTGGTTTATCTGCCCCTTCTCGCTCTTCCGATTTAGCCCGTGATTTCTTGAAATAACTTCCGGTCGTATGAGGTCGAACTTTCTTCTCAGGCTTTGGTATTGCACTTAACCCTGTGTAGTAGTTTTCAAGAGATTGCAAGAACTTTTTGGTCTGTGCAGATGAAGCTTCTTTCATAGCCTGTAAGCTGTTGATTTCTCGCTTGAGTTCCTGGATCTCAATGTTCCTAAGCATTTCCTGTTGATGCTTGTCCTTATGGAGTTCATCCAGTAATTTGGCGAGACGTTCGGCAAGGCGCTCATTTTCGAAATAAATGTTGCTATGGTCCACTAAGAGAAGCTGTTCTATTTTACTTTTCTTCTTCCCGCGTTTCCTCAACTCAGATATTGCATCGTTCATAATGCTGCCCACATACTTTATAATTCCTTTGATCTAAGAATGGACAATTCAGATAGAATAGTAAAATCTTACAAAGAATTAGAACTATATACAATCATATCTTTGTGGTTGCGCTATACAAACATTTCATTGCATGTCTATATACAGTCTTCCAAACAAAAGTACGTCATCTGATGGTATGCAAGATTAAGTGTAAAATAAAAGCTGCGTCGAGGTTACACATGCATATTTATTTCATGTAAATTTAATAATGTTACACGCAATGACATATTGTCAACTAATCTTTTGACCCAAACAACTGACTACGTTCTTTCATTGCTGTGTCACAAGTAACTGAACGGCGATAATGAAACAATTTATAAGTTTCAATCGTCAATGATGTGACATATTTTTGTCTGAACGAGTTTAATGCTCCCTATACCAATGGATAGATGAAGATCCTTTGTTTACATCTGATTTAATGAGATTTGGTTCGTTGTCTTCACAAATATCCCCACGGACCTTTAAACGGTTTAACAAGGAACCGCTGTGTGTGTTAGTGTTAAAATTCATCATTAAATACAATGCTTCAAAAGAATTTCAAGTTCATTGTTTTATATTTTAGTATAATTTGGTCATTTAATAACTCTCTCTCTCTCTCTCTCTCTCTCTCTCTCTCTCTCTCTCTCTCTCCCCACACACACACACACACACACACACACACACACACACACACAATGCTTTTATTAAAGAAAAACTTTTACACTACTGCAATTTTTTAAAGATTTTGTGAATCGAAATGTTTGTGTATGTTCTATGATATTAGTTTGATGTCGTAAATTATGTCTGATTGAAATTCTGTTGGTGTTGAAATAAAAAAACATGCATTATGATAAAAAATAAACTACAAGTGGTTGATTTAAACAATAACATGCTTTGTTTGGTGGTTCATGCGGGATATGAAGGTAGCGACATTGCAGAAAAAAATAACGTGAGTTATGTAATTTTTTTCTGCAGTGATCGCTACCTTCATTACCCGCATGAATCGTCAAAGAAAGCATTTTATTTGTTATTTATATTAACAAATTAATGAATTGAACGTAAAAAGTAAGTAAAAGTAACTAAATTATTGTTAATGTACATCTTCATCAGTACGTTAGATAAAAGAAACAGCCAAATCGTCTTATATTGGAATTTGAGTCTGACATCATCATGATTATTTCGTACAGTCCGTGATTTTTCTTAGGTTGCTGAAGGTTTCGACCGATCGATAAACTGTTCAGAACTGGATCGTGTAGATTTCAGTCCAGTCAGTTTCTTTACAGTTGTGAATTACAATTAATTTTCGTAAGAAATAGAGGGAATCATACTTAGTGGATGTAAATATTGTTAAATGAACTCACATGCAAAATCGGAATATTATACTCACAAAATAGGGTTTCTCTTTTACACTAAATTAGATAAATTAGAATTCATTAAATATTTAGAGGATCAATTTTTTTAAAAAAAAAGCACCATAAATAAAACATAAAACGTGATTCTAGAAGGACCAATTTTCCACTACATATTTAAAAATATACCTGTAGTTGACATGTACAACATGTATATTGTGCAGACAAAATTTCCCATTTCATGAAAACATATGGGCCCTACTCTGAATACGCACTGTAAGTCTCTAGTTTTACCAATGTAAATGAGTGCTTTGCATAATAGGAAGATGATAATGCAAAATTTGAATGGAGCATACTGCATTCTACAGCTCTGAAACAGATCTAAGTTACTGTGACATGTTTCTTTGTTTCTCAGCATTTAAAGTACATGAACAAGACACGATATTTACAGGGGAGTCCGTAGACTCCAGAAAAAACCTACAGGGATATCCGAAGTGTCAAACTTTAAATACCGGGTGCTCTAATGAACGAATATGTAAAACAGTATTGTCCCCAATTTTTTTTTTCAATTCAATATAAGTCAAATATCATTTAATTGCGAATGATATAAGAAACGTTTGTAAACCTTGATATATATAATTCTAAAATTCAGGTCATCAGATTTGCCATAATAGTTTTACTCCATAGCACCCCCCCCCCCCCCCCACCTTCACCCTTAAGTAAACCAAATTGCATGAATATAATAGACTGATAAGTCACTGTATTTTATCGATTATGTTTTTTACCTTTTGGGGTTTTAATATCAATATGACAGTTGAATGCATAACTGAAATGATATTTATATTGTATGTATGTTTCATACAGTTTACTCTGTCGATATTGTATAACTATCAAATGGTATTTTATTAAGATAATTAAGGAATACACATTTCATGTATATGAGTGGTATAATAAAGAATGAAAGCAAAAACATATTTTAAAAAACTTACCGCTTAAAGAAAAAAAAACTAAAAGTGCTTTTCCCGGCTGCTCAGCAGTTAGTAATTTTGCGTGGACCTTAAAACCTCGAAAATAAAACTAACTTCACCGCACGGGCCCTGAATTGCCGGGGGATACAGCTGACGCCCTATGGATACCTTTAGGTCTGTACTGTTTCGTGGAGACGTAATATTGATTCGGGTTTGGGGCAGTTGTCTTGCGGTTTCGGTGGTAGATATCGTCTCTCTCTGGTGATTGATCGCGAATACAGACTCATTATGCGACCATTGTTGTCCATTTAAAGCTTCTTTTTAATTAACATCTACGCTCATTAGATGCAAGACTTAGTTAATATTCAATACACACCTCAGACACTGATGAGATGATATAGACAAATATTCAGCGATACCACCGTGAGGGACATTTAACAGTTTTGTTTCCAGCGAAGTATACGGCTTCGAATTCATCCCACGGTTTTGTTTGAGGTTCGAAGTCTAAAAGTTATCTCTGCAAGCCCTGAACTTTAAACAATACTAGAACCTTGAAGAATACTGCAACAATAATGCACGTGGCGTCACAAATACTTATTTCATATGTTTTTTCCTCTGTATCTTAAAAATCTGTAATGTGTTTGCGCATATATTTTACCAAACTACATTGTAAATATGCTTTTTCATCTTAACTTTCGTGAAAATAAAGTATCGCGAAGTACTAGATATATCAAAGTTTATTAGGACGATGAAATTAATACTGAGTATCTTAAATCAGTTAGTAATAATTAACATGTGACTTTGTTCATAAATATTCACAATTACCCGAACATGTATTATTTAATGTTTGTTTAGCAATATTGATACCTAGCCCCCTTGATTTAGTTCTCCCTGTATGTTGAACTGGCTAAAAACACGAAATATTTGACGCTGACATCTTACTAAAAACTCAATAGTTAATTAACAGTCAATGGAAATCACTGAGGAGATTTAAAAAATGTTTAATGACCAGGGCAAGATATACTAGATAATTTTAAAAAATGTACCGAAAAACTTGAGGCTTTTTTTCATTCGTATCTACAAGACTGCGAACTAGGCGATAAATCGACATTTTAACTTTACGAATCACCGACTTCTAAACAGATTAAGAAATTCATACTTGAATGGGCTGTAAAGACGTGATGACTTACGGAACGGGAGCAAAAAAGATTTGTTAACCCCTGATTCTGGAAAAATAAAAACGTTTAAATGAGCATGCATTGTATATTATTTACCGGCCGAATTATTTGGTGCTATTGGCTAATACTGCAAATATACTTGGATACTCTCTCTCTCTCTCTCTCTCTCTCTCTCTCTCTCTCTCTCTCTCTCTCTCTCTCTCTCTGTTCAGAGCTAAAGTGACTAATATTCAATAAATATTCTTCAGCAGTTTTCTGGAACATAAAAGTTGAAATCCGGGCCGTATTTTATAAGTGGTAGGTCTGAAATAAAATTTATTTTTCTGTGCATAATTAAAAAAGAGTCCAAAAAACTCTCCGTTTATTCTGAAAATGCAAAAGCGAAAAATAAATCGAAATACAATACACAAGAACGCACATTTGCTCGCAAAATGTTGAATCAAAACCATATGTAGTTGCATGAATTTTATCTCAAAAACTGATTGCTTTTTAATTATTCAAAAAAATAGTTCAAAACCTGCGAATCTGAGGAGCCAGAGGCTCAGAACGCCGCATGTAGAATCCTCTACCACCGGCGCGTTGACTCACTATCTCGATTCGTATAAACCCCCATCCTCTTGTGTTTGTCCGTTTATATAACTGGCTTACCTTAGCATCAGCAGCGTCAATCAGCGAAGTTGGCGCTTCTGAGAGAGGTAGAAGCTAGTCGAGCGGTACCTCTATACCACTCCAGCCAGCGTGACTCAAGGGACTCAACGGTCATTCTGGAGCCTGCGAAAAGGTGAGCCACAGTTTGTTTATTCTTACTAAAATATATTATTTACCTTGCATGATAGTTGTCGCAAATCCTAATTAAAGTGTTGAATTTTTTTTAATGTTTAAAAACTAATTTTGACCACTATGTAAGTCTAGCATTGGTAAATACAATTTAAAAGTTGATTTTGTAAGGTTTGATTAAAAATGTGTACGTATACCTTTTATTTTTATTAATGAAGAAGACATTACAATTTGTGGACTTTACATCATGATATACATGTATAAATAAGTTATATTGATGAAGCATCATCGTTGTGTGTCTTTTGATCAGATTTAGTTATAATTATAGCATGTCATCATTATCATGAATTTCTCATAAATCAAATTATTTATTAAAGAACAACTAGGTTTTGTAATGAATATAAAACATCTGCAGTTTAATGGAATTTCATTGCATGTCATATTATAAATCTGAGCATTGATACAATGTATACATGTATTTCTGTTCGGATGTTTTAAAAGAGCTGCAACAGTAACTGTCATGTTACATCAGGGCTAACAACATTCCGAATCACTATCCTCTTCATATATCAGATGTTTCCATGTGTTGGGCAATACCATCTTCAGATATAACTATTTTCAATACTGGGCGTTGGAAATGCTTTTTAAAATAGAACCTATCATCTTTTTATCAAGCATTAAAGGTGTAGTTAAATGCTTCTCAGTTTGTTTGTTTTTTTCTCTTATCAGGCCTATTCCTTAACCTTATCATCCACTTCTTTTATTTTATTGTATTCTGTCCGGCATACCTGGATATTTTTTTCTCGATTTAAGATATGTACTTACTGTCAAGTTTGTGATACTAAATCTGTAGCAACGAAGCAAATTCAAACACGTTATCTAGGGAAACATCTTTGTGTATCTACTACTTCCATTGACCGCTGTGCTTATGGCCGAGAGTTGGACGAGATTCTCGGATCCTGTTTCGAGATTTGACAAGTTTTCCCCTAGAAAACCAGCAGGGTTCCGCAGTTCTCCATAGAAAAACTGACACTGCATCGTATCTATATAGACGTCGGGAGAATTTCTTGTGTTCTCTGCCAAAGAAATATTATTGATGGCCATGATCTACAACAGGTTGTCACAAATGGCAATTTTCTTGTGAAAGATGAGTTTAATCGTCTGTATTGGGTCAAGGTCATTTATTAACAATGCGAATATTTCTTTACCTTGTCATATTTTTAAAATCAGATATTAGCCAATCGACAAATATGAACCTAAGTTTTTGTTTTGGAGCTGAAATTAATATGGTAATAATCAAAAATAATCAAATTGTAGTTCACACTGCTGAAGGATAGAATATACCACATGTATCCCCTCCCCCGACTTCTAAAATCGTTTTTAATTAAATGAGTTGATTACGTGAGGAGGTATCAAAAGGCATAGAAAAAATGATAATTTCATCTCGGCATTCATTCAACAAATTGTAAATGTGTTACATTAAAATTGTATACGATATAACCAGCATTAATTTTCTCAATAGTGAGTGATGCCTGTAGAGTACTTGCTCAAAACTTCCAGATTTTGAAATATAAAAGTTCTTAATAAAATTCTAAATTAATCAAATAAATTACCTTTGTCTCACAATTTAACAAACCGTTGGCTTGTTTATCAGTGATATATGCAAAACACAACCATGAAACTACAGCTCTTTTTTCAACCTACAAAATTAAGTAGAAAGATCATCTAAAGTCTTTGATGTTAAAATATATTAAGATAAAATATTGACATATACATTCTCCTCATAAAACTTGGAACCAAGTTTTATCTGCTATTTTTTAAATCAACATCAAATATGTTATTGGCTCCACCAATAATCTATGTCCGATATTTTTGGAAAATGTATTTTTTATATGACGCAAGCAAAGACTTTTTATAAGTGCAAAGTTGATAGATAGGCACGATATTTTAGACAGCCATTTTTTGGCTGATTAAGATGTCAAAGTTCTCATAGGGCAAATGTGTTTATTGAAATGATTTGGAATTTTCGATAAACCTTTAATGTTTATGATAATGTATACATGTACAAATAGTAAGAGGAATCTTATCACTAAATCAAAAAATCAAAATTCATAAAAGAAAACAAAATAAGAAATAAATCTTAATTTCATTGTTTATTATATAAAATAGTTTCAGGAAAGACTTTTGACTAGATTGTTGAACGAATAATGAAAAGTTATTAATTTAAAATGTCAATCATCAGAATTTAATTCAAATAGCATATTTAATATGTTTCTGCATGAAAAGAGAAAACCTATTGATAGAATCCAAACTGCCAATTATGAGGGTGAAACAAGTACTGTAAAATTGCTTATTGCCATCCTTCTGTTTTTCTATTGAAACATATGCCTGTATGCGGGGGTTAGAAAACACGCACAGTTTGTGTATCCACAGATCCAATCAAACAGGCACCTGTTTCTCAAACATGCGTTTTGATGGGACCAAATTTTTACAGCATGTTCAAATGTGTGTGTTCTTGTGTTTTTAAAAATAACGAGAAACCTTATCATAATTGCATCGGTGATATCAATATCTGAGATATCTTCGGGGGCGAGGATGTGGTATGTTTCATATTCAGCGACCCAACGAGCAGATGAATAAATATTGACATATCTCATCTACTGGTCCTTATCAAAAATATTTTGTATGAAATTTAGGATTCTGGAAACACACAAAACGAAATTATTTGCCTGTCTTGCCCTTATCAATGGAAGTCGAAGAATTCGCATTTCGTGTGATGCTTAACACAGAAATGGTGGAATTTTTAGTAGGAATGGACGTTGTCTATTCGATGTGATAAAAGTTTTCTCTTTATTATGTATGGTTTGCTAAAGAAGTAACATCCCTATAAATATCTCGCAATTATTTACACTGCATTTTATTTTCCGGTGAATATTTCTCGTTTTTCAAAATGCCAGAATTGTACTCTAAGGAGCAATACATCTTTTATAATATACAAAAACAACACCATTTTTTAGTCATATATCAAAATTTACAGGAGTATACATAACAAAACCATTGCAAATTTGAGTTTGTGAAGTGATTCAGAATACAGGATTAATTTGGAACTTGGCATCTTTTCCCATCTTACTCATCCAAATCTAAAATCTCTACAAACCTAGACAGTATTTGATTGCATTTAATTAACATTTTAGCTAGACAACGGAAGTTGATGGCTTGAAACAAAAGTACTTTTTTTCTAAATGAAAAATACACACTTGCCTTTTTTGACGTCCGTTGATATGTTGAAATAAATATAAGAGTTTCTTTGTAGAATTTTTTAAGCCTTTGTAATAATTAAATTTTCTTTTGTTATATTTGAAATTTAAAAATTTACAACTATACATTAATTCAAGAATATGTATACAATAAACTGAAATGTTTTCTATCCAATTATAATACCAATTTCATGAAAATACATTCATCTTTCATGTCGGTATATAAAGTTGGCCTCTTCGATCCTACAGATTTGGAATTAATTCAGTGAACTGATGCTAGCTTCTGAATTAAGAAGCTTAACGTATACAAAGAAGATTTTATATCTTATGGATTAAGATATTTAAAAAAAAATCTTATATAAGTTTATCTAAGATTTGTCTTTATATCTTTCTGAAGCGGAAATACATTGTAAAGTTGGACAACAGATACGATAGGGACGTTCGGAGACCCTCTAATCCTTACGTTATCATTCGAGCGTCGGCCGCGTGCAGTGATGCACCGAAGTTGTGGGTGATTCCGACAGATTGCAAGTTTCTTAATGTAGCTCTTAATCTGTGGGATGTTTACCAAAGGTTCTCCCTCTATATATAACCCCTCTGTTTCACTGTCAGCAAATATACGATATATACCTTCAGGAAAAGCTTCCCCGAACGATCACACCCTATTCATAAACTTATTAAAGAGGGCTTGCATCCCGCTGAGTTGCGATTTGCGTTTTGATTTGAGGGGAAATATCTCTTAATTCCACATTATAATGAGTTGGATTTTATCAGCTGATTCCGTCTTTGATATTGGGTGAGTTATATTTGTTCGGCAGTGTACATGCGAGGTGATTTGACATGATTGCCTCTTAGTATAGGATTCAGTGAGACTTTCAGGTGTTATGATCAGCATATCCTTATGTTTTTCAATCTTATGAAATACTTGGAAGCTTGATAAAATTGTAGCAAATTTATTTATCAGTATACTATATTTTCCATCTGTCTTCGAGAAATCTTGCCAAATACTTCCTTCGATTATAGCAAAAGAAAATCCTACCGAACACGTGTTAGTTGAGAGCTAACCGACTTATTTCAGTAATCTAACCTTTTTATTACTAAAGCTGATAACAGATAATTAATTTTTAAACCATCAAACAAATTCAATTGTCAGGTTACGTGCATTTTTGTTAGATTACTGTGAACAGAAGATAAAATCTAAAGATGCCCTCGTGTATGCTCCATTGACATTTGAAAAGATAAAGGTTTGGTAGGCTTTTCTTCATTCTCAGTTTTAGCATTGCAGCATCTGGATATTAACTTTATTTTTATTCGTCATCGTTTTGACGTCAGCATAAAATCAGAAAAATGTACGTGTTCGATTAGATTTTTACCATGTATAACATCGGTATTAAATTTTTAGTGTTCATTAAAATATATATTTTATATAATATACGTTTAAAATTTCTAGAATGACATGAACATATTTTTTTTAATAAATTTGTTACCACATAACAAGTTAAAATCGCAATTTCATATGCATTGACACATGAAATATCCTTATTGCTGTATTCCATTCATCTGTCTGTTGTATTCGTCATCTAATGAATGACTCAACATCTGATGGTCTCTGTTGGCACACACATTAAGAATTATGTAGACACATTAATGCACGACCTTCACTTCGGATGCCTTTTTACGACATTCATCTACAATGCTTCAAGTGATATGAGTGTAGGAGGATATATTCAAAGAGATTCATCAAGAATTTGATAGCAATAGACGTGTACAATCATATAGATAACGTCTTACAAAAATAATTTTTTTTCTTCTTGTGGATTTTTTTTATCAAAGAAAATATACGCAATAACATATTCTCATCATTTAAGATAGATCTATATAAATATAAAAAATATATCTCGATTCTCGAAAGCATTGATACAGAAAGGTACCGGCATTCTTCGGCGATGTTGATGGGATAGATACACCATATGTTAATAAATACATTGCATCTCTCATCAAAACGTTTCAGGTGAGACCCTATCGCGAGCACTTCCTCGACATCGACTGTATCTCAGCGATCTATCTATCGACACAGAGGAAAACATTTTCTTCTCCCCTGTACATCTGCTTATTTTTGTTCCCTTGCTACCTGGCAGGCTGGCAATACCTGTGGTTTCAGACAGTGTTCTAGTCAAAGTTCCTGTTAATATACAGACAGTTTAACTCACCTCTAATTAGTCATATTTTATGGGTTTGTTTGTGTATCTGGGTTGTATAAAGTTATAACAGAAGGAAAAGCATGGCGTGAACATTCTGAGTGTTTATTCTCAATGCTGTTTTCAAAATAATTAATGGCGATGTTAACTAAACTTAACATGTACACTGACATGCATCATTTCTGCTGAGACTCTGGTAATTAAGAATACATAAATATGCTAAGAATAGATCACAAATGAGCATGATATATGATGTATCTTAGTATCATGAATGAATCTTTCTCTGTCAATGCGAACACGTGTATGTAATCGCCTATGTAATAACGACCAATCATTATTGGTTTAAAAGGTTACAAAGCATTTTGCGAGGAAAATGAGTTTTCAATGTTGATTTGGATATATATGTATCATGAAAAACAAAAATACGATATAAAATGAGAATTGAAATTAACAAAACGAATTTCTTCTTCTTTAATTAACTCAGTGTAAGCTAGTCAGTGGGAAATGCTTCTCTTCTTACTTTTTATCAAACTTTGCCATACGCCTACCAGATTGCCTTGCCATGAATCTTCTCGAATTCTTCGTTACATGGCTAATTTACATCAAAAGTAAGTCTAGAGCAATAGATCAAGTGATAACTTTAGATGATTTGTTAGCTTTGGTTAAACATGATGAGTTTTAAATATCCTGACACCCCAAACTTTATAGAACAGGCATAAATCGCTGATGAGGGCAATTAAGATCAGCTGCGCTCTCTAAAATTTCTTATGTTCGTTAGAGAGATATATATATATATATATATATATATATATATATATATATATATATATATATATATATATAATACTGTGTTTTAACTTGGCAAAACATCATTCTGTGGTGTTTCGGGTATTACGTTAATTGCAAGCATTGCATGAAATATATATTCCGCGTCAGATTTTATACTTAGTAGGCTATTGCAACTTTTGGGAAGTGTGTCTTCAGTCAGTTCAGTCCCAGGTTAAGTTTGATAAATCACAAAACTATACAATCGTAGTTTATATAAAAGTATAAATAAAAATTAAAAACATAAAACTAAGTATTAAATAAACATCATATAGCAATGTAAAATGTTATTTATCAAGGTATTTGAATAATTTAATTTGATTAAATAATTTAATAATTTAATAAAAATTGGTACATTATAATTTTGATTATTAAAAGTACCTTTTATAAAGGTTCAAGATAATTATTTGTAACTATATGAATACGCAGACAGATTGATAAGATTAGACGTGGTTAGATAATGACTTTGGTTTTTACATATAATCCTACCATATCCTCACTTTAATTAACTTATGTACATTTTGTTTTTATTTCCAGGTTACAGCAACTGATAACCAGTACCGAAGGATAGTCATCATTCACGTTACGGGAACACAGAAAAAAACACCTTAGGGCAAGACCTGCCAACTCATAAACTACAAAAAAGTACCCTCTACCGCAGTTACAACTGAACGCGCCTGAATGAAATACAGCCGGGGTCTTGGAAACGTTTGATGCTGTTTGATAGAATGCACATCCGCTAGAAATTGGAATTGACAAGGAACGAACCTTCAAAATAGAATCAATCACTATTTTGAAGAAGTTTAAAAAGATAGGGTTCTACGATAACGTTGAAACAGAAACCGTGGATATGACGCATTTTCTGTAGAAACTATGACTTGTGGTGACCCCGCTGTTTGGTTTATCTGAGCTGCTTTTGGAGCCCTTATGACTTATTAATATGATAGGAAGATGTAAGATGATAAAAGATCAATCTCTATCAATGCTGCCAAAGTAAAAAATACTGCACTCAATCATAAATCAGCTGGAAGCAGCAATCTGTGACGTCAAAAAATGGAAAATAATCAATGATATTTCAATGATAGTACTGAACTGCAAAAATGTGCCAAATTCAATGTTCAAAAATCTTTACCTGAAATAATCCTTTCTGAATAATATTTTCGGAAAGACATCTTTGGAAGCCATGGCGACCAACACTAAATTGATGCAAGAAATTAGTGACCAGTTTCTACACTGTAAAATATGCTTGGAACCGTACAAGAGTCCAAAAACACTGACATGTCTCCACACGTTCTGTACTGACTGTATACAACAACACGTGGATTCAGAAAACACGCGCTCTCGGTACTCCTTATACAACCGCCATGTTACCTGTCCTCTCTGTCGCAAGCGGACGGAAATACCGACAGGGGGCGTGCGACGTCTCCCTGACAACTTCCTGTTGTCTAACCTTACGGAAGTGATTGACAGGCGCCGGCCGCTGAAAATACCACCATGTGAGATTTGCCATACCGTTAGACCAAGAAGTAACGATGCTTGTTCTAAGTGTCTTGATTGTTCCAAGTTGTTGTGCAAAGCGTGTGTTGATTTGCACCTGACAACAAAAGTGACTCAACATCATAGTCTTATTGACGTTGAGGGCGAGAAAGACATCGAGTGCAAGGTCCATCCAGACGAAATTGTAAGGTTTTATTGCGAGCCCTGTGATGCTTGTATATGTGTTGTATGTACTTTTCAGGAACATCGAGACCACGAAATATGTTCATTCAGCGAAGGATACTCAAAGTATAAATCTTCGTTGGAATCTTTGTTAAATAACTGCAAAAGCAGATTTGAAGTTGTCCAAGAGCGCATTAACGTAATGAATCAATGCGAGACGATATTAAAAGAGACTAGGGACAATATTCGAGACTTAGCTATCAGCTACATCCAACAGGTCCGAAGTACTGAAAAAGAATTATTAAAAGAAGTTGATTCATATTTTGGGGAGAATATCATGACCTTTCTAGAAAATAAAGATTGGCTACAAGAAAATTTGGATGGACTTCAGAATGCTTGCAACTTGACTGATATCATAATGAGAGACAAAGGGGTAGAAATGTTGCTCTTAAAGAAAGAGATGCAAAATAAATTAATATCTCTGATGCAGCCATCTCTCCCAGATCTACCCGAAGATGTGACAAACTTTACGACCAAAATTAAGTTCATTCCAGGTGGTGTCAAATTTGGAAAACTGACCATTAACGACAATGCAGATGAAAATGAAAATTCTGAATATTCAATGGACCTTCAGAAAAATTCCTTTGGATGTCAAACAGACGACTATTTCAGCGATGACTGGACAAAAAGTTCAAAAGAAAACAGTGTTCAAAGTTATTCGGAATCGGGATCTGTTGTCTCTGAAATGGAAATCAGTTACACATCAGAGGTGGCAAACTACCTTGGAAATAGAGTAGACTCACAAGCTAGTCTCAGATCTCTAACTCCCATACCAACTGTTGACGCATGTATGCAAACTTTCTCAGATGTTGGGTGCAAAGGGTCCGGTATTTGTATAAAGTGCTGCCAGGATCTACAGTCTGAGGTAAATATTGCAGCCTCAAACTATAACACCGCTCCGTGCGTACAAGACGTTATTGTATTGGATGCACCAGAGTCAAATCCGAAGGAGTGGCGAAGAAGGAGACGAAGTTTAATTCGAAGCAGGAGAGTACAAACCGATCTTTCTATGTCGAATGAAAGCGTAGATGAACTAAGTCTCTCTGTTCCAAATCTGCGACATATTCCTGAGAGAAGTCTTTCTTGTGGGTCTGTACCGATAATAAAGCCAGAGACCAAGACAATTGCACTTGATCCCATCATCTTTGAAACCATAGAGGAGAAAATACCAAAGAAATGTACACGGGATACGACTACTATGACAACTGTGGAAATGAAACCAGTTGTCCCAACACGAAACGCTGTAACGTGTACATACCCGGTTCGAACTCGAGACTCTGAAATACAAACTAAAGTCGAAAGCAGAACATCGGATACCCAGACACCGAAAGTAACCCTCATTACAAAGAATGTAGGCACGGATTATGCAGGACAGAGTGACAAAAGTACGGCAACCGTCAAAGTCAACCTTATGGACAGTGAAACGTCTATGCCGACAATTTCATTTTCTACCGCTGAAACGTGGACGGATCCACCATCAACTACAGAGAGGTCAACCTTCACTATTAGTTGTGAAACAATAGACAGTGCTACTGAAATGACACCCGTGTCCGTAACAGATCAGGGTCTTCAAGTAATCCCAAATCAAAGAGACGTGAACACATCCACGATGCCCACAAGTGTTGCTAGCTCTTGCATTCAAACCGACCAATGGGAACCAAATCAGACAACATCAGGGTCGACCGAAAACAGAAAATCGTGGCATGGGGGTTTGCTAAAGCTATTTAAAGGAAAAGGATCTTCAGATAGCCGCGGGTCCATTGACAAACTCTCTAGTCAATCGAGTTTGACTGAAATGCTACCTCCTCTAAGCCCAACAATGGTAGAAGCCAGCACAGAGACCTGTTCTTTGCAATTTTCTGATAAAGAAACAAGTACATATAAGGTGACAAGTACTGACCAGTGGACTGAAACTTTTAATCCCGTTCTTGTCAACACAGGTATCTCGCCTCCTCGACCAGCAACCATTGATTCGTGTGTTGAAACAAACCCGGTGGTTTTGATGGACCAAGCTACACACACAGAAACAGTCAAGTTAAAAGATTCAACCACAGAAACAACGATTATTGTTCAGGATAATGAAACATTGACAGAAAGATTGAAATACCAAGACGCTCAGACATTTGTTGAAATGGTTACAGAAACCAAAGAAACCAGTACTGACGTAAAACAGTTTTCGGATGCAGGCGTTGGTACATCGGACACTCTGTCGCATTGCATTTCGTTGAACGATATGTATGGTGGACGAGTATTAACTCCAGTACACAAGTCAACAAACGTTAGTTTAGAGGACTTTGTAAAAAGGGTGGATATGGCCACAAATCCCTCACCTCCGAATGTACAAGAACGCGGAACGATGGCTATGTCATTTGGCCAGTCTTCGATGACATTTACAGAAATTTCAACACAAACGTCATCGATTAACCTTTTTGACAAATCAATAGGTACTTCACGCGAATTTGATCAAAGACCGATCGAATGTTGTGATATGGCCACCTCAACCGAGTCTCTCCCATACATCGGACTCTTGAGTGAACTTGAAGGAGACGAACTTTTCCTAATACCAGAATCTGCTTTCGATCTTGTATCATCAGAACCATCTATTCACGATTTTGAAGACCCTATAGAAATGGTGGATGATTACACATCAACAGACTATATATCGGACACTGAGATAGCCACCCAAACATTTGTTACTACTATTCCTCAAACACAAGATCACGATCCAAATGAACCTGAAGTGTGGAAACACTCAAAACGCAAAGACAAGGAGGGTAAGGAGTTAATTGATGTTTGCACCAATACCCAGCCAAAACTGACGTTTGAAAAGGAAACGTCAACGCCGATTCGTCATCTGTTTTCGAAGGGAACTATGACATTTTATATTGCAAAATCTGATAAAGCTACGAGTACTTTTAGTAGTTCTCGTCAGATTGCTGAAAATGTTTTCGGACATAAATCAATTCCAGATACAGCAAATAAGTTTACAATGACACCGAGAATAGAAGTAACAGATGCAAATACTATAACAGATTCAACTGCTCTTGCAGAGGGTAAAATGGCTGCATGCATTTCAAAATTACAAAAAGTGTCTGAACGATTACAAAGTCCAACTCAGAAAAACATGCCTGATGTGCCATGGAAATCGTCAAACGACCAGATATCTTCAAAAGAAAATTTGAATGCACAGCTAGAAAATTCTGAACAAGGGCGACAAAGAAATGTACAACAATTATTAGCAAAGTCAACGAGTGCTGTAAAAACACAAAAAGGGGACAGGAAACCGCAACCAATAACTACGTTGAAGGGAAAAACGTTATTTCCGCCAGATGAACCTGCAGAAAAAACAAAAACACATTGTGATGGAAACGAAAGTATTACCCTGCCTCTTGGGAGTCCCCATTCTGGAAGTAAGATGTCAAGATTTAATTCTGCTCCAGGAAAAATTGCAACAGTGCCAAATCAGAAATATAAAAGCAAACATTCCCAACAAAAATCTCCCAGTCGTATTCCTGTCCACAAAGGAAGCAATACCTCCTTGGATAAAACGCCCGTTTTGAATCCTAAATTTCCGAAAGGAAACGTCCTTCTGAATACCTCAATGACCTCCTCTACAGAGTCAGAATTAACAGCGTCAATTATTTCGTGTCAATCTGACAGTTCAAATATTTCGACTGACGCAAAAATGGACTTTTCCTCACTAAAGATTGATCCGAGTAAAACGCCTTCTTCTCCTCAAAAGTTGCAGGAGAAGGAGGAAAGTACTTCGGAAAAGAAACCTACATCTGAGAAAAAAGCTAATTCGAATGTCAGTTTCATGCAGAAGCTTTTTTCTAAAAAGAAAAAGTGTCCAGACCCTGTGAAAAATCTACCCAAGACCACTGGAAGAGAACCAAAACAATTGCCAAAAACGGAACCTGTTCCAGAAAAGGACTCCCCGAAACCTCAGAAAGCAAAACCCTTTGTTTACATTCGACAAAGGTACATGTCAATCGAACACGATAAGGAAGACGAAAGTGAGGCGGCAGCGGTTGGACAAACCACGACTACTGTTTCTCCCCAGAAAAAGGAACGTCCCACAAAGAAAGAGTCAGACAAAGAAAAGTCCACTCCAAAATTGACTCCCAAGCGAGCAGTATCAAATCGAAAGTCTAGACCAAAATCAAAAGAGATAAAGCAAAACGATGCAAACAAGACCGACGTACGTCCTTTGTCTGCTTATGATAATCTGTGATATTTTAGCAACTCGAATTAAATTATTGATGCTTTTTTCTTACAATAACACAACTTTTAGAATTATTTCAATGATTACAATACTACAACTTTCGTTATAAGAAAACATAAGCTGTTCCAACCCATTTATATTCGTATTATCTTTCGGTAGCTGTCGAATTCATAACCTAAAACCAAATTTTTTCTATCACCAGACACAAAAAAATTAAGACGAAATATGTTTCTTAGTAACGAAAGAATGTGCTAAAATGTTAATTACGTGGATTAATAATGCATGTCATTTTGACGTAATCAAATACTATATGAATTCACATAGCCAATGACATAGAACGTTACAAACAAAAATTGAGTGATTTACAAAAAAATCTAAATAACGCCGCACAAAACTGTCTTGCATGCATTGCATTGTATAATGATATTCACTATACTCTAGTTGGTTTAAATTCTTTCTTTGTATTTCTTGTCACAAGTATAACCTTCTGTAGTGATTTTCTTTTCATTTTACTATTTGTAGTGATTTCACTAGCAGATAGTTTATGCATCAGGTAGCTGGTAGAATCCGTCCTTCCTTACGAGAGGTCCGTATCGCCATGCAGACATCGCTGACATTCTGTGGAAATTGTGTTTGTGTTTACTAATCCTGTGACGTTCTGTTTATGTTTAATTTTCTTGAAGTACCGGGTATATGTTTCTTTCTCTTTAGAAAAAAACAATTACAGATCACTGCATTTATATCTTCATATTCTAACTGGCATTGAAAAATTTATAACAAAAGTAAAAATATGCATTTTAGAAATGAAAGTTGTTCATACATTTATAAAATTGTTTATTTGAATTCCGTTATCTTCCTTTTTAATTCTGATAATTAATAATGTTTAACGGATCAGTAAACTCTATTTTCTATTACGTGTATTATTTTTGTTGTCATGACATTACATATATGTTAGAATATATACCTCTTTAAACATCATGTTATATTTTACATAGTGGAGTTTTTTCACAATAACCAATCTGTTTTGTTCAGATATAGAATTCACAAAAGTGCAGAAATAAAAAAAATTGAGTTACCCTTGTTTGTGTTCAGTTACCAGTCTATATTATCTGTCGTGCCTCATTGAAGTAGGGTTATTCTAGGCTTGTTGCTTAGTCTACCTGCTGCTGTTACATCCAGTATCAAATAGCAAAATTTACCCATATGCCAGAGAATTGCGGAGTGCATCTTTTTCATTATACACATACTGGGCTTCATTTAAACGAGAATAATCCCAACACGATAGAAATGAATAAGTTTCACATCAAACACAGCGTTGATAACACAATTTTAATCTGGAATTAGGGGTTATGGGCTGGGGGGGGGGGGGAGAGGGGAGGGGGTCCCACTGTTGACAGAGAACCAGAATATATCATGTATATTATTTTTCTTTATGGTGAAGAAACTAGAGTGCTAATTATAATGTTGCTATACAACTGAGAAAATTTTAAATGCAAAACCTGTAGTATTTTCAGTAAATCACCAATATTTTACTGCATTTTATTTAAACGTTTTGGCTGATATCTTCAAAAAGAGGTGATGTTGCCAAAATATTGATATCGTTTAAGGTTTGCCTGTGACAGGATTTATTAGTGGAATGATTCCTACCTCAGAACTTCCAACCGCTTGCTAAGCGAGCGATCACCGCGGCAAAGCCACGTGTAAGGAGGTTGGGTGGTCATCAATTTGTCCAATGAACCACCTTCATTCATAACAATTGTAAAAATCGCTTACATTGAGTTAAATTATCGATTATTTCACAAATCAAAGTAGGTAAAACTCATCAAACTCGTTTACGTCTTGGGACACCTGTCAATTTACCTTGCAAAGAGAAATAACTCATTGGGAAAATAATGTTATTCGGAAAAGAAACTCACAATTTAAAACTTTAAAAATCATAATTTGCTTTGCTTTGATAAAATTTATGAATTGTGTATTTAAATGAAATATAGAAAGTAGAATGATACATCACAGATCGAGAGCATAATATACCTATTGTATTCATAAATGAAAAATGAAAGAAAAAATTATAATTGAAATATATTTGTTATGGTTCTAAATCGTAAATCATAAATTAACCGCTAGCATCTGAATGTGTTATAAATATCACTTACGTCCAGCCTTATGCTGAATGTTTACCTATTTCATGATTTTTTAATGTAACAAAAATTCTCGCTAGGATAGACCAAAACAAAATAAAACATGCCTTTGAAAACAAGTGCATGTACATAGTTCCTTCGAATTATAATTGATATGCTGATATTTTAAGGTAATGTCTTCTTATTCATATGTATCATATTGTATTTCTTCAATCAATGTGTGTAACAAATGACGTATTGTAAGCGTAGGAAGCCATGCTTCGGTTGTTATTTTGTGGATTACAATATTCAAGCAGGAAATCGTTATCCACGTGCTTACAGCCTATAATTTAAAATGTAAAAATTATATCAACGGATATTTCTTTAAAAAGGATTCACAATATTTGGAAATATCTACGTTAACAGCTAAGAAAACACACAAAGCAATGCTTTATTGCTAAATGAAATGTGATGCAACATCTGTTGTAAAACAAGGAACGGAGTTAAGTGTGCGACCCACCTTCTCCTTTTTTCACCAGAAACAGGTATTTCAATTTTAAATTTATTCACCAAATTATCCTATGGCGATACAATTGTCTTTCTTTTTGACAAAATGAAACAAAGTTGCATTTGCACAGCAAATTATGTAAATGCTTGATTAGTTTTGTAATTTTAGAACACTATGACGTCATTCATCTTCAGTCGGCTTCTCATCTTACTGAGCTTATGTGGTACGTTTTATCTTGATTTTCTTCTTTGTTTATTTTACATTTCACATAGAACCATTTTAACAAAACCTTGGATTTTGGGTAGTTGTGTCAAACAGCAATGTGACGTAGGCCTGTCTATTTCGTTGCTGGTCACTCAGCCATGGCTCTTTGAAATCAACGAGATTTGTCTGGCTTTTGGACTAAAACTGAGCAATCTAGATCTGTACATATTTCACGCGAAATCGGCGTCATTATTTACTTGTTTTGATGAAAAAAATAGATAGTTACGTCCTACCGAAAACCCAAAGGTCTTGTTAAAATGGTTCTAAAGTTAAATTTTCTATCAATGACTTTTTATATATATATTTTGATCACACTTTATAACATGGCAGAACGATCAAATGTTTAACTAATTCCGCCCTTAACGTGTTCGCCATATTGATCAACCAAAAGCATTAGCTCTAATCCTCCAATCAATCTGTATTATCAACATATCAAAGCCAATGATTTATAAATGCGTTCATTTTCTTATATTTACATTTGCAAAAATGTGTTCTTATATGAACCTATAGAATAGCGAAAACGTTCAATTCTGTATGAACTTTTTTCAATGATCATAGCACCCGCTTATCGCTTGTCGCTTGGATTATTGTAAACATAAAATCTCGGTAATTTTAACAGTTCTGAACGATTTGTCTTTTTCAAACATAAATATAAGTAATAAACAGCAATGTTAAAAAGTTCACCGGATATGAAGTTGGTTGGTACGTGATCAAATCTACTGAGAAGCCCTTCGGGCTTCACAGGATTTGATCACGTGACTAACCAACTTCATATCCCGGTGAACTTTTTAAAATGCTGTTTATTTCTTAAACCAGAGCAAATCGCATGTTTTATCTTGTGACTTTGGTTAACACACTTTGAACCATGTATTTTTTATTGTTGATTTAATTGTCAATTGATTTAGTAAACTTTTCGAAATTTTTTCAATCGAAAAATCTTCTTTAAACATATATGAAAAAAATGTTCAAATGGCAAAAATAACATATTTTTCGTTTGTATACTGTACACAGGATTATTGTCGTTTTTAACCTTCTACATTTGCAAACGATTTAGCTCCGTCTTGAATTCGCCCAGACAAGGTTGTGTTTATATGGAGATAATTCGAGACATTGGAATTCGCTCAATATTAAATTCGCCTGCTAACAACGAGGGCGAAAGGGGCGAAAATAAAAGAATACAGTAATGTGAAGAGAAAAAAAAACTAAATGAGCGATGTTCCATTGTAGTTTTGCCATCTTTTGAGTACACATGTTCTTTAAATTCCTGTAAAAATGGCGGTTCTTGCTTGGAGGGAAAATGTATGTGTCCTGAGGGGTATTTCGGTGAAAATTGTGAAGGTATATTTTGCCTATATATTATTGTTAACTTTTATATTAATAAAAATAGACAATGAGATGATGATGGTAAAGACAATAGTTCTAAATATATAGAGGTCGTTATTCCTGAATAATTATCTAACCAATATATCTTAATTTTAAAACACAAATTGTTGCAGTTTGACTTTTGGTTTTAATTTAATACAGAATAGTTAGCTTTATATGTGCATACAGTGAATATGTGAATTTGAAAATTAAAAGTTCGCACATTTTCTAACTCAAATTTTATTTCACTTTATGAAGACGAATGTGATGGACCGGATACTTGTTACAACCACGGCGCATGCCTAGGTACTCCCCGGAGGTGTATTTGTGATGTCGGATACCAACTCACTGGTTACTACGGAAAACACTGCGAAGGTTGAATTTATGAGAAACTTAAAAAAAAAAAAAAAAAGGAAAAAAAGAAAGAAGGTTTTCTGATTTGTTTTTTATCGATATTCTACTAATATGTAAACGGTGTGACCGTTGAACCGAGCGCAGATTTAACACAGTGCAGTTTGATTTTTTTGTAGAACAAAAAAAGTTAAACTAAACGTCGCGTGCCCAGTCTTCATTATGACGTCATGTTTCATATGTAAAACGTAAAAGTTTTGTCTTCGGAAATAGCCGAAAAAAGTTCCGAGAATTTTTTATTTCTTCTTTCAATGCTTATAATTTGCCTAAGTTTATGAATTAATTTTTTTCTACTTTATTCAATCTCTAAAATATCGGTTCCTTGATGTTAATGGTTTTATTTTCTATCTAATAATTTGTTAAGACATACGTGAAACTACTCATATTTCTTGATTAAAGCACTGTTAAAAGTTGTATAGTTTGCACAGTCAATATTTTACATTTAAACTACTTTTAATTAAACATTGGGAAGTTTTTGATCGAGTTTCGGGGCAAAAAACATCGACAACCGGCAGTCATTTAATGATCGAGTTAACATTTTTTAAACAAAATGGCGGCCAATATGGCGGCGACCAGGGCTGGAAGAAAATATTTTGTCCTTAGTACCCCTGATTCAACTCTCATTTTTCGATGATTTTCTTATATATACGTGTTACCATTAAGCCTCGCTTCGGGAGGTGGGCTTCGCCCACCTCTCGCTGCGCTCGGTATGAAAAGGAGTATGTTATGTTTAGCAATATTATGAAAACATTTCTAGATGGATTTATTTTAGATTCCTGTGATCCTAGTCTGAATGGCACATGTGGATTTGCGGGTACCTGCACAGGAATTCCTAAAAGGTGTACATGTAAGCCAGGATTTTATGGTACCTGGTGCTCAGGTACGTGTGAATTGATTGATTAACCATTCAATGTCATTTCCAGTGCAATGGAGTAAACTTTAAAAGGTAAACAAAGGTTTTTCAACATGCATAATATGTGTCAATATTGTCTACAGTGATGTAAAAATTTACCACATTTAGTAAATATACACTTGAGTTATTAATCATTTTTACAGCATGCACGGATAACAGCCATTGCAAAAATGGCGGTGTGTGTGGTATTGACGGAAACTGCAAATGTAGAAAATTAGTTCCCGAAATAAGAGGTACCCATTGTGAAGGTATGTAACTAGAAATGATTATTACTTGTCACAACAATTAAGGTGGGGTCTTTTTTGTATGGTCTTGTTTTGAATTTTGAATACATGTAGATACTGTTAAATTTTCACTAGTATCCGCTACTGATAGTATTAATTTTGAGTTTTATTGTACTTTTTTCAGAAGTATGCACTAAGGATTCAGACTGTATGAATTCAGGGATGTGTTTGCCAAACAAAAAGTGTAAATGCAAGGTGCTTTTTGATGACAGATTTCGTTGTATTTCATCAGGTAACTTGACCTTACGTACAAGCAACGTTTTCTTGACTTTTCGATATTAATACATCGTGCGTGTATCCTATCACGTATCAATCCTATCCTATTCTATCCTATCGTGCATTTGTCAATCTTTTTCGTGTCGTATCTTATATCAGCCTGCGTTTATCTTACAATATTGTCATGTTGTAAATTTTGTATTTACTGCCACCCGGTAAATTCAAAATTTACAACAATATAGAGCATCCTGTTCAAGTTACCACATACCACGCTTTTGTCCTATACTAATATACCACGTACATAGTATCAAATTAATCTATTGTCATATATCGTTTAATTAAATTTTCCAGATGCTGATATTCCTAAAACAACATGGAAGACATTCCTTTGCATACTATTTGCAATAAAAACATTCATATAGTGAAAAAAAAAAAAAAAAAAAACACCAGTTAAAATCTTACTTTTTCAATTCATTTAATTTAGTTTTTGAATAGGAAAACAACAAATAATGTGCTCCAAAGCCAACTCGTACGAAAGAGTGTCACAATTTCAACGTAGGTGATATTATTATCTTCGATATCTTGAATGTATTAAAATTTTAGATATGATATTTTTGACCAAAAAACAAACAATCAATTATTCAGATCAAAATTTTGAATTTTTCCCTATATTTGTATACAAGGTTCTTTGTCTAAAGAATATAAATATGGTCTAAAATGGCCATAACCATCTAGCCATCTTCAGTATAAGTAAATAACTAATAAAATGTATCTAATTCATATATAGTTATATGTAAATGTGTATGTAGTATGTAGTGTATATATCGTTTTATGTATGAAATTTTTCAAATTGAACAAATGAAAGGAAGAGAAAATTCACTTAACGCAAAGCTTAAAAAAGTTCTTGAATACTATCGTTATCAAAATTATTTGTGCTATCATTTATTGAGTGAAATTGTGCAATTCAAATAAAAAAACAAAGCAAGAACAGATAAGAAAAATCAATCCCTGTTCATTCATCATGTACTTGGAGTGAGAGATAAGGAAAAAAACAGGTACGAAACAATGCGTTTACCTTATCAAAGCAGTTAAACTTTACATTAAGAAGAAAAGGTATCGACGGAGGCGGAAGGTAAGATTTGGTTTTCTTAACAAATTCTGAACATCTTCAAAGTAGATCTGATTTATTTTACAATAAATGACAAATAAATGTAGTAGGAAGACAAGGATGTGTCAGTATATATTGTCAACTGTGTTATTTTCTTGGATGGATAATTACACTTACTCTAGTTAGATTGCAACAATTATTTCAGTACATCTTTGATTAAAAAAAATAATTTACAGTGAAATAATTTGAATTTCTGAAATAATTAAATCCTATGGGTTTTTTTAAAATCTAGAATAGGAAGCTGTTTAAATGCTCTTATTTTTTTCATTATAGGTCTGTTAAGCTCTTAAAAATGAAATCGTGAGTATCATAATTTTGTACAATATTTATTATCACTGTAATTTACCAACTTTTGCAAATAAATGTGTATAGTTATCGGTCAAAGTTTTAGGAAGGATGAAGTGCGAAGAAATGCGATTTTTGTTCAAATAGACCCCACTTCCCCCAGAACTTCGAGATTGTTAATACACAACACTCAAGAAAAGTCGATTTTATCCTATAGACCATCATGTACATCCAATTTGTAGAATGAATCCTTTATATGAATAAAGTTAATTTCGTTTTAGGTTCTTTAAAGAAAAGGAAATATTGAAAACTCTAAACGAAAAATACCTGAGCACCGAGGAGAATTACGATGCGTGGAAAGAAGAGCTAAGGAAAATACTCCAGTCCCGTGTATTAGACAATAGCTCCATACGCGAGGACTTTCAGTATCTCCGAGACAGGAGATTTCTAAATCCGGGCTTTTTATTGGAGGTCTTGAAAAATGTAGATCCCCTAGCAGTTAGATTTATACAGCGAAATCGATGGCACAGAAGATGTCAACGTAAGAACGCTTTCATATTTAAAATTGTTTGTGTGTGTCTTTCTAGATTTCAATATCTTGCTGTGACTGAAATGCACTAGGGCATTATCGGAAAGCAATATTTGTTTCTTTATATTTCATGGATATTTCATGCAATACGCATGTATTCTTTTTTCCTCTCTTTAAACACTACTTCTGAAAAACCCTTATGTAAAGTAAATGTGATAACCAATATTGCCGACAATTTAAACATTTTAATGAAAAAAATATCATTTCAGACAAACTTCAAATTTCTAGTAATATTATAAGGAAAACAACATTGATAATCTTTACAATTGTATATAGTTTTTTTAGCAAAATGATTTTATATCTTATTTTCTAAACAAGATTCCAAAAGATGATAACTTAAGTATGTAAATTCTAACTCATACCGTGTAAACATGTGCGTATCTCTATATAAAAAAAACAACGTAATATTTCAATGACATTCATAAGGATTTTTTTCCTGACTATGCCGGGAAAAGAAATTATTAAGGGAATTTCATGTTTTACAGGTGAAATAGAACGAAAGAAAAGAAATGAACAACACCAAACAGACGACCGTACTAGTTTAACAACATTCTAAATTTACATCGAAGATCCTAAAAAGTATTGTAATTGTAATTCATAAATACTATTCTTTTAATAAACATGTTTAAAAACTGATTCAAGTCAGCCATATCTTTTGAAAATTATAATGAGAGTTTGTACCATGAATACTATTTCAAAAGTCTGTTGATAAAATGTATGTATATATATTGTGCTTTTTTACATGTAAAATGCAACCTTTGCAACAAGTCAGGAATTATATCCAATTTTATTTTGTTTTTATTGTACAAAATTTGTGGAATTTGAAATCTAAAAAGAGCGAAAATACCTGATAATGAAGATAATACATTGCAATTCTACGTCTCCTCATTCAACCGTGAGATCCTGTTGTTAATTTACTTATCAAAGAATCAATTTACCACCGAATCAGTTAAATTCATGCGTGTGGTTAAAATATGATACGTTGATATAATTTCATCCACTATGGTTCAATGATTAAAGCATGATAACAATTATTTCTCTTTTGATTTCATGCAGAAAAACAGAAACGTGATGCACACAATTTTTAAACTGAGTAAGGATATCAAAACGATGCTGTCAATTTCGTTGGGAATTTCGTTGTTTAGTTCTTTTAACATTTCCAAATATCTTGCTCTAAAACGCTGGAAATGTGATAACACATCTTCACGTTTGTTGAAGTTTTTCAACTCTTCATAAACTTTTATTAAACGAAAAAACTCGTCCTTGCCTGCGGCGTATGTTTTCACTAGATCGTCTCTTCTCTTTAAAGCAAAATTAGCTTCCATTAATTTCTCATATGAAAAAACAATTGTCGGATTTGTGGGTGTATTTTTTCTTAGAGATTCGCTGAGACGGAGGCCTTTTTGTACCTCTTTAACAACTCTTGTATATTCAGACAATGCCAGGAGGCTTTTCGCATACAAACACACTAATCCTAGAATGGAATTATCATGGGGTGAAGTTTTAGTTCTAAGATATATGGCCTTTTTAAAGGCCACTGAAGCTTCTTTAAAATTGCCCAATGCAATGTGAGCTGTGCCCATTGTTTCCCAAAGTAGGGATCTTGTATCGCTAAAGAGGTCTGGGAAATCTTCAAGACGTTTAAAACCGTTTTCTATCAGTTCAATGGCCTCATCATTCTGTTTAAGTTGAAGTAAACTTCTTGCAACATTATGTGCGGATATCATTATTGCTTTGATGGGTGCATTGGTCTGCTCTTTTATGGCAAGTCCCTTTCTGTAGTATTCAGCAGCTTTGGCAAAATCTTCCTTTCTTTCGTATAGCACACCCATATTGTTCATTATAGACCCTATTATTGGATGATTTTCTGTCCCAATGACATGGAGTCTTCGTTTCAGAACTTCTATTTGCAATGGTTCTCCTTTGTCAATATGCCCTAGAATAATTAGGAAATATTACACAAATGTATAGCATAAAAGAAGAAAAATACGAAAACTTGATTTGAATAGATTGTCTCACCAGAGAAATTGTAAAAGATTGCAAGAGATTGCATGGTCTGCAGAATTAAGTTTTCGTACTGCATTCCCAGCTCCTGTTCCACTTCAAAGGCCTCTCCCAAAATTCTTGTAATAAAAAAATATCAAATCAGATTAAATTTGATCGTTTGAGTTATACAACTCATGATAAGCCAAAATAAGGACGACAAAACTCAACTAGGTGTTCAACTTGTAAATAAATGTATACTAATTTGGTTAAAATAAAGTAGCTGGCTATATGAGGTAAAAAATTAAAATTCAAACCTTACTTTAAAGCGTTTACATATTTCCCCTGCGCTCCCTGATTCCATCCATAACTTTGACAGAGAAAAGCAAGAAAATAGTCCCTCTTAATTGGATATCGTTTTCTTATGTCCATAGCTCGCTGAAATTTCATTTCTGCTTGAACACAATCACCCTGTGTTAAAGTACTTTCATGAAAATAAACATTCTCTACTGTGGATAAAAACAAAATTACTGTAAAACAACTATTATTCGCGACTACTTTTTTCGCGATTTACCTGAGAAGGGCTTGTTTGCTTCGACTAATTTTCGCGACAAGACCTTATCCACCCCCCTTTTTTAAAACAACGTTATAGCAAATACTGGTTCACTGCGAGAAATATTTGCGACAATGAGGTTCTCAAGAAGCTTGCGAAAATTTGTGGCACGCAAATAAAAGGTGGTTTACAGTATCCAATCAAATACATATAGGTTATACTAGTGATCATCATGTTTAACTTCCATACTTTTATGTTTGTCAAGATTTTGCCATATCCTGTCAACACCTTCGCTTCATCCAATTCTTCTTTGAATTCTACAGCTTTTCTCAGACAATTCTCATAAAACTGAATACCAATATCTGAAACAAAGAAACATTGAACAGTATCCAATAATACGACAAAAGAAATCAAACAAAAGGCATTTCATATGTAAAATGTACCACACCACACATGTATTAATAACATTTTGTATGCAAAAATTTATAATGTAAAGCAGACGAAAAACAGTAATAGACTGGCCTGTACCATACGTTGCCATGGTTGTAAACATGATGGCCCCTCCTGCTACTGTGGTTGCTGCTAAATCAATGAACACGTGATATGTGTCCTCGGTACAGTAAATGACGTCAGTAAACAGCTTTTTGAAGTTTTGATACTCCACATTAAGTTTACACAAAGCATAAGCATATTCTTTAGTTGTGGTTTCCTTTTCAATTTGTTTCAGTATGGCAGAAAATGTTTTGCAAAAGCGAGCTCGTACTTCTGCAATTGGAATTTTATTACTAAGTTGATTGATTATGAACATTACTATATAAAGAGTATGCATGTTTACGAACAAATGAGAAAAAACCCAAGAATGTGCCAGTTCCAAATGAGAGTTGTTAATCTTGCCTTTGTTATTCGAATATTATATTATTATTTGAACGTCGTTCCTTTTCATTAACAGTGAAATACTTCTCTATAAGTTGGCATCTCTAGTTTATACAGGTATACATGTACATATCTTTTAATAGTTGTCTATTAGCTGACATCCCTAGTTCACATACTAACCCTTGATATCCTTGATTTTAAAGTATTCCTTTAAACAATCTCTCAAAATTCCATGGATATCAAATCTGTCCCCTGTGGTCTGTGAGATCAAATGGCGTTGAAAAAATGTTTCCATTGTATCTTCTCCTTTTTCTCTGTCTTCCGGAGGTCCTAAAACACAAAAAAGATATTTTCGCATGCAAGTGTAAATTTGAAAATAAAAATTCGAAAAAATCATCCACTACCTGTTTACCTAATACTGATAAAGCTTCCTTTAAATCAAACGAGCCCGGAATGTAATTCAGAACTGCAAGTTTTTCGGCCAAAGCCGTTGGAAGTCTGTCTAAAAAGCTTTTGTACAAGGGCTCTACAAGTAAAGTGACGTTTGTATACAGTGTATCTAGCAAACACAGCGAAATGGTGTACAAGAAAACGGGCATGCAGGAAAGGTTTTATAAGCTCATGAAAATATTTTCAATAATTCAGATACTCCATTAAAAGATACAGAAATGTTTTACTTCTCACCTATTTGTTCTTCTTTTGGATAACATTCTGAGCTTAGGACTTTCAGTCTGTAATGGCTTAGCAGATATATAACTTCATCTACGTCCAGTGGTCCAATTTCTCCACCTGCTAAAAGCAATGCCAACGGAATACCTTCGCAAAGATTTATTATTGATGAGGTCTTTTCTATGTCTGTCAGTGTTGGACAAACGCTCTTCAAAAGATCAAATGAATCCTCAAAACACAATTCTTTTACGAAGAAATCGACGATCTGATCATTTTGAACCGGTATTTTTACGGTCGTTGTCACCAATATGCTTGTGTTGATCAAGTTTGAAAGTGAAAGTAAGATTTCAACAAACATACCACAATCATTGTCTCTAACAAGATCTTCTGCATTATCAAAGACAATTAATAAGTTATGTCCTTTTCCTACAATGTTTTCACAAATAGCTCTAAGCAGTGATTTCTGATCCTCCAGTACAATTGCTTCTTGAATGAAAACACGAACCAATGATTGAAGCATTTCATCGGCGGTCGTAATATTCCGAAGGTCAATCCAGTAAAATGGGTGTTGGATATGTTTACAAATCTCCCTCGCAAGCGCCGATTTTCCAATTCCTTTGAATCCTCGAATAATAACCAATTTATGGTGCTGTATTTGGTTTATGAGAGCCGTAATTTCGGCAGATCGACCAACAAAAGAGGCCATTTTCAAGACGACGTTAGTTGTTTGACTTTGAACAAAATATTGGGTATTTAACTTGATTGCCACTTGTAAATTCCCCAAGTTATTTTTAGAGCACACATAATGACTGATAACATATACGACATGTCACTGCATTTTGAAAGATGGAGTTATATTTTTGCTTTGATCAAATTAATTTAAAGATATAGCTTTATATAATTAGCCCCCCCCCCTCAATTAAATAGGGGAATTATCTTACCCTGGGGTATACAATCTGATTTACACTTGTATATTATGTAACTCTAGATCTCTTTCACACAGATATATTGTTTATTTTTCACATTTTCAAGATTTTCTTCTATTATTTTTTTATATTTAAATTGCAACAATTCCTTGGACACACACGCCTGCACTCACGCGCAAAATCACGCATACATATGCACATGCTACTGATCTGTGACCTCAATGGATTAGGGTATTAACTTTTAATACCAATAGCTATGTTGACTTGTTTATATGATATTTTTAAAGTTTAGAAACGACTTATATATAGCAATAATTCTAAAAACAATCAAATGTTTATAATGTTGTTTTCAATAACGTTGAATGTTCTTCCGTGTGGGAATTCTCGATTGTAAGAAGATTTTAACAATTATATGATTGTACCTCTTTAAGATTTTTTACTATATTTTGTAACTTGTTTGGCTAAATTTCGGAAAACGCACTACATATTTTCGTTTTCATCTGATAATAACGTGTTGATCTTTTAAATCCCTACATTGTATCGTCGCCGGAAATCATCAAAAGGATTTCCTCTGTAATTGCAGAAAATGTGCGTACGGGTTTGTGTGATAACATTGTGCATACATTCGGTGATATTGTTTTCATCTTAAACTTTTTTATCTCCTTGCTTGTGATAAACAGTAAATGGCTCAAACGATAAAAAAAATTATGGAGAAACGACATACTTTCATTTATTACTTTGTATGAGAATTCTTTATTATTAAAAAAAAAGTTATTTAAAATTATTGAAATTGACAATTGGCCTTCAGAATTGTAAATTTTACTTTTGCATTGAAGAAATCAATTTATCATGGGTACTAAAACACGTGTCTATATGTTGGTCATATATTTAAAGCTATAGCTATTGGTTACAATTAATATATACATCTGTAGAACATGTATTCATAACCAGCACGAGTTTCACTCATTCGAAAGCTTTTCTTTGCGGCATCTATATTATCCCCGCCCACTACACCCAAGTTTTGTGGCAAGTATACATTACAACAGGACTATACAGAAAAATCGATGTTTTACTGAATAATTAAGGTGTATTTTTCTTTATTACAAGCAGAAATAAAGTGAAGGAATATCTATATGTATTTGCACGTAGTAAAAATGCAGGCAGATCAGCGCTTCCTTCCCTAAAACACGTGTTTGTTATTATTTTGAATAATTTAAGTTCGTTTGAGTGCAACAAATTAGAACATAATGACATTTTCGGTATCATGTGAACACTTTCAATCCTCTGATCATGAACAAGCATAAACACTTCCCTTGCACCATTCAGTAACTTTAATAAAAAGAAGCATACATTGAATGCATTTATAGGTGTATTCATACCTCTATATATGGGTTTGTGTAGGGTTGTTTAATTTTGAAAATTTGTAACAATTTTTAGCCAGAGTTAACTATTTGTGTTGTTTGATTCAGTTTGGATTTTAGAATCATTTCTATGGACAAAATATACTAACAGCGATTGCAATTAAATGAGACAATTGGATGAAAAATATATCTAACGTCAACTCAACTGGATATATAGATATATAAATACATATATATATATATATATATATATATATATATATATATATATATATATATCTATATCTATATATATCTTGTATTTCAGTAAGAGAAGGCAAATCAAATCAATGCATAAAATAATTCATTCAGATGCAAAAATGGAAATGAAATGCTTTTGCTAAATACTTGTAAGTAAGCAAAGATATTCAACCAGAGCAGGACTATTTTATATGATCCTGATTTGTCAAATTTTCTTTTCGAAAAGATGTTTACATTCAACAAAAATGTAATATAAGCGTTTAATGAATTTCTGTCAAACTTTCAACCAACCTGTTAGTGTAGCTGTTTTAGGATGTCAAATGTTTGGTAATAAATTCATAAAACATATCATTGGATATATCTAGGATAAGGAAAATACGTCATTGGATATTAATGGGTTTATTTTACCAAACCAGTAAATAAACGTTGCGAGATTTTGATAATACAGTAAGATAAGGACATCTACACCTAAAGCATACATTGATATCCTTAAAAGTGAAAACATCACATGTTGAATAAAAGTAATGTACTACACTGTATTAAAATGCTGAACAATTGTTTTTATCATAAAACATAACATATTACTGAATAATGAAAATATGAAAATAAAAATATACAAGGAATGTAAATAAAAATTTACAATACCCAACGCTCAGGAAAAATGGGTAAATTAAAACTTAATATTCTATGGTTGAAAATTGTAAAGTAAAAATAAAAACAAAAGATTTCATTTTTATTGGAAAGGTTTGTATAATATATCAATATATAATATAATGATTTTAAAGGAGAATACACAAACTTAGCTGTCTTATACAAGGCTATTCCAATTAAATAAATTTTGTAGCTCTAAGCAATTCCCATCCCGAATAAAGTATACGATATTCTTTTAACCGAAACAGTCTCCGAATGAGTCTTCGAATGAGACTGGTTAACAAATCAAGTAATGTAATGAAAGGAAAGTGGTGCTCAAATAATCCTTTACATAATAAGTAAGTAAAATACTAGTTTTCATATATTCAATAAACACGCTCAATAGTGTGTGCACTTCCCCCCTTCAATAATCATTGGATGACACTAACACAATTTTTAATGTACACTATCATTATTCTGGAAAATACAAATTACACAAATTGTTCTATAACCCTTTGAACATTATGTATGTTTTGTCAAGGAGAGTTTAGTAATTTTAAAAGTCAAAGATTCAGTCGCCTAATTTTGTTTCCCTTTTGATTTCATACACACGCAGAAAAGCGCAAGACACACGATCTTTAATCCAATTAAGGACATTAAAACGACTTTGTCACTCACTGTAACGTGGCTTTCGGCGGGGATTTCGTTGTTGAATTCCTTTAACATTTCGAAATATCTGGCTTGAAACCGTTGAAAAAGAGTTAACACATCTTCTCGTTTGTTGAAGTTGTTCATTTCTTCATAGACCCTAATTAAGCGAAAAAATTCGTTCCTGCCTGCATCATATGTTCTGTCTAAATCTTCTCTTCTCTTTAAGGCAAAATAAGCTTCCAGCAGCTTTTCATATGCAAGAGCAATTGTTGTATTTGTTGGAAAATTGATAATCAAGGTCTCACTTAGACGGAAACCTCTTTGTATCTCTCTTACGGCCTTTGTATATTCTGACAATAAAAGGAGACTTTCCGCATACAGGCACACTAGGTCTAAAATGGAATGATCACTTGGGGCACCTTTGCATCTACAAACAATTGCCCTTTTCAAAGCCGCGGCGGCCTCTTGAAAGTTTCCCATTTTTATGTGAGCTTTACCAAGTGTCTCCAAAAGTAAGGATCTTGTATCGGTGAACAGATCTGGAATATCTTCCAGCCGTCTGAAACCATTTTCAATTAACTCAATCGCCTCATCATTCTGCTTGAGTTCCAGTAAACTCCTTGCAACATTAGTTTCAGATATAATGATTGCTTTGATAGGTGCATTGGTCTGCTCTTTTATGGCAAATCCCTTTCTGTAGTATTCAGCTGCTTTTGCAAAATCTTCCTTTCTTTCGTATAGCACACCCATATTGTTCATCACAGACCCTATTATTGGATGATTTTCTGTTCCAATGACATGAAGTCTACGCTTTAGAACCTCTAGTTGTAATGGCTCTCCTTTTTCAGTGTGACCTAAATGGACACGGAAAATTATATATAATGTCCAAAATATCAAAGATACACATTAAAAAAGTACATAGCTTGTCTCACCAGAAAAATTGTAAAAGATTGCAAGAGATTGCATAGTCTGCAGAATAAGGGTTTCGTAGTGCATCCCCAGCTCCTGTTCCACTTCAAAAGCCTCTTTCAATATTCTTTAAAAAAAACCAATATTATTTGTTTGGAGAGTAAACTTTATATTGGAACATCAAATTATACCCAAAATGCATTTTATCTCTCCATAAGACAAACTTTGTGTCTAGTAAAGGTAATCAGAATTGAAGTGTTCTTGAAATATATTACCTTTTCTATATGCATTCGGATTATATTTTATAATAAAAAACTGTATTTAAAAGAAATTAATCGATTACTGCTGAAGTGTTAGTCTAGAATACAAAATCATGCCTCACGTTAAAGCGTTTACAAATTTTCCCTGTGCTCCCTGATTCCATCCGTAACTTTGACAAAGGAAAGCAAGAAAATAGTCTCTTTTATTTGGGTATCGTTTTCTTATGTCCATAGCTCGTTGAAATTTCCTTTCTGCCTCTACACAATCGCCCTTTACAAACAAGTAAAACACTATATGAAAAACTATATATTTTTATAAACTTGTGTGAAAAAAGAAAAAAAAATTTAATCATAAGATTGTATTACTTTAACATTTGTCAAAATTTTTCAATATCCAGTTAAAACTTTGGCTTCATCCAATTCCTCTTTGAATTCAATTGCCTTTTTCAGACAATTCTCATAGAATTGAATCCCTATATCTGAAAGTAAGAAACAAATAATAAGTATCCAAGAGCCTTAAAAATATTTTATCCTGATTTTAAAATCACGTCAAAACTGATTGATATACTAAATATGAAATTCAATAAAATTATGAATTTTAGGCTCAGATTAGCTCTTTTTGAAGGCTTCGGTATATGGATTTCATGATAGGCATATTACTTTATGCTATATAGCTATAGCTGCTGCCACTTTCTCTGACGTCAAACATGAATATCGCTCACACTGAGTTTATTACTATTACAATGTAACATTTATTTACATTCGAATTATCATCAAATCCTTACATATATTGATAATGAAAATATTTTCATTACCAGTTTCTGTTTTACATTCTGACCTAGCCATTTTGAATATTTCCTGTATCATTGTTTCAAAATCAACATTAAATTGAATAATTTTACATTAAGAACAAACACATAAGTGTAAATATAGGAATTGTACTTTCAGATGATAAAAAGAGCAATGGAAATATTTTAGGAAGATGTGTGAAAATCGTTTATTTAATTTACAGGATTAACCCCGATCGGTCGGTGTTTATACCCGCACTTTCTAAAGAAAGTTCGGGTATATTGTTGTTACCCTGTTCCGTCTGTCCGTCCGTCCGTCCGTCCGTCCGTCCGTCCGTCCGTCACGTTTTACTTTCTCAAACTGCTCTTACATCTTATAAACCAGCAAACGGAACTCTTGGAGTATGATGTGGGGTGTCATGTTGTTTTGTAAACAGGTTTCAAAAATTCTCTGGTAGTCCTGGGGGTCAAATAATTGGTAAAAAATGACGTTTTTTGACAAAAAAACCTTCTTCCTCGAACTCCTTTTACATTTTCAACAGTAGACAAATCATCTCTTGGAATATGTTTTGGGGTGTCCTATAGATGCGCAATAAGATTTCGGAAATTTCAATTTTGTCCTGGGGGTCATTAAATGGCTGAAAAATGACGTTTTTTTACAAAAAGTCTGGTTTCAAAAAACGTCAATTTCTTTTTGCAGTAGCCTTATGATCTAATAGGATATGCTTCGGGGTGTCATGTTGACGTGTAATCATGTTTCAGAATTTTTGTTTTTATCACGGGTGTCTGTGGGCATCTAAAAATGACGTTTTTTTGCAAAAAAAATATGGTTCCCAGAACTCCTCTTACAATTTATGCAGTAGCTATGTCATCTCTTGAGATATGATAGGGACTGTCCTATAGATGTGCAATAAGGTTTTAAAAATTTAAATTTCATACAGGGAGTCAAATAGTAGCTGAAAATTGACGTTTATCACTCCTAAAAAAAACCTACTTCCCAGAACTCCTCTCATGATTTAATGAATAGACACATCATATCTTTGGGTATGATAGGGGCTGTCATATAGTCAAGCAATAAGGTTTTAAAAATTTAAATTTCATCCAGGGAGTCAAATAGAAGCTGAAAATTGACGTTTATCACTCCTGAAAAAACCTACTTCCCAGAACTCCTCTCGTGATTTAATGAATAGCCACATCATTTATAGGGATATAACAGAGGCTAAGCTATAGATTTGCAATAAGGTTTTAGAAATATAAATTTGATTCTGAAGGTCAATGCTATCTGCAAAATGATGTTCCGTCCCATAAAAAACCTAATTCCTGGACCTCCCCTTATCTTTTGTGATTGAAATAATGTACCATAAGATGCATAAGGAGGAAGAATATATATGCTTTAAGGGTGGGGATCACAAGCATTTTTTTCAAGTTATTTGATCATTTTTGATTTTGGGAGGGTGGGGTGGGGTTAGGGTGACCCCCAGATGCCATGACCTACTAATACCACAAAAAGATTTACCTTGACATGGTCATGGTTCAAGAAACAAAAATATATTTGGTTTAGGAGTGGGGATTTCGATGATTTTGGTTTTCTATTTAAGAGGAGGGGGTGGGGGTGGTTGTTTAAAAACAACTCCGGGGGGTGGGGGAATGACCCAAGGGGCAGGGGCCAATTTGTCTTAAATGTATCTTGACATGATCAGCAGAATTGGACAGAATGATCACTATAGGGCATCTGCAGAGTGGGGCCCTAAATAGCTACAAAATCAATCTACAAAAAATATTGATAATATGTTATACATGTATTTAGAAATGTCTTCATTTCCAAAATGATTAGAAAATTAATCATTCAAAATGAGTTATAAATAACCGATTGGCAATTCTGCAATTGATTGCAAGATCCCTAGTATAATATCACATGTATTTTTTTATTTATATATAATTATACATGTATGTTAACAATCAGGATTAAAATGCACAAATTTTCATGAGTCATAAATCTTGACATACCACATATCTCTTGACAAAAAAGAATAAGCAATTTAAAATAAAAGAAAATTAGTCATTAACTCTTTTTCTATTACTGGTGTATGATGATGGGGTAGGGGGTATAATGGGAAAAAAGCTGCAGCATGCCTTCATTCTCACTAAAAATGTATATCTAATCCACACATGCTGGGGATGGGGAATGGTTAAGGCCCCTTCCCCTTCCTCCCTATTATAACTCATATAAACATGATATTTAATACCCAAATTTAATACAAAATAGGGTCAATATGGAGTCAACTCCATAGTGTAAGTCTGACAAGTGAAAAAATAAAAAAAAATTCTGCAATTAAAATGACAGAAATTGTAGATAAGCTTATTTAAATACAGATGATGATACAGTATGCTGGCAAAGGGAGATCACATTTTAGAAAGTGAAAGTAAAACTTAACTGTTTTGTATACCGGTGTCTCATAATATTGCGCTACTACATGTATTATACTTACCTATTTTGGTCAACATCATAATGATAATCCAATTAGCACAATACGAATTCCTTTAGCTGATCACCACAAAAGAAACGTTTATTCATGTTAATTAATCCTATTCTGCACATCAAGAAAACATATGCATGTACACCACGTGAAACCCATCTAACCAAAGAGCTGGGTAAAACTAGTACCCGATGCAACCTGTACACCTCTGTTGTGTAAGTAACTTCAGACAAAGATCATTTAATTGAAACATATTGCATGTGGCCTTCTTTTTGACTAAAACTTGTACAAGAGAGTGTTATTTAGAGGCAAACACTTGGTGCAGGTATTACTGTCTAATGACAGCATCTAGTTTTTAATAGCTGTTCTCGCAATAATTACATATTTGGCATTTCGCAATATTATCAATATTGAAAATCGTTGTCGAGTAACTATATACGTAAGATTTAGGTTTCATGTTCGATTTTGAATGTTGTCAGACATAATTGGTGATTTTTTATCATCTTTCGTCATATTCATGGAATGCCATATTTGAGTTTTCCGACGGACCAATGGAACAGAAAGTCCGATGTTAGAATTAAATGATAATATCAAATATTTTCTATCAAAATAAAAATAACTTAATCTTATAACCAATTAGTTACTGAGCCAAAATTTGAGAAATAAATAGTCAATAGTCGTATTGAAATTTGAAATTAAAGATGTAATAAACAAAAAAAGCTCAATAACTCATGAAAGTTCTCTAACCGAATTGCAATCCTTTGAAAACTAGATTTATACGTTATTACGATAAAAAAAAAAATATTTTGGCGATTGGTGTTGAAAAATTGTTACATGTAGGTACAAAATATTTTTGAATAAATATTGAAGAATCTATTTATCAATTAAGGATGGGGTGCAGAAAGATTCTTTAGCAATTCCCCAACATTCTCTTCTATGCATCAAGATAGATAAACAGAATTCAGCATTCTGAAAATACAACGTTTTATAAGGGGTAACAAAAAGTCCATTAACACGAATGAAAAGAATCAATAATCGTACAATGTAACTCTACAATCTCAGTGCTATTGTTCATTTGTGAATAACTAGGCAAATGAACTTCTTTTTGTGCTTATAGTCTTTGATTATATATATATTTTTTTTTAAATCACAATTTTACACGTTTACAAGTTTAAATTTAATGAATTCCGAATTCCTCTATCTATTTTCTTAATTCTACCCATTTCCGATTCGCTATTAGAAAGCATTGATCATGACTAACAGAAACTCTTAACCATTGATTGTCTAAAATTTATCACATTGTTGGTAATGTGTTGTCGTTGAAATTGAGTTTGGGTATTTTTCACACTTTTTCTTCATATTCAATCTCCCACAGCTATGCTTTATATAACATTTGGTATGATTGACTATATAATATTTAATCAAACATGTTTGTTATGTTGTTATGTTGGTTTTTGTATATTTTGTTACTTTTACTTTAAAAAAATAAAATTCATGTAAATTTAAAAACAACTTAAAGGTTGCTTAGATGTCCATTGTTTAACATAATGGACAGAAAAGACAGAAAAGCTATCCATTATTATTGACAATGAACAAAACTTCTCAAATTAATGGACAGTGGTAGGTTAAACCACACACTTATTGGACGGCTACAGGTAGGCTCGAGTAAGATAGTACATGTACCAAAAAATATAATGTCAAAAAAACTGAAATGACACTGATGGCAGTACAGCAACAAAACATTGAAATACTCAATTCTGAATAATCCCATATCATATTTCTTTACTCCATTTTTAGGAATCACAATTAATCCCCTTGATCACATTAGAATGTAGATTAAAACACACTTTCTTGACTATATTAAATTCACATATTTTACTTATTTAAAAGTTAAATTATTTTCTCCATTATCTGGGCATCCCTCTCCCTGAATAAAATTTTATTTAATCAAAACTTGAGCCCCACCTTTTGCACACCCTGGGGAAAATACCTGCATCCGAGCATGTCCTTGCTTTTTATTGTTATAAACATTAATGTGGCTACATAGTATGTCAACCTTCCATATTCAGAACACTATTTAGATAAGTGTCAGTATTTGTATTATTTGATAACAGTTTTAAGTTTGAGTAAAAAAAAATTGTTCTTTCCTACAGAAAAAGATATGTCGATGTTGCTCAGTAATATGGTAAATTAAATTCACTATGAGTTTTTGGGAGTACATATACTTGCACATACCTGAAACAAAAGAAACATTTCAATGCAAGTCTACTTTGATTGTTAGAACTAAAAAAATATTATTTATCAGCATTGTCAACAGCTTAATCTGACTCCGTCCTTCTTAAAAAGAAATGCAGTAATGTTTTGATCAGATATAAGCCAAAATATGTCCATTCTGTTAGAGAAAAACTAATCTCGGACATATGGACGGTTTCTGGCATACATTTATATCTTTTACAGATAATTTTAAAATTCTAAAAAGTTGAACACAAGAACTGATTTGAATAAGTCACCCCTAATATCTAGGGGTTCTAAAATCAACATGTACCATATGTTGCCATGGTAGTAAAGATAATGGAACCTCCTGCTACTGTGGTTGCTGCTAAATCAATGAACACGCGATATGTGTCCTCTGTGCAATAGATGACGTCAGTGAACAACTTCTGGAAGTTCTGATACTCCAAATTAAGTTTGCATAAGGCATCAGCAAATTCGTCAGTGGTTGTTTTCTTTTCAATTTCATTCAGTATGGCAGAAAAGGTTTTGCAAAAGCGAGCCCGAACTCCTGCAAAAAAAAACCCCAACATTTATTCAATTATTGAAAAATTGATTCCCAAGTAGTTGATGAACATACTGTTTCACGAAAATATTCAAGCGAAACAGTTTTACTTTTTATTCTGTTCGTACTCGTGTAGACCTGGGCTATTTGTTGCGGATGCAAATGTAAACACAATGAAAATTCAAGTACTTTAAAAGTCGAATATTTTAGATATGGGGAAGCCCATATCTGTTCTTGTTATTGTAGTTTTATACTAGTAGTTCAAACATGACGAAAACATTAATTTCTTTTTTACTTTTCATTCAAAGTTAATCAATGATATCCTTTTTTATCTCATAAGCAGAGTTGAAACTAATAAAACAAGGTTACACAAAACATACTTTTTCATTATCGAATCATTGATTTAAATTATAATAAAAACCTTTAATGTCCTTGATTTTAAAATATTCCTTCAGACAATCTCTTATTATTCCATGGATATCAAGTCGGTCATCTGAGATTTGCGAGATCAAGTGACGATGAAAAAACGTTTGCAATATATCCTTAGCTTCGTCTTCTGCTGACCCTTAATCACACACAAAAAAATTATATCAACAAAAGTATTTCAAATAAATCCACACATATGTTAACCCATCTCTTACCATTCACTATCTATACCTAATACTGATACAGCTTCTTCTAAATTAAACGAGCCCGGAATGTAATTCAAATCAGTCAGCTTTTCTTCCAAAGCCTTTGGAAGTCTGTCTAAAAAGCCTTTGTAAATCGGCTCTACAAATAAAATGACGTTCTTAAGCATTGTAAACATTTACCGAATAAGCATTTTGTACGCAGTTTGTAAGCATTCACCAATGCATATAGAGAATTTAATATGCAAATAAAATCATTAAAAGTTTTTATTTTTTTTAAAAATAATTTAGTCATTATTGCCATTTGTTGAGAACAGAACTACCATTGTGAGTATTACCTATTTGTTCTTCTTTTGGGTAACATTCTGAGCTTAAAACTTTCAGTCTGTAATGACTTAGAAGATAGATAACTTCATCTACGTCCAGTGGTCCAATTTCTCCACCTGCCAAAAGCAATGCCAACGGAATACCTTCGCAAAGTTTTATTATTGCAGAAATCTTTCCTATGTCCGTCAGTGTTGGACTAACGCTCTTCAAAAGATCAAATGAATCTTCAAAACACAACTCTTGTAAGAAGAAGTCGCCGATTCGATCATCTTGAACTGGTATTTTTACAGTAGTTGTCACCAATATGCTTGTATTATTCAAGTTTGAAAGTGAACGTAGGATTTCAACAAACAAACCACAATCATAGTCTTTAACCACATCCTCTGCATTGTCAAAGACAATAACTAAGTGATATCGTCTTCCTAAAATATTTTTACAAATCAATGGAAGTAAAGATGTTAGATCTTCCAATACAATTGCTTCTTGCAAGAAAACACGAACTAATGATTGCAGAATTTCATTGGCGATTGTAACATTCCTTAGGTCAAACCAGAAAAACGGCCGTTGAAAATGTTTACAAAATTCTCTTGCAAGTGCTGATTTTCCAACCCCTTTGAATCCTCGAACTACAACCACTTTATGCTGATGAAATGTGTCCGTCAGGGCCTGAATTTCAGATAATCGGCCGACAAAGGAAGCCATTGACACGACAACGTTATTACACAACTTGATGAGGGTTGCGTAATTTGAGATGTTTGTTTTTCGATTGCTACATGTACACAAGTAGTGTTATGATATGCACATATTCTGCCTTACTTGCATTGCATACGATTAATAAACATGACGTGTCTCCTAAAATAAACACTTGAAATGAAAAGTCCTGTTGAGCATTGAGCATTTTTCTGAGAAAGCATTGTCTTAAAATAAATCAATTAAAAGGTTCATGAAAAAGAAAACTGCAAAACAAGCTTACTGATTCAATTTCCCCTCTTTTCTTCGTAAAATGTCTACCTTGTTTTAAACTCTGACAATCTCGATGCCACCTAGCGGGATGCCGTGTTGTTAGGGCTTACACCCAATGACGAGAGATAACTCTTCTGTCACGAAATAGCCAACCTTTGTCAAAATACATTTATCAAAATAATGTTGAAGTCTTCAAGTTACGAACAGTTTACTTAGCCATTGTTACACGAAAATGCTTCAAGGGCGTTCAAATAATATTCCTCATTAAAAGATTAACAAAATATCTACTCCTTACGTCATTGAAATAAGAAATTGATATCGATGTAGGTGTACGATTAATATATCAGTAATAATGTCACAACGGCACTATTCGTGTATAAATGATTTATAATATGATACATCACTAAAAAGAAAATAACATAATTTTATACTTTGAAATGTTAGACAAATAAACGAGATTCAAGGTCATGAATTTTTTTTCTTCTTTAAGCCAAAGGACCATGAAGCATTCTTAGACTTAAGTTAAAACTTTTACACTGTCGTATTCTCTTATGATTAAATACATCTCCAAAATGAACTGCTATAACAATCAATAATCCGTTGATATTTGCAGATTTATGATAAATATTCATGATGTGAATGATTGAAATTTCGATTTCAAGCTGAAATGCTCCATGGTCAAAAGTTGAAAATATACTGAGTGATTTTATTCTTAAAAGAAAAACAATGTTTGTTCTGGGAATTTGAAAGTTTTCAAATTGTGTGATAGCATATATTTGCAATAGATTTCCTAAACTTGTAATGTTAAAATATGCAAAATCTTCAAAGTAAGTAAATCTTCTTCTCTTGTTTTTCATACAAGTTTGTTGTATTTGTATCCTTTGTATATCTGTTTTTATTGAAAAGTGAACAAGACTAATACACAATAAAAACACAAAATAATACATAAAAATAGATATGTTTCTGTTCAACTTTCTTTAATTGATCCAATTTAATATAAATACATTTTACAGTGATTATTCATATAACAAAGGTAAATGAATTATATATCACCTCATCTTATTTTATTTCAAAAGGAGCAACAACTGGTGCCACTTTGATTTTGTATGATTTATTTCGCTGGCACAGTGAAGAAAAAAGGACTTAGGTTTTGCCTGTCGGGATAGCAAGATAACAAGAAAACGAAATAATTAAACCTTTTTTCCTGAATTATCAATTAATTGCAACTTCTATAAATTGACCACTACTGTTGACAAATGAAACAATATAATTAGTTTAATAATTGTTTTGGGGATCCATGGATTTTTCATACTAAAAACATTCGCTAGGATGTCCCAAATTGTTATAAAATGTTCGCACATAATAATGTTAAAGTTTGATAAAAATGAATTATGTGTCTTCTGACATTTAATCGAGGATTGAAATGTCGTTATCATCTTTGATCAGTCCATTCTGTCTGAATTTTTTCCAGTCCTATGTCGTTACACAAACATTCAAATAAATCTTTTAGTCGCTCATATTCACGACATCCCTGCTCGTGCGATATATGTGCATCTGAAAATTTACCTATGGCTGACTGGGCATTTCGAAGAATCCTAATACAACGAAGAATAATCAGCGTTGACGGTTTGTGCCGTATTGCTGCATCTTTTTGTCGCAGTGCAGACGTTATCAAATGTATGGCCTCTTCGTGTTTTTCGAGGCAAATTAAACATTCGGCTAATCGATATTGCAAATTAAGGACACCGTAATCACGTGACTGACTGTCACCCTGGCGATGAACAGCGTCCCGAAAATGTCTGACAGCTTCTTCATACATATTTTTCTCCATAAAAGCTTTTCCATAGCACTCGTTTAAAAGAGACCGAATATCCTCATATATATTACGAAATTCTACTGCTCTTTTCATGCTTTTGTCCAAGACTTCCAGCGCTTCGTCCGGTCTTCCAGTTTCAGTCAATATGTTTGCAACGTTTACCTCAGATAACGCTATGCTTTTCCATGCAGCATTTGTTTGGGTTTTGATTTCGAGACCACGTCTAAAATAGTATTCTGCCTGGGAATTGTCTCCCTTCTTTTGATACATTTCACCAACATTATTAAAGATAGAACCCATAATAGGGTGCATGTCGGTCCCAATAGCTTGTCGTCTGCGTCGTAATGCCTCCATTTGGTATTTTTCGCCTATGTCCATGTGATCTGAAAGAATCAACCGAGCGTTCTAATATGATCCTTTGATCATCATTTGTAAAGCAAAATCAGATATTGAATATCTTTATTTATTCATTTGTGGAATGAACAAACAGCTTACCTAGATCTAGATGAAACAATGCCAGGGTTTGAATTGTATTTAAGATGAGATTTTCTAAATACATCCCCAATTCTATCTCAACTCTTAGAGCTTCTTCAAGAAATCTGAAAATATAATGAAGAAAGAAAGGACAATTTTTATTTCGGCACTTTGATGTCAATTCACCTAATTTATTTTATGTTACATATTATGTTTTATTGAATCAGTCCAGTATGTAGTAAAAAAAATAATTTGACAGAACTTTATTCACAACTTACAGATCCGGCATTTTATTATATTCCTTATAAAGACAATTAAAACGAATGTTTTTAGTTATAGCTTTGATATTACTGCTTGTTAGTCTGAGAAATTCTTTTATAATAATTAAGTGGGAATATTCCTTTTTAAAAATACACTTTTGATTATTTAATAATCCGGCAGACGTGAACTAACTCAATAAATTATGCATGTATGTAACCATAATATACTAGTATTGCAATACTCTCAAAAGTAGAAACTTGTTCTGTTTCTCGTCATCGTATTTTGATGTTTTGGTTAAGACCTCTAAAGCCACCGAGCCTTACACGATAGCCTCTTGTGATTTCCCCTGGCACCCCAAGTTCCAACCCAGACCTTGATAAAGGAAAGCCAATGAACAGTCCCTCCATGTTGGTTTACTCTGTCTGATTCTTAAGGCGTTTCTATAGTGGTGTTCTCCGAGGATATAGTCCCCCTTATGGAACAAAAACAGCATGAAGTTTTAAAAATGAAAATGCATTGCGAAGATTTATACTGACGTTCATTGTTTTCGCCTAGATTCTAGCAGATGAGAGGGGAAATTGCCTATATATGAATTGATGTATATTAAGCTAAATATCAATATCATTTTGTTGTATTATTTAAATTGATGCCTTTTACTTCTATCCATGTTAAATGTTTGTCAGCAAATGACTGTTCTTGCTTAGCGCATGTCTATAAATACAAGATTATTCATAACCATGTGTGTAAGTAATACACTAAATAGCCAAATGAATATGCAAAACCTAAGACTGTATCACAATTACATTTTATGATAAGAGATGCATGTTGATTAGTTCAAATCAAATGAGTTTTTGGCAATTCGAAATTTATTATAGGTTCCTATTTTCCTCATCTATTAAGGAACCCATTAGTAAAACAAACAAAAAATAAATCGCATTAAATTTATCTTACTTTTATGTTGGTGATAACTCTTCCTAACCCAGCGAGGACGTTGGATGTGTCGTAATTGTTCTTGTGTTGTTGGGTTAGACGTAAACATTCTTTGTAGAACATCATTCCCATCTCTTAAACGAAATGACACATGCATATAAGTCAGTATAGCGGATAAACTTATGAAGATAGCAAAGAAACTGCAAATTAGGATCGCCTACCATAAGAGTCGGGAGAGTTAAAAAGAAAGGCTGGAGTGGACATATTAAACTGGAAGGAGGCAATGTTGACGAAAACTTGGTATGTGTCACTGGTACAGTGGAAAACGTCCGTTAATAGCTTATTGAAGTTTTGCTGTTCGATGTTTAGTTGACACAGCGCCCACTGGTACTCGGATGTGAACGATCTGTTCTCGAGCTCCTGAAGAATTTCCGAAAAGATTCTGCAAAATCTTCCACGTACCACTGCAAATTTAAAAAAAGTATACCCTATATGATTTCTATTCCTGTTAAATATTTAAACTACAGTTATACGGACGTAAAAATATGTTAAATAAGTCATTAGTCCTGTCAACATTCTCGACAGGTCCATTTAAGGATTGTCGTTTGTATGTTCATGAACACAAGATCGGGATCCAGTTTTGCATTATTTTATTTACCGCATTTTAAACAAACTTGTTTCATAAACTCACTAGGTAAATCCTTAATCAACATGTATTCAGATATACAGTCTCGTAAGATTCCGTGGATATTAAATCTTTTGTGAACACTGTATTTTTGGATAACATGGCGATTCACTGCGTTCCTAAAATGTTCAGTATTCGTGCTCTCTGGACCTGCAGTAAACAAAATCATTTGATGGACTGATTAATTAATTAAAAATGGTAGCTTTAGTCACATTCAGAATTCTATATCGTGATTTCTTTAATCAAGTCATCAATAACGAACATGGCAGTTTTAATTTGTATCCTTGATAATGCTTAAGGAGGCTGGGTGGTCAACAAATTAACAATCAGATCTTCCTTAAATTTTTGAATATGATTTGTTTAGCTAAAACGTTTTATAAAGTAAAGAAAAAACCCATACATTTTCACTTTGAAATCTAACCTCTATACAGAGCTCTTCTTTACAAGGAAATCCATAAAGTCTAAAAATGGCCACGATCATCCAGCCCTCTTAATTGATTAAATCATAAGCAAGGTTTCATTGTTCCCATATAGTTTACTTTATTCTTAACACGTACGCAATACTGGATATTTACCCATTATTTTCAATGCCTCTTTTTCATCAAATGTTCCTGGAATGTAATTAATCATAGACAGCTTCTCCTGCAGTGGTTTAGACAGGCGTTGAAGGAATGCAAGATAGACTGGAGCTGTAAACAGAATCAGTTGAATGACAAACGTTTTAAAGAGGCTAGATGGTCAACAAAGTACCCATCAGATCTACCTTAAAATTTTTGACATGATATTCGTACCGTATACTATTAGTTAGAAAATATTTAAGCTTTGAAAAGTTTCATATATATCTATAAAGAGATATTCGTCTCGAGGAAATTAATATAGTCTTAAAATGACCAAAAAACTTCCAGTCCTCTTTATTAGTTTTTTAGTTAATCTACCGAAAAAAAGAGGTTAAAAGTATATTTTATTTTACCTACTCTTTCTGTGCTTGGATAAAACTCCTGACTCAAAAGTTTCAGTCGACATTGACTCAGCAGATATATAATATCTTCCATAGTTAAGTCCCCTGCGTCAAGTTCGGCTGCGGTCATTTGAAGAACAAGTGGTAAGCCTTCACATAAGTCGACAATTTTGTAGAATTTTTGGTCCTTCTCTAAAGACGGACAAAGTTTGCAGAGCAAGTCCTGTGAGTCTTTTAACGACAATGGATCCAGTGTCATTTCAAAGATATCGGGATTTTTGGCAAGTGGAAGTTTTGTTGTTGATGCCACTAGTATTCGAGTATTCTTTAGACTAGCCAGCGAGTTAATCACCTTTTCCATGTATACAGATAGTTCGCCCTCTACAACGTCTTCCGTGTTGTCAAAGACAATGAGATGTTTCTTTTGGGAGACGTTGAGTGTGGTAGAAATTCTCTCAACCAAGCCGTCAAATACTACATGAATGTCCTCATGGCGTATTAAACTTAGGCTTTCTTTTAAAATTGATATTACGAGGGGTTCCAAAATTTTGATTCCCTCGCCTACGTTTTTTAGGTCCACCCATTCCACTTCAAAATCTTGAATCCTGTGGCAAATTTGACGAATTAAGGAAGACTTGCCTACTGCTCTTAGTCCATACACTATGGCAACTGTTGATGAGCTTTGAGAAATCAATCTGTTCGTGATGTCTTGAATTTCTTTTACACGTCCAACGAAATCATCCATTATGCAATTTGTAATTGAAGGTACGGTGAAATGAAAATGCCATTTTCCATGGATTCAAGCAATTTTACAATGTGATGAAAAAAAGACTTAAATCATACGTATGTTCTATATCATTTTCATCAATTCTGCATCAATTAAAAAAAAAAGTAAATAAACTAGAATTTTCACAAAATACACATTGTCTTCAGATAAAATAGCATTGCGCCATGTCTCTTCCAAGCCTTCGTAGTTCCATGACTGTGCAGCTTAGCATGACAAATACTTCCGCAATTTTCAAAGACTGTCGTTAAAGTACATTGAAATGCACTCGACTCGGGAATTAATTTAAAACATGTTAAAACTATCAATTATATATCTGTGTCAAAGTACAGTCAAGAAAACACAGACATTTTATCTTTACTGTGTGTGTAATGATCTAGAATGCTTGTATTTTGTGCAGTGTTATCATTTAGTGCGGCTACTAATAACCAGCTGATCTTTTATCATGAAAGCTCATAGTAAGAGGAGTAAAATACCCTGTAAGAGGAAAGATGCAACTGATAAATTGAATAATTAAGCAAAATAACTGATACGGTGCCTTTTCATTACAAACTATATATAAAAACCATGAATAAATACTCCGTTATATATATATATATATATATATATATATATATATATATATATATATATATATATATACAATAAACTGTGCATGTTCTGTGTCAAACCCAACCTGAATTTTATTTTTACTGTTAAACTTAGCCAAATTTGAAGCATATAGGATATAAATTTCAAAAACTTCTTCAAGCACACATATTTAGATAAACGATTCCATGATCAGTTGTTTGACTTACTGTGTTATCTCGCTTGCAATACTTTTAAAGTGGTATGGGACACCTCCATATTGTGACCTACTTCCTATCGAAATTAACAATAAAATCAAGCATAATTTTATAATTTTTTTTTTTTAACAAAATTTTATACCTAACAGCGTAGCACAGTGTGTTAGAACGTTGATCTAAAATTATTCAAATAGAACGATTCTAAACAATACTTGATAAAGAAATTATACGTTCCGTGTACATGTATGACATGAATATCTCGCCAATATGTATATTTAAAAACTTATATAAGACGAGAAAATGAAGAGAAATACCATAAAAACAACCTTAACACAAGTGACAGAAAAGGAAATAAAGATATAATATAAAGTTTAAATGACATGAACCATGTGTCTTCTGACATTCAATCAAGGATAGAAATGTCGTTAACATCTTTGGTCAGTCCATTCTGTCCCAATTTTCTTCAGCCCTTCTTCGTTAAACAAACATTCAAATAAATCATTTAGTCGCTCATATTCACGACATCGTTGCTCGTGTGATATGTGTGCATCTGAAAATTTACCTATGGCTGACTGGGCATTTCGAAGAATCCTATTACAACGAAGAATAATCAGCGTTGACGGTTTGTGCCGTATTGCTGCATCTTTTTGTCGCAGTGCAGATGTTATCAAATGTATGGCCTCTTCGTGTTTTTCGAGGCAAATTAAACATTCGGCTAATAGACATTGCAAATTAAGGACACCGTAATCACGTGACTGGCTGCAACCATGGCGCCGAACAGCCTCCCAGAAATGTCTGACAGCTTCTTTATACATGTTTTTCTCTATAAAAGCTCTTCCAAAGCACTCGTTTATAAGAGACCGAATATCCTCATATATATTTTGGAATTCTTCCGCCCGTTTCATGCTTCTGTCCAAGACTTCCAGCGCTTCGTCCGGTCTTCCAGTTTCAGTCAATATCAGTATGAAAGAATCAACCAAGCGTTCTAAAATGATCCTTTGATCATCATTTGTAAAGCAAAATCAGATATTGAATATCTTTATTTATTCATTTGTGGCATGAACAAACAGCTTACCTGGATCTAGATGAAACAATGCCAGGGTTTGAATTGTATTTAAGATGAGATTTTCTAAATACATCCCCTATTCTATCTCAACTCTTAGAGCTTCTTCAAGAAATCTGAAAATGTAATAAAGAAAGAAAGGACAAATTTTATTCCGGCACTTTGATGTCAATTCACCTAATTTATTTTATGTTACACATTATGTTATATTGAATCAGTCCAGTATGTAGTAAAAAAAATAATTTGACAGAACTTTATTCACAACTTACAGATCCGGCATTTTATTATATTCCTTATAAAGACAATTAAAACGAATGTTTTTAGTAATAGCTTTGGTATTACTTCTTGTTAGTCTGAGAAACTCTTTTATTTTATAATAATTAAGTGGGAATATTCCTTTTTAAAAATACACTTTTGATTATTTAATAATCCGGCAGACGTGAACTAACTCAATAAATTATGATAATAGTATTGCAATACTCTCAAAAGTAGAAACTTGTTCTGTTTCTCGTCATCGTATTTTGATGTTTTGGTTAAGACCTCTAAAGCCACCGAGCCTTACACGATAGCCTCTTGTGATTTCCCCTGGCATCCCAAGTTCCAACCCAGACCTTGATAAAGGAAAGCCAATGAATAGTCCATCATTGTTGTGCCACTCTGCCTGATTCTAAATGCCTTCCTATAGAGATGTTCTCCGAGGATATAATCCCCCTAATAGAACAAAGGACCATAAATGTTTAATAATGAAAAAAAATTACTAAGATTCATACTTACATTGATATTGTTTTCTTATTGATTCTGGTAAATCTATATGAGTGAAAATGTCCTATATATGAATTGCTGTATACATCACGTTCTCTTCCCAATAAAGTTTATATAAGGATGGATTCTTTTCATATTTCATGTATTCAGAAAATGATGAAATTAAGCATGTAAAGATTTTAAGATATACACATTTCAATAACACAAAAAAGGTGTAGGGTAATCTTGCTTGATTTTCCTTGAAGGTCAATTGAAATGTCAATGCTAAAAATAGATTTTTTCCTTGTAGAAACACAGAAATTTCATTTGGTATCTTAAATTGATGGTTTAAGAAAAATAAAGATGATCAAATGTAAAAAAGCAACTAAAGTTAAAAGTTCTATGATAAAGCATGATATTTAGTAGTAAAAAACCGAACTTTTATTCTTGAATCCCACAAAATATTTATTCCGAATTTCCTCTGTACACTCTATAAATTGATATTTGGTTGTTCGCTAACCCCACTTTATCAATGATTATTTCGATATTATCATATATTCAGAATTTATTTTTTTTAGATTCATAGTAAAGATCCATATTAAGAAAAAAAATAACAGTAAAGAATTCATTGGGCATTCATGCATATAAGATTGTCAGATTAGCTCGAATTTCCTCATCTTTAAAATTTTCATTAAAAAAAATGAAAATATTTTCATGTACTTTCTAAGACAATAATTAATAAGGCCAGACAAGCAGTTGGATAATATATTCTTTATAAAATGTGATATTATGAATTATATCTGTTATTACAATGTTTAAAGTCAATAAATGTAAAATTCTCAGTCCGAATTTCCTCTGATACAAAATATATTAGATTAATTGATTTTAAAAAAGTAACATTTTTTTTTACTGTTATTATGTTATATTGCAAAACAAAGCCACAAAATGAAGCTGTATTAAGATTTTTTTATAAATGTATGATCAAACATCTCAAAAATGTACACTGAAATTTTATCTTGATGTTTACAATGAACACTTGGCTGATATGGTTTACAGATATCAGTGTAAAAAACGCTAAAAAATGCGAAATATTATCAACCATGCAAATTTTAAATTTTGTTCTTAAAAGGTATTGATAATATATATACTTGTACATGAAAAAATAGTACACCCAAAGCACTCGTTTGAAATTTTAGCTTTCAAAGTTTGATGCAAAATATTTGTTTATTAAAAGATGAATAGACTACATGGACCTTTTTTCACATTTCCGAAAGGAGATGGTGTATATCATCTTTGCTGTCTGATCTGTTATAAACAAGTTGTAAAAAATTGATTCTTTTCACATTTCTTATATTATCATAATCTTGATTTTTTTAATAATAATAATTGAGACTGTATATAATATTTTAACATCAAGAAATTAGGGGGTAATCTTCCTTGATTTTCTGTCAATGCCATTTGAAAGTCACTCCTTAAAATACTACATTTACACAGGTGAGTTTTTAAAATCTATGCATGTGAATTAACAACTCAGACTAAGCAAATATTTTTCACCACAAATTTAAAATTTGTTATTTATTATCAAACACAAATTCACATGTAATAAAATGATGAAAAGGAAACAAGAAAAACTTTATGCTCGAAAAATATTTATATATCTTCAATCCGAGTTTCCTCCATAAATTTTCTATGTGTTTCATAAACAGACCCAAAATTTCATTTTGATTTTTACAATGGAACATATATAGTCAAATATTTAGTTTTCTCTCTGAAGATATATCAAAGGTTCATGATTATGCTACACAGACAGTAAAACTGATATGAAGATCATGCAAATCATAAATAAAAAATTAGCCTGAATTTACTCTACATTTCAAAAATCATGAATATACAGAAAATTGATTAATGTCCAAAACAATTAACAGTTTTATACCCAATAAAATAACAATTTGAGTCGTAATTGTTCATGAGTTGTTGGGTAAGGCGTACACATTCTTTGAAGAACATCATTCCCATCTCTTAAACAATATGAAACACCTGTAGGTTTTGGCAGCAGATTTTAAATTAATTTACAAAATAGAACTTAGAGAATGAGGATCACCTACCGTAGGAGTCGGGAGAGTTCAATAGAAAAGCTAAACTGGAAGGAAGCAATGTTGACAAAAATCTGGTATGAGTCACTGGTACAGTGGAAAACATCAGTCAGGAGTTCTGTCATTGCTGTCATTGAAGTTCTGTTGTTCCATGTTTAGTTGACAAAGCGCCCGCTGGTAGTCGGATGTGAACGATTTATTCTCGAGCCCTTGAAGGATTTCCGCAAATGATTCTGCAAAATCTGCTACGCACCACTGCAATTCAAAAAGTACCATGTATGTTTTCTATTATGCTTTCAATATTTGAAGTACAGGAATACGGACGTACAAAAATGTTGAAGAAAGTATTATCCTTTGGTTTAGGGTCACGTATGTAAGATTGTAGTCCAGTTTTAATTCTAATTGCATTACAAACACAATGATTCATTAACTCACAAGATAAGTCCTTAATCAACAGGTATTCAGATATACAGTCTCGTAGAATTCCATGGATATTGAATCTTTTGTGAACACCGTATTTTTTTTATTACATGGCGATTCACTGCGCTTCTTAAATGTTCAGTATCCGTGCTCTCTTGGCCTAGAGTGAACAAAATCAATTAACTGACTGATTAATTAATCAAAAGTGGTTGCTCTGGGTGGAGCCATTTCCAAGTATAGAAGGGCGAAAATAACACGGGGCGAAAATAACCCTTCATCATGTCAATGGCGAACATATCAATTTTAAATTGTATCCTTGCAAATGCTTAAGGAAACTTGGTGGTCAACAAATTAACAATCAGATCTTCCTTAAATTTTTAGATACCATCAAAGAGGGTTGCATTAGCTCTATTTCAACATTCTATATCTCATCAAATGATGTCACTTATTGTGTGCACAACTGTAATTAATTTGAACTGTACCTAACCAAAACTTGTTAAAGGAAACTTTGTTGTCAACAAATTAACAATCAGATCTTCCTTAATTTTTTAGATACCATTTACTTAGCTATAAAGTTTTATATAGCAAAGAAAAAAATCAATACATTTTGTGCTTTGAAATTGAACATTTTGCTCTAGCTCTATTCACAGCTCTTCTTTTCAAGGAAATTGATATAGTCTAAAAATGGCCACTATCATTCAGCCATGTTAAATGATTATATCTTTGAAATTGAAAGTCAAACCAAGACTTTATTGTTCCGGTTCCCATATAGGTAACTATATTCTTAACATGTATACATTGCTGGTATTTATCCATAATTCCCAATGCCTCTTTTTCGTCAAATGTTCCTGGAATGTAATTGATCATAGACAACTTCTCCTGGAGCGGTTTAGACAGGCGGTGGAGGAATGTAAGATAAACTGGAGCTGTAAACAGAATAAGTTGAGTGACAAACGTTTTAAAGAGGCTGAATGTCAACAAAATATCGATCAGATCTACCTTAAATTTTAAGACATTATATTCTTACCATAAACTATTAGTTAGAAAACAAAGGATCCAATCATTTAAGCTTTAACATTTGAATAGTTTCACATAAACAGAGAGAGACAGAGACAGAAACAGACAGAGACAGACAGACAGAGACAGACAGAGACAGACAGAGACAGAGACAGAGAGACACATAGTCCGAAATATCTGACGTTTTCCTGGCTTTTTTAAAGATTTTGATATTTTACATGCCAGGAAAACGTCAGAACCGGCGCCATTACGAAAACTGGAAATTCATCGCCTCCAACTGGAAGCGGCATTCTAGACTCGATTTTAAATATATGTATCTAAAGTCAATAATACAGCTTAAAATATAATTTTACTGCACATTCGATAATCACAGTGATAAACAATAGTGTTGTTGACCTATTCTCTCGCGAGATTTCAAAAATACACGAAATCAAAACAAATCACAACAGTTCGATAGAAAGTCTTCAACAGCCTGTTTATGGGATGTAAGGACCCATACAAGCGATATTAGTTAGCAGCAAAATTATCGTTTTATTAATTGGTTGTGAGTGAAACATTTGATTCAACTCGTAAATATTTAAAATCGAGCCGAGAATGCCGCCTCCAGTTGGAGGCGGCGAATTTCCAGTTTTCGTAATGGCGCCGGTTCTGACTTTTTACTGGCATGTAAAATATCAAAATCGTTAAAAAAGCCAGGAAACGTCAGATATTTCGGACTAAGAGACACAGAGAGAGAGAGGGCTCTTCATCTCAAGGAAATTAATATAGTCTTAAAATAGCCACTAGCTTCCAGCCCTCTTCATTAACTTTACAGTTAATAAACCAAAAAGACGCCCAAAAAAGCATTTTTCACCTAGTCTTTCTGTGTTGGGATAAAACTCCTGACTCAAAAGTTTCAGCCGGCATTGACTCAGCAGATATACAATCTCTTCCACAATTAAGTCCCCTGCGCCAATTTCGGCCGCGGTCATTTGAAGAACAAGTGGTAAGCCTTTACATAGGTCGACCATTTTGTAGATTTTTTGGTATTTTTTCTAAAGACGGACAAAGTTTGCAGAGTAAGTCCTGTGAGTCTTTTAACGACAATGGATCCAGTGTCATTTCAAAGATATTGGGATGCTTGGCAAGTGGGAGTTTTGTTGTCGTTGTGGCTAGTATTCGAGTATTCTTTAGACTAGCCAGCGAGTTTATCATCTTTTCCATGTATACAGATAGTTTGCTCTCTACAACGTCTTCCATGTTGTCAAAGACAATGAGATGTTTCTTTTGAGAGTTGTTGAGTGTGGTAGAAATTCTCTCAACCAAGCCGTCGAATACTACATGTCCTCATGGCGGAATAAACTTAGGCTTTCTTTTAAGATTGATATTACTAGGGGTTCCAAAATTTTGATTCCCTCGCCTACGTTTTTTAGATCCACCCATTCCACTTCAAAATCTTGAATCCTGTAGCAAATATGACGAACTAAAGAAGACTTGCCTACTGCTCTTAGTCCATACACTATGGCAACTGTTGATGAGCTTTGAGAAATCAATCTGTTCGTGATGTCTTGAATTTCTTTTACACGTCCAACGAAATCATCCATTATGCAATTTGTCATTATTGCTTACATTAAAAGGTATGATAACATGAAAAATTCATGTTATTTGGATTCATGCAAAACTGCAAAGTGCACAAATCCTGAATTATACGTACGTTTTAGATCCTTTTTATCAATTTTACATTAATTAAATCAATAAAGTAAATTAGAATTTTCACAAAACTAGAATTTTCGCCATATCTTTTCAAATCCTTCACGAATATAAACTTGCATGTGCAGCTTAGCGTGTCAAATACATCCGCAATTTTCAAAGGCCATCGTTAATATACAGTCGAATGCACTCGGCTCAGTGAGGATATAATTTAAACGGGTATGGTAACGATTGTGGTCAAAATTTATTTTTCCGTTTTCAATGCTTACAACGCTTCAATACGGCATTTCTAATAGTCAACCAGAATTTGAGGTCATACTCTAAAACCTGGCCTGGCCCCATTTGCCTGGCCGGGCCTCACTTTTGACCTCGGCTTGGTCCCAATTTTTGGCATGGCCTGGCCTCAAATTTGGCCTCTACAAAAATGTTTGGATTCAATTTTATTTTTATATTTTCTTAACATATTTGATGATTTTATTGATTTTTTAAATTGATTTATGTTCAAACCAAATGAAACGTCACACTAGATAGCTTTTAGTGTCTTATAGTAATATTTCTATTGAAACATAATAAGTTATATATATGACTGCATGTAAAAGTGATTGATTCTAGTAGATTTTGATACAGTCTGTTTTTAAATTCTAAAGAACTTTAAGATTGTGATACAAGTACTGCCATTGTATTACCATGGAATATTCTTTTCAATGTACTCAACTCAAAATGCTCTCAGGATCGGCCAATGCCTCTATCAAATACTTTTTTGTGAAAAACAAATTATGGTAGACACCAATTTGGTTTATTCTTACCAGCATTAAAGGTCACAAAATGTTGCTTTCTTCAAATTTGACATCGAAGTTCCAAAGGAGAAAAAATGTTTCCTAAATATACAAACAACACGTGCATGAAACTCTACCTTAATCAAAAGGTGATGATTGATTACATGTACCAATGCTGAATCAAGTTATCGAGGGATGCAATGGGCATACTCTACAACCTAACCTGGCCTGGCCCCATATTGCAATGTAAGAGTAGTGTTGTACATGCATATCATATGTATTTATTGTGTGTGTAAATATGGATAAAATCAATGAACCTCAATCAGTCAGGTCACTTGTTATATATTTTTTTCCATTAGTTATCTCTTAAACATCAAATGATCAATAAAAATTCAATGAAAACTATTTGAAAATGTGAGAGAGAAAAAAATTAATTTGAGGCCAAAATTTTTGAAGAGAGAAAATTTAGGGTCAGGCCAAAATTTGAGGCCAGGCCAAAATCTGGGGCCAGGCCAAATTTGAGGCCAAAAGTGAGGCCAGGCCAGGCCAGGTCAGGTTTTAGAGTATGCCCAATTTGAGTTTTAAGCGAGATAGAAATCACAATTCTTTGTTATTTTAACAAATTTCATGTCATTTTTTGTTTTCATTTTGAATGTTGAAAAGAAAATCGAAAATTAATTCAAGCGCTAGGATCTGTTTATTTATGTTCAAAATTAATTAGCAGCGAGAAATTTCAGCTTGAAAAGCAGCTTTTACCGGTATATTGAATCAATGTAAGTAAAAACATGGCACGGACCTTATTTACATAACAAAGAATTGTGAGCGTTTCATTTTCCTGATAACTCTACGACTTACACTCAAAGTTTGGTTTAACATTAGAAATGCATTACTAAAGCATTGTTAACAAAAAATTGAAAAATAAAATTTTAACAAAATCGTGACCATGTCCCTTTAAAACAACATATTTAATATGATGATATCTAGTATTAAAGTACAATTAACAAAAACAGACTTTTTATCTTTACTTTGTGTAATGATCTAGAATACATTCATTTATGGTGTTATCAATCAATGCGGTTACTTACAATGACCTGTTCTTTTATCCTAAAACTTCATAGTTAGAGGGGGAAATACCTCGTAAAAAGAAAGAGGAAACTGGCCATAAAAAAATAAAATGAATGTTAGTTTAATGTGTCGAAGCAAAATAACTGATAGGGTAGTAAATGAACAACCTTAATTACAGAACGAACGTTCACTACAAACCATATATTAAAACTATTATCAAATATTCTACTTTATTTATACAACAAACTGTACCTGGTCTTTGTCAAATGCAACCTGAAATTTCTTTGAACTGTAAAACTAATAGACATTTGCAACAAATAGGATATCAATTTCAATTACTAAAGCACTGATATTAAGATACACGACTCCGTGATCAGTTGTTTGACTTGCCATACGGAGTTATCTCGCTTGCAATACTGTTGAACAAGCAACAACATTTTTTTTCTTAGAGGAAATTCAAGGTCGGTTTTACTTTCACGTAAAAGTATAGTCTGAAATATCTGATGTTTTTCTGGCAAGTAAAACATCAAAATCATTTAAAAAGCCAGGAAAACGTCAGAAAAAGAAGGGAGACAGACCATCGATTAAAAGATTTTTCTTATTTCAACTTTTTCTAAAGTCTTGCTTTTACCTCTATCAATAAAATATTTTAGGTGTATTTAGCATTCTCATTTAGAATTTACCTCTCGTCCCAAATTGCATGACAATATAAAGAAAAATTTAAAGAGTTGTTTGACTTTTTTTTAATTACAGTGAATAGTGTAAAAGGGCGCATAGTCTTAATATATACATGTATTAAGCACTTTTCCATACCATAATGAAAATTAGGTACATCGCAGATCATTAATATTAGTAATTTTTTAGTGTTGGAAAATTACGTATATAAGAATCATAATTGTCGCAAGGGTAACGGGTATTCGGTTTCCAAATTCTAATCATGTCTAAATTAAAATTATGATAAGTTAGAAAGCAGTTCAAGTCATAAATTGCGAGATTTATTACCGAAGAGTTTTCGACTATCAGTGAATGTAAAATCTATAGTTCCTATTTGTACAAAGGTGTATATCAATTAAATTTATAAATATTAATTTTAAAATGCCAATTTTTGGTCTTTTACCATCTTCAGTTGGAGCAAGCGTGAATCTTTTAAATTTGTGTTAAGCCTCTAAAACTATTTTTTTCAGACTGTTAAAGACTCAACTATATTTCACATTTTTTCGACGTGTTTTTCTCCAAAATTGTTTATTCTTTTCAGCATAACGTTTTCCCGGCCTCAAGTATCGTAAGTTCTTTGATTTTACAAGTTGAAAGTAAGAAATTCTGAAATATCATGAATTATTTGTCAATTTAAAAAAAAAATTAATGAAGATTATATATTTCAAGGAATGTCCGGCCTTCAAATATTTCGCACATTCTTGTTGGGGGTCCTTGAACAAATCAAACAAAAAGATATGTCATATTGTTTAAAACGTTGCAAAATCATCCGTACTGACACCTTTTCTCTCTATTATACGTGCATAAATTTTGCAGAAATATGAAATCATTTATGTACTTAATTTCTAGTAAGAAGTCTTTCCTTCTGATCTGTTATGGTTGCCGACACACAAAAAGTCCAAATTTCGAATGAGATAGAAGTGTATTCTTCTTTAATGTGATGACTTATAAGCACATGCTAATTCTGGAAGAAAAAGGGAAGTAGAAGGAAGCTTTAATAAGATTTCTGAAATCTGCCTTTTAATAACAAGATACTAGTATCTACTTATTATCGATCCTCTAATATATGGGGCATATGAGAAAGCCTATTTTTACGAATAAGAGCAAAGAACTATTGTTGAATATTCTTTACATTCATCCCAAAGTCTATAAGATTTCCGGAATCAATCCCATAAACTTTTATCTCATCAAAAAACTCAAACATTGCTATGGTAATTGACCAAAATGCAATGAATACAGGATATTTTTAGACATCTACTATTCGAAAACAGTTTTATAATTCAATGAATGATAGCAACACAGAAAGAACGTATGTCTTTTGACTTCCATCCAAAAGGACTTCAACAGCCGAAGGCTCCCGTTCCTACTGAAAATAGACACTTTATCTGCGATTCGAATGCCTTTCACCTTGAAAAGTGAATTCCTTTCTATTTTAGTGACAATCGTGTTGAAAGCATAATTTCTCTTTTGCACTACTAAAACTACACTAAGGCAACCCCCATTACTCACAGAATTATCATTCTGGCAATAGAGAAAGTGCAATCGAGACAGCAAGAACGAGTTAAAAAACGACAGTCAGAGGACGAAGGGAGAACTACTTCAAAAAGTTAATTTCAATTTATGGCGGTGTTATAACAAAAAAATATGGCAACAAAATGGCGAGACTATTTCATGTATTTTTCTGTTAAATATCGTCATCATGTCATAAAAGAAATAGAATATAAACCACTTAGAATGATTAATTCTCTAGATTCGGAAGCAAGACTTTAGGCCAAAGATATCGAACTATCATTAATTCAATTTACATCGTTCAGAAATGTCACTGCATTAGATTTGAATTTTGAGTACTGTTTTGAAAAAAAAATTAAACCCAATCAGCAGTGAAAATTACAAATAATGTTTTAAAGTGTGCATAACGTGCATTATTGCATGTGATTGATCCGCCCAACACTTTTAAAAATAAAGATGTCAAAGGATCAACTGGGGTTTACGGTGTGAATGACTGGCTGTTCGTTGAGGCTGTCTTTCACTTCATCGATTGCTAGTGGATTAGTTCTTCGGTCATCAGCCGTTCGGCAAACCCGAGCTCTCTCATTCCAACGGTCTTTTCACTTTTTTTTGATGAATTATCTTCAAATTTGCATGCAACCCTGTAATCTTCTGGATCTTTTCATCTCGTGGCTCTTTCGCTTCTCTCGCTCCCTCAATCGCCTTTTTTCTTACATGTCATCGAACTATGATGTCTAAAACGTTTGTTGTTGCGAGGCAGGTTTTGGTTCCATGATGATATTGTTGTTGGTGAACACCCGGTGCGGTTGACTATGATTTCCCTTTCATGGCTGACTTAGTTCTGCTGTGATTGGTGCCTTGCAATATTTTCACCTGAAAACCCGTGGTATAATAAAACAATCAGATGTAGTTCTACTGGTTGTAAAAGACATGCTTTGTTTCTGAGTCATTCAGACAATTCAGATAATTCACATTTGTTAACACCTACTCGCTCCATTATGAATTCATCATCCAGTTGCATTTTCAAACAGACAGACAAGACACCTACTCAAATATCAATGAATAGTTTCGCTGCTGGTGTTGTGAATAAGGAGTATGCAGTTGTCTGAAAATAAACTATCAACTGCAGATATAAAAGTATTTCGGGCCTTTGAGGGGAAGCGTTCATAGTTCATTGTCCTCCATTTGTCCGCCCCTCTAAGGTCCCTATGGGTGACAGAAATCAATGCGATTTGACCCAAAACTCCCCTGTCCACAACTGACCTTTTGTCGACTTGTGGAGATGAAATGCCGATACAGTGCTTTTTTCACAGCCTCTGAATGAGCTTTCCATCTGCCCTGAGTGCTGTGAACGAGAGGTCAACAGCCTAGGCGGTCACGAATCCTTCCTTCCTGTGATCAATATACCTGCCTTCTATATGAGAGCAGTCTCCTTAGCGGTAGGGAAAAAACTCGAGCTTTCCTGCATGACCTCTCCAGGAAAATTCAATGAACTGCGAGGGAGAAATGTCGCGATCGAGTTACACTACGCACAATTTTTTTCTTTTTCTCTTTTCTTTTCTATTTTGCATTCTTTATTTACTTGTTCATTAATTTATCTTTTAATTCTCTCATATTTTGAATTTGATTTTTTTCGTATTTGTTTTTCTATTTTTTTTTCTAATCGCAAAATTCTTGACTTAAATTGTCGATGACCGCCTCCAATCGGTATGCGGCGCATTTGTTTTTATAATTTTGACAGATTGGCTGAGAAACTGCGACATACTTCTGTTTTACTATGCGTGTTGAAGCTCCCGTTACTAAATTTTTGTTCACCTTACTCGAGATCCACGTGCCTGATTTCCACACGTAAATATGTATTTTTATACATCATAGAGATTTATTTACAGTAGGAGGGCGACATGTAGGAAAATGTAGGGAGTTCATTGTGTCTGTTCGGTTTAGCCTACATTTGGCTTTACCTCAACCAAGAGACATCTTGATATATAGCATCATGGGAAGATAAAAGCTACAACCACTGTATTGATCCTCCCAAACTCGATGCCTGCAGACATGGATTTAAATTGTTCTTGATTTATTTCTTAGATCCTTGGGGGAAGAAGAACTACGGGAGTTCAGTTAACACGTCAGACCTTACGTCCGTTATGGTTATCTCATGGTGATCACTAATTCGCAACAATAGTCAGTCAACAAAGCCCCCCCCCCCCCCCTTGCAAATAAAAAAAGTATGTGACGCAGATCTATAGACCTTGAAAAATTGACGTCATGAATAAGAATGATGAAAAATACCACATGGCACAACTAACCTAATATAGTCAGACATTTCGTTTGGGAGGATTATCCATTATCGAGGTTTATACATGTACTATGTTTTGAAACACAGAACTGAGTAGTAATTGGCTTCATGGCCATGCATGTTGTTACAAATATGACCTAGCATTTTTCTTATTTGATAAATCATTTTTTTTTAATGATTTTATTTTCATGTTTACAGCAAGATCCAGCAAAATAATAAAAGTTACGTGTGATCGGCAAATATAGAAATATATTTGGATCAAATCAAGGTTGGAGACTCATGAAGCAATCATTTGGACTTAAGACTAGGATAGTCCAGTCCTCGGAGAAAATCTCGCCATGATACCAGAATGGTCGTCATACTGTAAGTGGACAGTGACGTATTATATCAATGGGTGATGTACGAGCCACAGAATCGGTAGCTGTACCGATTTATAACAGTACGCAACTCACCGACAAAGATTAAAAATGTGACGGGAAAAATACACTTGTAATTAAACAGCTTATCGACGTCATAATGATATTGTGAGCAACTGAAAACGGAAACGGAAGCATGAAAAACAATCACCGTCAAAGAACCGGAAAGGTCGGGCTGTGTTTATTATGTCACTACAACAGTTTATCAAAACTGGGTGGCTGATTTTTCTTCAGCCAAATGGCCTTTGTTAATTTCTTCCTAATGTGGTCAATATTTCCTCAATAGTCCTCTTGGTGTATTATTTTGGTTAATTATGTAAATAGATGGAGTCCAGACAGCCCCAGACAAGAATTATTATACTGTCTCCTCAAGACCTATGCATCTGGGTTAATTTTTGTCAAACGCAGGTGTAACAATACACTTTGTTCTTTTATTGACCAATTTCGATGCTTTGACAGAACAATTTCAATGACAAACACAATGAATTATTATACTGGGCATGTATTTCAAGGTGACTACTCCATTGTTCGAAAAGCAGAATAAGCACAAACATTTTTATTGATTTGCAGTGTCCCAGATATATATCCTTGGGACAAAATGTACTGACAAATATAAGGTAAAACGAGAGAGAGAGAGAGAGAGAGAGAGAGAGAGAGAGAGAGAGAGAGGAGAGAGAGACAGACAGACAGACACAGAGAGATCTTGTCTAGACAGAATCCATTGTCAATTTTCATATTTGATGCCCCTCGGGGCTGACATACGTCCATTTTGGTTCGGAATCTGATTTCATAAAGAACCACGTGAACTGTCAGGTCAAATACATCAGAAATGAGTATCCCCGCTGTAATTAGTGACGTATTGTTTCCAAGATGGACGCAGTCTCATTTTGTTCCGAGATCCCCAATTACCGTTATATCAAGCATGCGATGTGCCTTTCCTTTGTCATGAAGCCCAGCAACAGGACTGTTCATATCTCAAATGAACTCTCTGTCCAATATTTCTTTTAATATCTTGTAGTTATTAAAACTTTATTCATATTTCGTCTCCTAGATGAACCCAGGGACAGCGATAGCGACAGAGAAGAATTTTAATATATTTTTTTTTATAATTAACAAATAAAATGGTTTATGATAAAAAGCTTAAGATTAACATCATGAATATCATACGCACTTTTGAAATAAAAACCTTGATCTCAATTTGTTAACAAACAAGAAATCATCTCAAATCAACAGGATGAAACTGTACGGCTCAATAACAATAACAGTTAATCGGGAAAAAGTACACATTTTCACATGTTCTTATTTTGACATGTACATATTTTCATAAAAAGACAGTCACTGACCAATTCCCGCCACAAAGATTTGAATTTTAATCTTTAGATGAATTGATTTGCATTTAAAAATAAATAAAATGTATTTTTATTCTTTAAGACTAGCCGATTACTATTTCGATTACTATCCTTGCCATCTAGTTAGTATTCCATCGGGGGAAAAGGGGGGGGGGGGGTCTTAAGCCAAACATTAAACACTTTGTGTCACCGAATATAGCTTTACAAAACTTAAAATCTGTACATCTCATGTTTTACTCAGATTCTTTAATTTCCTGTGTGACTGTTCGACAAATGTTTGGATGTTCTCGATCTAATTTCAGGAAACCAAGAGGAAGGGGTCTCTGAACTTTGATTTTATGGAATAGGTGTGCAGGTGCTTTATATGTTTCGAAAATTAGAATTAGTGAAATTGTTTCTAAATCTAACAATAACATAACACTGGCATTAAGAATCCTTTTCTTTGATCTATAGACGTCGTTGCACTTTCGGAGTCAATGAAACAATGAAACTTTAAGTGGGTATGACTGTAGTGATCATTGCGGGTCATGAAGTTTGATTTTACAATGGTCGCTTTGCCTTCAAAGTCCGTGTGAACCACTAACTAGGGCATTTTACAGTTTATGTTTTTATATTTACACCTCTTTCTTAATCTTACTTCTTTTATTCGTATAAAGTAAGTAAGACCGTTAAACTTTGTTATTGTCGATAAGTACGTTCCTTAGAAGGAACAGCCAACTTTTCCATAGATGGGAGTTCACTACGAGTATTTGTAAGTTTGACGCCAGTCTATGCGGTCAATACTCTCAATGTAGCTAACTAAGTTTTGATAAATTATGGGATAATCCCCGGATAACATTTAATAATATGAACTACTTGAATCAATGTCATGCATTTGATGAATTGAACACTGCTAAATGATGGGTTTGAAGGCCGGTTTGAAAACTTCTAGGAATGTTTATATTTATACACGGACAAATTGATTTAAACTGGTCAGATTGTGATTCGGTTACGTCAGTGGCTGTATGAACGCAGTTAATTTTTTTATAATATCAGTCAATGTATGTACATTTTGACCAAATAGAACAGAACACAGTTTATAACAGTAAAGCGTTATTTGAATCTAAAGAGTATCCTAACCAGCAAATAGACACTCAATTCTATTTTCCGGGAAGTAATTTGTTGAAGAGTTATGTATATCGAACAAAGTGTTATAAAAAATTGATTGCAATATTTCTAGATGCAACCAATGAGTGCATCCGGAACTATCTATTTTTTTTTTCTTTTTCGAAAAAGCAGGGGATGTTATTGGATGTCACAGTTAGATCAACAGTCGTCTGCATTTTCTCATATCATGCAGGAACATTATATTTGCAAAAAAAAGTATCGGTAAAAGCGGTACAGAAAAAAAAATGTCCTTTTATGATTAATATTTGTTTGTTTTTTTTTATCTGAAAATGAAATTTGACAGCACGAAGTTCTAAAATTAAAATTTTGGAAGCTTTTGATATTAGAACCATTTTAACAAGACCTTGGACTTTCGGTATGACGTAACTATAAATTTATTTCTTGCATCAAAACAAGTTAACAATGACGCTGGTTGTGAGTGAAATATGCATAGATTGCGTAGTCTTAGCTCAAAATCCAGACAAAACTTGTCCATTTTAAAGAGCCATGGCTGAGGGGCTAGGCTTACGTCACATTGGCGTTTGACACAACTGTCCACGGTCTTGTTTAAATGGTTCTATTGCAATAACAGAAAAAGCTACTCTTATTAAAATTTAATGATAATACAAATGAAATTATACTTTAAATACTTCTGGGTTAGGTTGGGGCGTGGTGATTGCAATTGAGGCCCTTGATATTTTGATGTGTAATCATTAAGCTGTTACCAAGTATTTTTGATGTCTTTTTTTCTGCTACCGAATGCACATGTATATCATAGAGTGACTCTATTTTTTTTTCAAAATTATTATTTTTTGGAAAGTTTGGAAAAATCCTCAGTTCCATAAATATGATGTAAAATCTGACAGACTCACAGACAAAAGTCCAACCAGGTCTGATTCAGTCGAACGTTTCAAATGGCCTTGCTGCTGTATTATATATATATATATATATATATATATATATATATATATATATATATATATATATATATATATATATATATGCAGGTTTCGAGATAACTTTTCTACTTGCAATAATCATAGATATGTGCTATTAATACATAGTGATCACACAGTCCGTTTCTGAGAAATGCATGTGATGGTGACCTACAAACGTTTTATCGGTATTATTTGATAATATACATAGAAATGTTATGAGCGTCCCTGGGTAAAACTTTGTACTATACCGGCTAATTCCATGTATTTATGTCAAGTTTATATGCCAGTACAAAGTTTGGACTGTTCTTTTTTCAGTGTAACATAAAGAAAGTTGCGTAAAATAGGGCTATTACATTCGCATTTTTTTTTCGAATAAAGACTTGTTAGCACACGACACAATGTACATATGGTAGTGTTGAAAAACGGTACATAGTCAATAAAAGGGATTAAAGCTCAAATAATCATATATACTCTATTGGTAATATATACTTCAAGTTAAGGTCAGGTTTATCATATTTAATACATAATTTTAAATTAAGAGTTCGAATAATTTAATTTTGAACCTTGGTAAAAGGAAAAAAAACGTTATGCAGTACCAGAAATTAGGAACTTTGATAGAATTCTTGTAACATTTTATATCTTGTTGATGCTATATGGACTATTCCACGTATATATTACTATGCGGAAATGAGAAAAATTATGAATAAAACTTAATGCAAGGCAACGGAAGTATGTTTTTGAGTCCATTCTCCTCGCCAAAGCATGCACTCCGTTTCAATAGAAATCGTGGCTAAACCAATTGTTTCCTAATAGGTTAAAGAGTCTCTTAATAGCCCTTCTTCTTAACAATCAAGTTGTTCCCCATAGGTCCCAATGTCGGTCACTCACATAGAGAAGGGGGCGCTCTTCACAAGTTTGGACCACTTTGACTTTCTGCACAGAGAGAGAGAGAGAGAGAGAGAGAGAGAGAGAGAGAGAGAGAGAGAGAGAGAGAGAGAGAGAGAGAGAGAGTTCACTTCCTGTGCTCCTTGCAGATGTTTGGCTTTAGTCATTAGGGCTCCATATTGTGTCCAACCTCACTTAGATGACCCTTTGTCACGTGGCTCTTAGAAATAGATGATTTGACAGGAAGGAAACTGACATATTGTTAGAATGAATGGTACTTAGTCCGTCGATCGTCAAAAATAGCTGATACTGATCTCTGGAAAGCCCTCGCCGGGTCACAGGGGCATCATGGTCGATCTTTGTTTAGGTTTTCCGTAATGGTCGCTCTTCCCTAGAGGATGTGATAAGATTTTTCTAATAAGTGCTTCAGGGAAAGCCCGTCGTATGGCACTGTCAGGCTCAAATATGGCGGTATTTTTTACCTATTTGTGTGACAAAACAAGTAATGTAGAGAACAAAAATATGCATATATAGTCAATGTACAATGGCCATTATCCATACACATATTACTGGGCTTTGTATGGATGATTCTACAAATAGAAATAACCAAGGAAGATGTGCCAAAGATGTAAAGTGATTTTTACCCGTCTTGGTGATAAATATGGCCGCTGGGTTGGGCTGTATTTGACATTGCTGATGACCATTGGTGTCATGGTTTGTGACGCATAACTATTTCAGTATCGTCGGCTATTTTCACTAGAGTAGAGGAGTGGGTATGCAGTCCACTTCTCTATAGAGAATACATTCTCTCTCTCTCTCTCTCTCTCTCTCTCTCTCTCTCTCTCTCTCTCTCTCTCTCTCTCTCTCTCCTTTCAACGGAACTTGTCTTTTGAACTTCAGATGGTTGAAAGTTCTGTCATGTTGTAAATTTACCGGGTTGCATGCAGTAAATACAGTGACAATTGTAAATTTTGTATTTACTGCCACCCGATAAATTCAAAATTTACATGACAGCTCGACCCACACTAGACAAATTCCTGTCTTTACTCTGATCAGGTGTGACTCAAAATTGACCACTTGACCCAGTTCGAGGAACTGTAAGAGAAGCATTACCTTGTCAAACATACAACTTTATCTTATGTTGCCATGAAACCATATATGCACTTCAAACCATCCGTTTAAAACTTACCAATTATATAGTGATACTCAATGTGTATCAGTAATATATGAATGGCCACGTTGACTTTAAGGAACATCTATTTATATCATATGCGATGGTATATTTTCATGGTTAATTACGATGATAGGTAAATGAGTTTCCGCTCCATTTCCCTCGGGATCGTCATTGGACTGGTGAATGATGGACAAGAACGTTACAGGGAACAGCGAAGAGCTTAACATTGCCAAACACTTCCGTCACTTGTGGATTTCTATTTATAATTCTAATAATTAAATTATTATTTTCAAAAGTGGTACATGGCTTGAATTTTTCAACCGCTGAAAATATTTGTGCTGCATTCCGATTTATATAAAACCCCCCCCCCCCCCTATAAAAAATCCATTACGGTGGTTGATTTTTTCCTCTTGAGTGTTGAATGATATCAATTATTGACAGGATTACTTTAAAGTCTGCGTGACGAAGTGAATTTATTCCGATTCCAGTCTATCCCACTGTCAATGCTTTCATGGTCCATTCTTTGTAGAGGTCAGACTGACCCCATAATTCATATGCTCAATGCCACGCCGGTTATAATTAACCTGAGTTCACATTAATACATGATTAGTCAAAGTTGACATCAATATTTGTTTTACACAAGAACAACTTGCATACTTCTGTGTAGTACAAACACGTGATACCATGGTGAATGCGCGCCTAGGGGTACCTCCATCACGTGCGCGCGTGTGTGGTGGGGGATGGATCGAATCTATTGAAGATGTAGAAGACATCTGTTTGCATGCATTGTCCAGTATTCATTTTGTCTTCCTTGTTGTTAACAAAATGTCAATGACAATATAAAACCCTGTAATATCATCGACCACATGGTCATTAAGCGGGGAGGGGGATTAATAGCCGAGTACCCCCATTCAGCGTCGATATTGACGTACAATTAGCCAAATTTCATTAATGGAATCACGCCCACTAAAGGGATGAATCTTAACTTGGTTTCGATCAATGGTAATGACCATCAAATCTTCTTCGTTAAGAATTGTATTTAAATACTTTGCCGACAAAGACAGAATCAATTGGCCAGTGGATAATCGGGTATTTCTGCCTGAATCATGTCATTAATGCCTGGGATCAAGTAAATTATATAGGCGTTCGTTTTGTCTTTGATAATCAAACTTCTATTCCCTCTTAATCTTTAAAAATACCGCTTACTAGTTCACCTGTACCATGCTAATCGGGAAGTTATTCATTCAGAGTTACATAAGCTACAATAATAAGTATGATAAAATATTATGTAATTGGTCGATTTATTCCATCGAGGGGGTCAATCTCACGTTAAATCAACAATCACTCAATAGGATTTCTTTTTCAAATTGTTTTACACAAAACAACTGGCGACAACATTAACAGCGACAACAATGAATTGTTGTCTCGAAGCCCAACTGTAAAATGGGGAAAAATGCGACGGTCTTTGGTGGGAGGGAGGGAAACGGGAGGCCTAGGGGTTGCAGAGATTCTGTTTGAAGCAATTGTACTCTTTGGGTGCACTATTAGCAGGTTCGTGGGATCAAACGCAATAACGGACGCGATACGTCTTTCAAGGGAGAGGAAGTTGTGAACGCCGGCAAATACAGAGAGGCATGAAGTGTGATATAGTGCAAAATTTGTACAAGTGCATGCTTCACATCCTAATAGTTCATTCATTGACTGCGTGCGTATATGTAAATCGTTTGACCCACATAACCGTTCAGGCGTAGAGCACTCCCTGTATGTATAACAAATAAGTTATGGCGTATTTAAAATATAAGCCAATCTTCCCTGTTTCCGAGAATACGTGAAATGAACAAAAAGCATATTTAATGATCGAGACTGGTATTGATTCAGACGATCGTCTGTGAGACACTCGTAGGCGTTCTAACCCGAGGGATTGCGTCATTGATGTTTACCGTAACTCTCCGAGTCAATATGATATACACAGCGCCGACATTCCTATCTAATCGCTCGCAAAAGGCAAGTTATTTAAAGAATGTCAAACATGCCCAGTCTCATTCAATGACCTTAACCCACAGTCCCAGAAAAAGACATAAGACACTCTTAAAAACTCTTTTACAGACATGGGAGATATTTAAGTTTCTCACGCTTTGGTACAATGGAAACTTGTTTGATTGTATGAAATTTAGGTCAATGCAAAGTTAACATAGTCGATAATGGCATAGTGCGGATTCATGCATTTTGCATCCCCTTCCAGCATCCGCTATATCATGACGTCATAACGTGACAAACGTCCTTCGAAGGCGAACACATTTTCCGCCTCTAAAAAACCACAGTCTTGAACATTTGACGAAACAAAAAGGTATCCGGGAGATAGTCTGGATTCTGACGTTAGAGAGCGTCCGCCATTAGTGCGATATTACGTTGCGATAATCCGCAATGTATATCTAATTGCCAATGAAGGTAAATCTCATTGGCAATGAATGTTGATGTAGGCCTTGGGCTGTTATACATATTATAGGAGAGGTATTCTTACACTGGACAGTAACCTTGGTTATCATTAGCAGCACTCTACATGGCATGTGTAGCCATCGAGATTCACGGTCACAATACATGCATTCATTGCAACAGACTCTTTAATTAACGGAATGTCATTCATGTATTTTAAATGAACACACGTGTAGCACATCGTGACGAGAACGCACGCGCTTCTTACAACTTTATCATCACAGCAGATTTAACCTCCCCGAACGATAAATTACGGAATCTGGGTCACGCCTGTATCGTAATTGGAGCCCGGCGCCCCGCTCAGTATATTATCGATATTCAATACGACACAAAGATCTGTTCCCGATACCCGAAACAACGAGCTATAAGATATTACACCAGATATGTATTCATGAAAAGAACAATGCTGAAATACAAGAACCGTTGCTCTGTTCTTTTAGCCCCCTCCAGGACGGGGTGCAGCGAGCCTCGCTATCTTGCAGACTCAGCACTCGCTGCTGACCTAAATTCCCAGACTTTCTGTTGACCCACTTGACTGACTCACCAGCCAAAAATTACAACGAAGTCAAGATTTTTTTTTTTCAATACAATGCTTTAATAATGAAATGTACAAATGAGGACACAGAGAAATATTCCGCGACACTGGTCACTTCGGAATGTCATCTATAGCTTATACTGGCATGTAACAGAAACTGTCCCATTTCCAAGAGGAATCGAGAGGAAAACATGTTGAAAACTTACACCGTAACCGAATTTCTTCTATGGCATTGTTTACTTTTTTTTTAAACTGCCCTAGTTTCTATTATCAAGGATTTTCACAAAATGAATTGAAAAGAAAGTTCCGGGGAATTTGAAAAAGAGAATAGAAAAAGAAATTCGATGCGAGTTGCAATTTTTGTGGAAGACCAAGCCTTCAAATGCACTAGGACTTAAAATACGAAATGCTTCCTCTGCCTCTTGCTGAACATAACAGGACAGGTTAAGTAAGAATAAACCAGATTTTGCCCTCCAGATTACAGTATACAACATGGACAATACCCATCTTATATCCTGCTCTGGATATCTGAGGTAGACATTAAAAAATAGTGTTCAACTCCTTGTTTGGTTTTTTGTTTTTGTTTTCTAACCAAGAACAGTCAATGTGTATTTTTTTCCTACAGTAAATATTTGAGCGACTCTGGAAAATTCAAACACAAACCTTACACTACAAAAAGCAAAAAAATTCACATGCAATTGATATATATATACATGTATAAAAAGGGAAAAAAATATTATGAACAAAATTCTGGACAGATTGTTATATATTCCTTACTGGCCCTAACTGGGTACATTTCTCAAGTTAGCATTCAAGTATATATACTCATATGTCATGCATACACAATATACATATAAATATTGAGATCAGTCATTGTATTTCTGGAGAACATATAAAAATGTTGAGGTTTACAATGGCTTTGCGTTCCATGCGGCAGTGTCCTTGACAGGAATAGGTTTGACCTTGATAAAAACATCTCCACACACATTATGAGGGGTGATACTCCTACACACTGCATTAGATGCCAGGAACAAGCACACAGTAAAGAAAATTGTCACACACAGCAATGGTAGAACGCTGCTTAGCAACTCAATGATAATGTTTTTTGTTCATTTTTTTTTTTAAATATTAATTTAAAAAGTATAAATATAAATTGTTGGCAACACTTGCTTCTTTTTCAGTATAAAAAAGGGGGAAGATCCACACTTGGATATAATATAAAAAATTCCAGACAAACACTCTATGATACGGCAACTCAAACAGTTACTGGGGGGTTTACCCTGAGAAAAAAAATATCCCTGATTAAATCAAAGGAAATAAAGCAAATCTCATTCACAGTGAAAAGTAGCTAGTGCTAGCAGAAAGTCAGTTAACTTTGCAATACCTGGATGTACAAGTCCAGGGTTTTTCTAAATGATGAAGGGTTGATTAAGTACAACAGTAATGTAATTTGGGAGGTGGGGGAGAGAGGGCAATGACACAATAAGTTAAACAAATATTACGGTTCCTGTAGGTCAATTCTACACATTTGACTGTGATAAAACAGCTCATCAAGGAGTTGGGGAAAAAATACTGAGGAGGATCCAAAATTTTTTCTTTAAATTAAAAAACATTCCCCAAATACCCGCCTCAATTTGCAGTTAACCACTTGACATAAATGTTGGATCCTCCTATAACATTCAACACAAGACAACAACTGGCTATACTTTTCCTAGAGGTAAGAATTTTAAGAAAGACATGCATACTACCAGTTAGTTGACCAATATATCTATAAATAACTTTTATAATGGAACATTAAAACACTCTAAACCCTTATGTACAGTGACTAAAACTTAACAATATACACTTGTCTTCCAATGCGTATGGTGTTTTTCATTATTTAAAATTTCATTTTTCAGTTTCAAATAACCATAAAAATTATCATTAAATTATGTAATTTACATAACAGGATTGTACAACAAATACTATATTTTCATATATATAAATATCAATATAGTCTTATTGAAATCATTTGCCTTGTCTTCATAATATCAAAACAACAGTAATACATTTCTTATACTTTGGTGGAAATTTTCCTTTTACATTGTTTTCACTTATACATCTTGGTAAGGGAACGAGGCAAATGATTTCTGGCCACATATATATTTACACCGGTCAGTCTAATCACAGGAATTGACACTCAGAATCCTATTATTACAACAACTCTACAAGTACTATAGATAAGTATATGATATGCACCTGTACAAACAAACAAAATATCGGGGGGAGGGGAGAAGGAATTCATGGTGGTCTGATGTTATGAGCAGCTTTACATTGTGAAATAAATACAAATAAACTGCAGCACCAAGTTATCAGTGCATAATGCCTTGCCAGAAATGTAGTGATGTCAAAAAGCATAAATGATTATGTATCTTATCACTTCAGTAATGCTTACTTCCCCATGATACATCTTCCAATGAAATAATTTCACTTGACTTCCTGGATGAAAAGCAATTTTGTTGTTGTCTTAAACCACGACACTTCCCTTTTATTTACAAATAAACAATTTTTAGACCAAAAGCTTGATACTTATTTTGAAAAATTTACAAGATGTTTCCAAAAATTCATACCTGTTGTTTATAAGTAATGCCTAATAGTTATTAGACCATCTGAATGCATTGCTCTTTGGTTGAGTATTGTAATAGGATGTGAGAAAAACAACCAGAGGTGTGAACAGCGCAAAAAAAAAATTGCATTGGATGATAACTTTGCAAATAAATAATAACTGATTAAAATCTTTGTACAACATTATATACAAGGTATTGGCACCTCCGTACCAACATTATAAATAAGAATAAATATATATTAGGAAATCCTTTTTATGACATCTCATTTCCATATTTCACATCTCAAAAAAGTTTTAGTGTGTTTGAACAATGAACAATGGCAATCTGAGAAATCATAAAAAGGACCTCAATCATATTACAGAGATAAAAAATAATCAATAAAAATTTGTTCAAGTTTTAACGTCACTGCAATGCACCTTGTATTGAATGGCCTTAGAAACACACAAAACGTAGGATGACCATGATTTTAGTGTTGTCGTAATACCATGGAAACAACAGTAAAAATGCCTGATGATGAAGGATACAGTATTGTGCTGGGTACTGTGTACAGTGTACCAATAAAAAACATTAGTATCAAATTTGGTTGTAAAAAGTTTTCCATAGATACGTTATACATTTGTATATATAATACATATTTATAATGAGCATTTTGGCAACAATTTTTCTTATTTTAACTAGGAATTCTCATCAGGCAATCCGTGCATCACTTGTTGCATGTATCCAGGCAGACTTTCACAAAGGATCACACGGGGTCATGTATAACGTTATGTGCTTGACTTCACAAGGCATGGCTTCTGACTGGTATTTCCTGACTAGAGCCCACGAAGCCGCTTTGGTCTGGAAATGACAATATCACTTTTACACTGAACAGTTTTTTTCCCTGGTTCTTGAGTATATAGGTTCACAGTTGAAACCAGATCATATCCTCTTTTAAAATCTCACAGAAGAGAATATAACACACACACTCATTCCATTCATGCAAGATTTTCATACAAAATTAAATTAATTCACATTTTCACCACACACATAAATACTAACATTCATATTGATATTTCAATATTTGCTGCACTTGGCAAGAGAGTCCACCATGGAGAGATTAAAACAGTCCACACATCTTTTAGTGTTTAACACTCCATAGCAAGTGGAGGTGGTTGCGAGAATGCATCAGAACACTTGAACTCTGCCAGGGATAGGGCAGCACTGTTTTCCAGAGAGGGAATACTGTCCATTTCGTTATCCACAAAGGACGTGTCCGGATATTCGGTTTCTCCAAAGCTGTTTGTGCTGGAATTACTCTCGGTGTCGTCGGTGGATTGGCTGCGCCTGATTTCCCCTCCGCGACGGGTCCCGGTTTTACGACAGGTGTAGCAGGGATGAAGTAACTGAGGATCTACCAGCACCTCCCCATTCAGACCCTTGAATATTGTGCCACAGCAGACCTCTGTCCTGTAAAGATCAGATTCATTAGTTTTCCTGCAATGGACTTTTCATATACCTTTATCTATCTTTCCTATTATAAGATAACTTGTAGGATATTTTTTTTTATGTATATTTCAGGTGTTGATTATTGTGTATCTTATGATAAACATGGAATTTGCTGAATATTTACTTTTTCCAATAACTGAGATCAAGAATGAAATGATATCTGTATTTTTATATATGATAACTCTAAGGGAAAAAAGGTTTTTATTTTAGGTGTTGATCATTGTGTATGTTGTATGATAATCATGGCATTTGCTGTATATATGCAAGTGTTTGCCTACTTTTTCCAGTAGCTGAGATCCAGGAACGGACTGATGCAGGGGTCCGACTGCTTCCTCTTGTTCTTGCGCTGACAATTCTCCTGACTCTCCTCAACTTCCGACTCCTCGCTGTCACTGCCCTCAAACTCATCCTTGTCACAGCTATCGTCATTCACTGCAAAGTGTCAGAAGAAACACTCAATTAACCCAGCCATCAGGGACCCCTTGCCACAATGTTCATAAATTTCAGCACCTTGTCTATTCGTTCTTTCAATAACGCTTAAATGCTTTAGAAGTTGAAGGTTTATCTTTTTCATCTGAGTGCAGATGCTCATGAATATTTGTGTGAAGTTGTATTCAAAGGCATGACAAAAAAGTATCTTCCAAAGAGCTCTCTGTTCTAGGATTACCATTACTGAAATACTTTGCACTGGGGGACAATCCTACATCAGTAATTCTGCTGTTGCAATATTGATTTCTATATTTGCCAATTACAGTAATCACTGACTACTGTGTACTTGCGAGCCTCTTTTGTTTTCCCTTGGAATTCTGATATTACCCATTAAACAGCCATGTACAAACATAAACTTCTGACACCAGATAACTCCCCCTATAAATCCTCCGTGTGTATAAGATTTCTGGTAGACTGTCAGGGGCCCCATACCCAGGTCACATATGGTCAAATCAATGTTTATAGCCTATTCTCTAGTAGATAACTTTGAACTGCCTCACCTCAGACCAACACTATAGCCTGAAAACATGCCAGTGATGAGGATTCGTGTATAAACAGGAAACTGTTAAAGAGGAATGAAAATACACAAATGAGGTCAGATGTGCAGGGGGAGGTATGATCCTCTACCCTTGACCTAGTATCAGCAACCAGAGTTCCAACAATGCAAATAGGTCAGACCTATACAAGTCTGACCTGTGCTGAACTTTTGACCACACAGTGACCAGGTGATTCCAATGAAATGCAACGAAATCAGACCAATTCAGTACTTCAGAGTTTGACCCCTTGAGCCTTACATGCCTACCTGTACCAGGCACAGGGATGGGCGTGTTGGTTTGAATTGTGTGTGGGTGTGGATGTGGGTGTGTCATTATCTTTGCAATAAATTGACATGAAATAACATGTTTAAGAAAAACACATTTTACTCAATTCAAAAAAATAGTAATATAGTCAAATTCTACAGCTACCCATTGTGATCCAAACTCACATAGACCATGACAAATTTTACATTCACTCTTTTTAAAAGGTGATTTTAAACAAGATAACTTTTACATACATTGATTATTTAGTATAGATAGGTAAATCTACCAGAAATATATCAATTGTGTTTGGGAAGGGGTTTGTTAATCTAATGAATTTGCATTTTAAGTGGATGAGTGAACACTTGTATTCCATAAAAACTTCTGTTGAAAACTCAGCAGGCATAACATACTTCTATAAACACCTTTCAGATGTTTGTGTAAAACTTCCTTTACACAGATCTGATTAGGGGATGCACTTCAATGATTTCCTCAAGCCAGAGAAGAAGACTCATTTTAGCTCCCAGGGAAGAGCAAACTATTTTTATTAAAAACATTATCCTTACATCATGAAGATACCCCACAGATAACTCAACTAGTGAGTAAAGGGGGAAAAACAGATGTGGAATTTTGCATGGTGCAGAAAAAAGGCTCTAGGTCATTCAAGTCAGAGCAAGCTAGCTCCCATAAAAGGGGGGTAGTGTGGGAGGTAATCAGCTGATATCTGTTAATCAGCTGATGGATATCCTGCAGACTTATACTGACCATATGCTACACAGCAGGAAGTCTCTGTACACACAGTTTGTCAATAATCCTGATACTCTTGTTCTGTTTTTAACCAAACTACTCCACATTTGACTTTGTTTAAAAGGCTTCTCAAATTACATTCTAAAAGTTGAATGAATATACCCAAAAATGTGTGTAAAAGAATTTGAATATTTTTGCATTTTTTTCTTTACTTGAGCTTTACAGAGGAACACAGTTACATTTATAAATCTCAAGGGAGAAATATATTTGAGACAGTTCACTTTAAGTGAAGTCCGTCATCCCAGGGCCCAGGCTGAGTGTCTATAGACCTACTGCTTGCTGACCCAAATTCTTTGTTCAGCATTGTGAAGAAGAAAATCAATTTTAACAAGCTCTTAAATTATTGTCTGGAACTTGCGGTTTTTTTTGGAAAGCCATACATTTTTCGCACACAAGTAAAAGATCAATACTTGTAATGACTGTGCGGTACGTGATGGAAAATATGGGTCATTAGAAATGGTCTCCCAATTTTTCATAAAAAAACAAATAAATCAATGCCGTTATCAGTGAAGAAAAATGTGGGATTTCTGGTCATCATTTATAATGAATTTGAAAATAACAGCAGGTGCATGATACCTTACGACAAAGGGTAGTCAGATTATTGGACACTGGTGGCTAAGGGCTTCTAAACTTCAAAGACCTTTCATAATTGTATCATAACTACAGAACATAATCAATATGAACATTCTCAATTCTCAAAGGCCCGCACTTCGATCGATTATTCAATAGATCGACTGCCAAAATCACAAGTGTTTTTTATGGGTGAACAGGTGCAGTGTGGGTGTATGTGAGAATGAAAGTACATCCCTTATTTAGATGATTACGTTATACATCCATCTTTTTTCTCTCTAAAGTAAACACATGCACAGTTGAAGGTAACCTTCAGACAACTTTCTAAATGAACTTTTATCCAGCCCCTTTGGGCATGGCAATTCGTGCAATTGATGTTGGGACCAACATTGAAAAAAATTATGAAGTATCTCAAGGGACACCTTATTTTGTCAACAATATGTATGTGCTGGTGTATATATACAATGTATTCTGTTAAAATATATATTGTCTGATCATTCAGGATGTAGAAGCCCGACACTGACAGACACCTTGCATCATGATGAAGGAGGTGTGGGTGGTAGGGAGAACTGAGTGATTATTTTTGTATTGTAGTACCTGACATGTCGTAGATGGAGCTGGGAATGTTGTGGGGGTACATCTTCTTGGACTTGAGGGGAGACTTGTACTTGCTGCTGCTAGGACTCTTGTTGTTCTTGATCTTCATGGATGACTTGATTCCTGGTCCAGCCCTGGCATCCACAACCTAACGATAAGCGAACAGCATATTACAATAGAGACATTAAATTAATTGTATAAATTTTCATCACAAAATCATCAAAGAGAAAATGTGATCCCTTTGATTCCCTTGAGTTAATATGTACTTGATATTATCAAAAAACAGATTTGTCCTCTGCTGTAAATTAAAATAATGATATCAACCTTGGTCATGCTCTAGTGGTTCTTACAGACAATCAGTTCACTCTCTCACGTTAAAAAAAACAACGCTCATCCATTTTCACAATAAAGGACACACACACACATTCATAGTTAGGAGAGGGGTTTATAGCTAAGCTTCTACTTGTGCATAGCATGATCCACACAGAATCGGTGAACCATAGCGAGCAACGGCCAGGTCATTGTGTCATTCCAAGAGGTTCTTTACCCCATCAATCCATTCAATTGCAAAATGAATTCTCCCCATGATGTTCATAGCCACACTAAGCACAATCACAGCTGACTTGCTGTCAGTAACCGATTATATTAATGAAGGGAAGATTCTTTTTGTAAAGAGTGCATGTTTTATTGACTTAGTAGCTAGGTCATTGCCCACATAATTAAGATGTCTAAATGTGAATTAAAGGCCTCATAATTTTTCAATTAAATATAGGTCAGAGAGATAAGATACTCCTCCATGTAAACAAAATAGCAAAAAGACAATGATCCCCATTGCAAGACTATAAAAGACAATAAAGCAAAAACTGACATTTTCTCACCTCACTGGAAAAGTCACTGACCTAAAGTTTGTTAACAGTGAATGTGTACAGTGACTTCTGATGACTGATAATTATTACTTAGATTTCTCATTGTCTGGAGCCATTATTCTTACTAAATTACATGTAAACATACACTGTTAATGCCCTTGTTGATATTAAACAAATTTGTTACAGTGCTATCAAAATGCACTTGAAGGGTATGTGTTGTGACCCTCTTTGCTTATCAACACGTCAATTATAACGTGTGTACAAACACTTCCTGGATTGAGATCAGTCTTACTCAGAAATTGAAACGTATGATAAGTGGATGGAAGACCTATGTCATAATACACAAACCTAGGTAATAAATTCCAAGTTTTATTATATACTCCTTTATTCTTATAACTGACTGACTGACCAATGTTGCATGTAAGTTCATTATTGGTTTATTTATGTCATGTTGAAATAGACTGAATCAACTTTTCAATTTTTGATTTTAAAAAATATTCTGAGAATTATATTTTAAAAACTAATAAACTTTGGAGAAGACATTTTCACAATGTAAGTTCTAACCTGTCTAGACCTTTTGATTTAATAATCATGATGATTAATAAAGTATGTTTAAATCATACAACTGTCTGTCTGGGAAAGGAAAATAATACATGTGTGCATAATTGGAAACAGGTTCTAGATCACTTGACATTTTCCGACAATATTATTTATGGTTCAAGGTATGGTCAGTGAGATTGCTGTAGGCAGAATTATGTAATTAATCTTGCAGCTGCATTGATTAAGGGGCATTTTTCCTGGTAAATCATGGGTATGATAACCTGTAGAACTGGTATTAATAGCTCCAAAATATCTTGTCAAATACTACCCTCAGGCCACAAGTCTTAGTAACATCACGGCACTATACGTAGAACATTAGCCCCTCACACAAGGTCTTACAGTCCATTGAACTCATTAACCAAACCTAGTGATCTGATTATGACACTTATCTTCTGTTTTAAAAAAATATTCTTCCCACATTATTAGATCTCATGTAATCCCCCAGAGGAATCTTAATTGACTTCAGGCATGAATCAATATTTGCTTAGCCTGAAAGGCAAAGAGCCAAATGAAAAGAATTTTCCTAATAACTAAATGAAGACGGCAAGATCCAGACTACATATGGTTATGTTTTTATCCTTTCATATAGACACACAAATTCACACTGAATCAATGACCTATATCTTTGCTCTAATTATATCACACACACACACACACACACATCTGTCGGGATTGTGTTACAGAACACTGGTCTAGATATCTTTTGAATAATTGATAAGTGGACAAAGTTCCAGTGTCTGTGTGAAATCAGGAGGTGACTCACAATGAAATGTGTGTCACTTCAGGTACTCCAGAGTCACTCATCCAGTATCCCCCGATCTCATTCACAATTAGTTTAAATCACTTGTGAAAAAAAATGATTAGTCTAGAAAAAAGATACCGCAAGATTAGTGAACTGATGTCAAAACTCCTACACAAGACTTACAAAAATAGAACACTGTCTAACTATTCCTGATACATATCATTTACTGAGTCATATTTTTATCAAAGAGGTTGTTAGTGTATGCAAAAGTTTCGCCAAGTTCAAACATCCTCTGTAAGTCAGCAAACCACTCTCATATTGATTACTCGTTTGAGAAAATGCCGACAAGTGCATTATTCAAATTACATGCCAGCGAGAAGTAATGTTATGCACTGAGTGTTCTTTAACAAAAAAGGTATTCTAAAATTATTCTTTGGTTTCTCGATTTCAAATGCAGGAAACAGTGTGGTAATCATTCAGTGAACCCAAAACGATAAAAATAGTATGTTGACCCACAAAATAACTAGAACACTGAGAATTCAAGTACAGACAGGAGACGGGGGAAACTGTCAAGTAAAAGAGAAATGTTGATAACAAGCTGACCCCCTTACCTGTTACTTGTAAAAGGTCACGTAGTTTAAATGCCATTTATTTGTAATACCTAGGGTGCGCCTATTTGTGGACTCCCACTCATAATCGGGACAAACAAATATATTGACTGGAGTGACTGTCGTCACATTTAATTTTAAAACTCACATGGTGCCAATGTCGACTTGTTCCTTCTGGTAACTTCTTCCATCTCTTTACTAACAGGACACAAGCATTGCATATTTCTCCAGCTCTTTTTTCGCGAATACGGAAGCACTTTTCAAATTCACACTCGTATCTCTTGCTGTCTGTGAATCGGGAGCTGGAGGATTTGGCTCGACATATACAGCATCCATTAATGCTTCTGTAAATTTTTGGTTTGTGAAAACTGAACATCTTGAATTCCTTTGTACGTTACTGAAAGAAAAAACAGGTGTTAAAGTAAAAAATGTCACACATGGGTTTTTAAAATCTAGGTCAAATACACTTTAACAATTCTGACATATCATTATAGGTCACAAGAGTTCAGCAAGGTAGTTGACCTATTGAGAATGGGAAACATTTTTTCTAGAAATCAATATCATGTTTCAATGCTGTACTTATTTCACTACCCATTGACAGAGTAGAAACTTATTTTCAATACATCAAATCCACTTCATAGATTTATAAACATAGTGATTTACTTATTTACAAGCAAAGCACATGAATACTTTGTCAGCAAAAAATATATTTTCCTCAATGACAGTCATTCAATTTCCTGTGTTTAATCCTTTCCCTGTGTTTCAAAGGAGTAAAAAAAAAATGGAAAATAAAGTCTAGCCTAATAAACACTATTTTATATATATTCTTTAAAAAAGATGAACTTTAAAAAAGGATAAAGTCCAAATATATATATATACAATTTTGTATATCTAATTTCATCAAATTTAAAAGAAAACTCCAAAATATTCACAACCATAAATTAAAAAAATTACCAATGATCTTACTTTTGTAAAGATCTACTACATCCAATAAATCCGCATATAATATAAAGGAGGAATCTATTGCACTGTGTACTTGTCAATGAACAAGACACCTGTGTACTAATCATGTCACTGACCATTGAGGTCACGGCTCACTTGCTTTTCCTATTTTGGAACAAAGGAATTTCTTAGATCTGAGTTGGCGCAGACTCATTGAAATCGTGCACATACATGTGTCGCTTACAGATCCGTGTTTCGTAGAAAATAACCCAAAATATAAATCAAACTCATTACAAAAAGGTCTATTTCGGGTAAAATTATTATTGTCAATCAAAATGGTATACTGGAAAATGACTGTCACGGTTGATATATCAAAATTTCATTAAATTTCTTGTAACCATTGAACAGGCGTACACTCCTTACCATTTGGGTCAAATATATCGTCGGTGGTAAAAATTGTATAAATAAACTGATTTGACATAACACTAATTTCAACACATAAAATTTTCTCTCAACAACTTAATTAAATAAAAATAAAGACACATACCCGATTACTTTATAACTGTCAGTTACGGTTTTCGCCCGCACGTTGAAACTATCCTCTGTTGAACTGAGTTATCAGTTGCTCAATGAATGCGCATGCGAAGTGGGGCTTTTGTTATGCAAACGAGGTCGAGCGGAAAGTGCCGAAGATATACCTTTAGGACACTTCAGTTAATTTTGTTTTTAAATATAATTTTGACATTATAACGGACAATTACTTTAATAATTATACAATTTGCGAAAATTATCAATTTTCACATTTTCACAGATCTCGCGAGAATTTCCGAAGTTGACCAAGAGCGAGACGCCATTTTGCTACAGTCAATCTCGATTCCCGCCTGTGAAGATGAAAAATTGACAACAAATTGGAACTGTTTGCACATGTTAATACTTTGTTTATTTCATTTAAGACAATGAACAACATTTCGCGTTAAGTTGCAATCGTTTTTAATGCAAATGTTTCCTTTAAGCTGAGTAAATACATGTGAAGTGATGAACCCTAGTTGAGTGCTCTGTCGAACTTGTATTTATTTTCTTTAGAAAGTTCTATTAAAAGGGTAAGTAAAGGATCCATAAGAATGCAATTCATACCATTATATACTTAATTTATTTTGTTATGAATGTCGATCATATTAATGAGTACTGGAAGATGTAGCGCATTCAAGGTCAACAATGTAATGTTTATAGATCTTGTTTTGAACTTTCCAATTTATATGATTTTTTTAGTGAAAAATATACAATCCATGAATACATTTAATTAAAGAGATATTTATTGTATCTGAATAATATATGATTCAAAGCGTTGGTTGATTCTTAGTCATGTGATGGTTCTTCAGAAGTGAAAGTAGCCAAAATATGAAAAAAGTTGCATGACATGTTTTGATAAATGATAAAGTACTAGTCAAAGACCAATTATCACCAAGTACCACTTCTCACCAGTGCATTGTTATGCCACTATATCCCCTATAAGTTTTTGTGTTGTAGTGACATAACAAAATATAGGCAAGAAATGGTACTTGGCAAGAATTGATCTTGAGCTAGTAGAGTATACATATATGATAACAAAAAAGCAGATATGACTGAAACTTTGACAGATATTTTTATATCAGGCTCGTATCATTTCGAAACTGATCACAAGTACTGTTTTGGTAAGAAAAAAGTTCAACATGGAGTTTTCATTTTATAGCATGTCACAAATTCAATGCCGTAGCTAGTATATGCGAATTGAAGACTAGTGATCATTCATTACCAAAACTCTTTTCAATGGCCAGTAGGAACTACAAACTACTTACTACATGGCAAATTTGGGCTCCCCCGAACAATTTCTTTACCATAATGTCCTAAAAAGTGAAATGCAGCTTGTAAAATTACAACATGTACTCAAATGGCCAATTTTGATGTCTCGCATTTCATCCCTTGTCAATTTGTTGATCAATGGCATCAAACAGCCACACGCGAGTAGTGGTCAAGACTGATCTAGGCATAATAATATTTCTTGCTGTTCAGGAATATTTTCATTAATATTTAAACAAAACACCTCTAAATGTTTTTAAATTTTTTTTCTCTTTCAGCTTTCAAAATGTTTTGGAAGTTCAATCTTATGACTACCTCCCACATTGACACTCTTCTAGACAAAGAGGTAAAATATGTTATTTATTGCATTGTCACCTATGTAAATTTCATCCTGGAACTGTGAATTTTCTTTTATTATATTTTACTCCTTTTTTTCTAGGATGTCACTCTGCGTGAGCTAATGGATGAAGAAGACATTCTTCAAGAATGTAAATCGCAGAACTCCAAATTAATTGAATTGTGAGTATCAACTTTTATTTTATAAATTATATTTGCAAAAAGATTTCTTTTAATAACTTACTTACAAGTTTATTTTTTGGACAGTGTTACAAAGCCTGAAAATATGGAGGAAATGGTAAAGTTGATCACAGTTGAGCCAACGGACTCTGATGATGAAAAACTAAGATATAAGTAAGACTTTACTTACTTAATACAGTTATTTTTTGTTTTCTATAAAAGTAAGGTTTATCAAATACAGTTATGGTCTTTTGTTTCATTCAAACAATGCAGACACTTAATAGTGTAGTTTTGATGATTTTGCCTTAGCCTTAAAAATTAAATAGGGTGTTTCTAATCCCAATGATTTAGAAAATATATTTCAAAAGAAGTAGAAACATTTTATCTTATTTCAACATCTATTAAATTTTGAAACATGAAAGTTTTACTTTTGAAGGTAAACACAGATTACTTGATGGTATACATAACTACTTAAAGACTACCAAAAACACACTATTTTTCGTGGCTTTATATAAGTTTTAAAAATTGTTAATTAGTGTTTATTATTATTTTCTACAGATATTCAAACACAGCCTGTGAACTTCTAACATCTGATGTATCACAAATCAATGATGCCCTCGCAGATAGTGAAGAACTGGTGAAAAAATTATATGCTTTCTTGGAAATGGAAAAACCTCTGAATCCTCTATTGGCCAGTTTCTTTAGCAAAGTCATGGGATTACTAATAACAAGGAAAAGTGAAATGGTGAGGATAAATAACAAAATAAAAGATGTCATTTCCTATAAAGTACCACTTTTACTTTTTGCATTCAACTTTACACAAAAAGTTCTGATGAAAAGCAAATGTGCAGCAATGTTTTGAAAGATGAATAATGTTTGTTGTTAGTGTAGTTTCCATAATAGAATTGAATTGCTCATGTAAATAGATTTACATAAATTGTATTGAATCTCATTTAATTCACTCCATTCTTCTACTTTGTTCATTCTGTCACCAACTCCTAACATATGTAAAACCAATGAGAAAAAAAAGTTTTTGCTTTATCAATTTTTTGCACAATCTAATACCATGATTTGTCGTCTATTTTCCAACAGATTTTTAATTTCCTAAAATCTCAGGAGGATTTTGTTGGGACTCTCCTGTACCACATCGGTACTTCAGCCATCATGGACCTCCTGCTGAGGCTGCTGACTTGTGTGGAGTGGGTTGAGCTGAGGAAGGCCGTTATTGAGGTAGGGAATCTTTTACAGCATTGTAACTGAGGTATAGGGTCATTTACAGCATTGCAATTGAGGTAGGGAGTCATTTACAGCATTGTGATTGAGGTAGGGGTTTATTTACAGCATTGTGATTGATGTAGGGGTCATTTACAGCAATGTAACTGGTATAGGGTCATTTACAGCATTATGATTGTGGTAGGGGGTCATTTACAGCATTGTGATTGAGGCAGGTGTCATTTACAGCATAGTGATTGAGGTATAGGGTCAATACTACATTTTGATTGAGTTAGGGGTAATCATTGTGATATTGGTAGGGGTTCATTAACAGCATTGCAATTATGGCAGGGGTTATTTACAGCATTTTGATTGAGGTAGGGGTCATTTAAAGCATTGTGATTAAGTTAGGGGTCATTTACTCCACTGTGATTGAGGTAGGGGGGTTATGAACAGCATTGTGTTTGAGGTAGGGGTCATTTACAGCATTGTGATTCAAATTCAGTAAAAAATACCAAGTCAAATACCAGAAAACTCATAAGAAATTGGAAAAAAATATTGATTAGATTTTCGACACGACAGGAAGTCTTGTTATTATGAAAGTATTTCATTCAGTAATTGATAAGTAATGTGAGATGTCAAAATCAAAATATTTTGTGTCATGAAAATAAAAAATAAAAGCTTGTAAATACTTTTTAAAAGCTGATTTATTTATGAATGTATTGCATCTCTCAATCATACTCCAATATATTCCCAACATGGTCAGTTGTTTGAGGTAAAAAATGAACAGTTACGTTATATTGTTTTTAAGAAGACTGTATGTACTAGCCTATTTCAAATTTCAAAACTGACACACTCAGTTGATGAAACTAAATTCTTTTATTCAAGGCAAGACCTGGTTGGTTATATTTATAAAGTAAATGAAATCTTTCTTTGAAATTATATGATTACCATTACAGTAAAACTCGTTTAGTACGAACACGGATATAGCAAATTCTCTGATATAGAGAAGTTTGTTTGAGTCCCTGGTAAAGTTCTTAACAAATCTTTGCAAAATTTTAAGGTTATAACGAAATCGGGTATAACAAATTTACGGATAATTTTGAGTTTAAAAAGTTTGCACTACCATTTAACATAATAGTGTGAATGAATTTATTTTCATATAAATTTTTCAATTCACAATCCGATTATTAAAGGTATCAAAAGATTGTATTTTTTCTTTTAAGCCTCAATTAGCAGAAATTATAGTCTGGTGAAGGAAAACATATATATAGTGAATTCGCTATAGTTATTATTACGAATTCATTATACAGATATAACGAATTACGGATATAACAGTAAATCCATTGGTCCCAAGGACTTCGCTATAATCGAGTTTTACTGTAGTATTTATTATAAGGAAGTGAGGAAAACAATTACAAATATAACAACAGTAAATTTAAGCACTCTGCCCCTCAAAAATTACAACCTTTAACAAGAATATAATAAAGTTTGTTGCGCACACTTTTTGATAATAGAGATTTCCTGTCTGCAAGTACGGATTGTAAAAATTCTGTAGTTTGTCAACGATTGATAAAAGAGAACTATTTCTCATTAAGACATTCAGATGTGAGGGATTAATTACTGGAACTCTCAAACATGTTGACATAAAAACGGTTGCATTACACTTCATAATCACATTACACCGCATAATCATTACTACTTGTACATCAAAACTCTTAATCGATGGCAGCAATATTGCAATGGATTATTTATAAATGTAGGCCATTTCATAGTGATAAGAGGAACAAAACAAATATCAGATGTTAAGAACTTGGAAAACCAAGAATGCCCCCCTGTTTTACTTGCAGAATATTGTGTCCATCTGAAATCTTAATCATTAAAAACACATATAAGTTAAGAAGCCAAAGCCAAAGCCTGAAATAATTGCTCTGCATTCAGTAAAGCATAACTGACTTTTACAAAACCACCTTATTGGCTAGTATGTACATCATCTGATTTTATTTTTAATTAAATTTATTTAAAAAAGTTCTGTTTGATTTATTTTTATGTATTATGTTTATATTTCCTGTTGACTTTATTAAATTAAGTACATGTATATGTGGATTCAAATCATTGAAATAATTAATGACATAGCAATTCAATTAAAATTTATGTGAACATTTGTTAATAATTGTAAACCTGCAAAGTTCAATTTTCATTGAAACTGCCTTTGTAAAGCACTATTTACCTCTTATTAAAGTTTCCAGAATTTATGATAAATCCAGTTTTGATGTTCATTCATGTAAAGTTTGACATTGACATCTTATTCAATTCTTGTAAGATTGACTTGATGGTACAGTGAAGCATTACTGAATTTACGAAGAATTTTCTCAGAAAAGGAAATTTGTCCTAAATTTGATTCATTCTTACTTTCTATTCTACAGTGGTTGAATGAGAAACAGATCGTTGAAAAACTGATTGCATGTTTAGTGCCCACACAGGATGAAGATGTAAGTAGTAAAATTGATTCAGTAGTGTTCCTTTTTCTATATCATACTTTTGTACTTTTCTCTTGAATACATTGTAATATCTGGTAGTGTTACTGTTTCTGATATAGAAAAAATAATTGTTTGTGTATTGAATCATTTTACACTCTGTCAAATGTTTGGTTCACTAATTTGTCATGCAAATATAAAAATAATGCTTTCTTTGACAAGTCATTAGATTTCATATGCAATGACACAGGTAGATGATGTTCTCTTTTCATGTTTCTGCCTCCCCCACCAAATGTTATTCAGTTGAAATCACGGTGGTCTGAAGCATTGACAGTGTAATTCAATCATTTCTGAGTTCAGATCAAAATGTTACAGATTTTATTTGCATGACCTTCTACCAACCGTACACAAAGTCTTGTCATATCATAATCATTGACTCACTTGAGATATAAGCATGCATGTTATGTAACAGCTTCCTCTTCCTCTATTTGATGACTTGGATCAATTTAACAACAAGGGACGAGTGTTGTGATGTGATGTTTTATGATTATGTTTTGTCTAGGTACATTGTAATGCGGCTCAGTCCCTGTGTGATATCGTACGGCTCGGTCGAGAACAGCTGTCACAGTTACAGGACCGAGGAGAAACGGACCCTCTCCTCAACACTGTAGAACAGTAAGTCCTCATCAGCTCCTCAAACTGAGTGATAATATATCAATGAAGAGGCTCACCCCACCTCAACCAACCCATCAGAATATTATAGAACAGTTTAGTCCTTATCACTTCATTAAACTGATTTATGCTTTGTAATCAATTTGTAATCAATAAAGACCCCCCCCCCCCCCAATCTGAATGTTATAGAACAGCAAATCCTAATCAGACTGATTTATTGATAAACACACACCGTCCTGAACATTGTAAAATTTAAGTCCTTTTACGCCTCAAATTGGTTTATACTGTGCAACCAAACAACCTCACTCCCTATTTCCTTTTTCTTTAACAAAAGGAAAGATTAAACTGAAAGAAGTTGACTGATGCTATGTAGTATAAAGAGTCATTAAGAACAAAAAAAAAGAAAATGACTGATTTGTTTTGAATGTGAATTTGTTTCAGGGAGGACAATGTCGCTGATCTCTTGACCAACATGTTGGACACTGGCAAGAATGAATCTGTCATAGTTAATGGATTATCTGTGATACAAACTCTTCTAGAATTTAGAAAACAAGGGTAAGTATGGTATGAGTTGGAAATTCTTATTCAATGGAAGCAATCATGTTTATAGAGAAATATGCTAAATTGTGATAGCTTTTCTTTTGAATTTGAATGTCAACTTCAAAATGACTCTGGACAAAGCAAGTGACTGGTTACAGTGATTATTCTGTTTCGTTTTACAGACCAGAGGGTTCAAATGATCAGATCACATCACTGGACACTGATCGCCTCGCCCAGGGGGTCACCAATGTTCTACTGGCCATCACCCCCAGACTCAAAGACTTCCACAGTCTTCTGGTTGAACCCCCCAAGGTTTGTTAAGCCAAGACTGTTTTATACTTTTTGCTCATATAAGCATCAATCATTTTTTAGGTTGATGAAAGTTTTCTATTAGATTAGCACCAAGAGTTAATGTGCAATTAAAGCAAATACTGTAGAAGTTTGTCTATATTTACAGAATAGAAAACATAATTCTTCGAGTTGATGGATTTCTCAAATGGAATATTTTTCATGTATGAATTGTGATTTAGTATTGGGATTCATGGACTGTGGGTGTCTATAAAAATGCTGCAATATCTGATTGCATGAAGAAATTGTGGTTTTGTTTTAAAATATTTAGTTGATTCTTTACAGCAACGGTTTGAAACGATGCCTACCACCATTGGATGTTTGGATCCACCCCTTGGCAATACACGTCTCCAGGCAGTCCGACTTATTGCTGCTCTGGTTCTAACAAATACCCACACTGTTAATGTAGAGTTAGCCAATTTAGGAACAATTAAAGTTTTACTTGTAAGTACAATGTCGATGCTTTTGGCTTTGTTTTGATTTAGGGTGTGCATGAAATATGATTTTCAGAAATGATCGAAATGTTTGCTAGAATTTGACTGGATTTAATAGGGCATTAGATCTGTATGAAAACTGAGTGTTTGCCAACAGACTTTTATTAATAAAAGTAGTTTGCATGGCAATTAAAATGACTCAAGAAAGATCATTTTCAATGAATACAGCAAGAATTATTTCTTTATATCTTTAACTTGCTAAAGATAAATTCATTGCAAGTGAGTGTCTTTTTCCGATATATACATGGACATCATGATCATTAACTTCTATCTTTTTTTTTTCTTTCAGGATTTATGTTTTCATTATGTTTGGAATAACTTTTTACATACCCATGTTAGTCAGTGTGTGAACACTATTCTGTATAATTCTCCGGTGGAAGTGGATGGCAAGAAAGAGCATCTATTATTAGCACAGGTATTTATTAGCATTTAATTCATATAAGTCAAGAGGAAAAAATACATCATGCAACGATTTGCTTTGAGTTGGTATTATATAAAGAGGAACAATACATCATGCATGGCTTTGCTTTGAGCTGGCATTATATGTGATTTTCATTCTTTTTCAGTTATTTACTGATTGCAATTTATTACAAAGAATTATGGAAGTCTGGGAAGAGAATGACCAGCAACAGTAAGTTTGGGTTTTCCTTTTGGCCTTGAATTATGCTCTAAATCACAATAATTTCATGGCTTCTATTTATACAGTATGAATAAATGTTGATAGAACTATAATTTTTTTTGATGATATATATATGTGAAAAGTCACCCTAAGTGGCATGAATTTAGTGTAGGGTGAAGTTTCTTAATATATGTACAAAACTCTCATTGAATAAAATCTGGCTTCTAACATTATCAAACACCAGTAGAATCAAAGCAAGTATATTATTACCAATATATACTACACATCTATAGGAGTCAAGAAAGGGGTAGAAGAAAAGGCTACATGGGGCATCTTACAAAAATGGCAAATGACGTCATAGCTGTGATGGAAAAGGGAGAGAATTCAGAATTGGTGAAAGATCAATTTGCAGGTAATCAGTGTTGTGTACCTTATCATGGGGTTGATACTCAGTATGCAGTCATAAATGTATGAATTTGTGTATTTGTTAGACAATTTTTGAAAATTTAATTAAACTTGTGTTTTGCAGAACTACCAGAAGAAGTGAGGGAGAGGTGGGATAGTTTTGTGGCTGGTGCTCTGTTGGAAGTTAACAAGAGGAATACTGTGGAATCGGTAAAAAATTTAACTGATTTTCCTATCTAATATTAAGCTATCCTCAGTGGTTAAGTATTATTTGTATTATTTTGTACAACCAATATTTTCTTTTCATCCCAATTAAAAGAACGCTCTAGACACTTTTTAAACCAAAATTTTGTCGTGAATAAATTTTTGTCGATTTGCAATCTGACTATGTAAAGATTTTAATGGAAAATAAATTTAATGATAAATGTTATCAACAAAATCTACAAAAAAATGTCTGCTTTTACCTTACTCTTGGGTTAACTTAAATTTTACTCTAAGGTTAACTTCTGATTTTGTTTTATGGTAGATGCGAGGTCGACCACTGACGTCAAGTAGTGATGATGAAGAGAGTGATTTTAGAGACATTCCATTCCCTCAGGATGCGGCCATGCAACAGGTCAGTGCTATTTCATTTCTCTTGTCAAAATTTGGTTTCAAAAAATCATTAATATTAAAGGTTAAACAATACATGAAGACATTAAAAAATTAAAGTTCAAGATATTTTTCAGAAAACATGAAAATTGAGTTTGGTTTGTTCTTCATCGTTATGGTAAACTTATGGATAAAAATTGACCATGTGCTTATTTTCATCATTGATCCATAATATATGTACATATGTATAAACAATAGCATGACAAAAATCTTGAACTGAAGAATATGATCGTATATCACAGCTATGTTTTCTTGAGTTGATCTTAACGTGAATAGTTTACAAGTCTGTCATCTCTCTTCTTCTTTGTGTATTAAGCTTAAGAAGGTCTCCGGTTATCGGTGTGAATTCATCTTTCCTCTTATTAAAGGATAAACATAAATTCCTAGTCTCTGTGAAACTCAATCTTTTCTTTTTATGAAAGCAGGGTCAGATATGATTACCTATATTTGATCATCAAACTAGTAATATCAATCCTTAGATCTCTAAAAGACAGCATGGAATAGCATTGCCAATTATAAATTTTCAAGCTTTGGAAAAATTGAATTATTAGCCAGTAACAAATATTGCTGGATTAAACAATATTGCTTGGTTAAAATAATGAAGTTCCAGCTAGAGTCCTTTCATAGTCTCTTGAAAAATTATTTATGATTGCCTACTCTTGCTTATCAAGTCTCTTCTAAAATCAATCCTTAGTCCTTAAGAAGGCAGGATTGAACATGATTGCCTGGTTTATTCATTAGGCCTTCTCTGATTACCAGCTGCAACAGATGACCTCAAACTTCATTGACCAGTTTGGTTTTAACGAAGAGGAATTTCAGGAGCAGGAAGAGAAAGCCGAGTAAGTATCATTGCTTGTTTGTGTTGTCCGTCTTCCAGATATCTGGTGTACATCATTGTAGTACAATTACCTGTTTGTTGAGTTGACGATGAATGCATTTGTAAGTGACTCTTGGAAATTATATTTTTGTGTTGACATTGTAATGTGTTACCCCAGATTATGATAAGATGCTTATTTCAGCTGTTATCCCAGATTGTTTAAATGCAATTTCAGCCATACATTGTCAGGGATATGTTTTTTCTTTGGAAAAGCTGATTTGAAAGTCAAAATGGTCATTGAGATCAGTTCAGCCCTCGGACTGATTTGATTTCCTTCTTTTTCTTTTTTTGCAAATCACATCCCAGATTGTTCATTTGATTGCAATTAGTGATAGCAATTAATATCTGAATTGTTGAACTTACTCTCAAAATTATGTGTAATATTTCATATGTTGTTAGGGTTATGTTGGAGTGCATGCTAGTGTTAGATAGAATCATAAAATTTAATGATTGTGATTGAAACTACCTCCGTTTCTTAGCATGCATTGACATTATACAGTTTATGACTGTAACCAGAACCCAATACATGTACATAGATGTACTGTCACTAAAGAAATGTGGAATTTATATTTACAAAAATTGAAGAGAAATGAACAAGTTGAAACAATTTTATTTCAGTTCACCATTTGGGGATCGCATTTCCAGTATAGATTTCAACGTACAGACTGGAGATGATAATGTAAGTCAAGATTTGAAAGTCTTAACATAACTATACAACAGTTCAGATACACATTTGTCCCAAAAAAAAAAAATCATTTCAAGAAAATAGAATGTATGTATGTAAATGAATTTTTGTGTTGTTGCTTTTATTTGGAATCAGTAGATGCAAAAGATTTTTAAGGCAATGTAACAAGTTACATATCCCTTCAATAATTATCTCATAGTAATAAACAGCTGAGCATTAAAAGCTGTTTTTGAACTTTTGTAGAGTGCAGCTTCAATGTTTGAACAGGCTTGTAATGAGCGAATACAGCAATTCGATGACAATGATAGTGATGAGGATATCTGGGAGGAAAAAGAAATCACCTTCTCGCCAAATGCTCAACAGCATAACCGAGCCGCGTAAGTGAATAGAGACAGTCACTTTCCTCATATTCATTATGCTCTGTACATATTATATACTGTAGTTTCATTAATATTCATGGACATCAAATTTCATGGATTTAGTGAAGTTTCTAGACTCAAAAATTTGTTGCCAGTGATCCTATCAATACAACGTGTTATTAGATATTCAATGAACATTTAATTTTGTGTATCAACTCCACAGTGAAATTTAAGAGCATTGGATTTCAACAAATATTGATGAAACCACAGTACAATTTACCCAGTATATGATTTGTGTTTGATTTATGGTAATGATCAGTCTTTTGTTGTTTTGTTAAAGCTTTGTCTTATTATTGTCTTTTCAGTCGGTTACCAGAAACAAGAGATGACAGTGACAGCACTGACAGTGAAGAGGAGTTGGACTCCCCTCGGAAAATTGTCTCACAACCAAACGAAAAAATGGATGTTGATCACAGTGAAAGTAAGACACATATTATTGAACTTGTATAAATGTAATTTATATACAAAATGTTTACCTCTACTAAATATAGAGTCGGTGTGATCACATTAAAGAAATTTGTTTTGAATTAAGGAAGCTGGGTGGTCAACAAATTAAGCATAAGATCTGCCTAAAAATTTAAGATATGACTTGTTTAGCTATAAACTATTGTCAAGTAAAGAATAAATCCATATACATGTAATTTACCTTTTAAATTTGGGTATTTTCCTTTAGTTTTATATAAAGTTCTTCTTCGAAAGGAGATCAATTCAGTCTAAAAATGGCCACAACTATTGAGCCCTCTTGATAAATTCATGTTCCGCCAGAGTTTGTGTCCTAAAAGGAGAGAAATTTGTTGTTAAACTTTGTCTTTTTCTGCCTCTAGATTGGGCAAATTTTGATGATGTTGCGACAGAATCTGTGCCTGTTGCTATGGATACCTCACCCTGGAGCCAGTCTTCTACCTCCGCTGAAGCTTCATCATCGAGCGAGAAAACGGAGAAATGGGCTGACTTCAGCAACAAGATCCCACAGGATGAGGAAGCCAAGGACAACTGGGCAGACTTCAATGATATCAAAGATTTGTCAAGGTAAAGAAACTTTAATGGGCATTTTGTCTTTTGTAGGAAAAGTAAATCAATACATAGATGAAACCCCCCTCTATTATGCTGGAAATTATTGCTTATTGAAATGGAAAGTCAAACTGTGTAAAACCTTGTCACATAAAGCAAAAAGTTAAATGAGCATAAAAGGACTGCCTTGTTCACATTGTAGTAATGATAAATTGATGTGGAGATATGGTATTGTTTACAGCACTGACCCAGGGCCGAGGAGTAGCTCTCCTGTAGCTATGGATACCAATGATGTCAATTCTAGACCCTCTGCATATCGTAAGTCTTTTGTACATTACTTGATTTTGTTAGTCAAACAATTGGGTTTACAAGTTCTTTTTATGTACTTGCTCATAGAAATCATATAAATCTTTATGTCGGTTTGGGAATTTTATGTCTTTACTCTACTTGATTGACTGCTGATAGAAGAGTCTTGTTTTGATTAGAATTTGTGAGTTAAATAATGTTTTCTTACCTTGTAGTAGCACGTAGTGCACCTGCAGATTTGGGCTCCCAGGTTGAATCCAGCACTGAGGAGCTGAGGGCTGAGGACCTGACAGAGAGGGACATCATGGTCCAGGAGGAGGAAGTGTCCTCCACATCAGACAATGTCTCCTCCTCATCCCCACCCCCATCCCCCAGGGTATCAAACTCATCACCAGAACAAAAGGCCAGGTACTGCAATGTGGACTTTCACCCTTTGATAACTACTTTCTTGATTAAACTAAGATTATAAGTTAAAATTACATGTATATTGTGCAGTGAACCTCCAAATGAATTTAACAAATGTACATTAATCCATTTACACCTCTACTTTCTTGATTTATAGTTAAGTGTAAACTTGAAATTACATACATGTATCTTATGCAAGGAATCACTTTAAAGGGGCATGGTAACGATTTTGGTCAAATTCTATTTTTCTGTTTTTATTATTTACAATGCTTTAGGAATGCATTTCTAATGATCAAATGAAATTTGAGATTCATTCGTAGAGTTATAAGCAAGATACAGGGCTCATAATTCTTTGTCGTGTAAACAAGGCTCGTGCCCTATTTTTGTTTACATAGATTCAATATACCAGTAAAAAAATCTTTTTCAAGCTGATTTGTCTATCTTTTTATTCATTTTAAGCATAAAGAAACAGTTCCTAACGTTTAACACATCCATTTTAGGTCTAAAACTGGAATTTTCACTTCAACATTCAAAATGTAAACAAATGCTTTGTTTACATAGCAAAGAACTGTAAGCTCTGTAACTCGCTTATAACTCAACGAATGACACTTAAATTATAGTTGGCCATTAAAAATGCCTTAATGAAGCATTGTAAACATTAAAATCGGAAAAATAATTTTTGACAAAAATCATGACCATGACCCTTTAAATGTCAGAATTTTTACTAGTGTGTAATGTTGGTTTTCCATTTCTATTTACAGTCCAGAAAAGCCTGAAGAACCCTCATCTTCCACCCAAGCAATTCGTTCCTCGCCCCCTAGTATATCCCCCTCCCCCTCTGGGTACACCTCACCAGCACAGCCCTCTGGATTGGAGGATGAGGGGAGCTCCGTGGATGCCGCCCCCTCCTCTTCTGTTGACCCAGCACCCATTGCAGACCGAGGAGTTTTATCTTCCTCTGACAGTTCAGTGGATGGACCAGCAGAAAGGTACATGTAGTTGCATGTTAAATGTGATGATTGTGCATGTTTATCATTGTTTAGATGCAAGATGCAGTGTCATGTCTCTGATTTGAAAGATGAATGACATTTCTAGGACAACATACAAAGAATTTGACTGTATGGAGATATATGTAGATGTATCTATAGCTTGGCAATTGTTATGTTTATAATAAAATTTATGTAGAAGTATAGCTTGGCAATTGTTATGTTAATAATAAAATTTTCATTTTTGTGGTTTGCATTAACTAGGACTGAAGACTCCCTTAGTGAAAACTTTGAGTGAGTTCCTTTGTTGTGCAATGGGCCATATGGTACCTTGCTGTTACGTATTTTTTCGCAGTTTTGGAATTCTTGATTAAAAAACCCTGCAGAACTAGCTTTATGGGGATGTTTTTTTTTTTGTTGCTTCATGTCAGCAAAAAACTTGCACTTTATTGTGCACAAAAACAAGTGCTTGTTTTTGAATATTTCTTATTTGCTATGCATCTCTCAAAAATAGTTGACACCAAAAAATACTTATTAAAAATATCCTTATTCTGATTTTACCCTACTTTTGGCATGTTTTTTGTGGGCAATAGCAATTTTTTTGCATGCATACATGTACAGAAGAGAGGGCTCAAAAGTCTGTCATCCTGAATATTCCCATAGTACTACAGTTCTGCAGCTAGTATTTTGGGGATTGGTTTACAGTATATTATAAAACATATGTATAAATATATATATATATATATATATATATATATACACTTTCATCAAGAATTCCATAGTTGTCTTAGAACTTCACAAAAATTTCATTTTCTTTGGAACCGTGTAAAGAAAGTGCAGAAATTATTGTTAATTGTTAAGTTCTCAGACATTTCTTTTTTTATTCAATAGCTTTACCAGCCATGCTTTTATAGACAAGTTCCTCCTATTCTTTCTTAAATCAAATAAATCTTTCAAATTCTAAGGTTTATTTTGATATCATTCAATTTGTGGATTTTTGAACTAAAAATTGATGTCTGAATTTTTGCTTCAAAAACAAACTTCAATCTTTTTCAAAAATAAGATTCACAGATGGATTTTACAGTAAAATTAGCCTCAAGAAATTCCATAGTATTTGATGGGAAGATGATAGATATTATTTTGATTGTATAAAATAGGAGGGAAATGGTTTGATATTTCTTTAAAAGCTTCATACATATTTACATGTATATGTACATGTATGAATAATGGGGAATAAAGAAAAATATATACAGGTGACACTCGATGGCTCGAACTTCGATCTCTCGAAATTCTTGATCTCTCGAAGTGAAATCACGGTCCCGATTTTTATCCCTGTATAACTAAGCAAATTTACTCTTGATCTCTCGAACTCCGATCTCTCGAAGTTCTTGATCTCTCGAAGTAAAACCTGGGACCCGTTATACATATTTCATTGTTTTTTACTCTTGATAACTCGAAGTGGTGGCTGTGTACACAGGCGACCGATCAAGCGTACAATTAGCTCCGCGTGGACCTTACCTGGATGATCGAGTGAATGCCTGGGGCTAGCGTGGTAGTGTTAATTGGTTAATTACGGAAGTGACACTACCCCTTGCTTCCTTCAAAGGGTAGATAGTTAATTTGTAAGTGATCTATTAATTTCAACAACTTGTGAAATTAACGGTAAATTAAACCGGTCTTTATTTAAACTATTCGGTGATCAAGAAAACATAACATACTTAAAAAAAAATTGTAAGTTAACAAAAACAATTAATAAACACAAAACTAATTTCTGTATTGTTGAATTTGATGTAAATTAGCAGAAAATACAATTGAAACCATGTTAGACTATCATTCCATGTTATGAATATAAACTTCCGGCTACTATAATTTTGGAACCAAAATGACAGGAACAAAAATTTTCGGATTTTTTAAAACTTTCTATCTCTCGAACTCTTGATCTCTCAAAGTTTAATCATGGTCCACTGAAGTTCGAGTTATCGAGATTCACCTGTATATATATACGTATATAGCTCTTTGATGATATATCGATTGATGTGAACTAGTTTAGAAATATGTAAAATCCTTAATAGGGTTCTCCTTTATTTTAAAATGTTTCCATGGTACTATGCATTTTGGGAGATTTGTCGTTTATGCAATAAATTTGACTTTAGTTGCAGAAAATTTTACTTTGACACGAATAATGTGGTGCTTATAAATATTACTATGGTGTAGAGAAGTTTTACTGTGGCAATAAATGTTTGACCAAGGAAACAAAATGTTTACTGTGGCGCTTGTACACTGAATGAGTACGATTGGAGAACCCTGTCCTTAGGTGTTGTGGCATTCATTTACCCCTCAGTATCATTGTGAACTCAATTTACATGCTACATATTTAATGCTATCTATAAAGATCTGAATTCTAGTGTGCATTTATATTATTCACATATCTTCATCGCCAAATACTGATGCTCTCACATCACTTTTTATACAAATAATAAAATGTTTTTTTTTTTTTTTTTTTTTTTTTTTTTTTTCTTTTTTTTTTTTTAGAAATTAATATTTTTCTGTTAAAACTAATCCATACTAAAAAAAAATACATATGTTATTTGCAATTTACTACCTTCATTCTTTTATATTTTGATCTTTTATTTGAGATGGATAGCATTGAAAAGGACACCTTTTCTTTCTGATATGATAACAAAGGATAATGATTAAGACTTAAGTTATTGTTTCCTTCAGTTTCCTGACCAGTGCTGGTCTGATGAAATCACCGGGTCATCTTCAGGGATCTGGGGACAAATCCCCAGAAACCAACGGTCCTATTCCAGAGCCCTCCAACGTCACAGAGAATCCATCCTCCGAAAATGTGTAAGTCTTACTAAAGGGTTCCTTCTTATATTTGGAGGGACAAAACAAAGCATAACTTATGTATATTGAATAGATAATAAGAACAGCATTGAGTGCAACCAAGTTTATGTCGATAGAGAATTGCAGAAATACCCAATTATATGTATGGTCAAACATATTAATAATAACGCACCAGGGAAATGAATTTGATTCATTGTAGACATAATTTGTTAAATCTGATAAGTTTAACAATGTACTGTGTACAGGGAAATATTTGCCCTTGTTTTATTTTCGCTCATTTTGTCCTTGTTGTCAGTGGGGGAATTAAGACTGGGGGAATGTCTCATATTATTTCTCTTTACACACAACTGTGTCTGGGCGAATTCAAGACCGGGGGAAACTGCAAGTGTAGAAGGGCAAAAATCACAGAAGGCGAAAATAACCCTATATACAGTAATACATTTTACGATTAGGGGAACGAAATTGATTTTGTTTGTAAGGGAAATCAATTTCATAAGAATTTAAATTGAATTTGTTACAAGCATGTTGACTGAAATACAATCATCACCTTTTCCTGAAATTTGTCTTAGAGAATAAAGTTGGCATACATTGTACTATTTATTTGCAGAGCTCAAGCCAAAGACACACCAGAAAAAAAAGACACCGTACCAAGTTCATCACCTCCAACCCTGCAGAACGGACCAGTTTGATCTAGAACACTTGTGTTAGATTGGGTTTTAATTATTCTAGTACTGTGTGAGCGAGTCCCCAGGGCAGCGTTTTTATACAGCCTTACACAGCATGGTCAGCGCATGGATGTGAATGATTGTGGCAGAGAACTTAACATTGTATGAAAATATATATCGACGATTATTTCTGAGAGGTTTTATTATTTATGTTGAGGGACACAAAAACAGTATTTTTGCTGATAAAGATTCTAACTTTTAGCAAGAAGAAACTAGAAGCCAACTTTGTTTTCTATATGTTGTATAGTTGTAAGACAAAAATTCAATAATGATGAAATGCAATGGACTCTGCAGTATTGCAGTAGACAATGCTGGTTGTACATAGAATTTTTTTTTTTTGTGTAAAGATGTATTCCTTTGTAGATAGTCTGCCAAAAGTCTGCCGTGGACTATAGACCTGTGATGAAAAAGTTACTGGTCCCTGATTACTATTCTGTGATAAATGTTACTGGTCTCCTGATGGTACAGGACCCAGTCGTTGACTGTCGCTATATATCAACCTCATCTGCAGAAGACACATCATAAATTGTCCCCTGCAGGATTATTTTTAAAGACATTTCTGGGGAAAGGGGGATGGAGGGGGGGTATCCCAACATACATGTGTAACTTGAAATTACTTTTGATTTTGTCTGCATGAATATCTTTATTTCTATTTTCTATTTTTTTAAATTAAGTTTTAAATTGAATCACTTCGCAGTCATAAGCTGGGTCCGGTATTACCATTCAAACTTCTTACCATTAATTACTGTTTAAACAGGTCGGTGCTTTCCATAGCTCTCTAACAGAAAACTGTAAGAAATATACTCCTAAACGTTGCTGGCTTCTCTCAGCACAATCTCTGTCATTTCATATTTATGAGCACCTTTAGTTTTGCCGAGTTGAATGATTGGTTTTTGTATTGTATTCATTTGACATTTTATTAGTTTTCACTCTGTAAAATCTTAAGTTGCACCCTGAATTGCTAAGCATGTGGAAATTGGGTTGTTAATATCGATAGATAATGAGTTATCGGGTCACAAATTTCATGTACATGTATGATTCACAACTGATGAGGTAGTCTCTGAAAATATCAATGTGTGATATACTCTGTAGAAAAAAAACAAACAAACAGGTAAACCAGTGTGTTCATACTCTGAGTGTATGTGGACAAATTGGAGAGATGTACTGAAGTCAGTTTCTGTGGTATTGCTGTTCATAAATGATTAAATTGTACCACCAGCTTAGCTGATGCTCCTCAACATTGTTATTCTAGTGTTTCTATCCCCCTCTCCCCCCCAGGACAAGAAAAAAGGACCAAATAGAACGTGCCATAGTTGTATTCCGGCATTTTTTGTTTTATCGCTCCCCTGCGATGGATAGATGATGCTCTGCACTTTTTGTTTGAAAGGCTTTATTTGGGACTGAGTTGGAATGGTAAAATATTGAAAGAATTAATTTTCAAATATTTTTAGTTCTTTTCTTTTTTTTAATTGTTTTAATTTGCATTGATATTTCCCAAAATGAACTATTTTATCTGTCTGCACTTGTTATATCATGTACTGCACACCGAGGTGTTTGTATCAGGCTTAACTAACTCTCCTTCTTGTAAAGGATGCAACAGAAGAATTTGATATTCATGCATTCACAGCATCTATTTATGTTGAATGATTTTGAGTTGGGCGTTCCTTGTAATAGTGCTGTACATTACAATCAAATTTTACTGTACATACATATTTTTGTATATCATGCCCAGTGTTGGGGGCCTCTAGAGGGGTTTATTTATTAACTTTTACTGGTTTACACCCATCTAGAGGGTCAGACGCCATTGTTTTAACACAACTGGTAGGATATATCATATGCAACTCTAGGCAGTAGTGTTTTTATACCAGGGGAAAATAATGTTTTATCTTCATTTGTCAAATCAAATGTTATTTTGTGCAGATCATAGATTTCCAATGCAGAAGTATGTACATAAAAGCAAAAATATATTAAAATTGAAAAAATTTGTATCCAGTTTAGTTTTGCTTCTTCAAAGAGTCCTTTCATTTTTGATGTCAAATCTAACTAGAGAGTGAAAGAGAAAGCAACAGTTATCCCTTGTACAACGAGTCCACTGTGCTGAATGCGAAAGTTTGTTTACGTGTAAAATTATCTTTTAAATATATTATTAGATATGTTATTATCTGGTCACTCGACTGAAACGTGCCATTCTTAGAACTTATTCTTGGGGCCTAGGATACTTTCAAACCGATATTATTTGGGTGGGGTGGGGTGGATAAAGAACACAGGCAAAGAAGATGGCCTAATTGTTTGATTGTTTAAAAAAGAACCGTTTAATTTTAGACAATTTCATTTTAATTTGCTGCTTTATAATGTTTTATGAAAATGTTCAATTTAATAAAGTCCGTTTTGATATTGGTACAAACGTAGAAAAATCAAAATTTCAGCAGTTTGGAGACATATCGAACCCCTCCACTTAAAACACTCAAATTTCGGTTATTGGCTCGTTTGATTAAAATAAGATGCTTTTAATGTACTAGTCTATCGTTTCTCTCCGTTTGAGAAGTGGTTGCGGATTCAGAAACATATATAAAAATTACTATTGTACTTAGAGAAATAGTATAATATTTGATTTTGACATATCTTTTCACGCGTGCAGATCCATAAAAAAAGAAGGAATAGGCAGTTGACACCACAGGCACCTGACGTTATAATTTTTTCTCATCATAAAAAATAGATATCCTCTACCTAATAATACACAAGTGTATTATTAGGTTGGGAGTATATATATATATTTTTATTATGAGATCAATATATAACGTCAGGTGCCTGTAGTTGACAGTAGAATGATATCTGGTAGTTGGCTGTTGGCGAATTTTTTCTATAAATACATGTACCGTCCGACAACCGTCGCTGTTTACAGCTTACTGCCAGCCGTTAAATAATGTGCAATTTTAAGTGTTTAAAGATTGCCAAAAATATGTCATGGTCAAATAATATAACAAGAAAGGTTATTTAACATCAGAGACCGTGGCAGTTCTTGGTGCAAGCAGTACCGGTATTTCACTGCTTGAACATGACGATATCCTCTGGTTGCGACATAAGAAATTAACGAACATAGAGTTCATTAAAACCGTTTATTACTAAACAGAATTTCCATTTGTCAATTTGGTGCGTAAATGTTAAATAATGGCAATTTAGTATTTTGGATAATATATTCCACACTTACTGTCAATGGACATTTGAAATTGTCACTCACATATTCTTCACAACCACCTATAACTATGCAAGACTGTGTTTCTGAAAAAAAAAAATTAGTGAAGAAAAAAACCCACAACCGTATAAAGATTACCGTTTCTGGATAATTTTGATGATTTCATATCTATAGTTATTTCAGCAAAAACTTTTCGGTATGAACGTAGTGTCCTTTAACAAATAATACATACAACATGACTACTTTAAAGTAGTCATGTTGTATATTTTATTTGTTAAAATGAAATAGCGAAAGGACAAATAAAATATACAACATAATATGACTACTTTAAAATAGTTATATTGTATATTAAATTTGTTAAAATGAAATATATATCGGAAAGGACAGTATTTAACATTACATATTAAACAGCATTTTTCTGCAATTGAATGATCACTACATTCAAAACCCTATTTATAATTTTATAATTTCTTGCTCCCTTTATGTAACTTACGGATCGACAACTACAACTTGTGTGGATTGTGTGGACAATCGCATCCATATTTCAATTGATGCAGTAATCAATCTACTCTTTTGTCATGTTTGAGAGATTGGTCTCCTCAGTGAAACACACATAAAGAATAAACTGGTCTCTAAACTAATAAATATGGATCCGTTTGTTAGACTGCGAGTCCACACAATTCCAAGAATTCATCAGTCCTCGCCGAAATGGGGGTGGGGGGGGGTGTGATCAGAAAAAGAGGGGAGGGTGGTTTTATCAAATGCTTCACGTGACGGAGGATGTCGCATGCGGGCTTCAATCAAAATACAGAGTTCATTGCTGTATACATATGAAAAAATGATGATGGGGAAAAAAGAAATATGCGGATATGCCTAATTCATAAAATCAATATTGAAAGTGAGCGCTTTTATTGCAGCATTCTTTTTCTTTATTTTCTGATTGAATATCTTTTATATTTCTCGTTGGAATTTTGGACATAACCATTTTAAAAAAAATATATAATTCTCTTCGAAATAAAGACAGTCAAAACCCGGAAATATATTCATGCTTGATGAGCATTTTACTTTTTTCAAGCACCTGTCTGACTCAGACAAAAATTGCGTCTATCATGGCGGACGATGAACACGATGTCGACAAGTAAGTGCAATTTATTATCATTTCAATCAATGTAATTAACAGAGATAATATGTTTTACGGTGTAACCGTTTGGAGGGCGAAGCCAATATAAATGGGGCTAGATCAGTAGATGACCTTTCATCATCTCTAGCCTGTCATCTCATATATTGTTTGTTTTGTTTGGACTCTAATCTTATTGTTGGCCCAAGAGCATTGGCCAGCCCATGGTCCTTGTTAAATTTGTTCAAGCCCTGATATAGCCTACTAGACTAAGGTTTGTCTCAGGTTACTGTTTCCATCACATTTTGACAATTTTTATAGAAATATACACAGCTAAATGAAATACAATTGAAATCAATCATTAAAACGTCATCTCTTTATTTTTTCTCAGAGATTTTCACAGGAACGAAAAACAGATTTCTTGTGGAGATTTATCTTTTTTTCCATTCAGAAGTCTCTTGGATCACCTCACACGATATTTCAAATGCTATCATCCAGACCTTATTTTATATCATTTGCAATTAATGCGAATCTCCTTGGTTTTTTATTTAACAGCCACTTTCATAAGCCGAACAAGTTAGAGAGAGAGAGAGAGAGGGGGGGGGGGGGGGACAGGAATTTGGTATGTAAATAAATATTTTTTAAGGAACCCAGATATATTTCATCTTTGCTAGCCAAGGGTTTCTGATCCGCGCCACTCCTGCGGATCACAAACCCTTGGCAAGCGAAGGTAGGGGTATTTATTAATGCAAAACATCACAGATCTCTGGATAATTTCTCAGCATGAAGTATCTTAACTTTTTACTCCCTTATTTTAAATGTTTGCATTTTTAAAAATAAAACATGAATTAAAAAGTTATGTTTATTTATTTATTTATTTTTATTTTTTTTTTTTTTTATAGGAAAATCAATTTATCTTATTAAGAATATTTCACTTGTATGGCAATGTATGGACAGAAATAAATTGAGATTAGTTTTGGTCCCTAAATTCACTAAAATTTTATTTGTCATCCAAACACTTAATTATTGAACATTCAATGATTGATCTGTGTATTAAAACTAGAGAATTGAGATACCCTAGCTAATTCACATCATAAGGTGCGAGTTTATCTGACAAATGTCTTACATTTAGTGTTAAACACACATTTATGATTGTGAATGCAGATCAGTACTTCCATTTATGCATAAATTTTAAGTTTTTATAATGCATATTGTTGCAAATAGTCTCCCTATTTTATTTTTTTTATTTTCATGACAGATTGGGGGTAATTTGAACATGATTTATTGTATATATATACACATACATAGTTATATTAATCATTTTTTTTTTGGGGGGGGGGGGGGAATTAGAATGGGGAAATATTTTACAATGTGTCTATCAAAGACTATGATGTCTACAAATTTAAGTTTTGATTATCTTTTGTTTTTATTGAATTAGTTATTAGTCGTAACTTGTCTTTTTTCGGTTTTTGAGATATAATTTGAATTCTGGGTACGAAATGACCTGGGTACGAAATGACCTGGGTACGAGTAGGTCAGACTACGATTTGAGATGAAACCTAAATAACGAAATTTCAAATTGAAAGTAAGGGAAAACGTCTTTGCTGTTTTCATGAAGTAATCAGAAGGCAAATTCAATTAAAATACATGATTTTATTTGAATAACAATGAAATAAAACTGCTCCATGTTGAAACACGTTTTTTTAGTCCAATCAGATGTCTTGAAATTCATTTGATCGAATCTAATGCAACTGTTGAAAGTTGTAGGAAACGAAAATTTGTTTTCTTAATTAGGAATTAATTTTTCAAGTACACACTAGGTAAGTTTGAATGCATTTATCACTCATTAAACAATATTGATAAATTATCACCAAACGTGAAGTTAGTACGAGATTAAATTCAACATGGATGCCGGTGATGTCACTGCGCGTGAAGTGATTCTTTTTTCCTCCATCTTGGAAAAGTTTTTCAACTTCATAGGTATAGAGTGTAATTTCCATATTTGGGCATATATACACGTGTTATCTATAGGGAGAGCTTCGCTCTCACGGGCCCTTCGGGCCCGTGAGAGGGCTTCGCCCTCTATCAATTGATAGGGGTTTTTAATTAAATATACGCTGTTCATAATATTGAAGTTGTCTTGTAGTGAATTTTTACCCGAAAATGCTTTTAAAAGCACCTATTTGTTTTCTTTATAGTAATGTTGATATTCAAAATCAAGTAGGCTAAAATTTAAGCTTTATGATAACTTTTCTGTAATTTCTCATACATTTCTGAAAAAAAATGAACATCGGTGACAGTATTGTATTAGTTACACAATGTAATAAGTACTAATATTACTGGCACATTCATTGACAATACATTTTTTCTCTTTACAGAAATTTGATTTTTTTTAACGAATCTTAGTTTATCTTTACATAATAAAATTAAAAATATTTATATTACTCTAGCTACTATAAAAATAGGGTTCTTTGAATGGATGTAACTTTTTTTCATATATATATTTGTAAGATTTTAGAATCCTGCATTGAAATTGATAGTATATTTCATAAACAGTCTATTTTTGCATATCATGTCAACAATTTTTACTTCTTGAAATATCATGTGGACATTTCTTTCTGTTTCAGCTTTGATGATGATATTGATGATGATGACGAACCTCTTGATGAAGCAGTGGAAACACAAGATGTCAGTTGATATTCTTCACTACTTATTAATTCCAAGTTCACAATAGTAATAATATTTTCAAAGAGAATTTTTTTTCATCTCTGAGAATAATCCATGTTATGTAACCTTTGATGTACATGTATGTACCTTTTACATAGAATTTCTGTTCGTTATCACCACATGTCATTTTTAGAGAAATATAATTATTACATGGTAATGTTAAACCTTGGCAGCTTTTTGTTGGTGGATCTCATACGTTTTGGATTAGGAACAATATAGTAGTATATATTCTTTATTACAGGATGGTGACCCAATAGACATTCTCCCAGCTGATCAAGCCAGTCAAGCAGTAGAGCCCCAGAAACGAATCACAACTCCATACATGACCAAATATGAGCGTGCACGGGTCTTAGGAACAAGGGCACTGCAGATTGCGTAGGTTTTCTAAATATACAATTACTCTCACCTGATGAAAACTTCTATCAAACCTTGTTTTATTCATGTATTCAGTTCAAAATTTTGTGTTACCAAAGGTTTTGAGAAACCAATGTTATTAAAAATACAAAAAGAAACAGTGGTTGGGACTTCAAACTCTTCGTAATATCCATGATGCTCAACATACCTAATCTCAATTCAACAGCATTTTCATTGACTTTCCTTCCAATTTGAATTACTTTTTTTTCTCATCATTATATCACCATCCAGTATCACTTACATTTAGTTAACACATTACTCTTTGTATATTCAAAATTTTTCAAATGATGTTGATTTTGTCCCATAGTATGTGTGCACCTGTAATGGTGGAATTAGAGGGAGAAACAGACCCGCTACTGATTGCCATGAAAGAACTCAAGTAGGTTCCACAAGTTATAGAAATTATTCAGTTGGAGAGTGATTTTTGAATTGTCAAGTATTAATATTATTATGAGCTGGTAATAAATAAGAATTAAAATTTGGAATAAATGTCAGAATTTTTCAACTCGTGATCATTGGCAAGGAAGTCAGAAGAATTAGTGTTGGACATGTTCAGTAATTTGATAAGTTTTTACTTTGTATCTCCACCAGTAAATTTGTTTTATTTTAAACAGAAGTAACATAACTGATCTCTTGTTGTTGCGTTGTAGAGCCAGGAAAATCCCCATTATTATTCGCCGATTCCTCCCTGATGGAAGCTACGAGGACTGGGGAATAGATGAACTCTTGATGACAGAGTGAATGGACGTGTCACATCATATCAAGTTTCTCTCATTATCTTCTTATTGTAATTCATGTATGGAGTCTGTGTTTTGGAGAGAGTGGTCGTATGCAAGTTGCTATTTTTATCATTTCATTAAAAAAATAACAAAGTATTTGCTTTTTTGTGCTTTTCGTTTTTGGTTAATCGAGTATTGTTGAGATAGATACATGTACATATATTCAGTTTCAAAATGTTGGCAATGAGAAAAAGACAAAGACTAGTGTACATGTACATGTATGTCTTACAATCTACATGACCAAAGTACTCATTGAATGAAAAATTGTCTGATTGTGACAATACATGTTCATGAATCTTGTAGATAAATTTTAAGGTCATAGGTTAATCAGAGCATGCTTTCGTACATGCACATAATACAAGCGGTAGTCAATAAATGAAGTACTGACGTGATATTTCTTAAGATTTTTAAAACTCCTTAGAAATCTTTGATATCTTTTATCTTGCTGCTCTGCTTTCCTCATCTCATGGGCAATAAGTTGGATTGATTTAGCCACGTCATAAGGGCTAATCAATGTGGTAAGACTAGCCAATTACAAAGCATTCTCAGACTGAAGCATGAATTTCACTTTTGAAAAGAAAATGCAGACAATGCATGTACATTGATGTAAATTTAGTTTATTACACAAAAACTCGCTTTACACATCACATTTTTACCTTAACATACACATGCATTCGAATTCTCACATTCTCTTTTAAAATATCGCTCAGTATATCATGCAATATTTCCTTCAAGCACAAATAATAACTAGTATTAACTTGCAGTGTACAGAGTTACAGAACAATATTCTTGAACTTACATTGATGTATAAAGTAACAGCAGGTATACTGTACCTGAACTTGGAAATGTACAAACATCATCTATCTATGAGGTGGAAGAATTTATGTGCAGTAATTAAAGATAATATTCACTTTACTTCATGGTTGACCTTAGTACAAGTTTTCTAAAAGACGGATTTGAAGACAGAATCCATTATTAAATATAAACCTGTAATCATTTTTGTCTGTGGTAATAAGTGTACAACTCACTGATGTGTACTTGGAACAGTAAAATTTACCTGCTATTTTTATTGAGATGTACAGCAAATCCTTTAAATAATTTAAAAAAAACAGTTGATAAAGTACACAAGTATTACAGATGTAAACTTATCAACAAAAAGGAATAAATAACAGATATCAAATCACTGAAATGTTCAACATTTTGAGGATTCAGCATTCATTTGTACTCAAAATGTACGTGTATATGAACATGTACAAAAGGTATGTCATCAAATTTATTTTTGTAAGAAGGGTCCAATTAAAACATGTAATAAATCTACTCATGAAAGCCCTCAGGAAATACATGTAGACCACTGCTAGAATATCCTTAAAAATGTATTCAAAAAATCATGCACAAAATCATCTGTCATTCTCGCCACTGGACTTGCACCCTGAACAATATTTCTACACATACGAATTATCTCCTATAATATTAACATTCCATTAGAAATTCTCCAAAATATTGTACAAAGACTGGAAAAAAAAGGACAGACATCTGATGGAAGAGATGAAATTGTCCACTGGAATTTCAATCCCCACTGGTACAGAAAGTTGAAAATTAAATTCCAAAGTTAGAAATGGTGAATCTCAGATCTTATATATAAATACATATTAGTGTTTTATTGAGAGGAGAAATGTCTACTGCTGAAAATAAGGTGGATAAAATCACTGCTGTGTGCCAGGGAACACATGCTGTTTGATCAGAAACAGGCCACTTGTCCTCTCTGAAAAACTTGATCTACATCAGCATAAATGCAGCATAAACACAGCAAATTCTTGTGCTGCTATGCTGCATTGTAGTACCACCATGCTCTTCACTATAAATTCTGCATTTTCTGGAATTCCTAAATACTGTATCACAATTTAAGCCATGTAAATGAACATGTTTATGTTTTCCTCATCTCTCTTCATGTATTTGTGCTCTATGAGCCACTCGATTTGCTCTTTGATTAGTTTTTTGGAAGGTAGGAACATATTGCGCAATATTTCTACAAGTTCTGTTTGCAAGGCTGCATTGGTTATCCTCTTCCTCATCTTCATAATTTTGACAATCGCTTCCTGTAATGAGACAAAAATTGTCAACCACCAGACATCACTTTTACATCTACCAGGTATTACTGATACCATCAATATTTAAAACTGTGTAGATAATATTTCTGACCATGCATTTTTACAATTTTGCAACAAATGTTTTTTTCACAATGTATGCATGTACGTAAAGAGCTGACAGACAATACATACATTTTACTAGATTCTTAAATATTGCAGGTCGAAAATACTTTTTGGTTAGGAGAAATTTTAAAATTTATTTAAAACCAAGACTAGAACATTTTACTTGTTTTTTAAAAACTGCAGGTCGAAAATACTTTTTGACTAGGAGAAATTTTAAAATTTATTTAAAACTAACACTAGAGAAACTGTGACCCACCTGGACTCTTAGAATTCGTAACTGCATAATTCCTTCATTGTCCTCTTCCTTGCTCTTCTCTGTAGACAGCTGCAAGCGTCCCACCAGATTGATCTTGCCTCTCTTCTGAACTTTACCATTTTTACTGGAAAAAAAACCCCATCATCTCAATAAAAATGACTGTACAAGTGAATATTTCTTTTTCCTCATACAATTGTACAAGTACATGCAAAATATACAAATGATTTCTTTCACAAAACCTTTTAGGTCTTAGTAAACATTGGAGCATGCAAACAGAATCACCCTAAATGCACATGTCATGGTTTATCAACAAATATTTTAAGGAATTCTTCCGATATTTCTATGACTTACATGAGTGCAAATTCTTGGTTGACCCAGAACTGAGTAGCATCATCAAAATCTTTGGCGGACTTAGCATCAGGCTCACATAGTAACAGCTGGCGCTTAATCTTTGGAAAGGCTATTAAGGACTATTTAAAAGGAGAACAATAAAGAAGCTATTATCCAAAACATTCTCTTACTGAACATCTTAACTCTATAAAAGTAAACAATAAAATATATAGAGAATGTTTGTACCTTACTACAGGTAATAAGTTAAAAGAAATTTAGCTCACATTTTAAGATTGCAGGCTTATGTTAATGACATAAATGTATGTAAAACAGCCCCCTATTAACAGTAGATGATGGCAAACAGCCCCAAAGACGACTGAAAGAAAACTGGAGAAGAACTACCACCTCTAACATCAACTGTATGAGAAAGATTGGGGGAGAAATTGTAAAAGTTGTTGCAGACTGTCAACACTGGAGAGTCCTGATTGCAGCCACATGTGTCTTATGTATGCAGATAAGTATATTAGCTGAGAATTACATGTAATTACTAGTAATACAGAGCATAGAAACAAACCCAGAGTGTCCTCCTTAGCTCTGTGTCTGGTAACTCGGTGGCCAACTTCAGACTCTCGTAAGAAATCCGGTCCTTTGGCCTCTGATTCCATGCAAACAACACAGCCATTTGAAATGTGGTTACTTCTAAGTCAAACCGACCTATATCATTCCCAAACGTAATCTGAAGAGGAAATAGAAATATAATACAGTGTATACCAATACATGTATTGCTAGAACTCAAAGATTTACATGTAAGTAAATGTTCAGGGACCAGCAAATCTAACGATGAACATATGATTCCATGTACAAGTAAGTACATAATTATGCCTTGACCAGTAGATCAGAAGTAGAACTCACAATTCCGTTGGACATGAGGTGGTGCCACTGTAACTTGCGGCCGCTGTGTTTCAGGCGGTAGAACTCCTCCACCTGAGGGATGTAGTCCTCCAGCTCCATGGGTAGGGACACTGTCACACGGTCACTGGAGCGTGCCCACGCCCCCGCATTCAGAATCTTTATGTTGATGGAATCTATAGAGAGCCAATAAGAACTGATGAAACTTGTCACTCTTTTTTGTACATTACTATTTAATGTAAAATTTGCTTAAACTAATAGTTGTTCTGGGATGAAGGTTAATTTGAAATTGGGAACAAACTGCTCAGATTTTAGAAAACAAGCTTGGTCTTTAATGTAGAGAAGTATTTATAATCATGAACTTTTCGATGTACTTTTAAATTGACTAGTTCAAGACAGATGAAGTATCATATACAAGTAAATGCATAGAAATGTTGGGTGAATTTTCAAAGTTCTGTATCTGACCTGCAATGCCTTCGTTATTGTTTCTGTGGGCGTCTTTGAACTCCTGGTTGAGATCGTCGCTGACTTTGATATCCTGGAACATCCTGGCCAGCTTATTCACGTAATCGGCAGGCATGCCCACTTCCTGAAAATGATATCATGTATACACATTATTACTTTGTTACTCTGTTCTTCTTCATCAAGATTGCTTTTTAAGGTTTTAAATGGCAATGACAATTTTTCTGCAAAGACTACTATGCATATGAATGTCAATACTATCTTATCTACATAAAATTTAACCCTATTACACATTGCAATTTTTCTCACACATGTATTTGTTTTAAAAGGTCTTAAATTTTTAAAAATTTTTATCACAACCTCACAAGATTATCATTCAATCCAAAATCAACAATGCCTTTTATTTTTCCAATAACTGGTTGCAATATCTTCCCTGTATAATAATTACTGACCCTTAACCACTCCACCATATTCTCCTCCTTTTCATTGTCAGCTGATGTATCTAATATCAGTCTCCTTGTCAGATGGGCCTTGTGATATCTCATAAACACATCTTTGTTCTGTACGTATTTTAAGACCAGGAGCTGAAATGAAAAAGTATCACTGACTTTAAATACCCTCTCCTAAATACAAAGTATTGTCATTGATTGTAAGGTACGTGCATATTAAAATCACATTCTCATGTATAAGTGATTTACAGTATGTATTTCATGGTTCAGAGATGAAATAAATTGAATCAGCCATAGAATTAGAAAGATATTACAGACGTTGCCTAACAAATACTTGTGATCTCAAGGAAAGTAGAAGTCAAGGTCTTTTACATACCACGTCTCTGAGTTTCTTTTCCACTTCCTCTGATGTTAGTTTTTTGCTGAGTGGAGTTTTACGCAGTAACATATCACAGTAATTTGCCAAAAGTTCTGGGCATTTAGACTCTGGCTGAGTTTTGGCACCAATGCTACAAACAAAATCAAATTGTTTTGAGTCTACAATGACACAAATATTGATTTCTCCAAATGCGTAATCAATGATATTAAAAATCATTTTAACATTATAAAAAATAACAGTTATACTAATTAACAAACTTTTGGTATATTAATGTATTGACTCCTTCAGATGACCTACCCTTTATTTTTCATGGGAATTTCCAATCGGAAAACAGAGGTATCATTGACAACAGTTTTATATGCCTGCAAAAATAAAAAAACAAAGATACAGACACAAGCAATAAAAAAAAATCTAAAATATTCATGTACATGTTTATGAATTTCCTTATCTTCTCGTTTTCCTAATTAAAAGTTAGTTAGATAGTTTGCACATATACATGAACATGTATTACAGATGCACTAGCTTATCTTCTCACATTAAAATTATTTAAGGTTTCGCAAAAGCAAATTAATGAATAACAACAGGTGCTCTCTTGAAATTCTATCTGAGGTTAATGAAAATTCTCCATTTCATTAGTACACAATAAGCAGTCGTTGTTTACCTTGTCTCTAGAGGTAAGAAATCTTGGATCATCATTGAAGGCATCGTTTACCAGGGTACTGAATCTGTTGAACAACTCCAACAGTTGCTCAACATACTTTTCAGAGTCCTGCAGAAAAAAACAGATATTCAATATCTAATAAATGAAATTCTGAAGTGAGTAGGGTAAAGTCATTAGAATTTAAATGTCTTCAAAATTTTTAAGTATCAATTTTACGAGTACTGTAAAGAAATTAGAAAAATAAGCCAAAAACTGGTAGCGAAAAATGTGATAAATCACAATCACAAAATTTTTGAAGGTATTGACTGTAGATCTGTTGACCCAACTTTTCCCAGAGAGCAACAGTTATGTCTTTAGTATATAGTACTAGTTAACTTACAGTGGTAATGGTTTCAGCAGCAGCTATCATGTCTGCCAGACCCTGACTAACAATGTAGGCCTCCAGGTCGTGTAACATTGGTGTGATGCCATCAGGAACACGGTCCATCAGACTGAACATCAGCCGGAGCTCTACACAGGTAAAAGTAATCAGCACATTAAGGCAGTCATATCAGAATAAAAACTACATAACAATTGACAATCTTTACATGTTAAAGCCTTTCATGGACAGTTTTCCTTAACCAAAGAGTAACTCTATAGAAGTAAATTAGGACAGCCAGTGATAAAGTCGTTGATAACCTTAAGTACCATAATGCAAACAGAATGGGGTCCAAATAATTCTTTGACTCACAATTCAAAATAGTACCTTAAAAACATGAATGAGAGCCCTGCTAAAATATTTTCTTCATCATTTGGTAAATTACAATGTATAAAAAGAAAAACATTTCTTAAAGATATTAAAGTAACATTCATTTTACTATACTGGCAAACATAAATGATGATATGCACTATCTGGCGCTAAGTGACTTACTCTCTGTCTCATTGTTCTTTATCATTGAGGCACACTCTTTGAGTATTGTCTCCTTGAAAGCAGTAACCAGAACGTTTACACAACACTCCGTCAGCTGTTAGGGGAAAAAAAGTTCATAATCAAAGTAGTGAATGTCCTGACTGGAGATAATTTTGGTAAAAACAGATGAATGAACTATTTTTCTTTGATTATCTTTCATGAATATTCATCAGGAGAAGTAGAGCACATGGATCACTTTATCAAGTTTGTTTCAATCCATACATACACAACAACTGCTTTTTGATTGAACATCTACACATGTACATGTATGTATTTGTTTTAATCTTTTTCACTGAATGGCTACCTCTGCTTCTTTATCAAGTTCACACTGTCAATGCATTACAATTGGTTGTGTATTCTATTTAGTGTTATTAGTGAAGAACAGTTTCTGCTAATTCAAGTACAGTGTACATCTCTAACACTCATAGAAATGCACTAAATCGAATCTTTGCTAATTTGTTAAGAATCTATATTCACTAAACACGGTGCTTTTACAGTAACTCAAATTTGACTGATCTACTCACTGTTGCCACAGAGTTGCACCCCCAGCCCGTTTCTAGGTAACGTAATGCCCTGGCTTCCTCCTCCTTGAGCTTACAGTCTGCATATCTCATGTAATTCTGTACTCCATTGGCCTCCAAATATAGAGGGGCTTTTAACTTGTAGAATTTTTCTGTGGCTTCTAGATAAGCCTTTTCAAAATTTTCTCTGTAGATTTTTAATTTGTCTTCAACATCTGAACTAAGATTCACTACAAAAAATATGCAAGGAATAAATTAAGTCAACCATCATCGCCTTTGTTTGACATAGAAAAAATGTAACACCTTGCCTGACTTGTAACAGAAAATAAAGTATATAAAAGCAATCTAAATATGCAATGATTAACTTGCTTTTAATTCATAACTATATAAAAATCTTATATTATAAAAATCTTATATTCTAGTAGTTTTACATTTAAGAAAGTTAGCATTATCTTACCATAAGACTCTCTGACCCCTATCACAAGCTGTGAATCAAAAGCTTCACCATTTCTTTCTGCAAAAATAAGTTTCATGGCACTGTCCTGTAGTCGTTGCTTTATGTTCGAGAAAATACTCTCATTCCAGCTGTCCAGCATTAACTGTTTAACAAAGAAACATTTTATTTAGCTTTACCATTAAACCTACCAGAACGTAGTGACAATTAAATGGGATCCAACACAATATTTCTTCATTTCTTTGCTGAGATATTAGTAAAAAGGAAACTGTTGAGCAATTTACAATTTTCTACGAGAGAAATTACATTCATTCTCTCTCTCTCCTCTCTTTCTCTCTCTCTCTCTCACAGTGAATTGAATGATTTCCATGTAAAATGATGTTAATTTGTCTTCATAGTGTGTAATAACACCTCTCTCTCTCTTTCTCTCCACACAAACCTTTCTGACAAGACTCTCCTCCCCCTGTGTCTTCTTTTGCTGGACACTCCCATGAGGTTTTCCAGCCAGTGATGTCACTAGCTGCATGAATGGTTTGGGGAGATAGTCACATTGGGTAAAAAATTTCCCCCATTCAGCTATGTACGCCTTCAGTAAAGAAGAATCTTCCTGGTGCTGTAAAACTCTCTGTAAAACAAAGTATACATATATATCATCATTATCAGTAAATCATTGAAATACAGCATTTATCATTTGAATGTATTATAATCTATACTCTAAATATCATATACACATACACAAAAAAATGTTCACACATTTTGCTACAGCCCTAAATCTGTTCAAATTCTATCTTTCTTATTGTGCAGAATAGAGAGAAATAGAGAAGTACTTTCTAAATTATAGATGTGGTAAATTTTCCTAATCAGTATGACAATACCTATGACAAAAGTGACTGTAACATTTGTCTTATGTAAAAACACTTACAGCTTGTGCATGTCTGATGAAATCTAGAATATCATCCTGTAAAGCTTTATACATTTTCTGTGGTCCTTTATCATCCCAAAGACAAACTGAATGTACCGCACTGAAAAAAAGGTAATTTTTTTAAGCATTAAAATTTTTCAAAAGTTTCAAGACCAAAGTATTTTGCTGCTTCATATGATAGATGTGACTCTGAATTAATCACAGAATTATTTCAAACTTAGAGCAAGAGATTTGCATAAATCTCCTTTTTTATATCATAGCTAAGCCAATGTAGGTATAGAACAATACCAAAACAGGTCCTGCCACTCTGCCTTTGTGACCGGTTCCTGACGTAACAACTTGAGGGCTGTCAGTCGCATTGTAGGCCATCTTTCTTCAAACTGTGATTGGCCCTGTTGCTGGAAAAATTTAAAGTATATATTTGAGCAAAGTTGTTATTCGATTATTCCTTGACCATTCCTGGCTTTAAGCTGCTGGCATATTATATTTCCAAACATTGGATTTATATTTTTGTTTAAATGAATGCAAGCTAGAATTCTTTCATTGCATTTTTTTCATTCAATTGTGGTAGATCCAGATTTTTTTTAAAATTATTGTTATTTGTATTTTAACCTAATGTTATTAATTATCTTCAGTTAGTTTAGTAACACCCAGCTTATTTCAATTGTCAATAACTTAAATGACAGTCATCTATTGTTTCTATTCCCATTTAAAGTCATTTATAAAGGGTTGTTAATTTTGGTTTTAAAAAATATTGTAAGCAATATGATTCCAATGTGTCTTTGCACAAGCTATTTAAGAGGGCTCGTGTGTCGTGGCCAATATGTTAAGACTGTATTAGTCTCCTTTAGAAGAAGAGCTCTATATAAAAATATACGAAAATACCGAAATTTTAAAGATAAAATGTGTGGATTTTTTCTTTTCTAAATAATAGTTTAAAGGTAAACAAATCATAACTTAAAATTTTAAGTAGATCTGATGGTTAATTCATTGACCATCCAGCCTCCTTAAAACATTCTGTGACAGATCAAGAAATGTCAACAACTATACTGACATACAACCAATTCTCGCCAAGGACCATTTCTCGCCAGTGCATTGTTATGACATTTTTTTAACACATAAGATAAATTATGAACAAGAGATGTTTGTGAAACACTTATGCACCCCTCCCTGAAGACCTCTGTGAAGAAAATGAACGGAAACTGAAAATAATTGGAATTTTTTAAAGTCCAAGGGGCATAACTCTGCCAAAAATTGATCGGTCATACCCACAATCGAACTTGACTTAGATATTCTTATGATAAATCTGTATACCAAATTTCATTTGTAGGTGCAACCTCTGTGAAGAAAATGAACGGAAACTGCATATAAATGGAATTTTTTAAAGTTCAAGAGGCAAAACTGTCGAAAATTAATTGATCATACCCATAATCGAACTTGACCTATTCTTATGATAAATCTATATACCAAATTTCATTTCAGTAGGTGCAACCTCAGCTGCAAAGAAAATGAACGGAAACTGATGATGGACCGACAGTCAGACTGACAGCAGCAAAGCAATATGCCCTCCCTTCTTCGAAGGGGGGCATAAAAATGATGTAACAATGCACTGGCGATAAATGATACTTAGCGAGAATTCGTCGCACGCCAGTAGGCTAAATCTCAAGATTTTTTTGGTTAAAAACCCAATGCTCTACCAACTTAGCTAGATTGTTAGAAGCATGGCAGTATTGAATCTATTTTACGCACTTTCACAAAACTGATTCAAGAAATTTGTATTTTTATTCAGAAGTAGTTTGTCAAATTAAAGGATTTACAATCTCTATGCTGGGTTTGATAATGCAATATTATATCTGAAATGTTGAACAGAACTGCCTTAATTTGGAAACATAAAAGGTAATTTCATCTGAGGCGACATAACCAGTAGCATCTTGACTTTTTTATAATGTCAAATCAAAATACCATTGTCATGTTCTTCATGAAAATGTGCTCCTAAAATGGTTATTACTTGGGATATTGTTTGTTTATTAATCTTAATTTCGTATTAAATTGTACACAATGAATCCTGATTGATAAAATTGTGACACAGTGACATTGACATTGTTAAATAAATGAGGAATCGTAAAAAAAATATATTTCCACAAAAATTAAAGCAATTAAATCAAATATTATACTATACCAAAATATTACCTTCAACATCGCCATATTTTTTTCTTTTCGGAACGCCTTTTGAGTATAATAATCAGAGCACGTACATTCTGGAGGTAAACCGAAAGTTTTCATAATCTCGTGAGATTACGCATTCAACATGGCGACAGAAACAAGCACGCCTGTGCAAAATAGTGATACCAAAGGCGCACTTGGAATACCCCAAGCTGAATTTGTGGTAAATAGTACAGCTCAAGTCAAATCAGCTATTCTTGTTTCAGATTCGTTGGATAGGTATTGTATGAGTAAAAAAAAGTGCAGTGCCAAAAATGGTTATTTACATTGTGGTTAGGGACATAACATGTGTAGCAAATGACAACGTTCGAACTTGCTTGATCTTGTATTTAGTTATGGTGTTTCCATTATGAATTTTTTGTAAAAATTGCTACCAATTAACACAATATTGACAGTTGTATCTTGTAACAGTAATTACAGATGCATTGTTTTTTGTTTTTTTTTTATAATCCCTAATATGTAAACGGTGTGACCGTTGGACCGAGCGCAGCTAGATTCAACAGAGTGCAGTTTGATTTTTTAGAACAAAATTTATTTGAAATGCACACGGTCATCTTTGCTAGCCAAGGGTGACGATCCACGGTGTTTCTCTATTCACCCATAGGATCCACCTATCTACTCAAATCATATGCCAAAGTTAAACTAAACGATGCTTGCTCAGTCTTCATTATGACGTCATGTTTCATACGTAAAACGTTATAGTTTTGTCTTCGGATATAGCCGAAGAAAATTTCTTGATTCTGAGAATTTTTTATTTCTTCTTTCAATGCTTATAATTTTCCTAAGTTTATGAATTGAATTTTTTCTACTTTTTTCAGTCTCTAAAAGAGCGGATTCTTGATGTTAATGATTTATTTTCCATCTAATAATTTGATAAGACATACGTGAAACTAGTCGTATTTCTTGATTAAAACACTGCTAAAAGCTGTATAGTTTGCAAAGTAAATTATTTTCATCTTAATTACTTTCAATCAAACTTTGGAAAGTTTTTGATCGAGTTTCGGGGCAAAAAACATCGACAAGCGGCAGTCATATAATGATTGAGTTAACTTTTGTTTAACAAAATGGTGGCCAATATGGCGGCGCCAAGGGCTGGAAGAAAATTTTTTGGCCCTTAGTACCCCTGATTCAACTTCTATTTTTCACTGATTTTCTTATATATACGTGTTACCATTAAGCCTCGCTTCGCAAGGTGGGCTTTGCCCTCCTCTCGCTGTGCTCGGTATTATTATTTTTTTTTATAAAGTTAGAACTTACGGACCAAACAGGTTTAGAATATTATAGGATTAAATTGAATATATTCCAAATTGTATAATAAACATTTTGAACTAGGAATTATGTTCAAGACACGATGAAGTATTGATATCGTATCGATATCATTTGATTTTGAAATTTCATCATTGATCATTGTCAAACACCATAATTGAGACATTATTTGCATTGAGGTTGTCTTTCCTTGGTGTCGAAATTGACAATAATGTATTGATATCAGTATGAGATGTTAACAACTGTAGTTTAAAGGTATCTACTTTATATCAATATCATTGATATCAAATCAATTGAGCAGTGTTAACAACTGAAGCTGTAAAGACATTGCACATATGAATTTGCACATCTCTACTCTGGGTCTATATAGATGATATCTTTACGATGTCATTTCACCATTGTGAAACACCATAATCAATAATTTACGTTAAATATGTAAGCTGCAAATGACCACTAGGTCAATACAAGTGGTTCAGAACATTGTCAAATTACTATGTGTTGGAAGAACAGTTATGAAACTAAAATTCGACAGTTATATCATATGTATATCAATTTGCCTACATCAAATTGGAAAATACAAATAATCAGAAACGATATCGATGTCAAAATTTATTTTTGTACAATTCCATGGGTATCAACACCATAGACTTTGTAATGCAACTTATCAGGATATTGTTGATATTTTAGTTTGTGTACGATACCGTCATCATAGTCGGTCTTGGACATGTTTGGAATGTAGGTCCGAGCACAAATCAGGTTGATCACAGGTCATAGTTAGGCCATATTTTGCCTTCAAGCGGGAGTAAATTTTAGTTCATTTTGAGTTAAGCACACAAAACAACCAAGAGGGCAGGGACTCTGGTATATGTACTATATAAATTAAAAAAATCTATGCATCATTTTTTTGTGCTTGGGTGTTTAGAAGAGGTTACAATTAAATGCATAAAGAAACTCACGAATAGTCCGTCGCAAAAAGATTGGTTCAATCAGAATGCTACAAGGTCTCCTATAATTTCTCTTCTTTTGATTCCTATCATACAGGACAGTGAAAAACATGAACAACCAATGGAAATGGTGATGTGAAAATGTGATAGTATGTCAATGTTCACAAATATAACTATAATTGTTATTACTAAATACTAATATTACATGTATTAATTTACTTAGTACACTAATAATATTAGTAGCTAATAAAATAATACTATTACATTATTTGTTTAGTAGTAAACTTATTAAAAGAGTGATTGTGTTTGGGATGATAGATACATGTAATTAGCCCAAATTCATGTTGTTCTTCTTAAATCAGTAATCCATGATTTCATTATGTTTTACCTTTCAGGAAGATGTTGATAGTTTCATGAAGAGAGATGGAAATGACTCTGCAGAGACAGTGTTAAAGAGATTAGACGAATCACATAGCAAATACAAGTTCATGGAATACAACCTTAGTACCAAAAAGGCCAGGTATATACTGACAAATTTTCAATAATGAAAACATTACTTATTCCAGTTATATCAGTTGTAACTTTGATCCTTGGGGAGAGGACTAAAATAGGCATAGTCTGATGTCCAATCCTATTATGTACTTATTTGCATAATAAAATATTTGTTAAATTAAACTACTTATTCCCAATTTATCTAATGTATGTTAACCTACAAGTATCTCAAATTGAAAAAATAAAATGTTTTTTTTTCCAGACTAAAGGCACAAATTCCAGATATCAAAACTTCTTTAGATATTGTGAAACACTTACAGTCCAGGAAGGTGAGTTTGATCTTATGAGTGCCCAATGCGCTTTATAGTTATAGTTAGACATGTATACAGCGATGGGTGATGTTCGGTATTTCAGTACTCAACTAGTCTTCTACATTTCTTTTTAGTTGCAGGACTCTGTGCCAGTTACTAGAAACAGGGTTTTATTTAATCTATGATTTTTTAACTTTTTGGTGTAAGTTTTATCATTGAAATGTTGTTTTTATGATCATAAATTTATTTTATAGGACACTACAGATCCAATGGAAACTAGGTTTTTACTGTCTGATCAAGTTTATGCTAAAGCCAGAATTCCACCAACAGAAAATGTTAATTTATGGCTAGGGGTAAGTATGCTAAAATAAGTATAATATAGTTGGTTTTTTTAACTAATGAAATGATGAACTTGTTAAAGGGCTCTTTTTGAATGCATGCATGTATATCCAACACCTTTAAAATGTTTCCTTTAAATGCTGGAATAATCTTTAATGCAGAATAAGTGACACAATCGTGAATTATATTTTACATGGTTTGATAACCTCATTGCTTTAAATTTGTAAAGCGTGTATATATATCCACATTTTTAATACCAGAAGACAAAAAAAATATAATCTCCAATATATAACTCTGAAGCACATCTTTGCAATTTCAGGCTAATGTAATGTTAGAGTATGGGATAGAGGATGCTAAAGTATTACTAGAGAAGAATCTGGAGGCAGCCAATAAAAGCCTATCCCAGGTAGAAGATGATCTGAGTTTTATCCGTGACCAGACTACAACACTGGAAGTCAGTATCCTTTTACAAAATAGTCGCCAGCAGAAGTATGAGATGAACAGAAAGCAGTTTGCTATGTGTATTTGATTTATGGTCTATTTCCTTGCATTAAAAAAATTATAGATCTATTATGCAGACCTACCTTTGTTTTGGGCTCCCTTCCCCAATTATTTTATTTCATTATTTTTTAAGTTTGTATTCAAGTTATCTGCCCTTTGATTAAAGTTAACCGTTATAAGTTCATTGATTTGATAAATCATTTTTTGTTGTTGTAATTTTGAGTAAAATTTACACTACAGTTAAAAATAATGTGTATTTTTATCTGTATTTTAGAACTGACTGGTTTAACAGATCTAGCAACCCAGAGAAAAAGATTAAAAGGGTATTTTAGGGATAAAATTAAGATAGATAATGTTAAACAATTATTAAGTATTTGTATTGATAGTTGTAAGGGGGTGTGACAAAAAATTGTTATCCCAGAACCAGAACATTCAACAATTATATTACAATTTTGATAGCTTTTTTAAACAAAATCTTTTGGTAGGGTTTTGCGTTATAACTTTTGCGTGCAGTGCAGAAACAGTTTTTTCCTGCAATCTATGCAGGTGAAACAATTAGAATGACGTTAATTAGTAAAATCTTTATAATTTTCTGTTATTTCTATAAAGGGAAGGTTAGTGGTGAAAAAAATTATGTATTTTAATCAGGACTATACTTAAATAGAGGGCAAGTACAATTAGTATATTTTGAAAGTTTACGTCCAATTATGAATAACAATTTTTGAAAAAAATTAAAGAGAAATAATTTAGTGGATGTAAATATCAGATCAGTGAAATTGATGTATGAAAATTAAATTGCATACATGCACATAGACATTTTGTAGAGTTCCTTGACTTTGGTGTAGATATGGCAAGAGTCTATAACTGGGACGTGAAGAGGAGGCAAGCCTCTCAAGCCGTGGCCAAATCCTAGTATCAGCATAAAGCAGAACTATTCATTTAGTGCTTTAGTCCCTTCTCTCATCATTTACTGTAATAGCAGTGCCAAGGCAATACTGGAACAACCCCTGGAGATCAAAACATTTCAAGGATATGCCAAACTGAAAATTAGAACAAGAAATGCAAACTTTTTTTGTGCTTCTCTTTTTCCTTTGTAATGGAAATGCTTCAAAATCAGGAATATCCTCTTTAGAGACTGCATTTTAAATCAGTTGTAAAGTAGAAGCATGGCATTTGAATTTTCACTGATTATATGAATTTAATAAATTTATAACTCAACCTTTATGATTATTCTGTTGAGTTTTATTTATATATTATATTATATAATATGAATATGGATATGGAATCGTTTTTATTCGTGGGGTCAAAGTTCGTGGGTAGCCAAAATTAATGGAGTGTTATTCATGTACACCATGCACTTGGTAAAAGGTTCTACATGCAACAAGTTGTTAACTCCTGATTTTACACCAAGATCTGAAGTATGATAACAAACAGTACATAGAAATATTTTTTTACTTGGTGAAGACATAACACATTTTTTTTTTAGCATTTAGAAGAATATCTGTGTCCATAAATGTTCACAACTGTGAAGACCACTGCTTGGTTTGTGTCCACCAATCTATCCATGTTTAACCACCTGTTTTTTTTTCGACACTGCAAAATAATGATTAACATGTACATGTACTTCATATCAATAAGTGATTTCTCAATGAATCAGTGCAATCTATAATTATGTGTTATATTATAAACAAGTACAATGAAGATAGTTTCAAAATACAATGATTTTTCTCCAGTTTTGTGGAAGACAAAATAGACATCAAAACCATATTGATTGCTCAATTGTACTGCATATCTTTCAAGTTAACTCATTCCAAACTCTCTCTCTCTCTCTCTCTCTCTCTCTCTCTCTCTCTCTCTCTCTCTCTCTCTCTCTCTCCATGTAGTGAAATACTGGTATTGTTAAAATGATTTATGATCTTTGCAAGCCAAGGGTGATGGAAGGAGAAGAGGAGCAAATCGTATTAACCACTGCTAGCGAAAATGTGTCGAACGGGACGTTAAACACGAAAAAATCAATTAAAGACACACCACAATATTCGAGAGGGTCCTGCAGGTCTTTCCAGTGGCCTGTTTGTTGACATCGGCGTTTTATGTTGACTGTGTCATTGGTAGAACAAAGATATTGGACCACACTCCCTACAGCCAGGGGACTGTGGTCAGGGGTTGCTTGGAAAAGCACCAGTTCTTTTCCATGCTGGGAGTGCTGCAGACATTCTAATTTTAAAACATATGTTTTTGTAAAGTATAAGTAATTGTACATGTACTACAGCTAATGATATGTTTTTCAATGAAACGTTCGACAGATTTAAAAAGCTATTATTCATGGAACTTTCGACAGGTTTAAAAATCTATTATTCATAAGCTACCTTATGTTTTAACTTGGAACCAGTGCATATACTAAAATATATTGAAATAATTATGAATATATACATGGCTTTCTGTATATCTTGTGCAATGAGAAGCCATTTATAAGATTTAAAGAGTTAACGTTTTATTTGTAAGTTCTGTTGTAAAACACATCACATAAGATCGTACTACTAGTATATAAGCACAATGCTTTACCATGCAAATATATACAAACATGAACATTCCGACATTGGAATACAACAATTTCACTGGTGCGTAGTGATCTATTTTTTTTCAATTGGAGAGGTAGTGATAGCTTGATTAATACATGAATACACCATTTTGTCCCATTTTCATACCTGTAATACTACAGATTGTCGAATTGTCTACCAACACCTCACATCTCTCTCCCTCTCCCTTACAAATTGATCCACTGCAAGGGGATACATCAACCTACCAAAAAAAAAAAAAAAAAAAAACAATCCAGAAGTAAAAATAAAAAAACAAACGAAACGAACCCCCCCCCCCCCCAAAAAAAACCCTCCCACAAACAACAAACAATACTTTAGGATACGGATAAGGATGCGGATACAGACTACCCGTGCGTTACGTGCACTGCACATCTTACCAGACTATCCATTTTATGTCTCTCCAGGTATCGCCAAAGGGCGCCCACTTTTAGTGGGGTTTTCGATGCTTTTCTATAATTGATATCGCATTGATGAAATCCATGATTATAGTTGATTGATTTGCAACTCTTTCTTAGTAGACATTCTCTGATACACGTAAAAGGCCCCGTATGAAACAATCTCCGTAGGACATTCCCCTCCAGTCGGCCCTGTTGGAAGGTATCCCAGCTATAACACTTAGCAGGGTCTTGGGAAATAACCGTGTAAACGTGGTAGAGCAAGGTTAGATAGATGTCTACAAAACCAACACAATTGGGCGTAATTTTATTAATTCAAAACATACAATTTACATTTCACAAATATAAGGATTTGGCGGGTTTTTTTTTTTCATTGTTACATCCAGTTCAAGAATTTAATAGTTTACAATATCTTCCCGAATCTATTTCTCTAGTAAAACTTCAACAATAAGGTAAATCAAGGCACGTGGTATTTTTATTTTTTTCTAAGTTGTTTCTTTGTCCTCTACATCATCCAACTCAGTAATTAAACTTTTGGGTAAGTAGTTAGGTACGGTAATATTTTTGCCTGTTTATGGTGTACGAGACAAGAGTTTAATAGTTCGGTATTTAAAAATTAGCCCCCCCTAAAAAAAACAAAAAACAAAATAATAATAAACACACAAAAAAAAACCCAAAACCAAAGGACCCCCCCCCCCCCCCCCCCCACACACACACACAAAACCAAAATGTGGTGCTTGGTCAGATATGAATATTAAATGTAAGTAAATTACTCACATATCCATCGATGGAGTCCATAGATTGTTAACAACATCGTCACATTTGGACAGTATTACGGTTAGGGACAAATGTCTTGACTGTAATAATATTTGTGTGCCGTTTTAATATTGAATATTTTTTCTTGTGTTTTTCTTCAACATATGTCATTTATTGACACGTGGACAACATTTCTAACGTTTTATTGACAGAAATCGATTCCTTCCGTAGAAATAAATCAAGATTACGAAAATGTTTGTTCTTTCTGAAACAAAACAAATCCCGAAAGGAAATTAAACATTAGTTCCAAAGATCAGTAGATCGAAATAGTTCCAAAAATTAGTCACGAAAGACTTGAAACAGCATCAATAGTACGTTTTCTTTAAGTCTTATTTAGTTATTGCAGACAAACGTTTACGGAATAATTACAGTTTGTTAAATTGCAAGTGTTAAAATACAAATAGCTTAATATCCTCAATATTTCACTGTGTTTAAGAAACCAAGAATCTTTCGCATGAACGTAGTCACAAATAAGACACAAATAACGCGACATAGAACGTTATAAGCCAATAACCATTAATATACGGTCAAACGTCCGGAAAATTGAAAATCAGATGCATCCTTTCTTAACAAACCTGGACACAACGTAAGTTAGCTTATTCTGGAAAGTTTTATACTTCGTATGAAAGATATAGTACATGTATATCATACAATTTTGACTGCTTTGTGGTGTATTGTAAGTTACACATGGTTTGGGTTTGAGTTCACAACCCTGGGTTACTTTGTGAGGTTAACCCAGGGTCGTGAACCCAAACCCAAACCCCCAAACCAAAACCATGTGTAACTAACATGTACAATACACCACAAAGCAGTCAAAATTGTATGGTATATCTTTTACTTAAAACAATCTGAAATTTCTGAACATGTCATAGAATATCAGTGAACAAATAAGCTAATTGTGTGTTCTGGTGATTTTTTTATCATTTTTTTTTGGCGTTGGGTGTTGGCAGGAGCCAGGGTATTTTCTACACTAGAGCAAATTTAATGTTTTCAAATAAATACGTGCATATATAAAAGTACATGTACATTTCAAAGAGTGAATTTTAATTCTCTGCCTTTGTAAACCTTTTAGATACCAAATCATTCTTCTTACTAGTACTCAAAATCTGATGAAATATACAACTTAACAACATCAAACGTAGTAAAAGTTTTTATTGTTAAACATAACACAACACAAATGATAGGCATATGATATAAATGAGTATAAGCTACATTCAAAAATAAATAGTTATGAATAATTTTGACATGAAAACCTCTTTGGACACCAACTTAAAAAGGCAGTTATTGGAGTGAAATACATTGTTAACTTCACAAAAATATTTTCAATTATTCTTATACTCAATACTATTCAAAGAAAACAATTGTAAAAAAAAAAACAAAAAAAAAACCAAGTAAATATACATGTAATAAAATGTTTGAGATAAATAAGGTGGTTTTGTTCTCTGTTCTTAAATAATTAAGTTTGCATATAAATATCCAGAGTTATACAGAAAACAACATATAATATTCACTTTCCTTTCCAATACACCAATATATATTTACATGCTGCCATACCCTGGGGATGATGTAGGGGTCAGCTAACTTGCCACTGTGAGATGAAAAAAATATACATCAACACATTAGTATTCAATTACAAATTCAAAAGACAGACAGACTGTCATAATTTTTATATTCTTGTCTTAATGACCATATAATATTAAAAAAAAAAAAGAATTCAAAGACCCAGTTAATAATCTTGCTAAATGGCCACATTTAATGTTGAAGGGAAATGCATACAGCCTATAGTACAAAGAATTCTTAGAACTATTAGTCTGTCCAAGGTTACTGTTTCCGTCACTTTTTGATGAATTTTAACAAAAATAACCATACCTGTCTATAAAGTAGAATTGAAATCGATATAAGTGGAAAAAATCCAAGATTTCTTCATTGACACTTCATCTATTTTTACCCCGAGGAATTAACATGAGCGAAAACAAATTTCTTACGGAGATTTATAATGGGAAATGTTTACATCTTTTCTCCATTCGGAAATACTCGGGACACCTCACACAATTTTTCAAAATTATCATCTGAGTACTTTTTATGTCTCTTCAATGCAAAATCCCCATATACTTTCTATTTTGGGTTGTGTATTGAAACCTGAAGCGGTAGAGGGGGCATTTCAAAACAGAAAATCTAGACTTTTTTCGTTCTAGCGGATGAACGTAGTTTGGACACAGAGGTATTTAATAATTATTAAGATACTGAGCAAACAAGTAGTGGAAGCAGACATTTGGGACAGAGTATAGAAATCCTCACCCTTAGTCCTCCACCTTCCCCGCCCCCTCCTGACTGCTCGGCTTTCTTTTCTATATCCTCTCTTCTCTGCTGCTTTCGCTTTAAGGCCTCTGGATCTTTAACTCCCCTCCCTTCATCTTCTCTTTTCCTTTTTTCTGCTGCTTCAGCCATTTGTTTTCTTCTTGTCTCCTTAATGTAAAATACATGCATAAATTATTACCATAACCAGTTTTTGTTATTCTCTTTAGAGAAGTAGACATGCAAAGCCTAGCTTTTGTCCATCTTCATCAAAGCTAGGCATGTTCATTTATCTTTCATACTTTCCCCCCAAGATATTCAAGCAGCACATCTTAAGTCATTCAAAATTCATAAATATCTCAGGGTTTATTCAATACTATGAAATAATCCCAATATTTCTCTTTTGAAACGCCCCCTTTACTTATCAGGTTTCAATACACATATAAATAGAATTAATAGAATGGAGTTTTGTCTACCGACACTTTTACATGTAATAGGATAAATTATTTTTATCTCAAGCCAATTAATTTAAAAGAAAAGGGTTTAAACATGTAACTTAGTCACAAGTTCCTACATATATTTCAAAACCTCAAGGCCATATAACCTAACGTTATATTCATATTGCATCTAAATAAAAAAAAAATCTATGTAATGCATTTTACAGGAACTCATACTTATTTACGAACTTACAGGGCTTGGTTGATCATAATCATCAGCTTGACCACCTAAACACGGCAGACAAATTCCCATTTCTAGACAGATGTATCGTTACTTTCACTTCGTGGATTTCGTCTAGAGCCCGATCAATTAATAAAAAATTGAACTACGAACCCGATTGCCTATAGCAGGGTTTGTTGTAGTCATTCCGATAACAACAAACTCCATAATTATTTCTTAACAAAATTTGATATAATATCATATTTTTTCTATGACAAGATTTTTTAAAATTATGATTTATCAACTTAGCCATGAAAGCAATAATAGGATACATGTAATTTATAACCCTTGGCTAGCGAAGATGCCCTAATATATGATTAAGGAGACGGAATACTAAGTTGACAAAAGTTCTCCCATATCCCTGTTCGTATTATGAAATATTAAACATATTCTTTGCATGATTATATCATCGAATTGATTTTTTTACAAGTACATGTACATTAAAGTATCTGGTTTCACATGTATTTATTTGACCTGCCAGCCACATGTTTCGGCAAAAATAATTTCATAGTACAAGTATATAAACGCATGCATGATACGTCACGCTATATACCAAGTGAAGCTTCAACCCAAAGACAGACCCAGACTGCAATTTTATGGTTCAAAAAATCAAATATCACAACTAGACTGCAGGAAAACAAAAATGAAAATTGCTTGGATTTTGATTTTTTCTGTTTTGGCAATGTTTTGCATTGAAAGGTAGGTATGATAGGTTAGAAATTGAATGAAGAAGAAATGCTTAAACAAAAAGCTTTTTTTAGAACCACCTCACCGCTGAAAAATTAAGAATAATAAAAATATTATAATAGATAAATAATTTAATTTAGAAAATTGAAATTCAGTTTCTTACGACAAATAAAAATAAAAATTATTGAATCGACCGGTATATAATGAATTTATTAAAAGTCGAATGAATTGAGATAAAGTAAAAATATACATCTAGTCCGATGATAAAGACACAAACATGATGTTGTAACTACTGAACTATTTTGATATCTTTTTTTTATGGTTTAGAACAGAGACAGGCTGCACGACTACTTGCACTAGGTCCTCAAAAAAGGTCCACAAGTATACGGTTAAGTGTGGCTGGTGGTGGAAAAAACGATGCACAAAACATAGCAGGTCTACTTTATTTATTAGATGTTGTTTATATTAATGAATGTACATGTGGATTTCGGCAAATAATACAACTCAGGAGAGAGAGAGAGAGAGAGAGAGAGAGAGAGAGAGAGAGAGAGAGATGATAAAATAGAAAAGAATTTGGAAAAAATCCTAACAAACTATGCATTTCTTTTACAACATGCATATATACATGTATATGGGATAAAATTCTTAGTATTGCAAAAATCTTTAGACTTTTTCCTTCTTATTGTAGTTATTTTATTGACCACAAAACCTACACCTGTTACCGACCATGCCCAAGTAAGCTGAACATCGACAATTAATGTAGAATATTTATCTGTTAATAGTATTTCAAACAATTTCCAATGGCGTTAAATTTACCTTTAACCATATATCCTGATAAATATTCTGAATTCAAAATTTTACATGATAAAGCCGGTACTTATAGTCATTAAAAAATTATAATATTACCTTTATATACAGTAAATGCCTCCCCCCCCCCCCCCCCCCAAAAAAAAAGGAAAAAAAAAGAAAATACTTTTTGTAAATAAAAAATAACTCCTTTGAAATCTAAAAATTACCTTCGGTTAAATTTGCCAAACTCAGGGAATGAATTTATCTGTTAAAACAGTTAACGGAGGCTGGAGTCATTGGTCCCGTTGGGATGTCTGGAATAAATGTGCGCCATCTAGCCGCAACATATGTATTGGCGAACAAACAAAAAAGAGGAAAAGAAACTGCAATAACCCATACCCCCAATATGGCGGTAGGCATTGTTATGGTTCTGGAATGGAGAAGCATTCAAGAAAATGTCAACTAAAAGGTAAAAAAGATACTTGTGATAATTGGCTACGTGAGAGGAAATTGCAATTAATTTTTTGTTTTAAGTTTAACAGTTTTATTTACCGATCTTTTTTTCATTTTGTAAAGCAAAATTGACGTATGAACAAGTCCATGAAATGTTTGCTTTATCAATCAATCAAATTTTCCATTATAAACAATGAAAATGGATACTAGAATTTTTTATAGGCATAATGATTTAAAAATGTCTGTACTAAATCCTGAAGTTGTTAAACTTTTAAGATGTGATGAAAAACGGTGGTTGGAGTGCATGGGGGAATTGGAAACCGATAAGTCCATGTTCACGAGTTTGCGGGAAAGGAGTGATGGTAGTGATTAGACAAAGATCATGCAACAACCCCAAACCCCGCTGTGGAGGAAAACTCTGCGAGGGCACGTCTCTTGAGTACAAGGGAAAAGATTGTTATTATAAAAAACACTGTGGAGGCAAAGGCAAGTGAACTTTCTCTCTAAATTTAAAAATAAAACGATAGAAAATGATATACACATTATAAAAAATAATTAATATGACTCAAATATTTTTTTCATTTGTTTATAAACATATTTCATTTCATTTTGTTCAGATAAGAATATCTCGGAAATGTCATAACTATACATGTAATAACAGTATAAAACATCTTTATAAACGATCTAAAAATCTATGCATTTACATTTTTATATAAGTTACATGGCATGCAGATTATAAATAATACTCACGGTAAACATAACAGCTTTTAAAAATATATAACTACTTTTACGAACACTATATTCATGTGTAGTTGTTTCAATTTTACAGGGTTGGCAAAGTCGAAGAAAGCTTCCACCAAAAAGCTCAAGAGCAAAAAGAACTAAAATAAGTTTGCGAGGTGTTTGGTACCAGAGGGACATCTTATAAATCAATAAACTAATAGAAAAATGATTTTGTCTTGATTCATATATAAGAAACCATTGAACGTCAATGAAGAGAAAAATAAAAACGATTTATTTTCTTTAATTAAAAAAAAATTCCTTAATCTAAAATTTTTTATTGGCATTTTTAAAAAAAGTAATCTAAAACTACACCCCATCTATTGGGTTTTGCTGCAAAACAACTCCACTGCTACAGTAACAAAAACGTCTTTCATTAACGTGTCCTTATGCATGCAAGGTAATGGTTGGGACATGGACTCCAGTCTTGGTTGGACTAATGTTAAAAGAGTCGCAGATTATTTGAATTCATTGCAACCGATAAATAAATAAATAAATAAATATATATATATATATATATATATATATATATATATATATATATATATATATATATATATTCAATCACATTTAATAAAAATAAATCTAAGGGTTTTCCACCGTTTCACTAACATATAATAAAATGTGTTTGAAAAAAGTTCTTTCTTGCCATCTTTATAGTCATGTACTCTGCCATTGGGTAAACTTAAAAGTAAATCCACGCAAACGTATTAGAGTAGTTTTTGTTTTCAACAATTTCATCACTGTTAGATCGTCAACGTTACCATGACTATACGGATTCGATTAAAATGTCATGAAACATGTTGATAATAATTCGTTATACATGTAAATAGAATATGTTTATTATAGAAAATTGAAACTTTTCTATTAAATCGTTTTGTCATTTACATTCGGTTTACAGTAGGACATATATATATGCTCTATAAAGTATAGTATTATAAAGTTTTTAATCTTATATGCCAGTAATCTTTTGTTTCTGATAACTGTCAATTATATTGAAGGGATATGTTTTATCAAGGATCCATTTCTTAAATAACAAATTTTTGCATTTTTGTTTGTTTTTTTCCCCAAATATTTCATTACACACGTACACGTACTTTATAACATTGTTGCGGGTTGATCGACAGGCTTTAAAACACCTCCAGAGTGTGATAATAAAACCGATACTAAAGTGACGTTTTTCACAATTTATGTTTACAAAATTAAGATGCTTTACAAATTCATGGACTGATAGACTGATAGGTCGGGTGGACACAAAACTTCACCACTTCTCCACTCCATTCCTGTACACTATTCACTATTCGAGACCTGCGTACACAAACATACACATTAAGTTACACATACACATAAAGTTCAATACAAGTAATGACCCACATGGCCCACCGTACATAACAGTGAGACAAAGTGGTACACGTGGCAGCGCTGCATTACATTTACTTGCATTTCACAATACATAATATTACACTGCATGAATTACTTTACACGTAACTTAAAATACTGTGACGACATTTACTTGTAAATTACACTGTTTAGAGTCACTAAACACGACATACACATTAACTACTCAAATTACGGCAGCCCTATGAATATAATCTACACACGACACTACATAAAGAAATAATGAACTATATAACGAACACTACAAACGAATAACATACGAAAGGAACATTCAAACAATACAAATTACAAATAAAACACATTGAAACAATTAAGTTATCCCAGGACCATTTAATTAATAAATAGAATGAGAATGAATAAGTAAATTGGTTTACTCACCTCAGAAGCTGTGTCTGTATTTTAAGTTAGACGATAATTAAGCCACAATTACTGATACAATGCAAGAAAATCGTGCAGGTAGATTTTACCCGGTCCAAAGAGAGCCAAAACCTAAACTCGGTGGATATATACAGGTATCAAGGGGCACCAAAGAGGGAAATTGAAACAGAGGTCCAGTACAGGATAACTAAAAATAAAAACAGCATCGTAAATGTAACAATACCTCCCCCTTTACGAGAAGTATGCTAATACTTCCGAACATGCATTTACGAACACCTAAAACCAACAGTTCATATGTACACAACATATCACACGCTCATTGTCTACTGAGATAATCTGCACCCTGATTATCCTTGCCTCTAATTGCAATGACTCGGTATCTATATGATTGAAGACCAAGTGCCCATCGCATGATTCTAGCGTTGATCACCTTTGTCCTGTTCAAATACATCAACGACTGATAATCGGTTTCAATAAAAAATTCACGACCGCACTGATACACTTAAAACGTTTTCACCGTCCAAACAAATGCTAAGCACTTCTTCTCGATTGTGGAATACCTGCATTCATTATCCTTCAGTTTTCGGCTGACATATGCTACCGGAAACTTCAATCCGCTTTCATCGTCAAACTGCATCAGGATTGCACGAATTCCTCTTTCTAAAGCATCCGTCTGAAGAATATAAGGCTTTGATAAATCTGTAAAGAGTACCACACTTGAGAACAGAATTAGTATATACTTCATGTAAAAATTGAGATGTCCACGAAAAGATCTTAATCCACATTTTGTGCTAGGTATCACCGCTTCTTGGATTGTCTTTACCTTGTCTGGGTGTGGTTTAAATTGGATTTCACCTACGAATTGGTATAACGGAAAGGAAACTACATACGGCTTTTCCCGGATAGGTTGATTTGAGTTTGCTTTAAGACCATGTTCAATTAAATACGTATCTCTAGGATCGTCAAATAACACATCATCACACTGGTTTGAAAATGAAGTTACTATCTGTTTATCTGCCGTCACCAATTCTGGATTGTCTGTACTTGAGACATCTTCGTTGCCACCGACACTTGGTTTTACTTTCTCGACGTATTCATCTTCAGCACAGTCAATCACAGCAGAGCTTAATGTAGCTTCATCTTGATTTACTTTCCTTGGATCAGCATTTCTGTCAATATACTTGGTCAACATATTTACATGAAGCGTTTTTGATTTACTTTTCACATCAATCTGGTGGTCTTCTTCTTGGCCTGAATTTGACACATGACGTACTTTCTGTAAAGAGTCACCAGTTTGTTGTTTCGTTTTGATATCTTCTGGAGTGATATTGTCTTTTAAAATTTCCGGAATTCTGAGTCGAGGATACGGTTTGAGTTTTGCTTTGGCTTGTCTTCGGGTTTCAACAGCATGAGCCTCTGACCATCGAGGATCTGGATCTCCAGGTAGTCTCACCTTCTCTACATTACCAATGATGAGATCGTAAACCGGCTTTTCCATACACCATGCTTCAAATGTGCCTGTAATATAGGGTGTGTCAATGAAAATAGAAGCAACAGGTACTCTAATAGATGAACCATCAGCCGAGATGCAAGTTTGAAACTTATTTTTAATCATATTATTCTTTTCAACCTTACTTGTCCGTACAACTATGCCACTGCATCCTGTGTCTCGCAATACTGTAACTGGCTTACCCTCAACATATCCTGCTGACAATGGCATGTTGTGCTGCTGCTGAAGATAGCATGATGAGGACACTGTTGTAGGAGCATCAAGTTTAAAATGTATTGGTACCAGTTTCTGTATGTATTGTAGTAACAAAAGATACCCGTGCTTGAAATTCCGCCTCTACTGGTGACGTTTCCTGAGTGTCCAGTGGTTCTTGTGTAGTAACAGCGCCAACCTTTTGTTTCGGTCTGCACTCCGATGCTATGACCCACTCGGTAGCATTTGTAACAACGTCTGTCTGATTTTGGAACATCAGATTTGTTTGTGTTTTGATGTCTATTCTCACCTGAATTGTCTTTAGAATTTACAGGATAGTTTGATGTTGAAGGTTGAAATCCATTGCCTTTAACCTTGATTAAATTTGCCGCGTTGGTCGTTCTTGCTTCTCGATACTGGTCTGCCAACTGCCATGTCTTGAATACTCTTTGGCGTTCTCTCTTTCAAAAACAGGATTAAGTCTCTATTACAAACATTAAGAAACTGATCACGTAAAACTAAATCAAACAATGCTTCAAAAGTTTCTGCTATGTTTGCCATTTTCAACCATCTCTGCAAATAACTACTCATTCTGACAGAAAACTAAACAAAAGTTTCGCCAACGTCTGGTTTAGCTACTCTGAATTTTCGTTTAAAACCATCTTTCGTAAGTTCATACCGCTGAAGGAGAGCTAACTTCAACTTATTATAATCTAAAGCATCTTCGTTTGGTAACAATGCATAAACATATAAAGCCCCACCTTTCAGAAGTGCACTGAGACTCATAGCCCATGACGTTTTTGGCCACTGCTGTAATTCTGCATATCTTTCAAATCTACGTAAGTAACTATCCATTTCATCTTTGCCATCCTCAAAAGCTGGGATCTTTGGTCCCTTAAACTTAACACTCACTTCATCAACACCTGCAGCTTTTAACTTTTCTTTCTCATGCATCATCTCCATTTGCTGCTGATGAGTGACTTGCTGTATCTGCAATTCTTTATCATGTTTCTCCATCATTCGCTTGAACTCTAGCTCCTCCTTTACTCGTTCTCTACCTGCCTGCCGCTCTTCACGATCTATTTCCTGCTGAAGCCTAACAAAGTCTCTAAGAGTATCTTCTTTGTAACCGACACCCCATAATCAGTGATTGATTTTAAAGACTCTGAAATGATGAAAATTCACGAGACAATAACTCATACAGACAACACACTATGTGACAACTGAAAATTGAAAACTTCCTACATACCTGTCGATACACACCTGAGTTTGGTAGGACACCAATACACAATATATATTTTGAACGCGATGTGAAAACGTCAAGAACTTACAGACACACAACTTACTGAGGTGATGTATCAACAACTTGATTTCAGTGTCAACAGCTGTCTTCTAGGTCCCGAATAATTATGTCACACACTTTCCTACACAAATTTTAACACAAATATAAGTACATACAAACAAATGAAAAAAAACCCAAAGAATTTTGTCAAAAATCAAGAGTTTCTAAATTTTACAATAAACAAATAGATTTTAAATCATATAATTTTGAACTGAACAGTTTTATCAGTAAATTCAAATTTCAAATGTTTATGTTTTGCTCAAAAAAGAAACACGAATCTGTCCTTTGGCCTGTTCAATGCGTGGACTTCAAACTCGACTGGATGATCCGTCTGAATGCACTTCCCTCATAACATGGAATTTCATAAAGGCTGGTTGAATCATGCGCACACGGGATAATGTTCTGGTCACAGGTGTGCTGACTTTCCTGAGTTCGGTGAAGTCGATGAGGGTCTTTAACAAATCTGTTTGGAAAACGGAGCACTCGATGATCCATTGAAGATTGATCCGTGCGTTGATATGGTCTGCCCGGAATTATCGTCATCATGTTAAAGTGGAGGTTCGTTTCTGTCCGTTGGATTTGCATCCCACTTCTGACAACATTTGTTGCGGGTTGACCGACAGGTTTTATTATCACACTCTGGAGGTGTTTTAAAGCCTGTCGGTCAACCCGCAACAAACATATTAAAATCTTTAAAAAATGAAAAAAAAAAAACCAAAATGAATAGACAACATTAAAATTGTTTTCTGTAAATAAAATTGATTTAGTCAGTAGCCACTAAAATGATAATGATAATAGATTGTACATAACGCAAATCGCTTTATTGGTATGTTCTATAAATACATCATATGAATTGCTTTCGGATTATTACTCTTTATTGAATGTGCACATCTAAAACTTGTTTCTATTATAATGGGACATTCCTGTAAGAAAACCCAAGTTTGAATAACAAGGAAGATTCCGGTAGGCAATTTAAATAAATATCTGTTGTGACGGCAAAGAAATTACCTGAGTAATTTAGTTCTCTGGAGTAATTTTATTACACATTTACTACATATCTTTGTAGCTTCAATAATGACTTTAACTGAAGGTTAATTTCTGTGTGTTTGCAGCATTAATTTTATCTCTACAATTTCTTTTTAAAAAATGTAAGAGTTTTTATACTGCAACTACTAGATGTCGTAAAAGCATCAAATGCTTTGTTTATAAAAGCAATGATTTACGAATATACAGAAGAAACAAAATATGTCGCATGTATATGTATGATTAAAAAACGAAATTCATCCTTTGTGGGCTTGAAAAAAAGCAAATGCAAAAGATATTGCTTCAAATAAATTGTGGTAGGAAGGTTCTATAAATATCATTTATTGCGGCAAAGAAATAAAATAAGTTTCCTTTAGTTTTCTAGCTGGATTCAACTCTCTTGCATATCATATCTTTCATGAATCAACCGATACTGTGTAAAATAAAAAAAAACTTTTGTAGTATTAATATTGACGAAAACCACCACAGGATTTATTTCTGTGTGTTTGCCAAATCATACTTTTTTACCCCTGCCTTTAATTTTATTATTGCCCTCTGCGGTTTAAAAAAAAGAAAATATTTGCATTGCTTATGCGCTGATGTCAGAAAGACATTCTGTTTACAAATACAAAGAAAAGATAAAATATGTCTCATGAACATGTATGGTAATGGAATTGAATTTGACCTATGTGGTTTTGTAAAAAAAAAAAAAAAGAAAAAAAAAAAAAAAAAAAAAAAGCAATAGATATCGCTTCAAGCAACAGACGTTATCTTTAGCGAATTGTCCTTTCACAAAAATGGGACATCTATCTATCTATCTATCTATCTATCTATCTATCTATCTATCTATCTATCTATCTATCTATCCACCAAACAAAAAAAATGAAAATGCAAAGTTACAAAGTTTCTTTATCACAGGATCTATAATTGAAATGATAAATGATTGTGAATAAAGACCCCACAAAAATGACGTCTCATTTCAAAGGCACTAGTGTACCTCTTCGTATAATATTAATACAATTGCAAAGTATCTAGTTCCGAACTACGTGGAGTACATACCTTCCGTGAATGAAAAAAAATTGATCTGATTTCGCTTTCAGTGAAAAAAAGCGGAAAGTGTCTTAAACCATTCTTGTCTATACAACAAATTATCTACAAAATCATCTATTGCATGTCTGCGATTAATATCTCCTATCTGCATAAACAGCCCCCGAACATTGCTTGCCGTGTGGAAAAGTCGTTTCACTAATGTATGATGTATTTCTAGAAAAATTAGGCAACATGTATAGTTATATAGTTTTTAAAAATATAAAACACGTAATTAGTTTCAGTTTTGATTTGAATTTTAAAATCCAAACAACGCAAACCGAAACTAATTACGTGTCTCTGTAAATAATCTACAGCTATTCTGTTCCCCGTTTTGCTCTTATTCAATAGGAATATTATATATATTTTATCTTATTGAAATGTGCTTCAGATTCTTTTTTCTGATATGTCATTCACAATGTTGAAAGTATATGTTTTTATAAGGGATCCAATTTTTCAAAATATTTGTTTTTGTCTTGTTTTGTTTTTTAAATAATTATTAAATTACATGTACTTCGCAATACAATAAAATCTTTAAATAAAGAAGAAATAAGAAATGAATAGATAACACTTATGTTTAGAACATGTATTTTCTAATACTAGTTGTCAGTAGCCGTTGAAAAACACTTAACGTGAATCACTTTATCGACATGCTCTATAAATACGTCACATCTTTTGATTTAAATTTACAGAGGGAAATATACACACCTGAAACTTGTCTCGATATTAATGGGATATTCCGGTAGGAAAACCCAAGTCGGAAGAAGAAAACACTAGGACGGCCGGGTTTCTGACTATATTTGCAGCCCTTTAAACGGAGAAAGAACTCGCGTGTATCTGTGTCATCTTTCTCATAAAATAATATTATGTGTCATTTCTAAAAATACTGAAAGGAATATAAAAACGTTCATAATTGTTGGCGGGACCTAACGTTAAACCTTTTATCACATACTAACTTTATGATTTTCAACATAACTATTGACGAAGGATTAAAACTACGTGAAAATTTATTTCAATTCTCGTCTTTCAAATAATTTGGATGCTGACTTCTGTCGTATAGGCATTATGTGCCATCATTGTATTGGCGATGTTTACAAAGAAACAGATGTAATCAAATCATCAAATGTATAGATAACTAAATTCGAAGCTTTGTAGGTTTGATAAAAACCTTGAGACATTGCCTCAACTAACGGAGACAATATAATGGACTCATTATAAAAAGTGTTAAATTCATATAAATATAAAAATTAGGATATAACTAATATATTATGTTTAAAACTCAATATATATCTTTTAAAACGATTGTCGCCCAAAAGTATCTTAAATATGTAAAATATAGAATTTTCTGAAAGGTTCCAAACAGGATTTATTAAAACTTACAAGTGGCTGTGAATGTTAACTCTGTGTAGAAAAAGAAGATGGAATTATGTGTTTTACTTTCGGATTACAGAAGGAAATATATGCTTTATACAATGTACACAATGTACATAGTGTTTGAATATAAAAGGAAATACAGTTCTCTAGCTGGAGTCAAAACTCATTCGTATCATATTTTTCATGATAATAAAAAAAGAAAGTTTTAGATTCTTAGTAATATAAATTGATGTGATAATAGTGGCAAACTTTTCACCTCGTGGACCAAGTGAATCATATGGCCCGTACATATCAGGGGCGGATCCAGGATTTGAAGTTAGAGTGGTAACCAGTTTTAGGCAAGGAGTCTGGAGGCCCCCAGTGGGTCCAGAGCAAAGCCCTGGTGGGATCCAGGGGGAGAAGCCCTAGGAAGTTCCTGGATTCTAGAGATTTTGTAGGGTAAAAATGAAGTCTTCAAAGTTAGACTTTTGTGATATTTCTTCTCGTGAGTATACTTAAAAGTAAAACAATTGTTTACAATTCTTAAAGGTTTGGAGATTTAAGACCTGCAGTTATCCCATCAAAAACCTCTGCCTTGCAGAAATATAAAGAAACACGCCCTTTTATTTTTATGGGGGTACAGAGGGCGAAGCCCCTGGAAGCTCCTTGATTCTAGAGATTTTGTAGGATAAAATTGTAGTCTTCATATTTAGACTTTTGTGATATTTTTTCTCGTGATTATACTTAAAAGTAAAATAATAATTTATACAGTGTTATTTTAAGGGTTTGTAGATTAAAACCTGCAGAAATCCCATCAAAACAATATGCCCTGAAGAAATATAAGAAAAATTTCCTTTTTTCTCACGAATGGATGTAAAGTTATCAGTTTAAAAAGATGTAGTTCAATGGGACGATGTAAATGAAGTTTTAAAAAAGATAAAGATGCCAGCTTGTATCGTAATAAACATGGAAAAGTCGTTAAAAACACAAGCTAGTATAGCCAATGACTTATAAGTGGGTGACTGGTCACATTTGAACCCAAGGAGAGCGTAACTAAAAAGGGATTTCTACTATACGTCACACAATTGAACGGATTTTCTTCATACTACTCCGTTGAAATGAGTCTAATGTAGAGAAATCCAACGAGTTTCCAAAAAGTTGATAATTAAGATTCGCAGTTTGTACATTTTCTTTGTCAGAAGGAGTGTGATTTTTTATTTTGACAATTTTAGGAGGAGCGCGCGCCGGGTGCGCCCCCCTTGAATCCGCCACTGCATATAGGACATAACTTATCGATTTCATTGTTCTAGATTGAAATTCATTTAAAAAAATGAATCTCTAAGACTCCTATGTTACTTATCGGTTTGTTTATGAAAATCCAAACGTACCAAAACTGGTACTTATTACGCCTCTTTGTAAAAAAAATTATCCAATTACACAATTCACAATTTAGGTAGAGGGCTTCATGGACATCATAATCAGGCATTTAGTTTTTCTTAAATGCCGGTATATATAGGAGTAGAGAAGATTTTTTTTTTTTAGATTTAATACATTTCACTAAATGGCCTTATTTGCCCTGCCTTGTGGCCTAAACCCCTAACAGTGGCTATGTGTGTCAATTTAGGTAGAGCGCTTCATAAACATCATAATCATGCATTTAATTTTTCTCAGATATATATGGCAGTAGAGAAGAAGATTTTTGTAAAATTTAATACTTTTGTTTTACTATTATCTATTATGCCATATTGCCTCCATCCTAGGGCCTGAACCCCTGACCCATGAACCATGAATTTAAGAATTTAGGAAAGGGGCTTCATTAACATAATAATCATGCTTTTTAAATATATATATATATATATATATATATATATATATATATATATATATATATATATATATATATATATATACACGAGAGAGTAGAGAAGAAGATTTAATACTATTTTAAGACTTAATACATGTTCACTATATGTTCATTATATGACCCCGCCCTAGGGCTCGAACCCCTGACCCATGGGTCATGAATTTCATAATTTTAATAGAAGGCTTCATAAGCATCATCACCATGCATTTTCCCCCACATGTGTTATAGTAAAGAACAAAATTTGTGAATATTTGGCCTGTTTTGCATATTCGGCCCGAAGACAAAAAAGTCAACAAGTACAAAAAAACATAATGTCTATTATTGTGTAAATACTGGTAAGGGAAAGACGGACAGTTCTCAAAATTTGTTTATCATTTATGTAATGATTTTTTAAAACTTATAATATGCGCCAATTTTTTTTTAATATGTCATTCACAATGTTGAAAGTATACGTTTTTGTTAAGGATGTTTGGTGTTTTTCCCCCAATATTTCCTTACTTTGAAACGTACTTAATGACATAAAAATCTTTAATAATGAAAAAAGGAGAAATGAATAGATAACATTTATGTCAAGAAAATGCAGTTTCTGTCAAAGTTGATTTAATCAGCAGAGTTGAAATAATGACGATAGAACTACATAACGTGTATTATTTTACTGGCATGTTTTATAAATATTTCACATCATTGCTTCCGGTTAACAGAGGGAAATCCATTCTTCATACAATGTAAACATCTGAAACGTGTTTCGATTTTAATGGGACATTCCTGTAGGAAAACCCAAATTAGAACAAGAAAACTTTGAGACGGCCGGGTTTTTTGACTAGTTTTTCGACCCTTGCAGTGGAGAAATAACGCAGGCATGTCAGTGTCATATTCCTTATGAAATAACATAATGTGTAAGTTCTAATTATACTTTAAGGAAGGAATTATCGTCGGGAAGTAAACCTTTTATCACAGAATGACTGTATTTACAGTTTCAACATAACTTTTGCTGAAGAACTAAAATTACGCGGTCATTATTTAAATTTTCTTGTCTTAGCATAGCTCTATCGATTTATTTTGATACGGATATGCGGACTTGTTATATAGACTTTGGGTACTTGTGTAATTGTTATGGCGATATTTACAACGAAACAAATGTATGGATATGAAACTAAGTTCGAAGTAGAGCTTCAAGCCTTGTTAGTTTAATGAAAGCCCTTGAGATTGAAGTGATAGATATTGCGTCAACAGAGAAAAACAAATATAAGTATATAATAATATGTAATATATTCTGTTTACAAATAAATATCTTTTACAACTAATGTCTCAAAAATACTCTCAAATATGTAAATATAGATAATCGAAACAGTACATTTTTGAAATACTCAAAACACAGAATTGATTAAACTTTCATAGAAGTGACTGTGCATGTACATTCTTTAATTTGCAAGAAAAAGAAAAAGAAGCGGGGGAAATCCCATGGGGGAGATGGTATTTTGAAAGAAAATTCAATGAATTCCAGGAGCACTTTCTGCTTTTGTTATACAGTCTTTTCAATGTTATGCAATCTTTTCAATTGTATACTAGGTACAGGTTGCTTTCCCTAAAAGTTGGTAATCTTCCATCATTGTACCTGTTTATAAAATGGGTGATTGTACGAATCATAGAGGTATAAGTCTGGTTAGTAATATGGCTAAATTATTTACCTCTATATGAAATAACAGACTGTTAGATTGGTCGAAAACAAACGATGTAATTACGGATGGCCAGTTTGGATTCAAACCTAACTGTGGTACACGAGATGCAATATTTGCTCTCTTTTCTATTAAAAAACAAATACGTTGTGCAAACGTAAACGATTGTATTGTGCATTTATCGTCTTCAAGAAATCTTTTGACTCAATTGAAAGACTTAAATTATGGTTAAAGTTATTAAATGTGGGCATCCAGGGTAAGTTTTTTTTTAATATAAATTAAATCTTTATTAAATGATGTTAAATCTTCTATTGTCGTGAATGGGCGCGTAAGCGATTATTTTTGTAACAATGTCGGTCTTATGCACGATGAAGTGTTATCTCCGATTTTGTTTAGTCTATATGTAAATGATTTCGAAATGAATTTTCTAAAATCTTGATGCATACCGCACGAATTATTATCATTAAATGTGTTCCTACAAATGTATGCAGATGACATGGTACATGTACTTTTCTCTGAATCTGTTGAAGGTCTACAGCTACTTATAAATAAACAATCACAATATTGCAAAACTTGGAACTTGTGTATAAATGTTGAAAAATCCAAAATTGTGGTTTTTCAGATATATTAGTAACGGCAAAATTAGATGTAACGAAAATGGTTTATTGGCAATGATGTAATAGAAATCGTGGAACAATTTACTTATTTTGGGAATAATATTTCAATATAATAGTAAATTAACAAAGGCTGAAAAGCAATTATCTGATCAGGATAGAAAGGCAATGTTTGATCAAAGGAAAAATATTAGAGGCATGCTACTTAATCATGAAACATTATTATCGCTTTTTGATTGTTATGTTGGTGGTATTATTAATAATGCATCAGAAATTTGGGGTTCTCATAAAGGTAACAATGTTGAAAAGCTGCATCTTGATTTTTGTAAGCAGCCCTAAGTGTGAAAAGGTATTCCTTTAATACATTAACTGGGGATTACATGGACATAAAACTGGGCTTCTGATGTAAAGAAATAATTAAATGAAGTTGGGTTCAATGAAGTTTGGAATAAACAAACAATTGATTCACTTACTGGAAAGTCATAAATCAAAGAATCGCAGATCTGGCTAAATAAGATATTTTCGGTAAAATAAAAGATTCTCAGAAATGTCATTTCTATAAATGTTTAGTTCATGGATTTTATTACAATGTTATCTTAGAAAGTCAGTTCCTGTAAAATGTCAACAGTGTATATCGAAATGTCTTCCCACCGTATAGCCATCGAAAATGGAATGTACAATAATACACACAGAGCCCAAAGGAACTGCTTTTCATGTAAAATCTATGTTGAAGATGAATTCCATTTTATCTTAGTGTGTCCAGAATACATTAAATACCGTAAAAATATATCAAAAAATATTTTTATGAGAAACCATCGATGTTCAAACTGCTGCAATTGTTAAATAACGAAAATTTAAAGATATGTGTATCCTCAGCAAATATATTAATTCTAGTATTAAATTAAGAACAAATACATGTAATCAACTTTTGTTTTCTTTTGATATTTTCCTTAGGTTATGTCATATTCCTATTTATGTATGTACTAGGGTCTCCTGTTAAACACCCACTTCTGTAATTCACTATGTTCTTTAGTATTAATTTGTATAATCTGACAAGCTGCAAATCTTAAAGAAATAAAGAATGCATGTACAATTTCAACATAACTGTTGTTGAAGAACTAAACTACGAGATAATTTATTTGAAATGACACGATGGGGATAACGAACTGTATTCAAATTCAAAAGTCAAAAGGAAAAATACAAAACAGGAGCAGGGCAAACACGGACCTCTAAACAAATAAAGGTAGGATCAGGTGCGCACTCGATCGGGACCCTTCTAGAAGTAGAAGGGAATGTAAGAAGGGTTGTGATTTATATGTCGCAATCGAGTGCTCAGAAGGGTATTGAATATGTCGGACTATGCATGTTCTGCAATTACTGCAATACTGATTTCTCTATTTAGTAGGCCTAATTCAAATTCTATAAAAGCTGCAAGTTCTAAAAGACGTAGAGATGAATTTGTTTTTCTTGCATGTGTTGCAAGCTCAGCTATGTAAGTAATTTCTGTATATCTTAACTTTTACTTAAACCCTATAAGCTAAGAGTGTATAAGATATTTAGGAAAAAGCATTAAACTGTAAAAGAATTTTAATGTTTCATCAAAAAGTGTAAGTCATCAAAATGATTATAGTCAAATCTTCATCCAACATTCTGCTTTCTTCAATTTATTATCAGGGTTTTGTGCTTCTTTTAGCAGACTAAGAGATGATAAAAGCAAAATCAAAGAATATGTGGAACAAGTGATTCCAGGATATTTACCCGAACAATTCAAAAGACATTTCAGAGTATCAAGGGAGACATTTGAATGTATTTTGTTACATTTGTCAAATTTCCCAACATTACAAAGAAGACGGCAAACAGGTGGAAGGTTACAAACAACTCTAGGAAAAGACCTTATGATGCTGCTTTGGTTCTTAGGTACACAAGAAACAGTTCGGTCAATCCACATTTATACTTCAAAATAGAAGACTCGTAGATGTGTTTAGTGATTTGTGTAAGAAATTTGTGAAGTGACCAAACAATGAGAAAAAAAACCCAATAAATAATGTCAGAATTTGAAGATTTCAGTGGGTTTCCAGGAGTCATTGGAGCAATTGACGGAATTCACATATCCATAACACCACCGGGTGAAAATGAGGCCGATTACGTGAATCGAAAAAGTTTTCACTCAATTATCCTACAAGCTGTTTGTCGTCATGACCGACTATTTATAGATATTAACTGTGGATGGCCTGGACGTGTCAATGATGCCAGAGTCTTCAGGAACTCTGAAGTTTGTCAACGCCAGGCACAGCTATGTGGTCCAAATCATCTTGTAGGAGATGGAGCACACCCGCTCTTATCATACTTGATGAAATCGTATCGTGAAAGGCAGAATATGACAGCAGCTGAAAAACTTGTCAACAAAATGTTGTGCAGTGCCAGGGCAGTAATTGAACATGCTTTGGTGTACTAAAAGGGAGATTTAGGCGCCTGCAACACATTAGCATGGTTGACATAGAATACATAGTAAAACTGTTGTTGCCACATGTGTGTTGCATAATATTTGCACCAAAAATCATGATGAACTTGACGAAAACTTTGAAACAGAGGACGATGAACAAGTTTTTGCTGAAGTTACTACAGACACTGCTGAGGGTAAATTGAAACGCCTGTTTTAACCAGACAACTTTCAAATGCCCGACCATGACTTTGGCAATGTTTTGTAAACATGCAACATTATATTCCTATGTGTAAAACATATCTATGATTTAAGGTAGTCCATCCATAACTATCAAATTTCATATTTAATAGATTGCAAGTTTTATCACAATAATATTAGTGTGATTTTAAGGGGTTTATTTAATAATTAAGATTCATCTTTGAAATTTTTAACAATTTTGAATATTACCAAATTTATTACATATTGAAGTTAACATTGAAGTCTATGGGAAAAATGATTTTTTATTATATCTTTTTAGTACAAGTAATTTTCTCACAAATCTCTTGGTAAAAGGTTGCAAAAGCTCTCCCTTTTATTGAAAATGGCCAAAAAATTCATAATTTACCATATTTATTTTGAGAAAACGATTTTTCCTAATTTTTTATTAAGGGCAGACAACTCTTTAAAAAAAATGAAGTGCAAAAAGTTCATTCAATTGACTGCTTACAAATTCCGAGTTTGGTTTATGTAAGTCTCATAATAATTTTGAAATCAGTATTAAATGTTGTTTAGATCAATCAAAATTGTTATATTCCCCTTGGTTATGGATGGACTACCTTAAATGTTTTGTGTATCATAAAACATTATGCCTTTTGTCAGTTTGTGTTTATATGTCAGTGAGAGATATATTTGTCAATATGTTCATAATTAAATGTACCTGTATCTGACAGAAATTCCTTGTTAATTTTTCTACATTTGGTGCAACCAAATCGTCAAACTGTCCATCAACTATCCTATTGACGACATAACTACTGATTCATAGTCTCAATGCAAAGCCTGAGGGGAATGAAACTACTAACAGATTTTATAAGCCAGAGGTCAAGGTTAAAAAGTGTCTTTCTCTCTCTCTCTCTTTTTTTTTTTTTAATTTTTTTTTTATTTTACAAAGAACTGCTTTAAAAACATTATATATTTTATGTGGAACAGTAACAAAAACAAAGTATAAATAAAAAGTAGGTATGCAAGACATTCTTTGCTGCATAAAAAATAACAAAGGACAGACAAAGTGATACCACAGATAACTTTGCTGCATAAACATATCAAAGGTTAGACAAATTAATACCACAGCAACTACATTGCGGTATATATTGGAAAAAATGACTAGATGAATCAAACTGCTTAGATATGTAAGAATCTAAGGAACATAAATATCAAAACATATGAAATACATACAATTACATAAAAAAAACTTGATAAGTAAATAATATATCTGTTATTACATATATGTATGCATTACTACTTTGCAGCTGCATCTGCAAGCTTGCCAAGAATATTTGTAAGTCCTGAGAGCATTGTCATCTGTTCTTTGTGCATTGTTTCTGCACGTTTTCTATCCTCTTTCTCCTTTTTTGTCTTCTTCTTCTCCTCGTTTGTTTCTCTGTATAATATTTCAAAAAATCGATCAATTGAGTTCCTCCAGTTGAGCGATCATGTTTTCTTTTTCTGTTTCTTTCCCCTGTTTTATTACCTTTACTTGATCTTTATTCTTCAGAACTATCATTGCTACTACTAGGACTTTGTTTTTCGGCCCTGCTCTTCTGTATAGGCTTTGAGGTACATGTTGAACTACTTTCTACTACGAATGTTGGATTTGTGGAATGACAATTACCGAAAATTTCATCCATTTCGGATGCAAATTCATATTCCTTCCGCTCGGATCCTGTTCTTTTTATGGCATCCTTGTACTTTCTGTACGACGAAAGCATTGTTTTGAATCTTCCCTCCTCTTGCTGGCTGTTGCATTTTGATTGTGTTTCAGTATTAATCACTTCGCAAATCTCTGCCCATAGTATTTTCTTCTTCTTAGTTGGGCTATTGAATTGTGAATATTTCTCTTTGTATTCATTAAGAAGGAGATTTGATCTCTCTTTATTCCATGAACATACAGAAGTGGCAACCTCTCTACTGGGTTTTGGCTCCTCTACAAAATTAGAGAAAATTCTGAAGAAAAATTCAGTAGCCCCAATAACAGACTTCGACAAATTTTGAAGTGCATATTAAAAAAAATTGTACTGTCATTGTATAGTATATGAAACGTAATAAAACAAATCATGCTACCTCCTTGACTTATCTATTTCAATATTTGTAAGTGAAATTAAATAAATTCTGGTCAAAGAACTATTTGTTTTTTTTAAACAAGGCTTTTAACAGCTTATATCAGATGTTTAAAAAACAATTTAATGTAAAACTTCATTGTTTTGTATCATTGAGTTTACATATTCTATAATTTATATAAACTACACACATACCTATTTTAGTCTCACCAGATTCTTTTTTTTTCTTGTTCCTCTACCAACTTCAGAACAAAATTAATTGTATCGGGATCTAGCAATAAAAACACATTGTAAACAAATTAGGCTACGCATACGAACAATTACTAAAACATTTTAAAACTGATAGAAAATGGGGGTTTAACTTATATTAATGATGAATTTAACATTTACCATCATTCTGAAGGCTTTCAAGAGTTTTATCGTCTATCTCTATCAAAACAGTGTTTCCTCTGTCCGTGGTTATTGAAACGGTGTTCATTTGTTGATTGCCACTGCAATTACACAAGAGAGAAATATGCTAGGTAAGAGGTTTATCCTATACTAACATTCTAAAATACTTTTTGCAAGTGTATTTCCATTTAATTTACTTTATTTACGATAATAAAAGTTCTCAAAGTTTTCAACCATCTGCTCGACGCCATATTGAGAATCCTATTCGCCTCTCTTTGGTGCGGGAGGCTGAGAAGGCCTTCCAAGTATAACCTACCAAACCAATCGAGCGGACGGAATGATTATTACGGAATAAGAAGGGTCCCAATCGAGTGCGCCCCAGGTGCCATGGAGGAGTGAGCATCATCTGCTAACAGGTTACACTCGCCGTGTGCTCTTTATCGTAATCGGGAAAAACGGAAAAGTCCATAGACAATTAGGTAATTAATTATGGTCTAACAATTAGTATGAAAAACGTCAGTCAGCATGCGACCCAGTGGAAGATTGTATTTGCTGACAAGGTCGTTGTATCGACAATAGAACTTAGGAAAAGATGACCTTCAAACGAGACTGTTGATAGTCCTGTTTTATCAACTTGTTTGTCAGTAGCTTGCCTCGCCTTAGAAACTGTTCATACGAAGAGCATGCCCTTGCGTATCGAATTAAATGAGAGACAAAAACTCCATATGCAGGTGATAAAGGTATATTGCCACATAAGTAAGGAAAGTTGACTATAGAAAAATTGAAGTTATCACGCTTATCATAAAGGTTTTTGTTAGGTTACCATCAATGTCCATTTCCAGTAAAATATCTAAATGTGAAACAGATGACGCAGACTCTGTGGTATCTTTAACTTTTAATTTCCTCGTCTTAGTGTAGCTCTATCGATTAATTTTGATACGGATATGATGACTTGTTATATAGAGTTTGGGTGCTTGTGTAACTGTTATGGCGATATTTACAAGGAAACAAATATGATCAAAATCATCAAATGTATGGATATGAAACTAAATTTGACCTTGAGCATCAATCCTTGCTAGTTTGATGAAAGCCCTTGATATTAAAGTGATAGTCTCAACAAACAGAGAAAAACAAATATAATTATATAAGAATATGCAATATATTCTGTTTTCAAATAAATATCTTTAATAACAACTGTTTCAAAAGTACTCTAAAATACCCTGTATCTAAATATTCGAAATACCCATAAAACCATATTACAATGCAAAAGAAAATGAATTCCTTATAAAAGTTTTACGGTATAAAGGAGCATGGCCACGATTTAAGCTAGAACATGTTCCTTTTATTTATTTTACAGTTTTGGTTAAACTATCTTAATTATTGAAGTTGTTTCATCAATATCTGTTGAATGTTATTTTTCTTTTATTTCGACGTTGACTTTATTCGTGATATTTGACGTGCAACACTCAATAATGTTTTGTATTGACAACAAAATTATTAATAATTTATGTATCCTTGAAACTGTGTTTTTGTCTAAATCCACGAAAATTATTGTCCGTAAATTTTAATGAAAACACAGATCAGTGCTCCATAAAGCTATTTCTAATAGTGAACAACAATTGAAGTGTTTGTCATCGAGTTATGAGCGAGATACATAGCTTTCAATTCATTGTTTACTTATCTAAACAAAGCTCAGACCTCATTTCGATTACATAACGAGTGCTGAGAAGAAAATATCGGGTTTAAAACAAAATGGAATGTGACAAACTCTAGTTTATTTTCCGCGTAACAGTGTCATTATTTCCCACACTTCGTAAAATTGTAGAATCATCCGCCATTTACCTGTACATTGGATACATTATGTATGTATGAGTCCACATGTATGTCTCTCTTGGTTAATAAATCATAAATAAAATGCTGTTTTTGTACATGTATGGCGGATCTTCAATTTTTTATTATCTTTATATTATTGTTTCACTCGTCTTATTTTTTGCCGTATTTCATAGCCACAAAACTGTTGCTTTTTTAAATGTGAAATTGAGATCGACTATCCAAGAACTAAGCAACAGATATGAAGGTGGATGGCGGGATAAGGGAGACTGTCCCCTTTTTTTCAAACGACCAAAATTCTTTACACTTATTACTATATAGTATTCTAATATGTATGTAATAGATATATATTTAATAACTAACTGAACCTTTTATCCTTTTTACTTTTTACAGTATAGAGAATGCTATTGAAAGGTGAAGTACATAAACTTTTTAGTTATTTTGACTGCTAAAATGAGTGGTACGTCTGCCTCCATTAATCGTTTAATTTCCTGCTTTCAGTTTGTTAAAGCTCCCTTAACGTCAGTAGAAGTTAGACATGACAAGGCAATGAATAACTTGACATTGAACTTAATATATAAGTCCCAAAAATTTAAACCTTCTAAAAGAAACAATCAAAACGCCGTTGTCGACTTTGAATATATCATGGGTGTGTCTTAAAGGAGAAAAACCTATTTAAAAATTCCCCCTTCTGCAAAGTTTATTAATCCATCTCATGTCAAGCTACTTAGACAATTTGGATTTTGAAGGATGGAAAATGCATTTTTTCAAGGTAGTCTTTTCTGTATCTATGTAGGATGTTATATTAGTAACTGAGTCAGTCGTTTACTAGGTCAGTATTATCTGATCAATTAATTTCATGACGTGAAATTTACTGATTAGGTGTCGTTCAATTCCCAGTTACTACATGCCTATATAAACAAATTTACCCCACCAATGACATTGATCACCCTAAAGCTTGTTTGTATGTGTCAATATCTGTGATATTTTCTATTTTCAAACAACTGAAGAAATCCCCATAACAAAGACAAAGTAACATAAAATGAAACTTTATTTAAGAATGTAACGAATCACACGGAAGAAGAGAGAGAGAGAGAGAGAGAGAGAGAGAGAGAGAGAGAGAGAGAGAGAGAGAGAGAGAGAGAGAGAGAGAGAGAGATATACTCTGCGGAAAGTCAGTATTTATCATTTACAATAATGCAAATACTTTTCATCAAAATAATCTTGTTTAATAATGAATTTGTAATGTTACATGTACGGAAGGGGGGGGGGGGCTTATTAATAATGAATAATTTTTTTTAAGTAGACCCCGACAGAATATACAAGAGTTGTCCCAAACCTGCGTAGACTGGGCCAAATACTTAAATTATATTCACTATAATTTCGTCAGACAACTGTATTTTGTTTTTTGAACTTTTGTTGGACCATACCCAAAAATTCAAATACGCGCTTAATTTTAACTTTGAGAAAAAGAGTTATGTTTACTGAAACATAAGTTTCTCACGAGTTACGAGGTTACGAGCTGATTAGATAATTGTAAACTAGGATATAATATAAAGTGTGGTATTTAAACTCCCCCGTGTAAGAACTTTTTAAAAGTACACGTAAAATGGCGCTGTTAAAAAATACCCAACCATCAAGTCTTAATTTATACAAGCAGCTTCGAAGTAAACTACAAAGATAAGGTATGAAAACTAAGCAATTTCTCTGGAACGTCTTAATATTGATAAAATTACGTTAAGATACTTCTAATTGTATGCTGATACCTTTCAACATCGTAATTATTGGATACTGGTACATTGACGATATTTGATTGTATATTTCTATTAATTCTCATATTTTGTTATATGCGGTTTTAAATGCTTTAAAACTTAAAAAATATTGACCCCTTTTCCTATGAAAAATAATCCCAAATGGATATAAGGTATCATAAAATGACGCCATGTTTACTGAATCAAAAGTATGTCAGTAGGTAACGAGGTTATAAGGTCATTGTGAACCAGGATATAATATAAATGTAAGTTAGCATTTTTCCAGATCCCTTCAATGACTTTATATTGATAAGATTATATTAAAATACTTCTTCACTACTTAGTATTAGTTGACACATTTTTTTCATTATCTTAATTTGCTGCTAGTTCGTTGATATTATGATGATTTATATTTAAACTATTTTTAATAACATGGTTTTTAATGCATATGTATATACCGTATACAGTATAAACTAAAGATACTTGTGATATTCATTGATCAGTGTCGAAAGGGTGGATAGGTCAAGTTTTAATAAAATGGTAAGTAGCAAATATGTTTTTTTCTTTAAACTCTAACCAGGTCCATTTTTAATCAACAATGAACCATAAATATAATATAGTAATACACACAGTACGCAAGAAGTGGTCAGGAACATGCAAGTTTGAACTGACTTCTCAGTGAATGAAAGTCTATACAGCTATGACACAGTGCAATTATTATCCTTACACTTGGAGAGGAATTTACTGTAGAGCGATCTCTATACTTAACCAATACGGTGTTCTACCCTAAGCAATACGGACTAATCTGCATGTTCCTGACAAAGTAACAGTTAAGTTCATGATGTGGGAAAATAAAACGCCACAATTATACAATATGTCATTATATGAAGTAATAATTTAAGTAATGTCAAAGTATCAACATGAAATACGGCATCAACATACCTGTATATAGACAAACTATCAGCATACAATGACAAAGTATCAGCAAATAATGAAGAATTATCACATAGCAATGTTATGTTAAACATTATAGATGTGACTATATTTCATTTTTTTCAATATAAGGAATAAATAAAAATAATTAACTACCCTGCCCCTGTTTTATGTGCCAAAAACAGTCGATCAAAAATTAAAAACAAAACCACGCATACAATAGCTGCAGGTCTGTAGCTCCGGGTCAGAAAAATTCGGATCGACGACCTGGGAGCTACAGTTCCGAACGTGTTAGCGCAATTTTTTGTGCGCCGTAAATTGCAACTTTTTAACACGTACGGAACTGTAGCTCCCAGTTCGTCCATCCGATTTTTGTCCAGATTGGGAGCTACAGATCCTCAATTAAAGAAAAATATAGGGTATCAAAGCCTCAGTTAAAATGACCAAAATTTATAGAGTAGTATTCCTAAACGTTTCATTTTTGGAAAAACCTGTCCTTAATGACTATATGTAATGTTTATTAATATACATGTATGGTCCGATTTTATCGAGCCAATCAAAAACAATCGGAATCAAACGCTTTATTGTATTCATAAACAGTGTCTGTTCGGATAAATACACAAGGGCATTCGTCAAAGAAGTGTGCATATATTAATGCTTTTGATCAAGTAAGTAAATTTGTATATAAAACAATTTTTTGTATACAATACTTTATTTTATCATACGTTATTTTGATATAATTGACTTCCGGTTTTCTTTGTTTACTTTTGCTTAGTCTTAAGGCGTTAATTCTGCCTTGTAGTGTTTATTGTCTGAAAATTTGCAAGAATTCCAACAACACTGTATTGAAGCAATATCAAAATAACTGTCATATTCTTTAGAAACTGGTGCAAATCATATGGGGGTCAGACAAATAGTTGTATCAACAAATCTATTTATATATTTGACCTACAAACATTAGCATGACGCAATACACGAAAAAGTCTAAAAACTTTATAATTTACAATTTAGGCTATTTAAATGCACTGATCCAATAACATTCTTTGGAATCGTGCGACCTGTTTGGAATATAAGCGGTCGGGAAGAAGCTAAACTAACTAAAGTCTATCTTAGTTTTTTCTCTGCTCTTTAATACATTAAAATTTTACATATGTTTAAAAATATGGGGGCAGCTATAAAGGTTTCTTGATCATGGCATAAAAACCTTAGTGCATAGGAATCTCAAGGAAGTTAATTTAACTTCTGTAGGAATGTTTTTATTGATCATTAACGAAAATTTATCTTCTATGTTCTTATTCATCTGAAAGATGATGAAAAATAATAGCTGATGTCAGTTTGATGGGGTATACCAATTAAATGAATATAATTTTTGTAAACATAAAAATTGGTGTAATTTTAGTTAAAAGCACGAAACAACTTAAAAGTACGTATGGGTTTAAAAGAGGGGGTCCAAGCCTCAATCACCATGATTTATCAACAGAGACGTTTAAGGGCCTACACTTGTTGTGTTATAACTTACACAGTCTAATACCTTTAATATTCTTACAAACATAAAGCTATTAAAGAAGACACTTCTTTTTCTATGACATCATATAAATCAAAGAGAGTACATTTAACTTGTGTTGACTATTAGATTTAATTTAGACTTAATGAATGTATCTATTTATTTTAAAAGGATATTGAATTTTTCGGGACTAACTTGGCTTCTCTCATTTATGATATAGAATACGAATAGCATACTGTGTGGACAATCTGTAACTGAACAGCTGATTAAGTTATAATAAATAACCAGCGTATTGTTAGAAACGTATTCATTCATATCACTTTATTTTCTTAGTCTTGTTATCATGAGAGAGAGAGAGAGAGAGAGAGAGAGAGAGAGAGAGAGAGAGAGAGAGAGTTAAAACGTATTCATTCTTATCACTTTATTTTTTTACTATTGTTATCAATTTCTATAAATAGCAATATTTGCAAGCTAGTTTTGGTTCTTTTTTTTTTACCTCTAAGAGTAAAAATTGATTTTTTTTTTCGAAAATGCAATTTTGCTATATATCTCTAATATCAAACATATAAAATACAACTCTTAGTTACAAATGTACTTTTATCTGATTTTCAACTATCATATGTAAGTTTACAGCACATTTAACATGCATGAAACAATTCATACTGTAAACTGTTTGAAAAAGAAATTCTGTATTTTGTAATAGATACACAAGTCAGGTAACAGGACTTCCCATTCTAGTCAAATTATATTCTTGTTATGTCTTTAAAATGTAAACTGACGTTGTAAAAAATTTAACGTGTAGACAATTAAACGGGCTCCTGTGTTTGTAGCTCAGAAATATTAGTTATGAAGTACAAAGAATTCTGTGTAGAATTTATTAATTTTCTGGTCTAATAAATATTTTTATGTATCATGTTCTTGTTGACTACAGAGCTTGATTTTACGTGACTTTATTGGTAATAAAAATACAATGTATATCTAGGGCTTTTGTTCTATGCTACAGAATTAATTGTGTAAGCGTGGCAATACCTGACGACCATGAACTAAATTTCATTAAGACAAACTACAAGATTAAAGCTACATTTATAAAGATTTGAACTTTTAGAATAATTTAGAAACAAATAGACATCAAGGCTCTGTGAATGTCCGATGCAAATAGCCAAGATTCACAAAATGTTATCAAGTTGTTTTTAATGGTATAGTATGATTTGATATTACTTTTGCAGAGCAATGGTACCACAACGTTTCATATAAATGGCCTGGTTATCTAAAACCTTACAAACCGCATTTAAACGAGACGATTTTAGATTAACACTGTTAAGCACAGAACGAAAGCGCCACTGTCATCTAGGGAACGGAAGTTTTGGGGAAATTTGGACGAGTGCGGATCATGGCATCGTTCATGACACCCTGGACTAGAGAAACAGCGGTAAAAAAAACTGCAGTTTTTCAAAAAAGGCGTTTCATTATGTATGTAAAATTATGTCATAGATGAAAGTATAGATATAAAACTAAAAACTATGATAAAAATCGAAAAATACAGAAATATATTCTGTTAGAGTAGAGTTAAATAAAATACAAGCAATGAATGTGTTTGTAAACCATTTACAGATATCCAAGGAAAATAGATCAAACAAAATACTTCCCCAGTATGACCACACCAGACGCAGTTCTCTCGGGCGATTGTCAACGTTTTCGACTATGGCTGTTTATGACGCCCAGAGAATATCAGCTGTCCGACTTGCAGGAAGCGGATGTGTTTTCAATCCTGAAAATGTTTATTTCGATTGCATAGTATGCGGAAAAATAACTATGCTAATTGATGGTATGATGTTTTGATATGTCCTATTTTAGCAAGATAAGATTTGTTTTTTTTAGCATTTAATATTATCATATACTATATTAAGTGAAGTGATTTATATTTGTTTATTTAACTATTTTACATTTTTCAGCTCCTACAATTATTACCCTGAATGACATAAAGGCATATCATAGTCCAACGTGTTATTGTGCAATGGTGTACATAAAGAAACAAGAAGAACAGATAAGTGAGAGAGATATAAATCTCAATGAACTGGAAACACCCCGTCCACAGCGTATCCGGCAAGATGGTTGGTATATAAATAGGGGCATAGTACACATTTTTATTTTCGGAATAAACATATTGAAGTGTAAATTGAAATTACGTTTACTGCAAATGATATATTTGACACATCTAAGTAAAATGGTAATTGAGTATACGTTATAAATAACAAGACAATCTGACTACAAGTAGAATATATGTGTTATTGATCTTAAATGGAAAGAAATAATATTTCATTATAAATGTTGGTTAGATTATCTTATTGGATATCAATATTTTTACTCTTATTCCCATCTAAAATTATTTATATTGATTTAACTACTTATCCACATAATATAGTTGGTTTTTTACTTTCCCACTTCTAAAGGAGATTACTTTAGTCAAATAATGGCCACGACTATCCGCCCCTCTTAAAATGTTCTGACCTTCTTTTCAGAAATTCGTGGCTATGAAGAGCTAATTAATGAATACGGCGTTTTGCAACGATGAAATACGAACAATTCACTTGACCTGAGAGGGTTTCCCAATTTTTTTTTTGTATGGTTTGGTATAATTTTGGTGTGATTTAGATTACTGTTGTCTCATCAATATACATTGTCTAATGATTGTCTTGGATTTCGTTGTTGAGATGATAAATGAAATTAAATGTTCTAGTTTAATTTCTATCAACATATTATATTAATACGACGAATTTGCATATTCCTCAAAGTGTGATTTCTATTACATTAACAAACAAAAGATGCTAACGAAGATAAAGAAGCGACGGTAAGTCTTTTTGACAAGGTCATGAATAACAGTATGGCGTATACTATCTTTCATATTGATGTGTACATAAATAACATAGATCATATATCAAGAAAACATTCATTTTTCACAATATTGTTTGCAGGAAACGCAGGTAATTAATAATTAATAATCAGGAAAACAGGAAAGTTAGCAACATATTTAACTCATTATATGATGGATTTGAAAACAAATACTGTTTACCCCGTTTTGCGTGTCACAAAGTTTGCAAAAATAGGGAAAATTTGTTACTTTTTTTTATTTGCGTCAGTCATGTTTTGCAATTTAAAAAGTTTCTTATAACAAACAATAATGGATACAATTTTGCATGTCTGATATTTTGCAATATAAAAGAGAAAATTAGATCATCGCAAAAAAAGAACTGGATGAAAGATAAAGATCGAGACTTTTCTGAGAATCAGACAGATTAAAATCATTTGACTGATATCTATGCTGCTTAATATGCAAAAGGATATTGTTACTAACGTGTAGTTTTGGCATTCTCTGTAGGAGCGGATAAATACATTGAAATCAGACACGAATCATCGTTTTTGGAAGTAGGAAAGGAACAGACTGTTCCGAAATATTAGACAAGCGAATAAAATAAATAATTCGACAATCTTCAAAATTCTTATTGGGGAGGGGGCGTTAGTGCGTATTACCTAAAACTATATTTCTGTTAATTACTATCTTAATTTTTTCCCAAAAGGTGGATAGGTATCAAATATATATTTTCTAAATAAGGTAAATTAATAAATCTTTTCAAAAGCCAGTAATTAAAACGAAACCGTCTGTCTACTTTTCCAAGCTAAAATTGATATATTGATATTACGTAGTTTGTTCTGATATCCCATATTGTGTGATAAGCAAGAGTGTCGTCCTATTTTTGTACATTCCATATTATTTCATATTATTATGCATATTCTATTATGGCTTTAATAGCCTTGAGAATGAAGAAAAGAAATGTAGCATGAATTCGTTAGAATAAAACAATTTACATATTATGTAAACAACAAACTGACTTGCATTAATGTCACCGGTGCATAACTCTTTATTTTACCATGCTTTTTAACCATACCAAAGCGTTTTTAGTAAATCGTATAAAGTAGATTATTCGATGTGTTTGATATGAAAGCAAATTGTTCAAAGAAATATTGGTAATCATGATGAAAGATTACACGAATTTTCACATATTTCAAGGTGACGTAAGACACATTTTTACATATTTGATTCAGTTTTAGAAAACAATTATTTTACCTAAACATTTCAAGCTGCATGGTCCGATTTTTTTCGGCTATTACAGTATCAAATAATTTTCCATACAAACCAATTATCTTAGAAAGTTATAGACTTTCGCCTATTTACACCAGCAAAATCGGTCTCTTTTCAAAGTTAGAAATATTCAAAGTAAATAAAAATAATTTCTTTATGGGATTACAAAAACAAACCCCCAAATGCATCATAAGAATGTTTAGAGAAGGGCACCGTTTGGTTTCGTTCCCCGAATGTTTGGGTTTATTCATGCTATGCATCGATTGTAAAACAAAACAAACTTCAGAAATAACAGTTAACAAAATGTACACAGGTTTATCTTTGATTTGCCGAAACATTATGACCTTTATTAAAAGTGATGTCAAAGTTGTAATGCAGTCATCCCCGCCTCGACGTCAGGGGCGAATTTTAATGTGAGGCGAAATGACGCAATACCTTCTTTATGACGTTTGTTTTGTGAACAAATTTTGTACATCATTTTTTCAGTGAATGGCTTAATTGACCGGAAAAACCACTGCAATGTCTATTATTATACACATACTTAGCATAACTATCGTTTAAAAGCGTACACAGAATTTGATATAAAATCGGACCAAGCAGCTTTAAATTGATATAACTTTGATATTTTTATTTTAAACTACTTTTTGAATTTTTTTAAAGTATATTTTATTTACAGCTTACAATGGAAAAGATCGACAATTTTATGGAACTTTAAATGAACCCATAATTCTGTTTGAATTTTGGTTGTTTATAAAACATTTGAATGATACATTTTTCATTTACTTCAATAATTGGAAAATTCGAATTCATTAGTAACGTGTGCGTATGCCATCACTTAGCTAAAGAGTTATAAGGTACGTCATTCGATTTATTTTACTCTAAACTCAAAATCTTAAAAGTTTGCTTTTTTAATAAGTTAAGAATAACGCTTTGCTATTATATAATTTGCTGTATTTATGATAATTTGTTTGTACTTAAAATTTTATATGATATCATATTTTTTCTTTAGTATAGTTTGTATTCACCAATGTATTTTATATGTAGAATTAAATATTATTTAAAACCACTTCGAATTTATTTTGATTATTGTACACTGAATAAAGTATACGTTTAAATTTTAAAACTGGCGTTTCCAAAAACATGTTGTAAAGGTAACCATGAGCTGATTTTCTATGTTCACAAAAAGTTTAATGGAATAGAATAAAGCCGATTTGTTTCGTCAGGGCAACCTTTTTCACGGACTCACACTTTCACACGTACTTGCACCGTAATTTGTGGGCTCATGTACATGGATATCAAATAGCAGAGAGTTTGTTTTATTTCGTTAAGGCTATACCATTCTCAAGTGACATTTAACTCTCGAAATTAACGATAAATAAAGGAAAAGGGAATTAGTAATCCACGATAAGAAAGTCAAGTCAAAATCATTTTATACCTAGGTAATAGGACATGTGATGGTTGTAAAAAGAGTAAAAACAAAATTTGGTGCAATTGTTTTGAAGTTGCACGGTCACAATTTGAGCCAAACATTTAATATTTTTTTTAATTTGCATTGCAGATGTTTTGAAGGCCTTATTAATGTGTTCGTAATGATTTGTCAACATTTTAATCGATCGAGTTATAATTGATACACAGAACATACAATCATTGTAGTGTTAACAAAGCTCAGGATATGATATTGTTAACATATCAAATGCTGAATAGTAAATACAAAGTTTCAAACAATTTTTAATGTTACAAACATTAGACACCTATTAGTGATCATGACAAACTAACAAAAAGAAAATATCTGCTTAAAAGAGATTTTTATTAGTATATTTAACTAATATAAACAAAAACTCGACACGAGTTTTGTTCACAAAATAAACAAAAGAATTGTGAGCTCTGTATTTTGCATAGAACCCAACAACTGACATTCAAATTTTGTCTTACCATTGGAAAAACCTCAGCAAAACATTGTGAACATTAAACATGGAAAAATAAAACATTTTCAGCTCAAATTGTGACCTTTAGTCATTGGTTTCTGGTAACATTTTACCTCCGCTGTTTATCAATATTATGTTGCTACAGTGGATAAACTTAGGTTAAAGAAACAATCTTCCGTTGGAAATACATTATTTTGTACAAAATGTCATATTATACACAAAAGATTCAGGCAAAAATCTTTAAATATGGCAAGAAGACAAGTCGTTCAATTTTTTTAAAAGTACTAGAAAATGTGCGAATCGACGTGTCACGCATCTCTTGTACTACAAAAAATGTCATGATTTTTTCTACAATCTCTTCGAAATAAAGAAATCAACAATAATGCTCAGAAATAAGTTCATCATGATTTGTTTTAGAACCCAGTCTTACCGATATTAAAGACAAATATCAAAAATAGTAAAAAGGTACCTAACATTAAAAGCTGAATTAATAAAAACACTCTAGATTACTGTGCAACAGTATATTAAACAAGGAGTGGAAACCAGGTGTGGATACTTAAAAATTCCAAGGAACTTTAAGGAAATTTGAAATCACAAAATTTTACTAAAATCAATAGCATCAAAACTTACGATTTTCTACACTTTATACAACCATTCCCCACGATAAATTTAAGCCAGAATTTTTTATATCATTGATAACTGCTTTTTCAATAAAAATGGATTTCGTAAATTTACTTATCTTGTCATCGGGCATTTACAAAACTATTTTGTTAAAGGTCATTCGAATTGCTTACACAAGTATACTCTGAAGAAGATATAAAAGATGCTTCCGTTTCTGATTGACAACATCAATGTAGTTTTTGGAAATCCGGTCTTCCAACAATCTGTTGGGATTCCCATGGGTACCAATTGCGTTCCATTTTTAGCAGACCTATTTCTATATTCATAGGAAGCGGAATTAATTCAAATACTTGTACGTGAAAAAAAAAGACATCACACTCTGTAGCCTTCAACTCGACATTTATATCGACGACGTATTTTCAAATAACAATTGTTACCTAATCGTACGTCGATTCGATATATTGAGTCACCTGTTTCATGTTTAGATATTTTACCAGAAAAACATGTTAAAATGGTAACCTAACAACAGAATTTTATGATAAACTGATGACTTCAATTTTTCTATCGTCATCTTTCTCTTCTTATGTAGCAATATACGTTCATCACCTACATATTGAGTTTTTGTCTCTTAGTTGATTCAATACGCAAGGACATGCTCTACGTATGACTAATATCTAAACCGAGGCAAGCTACTGACAAACAAGTTGATAAAACAAAATTATCAACAGTCTCGATCGAAATCATCATTTCGTTAGTTCTATGGTCGATACAACGACCTTGTCAGCAAATACAATCTTCCGCTAGGTCGAATGCTGACTGAAGTTTTTCATACTTATTTTAAAGCCATTATTAATTACCTAATCGTCTATGGATTTTTCCGTTTTCCCGATTACGACAACGAGCTCACTGTGGGTGTGACCGGTCAGCAGAGTATGCTCACTCACATGGTACTTGATTCTACCTCTATTTTTTAGAGGTCCATGTTTGCTTTATTCCTGTTTTGTATTTTTCCTTTTTAGTTTTTGAACACTGTTCATTATTACCACATTTTATTATTAGAGTTGTTTTTTATCCATACTTTTGTAAGGTTGTTATTCAACTTAGTATGTATGCCAGCAACTAAATTTATTTCACAAATAATTATCGTTATTCTGATATTAATTGTTGTAACAAGAGAAAGTCATTTTTCTTAAATACAAGGTTTATGTTGTAGTATTAAATAAAATATAATAATGAAAGCAAAGAATAATAATTATCATCATGAATTGAAAAGCATAAACAACTCATATTTTCTAAGCATTAAATACTTTGAAAGATTTAAATTTGCTGGGGATTGAATGAAAAATGACAATAACAATCTGTCAACCATGCATACATGAATGCATTGTTATTTAATCGTTATTAGCTAACATGCCTTTCTATGAAAGTTTAAGTTGACTGTAGTAAAAATCGGTATTGGTATAGAGTGCATCATAATAAATACACAAATAATACTAGTTCACAATGTAATTGGGTTTACTGAAAGGCGCTTGGCCATGATGAATGCCATTCTGCAGCAATTACATTCATGCATACTTGCGTGACAACGAATCGCAAAGAAATCTCAATATGTGTTGAACCAAACATTAATTCTATTGCAACTTTAACGAGACCTTTGACTTTCGTTATAATTTAAAAAAGTATCTTTTTTTGTATGAAAGTAGTTGAAAATGACGCTGGTAACTTCCAAAATATGCACAAATTAGATAGGTATAAGGTTATAGTGGTACAAATCTTGTTAATTCATAATGACTCATGAATAAATAGCAATGTAATGGTCAGTCCTACATCGCTTTGATGTTGGACATACATGTAGCTACATTTGTACCTAAAGTCTAAAGATTTGTTAAAATGACTCTATTTTTTCTTTTCAATAGAATTCATTTACTATTGATCTTCGTTAATATCAAAAGTTCATATTTTTAAATCCAAATGACGTTACGTTTGAAGATTGTCGAATGAATTGTCATTCATTAGAACAACTTGTATTCTCCTCTGTACTTAACAGTATCAATAAAACTATAAGGGATGACTTAAAAAACTTTCCTAAGATCGAGTTTATGTTGATACTTTAATATGGGGAATCTCTCTTAATACGTAATTGATTCGTCATTTATTTTTGAATGCACTCAAACTTCTGTAAAACCTTTATAATGTTTTAAACCATGAGCACATACAGTTTATCTATTAGAAACTAAAATGTTTTTTAATGAAATATTTCTTGTTGTAAACCAGTTTCCCTTTGAGTGCAATGCGATTTTTATTCCATTTTCATTTGATTTTCCTCATTTTTGCAATGGACAAAAATGTATCGTGTGACCACCTAGGTCGAAAATCGAAAGCGTAATCTGAAATCTCGCCAAGGAATAGAAATAAATTACAACCCGCTGGATAAAAATAACGTACCACTGCACATTATGAGAGAACATATATATGTATTTTGCAAATGAAAATTTGATCATGATCACTCTGCCCATTCTTTTAAAATTATATAAAACCTTTCAACCTTTTTTTTTAACTGTTTGAAAAGGCTTTATAAAATGGATGTGTGTCCAGAATGTGATTCTTTTAGTTTTATTGTCAACTTTAAAATGGTTTAATTTCTATAACTTAACATTAAAAATGTTACCGGTACACTCAAACTCAGTCCCTTAACTTAGTTGTGGAGAAAAAAAAACGGTAATGTATGAAAAACATTGCTGCTGAAAATTTTAAGCGAACTGTCTAAATTTATTCACTTCGCTTCTTCTTCAATTTACTTCTTGTTCTTGTTTTTTTTTCTTGTTCTTAAAACACTACAGTCTCATTGCAGAAGAATAAAATAAGTATAGGCGAAACAAAAGTTTTATGCATTTACGAAATAGTTTTTATTAACGAAATAAACAGAAACGACTCGTAATGCTTTCATTCATAAATAATGATGGATGCCTCTATAGAATGTTGTGTGGACATCCGTTAAGTACTTCAAATAAGGCTTTAATGCAACGTAAAAATAAATTAAATAAAACCCCAGAAAAATAAATAAGATAAATTAACACATTTGGCTCTAACTGCAGGATAACGTTGCTGCATAAATATTTTGTATGTCTCATTTATAAGTTGGCCTTTCATCGACTACACTTGTTGTCAAATATTTTTAATCTCATAACACTCTTTCATATAACATTTTATGATAAACGAATTTAAACTCAGTTTTTGTTTTTGAATTCAGCAAAAATCACTCTCAAATATCAACGTTACGTGTATTTTATAACGTAAATAGTTTTCATATAATTAACCTGATTTTTGGGGTGAACTCAACAAATAGATGTCTTTTTTATGTACATGGAATACCGATATACTCGCAATTCAAACAACACACACAAAAACTTCTTTTCATTTGCTATAATTATCTATGTTAATTGTCATGTGATCACCAAAAGTTACGGGATCAGCCGTTCTTTTTCAAATACATTAAGATTATAGATATCGGAGTCTCTCAAGCGAATCTTATTTATTGTTCTTGAAAGCAGCTTCAAGCAGTATTCTTTAATCACCAACTTGCAAGTCGTGTAGTTTTTTTATGATTTTCGTTGTACACTCAATTCTTACAAAAGAAATTCCAATATATGTTCGAAAAAAGTTTTTTTTCTCATATTTATGATACATTAATTTAAGGTATTACACATGTACTTCAAGCCATAACTGACAGCGTACGTAATGTTGGCGCATACTAGTGGTACAATTTGGTACAGATAAGGGCTTGCCATTGGTCTAATAGAAAAAAAACCCAAGGGCCAATTGACATTTTTTTTCTGAATATAGTTCAAAACGGTTAACAAATACGTATTTAAACTGGAATATCTAATAATAAACACCTATAATTTCAATTAAAACCATGTTCATTACGACAAATATTAAAGCAATCGCGTCTTGACATTTGCGTTTCAAATTGCAATCCGACTGAAAAAAGCGGTAAATTGTTTTGTTTTTCTGTATATCAATTAGGTGTCCTGTCGCCGGTCACCCATTGATCATCTAAGAGCCAGGTCTATGTGCCCTTTGTGTTATTGACGTGAACGAATTTCCTTATCATTTTTATAATAATTTGTTACCCTTGAATACCAACTTCCATAAAGTCGCGTTTTTCACCAAAGACAGACTAAGTTACTGTGTTTGTTCTACAATATCATTGTGGAAAATTAGTAAACATAAAAAGTGTTTGCTATATTGGCCTGCAAAGGACTACTCCCGTACGCGAAGTTCTAGAACAATAAATACAATGCAACGCAAGCTGTTTATTACAACAACACCAATAAGAAAGTTGTCGAGAAAACATAAACTCCTTCACTTCCTTTTCGTCAGGGTTTAGGAGGATTAAAGAAGAGATTATTGTATTTTTATCAATTGATTTTATTTTTTCTAAAAAAATAATCTTCCTCTCACAAAACTATTCTTAAAATGGATATACGAGACCAGTAGTATTACTTGTACTTGTTTTTTTTAACAAACCAGCATACTATAATGCATTCGGGATCTTGTAAATGTTGGTCTTCATTGATTGGCAAATAGTAATAAATTATTGTATGCGTCCTTTTTTAAATTAATGGAAACAGTCAACTTTTGTACTTGTAGCAATAAGGCAAACACCATGCATCGTTAATTGAATATATTTTAAGTCTTTACACGTACTTACGTCTTATAACATGAACTTTTCAAAAAATTCATTTTGAATGTCCTAAATATCTTATCAATTGTTGTATCTATAAATGTGCCATATTCATGATTCATTCATAAGCACATGCTGCATATACATTAATGGAGTTACATTTTTTAAAATAAAAAATGTACACTGAATCTGATTATCCAATTATTGTTCCGAAACCATTAATTTTTTCATTCAATTATGATTTCATTATTTTGTAAAATTATGAAACATATACGACGGCTGTTTGAAAATTTATTAATTAAGACATTTACTCTCATTCCCTTTGGAAAATAGATGCATAATTGACAATTTGGTAGAAGGTAAACCAGGATACATTTTAATGTTTAATGATGAGCAAATTTTCTAGTCCATGACATCATTGAATCATCCCTGATAAGCTGACAAACTTGCATAAGTCAATGACCAGGAGCAACTTCAAAAAGTCGTTACGTCATTTTAACACTTTGAATTACTCCTATATTGCGAACACTATATGACCAAAGGAATATTTTAAAGACACTCTTTATTTCTCATCTTATGTTTTAATTTTATAGACAGCATTAACATATTATCCTCATTCCTGTTTTTCAGGAACAAATTTCGAGTTGTTGCTACGCGAATGTCAAATTGCTGTGAAACGTCTCTTACAGTCATTCTGTGCACATTTTACAAGATTTGAGGTTAGTTGGTGTGTAATAAAATACAAATACTTGTTATTTAATCATTTTGCTCTTTTTCAAGTTAAATTAAAAGTTAAAAAAGGGAAACTGAAGCTCCTGGCTTTTTTTTCTATGGTATAGATTTTGTTGAAGCAGTTGTTTGCCTGAACATGTCTTCATCCGAGATTCTCACCAATTGGATGTATATTGGCTGCACGGGCTTGACGTCAAAATTCATTTTGCTGTCGCAGTCAGATTTCTATGACTTGGTAAAGATATTTATACAATGTTCACTTCATCACTTGAATCAACATTTAAATGAAAATATTGAATAAATAATACATACATTTAGTAAGTGGTAGTTTAGTACAAAATATCGTTATATTGATTACAAATACCACATTCCAATACATTTAACGTATTGGAATTGATTTTTCATTTCATTACATATAGGATACACGAAAGAACGTGCTTAATTTTGTCTTTTTGACGAACGTTAAAAAGTCGCAAGCAAAACCTCTACATTTTTTTTTAAAAACGAAATAATTAAATCCTGTTGTTCAGTTTAGAAATTCGAGAGTTAACCATAACGTGTAAGCTAAATGTACAACTCAGAATGGGTACACTATTTGCAATTACATCCATACTAGACATGAAAAAGTTTATTAAATTGCAGCTCACTAGTTTTAAGATATCTAGAATTTTGTTACGAAAAGAGTTTTTCTACTTTCATTTTTCTTCATTGTACACAAAGGTGCATTTTGAAAGGAAAAATAGTGTCAGTCTTAAAAAAATATATGTAATAACTGGCAAATAAATTGTGTTCAACGTCTTTTTCCAGAAATAAAACTTGCTCTTCTTGAAAACCGGGTCATGTTTATTGATATAACAAATATGGCGTGATATTAGCAGACCAATATGCGAGATACACATTTAATTTTTTTGAACCACTTGTTAATTGCATATTCGGATACATAAGCTGGAAAATTCGCAAACAACGTATTCATACAACACTGTAAAAATGACTTTCGTGTTTCTTTGCTTACTTTGATGCTTATCTTAGTGTCTGAACATGAATATAGCATTTTTTACATAAAAAAATCTACAACATACCATAATTTTGTACATAATGTTTTATAAAGAATCACAGTCAAAAAATCAACAAATATGTAAATTATTTGCATATGGTATATTCGACCAAGACTCGTGAAAGATTTCTCTCCCTTTTGATGACTCACACGCGGAAGATTTTATAAATATATCCAATAGTTCACCGTGTGAATGTTTTACCTGATCTACTTAAACATGGAATTTAAACCCATTATTGTGCATAAAGGTGACTATTGTAGTCTTCACCCATTTTAGCATGCTTTTATTCTACTAAGATATCACGACCTTGCATAATGATCTAAATAAGACACATTATTGAGTGTAAAAATGGTTTTTTATATCTACTTTCAGTTTAGTTTTAATGTCATTTTATGACCGAATCTTTTCACTCGTTAAATTGGCATTGTTACTTTGAAAGCAAACTAACAATATTAATTCTCATTTCCTTTGTTTTGAATTTAGAGCTTTCGAACATATACAAATGATACATCTGTCTTAACGATTTTATGTAGAACCTCCGAGTCTCTATGCAAACAAGTTCTAGTGTTTTATATATATTGACAACTTCTGATTTTAGTCGTTTTTCATTTTTTTAATTAAATTTATACATTTCACAATTCATAACATTTTTAACTGATATCAACACAACGTATTGATTTAAGCAATTCATAAGGTGACCTATATCTATTCTAGAATTTCAAAGCGTTATTTATTAACAGCGAGATTTTCTGATTGGTTGAGATGTGTATTAACCCTTCGGTTGACCGCGTTCGTGTCGTATATATAGGCCTTCATGGAGCACAGTAAGGGTGTTAAGGATAGATAGGACCACATCTGCTAATTGAAGTGCATTAGATTTTTTGTGAATAGGATTAATAATTCCATAACTAAGTAAGTTTGAGTTAAAATAATATTTTACTTTATTAATCTAATCCGAAAGCCTGAAACAGATTACTTCTGTACTTGATTTTATCAACGTTTTCGATAATTTTAAGATTTAATTTATTTTAAATACCTCAAAGTTTAAAAAAATGATTCACAGTATGATATTTGAATGTTTACCGGCAGAAAAAGATATCAAATCAACAGATCTTCAAAGGATTGCAACTTGCTCGCAAAATTGATTTGCCTTATGTCTAGTCCAACGACTGTTTTTAAAAGGTACTTGTAAATAGTCAGTGTGATATAATTGTACCCGATATTCCCCACTGGTTTAGTAACTGTATGTACAAAAAATGTTTGCCAAAAGGTTTTGCCAAAAAGGTATTCGGCAACTAACGTAAAAGCATATGTACAAATACATATAAAGAACAAGCTACTGGGTATATGTAGAACATGCTGCATCAATTGTAATTTTATTTCTCCTTTGAAATTTCTGATGATTGATTAGTTTATCATTAGCTTTAAAGCACATCCCAGGGAAGTTTTATTGAAAATAAGGAAGTTCAAATGCTATGGTAACTTTTCATCAGATTATCAATTTTTTATGGGCAGTCTGATGCAAACATTACACAATAAAGATATGCAGAGTTTTAGTTCTTGTAAAAAAGTAAAAATTCAGACGCACATATATATGCAAATAAAAGAATGTGAGATTTAGAAAAAAAATGCTCAATCCGCTTTGATATGTATGCAACAGTTTTTAATAACCTTGAACTTTGCAGATTGATAAAAACAAAATGCCTCTTTCAATTGTTAGTTACAAGGCATTCTGGTTTGTATATATTTCTATGAAAAATGTTACCTTCAATTCAAAGAAAAAAAAATCATTAAACTAATTTTATGGTTAGATTCTTTCAAAAGTAACTTGAAATGTAAGAAATGAATATTTAATTCTAGAAAGTTATCCGCTAATTGTAAAGTTTGAAGTTTTTATGAAATAAAAAACACCGCCGAAACTAAAGTAGGAGTAAGGGAATCTTCATCCACTTACATAACATTAATTGATAATGTCTGATCTTTTTAAGTGAGATTCATGTGAGATATAATTGCATTTGATTTGTTACTCTCATCTGATTTTCAACGAAGACACTGTGTTCTATAACGCACAAAGCCTTCAAAAGTGTCATGGGTGAACCTCCAATCAGTCGTTTTCTTTAAACCTTTCAAGTATTAATGTAGATCTCAGATCTGGTCTTGATACTCTTTCAAAAAGATAATGAGCGAGCAGAACTTGTAAAGATTCAACGGCAATGGTAATGTGCCAAAACCACACACACAAATTTTAAAGGCATGAGTGACAAGTAAACAGTAGACCACGTCACTCTGGATTGCATTTTCTCCTAAACTCGGACTTTACATCTTTAAATAATAATTTTTAAGACACAGCTGGGAACAGGAAAGTTATGATGTTTTTACAAATCAATGCAACATACCTTTATAATGTTAAATACATGTTGCATCCACAAATTCAAACAACTACATCTATTTTTCGTAACAAATGCTCTACGTCAAATTGTGTACTTATTTAAGAGTTACTTAAATCACCTCCTCTAACATCCTATTACAATAAACTTAAACAAATGTTGATATGAAATGTTAAAAGATCGATATTTGGAACACATTTGATACATTGTGGTGACGTAAGAATTCCCGATCACTGTTTAATTTTATTGAATTTATATGATCTTCCGATAATCATTTTTATGTATCAATAATTGAGACAGATCAGGATGATTTGTTGTCAAAGTGAATCATAAATCATTCAAGTTAAAGACTATTATGTTCATTTTGAAAATTTTCACTATGCACATTAGAAATTCACTTAACTGTCTCGTGGTTTAAATGATTCGTTAATGTTCGAGCGCTGGAGTATATTTTTAAAGAAAAGGTGTGGCTTTAAAATTGTTCCACTGCTGCGAATATATTGTTCAACGGATTTATATTGGAAGAGTTACTTTAATTTATGAAGTAAGTTTGAATGACATATCTGAAACCCTCATCTGCCACTTTAAATTACATGAGCGGCGTGTTATCATTGTTTATTTTCGTTTTGACTGATATTGTGGTGGTAACTATGCAGTATTTCGCAACATTTGATGCATACACGGTATCAGATGGCTAAATATAGAAACAGATTTATTGGAATAAATGAGCTTTGATTGTTTTAGAACGGTTTTGATCTGATCTAGAGAAAAACTGCATTCATAAAGACTTGAACAGGACTTGCAAATAAGTTTCTGTTTTTCATTTTCTTTTTTCTTACAATTCAAAATCATGATTTGTCTCTGTATATATAACCTTTATTTTTTTCCTTTTAAATAAAACACAACGATACTTGAATTATGAAATACATTGAAATTGTGAAGCATTTCACCTCAACACGATATGTTATCTGTAGCTCAGTTGATGAAGCAATTTCTTATTGAATAATTTGTGTTAAGATGAACACAAGGAAACCACATATACTTGAGTATTGTCGCACATTCCTCTCTCTCTCTCTCTCTCTCTCTCTCTCTCTCTCTCTCTCTCTCTCTCTCTCTCTCTATATATATATATAAAGCTCAGGGAAATTCACTATATTGGAGCTCCACCTTAGTATTTTTATGGTCTTGATTAACCTTTTTGTGTATTGTTTTGTTGTTTGACTGCATATCTTGATTTTACATTAATATATTATTTAAAGTTCTAGTTCTATGATGAAGAAGGAATTAATAAAGTGTTACAATATAAAATGACAGTTGGCGTAATACACTGTTACAATCATATTGATTTGATATGTGAACCAATGAAATATTAATGGCAAATATGACAGATGTTATTGAAGATGTTTCTATCAAGACAAACTGCAAGATTAAAGTTACACTTTAGATTGCATTGGAATAAATTTGATTAATAAGACATCAACAGGCAATCTGCGAATATCCTAATTATGGCGATGCACTTTATATAAAATGCTATCATATCTTTTTTTGTTGAAAATAAGGAATGGTAATTGTGGTTTTATATTATTTTTGCAGCGCAATGGTACCACACCGTTTGGTTTAAATGGCCTGGCTACATATATCATCAGATCAATCTACAGATGTTACATTTTACCGAGACGATTTCCGTTCAACGCCTGTGCATCTTCTCCTGGATATTATAAGTAAAACACCATCCATTTCCTACGTGTCCGAGTTAAGCACTGTAGGTAAACATCACTGCCACCTAGCTAACGGAAGTTTTTGGGGGATTTGGGCGAGTGCGGATCATGGCCTCGTACATGACAGACTCGATTAGAGAGATTGCTAGAGAAAATATGCTGGTAAGCATCTATATTTTAAGTCAGAATGTTAATTAACGTGTAATTTTGATACATCCACATATCATGGTAAAAAATTAAGTACTAAGAAATTAATCTTTTGTTATGAGTAAACACACAGGAGATATCAAAGGGCATAATGCATTCATATTGATTTTACAGGGAGACAATACAAAAAGAACCAAAAGAATACTGCCTCTATGTGAATACACCGTTAGCACTGATCTAGAAAGATTGTCGACGTTCTCCAAGTTGACAGATGTTGGCGTCAGTTATAAAATATCCACCGTTCGCCTCGCAGCAAGTGGATGCGTGTACAACGCCGAGGAGGGTTATTTTGAATGTACTGGATGTGCAAAAGTAACCATGTTGAACAATGGTATAATTGATAATATTTTCAAGGTTTATTAGGAAGAAAATGCATGGCAAACATTTTATGACACTTTGTGAGAATTTATGAGAACATGTAATCACATAAGAATGTCTGATTTATTTTCATATCTTCATGAAATACATTTACTTCTTTTAGTTCCTCAAATGAAAAACGTGTATGACATGATAACATACCATCAGCAGTCATGTCATGTTGTATTGGCATACATCGAGAAACAGGAGAAAGAAATAAGTGAAGGAATGATAAACCTTCATAAGCTGAAAAGATTCCACAACCGTTCTCAGCAAAGAGGTTGGTATATTAGTATAACTTATAACTAAGTTGTCTTTTAAATGTAGGAAGAAAATTAATTGCTTGACGTTGAAAGATGTTAATGTACGTTGTAAATGATACGTTGAAGACATTTATGCGATGTAATAAAATATAAAAATTTCAAATAATTTTGATAACCGAATACCAATTTAGAAAATGCTAAAACTTTGTTGTTAGATCTAATTGAGGATACTTGTTACATATATAAAAATGATTAGATATTAGACATGTAATTGCATTCCTTTTTGCCTTTGTGACAGAATGGAATACTTTTAAATCCAGAAATTGAGAAGGCTCTCTGAGAATAATGTATACAGGATTGTTTTCGCCCCGTGTAATTTTCGCCCTTCTACACCTGCAAACAGTCTGGGTCCATCTTGAATTCGCCCAGACACAGTTGTGTTTAAAGATAGATAATGAGAGACATTTTAATTCGCCCAGTCTTAAATTCTCTGACAACGAGGGTGAAGGGGCGAAAATTTCCCTGTTAACAGTAATTTAAGACAGTTTTCCTACAATTGGTTTACATCTGATTCATGTAATAGATTGCATACAATAAATTACAAACTGGCAAATATTCATTAATGTTTAAAAGATATTGTTTTTTTTATTTTAGAAAAGTCAAGTTACGATGAGCTTGTTCAGATGTATGGCGTTGATCAACGTTAAAAACCAAGTGATTCGACGTACTTGAAAAAAAGTATAAAGTACATTAGATTATATTGTTGTGAATTCGTTTAATGAGCTTGACGTTGCACGCGGTGATTTTTAACAACACATTTTATATTTATCTATGTATCAATAGCATAGCTTTTGTGACTTGTTTTATACTACAGTAAATACAAAGATGACATTGCTCTTTTATGCTACAGTAGCTAGAAGTAATTACTGATTTTTGTGATTTATTTAAATGTATAATCAAGTTAAAATTTAATGTCTACATATTGTAATGTGCCTCAGATAGTTTCGAATATACCAACATACATATACTGCTGTTCAAAATTAACTGACCGTTTAAATTCTAGTCTTAGGTAAGAGTGACAGCTGATAAAATGTTTATTCGATTTTAAATTTATTTTTTAATCTATGATAAAGTCCCAGATTTGAAGAATCAAATGTTGGATAAGAGCAGTTTCAAATATTTTTGTTTTTAACGATTTCGTCGTCTTTAGCTACTTGAGAAAAGGCAAATTTTAAAACTTAAACGGGTTTTACAAACATACCATGCAAAAAAATCCATTTATAAAAAATCATTGTTTTACTAAAAAGATCTAACCCTACTTACATCAATCCATTATTAGACCGAATTGTTTATTAATCTTTATCTAATGATTGTAATCATATTTTAGTTTTTGATGCTAAAAGAATAGCATTTTGTTTATTTTGACAATTAACAACCAGAATAGAGTGAACGTGAACTTTGATTCAGTAACGTTTATAAATACTTCTTGTTTTCACAAATATTTAAGAAATAATGCTTATAAGACATAGTGAACATTTTATGTCTATTGCGTGGCATGGAAAGTTAAAATAATTCGGAATTTTCCATAAAGTGTAAAACAAGAATATCAATTCTCTGGTAATTATGTGGTTGGTTTATTAAGTCGGCGCAATATTTGTATTGGCTTACTTTGAATGTAATATGGTGTTTTTTTATGTGTGTTAGATAAGCAAATGTATTGTTTATGTGGAATAAATTTTAGTCTAAAAAATAGGTTTACTTTTTATCTTGATCAATGTGAAAAAAAAATTGCTATGACATACATGAGAGAGAGAGAGAGAGAGAGAGAGAGAGAGAGAGAGAGAGAGAGAGAGAGAGAGAGAGCATATTGATATTCTTTTAATATATTGTTAAGGAAAAGATGATTTAACTCATACAAAAGAGTAATATCAAGTGGGATTGTAAAGGAAACATTTTCCTGTTTAAACCTCGAAAAAAGTATTGTTTATGTTCAAAGGTTTAATAAGGTTCATGATTGTAAATGTTACGGGATCAATTTGCCAATAGCAATTTCATTATTTTAAAAATATCTTAAATGAATAGAACTTTTATAAACTAATTATAATATAAAAGATCTCTCGCGTTTTCTGATTCACTAGCTTGACATCAGTAAATAAGGTTACTATGTCATTTAAATAAGGATATGAAAAGCATAGATATGATATCATATAAATCAAAATGAGTAAAGAAATGATAAAAATGTTATTATTGGCACAAGGAAATCAATTGTATGTAAGAATGTTAATAGGTTATAGAACTGAAAGTAGGTTTAAGCAAAACGTTTCCATTCATATACAACTAGGATATACTCAAAGTGGCTAGACACATTAAAATATTATTTGATTACTCTAAAAAAAACCAACAGTTTTGAAAAACTGATTTCAAAAAAAAAAAAAATACTAAGTATGATTTTGTTCTAATTTTCACCAAAGAAATTGGAAAAATTGATTGTCAGCAAACAAGCTTAAAATTTGATCTCAATTACATGTTTAACTAGAGCGGAGCTCGATGCAAAGCAAAGAGGAGGTCTTAATGATTATAATTCTTTATGTTTGCGGCTAAAAAAAACCATATATGTAAGACGCGAATCTTGTGTATTAGATCACCGCTGACCGCTAAGTAGTCAAGCCGCGACCGATCTCCTCGGCCGCGGACAAGGGGTAAGTTAAGTGTTGCCACACACTACTCAGAACCCAGGTAAATGCAGATTTTAGATGCTAGCAGTATAATGATTAAAATATATTACACAAGTATTATATTTTATGACATATGTACTCACCATTGATATATGTTCGACAATGTTTCAGATTGGGAATAATATTGCTTTTATATTCTTTAAACATTCTATCGGTTTAACCAATTTAAGACGAATAAACATTTTTATGAACTCAAAATTCAAACAATTGTTTGGGTTTGCTGCTAAACAAACCAATACATGTAAGATACAAATCTTGTGTATTAGATAACCGCTGACCGCTCGATAGTCCAGCCGAGACCGATTTCCTCGGCCGCGGGCGAAGGATATGTTACATAATGACACATGCAACTAAGAAACCAGGTAAATTTGAAATGCTTGCTGTAAAATGACTAAAATCTATTTCATCTCACTAGAAAGAAAGAATGATTGTATTTTCTTCTCGTTCTCGTTTTTCTTAAAGGTTGTCCACTATAAGACTTGCACAGAGGTGGCTCCCCCCCCCCCAAAAAAAAAGCTGGTACACTTTCAGTCGTTTCAGTTATAAGCACAAAGACTATTCGTTTACTCGCCAAATGAAAACAGGTACATGTTAACAAGACAAGCTTTTTACACTCATATTACGCAATACCGGTACAAAATAACTTTGTAACGACATTGATAACATAATGATAAACAACTTTTCCAGCGACAGCTATATCAAAACATTAACAATTTTTGAGTTATAAAGCGCAGCCCTTTAAGGGCTCTAGGCCCCTAATTTAAGGGGTCAGCCCTTTTGCAATGGTGTCAAATGAAAGCCCATATTTTGCACATTTTTTTGTTCTTGATGTGTTCAGAAAAAAATTAAAAAGTTACGAGACAAAAACAATACCAAGAATCGACATTTTTTGAAACATCAAATTAAAATTAATTTTATAAACGTTTAAATTAATTTTCGGAATAACTAAAATTGGGATTGGTTGTTCTTCTTTGGATAGCAGTGGTTACAACCACTATTGAAATAAATTATTTCAATAGTCGTTGGAGATGTATTTCATTACAAGACTCATTTTGAACTATTATTGAAATACACCAATATTGGAAGTATTCTTTCAATAATGGTTTTGGTGTATTTCATTATAAAAATAACTTTAATATGTTTTACGGTGCTACCGTTGTGGCGAGCGCAGCAAGAATTACACATACCTTGCATCATTGTCAACCTAGTGATATTTTGACAGTTATCAACTAACATCAAATAATTTAAAAGAGAGAGAGAGGGAGGGAGAGAGAGAGAATTATAATATTTCTAAGTTTAAAAAAATTCTTACAAAATACATAGACTTGCCCCCCCCCCTCCCCTCCAAAAAAACCCGTATTTTACTTTTGGAGAAAATTGACAAGTCTGTAAAATGTAATTTGTGTTTAAAAAAGTGTAAAGTGTAAATACAGTATTATTTTTCTTTTGTACCTTGTTGTTATCTGACTTTTATTTTTTTTTCCTGGTTCATAATTTTTTTTTTTAAATTGTTTATATTTTCATGTACGTTGTATCCGTGCCCAGGTGTGTAATTTCCCATTTACCAATTTAATGGTTTGGCAATATGCAATATCTGCATAGATTTTTTTAACTGTTTATTTTTTTCTCTTTATTCTTTATTATTTAGTTTAAAGTGACTTTTTTTTTAAAATTTTCTCTCCACTTATACTTACTGTTCATGCACGCAAAAGTAGCTTAAAATTGGATCGATATGACAGTAAAGTATGGCTCTTGCTTATATCTATATATATATATATATATATATATATATATATATATATATATATATATATATATATATATATATATATAATCTCTCTATCAAAATAAAAAAAAACCCCAAAAAAACAAAACAAACACAAATCAGGTAAGGCAGGTATCGCAGTTTATACTGAAATAGCTTTTAGTAGACGCATTACAGATATTTGATTTACCTCTAAATTTATCGCAGGAAATCTAGCGCGAGATCACTGTGACGTCACACGTTCAAATCTATATTCATTTGTTTACGTATCTCGACTCGATACGAAGGAATGGAAAAAATCTCTTGGGTCTCACCGAAGCTTTTGCGGTACTCAAAACGTGTATTCCAACCTCAAGGCGGCCTAAATTACGAGTTAAATGTTAGCCAGTTTTGGCATTTTTGTTATATGAATCAATTTGCAACTACTATTGAAATGCAACCACTACTGAAATATTTGTGTCAATAATAGTTGGGAAAGGACTTCACTATAAATATAAAATTGTAACCATTATTAAAACACAATCACTATTTAAATTAATATTGTCCCATGAATGTTGGGGATATAGTTTTTGGTTTGTCCATCTATTATTCCGTCTGTGTGTAGCACTTTCGTTTCCGGATAATAGGTGTTACGGGAAACCTGGCGATATATACATCGAAATTTAAGAGGAAGTCTTCTTGTTATAACACATACTTCTTAAATTATACTAACAAATTCCCATACCACCTATCATTCAGAAACGAAAGTGTTACACAGAGAGGATATATAAACATACTAATGACATACATCCGAACCACAATAGAAATACTTTATTTCAATAGTGTTTGTAATGAAAACACATCCCCAACCACCATTGAAATAAATTATTTCAATAGTGGTTGTAATGAAACGCATCCACAACCACTATTGAAATAATTTGTTGCAATAGTGCTTTTAATGAAGAGCATTCCCAACCACTATTGAAATAATTTATTGCAATAGTGGTTGTATTTTAATACGCAAAGTGATTCTTATAATGAAATAATCCCCTAACTGCTGTTGAAATATTGTTTTCAAAGTGGTAAGGGAAGTGTTACATACAGACAGAAGTACTGACGGACAAGCAGTCAGACGGACTGACAGACCCAATTGAATAACTTCCACTTTGAGTGAAAGCGAAAGAAATATAGATATATGTTTCAGTTGTAGTTATTTTTATATGGTTTTAACAATTTTTTTTGTATTATATGATATACAGTGGGTTTGAACACAAGTTCTTGCAACTTCCAAGGTTCTCACCATAATGCATATAATTTACCATTGTCATAAAGCATGATTTATCTATAGAACAAGAAAGGTAGAGAAAAATATGAAAACACATATTATACGTAGGTAAATCTGCGAAAACTGGTTTTTACCGGTAACTTGTCTTTACGGCAGTAACGATTTTATCATTGGCTTCAATATCCTAAAGAATAAAACGCGCGTCTATAATTCGTTAAAAATGCATTTTTTGCTTTCTAAATCATTTTTTAACTAATAAAAAGTGATATATATCTTCTCTTTTCACATGTGAAAAATATAAAATTGATTCCCTAGTACTACTGAAATGGGAATTTAAATAGTGGTCGTATTTCAATAGTGATTGCAATACGATTCTTATAATGAAATGCATCCACAACCACTATTGAAATATTTTTTTTAATAGTGTTTATTATACCCACACTTTCTAAAGAAAGTTCGGATATATTGTTGTTACCATGTTCCGTCTGCCTGTCCGTCCGGCCGTCCGTCCGTCTGTCACGTTTTACTTTCTCAAACTGCTCTTACATCTTATAAACCAGCAAACTGAACTCTTGGAGTATGGTTTGGGGTGTCATGTTGTTTTGTAAAAAGGTTTCAAAAATTCTCTGGTAGTCCTGGGGGTCAAATAATTGGTAAAAAATGACGTTTTTTGACAAAAAACCTTCTTCCTCGAACTCCTTTTACATTTTCAACAGTAGACAAATCATCTCTTTGAATATGTTTTGGGGTGTCTTATAGATGCGCAATAAGGTTTCGGAAATTTCAATTTTGTCATGGGGGTCATTAAATGGCTGAAAAATGACTTCTTTTTTTTTTTTTTACAAAAAGTCTGGTTTCAAAAAAGGTCAATTTTTTTTGCAGTAGCCAAATGATCTTCTAGAATATGATTCGGGGTTTCATGTTGATGTGTAATCATGTTTCACAATTTTTGTTTTTATCACATGGGTCTGTGGTTATAAGAAATGATGTCTTTTTGCCCCAAAAATATGGTTTCCAGAACTCTTCTTACAATTTATGCAGTAGCTTTGTCTTCTCTTGAGATATGATAGGGGCTGTCCTATAGGTGTGCAATAAGGTTTTAAAAATTCAAATTTCATCCAGGGAGTCAAATAGTAGCAGAAAACTGACGTTTATCACTCCTAAAAAAACTACTTTCTAGAACTCCTCTCATGATTTAATGAATAGCCATATCATATCTTGAGATATGCTAGGGGCTGTCCTTTAGTTGTGCAATAAGGTTTTAAAAATTTAAATTTCATCCAGGAAGTCAAATAGTAGCCGAAAATTGACGTTTATCACTCCTAAAAAAAACCTACTTCCCAGAACTCCTCTCATGATTTAATGAATAGCCACATCATCTATAGGGATGTAGCAGGGGCTGAGCCATAGATATGCAATAAGGTTTTAGAAATATAAATTTGATTCTGAGGGTCAATACTATCTGCAAAATGATGTTCCGTCCCATAAAAAACCTCATTCCTGGACCTCCTCTTCTATCTTGTGATTGAAATAACGTACCATAAGATGCATAAGGAGGAAGAATATATAAAATTATGCTTTAGGGTGGGGATCACAAGCATTTTTTTTCCAAGTTATTTGATCATTTCTGATTTTGGAAGGGTGTAGTGGGGTTAAGGTGACCCCCAGAGGCCATGACCTACTAATACCACAAAAAAAAATTTGCCTTGACATGGTCATGTTTCAAGGAACAAAAATATATATGGTTTAGGAGTGGGGATTTCGATGATTTTGAGGATATTTTAAAAATATTCAAATATTCATGTTTTCGGGGGGGGGGGGGGGGGATTCAGAGTCTCTTCTCACATTTTTACAGTAGAAAAATCTTTTCTTGATTGGTGTTTTTCTGTATGATGTCAGATGTACATAAAGAGATTTTGGAAATTACTTTTTAATCTTAAGATAAACAAAATGTTATATGTAATTGTAGAAATTTTAAAGTCAGTCAACAAAAACCTAGAGTTTGCTGTAAAAAACAAACCAGGATCAACATTGGGCTAGGGCTAGGAATTACACTACATATGAATAAGATAGGTTACTTGATTAGTTCCAACTCTGGAAAGTCACTGGGCATCTCAAAGGGGGCATAACCTATATACACATACCAATTGATGTGCAATGACACATGGAGGAAGAATGAATATGGTTTAGGGGTGGGGATCTCAACAGTTATTAAAATGTATTATCATTTCCTATTTCAGAGGAGGGGGTGGTTGTTTAAAAACAACTCCGGGGGGTGGGGGAATGACCCAAGGGGCAGGGGCCAATTTGTCTTAAGTGTATCTTGACATGATCAGCAGAATTGGACAGAATTATCACTATAGGGTATCTGCAGAGTGGGGCCCTGAATAGTTACAAAATCAATCTACAAACAATATTGATAATATGTTATATATGTATTTAGAAATGTCTTTATTTTCAAAATGATTAACAAATTAATCAGTCAAAATGAGTTATAAATAACCGATTGGCAATTATGCAATTGATTGCATGATCCCTAGTATAATATCACATGTATTTTTTTTTTTTTTATATATAATTATACATGTATGTGAACAATCAGGATTAAAATGCACAAATTTTCATGAGTCATAAATCTTGACATACCACATATCTCTTGACAAAAAAGAATAAGCAATTTAAAATAAAAGAAAATTAGTCACTAACTCTTTTTCTATTACTGGTGTATGATGATGGGGTAGGAGGTATAATGGGGAAAAAGCTGCAGCATGCCTTCATTCTCACTAAAAATGTATATCTAATCCACACATCCTGGGGATGGGGAACGGTTAAGGCCTCTTCCCCTTCCTCCCTATTATAACTCATATAAACATGATATTTAATACCCAAATTTAATACAAAATAGGGTCAATATGGAATCAAAACTCAATAGTGTAAGTCTGACAAATGAAAAAATAAAAAAAATTCTGCAATTAAAATGACAGAAACTGTAGATAAGCTTATCTAAATAAAGATGATGATACAGTATGCTGGCAAAGGGATATCACATTTTAGAAAGTGAAAGTAAAATTTAACTGTTTTGTATACTGGTGTCTCATAATATTGCGCTTATACATGTATTATACTTACCTATATTGGTCAACATCATAATGATAATCCAATTAGCACAATACGAATTCCTTTAGCTGATCACCATAAAAGAAACGTTTATTCATGTTAATTAATCCTATTCTGCATATCAAGAAAACATATGCATGTACACCATGTGAAACCCATCTAACCAAAGAGCTGGGTAAAACTAGTACCCGATGCAACCTGTACACCTGTGCTGTGTACGTAACTTCAGACAAAGATCATTTAATTGTAACATATTGCATGTGGCCTTCTTTTTTACTACAACTAGTACAAGAGAGTGTTATTTAGAGGCAAACACTTGCGGGTATTACTGTCTAATGACAGCAGCTAGTATTTCAATAGTGGTTACAACAAGTGCAATCACTATTGAACTAATTTAATTTAATAGTGGTCGTAATGAAATACATCCACAATCATTATTGAAATAATTCATTTCAATAGTGGTTTATATTGTATTTTGGTTGCATTTCGTATTTACGCACCCCCCCCCCCCACACACACACACACACGCACACAGACACACACATACTTGTTAACACTAGCAAATGACTACACCTGAGTTTTGACCAGAATTTCACTACACTGCTTTGCAGTATGTCTTTAGAGACAGTGACGACATAATAATTTTGGTTTGGGCATCCTCATTAGTGGTCTCTACTGCGATATTTTGCTATTAACTTTAGGCATATATTTATGTATATTTTATTCTAGATAATTATGTCAAATATATCTATTATCATATATTATTTTGTGGTAGTTTAGTTTGGATATCAGCTAACCTGCTGGGCTCTCCCCAGGTGCTGTTTTTTACCCTGCCGGGCTCCCCCTAGGGTCGGAATACTTTAGAAATTTGGAATTCTGTTAATGTATTGACCGTTTATTAGTCAGCTGCAATCCCTGGTGGGATCTCCCCAGGGTTTGTTTCGTTTTCATCCTCAGTCATTAGATCTGGCAGACCCTGCAGGGCTCCCCCGGGGTTTTCTTGCCATCGTTCTTAGAATCAAATTACTCAGAACCTGCCGGGCTTCCCCAGGTTTCTTTAGCATTGGTTAAGTTTGTTGAGTAGCCCCAAGAAGCCAATTTAGTTTATATATAGAACATTTTGTTTTGTTCTTTGCTTTTTATATCATAATCGTATTTTACATGTACATGTATTAGTTAATTAAGCAATAAAATATTTAGTTCTTGTTCTGAATAGTTTTAGTTTAAATGTACCTTTGTAGATTCATATGCTTGCAAATAGCGCGTGGCAATACACGCGTCTATCAAATCTGGGAAGTAATGTGTATAAATGCAGTATATTTTTAGAGACAGTGACGACATCATAATTTTGGTTTTAGCATCCTCATTGGTGGTCTCTACTGCGATAGTTTGACTATTTTAAATAATAAGATGTTGGAAATTCATATGAATCTCACTAGAGTTTTACACTTTATAGAAACACACGTGAAAGTCAGTGCAGCGAAAGTGACATGCATTTCACTACATCATTATTAACACACATGCAACCCACAGCATATGATTAAATACAATTAAGATAATTTTTCATATTCAATTATTACCTGAATACTTTGAAGGTACAATGTATTTTATCCGGTTAAACTTTATTCTCTGATGTTAGCATTCAAGAAGATCTCAAAGTTTTGCATCGCGCGTGTATATGTTCTTCAAAAACGATAGTACATGTATAAAGGTCTGCCTCAACTTGTTCTTGTTGTTTATATTTATATTTTTATCATTGATATGGTTTAATTATATTGCTTTATTGAGTAATTGAATGATATATCCCTACATGCAGTAAGTGTATCCCCTTAATTAAATGTGACCGTGTTTGACTCATTCTCCTCTTCCCAGGATTATGAGCTTAGAGAGGAAACACATCCCATTAAAGAATCCTCCTTACATACCACCTGCTCACTTTTTCTATTCTAAATTATCTTGCCATTTCCAGTTACATAATTGTAATTCATATCCAATAGGTATGAGGAGGGGGGATAACTCATAACATTAAATAGTTTTAGTAGGAAATAATAAATAATTATATTTTATCTAACAATTTATCAGACATAGTCCAACTTTGCTCTCATCCATTGACTATGCATACCAATATATTGGGATTGTAGGTAAATATTAAAAAAACCAAACTTGTAATCTTTTGGTTTGACCAATACATGCTTAAAACATACATGTATAAACGCATTTTACATTTGTACATATTAATATAATCAGTAGCACCTCTTTTGTTTAAAAAACAGTGCTATGTTATTTCATATTTATTATTAAAATTTGTAAAAATCAGACATTTTCCAATGTATTACATGTAATTAAAATGTTTAATGAGTAAATGGGCCACAACTTTGAAATCGATTGTTTTGGTTATCTTATTTCAAATAAGAACACCAACCAAAATAGTTTCGTAGACTATCAAATAGGCTATCAGGCTGATATACAGCGACCATGGGCTAATATATGATGCGATATAAACAAAACATGCCATGTAATAATATACAAATATATATAACAAAAATGTATTTCAAGATTCAGATTGTCATCGCATCTTTGTTCTTTTTGGCTTTTATACAAGATAAAAAACTTCTAAATTTAAAATAAATAAGTTACATATCTGTAGTTGTCCATTCTTATAGATAATGAATATAACACTGTCCATTCTTCAAAATAATGGACAGAGACAGGTAAAACTGTTAACTTATTGGACGGCTACAGGTAAGTTGGAAACAAGAATAAAGGCATCACATTTGCAAATAAAGAAAGAGATTTAATGTTTAACACCTTGAGAATGAGACAGGTACAATCTAAAAATGGATAATAAACCGTCAACAAAATATATCTCCGGAATGTCAACAATGCTCAAAATATTACAATGAAACATTTTGAGAAAGTTAATTAGATATGAACTATATAAATTTTAGGATTATGAATAAACCTTGCTTTGATAACGGCACATATTTACAGACAAGCTGAAATATGTGCAAAAAGTTTGATGCGTGATTCTAAAAATGGAGTAGATATATATCAAACTGGATAGTATTTACTAGTTTTTAGTGTTTCTTTGCTGCAACATGCTAATACATGTACCTGTATTTGTAAAAGTAACCAGACAGGGGCTAATTTAGGAATGTTTTCCCAATCTAAACAAGAAAAGCATTTTTGGGACTTCATCAAATGGTATATTGTACAAATACCTACCTCTCTCCAATTTTACTTGTACGAAAACATATTCCCGAGTACTTTGTGTGTTTCCTGTCAATAAAAGTATAGATTAGAACCATTTTAACAAGACCTTGTACTTTCAGTATGACGTACTATCTATTTATTTCTTGCATCAAAACAAGGTAAAGTTGACGCTGGTTTCGAGTGAAATATGCATATATTGCGTATTCTTACACTGTAGCTCAAAAGCAAGACAAATCTTGTTGATTTCAAAGATCCATGACTGAGTGGTCAACAATGAAATAGACATGACTACGTCGCATTGCTGTTTGACACAACTACAAGAAGTCAAAGCTCTTGCTTAATTGGTTTATCATCCCACAAAGTAATGATCGATAGAGCAAGGTCTCCACAACGGAATTGTCAGATTGAACGTATTTAAAGACTATATGTAACCTTGGTGAAGTTGAAGACGAGTAGCATTTTATCTTTTATACTTTAAGACAAATTATATTTCAAAACTATTTCTAATATAAGCCTTTAATGTTTAAGGTAGAGCACCTTATGTACAAGTATATTCACAATCGCAAACGTGATGTATTTGCGCAAAGCGGACAGAATACGTGAGATGGGTCTTGATTTAAAATAACAAAAATGCACTTCGTTTCTGTAAGGTGGAAGTTTTCCAATATCTACTTAAACAAGTAGTAAAGCACGTTAGCAATTGTACATAGAAAGTAAACATGTATCTTGCACATGATTTTAGTAATTATTCTAAAGGCACTATTCTTATTAATGTATTATAACAAGCTTATAATTCATGTGGCCTTTAGCAAACCAAACAATACAACAGTCTTCAAGAGAGAGAGAGAGAGAGAGAGAGAGAGAGAGAGAGAGAGAGAGAGAGAGAGAGAGAGAGAGAGAGGTGCAGATCGTGAATCCTTAGCTGGTGAGCATGATTTTTATGTTCATACAAGGAGATTAACTTTTGAAAAAGTATCCTTAAATTCTTTGATACGATCAGCCCAAGCTCTCTTGATGGTGGTTCTTTTACGAATTGCATGATTATAATTTAATTGCGCAGTTAAAATGGGATTGATTTATTTACAAATACATTAAAGTATCACATGTATCAATTTGACATGTCAGTAACATGTCTCTGTATAGAATTATTATCACAGTACAAGTATATAAACACATGCACATGACGTCACGTAATCTGGCAAAAGCATCTACAGTACTCCATCTAACAGACAGCAAAATAAAACAGAAAAATAATTAAATTCATGTGGATTTTGATTTTTTTCTGCACTGGCAATGCTATGTATTGAAAGGTGGGCAATATATTTTCAAAGTTGGCATCACAACTAATTTTAAATAAACTATTTTGCTCAAAGAATAGATGAATTTATTGATTCAATCCTTTAATCATAATAAAAATAATCTATTTTAAAAATAACAAGATTAACCCCCCCACCCCCCAAAAATATAAAATTAAAAAAAAGTAAAAAAAAAAATTAACAAATTAAATGAATAGCTTTTTATAGCAGATTTATTGCTTATATTTTGCATTGGTTTAGGATAGAGACAGCAAGCTGTACAGCCACCTGCACTAGATCATCGAAAAGGGTCAATAAACTAAGGGAAATGTGTGGCTGGTGGTGGCAACAATGGTGCACAAAAAAGAGCAAGTAAGAGAGAGAGAGAGAGAGAGAGAGAGAGAGAGAGAGAGAGAGAGAGAGAGAAAGAGAGATTTTTAATTCATTTTCTTTTTAAACTCTTTAATTAAATCTTTCAAATTTAGACACAACCTACAGTGTAATTATAAAATCAAGGATATTTTTTCTTAGGTGGAACAGTGTGCATTTATTCTGAATGACGCTTTTCAAAGTATAACAAGGTATCAGAAATATTGTAAATACTCTCTAAAACATTGTCTTTGAATTGTAGATATTATATTGATCACGATTACTAAACATGCTACAAACCATGCCCAAGTAAGTTTAACATCATGAATTTATACTGTATCTGTTGGAAACAGCTAGAATGATATACTAACTGATGTTATTTAAATTAACCTTTGAAACATCATTAATATTTCAAATACATTGAAAGAGTTAAAATCACTCTAAAAGTTCTAATAGAAATAATAGAAGAATTGGATTAAACACAGGTTAGTTTCCTGAAAAAATGTTTGTTTTTGGTAAGATATTTCTTTATTTTGTTATTGTCAAAGAAAAGAGACAAAAAATACAGAATGCATATTTTGTTTACCTCTACAATTGAATATCTATAATTTTCTGAATAGACAAGATGATTAAATCATAAATTTAGAATTTATATAAATAATTCTATAAGAAGGGATATCTATTGAATTTATCACCGTAAAAAGCAACCAGTAGAAAAATCCTGTGGGATTGGTCATTGTAAATTGTTTTTCAAAACAATATTTACAAGCATGACTCTTTATCAAAATAGTTCATGGTAAGTGGAGTCAATGGGCTAATTGGAGTTCTTGGACCAAGTGTGTACCATCCCATTACGACAAATGTATCGGAGAAGAAGTGATAAAAAGGATACGGCATTGCAACAACCCAATGCCCCAACATAACGGGAATAATTGCTATGGTTCTGGGGTACAGACGCATTCAAAAGCATGCCCGCTGAAAGGTGAAAAAAAGAAATATTTGCAATAATCAACCGTCTTGTTTTCTACTATCTGCTAGTATCTCAACTTATATAGAGATGGAATACAATTTTGGTTAAAGAGATAAATGAACAAATTAATAAATCAGCAAATGATTACAGATAAACAGATATGGTAGATAATGAAATTAGAGATTATAGTATTATATATCAGTAATGCGTGTTATACCATCACATCCCATCTTGCAAATTATTTACATTTGCTATAGTCATTTTTCGATCATTCTTATTTATAAGTTTTGACACAAATGATGTGAAAATACTTATTTGCTCAAAATTGTAACAAATTTAACTGATATGATTTGAAGATTCAGTTAAAAACGGTGGTTAGAGTACATGGGGGCAGTGGATTTCGTTAACTCCGTGCTCAAAACTTTGTGGAAAAGGATCAAAGATATTGGTCAGACATAGATCATGCTCTAACCCTGTACCGCGCTGTGAAGGCAAAACCTGTCATGGCAATTCCTTCGAGTCGCAGACGATGGATTGTTATATTAAAAAGTTATGTGGAAGCAACGGCAAGTGAATATTCTCTCTCAACTTACAGATACTAAGATAACATTTGGAATGTACACTGTATGAAATTTGGAATGTACACTATTGACAGCTATCAAAATTTCATTGTAAACGTTATATTATTTTCATCATAAATTTTAAAAATGCAATCAGATTTCGATAAATTATGGCTTTTTCACTTTGACAGTGTTGGCAAACCTGAAGAAAGCACATGCCAAGAAGCCCAAGAGAAAAAACAACTGACAGAATCCGCGATGTGCAGTATTTGTCAGAAGACGAACATTTTATTAATCATTAGTTCAATACAACTAAAGAACTATCAAGGTTTTGGTTTATGACTGTGTGAACATAGATCAGAAAAGTTGGGATCGAGGTGGATTGATTGAGAGAATTATATAAAGTATAATCGGCCACCTCCTTCCTCTAAGTGCTGAATGGGCTCGAAATCTACACGATAAGTTGTAACTAGTTTATTGATCGGTCGAAACCTTCAGCAACCTAAGATAAATTACGGACTGTACGAAATAATCATGATGACATCAGACTCAAATCACATATATGACCACTTGCTTATTTCTTCATTCTAATGTACTTTCAACAATAAATCAATTACTTTTACTTCTCTCTTTACGATTAATTTATTAATTTGTTAAGAAAGATGTAAATATAAACAATACATTGCTTTCTTTGGTGGTTCAAAACTTCACAGGATCAATTACCATCTTAAAGTTCTCATTAAAGATAGCTTAAAGGTGCTTAAAGGTATCTTAAAGACGTACATGAATATGTACGGTAGTTAATTAAATAATGTATATTCTGTCGCAAGTTTCAATGATTCCAAGACAGAAAAAGTATTAAAAACGGGTATTGCTCTAAAAAATAAAAGAATAAAAAATTTAATATGCCCAATACGGGTATCGAACACGGGACCCTTCATTTACTAGCATCACCTCCCTTCAAGTGCGCCACGGAATGTCATATCTGACAGGGTCTTTATATCCTTTAAATTATTGTCTATTTAATCAATGTAATGTGTATGTATTTTAAACTTAAAAAGATTTTGACATCCTTTAAGTTTGTAACAATCAATTATACCTAATTACATGAATGCATGTACTTAATATGAATTACGGTACTTGGTCTTTAGTGAAAAAAAATATTATACCTGAATGGAAACTGTTAGGCTTATTAGTACTAAGTTAATAAATTTAAACCGGTTAGATATACGATCAACTAATTTATAACTATGAAATGCAGAGAAGAAGATAAAACCATTTTTTTTTTTCAAAAATGCATTAAAACTAATAGGATAATATGTTCTACGCAATTGTACCGGTTTTCATGATAACAGCGCCGTTCCAGCACGTAATAATTTTATTAATATTAATTATCACACATTTACAACAGATCTAGAATAACAAATTAAATGATATATGTTTAAATGTTTAATTGTATACATGTTTTTAAACGATCAATTCTATAACAAACAATATTACCAATTACCAGTGACGTTGTTGCATTGTTGCATTGTTCTGGCCATATTCATGTTGTCGTGATGGCACCATTAGGTGAGTGAATTATGACTTATGTTGTTTACACATAAAAATTAAAACATGTATGAATATATTTTATATTCCTACTATCTTTAAATTTTTATAATTTGAATGAATCAATTTTCAGGGGATGGTTTAAATTTGTTCTTCATAAAAGGAAAATGTGTTCCTGAGACAAAACAGTCTAGCAGCCCGTATTGTCCGTGGATACTGCTTGAACAAACAGGACATGTTGTTTCAGCTGAGTGTACCTGTGTCGCGTAAGTTTGTATTCACTTTTTCAACTTAAAATAATTTTAAAATTATGTTATTTTGCTTTCTGACTCACAGGTATTCGGACATTTTTTTAAAAATCTTGTTACATTTGAAAACATTTTGCATTTAAACAGTGCGGACGGATCATGCAAACATGTAACTGGACTTTTTTCGGCCTTGCTGACCATGTTGTTACCATGGAGGATAGAACAACCATTGGTGTAACTGATACTGCAGCTTATTGGGACAAGCAAAGAAAAGTCAGAAAAGTCAGCAGACCTGTAGTAGCTCATGATCAAGATATAAGGTTACATAGTCATTTGTCATGATTTATGAATGTAATATGTATTTTTATACCAGCTATATTCCTGTATCATTTTATAAAATTGAATGTGTTCAACTTGATACAACACTGTCAATATTGACACAATTTATATCTTGTAGGTCACACATGCATACCCCTGATAAACCAAGGTCATCTGAGGATTCTGGCTACCTACCCCTGAGAACAAGAACCCTGGACCAGAGGGCAATAGAAAAGGGCTTAGTCAAAGTTCTGAAAGATAGCCAGATAGCTGCCATAGCACTGTATACATTATCAGATTCTGAAGACAGCGAAAGTGACATGTCCATGTTGGTGGAGGATACGCCTCTGAATATTATTGATCTCCTTGCAAAACATGGTCAAGAGAATCTCAGTGTTGATCATACCTACATCCATGAAGTGAAAGAGCTAACACGGGGCCAGTCAGGTTATGTTTAAGTATGCTCCTTTTAAAGTTAAAAGGTCTCTTATCTGAAATCCTCTATTAGCCATTACTTCATCACCGGGGGAAATGTTGTCAAGGTATTTGCTGTCAATAGTTATCTCCATGTCACATATTCCCACTCCACAGCTTTGAAACAAAAGTAAATGCACCATTTGGCTGAATAGCAACAAGTGCTTTGAGAGTGTTGTGAGATTTATAGTTGCTCCATGTACTTGTTTGAGCAGAACAGTTCTTTGACTTTTGGATAAATATTTCAGTACAGTCAATAATAGAGGTGGTTCTGGGGTATTTAGGTTTAAATGACATAGGCAAATGCTTCCTGATTTTAGCACTAGATGGCCATTTGATAACTGACTTAAGAATCTGTGCTAGAAAATTTATCCAGGTATTGAATAAGATTGAAACATGGCCCACGGATACACCAAAAAGCACACACAACGTTAAATTACCCAAACTAAGTCTTAATTTCATCATAATCATCACAAATTCTTCTAACATTGAGGTTTTCTCTTTTTATCAGACTTTTGTTGCTCTTATTCCTGCCAGATCTTAGATCGTTTTTCCCTATTTTGACATTTTCCCGATTTTGACATTTACCTCGATTATGACATGCCCAATTGTGACAAGGAGCATACGCTGGGTGCGAATGGTCAGCAGAGGATGCTCACTTCTCCTAGGCACCTGATCCTACCTCTATCTTTTTGGAGGTCCGTGTTGCTCTGCTTTGAATTTGTATTTCGTTTTATGGATTTTTGAAATAGTTGACGGTTTGTTATTGTCATTTTTTCATTCAGACCGCCCTGCTTCCTTCCAAAATGCAACTTTACCATAGAATGTTGACAGGAACTGTAGAAAGGTTGTAAAACAGCAGTGTGATGGTAGACCAATGAAATGTTTTACGTTATTATCATCCTGCAACACCTTCTTCAGCAGTTCTTCTCTGAAATTAACTTTTCATGCCTTCAGTTCTTCATTTTCTTCCCTCAGCCTTTTATTTTCATAGTGTAATTCCTCACATTTAACCTGAAAATGAAGTATGAAGCCTATGTAGATTAAATGCTATTTTATTGATACATTGTATATTTAATATTGTAGAAATATGTTGTTACTTTCATTCCATTAAGATGGCATATCTAAAATGCACATTTAAAATAAACAGTAATTATATTTTGTTGCTTATGTAACCTGATATAATTAACTTATTTCCAAAATACTAATTCTCTCCACTAGTTCCTCCTCTTTGCAGTATTTACCACTTGGATTGTGACACATGTAGTCATGATCTTGTGTCACTTCAGAGTAGGATAAAACTCCCACAGCTGCAATATTTACATGTACTCAAATTTAAAAGAGGCCTGGTTAATAAGATGTTTTACTTGAAATATTCATTAATCTTATACATGTTCCAATTAATAATTTTATTTGGAACTATATAAACTAGGTCATAAAGTACATTAGTGCATGTATTTCATACCTGTTTCATTATTATTCTCATCTGTGTTGCATTCTGAGATGTCAATATCGCCAGAAACATACGGATAGCATAACTGGGTTTTATCCTTGTGCAATTTAACAAGCTTTGCTCTTTCAGGAAATGGTTCGTTAGTGTTACACTTGATATCAGCTGTCCTACCATGATGAGAGTTTTTTTATTTTTCTGGGTGTGTTTTGCTTAAAAGTGTTGTACACAAATAAAGTAGGTAAGGGGTTTTCAAATGTTGGGCAACCATCCACAAAATGCTTCGAAACAAACAAAGTTTTGTCGATTATCTACGGTCGGATCGACATTAAATCCCTCTCGTCGAATGAGGTTCAACCACCTTTAAAAAGTGAATTCAACTTTTGGTAATTAATAGAAACGTACATCTTTTTCTTTTCTGCTGTCCTATGTACAGCCAACAGCAATACAATGCCTCACCGGCATATTTCTGTCATATTCACCGTGCTGCACTGTTAACCTTTTACATTGTTTACGCGTTGTTACGGAATATCCCGGAAATCTCACGATAAGAGTGCAAGTTTTAACTTTTTCACAGGAGAGTGTACAAAGAACAACAACTCTTCCGGGGATGGAAATGATGTACCGGGCCTGGTATGTGACATGTAATATTACCCTATGCAACGCCATCACTGCCTTATAGCATAAAACTATAGATACATTATGTCAAATTATCATTACATGATGTCAAAGTCCATTTCGTGGTGTGAATATATCTTTACACTTGGTCAAATCTTTATTACGTGATGTCAAAAGCACATTAGGTGAAGTAAACGTGTCTTCACACGATGTCAACTTTTTACGTTGGGATCTAAAATCATCCTTACTTTATGCCAACATTGTACAACTGAAGGTCAATACATCATGACATTATTTCGACACTGTTATACATGGAGCAAATGTATCCTTACATTATGTCAACATTTTATTATATGCTATCAACATATCCTTACATTATATCAACACTGCAGTACATATCGCGATTCTATCCTTACATTATGTCAACATTTTATTATATGCTATCAATACATCCTTACATTTTATCAACACTTTAATACATGGTGTTAACACATCCTTTCATTATGTCAACACTTTATAACTTGATGTCAAAAGTACATTACGTGATGCGAAAATATCTTGACATTTTGTCTAAACTTTATTACGTGATGTGTAAATCTTTACATTAGGCCGATTCTCTATTCCGTGATGTCCACGCTCCATTACTTTAAGTCGAAACATCATTCCGTTATATACAAACACGAATATCCTCGGCCTTTATATATATGTCATGTTTCAAATTCAAAATTTACAACATGAGATATACATAGAAAGGGTACTCCGATTTACCCAAATGGGCCCAGAAAAAACCCCCAAAACAGTAGATACTAATAAAAAGCAGTGGTTTAATCATACTAGAATAAAAATCTATATACGGATGCTTTTCTGAAAGTGTAAAGGACTTAAGTTGCTGACAATTTAATTTCCCAAGAGTGAATTTTTAGTTTAAATAGACCTAAGTTATAAAAAAAAGACTTAAAATGCAAGTCTTCTCTCTCTCACCGGCCCTTGAATACTTAAAATGAAATAAAATCTAACATTAACCCCTTTATTGTTGTTTCTAAATTTAAAATTTTATTTTTGATTTATATACTTTTTTTACTTCAAGAGTATTCAAATTAAGTTCGTTACTACACACTCAGTCATTTAGCAGTCAGGGTTCTTTATCGTTCCAAAGCCTGTATGTCGTGACGTGGACACTCAGTAAATATTTAATTTTCTAAAATTTAGTCTCAAAAGTATTTAGTAGTTAAAATATACGTTGCTATTGGTATCTTAAATTAAGGACATTGACCCTCACTGGGTATGGTTGTTCGTGCTACAAAATTATTATGCTATTAAAATGATTTTTTTTTGCAGAGGGGGTGGGAATAATGTTTGGGGAGGGGGTACGCTACGTTCCTACGAATGAATTTTCTCCCTTTTAATCAAGAGGGCACTTGATAACAATATAAAATAAAATCTACAGATAAATTACAATAGATCTTTAACCCCTTTAAAGACCATCTCCATCTTGATATAGATGGGTTTGGTTTTTATGAAAAGTTTGTTTTAGGTAATTTTTCGGACAGAGGGTATAAATCAGAAATAGGCCTATGTCATAATAAAACGCACACAAAAAAGAGAAGGGAACTAGAACTGTATTCGCCATTGTATTCTCATTGTTAGACATACTTCTTATATAAAAAAATTCATGAAATTTTAACACAGTTAAACAGATCATATAACCAATTGAATATATCAGATTAATCAAATTTGACCTCCTTGTTTTTGCATGAAGGTGAGGTCAAGGTCACTATCTTTTTTCTCAACTTAAAGGATGATAAAAATAAATGTAGTTATCTGCAGTTTTGTAGACATCTGTTTAAGATATGAAGTTTGTATCCTTCAATGAAATGATAGAATACCAGAATGTCTATCAGCTTGTAATAATAAATTGAAATAAATATTTAAACTAAATTTGATATTGCTTAGCCCGCATTTCCTCTAATTTTCTTAAATTTTGAAGATATTTTGATTATTTTTCTACGCTTCCAATAATGAAATATTTCTGATTTTTACATATTATGAAGGCTATATATAAAGATATTAATTGACAGAAAAGCTAATATATTGACCATCTAATAAGAGAGAAAATCCGTTTTTAGTGATTTTTTCACACAAATCTATTTATAGAATGAGCACTTGTAAAATCTTATGAAATTGTAATTTGATAGGCAAATCATGTTGTAAAAACATATTCTAAATCCTAGTGTCTTATTATTAGTTCAAATTAGTTGATAAAAATCCATCATTAATGTTATTGTTTTAAAAATGCTAAATAAACTCATGAATCTACAGCAATTCTGAATTGCAAAAACATGTGATATTTTCCTTGTTAGATTCTAAATTTTGATTACTTTTTCTATGCCAAGTTGTATAATATCAAAGAAGATAGAAAAATATGATATTTTAATTTCCTTTCATTTCGATTTATTGAACAATTAATCAAATTTACTTTTGACAAGTCGAAAACCAGAAAAGACTCCTTCCTTAACGAATTTAAACATTAAAGATCAATCTTATTTTGAAATGTAATGAATTTTAAAAAAATGCTAATTTTAAAAAAAATTTATTTCCCCATTTGGTGACCCTTTACTGGTTCCGTTCCGTTCCACAAAGTACCAATAGCTCCTGGATCCATTTGGCTAAATCAGTTACCGTTTCTATGTATAGATAACGGCTGAGGGTATCCGTATTCGCATAACGAAACGATGTTTCAACATAAAGTAATGGAGTGTTTACATCATAGAATAGAGAAATTAACCTATAGCGAGGCTTATTCACATCACGTTATTAAGTTTAGACATAACGTAATAAACTTATGACATCAAGTTGTAAAGGGTTGACATAATAAAACAACATATTTACACCATGTAATAAGGTGTTAATAAAATGTAAAATTATATTGATATCATGTAATAAAATATTGGCATAATGTGAGTATTGATTTGCATTATGCAATGCAGTATTGACATAATGTAAGGATACATTTGCCCCATGCAATACAGTGTCGACATAATGCCATTATGTATTGACCTTGAGTTCTACAATATTGGCATAATGTAAGGATAAATCTACATCACGTTATAAAATGTTGACATAACGTAAGGATGATTTTACATCACAACGTAAAAAGTTGACATCATATAAAGACATTTATCACATGTTTATCTCAATATGCGGTGGATATCACTCATGGGATAAATTTTTGATATTCCACTGTGTGTTCTTACGCCACGTTGATTGACGTATAATGAAAAGCTAAAAAATAATACAGTTGAATAGTGTTGAGTTGTAAAAGTGAATCATTTAATGTTTTTTATTCATTTTTCATGAATTCATAAAGAAATTGTTCGAAAATGAAATGTTTGTTGGTTAAACTTCAAGGAACTTTTTTCCATGCGTAAAGTTGTTGATGTCTCGTAGTTAATGTGTTGTGCGGCTCACAATTATAATTTGTACAGAAAAAATTGAGATTAACAAAAAACGTGGTAAAACATGTGATAAAAAGAATCTCTCATGATTTGCGATGGTATATGATTTTTATCCAACTCGTTGTGTGTTTTCTATCCCCTCGCCAAGGCTCGGGGATAGAAAACACACAACGAGTTGGATAAAAATCATATACCATCGCAAATCATGAGAGATCCTATATGTTTACTTCACCTAATGTGCTTTTGACATCACGTAATAAAGATTTGACCGAGTGTAAAGATATATTCACACCACGTAATGGACTTTGACATCATGTAATAATAATTTGACAATGTATCTATAGTTTTATGCTATAAGGCAGCGATGGCGTTCCATATTACCCCTTATAAACAGATATTATTTAACCCCTATTTGTGATTACTGTTATTAATTAGTCTCTAGATTTTTCTCTTACATAAATGTACGAGGGTTGTTCGGAAATATTGAGACAACACGGATATTTTCCTTTCTTAGTGATAAATCAGGGTGAAAAATGGCATAAACATTGAAGAAACCCCAATAAATAATTAAACAAAGTTAAATTTAAACAATATTCAATATTTTGTTTACAACGGTAGATAAACAAATCAGTGGTCGGGGTATCCGGCGCAGGCATAAACTCAGAGAATAACAAACTGAAACATCTTCTTTCTAAGAGTCCGTAAACTTATAGTTTATGATAAAAGAAATCAAATTATATTATGTTCATTTTGATATTTATTGTGACTAACATTTGATCAAGTTTCACTAGTATTCGAGTTAAAATAGGGATATGATGTCGATTTGTATTAATGATTTTTGAATCCGGTGCAATAAAATTATGACTTTTCATGTGCCAACAGTCAAACAATTAATTGTGTTCGACTAAGTATTATTAAGTCAAATATTAAATATTAATTACTAATGAGAGAGAGAGAGAGAGAGAGAGAGAGAGAGAGAGAGAGAGAGAGAGAGAGAGAGAGAGAGCTTTCGCCGATTAGTGTAACATACTTTTATATAATTCCAGCTCAGATTTAGAGAAAGGAACTGCGCTCGCCGCTATCATAATTTTGAAACAAAATAATGTTATTGTATAACGGCGATCTGTTTTCATTGGAGCAGTGCTGATAATGGCGATCTGGGTTAAATGCAACGAATAAGTGTTTACACAAGCAAAACTTGGATGTAAATACCTGTTTCTGCATGGAACATCCCTCCTCTTTGAAAACAATATCATCACCCGAACCACCCCCTCCCACTCCTACAAAAGAGTTGCATTTAATTTAATGGATTTAATATGAAACTGTTCAACTTGATCAAAGTTGACTTAAAGGAAACTTAAAGACGGTGTAAAGTCAACTTTAAGGGAGTGTAAATGCCACTTAAAGATGCTTAAAGAGGAAGTTTGGACATTAAGGACATATAAGCTCTTGCTTAAGGTTGACTTAAAGGTGGCTTAACGATCGTATATCCTTTACGCCAACTTTTATGTCACATGTATGATACAAATCATTGAAATAATACACCATATTTTTTTTAAATGCATACTGGCTCTTTGGGAAGCACATGGACCATTGTACCCCATAGAGGGAGGTGGGAGGGGGTCAATGATTCTCATCCGTTTAGCACCACGGAAACCGGGGATAAGCACATGCCGTGTGGGCCTAAATGGCAAAGAGAAGGATTTTAGCAGTTTAACGTCATCTTAACATATATAAATAAAATTAAAAATGTATAAGCATATCAATAAAAAACTATCAACACACATGCTAACAATTTTAACTCGTAAAATATTATTTCAATGCTATTAATTAAATGAATTCCGGATTGAAGTCTGAATCGGCTTTGAATTAGTCGTGCTCGTGCCGACGTCACATTTTACGTCACAGGTTGAAGCAGAAGATGGACTTTTATAATATTTCTTTTATTGATACAGTATGTAAAGATTGTTGTTTACTATTAATGTATTTTTTTTTAAAATTATACAATTGCACCACATGTCAATTTTTAAATGTACAACTTTTGATATACTTGTATAGTAAATGACAGACGTACATTTTTGTAGGCTTCTAAGATGTGGTTGGACATAGCCAGAAGATTAAACCATTCCTCATAAATTCAAAGGTTATAATCTCCGCACTGGCTAATATGATGCGGACAATGATCCAAGGTAATATTTGAAATTAAAGTTTTTTTAGCTGGATTGTTTGTATGAAGAATAAAATAACATTTTGAATTTTAAAAGAAGTTTAAATATCCAGGAATGAACAAGGGTGCTAATATATCAGAATTATATTACATGTAGTTAAATGTGGAGAGTACTGAATTTACTCAAGAATAAATTTTTCAGTACTTTTTAATCTTGCTTGTCAATTTTATAAATAATGTTTAAAAACTCTAACCCACTCTATCTTATCAGTAATTATATTGATAAACATTTAAGAAATTATCCCATTATGCCTTTACAGAATAAAACACTGACAAAGGTGAATATGGAGGTGGTAGACAGAAACTAAGATGAGGTAAAAGTTGAAAAGTTAATATTGCAAAACCCTATAGGAAAAAATGAAATGCTAATGATTGAATTTGCCCCCCCCCCCCCTCTCTCTCTCTCTCTCTCTCTCTCTCTCTCTCTCTCTCTTTGCATTTTTTAAAATTTATTTTACCTATCGACCTTATGTTTTGAATTCCAATAAATAAAAACGGTACGCCTGAGTATACTAAGAATTACAAGAAAAAAAAGTTATCACATCATAGGTTTTATTTCATATCGAAATGAAAGAGCTTTAGAAGCATTGTGTTAGAAAATTACTAAATTAAATTTGTTTTTCTCTTTTAGATTGAAGCACCAAAGATTATCTTACATCTATTTGTAATACAGAGAAAAATAAAGCTTAAATAATCTTATATCAAAGTTTTACTGTTTATTAAGAGGTAACTGCCAGGGTTTGCGATATGAATGATTCATATTTTTGGATCCAATGGAAGCATTGGTTTCGAAATCAATTGACCAATTGAATATATTAATGCAAATGATCAATACGTGTTTAAGAAAGCTTGATTAAGAACTCAGATTTTGAATATTTGAATGTCCTTATTTTGTAGAGGTACAATTATATATACAAGTGCACATGCTTTGAAAATTAATGACAAAACAGCTAATGAGGTGTACTTACTATCATTTGAGTGTGAAAACCTAATGAAAAGACTAAATTAAGCTATTAGACTTCACGTGAAATGCACGTTAATTTCACGTGAAATTCATGTGAAAATTCGTGAGAAAAGAGCACTCACACGAATTTCACGTGAGAAATTTCATGTGAATTTCACGTGAAATTAACGTTAAATTCACGTGAGGCACAGTTGCCTGTTTAGTGGAAATGAAAATGATGAAAATATGTATTTCAAAATTTGATTTATTTTATATGTTGCATAAAACCGACCTGGTTAAACTGTTTCCATGAAATGTTTTAATTACACTTTATGGAGAGTAGTCATATTTCATACAGATATAACATAAAAACTACCAATCAAATTTTTGTCAAAAAGTTAATTTTTTTCAGAACAGCTGAGCTATTCTGAACTTGTTGGGATATATGGCATTGTACCTCGACAGTAAGCGTATGACATATGGTAGAACTAATTTGTTGGGGTCATAAAAAGGCCCTAACATTTGTTCGCAGTTCATAATAAGTTTACAAAGCTATATGATTTGTTAGTGATGTGTAATCATTAGCTAAAATTAGAGTATTTTCGATTTTTAAACGTATTTATATCTTAATCATTGTAAAAGTGGTAGTTGGGGTTGTTCTTTACATTCCAACTTTACATTGTAATAGATGAAGTAAAATTGTTTTAAACCAACAATGTAATACAAGCTCATAAATTGTGAATAAATTTGTGAATGAAAGCTTGTATGACATTTTTTAGACTTATTTATAATTTATACGATTGTCACTTTAGATCAACACATCATGACGTTAGGCATATCTAAGGTTTGAAATTTGCATTTTACGAACATGTTGGCAATTGAAGCTAGAAATGTCGATATTTTTGATAAAAAAGATATACCGATGTATTTCTAATGAGTCAACATTTACATTCGCAATTGATGCAAATTTTATATGAGATGTAATAGCATCAGTGAGCAAGAATTTTTCAAGTAAATGGGAGGTTCACTATGCACGTGTATAATCCTTATTTAGAAATAGATCGGCCATGTTTGAACGTTCGAAGGGACGGGGTGTCATCGCAACAAGTTGTTACATATTGTCTATTACAATACAATATAAGTAATAATTGGTGTGAAATAATCATTATTAACAAAAATCATCAGTTTGGATTAAATCAAATATACATTCATGTAGCTGGAATATTTACTGGAGAAACTAAATCGCCGAAGCGGTATATGCCCCGATTTACAATTAATTGGGCGATTTAATTCATCTTGAAAAGGGTATAACTAGCGTGTACTATTAAATGTACAGTTAACAATTACTTGTCAAGTATGTATGTTAATTCGATAGATTTCCTCTACAACATTCGATCTAAAGTATTATGTATCTAGCTGTTACACGAGAATAGTAGAGTACATCGTGTACACACAAACAATTTTATACTTTCCTATTACTTTAATATGGTTGGAAATGACAAGAAAGCGTTTGTTTTTGCAATTTGATGTAATAAATACAATTTTAAAAAATGACTTTTATTTTTCGCTATCAGGTTAACATGCAAATATTTGATATACGTACATTTCTAAAAATAATTTGAAATAATGAAATAATTTAATTTCAATTGATATACATATGTACATGGACTAGATCAAAGAAAAAGACTAAAACTGTTTCTTAAATCTGCACGTCCCGTTTATGAATTTATGAATAGCAGCAAAAATTAAATTCGTTTTTATAAGATAGCCTAGTTGATACATGCTTCAATTGAATAATTTTGTTTAGTCAGGCAAGCTTTTTGGAAAACTATTATACCAAACTACGTAGAAGCTTTAAATAGGCGTTAACTCCAGAAAAGTTTCAACGTAATGTTTTGACTGACCTTTGTCCAATCATATCGCAGAAGGCGGAGATGAGACACTACCGCTCATGACTTTCAAGTGTTTTTGGTTTTTTTCACCGGAAACAACGATATCTATATATAGATATTGGGATGAAGTAATGACAAACATCCAAGATTGTACGAATGTGTTAAAAACTGCTTTTCATTACAAGTAGTACTGGTAGTACTAATCAAATTATGCCGGTGTTATATAGTACCTTTTCCCCCTAGCCATCTTTCCCCCCGGAAAAATGGCTATATAGCAGTTTTTCCCCCCGGAAAAATGGCTATGTAGCAGTTTTTCCCCCACGGAAAGCTGACTATATAGTGGTTTTTCCCCCTTTTTATAGCCAGATTACCCCCACGGAAAGCCTACTATATAGTAGATTTTCCCCCTTTTTTACATTCCGGTCATGTTTATGGCGGACCATTCGTGGCAATTATTTGTAATAACTGATATGATATTAATTTCTCATAATAAAGGATATAAATGGCATTTATTAATACATAGTATAAAATACATGGGTTTTTTACTTTGATATAAACAAAGGAACGCGCCTTCGTAACATTCCTGTGTCATTACCATTTATTTCACCTTTTGTTACACTTTATTGGAGCACCTTTTATTCGGATTTCGGAATACCTCGAATCTTTTCCCTCTAATCGATGCTTATCTACAGTTTTGACTTTGACGTTATGACATGGACATTTTTCACAGAACACATCAGAATACATTTGAGTGAAAATACGCCGGCTTGGAACTTTAATTTTGCCATGTATTATCATCTATGTATAAATTCCTCCCAGGAAACTAACCAATCTTGACTTAATTTTGTAGAGGAAGGAATAAGAAGTGGAAATGTATTACTCCCTTCGTCCAAAAGGCTATAAATTGTAAACTAACACCGTTAGAATTGACGATCATAAATATAATTATATATTTCTATTTCTAAATATCAAACGAGAGACAAGGTGCAATGATATGATGAGAAACTGAAATGTTTTACTTCGATTAATGGGGTTCTAAATCATGGGTAAGGGGTATTATAATTGATTATGTATTAAAGGCATGTGTAAAGTTAGTATTTACAATTTTGTTTTAAAGTCACGCATATTAATATTCTTGTTTTTAAGCACATCTTTTTTTACGAAACGCAAGGTTTTATGATGTAAACAATTTTTTAAAATATGAAATGGCCTCACAACCAGAACAAAGTCGGTATCTTTGCTGGTTACTTCGGAAAATGTGAAATGGAGCCTAAACTAACTTATGTATACATTATCATTCACTGCGTGCTAATTTTGAAAACAATGCCATATAAAACAAGACATACTATTCACTTACCTAAAAATCTTACCATACTATTTATTTCATATTTTTGCAATAAAGATTTACTTGTTTACCATATTATTTCTTCAATCAATGAAACAAGGGTAACTGAAAATTAAAAAAAATAACACATTTTTTGTGATGAGCTGACTTATTTTTTGAAATATAAGCTTGTTCTTCTAATCAATTGGCAAGTAAAAAAAAGTCGTATATCAAGTGCGCTTTTGTTGGTTATTCATTTTTGTTTTCATGAATAAGAATTTATTGATTTATTTATCTAATTATTTATTATATCATTAGTCATTTATGAATTGTTAAATATTTTGAAGATTAATTAATTTACCCGCGTACATTTTTTAAATTTTTGATCGTAAATTAAAAAAGAAAAGACTGAATTAAACGTAATTTTCAACCATTTTAAAAAAGGAATATATGAGTGAATGTTTTTTTTTTAAATGATGTAGTTCTGTTGATATAAAATTGCAAAAAATTTAGATCTTAAAAATCAAGGAAATAAACAAAAATATCACGTAAGCTCTAATTGGACGCATGCAGCTGTAGGCACTGTACTCTTTTTATGTATAGTTATTGCGAACGCTTTATTTGGACGCAGCTACATCTATGCAGCGTACACTTTACATCTGTAGTCATTGCGGACGCTGTATTGGGACGCAGCTACATCTATGCAGCGTACACTTTACATCTATAGTCATTACGGACGCTTTATTGGGGCGCAACTACATCTATGCAGCGTACGCTTTACATCTATAGTCATTGCGGACGCTGTATTGGGACGCAGCTACATCTATGCAGCGTACGCTTTACATCTATAGTCATTACGGACGCTTTATTGGGGCGCAACTACATCTATGCAGCGTACGCTTTACATCTGTAGTCATTGCGGACGCTGTATTGGGACGCAGCTACATCTATGCAGCGTACGCTTTACATCTATAGTCATTACGGACGCTTTATTGGGGCGCAACTACATCTATGCAGCGTACGCTTTACATCTATAGTCATTACGGACGCTTTATTGGGGCGCAACTACATCTATGCAGCGTACGCTTTACATCTATAGTCATTACGGACGCTTTATTGTGGTGCAGCTACATCTATGCAGCGTACACTTTACATCTATGGTCGCGCGTTTTTTATTTCAGCGTCAATAATAAAGATTGGAAATATAATTTGCAAAATAAAAAAATATGCGCGATCATTTCATGTTCTGTGTGAGTGGAAAGTTATTTGTTTATCTATTACAAATAAAATTACATTTGATTCGTAAACATCCTTTTATTTTATACAATTTTATATGTAAAATGCCTGGCAAGACACGTTTATAGGACCAAACTATGAGGGCAGATAGCACAAAAACTATCCGGTCAATTTCGTTTTAATTTGGCAAAAAGTTTACTTACACGCTATCCTTCCATCTCTGAAAATTAAAAGAAAATCGTATGTTTGTAATTTTTACATATTAATTCTAAAATGATAACCCCCTTTTTCCTATATTATCCTATATAAAATGTCGGGGATGATTTGGACATACGACCAAAATTTGAGCGCGGTAAACATATAAACTATCCGGTCAATTTACTTTATATTTTGCACATCGTTTACTCATAAGTTGACCTTTCACTGGAAAAAAATTAAAGGAAATCGTATGTTTGAAACATTCTCCCCCGAGACTCCTTAAACGTTTAAGTTTACTTAAATTTCGAACCCGACTTAATTAATATACAGAATTGATGCACGCGAGTGTGATATAACAATTTCGGGAGGGCAATATAACTATATTCTGTGGAATCTAACTGTTTCTGGAGGCGATATAACTATATCCGGTGTGATTAAGCAATTTTCAGGGCATATGAAAAAAAATATCTTATTTGTGACATAACCAGAACACTTACACAAAAATATTATATATACTTTTGAATGATATTAATTACTTTGCCTCGATGAAAATTGGGTAAGGTCTGAACACACTATTACTCCATGAGCGATCCTTCAGTTCTTCCAAAAATTCTCTAAAACAAATGTTTAGCCTGGACAAAATTTGCACAAACAGACAGACGGACTGATAGATTTATTAAAAAATTCTCAAAACATTTTTCACTTACAAATTCAGAACACAGAGTTATGCTTTTAAGTGTATATCTTGTAAAACCAAGTATTTTTTCAATTAATTACCTAAATTAAGTTCTATATAAAATTCCATTACACATATGTTCAATTTTCAGCATTGTCTATAAAAAATAATAAATCGGCAGAATGAAACGTAACCTGCACAGATGAATGCAGATATATGCAACCTGGGAGTGTAGAAACATTGATTTTAATCCTTACTGGGTTTCCATAAATATATTTTATAAAATCTGAACCAAAAACGTGAGGGAGAAACCCTACTATGGGGGAAAAGCTACTATATAGTAGCTTTCCCCCCCAGGGGGAAAGGCTACTATATAGTAGGTTTTCCGGGGGGAAAAGCTACTATGGGGGAAAAACTGCTATACAACACCGGATCTTCCAGGAAAAATAGGTCGTAATTTAACTTTATATTAAAAACTTTTTTATTTTAATTTTTGACCAAGCTTTTGCCTGCGTTGACATTCCGTTTCATCATATGTTATGAATTATTATATTCAATGAACCCTAATGAAGATGGGTTACACCTTATATATATATACTACACCGTCAGCAGAGGCAAAGAACGATTGACAACCTTTTTCGCACTAACTAATCTTGATATCTGCCGTCCGGCTCGCGGCAACTGGATGCATATTCAACGCTGAAGAAACTTACTTAGAATTCACAGACTGCGGAAAAATAACTCCGTTGGCCAAGGGTGAGAACTTTTTTTTAAAAAAATAGGAATTTTTTTTTTTAGAATTATCAATGGGAGAACGTATCTTTTTAAAATAATTGTCATCAACAGAAATTAATTTTATATTGTAAAAAGAACTAAAAAAGTATAATTCTATGAATCTTATTGATCATCAGATGATATTGTTTAGAAGAAAAACACTAGGTAAAATTTTTAAAGTAAAAATGAAAACCTTGTTTATTATATTTAGTTTGGACGATCACGACCCTTTACGATGTAAGGACATTTCATACATGCCAATCTGTTGTGGGTTATCTGTCTACATCATGAAACAGGAGAAGGAAAAACGGGAAGGAATCCCCAACGGTATTATCTACCTAATAAAATATCTGTAAAGCATTGGACAAAACAAATGTTATGGGAAACATGGGTAATGCGTGAATCGAGTACAACTGAATGTATAAATGCGATATTGTAAAACTTTACGTATTTTATACAATCCAAATCTAGGTGTAAACTGAACAGTTAATATTTTTTTTATTAATTGAAATGAAAATGACAAAAAATATATATATATTTGAAATTTTATTTATTTTATATATTGCGTAAAACTGACCAGGTAAAACTGTTTTCCATGAAATGTTTTAACTCCACTTTAAATACAGAAGTCTAATTTCATACCTAGATTTAAAACTAACAATTAATTTTCTCAAAAAGAGTAATTTTTTTCAGAACAACTGAGGTATTCTGAACTTGTTGGGATATATGTCATTGTACCTCGACAGTATGCGAGTGACATATTCAAGAAAACATATTTCTAATCCTTTAGTATATATTGTATACAATAAAGTATGTTAAAATTAAATCAGAGATTATATTTCGTAGAAATATTTGTTTGACAGTGTCAGGCACATATGTATTATTTGATATGTAATGTTTGTTTGAATTCAAAGTGTGATTTATTCGAATTGCTAAAACAAGTACTCTGCAGATGATATAAAAATATGCTTGCGTTTCTTATTGACATCATCTCTGTAGTTTTGGAAATCAGGTCTTCCAACAATCTGTTGGAATTCACAAGGGTACCAATTGCGCTCCGTTGTTAGCAAACCTATTTCTATATTCAAATAAAGCAGACTTATTATCAATTAACAATTGATATTATATAAGACAATAATTTTCGTCATTTTTATTGGCTGAAAGTACATCACGTGACATTCGTCCTTTTCCGATATCGACGCGAAAGCGCGTCCGCGGAATATGATATCGCACGACTCGGCAGTATCAACAAAAACAGGTATTGTAAAGACATTGTACCAATGGGAATTTTTAAATAGAGAATATCAAAAGTAATATTTTGCGAAATATTCTTCTATTTTATTCCCTTTATCTACAATCTTTGATTTTCGTTGTTTTAAAACTGATGTTGATAGCCTACTCTCCGTTCACTTAGTGCGTCATCAAGAGGCAGATGACGTCACAGTAAGCTGTGGAGCGAGATCGGCCTCTCTCTCTCGTCTATACAATATGTACTGTAGAGTTGTTTTTTTTTTTAAATGATAAAAAATGTCATATGTTAGTTGTGATTATTAAAATAGTGATAGCTTGAATTGGCAATTGATGCGTTTAGTATTTTAAAGATAGCAGATTATTTTGACGTCATAATGTACAATTTCCTGATTTTTTTGTCTAAACGAAATTTTTGACAGCCATAACTGTGCTGCGAGTGATTATATAATATAACTATTATAGACTTCATTGCACGGTCAATATGTGGTTATATGGACCCATATCAAGTGATATCGACCGCAGACACATAAAGTGATATCGACCTCGCAAGCTCGGTCGATATCACTTTCTGTGTCTTCGGTCGATATCACTTGACATGGGTCCATATAACCACATATCGACCTACAATGAAGTCCATAATTGTATATTATTTCCATTCTTACGTAGACTCGATATATCTAAGTGAACTTTGATGAAAAGATAGTATAGAGTCTGAGTCATCTTCTTCATCTTTGGATATTTTACTAGAAAGAGACATTAATGGTAACCTAACAACAAATCTTTATGATAAACGTGATAGCATCAATTTTTCTATCATCAACTTTCCTTATGTATGTAGCAATATACCTTCATCACCTGCATATGGAGTTTTATTTGATACTCAAACGCATGCTCTACGTATGAACAATTTCTAAAACGGGGCAAGCTACTGACAAACAAGTTGATAAAACTAGACACGATCTCGTTGTGAGCAATGAGGAGGTCTTCCATCCAATTTTAGAAGTTGAGATACATGTATGACCTTTATTTTGCTATTTACCAGCTTAATGATTTGTAAAAAAAAAAAAAAAATTCTCCGCAACGCGGTATCGATCCGGGAAGCCTTGCATCTGAAGTGATAGAAAGAAGAGATCCAGCGTTCTTGCATCCATCTTAAGTTGATACCAATGTTGTGAACCTTTAGAATAGATAGGCGGCTAGCGATTGGTTGAGAGGAGAGTATTTGTTGATCAGTTTATTAATAAAAATCAGTGCTGCTTGTAAACAATGAGGCCAGATGGCGTTGGCTAAGAAATGAACATGCCAGGTCAAACTCATGTCGCGAGCGGCTATTTGAAGATGTGCGAAGGCCACGTCGGATTAACTGATGCGCATTCTCCTGTCAATTTGAATTGCAGGTGCTCGGAAATGGGTTAATTAGCGTGCATCTGTGGATTACAGGTAGGAAAGTCTGAAATGAATTAAGGCCGGTCATGTATTTCAGGCCAAGTCGGAAGAAGAGCCAACTAAGAGAAAATGTAAACAAAATTCGTATAAAGTCGGGGTCTGGGAAGGAAGATCTAGAGTTGTCTTTCGTAGAACTTTAACAAATACCGTCACAGGTTGCTGATAAAAATGTAAACACAGATTTTCAGTGAAATTTGAGCATGAATTTATTAGATACAAATATCGAAGCGTTGAAATTCCGTTTCTCGGGATGATGGTTTGATGCCGCTGGACTGGATAACTTTCTTCAATACGGTTCATTTGCTTTCAAATTTGGCAGGCAATTAGATTCAGGTGTAAGGAACAATCCCACGAATTTTCGCCAAGTTGTACAGAGTTTTACTGGAGCTGGAATTTTTATTCAGAGGCGTAGTCTAAAACGCGGTCTTGAGTAAAATCGCAGTCAGAGTTTCAGACTTTAAAAACATTCTGACAAACGATTAACACTTTGCTAGGTGTTATTTTATGAAGAAATATTGAATTTCAAGTTCAAATATCGAGGGTCAAGTTCATATAAGGATTCAATACTTCTACAAAATACGAAGAAGGGGGGGGGGGGGCTAATTGTACATATAAATGAATCTGATATATATCTGATATATATGTTGCAGATACTTGTAACACATCAGTTCTTAGAGGTCAAAGGTCAAGGTCACTCTATCAGGGGATACGACTGCTCGACCAATCCATCGCAAGTGGTTTGGTGTCCCTATGATCAATCGTTTTCATTTTTTTAATTTTTCGCTAAAAATCAAAATTGCGGGCGACAATAATTCAAAGAGGAAACCGCAAAACCTTTCCTCTCACAGAGATCTGCAACTGCTTGTAATACAGAGAATGTCCGCTAAGGTTTAGTATGTGCAAGTGTCGCGGCTTCAGAAGAGTATCGATAACAAACTTTTAGGAGCGCGCATCAATAGTAAAGAAACGTGAGGTGTTTTTGAGACGCAGGGTAAAACGCCCTCATCATTCTCCGAAAGCAGTACGACGTGCATGAAAGTGTTTCGATAAGTCACGAAACAAAAATTCACTAATAAAGAAGACGTGAGATCATTCGATGAAGCCAAAATCTGAGTATGCATGCTAAACCGAACATTTTGGCACAAAAATTTTTTTACGTCAAAGGTCAAGGTCACCTGTTACCCAAAAAGTGGAAAAAAGGGTTTGCGGACTAGTCGCACAAGATAGAATCTTGGAATTCGTGTCAAATGGCTCTCTATCGCCAGGGGTCAAGGTCAAAGGTCAAAGGTCAAGGTCAACTTTCAGGGGATACGTCTACACTGAAAGATCACACTTTTGCAATATGACAGCTTTACGGATCCTAGTTGACCTTGACCTTTGACCTTGACCTTTGCTGTAGTCAAAAAGGTCGTCAAAGCCATCGCAAGTGGTTTCGTGGCTCTACCTTTAGTCGTTTCAATTTTTTTAATTTTTCGTAAAAATTTGAGACACAGTCGTTCTAGGAGGATACTGGGAAACGGTTTGTCTTTTGGAGATCTGCGACTACTCTTCAGACCGACATCATCCGCCAAGGTTTCCAACTTGCAAGTGTCACGGCTTCCGAGGAGTAGCGATAATAGACTTTTACGTGCACTCGTCAACAGGAGCGAAACGTGAGGTTTTTTTAAGAAGCAGGGTCGAATGCCCTCATCATTTTCAGAAAGCAGTATGACGTGCATTAAAGTGTTTCGATTAGTCGCGAAACAAAAATTTCACTTCGCTTACGGAAGAAAAATAAGAAGTACTAGACATGATCTCGTTGCGAGCAACGAGGAGGTCTTCCATCCAATTTTAGAAGTTGAGATAAAAAGAAAAAAAAAGATCTCTTGATTCTGAACAGACTATTTTCTTCTATTTCTTTATCTTTTTTCATCTTTTTTTTTTTTTTTTCCAGCCCCTTTTTCTTGATATCAACTGAAAGGTCTTTTTATTTTAAACACATTTTGTTCATTAAGTGTTCAGAAATTTGTTACCGTTCTTGAGATATTTGGGAAAGATTGCTTTAGGGGCCGACCCTTTATCTCCCTGTAGGGTCCATTTGACGAAACTTTCGTGGTTAAATTTTATTATGAACACTATTCTAAGCATCTTCTCTTATATAATGCTTTTCAAAATATTTCTCCTTTTTAAGATATAAATGATCAAAATATTGGACTTCTAGCCCCTTAAAACCCCTAATTATGTAACATATCCGAAAACTTTTAACATGCATAAATAAAGAGCTAGAAGATTAACATTTTTGCTTCTATAATACATTACAAAATGTTTTTTATTAAAGAGATATAGATAAAAGACTTTAGACCCTTCTGGGCCCCTAATATGAGGGGTCAGATCCTTTTGCTTGGTGTCATTTGAAAGATCTTGTTTATATAAACTTTTAATGTTCTACATATGTTAACAAAATATTTATGACAAGAAAGATATTCGTGATCAAATCTCAAATTTCCCAAAAAACTGTCAAAAAAGTTAACATCAACATTTTCAGGTTCAGGCGAGCTTCCAGGACAATGACTTCTAGTCAAATCTAAAACAAGCATGCAAATCTACCATAACCACTCTATCTTGCATATAAATTTCAAGTCTTTAACTATAACGGAGATAATTCAGAAGCGGAGATGAATTTTCAAAGAGGAAGTTGTATGCAAAGAGACATTCACCTAAGACATCATCCCTGTAAAAATGATTAAAATCGATGAAGAAATGGCTGAGAAATTAAGGGTGTCTACCAAGAAGAATTATAACTAGATGAGATCTCGTTGCGAGCAACGAGTGGGTCTTCCGTCCGATTTCTCATAAGATGCTATGAGATGAGATTTTGACTGAGATTTAAATCTGTCTGGTGTCATGTTGAGTCGACTTAAATGATTTTAAAAATATCGAGAATCCTATAATTCATCCAATGATTATGAAAAAGATGTAATCAGTCGCAAAAATGCAAAAGCATTACAAATATCATGTTTTAAAATTAGTCTGAGGTCATTTTAACACGATTTAAATAAATTTTAAATTTAAAAAAAAAATCTAAAACGTAAATTTCATCCAATCAATTCGACAAAAATGTCATTAGACGCAGAATTGCAAGCGCAACTTAGATATAATGTTATAAAATTAGTCTGAGGTCATTTTAACACGATTTAAATAAGTTAAAATTTTTTGAAAAATTTAAATTTCATCCAATCAATTCGAGAAAGATTTCATCAGACGCAGAATTGCAAGCGCAACTGAAATATGCTGGTTTAAAAGTAGTCTGAGGTCATTTTAACACGATTTAAATGAGTTTTAAAATTTTAAGAAATTGAAATTTCATCTAATCAATCCCGAAAAGATGTCATCAGACACAGAATTGCAAGCGCAACTTAGATATCATGATTAAGAATTAGTCTGGGGTCATTTTACCACGATTTAAATAGATTTAAAAATTAAAAAAAAAATTAACTTTCATTCAATGAATTCAAGATAGATGTTCCATTTTTGAGTAGATAGATAACACCCATCATTTTAAAGATAACATCGTAAATCAAAGCAATATATGAGTGAAAAAAAGTTACGGTGCTCGAGGCTTGAACCCAGGTCGCCTGGGCCTATGCCCACGACTCTAACGACTGAGCTACTCAAACTCTCGCTTCAGGAATTGGATGCTTAATATCTCGAGAATGCGTTGATCGATTTTTAAACAAATTACATATTCTGGATCAGTAAAAGGGTCACTATCAACCCTACAGAAAAATATTTTCAATCAAAAAAGTTGAAAAATTCATTGTTTCTAATTTGCTTCCGGTGAAGAACGGAAGAAATGGCTGACATTCCTTTGACCGAGGTACACCAGAAAAACGGTAGATCTATCATCTCTGAAAATTTTAGCTCTCTATGTTTACTGGTTTTTGAGAAATGTCGCAGACAAAATTGACTTTAAAAATTGTTTTACGACGAGAACTTTCGACCGGAAGAAAATTCTGAAAAACTGTTGCGGCAGTATAAATTGCAGATGATTACACATCAACCCTGAAATTTTGAAGGAATTCTAGCTAGCCATCTCCGAGAAATCGCCTGGACAAAATTTGTAAGAAAAAAAAAGAATGATAAGGAAAGTGAAAAAGAAACAATAGATTAATAGTAGGGTCTTCCGCTGAAGACGGAAGACCCTAATACTAAGAAGAAAAGTTGAAAAAGAAACAATAGAATAATAGTATGGTCTTCCGCTGAAGACGGAAGGCCCTAATAATAAGAAGAAAAGTGAAAAAAGAAACAATAGAATAATAGAAGGGTCTTCCGCTGAAGACGGAAGACCCTAAAAAGATGGAGAGAAAGAGATAGAGAGAAAGAACAAAATATGGCTGGCGCAAAATAATTCCCGAATTTCTCTCTGAATTTGGGGCGTTTCCGCCCGGAACAGGAGCTGATTTTTTGTATGAGATGAAAAACAACGTGTAAGATGTCTGACTATTCAGGTTTTGTAACAATGCGAGGTCATTTGAAATATTGATGCATGTTGTTTCCGAAGAGGGGTGAATAGGCCCGAGCTTGATTTTCGTCGTAAATAAATCGAAAGTAGAATTTTGAGGTATCGACAATTAGGGGAAGTCCTAAAACAATGACTGATGCATTTTACACATGGATTTCAGCGTTGAGAATTTTTTTTCGTGTCGTTTACTATTATGTTTGACTGTTTTATTTCAACAGGATTGATACAATCTTTATAAATGTAGAAATAACGAAATCAGTAACATGTAAATTTATTCGGTAAAATTTCAATGACAGTAATTTTCACACTTCTAACATTCATAAGTAGTTCACACGCTATCGTAGATACAGACTAAACGGAAAACAAGAAATATACATGCAACAGAAATATTACACGGCTGCTTACATCCCGTGTACTGTGTAAATTTTAATTCCCCGTACAGGCAATACGCACCGTTTGATCTCAGGAATTTCTTCTAAATTGTTCAATCCGCTGCATATTTAGCAGACAATAAGGATGGGGTCCGAGGTACATTTACACGAAATTTCATTAGGATTGAGTGAAGGGCTCGGGAGTTAGAATTTTTTTCTACAGTACATGTCAGGCATGCCAATTGAAACCCAAATGTCAAAAAATTCATAACTCTGTTAAAAATGAACGAATTGGTCTGGTAATTAGTACAGTAATCTAGAATGGTTGAAATCAGAAGTCGAAGATCAAAGATCAAGTAAAATCAGGCCAGGAAAACTAAATGATTTTGTGAATCGGGGAGGGGGGGGGGGGTCGTGCTTGTACTGTGTAAATTTTAATTCCCCGTATAGGCAATATGCGCCGTTTGATTTCAGGAATTTCTTCTAAATTGTTCAATCCGCTGTATATTTGGCAGACAGTAAGAATGGGGTCCGAGGTACACTTATACGAAATTTCATTAGGATTGAGTGAAGGGTTCGGGAGTTAGAATTTTTTCGTTGCATCATCGTTTAATCTTTAAAAAAAATCAATTCGGGTCATATTAGGGTCTGTCTCAAAAGCTTCATAATATAAATCAAATTGTATGAGATAAATAGAACATCTATAATTGTGTGATTTTATATTTGCTTTATCCAACTCGTTGAAATGGTTATATCTATATCGTTTTAAATTTAAAAAAGAACTTTTTTGATTCCTGCGGGTATGGAGGTGGAGAACCGCGTTAACAAATAAGTACATGCACTGAATAATAATAAATAAATAAAAAAAAAAAATATATATATATACACACACACACACACACACACACACACACACACACACACATATATATATATATATATATATATATATATATATATATATATATATATATATACACGTTCTTTCCAGTGCTCGGTATAACAATAAGATAATATACATGTTTAAAGAGAACACAGAGACGTTAAGTTAAGCTTACAAATTATTACAAGTAAAGCTAAAGTTAACGTCTTCGTATTTTCTTTTCACATTCTCAAATATATATCACACTTGAGCTTCTTTTATTTTCAAAATTTCGTGTATAATAGGACAATAAGTGGCACACAAGGCCCTTTCAGATTATAAATATCTGAATAGTGGTGAATGCCATGGTATTACAATATCAGTTTTCATCTTTATTATTGTTGAGACAAGTATAAGTACAGGCATTGAATTTCAAGCAATACGAGGTTTGTCCACTTGAATACTAAGGAACGGCTCACATTCCTATGCTTTTCCGACTGTTTCAGAAATTTGTGAGTCCCTGTAGGAGTTTTTCCGATGCCTGCGCAAAATTTTATTACCGCTCTCAGCTCCGCCTTCTCCGAAAACGTCTTCTTTTTAGCAATGACGGTCCAGACTTTACAGATTCGAAAATCGCTTTCTCTGCCATTTTGATACTGTGAACGTTCAAATTTTGCAGATATGACGTAAAAATCATCGCCAACGTCATTATGTCAAAATCGTCTCAAAGTTCGCGGAATGTTACGGAATAGAAAGGGAATGTTTAAAATAATAAGTAACATATTTTATTAAAATTTCGCCTGCTCCGGGTCACCGTCCGAGGTCTAATAACAAAGTCGTACATTTAAATATATATATATATATATATATATATATATATATATATATATATATATATATATATATATATATATATATAATTTTACATTTTTTTAATTCCCATATTGTAAAGGATTCTAAATATGCTAAAAATAATTATATATATAATGCTACTTTCATTTAAATTTAAGCTTTTCTACGAACTTTACGGACAACCCTCGTAGTCCTTACCACCCCATAATTAGAATGTAAAGGTCATGCAACACAATCCAGAGGCTCTAGAAATCTGTATGGTACCCTAGCAACCATGTTTCCCCGCCTCAATCGTCACACGACCACCAAAGGGTACATAAACGAGCGCATTTCCACTGCGGTGGTCAGTTTCTTAGCAGAAGCAGAAAAAAGAGGACTCGGTAATATGGTTCGGTAGATGGATTGCATTGCAACAAAGGCTTGCCATATTTGTTGATAGGTTTTATGACCAAATGCATTTAGAGGTCGACCATTTGATTGTCGGATTTTGTAGAGGTGCCCTGCTGGAGGTTCACCTGTGTCATCGTTATTTATCTAATAGGTAAGGTTAATAGAAGGTAGTCTATAATCCATCCTGAATAAGGCATGAACACAGTGACTGGGCAAAATTGTTCTCCGGCCCAGAAAATAAAATTGTTCATATACTGTACAAATACTTGTTGACTCAATATAATAATGAATTTTTTAAGAACCCATGGATTGATGGATATATTCTATTTTTGATAACTGTGGGTTTCAAACATTTGGAATGAACAATGTATTGTAAATGTTAATTGGATTACAAATGCTGTTAAGCAAAGACTCAAAGATCAGTTTGTGCAAAAATGGTCGGCTGATATTGCAAATTCTTCCAAGGGTCATATATATAAAACTTTTAAATTAACTTTTGGATATGAAAAGTAATTGAGTATTTTACCATCAAAACTTCGAACAATACTAGTTAAATTTCGAACGTCAAATCACCGACTTCCTGTAGAAACTGGTAGATGGTTAGGCATTCCTCTGAATGAAAGATGCTGTACTTTATGTAATAATAATCAAATAGCCGATGAAATGCATTTTATATTAGAATGTAATGCTCTTTCCTGTATCGGACAAAAATACCTGTAACCTAGATTTTGTGAAAGACCAAACACCTTTAAATTCTGTGAATTATTGTCTACTTTAAAACTTAAAAAACACTATTTATACATGAAATTTTTGAATCAGTCTGTCCTCCTTGAACATTGTACTTTTTCTCATTTTTTTTTATCTTATTTGTACTGTACATGTACCTCTGACTCTATATCTACATTTGTAAATATTTGTATATATGTACCTCGTGTACCGTCATGTTGACGGTTTGAGTGAAATAAATTGAATTGAATTGACTGTTACTGAAGACTACTCTTGACATATTACATGTACATGTTTTAGCTCACAAGGGAAAATAAAAAAAAAATGTCACTCTTGTTTTTTTTTTGTAATGTGTTGTTTGTTCTAAGGCATAACCAGTCAAAGAAAATGCATTTTTATATATAATCAAATTTATTTCTTGTGATGCATACACTCAAATCAAATAAAGTCTTAGCTATTTAAAAAAAGTTGAGGATTACCAGTATTAAAAAAAAACATACCATAACAATAAACAGATGCATGTATATCTCTGATAATCTCTCATCTAATCACATACTCCAGACATCAAGATCTAGAATGATAAACAACATGTAGATATAAATAGAGCCATGTTAACAAGACCTTGGACTGGGGGTAGTTGTGACAAACAGTAATGTGATGTAGGCCTGTCTATTTCTTTGCTGGCCACTCAGTCATGGCTCTTTGAAATCAACAAGATTTGTCTGCCTCTTGGGCTGTGTCTACACAATGCATATTTGACTTGAAACCAGCATCATTTTTTACTTGTTTTGATGCAAGAAGTAGATACATGTAGATACATCCTACCAACAGTCCAAGGTCTTGTGGCTCTACCAGGTAACAAAGTGATAAATTGATCAAAACTTAATGCATTGACATAAAAGGCATAGTCCGACACATATTTGGTAGTCTTCCTGATCCTGTGTGGGGGGATTGGTTGATCTAGAAAGAAGTTTGGTCAGCTTTTAAGACTTCTTCCACATTTATTCCTGTCATAGCATCAATGGTTGTGAAATCTATCAAAATCTGCTTCTGTTTGGGAATGTGTTGTCTGCAACATATTAAAATACAGCAAACCATTAATGTCTGAATTTAATTTATTCCATTTTCACCAGCATTAAGAGTATCCCATAGTTTCTGACATTGGAATCAATTTTTGAATGAATTTGATTCAGGTTATCTGAAAATGTTTGATTTGGAATCCTTAGCTACAAGCTGTATGTGAAAACTCTAACCAATAAAATATGAATGACTTTTTTACCTTTGCCATTTCTAGCATCCTTTTAGAAGAATTATTTTCAATAATTTATTAACAACCAACCGATATTTGATCCCTGCCATATCTAGCATTTTTTTTGAGGCCACAAACTGGGGTTTGTCCCTGTATTTGTCCGAGTAGTACACCACCTCCTTTATCCGCGACTGTATCACTACCTTGGCACACTCATTGCAGGGAAACAATGCCACGTAAATAGTGCAGTTCTTTAAGTCTGCAGAGTTCCTGTTTAACACAGCATTCAACTCCGCATGACACACTAAAAGATAATTGCCCAAAATATCACCAACTGCAAAAAACTGATGTAACACAAACCTTCGAATTAAAATATTTACAATGACATACTAGTATCATACAAGACAACCAATACAACTTCTCCCATGAAAAAAAATACTTCACATAATACAGCTCACAAAAAAAAATAACATCATGATGCATAGAATGAAATGAAACATTTAATACACATTAAATAAAAGGAGCTGTGTGCTAAATCTTATCATTTTACATGGAAAATTTCTCTTAGGTTGAATAAAATCATCAATCAAAATACCTTATTTTTAAACCAACAATGATATTACAGTTAGTATTAAAGAAGTAGCAAAAAATTGTGGCATCTGGAGAAATATTCAACAGTAAAAATAAATTTCATATTTTTTGTGAATTTTAGTGTCCTGCCCTGATCCTGTGAATGCGTTTGATATAATTATGGTTCATAAAATATGCTCATATTTGATAGATACATTTATTAGATTTACAACCAATCAAATCAAATTTTGCTGCCTTCAAAAGCTTAATTTTTTAAAACAAATGCTAATTATTATGCAGAATAAACATCAAAGAGAAAGTAAAAACATACATGTGTAATTTGTTGTCCTAATTCTTAGTAAGAGACCACTCAATACTGACCATACAATTGCTTGGTTTCCAGGATGTTGTCTGAATCTCGTCCCCATGGCATTTCATCGTCATGGCAACCAACAGGCATCCCATTATAACCAATTCCAACAATTTTGTTTTCTTCATTTACAATGCATGCTCCAACCTAATATGTCAAAGTACAGAATGTTCTCTTTAGAGTTGAACTTCCAAAAAGATTTAGCTAAGTAACTGAGCTTTTTCCGTTGTGTTATAATACTACATGTGCCAGTTATAATCGTATCTAGTCCTTTTTAAATTTTTTTCATAAATTTCACAGACTTTCATATGGCTAACGTGTTTGTAAATTACCTGTGTTCGTGGGTCTTTACTTCTTTGTGCCGATAGAAATGCTGTTGCCATAAAATAGTCCGGCCAATGAAGATAATCATTCCTTTTCTTGCTGAAAATGAGAACAGAGAACTGATGATTTGATGATGTTATCCTGATATTTGACTTTTCTCATACATAATTGTAGATTAAACATAATAGTGTAATAAAAGATTAAACATAGTGTAATAAAACAGTGTAATAAAAGATTAAACATAGTGTAATAAAACATAGTGTAATACAATATTAAACATAGTGTAATAAAAGATTAAACATAGTGTAATAAAAGATTAAACATGGTGTAATAAAACAGTGTAATAAAAGATTAAACATAGTGTAATAAAAGATTAAACATAGTGTAATACAAGATTAAACATAGTGTAATAAAAGATTAAACACATTTTAAGAGTACAAGGCTGACCTTGACCTCATATTTAATTGAATACTTTTACAATTATTAATAATTGCACATGTATTTTATACGTATTTCTATTTTTCTTCTCAACCCATTTTCTCAATTTAATACTGACCTTCCTTTCTCTACCTCATATTTATTAATAATTGCAAATGTATTATATATGTATTTCAATTTTTTCTCTCAAACCATTTTCACAATCTAATACTGACCTTCAATTCTTCATCTCATATTTATTTAATTTTTTTTTTTTGGGGGGGTGGGGGGGGGGGGGGGCACAAATTAGATTAGAATAAAATCTCTAATTTTTAAAGGGGAAAGGGTTCCTTGATGATCTTAAATTGACTGTAGAAAGATTATGTGTATACTAAGAACTTGCTCAAAAATTTTGAGTAGAAACTGATTACTGAAGTTACTGTAATACACTATGCAGTAGCAAATTTGCATGGATAATGGGACTTGAAATGCATTGAAGATGTCATTCAAATGTTGGTTGTTTTTCCGTAGTTTCTAGATGAGTGAATAACTATTCCAGTTAAATGTATTATCCATAATATTAATAAGCTTTCCACTGACCAGCAACTGGAATTATGGTTAAAATCAATGCCAAGGGTATAGCACCTGCAGGAATTGTCCCAGTCTTTAGGATACATGTACTGTGAATATCGGCCTGAATAGCTCAATAAATTAGCCTGAACAGTTGAGTGGATACTGGCCTGAGTAGTTCAGATATTGGCTTGAACAGCTCAGTGGATATCGGCCTAAACAGCTCAGTCATCAGAGGATATCGGCCTGAACAGTTCAGTGGATATTGGCTTGAGTAGCTCAGATATTGTTCTGAACAGCTCAGTGGATATCAGCCTAAACAGCCCAGTCATCAGAGGATATCGGCCTGAACAGTTCAGTGGATATTGGCTTGAGTAGCTCAGATATCAGCTTGAACAGCTCAGTGGATATCAGCCTAAACAGCTCAGTCTTCAGAGGATATCATCTTGAACAGCTCAGTGAATACTGACCTGAGTAGCTCAGATACTGGCTTGAGCAGATCAGTTGACAGCTAAATGGATATCCGCCTGAGTAGTTCAGTGGATATCGGCCTGAACAGCTCAAAGGATATCAACCTGATCAGGTCCAGCACAATCTCTTGATTTAGCTATATACCTTGAAAAAGCTATATAGCTTTATTAAGCTATTCAGAATAGCTTGATTTAGCTATTTTTTCATACATTTTTCATAAATGTGTATTTTTTTCAGCATGTAAACAAAATTGCACTTTAGTGCAATGATAGTTTTCAACTTTGAACTGTTCTGTAAACAATGCATGTAAAGATTACTCATCAATTTGTGTCTCTTCGGGAGACTTTGCAGTTAAAGTTCTAAAAGTTTTGGGGCAATTGATTCACGACCACACAGTTACTTCTTGAATGAAATATAAAGGAGGTCAGTAATGGTAAACAAGATAATTGATTGGTAATAATTCAGCACAATGTAAAGAAATCATACTTATCCACGCCTCAGTGCACACAAGGTGGTGGACAGTTACCCAAACAATGGAAATATCTTTTATGCTTAAAAGTGTTAAAAAGCAGCTGTGTTAAAACTAATTTTAAGGTTGCTCTTTGAATAGTCCATAGTATAAATATGAGTAGTAATTATATTGCGATTTTTTTTATATTTCTGATGATTAACACTTTTGTGAAAAACTGCATATATACTTGTTTCCTATCATATCGCGGGTTCTGTGGTATCGCGGTATTTCTGTTTACGTATAGTAGCACGCGCTGAAATTGACATTTGACGTCGGGATATTTTTAGACATAGTAAACAGAGGCTCGCTAAACATCACTGAGGTATATGATAGAGGAAACCCACAATAACATTAGTTTCTGGAAACATTTATGTATTGATAGATTTTTCGACAAAATTATTTAACTAACGCGATATCATAGGACCTGCTCATAAATAGCTTTATCAAGCTATGCTGAATAGCTTTATTAAGCTATATAGCTTTTTCAAGCTATATAGCTAAATCAAGAGATTGTGCTGGACCTGCTGAACAGCTCAATGGATACTGGCCCGAGTAGCTCGATCAGATATGGGCCTGCATAGCTTAGTGGATATTGGCCTCAATATCAGTTGATACTGGCCTTATTTCTAGTGCAGGCAAATTTTCCCCAATTGCCAGATTGTAGTACCAATAAAGGGCTTTTATAAGCTGTTATGTACCAATACAAGCAATCACCAGTGCTATATTAATCCGTACTCTGCACCCAATTTTGCACTGAACACCAGCTAAATACTGTTCGTGGCGTAAGAATATTTTCTAACACTATATAATTAATATGAAACGTCTGATGAATGCAAAATCGTTATAATTTTACAGTGCCTTGTTGAATAACTCTTCCTATTGGCAATTTTTCCAAACAATACTCATGAATTCTAGAATTATAAAAAAAAATCTACTTTCTGCAATGAAAAAATACTTACTTGAGTTTCTGTGGTTCTTTCTCTGATAATGAACAATCGTTCATAGCCTCCGTAGCCTTGTCCATATTTGTCCCTTTTCAGTTTTCTCGCTTTTTCTCGGCGGTAACAAGTCAATTCGGCATCTGGTGAATTCGGCATCGGCATTAATAGTGAACTCAGCACCTGGTGAATTCGGCATGTGGTGAATTCAGCATTTTGAATTTGGTTAATTCGGCACCTTGTTATTTTTTTTTATCATAACTCAAAAGAAACACACTTCCCCTACTTATTGTCGTGTTTATGAAAATAATGATAACTAGATGAGATCTCGTTGCGAGCAACGAGTGGGTCTTCCGTCCGATTTCTCATAAGATGCTATGAGATGAGATTTTGACTGAGATTTAAATCTGTCTGGTGTCATGTTGAGTCGACTTAAATGATTTTAAAAATATCGAGAATCCTATAATTCATCCAATGATTTTGAAAAAGATGTCATCAGTCGCAAAAATGCAAAAGCATTACAAATATCATGTTTTAAAATTAGTCTGAGGTCATTTTAACACGATTTAAATAAATTTTAAATTAAAAAAAAAAATCTAAAACGTAAATTTCATCCAATCAATTCGACAAAAATGTCATTAGACGCAGAATTGCAAGCGCAACTTAGATATAATGTTATAAAATTAGTCTGAGGTCATTTTAACACGATTTAAATAAGTTAAACACTTTTGAAAAATTTAAATTTCATCCAATCAATTCGAGAAAGATTTCATCAGACGCAGAATTGCAAGCGCAACTGAAATATGCTGGTTTAAAAGTAGTCTGAGGTCATTTTAACACGATTTAAATGAGTTTTAAAATTTTAAGAAATTGAAATTTCATCTAATCAATCCCGGAAAGATGTCATCAGACACAGAATTGCAAGCGCAACTTAGATATCATGATTAAGAATTAGTCTGGGGTCATTTTACCACGATTTAAATAGATTTAAAAATTAAAAAAAAAAAATTAACTTTCATTCAATGAATTCAAGATAGATGTTCCATTTTTGAGTATATAGATAAAACCCATCATTTTAAAGATAACATCGTAAATCAAAGCAATATATGAGTGAAAAAAAGTTACGGTGCTCGAGGCTTGTTCCCAGGTCGCCTGGGCCTATGCCCACGACTCTAACGACTGAGCTACTCAAACTCTCGCTTCAGGAATTTGATGCTTAATATCTCGAGAATGCGTTGATCGATTTTTAAACAAATTACATATTCTGGATCAGTAAAAGGGTCACTATCAACCCTACAGAAAAATATTTTCAATCAAAAAAGTTGAAAAATTCATTGTTTCTAATTTGCTTCCGGTGAAGAACGGAAGAAATGGCTGACATTCCTTTGACCGAGGTACACCAGAAAAACGGTAGATCTATCATCTCTGAAAATTTCAGCTCTCTATCTTTACTGGTTTTTGAGAAATGTCGCAGACAAAATTGACTTTAAAAATTGTTTTACGACGAGAACTTTCGACCGGAAGAAAATTCTGAAAAACTGTTGCGGCAGTATAAATTTCAGATGATTACACATCAACCCTGAAAATTTGAAGGAATTCTAGCTAGCCATCTCCGAGAAATCGCCTGGACAAAATTTGTAAGAAAAAAAAGAATGATAAGGAAAGTGAAAAAGAAACAATAGATTAATAGTAGGTCTTCCGCTGAAGACGGAAGACCCTAATACTAAGAAGAAAAGTGAAAAAGAAACAATAGAATAATAGTATGGTCTTCCGCTGAAGACGGAAGGCCCTAATAATAAGAAGAAAAGTGAAAAAAGAAGCAATAGAATAATAGAAGGGTCTTCCGCTGAAGACGGAAGACCCTAAAAAAGATGGAGAGAAAGAGATAGAGAGAAAGAACAAAACATGGCTGGCGCAAAATAATTCCCGAATTTCTCTCTGAATTTGGGGCGTTTCCGCCCGGAACAGGAGCTGATTTTTTGTATGAGATGAAAAACAACGTGTAAGATGTGTGACTATTCAGGTTTTGTAACAATGCGAGGTCATTTGAAATATTGATGCATGTTGTTTCCGATGAGGGGTGAATAGGCCCGAGCTTGATTTTCGTCGTAAATAAATCGAAAGTAGAATTTTGAGGTGTAGATATCGGTTATCGACAATTAGGGGAAGTCCTAAAACAATGACTGATGCATTTTACACATGGATTTCAGCGTTGAGAATTTTTTTTCGTGTCGTTTACTATTATGTTTGACTGTTTTATTTCAACAGGATTGATACAATCTTTATAAATGTAGAAATAACGAAATCAGTAACATGTAAATTTATTCGGTAAAATTTCAATGACAGTAAATTTCACACTTCTAACATTCGTAAGTAGTTCACACGCTATCGTAGATACAGACTAAACGGAAAACAAGAAATATACATGCAACAGAAATATTACACGGCTGCTTACATCCCGTGTACTGTGTAAATTTTAATTCCCCGTACAGGCAATACGCACCGTTTGATCTCAGGAATTTCTTCTAAATTGTTCAATCCGCTGCATATTTGGCAGACAATAAGGATGGGGTCCGAGGTACATTTACACGAAATTTCATTAGGATTGAGTGAAGGGCTCGGGAGTTAGAATTTTTTTCTACAGTACATGTCAGGCATGCCAATTGAAACCCAAATGGCAAAAAATTCATAACTCTGTTAAAAATGAACGAATTGGTCTGGTAATTAGTACAGTAATCTAGAATGGTACTAGGTTGAAATCAGAAGTCGAAGATCAAAGATCAAGTAAAATCAGGCCAGGAAAACTAAATGATTTTGTGAATCGGAGAGGGGGGGGGGGGGGTCGTGCTTGTACTGTGTAAATTTTAATTCCCCGTATAGGCAATATGCGCCGTTTGATTTCAGGAATTTCTTCTAAATTGTTCAATCCGCTGTATATTTGGCAGACAGTAAGAATGGGGTCCGAGGTACATTTATACGAAATTTCATTAGGATTGATTGAAGGGTTCGGGAGTTAGAATTTTTTTCTACAGTACATGTCAGGCATGCCAATTGAAACCCAAATGTCAAAAAATTCATAACTCTGTTAAAAATGAACGAATTGGTCTGGTGTTCTGTACAGTGTTTAAAAAGGGTACTAGGTTGTAATTTAAGAACTAAGATCAAAGATCAAAGAAACGCAGGTAAGATAACTTTACGAATTTTGGAATCGGAGGGGGGGGGGGGGGGTGATTTTTATATTAAACTTTCAATATTAAATTCTGAATATTACATTATAAAGTATCACTAAATTTAAATGCATATATTAGAACACTGTTTAAGCGTTGTAACTTTTTAAAAAACTATTTCAGTATTAATATGTATCTATGAAACTCAATGTCCATTGTTCTAACGAATGAGTTACGTGGACTCTGCATTGCCTGTTACGTATGACCGTTACACTTTTACAGCATGAATCTTAACAATTGTTTTTCAAAACTTCACGTGAATATTCCTATTAAAAGTCACTGGACTCTTCAATTTCACATAGCGAGGGTTTTCATTTAATTATTGCGCTATCGTGCAAACACCTACCACGCGTATTGTAACACTGGACTTTAATTTTGAACTGCATTGTCTTTGAACGCTTTAATTGAGTGTATTTATTTTTACTTTGAACACCATAGTAAATTAGTGCATTCATTTTCAAGTTTGCCACCACTTCTCCCTTATTATTATGATTTTTTTTACAACTGATAAGAACTACACCATTTTTGTTAGCCGAATTATATCTATTAAATTCTGTATTGTATTTAATATTTTGAATATACAATCTGACAATGATTTATTTCAATGCTAAATAAATTAAAATTACATCTGTCGTGTAAGATAAAGGTATGTGTTCTTGAACCAGTATATGTAAACAATATACTGTAGTTATTATCAACATACAAAGGTTCAATGAACATGTGTGATAAAGTAGAAGCACATGAAGCCAGTGTTATTAGACTTCCGCGGATCGCATGCATGTTCATTCGCCCGGGATATGCGGGGGATGGATTATATACTTGTGAACACAGAGCTCCGTGGCCATGTTCGGCTTAAAATGTTTGCAGTTTAAAAACAATATATAATTATTTCACAGCTTTGACAATATACAAAGAACCCTCTTTTTAATGACAGTTATACTGAAATATTTACTGCTTTTAATTATGAAGCTTAAGCAGATTAATTTCATCATTTAAAGATTTAATCATTTCTGTATTTGAGTCTTGTGTACATCTTTTTACAATATTTAGACTTACTTATCCACCATTAATCTTTTGTCTGACGATGCTAAGATTGGAAATATAAACATTTATATGTAATAGAACTTTAAACAATTCTTTGTGAACCCATATATGAAGACGCGAATCTTGTGTATTAGATAACCGCTGACCGCTAGGTAGACCAGCCGCAACCATGGCTACCGATTTTCTCGGCCGCGAGCTAGGGGTCGGTTACGAAATGGTACAAACAGAGATCAGAAACCAGGTTAATGCTTGCAGACCTTAACAAAAGTGACATATAGTCCTCACGTAAAACTTTAAGAAAATAATGTATACTGTATTGAAACTTTTACAAATAAATTAAAGCAACCCGAATACAATAACATATTTTATGTCGGTTGAACACAATGACTTTTCGTTAACTTGCCAAATGAAAACAGGTACATGTTAACAAGTAAACCTTTTTACACGCATATTTCACAATACCCTAACAAAGTAATATTATAACAACATTGATAAGATCCCAATAAACAACTTTTCCCTCGACAGCCATATCGAAATCCTAACCGTTTTTGAGTTATATAGCAAATACTTTCAAGGAATCTAGGCCCTTAATTGAAGGGGCCAGCCCCTTTTCAACGGTGTCAAACGAAAGCCCATAATATTCTGCACAACTTTTATTCTACATGTCTTAACAAAATATTTTTTGTTTAAAAGATAAAAAGGAAAACATGTGTAAATTTTTGCACCTTTTGGAACCCTATAATTTGACCCCCTACCTTTTTCTAAATAAAAAAAAGTAATGAAAAAACAAAAACAACTGTGCAAAACTTCAATTTCCCTGTTATTTAAATTCGTTGAATTCTCATTCCCTGCTATTATAAGCTCGGAGCCTTTGTCTTGAAACCAAAGACCCTTAAAATAAATTCTAAGGGTAATAACTCGTTAACGGAACAGGGATTTTACAGTTTATGACAGGTTATAATTAGTGCTTTGTAAAGTCTATTAGTCCTCGTTAAAAAATGAGCAAGATATGAAGCCTCAAAGTTTGCGTCTTGGAAAAAAAATAGAAAAAAGAAAAATAAGAATAGCTTCCGTACTCGGAATTTCCAGACAATGATTTTTCCTCAATGACCTACACAAGCACGTCCTCTATCATTCCTGAAAATTTCAGCTTTCTATCTTTAGTCGTTTTTGAGGAGATGCGTGGACAAAAAGTCAAGAAAAAATGACAAAATGGCGAATAAGTCCGAACCGGAAGTGATTTTGACAAAATCGAAAAAGATGTATAAACTTCAGATGATAATACATCGATGCTGAAAATTTGACGAAAATCGGACGACACATCTCTGAGAAATCTTCTGCACAAAAATTGTAAAGAAAAGAAGAGGGAAGAAAACTGATAAACCTGAAATAGAATAATAGAAGGGTCTTCCGCTGAAGACGGAAGATCCTAATAATAAGATAGAAGAATGAGAAACAGTAGAAAAACAGTAAGGTCTTCCGCTGAAGACGGAAGACCTTAACAAGATTATCAACAGTTTCGATTGAAGTCATCATTTCATAAGTTCTATGGTCGATACAACGATCTTGTTAGCAAATTCAATCATCCGCTACGTCGAATGCTGACTGACGTTTTTCATACTTATGTTTAGCCTTTATTAATTACCGAATTGTCTTTGGATTTTCCTTTTTCCCGACAAACAGCACACGGCGGGTGTGACTGGTTAGCAGAGGATTCTTACTCCTCAATGGTACCTGATCGTACCTCTAATTTTTGTAGAGTTCTGTGTTTGCTCTGCTCATGTTTTGTATTTTCCGTTGGACTTTTGATTTTTTGAACGCTGTTAGTTATCATCACTTTTCATTTGTATTGCATGGTATATATGGCAGAACTAATTTTTGGGCCAGAAAAAGCCCTGACTTTTCTTCACAATAGAAATCAAAACTCAATTTCTTCAATCAGACGAAATGCCTTAGTAATATAACATCATTTAGAGAAAAGCTAGTATATAGAATTTTAAATTATATCTTACTTTTATCCTTGTTTGGCATATAGTGGTTTTTATTATATAGAATCTACGAAGGAAAAAGTAAGCAGCTTTCTCTTTTTCTTATTATGTTTTTATTAATTAAAAAAGTAAGAGTAAGTTAAATGATGCTATAAATTTTCCGTGGTTTAACAAAAATGTCTGGGCGCAGCTGAAAGTCAGGGGTGCATGAGTCATCAACAAATGAAGTACATTGTCACCCATTCTCAATAAAGGTGTGCAGTTACGGTCGCCACTTGTTGTGCTTTAAAATGTGTATATTTCTAAAAATATTTGATTCTGTTTAACTTAAGTTAAGGCCTAGAAGTAAAATCAAAACATGTTTGCCTTTCCCTCACCAATGTCAAACAATAAATTTAGGTATAATGTTAAAAAAAATGACACGTACGTTACTGTCGCAACGACTAGTTACCTGTCTAATATGTACTAAAACATTGTTAGTTAGTTGGTGTTGACTCTATTCCTTTACATATGTGTTTGCAGAACTTCTGTTTTATCGTAAAAAGTTATTTAGAACTAATCATGTTGCATTTTTCCTGAAAAAGACAGAGTAAAATATGTTGTCGCAAGTTTCAGTTTTGACGTCTTTCTTTGCAATTACGTCAATAGAAATGAATACTTTTTCAGTTTCAAACCGTTTTAAAACAGAAATTTGTATTATATTATACTTAAAAAGAAAAACTAAAGTGTAAATTTAGCATATAATTATTCACGGAGTCAGAATAAAAATAAGATATCGAAGAAAAGTTTAAAAGTCTTAAACGTGTGGATAAGAATGTAATGTACTAGATCATATAATTTTCTTTAAACAATGAATTTGAAAACATTTTGGACGTTTTGCTATTTTTGCTATTAGTTTTTGTAATAAATAGTGGGTCCACAGCCATTACAAATACATTATGCAACTCATTTACAAAAAAAAAATCACTTACATTAAATGTACGTTACCGAAACGTACGTTACCAAACATCCTAAAAACATCCTAAAAACCGCTTTTTTGGCAGAACGAAGCTTCCATATCGTTTTCAGAAGCAGACGACAGAGAGTGCGTTATGTTTTGAAATAGAAAATTTCATTTTAAAGAGGTGAGTTATATTCTCCATTTATACCCAGCTTTTGAAGATGTCCTGAGCGATTTACATTGCATTACACAAATGATAAACACTCATGCATGTTTTCAGAATAAATAAGCATTGATCCAAAACTCGATAAATGATTGAAGAGTTGAGCGGTATGGAAGATCAGTCGGGGTAATGTACGATACAATATGTAACGTACATTTCAAGATATTGATATGATTGAATCTTGATGCTTAAATGTTTTTCTAACGTTGTTTTTGTTGTGTTTGGTTGAAATGGGGCACAATGGATTATCAACGCTTGCAATTATACACCAAAGCATGAAAAAATTTATTATTTAATTATTAAAAAATAAGTATTGAAAAAGTGTGTATGTTGAAATAAATATGAGTACTTATCAGATACAACAAAATTGATTTATAGGAGTCATATACAATATTTGTAATTTTCATAATGTTCGAACATAATAAAAAAGTGATCTGAAATGGTTACACCGTCTAATTGCCGTAAAGTTTTAAAACACTGTCTGTTTATATTAGTAACGTACATTTCACCAATGCGTTAACGTACATTTTTCCATTGAAATTGACAATTTATTAAATTTAACTTGTTGAATTAATTCAATAGAACGATGCCATTGAGTCGAGCAGAAATACAGAAGGCGTACAGAGAAAGGAAGAAGGCCAAGGAGGGTGAAAGTTACCTCCGAAAGGAGAGAACAAGGAGAATGAAATATTATGTTCCCTCAGCAGAGTTGTCAACCAAGGAAAGAAAACGAAGAAACAAACAGAATGCAGAGCGAGTAAAGAAACATCGTGAAAAAAGAAAAACAGAGGTTTTGCAAGCAGAAGAAGACAATATAGGAGAGACAAGTGGTTATGAGAGTAATTTGACGGCCACAGGAGAAGAGAGGCAATTGATTGTAAGAATGAATTTCAGCAGTTCAAAGAAAGGATCAGCTAGAAAAAGGATCAGTAGAGCGGTCTCAAAAGCTCATCGAGAAATAAATCACCTTAAGGCAAAAAATAATGAAATGAAAAAAAAGATAAGAAAGCTGCAAAAGAGAAATGAGCGATTGCAAAAACAGAAGCAAGGAGGTGTGTCACCTCAAACACCAAGAAGTAAAACAGACAGAGATTTGAGAGAGGCAGGTATATCTCCGAACAGAGGAAAAGCAGTGAAAAGAAAGCTTTTATTAGGCAATGCTCTGCTCTGTGAAATTAAGGAGGCTAATTTGAAAGCTGGTTCATCAACTGTGAAGAAGCAAATGTTACAAGCTATTGCATCTGGAAACACACTTAAAAGATACAAGGGACTAAAGTGGTTAGGACGCAAAACGGGGATGAATAGTAACAAACTTGGGCATACTGTAAAGAAATGGATAGATATAGGAAGGAAATCAAGAAGAAGAGTTCAAGAGAGATATAAAAAAGATGTAGTTTCTTTTCTTGAAAGGGATGACAATAGCAGAGCACAACCAGGCAAAGCAGATGCGAAGTAGATAGAATCAGGCGAAAAGATACAAACCCGAGTAATCACAGATTACTTATCCACTTTGCATCAGAAGTTCATAATGGAACATCCCAATGTAGAACTTTCCCTGGCTACATTTTGCAGAATGAGACCCAAACACATACTTAACACGAGTATGATATCTAGAAGCTGCTGCTTATGTACAAAACATCAAAATATGGCGTTACTGCTTCGGTGTCTGAAAAGTAACGGGATCCAAGTACCATTGAATCCTGAATCATTTATGAAGCAAACTGATCAACCCAATCTCCAAGACAAGCTACCAGATGATGTTAAATACAGTCAGTAGAAAAGAATCGAAGTCACAGAGAAGGGAAAGACAAAAAATGTTACAAGAATTGTAGAACTTAATGCTGAAAAAAAATTGTTCATAGAAAGTTTTCAAGCACAATTAAAAGAATTTGAAAGTCACGTTTTTAGAGTTAGAAGACAATATCAGGAAATAAAAAGTCTAAAGGATAAAATGCCAAAGCATCATTTCATTGTACAGATGGATTTTGCGGAAAACTATTCTTGCAAATCGAATGAGGAAATCCAATCTGCATATTGGAATATGACTTCTGTAACACTTCATCCGATTGTGGTTTACTTTATGAACACTGACATGAAATTGGAACATCAAAGTTTTGTTCTTGTTTCAGATGAACTGAGCCATTCGGCAATAACTGTACACGGAATATTGGAGAAGATGATCCCAAAGCTCAAAGAAATAGATGAAGATGTTGAATATGCGGAATACAAGCACGCTGGAACTACTTCGAAGCCGGGCATGGCAAGGGGCCATGTGATGGTCTCGGAGGAACCACCAAGAGGATGGCTGATGAAGCGGTGCGCAGTGGTAGAACAGTTATCCAACACGCTGATGATTTTTTTAAATGGGCTGTTGAATCCAACTTAAAAGGAATCAAATTTCTTTTTGTATCCTCAGACGAGTTTAAGTCAGCTGCAAATATTCTGTCCGCGAGAAATGTTAAGCCTCTTCAAGGTACATTCAAAGTCCATGCTGTAATTGGAAAAGGAAATTCCATTGTAGCTTGGAATGAGGTGAGTTGCCATTGTGACCAATGTTTTTTGGGTGATAATCCAAACTTTGACCATGGTTGGAAAGTACAAAGCTTGAATAACCGGACCAATAACCTTAAAATAAACACAGGAGAGGATGACAAATTAGCGGAAGAAGCTGATAAGGTAATGGAACAACCACCAACAACAAATTAACGCAAGATTGATCTTATTGAAGGAGAACATGTTGCTGCAAAGTACGATAGAACCTGGTATATAGCAAAGATTCTACAAATCGACGATTCCGACGAAGTAGAGGTGACTTTCATGGAGAGAAAAAAGCAACTTTTCCAATGGCCAGCAAGAGAAGACATCCTTTGGATACCGGTTACAGATGTTATTTGTAAAGTCACAGAACCAGTGTACACAGGAAAATCTAAAAGAATGCTGAAACTTCTTCCTGAAGACAAGGAAAAAATTCTGAATTTGTTTCAATGATATTGTGTGAAATGTACGTTACATAGTACGTTAAATATGTGCATTAGGTGATTGTTTATACCAAACTATCATTGTTTAGAATCATTAAAAGCATATGCTACCATTCATTTAAAGTTTAAGCACGATTATTGTTCTTAAACATTATAAAATGTTGCTTATTTGTTTCTTTGTTAACGTACGTTACAATTTTCAAAGTAGGTTAATGTTTATTTTATACTTCTTGATTTCATTAAAATTATCAAATATGACAAATTATTCTCTGTGTTATGTTCATATGCATTCTGGGTATTTACTCTACAGAGTTTCGGATAAAGCCGAAATTTTGAAATGTACGTTACTTTTGACATGCGCCTTTTGGTCGAATATTTCTTGAAAACAATGTCGATATATGTAATAGTAAAAAGGTTAATACTTTTTTATGTTTTCTTTACTTAACAGAAAAAGGCGTTGTTTATCATTCATGCTTTCGTATAAATATACAAAAGCTTCGATTGTTATACGTTTTAAAGTAAAGATGACGAAATATTAAACATAAAAAAAATCAGATTCTTTTCATTGTTGGGAAAAGAAAGTTAAACTGATATTTCTAATTGTGTTTAATTTTTATTTTCTGTAGCATAGTAAACGAATGGCAAATATTTACGTGAAAAAAATGATGAACTCGGAATCACAAAAAACTACCAATTAAGAATTAATAACAATAGCCAATGAGTTCAATAATTTTATTTTTTCATATCTAAAATTTCCATTGCACACCTTTATTGAGAATGGGTGTGTATAAGAAATTGCTTTGGCGAAAATGTAAATGGTATGATTTGTGAGTAATGTATAAGCACTAGCTAAAATTATATTATACTTGATTTTTGGACGTATTTACATGTATATCTTTATCCTTGTGGTAGTGGTGATGGGAGTTGTTCTTTAAATTTCACATTTAAAATTGTAATAGATGAAGTAAATTTGAAACTAATACAAAGTTGCAAATTGTTAAATAAATTTGTGCCTGAAAGCTTTTATGAGCTTTTTTAAAGACTTATTTATACAATTGTCATATGATATCAACACATTCTGAAAAAAGTTATATCAATTATTACATCTAATGAATCCTAATCAATAATTTGAAGGGTTACACTTGTTATACTTATATAAAAGCTAGCGACTAAATTTTTTCTTTTGCATTTTTAGTCAAATCATGCATCAGCAATTTGAACTAGAGACGTTATTATAATGGGAGAGGGTGTATTTTGAATATGTTAATAAAATTGGGAGATTACTAATTGTTAAATCCGAGAGAGTGGGTCGTTGGGTCCAAATGCATATAGAAAAATATTTTATTATAATGAAGGATATACTGCTCCCCCTCCTGATCTTTTGTAAACATTTTGAATGTTGAAAAGAAAATTCCAGGTTTAGACATGAATGTAACAAACGCTAGGAACTCTTTATTTATAATCAAAATGAATTGGCAGATAGAAAAAAAGTGCCTTTACTGGTATATTAAACCAATTTAAACAAAAAACAAGGCATGAGCTTTGTATGAATTGCGGGCTCTGAATCTTACTTATAACTCTACGACATATACTTACTTTTTGGTTGATCATAAGAAATGCATTATTAAAGCATTGTAAACAATAAAAATATTAATATAAACTGTCCAAAATCATGACCATACCCCTTAAACCTTTTTAAATAATATTTATATCGAGCTCTTAATCTAAATGAGGTAAAAAAAAAAGCCTTATAATGACCACGACCATCACTCCCTCTTAAATCCTACATATAATATCGAGGAAAAGTGGCCTTCGGTACATTATCTATAATTTGATTCCAATGAAAACATTTTGTTACTTTAAAAATCCGCATTCTAAAGTAAATTTATTTCTATATGACTTATTTTATTTACATGCATTTTGAGTGTACAACTTTTTTTTCTTTTTGCATGATCCACATTTCATAGCACAGTATGAAATTGATTTTTACCTCAGAAAATCCAATTGAAGGTTACAAATATGCATGTCAGTATTGTTTCTTTTGTACATGACATGTGGTGATAACGAACAGTGTTCAAATTCAAAAGTCCAAAGGAAAATTAAAAAACAGGAGCAGAGAAAACACGGACCTCTTTAAAAAATTAGAGGTAGGATCAGGTGCCATGGAGGAGTGAGCATCCTCTGCTGACCGGACACACCCACCATGCGCCCCCTGCCGTAATCGGGAAAAAACGGAAAAGCCCGTAGACAATTTGTAATCAGGCGAACAATAATGGTCAAACAATTAGTATGAAATACGTCAGTCAGCCCCGTGGAAGATTGTTTTTGCTGACAAGGTCGTTGCATCGACCATAGAACTTACGAAAAGATGACTTCAAACGAGACTGTTGTTAGTCCTGTTTTATCAACTTGTTTGTCAGTAGCTTGACTCGCCTTAGAAACTGTTCGTACGAAGAGCATGGCCTTGCGTATGGATTAACTGATAGACAAAAACACCAAATGCAGGTGATGCAGGTATATTGCTACACAAGTAAGGAAAGTTGAAGGCCACAGCCTGTTATTTTTTTTTTCACGTACAAGTGTTTGAATGAATTCTGCTTCATGTGAATACAAAAATAGGTCTGCTAACAATGGGGTACAATTGGTACCCATAGGAATGGCATAGCAACTGATCCGACCTCTTTTTATAAGAGGTCCGTGTTTTCTCTGCTCCTGTTTTGTAATTTTCCTTTGGACTTTTAAATCTGAACACTGATCGCTATCATCACATGCCATTTTTTCCTGTTAGTGCCAAAACTCTCTGAAATATGATAATTCAGAATAAATTTTAGCAAAGTACATTTCATTTTTCCGAAATATGAAAACCGTTAAAAATTATCAAATATTTTCTGAATATTGACAAAAAGGAATTGTAGCTGAAAATATAGAGAACTGTTCAACAATCAGCAATGAATAATTAAAGAAAAATGTGAAAGGGCATTAGACATAAACTGAAAAAAGAAAGATCGCAAATATTCAATTTTGTGTTTGCAATATTTGTTAATTATGATGTACGCTTATGACCTTATATACCAGCTGCAGAGATATGTTCTATTTCTGATGTAGGCTAGAATATTTTTTTGAAATTTAAATTTTCCTATCGGAAGGTGGGGTTTTTCCCTCCCGAACTAACAACCAGTACATGATTTTCTTCTTCCAAATATCATTCTGACCACGGAACATCGCCCACCTATTGATCTCTTATATTTATTGCGAATCAAAACATCGAGAACAACTCTTAATATAAGTAAAGTCAAATGCATTGTTTAATTTTGAATTTTAATTTTAATTTTAAATCCAGAAGTGTTTATGAATATCGAATAAATTAATAAAATGTGCTGCATAGTATCTTGGGACACACTATACCTAAATTATGTTTAAGTGTTACAAGAAACAAGAAAAGCCAAAATATTTCTTATCGGATAATTAATAAACGAATTGAACGATATGATAGAATTTGAGACGGAAGTGGAGAGTGCAAGGCGGTATGTACCTGTACGTAGAACTGAGCCATCTACGCTACGCAAGTTTCTGATTCATTTATTCTATTTTACCCTACAACATTCTGTGTAAATAATCAATACCAAAATATCCTCATGAATGTTACAGCTGATGTCATATTTTCACTTGTGTCTGAAATTCTTTTAAAGCCATTATAAGCCCCATACATTGACGTGTTTACATATGAAAATGACAACTCTTGATCTGCTTTCTGAGGTAGGTTGGTTTATAAAGATTGTTTATTAGGAGAAATTTTGGGACAGGTAAAGCAATATTTACATGTATGAACAGTAGTTAACCGAATAGAAAAAAAGAATTTAATGGATTATTTTCACAGAATGTGGTATGATATGTTAATCTGTTCAAAACTAGCACATACTTCGTCCGACGTAAATTGCATAAGTTTTTGTTAGTATCGTATACATGCACTGTAGCTATATATAGTCTAACCCAAATTTTCTTCGTAGAGCTACAGATACGAAGTACCGTACGTATGTTTTGTCACAAGTATGCGCTTTCAATCCACCGATAAGAGAGCTTGTGGTTATACATGACGTAGCTGACAAACGTGAACGCGACGCTATCCGAAAACCCCCCACACCAAAGTCGTTCTGATAATATATCTTCAAAAACGGCTTACGTATTCAACTCATATAATTGGTCAAAGTACACGCATTATATAGATAGTGTATAACTGGTTTTGTCGATAACTGTCGACGCTAGGTTAGAAATATAAATAAAATGCTACTACTGATCACGGTGCGTCAGATCATTGCTATAGACTTGATCGCACTTTTGTTGTAGAGCTGTGTCCGTATGTATAAAATGGGGCTGCGGGAAACACAACTCTCCAGTCGTCATCTGGAAGCTGTCTTTCTGTCTCCTCTTTTTATACAAGTAAGATAAATATATATGCGCGCATTGTCAAAAGTAAAGTTAATAGATTCAGGGGGTTCAACTAATGTTTCATTTTCAGGGATTTTTGTAATAAATATTAATGTTGATAAACTTCATTGTAATTAATATTGGTATTTATTGTTAAAATGTCATATTAAATTGTTTTATCTAAATAAAAGAGTAGTCATCTGGAAGCTGTCTTTATGCCTCTTCTTTTTATACAGATTGGGACACAGACAACTCCTCATGTGGAGGAAGAGACTTCCAAAAGTAGCACCTTGGCTAGGGCACCCGCCAGGTGTGGGCATGTTGGAAGTTAGATCCCGAGGATCAAATAAAATATCATAACACTCCATATAACCCACTAGTGGACCTTTATAATATGACTGCCGTCATGAGTAAACGGCCCTTATCTTTTGACGTCACAATGCAGATTGATAACCATTATATAAAGTAAAGATATATTTTAGAATCGATCAATTGATTGAAAATGAGAGAGAGAGAGAGAGAGAGAGAGAGAGAGAGAGAGAGAGAGATCTGCAAGTAAATAACCGTTTTTACAGTAAGTACATTGTACCTGTATTTATAAAGTACGAATATTATTGTTCATACTCTAATATTAGTAAGTTAGTAAGTGAACATAAATTCATAAAAGGATTTTACTTCGTTGTTTTATTACTTTGATTGTTTTTGAGGCGATAATCAGCGAGTGTATAAATGCAGGTGTCGTCATTAATATCGTTAATTCTTGAGTAAATATTGAGTCAGACAGACTATATTCCAATGTTTACAGATCACGCAATCTATTTTCAAACTGTTTACAGTATCCATAGAGTTGCGGATGCTCTAGTAACAAAAGAAAAGTAATGGTGTAATTAAAGAATCCCGGAAGATATTTGCTCAGTTTTAAAACAAAAACATTTCGCAAGAATATAAGATACAGTAAATAAACATGTAAACCTACCATGATGAAATTTATTATATTTAACAGTGCTCGATTCTGAATCTTATGAGTAATAAGTACAAACCTAATTTTATTTTTCGTTCAGGAATTAGATGAGGTAAATTTAGATTTTTTTTCCAAGAGCAATAAACACTATGAAATCTGATGATGATGAAGATGATGATGTAAACAACGATAATGTTCATGATATGAATGAAACAGAAGAGGAGAGGGTATGTAGGCTATAGTCTAGTTCTGCAGTCGTTACGATAAAAACATGAAATGAAACTGAATGATCTGTCTCTAAAAATAACCCGTGCCAACCATGACTGGTGTATATTGCACCGAAGGACCTCTATATATCATTGTATGTTTAGTAAAAGTATTGTAAGAATGATTTTTGATATATTTAAGATCTGGGACAAAATTACGAAAATAAATTGACGAAAGTATGTGTTACATGTAATTGTGATATTTATTGATGTACATACACATACATGACTGTATATCTATTAATGATAAGCAAAGAATAGGAAACAAATGCGCTTAATTTTACACCGGCCAAAAAAACCCACACAGCTGAAATAAATTTATATGATATTATATGACGATGTGTAAAATCCTTATTAAGCTGTTTTATGTCATGCTAATTAAACTATTTAGAAAACGTTCTAGTGTTGTATAGTTGGACTTTACCGGAGAGTCTGGCTATAAGGAAGTAAACCAAGTAGTCACGGATGTCATTTTGGCAAAAATTGTGTATTGAAAGTGGAAAAAGTGAAAAAAGTTCAAATCAGTTGCACAATAACTGTGTTTTTAAAGAATGTTTTCTTTACAGATTTCAACAAAATATTTCTGTATAGTTTGTAAAGGGTCGGTCATGTCTTTAATTTCTGTTTCGCCACCTACCATCGATAGCTGCTGAGTTATACTTTAGAAGCAATTCACAATAATGGACACCTAATTTATCCTAAATAATTGTATTATTCTCGACATTGCGATTATCAGAGTTTAATTACCTTATTTATGATGGATTTATGTGGATTGCTTATTTAGTTTTTCTGTATTGTCATCTTGATTATTGTAAACTATTTTATATTTTTATGTGTATATCCTCCTAATATTTGCTATCTAAATCATATAAAACTTTCTTTGAGGGTACAATTAACGTTTACCTTTACTTATTTGAGATGTAGATACATTAGCAATGATTGGTTAAAGATGGTTTTGAGGTGCAATATTACAACACAAGGTGTTTTCAATTGATGAAATTGGAAATCTAGAAAAGGCTAACTCAAGTCTCTATTTTGTTTGCTTGAAATTGATTAATTACGTTGGATTATTTCAAATAAACAAGTAAATTTTATACGTCGTTTTCAATGCATGATAACCTCGGTTGGCGTCAGTGTCCCCTCATATCAATTCTAATATAGTTACCTAAGATTTGAATCGACTGCTATACTATGGTTCGGCTTTTCAACGTTAAATACTTTCAAAAGTTTGTCATATTCACTAATTACTTTCATATATATTACTCATATACATGTATATTACTATTCAGACTAAGCAATTTCTTGAGTTTTCGTTTGAGGTGGGTTACAGGTACTAGTATTACTTAGGAGGATATTGGGAGCTATCGGAAATACTACCAATAGTTCAAAGTGAGGAAGAAGTCTGTTTTTAAGTGTGTTGATTTGGTCGGTATTACCACGTAACCTAAGCTTGCTAGTCATTTTTTCAACTAGTATCGCTAAAGAGATATTAAAAATAAATAGTCACGTGGAATGGCTGCGGCATATATAACGCGCGTCTAGGAAAATGATATTGTGCAGTATCTAATATTACTTTATATAACGCTCGCACTATTTTTATAACATGTAGTTTAAGGTGTCCTTACTTACCATGAAATATTATATGAAACAGGAAAAGATAATTTTGGGCAGAATAGACATATGGCTACCATTTCAAACTAACCAAAGAGTGATATTAAATATAAGATCACAAGATATAGATTTTCTGAATACAATATTCAATAAAATTATCTTACATACAAAACAATATTACATATGAAACATGAGTCAATACATTTTCTGAATGGCTTTAATATTTTGTTATACAGCGCCGTTACGCAGTCACAACAGTGTACTTTTGTGTACTAGTACAGTGTACTACAACAGTGTACACCATTCCTCTCCGTTAGGACTGCACAAGAAAGTTGTATTAACGTTTGATACAGTATGTAACCACGATTGACCCCCCCCCCCCTCTCCCACGGAAAACAAATCCCAAATTATTTAAAGGTATGTTAGAGGGAATCATATGTGCTGAACCGTGAGAATGTCGGTACACTAGTACACAGGTTACAAGGTCATTATAAAACAAGATGCAGTAACATTTTTAAATATCCGAATATTACGTCACAAGCACCACATACATAACATAACCTACGAATGTCATGTGGTCTTATAAAGTAGAAATAAACTTGAGCGTGATTTCTTTTATCATTTTGCAGAAGTCTAACGATTTGCAGGTGTCATCGGAGTATAACCTCGAGTTAAATTAGCCTTGCGGGTCGACCACCGTTTGTTAAATGGAGAAAACATAAAGCAGTTATAGAACACTGTTCTTGGCATTTTTCTTAGTCATGATGCAACAATAAAAATAAATTATTAGATCTGGTCAATGTGAAAAAGTTGTATAATTTGGAAAGATAATATTCTCAAACTGAAAAAAAATTAATCGAAAATATATAATTTAAATTATATAATCAATAATGAAAAGATGTTATGTTTATGGAGAGTTTGGAATATGTGATATTCATTTTGCATGTAAAATGTCCTGTAGTTAGAGAGTATAAATGTATTTTCATAAGATACTCATAAGGGACACCCGCGCTTCAAAACACCATTCAAACGTTAAAAAGAATTTCTTCAGAAAATAGCCTTGTCCAGTATAAGGATGCATTCTATATCTTCGATAAAAGTCGTAAAAAGAGAAACAATATTCAAAGAAATTGCCACTATACGCTTCTAATCAATATGATCCACCGTAACATATAACAGCTGGTAGTAGCACCTTTTCGTATTATAACCATGCACACAATTTATTTGCTAGATAAAAATGTACATATGTAACAGGGTGAGACAAAAATACTTCTTAGAAAAATTCATAATGTTTCTATGACATCAATAGAGATCCGCCCTTACACTTTATCTCATGGGTCATGATCAATACATATTTGATAGCTGCACTCTATCATCACATCCATGTATTTAGTTTGGAAGCCAGATGCCAAAGATGATTAAAAACATTTTCAGTGTCCCCTCATAGTACTGTAATTCTAAAATAGTTTCCAAAGATTTAAATCGACTGTTCTACAATGGACCAGATTTTTAAACACCGGACCCTTTCAATGTTTTTTCATTTTCATTTTTTACTTTCATATATGTTACTCATATACATGTATATTACTAATCCTACTAGCAATTTAGTGAGTTTTCATTTGAGATGAACTCCGTCGGTGCGAATTACATGTATAATATACTTGCTGGTTTTTTGGTAGAAGAATTGGGAGCTTTGAGATGAGCCTTGGATTGAACATGCCAGTTCAAAGTGAGACATAATACTGTTTTTAAAAGCGCGTTGACATGGTCACAGAATACATAAACTTGTACGTCACGTCATTTTTTCAACTAGTTTTGCTACAGAGATAATAAAGTTAAATCTTCACGGTGGAATTTCCACGGTATAAATAACACGCTTTGAGGAAAATGCTATTGTGCAGTGATATGTTGAGCAAACAGTATCATTGACTTTAAGCAGATGAAATGCATATTGTCAAGTAAGTTTTGATTTTTTATTGATTATATTTTAACGAAATGGTAATATCTACTATTACGTTAAATGACGCTCGCACTATTTCTAGTACATGTCGTTTATCATGCACTTACTTATTGTAAAATAAATGTGTTACATGTATATGAAACAGGAAAGGATTATTTGGGGCAAAATAGATATATGACCATCCGTTCAAACTAACAAGAAAGTGATATTAAAAATAAAAATACGATCACAAGATATAAACGTGGCTATCCATGTGTGTGAATACGATATGGAAGAAAACTTATTTTACATACAAAATATTATCTCATTTATGAAACATTTGTCAATGAATTTTCTGAATGAATGGGGTTTAATAGTTTTTTTTTTATACCGAACCGTTACACAGTCACAACAGTGTAGATCGAATTAAATAACCCTTCCCCGAAAACTGAACTTGAAGGTTGTATTAACATTTGAAATGTAAATACGTTTGACACACTCCCATAATATAACACCCCAAATTATTTAAAGGTATATTAAAGTAAATAAAATTAGCAGAATCGCGAGATTTTCAGTACACTAGTAGGTTACTAGGTCATTATAAAACAAGACGCAGTAACATTTTTAAATATCCAAATATTACGTCACAAGCACCATATACATAACATAACCTACGACTAATGTCTCGAGGTCTCGGGATATTCACTTGATAACCCTTGATTGTCTAAATACGTAAACCGTTGTTCTTCTTCTTGATTTAAATTCTTTTAAAAGGCTCTTACTTTAAACTCAAAGTACACACTGCAACTGGTGTCAAGTCCTTGAAAAGAATACTTCATGCACCAATTTTTCTTAATGGTTTAAGGATTTATATTTTTTTTAGTTCTCATTGAGATTATGGGATAGTACTAGTAATGTTAAAGTAGAAATAAACATGCGTGTAATTTGTTTTATTTTTTTGCAAAAGGCTCACGATTTATAATTAGGGTCATGTAAATATAACACCGAGTCAAACGACCCTTGTAGATCGACAGTCGTTTGTTAAATGGAGAAAACATAAAGCAGTTATAGAACACTATTTTTGGCATTTTTTGTTAGTCATGATGCAACAACAAAAAATACCTTATTAGATCTTAACGATGTGTAATAAGTTGTTATATTTATGGAAAGGTTAGAAGATGTAATATTCATTTTGCTTGTAAAATGTCCTGTCGTTCAATCTATTTTATCTTATTTTTTACGAAAAATAAGCAGTTGGAGAGTTTAAATGCATTTTCATTAGATACTGATAATGAACAATCTCGCTTCAAAATACTATTCAAGCGTTGATTGTAAAGATTTTTGTCAGAAACATAGCCTTGTCTGTAATAATGATGCATTCATTTTCTTCAATATAAAGAAGAAGCAATATTCAGAAAATTGTTACTATACGCTTCCAATCAATATGATCCACCGTAAAATTTAACAAAATCTGTACTAGCACTTTTTCGTATTATAACCATACACATAATTTATTTGCTAGATATACATCACTTTTTCTTTAACATCAGTAGAGATCCGCCCTAAAACTACATCCCATGGGGCATGATTGATGCATATTTGATAGCTGCACTCTAGCTAATCATATCAATCTACTTGGTTTGGATGCAAGATTGCCGTCACCGAACGATTGTATTATTATTCATTTGTTTACTTTCATTCTGCCTTGATCGCACTACACCACTAATCAAAACGGAGCCAATGAACTTAATGTCTGTAACAAATGTAGTGTTTATATACGTCGACTGAAAATAAATAAGATCAAACATGTAAAGAAAGGTATTAAAAAAAGAGTATAGAGTTTCAGTCTTCAAATTCTTTCAAACTGTTATGATTACTTGACACATGATTAAGGTTTTCATGATTTAATATTCCTGGAAAAAGCTCTCTATTCTTGAAACCAACTTATGTCATGTTTATAAATATACAAATATGGCGTGATTTAATTTGACTAACAAAGCGATCGCCATTTTGAAGCCCAAATCATTCGTGAACAGTGATTTCTGGATACATTCCAAAGAAAAGTGTCAATAATAGTGTGAATATACTGTAAGGAGACAATTTTGGCTTCAGATTAAGTAAGTTATTTAAAACTTTGAACAATTGACGAGCTTATAACACCTTTTTTTCCATACAACATGAATAAATGACTTCCGTATTTCGTTATTTACAGGAAGAATTAATCGTCGCATATATTGTCTAAAAATAATAATGCATTCTCAACAATATCAACAATATCCTGAATTTGACCATCAATATCGATTAAGATTCATAGTCAATGTGTCTATTAAATCGTCAATTATTTACATTTTAAAATTAAATACATATCTGTTGTACCCGTCTGGGACTCGCTACGCTTCTCTTCCGATGACTCATTCGCCAAATATTTTTAAACATGAACAATAATTCAACATGTTAAAATAATTTTCTTACATTTCGCAATGCACTCTTTAAGTTAGTATTATTCTGAAACGAGAAAGACGTTGTCATATATAAACTTCATGAAACAAATTTGTTACAATATAAGCAGTAAATTGTGCCCAAAGTAAAGATATGGATCTATCTAAAGAGATGATATATGTAAAGGGTATATGCAATGCCAAAAGATTTTTACTACAAAAGAAAGATCTAATCAAACTGTGCATGTTCCGAAACTTTCACCGAAGATATTCCGATAAACCCAAACTTCTTACCCGAACGGTTCACCGCCTACTGACTTACTTTTAGTATATGTCTGTCTGCCCCTCAATTACACGGTTACAAATAATGAACCCGTCAATTTGTTTTCTCAAGCATATGATTATAGTAAACACAATATATCCCTTCACTGTGACCTCACTGTTCAAGCTATCTCCAAAATACCATTAAAATATAGCTATCCATACTTTATCATTCCGCTGAAGTCCTCAATGGCCATATTTTTTCTTTAGAATATTCACTTTAGTTTTCATTATTATCTGCGTGCCTTTTTCCCCAACCCCCTCCCCTCCCCAATCCCCTCTCTTCCCCTCCCCCACCCTCAGCCCATCCCAACCCACCCCAATCCAACCCACCCCTGGACTACAACATCTCATGTAAAAATTTGATTGTGCGAGATTGATTGTAAAAATGTTTATACATAGAATTAAAAAAAAACAATTTATAAGTTATATATTTCTTAAACTTAGTAATAACTTAACTTAACAAAGCAAAGTACTGCAACAGATTTCGATTTTCTATCGAAGTTTTGAAACCAAACCATTACATTTATTCATCAACATGTAAACATTTAAATTGGATTGTAAATATAATAATTAGTTTTCGATAAAGCCCGATTTGTAGTATGTGAAATCTTCCAGTACACTTTGTGTTACGAAGATACTATCAAAATAGCATTTGTTTTATTTATTTGTTTTTATGGTCATGCATCACAATATTGATTCATGCAATTCAACCAATCAACTACTTAGAACAAAATTATCTGGTTGGCTGAAATAAATGTTCCCTCTCAGCGTAAATTCATTGATACTGCTGCTTATAATATAGTAGCAGCTGTTTGTTTGAAGGGAATTAAATCATTCCTTAGACGTAAGTTTGATTTGAAATAATATTTTACGTAGTCGATCTATTCCAAAATCGTGAAACAGATGAATTCCGTGATAAAATGATATGGTATGACATTATTTTCGGACAGAAACATATAATAAAATCAAGATATCTTTGAAAGATTGCAACAACACAACTAACAAACTATGCAAAATAGTTTCCATCAGACTATTTCAACAAATAGCTCTGTTTACAAAGAGATATGTAAAGGGTAAAGAGGAAGAATACTTAAATTGTATCCGGTACTTTCCATTTGCCAAGATAAAAAATATATTGTTGTGTATTTAAGTTACCAAGATTATTGTCATCAGCGAAAATGAAAGTAATGCAACATATCGAAGTGAACCATGGATAGACATTGCTATTTTAATTTCTCCTTCAATATTATTAATGAATGACTAGGATGTTTGTAAAACAAATTCCAACAGTTTTGAAGGGAAGTTATTTGCAGTAGTACTAGTTAAGAAAAAAGGAAGTATAAATGCTAGTGTGACATCTAGATTATAGGCCAGAAGTGTCCATAGATAGTCTGATACGATCATTATATGATCCGTTTTCTTTCATTGAAAGAAACATAATACATGCACATGTAAACAAATATAATATTCACATTCATATACAAATATACAATGCATTGTAAGAACTATATAAAAGGAAGCTATGTTCATTCTTGATAACATTAACTATTGATATTTGAAACACTGTTGTTACATCCAAGTAAAATTGGAAGTTACAAATAATGTAACAATAAATTTTTGAAAATTCACGCAAATGTCTCGTGATTTAAATGTCTTCGTTTATGTCCAGGCGCTCGTTTATTAAAACATTTGTTAGTATCTGAGTCAACACAGGGGGTATGGTTTGACAATTTCCAATTGCTGATATTCATTTTGTTCAAAGGATCTTTTTTGAGAAGGCTTATTCAATTTATAAAGTAAGTTTAAAGACTTTTCTGAAAACTTGGCCTTTTACACTAATTACAATAGAAACATGCTATTATTGTTTACTTTCGGTTTGTCTAGTCTACTCAAGCTTAAATGTAGATGGATAGGGTTCATTTCTAGATTTATATTATTTCACAAAGACAAAATAACTGATATTTACTGATAAACATGTTCGGCCTCTATCCCAAGCTCTTCAAGCGTACCACGATCATAAGTATACGGAAACACAGCGCATTAATTTACTATGTAAAATGCGCGGACCCCAAAAAAAGAGTAGGAATGTTGTTTATATTTTCCCAGGGGGGGGGGGGGGGAGGTCTGAGCCATATTGATGGAAATTTAAGAAATTAGATTTTTCCATGGAGGGTGCAAGGGGGTGGGGGTTGTCCAAATCCCCCGACTCCCTCTAAATCCGCGCGCATGGGTGATACGGGTAGATTGAATGCTAATAACTTGGGTGATCAAGTTTATTGATGTTTAGCTCAAGAGTGTCGATTCTTTTACTGACTTTTCGTTTCTAAATAATTATCAAAATTTATGCTCACAACATAAATATTATAAAATCCGCCAATTTCTATTTTTAAAAAAAAAACAAGGCTCAATTTTTCCTTCACTTATGAAAATTACATATCAAATTGACATTTCCATGCAAGGAAAATGTTATTAATAAGTTTAATAATCGTTTAATTCTTTATTATAATTAAAAATACATTATTTAATACAATTTCACACCTTTTAAGTCCTAGCGGGAGTAAGAACAATGGTGTCAGTACTTATAAGTACTTGTCAGTACTTCTCCAAGTTTTTCAGTACCGTCAGTAAAAAGTGTCAGTACTTCTCTAAGTTTATCAGTACTGTCTGTTTGTCAGTACTTTTCTTAGTTTTTCAATACCGTCAGTAAAAACGTCAGTACTTTTCTAAGTTTATCAGTAATGTCAGATAAATGTCTAAGGTTATCAGTAAAAAATGGGAATGTCAGTACTTTTATGACTTAGTAGTGTATACTGCCTGAATATATGCTATGCAATATATTCAGGCTACTTTGACAGTATGATAAAATTATATTCCTGTTATGCTTTAAGGTGTAGATAATGTTATATGCGTTTGTGTTTGTTACCCGAAATATTGTTGATAAGATACGAAGAACTGTGTGTAGAAAATTAGTATTTTACTGGTCTTTAGTAAACCTTTTATGCTGAACAAAGAATTGTGTAAATGTTGCAATATAAAATGAATGTAAACGTAATACAATGTTATAATAATAAATCACGTTGATTTCATACGTTATGTGAACTAATTAAATATTGATGGTAAATATGACAATTTACAAACTTTAGATTGTATTTGATATTTCTATCAATAAAATTGCAAGATTAAAGCTAAACGTTAGATTACATTGTAGTAAGTTTGGTTGATTAATGTCCATTAACAGACATTGTGTGAACATCCTAACTATGCAGATGGACTCTTTATGAAATGTTATCATGTCATTTTGTATATATATTTTTTTTTGCAGAGCAATGATACTAAACCGATTGGTTTAAATGGCCTGGATACATATATCATCAAATAAATTTTCAACTGAAACATTTCACCGAGACGATTTTCGATCAACACCTGTGCATCTTCTCCTGGATATTATAAGTAAAACACCATCCATTTCCTACGTGTCTGAATTGAGCACTGTAGGGAAACACCACTGCCACTTAGCTAACGGAAGTTTCTGGGGAATTTGGGCGAGTGCAGATCATGGCCTCGTACATGACAGACTTGACTAAAGAGATTGTTGGAGAATACATTCTAGTAAGCATGTATATTTTAGAATAAGAATGTTAATTCAAGTATAATTTTGAATCATCAACATATCATGGTGATAACTTATATACCAAGAAACTATTCTGTTATTTGTAGACAGACACAAAACAGTAAAGGGTATAAAGTACTTATAATTATTTTACAGGGAGGCAATACAAAGAAAACCAAAAGAATACTGCCTCCATGTGAATACACCATTAGCACCGACCTAGAAAGGTTGTCAACGTTCTCCAAGTTGACAGATCTTGGAGTCAGGTATAAAATATCCGCCGTTCGCCTTGCAGCAAGTGGATGCGTGTACAACGCCGAGGAGGGTTATTTTGAATGTACTGGATGTGCAAAAATAACCATGTTGAAAAGCGGTATAATTTAACTCTTGATAATATTTTCAACGTTCATTAGAAAGAAAATGCATGGCAAACATTTTATGAACCAAAAAAAAAATAAAAGAATTTAAGAGAACATGTAATCACATTAGATTGTTTGACTTATTTTCATATTTTCATCAAATACATATACTTCTTTTAGTTTCTGAATTCAACACCGTGTATGACATTATAACATACCACCAGCAGTCATGTCATGTTGTATTGGCATACATTGAGAAACAGGAGAAAGAAATAAGCGAAGGAATGATAAACCTTCATGAGCTGAAAAGATTCCACAAACGTACTCATCAAAGCGGTTGGTATATTTCATCTTATAAGTTGTCTTTTGAATGTAGGAAGACGTTGAAAGTTGTTAATATCATGTACAGGTGACACTCGATGGCTCGAAGTTCTTGATCTATCGAAGTGAAATCACGGTCCCGATTTTTTTTCTCTATATAACTAAGCAAATTCACTCTTGATCTCTCGAACTCCGATCTATCGAAGTATATGTATTGTATATGATGCGATGAAGACATTTGTGTAGTGAAATAACTCGAAAATACATGTATAATCATCGAATACCAATTAAGAAAATACTAAAACTTTGGTATCAGATCTATTCGAAGATACTTGTTACATATATTACCATGTCTAGATATTGGACATGTATTTTACAATATATGTCCTTTTGTGGCTGAATAAAATACTTAACTTCAAATCCAGAAAATGAGAAGGTTTTCTGAAAAAAAACAATAACAAACCGTCAACCATCTAAAAAAATCCATAAAACGAAATACAAATTCAAAGCAGAGCAACACGGACCTCCAAAAAGATAGAGGTAGGATCAGGTGCCTAGGAGGAGTGAGCATCCTCTGCTGAACGGTCGCACCTGCCGTGTACTCTTTGTCGTAATCGGGGGAAAAAAACAGGAAAAGTCCGTACACAATTAGGTGATAAATTATGGTCTAACAATTAGTATGAAAAACGTCAGTCAGCATGCGACCCAGTGGATGATTGTATTTGCTGACAACGTCGTTGTATCGACCATAGAACTTACGAAAAGATGACTTCAAACGAGCCTGTTGAGAATATATTAAAACATTCCTAAAATTCCGAACATTTCCCTACAATTGTTCAATTACTGATTTTTTTTATACAAACTGTGACAGTTGGCAGAGTGCATACTATAAAATTGAAAACTGACAAATACATAAATATTTTAATGTTTTTTTTCTTTCTTTCAGAAATGCTCAGTTACGATCAGCTTGTTGAGATGTATGGCATTGTGCAACGTTAAAAACTAAGTGACTTGACGCACTTAAAAAGTATAATCTACATTGAATTATTGACGTAAATTTGGTGTGTTTGACGTGCACTGTGTTTCAATTAACGAAATATTTATATTAATATGTGTATAAATAGTATAGCTTTTAATGGAAAAATTACTAGTTTATTTGGAATGTGTTTTACAGATATATTTCAATGTGCCAAAAAATAATAATAATAATAATACCCCCCACCCCCACCCCCCCCAAAAAAAAAAGCAAAAACAAACCAAAAACAAAATAGCTTGTAAATATTCTTTGCCTTGATTTGTTTCTTTATTTAATCTAATAAGTTCGTAATGATTGTTATGGAATTTAATTGTTTGTGTTCAGGGTATTGATAATGCCTACAAAATCAAATATATTAAGTTTCATATCTGAAGATATTGTATTAGACTATAATAATAAAACTTATTAGATTAAATTACTCCTCAGACCTGTTTAGTCTCGTACTTAAGATAACACTGTCTATGAATTTTAGAGGAAAACATATTTTTCTATGATAATATGTCATGTAGTAACAAATGACAACTCAAACTCCTCTCAAAACCAAGGATCGAGAAATCTAACCCTTTCGTACCTTTAAAGTTACATCTGAGTGATTTATGTGACATGAAATATCCTTACCTGTCTGATTCTTGCTTTTGAAAATGTACTAATCACAGAAAAAATAAACATTAATTTCAGCTCTTTTTATTTAACTGTAAAGAAACCATCCCAAACTTCTTTCCTTATTTGTGCATGAAACTAAATTTGAAACGGAATTATCTGTTTGAAAATTTAAAACTTATCAAGAATGGAATATTTTTGGAATAAAATTCTACACACGTGTTTATTGTTTAGTATAAATGTTTAAAAGAAGAAAAAAATAAAATATCACTCTATCAGTAGAAATCCAAGATAAAAGAAATTACATTATTTAAAGGTCCATAAGGTAGATTAAATTGGATATTTATTTAAATGTTTTAAAATACATTTCTTTTTTTTTTTTATATGATTTTCAACAAAGACTAACCTTACTTATATTAATATGTTAATATCTTCTGATCTTTGAGTTAATCTGTTTGTGTGCTGAAAATTCAGCATATGTATTTTGTTTAAAGGATATTTAACAACTTTAGAATTATTGCATGAACCTATGTTTATTCTTTAACCATTAAAAAAATCTTTGAAAAATATTTTAGAAACATTGCTAATCAGATATTATAAACATTTAAGGTCGATTCTGTGTATCCATAGAAACTTAAGTAACTTTTTGGTTTTTTCCCGATTTTAAAACCGGTTATGCTTGTATTACGACTTTGACATAAATTTGCGAAAAATATTGATTTGGCAAATCAAATATAAACATGTATACATTTTTTCCACACATCTTTGGAAGTTTGTTCTTTCAATCGATGCATAACATGCAGGCTGAATAAGCCAAGCAAGAAACCAATTTATTTTTTTAAAAAAATACCTATTTTGCTGGTGTAAATAGGTGAAAATTTATAACGTCGTTTGTATAGAAAATTATTTGATACTGTTATAGCCAAAATGAATGACAAAGCAGCTTTAAATATTATGTGTGGAGTTTGTTATATCAACAATTGTACTGCATGTGTGGAAGATAAATTTACTACGATGAAAATATGTTAACATTTTATATTTGAATTGATGCGTATCATATGATTGCATTACAAGAGCTTTAGCATTTCGACACAATATAACACGCTTATTAGGTTAAAAAGTAATATATATAGATATTTTGAAGGGAATTTGTTTTAAATCAATTTTGGGGAAAAAACCTTTATGTTCCATACTGAATATCTTTTTGCAAATATTTTTAAAACCTGCTACTAATACAACACCAGAATAAAAGCTTGTTTTTCCGGATGATATCAAAATTAGATAGTAATGTAAGAACAACATTGCTTTGAAACTACATTTTTTATATTTACACCCGCGCGTCTGGATTTCAAGATGGCGGTCCATACTTTCAATAACAAAACTATTCTAGCGGTTTCTTTGCATAGGAACTCGGTTGCAGATGATTGTTGTTCTGTATTATTTATACTCTACAAAAAATAAATTACTTAAAATTTATCCTCTAGTATGTGCCTCTGCGTATTACAAATAAAATCAACAGCTGAAGACTTTTGTTTTTATTGCATAAAATTGGTTTGCCTTATATACATTTAAAAAGTAAAGGGACGGCACTAAAAATCTTAGATATATAGGGTATCCGCTAATCTACAAGGTCTCTTTTATGTCCATCGAATTCTGACAAAAATGATCGAACACATTATTCCTTTCGTCTGACTATATATCCTTGCCTCATTTTAAATGCATTGAGTCAAAACGTCCTTGATACCTGATAAAATAACTAATTTAGAAATTGATACAGGCTAAACATTAATTTGAAAGAGGACAAAAAAGAACGAGAACTAAGACTTCTTAAAGTTAAAAGGGATATTCGTTAATTTAAAGTGTTTCATAAGCGTTCTTACAATTTACAATCAAGCTGTAGGATTGGTTTTATAAACAGTTTTTAGAAGTCAACCAACTTTAGAATCACACATTGTGAAAAAAGGCTTTTTATGAATGTTAAAAGATCATACATTAGTGAGTTCATGATAACGAGGGGCCAGGGAGCAGTAAAGGATTCAAGATAAAAAAAAAAAGCGAATTGTGAAAAAAGGACAAATTCATGGACATCTTTAACTCGGAAATACACTTTACGAATTCATCCCATTATAAAAATAGAGAGAACTGCATCAAAGTCATATTTAAACCCTGGGCTGAACATCACTCAGCTTTCTTTCTATGGATTCATTGGGGACAATGTTCAAGAGGTGTAAATAAAGATGGTATTATTTTATTAGGCTGACAATCTTTTCTGTTGTGAACATTCACATTTTAAAATCATCTAAAGCGTTCGACGAATCATATCAAATATTGATCTCGGTCAGTGTTTTGGAGAAGAGCTTATTAATAGGTAATGCGAATCTTTCCGCAGCATACGTATATGCCACGATCTTATCTGAACAATCGGAACCTGTCTCTACAGTCTAAATTGACTTAAAACAACAAACTCGTCCTGCTGGGTGGTAAGAACGTGAACTAAGTGTTGGCACAATATCAAATGTGAAATTGTAAACCACGCAGACGTCTTTAATTTCGATAACTCACTTTTGTTGACATTAAACCAATTATCAAATCGTGAACTTCAAAGGGTATCACTGGTGCAAGCATGTTCAAAAAGATAGTTTATAGCTTCGGTAAGTCAATGGAATATCATTGGATACATCTTACTGTAGTATTAAGTGCATTTCTCCAAACTTTCCTAAATTCAACGGTCCATGGTAAAAAATGTTATTAACTTAGACATACATTATCTTGAACAGGTCGTAACTCAATTATAAGTAATTGTAATATCATTTATTAGGATGATGGCATTTTCTGAGGATGTTGAATCGGTTTTCTGACAATAACATACATAGTATGTACTAAAAGGGGATTTAAATATTAAAAGATAGCCAAATACATGTAAAACTATCTGACTCAATTTTTTTTAATACAAGCTAAATCATTTTCATTAGTAAGTTTGACTTAAAGATGATGCATTTACTCAATAATATAATCACAATTGAATAAAATTAACTGTTTACTTTCGATTTATCAAGGTTTAAAGTAACACAATTCTTTAAAATACACAAACAGGATATAAGCTGATATGCAACAAGGAAATATAACTAAATCAAAGGGAGGGCTTAACAAATATCCAACGTTCATTAACAACTAAAAAATACCATATCTTATTAAGTCAAGCAACATTCTTTGTATGATGTCATTGCGGCATACATGTTGAATGACAATATTCTGTACAATGGAAAAACGGGATTTAAAATTTCACAAAGTTAAACGTAAAACGGCAAAGAAATACATTTCAGTGATGACGTGGTGATAATGAACAGTGTTTAAATTCAAAAGTCTAAAGGAAAATTACAAAACAGGAGCAGAGCAAACACTGACCTCTTAAAAAAATAGAGGTAGGATCAGGTGCCATGGAGGAGTGAGCATCCTCTGCTGATCGGTCACACCCCGCGAGTGCTCTTTGTCGAAATCGGGAAAAACTGAAAAGTCCGTACGCAATTAAGTTATTAATTATGGTCTAACAATGAGTATGAAAAACGTCAGTCAGCATGCAACCCAGTGGAGGATTGTATTTGCTGACAAGGTCGTTGTATGGACCATAGAACTTACGAAAAAATGACTTCAAACGAGACTGTTGATATGATTTTAAATATACATAGATACACTAATCGTGACTTTTATGTCACATCTGCCATTAAAATCATTAGAATAATACACAATATTTTACTCTTTAACAATTTGTATTGTATTTACATAGTTTTACAATTCCCTTGATAGAGTTTAAAATAGCGAAAAATAATGTGGAATATCGGACTGATATTAAAGGATGAAAATTAAATACTTTATATTTTTACTTCATATTATGTGAATATATATCCGATACTTTGCAGGGTAATGTTAGTATTCCATTCAAAATGTACTCAATGGCCTCACTTAGGAACGTTTTTGAGGAAATAAGTCAAGACAACCTGCGTACATGTACTCCTTCAAAGTATAAAACAGAAACGCCTCGGAATCCACCACTACCTGAAACATAACTTTCAGTTGCATGTAGCTAACGCAAGGTTCATGGATGAAAAAAGATCAGAGCGAATAATGGCTTTGTCAAAGACGCACTGGGCTAGAGTAATTGCGGTAAAAGTACGTTTATATTATTTAAATTATTTATTATATGAAATTAAGAAGTTTACACTTTTAAATCATAGTAATATAATACCCGTAAATTATGATGAAAATGAAGTAAAAGTTATTAATCATTATACGAAAAGAGCATAACTTTAACTATTTACAGGGAGCCAAGACAAATAGAACAATCAAAACACTACCTCCATGTGACTACACCGTTAGCAGAGGCATAGAACGATTGGCGACATTCTCCGCACTGTCGAATTATGCTGTCATAAAGAAGATATCTGCCCTCTGGCTCGCGGCAAGTGGATGCATATTCAATGCTGCGAAAGAAGGATTTCGTAGAATGCACAGACTGTGGAAAAATTACTCTGTTGGCCAAAGGTATGAGTATTTCTAAAATTTTGGAGATTTTAGATTTGTCGTTGGAAGAACGTATCTGTTTAAAATATTTGTTATCAACATAGATTAATTTTCTTTTGTGAACAAGAAACAAGAAAAATATAATTTCATTAATCTTATTAATCAACCCTATCAGATGATATTGTTTGGAAGAAAGAAAACATTATGTAAATTAATTACTTGTTTACTGGTTTTAGTTTTGGTGATCACGACCCTTAACGACGTAAGGACCTTTCATACATGCAGGTCAATGTGTTGTGCGTTATCTGCCTACATCATGAAACAGGAGAAGGAAGAACAGGAAGGAATCAGCAACGGTATTATCTACCTTATAAAATTTCTGTAATGGATTTGGAAAAACAAACGTGATAAACATACCTGACATATATAATACGAATACATTGCAATTGGACGTATCGACGCGATATTGTAAATCTCTACTTATTTTATACCATCCATATAAATTGAAAAGTTTTTTTTAATAAGTTGTTTTACGGATCCGCCGACCCTGTTTTTTTTTTTTTTTTAGCAATATTGGAAAAAAATAAAAATTCCATTCAGCCCTCTTTTTATTACCGCCGAATGGGATTCTAGTCAATCACTTAAAAAAAATCCGGAAATGTCCTTTCGTGGTTTGAATTTTACATATTGTTGTTCAAAATCATGTAAACGCTTTTAGCAGGGACTTTCAAGCTTGGTTCTGATTTCAAACATCTTGTCGAATGAGATTAAATTAACATGGTCTGTCTGTGAACGGTGAACCTTGGTTTTTCAGGACATATTCTTTTAAATGTTTCAATGAGAATGGTAAATGTAGAACACTTTACAGGAATGTGGTCGAGGAGATCTTGGTTTAAAACATATGAATCCGGTGCTGGCACCCTCCATCTGACATACACGTGTCTTTACTTCGGGGTTTTGGCACCATGGACACAGCACGAAGTGTTTGACAGTTAGTACAGTTTTGACGATAATTAAAAGTTAGTTGCAATTTATGTCGTGCTCCCTAATTCTAAAAAGCAAATGTTCAACTGTATTTTAAATTTCAAAAGATATTGTGTCAGAGAAAGTTAACTATGTTTACATTGTTACCTATATATATGCAATGCATTATAGGTAAGAGTATCTCAGATCTTAACGATCGAGATTGATTGATGGGAGACCTGGATTAGAACCGTTCATGCTGTTTACTTTAAAGGAATTTGCAAGCTGAAAATAGGACAACCTCTGAACAGGACAGACTGGCCAAATGATATTTAAAAGCAGGTAGGCTGGCATAAAAGGCTAGTGATATGCTTAGACCTGTGAAATAATTTCTTTTGTATGCATAGCCCTGTTTAATAATTTCTGTGATATGCAAAGCTTTTAAATAGATAATTTTTTGATATACATAGCCCTATTAAAAGGGACATGGTGACGCACAAACCTGTGATTTACCAAATATCAAATTTTATATGTATATATATAACATATGCATGGATGCATCTTTGAAAAAGTTCAAAAGTAAATATGTCAAATTAAAAACAGAAAAATAAAAGTAAGCATTAGGCTAACACATAAATATTGAGTTTCCCTTCCGTTCCATAGCCACACAAGTGCAGGATTCAAGAACTATACATTCAATTAGATGCACTCTCTATGAATGCATAGATATCGAATTACTCTTTTCTCAGTGTGTCAATCCCACTGTAATCATTTTTAGACGGCAATTGCAATCACCTGACACTCATATCAATGTCCAAAACAATTCGGTTTGTTTACATGTGTAATTTCCGAATGAGTTTTAACGACATGTAAACTGATAGGTGATGACATATATGCCTGAAACCTTCTGTATAATGAAGTTTCATATATTTCTTTTATTTCTATTCTCATAATCAAAAAGTAAAGCCTGTTTTTTGAATGATTTCTATTTCAAATTAAAATATATTTGTGTCTTAATGTGCACGGTATTTCGATATAAACCAGCTGTTACTGTTTTAGATAAGGCACTATTTAATCAAACTTAATGTTTTGCAGATGTGTATTATTTTTGTGGTGACTTTGATGTGATAGAGGTAGAGGAAGGACGCTCGTATCCTGTCAAACATGTATAATGCATGTGTAATAGGAAAGGATGAATGAACATATAAATAAAACGAAAATATATAAGGCTGGACTGGGAATCAAACCTTGAACCCCTGGAACTCTAGTCAGGAAATCTACCACTGAACTATCCACGTCGATATCCACGGTCCATATCGCCCCAATTACTACATATATATTCGTCTGATTTGTTCCCCCTGCTAGGATGATCAGCCTTCATCAGTGGGAAATGCCCCCAAAATATAAAGAAATATATGTGTACAATGTTCTTAAAGGCATTTGTCGCTTGTATATTAAAAGTTTGATAAATTAACAGTTTTGTTTTGTTTTGTTTTTTTTGTCACCACCCAACGGACATTTTCTATAACAATAATCCGTAAAACAACTAATACAAAAAATGGCCTTCAAGTAATTTTTCACTAATTGAAATGGATTTAGTCAAATAAGTATTTCGAAGTTTGATTTATTTTTAATGTTGCATAAAACCGACCAGGTTAACTCGTTTTCCATGAAATGTTTTTTCAATTTTTAAAGCCTGAAGTCTAATTTCATACATATATAAGATTAAAACTAGCAATCATCTTTTTGTCAAAAAGTGTCATTATATTTTTTTCCTTTCAGAACAACTAAGCTATTCTGAACTTGTTCGGATATATGGCATTGTACCTCGACAGTAAGCGAAAAAGAGAACATATATCGCATAGACTTATTTTGTTTGACAGTGTCAGGCACAAATGTATGATTTAATATTGAATCTTAGTTTGGATTCAGAAGTTCGATTTAAACTCGCTACCCGTGCCTAAAGTTGCGTAATTTTGGTAAGAATATATAGTAAAAATTAATAGTGGTGTGCAACCTTAAAGAAATTTGTAAGGCAATCACGTGACGCGTTTCATCCAATGACGTCGATACATTCTAGTCTGAGGCAAAACAATAATTTGTTATAAGATGTATTTTAAAAAATGTGGATCTTCCCGAGAACTTTCATTCGGTATGACGAATAAGGGACTGTTATTATTATTAGGGAGGTAGAGACTTCAAAGGTTTTGTGTTAATAACTTGTAAAGGAAGAAATATGTCTCATCATTATTGAAGAAAAGTTGTTAAGAAATTAATTCTGATTCCATTCGTTGTTGTTTTTGTAATATATAGTCAGTTTTAGCAGAAATAATTTCAGCCGGATCGGCCTATTTTCAGCGGGGGTGTGCACGTGGGAGAAGTTAAGAAAGGGGTTCTTGTTATGACTAACTGAAACATGAGGCGTGTAAAGATGATTCAACATAAAATTCCCAATTTTTCCTTATTGATATGTACATTTTCATTTCATAAAAATGAACCTCTTTGACTTTATTTTAGTTGTTTGTTTCAAAACTGTACCCCTCTCTATATTTAGATGCATTCCTAGACTCGGGTAACCAATCGATAACAAAGTCGCTAGCTGTATATAGGTCTTCACCCAGGAGACAGTGCATGTGCTTGTAGAGCTGGTCAAGTACACACGTTTAAACGCCCCACTGTTTTACGATTACGGAGACATTTTGAATTGTGTCATTACTGGAAGATGTGTAAATAAAATGGTTCCAATACATGGTAACCGTAATTGAACTCAATTTTTCTACAAAACACGGTCGTCCTATAAAGCATAATGTATATTACTGACATACAATTGTACGCTGGCAAATTAAATGAACACGGGATCGATTCCGATAGAACGTTTTCTTTTAAAGAATTACAAAATACTGATAAACGATGTAGATAATATTATCATTGTGGAGATGATTTCTAGAAAGTGATCTTAATATTCGTCAATATCACTATTTAAATCAAAAGCCGTTAATTTTTAGTTACGGTTATTAGGGATATTAATTATGACTTGTCCTGCGTTTCGTGTTTTTTAACTATTTGCAAAACATCAACAAACGAAAATATCAAACAGCTTCATCAGCAATTATAAACTATCTACATGGAACATTTGAAAGAGGTAATGAAATCATTGTGATTTATTAATGTAGTCGCTATCCTCCGCGGAGGAAATTTGCATGGAAAAAATGTTTATAATTTACTCTGTAGCCTTAGCAATTGAAGGAAATTAACAAACTGCATATCAATAGATTGACAAATAAACAATCTTTCATGATCAGACCTGCAATTTTTTTTTTCAAATTCTTTAAAATGTATACTCAATGACTGCATTCTTAACCCTCTTCAGTTTGGAGTATATTGAATCACGCGTGTACACTATGCATAAAAAGTGTACATATAAATAGCCATAGAAATGTTTAAGTGTTGATTTTTTTGTGTACATGCAAATCAATGCTATTATACAATGCTATGACTATTAAAGTCGAACAATATATATGGTGAGGGCCGGACTGATACTGGTTCTGCTTATTCTACAAATGGCGAATGTACAGACAAAGTATAGGGATGTTATTTTTTAAACAAGTTATAGCTTTCCTTAAAGCTTCAGCCTTGCATGATTAGACAAAATTATTTCACTGGAAGCAAATAATAGTTACCTTAGCTGCATATATGTAGCTCTCAGTAAAAAAAAAATGCCTATTGACTACCATTCCATTTTTTCAGACAGGGGGCTACAGACTTGCAGCTATAATTACCTTACAAAATGCGATTTTTATAGATCCAATCAAGTGATGCTACGTAAGAAACAACGAAATGGTACCGATATGTTTACACATTCAATACGTTGAACACAATCAATTGAATTTCTGAGCAGATATCGCTAAAGAGTTTACAAGATAGTTACGCGAACATAAACAATCGATAAAATTTTTATAAGTTCCAGACAATCCCCAAACAATTGATAAAAAATGACTAACTAAGCCCTAAAAGCTAAGAGTCTATTCCCATTACATTATTTTCATACAATCTAAGACTAAATATATATGTATTACCTTAATTAGGTTTTATATTAGAAATATAATAATACAATATATCGATAATATATCAATTAACTTTAATGTTCATGTACATGTATATGACTCGAGCGCAATTGTATTTCACATACAAATCACCATGAAACAAACTCTTATGTATATCGAAAACATATATTTCTTTTACAAAGGATCTATACACCAAACATTGTATCATGGCCAGGTAATCAATGTTGGTTAAGTCACAAGTATGATGCAGCTCCGACGGAAGACCTAGTCGTTGCTTGCAACGAGCTCGTTTCTAGTTTTAATTCATGTATGTTAATTTTATTTTTTGAAACGTTACAAAGCTAAATGTTTTTATTTAACTGCTTGTTTACCATATAACTGGGTATTTCGCACAAAGGAGAATCATGTGAATTTATACGGAACTCGAATTCATACGAATAACATTCATTATGGCTGACAAGTGTGTTCTCTGTAGTTAAAACACTAAAAAGACACAAAAAGCATACAAAGGGCGAAAAAATGTAAATGGTGAAGATTCTGTATGGTTAAGAAAAGAACTAGAAAGAATGGGTATTAGCTTTTTAAAACAAACCCAGAGTAGTCTCATTTATCGTCAGAACTTCTCACAGCTGAAGAGTGCAAGATATGGACTGGCTGGAGTAAAGAGAACATAGACGCTATGTCATTTTATGTGAATTGCCGCAATACTGCTCTCTGATGTAAACGTTTGGCATTGTTGCTTTTTTGGGTCAAACTAAAAACAAACCTGTCTTTTTTGCAAAAAGCTTTACTTTTTGATCTTCGTAGTGGTGACAGTGGTCGAATGGTAGCTTCAAGAGCTTTTCAAATGATAACGGAAGAGCTTTCCGCAAAGTTTGTACCTTTACATCTATGTGTGTCACATATCGCGCGTAATGATACATTAGCACACATGATAGAAGTTGTTAAAGTTTTGTATCGCGAATAAAAACTTGCTACCGTGTTGGATGGTACATATCATTGTATTCAGAAAAGTTCTCAATATGACTTCTCAAGAACAACTTGTTCTGCTCACAAACATTGCCTCTTGGTGGAATTCATGTCTATTGTATTGCCCGATGGTTATGTTTTAGAATCTCTTGATTCATACTAAAGTGATGGCAAGCATAATGTTGCTGCACTTACTCGTCATATCATCGACAAAAATAAACAATGGGCAGAGTTTCTTCACAATGGAGAGTTTTGTGTAGTTGATAGGGGTTTTAGAAATGTCTTAGATGCTTTTAAAGCAATGGGGTATGAGTACCAGATGCCCGCTTTTCTTCAAAAGGAAAGAAATCAGCATTCAGGGGAAGAGGCAAATGACTCGAGATACTGGTAACAAAGGGTTGTGGAAGCGTATCGTGGGCGAATGAAAAAATGGCTCGCTTTTCTTAAAAAGGAAAGAAATCAGCATTCAGGAGAAGAGGCAAATGACTCGAGACTGGTAACAAAGGGTTGTGGAAGCGTATCATGGGCGAATGAAAAAATGGAATTTATTAACTGCGTAATTAAAAATGATTTTATTCCAATAATCGGTTATGTAAAGCTCATATTATCGGCGGCTATGAACGCATTCCGCCCCCCCCCCTCCCCCCTTCACCTGTAATTTACCAGATGACCAACAAATAGTCCTTAGTATGATAAAAAAAAAAGCCAAGAAAAACGCAATCGTTTATTTGAACGGGTTGAACATGGTATGCTATCCAGCAGAGGAAAATTGAGACCATTCGATGTTCAAGATGCTGCTCCAGATTTCCCCGTTCTAAGTGTATCATCACTGAGAGCGCTAACATTTGGAGTGTATCAACTAAAACATGCAGCCAGTTACACTGGAGAACATATGGGTGATGAGGACGAGTACAACATTGACATCCATTATGATGCTGATGATATTACATGTATTCGTGTTAGAACTCAATCGAGACACAGTTGTCAAAGAAATATTTTGTTTGGGTCACGTATTCTCTTTCAGATGGTGAATATGCAATAACGTTTGGTATTGCCAATGTAAGGCAGGCATGTGTACAGTTGGTTGATGTGCCCATGCGGTATATGTGCTATGGTTTTGGGGTCATGGAAGGCATATTAATCAACCTTAATCAAAACGAAAGTTAAGATCATTTGGGAAAGATGTATATAAATGGGTACTTTTTGTCAATGAAATAGAACGACGTCACAAATTATTATTTTTGAAAAGTGTCTTATTTAAATGAAACTTTAGAAAAAAGATAGAAAAATAGAGAGAGTTTTAATATATGATGAATATTCAGTTGAGACAAAACATGTTCTTATGATAATGACTTTTAGACAACATTTGGACAATTATGACTAATTCTTAAATGAATTATTCATTACAAATATTGTTTTGAAGATGTAAAAACATTTGTTTAACATGTTCATTTTATTTTCCCCTTAAATGTAGTTTAAATTCATTACAAAAATGTCGGGGTTTTTTATGCAGTTTGGTATGTTGACAAATCCCCCCCCCCCCCCCTCCCGTGAAACAACAAACCTTTTGGTATGAATATGTCTAAATAATAACAATATATAAAACCCCTAAAAAGGAATTTTTGCTTTACGTGGGGGGGGGGGGGTATTTTTAAAAAAAAAATCTGTTTTCTGTTATATTCTATTATGAAATGAGCTATTTTAACCCAAAATACAAAGTTATCTCTCTTTGTTTGACCAACTCATTTATAATTTATGAAAATATACATAAATTTTTACATTATTTATAAAAAAATAAATTCAATTAGACAGTTATCAAAAAACGACCTTTAGTTAGGCGGCTAGACAATGCTACCGTTCGCAGTTCTTTTAAATTCAATCGATATATCAGGTTTTGACCCCTGTTAGGCAAATAAAAGTTTTTATTATATACAAACAACCTTACGGAGGAAAAAATAAGTAGCTTTTTATGTTTTTATTATGTTTTATTATTTATTTTTTAAGTAATAGTATGTTTAATGATTTTAAATATATCAAATATTATGTCACAAGCACCATATATATAACCTTACGAATAATGTCACGTGATCCAGGCATATTTTATTTTGACCTTAATTGTCAAATTAGGTAAGTAGTAGTTCTTTTAGTTTTTTATGGTTTTGTAGCTTATCTTCTTAAACTAAAGGTACACACTGCATTTTGTTGCAAATCGTTTTCATGTACAACACATTTCCTTGTGGTTTAATAAAGTTAAAAATCTGATTTCTTCTTAAAGATCATGGGATAATGCTGGTAATGCTAACGCATAAATAAACATTGGCATAATTTGTTTTATCATTTAGCAAAAGGCAAAGGATCCACAAGGGTCATCTGAGTATAACGTCGTGTCAAATGACCATTGTGGATCGATAGTCGTTTGTTATATATTTACATTCAGTGTAAATTTCCCCTTATGTTTGCACTTAAAATCTGCGACGTTCACTTTTCTATGAATACACTTTAATAATTCATGCATCATGTGCACAAATATAAACGTCTTCACGTGTTTTGAGTATATTTATTTTTGTAAGATTAAATGAAACGTTCAGTCTTATATAACCAATTTGATACGTTCTTTTGAAAAATAATCATTAAATTATATCTACTCCTTCATGAAAAAGATTTTTCTGTACAAAGTTTCTGGCACTATATTTTTAGTCGCGGAAGCGAACCAAATAACATGTTAATATGACTGTTCTATGTATGTTTCATATCCCTGACTGGGAGCGTATATAATGGCTTTACAACGAGAATACACATATATTTCATAAAAATAGATATCAGTATGAATATACCTGTAAATATAAGCATTGAATGCTTATTATACCCGCACTTTGTAAAGAAAGTTCGGGTATATTGTTGTTACCCTGTTTCGTTTGCCTGTCCGTACTTCCGCCCGTCCGTCCGTCTGTCACGTTTTACTTTCTCAAACTGCTCTTACATCTTATAAACCAGAAAACTGAACTCTTGAAGTATGATTTGGGGTGTCATGTTGTTTTGTGAAAAGGTTTCAAAAATTCTCTGGTAGTCCTGGGGGTCACATAATTGGTAAAAAATGACGTTTTTTGACAAAAAAACCTTCCTCCTCGAACTCCTTTTACATTTTCAACAGTAGACAAATCATATCTTGGAATATGTTTTGGGACGTCTTATAGATGCGCAATAAGGTTTCGAAAATTTCAATTTTGTCCTGGGGGTCGTTAAATGGCTGAAAAATGACGCTTTTTAAATTTTTTTTTACAAAAAGTCTGGTTTCAAAAAACGTCAATTTCTTTTTGCAGTAGCCAAATGATCTTCTAGAATATGATTCAGGGTGTCATGTTGATGTGTAATCATGTTTCAGATTTTTTGATTTCATCACGTGGGTCTGTGGTCATAAAAAATGACTTTTTTTGCCAAAAAAATATGATTCCCAGAACTCTTCTTACAATTTATGCAGTAGCTATGTCATCTCTTGAGATACGATAGGGGCTGTCCTATAGGTGTGCAATAAGGTTTTAAAAATTTAAATTTCATCCAGGGAGTCAAATAGTAGCAGAAAACTGACGTTTGTCACTTCTAAAAAAACTACTTCCCAGAACTCCTCTCATGATTTAATGAATAGCCATATCATATATTGGGGTATGATAGGGGTTCTCCTTTAGTTGTTCAATAAGGTTTCAAAAATTTAAATTTCATCCAGGGGGTCAAACAGTAGCTGAAAATTGACGTTTATCACTCCTAAAAAAAACCTACTTCCCTGAACTCCTCTCATGATTTAATGAATAGCCATATCATCTATAGAGATATAGCAGGGGCTGAGCCATAGATATGCAATAAGGTTTTAGAAATATAAATTTGATTCTGAGGGTCAATACTATCTGCAAAATGATGTTCAGTCCCATAAAAAACCTTATTCATGGACCTCCTCTTATATCTTGTGATTGAAATAATGTACCATAAGATGCATAAGGAGGAATAATATATAAAATTATGCTTTAGGGGTGGGGATCACAAGCATTTTTGCTTTTTAATCTTAAAGATAAACAAAATGTTATATGTAATTGTAGAAATTGTAAAGTCAGTCAACAAAAACCTAGAGCTTGCTATAAAAAACAAAGCAGGGTCAACATTGGGCTAGGGCTAGGAATTAAACTACATATGAATAGGATATATTAATTGATTAGTTCCAACTCTGGAAAGTCACTGGGCATCTCAAAGGGGCATAAACTATATACATGTACCAATTGATGTGCAATGACACAAGGAGGAAGAATAAATATGGTCTAGGGGTGGGGATCTCAACAGTTATTTTAATGTATTATCATTTCCTATTTCAGAGGAGGGGGGTGGTTGTTTAAAAACAACTCCGGGGGAGGGGGGGGGGGTGGAAGAATAACCCAAGGGGCAGGGGCAAATTTGTCTTAAATGTATCTTGACATGGTCAGCAGAATTGGACAGAATGGTCAGTATATGGCACCTGCAGAGCGGAGCCCTAAATAGTTACAAAATCAATCTACAAAAAATTTTGATAATATGTTATACATGTATTTAGAAATGTCTTTATTTTCAAAATGATTAACAAATTAATCAGTCAAAATGAGTTATAAATAACCGATTGACAATTCTGCAATTGATTGCATGATCCCTAGTATAATATCACATGCATTTTTTTTTTTTATATATAATTATACATGTATGTTAACAATCAGGATTAAAATACACAAATTTTCATGAGTCATAAATCTTGACATACCACATATCTCTTGACAAAAAAGAATAAGAAATTTAAAATAAAAGAAAATTAGTCAATAACTCTTTTTCTATTACTGGTGTATGATGATGGGGTAGGGGGTATAATGGAAAAAAAGCTGCAGCATGCCTTCATTCTCACTAGAAATGTATATCTAATCCACACATCCTGGGGATGGGGAACGGTTAAGGCCCCTTCCTCTTCCTCCCTATTATAACTCATATAAACATGATATTTAATACCCAAATTTAATATAAAATGGGATCAATGTGGAGTCAACTCAAAAGTGTAAGTCTGACAAATGAAAAAATAAAAAAATACGGCAATTAAAATGACAGAAACTGTTGATAAGCTTATTCAAATAAAGATGATACAGTATGCTGGCAAAGGGAGATCACATTTTTGAAAGTGAAAGTAAAACTTAACTGTTTTGTATACCGGTGTCTCATAATATTGCGCTTCTACATGTATTATACCTACCTATATTGGTCAACATCATAATGATAATCCAATTAGAGCACAATATGAATTCCTTTAGCTGATCACCACAAAAGAAACGTTTATTCATGTTAATTAATCCTATTCTGCATATCAAAAATACATATGCATGTACACCACGTGAAACCCATCTAACCAAAGAGCTGGGTAAAACTAGTACCCGCTAATGCAACCTGTACACCTGTGTTGTGTACGTAACTTCAGACAAAGATCATTTAATTGTAACATATTGCATGTATTTTCATAACTTTATTCTTTAAAACCCCTTTCACAATTTTACTAGCTAATTAAACATGTAAAGCACAATTTTCAGCTTTAAGGTGGTATGGGACACCCACATATTGTGATGTACTCCTTATTGAACAAAACAAAGTATAAAATAAAATATGTCCTCCCAAAATAATGTTACCTAACAGCATAGTGCAATGGGTTAGAGCGTTAACAATGTGTCTGTAAGTAGAGAGTTTGAATCCTGCTTGGGCTTATCTTATTTTTACCTTAAGTTTCCAAAAATTTTAAAAAGTTATTTTTTTTGTAGAATTAGAATAAAACTACATATAAGATAAATAACGCACTTTTATCTACATAGATATTGACATGTGTTTGATACCACCTTTTAAAATTGTTAAAGCAGTCCTGCAGTGAAAACCATTGCACAATATGACATTTATTTTGCACTGTTTACAATATTCTTTATTGCAGTTACATGTACAGGCTTTCATTGTTATCAAAATATTCTGCTTATTTTTTTATTTACCCATGGGTAGTGGGGGGGGGGGGTCAGAGTAATAATTGTGTTTGCAGGGGAGGGCGGGGGGGGGGTTGTAGTCTGAGGTTTACTTTTGGTAATTTTACTACATAAATGATTTTTTTTGGGGGGGGAGGGGGTCTGGATTTCTCACCCCCACCCTTTCTATCTACGCACACAATGATGTTGTTGGCACACAAAAGCAGATATAAAACAGGCAACCGCCTGGGGGGGGGGGGGGGTTGACATAATTTAATTTTGTTTGTATTAATTATATAGAACATACTTTCTATGACATGAAACGTTTAGATTATTGATTAACTTAAAATTCACATGCAAACAGTTCAAACCCAAATTGTACATAAAGGCAATATGTGTATTATGGGATGTGAACTCGGAATTTATGAAAATTATAATTTTTAAAAAGTACCGGAAATTGCATGTGGCCTTCTTTTGGACTAAAACTGGTACAAGAGAGTGTTATTTAGAGGCAAACATTTGGTGCGGGTATAACTGTCTAATGACAGTATCTAGTTTTTGTATGTCGTCGGTCGTGTAACACACCAAGCGGTACAGACAAATTATCCTACCAATTTGTCTGCACCGCTTGTTGTGTTACAGGACCGACGATATCCAAAAATAAACATTCAATGCTTAAGTGGATAAAACAAAAATCATTTATAGCACACTATTCTGGGCTTTTTTTAATTAATGCAACATGATGCAACAATTGATAGTTATCTTATAAGAATCGCAGATCTGAACAATGTTTGATATGTTGAACACTTTAGAAACATACTTTTATCTAAAAGTAATAAAAAATTACTCAGACATATATGATTTTAATTCTACATAATCAATGGATAATGGAATGAGGTTCATTTAGCTTGTAAAATGTTGTCCTGTAGTCCAATTAATTTTTTACCCCCCCCCTCAAAAAAAAAAAGAAAATTAATGGACAACCCCGCATCAAAACAATATTCAAGCGTTAATAATTAAGAATTTTGGTAGAGAATAGCCTTGTTCATCATAAGCATGCATTCAATATATTTGATAAATGCCGTTAAAAAGAGAAACAATTTCGGGAGTGGGAGAAAAAAATACTTCTTAGAAAAATTCATAATGTTTCTATAACATCAATAGAGCTCCGTTCTAAGACTATATATCTTGGGTCATATAGCTCACCACACCAATGTACGTAGTTCGGATGCTTGACGCCCATCAACTGAGGAACATATTTTCAAGATGAAACTGAAACTGAATTATTTAATTAAACGCCTATTTTTACATAAATGTATTCAATGGTGTTGTACGCATAGAAACAAGAAAGAAAGAAATTTTACATATTTACAAATAAACATGACGGTTTGAAATTTAGAATTCACTATTAAAATCGTCCATTAATTTTGACTGTTTAATATGAATAGGTAGTTCTTTCCATAGTTTTGGTTCAATAGTACTAAAACTTCTGTCACTAAAAGTTTTTCTGTAATTAAAAGGAACAGTGTAACAGCTTTCAGAATTTCTGAAAGAACGTAATTTATCATTTATTGTTTGTGCTCCGGTGCTTGACCTACTGAACAGGTTGTTCATGTATGTTAAAATTTTAAATAATATTCTGCATTTGATAGGTAGCAAATTTTAGGTTTTCATCTTAATAGGCACCCAAGTATCGTATGCATTTCACAGTTTTGATTGCATTTTCGTTAATGTTTATTGCCTTCGTAGTGCATTATATATTTGAATATGATGTCTATTTATTCACTTTTAGTATATGTCTGTCTGTATCTCAATTACTCAGTTACTAATTATGAACTCGTCAATCTTAGTTAACATTTACTATTGTTAAGCGGTGGAAGTTGCTTAAGGGTATGATTATATTAAACACAAAATAACCCTTCAATGAGACCACACTGTTTAAGCTATCTCCAAAATTATCAAAATATCCTAAATTCTAGTGATCCATACTTCATCATTCCGATGCAGCCCATAATGACTATCAATTTTCTTTACTATTTTTGTAACCCTTATGGTAAAACTTGTGTTGATTTATGTCGGATTGTCTTCATTGTAGCAATATATTTTTGAAAGCCATAAATAATCTTAATTAGTTTTACCCCGCTGATTATGATGATCCTACTCAGTATTCATTGATAATCTAGTTTTTCACTTGTGCAGACTGAATATCTCCTTAAATGTTACGTAATTTATTTTCATTCATTCGTTTATGAAAAGGTAAACCATTATTCAGAAAAAAATAAAATAAGAAAAGTTTTTCCATCAGAATTCTTTGAAATACACAAACAGGATATACATGTACGCTGATATGCAACAAAGAAATATAATCTGAATCAAAGAAATAGCTTAAAAAATCTCCAAACGTACACTTAAACTACACTACACAAAAATGACATGATATAGGTTAAGCTAGATATCTGTATGGTGTTATTACGGCATATTTGTTGGATAAGAATAATCTATACAAAGGAAGGAGGAAAAACGTTTTATTTGTAACATATATTAGCTCAAATTGTATTGTAATTGTATCTTACGCGGTTTAAGCATCTTATACATCCGCTCAAACACTAATGAATAATTAAGTTGTATAAAAAGTGAATGCAATTGACTTTCATCTTTGTTTAAAGACAGTTTAGAGGTTATAATTATACAATTTGCTTAATAGAATTTTAAAAAAGTCGAGGACTGATATAATTAAGGGATGAAAATTTGATAGATTTATGCTTTATATTATGTGAATATGTATACGATAATCTGCAGGGTAATTCAGACTGGACTCAATGGCCTCATTTAGGAACGAATTTACGGAAATAAAGAGACAACCTATATATAAACCTCCTTTAAATGTTATGACAGATACATCGGATCCGATCACTATCCGGAATCACAACTCTCACTTAGCTAACGGAAGTTTCTGGGTGATTTGGAATCAAAGCGAACAATGGCTTTGTCAATGACTGACTGGCCATGGGCTAGAGTAATTGCGGTAAGAGTATTTATGTTTTTTTTTATTATTAAGAAAATATATCAAACAAAACTAAAAGGTTTACACTTTTAAATAATAGTAATACATGTATAATACCAGCAAATTATGATGAAAATTGAAGTAAAAGTAATTAACTACATGCATCACATGAAAAAAGCATAACGTAAATCATTTACAGGGAGCCAAAGCAAATAAAACAATCAAATTGCTGCCTCCATGTGATTATACAGACAGCAGAGGCATAGACCGATTGGCTACATTCTCCGCACTGTCGAATAATTCTGTCATAAAGAAGATATCTGCCCTCCGGCTCGCGGCAAGTGGATGCATATTCAACGTTGAGGAGGATTTCGTTGAATGCACAGACTGTGGAAAAATAACTCTGTTGGCCAACGGTAAGGGTATTTCTAAAAAAAAAAAAATAGTTTTTAGAATTATTGTAGGAAGAACTTTTCTTTTTAAAATATTTGTCATCAACATAGATTGAGTGTTTTTGTGAAAAGAACTAGAAATATTTAATTTTATGAACCTTACTGATTATCCCTTTCAGATGGTATTGTTTAGAAAAAAAAACCGGGAAATCAAATAAGTGTTTACTATTTTTAGTTTCAGAGATCACGAACCTCTCTGAAATAAGGGCCTATCATACATGCAAGCCATTGTGTTGTGGGTTATCTGCCTACATCATGAAACAGGAGAATGAAGAACGGGAAGGAATCAGCAACGGTATTATATATCTTAAAAATGTTTGTAAAGCATTGGGAAAAACAAATTTTGTGATAAACATGAGGACATGTGTAAATCGAGTACATTGGAATTGAATGTATCGACGCAATATTGTAAAATTTTACTTGGCCCTTATTTCTTTATTAGATTTTGTGGTTTAAAATCTAAATATAAGCTAGTTAATGTAATTGTTTTATTAGCTGAAATGAATATGATGAAAATATGTTTTTTGAAAATATGATTTATTTTATATGTTGCATAAAACCGACCAGGTTAAACTGTTTTCCATGGAATGTTTTTTATTCCGCTTCAAAGACAGAAGTCTAATTTCATACATAAATTAGATTAAAACTAACAGTCACCTTTTTGTCAATAGTGTTATTATTTCTATTTTTTCCTTTCAGAACGGTCGAGCTATTCTGAACTTGTTGGGGTATATGGCATTGTACCTCGACAGTAAGCGAGGGGCATACTCAAAAGAGAACATATATATACCTATAGACTTATTTTGTTTGACAGTGTCAGGCAAAAATGTATGATGTACTATTTGTTGTAAGTCTTAATTCAAAGTAGTGTGATTTGTATTGTTGGTGTACTTAAAATAAAATCAGATGTACAACTCTCCTGTTTGACCAATTTTCACTTACATCTCACGCACGCACGCACGCATGGATGAACGCACCCACACAATATTTTTAAATTTACCGAGCTAAAAGCCCAAGTTAGCTTCTCTGAATACCTTTTGGCAGGCGTATGTTTGTCTGTATGTTAGTCTTTGTGTCCATGACTCTTTAAGGGGAAAATAATTAGGAAAAAAGGAACTTAGAGTCGAGTCTTCTTAAAATATTCTTGAGAACAAAATAACTTGTAATGCCTAAACATTAACATTATTTGTCGTATATATGGTATACCTAATTTTTGGGTCAGGAAAAGGCCCTAACATTGGTTCACAGTTCATAATAGAAAACAAATCTTTAATTTCCTTCGGTCAAACATAAATGCTATCATAATATGACAATCATATAGAGAAAAGTTAGTATAGGGAATTTTTAATTCAATCCTGTTAAAACCCTATAAGGCGTATACAGGTGTTTGTTATATGGAAACTATCTGAGGAAGTAAAAAGTAAGTAGCTTTTTTTCTTTTATTTTTATCATGTTTTTATTGATTCTAAAGGTGGGAGGAAGTTTAATGATGTTTCAAATTTTCTTGATTTTAGGGTTTATGTTATAAAGAAGGAATGAAATTGATGAATCATACACATACCACTATTGAAGGGACGTTTTGAAGTTATATACATGTATATTGCTAACATAATTATGAATGATCAATGCAATACTCTTATAACTTGTCTGGTCACTGTAATTTTAAAGTAAGAGAGAAATATCTGTACTCACTATTATTATCGGATGCAGGAGCGGCCGATCTATTTTTAGTTGTGTTAGAAAGTGCACATAGGGAAATGAGACGTTAATTTTCTTATCTCCATAGAATATTTTTTTTTAGGTTTTAACATTTGTAAAAGTCATGAATGAAAAATCTAAAAATTATTCAGTTTCAATTGAATATGTTATTTTCTTTTAAAAGTATAGTCTTTTAATGACTTTTATAAGATATTCCAGTCATTTTTGTGGTTAAAATAAATGTTCTCCAGAAGATGTAAAATAAATAATAATAATAATAAAATAAATAAATAATAAAACAAAATAAGAAAGCAACTTGTCATGCATATGAGATTTCAAATAACTCTTAAAATTTTTTTTCCGTAAACTAATATTTTACCTGCAGAACTTTGCCCTTACTTTGCTTATTTATTTAAAATGTTTTATCGGTTTTACCTCATCTTGTGAAAAAGATTATTGTTTTTTAGATAATTCTTACCATATGACATGTGGTGATAACGAAAGGTGTTCAAATTCAAAAGTCCAAAGGAAAATGACAACACTGGAGCAGAGCAAAAACATACTTTAAAAAATAGAGGTAGGATTCAGGTGCCATGGAGAAGTGAGCATCCTCTGCTGACCGGTCACATCCGCCGTGTGCTCTTTGTCGTAATTCGGAAAAACGATAATTTCATACTTATACTCGAACTCCGACTGAGTACAAAACAGGGGATTTTCTGAGTACGCTACGGAGCTTTCTCAAAATTGTACTCAAAACATTTAATCTAAATAAAATGTAGTGCAATTGTAACGTATTGTAATATTGATGTGTTTTACGCAATAACGTCAGCATAATTACATGTATATAATTTAAATGGAAAGTTTTTAGCATTCTAATAATGAAATATTTATATTTGCGGTAGATTTAAAAGTAAGGTAGAACTACAGCCAACATTATCAAAATATACTTTTAAATATTTAGCTTATTTAATTGATGTACAAATGAATGTACCCACAAAACAATTTCATTGTAATAGCTCGATTTATATTTGTGGTGAATTTAAAAGTAAGGTAGAACTACAACCAACATTACCAAAACATCTTTTAAATATTAAGCTTATTTAGTTAATGTACATATGAATGTGCCTACAAAATAATTTCATTGTAATAGCTCGATTTCCTAAGAATTCTCTATTGTGTCAAATGCGACCCATTCTCGCCTTCATTTCAAATCACGATTCATTGGACGATTCAGAGACACTTGCAAGGTCCCTTTTTGATTTTAGTTAAAATGCTGGTTAGTTCCTAACATCAATCAAAGTACTGATAGTACTGAAAAGCGCTAACCTAGCTTGGTTCTAATGAAAATTTACTTTGTGCAAGCTAAGATAGAAATAATCGATTTGATTTTTCTACATTTCAGCTTATGTATACTCACTATATTTCCTCATCACTGCGTTGCAGCCCCTGCATATTATGTACGTAAGCCCCTCACATTAGATTCACAATAGCCCAAACATTAGATTCACAATAGCCCATACATTAAATTCACAATAGCCCATGCAACTACGTGTGTAAACCCATAAAAGTGGTTCCCTAACCAGTTTAAATGATGTATTTTTCTGCTCATAGGGGCGGTTATTTGATGCACCGGACGTAGAAGTCTAACGACAATAAAGCGCTGAGCTATGCTTAGCGCTTAAAAAAGGGATACAGATTAGTAAAACACTCTCTATCACTTACTTATGCATCATTTATCATTTAATATGTTATATGCCACAAGCCTTGAGAAGGTGAAAATTTTATAGAGTAAGCGGTAAATATTTTAAAGAGGAGTTGGTGTGTTTGTGTATGTGTGTGTGGGGGTAGGGGGTGGGGCATTGGTTGAATCCCTCCTTTCTGTACATGTGGTACATCTATGTATTTTTTTCAAATGTCAAAGGACATTTGATGTAAACTTAAAAAAGAAAGATCGCAAATATTCAATTTTGTGTTTGCAATATTTTGAATTAAGTTGTACACCTATACCTTGCAATATTTGTAAATTATGATGTACACTTTTGGCTTTCTATGACCTTATATATTAGCTGCAGAGATGTGTTCTATTTCTGACGTAAGCCAGAACTTTTCTCGAAATTTTAATTTTCCTCTCGGAAGGTTGGGTTTCCCTCCCGAACCAACTAACAGTATTTAATTTTCTTCTTCCAATTATCATTCTGATCACAGAACCTCGCCGACCTATTGACCTCTTAAATTTATTTCATTCTTATTTAATTCAAAACATCAAGAACATAAACATGCCTAAATGTAAGTAAATACATCATTCAATTATAAACAATCGAAGTTAAGAAAGGTAGTTTTCGATGACCCCATATTCTTATGTCTTATATATAAGTGTCTTCCTATATTTTTTCTATGGTCATTAAACTTTAATTGTTGATTAAGAGGCACGGAAAAATGACATAGAATGAAACAAAACCCGTTTGATTTGCCTCAGATTGTACAGTCTGTCCCAAGATATTTGTACAGCACATTTGGACGATTTTTGCACATACCTGTGAAAAAAGTGCAATTGAAATCAATAAAAGGAAAAATATCCAAGATATCTTCATTGACACATCATTTTTCACTCTAAAAAATTCACAGGAACGAAAACAGATTTCTTACGGAGATTTATGATGGGAGATGTTTACAAATTTTCTCCATTCGGAAGTCGCTTGGAATACCTGGCACAATTTTTCAACGTTATCATCCGGATAGTTTCATCTCTTTTGCAATGTAAAATACCCTTAGACTTTTTAATTTTAGTCGTGTATTAAAACCTGACATGCTAGAGGGGGCGTTTCAAAGGAGAAATCTTAGGATTTTTTGAGTGAGAACTGGTAAGATTTTTATCTACAAAAACGGCTAACTTAATTCAAATCATATGTTTAGAATCAAGTTCACGGGCTTCCTGCTATTGGGGTTACGAGCTTGGGGAAAACACGAAACCGAAACCGAATGATCTGTCTCTATTATAAGAATGAAGACGATGTATAAAATCCTTATTAAGCTGTTTTTATGTCATGCTAATTGAACTATTTAGAAAACGTTCTAGTGTTGTATAGTTATGGTCCCCTCTCCAATAGCAATTAAAATAAGAGGGGAGTTCAATATATCGCGGCCATAATATTTTGAACCCCCTCTCCCATTGGAATTGGAAGTAGGAGGGGGTTCAATATATCGCGGCCATAATATTTTGAACCCCTTCTTCAATAGCAATAAAAATTGGAGGGGGGTTCAATATATCGTGTCATAATATATTGAACCCGGGGTTCAATATTTTATAGGGGGTTCAATATTTCGCAGCGATATATTGAACCATGGTTCATTATATCGCATGATATATTGAACCCGGGTTCAATATTTCGCGGCATCAAAATATTATATGACACCGGAAAGTCTGGCCATAAGGAAGTACATCAAGTAGCCACGGTTGTCATTTTGGCAAAAATTGTGTATTGAAGGGAAAATGTGAAAAAATTCAAATCAGTTGCACAATAACTGTGTTTTTAAAGAATGTTTTCTTTACAGATTTCAACAAAATATTTTTGTATAGGTTGTAAATGGTCAGTTATAACTTTAATTTCTGTTACGCCATCTTCCATTGATAACTGATGAGATACTTTAGAAGCAGTTCACAATAATGGACACTCAATTCATCCTTCATGATTGTATTATTCTCGACATTGCGATTATCAGAGTTTAATTACCTTATTTATGCTGGATTAATGTGGATTGCTTATTTAGTTTTTCTGTATTATCATCTTTGTTATTGTATACTATTCTATACTTTTATGTGTATATCTTCCTAATATTTGCTATCTAAAACATCTAGAACTTTCTTTGGGGGAACAATTATCACTAACGTTTACATTTCTTAATATTAGATGTGGATACATTAGCAGTGATTGGTTTTAGTTGGTTTTCTGGCGCAATATTCCAACACAAATTGTTTTCAATTAATGAAATTGAAAATCTAGTACAGACATACTCAAGTCTCTATTTTGTTTGATTGGAATTAATTAATTACCTTGGATTATTTTAAATAAAAAAGAAGTAAATTTTATACGATAACCTCGGTTGGTGTCAGTGTCCCTTCATATTTATTCTAGTTTTCGAAGATTTGAATCGACTGCTGTAGAATGGTCCGGCTTTTTAACGCTAAGCACTTCCAGAATTTTGTCATGATCAGTTTTGCGTTCATATATGTGACTAATATACTGAGTTTTCATTTGAGGTGTGTTACACTGATGCAGATTATGGGTATTATACTCGTTGTTTCCTCTGTTTGAGAATATTGATTAATTGAGAGTCTTGGGAGGATCCATGGATAGAACACGCCCGACACATTTGATAATTAGGTACAAAACAATAGACGTGAATTGTGTTTTGATAACAATTATAGTCTACTTTTTTTACCTGAGATTTACCTGTATTTTTCGAATGCATTTCAAAGAAAAGTTTGATGTATTATATACAAGTAACCTGTTGATGCCCTTTATTAAGATAAATAATTTAAAATATATTCATTCTTTAAACTGTTTCCTTTGAATTCATTTCAACGAAACAGTATTATTGTTTATCTCAGCTATTGAAATACACTAATCACTTTCTACTTGCACTTATGTATTATTTAAATTTTTGATGTTAAAACTGGAAACTTACACTTCATATGAAAAACATCTGGATATCTTCCAAAATCTTTTGTAAAATTGTTTATAATGAAAGTCACAGATTTTATTGCTGTTACCTAGGAGTTATATTTTTTACGCCAAACTCTTTTATACATAGCAAAAAATATTTTAATAGATAATCTAACAAGACTGTGTAAGGAATTATTACAAAATGAAGATTAATGTTTGATATGTTGTACAATTTAAACCTGAATTAATTGTTTTTACCAAAGAATTCCCGTGGCTTATATATATACAATAATTGTGGGGGTTTGAAAATTGTACAAAATATAAAAAATAACCGTTAAAATTCGTAACACATCACATTAACTTTTGACAAAAATGGGTATATTATATAAAATATTAACAAATCAAATTTTTATTTGCTTTTATATCTCTCGAGCAATGATACAAACTATAGCAATTTAGCTATCACTTTACCTGGAAAAATTTCCATGTTGCACACATTTTTCTATACTAGATTTTCGAATGCGTGCAAAACAGGAACAAATATAATAGTTCAAAGTGAGACAGAAGTCGTTTTTAAAGGGCGTTGATATGGTCAGTATTACCACATAACCATGGCTCGTTTGTCATTTTGTTTTGGCTAAAGAAATTTAGAGATATCAAAAATAAATCGTCACGGTGGAATGGCCACGGTGTCGTCGAGGAAAATGCTATTGTGTAGTGGTATGTTGAGCAAACAGTATTATTGGCTTTAAGCAGATGAAATATACATTGTCAAGTAAGTTTTGATCATTTAATGATGATATTCTAACAACAAAGTAATGTCTAATATTACGTTAAAAGACGATTGCACTATATTTATTAGTACTTGTAGTGAATCGTGTCCTCAATTACCTTAAAAGATTACATATGTATGAAACTGGAAAAGATAACTATAGGTAGAAAAGATATAATATGGGTACCCATTCCAATCAACTAGAGAGTGATATTTCAAATATGATATCACAATATCACAAGATATTATTGTAGCCATTGGTGTATCTGAGCGATATCAAAAAGATTCATGCTACATAAACAAAAGAATGTTAAGTATTTAAAGCATGGGTACAAGAAATCGTCTGAATGACTTTAAACGTTTTTTACATAAAAAAATATTCGTCTCCATTAGGACTGCAATGGAAAGTTGTATTAAGGTTTGAAATGTTAAAAGGATAGACCCACTCCAACGAAAAAAATACCCCAAATGATAAAACGACATACTAAAGGAAATAATGCGTACAGTGAATCACTAGTATGTCAGTAGGCTAGTAGGTTACTAGGTCATTGTAAACAAGGATGTAATTCTGTTTAAATATATCAAATATTATGTCACAAGCACCATATATATAACCTTCCGACTAATGTCACGTGATCCAGGCATATTTTATTTTGACCTTAGATGTCAAATAGGTAAGTAGTAGTTCTTTTAGTGTTCAATAGTTTCGTAGTTTATCTTCTTAAATTAATGTACACGTTGCATTTTGTTGGCAAATCGTTTAAAAGAATCGTTACAACAATTTCCTTGTGGTTTTACATATTTTAAAATCTAATTCCTGCTTGAAGATCATGATGGTGCTACTAATGCTTACGTATAAATAAACACGGGCGTAATTCGTTTTATCATTTAGAACCCATTCCAACCAACTAAAACGTGATATTTCAAATATGATATCACAATATCACAACGATATTAAAAAGATTCATGCTACATATACAAAAGAATGTCAAGTATTTAAAACATGGATCGGGAAATCTTCTGAATAACTATAAATGTTTTTTACCTAAAAATGTTCTTCTCCATAAGACCACTCTATACACGCGAAGCAGACGATTGCTATCCCAATACACAAACAGCTGATCATGATGTTTATTATGATGCAGACATTGCGCTCGTGGAGACAGTGGCAGAAGACAGTGATATTTCATGGAGGGACGACAGGAGAATAGTTGAACTGAAGCATATGGCTGACCAGATGTTTTGCAGTAAATGCTCTCACCCCCTTCATTTGTCACATATCGTGGACGAAAAGATCAGTGGCCTAGGAAGCTTCCTACATATCCAGTGCCCCAGTTCCCAGTGTCTATATATCAACACCGTAACCACAGGCAAAAGAAACCAGAAGGGTGTATTTGACATAAATAATAAAGCCACTATAGGTAAGTTTGATAAACTACGTAATTATATGTAAAACCATGCAATGTACGAAGTCAGACACTGCTATATGTTTAAATGACAATCCAATATATTGAAATGTTCATAGTTACATATTACATATTTCAGTTAATGAATTATCACTCAGTCATGAACATATGAATGTAAAAAGGATGAGAAAACCCAAACAATTCAAACTCTATTAGCCATGCTTTATAACACTGTATAATGACACTACACTCCTTCCTTCTCATGGCAGACACATACAATCTGGAGCAATAAATAACAAAAACTGCAGAACCTCTTTTTGTTGGCATTCAAGCTACATGTAGATTCATTTGATTTGAAAAATTGAAACATAATGGAAATTAAGTTATTTACATTAAACACAGCAAAGATTCACAAGTATTAATAATTATTGGTATATATATTTCACAGAATGAATGTTTGCATTCCATTTGACTTGTTTGAAAGATACATAGTATTACATTACTATTGGGGCTCTTGCATCTTATAGTTGGCACAAAGGACTATGTGTGGTATGGTCAAATATCTGCCCCCAATTTTAACCAATTTTTAAATAGTATCGTATAAAAATCAAATCGTCATAAATCAATGTACAGTGGACGCCAATCACTTTAATCTTGATTTTAGTCATCATTGCTCATTCGCTCTTTATTTATGACGTCACCTAAATGAACTAATTCCCGCAAATTTGCAAACAAATGAAAATATTCTCATTTTTGCTTTATATTTTGCATTCGGAAGTATAGAGCGCAGGTCTGCTCAAGTACAAATTTAACATATGTTTTTCTTCAGATAATTATACACATTATACTAAAACATGGTACTTGAGCAAGCCTGCGCTCGATGTTTCCCAGTCGAAAAACCATTGGAAAACACCCATATTTTGCTACATCAATTTATCAAAATAAGACAATATTCATGACATCATTTCTACATTATGACGTCACTGTGGTATTAAACTTTTACACCCTTATTTTTTATATTATTTTAACTATCTTCCACCCTATTCTTAAAGCTCTTTATAAAACTTTAATTCTTGGGGAGAAAAATGCATAATAACGCACATAGTCCTTTGCTAGCCAAGGGGTCAGGCCATTAATATTGGGAAAATTTACAACAATTTGGGGGAAAATGGGGAAACGTCATATTTTGGTTTCCTTGTTTTTTAGATATTTACTTTTGCAATGTATAGATATGTTGGTTTTTCGACAGTCAAGAGTAATAGCTGTTATTTCTGTCATGTTACTTGTTGTTTCATCTGAAGCTTCCTTAATTTTAGTACCATTTTTTATAAAGATATTTGTTCTGATAAATATCAGTTATAAAATATTTCACTATCTCTTCTTATTTTAGCCATGATTCACTCTAGAATGGGCCCAACCCACTTGCAGAATTTTTTTTTAGCTGCATGCAACATCCCACCATCAAACCAATCAACAATCATAAGGCGAGAAAAGGAAATGTCCAAATCCTTATTAAGTCAGGTAAAACAATAATGATTTAGATTGTATTATTTTAGGGTTTTTTATCGAGAAATCTTAGAATTAGATATATTAGCAGTCACAGTGGTTAATTCATCAATATTTGCTGAATAACGATTTTCGTGGATTTTTTGTTAAGTTTATCCATGAAATTAAATGTGATTTTCACTTTATCCACGAAAACTGATACCCTTCTATATTAATGAAACCACAGTACCAAAATTGCTGTAAATCTAATAGATAATTATGATAATGATTTTGGTTGGTTTCCCCTTGAGAGAACATTTTTTTTCTAATCATATAGCCGTATGTCTATCCATTTGAGTTTTATAATCTTTGATCTGCCAAAACTAATAATATTTTTTTGACTTGAAGTGTTGTATGGAAAGTTTAAATTAATTGTTTAACAATCATACAAATTTGTTTACTCAACAAACAATTTTTGATAAATTTATGCATCCTAGCAGGTAAAAAAAAGATTTCATTTTAAATTTTTTTTTACAGGACATAATTAAACCATACTATTCATGTTTTAAGGCAAAACAGTCATGTGATAGAGCGAAAGATGAAGAGAAAAACAGCACAGAGAGCACCAGCATGGAAGCAAGCCTTGACGCAGCATGGCAGTCACATGGATCTGGATGTCAGTATAACAGTAATACAGGTAAATTGTTTATTTTTATGATGATATTCAACTTAATGAACAGAATTGATGTTTTTATGTGTTATGTATTTATGTGTTCAATTTTTTTTTAGTTTATATAACCAATGGTATAGAGCACACACACACATACACACGCACGCACGCACGCACGCACGCAGGCACACACCCTCTCTCTCTCTCTCTCTCTCTCTCTCTCTCTCTCTCTCTCTCTCTCTCTCTCTCTCTCTCTCTCTCTCCAAAATTATATATGGTATCAAGTATAGCTGTTAATGAATTTTGGTTTAGTTTTTAAATTCTCTTTTTATTATTTTACAGGCCATAGTAGCATGATAGGGCCAAATATAGACAAAGTGATAGACTTTGATTATCGAACACGGTTATGCAGCATTTGTACTCATCATTTTTCGAGAGGAGAGACAGTTCCACCACATGTCTGCAACAGTAATTGGGGAGGTAAGTAGTAAGTTATTCCTGTACATGTCATATCTGTAAATGATTAGAAGATAAAACTTTACTTGTCTGTGACCTGAAAATATGTCTTGACCCTGAGCTTTGGTCTTTTATAAAAGTTCACTGTGCAAAATATTGCGGATACATTTGAAATTGTATCTAAGAATACACCATCTTTTATGTTTTATTGATTGTAGTTTCCTTTATTTATTTTTACAAGCATTTTACTACATTATGTAGTTCTATCATTTAGAAGTCCATACAACCTGAATGCCTCGATAGGAAAGCAACCGACCGTAACTATCTCTCTTTTCTTTTAGAATTAATTGTTACACAATCTAAATAAAAAGGAGCTGGTGGAGGTTTGATTTTGATTAGGTTGTACATGCTACTGACTAACACCTACGTAATTTAATTGAACTGTATGGAATACAACCATGTTTGTACCAAAAATTTTCATTTCAGAAAAGAAAACAAAAAAGAGAGTTTTCCCTACATTTGCGTGAAGGAAACACATATGGAAGCAACACAGAGACTGCTGTTGAGGTGGATATTGAGAGCATTCCAGGTAAATAAAAAGATAAGTGCCACACTTCTACATGCACTATATCATAAATGAATTCACATGATGTACCGTTAGTCATTCTTGATGATGTGTCAGTGAAAGGCCAAAAAAAGCCACAAATTTTGGAATGCATGGATCAAAGTTCTCAAAACCTCACACATAAAGCATATTAAAATAGACCTAAAATAATTAATATATTTTAAAAATAGCAAAACATTTTCACACCTTTCCAGGTACTTTTAGAATTCTATTTATAATAAATATATTTTGAAGATTGGTCAGTAGATGCACAGCTTCGTGACACATTTTCATTTATACAATTTCGTTCCAGGTAAACTAGATCCAAAGAAGGGAGAGTGTATCATGTTTGATATCGAAACAACTGGTTTAAGTCGGGACAGTGACATCGTTCAGCTCTCTGCATTTGATGGCAACACAGAATTTAATGTCTTTATACGACCAAATCAGCCAATCAGCAAAAATGCTACCGCAATATCTGGTATTACCTTCTCATTCGAAAAAAAACATTGTCTATTACAATGAAAGAGAAGTGGAATCAACGGATTTGAGATTAGGTTTATTGAAATTTTTGGAATATCTCCCAAGTCATGCCAACCCTATACTTGTAGGTCACAATATAATGTCATATGACATTCTCGTCCTTTGTCATAAATTACATGAATGCAGCATGCTTTTCGAATTCATTCAGTGTGTTTACGGATGTGCAGATACACTTAAACTTGCACATAAACTGTACAAGAAAGAAGATTAGGGAACTACAAACAGTCTAACTTAGTGAACATTTTGCTAGGGAAATGTTACGTTGCACATAATTCTCTAGAGAATGTCAAAATTCTGCATGAACTATTCACAAAAAAGTTGACCTGCCATTCTGAGGATTTCTTTCCTTTCCATATTCATATCCTGCAGAAATCTTTCAAAACTATGGTGGAAAAGAAGGCAATGTCAGCCGCAACATCCAGAAAGATTGCAGGGTCTGGTCTAGGATTTCGGCATATCATGCTTGCTCATAAGCGGGATGAGCTTAGTGGTGTTAAAACTCTTTTAGGAGAGCATGGTATAAAAGGAAAAGTTGTGTCTAAAATAGTTCAGTATTTTAAGGCTCATGAAGAGTGACCAGATTTTTATGTCTTTGTATCCAAAGGTTGAGGAGGTGAGCTCTTTTTATCACCTGATGTCTGTCTTCTGCCCATTGGTCTGTCCAACCATCTGTAAACTTTTCACTCTTTGATTTCTTCTTTAGAATCACTATACCAATTGTTAAAACCATAATTCCCAGGCAATACTGGGGCTCCATAAGAGGTTCAAATAAGTACCGGTATATTGTAAAATTTCTTTTCAAGAAATTCAGTGCTGCTTCAATTTGTGAAATTAGTTATTATGCAAAACATTGTCACATACATATTGCAGATTCTAGAAGAGTTTCTGTTGTTCAGGTAATTATGTGGCCCATTGGCCTCCACATAAATTCTGCTCTTTTTTTTTATATCTGAAATCCACTATGGCATATATAACATATATTAGTTTTCTATTGTTGAATGTTGTACAAGTATTCTGTAAAACTATTTATCTCCATTAAATGTAAATATATATACTCTTTTACATTATTTTGCAGATCAAATTGTACATACATCAGAGATGTGCATCTTACATGGATTTTGATATTTGTGAAAAAAAATACAAGTTGTTGGACTTTTTTTGGCTTAACATTGCATATAGTATACCCCTATGGTACAAATAACTGTTACCACATTTTTCAAGATAGGAAGTTTTTGTTTATCAGATCATGTGTGCATTAATCAAATATGTGTATATTTGTGGATTTGGATTTTTTGATAACTTTTGAGAAAAATACATTTTCTTGCAAAATATTGCATAGAGAGTACCTCATTTCTCTGGATAAGTAGTCTTTATCAATTCAGGGTAGACATGTAAATGGATTATGGATATGTGTTCACACAAAAACCCAGTTTGCTGTCACACTAACAGCTTTTCCCTTGTTGTATTAATTAATTGGTAATGTGACAATTTTTTTTTTAATTTAATTTTTTATGTTAGATAACGTTTAGGTTACATGTACACATGTCAAAATGACCTTTTTGCACTTACCGTACTAGTATATAACCTTCCATATCATACACAGAAATGGAATATGTTTGAAATACTATGTATCATTTAAAATTGATTAGACAACCAGCAATGTCAGACCAAAGATTTATCATACGTATTTTAGGGGAAAATTAATTTAACCTACATTGAATATGTAGGGTAGGAGTCATGTCTAGTGGCATAAATCGACTCTGTGGTCATAACAGTTGAACCAAACTTAACAATAATCATATGAAATTTGACGAATTAAGAGTTTATTATAACATTAAACTATAGTGCTGCTATCGTGAAAGTTGACAATCCTATCCTATCCTATCCTACATCCTGTATCCTGTCCTATCCTGCAAATAAGCTCTATCCTCTCCTATCCTATCCCATACCATCCATATATAGGAATTAAAGTTAAATGAAACGAAATTTGAAAAAAAAAATGATTTTATCAACTAATGTAGTACTCAAAATAATTAATAAAAAGATAAAACCGAAAATTCTTAGAACGGGATAACTTATTTACCTGTGTAACGGTAAAATTAAATCGTACGCAGATTGTACACAACAGGTAAGCGATTAGATTTTTGTTTTTTATAAGATTTATGTATTAAAAACAGATAGATAACTTCAATGTATTTATTGAACTAGATGTTTAAACACACATTTTCATCATTTTGTTTTCCTTATAACATAATAACCGAGTGAAATTATCGGTAATCGGCCGATTCGTTCGGCAATAAATGTAAACACGATCTGAACATCATAATTTCTTTAGGAATCATTAATACGATCGCATTTGTAGTGTGATCATTTGGAAATGTTTAAAAAAAATAAATTTATAGTTAGCGAACATTTATTAATTTGATCTGTTCAGTTTAATATCGGAGAGAAATATACGGCCCTGCTACATGTATCAGGCTTCGAAAAATTTATACGAATCGTGAAAAGTACACTCAAACAATGTCTATTTCTTCTGTATACCTTTATTTAATTACATGCCGAATTCTTCATCCATGAATTCAATTGAGCTTTTAACATTTTATAGACTTTAAATGAAGTAAAGAAATATATTATATAGCAATCATTGTGTGACATCGAATTCTCACAGTAACTCCATACATACGTACGAACTGACAAACATGTAGCGCCGACTAGCGCGCATCAATATTACCACTGTTTTGTTACTATAATACATTTATAATCATTCTTAAATATTTTTAACTTGTAAAACAAATTAAATTGACATTGTAAATGCATTGTTACGTTAATGTTCGTTTTGCAAAATCATTCTGAAATTTATACTCGAATCTGAATGGCTACAGGATGCAGGATAGGATAGGATAGGATAGGATAGGATAGGATAGGATAGGATAGAACTTAACTTTTATATTTCTATCATGTTTCGTGCATCCTGCATCCTATCCTATCCTATCCTAGTCAACTTTCAGGATGGCAGCACTGTACATTTCCCTTGAATGTTCATTTATTTTGATTGTCAACTCATGTATTGGTTCATATGAGCAAAATGCATTAAAAAGTATGAAAATTGAGGGGAGGGGGTACAAGTAGTGTGATGTTGTGTAAAAAGTAACTTGAATGTCCCACTTGTTCGTTTGTATTTATGTTACTACAGAAATGTTTTATAACATTTATTAAAATTAAGAAGTTTGATTATGGTTATTAAATTTTTGCGGATAAAAATAAAATGCCTCAGGACTATAAAATTTTGTTCAAATTATGATGAGTACCTATTATACAAGGCAGTGGCATTGTAATTAGTATGATTAATTTTGAATGAAAGTTTATATATTTATTCACTATGAATGGTATTAACTGATATTTGATGGTTATTGTTTATTTTCGTAATTTATTAATTTTCTACCTGGCGTATCTAATCTTAACCCAATTAAAATAAAATACTGGAAAAAGTGTGTTTGCTATGACAACCATACCGCCCTTTAATCAACGATTATTATAGTTGAAATTTTATCAAAATGTTACTACTGATATAAGGTATAACATATATAAAAAAAGAGAAAAAATAATTGGATAGAATTTTTTCGAGGACCCTTGCAATCATCTCCTTAAAGGAAATCATGTGTACTGTGAATCACGAGTATGTCAGTAGGCTAGTAGGTTACTAGGTTATTGTACACCATGATGGATGTAATTCTGTTTAAATATATCAAATATTATGTCACAAGCACCATATATATAACCTTACGACTAATGTCACGTGATCCAGGCATATTTTATTTTGACCTTAGTTGTCAAATTAGGTAAGTAGTAGTTCTTTTAGTTTTTGATGGTTTTGTAGCTTATCTTCTTAAACTAAAGGTACACATTGCATTTTGTTGTCAAATCGTTTAAAAGATCGTTTTCATGTACAATACATTTTCTTGCGGTTTAATAAAGTTTAAAATCTGATTTCGTCTTAAAGATCATGGGATAATGCTAGTAATGCTAACGTGTAAATAAACAATTGCATACTTTGTTTTATCATTTAGCAAAAGGCAAAGGATCCACAAGGGTCATCTGAGTATAACGTCGTGTCAAATGACCCTTGCGGATCGATAGTCGTTTGTTATATATTAACATTCAGTGTAAATTTCCCCTTATGTTTGCATTAGAAATCTGCGACGTTCAATTTTCTATGAATACACTTTGATAATTCATGCGCCATGTGCACAAATATAAACGTCTTCACGTGTTTTGAGTTTATTCATTTTTGTAAGATTAAATGAAACGTTCAATCTTACATAACCAATTTGATATGTTTTTTTGAAAAATAATCATTAAATTATATCTACTCCTTCATAAAAAAGATTTTTCTCTACAAAGTTTCTGGCACTATATTTTTAGTCGCGGAAGCGAACCAAATAACATGTTAATATGGCTGTTCCATGTATGTTTTATCCGTGATGAGAGCGTATACAATGGCTTTACAAGGAGAATACACATATATTTCATAAAAATAGATATCAGTATGAATATAAATATAAGCATTCAATGTTTATTTTTGGATGTCGTCGGTTCTGTAACACACCAAGCGATGCAGGGAAATTGAATACCGCGCGTTAGCAAAAATAAGCATTCAATGCTTAAGTGGATAAAACATAAACCATTTATAGCACACTGTCCTGGGCATTTTTTAATTAATCATGATGCAACAATTGATAGTTATCTTATAAGAATGGCAGATCTGCACGATATTTGATATGTTGAACAATTTAGAAACATAATTTTTCTAAAGTGATAGTCAAAATTACTCAGATTAATTCTACATAATCAATTATGGAATGAGGTTCATTTCGCTTGTAAAATGCTGTCCTATAGTCCCAATAATTTTTTACACCCCCCCCCAAAAAAAAAAGAACATTAAGAGAGTATAAATGCATTTTCACAAGATATTTATAATGGACAACCCTGCATCAAAACAATATTCAAGCGTTAATAATTAAGACTTTTTGGCAGAGAATAGCCTTGTCCATCATAAGCATGCATTCAATATATTTGATAAATGCCGTTAAAAAGAGAAACAATTTCGGGAGTGGGAGAAAAAAATACTTCTTAGAAAAATTCATAATGATATATAACATCAATAGAGCTCCGTTATAAGACTATATATCTTGGGTCATATAGCTCACCACACCAATGTACGTAGTTCGGATGCTAGACGTCCATCAGCTGAGGACCATATTTTTAAGATGAAACAAACTGATTTATTTAATTAAATGCCTATTTTTACATAAATGTATTCAATGGCGTTGTACACATAGAAACAAGAAAGAAAAAAATTACATATTTACAAATAAAGATGATGGTTTAGAATTTAAAATTTACTTTTAAAATCGTCAATTAATTTTGACTGCTTAATATGAATAGGTAGTTCATTCCATAGGTTTGGTTCAATAGTACTAAAACTTCTGTCACTAAAACGTTTTCTTCACTAAAAAGGAACAGTGTAACAGCTTTCAGAATTTCTGGAAGAACGTAATTTATGATTTATTGTTTGTACTCCGGAGCTTGATCTACTAAACAGTTGTTCATGTATGTTAAAATTTTAAATGATATTCTGCGTTTGATAGGTAGCAAATGTTAGGTTTTCATCTTCATAAGCACCCAAGTATCGTATGCATTTCACAGTTTTGATTTCATTTTTGTTAATCTTTATTGCCTTCGTAGTGCATTATATATTTGAATATGATGGCTACTTATTCACTAGTACTTTTAGTATATGTCTGTCTGTCTCTCAATTACTCAGTTAACAATTATGAACTCGTTAATTTTAGTTAACATTTACTATTGTTAAGCTGGTGGAAGTTGCTTAAGGGTATGAGTATATTAAACACAAAATAACCCTTCACTGTGACCACACTGTTAAAGCTATCTCCAAAATTATCAAAATATTCTTAAATTCTAGTGATCCATACTTTATCATTCCGATGAAGCCATTAATGACTATCACTTTTCTTTTGATTTTTCACAGTAGTTTTCATTGTTTATAATGCGTGACTAAGATTTCATGTGAAACTTTGATTGTGAAAGTGTGGTTGTAAAAATGCTAATACATAGAATTAAGAAACACTTAAAAAGTATATTTCTGATAAATAATTATGATTAAACAAAGCAAAGGATTGCAATCGATTTCGTTTATTAGCTTATGAAGATTTGAAACTGACCTAGAAAGAATGTCGACGTTCTCCAAGTTGAAAGATTATGGTCACGCATAAAATTCCGTCGTTCGCCTTGCAGCAATTGGATGTGTGTATAACGCCGAGGAGCTTGCTTTTGAATGCACTGGGTGTGCAAAAGTAACCATGTTGAACAATGGCATAATTAAAATGATTGATGATATTTGCAACGTATATTGGGAGACAAATGCATGGCAAACATTATATAAAGCTATAAAATGAATGTAAGACAACATGTATTCACTTAAGATTGTTTGATTTATCTTTATATTTTCATAAAATCCATCCATTTCTTTTAGTTCCTCTAATCAAAACTCTGTATGACATTATAACATACCATCAGCAGTCATGTTGTGTGGTATGGGCATACATCGAGAAACAGGAGAAAGAAATAAGTGAAGGAATGATAAACCTTCATGAGCTGACATGATTCCACAAACGTTCTCATCAAAGGCATTGGTATATTTCATCTTATGGGTTGTCTTTTAAATATAGGAAGAATATAATTGCTAGAGGTTGAAAGACGTTAATGGAATTTTAAATGATACGGTGAAGACATTTATGCGATGTAGTGAAATATAATAATTTTGAATAATTTCAGTTGTCGATTACCAATTTATAAAATACTTAAACTTTGTTGTTAGATCTAATTGAAGATACTTGTTAGTTTTATTACTTTGTTTATATATTGGAGAGGTATTTTGCATTTCTTTGTCCTTTTGTGACAGAATGAAAAAACTTTTAAGTCCAGAAAATGAGAAGGCTCTCTGAGGATTCTGTATACAGGATTGTTTTCGCCCCGTGTAAGTATCGCCCTTCTACACTTAACAGTTTCGTCCCATCTTGAATTCGCCCAGATACAGTTGTGTTTAGATATATATGATATGAGACATTAGAATTCGCACAGTCTCAAATTACTTTGGTGACGACGAGGGCTAAGGGGGCGAAAATAACCGGGGGCGAATATTTCTCTGTACACAGCACATTAAGATACTTTTCCTACAACTGGATTTCATCTGATTTATGTATTAGATTGCATACTATAAATTAAAAACTGACATATATTCATAAATGTTTAGATATATTGTCTTTTTATTTCAGAAATGCCTAGTTATGATTAGCTTGTTCAGATGTATAGCATTGGTCGACGTTAAAAAACCAAGTGACTCGACGTATTTGAAAAAAGTATGAAATATATTGGATTATATTGCTGTGAATTTGTTTGATGTGTTTGACGTTGCATGCACTGATTTCAACAATAAATTTGATATTTATCTATGTGACAATAGCGTAACTTTTTGTGACTTATTTTATACAACAGTACATAGAAAGATAAAGATAGCAATGCTTTTTAGCTCACCTTGTTAAAAAAGGGGGTGCATCTTTAAAAATCTTCTTTTCGAGAACCACCTCACCAGAACCACCATATATACAAAAGCTTGTATATATGGTGAAAATTCTAAATTGTAAAAATCATGACCCCTGGACCAAATCTGGGTCCCGAGGCGCGGTTCAAAGTTTAACATAGAAATACATAGGAAAACTGTTTAAAAATATTCTTCTCAAGAATCACTGCACCAGAAATGCTAATATCTACAGAAAGGCTTGTATATATAGTGAAGATTCTAAAAATCTTGAACCTCTGGACCAAAACTTAGACCCCAGGCGGGGTTCAAAGTTTAACATATATAGGAAAATGTTTAAAAATCTTCTCAAGAACTAAAATGCAACAGTTTTGGATATACTATGCATAAATCCTTGGCTGTTGTAAATTCTAAATTGTTAAAATCATGTCCGCGAGACTAATACTGGGGCACCAAGAGGGGTCAATGTTTAACATAGATACATGTATATATATTTAGAAAACATGTTTAAAATCTTCGTCTCAAGAACTACAATGTTACAGTTTGTGATATTACCATGCAAGGATCCTCAAATGGAGAAGATTCTAAATTTTAAAACCGTGACCCCAGGACCAACACTGGTGCCCCAGAAGGGGTTCAAAGTTTAACATAGAAGTATATAGGGAAAGTGTTTAAAAATCTTCTTCTCAAGAACTACAATGCTACAGTTTGTGGGATTACTATGCAAGCATCCTCCAATTGTGAAGATTCTAAATTGTGGAAGCCGTGACCCAAAGATTAATACTACGGCCGCAGAAGGGATTCAAAATCTAACATAAAAGTATATATGGAAAGTGTTTTAAAATCTTCTCAAGAACTACAATGCTACAGTTTGTGAGATTACTATGTAAGCATCCTCAAATTGTGAAGATTCTAAATTGTGGAAGCGTAACCCCAAGACTAATACTGGGACACCAAGAGGGGTTCAAAATTTAACACAGATATAAGAGGTTTAAAGTTAACATAGAAATTTAAATATATAGGGAAAATCTTCTCAATAACTATAGTGCAACAGTTTGTGGGATTACTATGCAAACATCCGTGGCTATTGTAAATTCTAAATTGGTAAAATCGTGACCCCCGGACTATTACTGGTGCTCCAAGAAGGGTTCAAAGTTTTACATAGAAGTAAATAGGGAAAATGTTTAAAAACTCTTCTCCTTGAGAACTACAATGCTACAATTTGTGAGATTACCATGCATGCACCAAATGATAATGTAGATTCAATTTTTTTTTTTTAAGTTTGTTAATGCTTAAAGAATTACCTTGGTTTTGTTTTAACAATTTACAAAGAAGAAAGTGAACGTTGATTCAATTACGATTATCAATATTTTAAAAAATAATTTAGTATTTTCCTTAAAGTTTAAGACAAGGCTATCAATTCTTTGGTAATTATCTGGTTGTTATGATGCCGAAATATTTATATTTTGAATGTAATATGGCGTTCTTTTGCGTTTGGAAAATTAGCATGTGCACTGATTATGTGAGATAAATCTTAGCTAAAAAAAAATGGGTTTACTTTTTATAATGATCGATGTGAATAAAAATTTGCTATGAGATAAAGAGGATAGATAATTAAATTGTTAGATAAAGAGCGCGCATTGGTATTCTTTATACCCGTATTTTCTAAAGAAAGTTCGAGAATATTGTTTTTACATGTACCCTGGTCCGTCTGTCCCTCTGTCCGTCACGTTTTACTTTCTCAAACTGCTTTTACATTTTATAAACCAGCGAACTGAACTCTTGGAGTTTGATTTGAGGTGTCATGTTGTTTTGTAAATAGGTTTAAAAAATTATCTGGTAGTCCTGGGGTCAAATTATAGGTAAAATGACTTTTTTCCACAAAAAAACCTGGATCTTTGGATTCATCTTACATTTTCAACAGTAGACAAATCATCTCTTGGGATATGTTTTGGGAATTCCTATTGTTGCGCAATAGGGTTTAAAAAATTTTGTCCTGGGAGTCATCAAGGGGCTGAAAATTTTTTAACATAAAGTCTGGTTTCAAAAAACGTCACCATTTTTTTGCAGCAGCCAAATGATCTACTAGAATATGATTGGGTTGTCATGTTGATGTGAAATCAGATTTCAGAATTTTTTTTTATTACATGGATCGATGGGAATAAAAAAAAATGACGTTTTCTTTTGCAAAAACTAAATATAGTCCCTTATTCCTATTCCAGGGGAAACTTCATAATGTCCTGAACCAGACTTAAAACTTGCGATGGAGACTGGGGATTTGTGGAAAATTGAGACTTTGAACTACTCTCTTATTTGTTCTGAATTGTTAGAACTATTGCTTGTCTGAGACCTTTTAAGATTTTTTTCATGAGACAGAGTATAAGTATCAAATATGAATGCTTCCTCTTCAAGAGTTCTCAGATTCTTATCTTCAAGATGTGTTTTCAAATATTGAGGAACACATTCCTTAAACTCTTCTATCAGGATGACTGAACGCAAATTATCAACAGTTTTATCAAGTTTGTTAGATCTACGAGGGTCAATTAAACAATACGAAGACAATATGGCTGTCTATCATATATTTTTCATGATAGTCATAACTAAGAGATTGATTTAAGCAACAAAACCTATTTTATTGATATACAAAGTTTCATTCTATTTGATGAAAAGGTATTTTTGTTACCCGACTTTAAAAACAACATGTATTGTCACCACGGCGCACGGTAACGTTAAAAAATGAAGTCAAGAGGACACACGCACAGTTAATAGAAATACCCAATCTTCATATCACCCTGAGTCTTTAGTGCTTTTCACCATACAATTGAAATCGGCACTTGATCACTTGACATCTAATCTGTTCAGATTTGTTCGAGAATCAATCATAAGTTAGTTCCTTGAGGTGTTCAATTTTATACAGCATGTCTCTTCGTTTACTGTAAGAAAAACCCTTTACGTCAGATGACGTTGTTTCTTCTTTTGATCAAATATTTACAGATATTCTACTCTCTTTCAGACTGTTTTATGTTCAAAATACAATTACCACCACCCAAAAAAAATGTAATACAGTTAAACACAAACGTGCAAATAATTTTTGACTTATTTTTTCCACCATTGAACATCTTCATAGTTTGTATCGGCTTTTTCCCGAGTTAAATTCATACTGTTTATACTTTTCTTTGCGCTGTGACGTCCGGCGACGTCAATGTTTTAGTCAATTTTACAGAGGACTATCTGTCTTTAGTTACCGATATCTGTTCAACAAAACTATATTCCGTCGTTTTTTGGTACATATAATATCATGACAATTCTTAATTCAAGGTTTCAATATTATTTGGTTTTAAGCCCAATTGGTAGATATATTATTTTTAACATAATATGGTTTATTGTTGAGATAAAGCAAATTTTGACCGTGCGCCGTGACCTCATTTTTGCAGGATTAGATTCTAAATAATTCCTAGAAATAAAGGAATATATGAATTTGTTGGATTTTTGAAACAATTGCTAAATTATGTCTATTAAATTTAATAATGATATGACGTTAAGTAACGTCGTTATGGCATAAGTCTTCGTATTTTTTGATTGACCCTCGTAAACTAGTGCTTAAATAAATCCTCTTTCTCTCGTGAAAATTCAACAAATGTTTGATTATCAAACTTTTTTATATTTTCTGAAATTTTGTCTCTAATTTTCGGGTACGAATTCGTATGCTTTTAATATCGCTGCCCTGATCTCTTTTTTCTATGCTACTAAAGTTAAAAGAAATCGCTCGTTGAAACAATGAAACCACAGTAACAGTGGGAATAAAAGTTTCACAGGCACCGTTTAGCAATAAATTATAGAAATTGTAGTGAATATCTCATAGGTATATAGGTAATATTAGTAATACACGATATCATAAATAGATAGATAACTAGAGCCGTGTTCGTTGCAAAGCAACGAAGAGGTCTTCCGTTGCAGCTTCGAGTCGAGAAAGGATTGTCAAACAGTCTGATAAAAAGCACCCCCTTTTCCTTGCACTTGTCAGGGCCTGACAGGTATTGATTGGAGGTCATCTTCACACGACCATTACTTCTGACCAATCAGAGCTTTAGAAAATCAATAGGAACTCTTCAAAGGAGACAGACAAATTAATTCATGTCCATTTATATGTAACCTCCAGAATAAGTATAGAAGATATGCACCTAAACATTAAACATATAAAGGTATGCCTTTGGTAAGTAAGAGTATATTTAGATTGTTGCAAATGTGAAGGTCTTGTAAAGATGACCTGTTGTCGATACTATCAGACCCTGACGAGTATTAGAAGAGGGATGGTTTTAATCAGATTAGACTCTCAATATGATAATAGTACGTTCCGAAAATCGAAAACGAGACTCAATTTCAAAGTATTTTTTTTTATACCAGGCAAGTTCCCCGTTTAACTTACTTCATGTTTACATCAGGTTAGGATAATTTGTAAAAAAAAACAAAAAAAAAAAACCCCCATCATATATGTACATGTATATAATTATTCCGAACACAAACACAAAATGATAAATACGTTTATGTACAACTGATTACACGATACAAACTGTACCTAGCCTTATATCAAAGTGTAATCAACACAGATTCCACTGCGCTAATGCATGAAACAAACAGTGTTATGTCTGATAAACATACTTACAGCTCTACTGCTTACTAAGGGAATAATTTATGTAAAGGGCAGTGTTAAAATTAAACAACTGAAATGAACACAAATTGTAAATAAACGATGACGCCTTCTCCCGCCTTAGGGTGCGCTATACGAGAGGTGCCCAGCAGGAGGGACAACTCTCCGTATATCGTTTGGCCATACAGCCACTCAGCATCGTTTTTGCTAGGGGGAACATATTCATCCGAAATCTTGACAAGCAAATCTTCAAAGTCCTAATCCATGGTGGTGGTAGTGGAGGGGAAGCTGTGAGGCAGCTGTATCTTCTATTGTTTAATATGCTTTTGTTTTAAATTTGCGAAAAAAATTTTGCTTTCTCCTTAGAAGTGTGTGTGAGTGAGTGAGGGGGGGGGGGGGGGGGGGGACAATGCCCCAAAATCCAATTTTCTAAATGTTAATTTAAAGAAAATTTTGGTTGCGAGGAAGGGGGGAAGCAGTGCTCCCACTGGATCAATTAGAGGTACTGTGAGCAAGCTAACAAATGATACCCCCGCTAAGAAAAAATCATAACTCAAGTATTTCTCTACTAGAAAATAATTGATGCTTCTATTTCTTATTGTGACACTGAACTTGCGCAAATGACCAAAGCTCAAGTCAGAACATATTTACAGGTCACAGGCAATCTTTGTGTCAAATTTTAGCTTCTGATCATTTCTGTTAAGATTATGAAATTTTTCTTCCACTGACCTTTAATTTGCCAAAATGACCTTGGGACAAATCATTGCACACCCTTAGGTTGTAAGCCATCTTTGTGTGAATTAGAACCTTCAATGTTTTTCCATAAAAGATATATAGACCAGACACGAATTTTGCACTTTTCCAGTCAGTTTCCTTGATCTTGTCCAAAAGATCTTGGGTCAAGGTCATGACACACCCTCAGGTCATTATCAATCTTTGTATGAAGTAAGAACTTCCAATGTTTATGCATAAGAAACTAGGATATGGACAGGAGACGGATTTTGCGTTTTTCCTGCCAATGACCTTGCCCAAATGACCTTGTATCAAGGTCATTACAGACCGTCAGGTCATAAGCAATATTTGTGTGAAGTAATAACTTCCAATGTGATTCCTATATACCCCCCAGAATTCGTTTGCGGGGGTATAAAAATCCTTTTCGCCACTTTAGTGCGGCACAAAGAACGACCTATGTTTTACTATCATTTCTATCAAATCACAAATACATGTACATATATTTACATTCAGTGTATATTTCCCCTTATGTTTGCATTGAAAATCTGCGAGGTTCAATTTTCTATGAATACACTTTGAAAATTCATGCGCCATGTGCACAAATATAAATGTCTTCACGTGTTTTGATTATATAATTTTATTTTTGTAAGATTAAATGAAACGTTTGATCTTACATAACCAATTTGATGTGTACTTTTGAAAAATAATCTATAAATTATATCTATTCCATAAAAAATTGGAGTTTTCTCTACAGAGTTTCTGGCACTACATTTTTAGTCGCGGAACCGAACTAAATAAGATGTTAATATGGCTGTCCCATGTATGTTTCATATCCCTGACTAAGAGCGTATATATTGGCTTTACAGCAACAATACACATATATTTCATACAAATAGACATCAGGATGAATATAAATATAAGCATTGAATGCTTATTTTTGAATGTCGTCGGTCCTATGACACACCAAGCGGTGCAGACAAATTATCATACCGCGCATTATAAGCATTCAATGCTTAGGTATATGTTCTAGTTATTCATATTTTGTACTGTTTAAATATACATGTATTGACCAATGCATTGTATGTACATTTGCACTCGGAACCCACGAGTTTTCTATCCGTAACACTACCTTAAAAGCAGTATAACGGATAGGAAACCCGTGGGTTCTGATGATGTCTCCTTATTGACATTTGACAATTTGCATCACTACATGATTTCCAAGTGATAAGGTATCAAAGCTTTTGAAAAGTTAAGATACTGAATTTCTACAGTTCTAAGTTTGAGGTAAAAAAAACCAAAAAAACACTCTTTTATATAATGAAACAAAAACAAAAATACCTTAATGGACTCATACACTTAAATAAGAAGAGGAGCAAAAGCCATAAAGACATTATTTCTTTTGTTCTAGATTATTTCTGAGTTAACAAGCTACAAGTTTACAATCTCCTATTTTGTCATGCCAGATGTAAAAATTAAATATTCTGCTTGGTTTTCAGTCAATTAAGTTGCATTACTATCTCATGCTACACAGCTTCAATAAAATGTTTTTAATCATTGTGCATATAAAAATAAATAAAATCCCCAAGAACACATATTTATCTCACTTAAGTGTAACTTTAAGAAGTGCATATATTTTTTGGGAGGAAAATATGTCGCTATATTATTGTTTGTAAGCCAAGTGAACAATGGTCTTTCAAAGAAATAAGAAAACTCTCGACACTTGCAGTACTCTGATGATTTCTATGGCGACCGACTACATTGCATCATATAATCGTATTTCCTAACTTCTAATCCAGAGAACCAATTTTATTTAAGCTCTATGACTTAAAACTTTTAACTTATAATATTTATTTTATTCTGTTCATAACTATAGAAGTTTAGGGTGTTCAACAGTTTAATTTATTAGCCCCATTCTCAGATTATGATCTCGCACCTTTAACGTGAATTAAGATGACTGACTTCGAGTTAGACTAGATATCTAATTGTTTAACAATTGACCACTGCAGTGAAAGCACCCTTCTAAGTGTTTACTCAATTACATATCAATTGATGATCTGCAGCCATAAATAACCTGGGGCTATATATGTTCTGAGCTGTGTGCGCTGAAGCGACACGAGATTTTTGGTCGCATGTGGAATAGAATAACACAGGCTGATCGTATAAACGAACGGGTGGGAAAATTTTACACACAATAGGTCACCAAAAATTGATATTCGCCACATTTGGATTCCTTTTCGCCAGTTTTGAAAAAAAAGTCAGCATGAGCACTTAGCAGAGGTGGTCAACACAGCAATGAGTTCGTTTTCACAATAAAACAAACGGCCATGTAGAAGTAGTACAAAAGTGATTATGTGATTGCTAGAATCAAAACAAAACTTGTTTAAAACTCATGTGAATATTCTTTTAAAAAATCACCCAATCCCTCAATTCCGGACATTTCTTTTATCGTGCCAGCACCTACCGCGTACGTGTAACATTGTAACACGGAACTTCGATTTTAATTTGATTTAATTTTTTTTTTGACTGCCTTGAACGCTCGGAGAATATTTTATTTTTTTAATTCATTTTACTTTGAACACCCTGCTAAATAATGCATCCATTTTTGATTTGGTCAAGCCCGTTAGAGGCCGAGGTTTTTAACCGGTCGGTTTACTTCAGATGTTCAGGTGTGAAGCCCCGATGGAAACATGCTCGCTTGTGTATATTGTCTATATGCACGGGTGTTAAAATGCTCTCAACAGAGTTTTTCCGATGATCTAGAAAATTATTGTATTTATATAATTATGTACTAGGAAAAACAAATCAAATGTCAATCGTTGAAATGAATATCGGCATGAATAACCGCCAGCGACATGAGCAAAATCTTTCGTTTGTTACGGGATTTACTGAAAAATTATGCAATATACGATCATAGTACCGTACTCAAATACTAATGCAACTTTTATGCAACATACATTTGTATAACTTCTCCGATCATCTGCTACAGTGCACAATAATTCTACCAGCTGCACATTTACCAGAGTTAATTGTCTGTACCTGTTTCTCTTCCGGTTTCGGCTCGGGAAATTTCTCAAAGAAATGTGATAACTAACGTTTTAAATCGTAGACGCAATATTTCATTTATTTATAAAATTATTTAATCTCAATTATTCCCAAACATCTTTAATTAGAAAAGAAATTTTTCATAGATGATCGGCGCCACGTGATTTAGATAAACTATAGATCAGCGCGTTTGGTGTGGTACATAACCATGCAAGTACGAGTAAATTTTTACTTCATATCTGTCAATTTCCAAGAGTAAAAAAATTAATATGTCGAGGGTAGTTTCTTCGTCAAGGTATGCATTAAAAGACAAAAATCAATTGCACGATCATCGCGAGCGCCAAACATGGAAAACACAGGACGAGTAAACGAATGTCAATCATGCATTTTCTATCATCCAATCTGAGGCCTCGATTCAGTTGATTGACAGGGGTTCACTGACCAGATAAATTTGAAGGCGGATCTTATTTTCTCGGTCTTTAAAGGTTTAATCTTTGTGGGTTTTTGTGCTGATCCTAAACATTATTTGTACAGTTTTTAGAACTTTTTAGTCTTACTAAACCAACATGATCTATAACTGACGATGCTTCTGATTTGGAATAATATATTTTTATTAAATTTCAGAACGGTTTCTTAATTTACATTCTATCGTACTAAGACGAAGAAACTTCTATAACATAAGATTAAAACAGATGAGTTCTTGTGTTTGCGGCTAAAAACCCATATATGAAGACGCGAATCCTGTGTATTAGATAACCGCTGACCGCTAGGTAGTCCAGCCGCAACCGATCTCCTCGGCCGCGGGCGAGGGATATGTGAACCAAGGATAATTTAGAAAGCTAGCAGTATTATTAAATGACTTTAATATATTACAATAAGTTATTTTTTTTTTACATAAATACCAACCATTGATTTATGTGTGATGTTGCTTCTAATTGGGAATTACATTGCTTTTATTAATTAACAGCACGATTTCTTAATTAACATTCTATCGTTTAATTCAATTTAAGAAGAATAAACTTTTATATGTTATCAAAATTAAAACAATTCTATGTGTTTGCGGCTAAATACACCCATATATGAAGACGCGAATCTTGTGTATTAGATAATCGCTGACAGCTGGGTAGTCCAGCCGCGACCGATCTCCTTGGCCGCGGGCGAGGGATAGGTTACGTAATGGTATACACACACAGCTCAGATCCCAGAAAGAATTCAAATGCATGCAGTATAATACCTAATATGTATAACAAAGAGTTTTTTTAAATCCGTAATTTGTGTCTTACTAAAAAAGAATGTTTATATTTTGTGTTTATTGTTTTTATAGGATTTTTCACTCTAAAAACTTCACAAAAGTGGCTTAAAATCCTCACATAAAAGCATATATACTGTAAAAAAAAAAACCTTTTTAATGAATTAAAGCATCCTGTATAAACAGGTACACTTTCTGTGATAACTTTATGTCAGTTGTACGCTCAAAGACTTTTCGTTAACTTGCCAAATGAAAACAGGTACATGTTAACAAGTAAAGCTTTTTACACTCATATTACGCAATACCCTAACAAAATAACATTGTAACGACATTGATAAGATCCCAATGAACAACTTTTCCTACGACAGCCATATCGAAATCTTAACCGTTTTTGAGTTATAAAGCAAAAGGTTTCAAGGGCTGTTGGCCCCTTATTTAAGGGGCCAGCCCTTTTTCAATAGTGTCAAATGAAAGCCCTTGAAATTCTGCACAACTTTTATTCTACATGTCTTTACAAAATATTTTTTGTTTAAAAGATACAAAGGAAAATATGTGTAAATTTTCGCACTTTTTGGAATCCCGTTTTTTACCCCCTACCTTTTTCTAAATAAAAAACGAAATCCCAAAACAAAAACCGATGTGCACAACTTCAATGCCTCTATTATTCAAATTCGTTGGATTCCCATTCCCTGCTATTATAGTCTCGGAGCCTTTGTCTGGAAACCAAAGGCCCTTAAAAATTTTCAAAGGGGAATAACTCGTTAACGGAAGAGGAATTTTTAAGTTTATGATATGTTTTAGATAGTGTTTTGTAAAGTCTACAAGCCCTGAAAATTTGAGCAAAAACCGTTTAGAAATGAGCAAGATATAAAGCTTCAAAGTTCGCGTCTAGGAAAAAAAAAAAAAAAAAAGAAAAATAAGAATAATCTTAACCAGCACAATAATAGAAAGGTCTTCCGTTGGAAACGGAAGACCTTAATAACGATTGAATAATTTTATCATTTTAAAGGGACTTCGACACAATTATATGTCAAAATTTAATTTTAAATTTGTATGCTAAACATGATTTTCTTGCCCATTTTAAATGATTGACCAAAATTTAAACGCTAGAAGTCAAGTTATAAGAAAGATACAGAGGTAAGAATTTACTGTTATATATTTACATCTACCGAGTATAATTCCCGGAATTTCTTATGGAAAATTATAGTTAATTTATAGCTCTATAGAGACAGCCAGACTGAAATCTACATGCCCCGTTTATCGATTGGTCGAAACCTACAGCGACCTAAGAAAAATCACGGACTGCACGAAATAATCATGATGATATCAGACTCAAATTCCCATAGGAAACGATTTGGCTGTTTCCTTTAGTTTACGTACTGATATACATAAACAGTAATTTAGTGAATTTTACTTACTTTTTACAATTAATCTATTAACGCGGGTTGTGTATTATTTCTTCAATGTCGCCACCTTCATATCCTGCATGAATCACCAAAGAAAGCATTTTATTGTTTAAGTAAACAAAGCTCGAGTTATATATTTGTTTACAGATAATTTAAAGTATGGAATTACAATTTCGTTGACAAACTGACTCGTGGCTAACAAGGTAAACTGATTCAATGTGTTCTTAAATAATATTTTCAACATCAGTTAGCAATATTTGATTGAAACTTATACCAATAAACATGTGTAAATAATAACATGGCTCGAGCTTTGTTGACAAAACAAATAATGTCAAATTCTTGCTTATAATTCAATATTTGACTTTTGAATTTTGACAAAACATTAAATATACCTGTATTATATATTTTAAACATTAAAAATGGAAAAATAAATTTAAAAATATGAGCTGAAATCGTGTGCAAGTTCCTATAAGTCCGATAGTTTCTTTTAATTGTTCCAACTATAAATAATACTCTTTAAATTCCAGCCACTTGTTTAGTAACGAAAAAATGGGAGCTATTTATCATATTTTATATCGATGTACAATTTCTGACAAGCTGTGTTGCCAATATGGTATCATTATTGCAATGAGTAAATAATATTGACATTGACCTTGATGGTTTACTGTAGTCCACAAATTAGTTCAGCAAAAAATTAATTGAAAAAGGTACTTTCCGTCGGTTTCAAGCAACGGGTTGCTATAACAAGGAATAAACGCAATTTTTTTAAAAAGAAAGCTGCATACACGACAAGCTCGAGAGTACTTTCATTATAGAAGACCTTTTCAAAAATTTGACATGATTACTCCCAGTTTGGACTCATTTACTATATTGGTAAGTAAAAAGTCTGAATTTGACATCATTGCGTTATGTCCTACTTAAACATTCACGTATGGACGGGATCTCCAATGCTTTAGATGAACTCATCGATGGGAATCAATTCAAAATATTAAAAAAAATAAAGTGATATACTTAAATCGTATATTCTAGAAAGGATATAACGAAGAAAAAAAAATACCAAACCCATACACACTAGTTGTTTTACAGGCTGAGGTGTACGCACATACAGTTAGTAAGACACACAAGCTGCACCCTTTTAAGATCAGGATCTGGTAAATGAAAGGAGTCTACATGTTCATGAATTTCAGGATATAAATTCTTTCAATGATGCTTCAGAACAATAGCTTTGTTTAACAGGATTTACCGGGGATTAAACTTTTGGCAAATATAACGAAAAATCATGTTTTTAACTTTCAATGTCTACGTATTATAGAGGAAATAAATAACAAATTTAGAGTTTAGTCCATTTTTGACTGATGAAATATATCTGGAATGCCTACAGTCTCCAAAAACGACATTAAAAAAGCTTTAGTTTCTCCTTTAAAATGATGTCCAATTGAATATAGTTATTAGGATTACTTATCCCATGATTAAATATAGATACCAAGAAGCTGTTTCATTTTCTACATAATTTCCTTAAAGCCGTAAAGCGCGAAAAAAGATTTTTAAACACATCAATGATTAGGTCAAAATGGCTCTAGCACAAAAAGACACGTTGGAATCATTTACTACATCTTGATCTTAAGTTTTTTTAAATAACCCAATTGACCAAAAAAACGGGGTTAATGAAACAACACACCCCGCTTCGGTGATTAAGTTCCTCCTGTTAATATTTCTGACTGTATGAATATATCTATTCTTTAACCAAACCGATGACTTTGTTTAAAAATAATAAAACATCAACTAGAGCCGAACTCGTTGCAAGCAACGAGGAGGTCTTCCGTTACAGCTTCAAGTCAAGATAGGATTGTCGATCAGTCTTCATAAAACCATACCCCTTCTCCTTACACTTGTCAGGATCTGACAGGTATTGAAAGGAGGTCATCTTCACACGAACATAACTTCTGACCAATATGTAACCTCCAACTGCAGAGTATTGAAGAGTTACACCTCTCATATAACAGATAAAGGCAAGTATGTGATAAATTGGGGTTATATTTCGATTGTATGCAAAGGTAGAGGTCATGTGAAGATGACCTCTTATCGATATCTATCAGACCAGACCCTGACGAGTGTAAGGAGAAAGGGATGGTTTTCATCAGACTGGATTGTCAATATGATAATAGTAAGTTCAGAAAATCGAAAACGAGACTCACTTTCATAGTATTATTTTCATACCAGGCGAATTCTCCGTTTAACTTGCGTCAAGGCCATATCAATATATACTTATAAATTAACACATTTCGTCAATAAACTACAAAATGTCTGCACCAGAGTAATTGCTTACAACTTTAGTATTTCATCACATGTCAGTTGATGTCCATAAGCTATAATTGAATTTTACCTAATAAGTAATTATTGAGAAATAAATTTAAAACCATCTTTCATTTTCGATAAACCAACCCGATATAGCAAAAATGAGAGTAAGGTGGTGGACACGCTTTGGCGGATCCAAGTCAGTGGGAGTTTGCATCAAAATATATGCTTGAAATTAAATGATATTGAATGATTACGTAAAGAGTGAAATTTGGCGAAAAGACCTAAAAACAAAATTTAGAAAAGAGAAACGACGCACTGCACAGCCACTCCCTGCTTTGAAATAAATGAAAAAGTTTGCAGAATTTTTGTCCAGTCATGCAGCTGCAACAAAAAGAATAAAGGCCATATACGTATCATATTTTAATATGTTTCAAGTGTTAATTCCCGCGCTTGCGCGGGATATTAACCAGATGACGATTTCTTAAAAACACACATCATAAATGTATGTGTATTTGATTATTCCGACCAGAAAATCAAAACGATTAATACGTTTATGTACAACTGATGACAGGATACAAACTAAGACTATAACATAGTGTAATCAACATAAAATCCACTGCGCTGATTCATGGAAAACAGTGTTTTAATGTTTCATAAACACTTCGATTCCCTGTACTCATACTTACCTCTACCGCTAAGACATGGAATAGTTTATTTAAAGTGCAGTCTTAAAATTAAAAGATTGAAACTATATACACAAACTGTAAATAGACGAGGACGCCTTCTCCCAACTGAGGGCGCGCTATACGAGAGGTGCCCAGTGGGAGGGATAACTCTCCGTATAATTTTAGGCCATGCAGGCAATCAGCATCATTTTTGAAAGGATGAGCATAATTGATCGAAAATCTTAACAAGCAAATAAAAGGATAGATTCTCAAATCTTCAAAATCTTAATCCGTGGGGGAGGTACATGTAGGGGTTGTGAAGCAACTCTAACTTCTATTTATTTTAATATCATTTCGTTTTAAATATGCCAATATTTTTCTTTACCTTCATTTAAAAAGTGTGTGTAGAGTGGGGATGTGTCAATGTCCCAAAATTTAATTTTCTAAATGTAAATTTCAGGGAAATTTTGGTTGCAAGAAAAATTCGGTAGGGGGGGGTGCAGAGTCCCCACCGGATCAAAAATCCTTTATGGCACTTTAGTGCAGCACGAAGAAAGACCTATGTTTTACAATTATTTCTATCATATCACATATACATGTCACTAACTTGTTTTACATGTATGTATATTTGCACTCTCCTCATTGACATATGCCTATTTGTATCACTAAATGATTTCTACATAAATATACTAAAATTCTACAGAATGAGGTTAGATAGAACAAAAACAATTTTCGAATAATGAAACAAAAAATTATGGATTCATACACATAAATAAGAAGATGGAGTGAAAGTCACAAAGACATTATTTCTTCTGTTCTTGACTATTTCAGAGTGACTACAAATTTACAATCTCCCATTTTGACAAGCAAGATCAGTGTAAAAATAAAATATTCTGCTCGGTTTTAAGTCGATTTAGTGTAACTCTGAGAAGTGCATAATTATATTTTTGGGAGGCAAATATGTCGCTATTCTGTTAAGTCAAGTGAATTATGTTCCACGGTGTTTCAAAAAAATAAGAAAACCGTCTACAATTGCAGTACTCTGATGATTTCTATGGCCACCGGCTGCATTGCATAACGTATTTCATAACTTCTAAACATGAGAACAAATACATGTGTAATTATGATAAATTTAAGATCTTTCACTTAAACCTTTACATTTATATTTAAACAATTGATCACTGCAGTGAAAACACCCTTCCAGGTGTTTTTAAATTACATAATTACCTGGGGCTATCAATGTCCAGGGCTGTGTGCACTAAAGCGACACGAGATTTTCGGTCGCACGGCCGGGGTGGTTGAGTTAGCACAGACACAAACAAATCGCAAAGTGAAACACATTAGGAGGAGCTGTAACACACAATGAGTCGCCAAAAATTGCACAGGAATGAGTTTGTTTTTACAATGAAGCAAACGATCATACAGAAGAGCTACAAATGTGATCAAGTGACCGCTAGAATTAAAACAAAACTTGTTTAAAACTTCATGTGAATATTTTTAGAAATAATCACTGAATCCCTCAATTCCGCACAATTCTTTTATCGTGCCAGCACCTACCGCATACATGTAATAATGTAGCATGGCACTTTAATTTTAATTTGATTTGATTTGAACGCTGAACACTTAATGAACGTTTGATTTTTTTTTAATTCTCTTTTACTTTGTACACCCTGCTAAATTTTTTTACAACTCTTATGAAAACTTCTTTAAATTTACTTTCTACACGATTTTGTGTTGGTCGAATATTAATTCCCAAGTTTCAGCATTAATAAACGGAAATAAATGGCTAAATATATTAATCTTATGTTGAAACACAAGTTGATTTTACATGTACCGGTCAAAATCTCGGCGTTGTATTGTATTTAATCTTTTAAATATAAAATTGGCCTTAATTGCATATTTAGATTCGGAATGATGGCTTACTTTTATTTCATTGATAGTCAAGTTTCTATCTGATTTTATGCACCATCGTTTAAACCAATGCTAAATCAACTGTACAAGTAAGATAAATTTATCGTTTCGTCTTAAACTAATGTAGTTAAATTAAAACTAAAACAAACAATTTAATAGTGGTGTTTGTACAAATTATCAATAAACATGCACGTGTGATAAGGTAGAAGCACAAGAAACTACCGCGGATCACTTGTCCACTCGCGCGGGATCTCCTCGTATATGTCCGAGGGATGATAATCATTTAAAGGTTTCATCTTTGTGGGGTTTTTGTGTTGATCTTAAACATTAAACATTATTTGTACAATTCAAGAATATTTACGACTTACAAACCCACCTTGATCTACAGTCAGTTCATGCATATCTTTTACAACATAAACCATAGCATAGCATAGCATTGAAATCTTATAGCATAGCATTGGAATCGCATACCATAGCATTGGAATCTCATACCATAGCATACAATCTCATAGAATCTCATTCGTCATAGCATACCATAACATACCATAGCATAGCATAGAACATGATTTTAACTTGGTTTTAAATGTTTTTATTTAAAAGAATAAATGTTCACATTGCAGATTAGTAGTAAACTTTGGCTTCTTATCATTTTACTTCGAAATATGTGGAATTCTTCTGTGTATGGAAGGCGTTTTTGTTCAAATCTCATAGCATACCATAGCATAGCATAGCATACCATATCATTAGGCCCTTTATTTCAATTTCACATAGCATAGCATACAAATCTCATAGCATTGCATTGAAATCTCATAGCATATCATTAAAATCGCATACCATAGCATAGCATGAAATTGTAAAAGATATGCATGAAATGACTGTATGTCTGACGATGCTTCTGATTTGGAATAATATCACTTTTACTATTTTTCAGAACGCTTTCTTTATTTACACTCTATCGTTTAATTAAATCAATTGAATATGAATAAACTTTTATGGCATACAACTTAAACAGTTCTTGTGTTTGCTGTTGAAATAAACACATATATGTAAGGCGCGAATCGTGTGTATTAGATAACCGCTGACCGCTAGGTAGTCCAGCCGCGACCGATCTTCAAGGCCGCGGGCGAGAGATAGGTTACGTAATGGTACACACACACACAGCTCAGATCCTGATAGATTTCAAATGCATGCAGTATGATAACTAAAATGTATTACATAGACGTTTTTTTTTAATCCGTAATTTAAGTTTTACTAGAAAGGAAAAAGAATGTTTATATTTTCTGTTTCTCGTTTTTAAAGGATTGTTCACTATAAGAAACTAACAAAATATGACTTATAGTCCTCACATAAAAGCATGTACACTCAAAAAAATTGTTAACTTATGAATTAAGGCATCCCGTATAAACCGGTATACTTTCTGTGATAACTTTATGTCATTTGTATGCACAAAGACTTACGTTAACTTTGCCAAATTTCCGCGAGTACTGGTCTACATGTATTACTTTTTACCCTCATAATATGCAATACCCGAACACAGAAACAGTTTTATGAGATTAATAAGATCACAAACAACATTTTTTGCAGCGACGCCCATTTCGAAAAAATTACCGTTTTAAAGTTATAAAGCAAAGACTTTTAAGACCCTAGACCCCTAATTGAAGGGGCTAGTCCCTTTTGTATGGTATCAAATGAAAGCCCTTACTATTTTGCACAATTTTTGTTCTATATGTGTTTAAAAAATGTTTACAACTAAAAAGTTATGGAGCAAAGATATAAGCAAAATTTAACATTTTTTGAAACATAAATTTCGATGCGATTTTTTAAGTAGTATACGTGGGTTAATCAGACATATAAAACTGGGAGCACAACGATCAAGATGTCTACATTAAAGATATGTAAATTAAAACTGCTTGCTACGTACCAACTCGGAGCCTTTGCGGGTACACGAAACCCACTAAAAAAAATAATCAAAGGGGAATAACTCAAAACCGGAAGTAGCGATTTCACAATATTTTGTGCTATAGTGAGCTATTGACATTTCCAATAGACTCTCAACATTTGAATGAAATCTGATGACAAACAAGCGAGATATTAAGGTTTAAAGAAAGGTCTAGAAGAAAAAGAAGAATAAAAATAACAATGAAGAATTTCCAACAGAATCAGTACAAGGTCTTCCGTTGGAAACGGAAGACCTTAATAAGAAACCTGAAAAAGAAACAATAGAATAATAGTAGGGTCTTCCGCTGAAGACGGAAGACCCTAATAATAATAGCGAAAAAGAGATCGAACGAAAACAATAAGGTCTTCCGTTGGAAACGGAAGACCTTAAAAATAATAATGAAGAATTTCCAACAGAATCAGCACAATTATTACTTAATTATTACTTACATTCTACCAAGGTAGACACTAGGCAACAGCTTATAACGATGCCACCTCCCTCCCCCCTTTCACATGTCAATCAAGGCTATCTATTTTTAAATAAGGATTACACACAAACAATCTTGATTCATCCCATCCATTTTCTTTTATTATTGATTTAGAAATTCACACACTAAACATGTATTGCGGCATAACGTCAGACAATTAGGGAACAAATGTTGATCCAAAGAAATGAAGATATTTTCTCTCATTCTCTTTCTGCATTGCATTCACAATGTTCTTGCATATTTTTAGAAAAGTTTATTTGATTAAGCTTTACAAAGAAGGTGAACGAGTTACACAGCAAGACTTTATTATTTTACATAGTTTGGATAAATGGTAAACCAACCCTTTAATGTGTGCTATTATTGATTTCTTTTTTTTTTAAATTACAAACACATTAAAGTATGAGGTTTCACGTATATCCAGTTTGACATCTCGGCGACATGTGTCTGCAAAGAAATATATCCACAGTATTTAAACTTAAGCACGCAACCAGGCAAAAAAGCCTGTTATTTCAATTTCCACACAACGCATTGTTATTAAACGAAAAACAATGAAATCCGTGTGCATAGTGAATTGGTTATATCTAGTAATTCTATATTTTCAAAGGTAGGTACGGTGAATAAGCTATATACCTACATTAAAAGCTACCGTTTGAGACCCTTAAATTTAATAGTATTTTGGTATATATCTTCATTCCTCATATCCGGTTGCCTGTCAGGATATAACTTCAGTTTTGAGCTCTTCTCCAGAACCAATAAGTATTTGTCAATCAAACTTGGCATAAAGCATCCTTCGTTAAAAGGCTTAAGATATTAAATTAAAACTGTACATATTTATTCATTTAACTAAAGTGAGCACAATTTATTTATATTTGTATTTGGATAGGCACTTCTTTCACAGGTACTTGAATTTTTATTAAAAATCGTCCAAATCGTGCTGCATAAATATATTGGGACATATTTTAGTAATACATTGTATCTATCAGTATATATATATATATATATATATATATATATATATATATATATATATATATATATATATATATATATATATATATATATATCTGCTTGGGTAAAAAAAAGTTATGTGGGCATTGATTCAAAGTATTCTTGAAATTTGGAAGTAGTTGAAATCCAAGGAGAAAATATATATTAATTTTCGATGCTCTCTCTTCGGTTACTAGCTATTATGTGGAGAGTTCGTTTTCTAATGTGCTATAAATAAGATGTTTGCTGTATTCGAATACCCCACGCTACATAAAAATATCATTTACAATTTATACAATCAATATAAAATTGTTTTGAAATAACTCGATTGTATTGAAACAAAAGAAGCACAACCCTTTTGTAAATGGCATAATCTACTATTAATCCAGGTAAAATTGTATTATTTTTTTTTTCAAAGCTAACTTTGTTAAATGAACAACACACCTTCATTTGTAACATATTCATTACTTTATACCTATTTTAAACACAAAATTACGATAAAAGATATAGAAATAAGTAAACTTTGAACAAATTTAACTTTATGCAGGTACTCAATTTTCACTCATTTTTACTTTAGAACGGAGACGTCAGGATGTGAACCTGAAATAAAATCGATCCCTTGCAATACATACACGACGATCTCCACTTTAAAGACGAAATCGGTAGCATGTGGCAAAGGATTTTGGTGGTGGGAACCAAAGATAAAATATTGCATAAACTATATGACAGAGTAAGAAAGAAAGAGTTGTTCATATTAAAATACACCTCTATTCAATCAAATTTTAACAAAATTAAAAAAGAAAACCAATTGTTATTTTTTTTATTTAAATGACGTTGATATTTACATTAAGATATTTTTTTTCAAGCAAACAGCTATATTATTGTCAAAATTGCCTTTCAAATTTTTTTTTTGTAGATATATTGAAAAGGTAAACAAGAATACATGTCAGAAAAAAGGTAAGGTGATTTTAATCCATGATTTATGTGAATGTATTAATTTGTCGCATCTCTTGTAAAAAAGATGTTATATATTAGCATAGAAGAATAAATGAAAACAAACGTTATGCATGTAAATCTATATTTATAAATTAAGACATTTCACCAATAAACTACGAAGCGCCTGTGCCAGAGTAACTGCTTATACCTTTGGTATTTCAACATGTGTGATATGATGTCCGTAAGGTATAAATGAATTTTACCTGATAAATAATTACTCAGAAATAAATTAAAAACCTACTTTCATTTTCGATAAACCAGTTTGAAATAGAAAAAAATGAGAGTAAGGTGATGGACATGCTTTGGCGGATCCAAGTCAATTGGGGTTAGCATTAAAATATATCCTTGCAATGAAATAATATTGAATGATTACTTAAACAGTGAATATATTTATTAGGATCTTACTTAGATTATACATAGAAGTTAAGATTTGACAAATGCTGAATAAATGAAATAAGGCAATTTGTTTCTTGAATGCACGATTTTAGTTTTGATAGTTATAAGCTTGGGAAGCGCGACCCCTCTCGAGAGAATGGAATAGAATTTACCAGAACGGGGTAACCAAGAACGGGGTTTGACTAATTAACGTAATGGCGAAAAGTGTAGGAAGGGTTCATCATGTATCGCAGGCAGATATTCATACCTTGGATAGGACATCTTTGGTTAATACAAAAACGTTAATAAATAAAATGAAACATTTTGATGCGATTTTAGTTTTGATCTAATTTATTTTCCACAACGGCGTGCCCAGGAACGCGGTTTGAATATTGTTTGACAATTGGTTTTGTTTTTCAAATCAGTCTTTTATCCGAAATTCTCATTTTGGACTGCGATAAAAATTGTAGTGAAATTTGACCTAAAGATTTACAATTTAGAGATATGAATTCCTAAATACCCGCTCACTGGTTTAAAAAAAAATCATTGTTATCATTTTCCACTCAGCTGCAACAAAAAGAATTAAGGCCATGTAGATGTATATATCATCCAATGCAGCTTATATTTTTCACCCCTCAGCTAAATATCTAGCTTTGCATTTCTTTTTTGTTTCAATTTTAAATAATATGTTAAGAAAACAATTAAGAAAAAAATCAGTATATACGAAAATGAAAAATTTAAATAATTATATGGTTCATTTTAGCATTGTGTCATTAATGTGTAAAGTGTTAATTCAGGTCCGCGTTTACGCGGGATATCGTCTAGTATTTTTAAAAAGAATCTAAAAACAACAGAAAATATCACAGGGAAAATCAAATCATGTCCTTTTGTTTGTCGGAATTGAAAGCTCATTTTGTTCGCTGTAAGTCTGGATGGTAGTGCGTTAGTGAACTTCTTACATTTTTTATACTTGACAGACATCACTTTTTGTTAAAGATATTTTTAGTTTGTTTAGAAGAAGAGCCAGGCTCCTTTCAAATTAGATTCATGAAATATAATCAAGTTTGTTAAAATTGACTAAATTGTGAATGCCAGGGGTATGAAATAAGCCCTTGCTTGAGTTTAAATAAAATTTTAAGAAAACAAATCAAAAGGGAGGTTTGATTTATGTAATGAATATAGGAGAGAACAATAATAAACAAACAAAAGTCTATCAATACTATAAATCAGACTGTCAGAAAGTATGACAAGGGTGTATTCATATGTATGTGTATGTGTTGGGGTGTTGTCCTAATGTTACAAAAGAAAAAAGAAAGAAAAACATCTTCAGCAAATGAAGGCAATGATTCATTGCACTGATTTCTAAGCATAAACTGATTCTTAATAGTTCTAAAAATTTTATATAGGTAATAAATACAAGGTGCATAAGCTTGAGGTGTTTATTTGGTAGATAACAGGGACATGTATTTTGAAAAATATGTAGAGGTCAGGATGATGTTTTAAAAAAGTTCCAGTTAGCAAATAAAAACTTACCAAATAAATAAATAAAAAAAAAACGTCAAAATATTGGTTTCATGATTTTTATATGGTGTGAACTTACTTAATATTTCATAAATTTATGCACTCGTCTGTACCACGCGTTCATATATGCGAATACATTATTTACATCTATTATTTACAACGTATGAATTTCTGAACGCTAAATGTTCTATTGACTTTTGAGATTTCGGCAATAAACAATGTTAATTGATATGCAAACCAGATGTGCTCGTTCTATGTTATTTCTTCATATACATGTCGTTCATTGTACTAAAGCTTACCGGTTATATTTACTTTATTCATTTGAAGCAGAGTAACACTAGTCTTATGAGATCTAGTTGCGAGCAAAGAGTTGGTCTTCCGTTCGATTTCTAATAAGATGCGATGAGATGAGATTTTGACTGAATTTTGAATCTGTCTGATGTCATGTTAACTCGATTTAAATGAGTTTAAAAATTCCGAAAATCCTATAAATCATCCAATGATTTCGAAAAAGATTTCACTTGACGCAGAAATGCAAAAGCATTACAGATATCATATTTTAAAATCGGTCTCAGATCATTTTAACATGATTTAAATGAGTTTACAATTAAAAAAAAAAATTAAATTTCATCCAATCAATTCGCGAAAGATGTCATAAGACGCAGAATTGCAAGTGCAACTTAGATATCATGTTTTTAAAATAGTCTGAGGTCATTTCTACACGATTTAAATGAGTTTAAAAATTTTGACAAAGGACTATGTGCGGGATAAAATGTTTTTATGCCCCAAAATTCAAAGCTATGAGTAGAGCTTTAGAAATTTGCACTTAGAAAGATTAAAACATATATAATTTAAGTTTGACAAGATTAATTGTCAGGTTGAAGTCATAATAGAGATAAGATATTGAGATGATGATCTTATTTCACAAAAAATACGAATTTCAGCATAAATTGGGTATTTCCTATCAGTTTTTTGAGAAGGCAACATCGAGCGCATGCCTGCTCCAACACCATTTTTTAATATGAGGTGCAAAATAATATGAACCATAATATATGTTAAAATGGTTTTGGAGCAACGATGCGCTCTATACTTCCTACTGTTGAATATGAAGAAAAAGTTTTGAATTTTTCATGTTTTTGAGAAATGGCGGGAAATTGCACTTTTACGTGACATCATAGAGGCAGGAGGAATGAACGATGTTGTAAAACTGTTAAATTTCTGTAACTAACATATTTAGTTTTATATACAATTAGAATGTCAGTATGATATGATGTTTTTTGAAATTTGTAAAAAAGGGGGCAGATATTGGACCTTATTGCATATAGTCCTTTAAATTTCATCCAATCAATTTGAGAAAGATGTTATAAGACGCAGAATTACAATTTTGCAAATTAGATTTCATGTTTTATAATTAGTCTGAGGTCATTTTAACACGATTTAAATGAGTTTAAAATTTTTGAAAAAATTAAATTTCATCTAATCAATTCGAGAAAGATGTCACCAGACGCAAAATTGCAAGCGCAACTAAGATATCATGTTTTAAAATTAGTGTGAGGTCATTTTAACACGATTTAAATGTCATTCAATCAATTCAAATACGATGTTATAAGACGCAAAATTGCAAACACAACTTAGATATCACCTTTAAAAATTAGTCTGAGGTCATTTTAACACGATTTAAATGTCATCCAATCAATTCAAATACGATGTTATCAGACGTAAAATTGCAAGCGCAATTTAGAAATCATGTTTTAAAATTAGTCTGAGGTCATTTTAACACGATTTAAATTTCATCCAATCAATTCGAAAAAGATTTCATCAGACGCAAAATTGCAAGCACAACTTAGATATCACCTTTAAAAATTAGTCTGAGGTCATTTTAACACGATTTAAATGAGTTTAAAATTAAAAAAAAAAAAATTCATCCAATCAATTCGAGAAAGATGTCATCAGACGCAAAATTGCAAGTGCAACATAGATATCGTGTTTCAAATATAGTCTGAGGTCATTTCAACACGATTTAAATGAGCTTAAAAATTTAAAAAAAATTTAAATTTCATCCAATCAATTCGAAAATGATGTCATTAGACGCAGAGTTGCAAGCGCAACTTAGATATCATGTTTTAAAATTAGTCTGAGGTCATTTTAACACAATTCAAATTAGTTCAAAATTTTTGAAAAATTTAAATTTTATCCAATCAATTCGAATAAGATGTCATCAGACGCAGAATTGCAAACACAACTTCGATATTATGTTTTAAAATCGGTCTGAGGTCATTTTAACACGATTTAAATGAGTTAAAAATTAGCTATTGTACTCAGAATTTCCGGACAATCATTTTACTCATGAGGCTAGACTAGCATGTCCTTTATCATTCCTGAAAATTTCAGTTTTCCATCTTTACTCGTTTTGATGGAGATGCGTGGACAAAAGAAAATTAATCGCAAATGTATGACGTATATTTTGACCCCAGCTAGGTTCCGTACTCGGAATTTCCAGACAATGATTTTTCCTCGGGAGGCTACACTAGCATGTCCTCTATCATTCCTGAAAATTTCAGGGAAGACCCTAATGATCGGACGCGAAAATAATACGGGAAGCAAGATTGTACATGTACACTGTTTAAATATGTCAATGATTGAATTTAAAATTAACATATTGCATTCACCTTGTAACACATTGTATCTAGTAATCAATACATGTATATTAACTTCTGACAAAAGTGTTGCTCATATAAGCGATGTGGCTTATTGGCCTATTATTTTAGTATTCCATGGTTGCTGGAGCAGTTGGTCAAAATGGAATGATTGGAGCTATTGTGCTGCTTCAAGACAACACAAGTGTATTGGTCAACAAAACAGACAGAGAGATAGAAAATGTAACAATCCAAAGCCAAGCAATGGCGGAAAACACTGTCATGGATCTAATAAGGAGACTGATAAAAAGTATTGTCCTTTGAGAGAAGCAGCAGGTTACTAAACTTTCTTTTTATGAGATATGATAATTACAGCAGTCTTTTTAATCCTCAAACTGATTTCTGCTGATTCTATTTCATCTCAAATCGAAAAACAATAAAACATATAAATTGTTAATAGAAATAATCAACATTAGACTTCAAATTATTATTTTTAGAATATTGTTTCTAGCTATGCTTGAATTTGAGAAAAATATCCATTCTTTTCAATCTTACATTCATTTATCATTTTTATTCACTTAAAACTAACTTGCCACAGCTTTTGAAATATCGATAGAATTAAAACATGTGTTTTGTTGACGACAATAACATTAACTTAAAAAAATAACCATTTGCTATCTAGTAAACGGGTTTTGGACTACATGGGGAGTATGGAAACAGATCAGCGACTGCTCGAATACATGCGGAAAAGGTTGGGCGATTTTTATCAGAGAAAGATCTTGCACTAACCCTACACCTCAGTGTGGGGGTTCATCATGTGATGGATCGCCCTATGAGCATACCACGCAGAATTGTAATACTGAATCAAAATGCGGGAAGAGAGGCAAGTGAGAATTCTCTCGAAGAGGAGCACTGTCAAAGGCAATAATGTACAAAATCAACATGTTGTAAATTAAAAGTTGTTTAAATTTTATTTATGTCTTGAATTTTAGTTTATGATTCAAACATCTTTGGATAACGTTAGAGTCAAAATAAAATAAAACCAACACAAAACCAATACTGCATTCCAAATGATATATTAGAGTTTTATACCGTTATGATCTCTTATAAGGACATTGAAAAAACATATATAACAGAAATAAGTCAAATCGAGCAGTTCTGAATTACATTCATGCAAAGTTCATTTTAGAAATTCGCATGTGGACAAAGGTTACTAACACATGGAATATTTTTTGCCGAGCTTGATGAAGACCACTTCATTTATATTTAGAGACAAATCGCTCGTGTTTTACCTACAATATCCGAGCATACAATGTATATAGGAAGCAACAATAATACCTACGGACTAAAATATCTTATGGATTTTGATTTGTAAGAAATTCTAATCGGCCATAGATATGATTTATTCGTCTCACTGTTTAGGTTAAAGCTCACTGTCCATGGATGAATATCGTTTATGTAGCCAAATAATTACGTAAAACCCTAGAGTTTTGTTTCATACATATCAAACAGGATTCAAGTGACAATATTTAAGGCTGCTTGGTCCGATTTTATGTCAAATATTTGAACGCTTTTAAACGATGGTTATGCGAAGTATGTGTATAATAAAAGACATTGCAGTAGTTTTCTCGGTCAATTAGGCCACATTTCAATGAAAAAAAAATGATGTACAAAATTTGTTTAAAAAACAAATGACACAAAAGGGTACCGCGTTATTTTGCCTCATATTAAAATTCGCCCTTGACGTCGAGGCGCCTGTGTTTGTATTACGACTTTGACATCTATAAATAAAGGTAAAAATGTTTTGGCAAATCAAAAATAAACTTGTGTACATTTTGTTCAATAATATTTCTGAAGTTTGCTTGGTTTACAATCGATGCATAACATGCGGGTTGAATAAACCTAATCATTCGGGGAACGAAACCAAACGATTCCCTTTTCTAACATTCCTATGATGCCGATTTGTTTTGGATTTTTTGTGTGCCCATAAAGAAATTGTTATATTTACTTTGAATATTTCTAACTTTGAAGGGAGACCGATTCTGCTAGTGTAAATAGGCAAACATTTTTTCTATATTAGATTTTCGAATCTGTGCAAATCGGGAACAAATTTTAAACCGCCCGATAGTTCAAAGTAAAACATAATTTTTGGGGTTTATATTTAAGCAGTTAGTATTGAACGAGAGTGAGTTTGTGAGTGAGGGTGAAAGTGAGTGAGAATTTGTAAATATTTTTTATTGTTTTATTGTCTTGTAAATAAATTCATTAATCAAAACTATCTTGAGTGTTATTTGGAGATCGCCCGGCACAACCACGTTACACATACGCTTGTTCGTCATTTTTCAACCAGTACTGCTAAAGAGATATTAAAAATAAATCGGCACAGTGGAGTGGCCACTGTATAAATAACGCGCATCTAAGAAAATGCCATCGTGCAGTGGTATTTTGAGTTAACAGTATTATTGGCTATAAGTAGATGAAATACACATTGTCAAGAAAGTTTTGATCATTTAATGATGATATTCTAACAACAAAGTAATTTCTAATACTGTAAACCAACTTTTAATTTGCTTGCAAGAAATTGTCGCGAGGTTCCCTAGAGCTTCGTCGTCACTTATATTTCTCGCCGCGGGCCAGTTATTTTTGTATGGTGTTTTTACAAAACGGATGTTGATAAAGCTTGGTCGCGAAAATAAGTTGCTGCCAACCAGTTTATGTCTGTTGAATCGCAAAATAAAGTCGTCGCGAATAAAAGTTGGCTTACAGTATTACGTTAAATGATTCTCGCACTATATTTTCTATAGATTATTATAGGCAGAAAAGACAAAAAATATGGGTACCCATTTCATGCAACCAACTAAAGAGTGATATTTCAAATATGAGCTTGGATAAAAGAAATTTTCTGAATGACTTTAAAAGTTTTTTTTACACAAAAATATTCTTTTCCATTAGGATTGCACTGGAAAGTTGTATTAAGGTTTAAAATGTAAATAAGATAAATAAATAAGACCCACTCCCAGGAAAATATTCCCCAAATGATAAATCGACATATTAAAGGAAATCATATGTACTGTGAATCACGAGTATGTCAGTAGGCTAGTAGGTTACTAGGTCATTGTAAACCAGGATGTAATTCTGTTTAAATATATCAAATATTATGTCACAGGCACCATATACATAATCCTCCCACTAATGTCACGTGATCTTGGTATATTTTATTTTGACTTTAGTTGTCAAATTACGTACATGTAAGTAGTAGTTCTTTTAATTTTTAATAGATTTGTAGATTATCTTCTTAAATTAATGTACACATTGCATTTTGTTGTTAAATCGTTTAAAAGAATTGTTACAACAATTTCCTTGTGGTTAAACAGATTTTAAAATCTAATTCCTCCTTAAAGATCATGGGATGGTGCTAGTAATGTTAACGTATAAATAAAGACTGGCGTAATTCGTTTTATCATTTAGCACGCATTCCAACCAAATGACCTGTGATATTTCAAATTTGATAATACAATATCACAAGATATTATTGTAGCTATTGATGTATCTGAACGATTTTAAAAAGGTTCATGCTACATAAACAAAAGAATATCATGTATTTAAAGCATGAGTACAAGAAATCTTCTGAATGACTTTAAAAGTTGTTTGCATAAAAATATTCTTCTCCATTAGGACTGCACTGGAAATTTGTATTAATGTTTGAAATGTAGATAAGATAGACCCACTCCCATGGAAAAAAATTCCCCAAATGATAAAACGACATATTAAAGGAAATCAGTGAATCACGAGTGTGTCAGTAAGCTTGTAGGTTACTTGGATGTTATTCTGTTTTAATATATGAGATATTATGTCAAAAGCATCATATACATAACCTTCCGACTAATGTCACGTGGTCCTGGTATATTTAATTTTGACCTTAGTTGTCAAATTACGTAACTATATGTAAGTAGTAGTTCTTTTAGGTTTTAATAGATTTGTAGCTTATCTTCTTTAATTCATGTACACGTTGCATTTTGTTGTCAAATCGTTTAAAAGAATCATTACAACAATTTCCTTGTGATTTAAAAGATTTTCAAATATAATCCTCATTGAAGATCATGGGATGGTGCTAGTATTTCTAACGTGTAAATAAACACGGGCGTAATTCGTTTTATCATTTAGAACCCATTCCAAACAACTAAAGCATTTTGTTGTCAAATCGTTTAAAAGAATCAATACAACAATTTCCTTGTGGTTTAAAAGATTTTAAAATCTAATTTCTTCTTAAAGATCATGGGATAATGCTAGTAATGCTAACGTGTAAATAAACAATGGCATAAATTGTTTTATTATTTAGCAAATGGCAAAGGATCCGCAAGGGTCATCCGAGTATAACGTCGTGTCAAATGACCCTTGCGGATCAAAAGTCGTTTGTTATGTGGATAAAACATAAACCATTTATAAAACACTGTCCTGGGCATTTTTTAGTTAATCGTGATGCAACAATTGATAGGTACATGTACATTATATGAATGGCAGATCTGAACGATATTTGATATGTTGAACAAATTAGAAACACTATCTTTCTAAAAGTAATAAAATAATTACCCAGATGTATCTGATTTCATTTCTACATAATCAATAAAAGAATGAGATTCATTTAGCTTGTAAAATGTTGTCCTGTAGTCCAATTAATTTTTTACAACCCCCCCCCCCCAAAAAAAAAAAGAAAAGAAAAGAAAGAACATTAAGGGAGTATAAATGCATTTTCACAAGATACTTATAATGGATAACCCCACATCAAAACAATATCCAAGCGTTAATAATTAAGAATTTTGGCAGAGAATAGTCTTATCCATCATAAGCATGTATTCAATATATTTGATAAATGCTGTTAAAAAGAGAAACAATTTCGGGAGTGGGAGAAATAAAATACTTCTTAGAAAAATTCATTATGTTTTTATAACATCAATAGAGCTACGTTCTACGATTATATATCTTGGGTCACCACACCAATGTACGCACGTAGTTCGGATGCCGGACGCCTATCAGCTGAGGAACATATTTTCAAGATGAAACTGTTAATTAATTAAACGCCTATTTTTACATAAATGTATTCAATGGCGTTGTACACATAGAAACAAGAAAGAAAGAAAATTTACATATTTACAAACAAACATGACGATTTGAAATTTAGAATTTACTTTTAAAATCGTCCATTAATTTTGACTGTTTAATATGAATAGGTAGTTCATTCCATAGTTTTGGTCCAATAGTACTAAAACTTCTGTCACTAAAAGTTTTTCTTTAATTAAAAGGAACAGTGTAACAGCTTTCAGAATTTCTGGAAGAACGTAATTTATCATTTATTGTTTGTGCTCCAGTGCTTGACCTACTGAACAGTTGTTCATGTATGTTAAATTTTTAAATGATATTCTACATTTGATAGGTAGCAAATTTTAGGTTTTCATCTTAATAGGCACCCAAGTATCGTATGCATTTCACAGTTTTGATTGCATTTTCGTTAATGTTTATTGCCTTCGTAGTGCATTATATATTTGAATATGATGTCTATTTATTCACTTTTAGTATATGTCTGTCTGTATCTCAATTACTCAGTTACCAATTATGAACTCGACAATCTTAGTTAACATTTACTCTTGTTAAGCGGTGTAAGTTGCTTAAGGGTATGATTATATTAAACACAAAATAACCCTTCACTGTTTAAGCTATCTCCAAAATTATCAAAATATCCTAAATTCTAGTGATCCATACTTCAACATTCCGATGCACCCCATAATGACTATCAATTTTCTTTACTATTTTTGTAACCCTTGCTGTAAAACTTGTTTTGATTTATGTCTGATTGTCTTCATTGTAGCAATATATTTTTGAAAGCCATAAATAATCTAAATTATTTTACCTCGCTGATTATGATGATCCTACTCAGTATTCATTGATAATCTAGTTTTTCACTTGTGCAGACTGAATATCTCCTTAAATGTTACGTAATTTATTTTCATTAATTCGTTTATGAAAAGGTAAACCATCATTCAGAAAAAATAAAATAAGAAAAGTTTTTCTATCAGAATTCTTTGAAATACACAAACAGGATATACATGTACGCTGATATGCAACAAAGAAATATAATCTGAATCAAAGGAATAGCTTAAAAAATCTCCAAACGTACACTTAAACTACACTACACAAAATGGCATGATATAGGTTAAGCTATATATCTGTATGGTGTTATTACGGCATATTTGTTGGATAAGAATAATCTATACAAAGGAAGGAGGAAGAACGTTTTATTTGTAACATATTTTAGCTCAAATTGTATTGTAATTGTATCTTACGCGGTTTAAGCATCTTATACACCCGCTCAAACACTAATGAATAATTAAGTTGTATAAAAAGTGAATACAATCGACTTTCATCAAAAGCCGATAATGTGAAATACCGGACTGATATAATTAAGGGATGAAAATTTGATAGATTTATTCTTTACATTATGTGAATATGTATAGGATAATCTGCAGGGTAATGCAGACTGTACTCAATGGCCTCATTTAGGAACGAATTTACGGAAATAAACCGAGACAACCTATATATAAACCTCCTTTAACAGTTATGACAAATACATCGGATCCGATCACTATCCGGAAGCACAACTCTCACTTAGCTAACGGAAGTTTCTGTGTGATTTGGAATCAAAGCAAATAATGGCTTTGTCAATGACTGACTGGCCATGGGCTAGAGTAATTGCGGTAAGAGTATTCATGTTTTTTTTATGATTAAGAAATTATATCAAACAAAACTAAAAGGTTTACACTTTTAAATAATAGTAATACATGTATAATACCAGCAAATTATGATGAAAATTGAAGTAAAAGTAATTAACTACATGCATCGCATGAAAAAAGCATAACGTAAATCATTTACAGGGAGCCAAGGCAAATAAAACAATCAAAACACTGCCTCCATGTGATTATACAGACAGCAGAGGCATAGACCGATTGGCTACATTCTCCGCACTGTCGAATAATTCTGTCATAAAGAAGACATCTGCCCTCCGGCTCGCGGCAAGTGGATGCATATTCAACGTTGAGGAGGATTTCGTTGAATGCACAGACTGTGGAAAAATAACTCTGTTGGCCAACGGTAAGGGTATTTCTAAAAAAAAAAAAATAGTTTTTAGAATTATTGTTGGAAGAACTTTTCTTTTTAAAATATTTGTCATCAACATAGATTAAGTGTTTTTGTGAAAAGAACTAGAAATATTTAATTTTATGAACCTTACTGATTATCCCTATCAGATGGTATTGTTTAGTATAAAAAACGGGAAATCAAATAAGTGTTTACTATTTTTAGTTTCAGCGATCACGACTCTCTCTGAAATAAGGGCTTATCATATATGCAAGCCAATGTGTTGTGGGTTATCTGCCTACATCATGAAACAGGAGAATGAAGAACGGGAAGGAATCAGCAACGGTATTATATACCTTAAAAATGTCTGTAAAACATTGGGAAAAACAAATAAATTTTGTGATAAACATGAGGACATGTGTGAATCGAGTACATTGGAATTGAATGTATTGACGCAATATAGTAAAATTTTACTTGGCCCTTATTTCTTTATTAGATTTGGTGGTTTAAAATCTAAATATGAGCTAGTTAATGTAATTGTTTTATTAGTTGAAATGAATATGAAGAAAATATGTTTTTTGAAAATATGATTTATTTTATATGTTGCATAAAACCGACCAGGTTAAACTGTGTTTTTTTTATTCCGCTTCAAAGACAGAAGTCTAATTTCATACATAAATTAGATTAAAACTAACAATCACCCTTTGGTCAATGGCGTTATTATTTCTAATTTTTTTTTCAGAGCGGTCGAGCTATTCTGAACTTGTTGGGGTATATGGCATTGTACCTCGACAGTAAGCGAGGGGCATACTCAAAAGAGAACATATATATACCTATAGACTTATTTTGTTTGACAGCGTCAGGCAAAAATGTATGATGTACTATTTGTTGTAAGTCTTAATTCAAAGTAGTGTGATTTGTATTGTTGGTGTACTTAAAATAAAATCAGATATACAACTCTCCTGTTTGACCAACTTTCACTTACATCTCACGCACGCACGCACGCATGCATGCACGCACCCACACAACATTTTTAAATTTACCGAGCTGAAAGCCCAAGTTATCTTTTCTGAATGCCTTTTGGCAGGCGTATGTTTGTCTGTATGTTAGTCTTTGTGTCCATGACTCTTTAAGGGTAAAATAATTAGGAAAAAAGGAATTTAGAGTCCAGTCTTCTTAAAATATTCTTGAGAACAAAATAACTTGTAATGCCTAAACATTAACATTATTTGTCGTATATATGGTATACCTAATTTTTGGGTCAGGAAAAGGCCCTAACATTGGTTCACAGTTCATAATAGAAAACAAATCTTTAATTTCCTTCGGTCAAACATAAATGCTATCATAATATGACAATCATATAGAGAAAAGTTAGTATAGGGAATTTTTAATTCAATCCTGTTAAAACCCTATAAGGCGTATACAGGTGTTTGTTATATGGAAACTATCTCAGGAAGTAAAAAGTAAGTAGCTTTTTTTCTTTTATTTTTATCATGTTTTTATTGATTCTAAAGGTGGGAGGAAGTTTAATGATGTTTCAAATTTTCTTGATTTTAGGGTTTATGTTATAAAGAAGGAATGAAATTGATGAATCATACACATACCACTATTGAAGGGACGTTTTGAAGTTATATACATGTATATTGCTAACATAATTATGAATGATCTTATAACTTGTCTGGTCACTGTAATGTTAAAGTAAGAAAGAAATATCTGTACTCGCTATTATTATCGGATGCAGGAGCGGCCGATCTATTTTTAGTTGTGTTAGAAAGTGCACATGGGGAAATTAGACGTTAATTTTCTTATCTCCATAGATTATTTTGTTTTAAGTTTTAACATTTGTAAAAGTCATGAATGAAAAATCTGAAAATTATTCAGTTTCAATTGAATATGTTTTTTTTTTTGAAAAGTATAGTCTTTTAATGACTTTTATAAGATATTCCAGTCATTTTTGTGGTTAAAATAAATTTTCCCCAGAAGATGTAAAATAAATAATAATAATAATAAAATAAATAAATAATAAAACAAAATAAGAAAGCAACTTGTCATGCATATGAGATTTCGAATGACTCTTATAATTTTTTCTCCGTATACTAGTATTTTACCTGCAGAACTTTGCCCTTACTTTGCTTATTTATTTAAAATGTTTTATCGGTTTTACCTTATCTTGTGAAAAAGATTATTGTTTTTTAGATAATTCTTACCATATGACATGTGGTGATAACGAAAGGTGTTCAAATTCAAAAGTACAAAGGAAAATTACAAAACTGGAGAAGAGCAAACACATACTTTAAAAAATAGAGGTAGGATTCAGGTGCCATGGAGAAGTGAGCATCCTCTGCTGACCGGTCACACCCGCCGTGTGCTCTTTGTCGTCATTGGGAAAAACGATAATTTCATACTTATACTCGAACTCCGACTGAGTACAAAACGGGGGATTTTCTGAGTAAGCTACGGAGCTTTCTCAAAATCGTACTCAAAACATTTAATCTAAATAAAATGTAGTGCAATTGTTACGTATTGTAATGTTGATGTGTTTTACGCAATAACGTCAGCATAATTACATGTATATAATTTAAATGGAAAGTTTTTAGCATTTTAATAATGAAATATTTATATTTGCGGTGGATTTAAAAGTAAGGTAGAACTACAGCCAACATTATCAAAATATACTTTTAAATATTTAGCTTATTTAATTGATGTACAAATGAATGTACCCACAAAACAATTTCATTGTAATAGCTCGATTTATATTTGTGGTGAATTTAAAAGTAAGGTAGAACTACAACCAACATTACCAAAACATCTTTTAAATATTAAGCTTATTTAGTGAATGTACATATGAATGTGCCTACAAAATAATTTCATTGTAATAGCTCGATTTCCTAAGAATTCTCTATTGTGTCAAATGCGACCCATTCTCGCCTTCATTTCAAATCACGATTCATTGGACGATTCAGAGGCACTTGCAAGGTCCCTTCTTGATTTTAGTTAAAATGTTGGTTAGTTCCTAACATTAATCAAAGTACTGATAGTACTGAAAAGCGATAACCTAGCTTGGTTCTAATGAAAATTTACTTTGTGCAAGCTATTATAGAAATAATCGATTTGATTTTTCTACATTTCAGCTTATGTATACTCACTATATTTCCTCATCACTGCGTTGCAGTCCCTGCATATTATGTCCGTAAGCCCCTCACATTAGATTCACAATAGCCCAAACATTAGATTCACAATAGCCCATACATTAAATTCACAATAGCCCATGCAACTACGTGTGTAAACCAATAAAAGTGGTTCCCTAACCAGTTTAAATGATGTATTTTTCTGCTCATAGGGGCGGTTATTTGATGCACCGGAAGTAGAAGTCTAACGACAATAAAGCGCTGAGCTATGCTTAGCGCTTAAAAAAGGGATACAGATTAGTAAAACACTATCTATCACTTACTTATGCATCATTTATCATTTAATATGTTATATGCCACAAGCCTTGAGAAGGTGAAAATTTTAAAGAGTAAGGGTTAAATATTTTAAAGAGGAGTTGGTGTGTTTGTGTGTGTGTGTGTGTGAGGGGGGGGGGGGGGGATTGGTTGAATCCCTCCTTTCTGTACATGTGGTACATCTATGTATTTTTTTCAAATGTCAAAGGACATTTGATGTAAACTTAAAAAAGAAAGATCGCAAATATTCAATTCTGTGTTTGCAATATTTAATGAAGTTGTACACCTATACCTTGCAATATTTGTAAATTATTATGCACACTTTTGGCTTTCTATGACCTTACATATTAGCTGCAGAGATGTGTTCTATTTTAATTTTAATTTTTCCTATCGGAAGGTGGGGTTTCCCTCCCGAACCAACTAACAGTATTTAATTTTCTTCTTTCAGTTATCATTCTGATCACAGAACCTCGCCGACCTATTGACCACTTAAATTTATTTCATTCTTATTTAATTCAAAACATCAAGAACATAAACATGCCTAAATGTAAGTAAATACATTATTCAATTATAAACAATCGAAGATAAGAAAGGTAGTTTGCGATGACCCCATATTCTTAAGTCTTATATATAAGTGTCTTCCTATATTTTTTTTATGGTCATTAAAATTGAATTGTTGATTAATAGGCACGGAAAAATGACATAGAATGAAACAAAACCCGTTTGATTTGCCTCAGATTGTACAGTCTGTCCTAAGATATTTATGCAGCACATTTGGACGATTTTTGCACATACCTGTGAAAAAAGTGCAATTGAAATCAATAAAAGGGAAAATATCCAAGATATCTTCATTGACACATCATTTTTCACTCTGAAAAATTCACAGGAACGAAAACGGATTTCTTACGGAGATTTAAAATGGGAGATGTTCACAAATTTTCTCCATTCGGAAGTCGCTTGGAATACCTGGCACAATTTTTCAACGTTATCACCCGGATAGTTTCATCTCTTTTGCAATGTAAAATACCCTTAGACTTTTTAAATTTAGTCGTGTATTAAAACCTGACATGCTAGAGGGGGCGTTTCAAAGGAGAAATCTTTGGATTTTTTGATACTTTTGAATGGACATCGTCTGAACCCAGCGGTATTTTTGAATATCGAATAATATAAGAACATGTGCTGCATAAATATCTTGGACGCACTATAACTAAATTATGTGTAAGTGTCACAAGAAAAAAGAAAAACCAGGAAATTTCCTATCGGATATTTAGATAGAATAATTTAAAGAAATAGTTTAAATTAATTTTATTAAGTAAATACGACTTTAAGGGTTTTAAGTGTTTTTGAGTTAAAATTGCTGTGTATGTGACAGTGGTAATATTTATTTGAAAAGAAGACACAATATATACTTTGAAAATGTACCACAGTAAATTTAAACAATATATATTTTTCCCACAGGTTCGTTAGAGAAAACAGGGAAGATTTTTATCTACAAAAACGACATGTAATTCAAATTACATGTATATGTTTAGAATGGAGTTCACAGGTTTCCTGCTATTGGGGTTACGAGCTTAGAGAAAACAATGAAACCGAAACAGAATGATCTGTCTCTAAAAATAACCCGTTACAACCATGACTAGTGTATAATGCGCCAAAGGTCCTCTATGCATGTTAAGAAAAAGTATTATAAGAATGATTTTAAGATATTTAATTTCGAAAATAAATTGAGTATGTGTTACATGTAATTGTGATATTTATTGATGTACATACATGTACATGTGCATATACATAACTGTTTATCTATGAATGATAAAGAAAGAATAGAAAACAACGGCACTTAATTTTACACCTGCCAAAAAAATAAAACCTCACAGCTGAATTGAATTTATATAATATTATAAGACTATGTGTAAAATCCTTATTAAGCTGTTTTATGTCATGCTAATTGAACTATTTAGAAAACGTTCTAGTGTTGTATAGTTGGACTTTACCGGTGTCATATAATATTTTGAACCCCGCGATGTATTGAACCCGGGTTCAAAATTTCGCTGCGATATATTGATTCCCCCCCCCCCCCCCCATAAAATATTGAACCCCGGGTTCAATATATTATGGCCGCGTTATTTTGAACCCCCCTCCCTTTTCAATTGCCATTGGAGAGGGTATTCAAAATATAATGGCCGCGATATATTGAAGCCCCTCCTACTTCCAATTCCAATGGGAGAGGGGGTTCATAATATTATGGCCGCAATATATTGAAACCCCCTCTTATTTTCATTGCTATTGGAAAGAGGATTCAAAATATTATGGCCACGATATATTGAACCCACCTCTTATTTTGATTGCTATTGGAAAGGAGGTTCAAAACATTATGGCCGCGATATATTGAACCCCCCTCCTATTTCCAATTCTCATTGGAGAGAGGGTTCAAAATATTATGGCTGCGATATATTGGACCCCCCCCCCCCCACTTATTTTGATTGCTATTGGAAAGAGGATTCAAAATATTATGGCCGCGACATATTGAACCCCCCTCTTATTTTGATCGCTATTGGAAAGGGGGTTCAAAACATTATGGTCGCGATATATTGAACCCCCCTCCTATTTCCAATTCCCATTGGAGAGGGGGTTCAAAATATTATGGCCGCGATATTTTGAACCCCCTCTCCAATGAGAATTCGAAATAGGAGGGGATTTTATTAATATTTGCTATCTAAAACATCTAGAACTTTCTTTGGGGGAACAATTATCACTAAAGTTTACATTTCTTAATATTAGATGTGGATTCATTAGCAGTAATTGGGTTTAGGTGGTTTTGTGGCGCAATATCCCAACACAAGTTGGTTTAAATCCATGAAATTGGAAATCTAGTACAGACATACTCAAGTCTCTATTTTATTTGATTGGAATTAATTAATTACTTTGGATTATTTAAAAAAAAGAAGTAAATTTTATACGATAACCTCGGTTGGTGTCAGTGTCCCCTCATTTTATTCTAGTTTCCGAAGATTTGAATTGACTGCTGTAGAATGGTCCGGCTTTTTAACGCTAAGCACTTCCAGAATTTTGTCATCATCAGTTTTGCGTTCATATATGTGACTAATATACTGAGTTTTCATTTGAGGTGTGTTACACTGATGCAGATTATGGGTATTATACTCGTTGTTTCTTCTGTGGGAGAATATTGATAAATTGAGAGTCTTGGGAGGATCCATGGACAGAACACGCCCGATAGGTGTGTTCCTGTTTTGCACACATTTGATAATTAGGTACAAAACAATAGGCGTGAATTGTGTTTTAATAACAATTATAGTCTACTTTTTTACCTGAGATTTATCTGTATTTTTCGAATGCATTTCAAAGAAAAGTTTGATGTATTATATACATGTGACTGTTGATGCCCTTTATTAAGATAAATGATTTAAAATATCTTCATTCTTTAAACGGTTTCCTTTGAATTCATTTCAACGAAACAATATGATTGTTTATTTCAGCTATGGAAATACACTAATCATTTTCTACTTGCACTTATGTATTATTCAAATTTTTAATGTTAAAACTGGAAACTTACACTTCATATGAAAAACATCTGGATATCTTCCAAAATCTTCTGTAAAATTGTTTATAATGAAAGTCACAGATTTTATTGCTGTTACCTAGGAGTTATATTTTTTACGCCAAACTCTTTGATACATAGTAAAAAAATATCTTAATAGATAATCTCACAAGACTGTGTAAGGAATTATTACAAAATGAAGATCAATGTTTGATATATTGTACAATTTAAACCTGAATTAATTATTTTGACCAAAGATTTCCCGTGGCTTATATGTATACAATAATTGTGGGGGTTTGACAATTGTACAAAATATGAAAAATAACCGTTAAAATTCGTAACACATCACATTAACTTTTGGGTATATTAAATCAAATTTTTATTTGCTTTTGTGTCTCTGGAGCAATGATACAAACTATAGCAATTTAGCTATCACTTTACCTGGAAAAACTTCCATTTTGCACACATTTTTGCTATACTAGATTTTCGAATGCGTGCAAAACGGGAACAAATATAATAGTGAGACAGAAGACGTTTTCAAAAGGTGTTGATATGGTCGGTTTTACCACATAACCATGGCTCGTTCGTCATTTGTTTCTGCTAAAGAGATTTAGAGATATTAAAAATAAATCGTCACGGTGGAATGGTCACGGTGTCGTCGAGGAAAATGCTATTGTGTAGTAGTATGTTGAGCAAACAGTATTATTGGCTTTAAACAGATGAAATATACATTGTCAAGTAAGTTTTGATCATTTAATGATGATATTCTAACAACAAAGTGATGTCTAATATTACGTTAAAAGACGATTGCTTTATATTTATTAGTACTTGTAGTGAATCGTGCCCTCAATTACCTTAAAAGATTACATGTGTATGAAACTGGAAAAGATAACTATAGGTAGAAAAGATATAATATGGGTACCCATTCCAATCAACTAAAGAGTGATATTTCAAATATGATATCACAATATCACAAGATATTATTGTAGCCATTGGTGTATCTGAACGATATTAAAAAGATTCATGCTATATATACAAAAGAATGTCAAGTATTTACAGCATGGGTACAAGAAATCTTCTGAATGACTTTAAACGTTGTTTACATAAAACATATTCGTATCCATTAGGACTGCACTGGAAAGTTGTATTAAGGTTTGAAATATAAAAAGGATAGAACCACTCCAACGAAAAAATTGCCCCAATTGATAAAACGACATATTGAAGGAAATAATGCGTACAGTGAATCACGAGTGTGTCAGTACGCTGGTAGGTTACTAGGTCATTGTAAACCAGGATGTAATTCTGTTTAAACATATCAAATATTATGTCACAAGCACCATATACATAACCTTCCGACTAATGTCACGTGATCCAGGCATATTTTATTTTGACCTTAGTTGTCAAATTAGGTAAGTAGTATTTTTTTTTGGTTTTTCATAGTTTCGTAGTTTATCTTCTTCAATTAACGTACACGTTGCATTTTCTTGGCAAATCGTTTAAAAAAATCGTTACAACAAGTTCCTTGTTGTTTTACAGATTTTAAAATCTAATTCCTCCTTAAAGATCATGGGATGGTGCTAGTAATGCTTACTTATAGATAAACACGGGCGTAATTCGTATTATCATTTAGCTCTAATTCCAACCAACTAAAACGTGATATTTCAAATATGATATCACAATATCACAACGATATTAAAAAGATTCATGCTACATATACAAAAGAATGTCAAGTATTTAAAACATGGATCGGTAAATCTTCTTAATGACTTTAAAAGTTTGTTACATAAAAATATTCTTCTCCATAAGGACTGCACTGGAAAGTTGTATTAAGGTTTGAAATATAAATAAGATACACCCACTCCCACAAAAAAAAAATACCCCAAATGATAAAACGACATATTAAAGGAAATCATGTGTACAGTGAATCACGAGTATGTCAGTAAGCTAGTAGGTTACTAGGTCATTGTAAACCAGGATGTAATTCTGTTTAAATATATCAAATATTATGTCACAAGCACCATATACATAACCTTCCGACTAATGTCACGTGATCCAGACATATTTTATTTTGACCTTAGTTGTCAAATTAGGTAAGTAGTAGTTCTTATAGTTTTTTGTGGTTTTGTAGCTTATCTTCTTAAACTAAAGGTACACATTGCATTTTGTTGTCAAATCGTTTAAAAGATCGTTTTCATGTACAACACATTTCCTTGTGGTTTAATAAAGTTAAAAATCTGATTTCTTCTTAAAGATCATGGGATAATGCAGGTAATGCTAGCGCATAAATAAACATTGGCATAATTTGTTTTATCATTTAGCAAAAGGCAAAGGATCCACAAGGGTCATCTGAGTATATCGTCGTGTCAAATGACCCTTGTGGATCGATAGTCGTTTGTTATATATTTATATTCAGTGTAAATTTCCCCTTATGTTTGCATTTGAAATCTGCGACGTTCACTTTTCTATGAATACACTTTAATAATTCATGCACCATGTGCACAAATATAAACGTTACGTGTTTTGAGTATATTTATTTTTGTAAGATTAAATGAAACGTTCAGTCTTATATAACCAATTTGATACGTTCTTTTGAAAAATAATCATTAAATTATATCTACTCCTTCATAAAAAAGATTTTTCTCTACAAATTTTCTGGCACTATATTTTTAGTCGCGGAAGCGAACCAAATAACATGTTAATATGACTGTTCCATGTATGTTTCATATCCCTGACTGAGAGCGTATATAATGGCTTTACAACGAGAATACACACATATTTCATAAAAATAGATATCAGTATGAATATACCTGTAAATATAAGCATTGAATGCTTATTATACCCGCACTTTCTAAAGAAAGTTCGGGTATATTGTTGTTACCCTGTTCCGTCTGCCTGTCCGTCCGTCCGTCCGTTTGTCACGTTTTACTTTCTTAAACTGCTCTTACATCTTATAAACCAGCAAACTGAACTCTTGGAGTATGATTTGGGGTGTCATGTTGTTTTGTGAACAGGTTTCAAAATTCTCTGGTAGTCCTGGGGGTCAAATAATTGGTAAAAAATGACGTTTTTGACAAAAAACCTTCTTCCTCGAACTCCTTTTACATTTTCAACAGTAGACAAATCATCTCTTGGGATATGTTTTGGGGCGTCATATAGATGCGCAATCAGCTTTCGAAAATTTCAATTTTGTCCTGGGGGTCATTAAATGGCTAAAAATGATTTTTTTTTAAACAAAAAGTCTGGTTTCAAAAAACGTCAATTTCTTTTTGCAGTAGCGAAATGATCTTCTAGAATATGATTCAGGGTGTCATGTTGATGTGTAATCATGTTTCAGATTTTTTGATTTCATCACGTGGGTCTGTGGTCATAAAAAATGACGTTTTTTTGCCAAAAAAATGTGGTTCCCAGAACTCTTCTTACAATTTATGCAGTAGCTATGTCATCTCTTGAGATATGATAGGGGCTGTCCTATAGGTGTGCAATAAGGTTTTAAAAATTTAAATTTCATCCAGGGAGTCAAATAGGAGCAGAAAACTGACGTTTGTTGCTCCTAAAAAAAATACTTCCCAGAACTCCTCTCATGATTTAATGAATAGCCATATCATATATTGGGGTATGAGAGGGGTTCTCCTTTAGTTGTTCAATAAGGTTTTAAAAATTTATATTTCATCCAGGGGGTCAAACAGTAGCTGAAAATTGACGTTTATCACTCCTAAAAAAAACATACGTACCAGAACTCCTCTCATGATTTAATGAATAGCCACATCATCTATAGAGATATAGCAGGGGCTGAGCCATAGATATGCAATAAGGTTTTATAAATATAAATCTGATTCTGAGGGTCAATACTATCTGCAAAATGATGTTCCGTCCCATAAAAAACCTTATTCCTGGACCTCCTCTTATATCTTGTGATTGAAATAATGTACCATAAGATGCATAAGGAGGAAGAATATATAAAATTATGCTTTAGGGGCGGGGATCACAAGCATTTTTGCTTTTTAATCTTAAAGATAAACAAAATGTTATATGTAATTGTAGAAATTGTAAAGTCAGTCAACAAAAACCTAGAGCTTGCTATAAAAAACAAAGCAGGGTCAATATTGAGCTAGGGCTAGGAATTACACTACATATGAATAAGATATATTACTTGATTAGTTCCAACTCTGGAAAGTCACTGGGCATCTCAAAGGGGGCATAAGCTTTATACATGTACCAACTGATGTGCAATGACACAAGGAGGAAGAATATATATGGTCTAGGGGTGGGGATCTCAACAGTTATTTAAATGTATTATCATTTCCTATTTCAGAGGAGGGGGGTGGTTGTTTAAAAACAACTCCGGGGATGCGGGAATAACCCAAGGGGCAGGGGCAAATATGTCTTAAATGTATCTTGACATGATCAGCAGAATTGGACAGAATGATCACTATAGGGCATCTGCAGAGTGGCGCCCTAAATAGTTACAAAATCAATCTACAAAAAATATTGATAATATGCCATTCATGTATTTAGAAAAGTCTTTATTTTCAAAATGATTAACAAATTAATCAGTCAAAATGAGTTATGAATAACCAATTGGCAACTCTGCAATTGATTGCATGATTCCTAGTATAATATCACATGTATTTTTCGTAAATCTTGACATACCACATATCTCTTGACAAAAAAGAATAAGCAATTTAAAATAAAAGAAAATTAGTCATTAACTCTTTTTCTATTACTGGTGTATGATGATGGGGTAGGGGGTATAATGGGAAAAAAGCTGTAGCATGCCTTCATTCTCACTAGAAATGTATATCTAATCCACACATCCTTGGGATGGGGAACGGTTAAGGCCCCTTCCTCCCTATTATAACTCATATAAACATGATATTTAATACCCAAATTTAATACAAAATAGGGTCAATATGGAGTCAACTCAATAGTGTAAGTCTGACAAATGAAAAAATAAAAAAAATTCTGCAATTAAAATGACAGAAAAGCTTATTTAAATGAAGACAATGATACAGTGTGCTGGCAAAGGGAGATCACATTTTAGAAAGTGAAAGTAAAACTTAACTGTTTTGTATACCGGTGTCTCATAATATTGCGCTTCTACATGTATTATACCTATATTGGTCAACATCATAATGATAATCCAATAAGAGCACAATATGAATTCCTTTAGCTGATCACCACAAACGAAACGTTTATTAATGTTAATTAATCCTATTCTGCATATCAAAAAAAAAAACATATGCATGTACACCACGTGAAACCCATCTAACCAAAGAGCTGGGTAAAATTAGTACCCGCTAATGCAACCTGTACACCTGTGTTGTGTACGTAACTTCAGACAAAGATCATTTAATTGTAACATATTGCATGTATTTTCATAACTTTATTCTTTAAAACCCCTTGCACAATTTTATGAGGTAATTAACCGTGTAAAGCACAATTTTCAGCTTTAAGGTGGTATGGGACACCCACATATTGTGATGTACTCCTTATTGAACAAAACAAAGTATAAAATATAATATTTCCCCCCAAAATAATGTTACCTAACAGCATAGTGCAATGGGTTAGAGCGTTAACAATGTGTCTGTAAGTAGAGAGTTTGAATCCTGCTTGGGCTTATCTTATTTTTACCTTTAGTTTCCAATAATTTTAAAAACTTATTTTTTTTTTTTTAGAATTAGAATATAACTACTTATGATATAAATAACGCACTTTTATCTACATAGATATCGACATGTGTTTGATACCACCTTTTTAAATTGTTAAAGCAGTCCTGCAGTGAAAATCATTGCACAATATGACATTTATTTTGCACTGTTTACAATATTCTTTATTGCAATTACATGTACAGGCTTTCATTGTTATCAAAATATTCTGATTAATTTTTTATTTATCTATGTGTAGTGGGGGGGGGGGATCAGAGTAATAATTGTGTTTGCGGGGGGGGGGGGGGGTTGTAGTCTGAGGTTTACTTTTGGTAATTTTACTACATAAATGATTTTTTTTTTTTGGGGGGGGGGGTCTGAATTTCTCACCCCCACCCTTTCTATCTACGCACACAATGATGTTGGCACACAAAAGCAGATATAAAGCAGGCAACCACCCGGGGGGGGGGGGGGGGCATGATTTAATTTTGTTTGTAATAATTATATAGACCATACTTTCTATGACATGAAACGTTTAGATCATTTATTAATTTCAAATTCACATGCAAACAGTTAAACCCAACTTGTACATAAAGGCAATATGTGTATTATGGGATGTGAACTCAGAATTTATGAAAATTATAATTTTTAAAAAGTACCGGAAATCGCATGTGGCTTTTTTTTTTTACTAAAACTGGTACAAGAGAGTGTTATTTAGAGGCAAACACTTGGTGCGGGTATGACTGTCTAATGACAGCATCTAGTTTTTGTATGTCGTCGGTCGTGTAACACACCAAGCGGTACAGACAAATTATCATACCAATTTGTCTGCACCGCTTGTTGTGTTACAGGACCGACGACATCCAAAAATAAACATTCAATACTTAAGTGGATAAAACAAAAACCATTTATAGCACTGTCCTGGGCATTTTTTAATTAATGCAACATGATGCAACAATTGATAGCTATCTTATAAGAATCGCAGATCTGAACAATTTATGATATGTTGAATACTTTAGAAACATAATGTTTCTAAAAGTAATAATAAATTACTCAGATATATATGATTTTAATTCTACATAATCAATGGATAATGAAATGAGGTTCATTTAGCTTGTAAAATGTTGTCCTGTAGTCCAATGAATTTTTTACACCCCCCCCCCCCAAAAAAAGAATATTAATGGACAACCCCGCATCAAAACAATATTCAAGCGTTAATAATTAAGAATTTTGGCAGAGAATAGCCTTGTCCATCATAAGCATGCATTCAATATATTTGATAAATGCCTTTAAAAAGAGAAACAATTTCGGGAGTGGGAGAAAAAAATACTTCTTAGAAAAATTCATAATGTTTCTATAACATCAATAGAGCTCCGTTCTAAAACTATATATCTTGGGTCATATAGCTCACCACACCAATGTACGTAGTTCGGATGCTAGACGCCCATCAGCTGAGGAACATATTTTCAAGATGAAACTGAAACTGATTTATTTAATTAAACGCCTATTTTTACATAAATGTATTCAATGGCGTTGTACACATAGAAACAAGAAAGAAAGAAAATTTACATATTGACAAATAAACATGACGATTTGAAATTTAGAATTTACTATTATAATCGTCCATTAATTTTGACTGTTTAAGATGAATAGGTAGTTCATTCCATAGTTTTGGTTCAATAGTACTAAAACTTCTGTCACTAAAAGTTTTTCTTTAATTAAAAGGAACAGTGTAACAGCTTTCAGAATTTCTGGAAGAACGTAATTTATCATTTATTGTTTGTGCTCCGGTGTTTGACCTACTGAACAGTTGTTCATGTATGTTAAAGATTTAAATGATATTCTGCATTTGATAGGTAGCAAATTTTAGGTTTTCATCTTAATAGGCACCCAAGTATCGTATGCATTTCACAGTTTTGATTGCATTTTTGTTAATGTTTATTGCCTTCGTAGTGCATTATATATTTGAATATAATGTCTATTTATTCACTTTTAGTATATGTCTGTCTGTATCTCAATTACTCAGTTACCAATTATGAACTCGTCAATCTTAGTTAACATTTACTATTGTTAAGCGGTGGAAGTTGCTTAAGGGTATGATTATATTAAACACAAAATAACCCTTCAATGTGACCACACTGTTTAAGCTATCTCCAAAATTATCAAAATATCCTAAATTCTAGTGATCCATACTTCATCATTCCGATGCAGCCCATAATGACTATCAATTTTCTTTAGATTATTCACAATAGTTTTCATTTTTTGTACTGCATGTCTGAGATTTCATGTGAAACTTTGATTGTGCGAGTGTGATTGAACAAATGCTTATACATAGAATACAGAAATACTTAAAATGTATATTTTTGATAGATAATTATGATTAAACAAAGCAAATGATTGTAACTGATTTCGCTTAGCTAATGAAGATTTGAAACCAAACCATTACACTTATTAAACAACATGAAAACGTGTGTTAAGAAAATATCATCAAAATGGCGTTTATTATAAACATTAAAGTGACATAACTCTGATATTTTTTTAGGGTCATGCATCACAATATTGACTCGTGCATTTTCATTCAACCAATCAAATTGATCATTTGATTGGCTGACATACAACAGCTAAGATTCCCACTTGTCGTATATACATTGATATCTCTGTTAATACTAGTGCAGCAGATTTTCTTGTGAAAAGGATTGGATTATTCCTTATAAGTAAGTTTGAATTAAAATAATATTTTACATTATCGATCTTTTCAAAAATCGCAAAACAGATGACTTCCATGATATAACAATATGATATGGGATCATTGTTTCGGACAGAAACATTTACTGAATCAAATATCTTTAAAACATCGCAACTAGCACAACAAATGAACTGTATCATCCAAAACAGTTTCCATTAGGCCAAATCAACCAATACTGCTGTTTATGTGGAAGTATGATAAAGAGGAAGAACATTTAAATTGTATCTGGTATTTCCCATTTGGCAAGATAAAAAATAATGCTGTGCATTGTGTTGCCAAGATTACGGTTATACAGTAAGCAAAAGCGAAAGTAGTTCAGAATATCGGTGTGACATGCTTAGTCATTGTTAATGAAATTTTTCCTTTGGTATTACTGATGAAAGACTAGTTTATTATATCAAAACACACTCAAAGAACGTAGCAACAATTGAAGTTATACTCGTTTTTAATAGGAGACTATTTGCGGAAGTATTAGTAAAACAAGGAAGTACAAATGTTATAAATGTAGTTACATCTTTTTGGATTATTGCCCGGAGGTTTGCATAGATAGTGGGATGCGATCATTATAAAAACCACTTTCTTTATATTCAAAGAAATAGCTGAGCTATAACATAGATACGTACATATAAATGAATATAAAATTACGATATAACACAGATACATGTAAAAATAAAATATAACATTCACACTCATATACAAATATAAAGACATTGTAAGAACTATCATAGGAGGAAATAATATTCATTCAGATTGTTGGATAATTTAAAATGTTAATGTTTGATCTTTATAAGTGAGAATTATGTGGAAAAAACTTTCATTTTGTTTGTTACTCTCATCTGATTTTTCAATAAAGACACTGTGTTTCACACACACATGATCACCATGAATGTCACAGGGGAAACACCAATAAGCAGTGTTCTTTAAAACTTGCTCAAGTCTTTAGTATGCGTATCCCAGAAGCTCTTTTTATCCTGTTTTTTAAACTATAGAAATAATGAACAGACTATAGAAATGTTAAAACTTGGTTAGATTCATCACAGACAATTACAAAATGAAATAACTTCAAGACGGCTTAAACTAAACAATGATTCGATCAAACAGGAAACAAAAAGTGTTTTCCAAAATTGCCCCTTTTATGATTTAAAAAACAATGACCCAAGTTAATAAAGTTGTTGCAAAAATAAATGTTTTCAAAACATTGTTATGCATCCGATATATAAAAAAACATTGATGTATTTTTATAGCCGTTAACAGATATAACCAAATGCTGAACATTTAAATACACGTATAGCAAAACAACATTTAAATGCACGAGTGACAAAATTTAAAATACCAGCAAACAGTACCTGTATATAGACCATGTCATGTGTGTTATGTATGTGTTTTAAATATCCTGATAACAACTGGAAACAAGGAAGTTATGATGTTTTTACAAATCAATTCAACACATCTTATTAATGTCTTAATACATGTTTTACCCACAAGTTCAGTTAACTACATCTATTATTCGTAAGAAATTTTCTACATCAAATTATGTACTTAGTTGTAAGTGTTACTTCCATCACCACCCCTGTTATTCTAACATCTGATTACAATTATAAAGTAAAACAAATTTTGATATTTTTTTATATTTAGAACATCGATATTTGAAACATTACAACATAACGTTAGCATACATCAATACGAAGAAGAAAGTTCCAAACTCATTAAATTTATATAAACGATAAAGACAGAGAGGATGTTTTGTTGACAAAGTGAATTATGATTCATCCAAATAAATAAACGAACAAATATTTTCAATTTGAAAATTTTCACAACGCACATTGAAAATTATCACATTAACTGTCTTGTGATTTAAATGTCTGCGTATATATCCAGGCGTTCTTGTATGAGTCGTCTATTTCATTTGTTGATATCTGAGTCAACACATGAGGTTAAATTTCCAATTGCTGATATTCATTTTGTTTCAAAGGATCTTTTTTGAGAAGGTTTATTCAATTTATAAAGTAAGTTTAAATGATATCCCTGAAAAAATTACATTGTATTCTTAATTAGATAGAAAAAAACATAATGTTAATGTTTACTTTTGTTTTGACTGATGTTATGGTGGTATCTAGTGTTTATCGATTAGGAACGCGATATTAGTTAACTGAATATATCTTCCTTAATTAGTAAAAATGAATGCCGGTTATTATTAGAACGCTTTGGTTTGTTCTAGAGGGAAAATGCCTTGAATAAGCCTTGAACAAGATTTGCATCAATATTTGTGCTTTTATTTGCTTTTCTGAAAATCATAGTTTTGAAAATATAATTCGTATTGTCCTCTTCAAACTAAAATACAAGAATACTTGAATTGTGGAGCACATTAAAAACTGTGAAACACATCAACTATATATACTTTAATCCTGGCCAACACTCATAGCTATCCTGTGGTACGACACGTTACACCGATCAATGTGATACTTTAAATTGATAAATGTTTCACAGACATATTTTCTCTATTTGTGGAATGATTTAGTTGGGGATAGCTCAAATGGATGCCACTCGGCTTTAATTTGTTATTGAATTTAAAAACCTTAATGTAACAAGTGTACTTACTAGGTACTTACCATGAAAGTACACTCTTTTTAACTACACACGCCTAAATTGTATTTTCGGCAACATCATTTTTTTTTTTTTGGTTTGAAAACTACATTTTTTTACACGTTACCCTTGAGGAAATCCGTTCCAAATTCAAAAATCATAAGGCAGGGATTTTAATTTTTGAAAGGTTTGTCTGTTGCTTGTAAATATCAATAACTTTGAACCATTGATTCACGCTATATTGGTAAGATTTGGTAGTTGATAGATGAGGGTGATATTTGTAAAACAATAATAGGATTCTTTTTGTTACTAGTCAATTATTTTGATGAATAAAGATTTATTTGATGTGACGAGTGGGCGACGTTTTTCCTATATCATCAATTTAATTAGGGAACAAAATCTTATTTTCTGCGTGAATAAAAATAAGAATACAGGAAAAAAATCTAAGATCACTTGCAGTTATATAATGAATACAGCTAAAACCCATGCAACGTTAATTATTAGTTTTTATGTTATTCATATATGAACTTTGAATATACATGTTATAATGATCGTCACGATTTAAAACTGTAGGACTGACTTTAAGTCGTCTTTAATACTCTAAGATAAACGTGGCAGTTGTTACAGATATTTGATAAAGAAAAGCATGCGAGATCTTTGTTAGTACAATACAACTTTAGATAATAGAGCAGTAAGTTTCTTTATATAAACATCTTCAGAGTAATTGTTAAATATTCACATTCTTAGTTGTAAAAAGGTAGAAAAAAAGTTGAAGACAATTATCAGTAAGATAGGTAAGTGTATATATCATAGGGACAAAATAATTCTTTATACAAGAAAGTTTTACCCGAGTGAAAAAACCCCTTAATGTGGTCAACCATTCAGAACCAAAGAACCCCTTCAAAATAACACTTTTTATTTGTATTGCAGAGATTTAATTCTAATAAAGGTCAGGATTACCGGGTTCTTTAAGAAAAGTGTTAATTTCAATCGAAGACTGGTGAAAGAATTGGTCGAAGCCAATCATTAAGTTCGTGGTTTAACGATATCAGTAAGTATTATCGCTCTTTGACAGGAAAAACATATTTCAACTTATTGTTCACGGTATTTGTCATTAGTTTCTGTCAATAACGTTTAAGTAATCAAGCTTTTTTGACTCTTTTTATTACATCATAGAATGTGAATTATGTACAAAAGTTGAGTTTTCTTTTTTGCATTTCATAAATATTTATAATTTATCATAACAGTAACTTGATTCAAAGGATCGGATCACATCGAGTTGTCGGGCACGGATCGCGTCTCGTTTGATCTGATGATCCGCGCCTGGCAACGAGAAGTGATCCGGCTCTTTGGATCAAATTACTGTTACAATGATAGATTTATTATATACCATTGTCCATTTGATATTTTTTTAAATCTATGACGTAATTGCTTTAAATAAAAAATATACATGTATTTTTCATTGAAAATATAACTTCAATGTACTCCCATAGACACAGACAAAAATATCTCGTGCAAATTGATGGTTTTTGAGACCCATTTTAAAAATAGGATACCCTCTAAACAAATGGTTGTAGAGTGGACACTAATGACCTCCTTTCATATTTTTTCATATTTTTAAATCTTGAATTTAAGTCTGCATCTGTGCAGTTCTAAGTGATTAAAAAAGGCATTTTTCTGCTCTTGTATGCGTAATTTACATACAAAACATGTAGAACATCATATTTATTGCTTTTTTATCTTTTGACAACAGTTTTAATCAGTTTTGGGCAGAAACAAGCCAGGTCAAGAAATGTTTACATGTTTATCCTTAAATGAACAAGATGACCGCACATCTCCCTTAACGTGTAGATAATTTAATAGCCTCTGTGTTTGTTACACGAAATATTTTTGATTAGATACAAAGAACTGTGTGTAGAAATTAATATTTTTCTGGTCTTTATTAAACTTTTTTGTGTATCATTTTGTTGTTTGAATGCATAGCTTGATTTTACATTGCTTTATCTGTAACCAATTTATTTAAAATTCTAGTTCTATGACGAAGAAGGAATTGCCTGAGTGTAGGAATATAAAATGATAGTGAGCGTATAAGTAATACGATCATATTGATTTGTTATGTTATGTAAAACAATAAAATATTGAATACAAGAAAGACCGATGTTGTTGAAAATATAAGATTAAAGACACATTTTAGATTGTATTAGAATAAGTTTGATTGCTAATGTTAAGACATGAACAGACAATGTATGAATCTCCTAACTATGGCAAAGGATCCTATATAAAATGTTATGTCATTTTGTAAATTAAGACACTGTATGATATTATTATTGCAGAGCAATGGTACTTCACCGTTTGATATAAATGGCCTGGATACATATATCATCAAATAAGTCCTCAGTTGTTACATTTCACCGAGACGATTTCCGTTCAACGCCTGTGCACCTTCTCCTGGATATTATAAGTAAAACACCATCCATTTCCTACGTCTCTGAGTTAAGCACTGTCGGGAAACACCATTGCCACCTAGCTAACGGAAGTTTCTGGGGGATTTGGGCGAGTGCGGATCATGGCCTCGTACATGACAGACTCAATTAGAGAGATTGCTGGAGAACATTTACTAGTAAGCATGCATGTATTTTAAAGTCAGAATTTTGATTAAAGTATAATTTTGATACATCCACATGTGATGGTGATACTTAAAAATGAAATTATTCTAATGCTATAAGTAGCCAGACACAACAAAGGGTATAATGTGCTCATTATTTTTTTGATAGGGAGGCAATACAAAGAGAAACAAAAGATTACTGCCTCTATGTGAATACACCATTAGCACTGACCTGGAAAGATTGTCAACGTTCACCAAGTTGACAGATTATGACGTCACGCATAAAATATCCACCGTTCGCCTCGCAGCAAGTGGATGCGTGTACAACGCCGAGGAGCATTATTTTGAATGCATTGGATGTGCAAAAGTAACCATGTTGAACAATGGTATAATTAAACGCTTGATAATAATTGCAATATCTTTATTAGAGAGAAAATGTATACCAAACATTTTATGAAACTATTCAAAGAATTTAAGAGAAAATGTAATCACATTAGATCGTTTAATTTGTCTTCATATTTTCATGAAATACATTATTACTTTCAGCTCCTCAAATCAACACCGTGTTTGACATAATCACATACCATCAGCAATCATGTCGTCTTGTATCGGAATACATCGAGCAGCAGGAGAAAGAAATACGTGAAGGAATGATAAACCTTCATGAGCTGAAAAGATTCCACAAACGTTCTCATCAAAACGGTTGGTATATTTCATCTTATGAATTGGTTTTTTTTAATGTAGGAAGATAATAAATTGCTAGACGTTGAAAGATATTAATGTACATTGTAAATGATACGTCGAAGACATTTATGCAATGTAGTGAAATATCATAATTTTAAATGATTACAATCATCAAGTACTAATTTAGAAAATACTAACATTTTGTTGTTAAATTTAAGTTACTCGTTACATATCTTATCTTGGTTAGATACTGGACATGTATTTCGCATTTGTTTTTCCCTTTGTGACAGATTGGAATACGTTTAAATCCAGAAAATGATAAGGCGTTTTGAGAATTCTGTATACAGGATTGTTTTCACTCCGTGTAATATTCGCTTTACTACACTTGCAAACAGTTTGGCATATCATGAATTTGCCCATAGTTTTGTTTAAAGGTAGACAAGTGAGACATTAGAATTCGCCAAGACTCAAATTCTCCCGCTGACAACGAGGGCGAAGAAGGCTAAAATAAACGGGGCGAATACGTCCCTGTTTATATTAAGAAAGTTTTCCTAACATTGGTTTTTATCTGATTCATGTAATAAATTGTATACTTTAGATTAAAAAACTGGTAAATATTCATAAATGTTTTTAAGATATTGTCTTTTTATTTCAGAAATGCCCAGTTATGAGGAGCTTATTCAGAGGTATGGCATTGATCAACGTTAAAGCAAAGCGACTCGACGTACTCGAAAAAAAAGTACAAGTACACTGGATTATGTTGCTGTGTATTCGTTTGATGTGATTGACGTTGCAAACATTAGATTTCTTATAAGGTTTTATGTGTATTGATAATTTTCTCTGTTTAGTTTGCGAGAGTTATCTCTCTTGCTGTATTATCACGGTTAATTTTAATAATATCATATTTATCTTTGTATCAATAGCATAGCTATTGTGACGTATTTTATTCCACAGTAAATAAAAAGATAGAATAGACAGTAAATATTATAATAGAACTAGTAGACTAATTGTTCTCGAACAATTAGAGGTCCTTCCACCTCATTATTTTTTAAGTTTAAAATATTTTTGTTTCAATAGAATTTATAAAATATTTTCTCTACGTTACTTCATAAAAAAGTCAAAAAATTAAGTATGCAAAGTTTTGCTTGACCTTGAACTTTGACCTTAATTTCATTTTGACTGGTCAAGGTCGACCTTTCAATTTGAAGCGGTCCGACGGCCTACCATACCCATGAGAAAAACATAAGAGAAAATAAATTCATTAAGATAAAGACTGTCAAAGGACCTTGAACTTTGACCTTTATGTCATTTTGATCGGCCAAGGTAGACGCTTCCACCAAAGGTGGTCCGATGCCTCTATGATTATTGGTTAAAAGTACTTAGTGTTTTATTGAATGTTCGAAACTTTCAGGGGCGATAACTGCTAGAAGGGGGCCTCGGACCCTTTCGATATGAATAGATTGTAAAAGTCTCCAAGTGTACTGAAGACATTAGTAAAAGTTTCAAGTCTCTACCTCTAACGATTTATGAGGAGTAGCGATAACGAGCATTTTGTACAATAGGGGCAATAACTTTATAATTGATTCAAGGTAGGGGCTGAAAGGTTATATTTTAAAATGTCTAAAGAAGTCAGACTACATTCATGAAAAAGTTTCTCAATGCCTTCATAAACAAAAGAAATATGAAAACTCATTAATACACAGATTTTCAAATTACCTTGACCTTTGACCTTTATGTCATGTTGATCGGCCAAGTGAGACGCTTTAATTCCAAGTGGCCCGATGTCTCTAAGAGGTATGGTAAAAAGTTGTAAGTGTTTTTATTAAATATTCAAAACTTTCAGGGGCTATAACTGCTAGAAGGGAGCCTCGGGCCTTTCGGTATGATAGATTGAAAAAGCCTTTAAGTGAACTTAACACATTAGTAAAAGTTTCAAATCTCTACCTCTAACGGTTTAAGAGGAGTAGCGATAACAAGCTTTTCATACACAAGGTCAATAACTTTGTCAGTTTTGGGAGTTATTAAGCATAGGGTCATTTGGTACCATAATTGTTAATGGCAATTACATAAAGAAAAAATTGTTTCAATATATCTAGAAATAAAAAGCTGTCCATGAAAAAAAAGAGAAGAAAAAAAAGATAAAAAACATAAAGAATACAAAAGGTCTTTCACCTGAAAGGTGGAAAGACCTAAATATAATATTGCTTTTTATGTAACAGTAGCTTAAAATAATGAATGATTTTTGTGATTTATTAAAATGTATAATCAAGTTAAATAATGTCTACATATTGTAATGTGTTTCACATAGGTTTGAATGTAAACCATGCATATACTGCTGACCGTTTAAATTCTACAGTTTTAAGTAAAAGCGACAGCTGAAAACTTTGTTTATGTCTTTTAGGTTTTTTAAAAATTTATAGTAAGGTCCTATGTTTGAAGAATCAAATGTGGGACCAGATCGGTTTCAAACATTCTTTTTTGTTTTTAACGATTTGATCATTCTAGCTAACGATTTCATCGTTCTAGCTAGTTAAGAAAAGCAAGTTCTTTTACAAACATACCATGCAGAATTTTCTGCGCAAAAATCCGTTTTTCATATAACTTCAGTGTTTTACTAAAATGAATAACCTTACTGATATGTATTTTTTTAGATCATAATTTTTCATCAAAATGTGTATTAATCGTGTCTTAAAGATTATAACCTTATTTTAGTTTTTGATGCTAAAAGAATTATATGTTGTGTGTTTTGACAATTAACAACCAGAATAAATTAATAACGTTTATCAATACTTTAGAAAAAATAGAAAATAATGCTAATAAGACAAAGTGAACATTTTATGTCCATTGTGAGTCATGGAAAGTTAAAATAATTTTGTATTTTCAATAAAGGTAAAGACAGTATTATCAATTCTTTGGTAATTATCTGGTTGTTAAGGTGGTACAATATTTGTATTGCTTATTTTGAATGTAAAATGGTGTTTTTATGTGTGTTAAATTAGCAAATGTACTTTTTACGTGTAAATAAATTTTAGAATAAACTTTGAATGTAATATGGTGTTTTTAGGTGTTTTAAATTAGCAAATGTACCTTTTATAAAGAATAAATTTTAGCTCCAAAAAATGGATCAATTCTAATAACGATCAATTTTAATTAAAGTTTGCTTTGACATAAATACGAGAGAGAGAGAGAGAGAGAGAGAGAGAGAGAGAGAGAGAGAGAGAGAGAGAGAGAGAGAGAGAGTTTAGTCTTCTTTTAATATATTGGCAGGAAAGACATGGTTAACTCATATTAAAGAGTAATCTTAACTGGATTTTTTATGAAATATTTTATTAGAACCTTGAAAAAAGTATTGTTATTTTCAAAGTTTAACAAGCTTCATATTTGTAAATGACATGTGGTGATAACGAACAGTGTTCAAATTCAAAAGTCCAAAGGAAAATTACAAAACAGGAGCAGAGCAAACACGGACCTCTTAAAAAATAGATGTAGGATCAGGTGCCATGGAGGAATGAGCATCCTCTGCTGACCGATTACATCCGCCGTGTGCTCTTTGTCGTAATCGGGGAAAAACGGAAAAGTCCGTAGACAATTAGGTGATTAATTATGGTCAAACAATTAATATGAAAAACGTCAGTCAGCATGCGACCCAGTGGAAGATTGTATTTGCTGACAAGGTCGTTGTATCGACCATAGAACTTACGAAAAGATGACTTCAAACGAGACTGTTGATAGTCCTGATTTATCAACTTGTTTGTCAGTAGCTTGCCTCGCCTTATAAACCGTTCATACGAAGAGCATGCCCTTGCGTATCGAATTAACTGAGAGACAAAAACTCCATATGCAGGTGATGAAGGTATATTGCTACATAAGTAAGGAAAGTTGACTATAGAAAAATTGAAGTCATCACGTTTATCATATAGTTTTGTTGTTAGGTTACAATCAATGTCCATTTCCAGTAAAATATCCAAATATGAAACAGATGACGCAGACTCTGTGGTATATTTTATTTCAAGTTCACTGGGATATATCGAATCGACGTAAGTATGGAAGTAACAATTGCTAATTGATACCTGTGATGATAAATGTAACGGGATCAATTTTGAAGTAACCATTTCATTATTATATAAATATCTAAAAATTGAATAGAACTTCTGTAATATAATAATAATTTCTGATTCATATGCTTGACATTTAATTTAGTGAATGAGGTTACTACTAGTATGTCATTTAAATCAGGATATCAATAGCATTTATATGATATCATATTAATAAGGATGACTTAAAAATGATTAATAAGGGTGACATAAAATTGGTGATAATGCTATCATTGGCACACGAATCAAAGAATGTTAAAAGGTTATAGCACTGAAAGTAGGTTTAAGAAGACAGTTTCCATTCATATACAATGTACAACTAGGATATACACAAAGGGGGTAGATACATCAAAATATTATTTGCTTGCTCTATTACGCAACAGTTTTGAAACATGATTTTACACGTATTCTTATTTTTAATCAATCGTTTGTTTACAACGAAATTGAAGCGTAAATGCTAAATGTTTAGAAAATATACATTTAAAAACGAATTGAACTCATCCTGATTAAAATAAAACTTCCCCCAACGAATTTGAATAATTGAATTACATGTATTCACACATTTGCAATGATTGTATATTGTTTAGCTCCACAATAACTTGCACATTCATGTATCTTTTATTGCATATTTATTTTCCCGATAGAAAAAAAGCGTATCTTTCTTTGAATTCAAGTTCAGACCAACTTAATTGGGATTGGTTGTTCTTTAATCGGGATAGCTTTAATCAAGAACGTTTACAGAACTGTTTTTCTATATTTTGCTATATAATTACGCATTTCTTTGGCCTGCTCTTCAAAGCAAAAATATCCCGACTTGTCATCATCGCGATCTCCGCTTCGTGGTCATGTTCTTATAATAATGACTTTTTTTCTCGATATTTTAGCATGTTTATTAGAATAACTAATAATTGTAATATATGTCTCAACTTTTATGCTAAAAACATCCAAAAGAATTTGAGTTTCATTATTAATAATCATTTCTAATAATGATAATCTTATTGAACAAACTTTAAAAGATTGGCATCTATGATCTGGGACCACTTGACACCCACATAAACTTATTAACTGAAAAACACATCAGGACAGAGCTGAAATCTAATGCATTTAAAGGCTTTACTAGGTGGAATAGGATTTATTTAAAACATTTTTATACTTGTTTAGGCATAAAATATATAAAATCATAAAAAACAATATTTTTGAGAACGTGATAAAAAGCAAACGAAACTTGAGTATGAAATTAAAGATTATATAAAACTACAATAAACAATGTATGAATCATATAACATCCCAGTGGTACATCGTACAGTCAGGTCATGTGCACATCATGGATTGGCTTGTATTATTTTCCTTTCTTTGCACATTGATTTGATTTCATTCTGAGGTAATTAAGGAAGCTCTTCATACACAGATGAATGTTCTAAAAAAGAACAAGAATACTTCCAATACCTTCCTAATTTATTTTCATATAAACTTGGTTTGCACGGGTTTAATATAATATGCATCGCTCTAGACTGCCCGAATCTAGTTTGAGTATCTGTTTAATATGCGCTGAAAAACCATTCATTGACTAATTTGTCTTCACCAAAACAATACATAGAAAATCAAGAGAAACTTTAAAGTACACCTCATTGAACATTTTATAAAATAAGATGTAACAATAATTTGAAACTTACATATAGCATGGATGATTTTGCAATTCAAAATACAAAAGAATATAATATGTCTATAGTTAACTAGTTTATACACTAGAAAGTAAGTGACAAAAAATCTAAGTACACACCTTGTTGTTCAGTTATAGAAATATCATTAGATGTAGGCTGATTTCGTTTAAGATATTCATAGAGACATGAGTAAACCAGTCCATAATCTTTCTGTAGAAATGAAAAGTCATTCAAACGTGTAAATATTTTACGTGTAAATATTTTATGAATCTCTAATAACAACTCCTCAAACAGAAATTTCGTCAATGTTCAACTTAATAAAGATATTACATGATTCCAGGGATAAGCTGTTTTGATATTTAAGAGAAACCAACCAATATGATATATATTTACCTTCGAGATAATTGATATTCGTTCATCAAGAAGGTTTAATGTAGCCGCCGATACATCAATGACTTCTGAACCCTTTTCAATTTTCTGTATCAAGTAATCCACTAATACAAATATTCCACTCCATTCCACCCCAGATCTACAGAAATATTAAAATAGCTACGCGTTTTGAGTTGAAAGGGCTTGATGAAATTAGCTAGTTTTTTTTTTAGAAATTGTGAAAATGTTATATCTCAAGTTTCTTTTGAAGGTTATATAAAGAGGCCTTAATAGTCACGTGTGTACCATAGTATGTACACAAGGAATCTCTTTAAATTACAAACTGGAGTCTAAACCTTAGCCCAAGGGACAAAAAATCTTAAATAGTATAAAAAGAGTGGCTGGATATTGAAAAGGTGCACGACTCTAATGAAAGGAAATAATTTTCCCATAATGGGTTCACTGTGTGCTATATAAATGAAATATCTTGAAAGGACATTTATGGGTTTTTTCCTTGTAAAATTGTACTTTGTTAACAGAAGAACTGTCTTAAAAGATGCTTATTAAACATGTCTTACCTAACACCCAGCCCCAGAGGCCAGAGAACCCCCTCCCCCCATGTTATTTAAGCAAAAAAAGAAACTGATAGAATGCCTTATTTTTCACTTAATTTTCTTATGTCAGCATATTAAAACAACAAGCAGAGTTCAGCCCTTGTTCAGCATATTTGAAGAACGAATAAATGCAATGGTTGTAATGGAAATAGTTAAAAATTGTTAAGTGAAAAACAAAATTTCTTACCAGAGTTGTATCGTTTTACTACTAAATCAAAATTTTTTAAAAGTTTACGGCATGACTTACCCACTATGGACCACAATAGGACTGATGTGTCTGCTAGAATGGACATTTAACTTGACACTTTTAATGAAGTCAACAATATCCTGAGCAATCGAAAGATGGTCCCAAGCATAAACATGAAACTGGGTTATTCTTCTGTTTTCCTTTTTCTAGAAAAAAACAATGAAAAAAATTATTTATTTCCTTAGATAAAAGCGTAATATTACTATAAAAAATGAATCTGAAGTCAGTTAAATTGCTTTAGGAAAAGTCAGGAATCCATAAGGTAATACACTTGAACATGAATTTAAATATTACATAATGATATGAAATAAATGTTGCATAGATATTCGTTTGTCATCAAAACACATTAGAGAATGTACGTTTGTTCCGTTAGGAAGACGTTATATAAATCTATATATCAACATATAAACATACCCTTCTCATTACAAAGTGACGGATTTTCATATTTTGACCATGCATAAAGGTGGCAATCACTGTGACCTTGATGTCACCGTACACAAGCACTTTCCCTGGTTGGCGACTGTAATACCGAAAACACTGCAAAGACAAATTACCCAATGGCCACATAACTCAACTGAGTAAGATTTGTTTATTTAACCCCAGTAAAAAAGAAATAAATCAGTGACTATTTTAAATTTCACGTGAATGTTGAAATGCACATGTGAATAACTTTAACCATGATTCTGTATAATTTTCTGTTCTCTTCAGAAACTCTTTGTTATAATGACAAAAATATTGTAGTCTTACACTTTCTGGAGTTTCAACTAAGTGTAAAGAGGACTAGATGGTCGTGGTCATTTTATAGGCTATATTAATCTCCTTTTAATGAAGAGCTTTATATCAAGATATAGAAAAATGTTTTGAAACTAAAATATATGGATCTTTTCTTTACTAATTAATAGTTAAGGACCAAATATATTATATCAATTTTTTAAGTTACATCTGATGGTTAATTTGTTGACCATCCAGCCTCCTTATTATAAAAGAAATATTAAGACATAACAAAACCTTTAAAATTAAGTAGAATAGGTACCATTTTCATTTCATTTAATGGAACCAACATAAGTATAGTTGTGACGTTCTTCTCCCACACCATTCTCCAAAAATCCACCATAGTTCGACGCTGAGGAAACTGAGTTATAATGTATTTGTTTTGCTGCAAATTCATTGAACACAACTTTACATAAAACACATTAATTATACATGTATACATGTAAGTGCTATCAAATAAATTCACTTAATTGAAAAACGTTCAAAATTGTAAGTGTATATTGACGTACAAGAACGTGGCTTGCATTAATATAACTCCCTTTAAGAATTCCAACTTCATCCAACAGTTTTACTCTGTTAAAGTCATCTGTATCATAAACATTTTTGCTTTAAAAAATAGGCATACATGCATAAATAAAATACGACAAATATTTCTGCTTAATATCCCAATCACGATGTAATTTACATGGAATTGTTGAAGTTCTGTTCTTCTCTATATTTTGAGGATAGTTTCCGACAGTTGCTATACTTCTTGTCACTAGCGCGGCTAACTCCTACAAGAAATTTATAATCAAAATTCAATCATCTCTATCGCGAGTGCTGAATTACCTAAATAATCGATATATAGTTTACGCACTGAATATTCTTTGACGAGTTCTAACCCATTGTCTTTTAGCAGTTCGTGGACATGGTTTGGGAACATATCAATTTTAATCGGCCTAGAAAAAGTTATTTGCGTATATCAATGAGAGTCGATTTTTGTTTCATTTAAAATACAAACAATTTTTCAGAATATATTATTAGATCTTATCTCAATTGTGAATTTGTAATAAGCAGAGGTTTCGATAGGAAAGATATAAGTATTAAAGAGAGATAGTACTTACTTTATTTTGAATACTTTTGTAATGGGTATATATCCAATGGCACTGAAAAATAAATTTTTAGTCTGATTCAGAAAAGACATGATGTCAGCGGAAAACTGATTTTGTATTCATTTTATGAAATTTCAAAATTACTAGAATACATGTAACATTTATTTTTTTTCAATGGATGTATTAAATTATTAAATGATTTCATGAATTCTGCTTTGTTTTTTATTTTTATGTTTTTCTGAACATTTTATTTACAAGTGATTTTAAATTTATCTTACCTTGCAGTGATTTCTGAAAAAATTAAATCGTCATAATTCTTGACATTGAATCCCCCTGCTCTGTGAAAATAATTACAATTTGTTTAGTGTTGGTTACAATTGTCTAATTACCAGTATTTATCTTTTTATTTTCTTACATATGTCTTAAGATATGTGTAAAATTGATAAGACAATGAATGTACAATTTAAATCCAGAAAAAATATTGATTTTATTCACCAAAGAAAATTGTCATAAATGTAAAAAATAGAAACTAGAAAGGTTGATCCAAAAGTAATGTCACACAATGTACTGCGCTTCTCGTGGGCGCTTAGTCAAATAAAATGATATATCAAATTACTCCAAATTATGATTCTAATTTGAATTAGAAATCTGATTAAATTTCGTTGAATGACTAAAAAGATAAAAATGTTTATAACATGATATGTATATGACATCGCCGCGTCATTAATTTATGTCTTTTTTTAATGCTTTCATTTCAAAGTAAATACATGTAACATGACACAAAATTTTAAAAAGTTCCAAACAACACAATACAATGTATTTTAAATCAGATTTGGCGTATGCTTTTTCTAACTATTTTAAAAAGAATTAGAAAACGTTACCGCCAATTGGATAAACATGGTGCTTTTTTGTCCCTAAATCTATGAATAAAAAGACCGGAAATGCAATTAGTGATACGATGCATTTTTTCATCAATAGATAGAAATAACTGAAAAATTCATTGAAATTTATATATGAACCTAAAAATGAGAGAGAGAGAGAGAGAGAGAGAGAGAGAGAGAGAGAGAGAGAGAGAGAGTGAACAGAGTACCTTCAAAGTGGTTCCAATGTTTTATAAAAACATATGCCATGTTAATAAATAAATGCAATAGTCTGGAAACATACATTTTGAAGGAAAATTAAGCTAGGTTCTAATGTCATTAGCCATATCAAAAGGCTACGTTCATGACTCTATGAAAGGTCATCGATAAAACTGATCGCAAATCAAATAATCAAATAGTCTACTCTAACACAAAAAGAGAAAGAATTTGTTCAAATTCCAAAATATGTGATAAAAACCTTAAATAGAGCATCATGTCTTATTCTTTGTTAAGGAATAAATTATAAAGTTTGAATCTAACGCCAAGAATTCAGAAATGACGTCGCCAGCGTGCGGCGACTATCCTTACCTCAAGCTCTATAAACTATGTTATCTTCCATAATAATTCTAATTAGCATTAAAAATTTTAAATCTGAATTGGCATAGATAAAGGTTTTAAGTACGGATTTTTGTCACTTTACGATTATCTTTCATAATTTTATCGCACCTTTGACATTACGTTTGGATCAACCCTCGTACTTCTTTTTATTCCTCGATTTATCTAATAACACATATTCTTACATATGTGTTTGGACGTGTATGGCTTACACTTTAGAATTGATTTAAAGTACACTTTTTTAATATTAGTCTCATTTCACCTGAAAAATCTTCATGAATATATTTGATATAATGCATTGATTATTCTATTCCCAACTTTATCATAGTAGTGTTAGTAATTTTATCTTTATAAATGAGTGAAACAATAATTTACATGATTTGTATTACATATGTATGCACAAACTTTGTTAACAAATTTGGTGTTTTTAAACTCCTAATGTGACTCCAATCATCAAAATGAATTTAAAGCAAAGGCGTTAGATTAACATTTGTAGTATTGGTCGGTAAATATTTTCTTTGTGGATTGATTATACATGATAGGAAAAATAGGCTTTACATTTTTTTCAAGAATTAGTCCCCTTTTATATATTTCTTGTTACGATTGGTCTCTCTGTCCGTCTGTAAGATTTTATAGCTGGCTACATCAGGTAGATACATCATATTTACATGTATCTATGTTGAAAAATTAGAGTTCACTGTCATTAAATTCTTAAGGTCATGCAATTGTAAACTTTGCTTCAATGCCACATCACCGCCGTTTGAAAATTAGTTTTTGAACAAAATCATCTTGGTTTTCTGAAATATGTTTACTTTATTTAAAGAAACTGCATATGTATCTAGAATATCTTACCTACATTTTCTGTAAATCAAGAACGCAACAACAAATAATAGACATTGAAAAAATACAACACCCATCGTTACGGCGAGTATTGTGTTCTCCGTTGTCGATGTTTTATCTAAACAGCAAAGATTAAAATAAAATCATGTACGAGAGGTGCCCTAGGAATATACAGACATGCATGATGTTTGTCGAATTATTTTGCAAAAATATTGATTGTAAAGATTATATTTCTATTTTTAAACAATGTACTTTTTTAAATTTCACTTTTATGCTTATTGCCTTAAATACTAGTATATATACTTACCTAATTTACATTGCTTTTCTCTATTAACGGTTCCAACACACTGACAGGAGCCATTTGCACATACTGCACCTGTGTATCCGCCACATTCACCCTGGGTCAAGCAACGATCTCCTAGTTCTGCCTCAGCAAACTTGAACAACAGGAGACTTACCTGCTTTTTAAAACTACATTTATCAAAGAAACATTTGTACAACGTATTTTTAGTAACAAATGTTGGTTCTTTAAATTCGGTTTTGGCAGAAGAGACGTGTATTATCCGTTTGTGAATCGAATTTAAAGTGAATAAAAAAAGAACAGCTATAAGAATAAATACATGTATAACTATTTGCTTTGTTTTCCTTCTAACAGAAATTCAAAACAATTGAAGAATTTATTGAATGATATTTATTTCTTTTTAACGCTACATAAACAACTGTTTGGAGTAGTTATTGAAATGAAAGGCGTGAACACAATTAGAGTGTTAAAATTCGTTTCCGAATATTTTATGCTCACAATATTTGAAAACTAAAGGTATTCGTATCGTAATTAAAATTTAGATTCCAGTCTTTCAGTTAAACATTCTTGCGATAAAATCAACTTTTGTAGAAATATATACAGAGAAAGGTACTAAGTTATTTCATTATGTATTACATGCTTTACATAAGGCCTAACTGTTTTTGAAATAATATATAAGATAAAACATCTTAAAAGAATTGCGTGTTATCATAATATAAAATGGTAACGTAAAATTTTGAGGAAAAAAAATCTATTAAAAAAATCGCAGAAAATAGGTATTCATACATGTATATGTCGTTCCAAACTAGTTTATCATATCATATATAATTGATTAAGGCATTCTGTCTTTGTTTTCATTCTGAGTTCAAAAAATTGAAAAGATGAAGTGAGAAATATCCAATTGCAAGTATTTAACTAAATCAATCTTTTGTTCTTACCTGTAAATACCCTTGTCGTATTCTCCACATGTTATGATAACTGACAAGGAAGCAAATGAAATCACGTTCTCAATGCACCCATGGTGTACCTTTACAAGGACGAATTGAGTTCTTATGTACGCAGAATGTAGGGCTCCGAGATAGAATAAACCATACAGAGATCTGGTTAAGGTGTCTATTATATCAGTTCCATATTGATATCATATCATATGCAAATCTAAGAGACAACAAGCTTATTAGTAGTTTCCAATGGAATTGGTAAATGACGGAAAACTCATTAAAGTTTAAATTAAATACTCAGAAAATACACTTTATGTCATTGTCTTCTTTTTAATTAGCATGTTTTAAGTATGGTTTATGAATTTATTAAAATATTGTTCAACTACGAAAGAACTTAGTCTTATAGAAACGCATGAATAAAGTCAAGGGAATTAGAACAAATAGGCATTTCTAAGATCGCTTGACCGACGTACTAAGGAAAAATTATGAATGTGCATAGAAAAACCCTATCATTCTCGTGTACTATGAAAATTAATATTGGCCTATTTTGTTTATAATGGATTATTTTTACCGCAAGCAAAGTATACTTTAATATATTTTTTAAGTTTTTATTTATTTGCTGGTATTGCTGAAATACTAAAACATATTTGGAGGAAGACTGTTTTTTAAAAAAAATGCATTATTATTTTGATAAATTCAAATATCAAATAGTTACCATGCATGAAATCGCTACAGTACTTCGTTTGATATTTAACGAAACAGCATTTTAATGTCATACCACTTATATACACACAAAATATATCAATTATTTGTGCATTCTTAAAATCTTGGAACACAAAAATGTCATGCACACTTTCATACACAAACATCTTTATACGGTATTCTGTGTATACAAGTATTGGTGAAGTAATTGTGTGGTGCCATAAATCAATATTAAAGGCCACTGGCTTTCAAATCTTTACATAAAATAATTATCAAGAGATCAATTTATTTGCTTATAGGCAAAATGCCTACACATAGCCATTCTTGTAAGCATTGAACAAACAAGTGACAGTGTATTCCTCGCTTCAGTGAACTTTAAAAGCCATGTAAATTATACCTAAAGTCTGCCTGACCCAAACCAACACCCTGTAGACAACCTAAACTATTAATTTCACGTTCTTTACAAAAAAGTACATATTTAAAGGATTTGGCAAAAATGAAAACGACTGCATTTCCCTTCCTCGTTGGTTAGGTTTTTCCATTTTTCTATCATACCGCTATTTTTTTTTTCAAAATTTACCCTTGCGATGTTTTGTTTTTTAAATTGATAACTAAATATTTATTATACTTTCATTATGACAAATAGCAGGTATTTTAATACATAGTATCAGGGGTTCTATAGAGGTAGCTGGTTAACTTACATGTGTATGCGTTACATTTTTTAAAAAAAAATTGCTATAGAAAGGAAACACGAATTAAACTAAAAGCATTATCAAAGAAGGGAATAACCAGCCATATTCTTTTCCTTAAAAATTCAGCAACACATTTCACATTAACAATAACAAAGTGTGTGTAAGCTGCAGATATATGAGGGCTGTTCGATATATAATGTGTATCGTAGCACAGCGCGATAACGATTTGCACGACTTCGTGGATGATGATACTCATATATATATATATATATATATATATATATATATATATATATATATATAGCTCTATTTTATACCTAAACGCGTACGCGAGCCTTCAGCTCCACATAATTTTAAACTTATTGTCATTTCAATAGAGCCAGTAGTTGACCTCTATTGTAAAAATGGTTGTGAAACAAGTTGAAAATATTGAGGAAATTAGAGCTGGTATGAAATTTTGTACAAAACATGTTTGTCGTTTGTCATGTTTGATTGACGGTCATTCGGTAATGCAGATATTTACTGAATTGGGGGAAGATTACGGGTCTGATAAGGTATCTTATGAGACAGTCCGTAGTAGGAGAAAGACATTTCTGACTCGCACAGAGTCCGTCCAACATGCATCAAAATCTGGCCGACCTATGACTGTTACATGCAAGGCAAATGTCTCACAAGTCAGGGAACTAATTGAAAGTGATGACAGATACACCGTGACGATTCGTGGCATTGCAAAGCTGTTGGCATATCACTATCGCGGGTGATTTCATTTTGAAGCGCATCCTGAGAGGTACGAAAGATTTCTGCCAGATGGGTACCGCATATATTTAAACGTTAACGGGCTATATGTAATTGTTTTGGTAGATGACAGATGACCAAAAACGTGTACGAGTACAAACTGCTAAGCAACATGTTTCCCAAATTCAATCAAAGACAATTTGCAAAATAAAAATTTAATGTATTTACTGGTGACGAAACATGGGTTCACTATTTCGAACCAGTAAGAAAAATTGGAAACAAAATGTGGCTTACTAAACGCAGTAGAAGACCTGTAGTTGCAAAATATGATCATAAGCACAAAGAAGGTTCTTTATTGCATAGCCTTCTCATGTGATGGTATGACCTTTCAAAATACCTGTGCCGAAGGGCAAAAGTGTTACAGGTCAGTATTACCAATATGTTATACAAAAACCGCTCAAGAAATGTTATTATAAACGACACCCTGGCTCAGGCTTTAGGTAGGCATATTTGTCCACTTCTTGATAATACTCCACACATAATCTGAGCTTGTAAAGCAATTTATGAAATTGGAGAAGGTTACTGTCTTGCCACACCCACCATTCTCTCCAGATCTAGCCCCGTGCGACTTTTTTCTTTTTCCAAAATTTTAAATGTTTTTATCTGGTCGTCGTTACAAGTGCTGACAAGCCCTTGGCTCAGCCATCAGTCAGTCCCTCAGAGGTCTAACCAAATCAGCGTACCGTGACGCATTTCAGAAATGGATTAAGAGATTAAAATTATGTATTTCAAACCGCGGAGAAGACTTTGAAGAGATGTAATGTTCATTTCACTATTTGAGTCGAATGTTTTGAGATAACGTACAATAAACATTTAATTACATATCGAACAGCCCTCGTATATATAGCTCTACGGGGAAATAAGGATTGACAGACGATATATCTAAAACTCTTAATATTAAAAAAGAAACTGCAAAAATATGCACTAATTTGAGATTTTATCCAATATCCTTTCACAAAGTTAAAAGTATTTGTATATCAATAGTTCTTAAATTCTTCATACAATGTCTTTTAACTTGCCTCAAACTTTCTCATAAAGACCTTTATGTTATCAACCCCAAAAGTGTAAGAGTGTTAAATTTTACTGCAATTTGAAATTCGCCATACATGTAATTCTTTGTAAACATACCACCATACTCAAGTTTAAGGGCCAGGTGAGATAGTGGTGTTGAGATTTGAAAGAGCTTTTCTGCGGCAATTCTTAAAGAACTACATTCAGTAGTGAATTATCAGAAGAAATGTTTGGTAACAAAAACAAAACCATTGATCGGACTAAAACCTAGGCAAAAACACATTTACGGTTAAAACGGCATGTCAGCCCGTAGAGCAACCGATCTTCAACGTGTAAAATTTTACAGGAATGTTCAATAGGATTTCATGTGGGAGGAAAAATCAACAATTCGTAACCCTGGCATCCCGACATGTCAGTGTATGTAGTCAAGTCGTTCAGTAAAAAAACAAACAAAAAACGCGCATGATATATAAACAGAAATGAACAGCAGATCGTGTTAAGTCAAATACTGGTATATATAATGGTAATATTTTTCAATGAATACAACCAACACTCTGTTATTGGGTTCAATATTTTGAATTATGTCGTTTGTCCTTAGATCAAACCAATAAAAAAAAGATAGATAATAGTGTCCTTTACTTATTTTCAATCTAAAGTTTAAAAATATTAAGCGACAATTTAAGTAATTTTTCGTGTAATAATTTCGTAAAGGACAATATTAAATATTTTAAGGAAAAAAACGTTTCTCTAGAACTACATGTTTATGCTTATCATTAAATAATCATTAAAAAAAATTACCTTTGCCAGAATACGAAGCCTTCACAACTAGATGTTTTTTTTTCAGTAAGAAATTTGAATTAAATATTGTCAAATTGATTTAACGACACTTGACAACGGGTTTTAATAGGGTTGGTTGATCATGACCATTTAGGACTATATTAAACTTTTTTTTTTTTAAATTAAATATAAATCTGTTGGTTAATTTGTTGACTACACAGCCTCCTTAAAACATACGAATAAAAGGGGTTCATTTTTTAAAAAGAAAAACTGACTTAGTCTTTATTTCATTAACTCCATTTTAATTTTTAGTCTTCAAAAAAAACGTATCTCACTGGTCCTTTAGTTTCATATCAATCATCGTGATACATTAGAGCAACAGAAAGACCTATAAATGCATGTTTTAAAGTCTTACACATTACTTCAAACCATCAAGCTCTTCTGAGTTTAAGCCATGGTATTTATTAATCGTTGTAAATGTTTGTTTTATACAATAATGTTTACTTTATGGATATAAGAAACATAAAACACACCATGATTGATCATTTACGAACAAAATTTAATGAATTTGACATATATATATTATTTATACCTATTGGCATACACACAGGTCATGAAAGTATGTATTTCTAATTCATTTTAATTAATTTGAAAAATGAAAATTATTTACACCTTTTGGCATAGGTCGTTAAAGTGGATATTTCCAATCCATAAACTGTTATATTACAAAGGACCCATTATCGCGAAAAGCACTAGGGTGTGTAACAGAAGTGATTAGATATTGATGAAGCAGAATTTGCCGTCAATTTTGCGTCAAGGTCCCTTTATGTTCGATTCCCAGATTCAAAGACACTGGATAAATAATCCACTTAACGATAATGACCTTCTGGTTAACGATAATCAACACACTCGCTCCGCCTGGTCCCCGAGCCATGGCAGTCCGATTTTCCTTTTCTGGCCTGAATTTTGCTACAATTAAAGCATCATGCAATCGATGAATGTTGTCATAATTAAGGATTCTAAATGATAGTCAAGTGGCATCCAATAAAACTTGTCACTTACCTGATGAGACGGAGAATGACGAATGACGGCAGTCGTAATTACAAACCACAACGGACAGACAGAGGCAAAGTTTTAGCAATATATTCAGTGCGAAGGGTTTGTCTTGTAAGCACCATGCATAGACACCAAGAAACTCAAATATTGGAGAAGTAATTAATTCGTGTTTATCTTTATGTTTTGAAATTCATTTATAGGTGAATTTCGAGAGATGCGAATTATTATCATGGTCACTTACATGGTGGGACCTGTAAGTGGGATCATAAATATTACAGATCTAAATAAAACGGGAAACGAAACCAATTTAAGCAAAGCAGGAAATGACAATGAACTTCATTTTTCAACAGGTGAACTCGTGGCAGAGGGACTAGTTCTGACTGCCATATGCATTCTAGCTATTACTGGAAATACTTGCATGTGGGTCATAGTCATTCGGAACAAAGATCTCAGAACGGTCACTAATTCATTTCTCTTGACACTCGCAGCGGCGGACTTAATGGTGTCCGTTATAAACATGCCGGTGACAATTTTGACCATTTTCAGGGGGCAGTGGATGTTTTCGGAGACTGCCTGTACAGCGCTGGGCTTCACTAATATGCTGACCCTTGTGACCAGCGTGTTGTCTCTATGTAATATAAGCATTAACAGGTACATTATGGTCTGTAAACCTACCAAGTTTAAGGATGTCTACACCAAGAGAAACGCCATCATAATGATTGCAGGTCAGGGATTTTTTTTATAATGCCAAATCATTACTGTAACATTAATTGTTGGTTATAATAATTAAGTGTCTCAAAATATATTATAGCACAATGAACAATTACCGTTACTAGCATGGGACCAGTTACATGTATCAGCAAACATTTAGCTGATACATGATAATATGTTTCGGTTCAATTATTTTTTATTTAATTTCTAAATATCTATACATATAAATTAAGACATTTTGCCAATAAAGTAAAAAATGCCAGTATCAAAGTAACTGCTTACACCTTTGTATTTCAACACGTGTGATATGATGTCCGTAAGCTATAATTTAATTTTACCTGATAAGTAATTATTGTAAAATTAATTAAAAACCTACTTTCATTTTCGATAAACAAGCCCGAAAAGCAAAAATGATAGTAAGGTGGTGGATACGCTTTGGCGGATCCAAGTCTGTAGTAGTTAGCGTCGAAATGTATACTTGGAATGAAATAATATTGAATGTTTACGTAAAGAGTGAATATATTTACTTGGAACTTACCTAGAGTATACATATATAAATTAAGATATGACAAATGTTGAATAAATAAAATAAGGCAATTCGTTTCTTGAATGCGCGATTTTAGTTCAGATAGATAGATCGCTCTCTGTCTCTGGTGAGAGAAAGGAATATAACTTTCCAGAATGGCGTAACCAAAAACGCGGGTTGACTAATTAACGTCACGGCGAAAAGTGTAGGACAGGTTCATCATGCATCGCGGGCAGATACCTTGGATTGGACATCTCTGGTCAATACAAAAAAGTTGATAAACTAGAGCCGAGCTCGTTGCAAGCAACGAGAAGGTCTTCCGTTACAGCTTCAAGTCAAGTTAGGATTGTCAATCAGTATTAATACCCCCCCCCCCCCCTTCTCCTTACACTTATCAGGATCTGACAGGTATTGATAGGAAGTTATCTTCACACGACCATAACTTCTGACCAATCAGGGCTTTAGAAAATCAATTGGAACTCTTCAAAAGCTGACAGACAAATTAATTTATGCCTGTTTTCTATGTAACCTCCAACTGCAGAGTATTGAAGAGTTACACCTCTCATAAAACAGATAAAGGCATGTCTTGATAAGTTGGGGGTATATTTGATTGTATGCAAATGTAGAGGTCATGTGAAGATGACCTCTTATCGATATCAGACCCTGACGAGTGTAAGGAGAAGGGGGTGGTTTTCATCAGACTGCATTGTCAATATGATCAATATGATGATAGTAAGTTCAGAAAATCGAAAACGAGGCTCACTTTCATAGTATTATTTTCATACCAGGTGAATTCTCCGTTTAACTTGCTTCACGGTCATATCAATTTATGATAACTTAAAAACATCATAAATGTACGTGTACTTAATTATTCCGACAAGAAAATCAAAACGATAAATACGTTTATGTACAACTATCATATCACATATACATATACATATTTTAGTTATAATATTTTGACCTTTAAAAGATACATGCATTGACTGACTTGTTGTACATGTTTTTACAAATGATCGCGTGCATTTTTTTGTCTAAATGGTCCATTTCAATATTATGTTAACATATACAAATATGTGCTTATTCCTAAATTAAGAATGCGCTGTTAATTGAGGAATCCAAATTGTACGATTCAAGTTTATTCCAAATAGAACACAACAGTTACATGCAGTGACAAGTTAGACTTACAAATATTGCAAACAAATGCACTTCAGCTGATGGAAGAATAAAGAATGGGGGATGAAAGGCAAACTCTGAACGAAGCAGCATTCCCATGGAGGATTTTGCATTGACATTCTTAAGTCAAATGAACGGAACAAGGAGTTTTTCTAGAGGGTTCCATCCCTAGTCCCTAAATCACATCCCGGTCATCCCATACCCATCCCCAAAATAAAATTAAATATTTACATTCCACTGTGTTTTTCCATTAAATTATGTGATCTTTAAATGCCTCTAAATGCAACAAACCAATCACTGCGTATGAATTTACATGAAATTTACATAAGTAGTTCCAAAACATTGATTTCTATGTTATCGGTTTAAAAATATATTTCAAACATGTTGTTAAAACACCACATTTTACAATTATTCAACAATAGAGCTGATTCTATTGTTAAAAGCAAAATTTTAAGAGGTATTATTCGTGGGTTATATTTTCAAGGCTCTTCTCAACAGTCTATGTGATAACCAGTTTAAACCGGTTTTAGAGAACAGCTGTTCTTGCTGTTACTAATTTACCCCCTTCGTGATCTGTAATTTATACCGATTTATATAATAAAATAATTCATTTCATCAATAATGGTATGTAAATATAAGCATTGAATGATTTATTTTTGACGTCGTTATTCAATTTGTCTGCTCACCTGACGGCAGTTATTGACACGACGACGTCAAAATTAAATAATTCAATGCTATAATAAAACATCCCATCTCATTCATTCCCCAAAGAAAACACCAATACAATTTCTCACAAATAAAAAGCTAATAACGCAGAGAAACAATATGATAAATTATTCATACATTCTGCGACTCAGTATTTAGTATTCATTCCTCTTTTTACCAAACTACGTCAGGGATTAATGATTCTCAGACATTTATACTTTCAGTTATATCAGTGCACTAGCTAGAGTACAACTATACCCGTTCCTCATCTGCGCGTGGGACAAGATAATTACAAAAAAATTGTAAATATTAATCGTCCGTACGCAAATGGTAAAAACTATTAAATAAAAGTGTCTTAAGCCAGTTACCCGAGTCTACACCATAGAATTAAATATAAGAAATGTACAGTATATATATTCTGTTAGTTTTAAAATTAAAGTGAAGAAAATTAAGTGAAATAGTTCTTTCCTAAGATATAACTTAGTCCAAAGTATGCTTTGTGAAACGGGCCCCAGATTGCAAAGTGAAACACATTAATAGGAACTGTTAAACACAAGGAGTCACCAAAAAAATGATCATTTGAATTTTCGATTTCTGTTCGCCAATTTTGAAAAACAAATTCAGCTCGAGCACTGGGGAGGGAGGGGGGGGGGGGGGGCAGCACATCAATGAGTTTGTTTTTACAATGAAGCAAACGATCATTCAGAAGAACTACAAATGTGATCAAGTGACCGCTAGAATCAAAACAAAACTTGTTTAAAAATTCCTGTGAATATTTTTAAAAATAATCACTGAATCCCTCAATTTCGCACAATTCTTTTATCGTGCCAGCACCTACCGCATACATGTACATGTAATATTGTAACACGGAATTTTGATTTTAATTTGATTTGATTTGAACGTTGAACACTTGGAGAATATTTGTGTTTTTTAAATTCACTTTTACTTTGTATACCCTGCTAATTTTTTGTACAACTCTTAAGAAAACTTCTTTTACTTTCTACACGATTTTGTGTTGGTCGAATATTAATTCCCACACCAGTAAATATATACATAAGACTGGTTGATCAGGGAGGTGTGAATATTGTCTCAAAAGTGTCTGTAGAAAGTTTCAGTATTAATAAACAGAAATAATCATGGGTAAATATATTAATCTTATGTTGAGAACACAAGTTGATTTTACATGTACCGGTCAAAATCTCGGCGTTGTATTGTATATACAATTTACCTTAATTGCGTATTTTGATTCGAAATGATGGCTTACTTTTATTCCATTGATGGTCACGTTTCTATCTGATTTTATGCACCATTGTTTAAACCAATGCGTAAGACAACTGTACAAGTAAGATAAATTTATCGTTTCATCTTAAACCAAGGTAGTTAAATTGAAGATAAAGCAAACAATTTATTACATGTAGTGGTGTTTGTACAAATTATCAATAAACATGCACTTGTGATAAGGTAGAAACACAAGAAACTACCGCGGATCACTTGTCCACTCGCGCGGGTTCTCATCGGCCATGTGGGAGGGATGATCATCATTTAAAGGTTTAACCTTTGTGGGGTTTTTGTGTTGATCTTAAACATTAAACATTATTCGTACAATTTAAGAATATTTAAGACTTACAAACCCACCTTGATCTATGTCTGACGATGCTTCTGATTTGGAATAATATCGCTTTTACCATTTTTCAGAACGCTTTCTTTATTTACACTCTATCGTTTTATTAAATCAATTCAAGATGAAGAAACTTTTAAGACATAAAAATAAAACAGTTCTTGTGTTTGCTGCTAAATATACACATATATGTAAGACGCGAATCTTTTTTATAGAATCAAATGAAAGCCCTTAATATTTTGCACAACTTTTGTTCTAAATGTGTTTAGAAAATATTTACAACTAAAAAGTTATGGAGCAAGGATATAAGCAAAATTTAGCATTTTTTGAAACATAAATTTCGATGTGATTTTTTAAGTAGAATACGTGGGTTAATCAAACATATAAAACTGAGAGGAAAGCGTTCAAGATATCTACATTAAAGATTTGTGAATTGAAACTACTTGCTACGGATCAACTCGGAGCCTTTGCGTGTACACGAGACCCAATAAAAAAAAATTCAAAGGGAAATAACTCAAAACTAAAGTAGCGATTTCACAATGTTTTGTGCTATAGTGAGGTATTGACATTTTTCATAAACCCTGCAAATTTGAATAAAATCTGACGACAAACAAGCGAGTTATTAAGGTTTAAAAAAAAACGTCTAGAAGAAAAAGAAGCAGAAAATAACTAGAGCAAAGCTCATTGCAAAGCAACGAGTGGGTCTTCCGTTAATGTCGGAAGTAAAGCTAGAAGTTCCTTTAAGAAGCAGAGTTCTTAAACCAATAACATAAGTAACTAAAACAAAAAGAAAAAATCGAATTATTCTTGGTACGAGTAAACAAAATCTGAATGATTCTAAGTACGAATTAACAAAAACCTTAGCGATTTCAAGAACGACTTAGCAAATACAAATCAGAATGTATTTAAGTACGATTTAACAATTATCGAATTATTTTAGGTACGAGTTAATTTAACTTTGAACATAACACTATTTTGTTAACCAAGAATGCGGAATCAAAATTTCCGGAAAAATCAATTTTTAATCCCCTATATCTCTGTAATGCATCGTCCGATTTTAAAACTGATTTCAGTTTTGAATTAAGCTTAATAATCTCTTAATTTGTTTTTATGATTAATAACAAATTATTGCTCAAATAACAGTTATTGTAAAAAAAAAATTGTAGCCCTTCTAGCCCCTAGTTTGAGGGGTCAGCCCCTTTTTCTTGATATCAAATAAAAAGTCTCGTCAAAGAGGTTGGAAACGGAAGACCCTAATAATGAAGAATTTCCAACAGAATCGGTACAAGATCTTCCGTTGGAAACGTTAACGGAAGACCTCAAACGGAAGACCTTAATAAAATGAAATAATTTGATGCGATTTTAGTTTTGATGGAAAGAACTTTCCAGAATGGGATGCCCAGGAACGCGGTTTCACAAATTAACATCATGGCGGGAAGTGTAGGACGAGTTAACCATCGGGCAGATACTTTGGATCTGATAACATTGGATTAAAATATGCAAATAAATATGCACAACAAGCGGTTATTTTTTTTTTAATTTCATAAATTTTCAAACCACGACAAATTGGTAGTAAACCTTGGACATTAGTTTGTAAACAATGAACATATTGTGTTATACGTCTATATGAATACATGATTTATGCATGAAACGGGGAAGTTGAATGGGGTGGGGGTGGGGGGGTGGGCGACCCCGCCTCCCCGATTGTTTTATCAAAACAGTCTTCAATCTAAAATTCTTTTTGGGTCAGTGATAAAAATTATAGTCAAATTTGACCTAAAGAACAAAATTTAGAAATACGATATATTTTCCAGACAGCTGTAACAAAAGGAATTAAGGCCACGTACATGTATATATCATTCATTTCAGTTTAGATTTTTTATACCTGCCCGCTCCTCTAAATATTAAGCCATGGAGTTCGGTTTTTTATTTCAATTTTAAAGAATAGGTTAAAAAAGTAATTTTTCAAAAATTTGGACACAGAATATTCCAAAATGAACAACAATATTGTTCAACATATTTAGCATTGTATCATATTTATGTGTAAAGTGTTATTTCCCGCGCTTGCACGTGATATCATCTAGTTATTTTATAAAGCTTGACAGTTTAAACGGTTACTCTTCCTCTGTTTACTATTCTAACAACAATTTTTTTCAAGGAATAGAATTATTCTAACTCTCCTTAGTATAACATTTCTAGGAACATCCTTTTTTTTTGTTAATTCATAACGAATCAATTACATGTAGTAAGTGATCAGTTACTTTAGTACACATACAGCCTACGTGATAACAACATACAAGTAACATGATTAGCTAAGAGATTAAATCATTAATTCATCTACTAATATTTAAGTAATACATATTGTGTGATGATATAAGTACTAATTTATAGTATTCTTTATTAAGTTACTGCTGTTATTGTGTTGACCCGATCGGGAATCGTAATGTATAAATATTTACATATAATGGCGTGAAATTCCGTTACAATCCAGTACACTGAAGTATTTCATATTTTACCTTAAAATGAGAGTTTTTTGGGTGTTTTTTTTGTTTTTTTTTGGGGGGGGGGGGGTGGGGGTATTGAGTCTTATGATACCCTGAATTAATCATTACGTAATGTTCTCGTCCCTGAAAAGTTGAAGAATGTAAATTTACGGGTAACTAACATTTTAAAAACATTTGTATTGATATTAATATCATATCAAGGGAAGTTATTTAGCAAAATTGCGATTGTTTTATTCGCTGCATACGACAGAAAAACCAAATTTCGGATTATCAAGTGTTCAATAACGGAACTCTCGGGTAAGAACTAGCCGAACATTATCCAGAATCATTACTTGTTTAGTTCAATTAATAGCTTAGCAATATGAAATTTCCGATATAAAATTTACAAATCGATATCCCATCACATATTACTAAAGGAGGACGCAATTGAAATATTATCTAAATTTAGTATATTAGTAAATTATGTGGATGCTTTCGCATATCTATGCCACTAAGCAGTTTATAGCATACATTGAACCCAGATCATGAATACCAGTTTTTGCACCTTAGCAGCATTTTCTATTTGAACAGAAAATCCATTTGGTTACTATAATTGCAAACTTTATAAATTTATAATATTTGACCACACCAAGTGGTATTGTTTTGATGTTGGCCTATGGGCGTTTTAACATTATGTTAAAAATGCTTTTCATGTATGAAAAAACAATAGACGCATTTTTGCATAACGTTACAAAAACTGACATCTACAATTTTGAATTGTATGACAAAAATATAAAAGTGTGCCTCAAATCGCTCGACCTGCACTCTTTCGCCATTTCTCAATCGTATCATGCCATATAACATTCATTTCATTCAATGCAATATCAAATATACACGTGGTGTTTGGGATGCTATTTAAAAAAAACTCATTGGTGTAAAATCGTATTTGTGTAGAATATACTAGACTTTTATATCTTCATAGCTTGTCCATTATGTTTATATATTTTTCAGTGTCTACCTCTCTAGCCTTTGTACTTTCTCTTCCCCCGATTTTTGGCTGGACGGATTATAGCTACGCCCCTATCCAATCCATCTGTTTTAGTGATTGGGCCAAAGCACCCTCATACGCCATTTTCATGATCACGTGCTGCTTCGGTTGTCCACTCATTGTGATGTTGATTTGTAATCTGATGATTCTCCGCGAGGTCAGGAGGAGGAACAGGAGGGTCATGAACCGTAAAAAGATTCACTTTAAAGCGGTAGTCAATGTGATAACGGGAGGTAACAACCTGAACAGAAAACTAACCCCATCATCGTTCACAAACATTGGGGATACGTCTTCCGGAAGTGACACAACAACAATTTGTAGTGAAAGCGAGGTTAGGGATAAACAAGTCGTGAGTTCAATTCCAATGGATGACCTTTTTTCAAATCAAGCACCAAATCGGGCACTTCAAATTCAAATAGAGTCAACATCAACTATTGATAAAAGTCACTCTCAAAAAGAGAAAGCTAAAACGACAGATAAAAGTCAAACTATTCAACCGCCAAAGGTTTCTGCGAGTCGAAACGAGATTCATTTAGCCCGGATGTTGTGTATTGTTGTGGTTGTTTTTGCCATCTGTTGGTCGCCATATTGCGTCAGTATGCTGTTTACAATATATTGGCAGGAAATATTTCTACCTCGATCATTTCATATGACGACTTTACTGATAGGATATTTCAATAGTTCTTGCAATCCAATAATTTACGGAGTGTTAAATAAACGATTCGGAAAAGAATTTAGACGGATTTTCAATACGTTCAGACAGTGTTAAAGTAACACTGTTGGTGTAGACACTTATTTATAATAATAGACAAACTTACCGTATAAAAATTAAACTAACTTTGATGAAAATTGTTTTGTTTTTCCGCCTAGCGGGGTTAAATTACCGTGTATTGTAATATTTTGATTTTTTTTCAGCTTAAAGCTTTAACATGACATAAAAGGCAAAACCATGACAAGGTGAAATTTTTACTATATGCGTTGAGTTTGAGATCGTTTCACCTTTACGTTAATTGAGACATAACATCACAATTCAGCTGAAAGTCAGTGTTATCAAGTTCTACTAACCTAATTACCTTATTATTTAGTAAAGTTTTGTTGACCTACAAAAAAACATAAAAATAAACTACAATAATAATTGTGTATTTGATGGCAATTGTAAGTTGTTGGGATTTTCCGACAAAATACAATCTGGAGGTGTTTTTCAGCGCTCTACTGGAAAGTCTAGAGAAGCTGCTGATACATTGATGGACTTATCTACATGTAATAGTATATTCGGGGGGGGGGGGGGGGGGTCTCGTCTTAATTTAGTAGGCGGGATGTCATGCCTATTTTAGACTATATTTAATATTCTTCTTGAAAAAAAAAGAACTCTGTATAATAAAGATACAGGAAAATATTCAAATTTTAAATTTGAATTATATTGAATTTTTTTTAGTTTGTAGCTTAAAAAATAAGTATATATTTAAGGTAAATCTTACCACCCAGACTCCTTAAATCGTTGTGTTTTGTTATATTTAAAAAACAGTCAGTTAGTGACAGTAACATTAAAGAATTGTAAGAATTTGATTACTGTATACAGGGTTGTTTTCGCCCCGTGTAATTTTCGCCCTTTTACGCTTGCAAACAGTTTCGTATAGTTTTGAATTCACCCAGACACAGTTGCGATTAAAACAATTAATTTGAGACATTGGAATTCGCCCGCTGTGAACACAGGCGAAAGGAGCAAAAATACAACGGGGCGAATATTTCCCTGTATTCAGAAACACAGTGCCGGATAATTATCCCAGTGCCATGGTGGCATTTTTGCACCTGCTTAAGCTGCATTTATACAAAATTTAAGTATGCCATATGATAGATCATTGCTTAAAGAGTATATAACCACCCGACAGGTGAGATATTTACCTTTAAAAATAAACTCCTACAGGAATACTAATTTTCCCATAGGATATTTGTCATTCCCAACCGGAATAAAAGACCTTCCAATAGGATTATGAATTCCGGTAGGATTTGATCAAAACTCCAATAGTATTTTAAAATCCGATAGGAAATCTTAATTTCCTATGGAAAACTACTTGTGTGAATCCTGCAGGAAATACTTTTCTCCTACGGGAAATATAAATCATATAGGATTTTTAGAAAACCCTATAGGATTTTTAATATTTCTAGTAGGAAAATTAATTCTCCTATGGATTTATTATTTTCCTGTGGGATATTTATTTTTTTTAAGGTAAATATCTCACCTGACAGGTGAGCCACACTTAAAACAAAAGTGGTTAAAGTGGTTATATAATCTCTTGACAATGGTCTATCATATATGTATTTTTACGAAACTGCATCATAAGCGGGTGCAAAATGCCACCTTGGCAATGGCATAATTATCTGGCACAGTGTTCAGTATTAAAAAATTAAATTGTTGATGAAATTAAAAAATACGATTGTTAGCTCCAATGCTACGCGCATGACTTGTAAACTAATAGTTTAAAGCAGTTTATCCTTTAGTAATGAAAAAATACATTTTATAACTCATCTGTCTAAACAATTTGTTTTTCATCTCGCCCTTCCACGCCGCCACATAAAAACCATTCAAACCACATTTTAAAGTTGACCAACATGCGCGGATCTGAAGGGAAGGTGAAAGGGGTGTCCGGTCCAGACCCCCCCCCCCCCCCCCAATACCCTAGGAAATTCAAATATCTTAAATTTACATTGTGAAATTACCCCCCCCCCCCCTTCCCCGACAAACTTAGATATCACTCGAACCCCCCCCCCCCCCCCCCCCCGGAAGAATTTTCTGGATCTGCGCATGGGCATCAAGAGAACTGTACCATCATTTTGTCTTTGTCTCAACCCATCTTATATCACAGTGACACCTGCTGTATTTAGTTCTATATTTTTATTAGGATTGTCCTTTATATCTTTAAATTTGGGCAATAAAAACATTTGGACATATATTCATTATAAACATCGGATAAAATCAATCAATCAGCAAATGTTTAAACAAAATCCAGGTACAGACAGTTCTTTACAAAGGTATTAAGAAATGCAAATGAAAACATTTTTAAAACCTTTCGTCATGTATAATTGCATTTTTACGTGTACTGAAAGTATTAAGGAAGCTATTTTGTGACATTGAGTAATGCATCGAAATATGTAGGTCGTAATTAAAACAAATCCATTTTCTATAGTATTCACAACAGAGGAAAAGTACAATGTGTATGAAAGAAAAATTAACACAACCTTTTGATATCTCCTATAGATTAACCATTTCGTAATCTGTGATTGAATGTTCTATTGAATAAAATACAACAACAAATTATCTTCCAACACACATATTCTACAGGATCTTCAAATGTTGAAAAAGTACTGCAATATAACAACCTTCTCTCTCTCTCTCTCTCTCTCTCTCTCTCTCTCTCTCTCTCTCTCTCGAAAAGTCAATCTTAAACAAGATAAAGAGACCCAGGGGCCACATCGCCCACCTGAACAACAAGAGCCCTAGCTCTGATCAGTTTTTATGGTATCAATTACAAAATATCTGGAAAAATAAGTATTGAAGATCTTGTTTGAAAGATTTTCAAATTTTTTTCTAAAATATTTTATATTAAATATATATTAAGCCCCGTTTGTTGTTTCCGTTTTTTAAGGATATTTTAATTTATCACATGTTTATCTCAATATGCGGTGGATATCACTCATGGGATAAATTTTTGATATTCCACTGTGTGTTCTTACGCCACTTGACGTCATAGTTAAACATTACGTAGCTTCATGCGGATGATTGACGTAGAATGAAAAAGTAACAAAACAATTCACTTGAAAAGTGTAGAGTTCTAAATGTGAAGCATTTAATGCTGTTTTCATTTTTTCTTTCATGAATTGATAAAAATATGCTCGAAAATGAAATGATTTTTGTTAATCTTTAAGGAACTCTTTTTCCGTGCGTAAAGTTGTTGACGTCTTGTAGTATATGTGTTGTGCGGTTCACATTTATAATTTTTATAGAAAAGATTGAGATTTAACAAAATAAGTGGTAAAACATGTGATAAAAAGAATCTCTCATGATTTGCGATGGTATATGATTTTTATCCAACTCGTTGTGTGTTTTCTATCCCCTCGCCAAGGCTCGGGGATAGAAAACACACAACTCGTTGGATAAAAATCATATACCATCGCAAATCATGAGAGATCCTATATAGATATTTCTTTAATTGTTCCTATCTAACAAAAATTTATATACTTGTATTTATTTTTATGCTAAAATTGAACAAACTTGAATCTACACACCCTGAAAATTTTTCAACATTAGTTTCAACCGTTCTGGCCAAATAATGTTTTGAAAAGAAGATTTTAATTTAAGGGTTTTTCCCCTATCAATTCCAATGCAAAACTTCAACCATACATGTATATCGTGGGCCCACTCTAAAGTCATGATATGAACTTTGAATCAACACTACATTGTACCAGAAAATACTACCATACAAGTTTCAGCTTTTCTGGTCAAAGGACGTGATTTGAATCTAGAATCACCTTTATCTAAGGATGATTGGTGCCCAAATTGGGCCAGTGGTTCTGAGTAAGAAGTCAGTAATGTAAAAAGTTTACAGACGGACGAACAGACGAGAGCAGGACAAGAAAGTGATCATGTGAGCTAAGAAGCTTTGTAGAAGAAAGAAACGAGTAAATACTGTGGGATGTTAATGGTTTGAGAGAATAAACTGAATTGGGAAACATTTACTTTTTTTAAGCGATTAAAATTGGATGTCGTATCACTCTATGATACATGCAACTATTGAACTACGTGATCACGTCCACTTTGTTCGTACATAGGGTCAATAATTAGAGTTGTTGATATCGACTGATTGGAATAATTAGGTGACTGCACTGTAAGAATCTGTCCTATTAAATCTATCAATTCAATTGTCAGTCAGCCCAGTGGAGTTCTGCTGACGTGGGCAAATTTGATGGCTAGGGATTAACAGTCTACCTCGCATTGGAATTGGAGTATCAACAATTCATGATTTTATTTATCTATTAAAATATTTCCTTTACAAGCCATTAAATCATCATATACTATTTATGTTGTATATCCTAACAGTGATAGGACAAATGCATGTGTGTATTATTATATTGTATGGAAAGATCGACGTTTTCCTCTAAAAAAAAGACTCTATTTTTATCTATATGAGAGAAATGTATAATCACGTGCGCATCTTCCCGCTGTCTTGGCATTTTATATTTTCATTTTAGGAAAAAATATAAAAAATAACATATACATGTACTTTGAACCTATTTGTATATGTATTGAAAGTATTCGTTACTTGTATGTATAACGAAATAGTAAATAGAAAATGTAAAATTGTAACAATTCTCGAATGACATAAAAAAGGAGGGTTTATATATATCATTTTATTTTATTTTTTTTTTGGGGGGGGGGGGGTCTTTTTATAGGTTTGAACGTTAGCTTCAAGAAATGCCTGTCTTCCTGAAAAAAAATATTATGCCCTACATTCAATAATAGCTTCGAAATCTCAACTCTCATTAAACCAACGATATATATATATATATATATATATATATATATATATATATATATATATATATATATATATATGAAGAAAAAATGTACATGAAATTAATTCATTCAATATGTAAGCTTTCAGACATGATTATATCTTTGATGGTGTTTGATTGTAAAGTATGAGCAGCGTGAAAACTGTTTAGCTGATTTTTTTAAACCATGACTCATTTATAAATCCAAGCACGTGAGAGATAGATAAGCGTTTGCAAAAGAAAAACAAATTTTGCATTCCTCGCACATGCAGATATCACAATCAAATAAATGCAATGGAAGCCGACTTTCGCTCTGTCTGCGCCCTTGTGCTCACCCCGTAAAGTTCCAGTAACCCCTCTCATGGCCTCTTAAAAATAAACCAGAGGTGACAGATCCGCGCTGTAATTCTCCTTTTTTTACACAATCTGAGCAGATCGTATGTAACATTGCAGACAGTGCACTGGTTATAAACCGCTCAAACGTAAGTATATACTTATGTTTTTTTTTATGAAAATGTTACAGTATTCGTTTAGAAATATAATGAGTGTATATAGAGCAAGCATTTTTCTAGGGAATTAATATATTCAACAATTTTCGTTGTTTAGAGTAGTAAGTACATGTTTTGATTTAATGTCATTGTTAACATTATTTTGCGAGTTTAACTGCCAGGTGATATTTCAGCGATGCATGAAATTATTCATTACAGATCTTGATAAACAAAGTGTCGATACATTTTTTGTCGTGTGTATATAATTAGGTCGCAGAGAGTCTTAGTTTACACTGTTTACGAAAACAGAGTAAACGAAAAGAAAATATTATTCAAGAGCCGGGCATTATTTCACCATAGCCATCAAGTGTTTGGTAATAATGTTAGTGAAGGGCAATTAACTTTTCTGAAACGTCGTTGCTTAAGAAGGAAGTACTTGCTACTAGATGTGTAAAGACTATTTGAAGTTTATACATGTACAAAATTGTACATACATCTACATGTATCTTTTTAAAATAGACAGGCAAGAGAAAGTGGGGAGGCTCCAATTAACTCACTCCCCTTTCCAAGCTGATTACAGCCGTTAGCAACTTGCCACACACATATTCGCCTTTCATCCATTTTCCCCTAACCCACCCCAACCCCTTCACCCCTCCCCCCTCTACACACATATATTTACACCCCCCCCCCCTCCGTTTTGTAATTGCTACATTTAAAACCAACACCCGACGGAAACAAAACAACCCTTCTATAATCAGAGTAAGACATGAAGTCCCGTGATGTCATTAACAAATGTATATACATATATGAGTGTTTGATCATATAATATACCTTGAGGTAGATACTACTTCTCGCTTCCGCTAAATTGTTTATATGACTGTAAGGTGTCACGCCCTACTTATCATTATTTTCAGCTACGCTGCCTACCTAACTGTAATAATAAGTGGTAAATGATATGAAATCAATATAACAATGGAAAATGTATTTATCTATTTACGGAACATTTCTCTGTCTGTTGAAGATGTACTTGTAAATATGAACATTAAATAGGCATTTTCTTCATTACTACATGTAAGGTACAATGTCCATCGTATTACTACTAAGAAAAAATCTTTTAAATTTGAGATATAACGAGAAATTGTTTTAATGGACCGATAAAGAACAAGTATATAGAACTAACATACATTGTTTTATCACCAAATAGAAAACCAATTGAGCATTTTAAAATAAAATTACTAACTAAGGCACACTGATACTGAAACTTGAGTGCGTCATCTCTTTTACAAATCACGTGATCAGTGGGAGATGAAAAAGTGGGAAACATAATCGATATTTGTCTTTCGTATAATGCTCTTACCATCGTAACGAAGGATAAGTATTTGAAAACATATCTAAACAAAGGTGTGGTCCTCATGTATTCAACATCAGATAGACATGCTAAGAAGCAGACCACTGATTTTCATGGAGAGGTAAAAAAAAATAGGTTGAATTCATTATTTAGAAACATTGCAAGAACCGTGTAACTGAATGTATCTATGGTATTGCTACTATCGAATTTTTGAGCGAGAACATTGTCATCTAGTACCTGTAACGTTGCGTAAAGGTGAATTTTGTTTCTTGTAGAACCATGAGCAATGAACCCAGAAGACACAGAAGAGCATACAGCGACGGAAACCGCCCTCGTTTTCATCACGTGCCACTCAAGGAAATCCCTCGGAAACACCCAGGTTAAGTAACGTTTTACAATTAGTATAGTAATTCCCCAGCTGATTGAGATAGATGAGATTTGTGAGGCAATAATTCAAGTTACAAACAATCTTGTAGATGTCCATAGCGATGAGAACCTAACAGTGCACGATATATCGCACATGCGCAGATCTAGTTCTATTCAGTCCCTGAACTCAGACTTTGTCGACGGCGCTAGTGACGATTCATTTCAGAAGGAGGTACCTCGATTGTTTGTTTATGACGATAAAGATAGCAAACGAACCATTACAATTAATTTGAATCTATAAATTGTTATCATTATGATTACACGCCTTTTAAGAGGTATGAGACACCCCTATTTGCTTTGTAATAAGCTGTAAACACATTGTCATGATGATAGCATAAAGCAGAATTTAAAGTGACAGCAGAACTTCAAGTCATGAGATCCACCACTGGGGTTTCAACATTTTAAAGCCATTATTTTTAAGAATTTCAAAAATGCATTTTAAGAAAAAATGATATAAAATTAAAATTTTAAAAAGTGAATTTAAATTGACTTTTAGCTCATATGTATACATGTAGCTCAAAAAATTCCTTAATTGTATGACCTAAAACCATGTGCTGACCCATATTGATTAATATACTAATTCAGGTGGCGGAGAAAACGCAAATGTACTTCGTGGGGAAACAGGAAGCGGAAACGGAAGTATTCTTAGACAGAATCATCAATAAAGAAGGAAGTAAGGACCGTGCTCTCTTATTCATCGTTTCCGAAATACCTAACGAAAACAAGGTACATTCGTCTAGCATAATTTTCCAACTGTTTTGTTTTACGCTATTTTTGCGCTTAAGTTTTTTTTAAAACCAATCAAAAACATGCCAAAACAACAACAACAACAACAACAACAAACCGACAGATTTTGATCACAGTAAGAAAATTCTATATTATGTAAGATAGATACATGTAGATGTTAAGAATTCAAGAAGTGGGCAGGAATTCTAAAAGCAAAAACTCTGTGGGGTGTTTTTTCATTTAGTTTTATCGATTTTTGGAGTCGGTGAATAAACATATGAAAGCTTAGAATTCGTCAATGGCAACACATTTAATACACTTTTGTGTAATTTTTTTATTTTATTATCCTCCCACATGGTAAATAATAAAAAAAAAGACATGAGTTTGACAATGCAATAAAATTAATTTTTAAACCAACAATAACCAAAACAATATTTTTTTTTCTTCAAATTGATCACTTTAATTATATATGTAGCTTTCTCGATCAGAAAACTCTGTTTAGAAATGAATAAGACTTTACAAACATCTTATACAACATGATCGTAGACACAGATGTATAACTGGTTGTTTTTCATTTGTTACAATGGGAGGATTAAAAATATTTAACCTAAGTTACAATCTCTTAGATTCGCTCACGTACGATGGCTACACTAAGCGTATAGCGTATCGTAGAGGAGCAGATTTACAAGTCTAATTTTAATTATATTGCATAAGTTACAGTATTTTTTTAAACAAATAATTACACTTGAGAATGGTGTAACTTATTTTAGGTACAAATGTTGATCAATGGTTTGCTTCATCGAGGCGCAAACCCGTCCGCCAGTAATAAGGATCTGTGGACTTCATTACACTACGCCGTAAAGAAAAATTATAAAGGCGTTTGCTCAAAACTGTTGGAACACGAGGCATGGCCCGACGCACGTGACAAGAAGGGAGTCATGCCTTACACACTTGCATATGAGGCCGGAAATGACGACATTGCCGCAATGCTAATTACATGCATGACGAACCAATTGTACGTTAATTTCAAGTTTGCCGTTGTACGTTTTATTTTGAAACATGCAACAATTTTCTATTTAAAGAAACAACTGTTGCAAGAATCATATTTGACCCTTTTATTAACTGTGTTATTACTTGTTTTAGCGTGCGAAAGATATATAGCAGTGATGGAAATGCACCTGCCGAATTCAGCTTTCATGATTTGCTAGAGAAAAACATGCCTGTAAGTTTACATGAAGTGCAATTAGCTTGTTGTGACGGTTGTATGTGACAAAACTAAAATGTAACGAATAAATCTTTACTCCCTAAAACCGATAAATTAATATCCGACTATATCTATTATAAAAATGTAGTTTTAAATTTCATGATGCATAAAAACGTGTAAATTAACGTTATTTTTGCGATGTTTTTAACATGTACTGTGATGCAATTTTTAAATCATAACTTGACTGATTGCGTCATTGGCCTAAATTATCTGTTCCAGAAAACGATCATAGCAGTCTTGGATTGTATGATAGATCCTGTGAGTCCCAGTGGAGACGTATGCGTGTACTACAACGTGTTAGACGCAGACGACAATGGACGAGTCCCAACCGACTCCATGTTTAATTCTCTATCCAAATCCGGGCTTCAAATTATAGCAAAAAGTGGCAATAAAGCAAGTTTATTTGTGATTTTCGATGTATTCAGAAAACATATTAAGGGTATTAGAACATAAAGCTTCTTGTCAAAGGGGCTTGACGATAACAATCAATATTCCATAAAATACCATGGTGACTATTTATTGGAAGTGTAGAATTGATATTATTAGTTGACTTGAGGCTCTCCGCTCTAATATGTCAGATGTGTATATACTTATTTATCTTTCATTATAGACCGTAGTGTACCATGATGTCGTACGATTACTCATAAGGAGGAAATGGAAGGAGTATGCAAGATTCCGATTCCTGTAAACCATCATCTTAACCGCCACATATAAATTTGAAAAACATTTCTTTGCGTTTCTTAAAAACTCAGAACTCGTCTTTTTAAAGAATAGTTTTATTAATTGGCGTCAGTCACTGACAAATCTTGCACATCTTTATTGAGCATCTTTATATGTTGATTTTATCCCTGTAAAATATATATTTTCAGACTCAACTCTTTGTTTTACATGATAACTCTCATCACATTAACCTTCTCCGCCATTGTGGCGAGCACAGTCCCGGATCCAACAGTGTATGATGTTACTGCTCTACAAATTGCGCGCGCAGTCTGCGAGGCGTGGTCGCTTGGAATGGCGGTCCTTACACTATTCTCTGAATTAAACCAACTACGTAAGTACGTATACACAAGAGCATTTTTGTACCAATTTGTTTAAAGTCTGTCCCAACATGTTTATGCCGCACATTTGGACGATTTTTAATGAAAATACACATACCTTTGAGAGAAGTGCATTTGAAATCGATGAAAGGGAAAATTTCGCAGATATCTTCATTGACACATGATCGTTTTTCACTCAAAAATTCACAGGAACGAAAACCGATTTCTTACGTACGGAGATTTATAATGGGGAATGTTTACATCTTTTCTCCATTCGGAAGTAACTCGGAATACCTCGCTCAATTTTTCAACGTTATCATCCGGGTACTTTCTTCTCTTTTATAATGGAAAATCCCCGTAGACTTTTTATTTTTAGCCGTGTATTGAAACCCGACAAGCTAGAGGGGACGTTTCAAAGGGGAAATCTTGGGATTTTTTCATACTATTTGATGAACATCGTTTGAATCCAGGGGTATTTATAAATATGGAATACTTTAAGAAAATGTGCGGCAAAAATAACTTGGGACAGAGTATAAAAGTAAAATCTCTTTATTTACGTTTTATTTTAAATGGAAATCAATGCTTTTTAATGGATTTCTTAGCCTAGTATCACTGACTTTTACATACTCTCAACATGATAAATATACTAGTATAGTACCATTTATATGTAATAAAAGAATTATTTAACAATACATAAAATTTATAGGAGTATCAATATTTTAAGACATTTGTTAAATTTGTTCCCACACTTTTACAGACATCGATTGGAGTACTGGCAGGATGCTTTTAATTGGATAGACCTGTCCTCTTCTATCCTGATACTTCTCCTACCGCCATTACGGTTTACTCACAGGAATGAGCAGTGGTCCGTGTTCTCAGCGGCCTACTTGCTGTGGACGATTCGAATATTCAAATACGCAGCGGTGTTCAGGTTTTCTATGGCTTTAAATGGCTACTGTCTATGGTTTCATTAATTTACCTGGGTATCAATTTTCGTGGATTCAATGAAAATCCCAGTTTCAAGGGTTACATGAACTCGTTGTCAATGATCCTATGAATACAAAATGTTTGTAAAAACTGCGCTTCAATGAACATTAAATTTCGTGGATCAACGTAACAACGAAATCCACGAAAATTGGTATTCAACGAATATTGATGAAACCACAGTATACTTAAATAAGAATCTGTTGGTAGATATACCAGTAAAAGCTTCTATAGAAGTTCACAAGTACAGATAAAAATATATACTAATGTATATACTAATACTAATATACTAATACTATACTATACTAATCCTACATGAACCTGTAAATGTAGTATATTGACTGTGAAGACCAATCAATATTATAACCTAAAAGAACACGGCTGTTGATGATGTGCGTATTTCAATAACCAAACGAAAATTGTTTATCATGCTCTTTTGAATTATTTCAGACAAACAGGAGCGTATGCCCAGATTCTATGGCGGATTCTCATACATGACATTGTACAGTTTACGACTTTCTTTGTGTTCATTCTTCTGGCCTTCAGTGGTTGTCTTTTACTGTCTCTACGGGGAGAAGGGTCGTTAGAACAGTTCTCTGAAAGCAGGTACTTTTCATTCTCCATCCATAACCAAGAAAATCTAAAAGGAATTGCAAAAAAGTACCCCATAAGATAAAACATTATGAATATAATTGAAACGTTTCATTATCATATTGCTGAACTAAGCTGCATTCTTCTTTCGTTTTATTAGCTCATCTGAGCTTTTCTGATCACATTTTGTCTGTCGTCCGTCCGTCTGTCCGTCTGTCCGTCTGTAGACTTTTTCACATTTTCAACCACTGGGCCAATTTCAACCAAACTTGGCACAAAGCACTCTTCGGCAAAGGGGATTCAAAGTTGTGAAAATTAAGGACCATGCCCTTTTACAAGGGGAGATAATTAGGAATTATTGAAAATGTTTGCGAAATTTTCAAAAATATGATAGGTAGTGTAAATTCAGATTTGTGAAAATCATAACCCCCGGGGGTAAGGTGGGGCAACAATGAGGGGGGGGGGGGGTCGAATTTTTACATAGGTATATATGGAGTAAATCTTCTTCTCAGAAACCAATATGCCGAGAAAGCTGAATCTTGTGTGGAAGCATCCTCAGGTAGTGTAAATTCAAAGTTGTGAAAATCATAACCCCCGGGGGTAAGGTGGGGCAACAATGGGGGGGGGGGGGGGTCGAATGTTTTACTTAGGTATATTTTGAGTAAATCTTTAAAAATCTTCTTCTCAGAAACCAATATGCCGAGAAAGCTGAAACTTGTGTGGCAGCATCCTAAGGTAGTGTATGTAGATTCAAAGTTATGAAAATCAAGACCCTTAGGGGTAGGGTGGGGCCACAGTGGGGGGGGGGGGTCAAATATTTTCATAGGAATACAGAGTAAATCTTTAAAAATCTTCTTCTCAGAAACCAATAAGCCAGGAAAGTTGAAACTTGTGTGGAAGCATCCTCAGGGAGTGTAAATTCAAAGTTGTGAAAATCATGATCCTTTAGGTAGGGTGGGGCCACAATGAGGGGTCGAATTTTTACAAAGGAATATATACAGAAAAGTCTTTAAAAATTTTCTTTGAAACCAACTGGCCAAAGAAGCTTAAACTTGTGTGGAAGCATCCTCAGGTAGGGTAGATTGAAGTTTGTTCAAATCATGATCCCCCGGGGGTAAGATGGTCTCACAACGGGGGGGGGGGGGGGGGGAGTTGATGAGGGGTGACAAATTTTTACATAGGATTATATAGAGAAAAATCTTTAAAAATCTTCTTCTAAAAACCATTTGCCTCTTCTTTTAAATTGTTTAGACTCTGGCCCCTTGACGATTCTTGGGCCTTACAAGGGGTTCAGAGTTTGATGTAGGTTTATATCCAATATATAAACAATTTTTTAGGATCTTTTTTAGAACTGCAATGCTCAACATGTGATATGACTATGAAATCATCCTGTTAGAAAAGGGACTTGATAATGAATGTAAGAATATCCAGGGGGAAAAATATATTTTTATTTGTACAGGATCTACATGTATTATACCACATTGTCCAGATATTTTGTATTATGACTCAATTAAGCTGATTTTATCATGCCTATTGTTGCTCAGGTGAGCGATGTGGCCCATGGGCCTCTTGTTTTACAGTTCATTTTGGTCAATTCTTTTTGTCGGAGTGAGGATTCTGATAGAGGCTGAAAGAATTATAGAATATACTGAACTTCAGTAGGTTGCAATCTATTATTAAAAGACTATATGTTTTTGTAAAGTTAATGGCAAAATTCGTTATAGTGCATGTTTACATTGAATATACATTTTCTGCTCCCCGAACTGAAGGGACTAGCTAATAAGAATCAAGTTTCCTGTACTAAGGATGTTCACACTAATGGCATTTTGAAATGAGAAAGAATTTACAAATGTAACTTCTTTTTTTCAGAACAATGAGTTTGATTATTATGGTGGCCTTTCTATTTACCATTTGCGTTCTATTGTTAAACATATTGATTGCTCAACTCAGCGACACCTATCAAAATGTGCAACAAGATGCACAACGGGGGTTAGAGGTCAACCGAGCTTGGATTGTGTCCAGGGTAGAACTCAACAGTCTATACATTGGAAAGGTGAACAGGCTCAGGGGTCATAATCTTACTTTCGATTTTAGCCTCACTTTTACAAAATTGATGTAGTAGAACAGTGAGAAAATTGAGACTGTTATCAAAATTAAGCTTCTCTAAAAGATCTTTAGCTCCTTTGCTGTTTTAGAAACTCTTTTCATGAACACAGTTATAAAAAAGTTTTGCATAGAATACTGTATTTGTTGGATTTTTTCATATATATGAATTGATTTATCAATTATACTGTTTCAGGGACACAGAATCACTCATTACAAAGAAAGTGAAAATATTTATGATGTCAGAGATGTCCTAGAAAAATGGGAATGTCCGCCATTGAACGAAATGAACAAGTGTATTCAGGATATATGGGAGAGTCTTGATTCTCATAAGATGAACTTGCTCACCGTCCGGAACAGATTGGCCCGTCAGGAATCCACTCTATCTAAAATTCAGTAAGAACCATAATTGTTATTTATTCAATTAATCAATTGTCAAACTTCTTTATGAAGAATTATCATTACAGAGGCTGATAATAAACATTTAGACAATAACTCAAACTCACTAAATCATATTTTGAAAATTTGGCACACTAAAAGTCACTTCTATCATTTTTTTTTCTCAAATTTTACTTTTCCAATTTTAATATTAAAAATGATTAACTACTTTATTTTAAACAGCCAGCCAAAATTGTACCATCATTTGTCAAGTTATAAGCCAGATGCAGAGCTCACAATTCTTTATTTTGTAAACAAAGGCTCGTGCCATGTTTTTGTTTACATATATATGTTTATGGGTAGAACATACTTTATTCTAAATAAAAAAGATAAGAAGTGACATCACTAGAAACTGCTAAATTATTTTTATAATAAACTTGCAGATAGAAAAATGTATGGAAAACAAAGCCTTTACGGGTATATATACCGCATATATAAACAAAAACATTTGTTGATCCTTTGTTCTTACAACGAAGAAAAATGTGAGCTCTGTATCTCCCTTATAACTTGACAAATGACAATACAATTTTGTCTAACCATTAAAAATACCTTTATTAAGTATTATAAACATTAAAATTGAAAGAGAAAATTTGGGGAAAAAAATCGTGACCATGCCCCCCTAATTTATGAATTCAGTACAACGTCATACATGTATTAAGCTTATTATAATAGGTTATTAAACACTAATGTCCTACAGGCACTAAGGAAATGGATACCCCGCCCCCTCCTCTACCAATTGCAACACTTTTCAATTTTATTTTTTTTAAACAAAATCAATATCTTAGGCGGACGAACACTGTTTTCATGCATGCATTTTCGAATTTGAATATTATTCTTTTGAAATTATAGCAAACTCGGCTCTCTTGGCTATTTTCAAAAATAACATTTTTCGACCAAAACGCATCTCTTTCTTGACGTCTCTCGCTGCTAGAGATATATAAGTATATATATGATGAAAAATAAATTGTGTTCTTTCTTTGTTTTAGTGCATTTTTCTTTTGTTTTAATTGTTTACAATTTTATATTTACTAACCGTATCTGAGAGTCAAGCTTCGAGTTATAAGCAAAATACAGAGCTTTGCGCACAATGCTATGTTTGTACACAGAGCTGAGGTCATGCTTTAGTTTGTTTATATTTTATATATTTTAAATGCAGCTATGCTGAATAGGAAATAAATTTAAAAATCTCAAGTTAAAGTAACAATTGAACAAAAACATGACTCAAACCAAGCTATGTATCTTGTTTATAATTCTACGACTGACGCTGAAATTTTGGTTGATCATTAGAAATATCTTGCTAAAAGGATGATATGCTGTAACTACTTTCTGGGGCCCCTCCTTATTAAATTAATTATATGGATTCTACACCAATTTTGATAGTTTTTCAGACACAAGTAAATAAAAACGACATTTTTAAAACAGTTTCCGTAGTTCTGATACATTACTGTTACGGGAATAAATGCATTATCGCTATTCTTAAGAAAATATTACAGCGGAAAATCATCTTGGTTTGTAGCCATTTGTTGTTTATGAATAAAGATGAAAATAATGGGTGGATCTTAGTAAAATAGACTGAGTGATATGCCTGTCAATTCATTGATTATAATAGCTCTTTAACATATCACGTGACAACATTTTTCATTCGAGTGTATTCATCGATCGAGTAAGGTTATAAAACGTCACATGAGTTCACGCCAGGTAAACAACAATCGTTTATTAATGGGGAAGACCAATTATTTTTTAAAGTTTTTAATTTGAGTGCATTGAGGTACAATTTTCTTCTTTCACATATAGGAATTTTCTAAATAAAATACAATAACTAGTAAGTAGTTGATGAAGAAAATGTACCTATATGCTCATGTATTTTTATCACTTTATAAAGTATGGGTGGGGGGGGGGGGGGTGGGCAGAACTAAAATAAAGGGAATTAGAAGTTAACAGTGTACCCCTACCAAAAATTTTGTTTAATATCTTGCATAGGATCTTCTTGCGGTAAAAATGGTATTTCATAAAGGTACAATGTCAAAGATTAAGTGTATGCAAAAATAAGTGTAAAATTCGGATACTTTACGGTATTTATATTTTGTTATTCTACCGAGGGGCCATATGGCACAATATCCTTTGAACGCCCATACTTGTATAAAGCCATTGTTGCTCAGGTGAGCGATGTGGCCCCATGGGCCTCTTGTTTCCTAATGTCACCGGTCTGTAAATCGTTCACAAATTGATATTGTTTGTGTGCGTGAGCTGGCTCGATTATAGAGCTGTACATGTAACGTTGCTTTGTACACTGTAATTTTGCACTTTTGATCCAAACATTCTAGAAAATATTAAGCGTAAGAATTTTGTGTTTGAATATCAGCGTCTAAAAAATTTTCGAAGTTTCGGGCATTATTGAATTGTATGTGCGATGTCATTCGTTACGGTATTTTAATTAATTGTGAACTTTACGGACACGCTGACGCAAACGAGCTAGATGCTTTCTTCCCTTTATGAGCCCAATGCAACGAAAAACTTTTCTTAAAAGAAAAGACAAGCAAAAGATTTAATTTAACATTATCAATAACTTATTATGCATACTAAAACAAACAAACAAAAAATGTGAGTCAGCCCTATATTTTTTTTTTATTTTCAAATTAATTTTCAAAAGGTGTGCGGAGGGAGGGGTATCCATGGGCAAAATGCCTAATGTTTCAATACGAATACTTCCACTATGATTAATGTAATTTTATGTTACTGTAAATTATTGTGAAGAACAATTTCATTTAATAACTCGCACTGAGTTCGATCTGACTGTCAGTCAAAAACTTTTAAGAAATGAGTCATGTATTTTCCTTGGCTTTGTCATGATGAAATTTTGTATGCCGGTAAGAGTGATCTGAGTCCACCAATAAACGTGTGTGTTTCCTGTAATCTTAATGTTTTTATTATAGAGAAACATTGGACAAGCTAGTGGAATTGCAAGAGAAAAAGACAAATAATGCCGAAGGTGACTGAAAACTATGGGAAAAAAGGTTTGAAGATCGGGTAAAATGTGATTCAGATATGATTCCACCGAGTCAACAACGGAAACTGATATAGACATGTACATGTATAATAGTACCATATTGGTTGTACATGCACTTTATAGGATTTTCAACTGTTATGCTGTTCATTAACAATGTTCTTCAGTTTTCGGACATTGCATAGTCCTTTGAATGTCATATGTGTATATATTTGCAATTGTTTGTGTATCTTTTTTTTCAATAAAAAAGTTTTATAAAGATGCTTAAATCTTAATCATCGGTTATTAATAAGCATTGTTTTACAGCGAGAGATATGTTACATATACCCAATCAATTGCAAATGAAACAAAATAGATATACAGAATCTATTTAAGTACTAAAATTAACAATTCACAAAGTTTCCTTGTTTTACTTAAAGAGACATTACAGTAATTAAGGTCTTCCGTTTTCAACGGAATACGTTATACTGATTCTGTTTTCCTTTTATTCTAGACGTTTTTTAAAACTCAAATATCTCTTGTTCTATTACGTTCAAATTTTCAGGGTGCATTGGAAATTAAAAATTCTCAACATCAACTGAAAATCATTGAAATCATCACTTCCAGTGCCGAGCAATTTCCCTTTTTAAAAAAAAATATATGCATTCCTGTGCACGCAAAGGCTCTGAAACTATCCATGGCATGTGTTTCAAAGTCATAAATCTTGAAAATAGATACCTTGAACGTTGTCCTCTGACTTTTGTTTTTACGAGTTTTCTAATTTAAAGTTTCAAAAAAATAATTTAAATTTTATGTTTCAAAATATGCTGATTTTTGGTCGTGTTTTTGTCTCGTAACTATTTTGTTTAGGTCTTTCACTTGACACTATTGAAAAGGGGCTGGCCCTTTAAATAAGGGGCCTAGAGCCCTTAAAAGTCTTCGCTCTATAACTCAAAAATGATTAATATTTTGATATAGCTGTCGCAAGAAAAGTTGATTATTATGATGTTATTAATGTTGTTACAAAATTATTTTGTACCGGTATTGCGTAATATGAGTGTGAAAAGCTTGTCTTGTTAACATGTACCTGTTTTCATTTTGCAAGTAAACAAATAGTCTTTGTGCGCACAACTGACATAAATTGACAACTGAAAGTGTAGCTTGTACGGAATGCTTTAATTAATTAGAGAAAGTTTTTTTTTTTAAGTATACATGTTTTTCTTGGTTTTATTTTTGGTCATTTCAATTTAGATCTTGTAGTGGAGAATCCTAAAGAAAAATGAGAATGAGAAAATATAAACAATCTTTTTCTTTTCTAGCGAAAAACATAAACTTGATTTAAAAAAAAAAATAACTTTTATGAAATATATTTTAGTTATTTTACTGCAAGCATTTCAAATCAACCTGGGTTCTTAGTTGTGTGTGTCATTACGTAACGCATCCCTCGCCCGCGGCCGAGGAAATCGGTCGCGGCTGGACTACCTAGCGGTCAGCGGTTATCTAATACACAAGATCTGCATCTTACTTGTATGGGCTTGTTTAGCCGTAAACACAAAGAATTGTTTTAATTTTGATTTTATATAAAAGTTTAGTCATTCTTAAATTGATTAAACCGATAGAGTGTTTAAGAAATATAAATTTAAAGAAATGTAATTCCCAATCTGAAACATCTTCAGACTTTTATCAATTGTGGGTATCTAAGTCTAAAAAAAACAATACCTATGTAATGCATGTTAATCACTATACTGCAAGCATTTTAAATCTACATGTACCTGGGTTCTTAGTTGTGTGTGTCATAAAGTAACTCACATCTTGCCCGCGGCCGAGGAAATTGGTCGAGGCTGGTCTACCTAGCGGTCAGCAGTGATCTAATACACAAGAACTTGCGTCTTACATACCTGGTTTTATTTAACCGCAAACACAAAGAATTGTTTGAATGTCGATTACATATAAAAGTTTATTCATTCTTAAATTGATTTACACGATAAGGTGTAAATTAAGAAAGAGTAAAAGCATTATTATTCCCATCTGATTCATAGTCAGATATAGATTAGTGGTGGGTTTTTAAGTCTAAAATGTTCTAAAAACTGTAGAAATAATGTTTTGAAATGAACAACAAAAAAAGACTAGATGCTGTCATTAGACAGTAATACCCACACCAAGTGTTTGCCTCTAAATAACACTCTCTTGTACTAGTTTTAGTCAAAAAGAAGGCCACATGCAATATGTTACAATTAAAAGATCTTTGTCTGAAGTTACGTACACAACACAGGTGTACAGGTTGCATCGGGTACTAGTTTTACCCAGCTCTTTGGTTAGATGGGTTTCACGTGGTGTACATGCATATGTTTTCTTGATATGCAGAATAGGATTAATTAACATGAATAAAAGTTTCTTTTATGGTGATCAGCTAAAGTAATTCGTATTGTGCTAATTGGATTATCATTATGATGTTGACCAATATAGGTAAGTATAATACATGTAGTAGCGCAATATTATGAGACACCGGTATACAAAACAGTTAAGTTTTACTTTCACTTTCTAAAATGTGATCTCCATTTGCCAGCATACTGTATCATCATCTGTATTTAAATAAGCTTATCTACAGTTTCTGTCATTTTAATTGCAGAATTTTTTAATTTTTTTCATTTGTCAGACTTACACTATTGAGTTGACTCCATATTGACCCTATTTTGTATTAAATTTGGGTATTAAATATCATGTTTATATGAGTTATAATAGGGAGGAAGGGGAAAGGGCCTTAACCGTTCCCCATCCCCAGGATGTGTGGATTAGATATACATTTTTAGTGAGAATGAAGGCATGCTGCAGCTTTTTTCCCCATTATACCCCCTACCCCATCATCATACACCAGTAATAGAAAAAGAGTTAATGACTAATTTTCTTTTATTTTAAACTGCTTATTCTTTTTTGTCAAGAGATATGTGGTATGTCAAGATTTATGACTCATGAAAATTTGTGCATTTTAATCCTAATTGTTAACATACATGTATAATTATATATAAAAAAAAGATACATGTGATATTATACTAGAGATCATGCAATCAATTGCAGAGTTGCCAATCAGTTATTTATAACTCATTTTGAATGATTAATTTGTTAATCATTTTGAAAATAAAGACATTTCTAAATACATGTATAACATATTATCAATATTTTTTGTAGATTGATTTTGTAACTATTTAGGGCCCCACTCTGCAGATGCCCTATAGTGGTAATTCTGTCCAATTCTGCTGATCATGTCAAGATACATTTAAGACAAATTGGCCCCTGCCCCTTGGGTCATCCCCCCACCCCCTCCTCTTAAATAGAAAACATGAATAGTTGAATATTTTTAAAATATCCTCAAAATCATCGAAATTCCCACTCCTAAACCATATATATTTTTGTTTCTTGAACCATGACCATGTCAAGGCAAATCTTTTTGTGGTATTAGTAGGTCATGGCATCTGGGGGTCACCCTAACCCCACCCCACCCTCCCAAAATCAAAAATGATCAAATAACTTGAAAAAAAATGCTTGTGATCCCCACCTCCTTATGCATCTTATGGTACGTTATTTCAATCACAAGAGATAAGAGGAGGTCCAGGAATTAGGTTTTTAATGGGACGGAACATCATTTTGCAGATAGCATTGACCCTCAGAATCAAATTCATATTTCTAAAACCTTATTGCAAATCTATAGCTCAGCCTCTGTTATATCCCTATAAATGATGTGGCTATTCACTAAATCATGAGAAGAGTTCTGGGAAGTAGGTTTTTTCAGGAGTGATAAACGTCAATTTTCAGCTCCTATTTGATTACCTGGATGAAATTTAAATTTTTAAAACCTTATTGCATGACTATATGACAGCCCCTATCATACCCCAAGATATGATGTGGCTATTCATTAAATCATGAGAGGAGTTCTGGGAAGTAGGTTTTTTTAGGAGTGATAAACGTCAATTTTCAGCTACTATTTGACTCCCTGGATGAAATTTAAATTTTTAAAACCTTATTGCACATCTATAGGGCAGTCCCTATCATATCTCAAGAGATGACATAGCTACTGCATAAATTGTAAGAGGAGTTCTGGGAACCATATTTTTTTTGCAAAAAAACGTCATTTTGTGATGCCCACAGACCCCTGTGATAAAAACAAAAATTCTGAAACATGATTACACGTCAACATGACACCCCGAAGCATATCCTATTAGATCATTAGGCTACTGCTAAAAGAAATTGACGTTTTTGAAACCAGACTTTTTATAAAAAAAAAACGTCATTTTTCAGCCATTTAATGACCCCCAGGACAAAATTGAAATTTCCGAAAGCTTATTGCGCATCTATAGGACACCCCAAAACATATTCCAAGAGATGATTTGTCTACTATTGAAAATGTAAAAGGAGTTCGAGGAAGAAGGTTTTTTGTCAAAAAACGTCATTTTTTACCAATTATTTGACCCCCAGGACTACCAGAGAATTTTTGAAACCTTTTTACAAAACAACATGACACCCCAAATCATACTCCAAGAGTTCAGTTTGCTGGTTTATAAGATGTAAGAGCAGTTTGAGAAAGTAAAACGTGACAGATGGACGGACGGACGGACGGACGTACAGACGGAACAGGGTAACAACAATATACCAGAACTTTCTTTAGAAAGTGCGGGTATAATAAACATGTTAATGGTGAAATCTGTTTTAGCTTCAACTTTTAAATAAAAGGTGTTCTTTGAGATCTTGTCATGAAATAGTTATATTGTTTAAAATAAAACATTTGATAAAACTGCAAACATTTTAAACCCAACATGGCCACCGGGATGTGTGTATTATAAAACATTTACATAATCCATCCCTTGTGAATCCCGCGTGAGTGGACAAGAGATCTGCGATAGTCTAATACACACGTCAAGCTTCATGTGCTTCTACCCTATCACACATGTGCATGTTTATTGATTAAATACAATACAATGCCGAAATTTTGACCGGTTCATGTAATATCGACTAGCGTTTCAACTTAAAGATTAATATATTTACCCATGATTATCTCCGTTAATTACTGATGAGACTTTAATGCATTCATAGGACCGACTTCAACACTTTTTAGATGACATTCACACCTTGACAGATCAACCTGTGTTATAAGTATTCTTATAAGTTGTACAAAAATGAGAGAGAGAGAGAGAGAGAGAGAGAGAGAGCAAAATAGAATTTGAATACATTAATTGAACAGGATCCAAAATGGTATTTTTTTTTTAAATACATTCCAAGCGTTTATTATAAGGCAGTTTAACACCATAGTTCCGTGTTGAAATGTTACATGTATACGAGAGGGAGGGGCTCGCACGATAAAAAAAAAACCCCACGTTAATCGATGTTCAGAATTGAAGGATTCAGTGATTATTTTAGGTATATATACCATGAATTTTTAAAACGATTATGTTTAGATTCAGGCCGAAAAAGAGAAACGGTAACATGATCGCTTTTGTAGTTTTTCTTGTGAACAGAACACTTGTTTATTCCTCCTTCTTACATGGCAATGGGCGCAAATCATAGTTTATGATTATATCTATTCATAAACATGTATAATATGGGTCGAAGTCCCACTCTGATGGCGTCGTATAATGATCAAAATGTCCCCCTGTCCTTGGCTCTCTGTCCGTCCGAATTACTTTTCCTAATTTAAGTATAATTTCCCTGTAATTGGATCTGCCTACATTAAACTTACTCGCATGGAATTCTAATATTTCATCCACAGAGTGCCTTTGGATAACGAGTGTGTAGTGACATTAAACCAAGTTTCTAGGTAAAAGGTGAAGGTCAGATGTCAAGACCATATATTCTCCGAAGTTGGCCGAATCTTGCTCCCACATTTATGTAACCTACTTACATGTACCTCTAAGACTTCAGCTACATAGAGCCTTAAGCTAAAAGGTGTCCAGTGACCTAAACAAAGTTTCTGGTTCAAATGTCAGGGTCATATGATACCTGTTTGAAAAATCCTTGTCTAACAATAATAATTATATTTTTTTTCCAATGATTCTGTCTGGCTCATAAAAAGTGCTTGTAAGTAAAAGATGTACAGTGACCTTGAATCAAGATACATGTACTTTTTTAATTAAAGGGTGACATCACAGACCACTGTGTAAAGTTTCAATAAATTCTTAGTCAAAATTTAAGAATAAAACAAAGTTGCATGCAACTTATTACACTGTAGTCTGAACCGTGTGTTCTCTCTCATGGCAAAAATCTAGATCATGCTTCACACAAAAAGTGCTTGTGGCTTATGTGATCTTAAACTTAGTTTATAATTTAAAGGTCAAGATCAGTAGACATCAGTGAAACAGATGTCTATTCTATGTTGTCTCCTTCTTGTGCCAAATCTGGTTCACCAGAAGAAGTAAGGAGTGCTGTGACCTTGAAATATTTTTTTCACTGAATATTTACGCAAACTGCTTTTCAGTGTCTGGCTATTTAGAAGTTCAAGATTCCAATGATATATAGTTGTGAAATACTAATAACAGATAAATCATAAATTGGATCTAAAATCTTTTGATCGGTCAATCTCTTTGCGGTAAAAAAAAATATGATTATAAATATGGCATTTGCTCTTGAGCAGTTGTTGATAAATTCGATCTTGATACATGTATTTCGCACACATTTTTAACCATTAATACGTTCTCAAGTGTAATAAAAAGAGAAACTACATGTTTTTTCGTGACTGAATTATTACTGGATTGGAATTGCTGTCCTCTTCAATAAGGGGCTGATGCATGCCATCCATTTACTCATTTATAAGCACTAGTATATCACATTATGACTATCATTATATAGACAATCTTTTTCGACACGAAGCTGCAACGGAAGACCTCCTCGTTGCTTTGAAACGAGCTCGGCTCTAGTTTTCTTTATTTTTCCTTATTTTGGTTATTTCTTTTCGTAGACGCAGTTCAATAAAAGAATAGAAGTTATGCATGTTCTAAAAGTTTGAATGTTTTAACTGCAATTTTAATCTCGCAATGTTCAGCGTGTTAAAGATTTCCCGGAATTCGAAATGTATATCATATCGTCTCGAACTTTCAAATGTTATTGACATCACCTGGTTTTGAATTACATCAGTTGTCAAAGGAAATGAAAGTATATGAATTGGCAAACTTTATGATGATGTTAAAGATGCTTAAGTATACCAGATCTGGGAAGGGAAAATGATTACTTGGACAAAATCAGTTGAATCGATTACAATTAAAAGAAAAGAGCAAAAATATTGTATTTTTATCAACGAATAAACCATTCAAGCTTTACACCACACTAAGGGCATTGTGGCAACGCACTGATTAAAAACATGTTGAAATCACTGTGTAGGATTGTAATTAATAAGTCTTATTTTATTTGATCGGAGGAAGTAAACCACCCCTCTAATCATCTTCAAATTGAAAATCTTATCGATGTTAAACTGATCAATACTGTTAGCATAAAAACTGTGTAAACTATAGATTCTATTTGTTGACTTTGTTACGTAACTCTACTTTTTGAAGCTAGATATGAGTTTTGTCTTGTCTCGCTCGCAAGAGCAGTCTTGATTCACCTGAATTTTGTAAAAGTGTATGTGCTATATGGTTAGCAATGAAATCTTTTACTCTGATATGTTTGATATTTAGCTTTCTGCATTTCAGTGTACAGGAGAAAGGTAATTCCTATGTTGCTTTACTTATTGATTATCAATGTTTAACTATTTTAGAGTGTTTTATTGCATGAATGCATCTGTATGAAAAATCCATTCTTGTTAGAAAATAGTTTCCTGATTATTCCAAGGCAGTTAATTACTTAGCAAACCAAATAATCTAATAATTTTCATTTTAGTTTGCTATTGTAAGAGACAAGAACTTTAAACATTTTAAAAGTAATTAAAAGATGTTTATTAAAATCCGGTTCAATCAGAGCAAAACTGTATAGTCACTGTATAAACAAAAAAGGTTACTGATTTCTACAGTGTAATTAGATAATGTACTTCTATTCAAAAGGACATATTGTTTGTAAGTTTGACAATTACAAATGGCGTTTTGACAAAGCTTTCCTGAAATAAATTAATAAACTCAATATATGACATTCAACTTTTATTCATCTAAATTTTGTAAAACAAAACATATGCATTTAAATAAGAATATGCGTTTTATTTTGTCTTTTATAGTCCTTCGTTAAATAAAATTTAGTTACTAAACATAATTTTTTAATCATGTGACTGGTTCATCATAGTGTCTGTTGGAAGCTGCAAAGACCAGATTTCATCATGTAGTGATATGCCTGATCTATGTACATCACACGAATATGCCATCTGGGCAAAATCTTATTGCCCGAAATTCTGTGATCTATGCACGGGTAATCTCTCTCTCCTCTCTCTCTCTCTCTCTCTCTCTCTCTCTCTCTCTCTCTCTCTCTCTCTCTCTCTCTCTCTCTGGGGTAAGGAATTCTTGTGATGTTTTTATTTTCCCTTGAATGACTTTACTTTGTGGCAAATACATAGTATTCACAGGTAGCTAAAATTGATTGAATTTGTTATGTATATGATGACTTTATTTTTGCAGACTTGATAAATGAGAAAACAGATCCCGATAGTAAAGCAAGTTAGTAATTATTTAAGATAGATTGAATAAAACGATTTCAATTGTAGATGAAGAATAAAAGGATTTAGCATCACCATTCTCATGTTTTTATTCTTTTAACACCATATAACAGCGAGTGATTGTGTCGACAAACTTAATAATTGCTTCTGGTATGACGATGAGACATGTTTTGGACCAAACGAAAAATGGGCGCGAGAGAATTGTCCCAAACGTTGCGGATTTTGTGGGGGTACGTTTCCTCTCTCCAAATAACAAAAAAAATCAAATACACAGTTAACTTTGTTTTATATTTCTTAGCAGCAAAAATTAAATTTAATCGTTAGAGGCATCAATGTGTGTATTTATATATGTTTTTATGATTTGAATAGATTATGAGAACATCTGTCTTGACGAAATCAGCTACTGTCACAAACTTAACCCCGATATTTGCACCGAGAAAGGTTATCTAAGTTGGTCAAGGATGAACTGCAGGAAATTTTGTAATCTCTGTGCAGGTAAACTTTTTCTAGAAGCATTGACAACCTATTTATCACTAGATCATGGAAACGAAACAATTCGTTCCATAACTTTCTTTTATATTTAGTTAATAATAACTTTACAAGCTTTGATTTATATATTAATTGTTTTAATGGTTATTGAAATGTTTTGTCAACCAATCGTTTCAAAGTGAATTCTTTTGATATTATTTTGATAGAACCCACAACACCAACTACCACGACAACATCAACTTCAACAACTCCAACAACAACAACAACAACCCCAACAACAACTACTACTCCAACAACAACTACTACTACTCCAACAACAACAACTACTCCAACAACAACTCCAACAACAACAACTACTCCAACAACAACAACAACACCAACAACAACTACTCCAACAACAACAACAACAACACCAACAACAACTACTCCTACAACAACAACAACTCCTACAACAACTACTACTCCAACAACAACAACAACTCCAACAACAACTACTACTCCAACAACAACTACTACTCCAACAACAACAACAACTCCAACAACAACAACTACACCAACAACCACAGCTAAACCAATCATTCTGGATCCACTAAGTGAGTGATTGTAAATTAATCATTTGTATGAACGATTATGTTAACATTTTAACTTTTTACGTAATCTTTAACATCTTAAAATATGTATTACTTAATGTTTAGATAAAAATTAGTGTATTACTTAGTAACTGTATTCATATAATTGTAAATTAACTACAAAAGCGACATTTATCTAGTCCTATTGATAAGTTTAATAAATTTGTTTCACTATACCTGTAAATGCAATAGGAATATATGTTGTCCTACAGCTTAACTAATAGTTTAAATATAATGACTTAACTGTAAATTGTCCCTGCTAAAATGAAGGAAAGGGGTGTGCTCCTATAGAGTACTCAGTAGTAGGATGAACTGATTTCGATATGTAAATGTATATTGAACGTATAAATTAGAAAATGTATTGATTTCAATATACAAATGTAGCTGTAAATGAGCCCTATAATGGGCAGTGGTCCTACTGGGATGCTTGGTCTGACTGCAGCGTGAGCTGTGGGGGAGGGGTTCGGACGAGAAATCGAAGCTGTACAGAACCTCCCCCGGAGAATGGAGGTGACAATTGCGTAGGAATAAGTATTCAAAGTGAAACTTGCAACTCCTTTATGTGTCCAGGTACGGGTTTTGAATCATATACATGTTATCTAGACAAGGTTGTATTCATTAACCCTCGACAAAAATAAAAATAAAATTGATAAAATGTCATTTGGTATTATGCAAGTTTTGTTTCCTGCACAATGACTTCAAGTTACAAGGTTAAATATTTATTCTGTAGATTGTGACCGAGTATGTCCTTGGAGAGGAACATTATCTGAAGACTGCAGTGTCTGTCACTGCGCTAACACCATTGTCTATGGAATTATTAAAGATAATAATAATATGCCTGTTGGAGATGTCAATGTTTACATACAAAGCCGGCAGTGGGAACCCTTAACATCAACAAATGCGTTTGGACAATATTCTACTAAAGGAGTATGTCTGATGGGCATAGATCTTGTTTTTAAGAAAGATCAATTTTCAGAATCTACTTGCTCTGCAAGGATGAGAAACTTTACACATTGGATATGCGACACGACATTAAATCAAACAGGTACGCAATCATTTAGATAACAAACCCCAGATTGTATTAGTAGCCGGTGGTTTTGCACATCCAACACTTAAATTGTATTCAAAAGCTATCTGTGATGAATCACTATTTCAAATTAATAACCCGTTTAATAAAAATGACTGAGTGTTTTTAAACCCTCTTATATGAGGATGATAAAACAATATTTACAATACATAACTTTACAACATGAGATTTAACATCATTCTCTATACTTCTAGATACCACCATTTGACGGCTAGTTTATCGATTTTAAATTGGTTTCATGGTTGTATATGATTTAATTTTGATAACACCTTCGTTAAACCAATATACATTCTAATAATGCGCCATCTAATTGGTCTAGAATGTCACGTGACAGACCGAATGAATTTCGAGTCTTGCAGAGGATAAATATCATATCCCTTTCAACGTCGGAAGCCTACAACATACATGTACTTTTAATTCTAATATGTACATGTAAATGTACAGTCATGTCAAGTATATTGTAAGTTTGAACAGTAAGGATTATTAGTAATTTTCTCTGATACATAGATTTCAATACAACCACAATTTCATGTAACGTTTCGACCGGATATATGTTTCGACCGAATGTTTCGACTAGTCATCTATAGACACGACATCGTTTCGAGGCATCCCAATTTATATTATATACGTATCTTATATTTCTATTGTACTTGTATCTATCTGTTTTGTTTAACAAATTTCAGCGAATATCATTACATGTAACTTTTATAAGCTTAATACACTTAATTGCTGGATGCAACTCCAAATTTTCATATGACTTTCCATTATTTCATTTATAGTCTCCGTTACCGTGAAAAAAATACCAAAAGCATCATACCAATCATAAAAGTTTTTTACTCTTTTTTACATCATTGTGTGCAGTTAATTATATCAAATGGGAATCTTTGGATGCCGAGGCTACTGTTGTCAAATTTTTTTTGCAGGCAGGTGCATAGCATCGGTGGGGGGGGGGGGGGGGGGGAGGGGAGGAGGGAGGGGCTTCCCGCACTTTTTGGCGCAGCAAAGATTTGTTTTTAATATACATACAGAAAATTGAACTAACATTGGATTGCCCCCCCCCCCCCTCCCTTTTACGGGACCATGTAAAATATTGAATTGAAAATAAGGAAATAACCAGTGAAATTAAATTTTAGGTATCCTTGTCCCCATCCCCACGGAATAGGATTTTCAGAATTTTTTAAAGTAACTTTTTATTTTGTCTGTCAGGATTTTAGTATTAGTCTGGCCCCCAGATAATATATTGATATATTTCAGTGCCTCCTACATTCATTACCAATCCTAAAGATAAAGTGCGCATGGTGGGTCAAGGGGTTGTCCTGTGTTGTAAAGCTGAGGGCAATCCTGAACCTGTAAAATATACTTGGTAAGTAACAAGCAACAAAACATGTCAAGATCTATTATATGTTTATTTAGTAATTTACAAGGATTGTTTTTGTTATAAATTAGTTCGTCAAAAAGTGTTCTTACCGTCATACTGATTTTTGTGACCATGTTTGTGCAGGATAAAAGATGGCAAAGAAATTAACGGAGGAATAAATGGCGAGCTTCATATGGGGAACCTTCAGGAGTCAAATTCTGGCTCATATTCGTGTCGAGTAGAGACAAGTGCAGGAATTTCAACATCGAAAGAAGCTAAATTAAACGTTCAACGTACGTTTGATAGGAACGAAAACAATACATTTGCTATCTTATCAAATATATTGTTATTGCTTAATCCCAAATAAAACGGTATGCATGTGTATAAAGGAGTGTTTCTTTCTTTCTTAATTTATTTGTACTTTTCTTTTTCTATGAAATAGCAAAAGCAGAAGATACCTGCAATAAGAAACCGGAAGAAGACTTACAAGATTTGCCTAGTGGATGTCATGCAGAAGAAAGAGGAAAAAAAGTAACAAGGATCAACATTGGGCGGTGCAATAAAAGACAATGTATTACATCGACTTTATTAAATCCTGTGGATTGTTATGATGCATGGCCAAAATATTGTTGTTCTATTAATGAAACAGCACCACTTACTGTTAATTGCACTCGTTTTTCTTATATGATTTTCCAAACAGTATCCTGCAAATGTCGCGAGTGTTCATCCTTGACCCAGGTTTCCGGTGAAGTATATGGAATGCAAAATGACTTGAAAGTTCCCTTCAAGTTTGGTAAAATATATATAAAAGGTCAGCTAGCCGGAGAAACAAACGATTATGGATACTTTAGTCTCACTATACCTGGTGATGACAAAGAAGTTGTCCTTGAAGTAAAAAATGATGTTGAGAAAAAATTCATGGATACCATGAAAACTGTAAAGTTAACCGAAGATGGTAATACCCTTGTCAAAATCGTTGTTCCGATAAAACCCAAACCTATACTGTTTAATTCTAATCTTGGCCATACCATGAGTCTTTCAAGTGACAGCCAGACTCCTTTTTGTCATGTTTCGTTTCCTGGCGATTCCTTTGTTACTGAAGATGGTAAACCATTTAGTGGAATAGTCAAAGCATCTGCTCACTTTATGGATCCACGAAACCTAGACGATATAGAGGCTGCATATGGAAGTGTAAGCACAATAGGTGAGGATGGTTCCGAACGTCCACTAGAAACATATGGAATGGTAAATTACCTTTTCAATGATGAAAAGGGAAATAACTTGAAATTGAATTCGCCAATAATCTATAGTATTGACGCATCAACATTTAACATATCTATTGACAAAAACGGAAAATCTGAGCTATACGCTTGGTATCTAGACATGAAAACAGGAAAATGGGTCAAGTCCAGTCGGTATCAAGTAAACATTCAGCAAACTGGGAAACGACGCTTACTCTCAACAACAACCTTAGAAGTACAGGTGCCACCACAGCAAGACATCAAAATAAAGGAAACGTTCACAAAACTAACAAACCAAAACATTGTTGTTTCACAGACCTACTACTATTCATATTATGTTACTTACACTAATACAGATGGAGAAGTTACTACAATTATGAAAAAAACTGATGCAAGGACGCGTTATACTACAAAGGTCAAATATGTGACGACGAGGGATGAGAGGGAAAGAGTTGACGCATGCGTTGTTGCTGTTAAAGTGTATCAAGACCCATCGTTTCAATTACCTTTAAGGTCTCCTGTTACAGTAACTGCTATCACATATACCCCTTCAAATAGTAAATTCTCTGGAAAAGATACACAGCAAACAAACGAAAACGGGATTGCATGTCTTACAATATTTTGCTATCAGAATATCACATTGTATGCACAGCAGTCACAAACCCCAGTTGATTTAGTTACATCAAATACACATTCTCTTCCTGAAAGCTACGCACGAACAAATATCAATAAAAATACCCGGGTGATGTTTGAAGCAATTGAAACCTACTACGATAGAGTTGCTAATAAGTACAGCCCCGTTCGGTTTTACAGAGAAAGAGCACAATGCCTGTATCCAAGAAGAGAGGACTATCACTTCCAGTTTGCACCTTTAGTAAAACCTGAACTGTTTTCACCGAAATATGGCGATGAAAGACATGATAATATTTTATCTTGGTATCCAGATCCAAAGGACAAACCAGAAAGGAGGTCTTGTTTTGTAAAAGTTCGAGTTACAGTAAGTATTGGGATGTTGTTCGTTTTGTTTTACATGGTCAAAGCTTAATTTTAGTTGTTTATTTATATTTTCGTCTAGGCAACCTCAAATTTTCCAGCTGGAGTTAGACTTGTAGCGAAAAGCTACCAGAACCCCCTGAAGGGCGAACCTAAATCATCTAAGTATTATGGCTTGATGGAAACTGGTCCTATCCCTGACATGTCAGTTACGCCTGTTAATTTCAGTGAAAGAGCAGCTTGCTTAGAATTTAGATGTGCTGGAGTGGCTTTTAACGATAAAGAACTTATTCGTAACCTAACAACACATGTTGAAATAACTGCCACTGAAAGCAGATGTAGATTCCTACCGTAAGTAGACACGATAAAATTCTAATAAATTTTAAAGTATTTGCTCTGAAAACCATTTTTTTTCCAACAAACTAGAATTTCCTGATTTACATATTTTTAATTTTTTAAATGGGGGGGGGGTTACTTTTGTAAGATAAATAACATTAGATTATATTCTTTTCTGTATTTAGGCGTCCTGTAAATATGGAATTGTACGACATTAGCTTCGCTGAGGGTGTTGGTTTTTTCGCATTGCCGAATAGAAATTACGGTCCTGTCTATGGTATTTATATTGCAAATGGTGCTAAAGATACCGCAAGAAATCTCTGCTTTGCCGGAAGTTCACGAATTAGTAACGTAATGAAAACAGACGAATCCCGAACCCTTGGCACTTTTGATTGTACATAATTTGTTGAAGACTTTGTACTTAAACTAAAAGTATACATCAGTTCATTTAGTAGAGTTTCTATTGTATTCAGAACAGATTTAAATGAATGTGTTAATACATTGATTGTCTATGGTTGTATAATAAACTATAATATATACTGAATGTCACAAGGATGGCGTTGAATGTTAAGTACAACAATAAAAATCCGCTAATCACACGTCTTTAATATATAGATTACACAAATTTGTTTATTCTTGACCATTTTGCTGCACAATAAAATTTTCATAATGATTTAAATATGATTCAATATTTTCTTTGCCATACACATTACTTGCAAACATACTATACTTTTAACTTTTGACTATATACTTGTGTCCTACCGGTGTTATATAGTGCCTTTTCCCCTAGCCATCCCCCGGAAAAGTGGCTACATTTTGTATATAGCAGTTTTCCCCCACAGAAAGCTGGATATATAGGAGCTGCCCCCCTTTTATAACCAGATAACCCCCGACGGAAAGCCTACTATATACTAGTGGTAGATTTCCCCCTATTTTACATTCAAGCTATGTTTATGGCGGACCATTCGTGGCAATAGTTTGCAATATATTATATTGATTATTCATAGTAAAGGGTAATAAATACATGTATTAAGATCCTCCCTGAAAATAACTGACAAATCCTAACTTAATTTAAGAGAGGGAGGGATCAAGGAGTGAAAATTTATTACCCCTTTCGTCCCTAAAGACCATAGGTTTGAAGTTAATACTGTTAGAATGTCTACTTCTCTACTTCTGAATATCAAATGGGAGACCAGGCCTGGGTGCAATGAGAAACTGAAATCATTGACTTTGATTGACGGTGTTTTAAATCAGGATTAAGATGGTACCACAATTGATTATGAATATTTACATATTCATCTTAGAGTCAAGTAGGTGTATGTGATTTAGGCAAATTATTTAGGAAATGCAAGGTTTTATATTGTAAAGTTTTTTTAAGCAAACGAAATGGTATTTTTACAACCAGAACTAATAAAGTTGGTTTCTTTGTCAATTACTTTGGCAAATGTGAAATACACTGCATGCTAATTTAAGCTTTTTCTGTCCTTTATTTTGCAACGTAATTTAGTAACACATCGAACAAGAAATACGATTTGCATACTTTAAAAACTTATCATACTATTTACGTTTTTGTTTTTGCAATGTAGATTGCAGATTAATAATGTTGAATCGCTTTGAACAGTGAAAAATCGATGAAATTAAAACACAACATATCTACCTTAACTTGTTTTTCTGTGATGAGCTTACTTATCTTTTTATTTTATAAGCTTGTTACTTTAATAAAGAGGCAAGTTAAATGATTTTTCATATATTAAGTGCGCTATTGTGGAAAACAGAAAGTTTGATGCATGGTAATGAATATTGCAAAAAATAAAAAAATATATATATATTTTTTAATTTAAGAAAAGACAAAAAATAAAAATAGAAAGCAAACTTCAGTTATTATGGGTATTGAACCCGGGTCGCCTAATCACACACCATTAATCAAGTTTAAGGACAAAAATCTAGCATATGCATCCATTTTAATACAAAATACATATTCTGCATTCAATCAAGTAACAAATAGAAAAGATATTTAGATAAAGAAAGGATTTTTTTTACAATCGTTTCCGGTTAAACGACAGGACATAACGACTGATGTTTTAAATTTGTCCTTTAAGATAACAGTAACATTAAATAAGTCTTAAAAAACCAGAGGCTTTGAATATAAATTAAAAGATATCTTGATAAATGATTTTACAACTTCAACTTAATGTAAATACAATTCAATGAAAATTCAAACGATTTTTTTTAATGGCGATTCAATTGATTTCGAATCTCGCACATATGGGTTTCATTATATTTGTAGGTCCAAACATTTAAATGAATATTTCTTATCAAAACTAAGATATGAGCAAAAACATCTCTTGCCCACTCTGATTAAAACTATTTCAAAAATTGCCTCGATTGAGAGATAAGTAAATTAAACATTGTGAATTTGAAATTTATTCAAAAATTCTCAAAAATCGGCAAAACGAAACTCAACCTGTACAGATGAATGCAGGTATATGCTACCTAAAGATAAAGTGCGCATGGTGGGTCAAGGGGTTGTCCTGTGTTGTAAAGCTGAGGGCAATCCTGAACCTGTAAAATATACTTGGTAAGTAACAAGCAACAAAACATGTCAAGATCTATTATATGTTTATTTAGTAATTTACAAGGATTGTTTTTGTTATAAATTAGTTCGTCAAAAAGTGTTCTTACCGTCATACTGATTTTTGTGACCATGTTTGTGCAGGATAAAAGATGGCAAAGAAATTAACGGAGGAATAAATGGCGAGCTTCATATGGGGAACCTTCAGGAGTCAAATTCTGGCTCATATTCGTGTCGAGTAGAGACAAGTGCAGGAATTTCAACATCGAAAGAAGCTAAATTAAACGTTCAACGTACGTTTGATAGGAACGAAAACAATACATTTGCTATCTTATCAAATATATTGTTATTGCTTAATCCCAAATAAAACGGTATGCATGTGTATAAAGGAGTGTTTCTTTCTTTCTTAATTTATTTGTACTTTTCTTTTTCTATGAAATAGCAAAAGCAGAAGATACCTGCAATAAGAAACCGGAAGAAGACTTACAAGATTTGCCTAGTGGATGTCATGCAGAAGAAAGAGGAAAAAAAGTAACAAGGATCAACATTGGGCGGTGCAATAAAAGACAATGTATTACATCGACTTTATTAAATCCTGTGGATTGTTATGATGCATGGCCAAAATATTGTTGTTCTATTAATGAAACAGCACCACTTACTGTTAATTGCACTCGTTTTTCTTATATGATTTTCCAAACAGTATCCTGCAAATGTCCTGCACTTTCTTATCAAAACTAAGATATGAGCAAAAACATCTCTTGCCCACTCTGATTAAAACTATTTCAAAAATTGCCTCGATTGAGAGATAAGTAAATTAAACATTGTGAATTTGAAATTTATTCAAAAATTCTCAAAAATCGGCAAAACGAAACTCAACCTGTACAGATGAATGCAGGTATATGCTACCCGGGGGTGTACAAACATTGATTTTAATACTTACTGGGTTTCCATAAATAATTTTATTAAACCTGAACCAAAAACTACTACACAGTAGCTTTTCCCCCCGGAGGGTGGGGGACAATACTGCTATATAACCAATTTCCGGGAGGGGGCATACTAGGGGGAAAACTGCTATACAACACCGGTAGACACTTTACTTTTGTGGCAAATACTGATGTCTTCCTTCATAATACAACACTACGTTTATATTGCACTTAAATGAATATCAACAGGGGATGTTTACTCCTCCTAGGCACCTGATCCTACCTCTATCTTTTTAGAGGTCCGTGTTGCTCTGCTTTGAATTTGTATTTCGTTTTATGGATTTTTTAGATGGTTGACAGTTTGTTATTGTCATTTTTCATTGTAGATAATACTTTGATTCATTATACGCATATCGTTATATGAAAAATACGAATGCACTGTTTTACATAACAAAATTATATACTTCAGTTATCTTATCATTTCAGGCCCCACCGTCAATAACTTTCCTCAAGTTATACTCAACCTCGTCTGAGTGTTTAGCTCAAATTTATGCACTTTTCTAGACGTTTTTTAAAACTCAAATGTCTCGCTTGTTTGTTGTCCTATTATGTTCAAATTTTCAGGGTACATTGGAAATTACATATTCTCAACATCAACTGAAATTCATTGAAATCGTCACTTCCAGTGCCGAGTAATTTCCCTTTTTCAAAAATATATAGGCATTCCTGTGCATGTAAAGGCTCTGAAACTAGCCATGGCATGTGTTTCAAAGTCATAAATCTTGAACCTTGAACGTTGTCCTCTGACTTTTGTTTTTACGAGTTTTCTCATTTAAAGTTTCAAAAAATTAATTTAAATTTTTTGTTTCAAAATATGCTGATTTTTGGTCGTGTTTTTGTCTCGTAACTATTTCGTTTAAATTTTTTTCCCAACACATACAGAACATAAAATGTGCAAAATATCAAGGTCTTTCTTTTGACACTATTGAAAAAGGGCTGGCCCTTTAAATAAGGGGCCTAGGGCCCTTAAAAGTATTTGCTTTATAACTCAAAAATGGTTAATATTTTGATATAGCTGTCGCAGTAAAAGTTGTTTATTATGATGTTATTAATGTCGTTACAAATTTTTTTTTGTACCGATATTGCGTAATATGAGTGTAAAAAGTTTGTCTTGTTAACATGTACCTGTTTTCATTTTGCAAGTATACAAATAGTCTTTGTGCGCACAACTGACATAGATTAACAACTGAAAGTGTACCAGCTTGTACGGAATGCTTTAATTCATTAGAGAACGTTTTTTATAAAGTATACATGTTTTTCTTGGTTTTATTTTTTGTCATTTCTATTCAGGTCTTCTAATTGAGAATCCTTAAGAAAAACGAGAATGATAAAATATAAACAATCTTTTTCTGTTCTAGCGAAATATATAAACTTGATTTTAAAAAAAATAACTTTTATGAAATATATTTTAGTTATTTTACTGCAAGCATTTCAAATCTACCTGGGTTCTTAGTTGTGTGTGTCATTACGTAACGCATTCCTCGCCCGCGGCCGGACTACCTAGCTGTCAGCGGTTATCTAATACACAAGATCTGCATCTACCTTGTATGGGTTTGTATTGCCGAAAACACAAAGAATTGTTTTAATTTTGATTTCATATAAAAGTTTAGACATTCTTTAATTGATTAAACCGAAAGAGTGTTTAAGAAATATAAATTTAAAGCAATGTAATTCCCAATCTGAATCATCGTCACACTTTTATCAATTGTGGGTATCTAAGTCTAAAAAAAATACTACCTATGTAATGCATTTTAATAATTATACTGCAAGCATTTCAAATCTACATGTACCTGGGTTCTTAGTTGTGTGTGTCATTAAGTAACTCACCCCTTGCCCACGGCCGAGGAAATTGGTCGCGGCTGGACTACCTAGCAGTCAGCAATGATCTAATATACAAGAACTCGCGTCTTACGTACATGGTTTTATTTAACCGCAAAAACAAAGAATTGTTTGAATGTCGATTACATATAAAAGTTTATTCATCCTTAAATTGATTTAAACGATAAGGTATAAATTAAGAAATAGTAAAAGCATTCTTATTCCCATCTGAATCATAGTCAGACATAGATCCGTGGTGGGTTTGTTAGTCTAAAATGTTCTAAAAACTGTAGAAATAATGTTTGAGATCAATAACAAAAAAGATAAACCTGTAAATGATGAAATCTGTTTTAGCTTCAACTTTTAAATAAAATGTGTTCTTTGAGATCTTCTCGATGTCATGAAATAATTCAATTGTTTAAAATAAAAACATTTGATAAAACTGCAAACATTTTAAACTCAACACGGCCACTGGGATGTGTGTATTATAATACATTTACTTAATCCATCCCTTGTAAATCCCGCGCGAATGGACAAGAGATGTGCGATAGTCTAATACACACGTCAAGCTTCATGTGTTTCTATCCTATCACACATGTGCATGTTTATTGACTATAATTAAATACAATACAACGCCGAAATTTTGACCGGTTCATGTAAAATCGACTAGCGTTATAACTTAAAGATTAATATATTTACCCATGATTATCTCCGTTAATTACTGATGAGACTTTAATGCATTCATAGGACCGACTTCAAAACTTTTTAGACGACATTCACACCTTGGCAGATCAATTGCAACCTGTCTTATGAATTAATATTTGGTGAACACAAATTAGTGTATAAGTGTATAAAGTGTTATAAGTATTCTTAGAAGTTGTACAAAAATGAGAGAGAGAGAGAGAGAGAGAGAGAGAGAGAGAGAGAGAGCAAGCAAAATAGTATTTGAATGCATTAATTGAACAGGATCCAAAATGGGTTGGGTTTTTTTTTAAATACATTCCAAGCATTTATTGTAAGGCAGTTTAAAACCAAAGTTCCGTGTAGAAATGTTACATGTATACGAGAGGGGCTCGCACGATAAAAAAAAAAACCTCGTTAATCGAAGTCCGAAGTTGAAGGATTCAGTGATTATTTTAGGTTTATATACAAGTGAGTTTTTAAAACGATTATGTTTAGATTCAGGCCGAAAAAGAGAAACGGTAACATGATCGCTTTTGAACTTTTTCTGTATGGTCGTTCGATTCATTGTAGAAGCAAACTCATTGCTATTACTGTTTAAATCTTTCATTTTCATGGCAACATGTGTGAATTTTAAACAAGTTTTGTTGATATTCGAAGAGTATAAGCTATGTAAAAAACAATTGTTTAGATTCGGGCATTAGAAGATAGAGTAGCGGTCATATGATTGAAAATGCTATACAAATCAGTAGTTTGCGGGATTTTTATTCGGGCGAACTTTACAAATCGAACTTTTGCGTATGCGGTGCACGCGCACTCGAATGGTAGATTTTTTTTTCACCAAATTACTTTGATGTGTGTGTATGTTTCCTGATCAGCGGTTTTACTTCTTCCGCAAAATGAGCGAACGGAAATCGCGTAATAAATGTAAAACATTGGATCAACTACATGCTTCCAATTTTTTAAAACCTTTACAACTTTTAACTTAACAAAATCACATAGTCATGGAGTCCCGTGATCCTTCAGGACAGGGCATAGTAAAAACGAAGTCATTTGCGGTTCCAGAATTTTTCCCGGACGCTTAATAGGTGGGGAGGGGGGTCCGTGGGATAATGTTTGCCAGTGTGTGCCGAAGGCCTACATGTAAGATTAGTAATTTTTCTAGGTCAATTTAATAAGTTTGTTTGATTTTTCCAGTTACCCACCAATCCGCCCCCTCTAGATCCGCGCATGGACGTCAACCAGTACTAAACATCGCAGAAAATTCGAAAATTTATTAAAATATGTCTAAGATCAGTGTACAAGCTACATTTACATAGATAAATTGTGACCACATATTCTCAAAACAGATTATTACATGTACTCGTATTTGATACTTTTCTAAAACACAAATGCAGTATTATACATTATATATTCGATAACAATGCAAAATTACGTTTATCCATGTCGCTTAAAAATTGGTTACTTGTGGACAGAACACTTTTTATTCCCCCTTATTACATGGCAATGGGTACAAATGATAGTTTATGATTATATCTATTCATAAACATGTATAATATGGGTCGAAGTCCCACTCTGATGCGTCGTATAATGATCAAAATGTCCCCCTGTCCTTGGCTCTCTGTCCGTCCGAATTACTTTTCCTAATTTAAGTATAATTTCCCTGTAATTGGATCTGCCTACATTAAACTTACTCGCATGGAATTCTAATACTTCATCCACAGAGTGCCTTTGGATAACGAGTGTGTAGTGACATTAAACCAAGTTTCTAGGTAAAAGGTGAAGGTCAGGTGTCAAGACCATATATTCTCCGAAGTTGGCCGAATCTTGCTTCCACATTTATGTAACCTACTTACATGTATCTCTAATACTTCAGCTACAGAGAGCCTTAAGCTAAAGGGTGTCCAGTGACCTAAACAAAGTTTCTGGGTCAAATGTCAGGGTCATATGATACCTGTTTGAAAAATCCTTGTCTAACCATAATAATTATATTTTTTTTCCAATGATTCTGTCTGGCTCATACATTACTATAAAAAGTGCTTGTAAGTAAAAGATGTACAGTGACCTTGAATCAAGATATATGTACTTTTTAAATGAAATGGTGACATCACAGACCACTGTGTAAAGTTTCAATAAATTCTTAGTCAAAATTTAAGAATTAAACAAAGTTGCATGCAACTTATTGCACTGTAGTCTGAACCGTGTGTTCTCTCTCATGGCAAAAATCTAGATCATGCTTCACACAAACAGTGCTTGTGGTTCATGTGATCTTAATCTTAGTTTATAATTTAAAGGTCAAGATCACAGTAGACATCAGTGAAACAGATGTCTATTCTATTTTGTCTCCTTCTTGTTTCAAATCCGGTTTTAGTTTCACCAGAAGAAGTAAGGGGTGTGCTGTGACCTTGAAATATTTTTTTCAGTGAATATTTACGCAAACTGCTTTTCAGTGTCTGGGTATTTAGAAGTTCAAGATTCCAATGATATATAGCTGTGAAATACAAATAACAGATAAATCATAAATTGGATCTAAAATCTTTTGATCGGTCAATCTCTTTGCGGTAAAAAAAATTATTATTATAAATATGGCATATTCTATTTAGCAGTTGTTGATAAATTCGATCTTGATACATGTATTTCGCACACATTTTTAACCATTAATACGTTCTCAAGTGTAAAGAGAAACTACGTGTTTTTCCGTGACTGAATTTCACTGGATTGGAATTGCTGTCCTCTTCAATAAGGGGCTGATGCATGCCATCCATTTAATCATTTATAAGCACTAGTATATAACATTATGACTATTATCATATTGACAATCTTTTTTTTTACACGAAGCTGCAATGGAAGACCTCATCGTTGCTTTGCAACGAGCTCGGCTCTAGTTGATACTGCAATGCTTTCACACCATTGGTGAAAGTAAAGAAAATGGTGTTAATCTTTCATAAATACTTACACACTAATGCAGTGGTCTGTTTGCTATACATTTTATTTGCGCTAAAAATTATAGCGTTATTAAAACTATAATGCTTTAATTTGCGACAATTTTGAATGACGAGGAAATGCATGTGTTTGATTACTTATAAAACTTACCTTTATGCTGTAAATTAAAATGCTCAATTCGATCAAAGATATCAAATTTTAAACAATGAAACTCCTTTTGATTATCAATTTATCAGATGATGTCGACAGCTGATTTTAGACTTTTATAATACAAAAATGGGTGGAGTGTCAACGCCTTCATAATTGTTATAATTTTATGAAGGAAAGAATATATTTTTTAAGTAGAGCATACACTGGTCCTATATACGAGTACGAACAGAGGGAAACAAAAACACAAGCTTTGGAACATATTATGTATATTCTTCCCAAGAACAATGATATTTGTGTTTTCCCTTAAGAGCCTTTTTATAGTTCGTGTAATTGTTATCCTATCTAAACATGCAAAGGTAAGAGAATCAGGAATAACAAACGTATTACACTCACATTGCATGGATATATATCAAATCAACAACTGGTAAGCATATTAAAAATCGTGACGGATATGTAATTTAGCAAACAATAACGGCCATCTGATTTCCCGCGGACATGCGCAATAAGTTCGATTTCGCTCTTCTTTCATCAATATTCATGAAAATGCATAACTTTCCTGGCAGGAAAATAAACAATTAAAATTCTATAACTTTGTAAGGAGATGGAGTTCACCATTGTAATTTACAGAATTTAGGTAATTTTTTAAGTAAACAAAAACATGTTTTTTCACCGCCATTCAAAATTGATGCAAATAATAGCGTATATAGCTTTAATGATACCAATTATTATAATATCAAATATCCCATGCATAAAAGATCTGTGGTGCATAAATCTGCTATTGTAATACTGAGACTATCGAGGTTATAATTTACAAGAACATGTACCTCTTTTGAAGCCACTGGAATTGGTTTTTAACTTATTTTTAATTTTATTTTCTGTGCGAGTATTTTAATACATTAGGCAACAAGTTGAGCCAGAGAAAAAACAACTATCGAATTTCTTGGATGACAATTGAACGAGTAAGATAACATGATGGGAAAACCAAATAGAACACAAATTCGAAGATGTTAATGCTATCAATGCCAACGATTATGATTTCTCTCAAATTACATAAAATATTATACCATATATCCCGTCAAGTAACGCGGATCCCGTATTTTCCGCGTACGCCCGCCATCCAAATTGTAAAGCGGTTTAAGACAGTGCATCGGTTTAAACTGTATATCCCCGCATTAGGGTCGTCCAGCAAGTCGTCCAGGAGGAGGGGGGGGGGGAGGAGGGGCAGGGAAAATTACAACTTTTCTAAAAACGTAAAAATCCTAATCCTAAGGGGGGGGGGGGGGGAGGGGAGGGGGTGCTGTACATATTACTTCAATTTCCAATTTTACTATTAATTTCCATCCTTGCACTTCAATTCCTTACATGCTCACCAAAAAGTGGGGGGGGGGGGGGGGGGGGGGGGGGCGGGGCAACTCCGAATTAATTAAATTTTTTATGTAGTCAATTTAAGAAAAATGATTGCTGCGAGAAAAAGTGGGGCGGGGGGGGGGGGGGGGGGCAGCCCAATCAGTGACTACATAGTTGAAGTCGAACTAAACTGTTACAGGCGGACGAATTCATGATGAGAAAGACACTGTAAGAACGTCTTCAACGGACTATATATATATATATATTGAACAAACTTCATAAAATATCTCTGAAAATAGAACTTAAGTTAAAACATAAAATTAAGGAAACTTATGAGTCGTTGGCTAACTTTTGTCGAACGGTTACTGTAACCGACTGCAGAATTTAAATATCTGCAAATTATTACGATGAAAACATAGTGCCCTTCATCTAAAAAACATAACATAGCAATTTGAATACCGTTCACACTAAATCCAACTTGGTCCAGTGGAACAGGTGGTAATCCACAACTCCAAGGGACTCCAGTTCGAACCAACAAAACTACACACACTTTAACTCTTTTAAAAGCGGAAAGAAATTTATTTATGTTCTTTTTCGCATCGTTCAGCCGAACATAAATTATTTCCTGTTCTAATACAAAAAGGCAAACACAGAAATAGGATAAGACATGGTTAGCTATTTCGAATAACAAACGTCGGGTGACTGGGGAAAATACATACTAATTAGAACTATACTGGTCACAATCTAATATATTTTGGGGACAGAGAGAATATTGTCAATATTGTCTTTAACATAACCATCTTTGACTGTCGCTTTCCTCAATCTTCAATCAGCTTTGAACAATCTATCTGGAATATCTGAATTTGCTGCTGCAGTTTGCTCTTGATCGAAAGGATTGAAATCCAAATTTTGAGATATCCTTTCCATTTCTGATAGTGTTCGAAAAAAAATTTTCATATACGTATGTGATATTGATTTATTTATCAAACACAATTTTAAGATCAGTTGCTTTTAAAAAACCGAACATACCTAAAAATGACATGTGGTCTAACAAATGAATTCATCCAGGTCATTTCCATTATCTGACAGACAAAGATAACCTTTAAACATTGAACTGGACCAAAAAAAGATTAAAATTTTGTGGTAACTTTCTGTACAGAGTTACTTATCCTGTATATGTCTGGCTTTGATCTCCTAATATAGATATCAACGTAGTCCTCATGAAGCTTTATGTCCGAACTTTTTGATTCTGTATAGTTCACTTGCTCTGAAAAAAGCTGCATAATTATCATAAAACGCATAAAAGTCTAGTTCTCAAATGACGAAGACTATTAATGACATACTTTGATTTGAAAATTATTTCATTAATCTAAACGGTAATATGTTCCTTTTTATTAACAAAGAGTTTGAATAAAATGCGCCTTCCACCCATCGCAGTGAGTTTGACAAGTTTTTCACTACATGAATTAGGAAACAAGATTTTTGTCTTGGTACCACTGAATAGCGTAAATAGAAACACTTAGGACAGAATTTATGTTGGTTTTAACCTAATAGGATATATATAATGAAACCGTAGACGAATATGCCGGCAAATGTTGCAAGCTATGGACTCTACAGCAATTTTGAAAAATAGGTCGTATATCTACGTAAGGTGGAATCTGGTTTTGATGCCTCAATTAAACTAGCAATATGTTAAGCAAACAAAGAAAATTGTTCCATACGTATGCATACTCAGCTCGTTCCAGTGTGAATATGACAATGGATAAAATAACAACAAAAAACATCAATTATTCATTTAAATACTGTATAAAACTGCTATCAATATTCCAAAATATAACAGCAAAAACAAGCCTGTAAAGAAAACAAACACTATCTTTTACACTCAGTAACATTTTAAATTCAAACATTGAATTCAATGTATCATATTGAACCAAATCCCTATTTTTTTAAATTGCAAATGGGCAACACAATTCGATTTTTATTTACACTATCTTAGTTTTGATGCTAACATAATGATTCACAATTCAGATGATTCTTAGACTTAACTTACAATTTAGATGGTTCTCGGCTTTAACTCGCGAATCAGATGACCCTCAGCCATTACCTACAGTTCAGATGGCTCTCAGTCATATCTCATCTTTAAATTGGTTCTTAGCTTTCGGAGTTTAGTATTTACTCACAGTTTGAATGACTCTCAACCTTAACTTGTAGTTTAAATGGCTCTCAGCCATTACTCTTAGTTTAGATGGCTCTCGACCATAATTCACAGTTCAGATGACTCTCAGCCATAACTCACATTTCAGATAGTTCTCATCCATAAATCTTAGTGTAGATGGCTCTCAGTCATAACTCACCTTTAAGATGGTTCTCATCTATAGTTAGGTTTATCAAATATGGATAAACCCTGTTATATCATGCAATTAAGCATATATTCAGGGAAGAACGACAACTCTTGTATTGTTAATTCAAGGGTGATAATTCTACATTTCCTGGACTCGGAGCATGCGTGCTAAGCTCTTCTTCTTAAATTTAACTGTTCCCGAATTAACAACGAGAAAAATCAAATCGCATCTTGATAGTCGACGCATTTCATTACTCTAAACAATCAGTTAACATGCTGAGAATAAAAAACTAAAGGACCTCTAAGTTAAGAAGCCCATATGCAGCTGCGTCGACGAATTCAACAAAAACAGTTGCTCCTAACAATTGTTTGGCTCGAGGTCGTCGAGGAAATCAAGTGAGACCGCCTGCTGCAGCCAGCTCAAATAGGAATACTTCCCCTCCGACACCAGCTGCCCCAGCGTCAAACTGTATCAACTGAAGCAGGCCAGGGAACGTCACAGAGAGTTGGCTGATCGACCCCGGGATGATTTCTCACAACATGCCGCCCATAGTTAAAAACATCCAGGACGTACCATGTGCGTTGTCATCACATGTTCCCCCAAACATGAATCAAGGTACAGAAATTTGTTAAGAAAATAATATTGACACGCCTAATCCATTTAACAGTGTTACTTCTATGCTGGGGTCTCATGTTTCCCAAGCTTACAAAGACAAAATCTGGGATGGCGAATTTTTCATTTAAATAAGTTGTTGCTTCAAGAGCCTTGCTCAGAAATTCAAAATCAAATCAAATTGTTTTTTATAGGGGGGGGGGGGGTGTTTTTAAAGTTAAACCAAAAAATAAAGAAACAAAAATTAAAAACGTCTCGGTGGATGGATGCATTTCTCATTTATGATTCAATTTACTTAAAAAAAACATCCACTACAAGCCATTTCACTCTTGAGGGATATATCAACAATTAAAAACTGCTTCACGAAAAATCAATCTTATCAAATTTCTAAAAATGCACCAGCTCATTCGAACAAAAGCATTTTTAGGAATCAGCAACAACCCACTCGCACAGGACAACACAACCACTGTAACTATTTATGGGATATTGGTAACACTCCAATTAAACTTTGATTCTTTACTTGTAAATTACCCAAACAAACAAATAGCAACAGTTTTTATCAAATGGGTTTAAAATGGGTTTTCTCTTCAATATACAAGCATTAGAAAAATGGTTGAATATAAAAACATGATATCTGCAGAGGAGCATGCTATTGAGTTACATGAAAAATTAAATAAAGAAATAAAGCTGGGTATAGTTTTAGGCCCTTTTCCTTGTCCATCTATTTCAAATTTACGGTGTAATCCAATTTGTATCCCCCCCCCCTAAAAGCAGACTGGGTGGCGCATGATTTCTAATTCATCGCACCCATTGGGCAATATAGTGTCTTACATTGTAGTTCAGTGTCTTATTTTACATTTGATCAAGCCTTGTCACCGATTTAGGAGATGGGCAAAGGTGCATTTACGGCCAAAATGGAATTTCAAGTGCTTTTACATTGTTGCCAGTCTGCCCTGAAGATTTTGCAATTGCGTTATCTTTGACATGGCAAGATGATGAAAAACTTGAATTTTATACAGATAGACTAGGTTCAAAGGGATGTGGGGTTATATTTGGCCTTTACATTGGTTTTATGAGACAACAAAAGATATAACATTTCTGAAACTTGTGCCTATTGTTTTAGGAATTTTTATTTGGGCAGAGCAACTCAAAGCTAAAAATTTATTGTAACACATTGACAAAATTTCATTATTTCATATTACTAATCAAAAGTCATAAACAAATATCACATTATAATATACATAGGAAAAAATAACAATACAGCAGATGCTATTTCTCGCTTTCAGTGGTGAAGATTCCGACAGTTGGCTCCTAAAGCAGACAAATTTCTATGTCAAATTCATACTCCATTTTTGGAGATTATTTATCAACTACAGATCAACTATTAGAAACCAGTATATCTGAAAACTCAAGTAAATTTTATAAACAAGCCATCCAAGCATTTTTTAACTTCAGAGTTCAAGCTTCTCTCTTTAGCATTTATGGCCACCACCTATAGATCATATAGTAATGTTTATAGGTTAAATGAAGGAATCTAGGTTTGCATTTTCAACAGCAAAATCTTATATGGCTGGTTTAAATTTTGTTGTAAATTTACATGGTTGGCATAATGCGACAGAATTTCAACTGATCATGAAATCGATTCAAGGGAACACAATTCAAGATTTCTTCATTGACACTTTCTCTACTTTTACCAGGAGAAATTAACACGAAAAAAACAATTTTGGATCTTTACTCCATTCGGAAGTACATGTACTAATTTTTTAACGATATCACATCGACGGTTTGTTATTGTCATTTTTCATCGGTACTTTTCATGTCTGCAATATATAATTCCCTAAGACTTTTTATTTTTATTTTTGTATTTAAATTTGAAACGGTAGAGTGGGCGTTTCAAAACAGAAAATCTGGACTTTTTTCATTCTATTGGATGAACATTGTTTTGGCACAATGGTATTTATGATAATCGAAATATCAAGCAAAAAGTGGTGGAATCAGAAACTTGAAATAGTACTTAACATAACAAACACACCTTCTGTCAGTAAAAAAAAGAAATTTGAAATGAGATAATCTTTATCGATGTAATATAAATTCAAGTAACTACAACAATTTTGCAGAGAACATGAACAAAAAACCGGAGAGTCATCATACATCATATTGTCTAAACGATATTCACAGTGCTAGTTAGTCTACCCGATAAATGCACAAAGCAAATTTTATAGCATTTAATATGATGTTTTGTTGTTTGTTTTAGCAATTTATTTACCAGCGATTATACTTTTGCATAATGAATTATACCAGTTGAAGGTTAACGTATTCAATATACGATAACTATATATTCATTAACTAAGGTAATGACCAAATCATCCTTACCTTGCTATTCACATTTACTAATGAAATGAAAATACTTATTCCCATATCCTTTTAACTTGAAGCCATAAGTATCGCTTTTTGAAAGCGTATAAACTGTGACTTCATCTCATGAATCTGGTTCATAAAAAAATTAATTTTTAAAACAACTACTTGTTTGATACAAGGATAACGGCGCTCACAACCCACCATTTTTTCGTAATTGATTGAACATAAAAAGTTAAAAATCTAATTAATACTATCTAAACTTTTTACCTACAATTTTAAACTTTTCTCTTTGTTTAGATATATGCATTTCAACGAGGACGCAAGTTCTTACAATACCACAATTCCATTTCTAGATGTATATGTATAGATTCCTCATGTGTTCTAACCAAAGGCCGAGGTTGCTTCATTTAAACCACAGTTAAAAATGATTAAGGGTTGCTTTGATGGATTTGCATGAAAGCCGGTTTCAAAGTAGCTACTGCCGGCGATGCACCAATTTTTTGCTAGTGTTCGTGCAGAATCTACACCATTGGCAACGTATATTCCATTTGCTGGTCCATACAAATTCCCTTGTTCAATCAGAACTTGAAAGGCATTGTCAGTGTGCGTTACACGCAAATCCCTGTTGTGACTAAAATATCAAAAGGAAAAATAATTGTTAAAATAATTTTTAAGAAAAGGTTTTGAAAGCCGGTTAAATTTGATTTTGATGATTTTACTGAAATTTAGCAACCTGTTATATGTACATATCGAGGGATTAATTCTGACATCAACACGGACTGGGTCGCTTGTTGGGCATCGATACTCGATACAGGTAGCACGAACGCTGGTATCGGCTGAATCTGGGTCAGCTTTGGGTCCCGAAATAGAGTAGCCATAGGACTGGTTACTTTTATTGTCGTAGCTTGTAGCATTTAACATAATGTTGTTCTGGTTTGTCTACAATATGAATACACACAGTTATACTTTAGCAGAATTTAATATACCTCATATATATTAGCTGTTTTTGATATACGATAGCTGCATATATATGTGTAATGGAATGGATCAAATTTCCTTACATTGCTATTCACTTTAACTCTTACATTTTCTTGAACAAAAAAAGAATAAAAGCTCGAAATTTTAAAATTTATATTTGTATGTTTTAGCAAATCTACTTACATAAATGGTTACTTTCAGAAAGCAAACTGCAAAATTTGGAGATTTTGAAGTATAAGGATACCATGATAATACTTGACTAGTTCCATTTTCTACAGGACATAACCTTTCCGGAACCGATAAATATACAAAGCGAAAATACCAGCTGTTTGACGTTTCTGATCGTTCACATTCATCTTTATTCATTTCACGGTATACAGGGCCCCTTTTGCCAAACATAGTCCCCATATATCTTGGCCCAAATGCAACCTCTTCATTTCTGGTTTGTGCAATGTAAAAATATCCTTTAGGGAGAAATTCTGTTAAGTTCGAAGCTATAGTTAGTCTTTCACCTCCATTAGAAACGAATATCAAAGCTTCATAAAAACAAAGTGTTGGCGCACATGCCATGCCGTCACTTCCTGTCGAAGTTTTGGTAAAACCGACATAGTTATTCCCGTATCCGTAAAACTCGTAGCCATTGGTGTCATTTAATTTACGAGTTAAAACTGTTACTTCAGCATTTGGCACAGGCTCAGTTGAATTCTGATTCTTAAAAACACCAACTCGTATAAAACAAGGAAAGCGACGTTCACCATCTACCATTGTCCGGGTAATATCCAATGGCGGTATAGATTTGTTTATTCTGTCCTCGATCATAAAGAAATCTCTCTTGTACCGTTGATACACAGAGTTTGCACTGTTGATGTTTTGATACTGTATTGATATTGGAACAAGGAAACATACTGCTCGTAAAAAAAGAATAAGATAGAATACTACACTAAATTTTATTTCATGGATCGTTTTAAGTATCATTTCTTAAACACAATATTGTTATTTAAAGAAGGATATTTGTTATAAATTATTTATACGGTTTTTTAAAAATATTTCTATGAGAAAGAGGAAAATCTGTTTGGTAGCAAACAAGATACCTTGCAATTTAAAATTGCTTGTGAATAAATGTAGGATATAAATAATTAATAAATCATATCCAGTAACATAAAAAATGCCCTTTTTTTAAGAAAATAAAATATGAATATATATATATATATATATATATATATATATATATATATATATATATATATATATATATATATATACTTTTAATTTAAACAAATAAAACGTCTAATTGTCATCACTAGACATGATTTAATAGATATCAATACTATGCATTTATTCAGAACAAATTTTAAACTCTACAGTGTGTTACTATTAACTTTAACAGATTTTCACTTTCTCAGTGAATGTAAAATTTGATATATTTTAAAAGGATTTGGTCACAACTGTCGATTTTAGTTAGTTAATTAATTTAAGTGCCAATACATATAGATGATTTAAGACAACCATACCTGCTAAACGTAAAAGCATTGTGAAATGCAGCAGAATGCACTGCATTTAAGAAACGCTTTCTATATAACTGTCTGACATTAGTGATAACCTATTGTCATGTTCATCAAATATTAGGTAATATCTATATTGCTAAATCTAACAATGGATTATGGTAGGAACGTGTTGCCTAAGACATCGTCGATATTATGATAGCCGTCAAAGCAAAGTAGTTAAAATACAAACTCGTTATTTCATCAGGTGTTTTATTTTTCTTTATGTGTGATCGCTACAATATTTGATAGGATATTTTAAAAATCAAACACCATCTAGATACATCAATTGAGTATTTGTTTACAAAAAAATGAAAAAAATTCAACAATTTTGAAGAAAATACAGCTTTTAAATATTGAATTATAAAACGTCTTGAATTTAGACTATATCATTTTATTATGTTGGACAAATAAATAAGCATATGACGAAACAAAATAAAAATCTTAGATAAGAATCCAAAATCATGAAGTACATGTACGTCTAGAAACTTTTATATCATTTCGCATATTTGTTTTAGATTTATAATTATGTAAACATGCAATCATTTACTAACACGATTTAAACGCTTTTATGGATTACTGAATTTGATGATTATTTTATAGTCTAGTTCTGTTTCGTTGTTATACATGAATTTAACTTTTATCTTGATATTCTGTTTGTATGTTACCTTATCAAATGGCGCTAATAACAAGTTCTACAGTTGCTGTAGTATCCTAATAACATTGTTAAAGAAAGAACATATTTTCTACTAGAAAAATGTTCTTTATCTATATATTTAAGCTATAAAAATGTTTTGAGTTTCATTGAATCGAGATGCAAATCTAGAACTTAGTTATCAAGATAATAATTTTCATTCGATGGAGGGCCTATCTTCACTCTAAAGAGTGAACAAAAAAGTTAAACAACATCTGTCAGACAGCAATGCCGAGTTGAAACGATGACGTGAGTCTTGTTCATTAATTGGACTGCTTAGTTTTGCTTCATCGTTTATTGTCCCATCTCACACATCTCTGATGCGTCTAATTTGACGCGTCATTTTGAAAATTAACATGACATGATATACCCCTTCAACCCATTGCTTTTCTTTTTTTTTTTAATTTGACATGTTTTTTGTCTTAAAATTAACTGCGTCATATCTAGCACGTATTTGTATCAAATATCACCAGCTCTTAAGGTCTGTCATGGCAGTCGTGTTGATTGTAGAAAGTATTAGGACTTTCAAAAACTTGTGATTAGCTTGATAGAACCCAATATGAAACTGCAGTGCCGTCTTGTGTTGGCAACCATATACTAGTACATACATATGAACATATGCAATTTATGCATATGCACTTTAAAAATAAATAAATCGTTTTAATGCATATTTAATTACTCCTTGTTTTTGGCTGCCTTCCAATGCATACTTCAGTCTATGCCAAATACAGTGTTCCATTTTGGAACTACGACTTTACAAGTTTCTTCACCAATCACAAGATGTTCTTTATTTTTTGAATAATGATAACTATAAAATGATGTGAAGAGTAGAGAAAACTTGGAAATACTGAGTTGCTCAAATGTCCTCCATGCGTTTCTTAATTCTACCTAATTGATATGAAATATATCAAAAACAACTCTGACAAATAACAACTCTAAACCATCGTTTATATTGTTCATAACCCGTTTGTGTTCTAAGTATGAAAAGTAATTGGTCAGCTCGTTGAGATCAACTTTTTAAGATACGCTATGACGATAATTGATTTTGTCAATAAATTAAGTTTCCTATGTCGGATCAGCCAGTTATAATAAACATTCAAAATATGCAACCTGTAATTGAGAACCCATAGAAATTCAAGTATTGTTATTATCTTGCTACAAAAACATTTTAAGCGAATTCTATTCATAACATTATTTTGGTATTTTATTTTTAGACTTACTTAAGTAAATGCAGTACATGAAATTTTGTAGCGTTGAAACTCGTTTTAAATGAACTAAATAGACATTTATTTTGAATCAAAGAACATCATGGATATGGATTGAAATGATAAATATAAATTGTATATATCATATTGAACTCATTCACGAATTACGTTGAAACAAAATCATATTTTACATTCACAAATCATGATAGATGTTAGATAATAGGCATAAGAATTTAAGATTCCATACCATTATACATGGTGACGTCTACAGTGTACTCTATGCTGAATGTGCAATTTTGTTAGATTTTAATTAAATAAAAAAATAATTGAAACATAAAAATGCATCCTTTCTTTTAGGAGGTACATGTATTTGTCAAACGGGTTATTCTAATATTTAACATGTGAAAACCAAATACTTATAACATGCATGGTTTTTTCGTACGTCACAATTTTTCAACATAAATAACGGAGATATGCAATCATGCTGTAAAAGGTTTTATATCTTTTAAGCGATATTTGGTGGAATTTAAATTAACTTATAGATCGGTATAATTTTCGAGTGTTACTATCTTTTATAATGAATGTTTACTCAAAAAGTACAACTTTGGGCAGTACTTCCTATTGGTATTAAACACAAATGACTATAATTTACAAGTGTACAATATTTAGACTCCCTTGAGTCTAAAATAAGGGTCAAGTGTACCACAGTTTCTACAGTTCACAGTTCACCGTTCCTTTTTAATAACATAATTATATAATATATTGAACTATCTTTTACAAACACAAAGTGTATCAATTTGTTAATACATGAATCCGTAAACATAGCTATTGCAGAAGTAAAACATGTAAAATAATACGACCATCACCAGATATCAAATAAATGCAATAATACATATATTTGTTTATCTACCAGGTCAACATAATATTTCATTGTTACGTAACAAAAGAGCTGAATGAATATATTTACTGCATGAGACCAACTAAAGAAGATGTATGGTTTGAACACAACAGCTGGATTAATTTAAATATTGTACTTGGTGATTTGCAATATTATTCGTTTAAGTATTTTCCGTAGATAAATACATGTATAATATGGGCATTGAAGAATAAATTGAAATTCGTCCTCTATTTGTTGGGTGTTGCAAACATCACACAATCTATCCTGTATTTATTTGGTATCTTCCAAATTCAATATTCAAACAATGCGAGGAAAGCCATATCCGAGAAATATGTTTCTTTAAATTATTCTTAAATGCGTTTGTTAAGTATAATTGTATTTTACAAAGATTATGTTGTACAATGTGTTTACATAAAAAAAGAAAAGAATGTTTAATGAATGCATTGCATTTTTTGAGATAAATATCTCATATTTCTATTTTCATTCACATCTAAAATTTGTACAGAGTTAAGAAATGCATACAACTGTTTATTTACTATGTAATTTGTAACACGAGATTTGATTGGCTAATAAGCCGGGTGTAAATTTCCGTATACCCGACTTAAGTCGGAGGTAAATAACGTGTGTAAATGGTATAAACATATCTTGAGAGTGTAATACACCCTTGATTGGACAAGGAAAACAAATTTAATTAGTTTACATAGGAAATAAATTTGTTATCCAGGTCCAATTAAGGGTGCACGGGATTTACCAGGTGTTGTATTCCATACACCCTTCGGCTTCGGCCTCAGGGTGTATGTTATACAACCCGGGGTAAATCCCCGTAACCCCTTGATTGAATCTGGATAACTAATGATATATTACCAATGTGCTTCAGTGGAAGCCGCTTTTCTCCAAAAACTGCTAAATTGAATATACAGCCAAATGAAATAAGTTTACAGTATATTTCAGTTAGGCAAATATGTTTGGTCGGAAAAATGGACACATAGTATATTAGGTTTAATCTGAAGATTGGCTAACACGACGATCTTTTTTCTTACAACACTTAATATAAAAAATATAAAACAAGCAAATCAATATAATAATAATTATTATTACTCCAAAGACCAAACCAACTTCTGCTTCTTGAGAGATTGTGTTTTCTTCTTCATTCAAAGCTGAAATAAAATTTACATATTGATTAGACACACAGTCTACTTAAGAGTAAACAATATTAAACAAATCGATACAAGCGTCAGAAGAACGGCCGAAAACCAGGTATGTGAACGTGAAATCATTAAGATCGTGTTATTGCATTGCTTGGAAAATACACGTCCAGTCACATACATAGATCTAAAGACAATGTAGTACTACATGTACCCTTAATTTGATATCTAAAAAAACGTTAGATTTAAATGTCAATATAAATAGACATAAACTCTAAATAAATAGCTATTTTTCCTTAATAGAATTATAAGTGAAAATATAATGGTAATTAAATCTGTTTCATTCTGTAGTGTTTGAAACGACTTTCTCGAATCAATTGGTATGGTGATAAATGCTATCCATACTCTTTTTATATATAAGCTAATCTTGGACAAAGCTGCAGGTTAATGGTACAAAATAAATATGTGTATCCAAAAGCTGTTTCAAGATATGGTATACATGTGAGCAATTTAACACCATTACCTTCTTTTGTCCCATTTTTTTTTCTGTAAGCAGGATTGAATTCTAATATGCAAGTTAAATAACAAAGATGAGAATCGATGATAGAATAAAATAATTCTTACCTGACATAGAACTGTTAAGGTCATCATTCATATTACGATAATCTTTTGTTCCATATAAAACCAACTTCCATTTTATAAGGGATCCTAAGTGATTTAGAATGAATGATTGAAGATACAAAAGTCATTATTCGTTAAAATTAACAAGTTATAAAAAATGTGAATGTAAAAAAATGAGTACCTGTATAAGTTGCCTTTTTAACGATCATTTTGAGCGACCAGATGCCTGACGGATTCTCTCCCCAATAATGCAGGGACATAAATTTCCAGCTGAAGGATATAACAGGACTCACATCGTGCCGTCGTTTGGTGAGAAGTTTTGACAGCGTTCCTTGAGATGACGTCAACAAAAACTCAACTTCTCCTCTTCGTGTACAGTCAAACGTGATGTGTGCAACAACATGCTCGAGTCTGTCTATTTTGTTTCCACAAACAAGTGTTGTAATGTTTGAATTGACTTCTCTAGACCCCCCAATAGTCAAACTAAAACAAAGAATTACGAACACACCTAATGACACCTGAGCCTAATAGTATATCTAAAGTACTAAAATTGTTCAACGACACGCGCAATTCAAATTGTAAAATAATTTGTCATTTCGTGGAATGGTAAATTTACCATGATAATAATTTAAATATTTTGGTTACACACAAACATTTGCTTATATTTACATTTGCAAGTAGTTTTCCAAAAAGACCCTTATACAACACTTTTTGTATTAAACATTTATAGAGCGTCCTACATATTAAACTCTAAATAAGGCGCTAAACAAACATATTATGCAAAACAAATAAAATAACAAAATTTACAGCAGTCATATATGAAATTATGAGATAACTATATCAAAAGTCCAGTGTCCAAAATATCAGTTAAAGTACTTTTTAAAGGATTAATAGGATAAAAATTTAGAATGCAGTGTCCATTTAAGGAATAAGGAATCATCCTTTGAGTATTATGAGGTGATAATTTCGGTCGGGGCGCGGTCAAATCCAAAAAAGCACTTCATAATATTCAAAGAATGATTCCTTATTACTTATATTTATATTATTTCCAATTTGTACACTTTAAAAACAACATTTTAAAACCACTGGTTTTTTTTTTCATGTAGCACATGCTATGAATTACTACGCGACGCAGCCAATACCGTTTTTCGTTATGCTATAAGACACGCCCATCTTCTGTCACTAATCTTTTATACGGTTATCGGGCTATAGGCTTCAAAATTGATTCGTAATGTTTATCACAGACAAAGACAGTCAAAAATATAAATATAATTAAATAAACAGATTAAATACACAGTCTATTTACAAGTCATATGCCTTTTTAAAAAGAAAGGTATTTAGTATTTTCCTAAAAATTTACGTACACAAACTATCCGACTGATGTTTCGTACTAAAACACATTTTTTTAAATATAATAAGTTCATTTAGAATCAAACTTTTATTTGTTATTACAAATTATTCATTTATATTTGCACAACAGCAACTATTTAAAAAAAATATGGATCGGGATTCACGCAAGATTAAGTTGATTGGTCAATTTCGTAACAGAACGTCGCTTTAAAAACAAATATATAAAAAAATATATAAAAATATATAAAAATAAACATTCGCAATCTGTCAGAGTTAACAATGGCTGACTTTAGTTTTCAATGCAAATGCTTTTGTACATTCTTGTAAACTACTAATTAACACCTTTCAAGAAATTGTTTTGATACCATTGTTGAAATTAGACATAATTAACAAAAATGATGAAACTATAAGGATTTTTTTTTAAATATTTTGTTAAACGATTTTTCTGTTGTCCGGCAGCTGGTGAACGTCGCTATAATGCTTTTATGACGGTATGATAAAATGAAGCTTAGTAGGAGTACGCTTTAAGAATTGCCATAAAAGAAAAAAGAAAAAAGTTTAGTCTTAGGAAATTTTACACACAGAAATATGCTATACTTGTAGTTATTTTAACTATTTCTTTAATGAATCCATGGTACAAATCTACGTTAGTAATGCTCAAAACTAATAGCAAAATTTAGTGCATTTTGATATCTCGAGATGACCCCTTTTAAAAATCAGATGGTCGAATTTAGTCTTTCTTACATATAAGGTAGAAAATGATCACATATTACAATTTGCGGAAAATGTCTATTGTAGTATTTTCATGATATGCTTCAAAGAGCAGATAATTGCAATTTCTTATATATTGCTGCATGTATAGTACATTTATTATATACCCATCAATTTTCTTCATACTGTCAATTTTACAGAGTGTGATCCGATTTTCCGGATCACCACACTGTGGTTTTCCGATTCCGTATCAGCACTTTCTGAAACTGATGATGTAGTACACATAACATAACGTCTGTATTTTGGCGCGTTTTAAAAGAGTTCATCTAAATATGGCTGTGTTATATAAGTTAATGTCATACAATTGATTTTAAAAAGATATGTACCTGTATAGTGAGATGGTCCCTTAAAATCATTATATAATAGATTTTTATGAAAATTTGCTGGTACAATAGAGTTGGTATATATTACACATGGTTAAAAAATAAAAAGTTTTTCTATTGTTGTTTTTAAGCAACAACAAAAAAAAAGATGGCGACTTTGATCTACCTGGAATCCGTGCCTGACTCGGTGCACTCTATTTGTTGGGAAACAAGTGTCCAATTTTTGGCGGCTTTTATCATGGCATCTGCATTCATTAATCCAAATCCAAAGTAATGACTGACTACAAAATATTATACGTGTATATACAATATACGAGGGCTGTTCGGAAATTATTGAGACATATGATCTTACTCCCTTGGGAAAAAAAGATAAACATTGAAATTTTACCAAAAGGTAAACCAAGATCCCTTTTATTAAATACATGTATGTGAAAGTTTTCAAGCCAAAAACATCATTAGATCATTCCTGGTAAGCTGATAAACTTGCTCAAGTCAGTGACCTGACGTACCCCCAAACTCATCGCAACTTTATTTTAACGCGTTTCCTAACTCCTATGTTTTAAGCCCTTACATTCACATAGTCTCTTCGTTCTTGATTTTTTGTGAAAAGTATTGAGTTAGTTCTACTCAAAAGTCAACTTTCTGTGAAACGTCTTTTACAGTCAATCTGTTCATATTTCAGAACTGTTGATATCAGTTTTTGTTTTAAAAATAGTAGATATTTAGTCCCTTTGTTTTAATTCGAGATAAACAGTAAGTAAAACAAAACCCAGCAAAATGAAGCTTTTGACCCCTTTCCATTGTTTAATTTTTGTTTAAGCAATTGCCTGGTCTGAAAAGGTCTTCTTCCGAGATTCCCGGCATTTATGTTTATTCGCTGCGCCGCCGTGACGTCAAAATTTAATAAACCGTCGTGATCAGATTTCTATTGTTTGGTAAACATATATGCACTAATCTCATTATTTCAACTCGAACACTAATGAAACTTGCACAAAAGTTAGTCACAATAAATAACAAAATTAACATATATAATTTGATTTCCTTTTATTATTAATTGTTGGTCTACCCACACTTAGGAAGTAGTTGTTTAAGTTTTTAACCTTCGAGTTTATGTCTGCGCCGGGTACCCCAATCACCGACTTTTTATGTACGGTCGTAAACAAAATATCAAATATTTTATTTTATTACTTTGTTCAATTATTTGTTGGGGGTTCTTAAATGTTTATGCCAATTTGCATCAGAATTCTCAGAAAGGGAAATATTTGTGTTGTCTCAATAATTTCCGAATAACCCTCGTACATGTATTTATATGAAATTTAATTATTCAAAAAATGTTCTAATTTTGTTTTAGATTTCTTTGCTTTAAAGGAAATGATGAACGCAATTTTCATAATGACACATCACAATGAAAAAAATACAGATTTAGTTATCAATACGTGTCTATCAAAACGAATGACCCTTTGAAAAAAGACAACGTATTACCATATGACGATACCGCAATCTTTCTCCTTCAGCCCGGATGTTTCCGAAGACAAAACTTGTTTTACATGTACGTATGAAATATGACATCATAATTGAATACTGAGCACGCGAGGTTTAGTTTAACTTTGGCTTATGATTTGAGTGGATGGGCGGATCCAATATTATGTTGTACCTTTTCTTCCTACACCGTTTTCCCTAGCTTCTCCGTCTATTAGATCTGCCATTGATGATGTCTGAACTGTCAGATGTTGAATATCTCTCCAGGTCAATTGGCCACTATCAAAATACTTTCCACTCTTAGAAGATTATCATATCATTGCTTTTAAATACCAACCTCCTTGAGAATGAATTCATCTTTAGCATCAAATTAACTATCTATTCATATTTGTAATAAGCGACATTTTCTAAACCTGTTTTAGGTTTGTATTTTACGCATAATAATACGTACTTTGCTTGCAAAGCAAGGCTATATATAGCTGCAGCAATCGGTGCGGATGCTGACGTCCCAGTGAATTTCTTATGACATCCACCATTTGTATCAGTTGTCTTAAGATTGAAAGAATTGAAACTTTGTGTAAACGTACGCGTTATTTAACATTAATTCAATTCATAAATTGACCGTGTAGTAGTGTTCACTTTAATTCATATATTATATAATATCATATATAAATTCATAAGTATAAGTAAGCAATGAAAAGTTCAATTCCAACTCTTTAAGGAAAAAAATGCTATTCACGTGGATCCCACGTATGAATATATTAGTGCATATGCAGTACCACAAAGCTGTATTCAATGATCTCATTTTGTAAACTATGTCACTCGTCTGGTTTTCAAAACATTTTGTCAACAAAATTTTTATATACCGTAGAATCATTTTAATTCGTGGGGTTCAATGTTCGTAGGAACCTCAAATTTTCCTGGTTCGTGGGGACGTGATTTCGTTGGTAGCAGGTTTTATTTCGTAACTAAATATTAAACAAATGCTTATAAATACGTTCGTGGGAATGTTAATTCGTAGACGATGGTTACTCATGAAAGCCACGAATGTTGGTCCCCAAAGAACAATAATGATTTCACAGTAGATGTTATTCGGTATACTATTAGTGTCATATTAGATCGTATTTATATAAGATGAACAGGTAAATTTTACTATTGTCTTTTTTAAATCTTATTTTATATTTCCAATATAAAATATATTGATGCATTGAAAACGGTTTATTATGACTAATGTACAGCTGATACTTGTGTAATAATTTGTCATATTTGTATTTGATCACCTCTCGCATTGGTGCATTAAAAAGCCTTTGATTATTGTAAGATGTCCACTTCAAAAGCATTAATATAAGCTGCATTTATTATCTGAATACAAAGTTTAGCCATGTATAACACAAATGAATTCACATTTTTAAAATGGGAGAGAGAATAAGTAGTCGTAAACTTAATATTTGTTATAAATATATTTTTCCAAAAGGTTGCAAATATTTATTTATTTATTTTTTTAGCAATTTATATCTATTTATAAAATCATTTGTTTTTCAACCAAACTCAACATTAATGTTATTATATATATAGAAAACAGAATATCAAATTAAAAGATCATAATATTTTACTAAAATTATTTTCAACTTCCTAAAGATATGTTTCATCGTGAATACGTTGTTATTTGTTTGACAAATAAAGTATTTAAAATACATATTTTAACAAAATAAATATAAATTATCAGAAATAAATACCACAATGCTAGTGTGTCCGCTAGCGTAAGTTGTTGCTAATATCGCAGAACAAGTTTCTCCGTAGCTTGCACTATATCCTCCACGAGTAACGCTCGCTATGGCTATGGTATATATGCTACTGACATATCCATCTGCATTGCAGTTGTCATCAGGACCACTGTTACCAGATGCCCAAACGTAGATCGATCCTTTTGAACTACGGCCCTGTATAAATTTGCATAATCGCAAAGCTTATGCAGAATTTACACATCCAAATACTTAGGGAAAAATCGGGTATACAAAGTCTCAAACCATTTCAAAATGCATCCACAAAAATGTAAAATGCAAAAACTTACGTTATGTATACCTCGCAACAAAGCCTCTTCAACTATTCGGTCAGGTCCCCCAAAACTGGTGTCGTCCGATTCCCCCCAGCTGTTTGAATATATTGCAATCTCGCTCATTTCATGTATGAGAGACAGAGCCTCGATATCAGAAGTAGTACCTCCATTGTTATTTTTGATACCTTACAAAAAGAAAAGCATAAAAGCAAAAATTAAAAAGCAAATTGTTGTGTTTTAATTGTGTGTTTAGTAATAATCTTCTTTAGAAATATTCTGTTCCTTCAAAGTCATCCTTTCATACAAAGAGATTTACTCAGACAAAATTTTATGCGATGAATTCATAAATATTTCAAAGTGAAACGATAGGTTTTGGTCTACGTTAAGATTTGAAAATGATTCATCCTCTCATATTTCCCTTAAAACTGCAGTTCCTCTTTTAATAATATTCCAGAGATAACTCAAGCTTTAGACCAAACGAATAGGCGCGAAAAAAACTTACACACAAAAATTGTTAACGATAGTTAAAGGTATATATGCCGCTATAACAGCATTATTGCGATGTTGAAAACCATACCCAAATTTTGTCAGCATGATTAGATGTATAAAAAAGAAGTTTCTAGAAAATTTAGCATTTTTTTTTTTATAAACATTAATGATGTACTAGCCATAATAATGAATAACGCTGATTTACCTATGCATATTCACGAACGATTATCGTTTGAGATGGATTTGCGCATGTGCGAGGGAATAGTAATTAGAAAAGCAGCTTGCAGAACGAGGTTATACGACAGGTTTGTTTACAGTTGTTTGAATTCATGTAAACAGGTTTGTGTGCTTTTAGCAGAAAAAAAGATCGGATATTGTAATCTGCATTTCATCATGATGGTTGCATACGGATATGTCGATAACAATCGGTTAGATCGCTCTTTTGTAATTGACCATTATTTTGATACATTTGACAACACATAAAATTATAGAATAGAACGTCAAAGTTATCCCTCCTGGGGCCCTTCGACTCAAAAAATATAAAATTCATAGATTTTAAGTAATCGAGTGACAAGGAATATCGTACCATAGACATAAGCTACTATTCCTTTATGAGTAAATATCTTATTAAATGAAAAATGACAATAAAAAACTGTCAACCATCTCAAAAATCCATAAAACGAAATACATATTGCAATTAAACAAAGAAAACTCACCGCTGTGTGACCCACCTGTCTATAGCAAGAAGCCGGTGTAAAGAAGAATAATGACCCTCGTAGAAAATTGACGGGGGTCATTTTAGACGAAGAATAATTACCCCCCAGCTGTAGAATAATTTGATTTTTTTTTAAGAAAAAAGACCCTGGGGTTTTTTTTTCTTGTTAAACATGAAGAAAAATGCCCCCTGTAGAAAAATGACCCCTTAAACACGAATAGATTTGGATTATTCGAGTTCTTAAGGAGGCTGGGTGGTCAACAAATTAACCATCAGACCTGCCCTTAACTTTAACATAATATAAGATATTTTATCCATATACTAACATTAAGTAAAGAAAACATCCAAAATTTTAGCTTTAAAAGTTATCAGTTGCCTATATCTTTATACACAGCTCTTCTTCTTAGGAGATTTAAATACTAGTAGTTTAAAAATGGTCACGACCATCGAGCCCTCTTAATATTCGATTTAAGGTTCTCGACACACCAGTATTTTATTTGATGGATCGATAAAGAATCTTTTTTGAAATATGATTTCACAAAACAGAGAACAATATCGGCTTTGAATTATTTTTATGTGCATTTTTATGTATTTTTTAAGTGCAACGGGAAAAAAATTGTTTTGACTGCGAACAATGTATTTTAGAGCTTAAAATTTGATAGATAGACCATTCGAGTAATTATTCCCGATAGTAGAGTAAATTTTCCATAAATTTGGTTTAATCATGAATTCTGGGTTCTGCACTTTCATATCCAGTAGTTAGTTGTCGGGGAAAATTATAAAAGTCAATACAAGTATAATTGATGACCAATACCAAGTCTACTCTTTTATCGCCAATAAACAGAATTTCGTTACACAGCGGCTTGTATCTCAAATTAATTTGAATGTGTTTTCACTCGTAATGATGAGATACATGTAACTCGTTGTGATGAGAACTATACCTCGGTGCAGTATGTCAGTATTTTGATATCAAGAAAGGATTTTAATTTCTAAAATATACCGCTTCTTTTACTTTAAGTTTATTTTAAGGTGGAATAACACATCATTACAAAATGGCTGACCTCTGATCGAAACGAAATTCCGTTTTATTAAAACGATTTTATCGTCGGCAATATGTAACCTACTCCATAGCCGAGTGGATAAAAAGTCGGGCTTGTGATCCGTACATCCCGAGTTCGAATCCCAAGAGGGCTTTTGTTGTTACTTACTGAATTGAATTTTTTAGATATTCATTTTTTATCCTCAAAGTGCAACTTTTTCGCTTATTTGACATATGTCCAGTTTATTTATCATTATATCTTTCATAATTAAATAATTTACTGTTAATTTGAGTGACTTTTTCCAGGTGTGTTATTCCACCTTAATATGAATTATAATTTCAAGTTACTTTCTGTTTACTGCAATAAAAGATACGATACTGTAGAGTATTTTACATTTAAGAAGAAATAATACTGAAAGTTCTATATTTATAAGGGGGTCATTATTCTACAGGGGTCACTTTTCTTCACGTAGGATGTGCTCATTTTATGAAAATGACAATTATTCTTCAGGCAAAAGGGTCATTTTTCGACGAAGAATAATGACCCCCGTAGAATAATGACCGGGGGCTTTACACCGGCAGGCTCATAGTTAAACATGAAGTTTCTAACACGTGTCCACCGCTCAAAGTGGTCCAATATAGATTCTCATTTTACAACGTTCTCAGTCAAACTGTTTTTTTTTTCTTTTCTCTCCGAACGCGTTATTCCACTGCCAACGGACCGACCACGTTTTCGCGTTGACATCTTGTGTACGTTCTAAAATTATCTTGTCATATCACGTACTTTTGAATATTTCAAAGTTGGGCGTTTACTGACCGACCCACTCAGTAAATAAATTCATTAGAATTTATATTACTTTAAAATGCGTTTGATTTAAACTATATAATTTGCAGAAATTTTATAACTTTTGTAGCTTAATTCAAAAACGCAAACATTGCTTTCCTTTATTTTTTTCATTTCATACTGCGTATATACCTTTAATGTAAATTTGCTTTTGATCAGAGCGTCATTTTTGTGGGGGAGGGGAACTTTACTATTTCGTCGTCCATACACACCCTTTTCAACCAAGGACTAGTTTAATTACATTGTGTTGTTGCAGATCCCGTTCTTACCCGCTATAAAGGCATTGTAGGCTATTCCGCATCCACACAAGGTGTTGTTACAAACTGCTGCCGCTGTCCCAGCACACAATGTACCGTGACTATAAAATAAAAATGCTAGGGTAAGAATTGTAAACTTTGAATTATTATGATAAATAGCATTGGAATTATTATATTTATGTACGCTGTTGTTAAAATAGAAAGCATCATTTTAATGTACTTCAGAGTCGAAATGTCGGGTGTAGGATCATTATCCGAGTCCATAAAATCATAGCTCAGCGCATTATTCTGTAAGGAAAAACAACACAGTTTGACAATTATTTTTATTTTAAAGCACTTAGGTTGTTTCTTTAAGAATTTATAACAAATTTGAAACTGAGCCTAAGGAAGAGTGTGATGGATAAACAGGGACGGAAGGATGACGGCAAACATGACAAGCAATATACACTGTACATGGTGGGCCATAAAATGCAATTTTGTTGAGACACACAACATCGTATTATACTTAACATCTTTCAAATGATCATCAAAACTTATCATTCAAAAAGTTAACAATATTTCACACCATTAAACCGACTGCTACAAAGCAACCGGTAATTATAGTATGTCCCATGTAGTGTGATTTTTAATTAAAATAAACATACCTGTCAATTAAGAACAATTAAAATCTATGAAAGGAAAAAATACATGTTCTTTATTGACACATCATACTTTTGAATAAACATCGTATGAACCCTGAGGTATTTATGAATATCCAATAATATAAGAAATAGTGCTGCACAAATATCTTGGGACAGAGTATTAAATAAATACTATTTTTATTTTCGAAGGACATATAAATTGTTGTACATGTACCCAATATCAAAAGTTAGTTTCTAAGATTAATTTTTTCATGGGATGACCCTTGGAATCTGAAAAGATCACTGAAAATATAAAGAAATTTAAAGGTTTATCTATATTCATATCAAAAGAAGATCACTAAGTGCAATTATTTTAATAATAGTCAACGTTTCATATATGAACGTACATACGAGTAAATAAAAAGTACTAGGAGTAAGGGAAATGATATAGGCGTAATAGATGATGAAACTAGCTAGAACAAGAAACAGGAAATGTTTTTCAAACACGTTTCAACCACAAGCAGACAAATAAGCTCACTATTCAATAGAAACTATTGTGAAAATTCGGTCTTAACTCGAAAAAAAAAAAAAAAACATTTGAAATTATTGACTCGATAAACTATGTTGCTGCTATATTACATCAAAATATAAATTACATGTAGCTACGTACAACGTTCGCTTTTAAATCAGGATGGTTTATCTCGACCCCGTTGTCCACAATCCCTATAGTTACTCCCCTCCCTGTGAATCCAGACTCCCATGCTTCTACTATTTTCATCGACGGATTAGTGGTTTTATGCTATATTGTAAATATTTAAAATAAAAGTCATGTTTTAGTCAATGATATGAACACACGGCTTGCTTACAAAATTGTTTAATAATGGTTGTAGCTGACATAAATATTAAGCATATCAAATCTGAAAATACCGGTACCAATTTACAATGGATGCATACATGTATATGACATACGCTACGTATCCCTGTTTTCAATCGACTACCGGTATTATAACAATTTCAAAGAATGCTTCTTAATAATATAACGTTTACCATTAACTATAACGTTCAACGCATACTTTTACTGCATGATAAGTTGTGATATTAAAAAAGCTCGACTATAACCCTAATTTTCCAGCTGTTTTGCCTTTTTGTGTAAAGTACAGTTGAAATGGAAATACCAAAAAAAAAAAAAAATATAGCATGCCACTTTTTCTCTCGGAAAAATTGACGCGATTAAAACAATTACCTCACGGATACGGATTTTTTTAACGGAAAATCATATGTTTTTGCTCCATTTGGAACTCTTTGGAACACTTTTAACAGCGATACAAGCACTCTCATGCTGCTTCCAATCCAAAATCCTGTTGGATTTTTATTTTATTTTAAGCTTATTATGTCTTCGACTTTACTATATACTTTTGGCGTTTTAGAAGAGATATTCTGACCAAAAAGGTTGTATTATAATTTACAAAAGAATAATAATAAATGTCCAAAACGTTTGTGCTTCTATAAACAAATGCAGAAAAAAAAAACATTGCACGTTGCAGATTGTACTATTGCTATCGTGAATGTTCCATTTCCAGATCGTACATGTATGTTAAAAGATTCTGGTATACTGTAATTGTTACCTATAAAATGTTTCCCACCAGTCGTGTGAGATATTTCATTTCTTAAAATTGGGAAACAATTATTCAAACAGGAGAATTGTTTTACATCGAAAATTATATCAAAATAACTTTTTATGCAGATTGCCAACTACTAGTAATTAAAACATGATTGAGACCGAAATAAACAATGGATTTAGAGTGAGAAGAACATGTTGTATGAACAATTTAGACACCAACATTCCAACGGCTCCGGTTTTTACTCCACGGTCGTTCGGCAAATTGTAAGTGGGTTTTTTTTTCATTTGAGACTTTTACTTAAGACTAAAGTTTATGGCAAAAAGTTGCCATTAATATGAAGGACGTGCTAAACAACACTGATTGCTTTTTTGTGGTTTCGTCACGGAAAATCAATTTCAATCAGTTTTGTTTCATTTTATCTGTGCTGTTGTTGAGAAGACATATCGATTACGAAATGTTAAAAATTTCATATCATTTTATTTCATAATTTTTATATCATTCAATCTTTTAGGGTGATCACTTAGAAGTTTTGTTAAATGTATTCTAGTGTGTTGTCGTTGAAAAAAGCCAATGAATCAATTATTTACTTACCACATACCACATATCAGACCAAAGCCGATCATTTGGAGTAAAATCTGTTCTCGGATATATTCTTTTCCATAAGATCTGATGGGCATCAACCACCTGATTTTGAATCGAATAATTCAACTTCTGTTACATGAATAAATGTAATCAAACATTTCAATATATCAGTCAATTCAGTCAAATATTTTTGACAATCTGTTTAAAACCAGACCCTTGATCCGCTCCTTATTTTACAAAATCAGATTGATATTTTTGAAAGAATCATACTTTATTCCAAAATGAAAAATAAAATAGAATGCACATTTGAAACACTAAACTTATATTATTATAATGTATACTTGCTTGATCGTCCCTCAGTAGTCTGTTAGATATCCAGACACTAGGGGAAATTGCTTTTTGTGGAAGACCAATTTTTGTCAATCGATAAAAGTGTTCAAATATCTATACGTTTTGTACAAAGAAGTGTAGAAATCTTAGTAATCAACAAACCACATGTAAAGAGCATAGAGATATAGATATTCATTCATGTCAGATTAAACAAACATATGACGAATACAAGAAAAATTATTCGTATCTGTAGATAAAAATTTAAAAATGTCAATATGTGTAGAGCATTAATAAAGACAAGTTAAAAAGTAATTACCATTTATAATTGGCGGTGTTACTTTACGATACACATTTAAACTACAAAAGGAAAATGTTTCTTCATACCTCCCCATTAAATACAAATCCATGTCTTGTAGCTATTTTTGCAGCGTCTTCCTGCTCACCCCTTATATGAACGATCCACTTATTGGTAAACAGTCTTTCTGGAGTTATGGTTTGAAGAAATATAAAGATCAGAATAAATAATCGAAATTTATCCATCCGCACAAACGTGTTATGTTAACTTTAAAGAGAACACGATATCCATTGTCTGACGAGTAGATTGGTGGTTCCGTCAACGCAAAATGCATTATGCTAGTAATCATTCTGATGCATTTTTTCGTCGCTTGGTAAAAATATTGATTTAAATGCATGCACTCTTATCATGTTATTTATTCCTGATAAAGTTAAGATTAAATTATTCGCCAACGTCCAATCTTACCAAAGTGGAAAAACACTGTCTATTTTTTCAGTCAGTAAATTTAAAATACTATATTAAACAGAAAGTAAGTTGTTTATGCAAAGATATTTTGAAAATATAATAATTAAATACATTATCTATAAATATTGTATGTATCCTCTACAAATTCCCACTCAATAAGAACGAAATAAAATAAATATATGACATGACATAAATATATGCATATTTAGTAGTTTTTAAAAAAAAAATCATAAGTTTTGACAAAGCTATTACTGTAAACCAGCTTTCATTCGCATGCGGGAAATATTCGCGAGATTAGTGATTCGCGAATATTTCTCGCCGCGAACTAGACTGATTCTTTGCCGTATGGATGTTATATCAAAACTAGTGTGGATAAAGCGTGGTCGCAAAAAATAGTCATCGCAAACCAGTTTATATTCAGTAAATCGCGAAAAAAATTGGTCGCGAATACTCTGCGGTATTTAATATGTACTTTCTGGTTCCTAAGTGGTCCCTTATGCTTGTGCCTTACAGTATCACATCTTAAAAAACATCAAAAGAATATTCTTTCTTCCTAGTTATATATGAAACACTCACTTGAAGATATTCTGTAAAACATTTTAAAATAATTTGCCTTTTTAATTCCTTATCTAGAAAGTTCCTTCATTAAATTATGTGGTTTCAACATTTTGAACACATGTCTAACTTGATTTTGAATTTTTGAAGACTTTGTATTTATCATGATAATAAAAACATCTCGTTCATTAATAAGGTTTATCAAATATGGACAAACCCTGTGATTTAACGCATCTAATTCTTCCAGGGAGAAGAAAGATCACTCACCTATAATTATATATTCAGAACAATTACACAATTATTAAATCGAAGCATGCTCGTTAGTCTCTTCCTTTTGTTTTCAACTGTTCCCTGAATCGGACAACAAAAAATCCCTACCATACAATCCCATAATGCAGTAACTTGTTACACTGTTAAAGTTTAATGTAATAAATTTTAATTACTTACAGTATACATATGGTGTGTCAACTCATAAAATATAAGTTATGAACTGCTGTTTCTGCTTGAGTTTCCTTTTGTAGCGTCATGGTCATTAAATATTTGCTGGAATGCGAGATCGGAGAAAGAATGGGTTAAACGTCCATGAGTTTTAAAAGATTTTAGACTGTTTGTTATAATGATAAGAGCATTTTCACAATTCTGATATGGTTTCCGTATAAAGCAAATAAAGCAAGTAATTTCATAGTTTGATGCCATGGATTAAATGAACAGAAAAGAAGAACTTCAATGATTGATTGATTATTTCAATTTTTTAACCAAGACCTGTGACACATGGAATGGTGGTCATGATCACAAAATGTATCTGCTTCCCTTTCTCAGGTCTGATTAAACTAATTACATGAAAACGTTGAATTTTTTAATAAACATGACAAACAAAACCGGAATATTTATGGGTCATCCGGGTCCCTCTGATAACTAAAAATGAAATTGTATCGAGTATTTTACTGTTTAATTGTTGTATTAAGTCCAATAGAGGGTTAAATGGTCACACTGTTACTTTGTAAACGATCAAACCACTGTTTGTATGAGCAACAAATTTCTCATTTAAACAGAGTTTTTATCCACTCGCACAACTTGTTGCGAAGGGGATATAGCATCGCTGCTGTGCGTTTGTGTGTACATGTATGTGTGTCTATTTCAGCCTTATGGGCAAGATTTAAAGAAAACCCTCGCACGCATGATTATCTATCTTCGCACACTTCGTTAGCATGGTTAAAGGACAAACCCTTTTCATTTTCAAGTAATTCTGTTAAATATATATTAAAATATCGTTTAAATCACAACAATAAAAACAGAAATTTTATGTACGACTTGACAATAGACATTTCCGGTACAAAAGTAAATGTAAACATTTCAAATTCCCAACTTGATATTTTGTTGGATTTAGACCTTGTAAAGGTAAGAAACAAACGTTTTATTAGAAATGGGGAGTTAGAAGGATGTCCAAAATGAAAAATTGAAGCGGGCAGGAGATTTAGTTCTCTCAAGTTTTATCAGAACAATCAGCCGTCTGAGCCGAATATCGGGCGATATATCCCGAATTAATAAAAGTGGAACAGGTCCAATAATAAGAAGAGATTTAACGAATACAGTCAACATTTTTCACCGGGAATTTATTTCATGTTAAGGTGGTATGGGACACTTCCATGTTGTGACTTACTATTTATCGAAATAAGCAAAGAAAATCAAGTGTAATTTTATATATACATGTAGTTTCTTTCCCAAAGTTGTCACCTAACAGCGTAGCGCAGTGGGTTAGAGCGTTCACTGAGAATCTGTAAGTCATGAGTTAGAATCCCGCTGGCGATTTTAAAATTTCTACCTGTCCAAAACATTGGTTAAATATTGAAAATTCTATACCGGTGAAAGTATCTTAATTGTAATGTACTTTAATTCACATTAATATAGACATATGTTCCATACCACCTTAATTGCTGTAGATATGAAATTCTATTTCTTTATTTAAAACTGGGGTTCAAGTTACGACATCTTAACTCGAATTTACCCAGAGAGCAGACTACAGATCGCTAGGTCTTTCGATACGTTTCTATTCGACATTATGAAACATTTGCAAACACTAATAGTCTGAGTGTATGTCATTGAATAAAGCGAATAAAACTTAATTACTATTACTTTAAAACATGTGTGGTGTGTTTCTGCTTGGACTAGGGGTAAATGTACAACCACGTAAATGTATCACCCCCCCCCCCCCCACCTTTACCAATGCAAATGTATATTTACATTCCACATTTTTTAAATGTAAAGTGTGTTGAACGCTACTGTAATTATAACACTGTAACACACACAGGGTACTGAATGGTTAAAATGACGAGTTTTATTATGACGTCCAAAACGCACTGTAAAATGCAACGTCACAAGCGAAAATCAAAGTTCACGCTTGTGGCTGTTACAGTGAATCTTTCATTTATATTAACTTACCCTTAGGATAAAATAGGATTTTTAAGGTATAAATCACATTTGCAGACAAGGTAAGAGGTTAAAAAAATGTAAATATAAGCATTAAATCATTATTGTTTTAAAGATATAGTCTCATAACTGTATTTAAGCATTGAGTCATAATTTTTTGAAAGATATAGTCTTATAACTGCAGCGGTGTGTGCATACAAATTTTCATAACGCACGGACGCGTGTTACTCAATTTGTATGCACACACTGCTACAGTTAGAGACTATATCTTTCAAAAAATAATGTTTCAATGCTTAAATATACCCTAGAGCGTCATGATGCAATTCATCTCATAATGTTTTATGTCGCGAGGGGATGCTCCGCTTTGCGGTGCCCTTGTTAATCATATGTCGAAATACAAGTTTTGCAAACCCTATGAAAATGTACTTTATTATCACATCATCTATTTTATTTTTAACAGTCATAAACACAATTTGGATATCGATACGGCAATATTGCTTGGTCATGATAAAAATTGTTTCTCCCGAACCGACACATTTTCTCTGCAATGGTTTTCGCAGACATCGTTGATCCATATGCAACATAGATACCGTACAGTGGGCCATAGTCATTTCCGCTTCTTAATAAAGTCTCAACTTTATTTTCGTCATTGCCTCTGGTTGTCGGTGGCTTAGCAAATCTAAATCGTGAATGTTTTTTAAAGAAATTAATTTAAAATAAATGATTTGTAAGATAGATACTTAGTATTCTGATATATATGTAACTAAACTTACTGATGAAAAAAAGCTTACGTTATGTTGCATCTAAGATTGGTGTTAGCCTTTGTGATTACTTTGATTGTATTTGTCAATCCTTCATTTTCTGGACATTTTACACTTAAGCAAGCAGAGCGCAACTGTTTGGCGAGAGAGTTTCTTTCGTCCAAAGCTAAAGTTGTGTAATTTCCGAGAAATATTCCATTTTCGTCAAAACTTTCAGAAGAAAATGTGACTACATCATCGGGATCTGTAAGCTATGCATCAGATTTTGCTGTATTTATAAATATTTAATATATTGTAAACCATTTGACATAGTTCATAAATATTTTTAAACCAAAGAAAACATATATACCTTTATGAATATTTTCAGAAAACAAGCCTTAGAGTACGGTGGTGCTATTTTATACCAAGTATCTATAGAAGATAATGGATCTGCAAGCTGGAGAGTAGATTCATATACATTCTTCAGATCGTCACCTGAAGGAATTGGAAAAAAAGATATAAGAATGATATAAAGTTTAATTTATGAAGGAATTTTATTGAAACTTTTGAAAGAGTAAATTAAGTTTAAAATGTAAACCTTTTTCGCACTGATCTCCATAATAGCCAGGTTTACATTTACACAATTGTGGATCAACACATATTCCGCCATGCTGACAAGGTGGATTGCAGATACCTATAAATGAAATCAACAATGATTTGTATTTTGATAAAATATCTTCTGGTCCTAAATCTATCCGAAACAATTAAAATTAACAGCTGAATATGAACTGTTTATCTAAAAATCACTAATCAGTTTGTTTTAAATAGAATGCTTTTATCATATTATGGGAAATAATACTTTTTTCACGATGGGAAGTACAAATATTCTGATCATGAGTCAATTAAAGAAATGTACCTTTGGAACAGGAAGGACCTGTGTACCCAGGCGCACAGTAACATGACCCAGGTGATGTGCAAGATCCGCCATTTTCACATATTGGTGTACATATGGCTTTATGGAAAAGAAATATATACATACCTAAGAATTATATAAAAACGAAACCATTTCGTAGTCTACACATAATGTTGATTTTTGTCACTGACAATTGTTTGTGTAACATGTAGAACTCGACATATTAAAAATACATTAATTATTTAACATACGTGTTTGACAAACAGAACCGCTGTATCCCCGCCTACAGGTGCACGTGTTTGGGGCAGTACAGAACCCGCCATTCATACATAAAGGGCTGCACACCGCTGGAAGATATACCTTTATTACACTTTTAATATGCAAAACAATTATATGCAGTTCGTATATCATATCATTCCTACCAGAGTCAAATACTAAATCTTACGTATGGAGCATGATTCGTACAGTTTTTTCCATCCTTTGCAGCACTTTACCAGATGCTTGAACTCACAGCACTGTATTCTGTCGAACACAGTAAGTCCATTGCAAGAGTAATAGTCTGGATATCTGCGTGTACATAAAATGAATAAGAGCGTTAACAGCCTATATCAACATAAAGGTGAAAGGAAGGTAGTCTCTCCTTTGACTGGTAAAACACACTATTCTATAAAGCTTATGTCTAATTTGCCATTGTATTTTCGTTTCTTCAACATAGTTTTAAAAAAAAAATCACCATAGTGAAAATTACTGTATAGGGCATCCAAATTGTACTCACTCATTGTTAAGAACAGTGCAGCCAACCATTGCATCATCTCTGCAGTTACAATGATCAGGGGCGTTGTTCTTTCGAACCAAAAATGTCTGATTTGTTCTTGTTTCGCATTGTTCTCTTCATGAAAAGATAATAAGAACAATGTGTTCCTCATTTTATGATAAAAAAAATAAAGATGCTTTACAGTTACTTACTTGGTTGTTGATATAAGAATGATGACTTGAAAAGCAACCACCAGAATACATCTTAAACTCATTATGTGAATTCGTGTTCACTATATTTTAAACACGAAACACCACATACATATATATACATAAATGTATTACTAGCGATTGTGATTTGAACTAGTACGTTAAGAGATAAATGTGCATTTAATTTTGATAGGTTATATTAAATTACTCATCATTTGAAAGCATGCAAAGCACTGAATTGAATTTGAAATTCTAGCAAAGGGAGGGTTGTACAATCTTGTTTAAACTTTTCCGATTGTTAGTTAAGCCATCGTCTTGGTTATGTATACATTTTGTATGCTTCTCTTATCATGCTAACATGCATTTATTTTACTTGAACAACTAGCCATAAAAATGACTTTATAAGATAGCACGTTCCCCTTTCGTAAAACTCCAATCGCATTGAAAATATAATCCTAAACATTTACATTCCAGACGGAATTTGACCCGAGCAAAACTTTAAGTAAATAAAATCGATAAATGCACTTAATGTTATGTAATTCAGTCGCAAAAATGTCTTTTATCTAACAAAATAGATTACATTGGATAAGATAAGAGTAGATTTAAAATAGACCCTATCGTAGAAATCAACTAGAATCTACATGTAATGGGTCACAACGTCCATGCACCTGTGCGACAATATTATAATAACATACCTAGTTTCAATATATTTAATGCAATTTGATTCAATTAACCCCTGCAAATAAGCAACTGTTGACTTTTCGAAAGAATTCTATCCATTTAACTGATTTGTGAAATGTAGACTATATTTTCGTCGAATTCAATTTTCGTTTATAATTCTATGATAAATTCATACAACCCTTCCCCCTAAACTCATAGATCAAAATCCTTAAAACAACTGTGCTTTCAAATTGGTACTAGACCACTGAACAGCTAAATTTTACGGTATTTCTGTGTAAATTTAAATCTTTAAAAATGTTAATACATCAAATTGTACAAAATAGCAAAGATTATATACACCTCCTTTTATTTCAAGTTCAGTTAAGTTATATTATTAATCGAATATATAGAACAACTTTATCTATTGTCTTCTAGAAAACCCCCAATTATTAATTAATTTAAGTAACAAATTACTGAATCAGTTTCAATGTATCATATAATCGTGAAAAAAACTAAAATTAGATAATTGATGATTTATTCATTCCCTTTTTCTATAGATATTATTTGATACATTTTTGCACGTTAAAAATACTGTATAAGTCTACATGCACAATTGATATTGTTAGGATAAAATTACTTTGGTTCTGTACTGAAAATATTTTTAACATCTGATGGTGCTTAATTAATAAGATTTTCAAGTACACCACAAATGATAGATATACTTTAGTAATAGGAAAATTTACCCCTGTCACTAATGAATTAGTTATATTTCTTCACAGCAACATTGATCTGGAATTCTAACACATGAGCAAATATATTATTACATCATTTCCCCTACCATTGATATTTTAAGATGCAAATCAACAGATAATCAGCAACCGTCACTCTTGTTTTAGTTCAAAAATAGCTTAAGCCAATAAACCCAGTAGCAGTAAGATTTCAAAATATAGCTTCAACTTCATTTCAAAGAATTCTTAAAATACCAAGCCGTACAAACGTGACCTCTTCGATCCTAAAACATTTCCAGACTAAAGTTGAAAACTATTAATTCATTCTAGATTGCTTCTTTGATGATTTTACAAACAATTGCGCCAATTCTCTTCATAACATATTTATAGTTAAATTGATAGCCTCCGTCATCCTTATCTGATTTGGCTTCTACCTGAAACTTGTTATCATGGTAAAATCATCTTTAAACTATTATAAAAAAAAAATGAGGCTTGTATCCCTTGAAACAGCATCAAAATTGCCGATTTGAAAAATAGTTTTACACCAGGAGTGGTACCTCCTGGTATAACGGTGTAATTTGTAAGTTTAGAAGAGTCTAAATTGATTTCCAAATATAATGCAGTCGAAATTTCAGTTATATATGCACATCAACACATAAGGTATTAATTACACTTCATAATAAAAATCTGTGCAGTCGTTTCAGAGGAACAATGCTGATAAAAAGCCACAACCCAGGACTGGGTGTATTTGAAGTATTATCAATCATAATGAAGAAGATTATAAGTTCTCGGATTTTAACGAAAACTAAATTTTGTTTAAACATTTCTTTCTATAGTACAGATTATACCACATTAAACACCCATACACATAAAGATATACATCAGATATATATATAATGATTCAACATAAACGTCGTATCTGTTTTACTTTGAACAGGGGCGGACTTCTTAAAGTTCACGATCAAACTGATTTGGGCTCTGATAAGAATTGAATTATATAATCGACTGTAAGACAGGGACATCCCATCATTACTGATAGTACAACAACAACAAAAACATTTTAAACTAATTGTTTTTTTCTTTAAAATGGCAAAGGCACCTGCTTTCATATTGGTTCTTTGTGTCTGTGTGGTATTCAGTCAGACTCATACCAACGACCACCAGAAAATATCTGAACTGCAAACTGAGTTTGACAGGATGAAAACCGATTTTGAGGATTTCAAGAACAGGACGTCCACCGAGATCCAACAGTTACGTGATCGGAACAGTTTCCTGGCATCGGTGCAGTCTACCAATGTACAAACATTGAACATGCTGATGACAGATGTCTTCAAGATCAGAGCAAAGCTCGGGTTCATTACCATGGACTCGGTGCAGCAGAACTCCTCTTTGGACATTGTACTAGACGCCATTCAGCGTTTGGACAAACTGAACTCCACTATTGGAGGTGATGTATTTTCAATAATACTGATAAATGTTAAAATTCTGATCGGAAATATATATATATATTGTAAAGTACAATATCTATAAAATAAAATGTAATTATTTAATTGTTTTGTAGAAGTGGAAAATACCATTCGAAGCCGAAACAAATGTAAGCTGGGTTTTTTTGCTAAATCCTAAAACACATTGACCTCAAACAAAGATACCTGGTCTATGCATATTTATTTAAGCTGCAGAGCTGTAGTTCTATTTGAAATTTTGGTTTTAGTTTCATTGTACACAAAAACGTGCGTTAGTTATGACTACTTTGAAAATCAGCCTAGATTTCTACGTTTCCTACGTAAATAATTTATATAATTAACACAACGAAAGAATATATTTACTTATTTTATACTTTTCTTAAACAACCTAACCAACCTCGGAAAATGAAGTTTACGTCTCTGGCTTATTGAGAGTCCTCACTTTACCTGAAAACAAGCCACTCTTTACTTAACAAGGCTCCTGAGGGCAAGTAAAAGAATTTCCTTAACAAAATAAATGACAAATTGTTAGTAATATTTAGCATCGAATGTTTTCACTTAATGTGTTAGAAAATGACCACAAGATTAGTCTAAAATAATCACTACAGATTTGCACGTTGAATGGTAGTTTCTGCAGCAAAATCTAAAATATACCTTACTATATATCCTGCAAGATATGAACACTCCGATTATTATCATTATTTTGTTTTAATCTTCATATTCATCATTGGTATTTATGTAACCTTTACAAAATTCTAAAAATATAAATTTTTAAAACATGAAAAATAATGCTATTTTTGAGATAAAAAGGTTTAGTGATAGAATCTATCGATTGTACAATGTAGTTCCACTGTTATAATGTTTGATAAGCCTGTCTAAGAAAAGAATAATATTTGTTAAATTTAATGTATATTATATTCATTTAAAAACACATTTTAATTAAAAAGATTTCCCATAATTGTACATGTATAAAAACAAAACAAATCCAAATAAAGTTTATAAATATATTTTAATAATATTCTAATAATATCAATACAGCATTTCTTACATGTATTAGTATCATTAGTTACCGTCTCAAGTATAAAGCACGGTCTTAATAAATACATGTAGTTTAATCCAATCCTGCCATTCCTGATTTAGAGACAATATATTAATGTAACCATTCATATGAATTATTGACATATATATTCTGCATGTATGTATTTTGCTACTTAATTTATTTCAAACCAAACATTTTTTTATAGGTCAAAGGGGTAATCAGTATATAAGAAAGTGCCATAGCCCAAACTGGAACGTTGCTCTGTGTAGTAACATCACTGTCCATGTCAACTTTTCTCCGGCTTTTGACGAGGTTCCTTATGTCATGCTCGGAGTCAGCAAAGTCGACGTTGGAAGTGGCCATAACACACGCTTCCAAGCTTTCACCTCCGCCATTACAGAGCAAGGCTTCGATTATTCTATAGGCACATGGGGAGACTCGCAGTTGTGGGGATCAACGTTTGAATGGCTCGCTTGCCCGTACTAATTTCCTTACACTGCGTTGTTGTCATGTCTAAAAACCCCTTTTTATGCTGTATCGGATAAATATGCTGATGCCAAGGTGCCATTTTTGCACCCGTCTAAGCTGCATGTATTCAAATATGCCATATAATAGACCACTGATTATAGTTTTTCCTATAGGAAAAACAATTTGTCTATAGGATATTTGGAATTTCCTACAAGATAATAAAATTTCATATAGGAATTTAAATTCCTATAGGATTTGAACAAAACTCCCACAGGAGTTTAAAATTCAATAGGAAATGTTAATTTCCTAAAGGAAAAATACCGGTCTGAATCCTACAAGATTTTCAAACTTCCTGTGAGAAAGTTATTTTTCCTCTGTGAATTATTGTTTTTCTATGGGATATTATTTCTTAAAGGTAAATTTCTCACCTGCCAGGTGAGACACACTAAAAACAAAAGTTGTTATATACTCTCTAGACAAGGGTCGAACATTTAGTATATATGGATTTTTACGAAACTGCATCTTAAGCACTTAAGCAATGGCATAAGTATCGGCACAGTGTTCTGCTCTTGGATATTAATTAGTGAAAATCTGTATAACAAGATTTGTGATTAGTTCAAGTAATCAAAATAAAATATTAGACTAAATGAAAATAAAAAGCAATTATTCAATGAAATGAATGTGTGTCCTTTCTCTATTATATTGCCAACCTTTGAAATAAATACGAAAATAATCGTACAACTGTGTTGTCTTACACCAAAATCTATTTAATGTAATTGAAGATGTAGATTGAAAATAAGCAAAATAAACTTAGCATGTATTTTTGTGTGTGTGAAAAGTCATGCAATATGATTTTCTCATCGTCTAAATACATTTTTATTAGTTTATTGAAGTCCTAAGATTACTCAAGTAGATAATGTTGGGTATGCACTGTAGATAACGATTTAAAATTACATGTCGATCGCGATGAATCAATAAACTCGAGTATTGATATATCTCCAGCTATCGATTGATCCTCCGATTGAAATTAAGTGTTTCATACAAAAATATAAAAAGCCCCCATCCCCCACCCTTTCCACGCCTCCAATTGTAAAAACTGCTAACATATATTAATGTAAAAATTTCCCACTATTGAGTCAGCGTGTGTAATTATGTTCTACAGTAAATGGTATACGGTTGCCTATTTTATAATCTTTTCACAGACAAATTTTCGTCGTAATACACATTAATAAAAAATAAATTCAACTAACATAATATGTAAACTCAGATTCTAGTAGCGGAGAATGATGGAACCTTTCCTTAAAACAGATATGGCATGAGCAATTAAAATGTTTGAGATACAAGGAATTTATAAGTATATTAAAAATCGAAGATTCTGACTGTTCCACTGAAAAAAAAAACATTGATGAACAATATCAAATAACAGTTAACGTTTTTTTTTTCTTTAATAAAAATGAAGGACTTTTCGATATCCTTCAACCTTTTTTTCATGCGAAGAAAAATCGATTAACCGGACATATCGAAAGAAAGATAACTCTAAAACATTTAGAAAACTGGCTCATAATTTCGTTTGCCTTTGGATTTTTTTTTTTTAGTGTGATATGAAAACATAAATCTGCATTCGTTAAAATGATTGCTTAGCATTTCGTAAATTTAATTGTTAAAATATACAGAATATTTATCATTTGAAAGGCATAACCACTCGTCTTTAACCAAGTTACAATGTAATATGGTGATCGTTTCATATAATGTTAATAACAAGTTTGCATGCAAGCGTTCGTGTTGGTTAATGAAAGTTATATGTAAATAACATCTGCAGAATAGCCAAGCATCCCCACATCTTCTGTTTTCTCATAGCCCTAATAATGATACAGACGAAAAGTACATCACTTTAGGCCAGTTCTAATAACAAATTAAAGTATCATTAACCTAATTACATTTTATTATTTAGTTGGATCATAATCCTAATTATTCATACAGTTTTTAATGTAAAAACATTTTTTGGATTCATTGTAGGCCGCAACATGGCCTTATAGATTGTAATGCTTTTCAATAAATAAGTAATTTATTTTTAAAAAGGGGATATGATACGAGACTCTAGTTAAAATGGAGATTCTACCCGTTGGAAACTAGTAGAAACGAAATCGGAAGTTCAAAAAGCTTACTTAAAAACACCTTAATTATATCTGCTTCATGGCATGATGCTATTTTATTATGTCTTATTATAGATAAAAAATCAAGGAATGTGTACTGAATAATTGTAATAAATAAAACAGAAAAAAACAATGTCTTTTTGTCCAAAATCGAAAAGCCGATAGGCTAATAAAATGATTATAAAATGAAATCATTGATGGATGTTGAAGCAAAATATTTTCCTTTTTTTTTACAATTGGGCACCTGAAAGTCATGGTTTTCCACGACAATTTATAATTATACATTATTGGATGTACTTTACTTGTGCTGGGATAAACTTAAACTATGTGAGATTTGTTATAACATTTTTGATAAATAAGTATGTCAGATAAATATTTAATGACATTATGCAATCATATGTTATCAACTTTCAATTTGCCTACTATCCACACTTTTCCCTTTTCACAAAAATTGGTATGCCACAAATATATCTTTTATTCACATCATCAATATGATGGAGCATGTCTTGAGATACACATTGTTTGTATGGGGTTTACAATTGTTATAAATTGTTAGACGTATACTTAAGCATTGAATCCTTATTTTATGAAAGATATAGGGCGCTTTCCATTTACGTTGCCTCGCCGGCGACGCCATTGGGAAATGGTGACTTAATGGAACGGATGGCAACGTCACAATGCTCCAACAATGACGATTGTAGCTTAAAACTGATACTTATCTCAAAATTTGATCCAAAAATTTCGGCTATTGGCAGTTTTAATGTATTTCAATGTTGTAGGGCAAATTGTAGTTACAGAAATCCAGTTTTGTAGAATATGGTAACCTAGACGCCATAGGGCGCTTTCCATTAACGTTGCCTCGCCGGCGACGTCATTGGGAAATGGTGACGTTAATGGAACGGTTGGCAACGTGACAATGCTCCAATGATGACGATTGTAGCTTAAAACTGATACTTATAGAAATTTTGGCTATTTGCAGTTTTAATGTATTTCAATGTAGTATAACAAATTATAGTTACATAAACCCAGTTTTGTAGAATATGGTAACATAGACCCCATAATGTTTCCTAATCGGCAATGATAAAATGCGTTGCCACAATCGCTCGCCGGCGACGCGCGTTCCAGTAATCGGCGACGAAGGCAACACCGGCAAATCCGGCGATGCCAGTTAAATGGAAAGCACCTATATTGTTTCCTAATCGGCAATGATAAAATGCGTTGCCACGATCGCTCGCCGGCGACGCGCGTTCCAGCAATCAGCGGCGAAGGCAACACCGGCAAATCCGGCGATGACGGTTAAATGTAAAGCACCCATAGTCTTATAACTGCAACGATGTGTTGCGCGTTATGAAAATTAGCACACACTGTTGCAGTTATAAGACTATGTCTTTAAAAAAAATAAGGATTTAATGCTTATATTTACATTTTTTTTACCTTCTTGCCTTTTCTGGAAATGTGAATTATACATCAAAATTACCATATTATCCTATGGGTAAGTTCAAATTAATGGAAGAGCCACTGTAACAGCCACAATCTTGATCTTTGATTTTCGCTTCTGACGTTGCACTTAACAGCGTTCAACGTTTGTGACGTCACAATTAAAACTCGTGATTTAACCTTTCAGTACCCTGTCTGTGTTATGGTGCTATATTTGCAGTAGCGTTCCGCACACTTTACATGCAAACAATATGTGAAATGTAAATATAGAATAAATTATTAAAAAGCAAAAGAATGGTACAAATGTTCAACGAGGACAAGCTGAAATATAAATCTGAAGTATAAACAATATAAATTTTAACCAATGCCCACTAGCGATACCCCCGCTCTGATATGAATGTACAAAGTAAGCAAAGTCGACATTTAACAGGAAGTTGATATCGAATTTGTTAAACAATACAAATGGAATTTATACAATACAAATAAAAGATTATACAATAGAAATGAAAAATTATAGAATGCAAACAGAAATTATACAAAACAAATTGAAATTATAGAATATAAATGAAAATTTTAGAATACAAATTAAGTTTTATACAATACAAATGGAAAAGGTCAAATATTGCAACGTTTGAATTGCCAGTCTTTTTCACAAAAAGTTCCTTAAGGTGCGGTCACACGATGCGATTTTTCATCTGATTTTCCATCCGGCCCCAGGATCATGACGCAAACTTAGACTTAAGTCAAAACTTGTACACTGTCTTAATGTCTCTTGATTGAAAACACTGACAAAATTTAAATGCTATTAAAAGTGCTTTGATATAAAGTTGTTAATTACAAATATCAATTGTTATTTTATGATAAACAAGTATTTTATAACTTATCGAAATTTTGACTTAAGTCTAAAATTGCTTCATGATCCTGAGGCCAGATGATCTCATCCGATTCGCTTTCGACTAAAATCGTACCGTGTGACCACCTAAGTCAAAAGTCGAAAGCAAAGTCTGAAGGTCGATTGAAAATCTGATGTGCGTCCGATTTTCAATCGACTCTTTGATGAGAATAGTGACGTCACAATGACTTTTCCCGTACATCAAAAATATTGAATAGGTTTTAATAATCGAAAATCGATTGTAAAATCGTATCGTGTGACCACCTAAACAATCAACTCTTATCGACTTACCTAAGCAAGTCGATTGAAAATCAGATGAAAAATCGCATCGTGTGACCACACCTTTACTCTGAACATTAACCTTGCCTCTCTTTTTAAAATCTAGCAATGGCGTAGCACTGAGCGAGAGTGAGGTCCCATGGGGCGGATCCATAATTTGAAGTTATAGGGGTGCCAGTTTCAGGTAGGGGGTCTTGGGCTGCCTTGATGCCCAAGTGGGTCCAGTGGGCCCTGGGGGCGAAGCCCACGAAGTTCCTGGATTCTTGAGCTATTGGAAGGTAAAAATGAAGTCTTCAAATTTAGACTTTTGTGATATTTTTTCTCGTGATTATACTTAAAGTATAATAGTATCTTGGATGCTATAGAATTTGTAGGGTAAATTTCAAACATATATTTTCATTTTTAAATTTTCTTTTCTTCTTATACAAGTTCTCATAAAACATTTTTGTTTCATTTAAAATATCTTCTTGGTTGTGCAGAATTTGGTCATTTTCCCTTTCTGGTTTAGTTATTTGTTTACTGATAAAGTTTTTTGATTCTAAATTAATAAAATATTTAGATGGTTTTTCTCCCTCATGTATCCATTTTACTCTTGACCTTATATAATTTCCTCTTTTTTTGTGGTTTCTAATAGTTTTAAGTGCAGTTTGTTTTTCTTCAATTAGTCAAGTGTTAGCCAGCCCCTTGAAAGATATCCCATTGTAACTGTATTATACGAAATTTCCTATTTTCGCCAGGCTAGCTAAGCTTGTTAATGATCGTGTAAACCCAATTCCTTTTGAGGTTCGACTGGGCTTTCCCGGGGCCCCATCCTCACCAAATATGAAGGCCCAAATATGGGATACAGAGTGTTAGCCAGCCCCTTGAAAGATATCCCCAATGCAACAGAATATGATAATTTTCTTACCTTCTTGCCAGGCCAGCTAGTTATGTCAATGTTCAGGTCAGGTCAGCAAGTAATAATTTTCCCTATATAGTTGTTTCTTTCGATTGAAAAAGGAAGTTTATATGGAATTTTGAATTTACGTTTATTAGCATGTTTACGGTGGTTTAAATAGCGAATCGAACACAGAATTCTATTCGCTATTCGAATAGTAAATAGCAAAAAGCGAATAGAACTCCAACTTCTGAATGCCACATAATATCCCTTTAAAGTATTCTCCGCGGTTTGAAATACGTGATTTCAATCTCTGAATCCATTTTGCAAAAGCGTAATGCTATGCTCATTCAGGTACACCTCCAAGGCACTGACTGATAGTGAACCCATTGCAGAAAAAATACACACTAACGCAGGTTATGGGGTTTTGTTTTGTAATGTAATGATCGCAGGAATTATCAAAGAAAGCATTTTATTGTTATATTTACATCTTTCTTTTTAAAACATGATGAATTATTCATAAAATATAAGTAAAAGTAACTAAGTCATTGTTTATGTACACCGGTACGTTGAATAGATCTACAAGAAACAGCACTTCTTCTCACATGGGAATTTGAGCTTGAAATTAATTTACATGATTATTTCGTGCAGTCCGTGATTTTTCTTAGGTTGCTGAAGGTTTCGACTAATCGATAATCTGACGAGACCTGAATCGCTTAGATTTCAGCCCTGTCAGTTTCTATAGAGCTTGGAGTCCCGACCGCTTTGTTTAAGAAATGAAATAGTGAAAACACCAGGTGAATGTAAATATTAATAATAAGATTAACGCTGAAATGAACCAGCTAATAAACTTAACATGTATATACTTTTTCCTTAAAGTCAATACATACAGTTTGTACTAGATTTATAGAGTCCTTAGACTAATCATACATATGTTGGTACGCGGAAGTAAGCGATTTGAACAGAGTTAGATCTTAATGCATCAATATACATGTACCTGCATATTGATTTAGCTGTCGATCGTTCGATTAAAGCTACGTATTTCAAATTAAAAAAAAAAAACCTTCATCCAACTCCATGTATAACATGCATAATCGCCAGATGACATTAAAATCAAATATTAATATTTATTACATTATCTTTTTCGCACCGAAATAAGCAACTATTTAATTTAGTTTGTTTTCTCTGATCAGAGTGATTAATGACTATCTTTTATATGAGCTTTTCCCAGATAGTATTTAGACTCAGTACACAATAAAGAAGTAATAAGCATAAAATTATGAAATCCACTTTAAAGTCGCCAAGATTTTATAGATACTCTATAAAACATTATATCATGAACCAATAGAAATTCTTGGAGTAGCAGGTATTTATTTATAAAGCTCTCTTATCACCTTCGATGTGGTAATCTATAAATCAAAGTTTTATACTTCCCGATTGCAGGCTACCTTGAGGAATAAGTTAATTCATTTACAAAGCAATTTGTTTATATGTTCACCTCCACGTTGAATCGAAAGATTAGCGTTTTTAATTGAAAGACATGGTTTTCAAAGAAAACCTATACATGTTTGGATATACTTTATTTGTGTTGGGATATACTTGTACAACTGTAAGAGGTTTGTTTTGACATTTGAAAACAAATAGGTATAATTTCAGGTATAATTAAACAAAATAGTTTTGATGTATTGTATACTGCTAAGATTGTTTATTTACGGTAAAACAGTTTGTCAAAAACATAGAGGTATTTGATTGAAATCCAACTGATAAACTCAAAGAGTATTTTACGTTTTCTTTAAAGTTTAAAGGGCATTCAACACCACCATAAAACGTTTCGACTGTATTCATTTGACAAATATGAGGGTAAATGTTTTAAAGTAATGTTGAAAACGCCATAAAATTATGGAAAGTTTGCGTGAAACAACTTAAATATGTGATAAAAGTAAGAAGTCTTTTTCTGAAATTCTATGAATATTTATTACAGGTAACTACCTTCAAAGATCAATTTCATGAATAATACAATTTTAAGAGAAGATGGAAATAATAACTGCATGCTGATAACAAAAATTTTCAAAACACAATTTATAATAATTACTGGTAACATTCCTGAAAAAAAAAATAAAAAGGACAAGTTTATGTATTTTGTGATTGATTTTCTCTTTTCAAACACACCAATTACCAATTATTATTATTTTTTTTTTTTTTGCCACAAGGTTTAATATTAGTGATGCATATATCATGACACGTGTTTTTGTGATTTAACAGGAAGCAGTTCATTCGAATATGAAAAAAATAACAAGAAAACCTCGGAACCAGCATGCTATGGCTCTACTTTTAGCAGTTTTGTCAGCTTAAATTGTATATCATCAGATGTCGTGTATCCATTTGAAGTGCACGTTGGGGCGAAGCCTAATTCAACTGGATGTCCCGACTATGACAACGATCCCGAGTACCAAGGAAATGATGTTTTACACAAAGAGTGTTGCAAAAATATAAATGAGACCGTTGACTGCATTGATGAATACAATGGCCCAAACAAGACACTGATTATTGAACGTTGCCTAGGTCTAAGCCTTTGTAAAAATATACACGTTGTATGGAAGTCGACCAACAACATGACTTGTCCACATCAAAATCACTATAAATCAACAACTAATTATGCTTTCTTATACTATTACTGCATAAAAAGTAAGATGTTTATGTATATGAAGTTTAATTTTAACAATATACAACCTTAAGAAATTTGACAACATGTGAAAAAGGGAGCTGTTTTCGAAAAAAGGCAACAAATTTAAAACCAAGTGTTTTTTTTCTTACAAGTAAACATTTCATTTTTTTTTCAATCACAGAATCTACAATAGGAACACCTGTCCGGAATCACAGATACCAAAGCCGTGGTTCCGGCATATTTTATCTAACAGCCAATGATATTAACTCTTACAAGAGTGGCATTTTGGACCGAAATGTTACCTGCAGCGTAACAGCATCCACGAACCTTTCAACCATTGAGGTCTGGATTATGGACCTTCGATTCCAACAAGATTCCCCCCAGAAAGTGATTATATATGATGGATCATCTCCAAAACAATTGGGAAGCTTAAATCACACTCAACCATTTTTGCAGTTGAATGCAAGTTCCTCCAGTATTAATGTAACCTTCGAAACAACCAAGAGCAGTGATGAGTTTCTTTGGCTCGGATTTGCAGGTCATTACTTTTCGATTTTAATTTGAGTTGTTACCTTTTTTTTATTAATATGTCATAATATTACCTTTAAAGCTATAAATTCTGCATGTACCTAATGCACGACGTTATGTATTGCCATTATATTCAAAATAAATGTTGGACATCATGTGGTTTAAGATCACCAATTTGATGTAGGATTCATTTTGATAGGAGGTCAATAGGTTTCTTTAACAAGTAGAACATTCAATAACAGCTGTACGTGAGACTCCTTTCTGAGTTGTAAAAAATAACTATTTGTACCGTAACTCTATTAATACAGTGTCGTATAATTATATCACTAACTGTTTTGCATTCGCCTTAGGTTACTCTTAGTCTCTTAAAGAAAAATCAATGTGATATATATTATTATGCTCTTGTCAGTTTGTCGATATACAATCTATATTAATACTCATCTATTTTCGCAAAGTATACAAAGGATTTATGTAACGTAAGTATACTAAGCTAAAATAATGCACAGCGAATGTTTCATAGGAAATTCTTAAGAGTGCCCTTAGCGGGTATCGATCTCTCGACCCTAAAATCATTAGTTTAGATATCAGTACCCTAATGCGCTACCGAAAACGCTGACCTAAGAAAAATCACGGACTGCACGGAATAATCATGATGATGCAAGACTTAAATTCTCATAGAAGACAATTTGGCTGTTTCTTTATCTAACGTTCTGGTGTACATTAACAATAAATATTTAATTTTTCTTACGTGTACTTTTTACGATCAATTTATTAATTTGATAAAAGAAAAATATAAATATAAACAATAAAATGTTTCCTTTGATGATTCACTAACGTGGGTTCTGTATTTTTTCTGCAATGTCGCCACCTTCATATTCCGAATGAATCAACAAAGAAATCATTTTATTGTTTAAATATATCAGAATGATTGAAATATTTTTATTCGTACAGCAAACGATGCCTATATTGTGATTGCGTGTGATGTATCAGATGGGACGCAAATTACAGGCGATGTTGAACCACTATCCGAGGAAAAAAGTAAGAAATTTATATATTGTAGAATTGTCATTTGCACAAACATAACTTGATACTTGGAAATTCATATAATTTATGTCCGCCCCTTAAAGTTATTGCAAAACCAGTATGCGATTTTTGTTTGTGTCCATGCAGCTGTATAGTTGAGCAACATGCAGTTGCACGTTGAGATAATACTTCTATCAACCGTTGTTAACTCGACAACGGAAACGATATCGTGAAGTGTTTTTAGTTACAATCATTTCTGAATTATAGAAATATCAATACATTGTTAAGAAATATGTAGGGAATAAAACGATAACAGCACAATCAAACTGTTCTTTAATTGTCTCAAAAGTGTAACAGTTTAAAAAATATCAACTGTTCAATGAAGAAAATTCTTCTATATACGTACAGCTGTATTATAATTTATTTGATAATAAATACAATGTACATTTACGCGCCTGTAATACATATATACCAAATCGGTATATTATAAGTATGTGTATTTTGTAATTTATGAGTCAACATTTTTAGAACTTTTTATACGAGCGCATTTTTAAAATATTCGAAGTTTTTGGAAATCATGGCCGTTTATTATTTATTTCTTTTTAATACTTTGTAATTTTGCTTTTCGTCCCGGATCATTTTTGACACCAAAACATATCTTTTTACACTGACGAATAGAAACAGTGAATATGACATGTACGAGGGTTGTCCCAAAATAGCGTAGACAAGTGGCGTTATTCAGTTAAAGTGACACGGTGACTCAAAATAGATGGTTTACTTTTTTATTATGACAACGGAAATCAGATGAAGTATACTAAATTTCATTATACCGAAGGTTTTACCCATCATAAGTCATCATCTATTAGTTAACAAGTCGTAAAAACTCATCCGGAAAATGCACTGGTAAGCAAACAGAGTTGTTTTGGACATTGATTTTAGTGTCACGTGATTGTGATTGCTGTCTAAATTAAAAATAGTTACACTGGGATTGACACACTTAAAAAGAATTTGAATGTGAAGCTATTCGATGTCTGTGGTAAGAAATATGCGTTCAAAGAGAGTGCATTTTTATAAATATATAGTTCTTGAAGACATCAGGTTTCAATGAGAGGCCACTGGCTTATGATATATGCCACGCTGCGATATTTACATTCCCCTGCGCTTGCGTTGCTATGAAGCGGAAGGGAAACTCAATATTTTTGTGTTGGCCCAACACTTAATTCTATTTTTGTCTTTTTAATTGGATTTATTTACTTTTAAACACCGTTATTTTTCAAAAGTTCGCCTTTTCATATGATAAATAAAAAATATGGAAATCGTGTAAAAATTCAATATTTGCTAAATCAAGGGTTTGTGCGTCACCATGTCTCTTTAATCGAAGATACAGGAAAATGAAACTTGTGCCACAAAGGGTTCTAGTAAATTGCATTAAATTTATGTTTAATATCAAATATCGTATGAGATTAAATAGGTAAAATGAAAGATACTTGTTCATGATTTCGAAATGCGGCGGAATGTCAAACTTGAAAAGTTAAAATCCACATATAGAAATGAAAATCGCGAGGATGAGTACTTTTTGAATAAAAAAAAAAATCAAATAAAAAAGGCATGTAGATTCGTTAATTATTCTATTATTTACCCAATAAAAAATTTGGTTATAACGAAACTTTCAAAGATTTTTTACCGCGTTTTATGACAAATTGAAGTGTGAAGTCGTAGTAAAATGACGACGTCAGCGTTTGAGGCGGCGCACCGATAACTAATAAAATTTTGTAAAGACCTTAAAAATATCCTATTCCTATTCTATAGCCGATTTTAAAGTAAATAACATTACCAAAATCGGCTAGAAATGCATTTTGTGAATAGGTAGTCTAGCATCATCGAAAATAATCGGACGAGTGTGATGAAGTAACCCGATAAAAATAATAAAAATAAAAAAATAATAATAACCGATAAAAAAGGACGACTAAATGCTGAATGACACATTTCGAGAAAACAGACGTTAGACAACAAGTAATACATGAATTGTTTTGAGTCGGCAGATCGTTTGTTCTTAGGGAGAATTTTAAAAAACAAAACTACAAATTCTTAGTGAACGTGCACTCAGGGTACATGTTCAAAGAAAATAAGATTTTCCAAGGCATTTTCGGAAATAGAACGTGAATGTTATCGTGAACCATGTAAAGGGTTTAACAGCGACGTAAAGGTTGGCTATTCTATTTTCGACGTCACACATGGCGCCGCCTGGCAAACCCCGCTGATATAGATATTTTGTTCTTCAAAGACTACATTAAGCATGCATTTGAATTTCGGGGTACTGTTTGACAAAGGGCAAATGAACAAAATGCAGTTGTCTGACGAAACTACTGTCAACAGTATTTGAGTATTGTCCTCAGTTTACGCAATTTTGGAACAAACCTCGTATGTGATACTCAATTTCTATTTCATATTTTAAAAAAAACTCTTTAAGCAATTTTTTTTCTTTGCACGATTCTAAACATTCGATTAAGTTTTCCGAACTCTATTTTGTTTGTAGTTTATCTTATATTCTATCTTGTTTTGATTGTGTTTTTTTTTTTAAATCCATTTTTTATCAAATGATTTTGTTTAGCTCACTGTGTATGAATAATCATACATTTCCTTGTGACGTTTTCTTTAATACAGAGCAGAATGGTATTATGGTGGCCGGTATAGCTGGAGGGATTGGTTTTCTAGCAATCTGTGTTATAGCCGGCTTTATGGTGTACAGAAGGATCAAGGCAAACAAAGCAAAGAGACAAGTATACCGATCTCTTTTTACTTTTTAAGGCATTACACAACACTGAAGTGCCTTTCATTTTTAATTCCAATTTGTCTAAAACTTTTATAAATTGTTCTCGGATATAAAACTTCTCCCAGTATTATTTATAAGAAAGCTGTCAGCATCATTTCCACACACTTTGTTTGAAATATATATTATCTCAGACTCATAAAAGGATAGTGACTAAAGTCAAGAAAATATGTCAAAAAACCGAAATTTGTCCGAAAGGTTTGCTATTTGACCTACGACAACTATGTAATCATAATGAACTTGCCAATTTTTTTCCAATACATTGTATTTAGATTTTCCAATGTATTTGTCTCTGATAACACTACGAATCGATTTTGTAACATATACACCAATACATTTCATCAATGACTATTTTTACCATTCAGTGGTATAATTGCCGAATATTATATAAATATAAGTTATAAGGAATCGATCATTTTTTTGAATACTATGAGTTGTTCAAATACTGTCGGTCGTGTCCAAAACAATAATAAAGCCCACGACTGTATTTGATCACATCATTATACTCAATACTCAAAAAAATCATTCCTTTCTTAAGAACGAAACTCCTCATGTCGAAATATCATGTCGAGTTACAAAGATTTGTACTTGTTGACAAAGACACATACATGTATCATAAAAAAACAAGTTTTCGAAATTGTTTTTTTTTTCTACTGTTGTTTACAACAAGTTATATCAAACTTAATCCACAGATGTTTTGTTCAACGTGATATATATATATATATATATATATATATATATATATATATATATATATATATATATATATATATATATATATATTTGTTATAAATTCATTCAGTCCACAGACTATTGGTACATGTTAGTTAAACTAAAATTCAATAATTTTATTCCCACCCACCCACCCCCCTCCCCCCGCAAAAAAAAAACACCCTCCTCATTTTTTGTTTTAAAGTATACTACAAGATTTATGTATTTCCTTTGAAGGTAGAAGATGACAATAGAAACCTTCCGAAAAACGAAGAAACTCCGGGAATAAACCATGTATCAACAACATAAAGGAGATGCAATAGCGTCGGAAGTGTCAGCTAAACCAGTTGATTATAAACTCATTACTAGTTTAAAACTTTTTTCGAGAATAAAATGTGCGATTCTTGTGGATACGACACGTGAAATGAGGAAGAAGAAAACGCCGCTTTTGATTGATTCATTGTTACACGTTAAAAATATTTGTTATACTCTTTAACGGTTGTTTTCCATCCAAAGCTTAAATAATAAGATCTATAGCTAATTATAATAAAATATATAAATCTGTTTTTCACTTCCAAACAAAACTCAGTACTCTCGCGTATGTGTGTGTAAGTGTATGTAAAAATAGATCATCTTCACGTCATATATAATCATGATTTTGATTCGTCTATTATTTCATCAGATTCATCATAAGTTACCTTAAGTCGAAACAAGTCACAACTAAAGTCAATTTTTCATTACGACATCCGCACACTATTATCATATCAAAACGGTAAAAAAATACTAAATAACTGTCCACAGTATAAAAGACTGAAAACAGGACGTTGACTTCGTTTGAAAACTCTTTAATATATACATACTTCCATTAAAACCAAGTACGTTCCCTTTTAGTTCGAAGTTTCTCTCGGAGAGTACATGTACAACTTGGAGAATATGCATGCTGTATTTAAACCATGAGATGATCTTAATCGTGCCAGCATAAACGTACTACACTAATACGGAACTTTTACTACATCACCAGTTGAAATGAGCAACATTGTCTTGCAGCATATGGAGCAGGTAAAACAGTTTTCCGACGACGCATTTTTATTTACATTACATTAACATAACAATTTGAGATTTTGACATTCATTTGAAATTACCTCGAGTTATCGTTCATATCGTACGGAAATACTGAAGGTGGGCATAGTTGTTTATAATTTAGAACAGACAACCGTGTTACTTTGTGTCTGACGATGATTCTGCGTATATCTGATACTATACAATTGCTATCTGAGTATAAATCTACTCATGGAATTGCTTCATAATCCTGGAATAGTTCAGATCAGCAAAATTTGCACCTTCCTCGTTGTCGCCAGTTCTCAGTATCCTGAATTTGCATGTTTGCATTGAGGAAAAGCAAAATGCTTTCTCATGTTGACGTCGCATATCTGATTACTGGTATGAAAAATGACAATAACAAACTGTCAACCATCTAAATCCATAAAACGAAATACAAATTCAAAGCAAAGTAACACGGACCTCCAAAAAGATAGAGGTAGGATCAGGTGCCTAGGTGGATTGAGCATCCTTTGCTGACCGGTTGCACCCGCCGTGTGCTCTTTGTCGTAATCGGGAAAAAAGGAAGCGTCCGTAGACAATTAGGTGATTTATTATGGTCTAACAATTAGTATGAAAAACGTCAGTCAGCATGCGATCCAGTGGATGATTGTTTTTGCTGACAAGGTCGTTATATCGACCATAGAACTTACGAAAAGATGACTTCAAACGAGACAGTTGATAGTCCTCTTTTATCAACTTGTTTGTCAGTAGCTTGCCTCGCCTTAGAAACTATTCATACGAAGAGCATGCCCTTCGTATCGAATTAACTGAGAGACAAAAACACCATATGCAGGTGATGAAGGTATATTGCTACGTAAGTAAGGAAAGTTGACTATAGAAAACTTGAAGTCATCACGTTTATCATAGAGTTTTGTTGTTAGATTACCATCAATGTCCATTTCCAGTAAAATATCCAAATATGAAACAGATAACGCAGACTCTGTGGTATTTTTATTTCAAGTTCACTGGTATATATCGAGTCGACGTAAGTATGGAAATAACAATTGTTAATTGATAATACTTCGTCGATATACCTGAATGTTGAGATGAAGACCACAGCGAGTGATTTATTTTTTTCACGTTTTCAAGTTTTTTAATAAATTGAAATAATTTGAATAAATATGTGTAGAAAATAATAGGATTTCTCAAAGGAAGGACTAGTCTCCTGCAGAATGGAGAAAAAAGAAACTAGACATCATTGAGTAAGTGACCACCTTAAAGGGTTGTGCTTAGTATGAAAAATATTTTAGAAGACTTTGCTGTGAATAAACTATTGCATTTGACTTAGAACTTTAATTAAAGATCATTTTTTATCTTTAATAACAGACAGTCTTTATGTTACTAGGGCAAGGTTGGGCCAAAAGAAAGGAAAAGACATTACAGTCAAAATCTTGAATTTAAAAAATATGTATTTGATCAAGAAACTTGGTGCAACATTATAGCAAACTTTTACCCAAATGCACTTTCTTAAGTATGAACCAGTTAAAACTAATGGGAGAGAACAAAATTTCTTTGAACTACGTCTATAACGACTTTGATATAGAAACTTTGTTCAAGGTCACTGTATACCCTCTGACTAAAGACCCTCTATATATACCTTCTGTTTTTGGTTCAAAATCGCATTTTGTAGTAAACTATCGGTAACGTTTGAAAACAGCCATTGAAACTTGAAACAGATATTTTACCTATTTACAACCCGATTTTTTAAAAGACAAAAATACTAGTAAATAAGTAAACCAGTGCAAATGCAGATGGACGTAAATGGACACATGTGGGTCAATATCAGTAGTACATGTAGGTCAAAATTAAATAGGGTATAATATATTTATCTTTCTTATCATCATGCTATTAAATCCAATAATCCGATAACACAAAATTTATTAAATGAATGTCACATTTTATGCTGAACTATTTGATAAAAAACTAATACCAGAGAGAGATAGAGAGAGAGAGAGAGTCCAAGAATTTATTTCCGTTTTGAGATCAGGATAATTAAAAACCTTTGCATTTTATATATTTATATGACAATGACTCCGAATAACGCATTCAGGATAACCTTCATGTCTGGAATTAATGTTTATCTAACATGGATCTATCGGTCAATGTATCAAAAGACCCCAATCACATGATAGCACGTACGAGGTCACACTCAGAACATTTAGTATGAATTGCATTGAGTACAGAACGGGTACGAACCCCATTTGTTCAATTTCGCAAAATAAACCTAGATCAATCTTGTTTCTCGCATGGACACATCTATATCAAAGTAATTTCTATTATATAACTTGAAGGGAAATAATCTATCCCAACCTTTTTAATTATTAATTCTTAGCTTTTTAATAGAACCCCACCCCTTTTTTTTTCTTCGATGGAAATGGCGATAAACATCTATGAGAGTTTAATTTGACAAAATAAAATACAGAAACACGTTTTGATGTAAACAAATCAGTCAATTACATTTTTTAAAGAATAAACACATACTAGTAACAAAAAAAAATAGTATTTATCTTTAATGGATTTAAAATATCTAATTGATCAAGTCAAATAGAATAAGCGACAGTGTGAACCCTTAATTATGATAGCGCATTTGATTAATTAGATAACCAGACTCAGAACGTGTTTATACTGTATGCTTTTAGTCATGAATTTGTATACAGTACGAAATCTTAACAATTTATCCATTTAAAGCACTTAATTGTATATTATTTCAATAATCAAAAATATATATTACACGAAAACATTAAAAAAAATACTTAAAAAACAAACCAAGCACAGGCTCAAATTTTATGTCTCCAAACAGTCTTAAAATACATTTTCAATGAATCTACCATGGAAATGAAACGGGACAGTGAACGGTGAGAAGGCTTTGGCAATCGGTTTCATTGTCTTTGGATCGAGGAGTAAAAGGTAACTTTTTCCGAGGTTTCCGTCAAGAACTGGCACCATAAGAACTCCGTCATCTTCGGACGAGCCTTTGGGATTCGGAACGAACCAACCTTCCATTGGATAGTGACCGGGAATGGACCACGACAAATCTCCGGACGCGTTACAAATGTCCTTTTTAACGAAAGAAAAATTACCCCATATTTTGCTGTCGCTCTTGAAAACAACGCCATATACGAAGCAGTAGTGTTTTGACCTATAATTCTCATTGATAGTAGGAACTTCCAGCATGTTGACAAACAAGAGCTTTGGGTTTATGTCAAATGAAACAGGGGTCATTTTTTGGGCTTTCAGGTCTATTTTATATCTTCTTAGATCAGGTTTATATGGAACATTATTGCGTTTTGTCTTGTTCATCAAAATATCCATTTCGAAAAAAGTTGTCAACGACGCATCAGAATAAGAGACTACATCAATTACCAGGTTAGTGTCGTCCAGTTCGTAAGCGTTCACGTGATGCATGGTAAAAATATTTTCTGTTTCCATCGTTACAACTTTTCCAGTTTTAAGGTCTATTACATACGTTATAGTTGGCTCGTCCTTATGAAATGAAATGCTATCTTTCGGGAGAGAGTATCTCAACATCTTTTCAATATCGATGTAAAACGGACATCCGAAAATAACAGCATATCGTTCTGTGGTAGAAAACGAGTGCAGATAGGGCATCTTTTTAACTTCCCATTCGGCAATCTTTTCACGAACATCGGCAGATTTCGTTCGAACTAAAGTAAATTTATGAGGCATACCGGGTAAAATGTTTAAGCTCTGCAGAATGGTGAGGTGACCATTTGTGCCGTATTCTTGAACAGGATGTGCTACAGACATTAGACTAATATAAGGAAATCCGGTTTCTACTCCCGGAATACCTGGTTTGCTTGGACGTACTGTATCCAGAGTATAGCAGTCTACCACGTACAGTTTCCAGGTATCACTGAGAACGACGCAATCTCCAGAGAAGTTATACACATTAATATTCATGTTGTCTAAACCGTGAGACAACGCAAGTTCTTTTTCAAAGAAGCTCATGGGAGGAACCAGATCGTCAAATGTCTGGTAAGGAGCTATGTCATTTATTTTCAGTGATTCATTGTAGCATTCACTCTCAAGAAATTTTGTTGAAAAGAAGGCTGAACCATTGCCGGGAAATTGCCACGAATACAATTTTCCAAAGCCATCAAAAAGATTCAGGAAAGACCGTTCTCCCATTTCATACCGAGCAGGTCCGTTACGAATCTTAGAAGAAACAAAAAATACAAATGCGGATATTTAATGTTTAAAAAGTTTTTAAAAAAATACATAATTATGAAAAACAGTTTCTTTCATGATTAAGCAATTTTATTTTAATTACTAACCAGCGAGCCTTTAATCCATTTTGGAAGGGGGTTGTCAAAGTGTAGGTAATGTTTTTGAGTCTCGTTTAATACTGAGGTTCCAAACAGTAGGTTCCACCCAGGAGTCTGCGCAAGAGTTACCGCACAGGATAGACAACACAGAAGCAGACGGATCATGATTAATAAAATTCTGGATTTGATTACACCTGGTTTTAATCTCAATTTATACTTCTGACCCAGGCTGAACTCTTCATGATCTATGAATATATCTATGCAAGCTACACTATGTTCAACAAGATAAAGATGCAATACATGATAACCTGATTATACCCGCACTTTCTAAAGAAAGTCCGTCTGTCACGTTTACTTTCTCAAACTGCTCGTACATCTTCTAAACCAGCAAACTGAACTTTTGAAGTTGATTTTGGGTGTCATATTCTTTTGTAAAAAGGTTTCAAAAATTCTTTGGTAGTCCTGGGGGTCAAATAATGGGTAAAAAATGATGTTCTGTTGGGGTATCCTATAGATGCGCAATAAGGTTTCAGAAATTTCAATTTTGTCCTGGGGGTCATTTAGGGGTTGAAAAATGAAGGTTTGTTTTTTTTTATTATTCTGGTTTTAAAAAAGTCACCATTTATTTTTAGCAGCCAAATGGTCTAGAATATGATTTGGGGTGTCATGTTTATGTGTAATCAGGTTTCAGAAATTTTTTATCACGTGGGTCGGTGGGCAACGAAATATAAAGTTTATTACCCCAATAATATAGTTCCTCGAACTCCTCTTACATTTTCAACAGTAGACAAATCATCTCTTGGGAAATGTTTTGGGGTGTCCCATATATGGGCAATAAGGTTTCGGAAATTTCAATTTTGTCCTGGGGATCATGAAGTGGCTGACAAATGACCTAGGCTTTTTGTTTTCAAAAACGTCAACATTTTATGCACTACCAAATAATCTATTAAAATATGAATAAGGGTAAAAAACATTATACCATTTGATGCATCATAATACAATGGAAACAAGAATATACGTTTTGTTGCATAAAATCTGGTTTCAAAAACGTCAATATTTTATGCAGTTGCTAAATGATCTACTAGATTATGATTGGGATGTCATGTTGTTTTCAAAAAAGTTTTTAAAATTCTTTGGTAGTTCTTTGGGTCAAATAATGGGTAGAAAATTACCGGGTTTTTTTAACAAAAAAAACTGGTTCCTCGAACTCCTCATACATTTTTAACAGTAGACAAATCATCTCCTCTTGGAATATGTTTTGAGCTATCCTGTAGATAATCAATGAAGCTTTTTGTACTGGGGATCATTAAGTGGCTGAAAAATTACCTTTTTTTACTAGTCTGTTTTAAAAAACTTAAAGATTTTATACAGCAGCCAAAACATGTATTAGAATATGATTGTAGGTAAAAAAAAATCCTGTGGGTCATGTATTAAAGGTGTACCATTTGATGCATCATAATACATTAGAAACGAGAATATATATAGGTTTGTAGTGGGGATTTCAACAGTTTTCAAGATATTTGGTATTTTCTAGAACATTCCCTTAGGGTCATGGTCCAAACATAACATTTGATGCATCATAATACATTTGGAACAAAACATAATTATATATGATGCAATGGTTTTTAAGATACTTTGTCATTTGGGTTGGGATGACCCCACGAGCAGGGGTCATGTTTTAAAAAAGTACCTTGACATGATCAGCAGAATTGGACAGAATGTTCATTATAGGGTATCTTCAAGATAGGGCCCTAATTAAGTTGTTAATAGTTACAAAAGAAAACTACATCATGAAAGTTTACCCTGGTTAACAAAATACATGTATTACTAACATAGTTTGTCAATCATTTAAGGACTCAAATTCATACCAGACTTAATTATTCTGCTCCAAACTCAGAAAGAAGGTGTTCAGAATATTTCAACTATCAAACAATTCATCAATCAATATTAGCTAAATAATAATGTCCCAAAGGAATATTTTAAATGCCAAATCAAGATCTTGTTAAACTTTAATCAGTCTTTGTTGATCAAAAACTGTTTATGTATATTATGTATAGCCTTTGTAAGACAATCAATCTTGAAAACCTGATAAAAAAATATTAATAATATATCAGATTTTACTAGAACTGTCCTAATGGGACTAATACCCCCGCAAGGCTAATTTCAAATGGGACAAATAATTTAATTGAATATAAAGGTTTGTTTTGTGACAGATAAATAAAAAAATTCTAGAATTGTAACAAAAAAATAGTTAGCAAAGAAAAAAAATCAAAATTGTCAGAATTTCACTGTAAATACATGTCTAATACATTGACAAATATCTGACAAATATATGTGTCCGATGATATTTTTCAATTTAATTGTTTTAAAGAAAACAACAACAAAGTGACAATAACCCATCCCTTTGCAGTAAATGAAAATAGCTAAACAATGCTCTTCTGTGAATAAAACCTTGAATATGTTTCTAATCGGAGTCTTGACAGATGTAATGATTTATTTAAGATTTTCCTCACTTTATCCTATGGTACAATGCAACTCCATATCTCAGAAAATGGATCGCATAGGACTATGATTTTCTTTGATGAACTTGTTAAACTTGGATAAACTCCCAAAACATTATCACAATTAGCATACTATTTAAAAATATGTGAAAAGGAGAATTTAATATTTCAAACAATTTTAAAATTGCCAAAACACTACAATCATAACAATAATTTTGAATTTCATTTACTTATTTCTTATATTCATCAAATCAATTTACTTGACTAATAAATTTAAACAGCTTCTAAAAATAGTTAAGTCTTTATTGATAATGATATATTTTTTTTCATTATAATGATGGAAACTTTTGGTTTATATGAAACAGTATTAAAATGAATTCAGCCACAAGAATTTATTATTGACAAACAAAATGTTTGCATTGTCAGTTGATAGAATACTTATAAAACATCAATTTAGTTAAGATATAAAGACAAAAGACCTTCATCTGGATGTATGTTTATAAATATAATTTAGAGTTTTTACTATTAATTAATAAATAAAATCTGTACGTATTACCTCCCTTACTTTTCAACATCAGTGTACGATATTTAGAATAAGGAAAAAGAAAACTGTCATAAAATCATTAAATCTTGTCTGATCTTAAAATAAATTGCAGGTGTACATATTCAGATGGTGTTCAACATATGTGCAAATTTTCAGAATGTTCAATGCAGTAGTAAAAATTCTATAGAAGGGACAAAATTCTAAGGGGGGGGGGGGGGTTGCGTCTACAGACAGACGGACAAACAGACAGACGGACAGGGTGAAACCAATATAACCCCCCCCCCCCCTCTAAACTTCGTTTGCGGGGGTATAACAATTTCTATATTTTCAAAATGATTAACTGATTAATCAGTCAACATGACTTACAAAAAACCGATTGGCAATTCTGCAATTGATTGACATCCCTAGTATGATATTACATTATATATATATATATATATATATATATATATATATATATATATATATATATATATATATATATACACTTAATTATACATGTATATTGTTAACAATCAGGATTAAAATGCACAGTTGTTCATAATTTCATGAGTCATTTATCTTGATCATTCTGTATCCATGTAGATGCCACTTATCTCTTGAAAAAAAGAATAAGCAAAATAAGAGAAAATTTCACGTTACACTACTTAACGTTTATTCTATTACTGGTGTGTGGTAATAATGTAGGGGGTTTAATGAAAAAAAATTGTCTTTATTTTCATTAGTAATTATCTAATCCATAAATCAGCGTATGGGGAAGGTTTAAGAAACTGTACAAATGCGATAGGAAAGTTAACGATGATAATCTTAATTAGATATTAAAAGATGATGATACACGTACAGTATGCTGGCAAAGAAATTTAGAAAGTGAAAGTAGTACTGATGTATACCGATGTCTCATAATATTGCGCTACTATACACGTATTATACTTACAAATGTTGGTCAACATCATAATGATAATCATTATCAAGAGCACAATATGAATTCCTTTAGTTGCATATCGAAAAACACAAATGTACATGTACACCACGTGAAACCCATGTAACCAAAGAGCTTGGTAAAACTAGTATCCGCTATTGCAACCTGTAACCTGCAGACCTGTATTGTGTATGTAACTTAGGGCAAAGATCACTTACTTGTAACATGCATGTATTTTCAAATTTTATTCTTTAAACTCCCTTGCACCATTTTATTTAACTAATTAACCATGTAAAGCACACATTTCAGCATTAATGTGGGTGTATGGGACTCTACATATTATACCCCCTGTCAAAATAAACAATAAAGTATCAATATAATATTTCACCCCAAAATAATGATACCTAACAGTGTAGCACAATGGTTTAGAGCGTTATCTACGTGTCCCTAGGTAGAGAGTTTGAATCCTGCTGGGCCTTTTCTGATTTTTATCTAAAGTTTCCAAAAATGTTAAAAACTCATTTTTGTTTGGCCAAATATTGTAAAATTTGAAAATTATTAAAGAAAGAATTTTCATTTTAACAAACTTTTATCAACATTAATACATGTATTGACATGTTTCACTTAGAATAATTATATCTTAATTCTATCCCGGCAGTCTTGCAGTGAAATGCATTGCACAATGTGTCATTTTGCACTGTTTACAATGTTTGTTGCAACTACATGTACAGGCTCTCCTTTTTATCAAATTATTCTGATGTGTATTTATCTCCTAGGCAGTAGCGGCACATGTGATGATTAAGAACGTTCTTGCAGGGGTGGGATGGGAGGGGGGGGTTTGAAGTTTATTTTTGGTAATTTTACTATACATTGTATAAATGAAATGTTAAAATATTTGATAAATTTTAAATTCACATGCAAACAGTCCAGCCCCAAATTGTACATAAAGGGCCGCTCGTGTGCATTATGGGATGGGATCTCATCCTTTATGAAAATAATAATTTTTAAAAAGTACCAGAAATTGCATGTGGCCTTCTTTTCGACTAAAATTGGTACAATAGAGTGTTATTTTGGGACAAACACTTGGTGCGGGTATTGCTGTCTAATGACAACATCTAGTTTTGATTTTTGAATATGTTAACGTCCATTTCAGAAATATTTGAAATACCAAAAACAATTTATAGATTAAAATTTATTGTTATTCGTTTAATGATAAAGTTACAAGACTGGTTATTCATTGCTGAAGCTAACATCATTGATCGGCTTCCTCATATCGTTGTAAAATGATCTACTAGAGGAAATATCGCAGTCACTATCATCTTTCAAGAGCGGGGTGTGTTCTAGGGTGGAGGGAGGGGGGGACTTTACCCCAAAATATTTTTTCAAAATGTTAAATATATTTGTAATAAAGGAATATTAGAATTCTTATCCTTCCATCGGGGTTTGTGGGGAGGGGGTCGGTGCTAAAATCATTTTAATATTTTTTTTATACATTGTCCTTTTTTCTTATACATGAATTTTATTTCAATATCACATATCTTTTTTCACACTGTTTCAAAAAATTGGAGTAGCATTTTCCTTGACTTATACATGTTAATTTAAAAATGATGTCATTTTACAAAAAAGAAAACCAGTTTTCCCTCCTATTGTTACGTGCCTGTCGTACATTTTTACTCCCCCCCCCCTCCGCAAACAACTTTTTGGGGTTATATAGTAATCACCTTGTCCGTCTGTCTGTCCGTCTGCCTGTCTGTGCAATCGTGTCCGGTCCATATGAAACCAATGTTATTTGGGTAGGTTCAAGTTCACTGGAAGGAAAAGTGTAAAAATTTTTGGTCAGTCCATATCTTTCTTATGGAAAAACATTTGAAGTTCTTACTTCACACAAAGATTGCTTATGACCTGAAGGTGTGTGGTGCTTTTGTCCCCAGGTCTTTTTAGCAAGTTCAAGGTCACTTCAAAGAAAATGCAAAAATCTTGTCGAGACTGTATCTTTTTTTATGGATGAACATTTAAAGTTCTTACGCCACGCAAATATTGCTTATGACCGCTGGTGTATCATGAATTTGATCAAATGTCATTTGGGCAAGTTTAAGTTCATTGATAGAAAAAATGCATCATTTGTGTCTGCTGTATATCTATCTAATGGAGAGACATTGAAATGTCCTAATGCACACAAAGATTGCTTATGACCTGAGGGTGTATCATGATGTTGATCCAAGGTCATTTGGGCAAGTTTAAGGTCATTGAAAGAAAAAGTGTATGAATTGTGTCTGCTTTAAACTTTTCTTATAGAGAAACATTGAAAATTCCTACTGTACATAAATATTGCTTATGACCAAACATACTTAGGCAAAGGGGATACAAGTTTTTTTGTAAAATTTAGTGGTCCAACCTATTTTACATTAAGATATTTTTTGCAAAAAATAGGCATTTTTTTTAAATTCTTCTTCTCAAGCGCCATTTCGCCAGAATATCTTACACTCATGTGGAAACATTCTCAGGTAGGCTTTATTCAAGTTTGCTCAAATCCTGATTCCCCGGGGTAGGGTGGAGCTTCAATGAGGGATAAATAAATAGAGAAAAATCTTCTTAAACATCATTAGGCCAGAAAGGAAAATCATGACCCCTGGGGAAAGGGTGGGGTCTCTGTTGGGGTTAGTTTTTTACATATGAATATAATCTTCTTCTCAAAAACTAAAACAACAAAAAGGGCCTCAATGTTCAACAATGGAATATGTAAAGAACATTGGAAAATCTTTTTAAACAAGATCTGCTCTTTTTAATTATCAAATTTTGTATTTGATACAATAGAACTGAATTTATTAGATATGGTTATTGTTGCTCAGGTGAGTGGAGGGGCCCCTGAACCTCTTGTTTCTAATAGTTTTCGGTAAAATCCATATAATGCTGGCTGGTAGATACAATGTATTTTATATAGTCAGACAAGTGTATACAATATTGAGAAAACTAACCACAAAACACAACACGACTTAGCGCTTCTAAACACAGTTTCACACAAAATGCCATCGCGCTGCCACGACTTTGTTTTGAGTGCGATGGCGCGTTGTGCAAATCTTTATTCAAGCTACGATGTATTATTTGAGATTGTGTTAACATGAGTCATATCGCGTGCTGCGACATTACGACGGCGTGGTGATTTTTTCCCAACTCTATATTGACCATAGCGAATTGCCCTATCAGGACACAGTAGGGTATGACGGTGATATACAATATGATTGCTATCAAGGTAGCTCTGCAGCCCATACCTCGACGTTTGATAGTTTGATTTTCTGTTTTAAAATGTAATTGTGTACATGTTCGTGTTTTCCCTCCAGAATATAGCAATGAACAAAATAATGTCTCCAAATATACATCAAACTGCATGAAACAGCAAATAATATAATTAAAGGCACGTATTAGGAAACTTGTGAATAGAAAGATTGCCCTAATCAAGTGACTTCATAGAACAACACATGAAAACATTATCTTTTCATTAAATCTAAAATGCCAACACACTATTTTTTGAGCTTATAATGTGCAGATATTGTCCATCTGTCTATGACTAATAAAACGCAATTTGACACTATATAATAAAATAATCTTGGTTTCATTAATTGATATTGAAGTACAGATTTGTGTACTACGAGCACATACGCGGTAATACTAATAAATGATAATTATAAAGTAAAAGTTAAGGTACCATTTGTTTTAATGTTTTAAAGAAAAGAGAGCATAAATACCGAGTCCTTGATTATTCTTTTACTATTATAGAGTGTATACTTTGTAGAGATATGATATGAGACTTCAAACAAAACAATGATTCAGCGACTTTTTTTTTGTTTCAGGAAGTCTGTCTTTTTTACTGTCACAAGTTTGCTATTCAACACGTATGCGGCAAATAATATCTAAAGATCCGTGATAATTTAAATCAATTCTTCAACAATTAAGGTATGTACTTTGGATTAAATAAAGGACAATAAAGTTGTATTTATTGAAGGTTCCAACTAATTGATTATATTTAACCTTTTATATATTGTATAATCAACGCTAAAATATATAAATCGGTCATTTATGGAATTCCGTTCATTTTTATATCCATCTATCTATCTAAGTATCAACGCTAGGTTGTACATTTTTTTCTATTTTTGTCACATAAAACTGCAATACACGCAGTAGAGATATATAAGATTCAAATTACAGCCACTGACATAATCTTTGTAACAGATTACTCAAACTGCTACAAATAACACTATCTTTAAAGTATACTGAGATATATACTAATAGGAAGAAAAGTTCTGATAATAAGATAGTAAATATACTAGTACAAACACGGTTCTACATCGTTCTGTGTGTTGTTAATGTGGTAATTACTGACCATTGTAACAATCTGGATGTTGTTATAAGACAGTATTACCCAAAATGAAGGGTGTGAGTTAAATTCACTCATTGTATATGACAGTGTGTTTATTACAAACACCCGATTAATGTTTTTTACTAGTAATTGTAATTAGTCTGAGCATAAAATACCTACTTAGACACAATACCAGTATGCCTCTTCTAGTAGGTGATTTACAATCATCAGTCTACAATTAAAGAATTTAATGACCTTGACACTAAAAGAGAGCATTTGTACAAAGATGTACACAAAATAACAATACAGGTATGTACATATTCATCTTTTACATTCTAAAAGCCTGTGTTATAATTGATATTTAATGCTTAAAGAGTCATGATAGTTAATGCTAAAAGCATCATGTTTTTCTAACTAGAGCAATGAAAACATGCATGTTTGTGTAGTATTTTATAGCTTTTGAACATAGAAGACGCTTGTCACAGAAAAAAATTGACTCATTTTTAAACTAAACAAATGGGATTTTTAAAACAGATCTTTTGCAAACATCATATAAAGTACAACAGAGTGGTTTTTAAACTTTTTACCCTTTTCTAACAGGTATATTTAGAGCACATATTCTTAACTTAGGATATGAAATGTTTATGGTTAAGATTTAGTAACAGTTTTTACTTTGCCATAGCAAACATTGATGTTGTATGTTTCAATAAGCACTAAACGAATTGAAATAACTTTATAAAAACTCATAAGATATTTTGGACCTGAGGAGCAGACAGTCTTATAATCAAGCCTGGATACACTTGATAAAACAAAGTTATTATTATAAGGCATAATTGAAAATGTTCATATCACAAATTTCAGAAATCTGTAGGCTCATTCCATTAACTAGATCTTGATATTAACAGGGCATTATAAACTAATAGCCACCCGATTGTGAACAGCACTTTTAAAAACATTTTAAGAACTACACCACTCCGAAGTATAATAATGCATAATGAAGATGTTCAGGCGGTACCAGCACTCTTAATAACAAACCAGGTGCGCGCATAATCATCTTGAGCATTTCACAAAATTATCTCCCTATTTCATCATACTCATAAATCTGAAATAGTTTAAATTTTGAAATGAATCTGTACAGTTTGTATTATTAAAATTGTAAAAATTAAAATAGACATTGTTAAGGCAATGTATGGAACATAGGGTATGAAATATTTTTTTGCCAATGTTATACCAGTTTACCCATATTTACCCTGTAATTTGTATGTGTAGTGTAATAAAAGCTATATTAGGTAGCAAGGAACAATTTTAGATAAAATACCAATATTTTAAAAAATCGAAAAGTGCAGTACTTGAAGGCTTATGAGTGTGGTAAATTTAAGATTAGTCCCGGATCCATTGGTCCCGGCTCCTGTGGTCCCGGATCAGACGCTTACAGACCCGTTTTAAAGTCAACAAACGCACCTTGCTGAGAAACGAACAAAGTTAAGATAAACACGGTGAAATGTCGTCTTTAAATTGTCATTTTCAGGAAAGTATGGAGGAAACCAGCTGCAAATCTCGAAGTATTTTCCCTTTAATTTCTGACGAATAAATTATACCCAAACCGCATACAGTCTCTCTAAAACCGGTATGTAAAATATTGACCTCTTTTGTCAAACAATATTAAATTAAACATAAATATCGGGATAACGTTTTACAGGATTTCAAATTAAATGTCAAAAAATGTTCAATTTCCTATAGTCTGTCCCAAGATATTTATGCAGCACATTTGGGCGATTTTTAATAAAAATATACATACCTGTGAAAGAAGTGAAATTGGAATCGATGAAAAGGAAAATTTTCAAGATATCTTCATTGATACATTATCATTTTTCACTCGAAAAAATTCACATGAACAGAAACAGATTTCTTACGGAGATTTATAATGGGGAATGTTTACATCTTTTTTCCATTCGGAAGTCACTCGGAATACCCCTCGCAATTTTTCAACGTTATCATCCGGGCTTGCTGCAATACAAATCCAGGATATCTTGGGACAGAATATACAAATTTATTAGCAGAGGGAAAATATATCAAATTGAATATGACGTCATAATAGACCTAGCAGAAAAAAGACTCTTTGAAAACTGTTTCTAAAACTTAACATTAAATAAACATTTCATATCCTAAGTTAAGAATATTTGCTCTAAATATATCTGTTAGTAAAAGGTAATAAGTTTAAAAACCACTATTTTGTGCTTTATATAATTTTTGCAAAAGATTTGTCTTATAAATCCCATTTGTTTAGTTTAAAGATGAGTCAGTTTAAAATATAGTATAAAATACTACATAAACATGCATGTTTTCATTGCTGTATTTAGAAAACATGACTCTTTTGGCGTTGACTATAAATAAGAACACACCGTTTAGATACTAACCAAATTGAATAGACAGTTTTCATATCAAAAGGGTGGTAGTAACTTTTACGTATGGCAAAATGCTTTGAGATAAACATACAATGATTAATATATCGTTTTTTACACCGTGTTTCTGGGACAAGTGTCTCCCATGTTCCATCAAAAGATTATAAAATACTACATAAACATGTATGTCTTCATTGCTCTAGTTAGAAAAACTTGCTTTTAGCATTAAGTACCATGACTCTTTTAGCATTAAGTATCATGACTCTTTTAGCATTAACTACCATGACTCTTTTGGCATTAACATGACTTTTTTAGCATTAACTGTCATGACTTTTTTTAGCATTATTTATCATGACTCTTTTAGCATTAACTATCATGACTCTTTTAGCATTAACTGTCATGGCTTTTTAGCATTATCTATCATGACTCTTTTAGCATTAACTATCATGACTCTTTTAGCATTAATGTCATGACATTTTTAGCATTAACTGTCATGACTCTTTTAACATTAACTATCATGACTCTTTTAGCATTAACTATCATGACTCTTTTAGCATTAACTGTCATGACTCTTTTAGTATTAAGTTTTATAACTCTTTTAGCATTAAGTATCATAACTTTTTTAGCATTAACTGTCATGACTCTTTTAGCATTCACTTTCATTCTTATCTTTTTACCCGGTGTAGAAACATATACTGCTATCCAGTAGGTAATATATTGCATGTTTGAACCTCGGGTTGCTTTACCGACATGCTTACAACAGGTACAGGGGTTAAGTTCAAAATAAAGGGGTTAAGTTCGGTACCAAACAATGTAGAAACCATTGTACTACTTATACTTAAGAAATGGACGACTTACTTTTTCTCCTTTAATGATATATGATTAATGCAAATCAAATTGATAATTTACCTAGTTTGGGATACTGTGTAACGCGGTCAATAACTCTTTGGATATTGATATTTTTTTTAAATAGCAAATCCACTAACCAAAGAGAAAGACTAAATTTAGAACATCTATAATTTGTTTTTTTTTAATTTATTTAGAATTAAAAGAATGAATAATAACATTGTTGTTAAGAAAAATCAATCTGGAAAATAGAAATAGAGTGTTAATAACAATTTGTTGCTTTAGATTTTTCAAATTCTTCCCTCATTGGCAAATTATACGTTCTTTCTTTAATTTTTAAATGGGATCCAAAAGCTCTGATCTCGTAAGGGGAAAAAGGATACAAATTGATAGAAGTGAGATTAATTCACACTAAAAATGATGTTTTCCCCTATTTTTATGGTCGTCATGATAAATAAGATGACGTAAAACGTATTTGTGGAAATATTTTGTTTCCATTTCATGCTAAATTGCCAGAGTCTGAATAGCTTTGTGGACAAATAATACATTCAGCAAACTGTAAACAAGTTCTACGCTCTTTCATGTAAAATAATGAATGAAACCACACACGGTTGCAGGCAGTGTAAGCTTTTTTATATTCTTTTCAGTGCGATATGTTGAAAATATTTTGATGCACTTAATATGGTGATGAAAATTAATTTGAAACGAAATTTCTCTTTTTTTTCCGTTCAAACTACACACATAAATTGTTTGATACACAAAGCTATTGTGCGTCTCAATCTAATTAAAATTAGAACTTCCATCTGCTCCCCGGTGCGGATGGAAGTTCTAATTTTATTAGATTGTTGTGCGTCTGTAATTTTATTGCTATTTTCTGTTTATTTGTTTGCTGCGTTTTTGGTTGATAAATATTAAAACTGATTTCCACATCTAAAGATGCCTTAAAAACCATTGATATGGATACACAACAGATAAAGATCGATTTGGTTCGGTTTTCAAAAGAGTACACCAATAATATGATCGATAGAATTTTCCAATGGACTGTTCATTTGCTTCCAGTGGTGCAAGTCTAAAATTTTCAGTATTTACCCATCTGGTACAACAGTTTACATTGTACATGTAAAATAACTATTTTTTCATGTTGACAATGTATAATTTTTTAATTTGCGGAAAATTTATGTAATTCATATCTCAATATTGCGTTGGTTTATGGGAGTTGATTTTAAATCAACTCTCCTATGCAGTTACTCTGGCGAACCGGAAGTGAAACAGTGTTTGGACCTAGGCACAAATCATCATCTCTTACAAGACTTAGTTCTTGAAAATAATTGATAAATTCCATGTTATGTATCCTGAAACATTGCTTTATCAAGGAAACTTATTTATAAATACCTTGAAAATAGTGAAATTTTAAATGATACGAACAATTTAGATATTTTTGCAGTCGTATGTATTCCTACGCCAGAGTTCAATTCAATATAGTCTCGTTCAACCCGACGCTCGGCTGTGTCCATAAATCTCCGACAAGCAGAGAGTCTCTCTTGCTTAATTGTCGTAGATTAGCGACGACAGCCGAGCGTCTGATTGAACGAGATTCGAGTTCGATATTTCTTGGATCCATACAATTTTCGAGAAATATTTCGATTACTGATACATAGTTTGATGGAATTAATTCTATCTTTAAATATCACACAACATGATTCATATGGAGTTTTCTCGAAATTCTTGTCGGAAAAAGCTGAGAATTCATATATGAAAATGTGCGTAATTCAAATAAAGATTAGAAACAGTTACTACTTGCCATGCAAAATAACTTATTGTTGATTTTAAAATAAATAATAATCGATAAAATCAACTCACGTCAGTCCTTCAGTACTTTGATTTTTTTTTTTAATTTGACGACTTGTTGTCTATCAGTAAAGTTCAGTTGACTGAAGTGAAATCCAATATTCTGCAAGTCATACATGTTAGACCGGCTAGGTTTTTATTCTTTCTTTGTAAAACGTCTTTGTACATGCGTTTAAAGATCAAATATGGTATTTTAAAACGGACTTTATATTTCAGATATGATAAGGTATTCCCTTTAATTCTTACAGTGTCTCATTGTACTTTAACATTGTCTCTTAATGCAGTTTGCTCCAAATCTCAACTTTTTAGCTTTGCAGACTGAATTGTCTACTTTGTTTTAACATGGTACATGTAAATACAGTGTATGTGAATAAACGCGTAGCTGAGAACGGTTTTCCATGCTTGTCATGTAAGTGAGAAAAACACAACGATGGAATTTCAATGGAAATATTTCTATTAAAGAGAACAGTATTTGGCAGAGCATTTGTAGGCAATGTACAATATAACATTTCAATAAAAATTTCTTAGATGTTTAAGCCAATCCGATTTTGTAGAACAGTAATATGTTTTAGACATAAAAAAAAATAACGGTTTAAGTAAAGGTATATGTTAACCAACTGTTTCGTGGTGGATTTTTTTTTAATATTACCTTACTTGTTATTTACGCACAACAACTTACCTTGGTGGTAGGTTTAGCACTCTTTGTTTTTCAAAAAAAATGGTGTTATTGAATTACAAGGATTTTTACGCTTTTAGATTTCCATTCCCTCTAATGCGCATCTTTGGGAAACTGACAAGTATAAGGTTTTATACTTTATAAAATTGCTGTGGAATTGCTGACCAAAAAATGTTAAAACTTCAGTATCATATTTTAAAATCTCACCCTAATGGATATAGAAATTCATTCTTATTTTCAATCATGCTTATAATCGCAAAACTGCTCAGAAAAGACAAATTCATTTCCGTTAAAATAGAATAACATCCAAAAATATTTTTTTTTTCAATCTTACTTACACATATTTTCTTCCTAAAATGTCCAAACGATGACGTTTAATTAGTTGTTCATCGCACAATACATGAAATCAAAAATAAATATCATAATTATACTTGTCGAAAACACATTTACAAATTCTTTCAACTTGTCTGAACTGTTAGATATATTTGTACTAGATAGAAACTTAATTGTATATTTGTTTTCATTTCGTAGTATTTTTCAACATATTCTTTTTAGAGATTGAAATAGTCATTCAGTCACGATAAAAAAGCGCTTCATTATGTTTTGTAATATGAATTGCCAATGTATATAACTATATGTTTAAATTACTTCAGTTGTTGGGTTCAGATCACGTATCTACATTGGTTGGTCTTGCTAAATATATCAAATGTGTTTTATTAATGCGTAATAATGAATTGCCAAATTGCATGAAACTCATTCAATGTATTTTAGAAAATATATTCTCTTGTATGTTAACATATGTAATGCATTTATACTATGTCTCTAGTTATGTTTAATAATTGTTGGCTAAAAACTGTATATTCAAATCAGTGTATGAGATATGCAAATTTACATTTAATATACTATATGTAATGTGTGGAACTGTGAGAACTGTGGAACTGTGGAACACTTGATCAGGGGTTTCACCCCCCCCCCCCCCATTTTTGACTCTAAAGAGTCTAATGTTTATATTATATTATAATATGTGAATTATTGTAAACTGATGGGCTGTATTGCCCAAAGTTGTATTTCTAAATAAATAATAATATTATTTTTATATACATTTAATATTTTTAATGTTATGCTGCGATGGTTAAATTTTGCTTTTTCTAATCCCTATATCTAGTTGTCTTCATATCATGATTAGACACATAATCAATTTTAGATTTATCTAGCAGCGCTTCATCACTTCAGTTTTGTTTCATTTGAATCTATTGATATTGACTTTGATGAAAATCAATATGAAAAATTAAACAAAAATATATGGTAAAATTAATAGCAGAGGGATATTACACCTTAAAACCGACAATTATCTTAAGATCTAAAGTTATGATAGCTGTTTTACAAAACTCCTATATCTGACTTTCGTCATAAGGAGGCTGTATGATTATCAAATTACCCATCAGATCTACCTAGAATTTTAAGAAATGGTATGTTTAGCAATAAACTGTTATATAATTAAGAAAAAAATCCCTAAAACTTTCCATTTAAGTTTGGGATTTTCCTGTATTTTTAAATTGTGCCCATGACATTCATACAAATGGCATTTGAATTTGTTTATTCAAAATTATTCAACACAATGATAAACGCGTGTACATTGAGATTGCATCGTTTTATTTCGATTAAATATACGTATAATTAAACAAATTCGTCAACGAAAAAATATCAAAGTATACATTTTCTCTCCATCACAAATGAAGCTAGTAAGTTCCAACAAACGAACTTAAAAGATCATTATGACACATACGTATACATGTGTGTACATTGATACATGTGCAAATGTGTAACAATCATACATTCCCTGCAGTGAGATGTATTATTGGGGAAATCGACCTTAGTAAAAAGAACACCAGCAGCAAATGCCGTGATTGAAGCACCATGAGATAGACATTATAAATTACTCGTATAACACATTAGTTTTCGGGATTGTGTCTTCTCCTACTGATTCTCACTTTCTCTAAATCTAATCCAACATGGTACGTATGCATCGGTTTGTCAAGTCTTGTGAACTCATCCTGACCTTTATAGTCCACTATTGTTTATTTTCGAGTGACTGTTCTAAGTTCATTACACTACTTTTCATGCTGGTTAATGACTCTGATATGGCATTGAAGAAGGTGTTTGCCTGAAAGAGGAAACAAAAGAAACGCATGAACATAACAGTGTTATCGTGATCATAAGCAAGAATCTATTTGCCTGTCTCGCAAGTGCTTACCGTTAGCCAACTCGCTGCATTTTTCTCGTCTCATGAATAATACGTGCCCTATTCCGTTAAGCTACTTCACATTTTTGTGAAGAAGATCGCATCAATCGCTTTAACGCTTATAAATGCAACTATTAACAATTGTTTTGATAAAATGATCTTCAAGTTCATACTTTATAATAACTAAAGAGTTTGGTGGATTGAAAACAATTAAATTTTAATAATAAGGGAAAAGGTTCAATGAGTTGGTCCAAAGTCAGCGAGCAATGCGAGATTGGATGTAGGCTCCTGGTAATGAGACTTTCAAAAGGCATTTTACAAATAAAGACGCAGTAAGAAAACCATGACTCCCCACTAGAGAAACATATCGTAACTTTCATAGGATATTTCATAGAAAGAGTCAAAAAACAAAGATATACCCATTGATGAAACATGCAAGAGACCAAATCTTCGTCCTCGCCGTTGGGGCAGTCCATTCTTTTATCACAGAGGTATTCCTCTCTGATACAGAAAAATTCCCCTCTAGCATTAGGAGAAGGGCATGCGATCAAGTCTGCGGACGAGCTGTCTCCACATTCTACAAAAATATTGAACTGTATGTAAAATATAAACTCATAAATTACACCGTTGTATTTACAGTACTAGAGAAACCGAAAACGTGCATGTCTAACTGAATGTAAAATATTTAAGCATTGAATGCTTATTTTTGAATGTCGTCGGTCATGTAACACACCAAGCGGTGCAGACAAATTGAATACTGCGCGTTAGCGCTCGGCTTCGCCTCGCCTTCTATGGACTTTACCGACCCCACAAATTTCTGTAAACAGTCAGTAACAAACCTAATAAGTGTTTTGTTTTGTCGAGGACCTAAAGTTTGATATGTAAACAAACGTTTGTGTAAAAAAATCAGTTCAAATAACGTTACGTCCGCCATGTTGCCGTATAAATTTTGACGATCGCCGTTTAAAGAAATTTGTAAGGCAATTATGTGACGCGTTTCATCCAATGACGTCGCGACATTCTAGTCCAAGGCAAAACAAAGGAAATTGAACGTCGCATATTTCCAAAGCAACCATAAGGGGAAATACACACTGAATGTAAATATAAAGTCATGAATTATGCAATTGCATTTACAACACTAAAGAAACCAAAACTGTATGTTAAAAATTATGTAAAGTATAAACTCATGTATTATACCCTTGCATTAACAATACTAGAGAAACCAAGAACAATTTGGTCATTTGTTCTTCGCTCACGCTTTGTGGAATATTTCAAGCATTCAATTGGTGAACTTAAATATATTTTAAAAGATTCTGGGATGGGCAACGATAATCGGTCAATCTTATTTTGTTTTAAATTCAAATACAAGAAAACTGGTCAAGGACAAATAACAGACTTGTAATTATCGGAAGAAACTGATCAATGCCATTGCCTTATTTATGACGATGAAAACTGATATGTATGTTGTTTTTTATTGCAATCATTAAACCAGTCGTATTTTTAAAGGCCTTTGCATTGGAAGCACATACAGGCTATCTAAAACAGATAGACATCGGACTAGGTGTTCACTATCTAAGCAACCGGTCTGATTTAATGACAATGAATATTGGTTTTTTCTCTTTTGAGATGAATTGGTCTGGAAGAAATCAAATGTATATTCTCTTTTGTATTTATAATTTGCTACCCTATGAAATAACAATTGAAGGCGAATATTTTATTACTTTAAAGTAAATCACGTGGTTTTTCAAAGTCAGAAGGCCAAATCTGTCTTTCAACGATTAAAATTAGACATGTAATCATTTTACGTTTTAAGAATAGTTAATTCAGGAAAAAATGTTTTATAATGAATAAAAGGCCACAGCTAAGTCCTTTCAGATTATATATGTAGGACTCCAAAGTGTGATGGGACTCTAAAGTCCGATGGTAACGCCAAACCCCGATGGTTTGACGCGCCAAAGTCCGATGGTCCGCGCGCAGTCGCCGAAGTCCGACGGTGTGATACGCCAAAGCCGGATGGTTTTAAATAATATTAGACTTGTAGCACAAATATTGTTACCTTTATTCATCATTCGTAATAGCGGACGCAAAAATAAATTGAATGGAGAATAAGTAAGAGATAAATGATATTAAGTATTTTATCAACAGTCCAACCTGGTTTGTTTGCTTAGATTTGATCATCATTGACTTATTAATTCATTCATTACATATTGCTATCTCAGTACTCTACTGTAAACATCTTCCCCTCACTATCATTCTAAATATTTTCACCTCTACTGAGTTTAGTTCCTTTCTCCATTTTCCCATTTTTGAATACATAGCAGCGACGTCACAATGACGTCACCATGACGTGACGTAACAAACGTTTTCCGACAACATCGGACTTTGGCGTAGCAGGCCATCGGATTTTAGCGCAGATCATCGGGATTTCGCGTTACCACTGGACTTTGGCGTGACCACCGGAGTCTTATATATTTATTCCTGTGAATTTTTCTTCATACGAAAAATCCTAAGCGTCAGTTGTTTTATCCTACTTTGATTCCCTAAAAGAACTTTAGAAATAGCACTTCGCATGCCAATTTTAACATTCTGTCTCTTTCTAACCAAAAGACTTTCATTCAAAACCCTGTCTTTTTTTTTTGGCAATTGGGACCCAATTTTGGATATGGGTATTATCTGACATCTACACGTATTGAGGGGCTTAGAAAGTAAAACGTCACGGTTCAAGTTGAAAAACAAACTTATATTTAGCCTTTCGTAAGTCAAGAATATTGTCTTTGTGTCATGAATTTATTAATGAATTTCATTATTTTCTGACATGGTTCTGACATGATGATGGTTGACAATATTTCATTTATTACGTAATGATAATTATATGATAATAATGCTATGTTAATTGTTGACGTATTTTTTCGTTTTCTTTAATCATATAGTACATATCTGACTAGTATAACATCTTTGAAGAAGTCTTAAAGAAATTGTGGTTATTTTTTGTGTACTCTGAATCTCGTACCATGAATTAACTGACACCTTGATATTAGCATGCTCTATCGACGAATCAAGTGCCTTGTATCAATGCCATAGGAAACGGAAGTAAAGAAGGCTAAATGTGTACTTATCAATTTGCCATTATGCGATATTTCAGAGAAATTTTCCGTAGCACTAAGGCGAACTGTTAATCCCATATTAAAGCTTAAAAGGCAACAGGCGAACTATCGGATATGTAATATATCACATTATAAATTAAATACCAATTTTAGAATATCTTTAATCCTGATGATTATTTTAGTGTTTCTGTAAAACAGTTTCCGATTCTAATGGTGCAAATAATCTTGACGTATTCTCTCTGTTAATCAATACTACTTTATTCTCTGACTGGACGAATAGGTGTTCGATTTGCTGTGATTGAATCAAAATTATTACAGAGCGGAGATGAAGGGGACTTAATCCGTGATTTTAAAGGCTCAAACATTAGTAACATCCAAGTTCTGTAGGTAAAGGGTTTGTATTACAAAAGCAGATTTGTTCAGATGATGCTACCGTTACGGTGAAATATCATAAATTGATATCCATGAACGCAATATTTTGTTTAATTCTAAATTTTGCAATAATTAAAAAGGTTTCGATATCAAGATAGTTTATAAGTGTTCTTCTTACTCGCGATATTAGAGGTATCAAGTGACACATTTTAAAATTTTACTTAATTTTCGAGCGTACATCAACCACTTATTTATACGCCATCAGAGAATATTGATATTTTGGTGAGTTAGTATGAAAAAGCAGTTTTAAAAGGTTAAACTCGACATTCAATTTAATGGTTAAAAAGCCGGTGAAAACATTTTATTGATGCGTTGATAATCTTTTCGCTTGTCTGTGTCTGTAATAACTTTAATATTTACAAACTATGAAATGTCATCGATTTTTGATGTTTGGCGAAGTTCATTAAAACAACAAGCCTACTCCCCCTCAAAATAAGCAAGGTCGAAATGAGGGATTCAACTCACGTGTCAGTCAAATAGTAAATTCCATTAAGGTACCTCGCTCTGTGTGAGATTAGATTTCGTCCTACGAGATAAGGAGTCTACAGTCATTTTCAAGAATGATTTTTGAAGTAGTAGTTTATTGGCCTATACATTACATACATTGCCATAGCATAAATTTAACAGTAATTTACAATAATTGTGGATACAGGTGGAAGACATTTTTGAAGAACAGTTAAATAATCAAGATCACTTGTGCTTGTATGGTATCGCTCGGAATAATTACCTAATTAGTGAGATTGGTGTAAAATGAAAGTACACGCGAACTTAAACTTTTCTGATTGATTCAGTGTCTTTTGTCTGACCACCAAACCACAAATACTCAACACAGCAGGAAAAAAAACTATAATTATAATAAAAAATCAGAGCTGGTATTTTGATCGAATTAATTTCTAAAGGCACAATACCATTAGTTGCATAATTATCCGTACCCTTACAACAGATCTGTCATTGAAAGACAATTGAAAGTAAGGTTGAACAAAAGAACAGAACCCTAGAATTTAGATCAATGAAATATGCCTTTGATAGAATGAATTACCTTAGGACTAATCAGCAAATTAATTTATCGTTTTTAATTTACTGATAATGAGTCTGTTACTAACACATCATCGACCTATATATGCGCCATTAAAAGGCCTCATCACAAAACGTTACATCATTGCCTTGACTTTTCAATTCGAGATTTGGAGATTAGTTTTCAAATGAAATATTTGTAAAACAGAATACACCAAACCATTAACTTTATTTCAAAAACCACAAGTGAGACTGTAGTATATTTATTTCAGGTCCTGAATTTCAGCAAATCAAAATAAATATAATGTTACCGAGTCCAAGTAATTGCTTTTTATCCAAATTTCAACTTCTAGATTTTCAATAAAACCCTAAATTATTTAATTCCAGTGGCAATGAACAGGTATATTCAGAGAACCAAACTGAGCCTAAATACATATCAAAACTAGCGCAACATTAGTAAGGTATTTAAAAATCCCAATATTTCGTCAAAGTGACAAAAAGGTGTGTCCTCGTGAAACCAGTATGAATGCGTAGAAAATGCTTGAAAAGATGTCCATAAGTATTTCAGTACAAAAAAGAATTATTCTTTGTTTTTTGATGACAAAATTACAAAGAGTTTTCTCTCTGTTTTTGGTTGTTGTGCAAAGCAAAGGTAACGACAAATGTATGCCACGATTTAAAACATCACTCGGTTTCCCCTTTTTCGTTTACGACTTTTAAACACCCTTCTCCTCATGCACCAATATCAATTGATAATTATTCTCCGCATCTAATTTTTTTTATACATTTTATAATTTTGTAATTACTAATGTGGTCGTCTAACTGCCTTGAAGACATCAAAGCCAAAATCTGAGGCTAATTTCCACCAATGTATGTAATCATATAATTGAACTATCTTGTTTGTTCTAATGTTAATCGATGCCTTGAACTTTTAGGGTATGGACAACTGCGATGTAATGGCCTGGATAAGTCGGTTTGCTTGCAACAGGGGCTTGCAAGTTGCACAATAACAAAAAATAAATTTGATGAATATCGACATTTACAACCCACCTGTCCCACTGATGTCCCATCGCTAGCATTATATGGCACGAAAAAATCGTAAAATTTATTATAATGACTGACTCTCTTTCTCTCTCTCTCTCTCTCTCTCTCTCTCTCTCTCTCTCTCTCTCTCTCTCTCTCAGTAGTACGTAGTCGTTCAATCAATATTAAACGGAAAAAGACATGTGTTTATGACATTCAGTTTTGCTTGTGAAATGTTATTGAGTAAATTGCTGCATTGTTTTTAAATATCAATTCAAACGTTTATTTGATATGATCATGAAATAAATCAATTGCCGAGTGCCCTTTCTAAACGATTCTATTGCAAGATTAATACTTCCAGATTCAAACTAATTATTCTGCATTTAAAGTGTAAAATGTACCCCCGTAACAACTTGATTTGTTGCTTATTTTATGAAGCTGTGGTAAGTACTATTGGAAATAAGACATTTTCAAATATCTGATTTGATTTTTCCAAACATGGTTAAAAGATATGAATGAGCTTTATTGAAGCAAAATAATACTATGTAAAATAAAGAAAAAAACTTAAACTTACGTATCACTGGTACATGTTTTCCAGATGAAGCTCTCCCATTAATACTTCCATTGTAGTTATTGGGTGAATATGTATTATGTTTGTTTTTTAAACTAAGAAGTGCCACATCTGGATACAGTTTTGAGAGTTTTCGCAGAAGTCTCAGACGCCATGTATTTTTCTTGCTTTTAAATCTGGCTCTGTTCTTTGCACAAGTCGAAGACAGAAAAACCAGAAGAAAATATGTTGTAAATATGAATCTAAATACACGCATCACAAATGTTTACCAAGCCAATTTTTTGTTTCAAAAATATCCTATCTTCAGTGTAAAAGAACCTTTAGACCACACGGTTTTTCACGTTTGTATTAAAATAAAATAAAGATTAATTTGTTCTCAGTCCTTTTTCAACACACATACTGTTACTTTCATAGAACAAATATATATATACAGAAAATTACTCCCACATTGTATAAATTCAATAAAGTCTCGCTGGCGAAAGTCAATATATACCTACGATAACACCTTTAAATAAGGCAGAAGGCTTGATTTTTTTTTTCACTAGAGTTTATCGTTTAAATGACGTTTTGCTGGCATCCACGTGTTAGATTTTTGTCCTGCCCATTTTTTTTTATTAGCGGTATATCCTTTTTTTCAATTATTGATTCTTTACATCCCTGACTGAATATTACTTTAATTCTCCTCTGTACGTTAAGTATCTCTCCAAACTGCGACAGACTTGCATTTTTGCTCTACAATGGCCATTATTCACTTCCGGATACAGATTAAAATTCTGATAACATATGCTGTTTTTATGCATCGTTTTGAGGTTTATTGATACAATCGCTCGCAGTGTTTTCATAGTCGGTATTAGAGGGATGATGGTGATAATGAAAATAAATAGGTTTCACATTTGACTTTTTTCTGCTTTGGTACACTGGCATTTTATTGATGCCCACCCTGTTTTTATACTCATTGTTTCTGAGAAATGTCAGATCCGGGTTGATGAAATTAAGATTCTAAAATCCGTCATTATTTAATGGAGTTGACGACTTTGGCCGATATGGATATTTCGTCACAATGAGTTTACGTCACTTTGGAATCCTAGTACGTGACATTTTTCTTATTTTGCTAGTTAAAGTATATATGTTATATAATATCATTTCCCGACACGAATTTAACAGGATTAAACAAACTATATAATCTAAAACACAAGTATAAAATTCACACATTCGATTTCATGGGGAAAAACCACTTGAATTGAGGATTTGGGATAATTATTATTTTTTTTACTCCAATGCGTTTTCCAAAAGCTAGAACACGCCTCTCTCATATTTCAGGTTTTATTACCGATAACCCGATATGTACCGATATTCCTGATCCTCCCACTCCAGAGAATTGTCTTCGGAAACTTGGAATGATCGACGAACTACGAAAATTCACGACATGCAATGATATAATGGATGATATGATTGATTGATATCTTAAATGCATTGATATGATTCATATCTCAAATGCATTGATGAATGATTTTTTTTATTTATTTTTTCTCAGTTGTTTTCTGGGTTTTGAACAGAATTAAGAAAATGATATTTGTGAATGAATAACCGAATTCTTAAGTTTCATTTTAATAAAAAGAGCTTTAAATCATATCAGGGTTTGTTTTTTTTTCATTTACACACGTATATACATGTATCTTAAAAACACCTCGATATATCTGACATATAAATTTCTATAAAAGTATTTTATATAAATTTTGTTTTATATATTGAAAACATAAAAACAATTAATTACACTTTATTAAAATATCTCATTTGGTTTTCTTTTTATAATATCAAAAAGAGATATTTTAAAGAACATTCAACACAATGAGTTTTTACAGGGTAAATAGACCTTACATGTAAAAAATAAATCCTATTTAAAATATTTTCATAAAACTTGCTTAGTTTCAGTTTTTGTCACTGCTTTATTATCTACTGTACAAAATGGAAGACGGATAATTATATACTATTCCAATGCATGTGTTTGACAACAGCGGGCAATTCAACTGGCACTAGAATTGAAAAAAAAAAACAACTTTACATTTCCAAATGATTTTGAGCAAGATTCCACTACGATGTAATAATGTAATAATTTCTCGATTGACCGATATTTGACATAACGCGTGAATATCAATGTTCATATTATAGTGTATTGTACTGATACTTCAGTTTAAGCTACTAAGGATACATATAATTATGTCAATTTATATTATGTTGTGTGCATTATTTTTTCTATGTCCACTCACATACTGCACATTACAAATTGGTGTATATATATGTACTATACTTTGTATTCTGATGAGCTGTACATCTCAAGGACAATAAATTGAATTGAATGTGATGGGTTTTTTTTTTTATTAAGATAGCTGTAACACTTTAGATTAAATAAACAATCGACCGAATATATAATCAGTTGTGGATACGGGAGAGTTTCGACATTCGGGAGTTTACACATGATGAAAAATGCCTAAAACAGGAAGGTTTTCAATTATACAATAATCTAAAAACAATCTAAAAACAAGAAATATCTTCAGGGATTATACACATGATGAAAAATGCCTAAAAACAGGAAGGTTTTCAATTATACAATAATCAAATACAAGAAATATCTTCAGAGATTTTTCTAGAATCATGATTATTTATGGTTTTTATCTACTGGAATATTAAATGTGAATTAGAAAAGAAGATTATTGAAAACTTACATGGATAATTTAGTATATTTGTTTAAAATACTAATGTGACATCATTACTTTGTTCTTGTAGTCTTAAAATGTACATATGTACGTTTGGTAGCCCAGTGTCAGTGGGTTGAGCAACAGTCTGATCTTGCTTTTGATATCACACTGTTGCAGTACTGATATTCTTCAAACTCGGACTGCATGTTTCAGATGAATCAACATTCAACTTAAAAAGGCGGTATTTTAAGTGCGACAACATTGTTCTGTGTGAAAAAATATCAGTTTTTATGGATTCAAACTATCTGATATTTTCAGCATATTATCTGTATAGATCTAATAGAAATACAACATGTCTAGGTGATGTCTGTGACAAAAAGGGAAGATGAGGAGGTGTGAACAATTTTAACTCTCATAATTGCCCATTGTTTAGGCTGTGTGTAACGATTTATGGCATACATTCCGATTTTTGCTCTCACTTTTTTCTTTCAATTGAATTTGCTTCGTGGCAGTGCCGCCAAAGCCAGGAATAATTTCATTACTGGGCCTATCAGTGTATACCATTTAGGTTTCGCTATCTCTTGTCGCCTTCTAACTGTGAATCATAAGCATTGACCAAATCCATTGATTTTTAAAGTAAAGCTCTATTGACTCAGTATTAAAGCAACAGTGTTATTACTCTAGACACAGAGCATTCGTCGAGTTATCTCGGATTATCAAATATTTGAAAAGCCATTGCTACATTTAATTTACTGAAATGAGACACATACTAAAAATGGCATATTGCATTTCCATCCTCGTCCATATATTATTCACGAGTTTTCGATTCTTTGTATTCAGTTCTGTTCCGACAATATTCTCACCTCTTTCGATCTGAGTCAAAGGTAATTATACATTAACGTTGTTATTCTGCAATTGGAAGTCGGAAGTCATTCTTTAGATTCATAATCCTCACATCAGCATTTTGAGCGTTTTACAAGCGTTTTATTACGGTATTTGAATATTAACAAATAAAATAATGTGCATGCATGGAAGAACACTATTTCCTTAGGTATAGGTACCTGCAAAGCTGCATTTTGTTCTGCCTGAAAATTTGAGATATACATACCGCCGAGCAACATATCTATAAATTTCTTGACACAAACTGTCAACATTTTTTACTCTCTAAATCATCCTGAAAGTTTTCCTTGCTGGAGTCTCTTAATTTGTCTAATAAAAATATATTTTTATTGCCGTAATTAAGGTGTCGCCATTCTTACCGTTTGTAAACACATAAACGATTTCCCTTTACTTGTACACGTAGTTCACTGTCTGATGTTTACGATAACTTTTTGGTTCGGAAGTGTAAAGAGGTTTAGCGCACTTAGTATACGATTTCGCCTACATTTAGCGCTGTTGCAAACATGAAACTTTTTCAATATTATACAATATTATACAATATTTACTTAAAATATATTAAAAGGCAAATCACTCAATTGCCATGTTAAAAGAGTCTTAATTATCTTACACGACATTATCAAAATCTTCCGGTTTTGTTAAGGATATATAGGAAAATAGTTAATGCGCAATCAAAAGTTGGATATTTGAATATTTCAACCACTTCAGACCAAAGAAATCCGATTAAAATGATGTTCTACAGGTATTGTGGTGCACGTTTGCATTGGAATAATTTTGGTTTAATGTGGTTTTCGTACTGAAAATCAGACATTGTCAAATATTTCAATTAGTGACTTTTCTAATACAATTATGTATAAAGCCACATATATTGAAAAGACACCCTGTGAGAGTGTTACATGCGTGGCCTAGTGGTAACGGGTAGGTGTTTTTGATTTTGCAGTCGCTGGATCGATTCCACCAAGTAGTTGATTTTTTTTCCTTTTCACTTTAATCATGAATAGAATAGGTAGTTCAAATTACATGTATCTAATCTGCTGGATCTTTTTCTTCAAATTCACTTGTTCAATTCAAGTTGTGAGCACATCAATATAAACATTCTCTTCAATAACACTATACTCTATTTACACTTACATTAATTGCATTTTGATGGAAGTAATCACGGTTTGGAATATCAACTGTCTGTATACACAGAGTTCTATATAATTATTCATTCCTTGACGCAGGTTTCCTGAATTTATGACAATCAGTGGTTACAAACACCAATATGAAATCAGTATCAGGGATCTTTATTAACAAGTTTCTTTCATGTGAAAATATTGTTTTAAGCATTATACAAAAGTAAATGCTAAATTTCTATACAGGAATGCATCCTGTCTTAGTACACAGTCCAGAAAGATCCTATGTTCTGCTTTGATACAATGTTACTTTGACTATACTTTTTCTTCTTGGTATTGTGGAATAAACAAATAACTTAAGCATAGATTGCAAGTTACCCAGAACAAAGTAGTAAGATTCATTTCAAGGTATCCGATCCATATTAGGACCTAAATTTTGAACCTTGAATATCCATCATGTATTAAATACTCTGATGTTAATTTAAAGCATTTTAGAGTAGAAACAGTTTTACCGAGAGAAATTTTCAAAAAAATTATTAAATAAACAGTAATTGATTAATGAAGATTGCATTGAGGTCTATGGGGACAAGCACATTTTTTAAAATAAAAAAGTAAATACTGAGAATATCAATAAATGCTTTGGTAGAAAGGTGTTTTATCATTAGGAATGCAAAAACTATTGAAAATAAATTTTATACCGTATAGATTTTTTTAGAATTTATTTTTATAGAATAAAAGCAAAGGGGACAACTCTTCAGAAAAAGGAAAAGGTCATTTATTAGGACACATTCCGCTCATACATATTGATACTTAAACATGAAAATTATGTCCAAGTATACCGAGTATTTAGCCCATGCATATCTGTTATGCATCCCGATTCATTGAATCTGGAGCTATTATGGATCGGATAAGTCTGGGTCCCAGAGACAGTATCTCTAGTAGCATTCTAAATTATTTAGATATGTTAAGAGTTGAGAATAGAGTTGTTTAATTAAGACTCAACCATGTTTTTAATATATATCATGGCAATGCACCAACATATCTTAATGATCATTTTGTATTGAATAACAATATTACAAGAAGTGCAACCAATAAGAATTTTATTATACCTAAGATAAAAGGTAAAGAGTCTTCATATTTTTTCTACAATGCTATCAAAGATTGGAATGCATTGCCTTTGGAGGTCAAGGACATTAATTCTAAATAAAAATAGATAGCTGTAAAATCTTTCTTGTCTACAAATGCAAGAGATACTACATGTATATGACACTTGTCCAATTCCATTTTTATCTTAATTATTGTTATTACTTTTAAGTTATAAATGAATAAGTAAGGAAACATGTCATTTTTCAAAGCATTATGCTACATGTATATTTCTTTTTAGTAGTACCCTTCCTTCCCAAATTCGATTGTGTAAATTTGTAGTGTACTTTTTTGTTATCAATTTAATTGTTATATAAGGACCCCATCGGAAATAAGCTTTTTAACAACGCTTTTATGGGCTATACTTAGGTAATAATAATTACTAATATGTCATGTAATTTATATCATAATAATTGAACAAATTGGTCCTTATGAAGTTGCATAGTGCTGAGAAAATGTCTGTTTTTCTCTCTGTTATATTTTATATGTGTAATCATGGCATTCTGTGATATATTTACCTGAATAGAATAAAATTGAAAAAAAAATACCTAGGTTTGCGACTCGTACATGTACCTGTATCTATTTTTAGTAACAAGTGTTGTTCATTCAAACAAGGGTGCAGGCGAAAAAATGGGAGAATGCACTATACCTCTTTTCGATCTGTTTGCCCAATTGAATTTTCCTTGTCGTCGCAGTTCAGCAGCAAGATAAAAACATCTGTATGGCGTTGGTTGTTTACAGTTAAACTCTTCCCACGAATTCTGCAAAAATTAATTCTTTGTTAGTAATATATCATGGTTGTTAAATATTGAATTCTTTCTGTCATGTGAATATTGACTTGGTTAAAAAAAACCAGTATAAGGAATTTTAAAAACAGTTTATAAATCAAAATTTCAAGACTTCAAACAATTTCACAAGTGATTTATTATTTCTAGGATAATGATTAGATACAATCAACTTAACATTAACAAACACTACAAAACGATCTTGTAAAAAGTACGAATAAATGTAACCTTGTTTTTTCTTTTTGTTTTTTTTTTCTTTTTCCAGATATGCCAGCTTAGACGATGCAATTACTACACGTAAATCGGTCACACCAAATGTTTAACAAAATGTTCCAATATATTCTTCATACAAGTACTTTTCAAAGCTTTTAACCGATCTCTGATTTGGTATATTCATTATTGATACGTTTTATCCGAACGACTCATCAAAAAGTCAGTTTGTACAGTGAAAGTCTATTAATCCGTCACAGGTTTTATTTCATATGATACTTTTCCCGACATTTGACGTTTGGTATCTTTGTAAATAGCGAACACCTGCTGTTGCATTTTCATTAAAAAATGATATGTCAAATGGCAGTAAAAAGAATCCCATCATAGTTCGGTGGAGTCCATTACCAATTTGCATGGTTAATTAATGAATATTGTAACATTTGTATTGTAGATTAAGTTTTAAAAAAATATTTACTCGTAAACGCCCTGTACCATTATCGTCATTGTGATAAAGAGGACGGATAGCTGCATCAAGATGTCGGAATTTCACCACAAATCTAAAAATGTTGTTTTGCATATAATGATAGATTTATCATATCGATATATAGTATTTAAAAAAAGACACCCATATTTTAAGCATGTTTTGAAAAATTTAGTTCAGAAAACGTTGCACTGTGCTAATGTGGGTTAGACCACGGAGGATGAGAGACTGTTCAACAGATAGTCAGGGCCAACCACGAAGGTTAGTCATTCCACAAAGCCCAGCGTTCATTCATGTAGAGCTGGTGATTTTAGATCACATATCTCACCTAATTATCTGTCTCCGAGAGGAAACGCTTCCCTCCTACAGCCTCAGAAAACACGCGGAAATGATCGCAACGACTCCAAGTCACCTTGACCCCGACAATAGAGACTTTTATGTAATATTTCTCTTGCTTGGTTATTTTTTTTTCATTTTGAACAGTAATCTCAGGCATGTGTAAACGAGTTTATTACTCCCCTGAATTCGAACGCTCCTTGTGTGTCGCGTCTTCCGGTGTGGGCAGAAAAAGCTTCGTATATTTTGTCGATCAAAAACACTACAAACGCTATCTGTTGACGGTAATAGTGGTGTTAATTGAATTTAGCATGACTAATTGGTCGTCAATACCGTTTGTAATTATACATTTTGTTTTTATCCTAATTTTGTGATTTAAAAGCTTTTGATTGTTTCAACTAGCGTTTAGCAACGCTATACAGCCGTTTTGTGTGTTCGATTATTATTGTAATACGATACAATGTATATAAAACCAAAAACATGCATTGCTAACCAAGAGTAATGGTTTTATTATATTACTTTACTTATATATTGATATATATATTAATATTGATATTGAAAATTGACCCGGGGGTCATTTTTCAACATTGACATTGATTCGGGGGTACTTTTTCATCGTTGAAAATTGAGACCAAAAGTAAAATTTATACCCGGGGTCATTTTTCAACAGCTTGATTTTTTATCTTATGTCTGAAAACCTGCGCCCGAATTCAATAATGTTAGCCTATTGTTACATATATTGTAAAGTTTACAGGGAAAGTAACGATGTCATATTGTTGTAAATTTACAGGAGGATGTAAATAAAATATTCAAAAAACTACAGTTTCGTTATACTTATTGGGTGTAAGAACAAAATTTACAATATGTTATATTGCAATTTTTATTTATTCACATGGATTGGTATCCGCCATGAAAACTGCAATTTACAAAATTACAATTTCAATTTACTGGGTAAGTTTAAATACAAAATGAACAGTCAATATGATGCATTGTAAATTTCATATTTACACCCCTTCAGCAAATATATGAAAAATGTATTTCTGGACGAAATACATGTAGTTCATACATTTCATATAACCATGTAAACCAATAAAAATTATTTCTGTTAAGGACGTTAATTTTAAAATATGAATATCACAAAACACAGCCATTATACGCTAACAGTTCACTATGTTTAAAAGAGTTACAAACATGAAGGGTTAATCTGATAAATCGAGACCCAAACATCAAAATGTTTCATGTTTTTCATGAGATTTTTTAATTTATTTTGAAGATGCTTATGTTAAATGTAATCTGTTTATATGCTGTCGAATTTAGAACCGTTTCACGATCAAAAATCCACGATGCGGGCCAATTTTCAACAGACTAGGGTCTTTATTCAGTACCGTTGGTCTTCATTTTCAACGTTGAAAAATGACCCCCGGGTCAATTTTTAACCCGTGTCAAAATTCCTCGTTTCACCGGATCAGGTCTAATTGCCAGGTTCGGTTCATCAGATCATACGAGACTCAATGTGTTGATATGAATCGGATGATTTGCACCTGTCAATAAGAGCAACTTATCAATTAATAGGTAATAATGTCAAAACTTGTTTTAAAATCAATTCTATGTATGAATCGAAATTCGATGGCCACGCTTAGCCATCGATTTTCTTCATACTTCACAGTGAAAAAAAAATTGAGGAGTAAAAAAGCCTAACACCATTCTATTGTTGCTATGTGATACTGTTTTCATGGTAACAGATAGTAAAGATGACAAATCTGTTTAGAGTATCCGTTGTGGGTAATTGCGACAATTTGGGATTTCCAGGGAAGAATGTATTATGAAAAAAAACTACACCACGCCACATCTGCATGCACAATGATGTGCTGTACACTGCTGTGTTGTACTAGTTCTGTACTATATTATACTAGTGTGTTGTTGCATCAGTGTGTGATAGAGCGGGGGTCGATTAGATGTGGATAATGCAGTGTCAGCATTATAATTCAGAAAATATATAAACAGTATATTCTATCATTAACTTAATAAACATTGTGATTTGACAAAAATGTCACTTGTATTGCTTTAGGGGAAAACTTTCTCTTCTTGTACTATTCTTTCAAGCATAACATGTTCGTGCAATACTTTCTAATGTCTTTTACACCATTTTCTGTATCTGAAATATAGTACACATCAAGTTTGATATTTACGCGTCCATTAATCGCACAACAATAGCATCACAGTTGCATACTTTCTGTGCATTCAAACGGTGTCTTGTCTCTCGAACAAGCCATCAAAGAGTTCTGAAAACTAATTTGAAAGTATTCACCACTTCCTTTCCGTAGTAACCTTGGTACATAGCTTCCCAGTAGTAATTATGACATGTTTAATTCAAAGGATCGTGTTTTCCTCATTAAACGTAAACTACGTGAATGGGTTTGCTAGCATATTCGAAAGGAAATTATAAAACCATTTAATTTAATAGCGTTCCCACGTGAAATCCTTTTTCAATAACACTTGGGGGGTCATCATGCTTCATCGATAACTTACGATGATCATTGATTGGTCATTTGCTCCGAGAGTTGAATCATTTCCGGCTGCGTCTCCGAGACATTATCATTACAACTTTAAGTAATCACATCAAGTACAATTAATTTGAGGAGGTAATATGCAAACATTTGTCAGAAGTTACATATAATTCCGTCTGTTGTTACGTCATCTATTCGGTCCGGAAACTAATTCTTCTTTTATCATTGATACATATACTACTAATGCATTGAAAGTTAGATTAAAGATATATTGTTTTTGAATTATTCAAATCAATTTGAAAATACGTACAACGTTCATAGTATATGGTCATCAAGAAAATTTTGTTAAAGGTTTAGAGGAGAATTCTTGCAAAAACATTTCATCCGACCGATAACACTCTCAAAAAACTATATCTATAAAGCACGACCTTGTGAAATCATGCACAGTTTTAGGGATTTTACTTGTTTCAACACAACCACACAATTATTAAAACATTTCCTAATTTCCCAAAGGGTTGGAATATATGTACGTCAATGATTTCCATTAATTTATTTATTTCACCAGCACAGATTTGAATGTTGTTTCTATTCATTTTCTTCACCATCATATATTTGCATGTTGTCACGATGGTCCAATTCCAGCAGAGAAAGAATGTAGCAGATGTTGCCAGTACAGCTACTCCGTTGCGAAGCCCTTTGTATTGCTGACGGCTGCAATAAAAGCTTTGGTCAGGTTCGTCCCCGGTAGGATTAACACCAACTCATCTTCATGTATCCTGTTTCGTAAGAATTCCAGCCTACTGAGCACGATTTTGTTTATTTTATAGGGTGCAAATTAAAACGGACCAGTTTGTGAGAATTTTTTTTTGGGGGGGGGGGGGGAGGTTGGAAAGAGGGATAATTATTTGTTCTTTCCTTTCATATATTTTTTTTAGTTGTAGTTTCAAAGTACTCTTCGAATATTTCAATTAAAATATTTTTTGTGCTAAGTATAGAACTAGCAGTGGTGATCATACACCTACTCACGACAATAGTACATCGGACCAGCACGATAATATCTTCATCAAATACAGCAAAGTTTAACAGAAATATGAGAGTCCATGGTGGAAAAAATCGGATGTCAAGGTATTGGTATCGGAAATATTGTTAGAACTGAAAAATGAAATAAAACGTGAAATAAAACAAGAAATTGCCAATGGAATGAAAAAAGATTTTGAAGAAAGTATCAAAAACAAAGTCAAGAAAGAGTTCGAAGATAAAATCGATGAAAAGTGTAAAGAATTCGAAACGCAAACAAAAGAAATCTCTGGCGGATTTAATCTTGATTTCGACACTTTGAGAGAAAAATTAAACTCCCAAGCCAGTGAACTTAAATCGCTCAACAATAAGCTCAAACAATGTGAATCTGCGGCACAATCTGCAATGACCTTCGCCGATCAAAACCAACAGTACTCGCAGAAAGCCAACATTAAATTCTTAAATTGGGCCGAAGAAAAATACGAAAATCTTCGGAAAAAAATTGTGTACAATTCTCAAGGAGGCAGTGATGATGGACCTTGACCCCTCAGATATTCTCGCGATGCATCGCCCTGATGTAGATGGGAAAGGACCACGCCCTGTGATCGCCAAATTCCGTAACACGGAGGTCAAGATCGCGGTCAGCAAAAATCGATCAAATGACAAACTCAAAAAGATTTTTACCATGCATGACCATCTATAACACAATTCAACGCAAAACTTTTGCGCAATCTTAATGGTGACCCTCAAATCAAGTATGCCTGGTATTAAAACGGCAAGACTTTTGCGCTGGACGAACAAGAACGCCGCCACAGATTCGACATTCTGGAAAATGTATCAGAAAAACTAAAACGGCGCTAATACACATTTTTGATAGACAGCGGAGCGGACCCGGATGTATCGGGATCGGTCAACGGTTTTCAGATTGGGATCGCTATCTCAATTTCAGAACTGTTTACTTTCTGTTAATATATGCATGTGTGTGTAAATTTTACACTTTAATCTCTAAAATTTACACTTTAATCTGATGAATTTACACATTAATCTGCAAAAATGTACACTTTATCCTATAAATTTTGCACATATATACACATGTATTTGAGAGTTTTAATCTTTTGCGATGATTCAATTGAAGCACTACAGACCGAAATTATTTAATAAGTGAATATTTCAAACTAGGTCTTACATACAGTGACATCATTTAATGTTTGGACGAATTAAATGATGTCACATGGGTATGTGTTGAGTATCCGCTCACTTAAAAGGATTACTATGAAAATGCATCCCACGCCGGGTATATAAGGGTGATATTCCCCCACGTTCTTTGATGATTTCATAATCAGAATAACAAACTATGTTGATCTACTCTTCAAAATATTTTAACAAACAAATAGTCAAAATCCACAAAAATGGTTTTTTGATAATTCTACATTTAAGTGGCGACCGCCATATAATTATTTGGTGGCCGCAAAATAAATAAGTGGCGGTCGCCTGATATTTATATGACGGCCGCCACTTGTTTATCTGGCAACCGCCACATAGATATATAGGGGTCGCCAAATAAGCGGTGGCCGCCACCAAATTATTTGGCGGCCGTCAGATAATTAACTTGTGGCGGCCGCCAGATATAATGTGGCGGCCGCCGGATAATTATATGACGACCGCCACTTATTTATCTGCCATATAAATAAGAAGCGGCCGCAAGTTATTGTTTCCGTAGAAATGCCTCCATGATTATGAAAGAATCGCCCAATGCGCGTGCCAGTTGTCTGCCTTACACTGAAATCGAACAAAGTGTGAAATTTACAGATGAAAGTGTGAATTTTACAGATTAAAGTGTAATGTTTACAGATTAAAGTGTAAATTTTACAATTCAAATTGTGACTTTTACATATTAAGGTGTAAATTTTACAGATTAAAGTGTAAAATTAACAGATTGAAGTGTAAAATTTACAAAGTGTGAATTTTACAGATTAAAGTGTAAAATTTACAGATTTAAGTGTGAATTTTACAGATTAAAGTGTGAATTTTACACTTTAAAGGTGTGAATTTCATAGATCAAAAAGTAAATTTTACACTTTAAATTGCAAATTTTGCAGATTAAAGTGTAGAAAATAAAAAAAAGTTAAGTGCATATGCGACACCAATACGCTTCGGTCTTGGATAGAAGAATAGTTACTTGTTCATATATTTCGTGAGTTGTAGTTTCATAGAACTCTTCGTATATATCAATGAAAAAAAATTAAAACCATTTTTGATTCGGACTTCATTAGATTTATTTCTATTTCTTAAAACCTCTCCCTTAAAAATATGAATATATTACCAGTAATCCCCATATATTGAAATAGATGCCAGAAATTGAATGATTATAAAAAAAAAAAGTGTGATTCGGTATTAAGTATTTTGTTGCTGTGATAAACTATTTATTTCCTTACACATTCGAAATTCGCACTGTTATAGCATTATGTTTTGTTCCATTCAAAATAATTAATTTAGTGTTTTTAGAACAAAGTGCAACACGTGTCCATTTCATTTCACCAGCAGACATTTATTCATTCGTGTGTTCGACTTGTTTTCATGTACGTGGTTTTAAGCCTTAATTTGCTTATTAGATGTCAAGGATATTTAAACAAAGATTTCTACTACATGGTCTTCCGAGTTCGTATTTAGCTTAAGGTGGCAATTAAAGATAGACACTCTACTGAGTAAAATTAATTTCGCATTTGTAGTGTGATTTTAAAGAATCACTAGGTTAATGTTTAAAAATTATGCAGAGATTCTTCTATGTTACTATTTGTTTACAATTGTCTTTGCACATGTACTACCTCATCAACTAAAATAAATATCTTTTGGATAGAAAGAGTTCAGTCTTTTGGCGATGATTGTGTGGCATGTGTCAATTTGATGCTTACATTTCCTTTATTCTAGGTAACTTCTATGTCACGCCAAATTCACAAAATTCACAAAAATGAGCTAAACAAAGTTTCACAAATGATAAACAAGATTTATCAGTCGTAAACTGTAGTTAACGGACAGTAAACTATAATTAAACACATTAATCTATATCTCACATCTGTAAACCACAGTTAACGTGATCATCTATCTTTCAAAAGTGTACAGTCACTACAATTAACCCTGAAAACAATCATTTGCAATTGCAAAAGATAGGTTATCTGATAAACAGTTTCACGATTTGTGAAGGCATATATCATTAACAACTCTTAACTAACTATATGTAACAAATATAGATTAAAGTCTACAGATGTGAATCTATATTATTTTATCAGCAAAACCATTGTTAACCTTTTATTGACAGACAAATCAATTTAGAACTGTTGTTTACAACCGTTTAATATGGTTTTACAGATAAAACTATAATTACGAATCGTTAACCAAAACTAACGGTTTGGAAACTTTAATTTACAGTCGAAAAACCTAGTTTATCAACTTTGAAATAATATTTAGCTCTTTTTGTAAATTTGTCATGTCATACACCTTAGCTTACAACCGTTTACGTGGTCACAATTTACATTGATTTAACTTTCATTTCGTAAGGGACGTAATTGTGTTCTCCCCTAGTCCCTTAATGCAATTATAGAACTTCAACTTTATTTATTATGCATGAACATTATGCGTATAACTTTTTACTATAACACTGTGGTATTTATTGTTGTATCAGTTTTAAAATGCAATGTTGCAAAATCTCCTGACTAATAATGTGTTTTATCTGTTCCGGGTTACATACAAGGACTCATACTTACGGGTGAACATTTTGAGAATATTTACATTCAGTGTATATTTCCCCTTATGTTTGCATTGGAAATCTGCGACGTTCAATTTTCTATGAAAAATAATCAATAAATAATATATATCTATTCCTTAAAAAATGGGATTTTTCTTTACAGAGTTTCTGGCACTATACGTTGGGTGTGTATGGTTAATATCATTGTACTTTAAAACTCTAAAAACGGTTTCATCGTGTATAATGAAATCCCCGATAATCTCCACCCTGATCAAATCTGTAGTCATCCACGTACAATGGTGACCATTTTCACTCTATAACACTCTACGTGGTAACGCAATACATTTCCCTATTCACTTTGTCGGCACCTTTATCCACTGTGTTTACGTCATGGTTTTAAAAAAAACACGGTGGCCCTATATTTTTGTTACTTTATGCATCTGTTGAACAAATTTTAAGACTGAAAATCAGAGGCGAAGAATATGTTACAGTTTGCAATGATAAATTATAAAGAAGATTTGTGAGTGCTTAACTGTGGTTTTCTAACAATAAACTTTGGAGCAAAATAAAATTGAAATATTCTAGTCAATTTTCTTAGCATAAACTGACCATAAAGTGGGATAATGAAACACCCGTTCAGTATATATTATTATTATATACATTCATTAAGTTATTTGGAGGGAGAGGCTGAAGTGTAATTGGGGTTTTTTTCTGGGGACGGGTGTAGGCTAGAATGGGATGGGGTGTAGGCTTTCTTTTACATTTATTTTCTCTGAATTTTGTTAAAATAGATTTTCTCACAATAAAGAATCCTTTATTATAATGATATAATACGGAAATTACAAAAAGATTAGGATGGCCGGTTTTATACTCTCTGAAACATATGGCATCAACAGATTGCAAATGTATGTAAAGCGTTTTGCTTGGAAAAAATCTTCCTTACTTCATCTAATAGTGATACGGTATAAATAGTATCCTTTATTATGTGACCGGGTCTTGATGCAGGATGACATATGAACACCAAGTCGATTTTAAAGTTGGATTCTCCTTTTTATTGAATTTGTTTGGAAATTGTTGGAAAATGGAAATTTCAGGAAATCACCCTAAAACAAATCACCCTAGAATAAATAAAACATATAAGCACACAATAAAGACAATACCAACACAAACATTGCACAGATATTCACATATAACATGTATTTACTTAGGTCACTTATTTATATTACCGGTATTATCAGAAAAGAGCGATAACTTGATAATTGACATTTAAACAATATTACCACATGAACAGAACTAGTTACCGCTATTTAATAAGCATCATTAAAACTATTAACAGCTGTAACAGAAACATATAGTTACTAATTTATGGAATTGAGTGCAGGTCCTTATTTACTGGATTACATATGAATCGACCACCATGCTCAGTTATGGCCTATATACAATTAATATCGTAAGTTTACTTTAGATTTACAGTATGCGCAATTTAATTTAATGAATAAACATTTACTTGTTACTTTCCTTGATAATTCATTACACAGTTACACACATATACTTTACTCAAAACATTCATTCTCCACACTCATACTAGTTAAACAGATTTATTTATAAATTTATTATTTATAACTTATTATGGTTTAAAAGAGAATTACTTACAGGTCTTAGAGTGATATTTATCGTAGGTAATAAATTTGATAATATATACATGTCACACCCAATGTCTTCACTCTTCGCCGAGTCTTGCAGAATTACTTATCAAAACCAGATTAAAAAAGAAATACTCCCGCCACTGTCAGCAGTGACCAATACTGACCAATCAAATCATAGAATAATATATAAAAACACTTTTATTCAAAATGGAATACTCCAAAGCCATTTTTTTAAATTTATATATCAAGACTGAGCCATTTTTTAAATATGAGTGTTTAGGTTTAACAACACAACACACACAGTTAGTATTGCAGTGCAGCGCAAAGAGTGAGAGATTAAATACTAGTAAATAAATTAACGAATGAATGAGATGTGAATCAAAATACCTTAGTTAATACTATATATAAACACTAAACAAATAAAACTAAGTCACGCTACTACATTATATAATCTGTAGAATCCAATAACTATCAATACCTATTATTAGTACTAACATCAAACTATCTTGGAAGTTGGTATACAAAATAGAATTAGGGGAAACAATAATGATAATGCTTTCTTTGTCGGTTCATTCTTGATGGGCAGGTATGTCTCATTGTATTGTATCGTCGGAGGCACTAAATCCGTTACGGTTTTATAGTCATGTACCTTTTGTTTTCCTTGCGTATCTCGCGAGATTTAGTCCAAGGTTTGCACTGCTCAATATAATTTTATACTGTCAAGTCTTACGATGAAATATATGTCATTTATAGGTATAATAAAATGAATTAAATATAACAAGTTTAACCAAGCGATTAATTAGGCACACAATCTTAGGGTGACGACTTATTGATATCCGAGTGAATATTGTATATTGTATATTAATTATGGCACGCCAAATTCACAAAAATGAGCTAAATAGTATTTCACAATCGATAAAATAGGTGTATAATTTGTAAAGTGTAGTTCACAGACCGTAAACTACAGTTAACGATAAAAGTTTGTATTTCACATCTGTAAACCATAGTTAACCTGATAATCTATGTTGCAAACGTGTAAACTAATGTATAATTAACACTAAAAACAATCATTTGCGATTACAAAACATATTTAAAACTTATCTGATGGGTATAGTTTTACAACATATGAAACTATGATTAAGTCAACGATTAACTATAGTTAACGAATGTAAATTATAGTTTATAGATGTGAATCCATATTAATTTATTAGCAAAATATGTTTATTTACAGACAGATAAACTTAGATTACCATTTGTAAACTATAGTTTACAACCGTTAATAGTTTACAGTCGATAAACCTAGTTTATCAAATGGGAAACTATATTTAGCTCATTTTTGTGAATTGAGCGTGCCATAGCGCTACATTCACATAAACGAGTTAATCATAGTTTATCGGCTGTAAACTAATAGTTGACACTAATCTATGTTTTACGTTAAACATAGTTTATCAGCTGTAAACTAATAGTTGACGCTAATCTATGTTTTACGTTCAACATAGTTTATCAGCTGTAAACTAATAGTTGACGCTAATCTATGTTTTACGTCTGTAAACCATTAACGCGATAGTCTGTGTTTCAGAAGTGTAAGATATAATTTACACTAAAAATAATTATTTGGGAATGCAAACACAGTTTATCTGATAAATATAGTTTAAACTATAGTTAACGAATGTAAACTATAGTTCACAAATTATGTATATCTATATTTATCAGCAAAATCTATTGTTAACGTTTATTTACAGATTAACTTAGATTAGCATTCGTAAATTATAGTTTACAACCGTTCACGGTCGTATCGCAATGGAGGCAAATGAGGCAAATGCCTCACATTTGAAGTGACGATCAATTTTCTTTAACAAAGTTTTTTTTTATGTCAGTGTTAAGAGGATCAGGACCCGGGGCCATTAAAGTTATGCGAGCTCACTTTTGATTTCAGTCTCACTTTTCCACTTTTTATTCCTTTTGTAAAAGTGAGACTGAGATCAAAAGTGAGCTCGTCTAACTTTTATTGCCTCGGGGCCTGAACTCGCCAAATAAACAGTTTTGAAATAATTAAATTACAAAAATATATATAATATCTTGGAGATGGCAACATAATGTTCAGTCATGATCCATATTAAACCCCCCGACTCTCATATCTACCTTAAACCGTCAAGCTGCTACCCTCCCCATACCTTGAGAGTTGATCCTTAAAGATACTTTACCCAAATTTGACGAATCTGTTCCCTGAAGGACAAAGTATGATATTGAAATCCCATCTGTGTGTTCGGGGCTACAAAGCCCACACAGAGCGAAATGCAATTTATGAGATAACCACAAAAGATAGGGAAATCCTTTTGCAATACAAAGAAAAAAGACAATAGTACCCCGATACAAAGAAAAAAGGCAATAGTATCCAGTCCAAGAACTATGAAAGAATCTCTCTATTCCTTATACTAACCAATGTTTGTAGAAGTACAACACTGACACGGACAGATTTACTAGTTTCATTATGGGTCGCACAAAACATTAGGTAGCACATCTAGTAGCACACACAACTGCTTTAACCCATCAGCTCTAAGGTTTGTTCAAAACAGTACGTTGGGGAAAGATCCACAAGAGCAACCACCGTTCCACGATAAAGACAAAAAAAATCAAAATATCAAAGGGATTACTGTGGAATCATCATTGTTCGTGGCGGACCAATGTTCGTGGCTTTCGTGGATAACCCTTGCCCACGAATTTACATCCCCACGAGCGTATATACAGGCATTTGTTTCACTTTTATTAAAATTATCAAGAAATTGCTACCAACGAAATTATGTCCCCAAGAAACAGTAAACTTTTGGCTACCCACGAACATTGACCCCCACGAACAAAAGTGATTCCACAGTGTATGACAGTACATGTGGTGACTATTGACATTAAATTAATACTCCCTGGACGGACACAGAAAGGAGAGTTTGGATATACAGACTTGCACGCTGGCTGATCTCAATCTTTCAAGTAGTTGGAAGTACAGTACCGATGATCAGACCCAACCTAACACCAGAGTAAACCCCAACTAAACCCCGGGTGTACTTTCGGGGTTTACTTGGGGTTTACTCCAGGTTTACTTTTGAAAAATTGTGTCCAGTTGGGGTTTACTTTGGGTCCATTCAGGGTTTACTTTGGGTTTACTAGCGGTTTGCTTTTATGGTCCTCTTGAAACATTGAAATGTGAAGCAGTCCCGTCTTTTATCTATTCTTACTGCCTGTAATTTCCACCCCTTCTATATTCCAAATTCGCATGTAGCGTCTGCCTCAGGGGTCTACTTCTGATCGGGGTTTATTCTCTGGGTTTACTTGGGGTTTACTCTGGGTCAACTCTCTGGGTTTACTTGGGGTTTACTCTGGGTTTACTCTGGGTCCACTCTAGTAAACCCAGAGTAAACCCAAAGTAAACCCCGAAAGTAAACCTAGGGTTTAGTCTGGGTTTACTTTCTGTTAGGTTGGGTCTGATCGGTACTGTTGTTGAAGTTACCGTGGTAATCTTCATATATATAAGGAAAACTAGCTGTTCCTTCTGTGTGACGTTCTGATCGACAATAATGATGAATTAGTTTTTTAATAACTTTTTTATGGATAATGTAAGCTGCAATGTAAGCTACCTTTATACCCGCATGAAACACCTAAAGAAAACTTTTTATTGTTTATTTCTTTTTCATATATTTTTTCTAAAAAATTTGTTTTCCTTTATGTTTGTCCTCAAAGGGCTATTGCTTTTCTCTAGAACTACTCTCCCTAATTTCTTGTCCGAAACGAAAATTATTATCCTATTTTTACATCCACTAAGTATGATTCCCTATATTTCTTACGGAAAATTCAATGTACATTCATAGCTCTATAGAAACTGGCAGGAAGGGAATTTACACGCACCATTTATCGATTGGTGGAAACCTTCAGCAACCTGAGGAGAATCACGGACTGCACGAAATAATCATGCTGATGCCAGACTCAAATTCCCATAGAAGACGATTTGGCTGTTTCTTTTATCTAACGTACTGACGAACATTAACAATAAGAACCACATGCGATCAGGTCTAATTTCTGCCCCCATTTTTTTTATAAATTTGAAAAAAACATCATATCATATAGATATTTTAATAAAATATATAACTGCATATGGTAGTTACAGAAATCGAAAAGTTTTATAACATCAATCATTCCTCGTGCTCCTATGACGTCACGTAAATTGGCCATTTCCCGCATTTTCTCTAAAGCATAAAAAAATCATCAGTTTTTCTTCATATTCATAAGCAGGGGATATAGAGCGCAATGTTGCTCCAAAACAATTTTACATATATTATTGTTCATATTATTTTGCATATCATATTAAAAAATGGTGTTGGAGCAAGCATGCGCTCGATGTTTCCTTTTCAAAAAACTGATAGGAAATGCACCATTATTGGCTAAAATACGTACTTTTTGTGAAATAAGCTCATTAATAAGATATCATATTTCTATTATGACTTCGATTAGACAATTTATCTTTATAAACCTAAACTAGATATATGTTAACCTATCTTTTAGGAAGTTTCTAAAGCTCTATTTACAACTTTGAATTTTGGGGCATAAAAACACTTTATCCCGCACATAGTCCTTTAGTTAATTGGCCTTACTTTTTACGACCAATTTATTAATTTGATGAAAGAAAGATGTAAATATAAACAATAAAATTCTTTCTTTGATGGTTCATGCGGGTCAGGAAGGTAGCGATCATTGCAGAAGAATTTTTAGTTTTAGTTCAGAAAAATATTTTTTCTGCAATGTCGCCACCTTCATATCGCGCATGAATCACCAAGGAAAGCATTTTATTGTTTAAATACAACAAAAACTTGATGTAACTTTTGCCTAAACTGGTTTTAGAGATAAAAATATAGTCAAGGAATCATTTTTGTGAATTTTGCATGTCATAAATAATAAGGTCTGCGAACGAAAGTATTGTTTAAGCACGCTCTTTTTTAATTCTCCAGTTCGAATAATACACTTCTTTGTTCATACAGACAATACTCTGCATTAAACGAAAAAAATTAATATAAACATTAAATACAAATTTGTAATTAGTTTAGTGCTATGCATTTGGTCGAATAAAGGGAGATTACTGTGTTATCAAATTCACAATAATTCATACTAAAACTCTGCATTTCACAAGTTGCTTTTTTACTAAAATACATTTTAATAAAGTACATTTTCTTAACAATCTTCTGGCTATCAGAATATTATTTCCTTTAATGAAAATTAAGTAGATATCCGGTTTCAGTAAGTACTAATTTAAACACTACTTTGCCAAAAATAAATTTAATTGGAAAATTTGAAGGAAAGTGTAAAATAAACGGGTTTAAAGAGTGGGCGATAGTCAAGTATTAACATACTGTGTTCTTCCTTTTAGTCACCCGTTTGCTGATACATCAACTCTTTTCTGTTCATTTTCCTGACAACATAGTCGAATGCCAAAAGTTGTAATGTTATTAATCTAAATACAGACATTGCTAGATTCTGCCCAAATCAATATACGTTACTCAATACAATAAAAAAAAGTACTGAAAGGATAATACAGCATTTAGATGTGCTAATATATTTTGTTTGCTTGTTGGAACAATACTGACAAACAAGTTTATCAAAAAAAGACATGTACAAAGTTAAGTTTCAGATCTATCGGATCCCTTTGTGTGTAAATCGACTCGTACGATCAGTACATCTACACATCAAATTAAAGATTGAAGTCAATTTCTTAGAACTAACTTAAAGATGCCTTTCCTTGTTTTTGATTTCCCAAAGCCAATCAATCTTATGTGATATAAAGCTCGTACTGGAAAGGTTAGTCTGATGGGTCGACGTCTAATTCAAGAACGATTAAAATTGATATGGTATGTGCCGTTTATACTTTTTTTTTATTCACAAGCTATGCTTGTACAGAGATAGTTTCAATCGTAACAATAAAAGATAAAAAAAAAAATGAAAACTCAAGTAACTAATATTTTTGAGATGATCCGCCAACTATCCTTGACCTCATTTTCTTTTCGTATGTTTAATGAATGGGAAGAGTAGATGTCAACATATCTAAAATATTTAATGTATTCAAACAATGATTTTGTAGAAGATAAAATGTACTGACATCTGTTAATATAAATAAACCTTTTTGCTAACAGTATCAATAAATTAAGTGCTCTATATAGCACAGGATTATCATGGTTACAACCAAAAATTACTGTTTGTTCATTAAAACATACATCAATATCGCACAAGTTCTTTAGTTTTTCCTGTTTTGTAATCCAAATGTTTCGTGCATGCAGACAACCATAAAAAGGTGACTTATTGACTCCTTAGTTTCATGGCAAAATGAACACATTTCAATATCCAATATTCTAAATGTTTCAGATCTGTCGGATCCTGACGAGAGTTCTATGTAAAATTTGGAAACATTTATTTTGTGTTCATTGTGACATTATGTGGAATCGTAAAATATTGTTCCCATTCGTTTTCTACAATTTCTATAGACATCCTCTCTTCCCATTTATATTTTCGATTCATTTCGTTCATGGTCAACTGTTTCATCGACCCAAATCTATTGGGAAACGATGGTTGCTTGTTCTGATTTCACCCAAAAAGTTATAATTTTCTAGATATTTTATCTCAATATTTCTTACGGCAAACTGTTTTGTAAAACTACTTTTAACTAATACCTTACAAGAGTTGTTGATACCACTATCCTAGTTTTGTAATACAGATCCTTAAGCTTTCAGTTTATTGAAGCACGTACTATATAAAATGACCCCTTCGTGTTACATTCACATGAACATGAATTAACAGAATAAAGATTACCAAATTACAAACCATTTTTTGAACCCGTTTGAGATTCGAATTTTTTTAATACATTTCTCGAGGAACTTAAAAAAAAACTATGTCGTCAATCCTTTAAAAAAGAAAACTTGCGTCAGCGGTTATATATACATGGATATTCTTTATGCAATAATAACCTTTATAATATCTAATAGTTACCTGAATTGATACATTAAAAAATGACCATTTTAAAGGTTGGATTTACTGGTCTTGGTCTTTTATAAGTAGAAAGAAAAAAAAGTATTGTCAGCCCAGTGGTATGTTATACACTTAATCACATTTATATTAGACTACGAATACGAACATGACACTGTTATCTCACAATTAATGTGACACGTCTTGACTTATTAGTCGTCTAAGAATTAAGCATGTTCTATTCATTTGCATGTCCATATACACTGTGAATTTAACACGTTCTATCTATATTTATGTGCACAGAGATATTTATTGTTTATGTATATGTAGGTGGGTGTTAAGGAAAGGATTGACTGTAGTACATAAATGGTAAATGCATGTTTACAACAGAGATAAGCATTATATAATACATTGTAATGTGAAAACTATGTGTATAGAAGAGTACAGTTCATTGCAAGTTATAACACTACAGGGTTTTATCTATGGTATTCAAAGCATGATAGAGGATACCATATATATTATACTAATACTAGTAAGTGACTAGTAATAGTATTAAGTGACGAAAACAAGATTTTAGTCATGAATCCCGAACGTTCGTACTTTTGAGAAAGAGTAATCTGCCTTTTGTGGGTTTTTTTAAATTATATCTCTAAATATGTACTTTACAAATGTTTGTGGTAATGTATGATAAAAAAAGAAAATCCTTGCAAAATTTCAGGAAGGGAATGGTAGGTAAGTTTTTAAAAAAATTGTAGAAAAAAGTGTGTTTCCAACAAACCTCTTGACCAATTTGAAGTGTCACCAAAGTAGACATAACTCGAAACCCTTAAAACTCCTAGGGTAAATCATATTCATTTAATTAATAACTTAAACTGTTCCAGAGACTTGCATTTTAAGGGAAATATTCAAATATTTTACAAATATTTCATTGGCACAAACTCAATTACAATAATTGGCAAAGGCTCACATATACAAAACAGAATTATTATGTTTTTATTACACATCAGTATGAAAGATACGTCGTTAAATTTCATACTTGCATGAAATGAAAAATTTTGTCATTTATGATAGTGCACCTTTTCTGTATGCTGTACATTTGTTGATGAATGAAATGAATATTTTCAATACTGGTGAAGATTTATTTTATAAACATAACTTAGCCTTAATGATATATGACATTTTTGAAACTTATTTCTATGAAAACGTGATTGCTCTCAAATGATTATATTTTGAACACTGTAACAGCTGAATAAAAAACGGAATTCGTCTACAATTGTTCCGGTGTTACAATAATTATAAAGTCTTTCGAGTATTGGAACAGATATTTTTATATTTTTAGGTTGTTATAAAGTAAAAACCTAAATAAAAAAATATTGTATAAAGATTACCGAACAAACCTATTTGGAAACACTGAATTTAATCAAATCCTTTAATCGTCAGAAGCAGATGCACTAGATACACCTACATGTATACTACACAATTCAAGACTTTTCTGACACCCTGTGCATTTTGTGACGTACTTCATAATACTCTCTCTATAACCGCTCGGCAATTATATTTCACATTGTGTATCTTTTATATATTAAATTCCATTGATTTGAAATTTTATATTAAGAATTCTAACGATTAAGAGAAGATTTGTGATATTCTATCCTTTTTTGGTGAATACTTTGTATACTTGCGATACAAAAAAGAATTCAGACACCTCTTAAAATCAATAAAATGTAAATAAAATACATATAACACAAAAAGCTGTTAAATTAAAAACAAGTATAGCCAGCACATAACATGTTATTTGGGTCCAAAAAAGCGTACTTATAATGACTTAATTATGTATCGTTCCAACTATAAGAAACTTTTTAGCTCACCGGAGCAAATGTGTCCGTTGCCTGTCGTCCTCGTTATCGATGTTGTTGTCGTAAACTTTTCCCACTTTAAATCATGAACCCCTGATGTAGGGTGGGGTCACAATAGGGGGTTGAATTTTTATACATAGGAATATATAGAGAAAAAATCTTTAAAAATCTTGGCCTGAAAATCTGTTACTTGTGCTGAAGCATCCTCAGGTAGTGCATATTTAAGTTTGTTCAAATCATGATTCCCGGGGATAGGGTGAGACCAGAAAGGGGGTCAAATTTTTTACATAGGAATATATAAAGAAAAATCTTTAAAATCTTCTCAAAAACCAATTGGCCAGAAATATGTTACTTATGTGGAAGCATTCTTAGGTAGTGTAGATTCAAGTTTTCAAATCATGATCGCCGGGTGTAGAGTGTGGCCACAATTTGGGCTCAAATTTTTACATAGGAACATCTTTTCCTAAAAATAAAACAATTAGCCAAAAAATGTGTTACTTATATGGAAGCATCCTCAGGTAGAATAGATTCAAGTTTGTTCAAATCATGATCCCTGAGTGTAGGTTGGGGCCACAATTGGGGGGGGGGGGGGGGGGGGGGTCGAATTTTACATAGACGAGTAATATAAGTATATAGAGAGAAAAAATCTATAAAAATATTCTTCTCAGAAATCATTTGGCCAGAAAATATGTATCTTGTGTTGAAGCATCCTCAGGTAATGTACATTCAATCGTGTTCAAATTGATCCCAAAAGGCCATTAGGGGTAAGGTGGAGCCACAATGTGGGGGGGGGGGGGGTGACAATTTTTACATAGATATATATAGAGAAAAGCCTTTAAAAATCTTCTCAAAAACCATTTGGCCAGAAAATTTGTAATTTGTGTGGAAGCATCCTCAACATTTACCACTCGCACTTTCGAATTCAAAAAGAAGGGAGAGAAAGTTAAGGATAACAATCTTCATATACCACACGGTTCATCCGTAGTAAGAAATGCACAAGATTTATTAAACTTTTTAAAATCATGAACCTGTTTAATTTAATTCAGAAGAAACCTTTGAGTTTTAAAACTTTTATTTTAAATGCATGCTTTTTGCACCTTTTTTAATAATTGTCAAACCAAAGACACTCGATCAGTATATAAATCGAAGTGTTTATGTAAGATTGTTTTTGTTTATTTAAAGAAATAAAATGCTTTCTTTGGGGATTTATGCGGGTAATATTGAAGGTAGCAAGCATTGCTGAAAAAAAAATACATAACCTGCGTTAAATTAGCGGGTTACAAGTATGTATTTTTTTTTCTGCCTTCACAACTCCCATGAATCATCAAAGATAGCATTTTATTGTTCATATTTATATATTTTCTTTTAAAAATTATTGAATTAATCACAAAGAGTAAGTAAAAGTGATTAATTTTTTTAATGTACACCAGAACGTTAGATAGAAGAAATAGCCAATTATTCTAAATAACTCCCATGCATAGGATTAAAAAATCCGATGGGAAATCTTTAAAATAACTACCGGTCTGAATTAAATTCCTTTGGGAAATACTGTTCCGCTATGGGAAATATAATTTCTGTAGTATTTTTAGAAATCCCGTAGGATTTCAATATTTTCTGTAGGAAAGCTATTAATTTCTTCTATAGGAATTTTTTTTTTCTTATGGGATATTAATTTTTAAAGACCTGTAATTATATATCTTGTCAGTTGAAAAACTAAAAACAAAAGTGGTTATATAACCGAGCTAGGCAATTGCAATGATCTATCGATTCTTACCGTGACACTGGCATAATTATCTGGCACAGTCCTTTATTCTTTTAAAATTTGAAATTCCTTAAAATTTATTACTTTATATTCCTTTTTATTGTGATTTTTTTATTGTGAAGCCGATGACAGTAGCATCCGGCAAACTTCACTATTTGCGCACGCATTATACGCTAATACGCTTCGCACTACTTTGTTAACTATGCAGTGACTGTTTCAGTTATAAGTAATGAATATTTTTTATGTATTAATATTTGACTTGAGATTTAAACATTTATACAGTTACATTCCTTTAAAAGGAATACATGTGTCTAATATGTCAGGTCCCAAAACAACTGGTAAAACATCGTCCTGATACCGCTTATGATAAAATTCTGCGTTTGTCTGGTTCCCGACTCCGCCACTGTCTTTCATTTCGTTTGTCATGTGAAACGCGAAACGCAGGGGCGAGGGCGGGAACCAGTGTAATTCTGCGTGGGAAAGAACCTGACTATGTAACCAGAATAGTAAGTAAATTAAAATGAATCGTAATGTAATTCATAATTTCGTAATGAAATCACTTGGTCATTATCGAAAATATTAGAATATATATGATATATCTTTCTTGACCCAAAGTTCGATTATAGTGTTGTTTTGTGTGATTTTAATTATCTATATTTAGGAAAGGGGATTTCCACTTCTTTTTTTTTCCGTCAAACTGAAGGGTTGTAACAAAAAGGAAGACTTGATATATCACAAGACACATAAATAATATTTGAAATACTCATAATCATATGCGTATCACTCGACTCCAGATTTTTGGGCATTTCGTCCCCTAGTACGAAGAAAACTTAGAAAATGTAACGGTAACAGGGTAATACATCGTTAGGGATAATCACGGGTACTGGAAGTTATTGTAAATATATTGGATGTGCTTGTATAAAAACAATATATTTACAATAACTTCCAATGCCTGTGGGGATAATATGGCAACTAAATACTTTTATGACTAACAGCTTTTATGTGTACTTGGACTAGAGGAAAAAAAGTCAGTGAAAACATGTTATGTAAAAGATAAATTATTCTGTTTCTCTTTAAAAAATATAGAAAAAGGAATAAGGCCAAATCTTTTTGACAAAATTGTTTCGTTGATTATGATTGTTTTATTTAAAAACACTGACCTTTTTTTCTGAATGAAAATAAGTCGCCACTATCCAGTACATCACTCGTCATTGCATGGCTGCTAATAGTCCGAAATATCTGACGTTTTCCTGGCTTTTTTTAACGATTTTGATATTTTACATGCCAGGAAAACGTCAGAACCGGCGCCATTACGAAAACTGGAAATTCGCCGCCTCCAAGCGGAGGCGGCATTCTCGGCTCGATTTTAAATATTTATGAGTTGAATCAAATGTTTCACTCACAACTAATTAATAAAACGATGATTTTGCTCTTCACTAATATCGCTTTTATGGGTCCTTACTTCCCATAAACAGGTTGTTGAACACATCCTATCGAACTGTAGAGATTTGTTTTGATTTCGTGCATTTTTGAAATCTCGCGAGAAAATGGGTCAACAACACTATTGTTTATTAGTGTGATTATCGAAATGTGCAGGAAAATTATATTTTAAGCTGTATTATTGAGTTTAAATACATCTATTTAAAATCGAGTCTAGAATGTCGCTTCCAGTTGGAGACGGTGAATTTCCAGTTTTCGTAATGGCGCCGGTTCTGACGTTTTCCTGGCATGTAAAATATCAAAATCGTTAAAAAAGCCAGGAAAACGTCAGATATTTCGGACTAGGCTGCTAAATGTTGGTTTACAGTATTTTTTCACAACTTTCTATATAGACCTTCATTTTTTGTTTTGACAGGTGAAGCTACAAAGTATTTCTTAAATAAATATGTAAGATTATCACAGTCCAAAATGGTTTACAGTGAGGAAAGTGATAGCCTGTTGGAGGTCAGTGTCATTATGTTTAGCTAAACTGTTACCTAATTATTGATGATACATGAACATTATTATTACATTTAGTTTAAATGCTCCAATCTTAGAACTTATAGTTGTTTTGAATCTGCCTCTGTTTTCCATCAAATAACAAACAACATTTAGTACATAGTAACGTAAGGGCAATTGAGTTATGATTATGAATAATGATAAACATTTTAGCCAGTTAATAGATTAAAGCTTTTATACACTGTCTAGAAATAGATCTACAGCTACCATATAAGTGATGCTGCAGCTTAGTAGGTTATCTTATCTTGAATATAGAATATAAATATTTAAAATCTAACTGTTCAATCTGTCATAATCTGTTATTATGATAATTAATGTCCCTGAAAACCACAAACTTTTAATATAGATGTACGTCCATTGTATGACACATTCTTTGATAATTGTAGACTTCATCATGAACCATCTTATGCTTAAGATTTTTTTCTGGGAAACTTAAACATGAATTTATATAATATATTCCATCAGCTAATATTACAGTAAAAGTGCAATACTCTGGAATCATTAAATTTCATTGGTGCCAAATTTTGTGGACTATCAAATTTGTACAGCTAGGTTTGATGGAACATAATTTTGTTGATTTATTTGTATCATTGATAAATTAATACAGTGTTTTAATTGTAATTCATTGAGGATGTAAATTCTTGGATACGAGGCCCCACAAAATCCACCAAAAAAGAGCCACCATGAGTCCTAATGATTCTTGTGTATCATGGCTAATTATACTAATCAAAAGTTCATTCTTACATGATCCTGTAAGCACAGTGTCATAAGGTGCATTTAATTTTTATTAGATTGACACAAATCTTACCATTAACCCCCACGCGGCCCTTCCAAAATTGTTATTGAACTGAAGGTTCTCTTAATTTTAGGCAAGCCAAAGGTATCAGCCGTTTGAAAAACATGATACTATTGATCTAATCCGTGAGGGGAGTGACATGATTTCAGATACAGATGCTGTCATAGAAGGAATTGAAAAGAATGCAAATGGAGATTTGGAGCCTGCGTTAGAAATATATAAAAAACCTACATCAATAGATTTGAAAGCTTCCATTGAAGGAAATGAACAGCTTACTAATAAAATTGAGAGAGCATATCCATCAGATCAAATTCATGTTCTGTGTTTTGAATCTACAATTACTAAGAAAAAGCTTGAAAAAATTGCTGCATTATCTATTCATGAGAATAACTTGGGTTATAATGATAGCCTCAAGCTAAAAGATCTTTTGTCATTGTTAGAAAATGAAGATAAAACCATCATAGCATTTTATAATATGAACAGATGGACTACTTCCCAACAAGATGTTATAAAATCTCTAAAAATGCTCAAATATTCGGATGTTACCATTGGAATGAGAATTATAGATGTATCATTTTATTTGGGCAATAAGACTAAAAAATTATCTAAATATGTGACTCTTTTTGAAGTTAATATAAGTTCTCTTAATGAAAGCACAACATTGAAATGTCCAGGTCGGGATATTGAAGATGTTAGAATAGATAATGACAGTAGTAATACCATTTCTAAGCTCTATCGAGTGGATCCTGGCTGCAAAACAAGAAAACTACACAAGGATAACCTAAAACTGTACCAAACCAGGAATAAGTTTGAGGAAGAAAACCCAAATACCCATGAAGAAGCAAAATATAGTAAACAAATATCAGGGAAGAAAAAGGGACAAGAAAAACAAAAATCAACAGTTAAAAAGTTCGAAAAAGAATCGGAAGAAGTTCCTGCAATGCTAAAAGTAATTAGAAGAAATTCTGAGGACTGGCCGATGAATGTGGTGAAGAAAGCATCAAGTACAGCAGTTCCACCACTGGCAAGACCCCCTCTGTTTTCTATTTGTGAAAGCAAGCGACTTATGAGAGAAGATGTTGGTCTACAGTTTACAAATACTGAAGTGGCATTGCCTTTCCTGACAATGGCTTTGAAGGAAATTCTGCCAAAGAAGCTTCATTTTCATCAAAAAGCTGTACCAGATCGTATTCACATGCCTGATGACTGCCAACTTGAACATTTTTCATTGTTTAAACATTTTGGCATATCTCCCATAGTCAAATGTTACATTTATCGCATATCTTTCCTACAGGAAGTGGATAGCATGATGGAGAATAACTTTAATCGTCTGGCATCGTTTAAGGATTGGCCTTTAAGTGCCCCTGTTTCTGCATTGCGTCTTGTAGACTCGGGATTCTATTTTGATGTTCAACGGTCAGGAGTGGCTTGCTATGCCTGCAAGCTTCTCATTGAAATGGAGGATCTAAGTTCTGAACTTCGAAATGACACTGTTTTAAACATGCATCTAAGGTTGTCTGAAAACTGTCCTCATGCTCTTCAGCAGAAACGAGAGAAAGAGCAATCAGGTGGTTTCGTATTTCCTTTATATGGACCCAAAAGTGAAATGGACAGTAGTTTGTTAAATACAGCGAGTGCTATTCAGAAGGATTATTTTCAAAATCCATTGCCAGAGATCAATCGATTAGAAATAAATGAGAAAAACATCTCCACTTCATCATTTAATTATAACTCCCAAAATGAATTACCTAATCAAACTGCTAAAAAGAGCTTAAGCATTTTTCCTAATAATGCAGATTTAGAAACATACCCAAAAGTAGACAGTGGGTACCGTTCGCAATCAAATTCTGTTAACTCAGTTGGGAGCATTGCAAAGGTTTCAAGTTTTCCGATTCAGACAGAGACCACGGATTCTCTGAGCTATATGCCAATATTTAGTGAAAGTAACCTTCAGCCCAGTTCCTTGTTTGGGGATCCCTTCAGCTCATCTCCTATGTTAAAAGAGGATTCCGAAGAAATATCTTCAAACCAAGGAATAACGGTGAATGAAACTAGCGAGAAACAGATATCTCCCATCATTAGTTCCACACTGCCCGAGGAAGACCAGTCCTACTCCATCAGACATCATGATTACAAAACAGTAGAAGCAAGACTGAGGACCTACTCAAACTGGCCACTGAACGACGAACAAAGCAAAGAGGATTTGGGGATGTGTGGGTTTTTTTATACAGGGCAGCAAGATGTAGTCCGCTGCTTTTCCTGCGACATTGGACTCGCGGAGTGGGATGAAACAGACGATCCATGGTCAGAACACGCCAGACATTCGCCTCACTGCAAATATCTCAAAAAGATGAAAGGCCAGGATTTCATCAACCGTGTACAACAGGAATGGAGAAAGGTCTGTATTGTTTTGTTTTGTTTTGTTTGTTTAGATTTATTTATAAATTGATACATGCAATTGTATCTGTTAGGTGATTACATGTATTTTTCAACTTATTGGTTTACTTGTAATTTTTTATTGTAAATCAGACATGGATATTGATTTATAGAGCAATATACTTTTTAACGTTATGATGGTGAACAAATTGCAAGTGGAAATTAATATAATACAATTTATGTTATATGTATTTATGAAAACGTTTCCAAAACTTTTGGAATGCATCTTTACAAGACAAAAGTTTATGGTTCAGCTGAGTGGTTTGTGATGATGTTAATAAAATTCATGGTGAAAAAAGTGATACTTTATGTGATTTAACTGTTGTACGTATATGTGATAATCATCTATAATAGATTTTTCTCTGAATCTTTAGATCTACAATCCAAAAACTCCGGATATGCAAGATCTGAGTAAAAGACTTGAAACGTTTACAAACTGGCCAACATCAAACACCCAAACTCCGAAACAAGTAGCAGAAGCAGGATTCTATTTCACAGGTAAGATGATACAATTTAAACTGAATAATTAGCACATCAATCACTTTTTTATCTGTTGAATTTTTAACTTATACTAAAATTCAGTTTTTGCTTGCATAATAGTTTTAAAGTTTTCCTCTATATTTATGATTAATATTCAGAAACCTTTTAATTTGGATGTGAAAATGAAAACTGCATGGTTACCATAGATATACATGATTTCACATTCTGCTTAGACACATTTTTATTACAGAACTGAAAAAAGAAATTTCTTTGGTTTTTGAATAGATATGTGTATGTATGCAATAATGTATCTTTTACAAGTATTTGATATTATAATATTGATTCAAATTTACAGGTGAAGAGGATGCTGTTCGTTGCCACTTCTGTGATGGTGGATTACGAGAATGGGAACCAGGTAAAATCTTTGAAGATCTTCAAAATCACACTCTTCAGTCATTTGATCAAGTCATATACTAGTAAACTCCCAAGCATGATTCCATAGGGCCTGAAAATGGAGGCTTATTTACTTTGATTTCAAATGCTGCATTTTGTTTATTAGTTTACTCAATACAGTAAGAATATGACATGAACAACTTATCATTCAGGTGTTAAAATTGAGGGGTCTGTATAATGCTCTAGTGACCATTAGGACCCATGGGCCTCTTGTTGTTGACTTGTTATCACCAATCTACCTCTTGTCTTTATCTTGGGACTATTTCCTTCCCCCAGTAATTACTGTAAATGTATTATATTTAGTGTGTACAATATTTGGAGGAATATGATTTTTCAACAAGTTAGCGTGGATTTGATTTAGCGCATTTCTGAATATACCTATTTATCTACTTATATATTTTACATTTGGCGATGTACTTGATTTAGCAGATTCCGTTTTCCGCCAAAAATGCTAAATAGAATACACAGCAAATGTAATACGTTTACAGTACTACAGAAAAAGCAGAATGATGCTGATATGGCCCAAATTTGCACATGTAAGCTAGGTACATGTAAAATGGATACATGACTTACATGTCCATGATAACGTGTATTGGTGAAATAAGCTTGTTCTATTACCTCCTGCCAGGTGATAATCCATGGACCGAGCATGCTCGTTGGTTCCCATTCTGCAAGTTTGTAATGAAGATCAAAGGCATCCAGTTTATTGAGGAAATACAGCAGAGATACATTTATGAGACGGTGAGTGTCTAAAGCTTTAAATCCAGAGTAGGGTACCTAATAATGGTAAATATTCAATGACAAAATATTGAACTTAAATAACATAGTTGCCTAATAATGTGTTAATGTGTATATTTTTACATTCCTGAATTTTTATTGGATTATGTGACCTGTGTGTCCGATGGTTGTTCTTTGTTTCTCTGCTCTGTTTGTCTGCAATGTAAATTTGCTTTTAATACCAATACTGCAAATGTTCAATATATCTAGTACATGTCATGTACCTTAGAAGCAATAAATCATAAGAAATATGACAAAGTGAAACAAGAAAATGTCCATGAAATCTAAGATGTCAGATTCAAGATTTTTTTTTTTAGGGTAAAATATTGATAAGGAATGACCTTTGGTACAAGGTCTTGTTAAAAGATTGTGGTCATTTAGCTGTAAGGTCATGGTCATTCAGCTATAAGGTCATGGTCATTCAGCTATAAGAACAAATCGGTATAATTAGTGTGAACAGTATGTTGTATGATATAATTACTGATTCAGTAGCTGGTATATTATAACATAACATTTTTAGCACTACGAACAGCTGACTATTGCATTGTGTTGCTTTATACTTTCTTTTCTTTCCTTTCCGAAATAAATTTATATGCCTCACGAGGCGATGTTGATGTTATTCTTTTTCAGGGAGCTGGTAATCTAGATTCTCCACCTTCATCAGGATACAATGCCTCGGGTAGGAATTGTTTTCAGCAAAAATTGTGGATTTTCAGTTGAAGATTACTGCCTCTTAAACATATTTTTAGATAAATGCATGTTAACAGGATTGGTCTGTTAAACTTTTGATCACAGTTGCAACCCAGGGCCAGTCTGGCATATGCTTACTGACTGTGCTGGACCAACTCATTGAATTTTATAGGTACTCATGAATAATTCAAGACCTATTCTGATTGGTTCCCTCACACTAACATGAAGGAAATATCACTAATTAATGTTTTGCATGCATCATTTATCAACAGATAATCGTTTTCATGCTACCAAAAACTAAAGAGTAGGTCTCTCATTGGTTAATTAATATTTATAAAAGATATTCATGAAATGACAAAAGTTCAATGAGTATGCCCTTATTCAGTTAGCTTATACGAGACTAATCCTGGGTTTCTGACCATGATTTTTTATACATGTAGATAAATTATTTGGCTATGGCTGGTTTACATTTAGATTATGTTACTTTCTTTATGATGTTGGCTTTAGTGGAAGTTTTTGATTTAAAATCAAACTAAAAAGAGGGAGAGCAGTTCTGTTTGTAAGATGAAAAGTTTGATTAACTTTCTGATTTACAGTAAACAGTGATTTAGTTGAGTAGTTGATTATAATATTGTTTGTATACATATTAGGCAAAGCCAAGCCCTCAGAGGAAGACAACAATCCACTCAACTCTCCAGCAGCTCAGAGTGTACTCAGCATGGGATACTCCAAGGTTAAAGTTCAGTATGTCATCGATAAATTTGTGGCAGAAAAAGGTAGATTTCATTTGATGTTCACTTCACACTTTATTTTCTTTTTGTGTATTTGAATGTTTGGTCCAAACTCTGGGCAACATTTATAGAAAAGATAAGATTTTAAGATTCAGTGGTACTTTGAAGAATAATGTCCATGAAGGTTTTGAAAGAGAAATAACATGACTTGTATCATAAAATGATACATAATTGTATCTGGTATTTATTGTAGGTCACAGTAAGTTTGATGCTAGTGAACTGTTAAGCATTCTTTTGGACATGGAGGATAATGGAGAAACTTTTCCTCCTGAAAAATCAACTCAGTCTAGTACTTCAAAGCAGACCTCAAAACCCCCAGACAGTTACAAAGCAGACACAGGTGAGTTAATTCCAAAAATATTTACGGTATATACACATTTCAAAGCCATTGGAATGGTGTGTTTCAAGAATGTATCAATTGACCAAACTCTCTGATGTTAACTTACTATGCTTTGTTAATTGATACTTTTATCATTTATTAACCATTATTTTATTCATTGTATACATCATTTAGAGAGAATAAATGCAGTTAAAAATAGAAAGTATCTTTTACTAATTATCTCTTTTGTTATTATTTCAGATAGTGACTCAGGTAAGATATTTACGCTATGAGATATCGGTGAATAGAGGAATATTCAAATGGCTCTTAACTGGGTGGGGGTTTGTTTGGTTGAAAAGGTGGGGGGGGGGGGGGGGGGGGGGGGCTATTTGCATTACATGCAGTATCTCAATTTTGAAGAGGCAGAAAAAAAATATTATCGGGGGATTTAAGATGTTGAAAATAAATTATGAAAAGAAGCAGTAATTGGGTAATAAAAATTATGGGAAAAAAGAATTATCATTAATATAAAGTTTATAATCATAATGATTGAAATGAAATTCTAAAAGTCAGGAAAGACACCCACCCCTACACCCCAAAAAACAAACCTTTTAGGTATTATTAATTAATGTCATTCTGTAAATAGGGCCTATGTATGAAAAGTAAAGTGGGCTTCCAGTTGAAGTACTATGTACATCCATCTTATTATATATTGTTAACAGATGTAGATCCAGAAGTAATTTGCATTACATGCAGTATCTCAATTTTGAAGAGGCAGAAAAAAAATATTATCGGGGGATTTAAGATGTTGAAAATAAATTATGAAAAGAAGCAGTAATTGGGTAATAAAAATTATGGGAAAAAAGAATTATCATTAATATAAAGTTTATAATCATAATGATTGAAATGAAATTCTAAAAGTCAGGAAAGACACCCACCCCTACACCCCAAAAAAACAAACCTTTTAGGTATTATTAATTAATGTCATTCTGTAAATAGGGCCTATGTATGAAAAGTAAAGTGGGCTTCCAGTTGAAGTACTATGTACATCCATCTTATTATATATTGTTAACAGATGTAGATCCAGAAGTAATTGAGGAAGAAAATCAAATGTTAAAGAAGCAACTCCTATGTATAAAGTGTGAGCAGGCTGAGAGAGTCATAGTGTTCACTCCCTGCGGCCACAGGCTGGTATGTAAGGCCTGCGCCGACCCAATGAAAAGGTGCATCAAATGCAGGAAAAAAATCCAGAAAAAGGTCAAGACATTCCTTTGTTGATACTGACCACCCAAAGCAAAAGGTTTCTTCATCATGAAACAGATGGTAGGAAAAAATGAATAAGGAAGCTTGAATAGATAGATCTAGCTGGTGAGAGCAGTGAAATGCAATCTACACCCCCCCCCCCCCCCCATTATTTAGTAGATTGGGAAGGACAAATAGCTCCAAGGTAAGAACAATGGAGAAGTTTAAGAAGTGTCTCTCAATCAGCACAGGACACATACCACGACTTATTCAGATTCTGTTGGTTTATTGTGCTTTCAATGTATTTTGTTTTTTGACAAGCAAATTGTGTTTGTTCTGGACTCTTGAAAGCTGAAACTCCTAATTTTTTGTGGGTTATAAATGTAGCCTTGTAATATTAAGTATCAAAATTGCATCTGGTTTTATCTTGTAAACCACTATCTTTGCAGCTTGTCAACAAAAACATTACATTAAGTACTCTTCCATGTAATTTAGGAACATTGAGGTAATAAGACCTGTATCACGTGTGCTCCACAGGCTGCAACATCAATCAAGGGGTCTTGGGTTATGTTTCTGAAGAAATTATGGCCTACGATATTGTATGTGAAGTACATTTACGGATAGATACATTTAAAAGCACTCGGGTGTTTTCCTTTACCTGGATATCACAGCAATAAGGTTAATTCTGTCTAATTTTCTTATTTTTGTAAGAAGAGAGTGTTTAGCTCTTTAGTTAAATGAGTACTTGTGGTTAAACAAAATCACCAAGGGTAAAATTTTTTAGATCTTTTAAGACTTATGGGATATATGATACGTATATATATACGTACAAACACATGTGTGTTAAAATTTATTTGTGAGATGAAAATTAAAAACCTTCATAGCAGATGTCCTATTTGTTTAATTAAATGTTAAAAAAAGTTCAATTAAGTATATGCATATTCTCCTATCAAATGAGAGTCAAAATGGTCAAATCTTATTATCCTGAACTTGATGGGGCTTATAAAGTCTGGTTACCCTTGGGGGATTTAATAAAATACTCATACTATTTTTAAGTATTTAGATAAATTGAAAGAGAGGATTCAATACCAAAGAATATCCAGCAATATATTACATGTATTGCAATTTAAGAGAGAGGATGCCAACTCAAAATCTGCCACCAGTGTGGTGACGTGTACATTCATCTTGATTTAGCGTGTTATTGAAATGATTTAATAAGTGGTTTCATCGATGATAAAGTCAAATTTTATTCTTGAATTTTCATCTGCCACCTGACAAATGATGTACATGTAACAGTGTTTTTCAATGTAGTGAGATTCAGCTTGCCTTGGATATTTAGACTTGACCCCTCACTAAATCTGGTTTTAAGACAGAAGTCCAAATATTCTAGCCGTCAGGCTAATCAAATTGAGAGAAAAAAAATCAATATTGCTTCAACCTATACATATAAAGCTTTCAAACTTGAGGTTTTATGGAAAGGAAATAAAAGCAATGGAAGATTAATGTATAGGTTGTTGGAGTATAAATATAGTTACCAGTATTCTATAGAGGGCATTATCTGATTGCATGGTTCTAGACAGTCACATACAAGGGCAATAATATTTCATATTTCCCTGCTGTCTTCATATATTTTTATCAAAATTATTTGGGTCTTGATTAATTTCCCAAGAGTAATGATTTGCTTATCAAAAACGCACATGAGTATGATATTTGGATATATAGTTCATTAACCTGAGAATGGTAATTTTTTTTTCATTATTTTGGAAAAATAGTATTTTCATATTAATTGAATACAGAAGAAAAAAAGAAAATTAACATAAAAATATTTGTATTGTCCCTTGATTCAATTACTAAGTGGCAAAATAAAAAAAAAAACTGTTTTCTTTAAGCCTTTTCATTGCAAATGTTTTGATAAACAATGCATTTATGGCATGAATGTTTGAGATACCTGAAAAAACAAGTAATTTACCTTCTTTATTATTGATTGGTTGGCTGAGAACTGATTCACGACATTAAATTTACAGAAGGAGGTAGTCATTTTATACTTTAAAACCCCACTTGTTTCCAATGATGAATATCCGTGAGCCAAGATTGTTCTTGAATCTTATCTACCGGTATGTAAAATTACAATGGAGAGATCTGCATTGTGTACTGTGAAATAAGTTTGTTGCTGAATTTTTCAAGGATATTTCAGTAAATTCCAGGGATTAAAACATAGAGAATTGAGGTCAAATTTGGTTCTTGATATTTTTTTCAGTGATTTGGATAATTCAAGAAAAAACTCAGAGAATTCCAAGTAAAAATAATGAAATTTGATGTTCCACAACTGAAAATTCTAGATCGAATTCCTGAAATTGAATGTTTCAGGCTCAATATTTGAATGTAAATGATATATCAATATTTACATTTTCCAGTGTCTTTGTTTGTGATAACACTACAAATCGATTTTGTACTATACAGCCTAATAAATTCAAAAGGCGTATTGTTGGGGCGCAGGCGGATTGCATAATTAATATTATAATATTTAATCGTACAACTGCTGAAAATTATATAAATATAAGTAATAAGGAATCATTCTTTGAATATTATGAGGTGATAATTTTGGTCGGGGCATGATCAAATCTATCATAAAGCCCTTCGGGCTTTATTGGATTTGATCACACCCCAACAGAAATTATCACCTCATAATACTCAAAGAATGATTCTATCATAAAGCCCTCTGGGCTTTATTGGATTTGATCACGCCCCAACCGAAATTATCACCTCATAATACTCAAAGAATGATTCCTTATTCCTTAAATAATATCCAGGGATGAAGACTTGGAGAATTTCAAGTCAAAATAGGGGAGTTTGTTACATGATAATCCTCATCTTCACTAGCCAAGGCACCAATTCTTTTATTATCATCTACCCCTTGGCAGATTTTGCCCAATTTATAATGCCATTTAGTTGTTCTTCTGAGTTATCGTTCCTAAATAAAAACACAGTTGTGTTTAAATGGCATCAGCATCACTCAAAAGTATGGCGAAACAAATACTTCAAAATCCCACCACCAGCTCGACATAATTAGCTGCAATAATGTAGCCCTCTCCCAAAATTTGAAAAAAAATTAGTGGAGGGCTATATTATTGTAACTACATCATAATAGATGTGGGAAGTATTTGATTACATGTTACATGCCAGATGTACCCCTCAAACTACTTTTTCGGCACGTATGGGGCAAAATATGAAGAGCACTGGGAGCCACTATAAATGTGAATAAGCTGAAACAACTTGATTGGATGCCCTGAAAAATGTTGAATTCAGCTAAATCTGTCAAGGGAAAGATGAGAATAAACAAATTGGAACCTTTGCTGGCAAAGATGTACTGGTATATATAGGGTCAAAATCTTATATTAACAAGTTTCTGGAAACTTGTTTGAATTCCTGATTGTGAGACTAGCAAGATGTTCTTTGGTCTACATTGGAACAAGAATGTCTTTGATTATCCAAAGATCAATTAAGATTTGGAGAATCTCAAGTCAAAATTATTTTAAATGTTCCTGATCAAATTATAATCTTCGGAATTTCTTATCTTGAGACTTGGATATTCTTGGCATCATATTGCATCAAAAATATGTCAGGGTAACTGAGTCTTATGGATAAAGAAGCGGAAAATCTCTAAACTTAATTTTGTCACTAGAATCCCAAGAATAAATCTAGAGGTGTGTATATTTTAGGCATGCATGGTGATGGAACAAAAATATCTTATTTACCATATCAATTCCAGATCAAGAACTGGAGAAACTCAGGTTAAATCCTGTAATTTTTTTCTAGAATATTCCACTGAATTTCTGATCCTGGTTGGGGTTCATAAATTTTCAAAAATGTTGCACACAAACTATTTGTCAAATAATCATATTAGAAAAGGGTTACATGTTTTTAGTATTTTTGGTTTCAAACAGTCAAATGATAAATGTATGATACAATGTTCCTACAGGCTGACAGCATTTTTAGCTTTAAATTTCAAAACTAGTTTAAAAATAAAAGACTATGTGTGCCAATTTATACTGTAAACCCATGTTTGTTTTAATATAGGGCCCGCCTCTTGTGTAACTTTTAAGGAGCATTGTTGACTAGGTGAGCAATTTGGCCATGGGTCTCAGTAAATATTGCTGTGATATCTGGAACTATTTAAAACCTGATCACAACCCATTAATCATGTTTGCTTCAGATGGACACATTGGTGTGATACTAGTTTTCCTCATTTGTTTTATAAATATAAATATATCTGAATGGAAATGAAAATGCAGATTCTGAATAAGTTGTCAGACATTGGAAGAGTTATTGGAGTTGAGCGCGCGGATGCTCAGTATAATTAACGCATTAGAGGAAAAGAGTCTTGAGTAGACGTCACTCATTAAAAACTTTATTGTCTGAATTTGATGGATTAGAGTCATAATTTTTATTTAGATTCAAGTGTTGTGCAAACTTACTGAAAGTATACAATTGACAAAAAGGGTTACTTTGGATTGTTTTGATGTGTTTGATCACACAAGTGTGTAGAATGATATTCATCATTTACAATGTTGAAAAGCAGATAGAATGAATGGCTAATATAAAGAAAAACCATGTAGGCAGAAGACTTGATATATCTTTGTTGATTTTTATTGGATAATGTACTGGCATTAAGTGTGAATGAAAATCTGTATTTAGAACCATTTTAACAAGAGCTTGGACTTAGGGTAGTTGTGTCAAACAGTTTTGTGATGTAGGCCTGTCTATTTCATTGCTGGCCATTCAGCCACGGCTCTTTGAAATCAACAAGATTTGTCTGGCTTTTGAGCTAAGGCTAGGCAATCTGTGAATATTTCACTTGAAACCAGTGACATTTTTGACTTGTTTTGATGCAAGAAAAAGATAGTTACATCCTATCAAAAGTCCAAGGACTTGTTAAAATGGTTCTAATCCTGGAGAAAATTGCAAAACATACAAATGTTTTGATGAAAATCCAAAAAAAATAAATAAATGTGTGCCGAGTAATTGTTCTAGATAACCATGATATTAATTCTTAAAGTACTGTTAATTTCATGATGTCAATATTGGATGTTCTCAAATTTAGGTGCCAATATATTGCTATCTCTATTACTATCTTTTGAAAAATTGTGAAAATGTTTTTCATTTACCTTGCCACATGTATGTGCCAATTATAACATATTTGCATGGTGGTGCCAGTAATAATTAATGACTTTAAAAATATCAATTTTTGTTTTATCCTGATTATATAAATCTGTACAAAGTTCATAATGTGAATGCTGAAAAAAAAATGTATTTATATGTATTTCAATGATGCATGCCAACCATTGACCATGTTCAGTGACTGTTATTTTTGTTATGTTTACACGAAATATTACTTCAAGTTGAATTTACTCAACCAATATTTGCATAACTTCAGTACTCTACTCAGCCGTCAAAATGTATGGAACACTAGTCATTTGGAAATATGCATCGGTTTGTATAAGGTACTTGGTTATTGTTTACATTCATGTACCTGTATATATACCAGTATTTTATTTTTTTTTCATACTACATTGTATTATATTTTACCAAAACATTCTGTAACGATAACATTGTATATTGCAGTACTTGGCTAACAATTTTTCTGTTACAATGTCTTTATTTTATTTTTTGTTTTAATATTTACTTTTTATCTTACAATATCTGAATGCCCAAAAAAGAGAGTATACTTCAGTGTTGTTGCATATTATTTATTTATATTACCTGTATTTTTTGTGCGTTTGACCATGAATTTAGTACTTTATACAGATGTTATATTTTGACATGAAAATAAAGTGCATACCTGACAAAGATTTTTAGTATATTACATGCATTAACCATAAGAAATGATTTGAATTTTTTTATATGCAGATAACTTAGGACATTTTACGTTATGTAAACCACAAAGTTAATACTAGTCTTATAGAACATACTTCAAGTGTGACAGTGTGTATACTTGTATATGTTTACTAAATATCCTTTAAACTTTCTGTATGGTGTCATTATAAATTCAATAAAATAAAATAAAATAAAATGACTTTTTGGATTGTTCAATATAAAGACAAATCATAGTATTAGCATGTTTCAATGTCAGATTCTTGTATGGGTACACGGGCAAGTGAATCATAATTTAAACAAACTTTGTCGAAACCACGTTTCCCTGTCAAGTTAGAGGAGAAAAATAGGTCTCTATGAAATTGGGGAATTCATTATCTTGGGACAAGGGTTTTTGTGTTAAATATGATTGTATTAATATCTGGAAAACTAATTAATATTTCTGAATCAAAATAATTTTCTCTACTCCCAAATTTATGATTCGATAGTTTGAATTAGTATGGTTTGAGTTTTTCCACAGTTTTAAAACTAAACATCATTGAGATGTTGATCATCTCAAAACATTTTGATAGAGGACAGAAGGATGGAAAGCATTTTAGAGAAATTTGCCTTGACCTTAACCACTGACTTAAAAAAGCATTGCTGATGCTTTATCTAACAAGTGCTCAAAGGATTAAGTATAAGGCAGAAAAGGTCAAGGGAAGAAATAATTGGGTCCAGATATAAGGATTTTCCCCAGAGGTCTGCTATGAACTTGACCTTTTACCTAGAAAAGTGATTCAAGGTCACTACACACTCCTAATATATATGCATTCTTTTGGTAAAGCCTGCACAAGATTAGGCGAAGGGGAGATAGATTATGGTCCAGAATTAGATTTAAAATAGATCTGCTATGACCTTCACCTTTGACAAAAATACATGTACAGGTTCAATGTCACTGCACTGCACACAAGCATACTTTTAGTATGAGCCAGATAGGGCCAAGGGGAGAGAATATATGGTCCTGACAAGCATTTTTACAGAGGTATGATATTACTGACTTTTGCGCTAGAAACAGATTTTTTTTCTTCTACACATACCCACTCTGTGAGTGTGTGTGTGTGTGTTGGGGAGGGGGGGGGGGGGTTAAATATGAGCCATATTAGGGCAAGGGGAGAAAATAGAGTCGGGACAAGGTTTTACATGTGTTGCTATGAACTTGGGTTACGCTTTTTTAAGATCAGTGGAAAACTTTAACCCAAGGACACTTTGGTGAAGTGTGAGCAAGACTTGGCCACGGTTAGTATACTCCAGACAATTGAGGTTGGGTTGACCCTCAGACATATGGACAGACGAGATTAGTCACTATATATAGTGCAGTCACAGAGAGGGGCCCTGGAAACGTATTTCATTTTATCGATGATTGATTTAAACAAACAAAAATGCTTTATATGGCAGTGGCGGATTCAAGGGGGGGGGGGGGGGGGCACACCCGCCCCCCCCCCCCCCCCTAAAATTGTCAAAGTAAAGTAAAACATACTCCTTCTGGCAAAGAAAATGTACAACTTGCGGGTCTTAATTATGAACTTTTTGGAAACCCACGGGATTTATCTACATTAGACTGGTTTCAATGGTGTAATATGAAGAAAACAAGCTGGGTTAGTTTCTTTTTTAAAACTTCATTACATCGTCCCATTGAACTTGATATTTTTAAACTAATTGATTTACAGACATTCGTAGGGAAAAATGAAAGGAATTGTTTCTGCAAGGCAGGTTGTTCTGATGGGATTACTGAAGGTCAAAAACAAACCTTGAAAAAGAGACAATAATTTTATTACTTTTAATATAATCACGAGAAGAAATATCACAAAAGTCTACATATAGACTTCACTTTTACCAAACAAATCTATAGAATACAGGAGTTACCGGGGGCTTCACCCCCTGGATTCCCATTCAAATAAAAGGAAATGTTTCTTATATTTCTGCAAGGCAGAGGATGTTGGTGGATTACTGCAGGTCTTAAATCTACAAACCTTTAAAAATTATAATTTATTTTATTTCTTTTGAGTATAATCACGAGAAGAAATATCACAAAGGTCTAAATATGAAGACTTCATTTTTACCCTTAAAAATCTCTGGAATCCAGGAGCTTCTTGGGGCTTCGCCCCCTGGGCCCCCCACCAATTAATTACGCCTTAAGGCGGCCCCCAGACCCACTGCCTAAAACAGGCGCCCGCTCTAACTTCAAATCCTGGATCCGCCACTATATGGTGATTCATGCGGGGTATAAATACAAAATTTACAACATGTCATGTTGTAAATTTTGTATTTACTACTGCCACCCGGTAAATTCAAAATTTACAACATGACAGTATCGACATTGCAGAAAAAATACATATCCCGCGTTAGCAAACTATTATAATATATAATTTTTTTCTGCAATGATCACTTCCTTCATAACCCCCATGATTCATCCAAGAAAGCATTTCATTGTAAATTTATATTTACAGCTTTCTTTTAAGAAATTATTGAATTGATCATAAAGAGTAAGTAAAATCTAAATTATTGTTAATGTAAAAGAAATTGCAAAGTCGTCTTATATGGGAATTTGAGTCCGACATCATCATGGAGATTTCGTGCAGTCTGCATGATTTTTTTTCCTTAGGTTTCTGAAGGTTTCGACCGATCGATACATTGGTTAGACCTGGATCGTGTAGATTTCAGCTCATGATTAATTTCCATAAAATCGTTATACAGTCCAATATAAGTTTCATATGGTTATTATAAACAGTGAACATAGAATTCTTTTTATTTAAAAATATATATTTACATGTACCGAGTATGATTCTCTCTATTTCTTACGGAAACTTATTGTTAATTCATAGCTCTATAGAAACTGACAGGCTACCCGTTCATCGATTGGTCGAAACCTACAGCGACCTAAGAGAAATCACAGACTGCACGAAATAATCATGATGATGTCAGACTTAAATTCCCATAGGAGACGATTGCATGGCTGTTTCTTCTAGCTAACGTACAAAAGTACATTAACAGTAATTTAGTTAATCTAACTTACTTTTTACAATCAATTTTTTAATTTGATAAAAGAGAGATGTAAATATATGAAGGTAGCGATCATTGCATAACGCGGGTTATGTATTTTATCTGCAATGTCGCCACCTTCATATCCCGCATAAATCGCCAAAGAAAGCATTTTATTGTTTAAATAAACGCACGTATATACATAATTATGCGGGTATGTTTTTATACAGGCTGACAACTTGTGGACTGTATGAAATCCCAGATTATTTACTTACATGTACTTCTGGGCGATAATTCTATGATTTGCTAAAAAATGACTTTCACGGCGTATTTAATGAATTTCTTGTTGTTGCTATTTTAAAGTTTTGTTTTTATGTTTTCTAATGTGATCTTTCCACTTCGGAGAACCTGAACGGAGAACGAACGGTGAACGATTGCTGAGTGCAAGTACATTGAACGCACTGTAAGTGAACGCAGAACGCTGTGAGCGTTGAACGCGAACGGGGCGGAGCGGAGGGCGCAAAACGGTGAATATATGGTGAACGAATGGCGGACGCACGGTGAAGCGCACGCTGAACGAATGGTCAGAGAACGCAAAAAAATAGGAAACTAGAGCGTTTCTGGGACTGTTCGTAAATTTTATGTTGATTGTTCTTGAATTGTGGCAAACAAACTTCTTTCATGCTATTTAGATCAAATCGTGAAAATATATTTGATATAATTATATTTTTCCAATTCTTTGATGATTCTAATACTTAGATTCAGTGCATCGATCTGGAATTCAAGATTTTGGTTCAGTTCAGTTAAATTTATGATAAACTGTAAACCAGTAAAATGACATTGGGATACTCAATTTCCGCACTTAATGTCTTTAAGTTAATAAAGAAAGAAAGCAAGAAAGAAAGATAAATACTAACAATACTTGAAGTACTCGAGGTCATTTATTCTGAAGTTATTAATCTTATAGGATATCCTATGTTATCCTATGTCATATTTCGATAACTATAACTCTTAAGTTTGTCTTTAAAGTATAAAGAAATAAATAATGCAAAGATTGTTATTTTTCTTTTATAATAAATATTGACTTATTAATCATGAAAAAAAGGAATTGAGTGAACCTTGAATCATCTCAGTCCTACAATTCTTTTTTGTTAGAGTCAAAACGTAAGATCATCCGCTATATAGTTAAGCAGTTTTGACTTTGTTCTTTTTGTGTTCCTTGGCCAAGACTTATCTTCTTTTAATGCATTGATGAATAATCAATTAGTTTCACTATATCTTTCATTCCTCGGGACTGTTATTTACGTATGTGTATGTGTGATCATAAAGTCTCGAAGGAATTTTGCTTTAACTATAGTAATAATAGTATAACCATACATGTTAACCTCCAGTGGTAAAAAAGAGGTAGATTTTGAACCCAAAAGAGGTAGCATCTCGCGTGGCTTTCGCACAATATATGAGTTACACTTTAACTCGTATTACATACCTGCCTATATATGATGTAATAAAATTTATAAATCAAGGAATATATTTGTGTACATGTACATGAAACTGATATTCATATGAAAGACTCCCCATAAGTGAAAATTAATTTCCTAAGGTTAAATAACAGACAATTGTATTAACATGTCTTTTAAGTTGAAATACTTTTATTTTTTTACATCATAAAGTGACACTCAATTAACATATACATTCCTCTCTCAATTCAGCTTTCAGCCAAATTAATGCATGTTCATGCAAAAACTGGAATCAAGAAAACAGATATTCAGCAACAAAAATATAAGCAATTATTTAAACCTCTCAATTGTGTTTGCCTGTCTCAAAACCTTCACTTCAAGCAAAAATATGTGAGCTTATTCTTATGCATGTTTTCTTCTTGTTTTCATCATTAATTTCACTGATCTCGTTCTATCACAATTTCCATGTTTGGACACATAGCTGTCGCAGTTCACACTTCAATATATACATGAATAATCCACATATACAAACAGTTACAGTTTACATTTATTAAAATCAAAGCAAAGACTGAAAAAATAAAATCCAACATGTCTTCAAAAATTTGATTTGAAAAATAAAGATTTGACAATATATCACAGGTGGTCGCAAAATGTAACTATAAATAACAAATAGAGAAAAAAGCAACAACGGAAAAATTGGTGGTCTTGCACAACAAAGTTTCATAGATAAAAAAAGAAGTCAAGTGATAAAGGACTAGGAAGTGGATATAATTAAGAAAACATAATATTGTACAGAAAAAAAGATACAATCATGTTATTGGATAGCTATATAATATGCATTGAGGTATATTGATTGGTATTTCTTAAAATATTAAAAGAATCATGCAGTAGATCACTTTATGATTAGGTACAATATATAGAGACAGACAGGAATAGTCTGGAAGAATTAGGAAAATAAAATATTGAACAATTGACTATGAAATCTGATGATCACTCAAAATCAGACATATATATATGCTGTCCATGCCTGTACAACTAAACAACACCACATTGAATTATGAAATTCTTTATGAAAATGGCAAGTTAATATCTGTATAACATTTTGCTATAATACTTTTATAATACCTCAAGCAAAAGGGAAGTTCATGTTGAAAAGTATGGTAAAAGAAAAAAAAACACAAAAAAAAATTACGCTTCAATACAGATATATAATATATCTCTTATACTTCAAATAAAAATAGTTTCAAATTCTTTTCATTTACCCCATAAACTGGGTTTAGAAATAAAAACTTCTCTTCCATGCACCAATAGAAATCCTATTAGAATACTATTGTTATGTTTCTGTGAGTTGAAAGACTTCTGGTTTGTAACTGGCCTGACTCTGGGTTTGTTCCCGCTCTTTCTCCTGCCTGGCCTCTTCCTCTTCTTGTCTTTCTTTGTCATACTTGCTATCATCATGAATCATCGTTCTCCTCATGGGGTCCCTATAGGGGTGCATGTGGAACACAAATGTTTCCCAGTTAACATTTTCAAGTCCTATCTGTTTGATTTCCGACATCCTTTTCTCGATGTATAAAACTGGATCATCTGGTCTTTCCAACATTAAACAGCTCAGTAAGCTTTCAAACATCTGAGGTATTTTGTGGGTAGCAAGGTATTGTTTTGCTTGCTCCCTTGTTCCAGCCATTTTCATTCAAAACAGTATCTACCTACCAAAAAATAATTATATATAACTTGGTTTGAAATAAAAGGTACATTTATTCATGGAATTTCTATTACCTTTTCAAAAATAGCTCAGTTTGGAAACAAAGAATCAAAAGTCATCAGCGAACAAAGAAATTGACTATAACTGAGAAAATTCGGTCTAAGAATTGAGAAGTTTTCACTGAATTTGCATCAAAAGTGGTATGTCTATACGCCCTTATCATTCTATCATATTGTTTTAAGCAGATTGTAGAAGCAACAACTGATAGTACTTACCCTGAATTTAACCTTTATGAGCAAAAACGGGAAATGGTCATTGTTCTTCCTCTTGACGCCACGGTTACTATGGAAGTGAGCACTCGAACCCGACATTAAATGGGTGACGCAAAAGTAAAACACAGGGACATATATGGTAAATATTAAGAGTAATTATTATTTAAAGAGGAAAGAAAGAAATAGATAATGACAAGAATTTATTAGACAAATAAATATATTAATTTAGCATGATGTGTGTACATCAATTATTTTTCTTGTTCAAGGTAACATCTGTAATATAATATAGGTCTTTTTTTTTTTTTTTTTTTTTTTACTGAAAAATGAGTTATAAATTCTAAGTAACATTTCTTTAATAAAAGAACAATAGTTGCAGAGATTCGTTTTATTAAATCATACCAGTTTACTTACGTGTGATAGTCATGATAGTTCTTCAGGCACGTAGCATCGGGAGGGGGGGAAGGGGGGGGTGCCAGGACCCCCCCCCCCCTTCACACACACACACACACACACACACACACACACACACACACACACACACACACACACATATAGACTTTTTCTCGCAGCAAACATTTTTTACTAAAATTTACATATAAAAAATTGAACTATCATGGAGTTGGCCCCCCACTCTTTTTTTGGAGTATGTAAAAAATTGAATTGAAAATAAGGATATAAAGAGTGAAATTGAAGTTAAGAGGTATACCCCCACGGATTAGGAATTTCATGATTTTGGGATTTTTTTAAACCCCCCCCCCCCCCCCCCCCCCAACGGATTAGGAATTTTATGATTTTGGGAACTTGTTTTGGTATTGCCTGTCAAGGTTTTGTGGATGAGTATGCCCCCCTCCCCCACTTTCAAACACGATGCTAACTGCCTGTTCTTACTACTATTTAATTGTCGGTATGCAAGACAACAGTCTACAGTGTACATGTATGTCATAATTATGATGAAACGCAAAAAAAATGAACTGTAGTTAAAATAATAAAGTATTAATAAAAATGAAAAAAAAATTATGATCGATTAATTATGCGCCCGGGTACGGATTTTAGAGGTGAAATCCGCCTGAATATCGGTGGATTCTGACAGGCATCGCAAAATTCCTATACGTTCTTGAGTCGGAGACGGATTCTCGATAAGTTATACTTGAGAAGTGACGGTTTCCAGGCGTCATTTGACAAGTTCAAATTTTACTGGCGCTATTGTTTTCCCAGGCAGTGCTAATTTAGATTTTTTGCCCCATGTACATTCCCGCCAATTTCCACTTGGTTTTCTGCTTGGTGTACGTCTGGAACCTGTCACTGGCATCGAAAAACATGTAGAGAGATACCCCCCCCCCCCCCCCCCCCCCCCCCCCACACACACACATTATACATGTATATTCCAGGATGAACATATCAACTAATGCAAAAATGACCGTTTGCGTGAAATGACATGTTATCGTCCGAGAAAATTGTTAAATTCTTGTAACAGTTCGCATAATAGCGCCACTATTCTATTTTTTATTTCCTCCACCATAATATTAGAAATAGTTTAAACTTTTTCCATGTATAGCTTGTTGAAAAGATTACCGGGATGTGAACTTGGTTGGTCACGTGATCAAATCTTGGGAAAGCCGAAGGGCTTCTTTATCAACCAAGTTCATGTATAGGTGAACTTTTTAACATAGCTGTTTATTACTTATATTTACGTTTGAGAAAGGCAAACCGTTCAGAATTATCAACATAGCCGTGTTTTATGTTTACAATAATGCAACGTGCAAACGATATACAAACTCGTGCGGTATTATCATAAAAAGGACGTCATTAAAAAGTTCACAGAGAAATAAAGTTTTTCGCTGTTCTCTAGGTTCATATTTAAGTTAATGAATGAATGAATGAATGCTTTTAAGTAGTCATCATATTGCTGATCAAATATTATTTATGTATCTCCTGTACCACATTACCAAAAGGGGTCTGTTTCTCCTAGGGTGGCTGAGGGACTTCTGATTTTTATTTCAATTTTTTGAAATGACATGCATATTTTAATTACTACATAAATTTACTAATGTTCTTGTTCGTTTTCTAGATCTGTGTATGTTCCTGGTACCCATGTATTTATTTGGATTAAACAAAATGAAATAGTACTTTAAATCATTTTATTACCATTGATAACAAGTGAAGACCAGCTTCTCAAGAACAGAAGGAAAATCATTTTGAAAATGAAAACTAAATGTGTCAAAATATCACAGAAACTAAATTTGAAAATTCATAAAACATATCATATATATACAAGTAATTATATGTTAATAAATTGGAAGAATATTAGGGTTCCCACACCCAGCATATCACACTCTTTGGGAAAAGAGTTGATATTTTCCATCATTGTTTCTACATATTAATTAATTAAGGTCTTCCGTTTCCAACGGAAGACCTTCTTGTTATTGCTTTGTTTCTTTTCCTCTATTATTAAGGTCTTCCGTTTCCAACGGAAGACCTTATTGTTATTGCTTTGTTTCTTTTTCACTATTATTATTATTGTTTTTTTTTTTCTGTCACGTTTTCTCAAAAACGCTTCAGCCGATTTTGATGAATCTCTTAGATCTCATTCATGACAAAATTTGTAAGAAAATTACACGAGATTTTTTCGGTCGTCACTTCCGGTCCCGAGATATTAAAGATTTTATGTTTTTGCTTGTTCACGATTTTTCTCCAAAAGTATTTAAGATAGAACTTTCGAATTTTCAGGGATGGTAGAAAGTGTCCTGCCGCAGTGCCCTTCGCATATCCGAACGTCCGCCGTCACTTCCGGTCGTCACAGGAAGGAAACAAACAATAGTCATTTTTCAACTTTTTTGTTTTGAATTTTTTTAATATTACTATTCGATAAAGACGCTTTAATAACGTCAGAATATGAAATTTGTTTTAAAATCGATCCACGCATTCTCGAGATTTTGGGATCCAAAGTCCTGAAGCGAGAGTCCGCGTAGCTCAGTCGTTAGAGTGGTGGACTTTGGCCCAGGCGACCCGGGTTCAGTCCCCAAGTGCCGAATGTTTTTTTCTTTTTTAATTGTGATTTGTTTAACGATTTTATCTTTAAAACGATGGATTTTAATGTTTTCCGTTTTAATTTTATCATAAATCAAAATAATACCAGCTTTTTTCAGTACAAATATAGAGCCCGTTTCAAAATACCATCAATTTCCCGCATTGTGACAGTCTTGTTTCTGTCAGCAGCTCGCTAAATTCAGACGCTCGTCGCATCGCCGGCATCAAAGACATGCCGCCGAAGCACCCTTGCAGTACGACCGCATTAGAGCTCGCCAGGTCGCTTTGCCGGTATCAAAGAAATGCCGCCTTCTCATTGACTGTATGCACAAAACATTTAGCAATGCGCCCACATTTCAAGTATTCTACAGGACTTTAAAAGGAGGACTGTTTAGTATTTATTTAGATATATAGATACATGCATGCATGTATATATGCGTTTATTGACATATGTTGTTTATATATTGATTTCCTGAACACTATAAAACACTATAAAATCTCTCTCTCTCTCTCTCTCTCTCTCTCTCTCTCTCTCTCTCTCTCTCTCTCTCTCTCTCTCTCTCTCCAACGTACGAATATTTTAGTATTTGAATAAGAACTACTACAGGTAACATGCAGTAATGTGGCTAAAGCCTAAATGTACATTTGACGTTTAAAAATTATATATGTATTTATTTCTAGTTACGGGATATTGTCTTTGGATTTAAATGATTTGAAATTAATTTTTTAATGATTGTCTTCTTACTGATTGGAAGTCAATGCTAAAAAGTCATTTTTTATTATAGACGGTGTACTTTCTCCTTCTTTGTATATGTCTACAGATACATATCTGTTGTCTGTCTTGGATTAAGAAACACCCCGAATTTTACACACGGAACTATACAAACGACCTGGTGACTGCGACAAGGTGTGAAAACTGACCACCCGTGTATGTGTGCTTGAGCTTAGGAATAAACAGCTGTAATCACTGATCGGGGAAATATACTGTTAAAACGAAAAGTCTGATTTTTCACTTTTGATAAAAAAAAGTCATTACGGCAGGGTGCATCGGGATTATAATCATTTAAAATCTGCCTTAAGTTTATAATTATTTACAAAGGTCTACATACATGTAATGTTCACCCAAAAAGCGGGATTTATTATATCTGTTTAGTGATTAAGCATCGAGGTCAAAATTCATAAATTTCGTAATATATTAACCGATTGCTTAACACTGGTCATTTAGACATAACACTGGGGTATTGAGTGGATTCGGGAAAAGGGGGATAATTAACCATACTACATTTGTAAGATGTAGGTTATTTTATTTGCCGACTTAGCAAAATTTTTTATCATACAGTGTAAGTCGGCAAAGATAAACTTGACACAAAAAAAAATAATCGATATGCAAAAGAAGCAGATAAAAAGATAATCAATTTCTTTATCAAATCGATTTCTGATTAATTCATCTCTCTCTCTCTCTCTCTCTCTCTCTCTCTCTCTCTCTCTCTCTACAAATGCAGTTTATAGCGTATGACATTTTATATATCTTATTTCTAAAACATTTAGAAGTAAAGAGTTAATCCATAAATTAACGATGTATTAAGAAAACAGTTACGCTGTTAAACCTTCCTTCATTTCGATCCTTTTATTTTTTGCTGAAATTAATTACGCCGTTTAATATGTCACTGATTGTGTTCAAAATTCATGATGTATACTGCTGTAGGTGTTACTATGTAAAATTGAAACCCGACATTTTAAAATGTATAATTAAGACCGCGGAACATTAACTGGCAAGATTGGAAATATACAGCTTACGTCAATTTCACTTGTTACAGTCAAAACTTTTGAAATGGGTGGGAACAAATTGACGCGGACGTCTGAGAAAACATTGGATTGAAACTGTAGCTATAGGAATGTATCAGTGGCGACTGATTCTCTGAAGTCATCGGACAATGCTTTGCCTTGCGTAATATCTCCCGAATTTGGATCTTCTCATATTTGCTGATTGTATAATTATTGATGAAATAAAATGGTTTTTTTTATCGCTTTGCTGATACTAAATAAAATGTGTTTCGATCGCATAAGTAATATAGCAAGTTAGGAACGCTGAGGTGGATTGAAAATACACTTCCAATATTAACTACAGTTTGAATCCAACGTTTTCCCAGACATCCGCGTCAATTTGTTCCCGTCCATATCAAATGTTTTGACTGTAATAGCTTTTTAAAAACAAATTTTGTACCCGCGAGATCTCAGAAACTGTAAGTGATTAAGACACGAAACTTACATGGACGATAGACATTCGATTGAGGATGCGTTTAACTGTTTCCATTTTATCGCCCGTCACTTCCGGTCGTCACCGGAAGGGTACAAACAACTGGTTGTAATAATTTTAACTGTTTTTCTTTGACAGTTTTAGATTGCTTGATAAACAAAACTGCACAATAGGAAAACATTAAAAATATATATATACTTTAATTTTGATTGAGCACTTCTGTTGGTCCGTTTCCTGTCCCGAGACAAAAACCTTGCCTCAACGATATCTCAAAAATAGTAACTACTAGGAGAACCAAACTGTGTGGGATGATAGACATATGTATATTCATTTGTTTACTCTATTTTGTTTGATTCCTCTAACTTCCGGTCGTCACCGGAAGTACTTTAAAAATTATTTTCGTATTTAATTTATTTTTCATAGAATTAATATATTAGTATCTTTACATATTTTATTTATGCAATGTTAAATAGACAAAAAGTTCTACTTCCGGTGAGATATCTCGAATATCTCAGGTAGCTGCTTTTAAACAAAATTTGTACCAGCGAGATCTCAGAAACTGTCAGTGATCAAGACAAAAACTAACAAGGATGATAGACATTTGATTGAAGATCTGTTTAACGGGTTTCACTTCCGGTCCCGCCGAAAGGGTTCAAACAAATCAAGCTTTTTATAAGTTTAAATGATTTTCTTTGACAGTTTTAGTTAGATTTTAAATAATAATATATGATGGAAAAGTATTTAATAAATACTATCTTTAATTTTCATTGAGCACTGCCGTTTATATGTATGAAGATATGTTTACTATATTCTGTTAGATCCGACGTAAATGTAACTTCCAGTCTCACAGAAAGTTCTCAAAAATAACTTTTTGTCTTTTCTCAGACGTCCGTGTCAATTTGTTCCCGCCCATATCAAATGTTTTGACTGTAACAGGTGAAATTTATGTAAGCTGTATATTTTCAATCTTGCCAGTTAATGTTCCGCGGTCTTATAGATAGAAAAGAACAAGAATCCCGATAGCGTAAGGTGTATTCAAACGGAAGACCTCTCGTTGCTCGCAACGAGATCGCGTCTAGTTATTATTATTAAGGTCTTCCGTTTCCAACGGAAGACCTTATTGTTATTGCTTTGTTTCTTTTTCACTATTATTATTATTGTTTTTTTTTTTCTGTCGCGTTTTCTCAAAAACGCTTCAGCCGATTTTGATGAATCTCTTAGATCTTATTCATGACAAAATTTGTAAGAAAATTACACGAGATTTTTTCGGTCGTCACTTCCGGTCCAGAGATATTAAAGATTTTATGTTTTTGCTTGTTCACGATTTTTCTCCAAAAGTATTTAAGATAGACTTTTCGAATTTTCAGGGATGGTAGAAAGTGTCCTGCCGCAGTGCCCTTCGCATATCCGAACGTCCGCCGTCACTTCCGGTCGTCACAGGAAGGAAACAAACAATAGTCATTTTTCAACTTTTTTGTTTTGAATTTTTTTAATATTACTATTCGATAAAGACGCTTTAATAACGTCAGAATATAAAATTTGTTTTAAAATCGATCCACGCATTCTCGAGAGTTTGGGATCCAAAGTCCTGAAGCGAGAGTCCGCGTAGCTCAGTCGTTAGAGTGGTGGACTTTGGCCCAGGCGACCCGGGTTCAGTCCCCAAGTGCCAAATGTTTTTTTTCTTTTTTAATTGTGATTTGTTTAACGATTTTATCTTTAAAACGATGGATTTTAGTGTTTTCCGTTTTAATTTTATCATAAATCAAAATAATACCAGCTTTTTCAGTACAAATATAGAGCCCGTTTCAAAATACCATCAATTTCCCGCATTGTGACAGTCTTGTTTCTGTCAGCAGCTCGCTAAATTCAGACGCTCGTCGCATCGCCGGCATCAAAGACATGCCGCCGAAGCACCTTTGCAGTACGACCGCATTAGAGCTCGCCAGGTCGCTTTGCCGGTATCAAAGAAATGCCGCCTTCTCATTGACTGTATGCACAAAACATTTAGCAATGCGCCCACATTTCAAGTATTCTACAGGACTTTAAAAGGAGGACTGTTTAGTATTTATTTAGATATATAGATACATGCATGCATGTATATATGCGTTTATTGACATATGTTGTTTATATATTGATTTCCTGAACACTATAAAACACTATAAAATCTCTCTCTCTCTCTCTCTCTCTCTCTCTCTCTCTCTCTCTCTCTCTCTCTCTCTCCAACGTACGAATATTTTAGTATTTGAATAAGAACTACTACAGGTGACATGCAGTAATGTGGCTAAAGCCTAAATGTACATTTGACGTTTAAAAATTATATATGTATTTATTTCTAGTTACGGGATATTGTCTTTGGATTTAAATGATTTGAAATTAATTTTTTAATGATTGTCTTCTTACTGATTGGAAGTCAATGCTAAAAAGTCATTTTTTATTATAGACGGTGTACTTTCTCCTTCTTTGTATATGTCTACAGATACATATCTGTTGTCTGTCTTGGATTAAGAAACACCCCGAATTTTACACACGGAACTATACAAACGACCTGGTGACTGCGACAAGGTGTGAAAACTGACCACCCGTGTATGTGTGCTTGAGCTTAGGAATAAACAGCTGTAATCACTGATCGGGGAAATATACTGTTAAAACGAAAAGTCTGATTTTTCACTTTTGATAAAAAAAAAAGTCATTACGGCAGGGTGCATCGGGATTATAATCATTTAAAATCTGCCTTAAGTTTATAATTATTTACAAAGGTCTACATACATGTAATGTTCACCCAAAAAGCGGGATTTATTATATCTGTTTAGTGATTAAGCATCGAGGTCAAAATTCATAAATTTCGTAATATATCAACCGATTGCTTAACACTGGTCATTTAGACATAACACTGGGGTATTGAGTGGATTCGGGAAAAGGGGGATAATTAACCATACTACATTTGTAAGATGTAGGTTATTTCATTTGCCGACTTAGCAAAATTTTTTATCATACAGTGTAAGTCGGCAAAGATAAACTTGACACAAAAAAAAATAATCGATATGCAAAAGAAGCAGATAAAAAGATAATCAATTTCTTTATCAAATCGATTTCTGATTAATTCATCTCTCTCTCTCTCTCTCTCTCTCTCTCTCTCTCTCTCTCTCTCTCTCTCTCTCTCTCTCTCTCTCTCTACAAATGCAGTTTATAGCGTATGACATTTTATATATCTTATTTCTAAAACATTTAGAAGTAAAGAGTTAATCCATAAATTAACGATGTATTAAGAAAACAGTTACTCTGTTAAACCTTCCTTCATTTCGATCCTTTTATTTTTTGCTGAAATTAATTACGCCGTTTAATATGTCACTGATTGTGTTCAAAATTCATGATGTATACTGCTGTAGGTGTTACTATGTAAAATTGAAACCCGACATTTTAAAATGTATAATTAAGACCGCGGAACATTAACTGGCAAGATTGGAAATATACAGCTTACGTCAATTTCACTTGTTACAGTCAAAACTTTTGAAATGGGTGGGAACAAATTGACGCGGACGTCTGAGAAAACATTGGATTGAAACTGTAGCTATAGGAAGTGTATCAGTGGCGACTGATTCTCTGAAGTCATCGGACAATGCTTTGCCTTGCGTAATATCTCCCGAATTTGGATCTTCTCATATTTGCTGATTGTATAATTATTGATGAAATAAAATGGTTTTTTTTATCGCTTTGCTGATACTAAATAAAATGTGTTTCGATCGCATAAGTAATATAGCAAGTTAGGAACGCTGAGGTTGATTGAAAATACACTTCCAATATTAACTACAGTTTGAATCCAACGTTTTCCCAGACATCCGCGTCAATTTGTTCCCGTCCATATCAAATGTTTTGACTGTAATAGCTTTTTAAAAACAAATTTTGTACCCGCGAGATCTCAGAAACTGTAAGTGATTAAGACACGAAACTTACATGGACGATAGACATTCGATTGAGGATGCGTTTAACTGTTTCCATTTTATCGCCTGTCACTTCCGGTCGTCACCGGAAGGGTACAAACAACTGGTTATAATAATTTTAACTGTTTTTCTTTGACAGTTTTAGATTGCTTGATAAACAAAACTGTACAATAGGAAAACGTTAAAAAAAATATATACTTTAATTTTGATTGAGCACTTCTGTTGGTCCGTTTCCTGTCCCGAGACAAAAACCTTGCCTCAACGATATCTCAAAAATAGTAACTACTTGGAGAACCAAACTGTGTGGGATGATAGACATATGTATATTCATTTGTTTACTCTATTTTGTTTGATTCGTCTAACTTCCGGTCGTCACCGGAAGTACTTTAAAAATTATTTTCGTATTTAATTTATTTTTCATAGAATTAATATATTAGTATCTTTACATATTTTATTTATGCAATGTTAAATAGACAAAAAGTTCTACTTCCGGTGAGATATCTCGAATATCTCAGGTAGCTGCTTTTAAACAAAATTTGTACCAGTGAGATCTCAGAAACTGTAAGTGATCAAGACAAAAACTAACAAGGATGATAGACATTTGATTGAAGATGTGTTTAACGGGTTTCACTTCCGGTCCCGCCGAAAGGGTTCAAACAAATCAAGCTTTTTATAAGTTTAAATGATTTTCTTTGACAGTTTTAGTTAGATTTTAAATAATAATATATGATGGAAAAGTATTTAATAAATACTATCTTTAATTTTCATTGAGCACTGCCGTTTATATGTATGAAGATATGTTTACTATATTCTGTTAGATCCGGCGTAAATGTAAATTCCAGTCTCACAGAAAGTTCTCAAAAATGACTTTTTGTCTTTTCTCAGACGTCCGTGTCAATTTGTTCCCGCCCATATCAAATGTTTTGACTGTAACAGGTGAAATTTATGTAAGCTGTATATTTTCAACCTTGCCAGTTAATGTTCCGCGGTCTTATAGATAGAAAAGAACAAGAATCCCGATAGCGTAAGGTGTATTCAAACGGAAGACCTCTCGTTGCTCGCAACGAGATCGCGTCTAGTTATTATTATTTTTTTCCACGAATTTTGTGCACGCGATTTCTCGAAAACTATCCAGCAGATTTCAGCCATTTTTTCACAGATGATTGCCTGTGATCATAATTCTAGAAGTTTTTTTAAATTTTGAAATCGTCACTTCCGGTTCCGATTTACGGCCGATTTTGTAAGTTTTTACGACCCATTTTGTGCAGACATAAACTCAGAGACTATCAAAGACAGAAATGTGAAATTTTCAGGATAGGTAGACTATAGTTTGAAGTTGTGCACCATATAATTTTTATACGCCAGCGGCGCCATTTCTTGGAGCTCGCTATGGCTCGAAAATTGGGTATGGATTTTTAATCAAAATTTTCACACGTTTTGATCTGTATCTTTTTATCAGTTGATATTTTGTTAAGACATATATAACAAAAGTGGTAGAATTTTAAAAGTTCTTTTCACCGATATCAAGGAAAAGGGGTTAGCCCCTTTAATTAGGGGCCAAGACACTCGCAAACTCTATTACAAATAACTTAAAAATGATCAAGATTTTGTAATGCATTATAGAGGCAAAGTTGTTGATCATAACAATATCTATCTGAAAAAATCATTGCCACGCCCATTTATTACGTAACTAGGGATTTTTAGGGGCCCAAATCCTTAAATTTTGATGCAATATATCTAAAGAAGGAGACATATTTTGTTAAGCATTGTAGAAGAGAAATTGTCTGCATTGATGATTTTAATCGATTGCACTTATCAAAATACCAATATCTGTCCCCATTAAGGATTTACAGGGCTGACCCCTAAAAGATTCAATCATTTATATCTCAAAAATGAACAACAATTTAAGATAGGTGTAAGAACAAAAATTGTTAGTATTCTTTAGACCTTTTCTACAAAATCAAGAAAAAGGGGCTGGCCCCTTTAATTAGGGACCAATAAACTTGTAAACTCTATTACAAATAACTTAAAAACGATCAAGATTTTGTAATGTATTATAGAAGCAAAGTTGTTGATCGTAACAATATATATCTGAATAAATCATTGCCACGCCCATTTATTACGTAACTAAGAATTATTAGGGGCCAAAGTCCTTAAACTTTGACGCAATATATCTAGAGAAGGAGATATATTTTGTTAAGCATTGTAGAAGAGAAAATGCTTGCATTGATGATTCTAATTGATTCAACTGATCAAAACACCAATGTCTGTTCCCATTAAGGATCTACAGGGCTGGCCCCTAAAATACTCAATCGTTTGTATCTCAAAAATGAACAACAATTTTGAATAGGTTTAAGAAACAAAAATAATAGTATTCTTAAGACCTTTTCGATGAAATTTAGAAAAAGAGGCTGGGCCTTTAAATTAGGGACCAAGATACTCCTAAACTCCATGACAAATAACTTAAAAACGATAAAGATTTTGTAATGCATTATAGAAGCAAAGTTGTTGATCGTAACAATGTCTGCTTGAAAAACTTTTTGCCACACCCATTTATTACTTAATTAGAGATTTATAGTAGCCAAAGTCATTAAACTTTTCAAAACATTGAACGGAAGACCTACTCGTTACTCGTAACGAGATCTAGTTAAGGTCTTCCGTTTCCAACGGAAGACCTTATTGTTATTGCTTTGTTTCTTTTCCTCTATTATTATTATTATTATTTTTTTTTTCTCCCACGTTTTCTCAAAAACGCTTCGGCCGATTTGGATGAAACTTTTAGATCTTATTCAGGACAAAATTTGTAAGAAAATTACACGAGCTTTTTTTGGTCGTCACTTCCGGTCCCGAGATATTAAAGATTTTATGTTTTTGCTTGTTCACGCTTTTTCTCCAAAAGTATTTAAGATAGAACTTTCAAATTTTCAGGGATGGTAGAAAGTGTCCTGCCGCAGTGCCCTTCGCATATCCGAACGTCCGCAGTCACTTCCGGTCGGCACTGGAAGGAAACAAAAAACAGTCCATTTTCAACTTTTTTGTTTTGAAATTTGTTAATATTATTGTTCGATAGAGACACTTTAATAAGTTCAGAATATGAAATTTGTTTTAAAATCGATCCACGCATTCTCGAGATTCTGGGCTCCAAAGTCCTGAAGCGAGAGTCCGCGTAGCTCAGTCGTTAGAGTGGTGGACTTTGGCCCAGGCGACCCGGGTTCAGTCCCCGAGTTCCGAATATTTTTTCTTCCTTAATTGTGTTAAGATTTGTGATTTTATATTTGAAATGATAGATTTTACTTATTTCCAATATAATTTTATCAAAAATCACAGTAATAGCGACTTTTTAAAGATTAATTTAAGTATAATTATATGACTATTGAAATTCTTATAGAGGGTTCAATGGAATTAAATGACGTGTTAAGAAATGATAGAAAAGAACAACTATCCCTCTAGTCTACTTTATGGTGCACTCAAACGGAAGACCTCTTGTTGCTCGCAACAAGCATCTAGTTAAGGTCTTCCGTTTCCAACGGAAGACCTTCTTGTTATTGCTTTGTTTCTTTTCCTCTATTATTATTAAGGTCTTCCGTTTTCAACGGAAGACCTTATTGTTATTGCTTTGTTTCTTTTCCTCTATTATTATTATTATTATTTTTTTTTTCTCCCACGTTTTCTCAAAAACGCTTAAGCAGATTTTAATGAAATTTTTAGATCTTATTCATGACAAAATTTGTAAGAAAATTACACGAGTTTTTTTTGGTCGTCACTTCCGGTCCCGAGATAATAAAGATTTTATGTTTTTGCTTGTTCACGATTTTTCTCCAAAAGTATTTGAGATAGAACTTTCAAATTTTCAGGGATGGTAGAAAGTGTCCTGCCGCAGTGCCCTTCGCATATCCGAACGTCCGCCGTCACTTCCGGTCGGCACCGGAAGGAAACAAAAAACAGTCAATTTTCAACTTTTTTGTTTTGAAATTATTTAATATCATTGTTCGATAGAGACGCTTTAATAACTTCAGAATATGAAATTTGTTTTAAAATCGATCCACGCATTCTCGAGATGTTGGGCTCCAAAGTCCTGAAGCGAGAGTCTGCGTAGCTCAGTCATTAGAGTGGTGGACTTTGGCCCAGGCGACCCGGGTTCAGTCCCCGAGTGCCGAATATTTTTTCTTCCTTAATTGTGTTAAGGTTTATAATTTTATATTTGAAATGATAGATTTTACTTATTTCCAATATAATTTTATCAAAAATCACAATAATAGCGACTTTTTAAAGATTAATTTAGGTATAATTATATGTCTATTGAAATTCTTATAGAGGGTTAAATGGAATTTAATGACGTGTTTAGAATTGAAAAAAAAGAACAACTATCCCTCTAGTTATTATTATTTTTTTTTTTCTCCCACGTTTTCTCAAAAACGCTTCAGCCGATTTTAATGAAACTTTCGGGTCTTATTCATGACAAAATTTGTAAGAAAATTACACGAGCTTTTTTTGGTCGTCACTTCCGGTACCGGGATATTAAAGATTTTATGTTTTTGCTTGTTCACGATTTTTCTCCAAAAGTATTTAAGATAGAACTTTCAAATTTTCAGGGATGGTAGAAAGTGTCCTGCCGCAGTGCCCTTCGCATATCCGAACGTCCGCCGTCACTTCCGGTCGGCACCGGAAGGAAACAAAAAACAGTCAATTTTCAACTTTTTTGTTTTGAAATTTTTTAATATCATTGTTCGATAGAGACGCTTTAATAACTTCAGAATACGAAATTTGTTTTAAAATCGATCCACGCATTATCGAGATTTTGGGCTCCAAAGTCCTGAAGCGAAAGTCCGCGTAGCTCAGTCGTTAGAGTGGTGGACTTTGGCCCAGGCGACCCGGGTTCAGTCCCCGAGTGCCGAATATTTTTTCTTCCTTAATTGTGTTAAGATTTATGATTTCATATTTGAAATGATAGATTTTACTTATTTCCAATATAATTTTATCAAAAATCACAATAATAGCGACTTCTTAAAGATAAATTTAAGTATAATTATATGACTATTGAAATTCTTATAGAGGGTTAAATGGAATTTAATGACGTGGTTTGAAAAGATAGAAAAGAACAACTATCCCTCTAGTCTACTTTATGGTGTACTCAAACGGAAGACCTCTTGTTGCTCGCAACAAGCATCTAGTTATTATTATTATTTTTTTTTTCTCCCACGTTTTCTCAAAAACGCTTCAGCCGATTTTGATGAAACTTTCGGGTCTTATTCATGACAAAATTTGTAAGAAAATTACACGAGCATTTTTTAATCGTCACTTCCGGTCCCGAGATATTAAAGATTTTATGTTTTTGCTTGTTCACGATTTTTCTCCAAAAGTATTTAAGATAGAACTTTCAAATTTTCAGGGATGGTAGAAAGTGTCCTGCCGCAGTGCCCTTCGCATATCCGAACGTCCGCCGTCACTTCCGGTCGGCACCGGAAGGAAACAAAAAACAGTCAATTTTCAACTTTTTTGTTTTGAAATTTTTTAATATCATTGTTCGATAGAGACGCTTTAATAACTTCAGAATACGAAATTTGTTTCAAAATCGATCCACGCATTATCGAGATTTTGGGCTCCAAAGTCCTGAAGCGAGAGTCCGCGTAGCTCAGTCGTTAGAGTGGTGGAATTTGGCCCAGGCGACCCGGGTTCAGTCCCCGAGTGCCGAATATTTTTTCTTCCTTAATTGTGTTAAGGTTTATAATTTTATATATGAAATGATAGATTTTACTTATTTCCAATATAATTTTATCAAAAATCACAATAATAGCGACTTTTTAAAGATTATAATTTAAGTATAATTATATGTCTATTGAAATTCTTATAGAGGGTTTAATGGAATTTAATGACATGTTTAGAAATAATAAAAAAAGAACAACTATCCCTCTAGGCTATTTTATGGTGCACTCAAACGGAAGACCTCTTGTTGCTCGCAACAAGCGTCTAGTTCAATCTAAAATTGTAGTGATCGTAAGTGCTTGCAATGTACAAATAATTTGATTGTCCTATCATCATAATTAAATAACATAAATATATGAACTGAATTTCCCTTCAAATGTCCACAAAAAGAGATTCGTTGTAAGCAACTCATGATAAATTTTGCAATAATTTACATTCTGGAGTCACTGTGGTTTTGTTTCAAAACTTTGAACATAAAAATAGGTGCATGTCACAAACATATTAAAGCATCTCAATATTCTTTTAATGTCAAACTAAATAATCTGTGTGTAAAAATTAACTAAATATTTCAAAATATATAAAGTTGAAAAGTGTTATTATTTTTCAAAGTTAATCAAATAAAGAAATGTATATAACTTATATTTAAAAAAGTATAAATACGTGTACATACATGTGTATTATGTTGTTTCTTTTTCTCTTTACATTAATTATTAATAACTATACTGGTCATTGTCAAGTAGTTTGATATAAGTGCAATAAATTTTGAAGAAAAAAAATCCAAAATACATGTTTTTCTTTTAAATTCCTTGCTAAAACAGACTTCATTTTATATACATAAATACATTAAATTGCAAGAAGTCCATTAATGAAATATTGATACTGGATGGTCCATAAAAATACATGAAAGAGCCTTGGTTAAATTTTCTATCCTACATTTACATAAATGTGGCATTAAGACAAAAGTATCTTGCCATATACCTAGTAATTAGCTTGCAAGAGTAATCATTAATCTTGCCATGAATCTCTGGCATGCTAATCTAGAGTAGTTCCCCCTTTGGAAATCAAGTTCACCACAAAAACGCTGTTTTGATTTTCTTCATGGCGTCCTCTACCACTGACACTGCAGCTCTTGCCTCCAAACAGGCATGCTGCATCTTAGCTCTGTTGGTCTCAATGATGTCAGTAATTCTCTTGATCTCCTCTTCACTGCGCGGCTGGCCTTGTTCTACCATAGCAACTTCTTCCCAGCATTCCTTGCACATGGTTTCTATGGCTTCATCTTGCTGTTGAAGCTTTTTGTCCATTAGTGGGCAATCTTTTTGTATAGTTTTACACACACTGGCATACTGAAATGGATATTACAGACTTTTTCTTTAAGTTATTATTAGCAAAAAATTAACAAGTCTCAATCTTTAAATGGTAATATGTACACTATTGCAAACTTCTGTATATATTTTGCAGAAAAGTTAATTGAAGGATCGATCCTTATTAATTTCAATGCACAGCAAACACTATATTTACCTCAGTGTGAAATATGTTTAACAATATTCTGATCTTTTTGGCTGGTTTAAAGTCCTCGTCAGTTTTAGAACTAACTTTCAGCTTGCAGAAATCTTCATCCTTTTTAACCTGTGGATTAATTTTTGACCAATTGAATTAAAACAAAACAAAAGCAAACATATCAAAGACAAGTACAATAGTACAGATATGTGTTTCTATAATCTACATGTATAACAATAAATAGTCAAATAGAAATGCAAAAATAAACAAGTTTGTTTAAAATTGGTATACAGGTATCTCCTCATTCTTAGTACATCTACCAACTTAAAATGTATGTGTTTAATTACCTTAAGTTTGGCCCCCTCTCCTATGTTTTTCTTTAATGCTGCTACACAGTCCTCCAGACTGTTTTCTTCTTTCTCCACAATCTGAGCTAGCTGACAACCTTCCTTAAACTTGGTGAGTGACTTGTTGTAAAACTCTCGCAGTGTCGTAATCTTCTTAACTGAGGTATTTGCTGATATGAACTCTGTATCAAACTGAAATAAATACTCCACAAATCAAACATCTTCAAATTCCTCTTAAAAGAAAAATTCTTAGACCTTAGACTATTATCATGTACTGTTAAAGTCCTGAATACAAGTACCAGTGCATGCAAGACATCATAATTAGCAATCTTACTGATTTGATGCCAGTCTTATCAAGCCCCTCAATTTCCTTCTTCCTCTTTTCTTTGTGCTTCTTAGAATCCCCCTTATTGCGGTACTTCTTCATTGAGTATTTGTTTTCTAGGACATGCCTCACAAGGTTCTGCATGGCCTCCCTCACTGAGCCATCTCCATCCCGGGCAGACACCATTACACTACAAAAGAGGGAACCAGTCAACCAACTTCAATACATATTAGAGAGGAATCATTGGAATTTGTGTTAGCTCAATTAGGACCGCCCTTGCCATTGAATATGAAACACAGTATCAATTCAATACAAATACTAGTAATTCCACAAAATTTAGTCCCAGTAATGTTTATTCTACATTTATTGACTTCTTTGTTAATTCAAGGAGCCTTAATTTGACCCCTGATGCAAAGATGAGAGTAAAAGCTTTAACATAAACACATTATCAAATTACTGTGTTTATTCACTCAAATTTATATCTGTAAACAGATAATTTGTTGACCATATTTTACTTTTATGGGGGTTAACAACATAGAAGTTATATATTTACCGGTAGACACAAGAGTTCAGGTGACTACCTGGTAGTTTTTTTTTTACCTGGCATGAAAGTTGTGATCCTCAGCCTGTTTCTCCAGCAGCTTGACACACTCTGGCTTTTCCTCCTCTGTCAATGGGCCTCCAAGTGACCACACCCGTTTTTCTTCCCCCTCTGTAAACCAAACAGACTGATTCACTGGCTTTCAAATATAGCAGATTCCTAACTGAAATTTAGAACATTTATTTCCCCATCTTAATATAAAATTTGTTAATCATTTACCGGTAGCTTGAGTTTTCAATTCAATCTTTGCAAATATTTTCTATTAGATGTATTAATTGTAATAAAAGATAAATATTCTTGTGTTCACACTGTAGCTACTGGGGTATACATCTGTATTAACCTGTTTCCTGGCTCTTCTGTGCATATTTCTTTAATCTCTCTGCTTGCACTTTTTGTTCAATCTACAGGTACAAAACTGAACAATATGAATACTGATTCTTAAAATCACAAGAAAAAAAGAAAGATTGGAGTGTCTAGATTTGTGCAATGTGATTTACTATTTCATAAAATCAATTCACATAATTAATCTTACAAAATCTCAAAATTCATGCACATAACCCCGGTACAAGATAGAGCCATTTTAACAAGAGCTTAGACTTTTGGTGGGATGTTACTATCTAGTTTGCTCATCAAAACAAGCTGTCAAATATTAGCCTCCTTTCTTCTAATTGGCTAAGAGAAGCTGATTAATATTCATAGACTGTCAAAATCAGAATTTTTTTCCCCACAAGATCTGCTCTGTTGTGTGAAATTGACTCTGTTTCAACTGAAATAAACAGCCCTGGATGAAGTTGGACAAGTGTTGTTACGTTCATTGTATTCATAGCTATAAACCAATAAGTAGACAGTTAACCATGAGTAGACCCCACCTTCATCAAGCAATCAGGCTTTTCAAAATCAGAGTTTGTCATGTACTGCCGAAAGTCCAAGCTCTTGTTAAAACGGCTGTACAATTATCAAACAATGATACCATACCATAGATCACCAGAATATTAGAGAGTTACATGTAACCTACCACATCAAATTTGTTTCCCATCAAGAGAACTGGAAATGTCTCCTTATCTACGGGATGTTCCTCCATGGTCATTGTTTTCACCTGGCCCCCGTGGGAGGCCTCCTTCACCGGACAGGTAACAAAGGTGTTGTTGAGGATGGTCTGCTTCCAAACAGGCGCCATTTCTATGCTGTTCAGCTCAGTCAGATCTACTACAACTGTAACATGAGATCGGTTTCTAAATCTGTTTCTATCATTTCAAATCTTCAAGAGTGACACTAGACTTTATTGTCATGAACATTATTACCCAGTACAGTGTATGTACATGTAATATCAAAATGTCATCTGGACTCAACTCCCCTCAGTATAACACCCATATCAGTTTAAAAACAAATCAGTAAGTACTAGCTTAAACATGTAATTACCTATTGCTGCATCTAGGTCCCTGAAGTAAGTTTTATGAAGGTCCATATCCTCCCTCCCTGGGATGTCCCAGATTGTAAGGGAGGCAACTGTGTGTCCGGGAACATTTATCTTCTTCACTGCACTCTCTACAAAATTAACAGTTAAAATTGTTATTGACAAATTAATCTGGTCATCACCAAATCCCTGTAAATACATGTAGATATAGACATGTATGTATTGGGATAGATATTCATGGCACTTCATATGTATACATTATTTATCAAAGAATTTTTAAAAAGACAAGTTCAATATTCAATTACATGAACTTTTCAAATTTGATGTACCAGAAATTCGAATTGCACATGCACATGACTTTAGTACATCTACATGTATCTGTACGTCTATTATATTTTTGGGGAAAATAAGAATACATTGTGTTATGAGGCAATTTCACATGCAGTAGAAAAATTCATATTTACCTATGACTGCTTTTTTTGTTGGAATGTACATGGGACTAAATTGATTTTTTAGATATCTTAACATTATGCATGTTTTTCCCACTTCTGTGTCACCTGTAAATAAATTAAAAAATACAAATAATTCAGGTAAAGGCTAATAAAAAATAAGAAATAGATTATCAAGGCAACTAGCTGGATGTTTATATTATAATTTCATTGATTCAGATACTCTGGTATCAAATATACAAATATATTCCATGTTAACATTATAGATCTAGAAGGTAATTCTAAATTTTGAAACAACATACCAACTATTGCTATTTTAAGATGTGGGACACCTGAACCAATAATGTTGCTTCCTGGAAATATAAAATACATGCATGTAGACATAAGCATGAAATGAAAGTACCGGTAATTCACACGCAAGCTACTGGTACTACGTACATGTATATCATTACCAGCTAGATGTAGTTGTTACAATTTGGAGGATATATTTTGATATATATCAGTATGATATTAAGTCTGAATATCAAGACCACGGTAGTGTACCTACATAAATGTGTCATTGGGTTGTTATGAAGCCAAAAGCAATTGAAGGGAAGGCAGTATGGATCTAGATTTCGATCTTCCTGATGCTTATTTGCTCAGTGGCAGCTAGTACAAATTGTGTTGCGTGTCTTTGGGGGCCAAGGTTATCCTTGGAAGAAGGACTGTATAGTATAGAGGCTTATAAATATCATGGACCTTTGATATTGGCTTGAAAAAATTTATCAGCCTTAGTTCAATATCTATAGTTAAAGGAACCTAGACACAATTTGAGATCAAAATTTTATTTTTTATAAAATTGTTTACTTGTGCATTTTGAATGATTGGCTAAAATTTGATTGTTAAAAATCAAGTTATAAGTGATTGAGATACAGAGGTAAGAAATCATTGTTATTGATATTCAAGCAAGTGTTTGCTCAAGTCTTACATTGTATATTTGTTTACAAATAATGCAAAGTACAGAAACTGCCATTTCTTTGACAAAATAACTCGTGTCAAACAAGATAAACTACGCATAGCTCATTCAGTTCAATAGCTGGTTCATTCAGTAAAGTAAGTGTAAGTGTTTGGTTTTATTGATAAAATTTCGAACTCCTGTCGCATGCCAATACTGAGTTGAGATTACAGAGTGTATGCACAACTGTACAATCTGATGTGCAGTAAAATAGCATGTATAATTCAGAAGTATGGTAATTTTCAAGTAAACATTTTGAATCATGATCATGATGATAAAATTGCGAAAGTTATGCCGATGATGAAAATACAATCAACATACTGTATCCACCGTGATCGCTGCTGCACCCAGCACCCATTTTATATTGTTTGTAGTTTTAAGAATCCTTAAGAAGACACCCTTCTAGCTTTCATGATGTTTGTTATTGCACTAGCGAAGTGGTGAGGACGCCATGTTGTTTACTGTTCACAAGGTTGTGTTATACGTCATCAAAATCGGCTTACAAGTTTTATATACGTTTTATGTTGCACATATCTGTAAGCGGTTCTGTGGTGTAGTGGTTATCACGTCTGCTTTACACGCAGAAGGTCGCGAGTTCGAACCTCGCCAGAACCTCCATATATTTTTCTTAAGTTTACATTGTATGAAAGGGCACAAAATATTTTTGAAATCAGTTCTGAATATTTTAAAAATCTTATCCTGATTTCTGAAGACCTTATAGACCCTTTCACGATAACTGCGGTACTGCTCTCTTGCAGAGCAAATTGATACACTTTGCCAAAGTTTTAGCAGGTAGATAATTAAATGACGTAAATGAAACAATGGATGTTAGATCAAATTTCACCAAATTATGTCATTTTGCCCTGCAAGAGAGCAGTACCGCAGTTTCCATGAAGGGTTTAATTGCCTCAGATAGCACAGGAGGGGGGTGGGGGAGGGGGGATGGCTACAGTGCTGCAGTTGTTATCTTGTCATGGGTTTTTTTCATGGCTAATTTGTTTATTTAATGGATAAAGATATATAAAAATTCTAAACCAAAGACATTTTTTTTCAGGACTAAATATGTTTCTAGAAAATAATGAAAAAAGTTGCTTCTTTTTGTTTTGATAACATGCAATCAAATATGAGATACATTCCAAAACTTTTATCATTTAATTCATACATCCACTAACTAAAATTCCAATTCAGTACTTATATAGTATATAGTAGATTAATTTAATCTTTGTTTAGGTGCTTTAAAGCTGGTTTATTTTTCTTTGGTCTTTTAATTGTTTTTGGAGACTGATGGGAACTTCCCCTTTTAGACCTCTTAGCTTTGAATTTCCCTGCTGTCCAGATGCCTGAAAACAACAATACACCATCCTCAGAATAGGCTCTTATTCTCTCCAATGGAGTAATCTCCCCTGAACTCTCCATTAATTCATTCATAAAACTGAATCTAGATGCTCCAAGTCTCTGATAACATTCATGAACTTTAAACTTTGACCAAACTGCACTAATTTGTATGTTTTTCCGGGTAGGGATTTTGTACATTTGGAGGAAAATCAAGCCATATTGCTCGAATGCTTGGAGCCGCAGTTCATCTAAAAATTCATCTTCAGTCATGTCTTTTCTGATCCATGTATTGGGCTTTCCTTCCATGTCAAAATTTCTTGGTTTGAATGAAGAATTATTTACTGAATCAGCATCTGAACAATAATTTATATTCTTTTTCCTTATTTTTTCAGACATACATGTTTTGTGGGATCCATGTGTTAAATCCATATTTGTTCCATATGTTGGATCAAATTTGGTTCCATATGTTGAAATGTTGCTGGTTCCATATGTTGTGTGGTTGCAGGTTCCATATCTTGAAATGTTCAGCTTTTGGCAACTCGTGACTTCTGTAGGATATGACCTTTTTTCCCCATCATCGTTACCCAACATTAGATTATCTGTATTAGAAATAATCTTCTCCAATACTATAGAAACATATATTTTTTCTAAATAATAACACACAGAACAAATAACAACATCACCATGGATTTGTAAATCTAGATTTAAGTGTTCAGAAAGTTCCTTCAGGAATGTTATATGTTGTGTAGATTGTCCACAAATATCACGTTGTCTCATGTAAATAACAGCAGTATAAATATCAATCTGATGCATTGCATCTGTACATATTGATAACATATGGATTCTAAAACCATTACTAATGTGATTATTGATATCCTTTTCTGTACCTGAGTCCTCAATAACAACATCATGATAAATCTTATAAAACCAATCAACATTTGCCTCATTCAGATTCCATATCATGTTGACGTAATATTCATTTTCATACACGGCCAAATCAATGTCCTGCATGTAATATCCCTTGGATTTCATAGCAGAAGCTAATCCATCCACATCCCTCAATGGTATTAAAATATGATACACTTGAGCCCCATCCTTGGATGATATCTCAAAATTCCTGACATTTTCCCCCATATAATTCAGACCACTCAAGTTTGAAGATAGTTGAAGAGATGAAAGAGCAAATCTGACAAGTCCATCTAGATCTTGGTCAGTTGCTCCAGCATTGAACAACAAGACCCATGAAAACCCACTCTTGTCTCTCCTGAATGTGGTTGTGGTTCCATCCATGTAGCCAGTATGACCCCAAGTTTGACCTTCATCCTCAACATCAAGTCCTAGTCCATACCATTCACTTCCTTTTTCAAACTTTGGGCATGCCAGCATCCTTGATATAGACTCCTCTGACAATATTTGTTTTCCTTTCCTGTAAAATTAATGAGTAACGGTAACTTTTAACATACATAATAAGACTTCGAGACATGCATTTCACTTTTGTAAAATTTCTTTTTGTCACTGTGCTTGCATCGATGTTATAGGTACAAAACGCATTTGAAATGACAACAATTTCTTATCAACATATTTTTAGTTGTACATATGATTTTGATATAATGTCAGTTACATCATATCAATGTGTGCATTGCAGGTATTATTTTATATGTACTTGGTACCTTCCTTATTGTACATTATTTTACATATATATACTAGCACATATATATGTACTAATCTTTATCAACTTTGCAACAAGTACAGATCTTGAAAACAAAAGTACTAAAGAACTTAATTAAGCAATACCAAAAAAAAAAAATTATTTACTCCGGCCAATCTACCATTTACAGTGAGATATGAAATCATCCACTTTTAATAAGAGTAGGGGGGGGGGGGTAAAACTAGAAAGGATATGTAAAATGTATCCAGACCTACCAATGCTCCACATCCAATGTTGAGAGGAGTGACAACAGTTGTAGAGGGGAGGCAACCAGACCTCCATAGGACCCCGTTCCCTGCATGTGGAATCCCCCATACTGCATGGTCCATATTTCTCCATTATAAGGCAAGATACTGGGATGGGTTCTATCACTGTTTTCAAAATATCTTACCTTGAAAATTAAAAGAAGTTACTTAACATGTATTTATGTAAAAATGCTTTGAAATAAAATCATTAGACTTTCGTAATATATTGACAGTAACAATTACTACTTATAAATGTATTTACCTGCATAATAACTTTATATGTAAATTAAAATTTGATATTAAAATACTTAAAATGTTTTTTATTTGATTCTTTGTACCAGAAACTTTTAAAGACTTTCTATTACAGCTACCTGTTAGTGTATATAAATGTATAATTAAAATAAATTACTTCATTTGGATGCAGTCTGTGGAGTTCATCTCCTTCATATACCAATAAATCTCCTGCTTTGTTGATGACATCATGAATATAGATAGGGTAAGGAATTCCTGTTAATTTCTCTATCACATGTCCAAGCACCAAGTATCCAAAATTAGAGTAACCATGTTGAGTTCCTATCAAAAATAATTTGTATGCATGCATATCTAAGGATTGTGCCTGGTATATGTCAAAATTTTGTACACATTTTAAAATCAGAACCACACATACACACAAAATAAGATTTACCAGGTTTAAAATCAAGCTTCTGTTGTACCATATACTGAATAAGATTAGCATGATAATTAGTAAAGAGCTCCTCTGGGGATGTGGACCCCTGTTCACCCATTGGACAGACATTTTGGGGAGGGATATACACAGGATCCACCCCAGTTTCTCTGTCCCACCCCCCTGAATGCTCCAACAGATGCTGCACTGTAATTCTCTCTAGAGCTTTAACACTGGGTCCTGCTGGCTTGAAATTTTTCAATATTCCTTACAAAAAGTAAAATAATTTCAATGATAAAAACAACTGTCTCCCTTCAAATTATTTTACATACTTTATAGCCATGTTTGTAAATAGCATATTAATATACATTAAATTTGATCAGCCACCTTTTAAAGCAATTTAAAGGTCATTTTTTAATGTTTTACCTTTCCCTTTCCTGCAAAATATTCTCTCATTCAATTGGAGTTTGTGTTGTTCTATTAATTGCATTATAGTCATAGCTGTGATGGTCTTTGAAATGCTGGCAATTCTGTAGTAGGAAGTTGAAAGGCATCGCTCTCCACAGCCTGTCATACCATATCCTTGAAATACCACAAAAGTTTAAGTGTTGTGCTTTTCAATGTATCTTTCCATTGAATTAATCTAATTTAAAATCAATCTGGGTTAATTTGTCTGTAATGATTTCACATAAGACAGACCAGCATGGAAGTCTTGAAGCCTGTATGAAAAGGACTAAGTACTAAATACAAACAACTCTATACCGGTACATCACATCTGAGTAAAGCTTTGACGAAAATTGTGTAGATTCAGATTGTAAAGTATTACATGTAACTTACTACATCTATTGAAATAGCAGTCCTAGTCTACAGAACATCCAACCAAATTCAAACAAGATCCTTAGATCTCTTCACCAAGGATGCTAGTCAATGAAAACATGAACTATTTGATGTAAAACAACACAATCAAATTCTTGCAATCCATCATAATAGGATCAAGTTTTGAGGTATAGTTGTCTGTATATGGTATTTCATTCTTAAAATGAAAACTATTTATTCTACAATGGTTGATAAACAAGAACAAGCTCAACAACTTTAATATCTCTCAGTGGCACCGCAATGGTAATGCAAGGGGGTCAATGATGTGGGAAGAAACCAGAACACAGAGAGAATCCATTGTGTCCAAGCGGACGACAACCATATGAGTATATCAAGTTTACAACTTTACATCCATGTTTTGTCTGGTTTTCATTAGTTTTGCCCTCGGCAGTAAGTCACTTCATTAGAGGAGTCTCAGATTAAGTATGAGAAGGTCCTATGATATTGTGGTAGTTAAATCATTTTGTCGAAAAATCTATCAATACGGAAATATTTCCAGAAACTAATGTTATTGTGAGTTTCCTCCATTATATACCTCAGTGATGTTTAGCGTGCCTCTGTTTACTATGTCTAAAAATATCCCAACGTCAAATGTCAATTTCAGCGCGTGCTACTATACGTATAAACAGAAACACCGCAATACCATAGAACCCGCGATATGATAGGAAACAAGTATAAAACAAAACAACTTAGGCATTTTAATTCTAAGTATACAAGTTGTATTACCTTGTCGGTGGATGACTCGACCATTATATGACACAGCAATAGATCCACCAGGTATTCTCTGTTCCCTCATAAAATCTGTGATTATTGAGTCAAATCTATGTAGTGACCCATCAGCATCTTCATTAGATTCACACCAATCTATAGTTCATTGAGAAAATAAAACCCAGCTGGTATGACAGGTATTAATGATGCATCAACTAACTATTCTTGCACTCGTAAAGGCAAATAAAGCGTATACTTAGAAGGCTGGTAAAGAACATCTTACCAATCGGCACTGAATATATCGTAGTCATCACACATCTCTGTGGTGAGTTTTTTCAGACCAACAAATAATAGGAAATTTTTCATGGCACATAAAATTAAAATACAGAGTGCAATAAAGTAATTGTTATATATCCGGAATGTTACAATTAATGAAAAACAGGAATGAAAATTTTGAAATTTGTGATCAATATAGTAGTCCTCTATTTCATATACATGGCACGCAAAAATACATTAAAAACTAATGGTAAGATTTTCTTCGGTGTTTTTTTCGGGATTTACATTTCTTTCTTGATTTCATTTTTATAGGCGTTGTATGATTTCCTACTGCATGTTTCAGAATTTTTTTCAACAGACAACATAGATATAGTGCAAAGTTATGCCGTGACACAAGTAGCAATGCATTACTACATCACCAGTTATTTATTTCCTATATTTCTGATGTAGAAAATAGAAAAAATAATTGGCTTCGGCTGCGCAAACATCAGCAAAAATGACTTCGAGTCGGCAACCAATCTATGCAGACCATGCTGACAAGTGCATCATCAAGGAGCAACCGGTTAATTTTATCCCAGTGGATGATATGACAGGTAACAAGAATTGAATCACTTCTCTTAAATGAAAAATCTTTAAAGAATTAGTATTCAAAATGAATAGGTAAAAGATTTCACTTGGTCCAGTTAGACAGGTTGAGACCAATCGCCCAAATTGAAATATAAGCCCGTTTGGGATATAAATTTGAAGTGCAAAAATAGAAAATTGGTTTTTTGCTAAAAATATGGTTAATCCGCATAAGATTAGCTGAAATGTAACAACTTTTGGTAAACAACTTTTTCTGAAACCGTACTATACCGAGATTGATCCCTCAGTACGCGGGTAGGATAAGGCAACTCTGAGTTTAATGATCGTCGATATTATGGTCATTTTAAATATTGTTTATTTTGATGAAAACAGTGCTAAATATAAATATCAAGTGAATGTGTTCATCAAGATATTATATTTCTTCTTCGGAATCGAGTCGATCTTTGAAGCTGCCATGGTATCACGTGACAGTTAAAAATAGATCAATTTTTTACCTTAACAAAAAATCAAAAAGTGTAACACTACCCCAAAGTTCATTTGTATGTATAATACAATAATTTGATCGGCAATTCAATCATGTTTATTAGTAATACTGCTAGAATCCTATTGTTAATCGCATAAAATAAATTTTGTCATTATATTTATCGAAAACCCCCTCAACTTCTTCATTTTCATTGAAAATACTACGTATTTTTCAATTACAACAACGACGCAAAGGATTCTAGCAGCACTTTTCAAGTATTTTAGGTCATATGCTTTTGATATTTGCCAAATTCATCTTTCATAATATTCGGGGTAGTGTTACACTTTTGCCTTTTTTGTACACACTAGCTGGCAGAGGAAAGGCCGGTCAAGTCATATAAATATCTATCTGCTTACCTTAAAACACTCGCTGGTAAAACAAAATATCCATGCCTGTATTATCCTGATTATATCCTAACTGACAATCATCTAAATCTTGGGTATCTGTATTAAAAAAGTCTTACTCAGCTTTGTTTACAGTGCATTCCGATGATATGTCTCCCGACATTGATCTTCTCTATTAAACATGCTTGTGACGTCATCAATGTTAATTATACGTAATACAGAGAAATTGAAGATTTATTCAGTCAGAAAAGTTTCTAGTGACATTTAACGCCTGCAGTTTTTATAATTTGGACCAGAGATAAAGTTAAAATTGACATGTTTCAGAGTAAAATATGACATCATGCTGCTTTTTGTGATGTCATATCGATCGGAGGAATTTTTACTCAATCGATCGCTGAGAGTTGCCTTATCATACCCGCATATATCCAAAACTTCTTGGGGATCAATCTTACAAACTATATAGGCTTATAGAAAATCTTGCTAACCAAAAGTTGTTGCATTTGATATACAATAATGCAGATTTATATAAAAAATTACGAAATCAAAAATTTTCATTTTTTGCACTTGAAATTTATATTCCATTTGGGGTATCATATCCCAAACGGGATATTATATCCTATTTGGGGGATTAGTCCCAACCTGTTGAAGGCGTCAAATTTCCAGTTTTTGTAATATATCAAAATCATTTAAAAGGTCAAGAAAATGTCATGTATTTCAGACTAATGTAAACAGTTTGGCCGTTGGGCCGAGCGCAGATTCAGTTTTTGGTTTAAATGTTGACAGTACATGCAGTTTGATAATGTTGTAAAAGAGAGAACAAAATTTATTTGAAATGTACATAATTGGATCTGCCTCCGTATACTCAAATCATAAAGGACTTCATGTGCTCAGTCTACAATTGTGACGTTATATTTCATATGTTTGACTTCGGGAATGTATCTTAGTCAAAGGAAAGTGATTCCGAGAATTTCTTCTTTCAAAACTTATAGATTTCAAATGTTTAGCATATAAAATTTGCTACTTTATTCAGTGTCTAAATGATCAATCCCTTGATGGTTTTGTTTTTCTTTGAAATGTTTTGATGGAAGAAACCTGAAACAAGTCTTATGTCCTGATTAAAGCACTTATGTAACTTAGTGTACATTGTTGATCATTTTTATCTAATTTAAAATTACTTGAGAATGAAATCTTGGAAAGTTTTTAATAGAGTTAAGAGGTAAAATATACATCGAAACGCGCCATGCAGTCATTTAATGGTCGAGTCAACTTTGTTGAAAAATTGCGGTGCCCATGCACTGGAAGAAAATGGAATGGATTCTTTCTGTGTTCTGGTTTCTTCCCACATCATGCTTGGTATAAACAATTATAATAATTGTATGATGCTAACTTCCCAATGATTACAGAGTCAATGCAGTGTGGGTATGAACTTGATGCAAAGAGTCATGCAGGTGAAGAAACATCCCCATGCATTTCAATTAGAAATATGGCAGAAAAGATATCAGGTTCTGGTAAGAAGGGTTTTTTTTTTTGGTCATATATAGAAATTAGTGGTGTATCAGCAAATTAATTTAACAATAAACATTTTATGCTTTATGTTTCATCTGTATCCTTGAAAACCCTCTTTTTATATGTCTATTTTGAAAGCATATGCAAAAATGATTCCTTTTCACATTCTTGCAAAAGGTTAAGCATTTACCTTGCTTTCCACATCACATTATTGAGTCAAGGTTTGCAAAGCCCCTCTGTAGTGACAATCTATTCAAGCATATGCAGCAGTTATTCATGCTATCTGTGTTTGGGCCAAAATTTTAATTCTATTTTTATGATTTATAGAAATATATATTTTTTTAATTGCATTAATTTAAGGGCTGGAGTAAAACTGCAAACATTGTTCTATATCATCAAGCTTTCTTCCTCATTCAGATGGTCAACAAGATGTCTATGGCAGAATAGCTAAAGAACCAGATTATTCCTCATTACAAGGTAATCTGCTTGTAATACATATATGGTTGATAAATATGATTTAATACATGTACTGTATTAAATTTAAGGAAAGTGAATATTTCATAAGTTTAGGAGCTATTACATGTTACTTACAAGGCATTATTAATGAATACATATTTTGAATAAACTAATTAAAAGATGTTCTAATAATTTTAAATAAATGAATATTTATTTTTCATACTTTTGTTTTTTAAAATGTGTCTCTCCTTGTGATAGGAAGCTATGAGCCAAATGAGGCTAGAGATGAAGATATGGCATTGTTTGATCAGGTCATCATCAACACCATGAGAGAGCACAATATCAAGGGAGGTTCTGTGATCATCGGTCGAGAGGGGAAAATACTGTACAGACAAGGTGTGTTGCATCATCAATTGTTGTACACAATGTCATGTACCATTGCAAAGATATAGAAAGGATGTAGGGAAATGAACACTCTATAGCTTTATTGTTGCAAATTTTTGTGTTAGTATTTTCTTGTTCTGAAGCTTGAAAATTGAGGAAATATAGAATTCTACTTGATATGCAAGATGTGCATGTTATTAAGATAAAGGTAACAGTAGAACTTTATTGCTAGATATATTTTTTTAAGCAAACTAAATCTTCTATTCACAGCGTCAAAATAGCTCTAGCTAAACAGATTTTGCTAATTCTTGGAGCTACTGATATTATTAATTCTAAATTCATGCTAGGTTTTCTGTGAACACACATACTAGTGAAAGCATTTTAAACTAGAGTGAAAAGAGGTGATAAAAGTTCCTTTGTCTTTTATGCACTATTAGACTTAATCTTAAAAATTTATTAGATTGATAAGGCATGGACTATGCTTTATCAGATACTGTAGATTCCTTATTTTACATGAGTACTTCTGCAATTACACTGTTTTATATCAAGTTACGAAATATAAAATCGCCAGCATCAAACTTTTGTTATAACTTCATAGTGTTCCTGACTGTCTGAAAAACAAAAACTAGATTTTAAAATCCACAAGGGGTACTTCTCGCAATTTTATGCAGGTATTATTTTGTAGCATTTAATTAGGAATCTATAGTACTGTGTGTATTTCCTACAGGATATGGTCAAGATTCTGCAGGATTATCAGCAACCTCATCTTCCAAGTTTCCCATTGGTGATATTTCCAAGGTTATCACTGCAATGGCTGTGCTAAAGCTTAAGGAACTGGGATACTTGGAGCTTTCAGATGAAGTGATGGGAAATGATCAAAACAGTATGTAGGGCATTTAAGGCCAAAATAATTGATATTTTAGTTTCCCAGGCTAAAAATCTTAATAAAATGTAAAGCAGCAGACAAGTACAGTATCCTTATTGAAGGGTTTAAAAAAGAGAGTAATTCAATTTGCTTTAATTTAAAGACTGAGTTATTCCCCTTTTAAACAAGGAATTAAATTGGTATGTCAAAATTGGATGCGAAGTATTGGTGCTTGAGAAATAATCAGTAAAAAGAGTACTGTAACAGTAAAACACGGTTGTAACGAAGCACCAGGGACGGGCAATTTTGCTTCGTTATAAGCGTAATTCGTTATATCTGTCAATTTTACAACATGTAATATAGTCACGGGACTGAAAATCACTTCACTGTAAACGTCAATTCATTATAACCTCGTTCGCTATAACCATGTTTTACTGTAGATGTTACACATGTATAAATCTGTTAATTCACTCTATTTCTAATATGTTAGCTTTTGTCAGAATGAACAATTAAAACTACATTTAATTTGTTTTAATAAAAAAAAAAAAAAACAGTATAGTATTTCTCTCAGTTATATAAAAGCAATTTTAAGACAGATTTTTAATGTATTTTAAACACGCTTTAATTTTATTTTGCTGTCTTTTAGTTTTGTTTTCCAAACCAAAACATTTTTCCACATATTTTTGGGATCAATCTGACATTATGTCTAGTATTGTAGACTACAATTACAATCCCTTAAACTCACTTGCAATTTTACTTGAAAAATAAATATTTTATTAAATTGACAGGTATACTGAAATTGGAACAAAAGAAAAACAAAGAGAAGCTTGATAGGAGAAAAAGGAAAGCCCATGTCATTTCTAGATCTGTTCAACACTTGTTACAACACACCGCAGGATGGGATGCAGCCAAAGAAAATGACATCATTGGAACCAGGAAGTTAAAGTTGAGCAGAAAGATAACCAATCTTGCCAACTGCTCCAACGCCAAGGAATTGGTGATGCGACAGATGATGTTTAGACCTCCTGATTTTCAACCTGGTACAACTTTTTCTCCCTTTAAACAATGTGAACCATTGTTGTTTTTAAAACAGACCTAAATTACAATACAATGTTTAATGTTATAACTTTATATATGTACTGGTATACAGTAGAGTATATTAGAAAGGACAAGCTTTTAAAAACATGAAAACTATTATCGATTTAAAATAAATATTTACATTTTTGGCAAATATGAACATACCAAATATAGAGTTAAAAACATGTCAATTCCTTTGGAAACATTTTGAACAAGGCTGTCAAGGCATCATCATACAAATAAAAGCCAAGTATATTTATGAAATTTTTCATGTTATGGATAAGTTTACTAACATGCATTTCTTTTTTAGATGCATAATGCATATACCTTTATGTAGTGAGATGTTACTAAACACATTTTACCTACTGTGCAATGTATGTGTTGTGTTTACAGGTACAAAACAAGTGTACTGCCACCTGAACTACCTTTTCCTCGGACTGATGGTAGAGGAGCTCACAGGAATGTCGTATATGGACTTTATCACTGACATGTTCCACTGTCTAGGAGTTGGCTCCCTGGAAGATGTGGACTTCACTCAAGATCTTCAGAAGGAAGATATTTACCTTGATGGCCTCCAAAATATAGTATGTGTATATCTTATCACTTAATGCTGAATAAGTGGTGTTCAAATTCAATCTTGGTATATTTTTTGTTCACCGGGGATTAATATTAAATGCTAGTAATCTCTTTATGAACTTCCATTGTCCTAAGCTGGCCATTTTCAGCTCCCAAGATTCAGTTTGTTACTTTTATATTTTATAACATTTGGAGATATTGAACTAACATGTTATTTCTGATGTATGTTAAACAGATTAATATATAAATATTATAGTCACACAGTTTGTTGATGTATTTGAATATTGAGTGCAAAGATATTTAAGGAATGAACATAATTTCTTACCTATGTTATACAATTTATTACAAAACTTGGGTCAGTTTATGCTTTATAAACCATGAAGCAGTTTATAAAAAGGTGTAAAATATTATGTTATATTCTTACAGCATAGGTAGGAATTAAATTTATTTCTTATGATTTAATTCTCTTCACCTAAAGTCAAAAAATGAGGCATTACTGTCTTATATTCTTACTGACACATTAATTTGTGCAAAATTTGAAAGTAATTGCTTGTGCGTCATATTGTGATGTAGGCAAGTTACGTTATTCAATATAAATAAATTTGTTTAGCCTATCAAATCAGGTGTTACAACCAGAATTTACTACTTAGTAAGATATCAATTACTGGGTTCTTTTTATATAGACTTTTGAATTCTACCAACTTCTATTTGCACATGTAACTAGATTTTTAATATGAAGTTTGTTACTTTGATTTACAGAAGTTTTGTGTCTTGAAAAAGCATGAAGCTCCCGCTAAGTTTCTGCATGGAACTACCAAAGATAAACGAAAGGAGGATGAGCTGTTCCTGATAGAGACTGCGGCATACTGTGGACTTATAGCTTCAGCGGAACAACTGTTCAAGATCTTCTCTTCTGTAGAACTCTCATTGTTTCAGTCAGTAGTTTATTACCCGCAACTATAATTATTAATGTTCCATATCAGACACATGTAGATGTGTACCAGTGGTAATGCATTTGTAAAATATCATACAAGTGATCCATTCTAACGGTAGTTTAATTTTGACAATTTTTTTTGCAATTTTGAACTACGACCTAATTGAATTCTATAGTGCTCCAATATGATACAAAAACATCCAAAATTATTGATATTTTATCATGTGCAAATAACTATTATTTAAATAAATTAATTTTTTTAAAAATGATTTAACTGTGCAATTACGCTAATTTTTTTTACAGGAGATCAGTTCTGTCCAAAGACTCTGTTACTCAGATGCTGGAGCGACCAGAATGTTGTCCCGACACGGAATGGTATGGACTAGGACTTAAGGTATCAGACAATGGAGAGAGCTGGGGACATTTTGGGAGAGTACCCGAAGGAACCCACTCCTTAGCTTTCCGAGACCAATCCGGAATTACTTGGACTGTGTTATTCAGCCAAGTGGAAAGAGGATCTCAGACTTTGGATATTGAACTGGGTACCATGGTGCGGCATGCATTAAGTGTGACCCCAAGATTTTCTTCGTATTCTTCCCTGCTCTTTAAACATGTTTCGTTCCTGGGAATGGAGGTGTCCTTTTACGGGATGTACTCTTCACACATAGACCAAGTGTTTGAAGTCTTTCTACCATTTCATATGATAGAAAACCATTATACGACCATGAAACAAGAAGGCTACTTTATGCACCACGTTGACCTTGTGAACATGAGTGAAAATATTTATGCAAACATTGTGTGGAATAAAAACGAAGGAATTCAAGATTGGTTCATAAGGAAAAACAGCATTGATTCACAAGAATCAAGATTTGGAGTGGAAGAGAGAGATGTGATGCAAATAATTTCATTGGGGTTCAAAGTTCATACTTTAGCTACTTGTTCAACGCAAACGTCGTTCCACAGCGTCATTGTTTTCAGGAAAAAGACTGATGAGGACACAAGGCTGATACAGAGGTTCTTGATCATAGTTGTAGAAGATTGCAGCCCATGCAACCCATTAAATAGATTAGTGTCCGACATAAGCAACATGGTTGTTCTATTGTCGGTGTGTTTTATCGGTGAGATCAAACTTCTGACAGCAGTTACGGAGTGTGATCTTGGTAAACGCAGAGTACGGACTGAATTCTACATTGCCTCCAACTTACAAGCTTTCTCTCGAAATCTTTTAAAAGCATCAGAGATACGCATTGGCCTACAACATGTACAGTTCTACAAAAACAAGAAAACGAAAGAAGTTTGTGTGTGTGTTGTTCTATCAATGAGTGCTAAACATACTAACACATGTGTGTGGGGATTAACTCGTTATGCTTTTATGCAATCACTGGCGAATTTTGTAAAATCTGATAACCTTGCAATTGATAAGATTTGTACTTATGTGGATGAAGGAAAGATTTACTATGCTTATTTTACCATATGATTTAAAATTATTGTGAAAAAATATAAATATAATATGTAATTCCGTTTTGTTTGGGGTTTTTTTCATATATAATAGCATTTACTGGTACTCTGAGTTTGTATCATGTCTTAATACATGTATCTTTACATTATCATATTTTTCCTTCTACATGTAGCTACATGTACATATAGTAAGAAAGTATGTAAATACATGTAGTTTGATCTGGAACCCCGCAATCATGAAGTAAGCTTAACTGGGCGAGTCTAAATTAATATGCCTTTATGTTTTAAAATGAAAACAAAAAAAATAAGGCATTATCAATGTTAAAATGTATATACATCAATTATAATTATGTGTGACATGGTTTTTATTTCGTGTTGGAACAGAGTCACATGATCAGAATGCATTATTACTAGTTGTGCCATGGTGCAGCCCGGGACGTTTGCTCGCTAGCAAGAGATCTTGTGGGGATCAAGACCTATCCTATATTTGTGGCCAGCAGGACTGATAGAGGCCCGAGACCTGGAACCATGTAGATATTTAATGTCATTTCGATAAATCTTTCTATTTTTTGTGAATTTATCAATCCATCTCGAATGAAACCGATTTCAATACGTATTACATATTAATTGGTGGGTTTTTTTGGGGGGGTTGGGGGGGTTGGGGCGGGTTACCGCTATCCTCCTGAACCCCTATATCATCTTCAAGACTTCTAAAAAAAAAAAAAAAAAATATTAAAATAATAGAGGAATTCATAAAAAGTTCCACTATATATCGAAAACAATCCGTTGAATCGGGGGAGAGAAGATGGGAGAAACAATACAACGTTTTTCCCATTCCACAATTCGATCTAATATATGACGTACTTTAAATCTTTAATATTTTCAATGTAAGAAAGTAGTGCATGCTTCCGAGAGGGGTATTAGTCTACAAAAAAATATAACAAACGTACATATAGCCATTTTTTTAACGAAAATTTATCATTTTATTTCAAGCTGACGGGACCTTCCATTATTTACCTTAGATTGGATATCAAAAAATGACTTGATTTTGAAAGAATTTTGCAGCCCTTTAAAAAATGAATAAGTAAATAAATCAAGACCCACCAACTCCTAAACAACAATTAACAAGATTGACAACCGAACAAAATCCTATGGTAAATAAAGTAGAAGACATTTCAATAAAAAAAAATCTTTTACATATTATGCATACATCAATCACATTATGTGGTTTAAAACAGGTCTAGATCTTCAATCTGCGTGCACGAAGGAATAAAACAAAAACAGGTCACCTTTTCTTTGACTCATTGCTAAGTCAAATGTAAAATGTAAGTGGGTTCAGTGGTAATAGTTATTTAATAATTATTTCTTCCTACTTGTCTGGGGGGGGGGGGGGGGGGGGGAAGAATACTTAATTTCATCGATTGAATTTTGACTCAATAATTTGAATCAAATTAGCGAATCATCATGCGCGAATCTAGAGGGAAAATGTCATGAGGGTCTGGACCACCCACCATCCCTGGAAAATCCAGCTCATATCATATTCACGTGGTAGAGTAACCGAAATTAGGCTTTGGCCACATGCTAGTGAATGGTGTCGTTTTACAACGTGGAGGGGTCATACAAGATGAGGGGTCAATTTGCTTATACATTAAGTTTTCTATATTAATATAAGGAAATGATTAATGTTTTTGAAAAAAATGTGAACAGGCGAGCAACCCCCGATCTCTGGCCCTCATGTTGTTTTTCTGCCTGGGAACAACCTCCAGCAATTGCAGCGAAAGATAATCCTCCCTCGCCTCCCACTTGGAAAGATTTCTGGGAGCTGTGCATGATCATGTAACACAATGCAAGCTATAAATAGACTTGCGCATTTATTCACATATAAAGTACACAGAACACGCGAATATTTGCCTCGCTTTCTTGAAATAGAACTCGATTACGAATATCTACAACATAAACGCATTTTTAATACATATTCAATTCAATAATGAACACAACTGTAAATATGCAAATACAGGGTGGGTGGGTGGACGTAAAGCGCAAAGTCTTGAGCTCGAATGACTAAACAACGCAGAACATGATAGTCGTAATCTACATAACCGGTCTAACGGGTATTACTACGCGCTACCCCCTTGACACACTAAAAATAGCAACCACGTTTTCGATTAAATTTGTAAGATTTATCAAACTGCCAAAATTATTTAAGCGTTGAATGCTTATTTTTTGATGTTAAGGCGGTGCAGACAAATTGAATACCGCTCGTTAGCGCGGTAAGATAATTAATCTACACCGCCCTGGTGTGTTATAGGACCGACAACATCCAAGCATTCAATGCTTATATTTATATTGATGTTAATTTGTATGAATTATTTGTGTATCTTCGCTTTAAAGGGGCATGGTCACGATTTTGGTAAAAAATTATCTTTATGTACGCTCCTAGTCAGGGATATGAAACATACATGGAACAACCATATTTAACATGTTATTTTGTTCGCTTCCGAGACTAAAAATATAGTACTAAAACTTTGTAGAGAAAAGTCTTTTTTATTAACGAGTAGATATGCATGATTTAATGATTATTTTTCATAAGTACATTATATAAAGAATACCTACCTATTGACACCCCATTCACGTTGGTCAGTGAGCAAGAAAACAATCACATTTTACTGTTTATCACGCGTTACCATGTATGAAATTACATATATGTTAATATAACATCGGAGAAAATAACAACAGATGCACATATGTGATATTATGTTATCGTTTTAATAGATAAAATCAACATATATATGGATTTCTTTGTACTGTTGGTGAGATTTTCAATATCTAAAATATCATCTATTACAAACTGTATTTAAAAGATTTTCATTATCTAAATTAACAGCTTTTACTGATACATCATTGCAATAAGATTTTTAAAATCCAAAATAATATTTTCAATATCAAAAATAACGTCTAGGACTACCTGTAATAAGATTTTGCATAGCATCTAGAGTTAAATATTTACTGCTAACCGTGTGAACCAACGACCGTATGAGAATTGTAAATTTTAGAAAAAGCTTAACTATGTATACATGTACATGGTTACTTTCATTGTAAGTCGAGAAAGGGAAACATCATTTCAGTTGTCATCGCCAAGTCTTGTTCTACAGTTAAAATCATCTTGCAATTCTTGCAAACTGCATTTGAGGTAGACTGTGTATTCTGGTTGGAATTCGAATGGTGGACATATTTAGTCCCGCCTTATTGAAAAGATTTCCATGAAAACCATTGCCTGAGTTTGAATTATTTCTCTTCATTGACTCTCTATACAACTTTTCATCAAATATCCATGATCCCATAGTCGGACTGAGAGAGTCATTATCGGTATCAACTTTGGTATCATTGCGGGTATCATTGCGCATGACCGGAAGTATTTGTAAAGGAGATGGTGATGGTGATTCCAAACTACACGTTTTGAAACAGTAACGGAAAACACCAGTGCAGTACTGATTGCAAACTGAATCTTCATCCGGGCATGTTTCAACACTACACATGTAATATTTGTCACCACATTTCTCAACGCAGGTGGAATTGGTTTTCGTTCTCACAACTGGGTTTCTAGCTAAACCAGGCATTTGTCCTCGAAAGACGTGATAGATGTTTCCTGGCCTTGGGTTCACGACAACAGGGAGAGAGTGACAGACGGGAAGGTTAAGAACAACCACACTCACAAAAACACAACACAGAATCTCCCAGGCTCTCATAATACATCAATCTAGGCTAAGACACTTTCTTATGAGGATACTTGCTCTACAAAAAACAAAAAACCCACAAATACAATCAATAAATGGTATATATTATTGAGGTCTTTAGATAGGCTTTAATTCGTATCCCTATATTCTGGAAGTGCAGTTACAATTATCTTGGAGGGTGATAATATAGAGGATTAATTCTAGTTTGAACAGGAATATTCCAGATCTATTTACCCTTATCTGTACATGCGTGGAAGAGCGGTGGCACGGTGGAGGTACTACATGTACTATACTGTTGCCCTTTACAAAATTCTCTTAACAAATTTTGATAATTAAGTACATGTATCTAGATTAAAATTGTACGTGACACTGTATATTGATATTGGCTTTAAATGTTTTGTCTTTCATTTTATAGCTATTTCCATTTTTTCTTGATTTTTTTTTATTTTGATAATTCTTTGATTGTTAATCGCGCTCAAATGACAAATTAACCATGCATTTGACATATATTTTAAATACAATTTATTTTCTTCTCTTCGCGACATCAACCATTGCTTTCTTTCCTTATTTATGGTAAACAAGAGGCCATTTATTAATTTTATTTTGAAAATCTAAAATATTCCTATTTTTGATGATTTTGTACCAGTATCACTTTTCTTGATGATTCTGTATCAATAGAATTCGATAACAGTACCGAACAATGAGGTACATGCATGTTATTGGTATATATCAATACCAAATATCAATGAAAATTAAAAAAAAATACAGAACTATCCAATTCAAAAATAGAACAAAATGGTTTTAAAAGAATGAAGTCTGAGAATAAAAAAGAACAATTTATCTTAATTTGTACCCCTCTATCATAGAACCTGACAGAAATACTGTAAAACACATTTCACCATTAAAGATAAGTAAGAATAAATTAACAAGAAAATATGCACAGGTAAAATAAAATCCATTTCTCCATGAGATCTGTTGTAGCATACGTCATTAATACATGTACATGTACGTGCAATATACGTACTGCACTACACAAACTACTATACTACTACTGATTAGGGACTGACTACGGATATCACAAGTACTTACTTTCTTAGTATCACTTTTGTATTTTAATGAGCCAGAAAAAAAATACGCATTAATAACATTTTGATCACTCTTATTATGAGTAATATTTAGTGTGGTTTGAATTTAAGTTCTAAGTTCTACGGCCATATCTACGAAGGAGTAACTAAGTAAAATGAAAATGCACTTTCAGCGTAGGATATAATCATCCTTGCCGATCTGAACACAGATTACACCACAAACACAGAAGTCTGTTTTATTTAAACTTTAAAGTAAAGAGATTATAAAGATATTCAAAGAGCGTTAATGCTACATGTATAATTGTAAGCGTTTTTCAAAGAAAGTATAGGTGGAAAAAATATACATGTACCTCACTCTGTGGCATTGTATGTTGTTTTTCAATATTATGATTAACAATGATTATTTGTTAACGAATAAGGAAAGTCTTCAGATTTACCTCGACTCGATTTCAATTTTAAATACCGGTATGCGATTTTTTACAATTGTAATAAACTCTTAGGAAAATCTCATTCATGATAAATTTAAATAAAACGACGGATTAATATTTTATATTCTCGACAAGATAGTGTAGAAATCTCTGTCTGTCCGTCCGTCCGTCCGTCCGTCCGTCTGTCCGTCTCTCTCTCTCTCTCTCTCTCTCTCTCTCTCTCTCTCTCTCTCTCTCTCTCTCTCTCTGATATTATCATCACTGTTAGAGACGTTCTTCAAATATCAATATTTCCTCCGATTCAGCCTTATCTGTTTCAGATTTTAATACTTTTAAGGGATAGCCTTTGAAAAAATGATTTTTTAAAAATACAAAACTTTTTAAAAAATACAAAATCGATGTACTTAGATCTATGTAAGTGGGTCTTCGTTACTTACCGTTCAGAGATGTCCACGCGTGTACATAATGATTCGAACAGGTGCCCGTTCTAGCCATAACGATGTTAGGTAACTCCAAGTATAGATAACCACAACTTCACACGGAGATTCTCCCCCAAAGAAACTTTTTAGTCAGATAGCGGTGAAATTCGCCTGTGTGATCAGAGCTGTCAGCGTTGATCGATGGTAGCCCGCCACGATAAATAACCGTTCGCCAATTTGACAAACGTCAAATTTATTCCGACCGGTTACCATTAAATAAAACAAACCTCATTTGCGTTTTAGATGAAAGGAAAAACTCAAAGGCATTTTATTCAAGTTTATTATTCAAATGTTAATTTCGAAAACACACATCATAAGTCTTTCCTATATAACGGTGGAAACTAAAAATATGATTCAAAATGAAAAAAAAGTTTTAGCAAGAGCTGAATGCAAATGGAAAAAATACATGTTTACAAAAATGTAATGAATTCAAAATCAGACAGCATTTTGATAAAAATGGAAGAGAGCGCATGATTGTAAATGTAATTTGCTTACTTTACAAAATACACATGTAAGTACATGTATATCGATGATCTTTAATAATATGTACATATTTTGTAGATATTTGGTCTGTTCTTCTTTTAAAAACATATTTTGCCCTTTAACGATACTCTCAATTTTCGATAAAATTTTGCTTAAGTTTTATAAACAAATCTTTATTTTTATCATTACTTCATTAAATTATCTTTAGACTATTGATAAAAAATGAATCATCCGTTCGACATTCAGTAACATCAGTACTATGTATTTTAAAAAACATGTACAGGTATGATAGTGAACTGTTTTATTTTGATACACATAGCTTCTGTGGTGTTCATGTGTAAGGCATTTTTATTCAATTCATTATGATAATTGTTTTACAGCCTTTCACAAGCAAGAGAAAAAGCAGCAAAAACCAATTTCATCAAAACATTAAGAATGCATTTACCGAATAAGCTCCAAATGATCAAGGTGATTTATTTTAAAATATTTACATTTTCCAGTGTCTTTAATGTCTGTGATAACACTACGAATCGATTTTGTTACGAATAGTTCAATACAATTCACCAAAGACAACATGTATTTTAGTGTTCAATCGTCAAGTTGCTAAAAAAATAAGTAATAAGGAATCATTCTTTGACTATTTTGAGGTGATCAAATACGGTCGGGCGGGATAAAATCTAGCATAAAGTCCTTCGGGCTTTATTGGATTTGATCACCCCGACCGTATTTGATCATCTCATTATACTCAAAGAATGATTTCTTACTCCTTTAGTTAAAAGGTCGCAAGTAATAAGTTGTACATTTATGAGGTTGCAAGGCAAGGATGTAGTTATTCCGTGAGTTGGCTAGCTCTACAACGGTCCTAATGTCTCCCGTGACCAGTACATGGCCAGTACATATACATGTACATGTCTGTCTACATGTGAACCAATGTTGCACAAAAACACGTTTTCAAACCATTTCTCGGACAATTCCACATTCATCCAAGCCTTGTCATAACACATCTAGGTCTAAATAGAGGTTTTTGGCAGATCTACGGTGTTGTGTTTGTACCTACAGAGATTATTTTGTTTCCCTCTGTCATTCAGCAAGTTTTTATTGGTTTTCTTTCAAAGACATATAACGATTAGATCTGTACATAAATTTCTCTAGTAATATTAATGCAGATTTGTTCAATAACATTATATTAACTGGTTCATCTTCATGATTAAAATGAGGTAACTGTTCATTTCGTCCTTCAATTTTTCATATTTAATAATTCTGCCAGCAATCCTTTGACTGGATCTATGAATAACCATGACGTATCAATAGATGAGAAGAATTTATTATTTGGTTACGATTGTCTATCCCTTGAGGAAAATATGTTATATTTTTACCACGTTCATACATTTATAAACAAAAATACAAAATAATTTAAGTGAAACTTCTTCGATATAAGAATTTTACTGCCTTCAAAGAAGCTAGTTTTTTGCTCCAAAACAAGCAACTTAACCTGAGGTGTAATTTCCATAAATGTCAATACTGTGTACAAAACACATAATCACAACATGACATAAACAGGGGCCTCCTAGCTAGTTGTCAAGGTGGCTATTTTACATGTAGATGTACGATTGTAATGTGTAACTTAAAAGTACATGTAAAAACATGATTACCGAGCCTTTTTCCAGTTGTCCACTATTTCCTTCCTTCTATTTTCCATTTTACAGGTATTGTTACCCCCCCCCCCCCTTTATTTTTCCCATTCGAACAATTTGCAATGTCTTTATATATGAGTTAGGCCTTTGTAATATTATTTTTATATTATTACAATGATCTCCAATGGAAAAAAAAACCAAATATAGCTAGTTCTGGCTGCTGTTCAATTTATGTTCATTGTACATTTTTTGTATATATTTTATGTAAATCATTGATAAATTACTTTTTAATTTATTCGCCAAATTAACTTTTCATCTTATTGTGGCAACGTCCAATGTCAATTTTCTGTCAAATATATTTAATTCGACAACGGCTTCCATTTCCAATTCATCTTTCATTCTTAGACTGTACAGACACGAAGATAGGGGTGGGGGAGGAGGAATGAGGTAGGGAGACTGGGGATTTTCCCCCAACTTTTTTGAAAAATATTAAAGGTGTACCTTATTACCGTATATTTATCTATTTAAAAAATATTAAAGACGTACCTTATTACCATATATTTATCTATTTAAATAAAACGTACAGCACAATTGGTTCTCTCTCTCTCTCTCTCTCTCTCTCTCTCTCTCTCTCTCTCTCTCTCTCTCTCTTGTTTAGTAAGAAAATATTAAAGATGGTGCAAATTAAACCTTAAACACTATGCTCGTTTATGCTTTAAGGAAATTACAGTTCATATTGGAAATGCTTTCATTCGACAACACGCCATTTTCATCAGTCAAGAGAGGGAGAAATTACTTTAAAATCCAGTGTAATTAGTTTATTACATCAAACACAAGCAAATGCAAAGTTTAATGCGTTGTAATAGCATTTTTAAAAATAAAGTGAATTTTGGAAACAAAGACAGTTCGATTGTAAAAAAAATGGCGTTTGATGATTTAGTCATTATTTCTATCGATTCAGATGTAGGTTTATCTGGGGTTTACTAAATATCTTAAAAAACTAAATGTTTTAAAGTTCCCTGAACTCATGTCAAATACACAAAATTCATTATTGTGTGTATTTATTTCAAATCTGTTTCTCTTGGTTGTTTTCCTTATCTGATCCTTTATACCAAAGTGTTACATAAATATGGTTTCTGTAATAGGTCCATTTTTACTACCTTTTTTCCTTCAAGACTAAGTATGTATGTACATTTATATCCTTCTGACGATTTGTATTTATGTTTATTCTGTGTATATATTCCTCTTGTACCAAATTATTTGGGTTGAGTGAATAAACTGAACTTGAACTAATAACAACATTTGCTACGACCGTCTAATGAGGACGTCGATCACCTTTACCAATTGAAAGACATTTTAAACTTTCCCCAGTAACTGTTTAGGAGAGCCTATATGTATAGTATAGTCCTTACTTGAACATGATTTCGACACAATACAAATGGTATTTGTGCGACGAACATTCGATGCACAACTTGGCTAACTGTGTCTAATAAATCCATTGCATACAACACAAAATATCGTATGATAAAGTTAATGCTGAAGTAATAGATTATAAACATTTTATGACAATGAGTAGGATTGAGGTTATTAACCGCTTTAACACTGAGCTAGCGTCATTGATGGTTTCCATCACTTGATAAAAAATACTAAAATATTTTCTTACTTTAACGCCGTATTCTATGGTATGAGCAAATAATTCCCAAATTGAAGAGTTATTGAACTTTACTGGGGAATGGGCCACGTTAAAAAGGCATATACATGTACCCGTGTAAATAAACCATGCATGGATCCAGAAAAATATTCCCAGGGGATAACTGAGTTTTACGGAAGAGGGGGGTGTCCGGAGCCTATTTCCGGTAAATTCAGTATGTGAATTCAATAAGTTAACAATTTCCAAAGGGTATGACCCACCCCCTTAGATCCGCGCATGAATAAACGTTTTCGGGCTGTTTAGTTATTATTATTACAAAAAATAACATTGTGTTAACCTATCTTTATACCGCACAGCCTTAATCCCACCTGATGCAAAGTCACACTTAATCTTTTAATTGAACATGTTTATATTTCTTGACTTTCATTTTGAGCAACCCTCTATGTACATGCTGTGTTAATGTCAGGAGTTACTCAATCCCTGCTTGACAATTATTTTCTTTATTCTTTTATGTCAATCCTTTTATTGCGTTCTTTCATTGTTTTTTTTTCTATACAGTTTTAAATTGAAGGTCACAGGGATCCAGAATGTGACCTTCGATTGGTGCTGTTACACCCCACTCAAAATTTAAATTCCACGGAAATTCTAAATTAAACTCTGAGAGCTAACATGTTCTAGAGAACCATATTTCGGCGCTCAGAACATTATCTGTTTTCTTATACGTAAACGAAGCTGTACATGTACCATGTTTTCTGTTGACATATAGAAAGTAAACAATATAGCAGTGTTTATATAAAGCTGTGTATTCTGATCTGTTGTATAACTTAAGGAAATAAATTGAATTAAAATAAAAACAATTTGAAAGTTAATTTTTTTGAAAACAATTTTTTTTTTCGGTAAAATTACTTGGTCAAAAGGTCGACCCACTGAGCTCTGCTTGCTATAATGATCAAAATAACCTGCGGACATCACGAGTTCACATTGTGTTTGTACTGAACGGGCGGAACGCTTTAAATACACAGCTTGGTAGCGATAATTGGAATATTTCAAGTAAAAAAGGGGTAAATCCCCTTAAAATTACTCATACGTGAAAGTTAGGGAGAAAGAAGATGGCTCGCAGGTTTGGATTATCCATGCTGAAGGTTGTGTTTATTTCAAGATTCTGCATTGGAGGTATGTATATCCTGAATGTATGTAGAATATATTTTATAAATGGGGAGACATATTGAGATAAACTCAACAGCTGCTCAAAACAGTAAATTATAGGTAAATTGTTGCCCTCTTTGAATGAAAATGTTTCGCTACTTATACTGTATTTGTTATAATTTATTCTCTGAAAAGTTATGCAAAGTGATATCACAAAGGGGAAAATGCATAGATGCAATATAGACAGCAATAATTAATGCATTTATTATACACAATAGTTAATAATCAATCGTGGTGATATATATCAAATTTATGATTATTTGATTATACGTTCTAGACTTAGTGTTATTAAATCGAGTAAATAAATAGAACATTTTTTTTTTAAATTAAAAAACAACAATTTATTTATCATTTGAAAATTACACGTACATAGCTTGTTTACATTAATTCCATTAAATTAAATTCAATTAAATTAACAAAATAATAATAAATTACAAAGCTGCACGCATGAACATTCAATAAAAATAATATCTTATTTGCCTCTAATAAAGTTACGTATATATATATATATATATATATATATATATATATATATATATATATATATATATATGACAATGTCTTTTGCTGTATTATAATGATGGGATCAGATTTAGGTTGAAATTAATTTGTGCCGAAGTGCCAACCAGTACCAATTGTTGAACATTTATTTAAAAAATGAAAAAAAAATTGTTAAAAATTCTTTTGCGCTTGATTTATTAAATATTGTATTGCCTTTTCCCCTTAGAATGATTTTAGAAGGCTCGATAGTCTACAAACTGAAGTCATATATTGATATTGGTCCGAATTTTACCTTTCCTATGGCCTTGACATGTTCTTCCTCAGTTGCGATCACTCTAGTGTCAAAGAAGCTTTCGTTTATTTTGATATAAAACTGCATACATCAGTAAAATCAATTCAACTGTGTCGTATATAAATTCAGACTTTGACTGAACCAATGGCATTTGACTTCATTATTCCGATTTTATTCATAAATTTTCTTTTCACCTTGTATGCTTATAAAGCTGCATAATGCCATTTTATTTGGAATTTTGTGCATTCATTACTAAATTTAAAGTTGTACTTTATACACGGAATTGCTATACATGTTTTGTACCTACATTGTACCTTATGGAGAAGGCTTACATAGGTAATAATAACTGTTTCCTCTTCTGATGTTTATTTGCATAATAAAATATGTCCAAATCAGGTTACATGGGGGAAAAAATATAAACTAAGACAGACCGGAGACAAACCAACAAAAAGCCACAAAGCCACCCCCCCCCCCCCCAAAAAAAAAAAAATAAATAAAAATAAATACTAGTAAACCCCAGGTATATACTATTTTCTGTTGCAATTCAAATGTATCATTAGATTCATTATATAGAGCTATGGAATACTTTAATACATCTGTTTATTTTTTCGGCGGGAGTGGGGTGGAACCCATGTACTTAACACATAATCAAACTTGAATTTTGAAGGTTTATTAACTTCCTGGTTCTGTAAAGTCTACCTGTTCTGCCTCGCTAACTGTTTTCAATATCGCGGAACAATTTAAAACTCTGAAAGCCTGAAATGTAGATTAAAAATCAAGTGAAAAATTACTTTTAAAGCTGTGCGATCCGAATTGGAATGCACATAATTTATTGTGTGCATTGCGGAGAGTAACGGTTCCTTTATAAACAGAACAATGTCGCATTTAATGCAGTTGCAAACCTATTGGCGCAATATATAGATAACCCAGCCCTGATTTTTTTTTGTTTTTTAGATTATCTTTTTGTTACTCCTGTAACTTTTAACGAAATAGTCTTTTCAAAATGACACATAGAAGCAACTCCAATGGGAATTATTTTTTCATTGTCCTGTTTGCGATTTTTTATGAGGTAAAGTGTTGCTCAAACGACATATTGTAAGTCGTAAGTCGAGAAAATAAATTGTGATTATAATAGAATTTATCAACTTACTTACTTAGGCCTGCTACCCCTTCTGGAGCATTGACCGCTGACAAGATTTCCCCCAAGTCCTGTGCAATATTTTCCACTTCTTTCCAGTTTTTGCCCATAATGATTCTTTTAATGCCGGCCTCCAAATCTCTCCCTCGGGTGTTTCTTGGCCCGCCTCTCTTGCGTTTTCCTTGGGGATTATTCCAGGATAGGGCTTTCCTTGTATTGTTATCACGTGCCTTGCCTAGAGTATGCCCTATCCACCTCCACCTCCTCTTCAGTATTTCTTTGTTCAATAGGGGCTTGGTTTGTTCTCTGCCAGAAATCGGCGTTTTTGATTTTGTCTGGCCATCTGATCTGGAGGATACGTTTCAGACATGGGTTTATAAATGTCTGGATCCTGCTTGTTGTAGATACAGTCATCCTCCATGCAGGAGCATTGTTTTTACGTTGCTATTAAACAGTCTAACTTTGGTGCGTGTTGTGATTCCCATGGCTTTCCAGTTGTTTCCAAGTTGCAGGAAAGCTATTCTGGCCTTTAATATTCTAGCTTTTTTCTCAGCATCTGTTCTTCCTTGCTAGTCCACAAAACTACCAAGGTAGGTGAGATTTTCAACTTCCTCAATATTTTCTTTCCTTTTATATTTAACTTATCATTTGTTTGCTCTTAAGATCTTTATTTTGGCAATGGTGATGTTAAGTCCTTTCTGTGCTTACGTTTTTGCCACGGTGGTAATTTTTTCCTGCAATTTGGCATGGGTATGTGAGAGAAGTGCCAAATCATCCGCAAAGCCTATCTAACTGTGACCATGGTGTCCACTGTACATATTTTATTCCTCCTATTGTCTGTTGCTGATCATTATCCAGTCTATTGCCTGCAGGAACAGAAATAGTGACAAAACACATCCCTGACAGACTCCAGTTTTCACTTCAAAAACTTGTCAGTTGCCAGTTGAATTTATCAAACAAACTGCTTAATAAAACAGATGAAATAACGTGATGCTAAATCGAAATATAAAAAATTAACATGTCAAAGGAACAAAATATATGATAAAACATAGAGAGACTAAAATGAGTCGTAAAATCGCGATGAGTAATTGTACGGAAACAATTAAACTGTGCATACTATACATAATATACTGAAATACATGTACGTCAGCAGTAATTAATTCATACAATCGAAAGACTAAGTCTTAACAACAAAATATTTTAAAGAAACTTTAGAAGATGTCGAGACTTGCGAAAGAGATTTTACGTCGTAAGTACAAAATAAGTAATGTCGACTTTATGTTTATGTACATTAACAACCTAGCATAATTTCTTCTTATTTTGTCGTAATACGACTTATAATTCGTTATAATTTTGACTTAGTTTCGACTAAGTATCATAGTCATTTTTACAAACATTTTTTATATTGTACTTACGTCTTAGCTAAAACCTATCGTTTCAAAAGACAGCAATACCGTATGCTAAACTAAAACAACATTTTCTTTCAATCAAAAATGAAAAATGATGGTCATCTGAAACAAAAAATCAAATGCATTTCAGGGGCATGGTCACGACTTTGGTCAAAATTCCATTTTCTTTTTTAATGTTTACAATGTTTCATTAACTCAAAGGCATTTCTAATAATCAATCAAAATTTGAGTGTCAGTCGTTAATATATAAGTGAGACACAAAGCTCACTATTCTTTGTAATGTAGACAAAGCTCAGGACATGTTTTTATTTACATTTTGAATGTTGAATAGAATTTTTTATGTTTTGACTTAAAATGAATGTGACAAACGATAGAAACTGTTTATGTTCAAACGAATTAGCAGATAGAAAAATCAGTGTGAATAAGAAGAGCTTTTCTGGTATATCGAACCAATGTAAACAAAAACATGGCACGAGCCTTGTTTACATAACAAAGAGTTGTGAGCTTTGTATCTTGCTAAAAACTCCACAACCGGAATTCAAATTTTGATTGTTCTGTCGAAATGTATAAATAAATCATTGTAAACAATAAAATCAGAAAATTAAAATTTTACCAAAATCGTGACAATACCCCTTTAACTTTTTTTCTTCTTTCAGTGGACACGCTATGTGAATCAAACACAACTGAGAGTAAGTTTTTATTCTATCTATTCGAAAACACAAGATTTATACATGTATGATATGATATTGTATTATACAATATCAGATGATTCTACAACATATGTGATACAATATCATACTATACAATATTATATCACATTACATAAAACAATATTTGTATCATATCACGCTACATAATCATTTCATATAATTCAAATTGTGTCATATGATGCAATATCACACCATGATACAATATCATATCATATTCCATGATGAAATTTATTATATGATGTGACATATCATATGATACAATTTCTTATCATATTACACGATGCAATATTGTATTATATAACATAATACAATATAATAAATATAGTATTTCATGATACAATATAATATAATATGAAACAATATCATATCTTGATATAATGTCAAATATCGTATGGTACAAAATTATATTGTCAATATTAAATTGTATCATATGAAATATATATTAAATTGTATTGTATGATACACATTTGTATTGTAGAGTAGTGTATAGATAAATATTGTTTCATACAGTACAGTATGTTTACATAATATGATTCAATATAGTATCATATGATATTATTCGATATTGTGTCAAACCACATTATATGATATTTTAATATCGACCATTAACTATGTATTTCATACAATATGAAAAAGGTAGTCTCATAAAGTTGATTCCTGTCTCAGTGAGCTCTGTTATCTGATTACCTATGGTTTATTTTACCTCTTATCAAAAAAGAGTTAAGTGAATTTTGACGATATGTTTCACGAAACAAAGATAATATAAAACATAATATCATTTATCTATCATATCAGTTAACATTCTACATTTTGATTCCCTAGGTTTATCGGTGTGTTCCGCGGGTCAAGTCAGAGGTACATACATCCAACTGAACATCAGATCTTACACACAGGCCGTGAAGTGTAGGTGTACCCTCACGGTGGAACAGGCAAACTTCATCACAATAGCCACTAATCGTGTACCCCAAACGGAGGACTGTAAAAGTCAAGTGATTCTGGATTTCCAATCCGAGAGGGTAATTCAGTGTTCGAGCCCTCCTACCTACTTTTTTCTAACTAAAGAAAATGAAACAGGGAATATATCTTTATCTACAGTCGCCAACACTCATGGCAGAACGGAATACTCGCTCTATTTTTGTGGTGAATCTACATTTTTTTCTAATATAAGACGTTTCTGCTAAAGTTATCTGTTTTTGACTAATCAAATTATATAACACTGAATGCACTTTTAAAAATGTAAGTTTGATTTTATATATATATATATATATATATATATATATATATATATATATATATATATAATTATGCAAGAAAACAACTCACAATTCTGAATATTTGGCGTCATTTCAACATTTTGTAATTAGGATCTCAACTGCTTTTGATCTGTTATGACGGAGAACTTGTTGTCACTCCAAGTAAAACTACGTCACAAAACACGTCACCAAACACAATCACGTCGCCAGCACAAGAATCATCAACGTCAACAAGTGAGTACCAACAAACATGCAACCAATATTTAAATGATTGTTTAAATGAAATATTTATGGTGCTTTTGCATTCATTTAGTTTAAAAAAAAAAATAAAATTCTCTATACCAGTATAAAAAGGTTGCATTTTGGTGGCAGTTCTTCAAAGAGATCAAAACATGCCCTCCAATATAATATTTGCTGTATTTTATGATATTTTCAATGACTTTTTCAATTTCTCCTTTTCTATCATCAAATGAAAAGGAATGCCGCATCATTTGGAATGACTCCTTTGATAGAAGATATTATAGAACATAAAATCTTTTTTTTTTCAAACTTGTTTAAATTCTACCAAAATTAAAAACCAATGAAATAAATATGATAGCACCTTATAGAGAATACATACACAAAAAAATTGTCAACTTTCGAATTTATTTCGTTGTTTTTCAACATAACATTTAGTAGGTAAGAGAAATTAAACAAAGATTTTGTCTTTCAGATACAGTGGGTGAGAATGCAGCTATAATTGCAGCAAGTGTATTGATTCCTGTTATTTTTCTCGTCCTGGTGGTACTTGGTTTGGTGGTTTTTGTACGACGAAAAAGGTATCTTTTGTTCAGTTTCAGTTTGTTATATTTCGTAAACAGAATTTGAAACAATAACTTGTTTTTGTTAATCTGTAGCAATAATTGCACAAACGAATAATGATATTTGTCATAATGTAACATAATGTTTTCCTAGTTCTAGATATTCATAAAGAACAACTGACCAGTTTTACCAAAACTATGACATAAGTTTATCGGTATATGGTACAATGTAGATTCAAGTTTGTCCTAATAATGACCCTCCAAGGTCAGTTAGTTGTCGGAAGGGGATTTAAAGTTTATCATAGAAATTGAAGAATCATAAATGAAGATCATACTCTTCTTTTAAAGAACCGAATTGCTAAAACTTCTGAAATTTTTGTTACAGCCAGTATATAAAAGTTTGATTTTTTTATGATCATGACCCCCCGGATATGAGAGAAGGGTTCATAATCGAAAGGGCAGAGGTACAAAAAATCTTTTCAAAGGCTATAAAATTAATTGTTTATTTTTCAGACGCAATTCTTTTCGAAATACAAAGGAACAAAATTGTCTACCTTCTGTCGACAAACTTGTGCATGAGTCAACAAAAGAAAACATTGTTGATTTCTGCAAAACCAATGAGGACAGTGTTTACGATACTATTGAAGATGACGAAGGCTACCTGAAGAGTCCCGGCTTAAGGAGAAACAGTAGTCTACGATATTCAAAATCCCCAACTGCGCATGTTCCATCAAAGGAAGAGGATGAAAATATTAACAATGGATATTTAGACGTTTTGAAGTAACTTTGCGCAGATTTTGAACTGTCTATGAATTTGTTTTGTTTTATCGGGCTTCAGTTTCCATGATGCTAATAGAGGAATGAAAATTACAGCTGAATTTGACTGAAGATTAAATTTCAGTTATGCATGTACATGGATCTTTTTGTATTCATTGTCTTTATATCGCATATGTTTATCAAAAATAAAATTTTAACATAAAAATAGTTTAACTATTTCTTTCGACAATTGAAAAAAAAATAAAAGAATATTTTTTTTCGTTTGAAATGGAAACAACTTGTCCACATGAGGAACAATATCAATTCTTAAATGTGGAACCATGTCCGTTTAGTGGAGATAACTAATTCCGAATTTCTTTAAAACTTCGTAATAATGAATATGCCGTCTAAGGGATTTCATAATTTCTGGTTTATAAAGCAGAAACTGATTCAACATAGAGTACCACAAAGCTATAGAATCGTTGAGTTGGGAAGTGATGTTCCAGCAAGCTTGATCATTTAAACAATAACTTTCTGTGGTTGTTCATATGAGTATGCAGGTAGCAAATATTACAGAACAATCAATGGGTTTTGCCGGCTACTGTGAATGATCTAGAAGTGCATTTTAATAATAAGACTATTGAGAAGATTGTCTTACGATGTATGAATAAAAAGATAGATGGCAAGCTCAGCCGTTTAATAGCTTTACGTTAATAGTTTAAAAACTAAAATCATCACATGATCAACATTTTGAATTATATTTTTTACTTCTTGACAAACACTATACAGTATGTACCACGGGAAAGTATTAATTAATATCTTTCTTTACTACTGTAAACAGGGAAATTTAGTAGTAATGAGACTAAGGAGTACTGCATTTTTATGGCAACAGAAATTAAATCAATTATTCATGATGCTATAAATCATTCATAAATGAATATACTAGTGTGGGATATACATGTACTAGTATGAAGTTCTCCTTAGGACAGCTTAATAAAATCTAACTTACTGTAAACCATTTTTATTTTTATTCGCGTTATTTAGCGATTAACTAGAGACAAACTAGTTTGCAACGATTAATTCCAATTTTTCAATCAATTCAAATCTTAACCACACGCATGTTTTTTTACAAGCATTGGTTCACGTTGAGAAATATTCGCTACAACAAAGCTGTCGCGAACCTCGCAAAAATTTCTCACTATTTCTCACTCGGGAATAGAAGTTGGTTTACAGTATATTGTTCCACACACGAAATGATTGATTATTCTAGAAGGACCACATAACAAAAAAGTACAAAACACAACTTGAAATTTTAAAATGGGTTGAGGATAGGGTGGTTGTAGCTCTTTTCCTATAGACAACGTTTTGAGATATGTGCTCTATTGATGTCTTTTTTAGTCAAACACCAATCTCAAAATTAAATGTTTATCACACAAGTGTCTCAGTATTTTATCAAACCTTTTAAATGCACGTTGATTTTTTTTGGCCATGAAATATGGTCTACTTAAATGGAAAGATCAATACCTGTAAGGTGGATTATGTAACCGTTTCAATCAATGACTGTGATAACGCGCTTATCGATGGGTGGAACTATATTTGATGAGTATTGTTTATCTATTGCAAAGGACACAAATTTGGTGTTTAAATCAATTTAGACCAGACGCAACAAACATGATTCCGAACTACATGTAGAAAGGAAGTAATGAAATGCGTATTTGAAACGGAACGTGAGATCTGAACGATGGTTTGCTGGAATGAAGTCTGCAACGTTAAGCACTTTCAAACAATTCTGTGAAGATTATAAACCAAAGTCTTTGCCCTTTTTATATGTATCAAAATGATGCAGCTGTTTGTCGCCATTCTTCTCATGTCTTTTGTAAAAGGTCAGTTTTTTTTAGTTCACAAATGGATGAAATGCAAAGTTTAAAGTTTTGTGATTGCAGTAAACCAAATGAAAAGCAGTTACAGTAGTTAACTTTTAGTTATTAAGGTGGAATGCTAAACAAAAATTTTATTTTATGGATCGTTAGAGTATCATTTCTGAAACATGATTCCGTTGAAGAATGCATGCTCTTCATTATTTTATACGATTTTATTATATTTTTATGAGAAAGTAGAAAATTGGATTTGGTTGAAAGTTACACAATGTAAAGTTTAAAATTTGGTGTGAATAAATGCATGCTATTAATATCTATTAAATCATGTCCAGTATTGTCAATAAAGCGTTTTATTATACCTGCACTTTTTAAGGAAAGTTCGGGTATATTGTTGTTACCCTGTTCCGTCTGCCTGTCCGTCCGTCCATCCGTCCGTCCGTCTGTCACGTTTTACTTTCTCAAACTGCTCTTACATCTTATAAACCAGCAAACTGAACTCTTGGCGTATGATTTGGGGTGTCATGTTGTTTTGTAAAAAGGTTTCAAAAATTCTCTGGTAGTCCTGGGGGTCAAATAATTGGTAAAAAATGACGTTTTTTGACAAAAAACCTTCCTCGAACTCCTTTTACATTTTCAACAGTAGACAAATCATCTCTTGGAATATGTTTTGGGGTGTCTTATAGATGCGCAATAAGGTTTCGGAAATTTCAATTTTGTCCTGGGGGTCATTAAATGGCTGAAAAATGATGTTTTTTTAACAAAAAGTCTGGTTTCAAAAAACGTCAATTTCTTTTTGCAGTAGCCATATGATCTTCTATAATATGATTCGGGGTGTCATGTTGATGTGTAATCATGTTTCAGAATTTTTGTTTTTATCACGTGGGTCTGTGGTCATAAAAAAATGACGTTTCTTTGCCAAAAAAATATGGTTCCCAGAACTCTTCTTACAATTTATGCAGTAGCTTTGTCATTTCTTGAGATATGATAGGGGCTGTCCTATAGGTGTGCAATAAATTTTAAGTCAAATAGTAGCAGAAAACTGACGTTTATCACTCCTAAAAAAAAACTATTTCCCAGAACTCCTCTCGTGATTTAATGAATAGCCATATCATATCTTGGGGTATGATAGGGGCTGTCCTTTAGTTGTGCAATAAGGTTTTAAAAATTTAAATTTCATCCAGGGAGTCAAATAGTAGCTGAAAATTGACGTTTATCACTCCTAAAAAAACCTATTTCCCAGAACTCCTCTCATGATTTAATGAATAGCCACATCATCTATATGGATATAGCAGGGGCTGAGCCATAGATATGCAATAAGGTTTTAGAAATATAAATTTGATTCTGAGGGTCAATACTATCTGCAAAATGATGTTCCGTCCCATAAAAAAACCTTATTCCTGGACCTCCCCTTATATCTTGTGATTGAAATAACGTACCATAAGATGCATAAGGAGGAAGATTATATAAAATTATGTTTTAGGGGTGGGGATAACAAGCATTTATTTCACGTTTTTTGATCATTTCTGATTTTGGAAGGGTGGGGTGGGGTTAAGGTGACCCCCAGAGGCCATGACCTACTAATACCACATAAAGATTTGCCTTGACATGGTCATGGTTCAAAAAACAAAAAAAAATTATTTTTACAATAGCAAAATCATTTCTTGATTAGTATTTTTCTGTATGATGTCAGATGTACATAAAGTGATTTTGGAAATTGCTTTTTAATCTTAAAGATAGACAAAATGTTATATGTAATTGTAGAAATTGTAACGTCAGTCAACAAAAACCTAGAGCTTGCTGTAAAAAACAAAGCAGGTTCAACATTGGGCTAGGGCTAGGAATTACACTACATATGAATAAGATAGGTTACTTGATTAGTTCCAACTCTGGAAAGTCACCGGGCATCTCAAAGGGGGCATAACCTATATACATGTACCAATTGATGTGCAATGACACAAGGAGGAAGAATAAATATGGTCTAGGGGTAGGGATCTCAACTGTTATTGAAATGTATGATCATTTCCTATTTCAGAGGAGGGGTTGTTGTTGTTTAAAAACAACTCCGTGGGGGGGGGGGGGGGGGGGGGATTGACCCAAGGGGCAGGGGCCAATTTGTCTTAAATGTATCTTGACATGATCAGCAGAATTGGACAGAATGATCACTATAGGGCATATGCAGAGTGGGGCCCTAAATAGTTACAAAATCAATCTACAAAAAATACTGATAATATGTTATACATGTATTTAGAAATGTCTTTATTTTCAAAATGATTAACAAATTAATCAGTCAAAATGAGTTTTAAATATTAACCGATTGGCAATTCTGCAATTGATTGCATGATCCCTAGTATAATATCACATGTATTTTTATGTATATATAATTATACATGTATGTTAACAATCAAGATTGAAATGCACAAATTTTCATGAGTCATAAATCTTGACATACCACATATCTCTTGACAAAAAAGAATAAGCAATTTAAAATAAAAGACAGTTAGTCATTAACTCTTTTTCTATTACTGGTGTATGATGATGGGGTAGGGGGTATGATGAAAAAAAATGCTGCAGCATGCCTTCATTCTCACTAAAAATGTATATCTAATCCACACATCCTGGGGATGGGGAACGGTTAAGGCCCCTCTCCCTTCCTCCCTATTATAACTCATATAATAAAAAAATTAAAAAAATCTGCACTTTAAACGTCAGAAACTGTAGATAAGCTTATCTAAATAAAGATGATGATACAGTATGCTGGCAAAGGGAGATCACATCTTAGAAAGTGAAAGTAATAATTAACTGTTTTGTATACCGGTGTCTCATAATATTGCACTTCTACACGTACTATACTTACCTATATTGGTCAACATCATAATGATAATCCAATTAGCAAAATACGAATTCCTTTAGCTGATCACCACAAAAGAAAGGTTTATTCATGTTAATTAATCCTATTCTGCATATCAAGAAAACATATGCATGTACACCACGTGAAACCCATCTAACCAAAGAGCTGGGTAAAACTAGTACCCGATGCAACATGTACACCTGTGTTGTGTACGTAACTTCAGACAAAGATCATTTAATTGTAACATATTGCATGTGGCCTTCTTTTTGACTAAAACTAGTACAAGAGAGTGTTATTTAGAGGCAAACACTTGGTGCGGGTATTACTGTCTAATGACAGCATCTAGTTTTTTTTATTAAAAATCATTAATGAAAATAAAAATCATCTTTGTTCATTTTTTTTTCAAACCTATGGATAAATTCTTTTAAAGAGACGTGTCTTATAAAGAAGAAATTTAAGACAATCATTTTAAAAATAAAAATTGAACCAAATTGGTGATTTTTTAGAAATATCACTAATTTAAAAAAATCGAACAAAACCAATTAAAATTGAACTGATCCCGACCCAAATGATGAAAAATTGAAATAAATAACAATTTCACCTGAAAAATAAGATTTTTGGTTGTAATATGGTTTGTAAATTAACTGAATAATTATACTCAAATGGTTCCCTGGCTGCAAATTATGAAACGTTGTTTATGTTTTCTCATGCTGCACACCCTCACCGCAGCTCTGTTTTTGCTGTCGGATAAATGAACTCAACACTGGTGAGAGATGAAATATGTCATTTATTAAAAATGACGAAAATAAAGAAAAATATAAACAACATAGTAGGGGATCAGACCAAAAACTGTTCACACGAAATGTTTAATAATTTATCAATATGCTGATCTCCTTAACTTACAAAACAACAATATTTTGTTCCAAATTGTATACAACATATACAGAACCAGCAAAAAGATTATTTTTTTTCGCAATTTAGATAGAAATCAGTTTGTTTTAAATCAAGAGCGGCCAAATTTTGAAAATATCATCCTCATTTTGATTCAATTTCTTTTTTAAAAATGATTATCGTTTCTTTCTTCTCTTTACCACACAACTCTTTAAAAGATTTTATCATAGGTTTGAAAAATATGAACAAAAGATGCTTTTTTTATTTCCATAGCTATTTTTGTTTATAAATAAAACGTCTTATTGACATTACTGAAGATTTATTCACACTTCATTTCACTGAATTTTAAACTCTACGATATGTTACTTGGAAACAAAACAAATTTTCTACTTTCTCATAAAAAAAAATACAAAAAACATCCTATAAGATAATTAGAAAAAAAAAATAATAAGAGCACATATCATTCTTTTAACAACAGAATCATGTTTTAGAAATGATACTCTAACGATCCAGAAATAAAAGTTTGTGTTGCATTCCACCTTAAAAGGCTAGATGGTGGAGGCTATTTTTAGACTATAGACATATACAGTGTATCTCCTTAAGAAAAAAAATCTGTATAAAGGCAAAGGAAAACTCTAAAGCTAAAATATATGAAATTTTTCTTCATTAAATTATAGTTTTAAGATTATATATATATATATATATATATATATATATATATATATATATATATATATATATATATATATATATATATATTAACTTTAAGCTTAACAGCTTATCAGTACGATAAATATAAACAATATTCACGCACAGGTAGGTTAACAGGAGAATGTGACAGAAGTGTACATATGATTTCAATATCTAATTTGTTTTAAGTAAATCTTGTCTTATTTTCAAGCCAAAGTGAATAAATTTACCCAAATTACATAGTTCTTATACATTTTCAATATTAAAAAGCTGCAAAAGTTTAGACATTGAAGGCTTTTTCCAATAATAATGCTTAATGTATTTTTTTGCGATAGCCTTCGTGTATAGGACATATTAAAATAAAATGACGTTCGTCTTCAATAGAATTAGAACATAGAAAACAATTTCTTTTGTGTCTTTCAATTTTATAAAATCGACCTGTTTCTATTGCTAATTGATGCGAAGACAACCTGAATCTTGAAATACAATTTTGATATTTGACTGGAATGGATTTCCTTAAATAAAATTGTAAATCATAGGTTGTAATTAAGTATTTGAAAATACAGCAGAGGAAAGCGTCCTAATTCAGAATAAACTGCTACATTACAAGTTGACCTTTTAACACCCAAGATATGTTTACAGAAATGTAAATTGTAAAATTCGGATCTAAATCATAAGTGCTGTGCGAGTTAACAACGGGGGTTCAAATTGTTTACAGAAATGTAAATTGTAAAATTCGGATCTAAATCATAAGTGCTGTGCGAGTTAACAACGGGGGTTCAAATTTTCCTTTATTAACTCGGACGTCAATTTTAATTAGCTCACTAACTCAATCAGGCGTGAAGTTGACAGTCGATGGATTAGTTTAGAGAAATCGGCCGCATTGCCAACACCTTCTTTAAGACTGTGATCTAAACTGTTTATCATGTAGCTGTTCTTTTTATAGTTTCTTTAGTAGTTTTAGTTGTAGTGCTAGAGTTTGTTTTCTTTATTTTTACCCAAGCAATTTATTTTTTTGTCCTGAAGAAGGGACTGGTTGTCCCGAAAATTTGACAATATCAATTGTTCGTGTCGTTAGCCATTTTTAGTGCTTTATTTTTTCAGTTTACTGGCTTAGTAAATATATATTAGATCCGACACTTTAAAGATGCCTAGTGTTGTTGATTTTACTCAGTGCTTTATATATATCCTAAGGAGCATTTAAGGGACGGAGGTTATAAAAGGGACGATGTACATGTATTAAGGATAGGGGATACTACATGTAATACTCTCTTTACACTTATTAAAGCTCAAATAATCATCAGGATACTTTAACATATTATTTAGCCTAATGCCCGTTATACAATATAAGACAATTTGTAACAATTTCTCTTTAAAAAGTATCATAAATGTCTAACCAGAAATTTAGCAATATTTGTTGATAATTTCCAATCAAAATTCAAATGTTTCTTTAGATGCTGCACTTTAGAGAATATCTATGGCATACCAGTCCATATATGACGGTAGAAGGACTGAGTAACTTATATAGCCTTTAAGTTAGTGATGTAAATGAAATCACATTATACTTTTAATTATCGATTATGTTATTTTTAAACACAGTTTCACGGTTTTGATGAATGCATTCATGCAAAGGTCTGCAGAATAATCATAAAATTAATATACCGGGTATTCTTTTTATTTTAAAATCGTTTATCAATAGGGAGATATGTACATGAATCTTACATTGTATCTTGAATTCCCACCTTCTTTCTTATATTCTTCTTTAAAAAAGAATAATCGAGGCAGTTCCTTTTTATATATATAATTATATAATTATCTAAGTATACAACCTCGTTCAACACGCACAACAATTATTTACTACTGGTTAATGTCTAAAAAGTAAGGTCAGTTCAGTTTATTTTATATGCGTCATTTTTTTTGGTTCTGATATTTTAACACAAATTTTTTGATCATTTATAAGACCACAACTAGAGTATGCTGTTGAAGTTTGGTCTGGATGTACCCAATTTGATATTGATAAGCTAGAAAAGGCTCAGTTATATGCAGCAAGAATAGCTTCAGGTCCTTCAATAATAGCTTCAAGAAATTCTCTATATTTGGAAACAGGATGGGAACCCTTAATAATGAGACGAGACCGCTTTAAATTATCTACTATGTTCAAAATTCATAATAATCTTGTTCCTTCTTATCAAAAGATATAACTCCTGGAATTAGAAATGTCACTTCCCACTATAATACTAGAAACTCCTCTAACTATTCTTTACCTAGTCGAGATTAGAAGTTTTTAACAAGTCGTTTTTTCCTGACACTATACGAAAGTGGAATAATTTGAGTATTAATACAAGGGAAGCTACCTTATTACGTATTTTAAAGAAAAAACTACACAGCGATTTTACAAAGCCTCCTAAGTATTTCTTCTTTGGTAGAAGATTTTTAAACAATATTCATACAAAATTAAGGCATAATTGTATTCTTAATCATGATCTTTATCGATGTAATGTAATAACCAACCCAATGTGTTCATGTGGAATTTTAGAAGATGCACATCACTTGTTTTTCGTGTGTAAAAAATATTCATTATTAAGAAAATCATTTTTGTATAATCTTTTATCGTTGAACTTTTTGAATATAATTGATGTACATTTGATACTTAGGGGTGACAAATCTTTGTCTTATGATGAAAATGTAAGAATATTTAAAGAAGTTCAACACTTTCATTCAGTAGTGTGGAAGATTTAACTAAATTATTTATATGTATTTGCATAATTTTATAACCCAGCCTAATTCTTATTCTAGATATGCACAGTATTACAGTATTACAGCATTTAAAACTAGCATTTTATTTCTATTTCACTAAATGTACTATAATTGTTAAAGATATAACTGTATGACATTGTAATATATTATTAATACAATAAGGAGAGGACTATCTAAGTTTTTAGAACTTGTGTCCGATCCTTTTGGCATTTAATAGTCAATAAAATATGTTCAACAACTTTGGTTCTGTGGGTCCGTAATTTATATAATTATCATGTTCTTTATTCATATTTTTCTACATGTATTCCTAGACGATTCAGCATATGAAACCAAAGGGATTTAATTCAGAAAGGATTCTTTGATACAAGATACAAACGAATCACGGATAGATATATACATGTACTTAATCTAAAATTAGCTTTCTTAAATTTGCTACTGATCCATAAGTTTTTGAAAATCAGTTCACAAAACTTAAATTAATGCCAGATTACACAAAAGCTTAATGTCAAATTTCCTATATTAAGTAAGCATACTCATTATTTTTATCATAATTTTAAACTATTTATTTATACACTTGTAAGTAGTGAAATGAAAAAAATTATATATATTGATCAATTGTTACTTTCAGGCGCTGCTGGTCACTTATCTTTTTGCGCGCAGTCTTCCTCGCCTATTCCGGGTGAGAAAAGGATGCAAATAAAGAAATATTTGTATTATGTAAAATTACTTTAAATTACAGCAGCTTTTTTTAATTAATGATGTCTTTATTTGTTATGTACCTATATTGTTGTACCATTTGCGTAAACAGTGGCCACCATGTGCAAATACACTACCGTCATCAGTAATTACGTGGTGATTGACGTCACTAAAGCAGGGGAGAGAATGGTGGAGGGTATCAATGCTTGTACCTGTTACCTTACCCCTGTTATAACCAAAGAGAAAGCCAGGCTCTATGTACTCAAACAGAGTTCTATGGAACCAGGTTATAACAGCTGTGGATCCAGAATCGATGTTATTATCGACAGTACGCAAGAATCTGGGGTGATCCGAAATATGTCTGTTTTTTGGACGGAAATGTGGAGCTACAAAATAACACTATGGGGAATATCTCGTTTGTAAAAGAGTTCTATCCACACGACGACAGATACTGTATTGGTCTACGGTCAGGTAAGTCTACTTTGAATTTTTATAAATTACTTTGATATTCAAACATAAAATGATACATATTGACATTTTTTGTCGATCAATATTATGTTGTATCTTGTTTAAATATATAAATCATTTCATTATTCTTTGATTTTTAACCGTAGATGACCGTGATGCCCGGTTACAAGTGCTATGTTTTGCTCCGGGAGAGGAAGCTCCGTTCCCAACACCTTTATCGTCAGTTTTTACCACCAAAACAACAATTAAGCCTACTGGAACATCAATAAAAGATTCCCACAATTCAGAAGCACAGTCAACCACAGCGATTGCTCATATTCCGAAGACACCGTTATCAGTCACAACGACAGAAAAATTAAGTAAATTACAACATCAAGTATAACATACACAACTGATTCTTACAACAGTCGACAACTAAATAATTATTTTCGAAAACAACAAAACATAACCAGCAACAACAACATCTCCTTTAATTAACAACAAAACCATCACCAACAACGCTAATAACTAAAACTACATCAAGATAACAACAAACTAATCTCCATCAATTGATATAATCACATCGATTTCACCACAAAACTGTACATCTCCTAGAACATTAACCCAATCATTAACAAATAACAACTAATCAAAAAACAACCACCGATTCATTAACAACTAAAATTACTGACAATGACAACTATGCCAATTATTTATTCTCTTAACTGCATAATTTAAAGTGTTGAGAAAAATCCAACAAACAGTAATGCATTTTATACATAACATGCACTTATTGATGAAAATGGAATTTGAAAAAAAAGCGGAAAGAAAGGGGGGAAAAGAGGGTTAACTCTCTCAATAATAGTTTTGATGAATTTACACACATTAATAAACTATTTTTTATTATTAACATTAAATAGTACAATTTGTGAACATTTGGTTGTGTGTAGAAATATAAAGGTACAATAGAATTATCTTATCTTAATTGTTATCTGCCCAATTAAATAGATATTGAAATTCGTCTCCTTTCTCATTACAGTTACATATGGTACATATACGGTTTTAACGAGGTATATCATTAAATGTGGCAATAACAAACAGGAGCAGAGAAAACGGACCTCCAAAAAATTATAATTAGAGGTAGAATCAGGTGCCATGGAGGAGTGAGCATCCTCTGCTGATCAGTCACACCCGCCGTGTGCTCTTTGTCGTAATCGGAAAAAACGGAAAAATCCGTAGACAATTTTATGGCCTAAAAATAAGTATGAAAAACGTCAGTCAGCATTCGACCTAGCGGAAGATTGTATTTGCTGACAAGGCCGTTGTACCTCTCTCTTTAGACAATTAAGCATTACCAGTTCTAAAAGTACAAAAATAATCTGATATTTAATAGGCATATCCAATAAGAATTTTTCCAAGGATAATGAGGTTTTAGAAATTCTACACGTTAATGCCTTTTGATGATGTATACCTTTCACTATTCCATGAATGCTTAAAGTGGTCTACGAGTAACTATATGAAGAACAGTTTTCTTAAGCCTCTGGATATTTCTATTTGTTGGTACAAAATAAAAGATGGACAGCAATTATTCAATATCTTAACAATAAATTTAAACCAGGGACTGATCATTTTACCCATTACATATTGTAAATCTGGCAAAGCTTTATTATTTTGTGAAAAAATCGAGTTTACTGAAACAACCCAACAATTATTAACAAATATAACCTCTAAAACATCAACCTTGTGTTCAACAGCTACAATTACTGCAATAACAACTCAGCCATCAACAAATACAAATTTTAAACAACAACCAATTCTGTATGGTGTGTTATAGGACTGACGACATCCAAGAAAAGCATTCAATGCTTAAAAAAATACAACTATTAAATCAGCAACTCAATTAATATCCACAACTACAACTACTAAACCATCAACTCAATCATCAACTTGAAAAACTTCTAAAACATCAACCAATCATCAAAACGAAATACAACCTATTCATGAACTACCGCATCACTAAAAACAATAACACGATCGGTAACTTCCTCAGCTGGCTAAATGCGCTTGTTAATCAATGTTAAAATTGATATTTTTTTCTGAAGGATGATTAACACGAGGCTTAATATTTAAGTAATTCTTATATATTATAATTCTTATACATTAGATTAATATCCTCAAAATAGGAAGTGAAAAGTAAAAAAAAAAAACATTTTAATAGACCTACTTTCAGATACAGGGAGTGAAAATTCGGCGATCATTGAAGCTAGTGTGTTGCTTCCTGTTGTTCTTCTCGTTCTGGTGGTACTGGCTTTGGTGGTTTTTGTACGACGAAAAAGGTAACTTTCATTCAGTCGTTTAGCTTTTACTAAATCAGGCGAAAGTGGATAAAAATAAGGGTTCGGTTACTGAAGCTTAGATGCAAGGTCGAATAGTGATTTTATGTTTAATGTTTAGTATTACCGACACCATTGAGCGTCATAGAGAAACCACATAAGGTTAGGGTGGATTAATTTTGTATCGGAATATCATACAAAAAATCGTCAGGAAAAAATGAAGGCTGTTATTTATGGTTATTACCAGAAAACTGGTTTTAAATGTTCATTTATACCTTAACTCCTTGCGCCACTTTGTAGGATGTGGATGTTTGATAAAACATTTACAAAAAGGTTGACTGAACGATTTAGCTCATTCAAATCACAACACAATTGGGTTAGAAGGTTGATTTTTTGAGACCCAGAAATCATTCCTGAAGAAAAGAAAGTAACAATGAAAAATTGGGATACAACAACTTTATTATCATTTAATCATTTTTCCAGTAGAATCATTTATGAAAAATTGATATGTTATGAAAACTTTTAGCTGTAAGAAAGTTTTCACTCCCCTCTTTTTTAACGTTTATACAGGTATGCAGATATATAGAGGGTTTTTAGTTAGAAAAAACTAAGAACGTATGTTCTTTTTACAAACTCGTTTTATTTTTAATATTTAGAGTTTATGGGTTTTTTTCAAATATGACTCTAAAGGAGCATGGGAAAGGGGAAACATTCGATCTGATTTTATATATTCAAATTCATAGAATTCTTTTGCAAGTGTAGAGTTTTTGAAAATTTACAGACAAAACTTTGATTGCATTCATTTTAAACATTTCTGTATTTCTTGTATTTGATATTAATATTAGCTGTCTCAGATAATTAAGACCTGGTTCAGTGAACCAATAAGCCTCTTGTTATTATCAAGACTAGGTATAGAATGATTTTTTTCCCCTATTTTTTAGACGCAATTCTTCTCAAAATACAACTGAGCAAAAATATTTACCTTCTGTTGACAAACTTGTGCATGGGTCAATAAAAGAAAACAAAGACATCCTCCATTTCAGTGATTTCCGGATTCATTTGAGTTGTGTGAAGAAGTTTGAACTCATATGAAATTTTTTCATTCTAAATAGTTGCCTTGATAATTTAATTAGTTTTAAATATTAGGGATAGACATATCAATTTTGTCATTAAACACGTACTGATCTCGCATATTAAATAATTCTCTTTAATTCCCAAATCATCTCCTGCTGTGAGGAGTGAGCTCGTATTTACTAATTCGTATGAGTTTTACTTAGGACTGGAATAGGATTAGTTTTTCTCGAAATTGGATCAGGGTATTAAAGATGACGACGTTGATGATGATGATGATGATGATGATGATGATGTTATGATGATATAAGAACATATAGAAAGTATGCCAAGCTTTAGCTTGGAGAAAATCGGCAATATTAATACAACAAGAAGTGCATAATTTTTAGAAGTTTGTATTTCACACACATAACATTATTCACTATCTATGATCTTTTATTTGATGCTTTGATCATGATTTATTCTATGTATTTATGAAAAATGTAATATGTAGAAGACACTGACATGTACATCTTTTGGGAAAACAGGGCAACTTTTTTCCCAAATCCAAACTTTTGATGTATCTTTTGATTCTACCGACTGGTTTACCTCAACATCCGTTATATTATCTTAAGTTAAACTCACGACATTCTTACTTTGTTAACTAAAAGTGTATGAAAAATACATGCACATGTTTTTAGAAAAATATGAATGGACTAAACAGTCAGTCGGTTACACCAGTGGACAACGATGATATCCACATTTTTATTAATTTTGATTGTGTGGGTTTTATTTAAAAACGATAACAGAACATGAAGTTATGGAGCAGATTAAAAACTGTGATGCAATGTACTACAAAAATAACATATAGATTATAATAACGTTTTAATATCAGATTTCAAAATATTTGTAATGAAGCTACTCAATTCTGACTATGAAATTCAATTGTTAAGATTTCTTCCTATTAAACGAAACTTCAAATTTGGTATAAAAGGTATACAGCTGAACAGAAACTATACGGTAAGGCACATTTCTAAGTCCATCAGTTCTCATTCTTTCCCGTGATTTCCGTAAAAGAATATATCTGCGAAAAAAAAATGGAAAATAGACAAATTATTTAAATTTAAACAATAAACATTTGAGTAACGACTTTAACATAGCACATTTTTCAGCGTACATTTCTTAATGTCACACCTTTTATCCCACTTTTTACTTCTCGTATGGTTAGCCATTTTATACCGGGCAATTTCAGCAGATGGGCGTGTTATCTTCAGCCCAGAATATACGATTCTGTAACGAAATATCATATCACAATTCATCACTAGTATATCAATTTAAATCAAGAATTTTGAGGCAGTAAATTTAAATGCTACATTTTCCCCTTCAAAATCAATTTTTATGAAACTGATATTTTTTCATAGATTTATAAATTGTCATTGTGTGTTTGTGTGTGAGTGAACGGAAAACGAATAACCATGTTCCTCCTGATGATTTTAAATTAAACCTATCGGACTCTTTTAATATTATTGTACATTATTATTTGAAGTATGATGATGCCAATGTTTTGACGTTATTATTACGGTAGTAAAATATAATCATTTATGAGTGTTATATTTTCTTAGAACTTCCGAACTCATAATTTTATATGCAAACTTCAGCTAGATTAATTTTATTGACGTTGACATAAAAAAGATGCTTGAATTTCTGATAGAGAACATCTATGTAGTTTTTGGAGACCAGGTCTTCCAACAATCAGTCGGGATTCCCATGGGCACAAATTGTGCTCCTCAATTAGCTGACTTATTTTTATATTCGTATGAAGCAGAATTCATTCAAAAGCTTGTGCAAGAAAAGAATATTGCTCTTGCTGCGGCCTTCAACTCAACATTTAGATATATTGATGATGTTTTATCCATTAACAACTGTTACTTTTACTCTTATGTTAACGCAATATATCCCAGTGAGCTTGAAATAAAAGATACCACAGATCTATGTAGATTTGGAGACCAGGTCTTCCAACAATCAGTCGGAATTCCCATGGGCACAAATTGTGCTTCTCTATTAGCTGACATATGTTTATATTCGTATGAAGCAGAATTCATTCAAAAGCTTGTACAAGAAAAGAATAAAGCTCTTGATGTGGCCTTCAACTCAATATTTAGATATATTGATGATGTTGTATCCATTAACAACTGTTACTTTCACTCTTATGTTAATTCAATATATCCCAGTGAGCTTGAAATAGAAGATACCACAGATTCTGAAGCATCTGTTTCATATTTGGATATATTACTAGAAAAAGATGTTAATGGTAACCTAACAACAAAGCTATATGATAAACGTGATGATTTTAATTTTTCCATCGTCAACTTCCCTTACTTATGTAGCAACATACTAGCATCACCTGCTTATGGGGTTTATGTCTCTCAGCTTATTTGTTATGCAAGAGCATGCTCTACATACGAACAATTTATTAAACGAGGCAAACTACTAACAAACAAGTTGTTGGAACAAGAATATCAAGAACTTCGATTAAAATCATCTTTACGCAAGTTCTATGGTCGATACAATGACCTTGTCAGCAAGTACAATGTTTCATTAAGACACATGCTGACTGACGTTTTTCATACTTGTTAGACCATTATTTATACACCGGACAGACTACGGTTTCTTCCGTTTATTCATGATCTTGCCAATGAGCACACGGCGGGTGCGACCGGTCGGCAGGGGATGCTTACTTCTCCTAGGCAATTGATCCCACACTTTATCTTTTTAGAGGTCCGTGTTGCTCTGCTTTGAATTTGTATTTCGTTTTATGGATTTTTGAGATGGTTGACAGTTTGTTATTTTCATTTTTCATTGAACAAAGGTTAAAATCAAAGCAGAGAAATTTTGGAAATTTCAAAAATTAAAAATAATCAATATAGAGAAATTAAAACAAATGGTAAATGGCGTCTTAGTATTTGACATTACACATCTAGATGTAAATCAAATAAAATAATGAGTCTTGCACAGGTTGGGATACCAAGTAAAACAGACAGCACAGGGTACATGTAACACAGTTTCTCTTACCTGATCGCCATATCGTCATCCTCACCTCCCCAGCCCCAAAACTCATTGGAGTATCCATTAACGTGACGAAATTGTTTGGGTCTGAATGCCAGTACCCCTCCTACCAAGTACTGATACATGAGCCTAAAGGAAATGCAAATATTTTAATCTGTGTAATGTGTAAATAATTAAATAATGATTTTATTCATTGTGAATATTTTGCAAATGAATGATATCTATTTATTAATCTTGGGACGTTCTCAAAGTTCTCCCTTCATCTATCTCTTGATACCCTGCAAAAATAATTCAATTAGATTGGGCATGTGCTATTTTCACTGTTAAATTCTTACAATTATGCATTTCAATAAATATTGTGCTGCATGTAAGGAAAAAAAAAGAATTAAGTACTTTAAATTATTTTGTGTTAAAGTCCTGAATAACAAATTGAATCCAGCAGGGAATTTGGATTTTAATGTATGCAGAACAGCTTCGATCAAAAATCATCTACATGTATGTTAACATTGAACACAGGCGCCTGACGTTAAAAATATTTATTTTTATAACAAGATTATTCTCTGCACTATAAATAATAATCTTGTTATAAAAAGAAACATTTAGAGCGTCAGGCGCCTGTGATGTAACAGTTACTTTAGATGCCCAAAACAAACACAATACAATGGCTGTTTCTCCTCATCGCTCTAATAGAACACTAATTAATTAGAACATTTTCGGTCTTCTTTTAACGAAATAAGATGATGTATCTGGTATAACAATGTTCAATACTCTTTATATGATTCTAGAACCAAAATCGCCTAAAAACATTTAAAACCATGTCTGCCTTGAAAGAAGATCTCCATTATACAAAATTACTAAATCATCAGAGTCAATTATGCCTTAGTCTTTTCAAAAATTGTTCAGCATCAACATGATACACATTACATTATATCATGTAACGCGAGATTTTCCTAAAAGACTTCTCACGTCCAGAGAAAATGTTGCTGCTCCTGCGCATTGCAAAGCAATTACTAAGATTTCCCATAGGAAACGGTCGCTTTAGACCTGGTCAGAATGGCCAGTCAACGATAAACTTATAAAACACAGCACAGCAATAGGAACAGCGGATCATCACTGGTTATACGGTGCGCTTATTTGTATTCTTCAGAGACTCGCGAATTTTCAAGTTGATTAATTTCGACGGGAGATTTTTGACTGACTTGGAAATAAGAACCCAATAGACGGTGATAAGAATTTGTAAAGAGCTTGATCTATGTTCCCCCTTTGAACTTAGTGTATTAGGAATAGAATACATAGACAGCAAATTATACGGATTGCAGCAGATGACAACAGTCTCCATCTCAAGTGTACCCATAGATTAATGGATGACCGTCTCAGAATACTGCCGATGAAGGTTATTGTAGATTCAAAATTATGACAAAGACAGACTGATTAAAACCTCTTTTTTCCTTCTTCTGACACTCTCTTGATGAGTCTAAGAAGAAAGTGGTTGTTTTAATCAGATTGTAACACAGAATGCTAGTAACATTTTTTAGAAAAATCATGTCTTCAAGAATAGAACATGGAGACAACATGCAATAGAGCTCAAAACAACAGTTTATAGGTAAAGTATACCTTAACATTGATGGATGAAGGTCTCCAGTGCTGTTATAACTATAATTCTCTCTTAATAAATAATAAATTGTACATCTCAGTAAAAATATATATTAGTTTTCTGTTTCTTTGCAAATTTAAACTATTGCGCAGATCACAAGCAACTTTAAGAAAATCAACTAGTCTAACACGCCATGTTGATATATCACGTATTATAATTGGTTATTATCTGGTTCTTTTTTTAAAATCATGAGAAAATGACGTTGGTGAACATTTTAGATATCATCTATTCTATTCAATTAATGCTCTTAAAATTGCGAAAATGTAAACGCGCAGCCAAGTCGTGAGATCTTCCCTTTGTTACAACTATTGACTGCAATTTCACATTAGTTAGTGACGAAAATATTCATGCAGATTGTATCTTAGGCAGGGTTTTGGCATCTAAAATGACTTTGCTTGAGCACCAGTGTCAAAATGAAAAATTTCTCCTTTACATTCATTCAACGTCTGCCAGTAAATAGAGCATTCGTTTGACCATACCCTTCATTTTGATATCGACTTTGACTGAAAAATAGGAATAGCGGAAAAGCAAAGTATCGACCAGAGAGGACAGCATCTGCACAGCAATGTTTACTTTGATATTTTCGCGAGTTTTTTAATTATTATGGAAATCCTCATGCATTGTTTGAAATATTTTCGTGTGTATTATTTTTCGCCGCTTTTCTTAGAAATGATCTGCCAAACATTATCATAAAGGCTACATAACGGGTATTTATTTGTGAAATTGCTTTCTTTTTGTGTAAATAACCCCTGCACTTTCCATATAATTATAAACTTTACATTTTTCACTTTATATACAATGAATGGACATACATGTATCGCGGTGATGATATGTGATTTTCTTAACTGAGATAAATTAATTTTATTTAAAGGCAATACATTTACTTATACATGTTGTCAATTGCAAATCGCAGTAATAATAGTCATTTTCAGTTTTCTTTAAAGAGATGAAATGATTTAAGGTTCACTTACCAGCATTTTATGATTTTATTATAATTTTAAAACTACTCACTTGTAGTTGTGAGTATCTACTGCCACCGACAGGTGGCGCGGTTGGTCAGTACATTCGTATATATTCCGGTCATTCTCTGGTAACAGATCAACGTCATGGAAAATGACGCAATCAAAATTAAATATCTTCGTTGCCTCCAAAAACCCAATGTTCATTAACCTTCCTTTATTAAAACTACTCTCATTAACCTATATTAAAGAAAATGATAGTTATTAGATAGATAGATAGATAGATAGATAGATAGATAGATAGATAGATAGATAGATAGATAGATAGATAGATAGAATGCAATGTAAACTTATAATCAAAGTCGTATCTACAAAGATTCAATACCTGTTCAACAACAAAAATTTTGAATTCATTTAATTGTGTAGTTAAAACTGGTATCAGGTTCTTAAGGAGAACGCAGAGGTTTTCATGACGATCCCTGAATGGAATAATAATAGCTATACGCTGTAATGGCTGACAATGTGATGGTTTCCAGTGTCCTCCAAATTGCCCCAATAATGCATGATGGTGCCTAGAGCTAGGAATGTCAGTTACATTTACTTCGCACTCTGTGATATTATGTTTGCTCTGATTTGTGTATGTTACTGAAGGCGATCCAATTTCCCCGGAACAACTCGCTACTTTACAGTCTAAGTTTGAGCAATACCCCATATTGCAGTTTTCCAATGCGATGTTTCTGAGTTTGTCACCGATTTTGCACTCATCCATGACACATGAATCCAGGTTTAATTTTCTAACCCCTTCTGTAAACGATAGAAAGAATTATATGAAATGTTCACTTATCTTAAGGTTTAATGATACTTTAGATGTCCAAAACAGTACGTGGGAATGCATTTTGTGAATGAAAGTTTTTATACAGAAAAATAAAATTACCAAACTATTTGTATTCATAATACATGTTTATTCATAGCATGCATTGTACATGTATATTCATACGAAATCAAATATTGTAAATGCTACTTGACCATTGACAAAAATCGAAACTAATGCTTTCCGATAGCATCCATAGATGATTCGACCAAAGCTAATGCTTACCAATTTCATCCATACATGATCAATACAAAGGTCAGCGAAGATCAGGATCATCCAAGCGATAGAAATTGAAACTGAGATAAGATTACATATCGTAATGGAAATGACATGTCAAAAACAAATTACGGCTATATCTTCTAGCAGGCTGAATCTTTATAAACGATACGCATCAAATAAATTTGATTAGGGACCTGTTGCTAGCATAGGAATTTATTGATTACAATTTCGTCTGCTTGGATCCACAAGTTATATTTGTCATCAGTCATGGCCAAGTGTTGTAAGAGGAGGAAAACAATGAAAAAATAAATAAATCCGGGGCCGGAAATTGTCGTAAAACTTGATCGACATGGAGCGGACAGAATAAAAGAAAGAACCTAAACTGATTATCATGAAGAAGGCTGCTTCTTTTATAAGCCATCTCTGTGAATTAGTGTGCAATGAAAAGAAGAGAAATTTGAATGAAATTTATGAAGAAAACAATACAGTTTCTTGGCAGTTAGAGGTGGCCATGCCTTTACTTGGTAACCGAAGGTTTGATACATACTACCATGTAACTTTAATTTATGTCAATCCATGATTTCATATCCTATGCGCCTAGGAAAAACAGTTAGCAATTATTCCAACCAAAATGCATCTAATCTAGCATTTGAGTCTGCGGGGGTAAGGGGTAGGGTACTGGGATACCGTTTTTGAAGGTTCGGGGGGGGGGGGGGCATCAAAAATGCTTGAATTATAGGTTGTCACAGAGTTCTCTGAGAATTTACATTGAAAGTTACTGGTTATCATAAACATTCATCACAAATTCTTATCATCATACAGTATTAGCAACGTCATGCCTATAGGTCTTGCATAGAAACCTGGCAATGCGATGAAGAGTAGTCAATGATAGGATTGGCATACCATACAACAATAATGAAAGTATAACCGATAAACTTTTTAATGTTCATTATGTTAAGAAACTGTCCATCTCAAAAAATTTGCATTTCTTGTACAAGCTCAAATAAAAATACGAAAAAGTATGATCATTATTTTTTTTCTGGCACTTTGTAAACAATCGGAAACATTATGCAAAGCTAAATAAATAGTCTGGTTTTGATTTAATGATTAAAACTTTCAAAACTTACTGACTTTGTATAGCACAAACTTACTTATAAAATTGAAAACCTTTTACTTACATAATATACAGCAAAAAATCAAAAATAAAAAAAAAATCATTATAGTTTTTCAAATTTACTTACCTAGGTATGGTGAAAACATCGGGCAGATGTGCAAGAATGTATTACGGGTCCCTTTTAAATCCTTGGAATCAGTGCGGATTATCCTTGAAGTTTTTTCCAACATCCCAAATATATAGATCAAATATAGAGCCCCAATGCATACTCCAGCAACATGCAAGTAAGAGCGCTTACAACTGATCATGTTTTCAGTTAAAGCTTGGACTCTTTTTAGTCTGCTCTCATCCTCCACACTTCACAGTTGCTTTTATATAACGGAACGATTTGTTTCTTTCAAAAATCAATGTACGAAGCTTTTTCACTTCCCGTTGAGAAATTTGTCTTGATAGACAATAACCGTTAAAAGATACCATAGTATTTTCACCATATATAAATATATTGATCTCAAAAAACAAAACATGTATTGTCGCAAGTGTTAAAAGAACGCGACTATTGACATTAAAATCGTTGTGAAGCACAAGAAAATTAAGCACCCATGTAAACAACTCTAGACATTAAAAAAAATCAAATTTGAAAATTTAAGGGGCTCAAATCGCGTCTATACAAATAAGTGTAGGAATGCCATCTTATAAGGTAACCGACTTTAGTTTTCATTGTGCATAGAAAATGAGGTTTCTATATTTATTTTGTTTAGGAATAATTTTTATGCTTTTTTTTAATCAAACGTATACGTAATAGATCAGAAAAATAAATAAATAAATAAATAAAATTTGTTGGATTTTTCAAGAAAATTTTATTTTTTCACCCGATTTTTCCGTCATTCGGTGGGTGACCATCGCCAGTGTTGTGCTTTTTATGATAAAATAAAGCTGTACATGTACATATGAGTACGTTATATAAGTTAAAATTGACATAACGGAAGTAAAAAGTATATGCTTTTTATGTTTATTTTTTACAGACAGAAATATAAATATTTTTATCCTCGGCGTTATTTTTCCTAATTTTTGAATGAATTCATTGTACAAATCTACGTTGGTAATACTCCAAATAAAAGCAAACTTTGGTGCATTTTAACTTGCACTACTGGCTCTAAAAACCCCTGTCCGTATGAAAATCCCCTGTCTTTCCCTGTCACCCCCTGTGTTTTCCCTGTCATCCCCTGTGCACCCCCTGTCAGCCCCTGTACACATTCCCTGTACATCCTGCAATCCCCTGTCAGCCCCTGTACACATCCCCTGTGTGTCACTGTAAGCCCCTGTCACCCCCTGTACGCCCCTGTCACCCACTGTAAGCCACTGTATTTCCCTGTACATGCCCCTGACACCCCCTGTACGGTGTTTGACTGCTTGATAAGGTAAAGAAAAAGTTTTTAATTAGTAAACGTTTTCGGATTTTCTTCAATATATATTTAGCAGTTTCTGATACATAAGGAAATGGACAGAAAGAAAAGCATTCATGGTTTAGACGGTGTTTGTTTTTTCTTTGTATTTCATAGAGGGCAATATTGTTACAAACGTGAATAATTCTGACTCAACAGTGACAAATATCAAGATACGTATATACTGATAAACCGCTTAATATTTCATTCCATGTATTTAAACAAACGACCGTGTTTTGTACTTTGTAAAAAAAAAAGAAACCTAAGTGGAGAATGAGTACGGGATATCCGCGACGTTCTGTGCCATGTAACCTACTTGAGTTAAAGCGCTTAATCACACAACATGATTAGCATGTGCAGATAATCACAGACCGACCGAAATGATCACCTAAATTTTGATGTTTTGCCTGGTATAATGATGCATAGAATTACATCGTCCCAATGAAATGCATGTTGATTCTATTTAGCAGGAAATAAATTAGTTAATATCTAAGTCATGTCAATCGCAATCGATGATATTTGCTGTCAGCCATTGTTTTTCGTGGGTTTTTTTCTGATAAATTATGAGAGAGAGAGAGAGAGAGAGAGAGAGAGAGAGAGAGAGAGAGAGAGAGAGTTGAATTTTTAGGAGGGGTAATTTAGTACGGCCCTTTTACACTTTTATTTTTTATGAGGGTGCATTGTCCAGTTTAGTAATTCATATGCATTATTGTATAGAATTGTCCTCATACATTTAAAACAATGATACAGTTCATGATCATGAATAATTTCATACATGTATACAAATACCGGTAACGGGTAATGTAAAGATATGCATGCATGATCTTAAAAGAATGTTCCGGGTTTCGAGTTTTAGATTAGAAAAATATCATACATTTATTTAAATTCTGAATTTGAAAAATGAAAAATATGAGAGCATTACGGTTTTATTCATAATTATGACTGTGTCAAATAATGTTCCGAATTTTAAGCTCTTTCTTCTCATGTTTGATATTCTTACATGTAGAACTGATAAATCAAAATTTTCTTTACTTGACAGACTGGGAAAGAAAGTCATAAGCGGCGTTTAAACAACATATTGAATAATTGTTCCGCATTACCGAGCATTCAGATCTTAGGAAAACGGTGTGTGTGTATATACAAGTACACAGGTGTCTGTCACCTCATTGTTCCCATCCTCGCTACCGTGCACTGCAAATTGTCAAGAAGGGCTGTGTACAGTAGCTATTACATAACCACTGACCGAGTAAAAAAAATAATATCCACATTCTCTCCTTTGAAAACTGTAACTTCAATCAATTCTTTGAATAATTGATATGGTGTAAAATAAAACATTGGTGGATTAAAATTAATATGATCGTTTTAAGTTAATCTAATTAATAATAAAGAATTGGGAATGAAATTAGGATTGCATGTTAACTTTTTAGGAAACTAATTCCCGGGTAAACTTTTAGTAACTTTTAATTCAAAATTAATGCAAACTCTCTCTCTCTCTCTCTCTCTCTCTCTCTCTCTCTCTCTCTCTCTCTCTCTCTCTCCGTATCTATATAAACTCCTACATGTACAGAAAACACTAGTGCTACATTTATATGTACAGGTATGTTGTGAATGTTCTGACAAAGGCCACGGATTTCTGTTCACTGGCAATAAATAACATTATATTTGATATCTTCCATTTTGCAGTAAAAAAGGGAAATGAAAATTAGATTTTAGAAACTAGAGCCGAGCTCGTTGCAGAGCAACGAGGAGGTCTTCCGTTGCAGCTTTGTGTCGAAAAAGATTGTCAAGATGATAATAGTCATCATGTTATATACTAGTGCTTATAAATGAGTAAATAGATATCATGCATCAGCCCCTTATTGAAGAGGACAGCAATTCCAATACAGTAATAATTCGGTCACGGAAAAACACGTAGTTTCTGTTTTTAGTACATTTGACAGTGTATTAATGGTTAAAAAAGTGTGCGAAATACATATATCAAGATCGAATTTATAACAACTGCTAAATAGCAAATGCCATATTTATAAGAATACATTTTTTGCCGCAAAGAAATTGACCGATCAATATATTTTAGACCCAATTAATGATTTATCTGTTATTTGTATTTCACAACTAAATATCATTGGGATCTTGAACTTCTAAATAACATAATATTGAAAAGCACTTTGCGTAACTATTCACTGAAAAAAAATAGTTCAAGGTCACAGCACACCTCTTACTTCTTCTGGTGAAACTAAAACCGGATTTGACACAAAAAGGAGATATAGAATAGACATGTCTACTGTGATCTTGACCTTTAAATTATAAACTAAGTTTAAGATCACATAAACGACAAGCAATGTTTGTGTGAAGCATGATCTAGACTTTTGCCACGAGAGAGATCAAGGTCCAGACTACAGTGTATTAAGTTGTATGCTATGACATTGACTCTCTACCTAGACATTTTAGGCCCTTTTCGCAAAAACAATCTGAGTTATACTGCAATGTACCTGACATCATTTAAATGGTGTCCCTCTCAAAGGAGCCAGCCGCTTAAATAATGGACATAAGAATGAAAAGCTTTGCATGCAACTTTATTTTTATTCTTAAATTTTGACTAAGAATTTATTGAAACTTTACACAGTGGTCTGTGATGTGACCATGTAACTTGAAAAGTACATGTATCTTGATTCAAGGTCACTGTACATTTTTTACTTACAAGCACTTTTTATAGTAATATATGAGCCAGACAGAATCATCGGAAAAAATATAATTATGGTTAGACAAGGATTTTTCACACAGGTCTAATATGACCCTGACATTTGACCGAGAAACTTTGTTTAAGGTCACTGGACACCCTTTAGCTTAAGGCTCTCTGTATCTGAAGTATTAGAGGTACATGTAAGTAATTCGGACGGACAGCCACGAACAGGTGGACATTCTGATCATTATACGGCGTCATCAGAGAGGGACGTCGACCCCTAACTATACATGCCTATGAATAGATATTATGATCATAAATTATGATTTGTACCCATTGCCATGTAAGAAGGGGAAATAACCAAGTGTTCTATTCACAAGTAACCGAGTTACAAACGACTTGGATAAACGTATTTTTGCATTATTATCTAATACATAATGTATAATGCTGCATTTGTGTTTTAGGAAAGTATCAAATGCAAATAATAATCTGTTTTGAAAATATGTGGTCACAATGTATCTATGTAAATGTAGCTTGTACACTGATCCTGGACATATTTTAATAAATTTTCGAATTTTCGGGGATGTTTAGTACTTGTTGACGTCCATGCGCGAATCTAGAAGGGGCGGATGGGTGGGTAACTAGAAAAATTCAAACAAACTTATTAAATTGACCTAGAAAATTTACTAATCATACATGTACATGTAGGGCTTTGGGCACACACTGGCAAACATTATCCCACGGACCCCCTTCCCCACTCATTAAGCGTCCCGGAAAAATTCTGGAACCGCGAATGACGTCGTTTTTACTATGCCAACCTGAAGGATCACGGGACTCCATGACTATGTGATTTTGTTTAGTTTGAAGTTTTAAAAATTGAAAGCTTGTAGTTGATCCCGTATTTTACATTCATTACGCGATTTCCGCGTTCGCTCATTTTGCGGAAGAAGTAAAAGCGCTGATCAGACAACATACACACACTTCAAAGTAATTTGGTGAAAAAGATATCAACCATTCGAGTGGGCGTGCACTGCATACGCAAAAGTTCGATTTGTAAAGTTCGCCCGAATGAAAATTTCAGCAAACTACAGATTTGTTTAGCAATTTCATTCATATGACAGCTACTCTATCTTCCACTGCCCGAATCTAAACAATTGTTTTTTAACAGATCTTTTACTCTCCGAATATCAACAAAACTTGTTTAAAATTCACACGTTCCCATGGAAATGAAAAATATAAACAGTAATAGCAATGAGTTTGCTTCTACAATGAATCGAACGACCATACAGAAAAACTACAAAAGCGATCATGTTATCGTTTCTCTTACGGCCTGAATCTAAACATAATCTTTTTAAAAATTCACGTGCTTTTAAAATAATCTCTGAATCCTTCAATTCCGGACATCGATAAGCGAGTTTTTTTTTTATCGTGCGAGCCCCTCTCGTATACATGTAACATTGCAACACGGAACTTTGGTTTTAAATTGCCTTACAATAAACAAATTCTCCATGTTGGATCCTGTTCAATTAATGTTTTCAAATTCTATTTTGCTCTCTCTCTCTCTCTCTCTCTCTCTCTCTCTCTCTCTCTCTCTCTCATTTTTGTACAACTTATCAGAATACTTGTAACATTTTATACACTAATTTGTGTTCGCCAAATATTAATTCATGAGACATGTTGATCTGACAGACTGTGAATGTCGTCTAAAAAGTGTTGAAGTCTGTCCTGGGAATGCATTAAAATCTCAGCAGTAATTAACGGAGATAATTATGGGTAAATATATTAATCTTTAAGTTGAAACGCTTATCATTTTAAAATGAACCGGCCAAAATTTTGGCGTTGTATTGTATTTAATCAATAAACATGCACATGTGTGATAGGGTAGAAGCACACGAAACCTGACGTGTGTATTAGACTACCGCAGATCGCTTGTCCACTCGCGCGGGATTTACAAGGGATGGATTATGTAAAGGTATACACAAATCACAGTGGCCGTGTTGGGTTTAAAATGTTTGCAGTTTTATTAAATGTTTTATTTTCAACAATATAAATATTTCATGACATCGACAATATCTCAGAGAACACCTTTTATTAAAAGAGTTGAAACTAAAACATATTTCATCATTATCAGGTTTATCTTTTTTGTTGTTGATCTCAAACATTATTTCTACAGTTTATAGAACATTTTAGACTTACAAACCCACCAATGATAGATAGGTCTGACTATGCTTAACATGGGATTAATAATGCTTTTACTAATTCTTAATTTACACTCTATCGTTTTAAATCAATTTAATGATAAATAAACTTTATATGTAATCGACATTCAAACAATTCTTTGTGTTTGCAATTAAATAAAGCCATGTATGTAAGACGCGAATCTTGTATATTAGATCACCGCGGGGTGAGTTGCGTAATGACACACACAACTAAGAGTTCAGTTCCTGATAGGGTATGGCGGTCGCCCGCTTGGACACGTGGGTTCTCTCCGGGTACTCCGGCTTCTTCCCACATTAATGACCCACTCGCGCTAACATCCGTGCCAACGAGAGATATTAATATAAGTTGTAGAACTTGTTTATCAATCGTTGTAAAATAAATAAAGTTCAGCTCAGTTTTTTCAGTTAAGAACCCTTTCGGTCGCACGACCGGGGTGGTTGATTAGCATAGACTGGCCGAATAAACAAACAGATCGCAAAGTGAAACACATTAGGAGGGACTGTAACACACAATGAGTCGCCAAAAATTGCATAGCAATGAGTTTGTTTTTACAATGAAGCAAACGATCATTACATGTAATAATGTAGCATGGCACTTTGATTTTAATTTGATTTGATTTGAACGTTGAACACTTAATGAATGGTTGATTTTTTTTTTAATTCTCTTTTACTTTGTACACCCTGCTAAATTTTTGTACAACTCTTATGAAAACTTCTTTAAATTTACTTTCTACACGACTTTGTGTTGGTCGAATATTAATTCCTAAGTTTCAGCATTAATAAACGGAAATAAATGGCTAAATATATTAATCTTATGTTGAAACACAAGTTGATTTTACATGTACCGGTCAAAATCTCGGCGGCGTTGTATTGTATTTAATCTTTTAAATATAAAATTGGCCTTAATTGCATATTTAGATTCGGAATGATGGCTTACTTTTATTCCATTGATAGTCAAGTTTCTATCTGATTTATGCACCATCGTTTAAACCAATGCTAAATCAACTGTACAAGTAAGATAAATTTATCGTTTCGTCTTAAACTAATGTAGTTAAATTAAAAATAAAATAAACAATTTAATAGTGGTGTTTGTACCAATTATCAATAAACATGCACGTGTGATAAGGTAGAAGCACAAGAAACTACCGCGGATCACTTGTCCACTCGCGCGGGATCTCCTCGTCTATGTGCGAGGGATGATCATCATTTAAAGGTTTAATCTTTGTGGGTTTTTTGTGTTGATATTAAACATTAAACATTATTTGTACAATTTAAGATTATTTACGACTTACAAACCCACCTTGATCTATGTCTGACGATGCTTCTGATTTGGAATAATATCACTTTTACTATTTTTCAAAACGCTTTCTTTATTTACACTCTATCGTTTAATTAAATCAATTGAAGATGAATAAACTTTTATGGCATGCAATTAAGACAGTTCTTGTGTTTGCTGCTGAAATAAACACATATATGTAAGACGCGAATCGTGTGTATTAGATAACCGCTGACCGCTAGGTAGTCCAGCCGCGACCGATCTTCTCGGCCGCGGGCGAGAGATAGGTTACGTAATGGTACACACACACAGCTCAGATCCCAGATAGATTTCAAATGCATGCAGTATGATAACTAAAATGTATTACATAGAAGTTTTTTTTTAATCCTTAATTTGAGTTTTAATAGAAAGGAAAAAGAATGTTTATATTTTCTGTTTCTCGTTTTTAAAGGATTGTTCACTATAAGAACTTAACAAAATATGACTTATAGTCCTCACATCAAAGCATGTATACTCAAAAAAATTGTTAACTTATGAATTAAGGCATATTGTATAAACCGGTATACTTTCTGTGATAACTTTATGTCATTTGTATGCACAAAGACTTTGGTTAACTTTGCCAAATTGCCGCGAGTACTGGTCTACACGTATTACTTTTTACCCTCATATTATGCAATACTAAATGCAAGGACTAAATGCCCTGAAGGCTTTCACACCGCCCTCACCTGAGATTTACCACCCGGTGAATCTCGAGCCTTTAGTTGTAAGCATGATTATTTAAGTACTGTGCCAATAAATTATGAATGAAAACATATTATAATTTCTAAATTTACTATAACAGTGTGTCTTGTGAGTCGGCGCTCTGTTGAGTGCAAAAATTGATTTATATCTCAAACTATAACACATGAGAGTTAGATAATTGAATTAAGAAAAAAATATTGAAATTAAATAACAGGAAAGGCTGTTATAAACATTCAAACACAGTACAGGGGGTGTCAGGGGCATGTACAGGGAAATACAGTGGCTTACAGGGGATGACAGTGGTGTACAGGGGGTGACGGGGGCTTACAGTGGCACACAGGGGATGTGTACAGTGGGTGACAGGGGATTACAGGGTATACTGGGGCTGTGTACAGGGGCTGACAGGGGGTGCACAGGGGATGACAGGGAAAACACAGGGGATGACAGGGAAAGACAGGGGATTTTCATACGGACAGGGGTTTTTAGAGCCAGTAGTGTTGCATCTTGAGATGACCCCTTTTAAAAACCAGATAGTAGAAATTTTTGTTTTTTTTTATATAAGGTAGAAAATTATATTACTAATCATATATTTACAATTCGGAAAAATTTAGTTGTACATGTATGCAGTACAGTTAAGGCGGCCAATAAAAATATCGGTGAATTTTTGTGATGAAAACACGTATTCTATAGTTCAACGGGCATGTCCTTTTTAAAATATCAATAACAGTCGCTTAAATGCAATATATTTCTAAAATATATATATAACTGTACAAAATTTTATGTTCATAGTGGTCACGTGATATTGCAGTCGCATGGTACAAGCAGATGTATTTGTGGTTTTAAGGTCATTTAAAATTTCAATATTGCAAGGGCATAATCATGTCAAAATTCACAACTGACCTATAAAATAACTTGATGTTATTTCGTAGATTTTGAAAAATGTTGCGAACTTTTTAAGATTATTTGTAAGTAGAAAACATAATTTATAATGCATATGTTGAATAATTTTGAAGGTCACTGTGTTAATTTAATTAAAAAATAATTAATTTGTAAGATTTTACAAGGATCTCAGAAGTTTTTAATTTCCATAGCATATTTCAAATTCACATGTAAAAGTTTGGCATGATCTGATAAGTGTATGCCCTTGCAATTGAATGATTTATTTAGGTACCCAACTTTAAGATATACGATATTTTATACAAAACTGAGGTTGCCTCATTATACGATGCATTATTATAGCAAATTAAAAATAAGACTATACAGGTAGAATTTTACTAATAATAATGTTGAACAAAATATTCATTTATAATTTTCCGTTAATCTATGACATTTATTTTTCTTCGCTAAAAAAACTGCATTATAGCCTTCAATGACTTAACTTAATGCGTCATTTTGAAGCATATGACGTCATAGTTTGTACTGAGTATAGCGAGAACGATCTCTCGCTTATTTTTCAGTGTGTACGATATAACAGACATCGGAATTGTACGTAATAGCATTTGCTGTTTATAATTAAAAGATTAGTATAAATTAATATTGCTAATAAATGAATTAATAAGTATTTTCGAGGTTTGTAATATACTGTGATGTCATAATTTCCCGTACTTTTTGTCTGAAGGAATTTATTGACAGCCTTAACTGTGCTGCGTAGCATTTTTATAATCTGCTTTGAAATGCGAAAAATTGCGATTTCCTGATAGCAAACGTACCTTAATTTGGAGATGACACCTAAAATAAACCGGATGGTAGATTTTCCTAACTTTGCAGGAACACTAGATTTGGTGTATATTACACATGATTAAAAAACAGAGTTTTTCTTTTGTATTTTAAAAAACCCAACTTAAGTCAGTCTCCTTAAATGCATTAAAACGCAAAAATGCGTATTTTAGCGCCTTCGCGGGTATGATAAGGCAACTCTTGCAATATACACAAAAACTTTTAAAAATTTAAAACTTAAACTGTTATTTATATAGCTATTTATATGTACACATTTTATGCATAGTGTACACGCGTGATTCAAAATACTCCAAACTGAAGAGGGTTAAAAATGCAATCACTGAGTATACATTTTATAGAATTCATAAAAACACATTGCAGGTCTGTAAGATTGTTAATTTGTCAATCTATCAATATGCAGTTTGTTAATTTCCTTCGATTGCTAAGGCTACAGCGTATGAACAGCGTTTTTTTTTTCATGCAAATTTCCTCCATGGAGGATAGCGAGAGCATTAATGTATCACAATTATTTCATTACCTCTTTAAAATTTTGTATATAGATAATTTATTAACTGTTGATGAAGGCTGTTTGATATTTTCGTTTGTTGATGTTCTGCAAATAGTTAAAAAAAAACACGAAACGCGGGACGAGTCATAATTAATATCCCTAGGGACCGTAACTAAAGATTGACGGCTTTGGGTTCAAATAGTAATATTGGCTAATATTAAGTTCACTTTATAGAAATCATCTTTACAATGATAAAATTATCTTCATCGTAAATCGGTATTTTGTAACGCTTTAAAAGAAAACGTTCTATCGGAATCAATCCCGTGTTCGTTGAAATTGCCAGCGTACATTTGTATGTCAGTAATACACATTATGCTTAATAGGACGGTCGTGTATTGTAGAAGAATTGAGTTTAATTACCATGCTTTGGAACCATTTTATTAACACATCCTCCATGCAGTAATGAAACAATTTAAGATGTCTCCGTAATCGTAAAACAGTGGGGCGTTTAAACGTGTGTTCTTGACCAGCTCTACAAGCACATGGTCTGTCGTCTGGGCGACGGCCTATATACAGCTAGCGACTCTGCTATCGATCGGTTACCTGAGTCTCCGAATGCATCTAAATATAGAGAGGGACACAGTTTTGAAACAAACAACTAAAATAAAGTCAAAGAGATTCAATTTTATGAAATGAAAATGTACATATCAATAAAAACATTTAGGAATTTTATGTTGAATCATCTTTACGCGCCACATGAATCAGTTAGTGCATAACAAGAACCCCTTTCATAACTTTTGCACGTGCACACCCCCATGGAGAATGGGCCGATCCGGCTAAAATTGTTTCTGCTAAAACTGACTATATATTAAAGAAACATCAAATTCAATAATACGGATGGAATCAGAATTAATTTCTCAACAACTTTGCTTCAATAATGCATTGGACATTTTTCTTCCTTTACAAGTTATTGACAAAACACTTTTGAAACCTCTAACTCCCTTATAATAGGGGCTAGCCCCTTTTTCTTCATACCGAATGAAAGGTCTCGGTAAGATCCACAACTTTTTAAATACATCTTACAACAAATTATTATCAGGTAGAAAACTAAAAGAGAAAATACGTGAATTATTTTGCAATTTTTTCTAACCTTTGTTTCAACACCTTTGTCACTCGTTTTATTTGCATTTAAATAACAAATGAGATGTGTCTTCCACCATTTCAATGTATTTGCTTCCAAACCAGCCAATCTTTGAGACTCTGCCAGTCATCGTTAAAGCTAAACCCATCCGACAAAAAGGGTCGTTAAATTTTACTAAAAGGGGAATAATTCAAAACCGGATGGGATTGTTCATCAAGTAAAATATGAAATGACAACATCGCGCGGCTCGTTTTCAGACCTGAAAATTTCAAAAGAATCGGTGGACAAACGAGCGAGATATTAAGGATCAAAGTTGGCGTCTAGAAGAAAATAAAAATTAAGAAATCTGAAAATTTTTCAGAATAATAGTAAAGTCTTCCGTTCGGAAACGGAAGACCTTAAAAAACATTAAGACAAGATCACGGAAGGAAATTTATCTAAATGCTTAAAGTGTCTTAAAAAGATTAAGTAAAAAATTTTAAGACAAGATCACGGACGGAACTTTATCTACCGATCTACTGGTTCTACGCGCTATAAAAATTAACATACTACCATGCACAGTATAGGAACGGAAGTGTACGTGTTTTGGGTAGCGCTGTTTGTCGAAGCGAATAAACAAATAGAAGACGTAGTTCTGCGAACAGTCGAAGATTTTAATCAAATGACTTGATTTATGGATGTAAAAAAAAACTTCCTTAACAATTCAATTAAGATATAAACAGCAATTTAGAAAGTTCACCGGGATATGAAGTTGGTTGGTCACGTGATCAAATCCTGTGAAGCCCAAAGGGCAACCAACTTCATATCCCGGTGATCTTTTTAACATTGCAGTTTATTTTACATTAGTTTAGTTTACGTTTGAGAGAGACAGATCGTTCAGAACTGTTAAAATTACCGAGATTTTATGTTTACAATAATCCAAGAGACAAGCGATAAGCGCGTGCGGTTATCATTGTGACGTCACAGAAAGGTTCATACAGAATTGAACGTTTTCGCTATATTTCCCAATACCGTATCTTGTTCTTACATACAATTAAGATTAATTCTATGTAAGAATCAATGATTTATAAAAGGGTCTGGCTACGCATAGTCACCAGTTTTCCTTATATTTCATACATGGACACACCTAGGTGTAAAACGCAAAAAACCACTAAAAGTTGGTTGCTGGGGGTAACCGTTGCCATGGTAACCGAGGCTAAAGATGGAAAAATAGCAAAACTTACCTACTTTGAGGCTATATTAGATTACATTTTGCCCACTAATGTAAACTATCAAAGACATAAAACAGCCTTTGTCCTATTTTCAATTCTTATATAATATAAGAAAATTGATGGAGAAACCAATACTTTTAAAATGTTACCATGGAAACCATTACAAATCTTTGAAATCAGGTTTTTGCGGTTTTTTAATAAACCGTATGGGAAAGTATTAAATTTTTACATCATTATCAATGTCCATGCAATATATATTTTATTATGAAAATTGACATCTGTTGCTATTGTAACAAGGCCAAGAAATAGGAAAAACTGAGAAATTGAAGATGATTTTGATATGTTTTAGTTCCTGATTTTAGACATTTTTAGCAATTGTATTAATTGGAACTTGTAAAAATATAGCTTAATTTTCATTATATACCACAAAAAGCTCTGTTATGGAACAGAGAAATGTTGTTGCTATGGAAAATTAAGTTGCCTAGAAAATCACACAGAAATTCTTACTTTTTGAAAAGTCCATAGCAACGGCAGTTATTTTTAGAAAATATCAGATTTTTTCAAGTGTCATTAAAGTTAAGGACATACTCGACTTTTTCCTCACCTATTGATTTTATATATTAATTCATTAAATATTAATAATATCCATTCAAATAAGCCTAAAAATATTATAATTTACCTTATTTTTCAGCTTGTTACCATAGCAACGGATCTTAATTTTTAATATTTAAATTTTTGATTGCACAATCATTAAATAGCGTTTACCAAAAAATCCAAGATTCGCTCTTTTTATTCAAATTAAATGAAGAAAACATATTTTTAAATTTCTGTTTAGTTACCATGGAAACGTCTAAAAATATGCGTTTCTGCATGAATGTTTTTCTGTCTTTTGAAAAATGACAATTATTTTTTTTATAATATATTCTACCCTTGAAACCCCAAAGTGTGCACATTACTCACAGTATGTTCTCAAATAAGCATTAAAATGCCATTTTTACATCTTTACCCTCTGTTAATTACCATGGCAACGAGACCACATAGCAACAAATAAATGGTGTTAGGCTTTTTTACTCATCAAAGTCTATAAAATTGTAAAGGATGAAGAAAATCCGTGACTATGCGTGGCCACCGAATTTTGATTCTTACACAGAATTGATCTCAAGTGTCCATGCGGATGACAAAAACTTTTTGGGGATTTATCCTTATATCCCGCATATAGTTTTATTTTAAGAATTTCTTTTTCTTTTGTTTTGTTTTTTGATTTCAAAATGTTTTCTTTTTTTTATTCATCCAGCTGAGATTTCGTAAAACCGACTTATTTTTTATCGACTTAATCAATCCTATCATCACTTCCGGTTTTCATTGGTCGCTTACATCCACATGGTCATACTTATATCATGAACGATGAAAAGATTGTTTCTGAGATGGTTTGTCTTGAATTTAACTGATTTTGAGAAAGCACTGAACATTTTAATTTTTTGTTGTCCTTGAATTATTTCTCAGCTATCAGAACTTTTTAAGTTGCGTACTTTCTGTTTTGAACCAGATGTTTCACAACATGTGATCAATATACCAACTGAACTGCTGCATACACACTGAAAACCTGTTCAACACCGTTTTATTAATTCATTTTAAATCCATGGTGTATGAACCGGATTTATATTAATCACTTTCATAAAAAATGCCGGGACACGGTAGTAAAAAACAGTCCCAGAGAACCAAGGGAAATGCAAAGGTAACTTTGTTTATAACATGTCTATCTCGGTGTTCTAAGATAATCAAGTAAATGACCACATGGTACAAAAGAACCATAAGAAAATAATGTAGAACTTGATATTTTTTTTTATTAAAGAAACTCTCTTCCCTTGTTTTGATTAAATATATTTTATATTTTGTCTCCAGAAAGTAAGTTGAGACACATTTGTTAAACAATGTTAAAATGGATTAAAATCTAGATACATAATTAGTAATTAAAAATCATAAAACTCTCTCCTTTCATTATACATTCATAACTTTTTACAGCCCTCCAGCAGTAGTGAGGCAGCCAAGCTTCTGCTTGAGGCCGGTACAGCTCCTACGGGATTCATTGGGTTTGGTTTCCAGACTGGTTGTCCGGGGTATGTTCCGGTCAGTCAGAGCTTGGACGATGTAGACACAAGTCTTGATGCAGACATACGAATGGTTCTAAGAAAGCTCAGCAAAAAAGATGCTACTACAAAAGTCAAGGTATAAAAAAAACTGGCTACACCATACAAGCAATCATAGAATCCATAAAGCATACTCTAGTTTTGGTCAATTTCATTTTAACTCTGTTTCCTTCACTGAGGGTAAAGAATTAGAATTTGCAACAGGTTTAGCATTACTTATTCATGACTAATAAAACGTCCTTAAATCAAACAAGTTGTAATTATTCTGTTTAATCTTACTGTGATTAAACATAGTGGTCTTTACTTTAAAATAAATCAACGAAATGATAGATTCAAAACTAATACATGTAACAATCTGTATAGGGATGATTATTTCATTTCATTTTATTCAGGTAAATATATCACACAGAATGCCATGATTAAACATATAAAGATATAACAAATAGAGAAACAGACATAATCTCAGCACTATGTAACTTCATAAGGATCAGTTTGTTCAATTATTATTATATAGATTACATGACATACAAATGACAATTATTACTTAAGGATAGCCCATAAAAGCTTTGTTAAAAAAGCTTATTGTGACTATTTATGCAGTATGCAGCACTATGATGATAGGTTTTATCTTCTATGTTAATACAGACATCAAGCTTGTCAATTACTGATTTTAAAGAGATTATATATTAATTTATTGAATAATGATCAGAAATAATTCTTAAATAATATAAGTTTGTTTAATTGGAATGTTTGTTGAACGAAAAAGTTTGAAATAAATCATTTACTTTCCACTTTTTGTGAATGTGTTTTGGTTTTTTCTCTATAAATAATGAAATTTCTTTGATTTTTTAGGCGCTACAAGAATTTAGCAGTCTGTGCAAAGAGAAAGATGAAGAGAGTGTAAAGGCTGTGCTCCCATTTTGGCCAAGAATCTACAATAAAATGGCCATAGTAAGATTGCAATAATATTTAGAAATATTCCTTTTTTTATCTTGACTTTTTCATATATTTCTGCTCTTACTAGTAATATTAATTTGTCTTGTTCTATATATCTGTTTGAAAATATTGAAATATTTATTTACTTGTTTTATCATACATGACTTTGAATATCTGTACAAATGTCAATTATGGTTTGGCCTAAAAAAAAAATATTGTGTGTTTTGGGTAACCCGACCTAACCTACAAAGATGCCCCAATCCTACCATTTTTAGATGTCTTTTTTCATCTGACTATGATTTTCATATTATTTCCATTAAAAACCTGTTTTTAAATATGCCCGCATGCAGAAAAAAATATGATAAAATTAAAAAAGATCCCTACCTACCTAACCTAATTTTTTCATCAGTGTTATCCTAAATACACATTTTTTTAGGCCTTTTTTTAAAAATCAAAAACAAATGTAACAATGTAACTATCTAGCTGTTACTATGTTTATTCCAAAAATCTAGACATTTGAATCATGTTTCATTATTATTAAGGATATAGACCACAGGGTAAGGGAGATGACCCAGACTGCCATGAACACCCTTGTCCTGAGAATGAGAAAGAACCTAGCCCCCCACTTAAAGAGCTTGATGGGGGCATGGCTGCTGAGTCAGTGTGATACCTACCCCACGGTAGCCTCCGCCGCCCAGCAAGCCTTCCACACCGCCTTCCCTCCGGTCAAACAGGCGGACGCTCTGGTGTTTTGTAAACAAGAATCCGCAGAGGTATATAATTCTCTTTAGATCCTTTTATGGTCTGAACCCTCCATGTTCCTTGTAACAGATGTTTTTTTTACCGTAATGATTATTTCTTTACATATTTTAATTGCAAATCTATGTATATGAATGTACATGTGTGTTTCTGAAAGAGGGTTTCATACTATAGTGGATTTAATTGATGCTAAATACTTTTAATTGGATTATTTCTTATTTCATTAACAGTAGTGCTTGTATGTCGATATAAAGGTTGTAGAACATTTCTCTTATTTGCTGTAAATGATGAGTCCTGATTGTGCTATTTTCTGAACCTCTAGTAATTCATCGTCTGAAACCCACGGTCGATCTTGCTTCTCAAGAAGCGAGACCGACCGCGGGTTTCCGATAATGCTAGTAAATGTACATATATTTTGATTAATGCTCTAACTTTTAAATTGGCAAATAGATATGCAACTTCCTAAACATGCAATATACATTAATTCTTCTTGTGTTGAAATGTGTACTGGATATTCTCTGAAGAATCAATTAATTGATCAATCTTTTATTGTTTTTATTCTAATTTTCAGTTTCTTATTGACAACATATTAAGACAGACCCCCACCTCGTTAAGTGATCCTAAGTAAGAATCTCTATACTACAACAACAATTACAAAATTATGAGAATGATCTAAGATAAAAAAAACATTTGATATTCAGTGTGAAAGTAAGAGATTAAAAAATAAATAAATATTGACTTTGTCTAATTGCAGTTTGTATATCTAACATGGAATGGATTTAGATTTATATGTACCGGTACTTGTAAATGGATATTACTATTTTTAAGGACTACAGAAAAAGAAGACATGGAAAATAAATACAACAGAGTGATAACCTCATCACTATTGGCCATCAGAAAACTACTGACCTCTCTCCCATCCAATCAAACCTCTTCTCTGTCAGAGAGTATGGACAATCTACTAAAGGATCCTAAATTTTGGAAACATGGGAAATCACAAGTCATTAGTGTATGATGATATTAATTTTCTCAAGACACATTTATATAAAACATATGTATAATTAAATTATAAATTTCAATAAATTACATATATTTTTTTTGTATAGGTAGATATTCATTTAATTTAAACTGATGAGGTAGGAGAGAATAAACATTGATGAAAAGTGATATTTACCATTTGAAAGTTTTCAAGTTCTGAAGATTTATGCAGATGGGTGGATGCTGTATAAATGAAGCTTTGCTTTACTGTTTATCTGTTCTTCAAAGAGATGGTTTCAAGAAAAAAAAAAGAGCAATTTTAATAAAGACTGATTTCTATGGTTTAGGTCAGAGCCGCAGTCTATTCCTGTCTTGCGGGACTGTGTCAGACACTCCCTGACATTGCTACCCAGCATTCCAAGAAAGTGTCCACCCACATTCTGCACAACATCGATGAAACAGATGCAGTTATCTGCCCCTGTGTGTGGGAATCGGCTCTGTCCCTTGTCAGCTATGTTGATGTAAGTCTTGCACTACAGTGTTTGTCTTTACCTTTGTAAATCTTGCAGCACTGTATATACCTTTTCTGTATTAGCTTTAAGGTAATTTCCTGCTTGTAGAACTGGTACATGTTAAGGTAGTCAGCTATGATAAATTTTGTATATTAAAGAAATCAAATCTCTAGGATCCCTATTGAATTTCATCTCTAAGTACATATGTATACAGTCACATACATGGAAACAACTAAACCAACTGAATGTATATTTCGTTGATAAATTATAGGTTTTGATAAAGTTTCTCTTTTTTTTCAACTCATGTGTCCAAAATTTGTTTAGTGTTGAGCTGAATGTGCTTTAGTCTACAGTTTGTCTTTGAATGACTTTGATCATTATAATGATTTTCAAATAAACAATGAAAATTCACCATTTTTTTAAAAGGATTGTTGGCAGCAAATAAATGTGGAGAAAGCATTCTGGCCCAAACTCAGGAAATATCTAGAAAATGGTTGCTATGGAAATGCTTCATTAATGGGAGGTGATCTACTGCCATTTCTCAGCAAAGTGCCACCAACTCTACTGGGAGAGAGCAACAAATTCTACATTGAGTTTTTCAACTATATGAAATCAGGGTAACTTTTATTGTTATCAGTTAATTATATTTTTTTCAGTTGATTGATTTCAAACCATTTATTATTTTTTATCTATATTTTTCAAATTTCACTTTTTAACAGAACTATCAATCATGTTTTAGGCATGAAAATGACAATCTGTCATTCTTTATTTTTAAGTTTCTTTGAAACCTCAAAGTTTAAATTTTTTTGAACAGATTTCTACAAATTCAAAATATTAAACTTAGAAAAAAATGTTTACACTGGGTTTCAGATTAAGCAAGGAACAAGTACAGTCTAGTGCTGGAGAATTAGGAGCTTTGGTGCGAGCGTACTTTGAATGTACTCAGTATGTGATTAATTCTACCCTTAAAACCAGCAAGGACAGAGGTTTTATTGAAATCATGATCTCCGATCAGGTGACCAATTTTTGTATTATTTCACTAGACAAAAATTTAACGTTATACAGCTGTACTTGTTATGAAAAACATAATGTTGAAAACATGTATAGCAATGTTGTTATGGATATTACATAAAATAAGTTATTCTCATTATATAGCCAACTTGGACATTTCTTGAATGAGTGAACATATGATTTTAAAGTCTTGACAGGTTTGAACAGGCTTATTTTTACATAAATGATTTTAAGACAAAAGTCAGTAGTTGGAATTGGAAAAAATTCTGTAATGTATTTAATTTCATTAATTTTCCTCAGGTTATGGGAGTACTCAATGCCTCATTGTTTGAGTCCACATCAGCCCTCCATAAGACCTCTTTGTATAGCCTGATAGGAAATTTGATGATTGCCATGGAGACAGAGACAAACATTGAGGAGTTTGGAGACATTCTGTCCAACTTTTGGAAGGACCTTGGAAGTAGTGTATCCGAGAGACTGGGATCGGGACTGTCCGAGGACATGGCATACCTCACGGATAGACAGGTCCAATTTGTCAGGTGTCTGATATACCCCCAGGGCAGCCTCAAGGCAAAGACTGATGTTAAAGTCAAGGTGAAATTCGCTACTGCAGAGACTCCAAATATTGATTCCTTCTCTATCAGCAGGCCAGAGAGGAGAGAGTTAACACCTGGAGCAAAGACGTTTGTGCACTTGATGACAATGAAATCTTTTGAGATGGCTCATAAGAGTCAGGATAAGCAAAATCTTCACCTGTTTGCAGCTTTAATTGAAATGTTTCCAGAAGAGGAAACCATTAAGGATATTATTTCTAGTTGTCATGGAGACATATCTACTGACCAATCACATTCAAGCTACTTTGTGTTTAATGTCTGTTTGCCATGGTTACACCAGTCACAGGAGATAAAAGACAGTGATTCTGGACAGTTGATAAATGTTATATGTAGCTTTATTCCTCTACTTGATACATCTGTGATAGACACATTGCTGAAGGAGCTCTGCAAGGTTTGATAATTTTAATTGGAATATTGCCACATACATACTGTGGAATCATTTGAACTTGTGGGGACAGATTTTTACTTAAATGAATAATGAATACTAATTTTTGTTGGGGATGATAATTTATAGGTAAGGGTATTTATTAAATCAGTAAGATGGAGCCCCAGAATTTTAATGATTTCACAAATATTAAAGCTTTAGAGATCTTGTCAAAAAAATGATTTGACACCAATGAAAATGATAATGACAGTGTTAATAGTGATGTTAATTCGATCCTATTACTGATCATACTGATTACTGAAGCACTCTAACAAAGGAGTACTTTGTGTTTCAGACAATAACAAGTTTCTCAGTGTTCTACAGTCTGCTGGGTCAGCTGATTGTGAAGCAGTCTGTGGGGGTAGACAACTGGTTCCACAGTGATGTCCTCAAGGAGAAGGTCATGGCCGTAGCACACACAGTGTGTGAGGAGAGCCTGAGGAACACGGATGAGGACCACATACAACAGGGCTGGGACATTCTGACTCTGGTCCTCTCTGCTGGGATAGATAGAGGTGAGAAGGATATATATTGGTAATTTTTACAATGCGAAATTTTGGCATACAGTTGAACCATATTATCTAGAAACTCTATCTTTCTAATACCATGGATATGTCAAAGTGAGTTGGTCCCAACCACTAAATGTATTCGTTTAATTTTTTTTATATTGATAACACATATCCTCATATATCTCATACATAGTTTGGAATATTGGCAATTTATAAAGTGCATTATTTTAGTTCAAACTAAGAAAAAAATTTGAGAAAATGTTTGGGGTTTATTTTTTGAAAGTGTATGTGTATGCTTTTTAAAATGTATGACTTTGTTCATTGCAATTTTCTTTCATTATTTTTTAAAAGCTTTGATCATCAAGTGGAATGAACTTTTCCTTTTACAATGTACTTGCACCTACTGCCAATAAATTACTGTTAAAAAGATGATTTTTGTTACTGTTACAGTGAAATCAGTGACAATTCATGGAATTCTACAGACCATCCACAAGTCTTTGCTTGACCTTGAACTAAAGAAAGACAAACAACAAGCCGATCTTGCAGTAAAGTTTGTTGCCAAGGCAACCACAAGTTTTATTCTGCATATAAAGGTAATACATGTGAACTGTAACACATACATGTACTTGTAAATGTAAAATGAACAACTTTAAGGAAATATGAAAATGATCTTTTAAAAAATCATGTTTCAGTTATGGTACCATACTAGAGCTAGTTTTCTTGAATAACTGGATAAAGATATTGAATGAATGGATATAAATATTAGTTTACTTGATATAGATATTGAATACCGGTAACTGGATATAAATATTAAATAACTAGATATAAATATTAATATTCCCAGTACCTATTTCTCTAGGTACTGGGGACTATTTCTGATTGATTTTATTCCTTTTCTGTGTTGAAGGACTCTAGCATGCTGCATGCGGGAGAAGAACTACTGTTGTCCCTGTTCACCATCTGCACAGATCCGTCCTTCCAATTACTGGGTATTCTTACTTGTATACATTGTAAACAGCTATTGCCAACACACTGGCAAATCATTTCTGTGGAATATAAATTTTGAGCATGTTGAGTCCATTATTCTATTTCAGAAAAATTACATTGTATTAAAATGACTGTTAATATCCTGTAGCATAAATAAACAAGACGGAAACGTCTTTCAATATTAACCCAGGTTCATTCTTTTCAGTTTGCCTCTGAATTACAAAATAACAAAGATAACGAAGATTTCCAAATTTATTAAGCAAAATCAAATATTGAACATAAATAACATTGTTTGATTCTGTTTATAACCTAAGAAGAAGAAATGAAAATTTACCTTAATGAATGCCGAAAAAGGGGAGAGGGGAGAGCTTGGTCCGTAGACCAACAAGAGAGTCTCTCGAATGCCCGATGACGGTTGTATTTATACACTTACAGACAATAGAATTTAAATAACAATAGACAGGGCATCAATAGTCTTAAACAAAATATAAATGGAGTATAAATTTCCGGAATCAAACATATTCAAATACATATAGATATACCACAATCCAAAAATGATTATGTGTATCAAGAATTAGACTTAAACAATTTTAATTTTTGTCAATAATTTAAAAATAAATATCAGAATTATGATGGTTTGCATCTTGTTTTAAAAAGATTCGACGAAGCAGGAAGCAGAAACAGCATGGACTTCTGGGATAGGTGCTGTTGTCAAGAAGACAGGGGGATATCTTACTGCAGACTCTATTCTATACAGATTCAAGGATGTTCTGCATAAACAGCTCGCCAAAACTGAAAACATGGCATCGTAAGTCTGTGCATTATAAATGATGATATTAAATCACAATATTCTGTTGCTATAAGAATACATGTATGCATCAAATGTTCAATGATCATGACATGAATACCAGTCATTGTTATTGATATCAACATTGTATTATGAATTTTCTAGATTGTTATTGCATGTTAGTGTCTATACAGTCATGTACATATTAATGGGAACACTTTTTTTATTATCTATTATTATATAGATTTCAATGTTTATTCCACTCTGCTGAAAAATTGCTGGATGTGATTAAGAGAAGTGTCCCAAGTGAAGATGCTGATGAGGAGAACCCAGTAGTCTCTGTGTACCTCAGTGAACTCTTTGCTAAAACTCAGCCAACCATGACAAAGTCGGTAAGCAAATATATTAGATTCTTAGATCAGATGCAAATTTTGGTTTTCCTCAATTTCACTCTCAAAGATCAAATTCACCACAGTAAAGGATAAGATGTAGATTTTAAACCATGGGTTTTTCTGGACTTAGTGCCCCGGTTAAACACACAACCATATAGATCTTAAAATGAGATTTTTTACGTTTTTAGTGTAACAAAGATTAAAAGTAATATGTAGGATTTGTGAAAGATTTAGCTAATCAACATTATGTGTATATTTTGTTTGTTTCTTTCTTCAGATGGCAGAATTCTGTTTAGCCAGTGGATGTCTATCATTCTGTGAGTTTCCTAACCGACCAGACAGCTTGCTCAATCTTATTCAGACTCTGTACACAACTCTCTTTAATACCGAGCTGTTGCTGATGTCAGCACATCGCTATGACAACCAGGAGGTTCTACTCAGTGTGCTACAGAGCACAACCTTAGTGCAAGTGTACCAAAACATGGAGAAACGACTGGTAACTGTGTGTTTGCTCTCTGTAGATTAGACTGAGGATTAAGAAACAGAAATATAGCACAACGAACACTTTTCCATAATAAACTTTATCAAATAATTATCTATATTTAAACAGATTTATATGAATTGATCTTTTTATGTCTTTTATCTTATCCTCAATATTAAAGTTTAATCCATACATATTTACATTTGCAAATATGCTTCCTTATATGAACCTATAAACAGTGAAAACGTTCTATTCTGTGTGAACTTTTTATTGACATCACAATGATTACTTCGCACGCTTATCGTCTGACATTTGCACTATTGTAAACATAAAAACATGGTTATGTTAATAATTCTGAATAATTTACCTTTTTCAAACTTAAGGTAAATATAAGTAATAAACAGCAATGTTAAAAAGTTATCTGGAATATGAACTTGGTTCCTACGTGATCAGATTGTCCGAGAAGCCCTTCGGCTTCACAGGATTTGATCATGTGACGAACCAAGTTCATACCTCGGTGAACATTTTAACTTGCTGTTTATTTCTGAATTAATATATATAATATATATATATATATATATATATATATATATATATATATATATATATATATATATATAATTATATATATATATTTTCTATTCATACATATTGAATAATTCAATTCTAACTCTGTCTTCAGCTGATCCGATTTAATGACACAATGCGTGGCATAGATATACTACAAGAGAAAATAAAACTCCTGGTACAGGGAATGCCAAGGGAAAAGAGAAATGCACAGATAAATTATATCATGGACAGGTACCGTTAAGATTATATATATATTGCATGTACCTCTCTATATATAGTAAATTGACTACAGAAATGCGGCTTTTTTTGTTGAGTGACTTAAAGATGGTCAATTAGTTGTAGCTGCATGAGCAAGTTTCTTGATCTATATGAATTAAGTTTATTTAGTGGCTTCTCAATTGATAAAGCACTGTGGTTTATTAAATATTAGAGATATTGAAAGGAAGAAAGTGACAATGAAGTATTCTGGGTCTCTTACAGGTGTACAGAGGATGGGTTGCTGAGTCTGTGTTTGAGTCACGTCTTACCTGATGACTGGTCAGACACCGAGGACCAAGTGGATGTTTACAACTTAATAGAGAGGTATAAAAATGCATGTTATAACTTTTATGCAAATAAAGAGATAAGTTCATATATATTTCAAAAACATGGTAAACAATTATAAAAGCATTTGTGCTCTTACAAGTAATAGGTTTACAACTTATATACATACATGTATGATATACATTTTATGTAATATTTGCATGAGATTGTTTACCATACTTTTGGAAGCAAGAAAGATCACTATGCATATTCATGGTACATGCATACTTTAAAATTTGCTTACTGTTCAGCTTTGAAGAAAAATGATGAATTTGGTGAAAATGTTATAAAAGTATAGCATGGTACATGTGCATGTACAATTTACCATTATTTTATAAGTTATTATCTTGTGTGGCAGGTTTTCTGAGCTCACTGAGGCCAACATTCAGGTTCTACAGACGGTGGCTCCTCATCTGAGTGTTAATGGTCTCACTTCCTTGGCAGAGGTTATGGTGGCCCGCATAATCAGCTGTGCAAGTGAAGATGTTATGGCAACCAATGGTAAATACAGGAAATGCAAGACAAAGAAATTTTATGTAGATTGAGTGTTAAGCTCTCTTCTTAATATTATGAGTTTATACATGTAATTATGCAAGATGGAGGGTTCTATACATTCAAAACAGAAATAACATGATGTTTGCTTTCCAACTATAACTAAGGTCAAATTTGTTATTAAAGGTCAAATTTTAGGAGATAAACAGCTTTTATTTTGTTTAAAAGACACGTTTTTAAAAAGAGAATTTTATAAAAACTGTTCCTAGTTGGAAAAGTTCTCATTGAGCTATGATTCTAAAAGAAATTACAAAACAAAGGAATTTCCAAGTGACTTTACAAATTCCATATGAAAATACAAACCTGGTGAAAATTGAATGAACCTGTAGTAATCCTAAATGAGTTAAAAAATGTTCAGATGCTAGTTAGAATTGTAATATGGTTTTGACACATTTGGTTCAAAGAAAGAAGTTGTACATTTAAGGTGGAATATCAGCACTTGGAGTCTTTAATGCAATACTGAAGTGTAAGGCAAACAAAGAAATAGCAGAGTTTGGTACAAGTGTCCTTTCTCAGATTATGACCTGGAAAGATCAGATGGATGACCTGCTGCTGTGTGAATGGTGGGTATTAGTGTGATTGTAAACCAATCAGAACTGGTGTTGCAAACTATAGTTATGTATGAAACAGAATGTTTAAATATTGTTAAAATTAAAAGACAAAAACCAAGATGTAAAGATTTATTTATTATATATGTAAACCTGCATTTAAAGAAATATATGTAATGTTATTCCAAACAAAGGTATAATCACAAAATTGCTTTAACTGTATTGTGACTTGTTTAAGAAAAGTTATACTGTCTTGTACTTTTAACTTGAAGTTAGTTTGTATGTTTTAAATATATGTTTATTTTCTAGTAACCTGGCTGATGTGGCTGGAGTTAGGGTTCTTGCAAATGTAGAAATTGTCTGGTTCCTACAGAGGGCAGTGCAATGTTTCCCCGAGAAGTTATCAGACAAGGCCTGGGACTTCATACTATGTACAGCAGTCAGTCTTATTCAGGTAGAGGGAAAGAATGATCATGGCTGCCATGGTCAACAAATTAACCATCAGACCTTCCATAAATACTTAGACAAATCTTGGATAGCTTTAAACTGTCATTTAGTAAAGAAAAAATTCATACATTTAAGCTTTGAAATTTGAATATTTTGCTATATCTTTATGCAGAGCTCTTCTAAACTTAATCTTGCTATTTATCATTTGTTTCTTCATTAGCAGTAGTGCTTCATATAATCTGTGATAATCTTTTTGAAGTGATATAACTTTGGTGAATAGCCCTGATTTTAATATTTTATGGAGAAAAATATCTTCATTGAAATTAATGTTACATGTAAACTTTAACAGGCAAAATTTTTTGAAAGAAAAAATATAGACTAGGAAATTACTGTAATTAAGTAATTATATCAAATTTAAACTGGAATTATATTTAAAAATTATTAAAAAACATTACATCAATTAGAATATCATGGAATTCTTCTCTTTGTAGTCTGTAGATGAGAGTGAGTCGATGCTGATGAGCTCAGTCCCGGTACAGTTATTCACTCTGTCTGTGTGTCAACTGGTGTCAGAGGTCGCCCACACGGTGGAGGATGTGTTTCCAATCAGACAAGATGTCTGCCCCAAGAACCTGCTCACTGAGTGGGAGGAGTTCTTCAGCGAGGGGATATTCTCTTCACTGCTGCCTCTGTTTCATAGACTTACAGGTAAGATGGGCTGTTCATTTACATGTTGCACTCTCCAACTTTGCTATTATCAAATGTTAGAATTATACACGTTTTGTATTTTTGATAAAACTGATGTTATTTGATAAATGTCTTCCTGCCTCGTTGCTTCCCAGTGAAGTGCTTTATTTTATTTCATCAAAACACAAGCATTGGAATTAAAGTATTAAGAACTAAATTATATTCATATACAATAAGCATGCTCTCATATATTATACAGTAATTGTATAAAAAAATTGATTGTTCAACCACTATCGCCGTATTGCCTACCATAACAGTTAATTTATTTTATATAAAGACAACATGAAGAAGAGGCCCCTGAAGGGAATCCTGGAGAGTTTACTTAGGGGTGTGGCCAGTGCTGCCTCCTACTGCCCCACACAACAGGTGCTTGCTCACAAGTTACCTGCCTACCTGATCGCGGACCAGTTGTCACCCTTGCCAGACACTCTTCAGTCTCTCATTAATCACATCTCGCCAATGTTGATGTTCCCTCACAGAAGTGTGCAGATTGCTGCTTTCCATATTCTCAGAAGGTATATTCCCAACCTCCTTGCAGAACTTGATTGAAATTTAATTACAAGCGTGGAATATACCTATAATGGAGCCTTATCATTATGGCTCTTTTTTTAAAGTAAAACCGCAGTTCAATCAATTTTGTTGTTGTTGATCCCCTCCCAAAAATACACTTCATAAAAGAAGAGAATTAAACAAGCATGAAATGGAAAATATTGCTCTTTTTTAAATCTTTTAAGACCACATTGTATAATAAAAAGCATATTTCACTATTTTAGAGTGATGCCAGAATTACCTGGTTATGACAAGGAGGAGACGAGCGATACAGAGGAGGAACAGACTACAAAGTAAATGTCATTAACATGTGCAATACCATATTACGTATATAATTCTCTAAGTAATCTTAGTTTCAGTTGATAAGGAACTTGATATCTGCTTTGCATATAAATAGAATGCAAATCTAGCTGTATATGATTTAGAATTATATACATGTACAGTATTGTGCCATAAGTTTATGAACAAACGTCGACGACGTCATGCAAACGGACGTAAACGGAAGTGCTTAAGGAAAATTTATAACCATCATAGGATACCTAATTTTGATAATAAATGATAAAACTCACCTAAGTATTTTGTAATATTGCCCTTTGCTCTGATTACTTTAAGCAGACGTCTTGGAATGGAACGATACAGGTTTTGTATGTAGGTTGTAGGGATGGCCGTCCAAATATGGTGGATTTCTCGTTCCAGGTCGGAAGTGTTGTTTATGTGCAAAATTCATTACTTCAATTTATGTTTCAATAGCAACCAACAGTTTCATACATTCATCAGTAAATATCACTCTATCCCATTCTCCTTCAACTCTCCACAATCTCTTTCCTCTTGCCCATGACACACGTTTTTTGCGGTTCTCATTGCGAATTCGTATTTTCTTTCTAACGATACTTCTATGATTATAATTATTTTCATATAATCGTCTCTTGACTGTTCTTTGGGAAACAGGAGAATGCCATTTACCCATCTTTACATTCACGAGATCTTTTCTAACTCAACTGATGTCATAATTTACAAATGACATCATTGATCGATAGTAGAAATTGTCAGCTGTTCATAGAGTTAGGACAGTAGTATGTTATGACTTTGTAGGTACGTGCAAAAAGCATTATTTTAACGATAATGTCAAAAATCATAACGCTATTTTTACGTTTGTTCATAGACTTATGGCATAATACTGTATCAAGAGACAATGATGAAATCTACAATGGAAAATGAGATGTTTAAAAAATGTGGTAAACTAGGTACTGGTACATGTATATACAGTGTATATGTATAGTATAGGGATTGATGCATAAATTATGCAGGAGATGGTAGAGGTAGAAGTGCATAGTTGTTTTTTTGGGGGGGAAGGGGGGCTGATTATCTACAATAAGAAGAGTGGACAATTTAACTGTACTCCTCTGAACTTGTACTTGTTTACAATGTTAATTACCAGACAGTATACTATTACAGGAGTCCACCAGTCTGTCTGATGGGGATCATACAGAACAAACAGTCCACCACTCTAGCCAGTGTGTTACTGGACATCAGCATAGACCAGAAGTTTATTGTGGAGCCTTTCTCAGAGATTTACCAACATGTACTGGCGTATGTGTTGTCATGGAAACTCCTACTGACCTCATTCAGGCATTCATCAGCAGAGGTATGAGAGGAGAACCTGCTTCCTCTAGTTAAAATTAGGATCTAGAACATCTGACTCTTCTGGGGATTATGAGTTGAAAGTTCACAGTATTTATATTTTTACTTGATAAAAGTATGACTTGGAATCTGGAATTTCTTCAAGACTGATTTTGAATGCAGAAAACCTTAATGATATCTATTTGTTGACAGATTTTGAACAGTTTTCTATATTTGACAGAAACATACTAAATTACTGTTGATTTTTTATTTCACATTAATCACACAAAACTAGAGGAATGAATTCTGTTTTATTAATTACACATACAAGTGTATGTACATGCAACTTTTAAATTATATATGACTGTATATAAGAATAAGGTTTTTGCACTGTTTTGCTGCTCCAAAATGATTGATTTATTAGAATATGACCAGTGTTGCTTTTATTATTTAATATTATAATATTGAAACTGAAGTAGAAATTATAAGGGAATTCTTAAACACAGTCATATATGTTCAAATAAAACAATAGATGCAACATTAGATGTGACTCTTTTCTGTTTTTGTACAGTTAAGGTCCAAGTATGCTGCCTACTTACAAGAGAAGGGCTGTATTGACCAGTTTATGTCGGTCATTTTCCGGTTGATGCCAGAGATTCCACTCACCAAGGACAAAACCAACATATTTGAAAAAGCTTTCTGTCTTTATGCATCAGGTGAGGTTATTGTTTGTCAGACAATGAAATAATTGGTAGCTTAAACTGTTACAGATATTTCTATATAGGCATGTAAAGTACATTGTACATCTAGAGATTCATTTTTGGTATTTCTTAACAACAGGCTCAGTCTGCAGTTTTGTGAATTATGACATTATTGTTACTAAATTTTGTAATTTCAAAACTAAAGAAAGGAAATTCTAAATGGTCCAAATTGAAAAAAATTTTAAAGGTTCCAGAATAGAGAAAATGTCTTTTTTCTTGAGTTACCTTTAATAATTATTGTCTTCCCATACCTTTCTGTAGGTGAGCCCAGTGTGTTAGAGGTGTGTGAACTGGCCTGTAGTGTGTATAAGGACGCCCTCAAGAGGACCCCCGCCCTGGTACGACTGTGGTGGAAGGACCAGGACAGGAAATCTGTCAGCTATGTCGACAGGTAAAGACTATGCCTGTCTTATCTTATATCATTTCTTACTATACCTTTCTGTTGGTGTTAGCTATGTCGACATGCAGGGATTACATCATTGTCTAGATCATTGTTTTATGACAGAAAATATTAATGTCAAAGTATTTCTGCACTATTGTTCAAGTGATTGTTGTGCCCCATTGGCCTCTTCTTATTACAAGAGTAATTATAGGCCTGTTGTTACATAGAAGGCAGTTTCTATTTTGGATTACTATAAACTGCAAATGCTTCTGTATTGAAAAAAATATTTCTTTCAGATTTACCAGTAAATATGTCAGCCCTGTTTTGTGTACAGAGGAGATTTCCTCCCTGGATACGATAGACAAGAAGGATGTGAATTTCACTGTAAGTGACAACATGTAAAACAATACTTTCTAGAATTATTTCAATGCAGTTTTAACAACTTACTACATTTTAAGTTCTGAAGGGATATCCAATCTAAAAATTATTTGCTGTAAGCTACACATATACATGTACAAGAAACTAAAAATCTGACAGATTACATTAGACAGCTATTAAAACAAAAGATACACAGTACAGGAATTTAAAGATCAAAGCTTATGTTTAGTATGCAAAGTACATGTTTGTCATATTATCAAGGTCTTATATTAGCCAATTTTTACAGTAATTCTAGTTACTTTATCTACATGATGTTACATAATTGTGATTTGACAATTGTCATGAAGATTCATACTTAGATAAAGATTTGAATAACTATAAATATATACAACTATGCAAGTCTTCCTTCATTTACCCACAGGTAAAGACCCGACCCTCCACCCGTGAAGTGGTGGCGATCCACACCCTGGAGGAGGTGTGTATTGAGGTAGTGATCACCCTCCCCCAGAACTACCCCCTGGGAAACATCACTGTGTCAAGTGAGAAGAAGGTGGGAGTGACCGCCCAACAGTGGGACAAGTGGCTGCTGCAACTCAACATATTCCTACAGCACCAGGTAAAATGAGAGAGAGAGTGAGAATAATGGTATGCTATACTTTTAATTAGTTTCTCCTAATTCATATTCTATATTTCATGGATATAGTTCATGTACAATTTTTTTGCATGCTAACAGATATTATTGATTCTATATATTTGTATTTTTATATAAATACAAAACTATTGGCAAGATTTTATGTCTTTCTGCTTGATCGAGTCTCTATTCCCTTCTAGAATGGTAAAAGTCACACTGTAGATGTTTAGTAAAAATTTGAAAGAAAAAAAAGATGTAGCTACATATGTTTAAGAGCTGGTTGTTTGTTGATTTTGTACAGAATGGCAGTATCATGGATGGGCTGAGGATATGGAGGAGGAACATAGACAAGAGGTTTGAGGGGGTGGACGACTGTATGATCTGTTTCTCCGTGCTACATGGCACAAACTTCCAGCTGCCTCGGCTGTCGTGCAGGACCTGCAAGAAGAAATTCCACTCAGCCTGTCTGGTAAGTCAGGAGTTGTCTCCCTTGAGCTGTACCACAGAATATTTTTATTGGGATGATTTGGCTTGTTTTTGTATTTGTTTTTTTGTTTTTTGCTTTTTTATGCATTTTTGCAATGAGGATAAGGATTTTTAGATGAATTGAAGATCAAATAGGAGTTTATTTTAGAAGACTAGTATTCATCTATTCCATCATGTATATAGATAAGTTACATGCTTCACAGTAATCGTAGTATGTTGTCTTGCTTTTCAGTACAAATGGTTCCAGACAAGCCACAACTCAACTTGTCCATTATGTAGAAATCTGTTCTAGCCTCAAGGCAACAGCTGAGTTTGAAATGGTCATTGGATCTAAGATTTATTTATTATACATGGAAGGAGGCCTGTGTCAATCATTAGACAGACATTGGATATAGAATGGGAACCTGTGATGTAGAGGAAGTGTGGTACATAAAATTTTGCCAAAATGTTGATAAACAGCAGTTTACAAGTCAAAAAAGGATACAGGGCACACAATGTTTTAATATATTGTATTATTTACAAATTTGAATATAATTTTAAAATTTTACAATAATAAATCATCTGAGACAATTGACTGTTTAATTTTTTTTAAAAATATGTATGTTGTACGTTTTGTGTTTCCTGAATTAATTTTATTAAATGTCTAAATTAGACTGTAATGATGTGTAAAAAGTTAATAATTGAACTAAAAATAGGGGAAAAAAACTATAGTAAATTAGAAGTAGAGGACTTGAACCCTATCAGTGGAATGGGCTCCAGGAGCAGATTTCCTACCTCAGACATTATATTGACTTTACATTATCTTGCAAATATGGTAAAGTCCTCTAAACAGAACCCGTTTTGAGCTATTATTGAATTTTATGCAGACTTTCGACTCTGTGTGAAGAAACAGATTATGGTTTAATTTGTTGCTAAAAAGGAGTATAAAATTGAGAAGCAAATGTCATAAAGTAGAAATAAAAGTTTAACGAAGTCCTTGTATCATCTTATTTTTATTAGTGTCACCAAAACAGACAATGGATTACAAGACCCTGAGATGTACAGCCTAAAAAGCTTACGATGTTATTCAGATTTACAACAGGAAGCTTTTGTATCGCACTTGGGGCTGTGAGAAGTAGTGGAGTTAAAAAAGAAGAAATTGCATTAATCTGAAATAAGTGACTATATGGTTTTCAGAGTTTCAGATACTGTATATTAAGAAATTGGAAAAATATTTATTTTAATTAATTATATCAGATATTTTTAGAATTAGTTAGCTTTTGACTTCAATGCGTAGATTTACTTGAACAAATATCACAATATCCCATTACTAATTCTATTTTTATTTTTATTTTTTATCTCGATCTCATCATGTAGTTTGTACACGATGTAAATATTGTACACAGAATATAATATACCATTACTTACTTTGTGAGGATAGATTTAACATAATATATTTTGTGGACGGAAAATCATATTATGTGATGCGGAGGAAATATAGTACTATAATGTATTTCTGTTTTAAAAGCTATTTTTCACGAAAAAAAAAAAACCACGGAGAATTGAGCAATATATGCATGTAATGTACCAAACTTATGAAATGTACATTTTCACTCGGTGTTCAGGTAGAGCGTGTCCTTTTATTCTATACTCACGTGTAGGTACAGTTGTTGGTACAATGCACCATCATCAATCATGCAATCATTATGATTATTGTGCATTGTAAATTTAGAGATTCTTTTAGAAAGAATTTCATTTATAAGATAACAAAATGGTATCGTTACTTGAATTTTGGCTTTTCATCAATACATTGTATATTTAATAAAATTATATTTTAATTCTTTCATGGCAAGTAAATTTCTCAGTAGGGAAAAGAACAATGACATTTACAGTGTCTATTTGATCAGAAGCCGAGTAAACATCTTTATTGACACACCGATTTCGAGTGTGTTGACTTTTGTTAACGGGTCAACAAGATCTGTGTCAATAAGGTATCCCTCCCCTCTCTGTGTTTTTATCAACTAACTTCTCAGGGAGCGCCGATACTCGCATAACGCGGGGAGGAGTCAAGGAGGGGGAATATACGTCACACTGAAAGATGATCGGGCCGATTCAGAGGGGTGATTGAACTCGATGATAATTCAAAGGTATGTTAATGGAAAATAGACTTAGACAAGTCTTTTCCGCATGTAAGTGTGAAATTTAAAATTGGATTTTAGATCGATATTACGTGCTGAAGCGATACGTTAATTATTAAAGGATTATCGTAGTATGTAAGATGGTTAGAATTGTGTTTCTTCAAAAGGTCTGGATTATACCGAGTTTCACAAAAGTAAATTCGGGAATATCCTAACATCTGTCGCATCACATAATCTTTGAAGTATTGTATTCCGACATGTATTGTTTTTGTCATATTGATTAAGATTTATAGATTACATACCACTTTTGTATGTTTCATACAAACATGTATTGACTTCTAAAGAAGGGGGGGGGGGTAATAATTGTGTGCAATTGATACATGGCATGATGAAAAATCTATGTAGTGGTGACAATCAATACATCAATTTTTAGTTCAGTTAGTTGATATATCACCGGATAAATACCAGAATGGGAGTTCCACTTTTAATAAACAAGTTGTCTTAAAAGATTCAGTCAGTGAAATATAATTGGATTTTTTTTTATATAATATCTGCGTTCATAAATTGTTTGGCTGTGTCTAATAATGTAACAGAACTGTAGGAAAATTAGTCGAGCGAGTTACATGTATGTAGGTCATTCCAAAAAAAAAATCTTAGAATGAAGCTCACCAAGAAAAAGAGTCGTCGTTTGATTCTGTTCCAACATCGCTAACGTTGCAAAACACGCCGGAGTGTTTCTCTGACAGACAACGGTGTGGCCAAATCGTGAGCGCAAAATGTCAGATGTTTATATTATACCACAGTTGAGTGCAGAAAAATCGGAAACCAATATTCTCCCAAATTATATTAACGATGTCAGGATGTGCAGAAGCAACAGATAAAATCGGATAACTAGTGAAACGTAGCTTTTATCCCAACTCCCATCATCAGACTTTAAAAAGCAGTTAATAATTTAAAAGCGAATGGCGCCTCGCTGCGCACTAATTGTGTTCACCATTAGCACAACTCACGTGTGATCTCCCGATAATACCTGGTCCAATCTTTTGTCTTCGACTCTTTGAAAAAAATACACGTAAAAGACTGAAATCGATGGTCGTTCAGGCATACATTCATTGCTGGTATTGATTTTTTTAGGGAGGCGATATGTCAAATACAGACAAAATGGGTGCCGCAATGTGTTGAACACGGCAGACTACATGTCTCACTTAATGAGGATTATATACGAACAGAATCTGGTTGGAGCAGCGTGACACCTTATACCAGCAGCTGATTGAGGCAAACAAGTAGTTTTTTGTTTCCGAATTTTCGCTATGAATGACATTGAACCGGAAGTCAGCTGTTCACCGGAAGAGACGACGGTCAGCTGTGTGGCCAAGGATTACCTGTGTATTGTAGACAGGGTGAACTGTAGTTTACAGAAAATCAAGTCGGAACTGGTGAGTAAGATATTAGAATTTATATTCAAAACGAGATTTTATTTCTATATGTAAGGTATTTTTATCTATAATAGAATTATCCTTTTATGTGTTTTCAAATGTTTAATGTAACTTTACATGTCCGTGTAGACGTTTATTTTGTGGCTATTTAGAGGGTTCTTCACACTCCGTGACTTAAAAGACATGTATGAAAACCTTTTTACCAAGTTTTGATTGGATCTTTCGAAGTCCGATGTTTTGTGTGACTGGCTGAAATATTTTAAGAATATTTTAATAGATTCTTAGTCTGAAATGTTAGTGATTTCTTTACTGAAATTGTGTGGGGTGTATTTATAAATATTTCATAATTTTCACCGGTGTATCCAAAAATACAAATCACGTGTATACAGTCATTGTTGACAGCGTTAGATAGTATAAAGCAAATTAACATTTTTTTGTATAATGTACACCGAGAGTTGTCGGAAAGAACAAAATCAAATATGCTTTTCAGCTGTATAAATATAATGTGTATTTTCTTGTTTATTTTAGAAATATATGAAGGTTTAATCACCTTTAACTAGTGTACGTGTCCCTGCATGCTTTTTGATCGATGATACTGTTTTAATTAATTGGTTTAAAAAATTAAAAAATCTGAGTCATTTATCTTTTATTAAATGCTGCATCGAAACCGATTCTATGGGAAGTCCATAATAATGTCATATACATGTACTATACAGGTATGTATATACATGTACAGTCTACAATTCAGTTCAACGTTTTGATTTTAGTTTTTAGATACTATATATTATTATGAAAATAACATGAATTGAAAATAGCATGATCACATCACCCCCCCCCCCCCCCCCCCCCCCACACACACACACACACACACAGCTGTATCTCACCATGGTGAATTGACAGGCAGTTTAACTTTACTTTTTAAATTCTGCATTTTCAGTTGAAGAGTTTATTTTTCTTAATATTTAGATTGAACAAGAACCGTCTGTTGCTTAATGATAAGTATTATAAACTGCATAACTTTTCAGCGTTACATTATGTGACAAATTTTGTACAGAAAAACACGTAACTCATTGGTCACAATTATTTATTGGCCAGTAGCCAAAATGTCGCTGGTTCGAGCCCCACTGTGATTGCTTGATGTTGCTGTTGTGTCTAGCTTAGACAAACTTACATTATTTTATTCACATTGTCTAAGGCCACCCAACTGCATTTGATACTGGGAATAAACTGCGATTTACTACATGTAGTTTATTCTTGGGGCGGTCAATATATAATGGTAAATTGTATCTCATCCGCATAGCACCCCAGCAACCGGAGATATATATAAACACAAGCCTTATGAACCATATGGCTTGGAGAAACTTTAACTTCATTATAGTATTTTGATGTACATTAACTGCTAACTAAATATATTAACATTATTGTATTTTACATGTAGGTTGCTCTTCGAAAGCAAGATGTGAAGCTTCTGAAACAACTGATTCAGATCAGTGAGGTCATACAAACGTTTTACCAAAGGGTGGATAAGAACGCCAAGTCTGACGTCAGCCCCGATAGTGGGTTGGATGTGTCTGTTACCGACTTACCTCAAATACGCAAAACGCAATTGGTCAGACAACAGAGTGTGCCATATTATTGTAGGATCAACCAAACTGGAAGTCTGCTTAGCAGCGCCACCTCCAGTTTCGATGGTAGGTCTGTTTGTAAATTTTAGTGGAACTTCGAAATCGGAGTTACTGGAAGTCTATTCTTTAGCAGTTTGGAGTCTAGAACAGAACGTATACAAACAAACGCACAACATATTGAGATTTTCAGTTTACAAGTCTACGTGTTGGTTAAAGTTTTTTCGAGAATGTTTAGAGGCAAAAGTAAATGGGATTGAAATTCGGTTCATGTGTTTGGCAGTCAGCGCCCTTGTGTTTAAAACGCCCGAACTTTAACGTTTCGTTACGTTTTTATAAAAATGATTATATTTGCAAGGCATTGTTTTAAATTGACTGCGATAATTATTAGAGGATTCTAATACACAACGTATTAAAGATCATACCGCTGCATAGAATCAATGAGTCACAAAAGTTGCTTCTTTAACATTAATCTTAATAGCAGATATTTATCGGTCGTTATGTGCAAATTTGCTTGTGCAATGTAAATCATATTGTGGATTAGCATGCAAAATATTCTCTTTTTTTGCCTAAGCTGTGGTTTTATATTGATTCTTGTCGACTTCTTGACAATTGCAGCAACTATACATTCATTGATCCTAAACAGCTTTATACTGCTTGTAAGAACATTTTTTTCTTGAAGATAAAAAATCATGAAAATTAAAATTCAATGTCAGAAGTAAGTTTGAAAATCATAATAACATAATAGAAAATGTATTTTGGTTGTACTAAGTGAATAACGAACTCTCTTAGTATTATGTGGAAACGAAGAAAAAATAATAAATCACGTGGTCAAAAAGTTCGATACGTACGATATGTTCAAATTTCATATGGGAAATAATAATTGTGGGTTGAACCAAAATGAGAAATTTGACGTTGCCATTAAAAGTTTATCATTATCGTTATGTGCAAATACAAATAAAAATGTCTTGGTAGTCGCAATCTTCTTGATATCCAATAATTCTATTATTAATAGTTGTCAAAACACCGTAACTGAAATTTATGATTTTTTTCCAGACATTTCCGAGGAATCTGCAGATGACAATGACAGTTTATTCTCCCTGAGTCTCAGTGGCCATTTTCCGCCAGCTTTCTCGATCACGCTAAATCGCGCGAGATCTCTGTCCTACGAGTCGCCAGCAGCCGACGCCGAAACCGATTCCTACTTCGATGAGGTGTTACGGAAAAACGTTGAGCTATGGAAACAATCGGAAACAGTGACTTAATGATCTATTATTGAAAGGTGTACTGCAAATTGTCTGTGTATATGTTTTGTTATGTCTGATAAACAAACTACAACGAGACGTATTGATTAGAACTGTTTTGTGCACACAGTCACCACAAAAAACGAAATGCAAAATCCTGCTTTGACGAAGATTTATATAAAACGAATGTATATTGATTTCTAGTCATTTACATGCAATTATTTTTTACAACTATCGATTATTAAATGAAGACATGTATTACTAAGCTTATTGTGGAATAAACCAGTTTTCAGAATTATACTGGTACTGATTTAAAAACAACTAATGAACGGTTCTTTTTTGTAACCATGGCGGCAGCGCCTGCGCTTTTGGCCATTGGAAAGCGTGCATAGCTTCAGTTGCAATGGTAGATTCTTTAAACCTGAAAACAAATAATAATAACAGCTGAAGGATGGGTTTAGCTTCTATTTATCACATTTCGAAATTAAATTACATTGACCGAAACAAATACATGTATCAAATGGTTCTCTATGTGTGCATTAATATATTAATAAGATTATTTTCATTGCGCGGCGAATCCCTTTTTTACTTCCCAATAAACGCGAATGTGAATAATGAATTAAAGCAATAGTTTATATTCATATACCGGTAATTAGCATTATACATTGTAAAAATTGCGTATTATCTGCGCCAACATCCTTAATATACGTTGTATACCTGCAAGTATTTCTCAATCATATGCACCGAACAACTTCAACCTGAGATTAACTTACCGAGTGGGTCCGGACCTGTTCCTGATACCCCGGATGACCCCATGACTGCTGGGGCCGGTCTCTAGGACCAAGGGTCGGTAGTCCAGTCTGTGCCTGGTGACCGGGGGGAGCGGTTCCTGGTAGTTAGTGACACTCCTTCCCCCGTGGAGAGCCTTGTTGATATCGGAGCTCTGGAGACAGCGCTGACGGATCCTGTCCGAGATCGCCTTGTTATAGAGGGAGTAGTGCTGTTTGGTGGTGGTCAGGAACCTACTGTCCGCGCTGTAGTCACTGACCGGTAGTACCTGTAATATACATACATGTAGTAGCGTACATGTAAAACCTATATGCTAGATACAGACTCTTCCATGCATCAGTACATGCATGATATGCTGTCTATGTATTTACAACATAAAGTTTTCCCAGGTTTGTCAATTGTTTTGGTTTGTAACAACTATTTGAAAAAAATCTAAACACCTGGCATGAGAAATATTTATACAAATAACGTGAATATTGTTGCATGGTTTGTCAATAATTCGTTTCAACTTAAATTTCTCTTTAAAAAAAATCAGAGATATTAATCATAATAAGATCATACTCCCTTCAATTAAAAAAAAATCACAATATCTTCTGGGAATTTTATAATAAATTTAACGTCAAGAAATTTACAGACTTTTACGAATAATGCGCCAATCAATACCAAATAGTAGCAGCTAGCTACCGAGCCAATAAATATCAATTTCTTTGGAATGATAAATAAAACTGAACTAGGTACATGTATATATAAACAATATAAAACTCCCATGACGCCAAGTTCGCTCTAGAGATTTTACTTGTATATACAGAGTATTTGAGACCAAAATAAAGTGGAAAATTTAATTTGATCTGTGGTATATCTTACCTCCACAGGTGTTTGAGGCCGGTGGCTGATGGATGGGAAAGGACACGGGATCCGGATGTCCGAACCGTAGTCTCTCCAGTAGGAAGAAATCTTCCTCGGGGAATCGTTTCCGAAACAAAGATTCGTTTTTCTAAGTTTTTCTTTGTTAATTGAACCATTCGATGCCATTATAACTTGTTTTAAAAAAGTAGATATATCAATTGTTACGTCATAAGCTCTATGACGTCACAGACACGCTGTACGCTGTAATAAAAAGGCCTTACTAGCGCCTTTTAGGTGCTAGAACTATTATGACGTCATAATTGATTTGTTAAATCTTTTCCAATACTTTATTTTTAGCTCACCGAGACGAAGTCGGGGGGAGCTTATGCTATATCCCCGGCATCGGCGTCCAGACCTGGTTAAAGTTTTTGGTGCAGGTCCTGTATCTAAGTTAATACTTGTCCTATCTTCACCAAACTTGCATGGATGATGCATCTGGATCTACATAATTATGAACTTGAAAGACTTGGATGTTGAATCTGGGCCATGAATTTCAGATGCTGGAGGAGGTTAAGGTTTTTGGAGCTGGTTGGTGCGTATTTTGATACTGATGCACTTGACAGGTTTGAATGCTGAATCTGAGCCATAGGTTTCGGATGCTGGAGAAGGTTAAGGTTTTTGGAGTTGGTTAAAGTTTTAACGAATCAACGAATCAGAAGCGATATAATTATTGAAATAGAGGGAAATTTCTCTACTAGATATTTTTCCTAGCCTGTCAATAATAAAAAAATGTTGACAGGTCAATATTTTTCGGACGAGCTTATATTACAATTTTTGAGTATTCGTCTATATAGGGTTATATAGTGAGAATATACTACTGAATATAACAATGAATATATAATATTGTATCATATGATACGATATTGTATAATATGAAATTGTATTATAATGTATCACATGATCTTATATATATATATATATATATATATATATATATATATATATATATATATATATATATATATATATATATATATATATGTTTGCCTCTAAATAACACTCTTTTGTACCAGTTTTAGTCAAAAAGAAGGCCACATGCAATTTTTGGTACTTTTTAAAAATTATATTTTTCATAAATGCTGAGTTCACATCCCATAATACACATATTGCCTTTATGTACAATTTGGGGTTGAACTGTTTGCATGTGAATTTTAAATTAATCAATAATCTAAACGTTTCATGTCATAGAAAGTATGGTCTATATAATTATTACAAACAAAATTAAATTATGCCCCCCCCCCCCCCCCCCCGGCGGTTGCCTGCTTTATATATGCTTTTGTGTGCCAACACAAAATACGCACATTGTGTGCGTAGATTTAGAGAAAGGGTTGGGGTGAGAAATCCAGACCCCCCCCCCCCCCCCCGAAAAAAAAAATAAAATCATTTATGTAGTAAAATTACCAAAAGTAAACCTCAGTCTACCATCTCCCCTCCCCCCCTCAAACACAATTATTACTCTGACCCCCCCCCCCCCCCCCCCACTACCCATGGATAAATAAAAAATTAATCAGAATATTTTGATAACAATGAAAGCCTGTACATGTAATTGCAATAACGAATATTGTAAACAGTGCAAAATAAATGTCAAATTGCGCAATGATTTTAACTGCAGGACTGCTTTAACGATTTTAAAAAGGTGGTATCAAACACATGTCGATGTTTATGTGGATAAAAGTGCGTTATTTATATTATATGTAGTTATATTCTAATTAAATTATTTTCACTGTTTTAGAATTAAAAATTTTTACAAATGAATATTTGGCCAAAAAAATAAGTTTTTAAAATTTTTGGAAACCTAAGGTAGAAATAAGATAAGCCCCAGCAGGATTTAAACTCTCTACTTACAGACACATTGGTAATGCTCTAAACCATTGCACTATGCTGTTAGGTAACATTATTTTGGGGGGAAATATTATATTTCATACTTTGTTTTGTTCAATAAGGAGTACATCACAATATGTGGGTGTCTCATACCACCTTAAAGCTGAAAATTGTGCTTTACATGGTTAATTACCTAATAAAATTGTGCAAGGGGTTTTAAAGAATAAAGTTATGAAAATACATGCAATATGTTACAATTAAATGATCTTTGTCTGAAGTTACGTACTCAACACAGGTCTACAGGTTGCATTTGCGGGTACTAGTTTTACCCAGCTCTTTGGTTAGATGAGTTTCACGTGGTGTACATGCATATGTTTTTTTGATATGCAGAATAGGATTAATTAACATGAATAAACGTTTCTTTTGTGGTGATCAGCTAAAGGAATTTGTATTGTGCTAATTGGATTATCATTATGATGTTGACCTATATAGGTAAGTATAATACATGTAGAAGCGCAATATTATGAGACACCGGTATACAAAACAGTTAAGTTTTACTTTCACTTCTTAAAATGTGATCTCCCTTTGCCAGCATACTGCATCATCATCTTTATTTAAATAAGCTTATCTACAGTTTCTTTCATTTTAATTGTAGAATTTTTTATTGTTTCATTTGTCAGACTTACACTATTGAGTTGACTCCATACTGACCCTAATTTGTATTAAATGTGGGTATTAAATATCATGTTTATATGAGTTATAATAGGGAGGAAGGGGAAGGGGCCTTAACCGTTCCCCATCCCTAGGATGTGTGGATTAGATATACATATCTAGTGAGAATGAAGGCATGCTGCAGCTTTTTTCCCCCCATTATACCCCCTACCCCATCATCATACACCAGTTATAGAAAAAGAGTTAATGACTAATTTTCTTTTTATTTTAAATTGCTTATTCTTTTTTATCAAGAGATATGTGGTATGTCAAGACTTATGACTCATGAAAATTTGTGCATTTTAATCCTGATTGTTAACATACATGTATAATTATATATAAAAAAAATACATGTGATATTATACTAGGGATCATGCAATCAATTGCAGAATTGCCAATCAGTTATTTATAACTCATTTTAACTGATTAATTTGTTAATCATTTTGAAAATAAAGACATTTCTAAATACATGTATAACATATTATCAATATTTTTTGTAGATTGATTTTGTAACTAGTTAGGGCCCCACTCTGCAGATGCCCTATAGTGATCATTCTGTCCAATCCCGCTGATCATGTCAAGATACATTTAAGACAAATTGGCCCCTGCCCCTTGGGTTATTCCCCCACCCCCAAGAGTTGTTTTTAAACAACCACCCCCCCCCCCCCTCTGAAATAGGAAATGATAATACATTTTAATAACTGTTGAGATCCCCGCCCCTAGACCATATTTATTCTTCCTCCTTGTGTCATTGCACATCAATTGGTACATGTATATAGGTTATGCCCCCTTTGAGATGCCTTTCCAGAGTTGGAACTAATCAAGTAATCTATCTTATTCATATGTAGTGTAATTCCTAGCCCTAGCCCAATGTTGACCCTGCTTTGTTTTTTACAGCAAGCTCTAGGTTTTTGTTGACTGACTTTACAATTTTTAAAATTACATATAACATTTTGTTTATTTTTAAGATTAAAAAGCAATTTCCAAAATCTCTTTATGTACATCTGACATCATACAGGAAAATACCAATCAAGAAATGATTTTGCTACTGTAAAAATGTGAGAAGAGACTCTGAATCTCCCCACCCCTCCCCCCGAAAACATGAATAGTTAAATATTTTTAAAATATCCTCAAAATCATCGAAATCCCCACTCCTAAACCATATATATATTTGTTTCTTGAACCATGACCATGTCAAGGCAAATCTTTTTGTGGTATTAGTAGGTCATGGCCTCTGGGGGTCACCTTAACCCCACCCCACCCTTCCAAAATCAGAAATGATCAAATAACTTGAAAACAATGCTTGTGATCCCCACCCCTAAAGCATAATTTTATATATTCTTCCTCCTTATTGACTAAGTTCAATTTGATTGGCTATTTCCTTTAGTAAGACCTTTAAATGGTAAAACAATGATCACTCATAAAGTCATAAGATATTTTAAATAGTAATGCATTAAACCAGTAATTATTTATTAGTATTATTCATCCATTCGGATGGACGACCTGGGAGTTACAGTGCCTCCTGTAGTAAATCAAAGCACTGATATTACTGAAAATCGCTAACCTAGCTTGGTTCTAAAGAAAATTTACTTTGTGCAACCTTAGTTAGAAAGAATCGATTTGATTTTTTTCGACATTTCAGCTCTGTATACGCACTTTATTTCCTTATCACTGCGTGGCACCCCCTGCAATGATGTACGTAAGCTCCTCACATTATATTCACAACAGTCCGTTCGTTAGATTCACAATAGCCCGTGCAACTATGTGCGTTAACCCTTGAAACTGGTTCCCTAACCAGTTTAAATGATGTATTTTTCTGCTCATAGGGGGCGGTTATTTGATGCACTGGAAGTAGAAGTCTAACGACAATAAAACGTTGAGCTATGCTTAGCGCTTGAAAAACTGCAATTTACGGCGCACAAAAAAAAATCACAAAATCCCACAAAAGCAACAGGAATGCTTCATTGGAAATTTGCGACGTTCAATTTTCTGTAAACACACTTAGACTTTTTACCGTGCATGAGCACAAATATAAACGTCATCACGCGATTTGAATTTATTATGATATTCATTACAGTAGATTTCTTATTTTTCTCGAGTACTTAATTCCGCGATTCAACCGTTTTGCATTAAATCGCGAGAATATAAAATCGCGAACGCTGAATTTTTATTTTAGTTTTATTTAGTTTACATCCGTCCAAAAAATAAATTTTAAAGCGAAAATCCGCAAGATATCATTTTTGCGATTTTACGCGGATATTAATTCCTCGCGTTTAATTAGAAATCTACAGTATCATAAATTTAAATGAAACGTCCAAACTTACATAAAATTTGATATGTACTTGTGAAAAATAATCGTTAAATCATACCTATTAATAATAAGATAATTTTAAAAAATCTCAATACAATTTCTGGCTGAACATCTTTTGTCGCCGAAGCAAACTTTCTACCAGGTATGTTAATATGACTGTTTCATGTATGTTTCATAACGCTGATTAAGAGCGTAATGGCTGACGCGCGATATGATAATTTGTCTGCACAACCTTGGTGTGTTATAGGACCGTCGACATACAAAATTAGCATTCAATGCTTATATAAACACCAAATGTAAATAATAAGGTATATTACATTATATTTTAGCCACGCGCCCTGAAACATACCATGGGCATCTTAAAATATCACAAAACCCTTCTTTTAAAAACAAATTGTACTAACACTTTAGAAGTATCAATGTAAAATTTTTAAGAAAGTGCAAACCGCTTTGTCTATGACTTAGCCGGATACCTTGTATATGAAAACGATTTTTTAATTTGTTTTAGATTTTTATTTTCTGTATCACAATCGCAAGCAGAACATGCATGAGTGAGCATAAATGTGTCACACTTACTGAATATTCAACGTCATAAAATACAAATAAAACATGTAAAACACAAATTTATTTTATATCATAAATATTACTAGTAAGTAACTGGTTTGTTGCAACGCAAATTATACAATATTATTCAAAGTGCATTAATATGGCGATCAGGTCAACACAATTTGATTTTTTGGAGTTGAACTATGTGCGCAGTAATTTGTAATGATAATATAGTGGGCGTCAGTGGGGCTTCTGTGTCGGCTAATTTACTCCTGTGATATTCAATATAACTATACAGACACATCCGCCACAAAAAATTCATGTAATACTTTTCTGAAGTGATCTGATCTTGATTATTTAAAATGTAAGTAAATGTAACTAAACATTAAACATGATTTGCAGATTAGATCTCGTTTAAAGTAATACTGAATTATACAGAACCCAGATATCTTCGTAATTTGCGTAGTATAATTTAAGTATACAACACTAGAACTATCGATTCAGACAAAGGATCGCCAAATATGACAACTTGTTTATAAACTCTTAATTTGGATATTATTGAGCCCGCATCTTGCACTTGGTGGCATGCCATCATCTGGGACTACTGTGGATTATAATTTGGCTGTGCTAACTAAAGCCATTGTTAGGTCACAAAGTTTAGTCTGGCTTTCTGCATTTAAACAACGATTGCGCAGTATTTAGGTATCAAAGTATTCATGACTAATTTGTAATACAAACAATTTGTACTCATCAAGAAATCATTTTTGGTCTCCTCTAAGTCAGATGAACTTCTTAATGTCACACCAGTCAGAACATCTATGTTAACAAGTTGTACCAAGTGACATGTTTCCACTTCCAGCTTGGAACATGATTTGACCAAAACATCAATCATATTGAAGAGAAGATATGTGACCAGTATATACCTTCTACGATCATATAATTTGATTATATAGCATCACAATCGTGAAAACAATAATGATTAAGGTATGACAATAATGACAAGGATAAAATAATCAAAGTTTAAGACAATGGTAATTCATAATCAAAGAAATGATAAGTTCGATTAGATTTAAAAGTATAACTAGGATATACGTCACATTAACATATATATATATATATATATATATATATATATATATATATATATATATTGTGGATACATAGTCAAAGCATGCCCCAAGTTTACAGAGTATCTCTCCAGTCTTGACAGGGTTAAGTAAGAGTACTTTCGTATTCGAGCGGAGTCTATCGGTTCTTTCCTAAAGTTTTCCAGAGTGAATCACAAAATGCAAGATTTATATAAGCACAAGATAAAAGACACATTATAACTTGTAACACTTTTCACAAAATTCACAGTCCTTCACAGGGAATACACAACTTCTTTGCAGTGGGATAATTCGTACATCATCGGTACTTGTGGATAGAGGGTTGGCACCGATGGCGAGACAACCTCTCGCGTAACATCTCCTGCGTTCCTTTGTTGCGAAGACACCGCAACAATGTATTTGCTTGCCAGCTCCGGTCTATAGTATGTGGCCCGTGAAGATTCCTAGTCTTTCTTCTCTCCGAGTTATTTTCGTGGTAATTCAGAAGTCATTGACCCTATGCTATGGATCATCTTAGGGGCATCTAGTTTTCTGCTTCGCCGGGGTTTCTCCGGGATTGAAGTGTCTTTCATTATGGGTTTCAGTACAATTGTTTCACTAAAGGTCCGTTTCTCTGGATTCACACAACAGTACAAAACGTTCTTGGAGGAACCTTTCTCATCTCCGTCGCTACCTCTTTTTCGACAACCTGACCAGCAACCACCACGGCATATACCTCCCAACTTTTTAATAGTTTTGGGTTTCTTAATACAAAGTCCTAACGTCTTTGCTACTGCCAAAGTCAAAACCACATAAAACCAAGGACTTCCCACCCAAGATGATGATTCCATAGGTCACAGATTAGTTATCGGCAATTCCACCATTAGTGCATTCAAAGGAAAGACTTTAATATCTTTTAGTTTCTCAGGAATCTTAATTTGTATAATTTCTGGGTATCTTGTGTTAAGAGGATCCCAAAGAGTGCATGTGACTATTTTGTAGATGAAATTCTGAAAGAAATCAGTGATTTTGAAATTACTTTCTTGATTATAATATGGGATAATGACAATGAACCATGAAAACCCGAGCAACCTTGTCCCATACTCAAGATATCGATCGTAATATTTGATTTTTTTTTTATTTAATCGCTGTTTCCTGTATTTCGAGTATATGTTAAATCTCATCAACTCCGCATATACAAATTACCGAGGTGCTATGTACGCGTTTCATTATCTGTTTAAGTCAAAGAGGGCCATCCTGTCATACCATTTTAAAAGCATACAATATATACAAAGCTTAATAAGCTTATTCAAGATTATTTACATCAGATTTTACATTCGGTTAGGAGTTTTGGTCCTCATCAAAGTATATAATAATATCCTTCCCGTCAGAGTTAAAACTACTTCAGAGGGTTTCTCCCCTTCTACCATATCATGATTATACATGTACATGTCCAAAATCATTGTCATAACTCCCGTTCTTACTCTAACGTGAAGCTTTCTAGGGGGGTCCAATTCTAGTTCCAGTACCTCGTTGTCCACTTATCCGTCAGGATTACTTGCCATCTACATTAAAGTAACCTACTTAACTACATGTATTTTGACTTATTGCTTCATAATAGCCAAACAATCTTCAGCATGGTTTTGTTTGTTATTCTCTTTGCGGGGCTTAGGATTGATTTGCGCGGTTTAGGGGTTGGTTTAAAGGCTCGACCTACTTTGGGGACTATTTCATCTATTTCTATTTCTTCGTCTAAGGGTACATTTTGGGTCTCTAAGTGTATTTTATGGTCTTGACCACTATTTTCACATTGTTCTGACTCGGGGATCTCATCTGAACCCGACTCCACGGCGTCATCACTCTCGTTTTTATACTGCTGATCATTCATGATCTTCTTAGCCTTAGCTCTTATACGTCTTTGAAGTTCTGCTAGTGGTATATCCTCTTCGTCTGCAGATCATTCTCTTTCCCATTGTTTGAACTGTATAGGTCTTTCTAATGATTCTGGTTGCATGTCTTAATTTTCCGATAATGATTCATCTTCTGGTGGCACCACATAGTTTTTCTTAGAGTTCTTCCCCCATCTTCAGTAGCTTGTGAAAGGGACCAGTGCGAAATATCTGCCAGTCTTAATTGTCGTGCATGGCATTTGGTGGTTAATCCAAGCAACTGATCTCTCACCATGAAACTAAGTGGTCCTTTCTCCTCTATGATTCAGTAATATGGTAGTCACTTTTTATCCAATTTATTTTTACTCTTATTGTTTTTTAAGTAGACCGGATCTCCTACCTGAAAATCTTCAACCTTACTCTTCTGATAGGCTTCAGCTTTCTGTTTCTTCTTGGCTTCCTTCATTTTACGATGTACTAGCATGAAGGCCTTGTGTTGTTCTTGAAGGGCAATCTTGTGTTGGTCTTCTCCTGCATATCTCCTTCGAGGTTTCATTAAGGTACATGTATCAAGAGGTGACACGACATCTCTGTTTACATAAGGTAATATGGAGAAAACATTGATGAATCGTTAGGATGGAAACGAATAGCGGGCAGCGTCTGGTTAAGATGAATATCTCATGTTTGAGCGTTGTCTGTTATATTCTTATATATAACATCACGAAGAGTTCGATGAAATCTTTCAACTTTGCCATTACCTTGAGGACTGTAGTAAGACGTTTTGATGTGGTTGATATTCAGTTATTTTAAGGTTTCTTCCGATTTCTTATTCACATTTTTTGTCCCATTGTCTGTGAGGACTTGAATAGGACAACCATATCTTGGAGATATTTTTTCTAATATAAGATATACAATGTTGTCAGCTGATTTATCAGGAATGTGGAAGGCTTCTGGCCATCCAGAGTAAATGTCAATAAAAGAGACTGCTAGGATTCATTAGAATCCGTGGTGGCTCAATATGCGTGGTATTCGATGGTAGCCCTCACCCACGAATTAACATCCCCGACAAAAGCTATTTCAAAAGATTTAGTTTTCCTATTGAAACTGAAAATCGACGCATCCACGAAATTGCATTCCCGAGAATAAGCAAAACAACCCTCAGTCCACGAAAATTGGCCCCCACGAAATTAAATGATTCTACAGTATGTACTTGTTTCCTGATATTGACGTTGGGTATGGTCCTGACATTTTTCGGAATGAATAAAATGGACTTTATCCCTGGTTGCCACCCCCTCCGATCCCACAAAGTAGATCAGTAGAATTTGCGATTTCAAAGTGCGTTGATTTTGGCCCAAATACTTTTTTCAAAGCGTGTTGGCACATTGGTTGTTTTAAAATACATATTGGGCATTTAATTATATAGATGTTTACAATAATACTGTAGACTAACTATTTCATAGGAACATGAAAAAAACACTTTAAAATAAGTGAAAATGAAAAATCGAAAACTTGTTTTCAAAAATTGTAATTCAACATACAAAAATGAAAAAGACTTATCCATGTTTGTAATTTTTCATATCGAATCCAAGCATAAATCTGCTTTCTTGTTTTCACTGGCATACATATAATGATCTGTTTATCAACATGAGAAACCATGCTTATAGATGAAAGATTTCATAAATTATTCGGTCTGCACTTTCAGCTTGGTAAAACACAAACATGAAAAAATCTGGATCATAAATGTTTTTAATGATGTTGTCTTCGTGCAGTAAAAAATGCACGGTGCTATCATTTTCATCATACCATTTTAATGAAGCAGGTCTGATTCCACATCCATTAATAGTACTAGCGTCTGCGCCGTTTTTCAGTAAAATTTAAACAGTTTTGTAATGTCTTCCATAAAAAGCAATATATAGAGGACTAAGTCCTCTTTTATTGTTTAAATTGATATCTGCACCTTTGTTAAGTAAAAGTTGCACAATGCTAGTATGTTCATTATAACACGCTCCATGACTGTCTCCATCTTTCATGCATGCATTTATATCAGCTTCATTTATCAGTAAAATCTGAGCAGTGCTGTAATGTCCGTTTTCACAAGATTTATAAAGTGGACGGGCTCAGTTTTCTTGTTATTTATTGAAGTCTGCTCCATTACTAAGTAAAAGTCCGTTTTGACAAGCTACATGGAGAGGACCGGCTCCATTTTCAGCATACAAATTTATGTTTGCATTTTCACTTGATAACAGCTGTACAATGTCATAATTTCCATCAAAACATGCTACGCAGAGAGGACTGGTTCCGTTTTCTATGCACAAATCAGCGTCAGCTCCTCTACTTATAGGTAACTGTACAGTGTTGCATTGTCCATTTTGACAAGGTATAAAAAGGGGACCGGCTTCATTTCCCTTGCACAAATTAATGTCTGCTTCTGTTTAGCTGAACAGTGGCATTATGTCCATTGTGACAAGCTATATAACGAAGACTGGCTCCGCCTTCATCACATAATTTAATTCTTGCTCCATAGTTAAGTAAATGCTGTACAGTTCTGAAATGTTCGGGTTGACAAGCTCTATACAGGGGACCATCCCCATTTGTTCTGCACAAATTTAAGTCTGCTCCATTACTCAATAAAAGCTGCACAGTGCTTTCATGTCCACTCTGGCAGGCTGTATAGAGAGGACTGACTTTGTTTTCATTACATATATTAATATCTGCTCCACTACTCAGCAAAAGCTGCACAGTGCTCTTATGTCCGCATTGAGAAGCTATATGCAAAGGACTTGGTCCGTTTTCTATGCATAAATCAATTTCAGCTTTATCACCTAGTAAAGCTGCCTAGTGATCTAAAATTTGTTTTTACAAGCTATATTGACAGGTCTGGGTTTGGCTTTTTTTGCATTAATTAACATTGGCTTTTTCTTGAATTAAAAGTTCCACAATTTTAACATGTCCACCAGAACGAGCTGCACAGAGAGGACTGGTTCGGTCATCTATGGAGAAATTAATGGTTGCTCCATTTCTAATTAAACATTTCACAATATCAATATGCCCATTTTCACAAGCTATATAAAGAGGACTGGCTCCACTTTTATTACATAAATTGATATCTGCTCCTTTACTCAGTAAATCTTTTACAGTGCTATCATAACCGTTTTGAGAAGCTATATAGAGAGGACTGATTTTGTCCTCTGTGCATAAATTTATATCTGCTTTGTTTCTCAATAAAAGCTGAACAATTTTATTATGTCCATTCTCACAAGCTATGTACAATGGACTGGCTCCATCATTTGTACATGAATTAATATCTGCTGCGTTTCCCAGTAAAAGCTCCACTGTTCTTTCATGTCCATTATGACAAGTTATGTGGAGAGGACTGACTCCCCCGTTTGTGCATAAATTAATTCTTGCTCCATTTCTCAGTAAATGCTGCACAATGTTTTGATATCCATTCTGACAAGCTATATAGAGAGGACTGACTCCTTCGTTGGTGCATAAATCAATATCTGCTCCGTTACTTATTAGTAACTGAACAGCGCTCTCATGTTTATTTTTACAAGCTATATAAAGAGGACTGGCTCTGTTTTTTTCATATAAATTAATATCTGCTCCATTACTCAGTAAAAGCTGTACAATGCTTTCTTGACCATTCTGGCAGGCTGTATAGAGAGGACTGACTTTGTTTTCATTACATAAATTAATATCTGCTCCACTACTCAGCAAAAGCTGCACAGTGCTCTTATGTCCGCATTGAGAAGCTATATGCAAAGGACTTGGTCCGTTTTCTATGCATAAATTAACATTGGCTTTTTCTTGAATTAAAAGTTCCACAATGCTATTATGTCCACCAAAACAAGCTGCACAGACGGGACTGGTTCCGTCATCCCTGCAGAAATTAATGGTTGCTCCATTTCTAATTAAAAATTCTACAGTATCAATATGCCCATTTTCACAAGCTATATAAAGAGGACTGGCTCCACTTTTATTACATAAATTGATATCTGCTCCTTTACTCAGTAAATGTTTTACAGTGCTATTCTGACCGTTTTCACAGGCTTTATGAAGAAGACTCACTCCATTTTCACCAGAGTCACCTTCTGCAATAACCAGGCTCTGGGTCTCTGTAATTTTTTCTACTTCTTCACACGGATTTGTTGATATTAACGTTTCAGTGTCTTTCCTTGGTTTTTTAATGATGGCTTTGGTAAGTAGTTGATCTGAAGAAAACAAATATATTTTAAATGTACAATTCTCATAGACGAGGATTTAAGACAAGAGGCGAATAGGCCTTAACGGTCACCTGAGTATCATAGCACATACTTGTCGAGGAGTCCCATATACATGTATGCATTTAAGTTCATTCTGGAGTAGCAAAATTATAAAATTGTAATAATGACCACCTCCCTTCCTGAAATCTTTAAAAAAGGACTATGAAAGCTATATGTATAATTTTAGCGAAAAACTAAAAGATCATAATAGAGTGTATGACCTGGTATTGAAAAGGTGCAAGACTCTGATAGTACATATTTTTCCCATATTTGTTAACTTGTTTGTTAATGTGTTTTATTTAAAAACAACCTCACAACCCCAGGGGCAGACAGAAACTCTCCTGTTGGCATTTAAACAAAACAAAAAAAACAGCTTTAAAAGCTACAAAATGTTTCTTACTTGTCCTGTTCCAGCTTTAGAATATTCAACCTTTGTTACATGTAGCATTTAATCACCATCTGGTATTTATACCAAAATTTTTTTACATGTACTGCTTAAAATTATCAGTGAGTTTGGCAACCGAATTATTACTTTACTATTAACGAGTCTATTTGTTTATTCAGAAAGTTCAAAAACTGTTTTTGTTTCAAATGATAAAAATACTTGAATTACTCTTTTGATCATACAACTTCTTAATTACATTATATTCAATGAATAATTACTAAATAAGAACAACCAAAGGAAGATAGCTACATTATGAGGAAGCATTGGGGGGGGGGGGGGGGGGGGGGGGTAACTCCATTAACTGTCTGAACTCTTTCCAGATACTTTCACTATATCTCAACTTTGATAGGCAGCTTGTTTCTATCTCATTTCTTTTAAGATAACAAGACCCTCTCAGCCATAGACCTTGCCTTACATGTAGGTGACATGAAATATTATTTAAGACGACAGCTTAATGGGTTTTTTTTCTTCTAAATATGCAGTCAGTTTTTATTTTGTGTCAGTAGATGTTTTTTAAACATAATATACATTAACACTAAATGACAATTTTGGACACACCTTGAATTAAGAACCACTACCCTACACACTATGTGAGTGTTTTGGTTCCCCCCTCCTTAAATTCAAATCCCTATATTGGGAGATATGAAATTCAAAATTTTGAAAGATGGATTTATTTTCTTTCTTTATATGCAGTCAGTTTTATTCCGTATCAGCAGAAGTAAAGAAGACGATTTTTGAAAACATTTATTTAAATATATTAACACTATATGACTATTTTCGCCCCGTTCTAGAGTCAGAACCCCTACCTCGGGGGACATGAAATTTATAATTATAATTTTAGTAGAGGACTTCCTAGTTAACATAATTATGAAGTCAGTTTTTCTTACAGATGTGTGCAAGTAGAGAATAAGATTTTTAAACATAATATGCATTAACACTACATTGTATATGGCCATATTGCCCCCACCCCTATGGCCTCAACCTTTGACCCAGGGGCCATGTATTTCACAATTTAGGTGGAGGAGTTCGTGGACACCATAACCATGCATTCAGTTTTTTTCTCACGTATGGGAGTAAAGAAGATTTTCTAAAATTTAATACATTTTCACTGTATGGCTATATTGGCCCCGCCCTAGGGCATAATCCCCTGTCCCAGGGGTCATGAATTTCACAATTTAGGTAGAAGACTTCATGGATTTCATAACCGTGCGTTTAGTTTTCAACAACTATATATGGGAGTAAAAAAGAAAATTTTCTAATACTTTTTTACTATATGGTCATATTGGCCACCCAAGATCCTGAACCCCTGATCCAGGGGCCATGAATTTCACAATTTTGGTAGAGGGCTTCATGGATATCATAACCATACATTCAGGTTTTTTTATCTCAGATATTTTGAAGTAATGAAGAAAAGTTTTGAAAATTTGGCTTTTTTTTGCATATTTGGCCCCGCCCGTGGCGCCACGGGGGTGGTAGAACCATGAATTTCACAAATTAGATTCCTTTTACCATAGAGATGCTTCACACTAAAATGGTAACTATTGGCCTTGTAGTTTTCAAGAAGACATTAAAAATGTAAAATTGTTAACGGACGACGGACAACGCACAACGCACGGCGACGGACGAAGACCAGTTGCAATAGGTCACCTGAGTGAGGTGACCTTAAATGATTTTAAAACCCTTATAGATTTCATTAAAACAATGTTTGATCGTTAACCTTTTTCTGTCTAACCATACAATGAATACAAATACACGTGGTAGGTGTAGTGTAATTTGTGTCAAATAAATGATATACATTTTTAGATAGTTGTTGTCGAAAATAATTCATTCGTACCAATAATAACATGGGATATGATACGCCAGTATTTAAAACTCAGTATTTATTATGAATTCTTGTCGATATACTCTGTTTTGATTTTCAATGCCTATGTTTAAATATTTTTGATATGTTTAACCAAAATGTGGTTTTTAAAATAAAGGTTGTCTGAAAAATATTATATTTTATTTAAATAAAATGACACAATTTACATTCTTGCAACAGAGAAATTATTTGAGCAAAACAGTTTAGTTTATTCATCTTATTCAGCTAAAGTGGAAACTTATGGATGACTACAATTTGATAAATTGTCGGTTTGGAAACAATGCTATGCAAAATGTATAAATACCTTGATGAATACATTGTTTGCATCTTTATTACGATCCATTTAGTAGAAAAATATATTTTTGAGGAAAGACTGTTTCTTGATAGACATAAAAATTTATACTCTCGCAACTGCAAGCAGATGACAATGAATCACCATCAGGTCACAAGGACAACAGCTGTGCATTAAAAAAACAAAGAAATAAAGAAAATTGGGGATCAGATGCAAAATACCAAAATAATTAAATATGTTGCCTATGAAACACAAAATTATAAAAATATATAGTTTAAATGTTTAATAGTTTAATAGTTTAAAAATAGTTTAAACAGAGATATATAGCAGGTTCCAGTAAATGTTCTACCAAACCTCTTTCTTTACTCCTTAATAAATTTTTAACGTAGTGAAGGAGAAACTTCAAGAGTACTGTACAACAAAATACTCCAGAAGCGCTGTGAAACAGAAGTGGATACTAAAAAACTCTAAAGAATTATTAGAAACTTTGAGGTCACAAAATCTTACAAGAATCAATAACATCAAAACGTAACGATTTTTTCAACGTTTTATATAACCATTCCCATGACAAATTAAAATCTAGGCTTTTTGATATCATCGACTGTTGTTTCTTCAATAAAAATGGAACTCGTGAAAATTCTTATCATGTCATTGGAAATCTAAAAAAAATTATTTTGTTAAAAACCATTCTGATTGCACACACAGGTACTCTGAAGTTGACATTAAAAAGATGCTTGAGTTTCTGATAGACAACATGTATGTAGTTTTTGGAAATCCAGTCTTTCAACAATGTGTTGGAATTCCCAAGGGTACCAATTGTGCACCATTGTTAGCAGACCTATTTTTGTATTCATATGAAGCAGAATTTATTCACAAACTTGTACGTGAAAAAAATAAATCACTCGCTATAGCATTCAACTCAACATTCAGATATATCGATGACGTATTATCGATTAACAATTGTTACTTCCATACGTACGTCGACTCGATATATCCCAGTGAATTTGAAATAAAAGATACCACAGAGTCTGCGTCATCTATTTCATATTTGGATATTTTACTGGAAATGGACATTGATGGTAACCTGACAACAAAACTTTATGATAAAAGTGATGACTTCAATTTTTCTATCATAAACTGTTCTTACTTATGTAGCAATATACCTTCATTACCTGCATATGGTGTTTTTGTCTCTCAGTAAATTCGATACGCAAGGACATGTTCTTCGTATGATCAGTTTCAAAGGAGAGTCACGCTACTGACAAACAAGTTGATAAAATAGGACTATCAACAGTCTCATTTGAATTCATATTTTCGTAAGTTCTATGGTCGATACAACGAAGCAAATACAATCTTCCACTGGGTCGCATGCTGACTGACGTTTTTCATACTAGTTGTTAGACCATAATGTATCACCTAATAGTCTACGAACTTTTCCGTTTTTCCCAATTACGACAAAGAGCACATGGCGGGTGTGACCGGTCAGCAGAGAATGCTCACTCCTCCATGGCACCTGATCCTACCTTTCTTTTTTAAGAGGTCCGTGTATGCTCCGATCCTGTTTTGTAATTTTCCTTTAGACTTTTGAATTTTAATACTGTTCGTTATCACCACATGTCATACAAAAACATTAAAATATTTACCCTCAAATGTAAAGTAATTTATAGAGTCAAATAGATCCTCCACTTTACAACGTCTGTATAAACAGGTGTGCAGACTGATGTGGCAATCGTAAGGGGCAGCCTTTTCAGATAGTTTTTCATTTCAATTAATTATACTTGTTTAATAAGTTATCAAGACTCATTTTAATAGCCTAGCAATTTTGTTTAAATACCTTTCTAAAGTATCAAAAATCAAGACACAAACTCAGGAAAGCGGAGATGATTTTATGTATATAATGATAAATGAATGAATCATAAATAATGATAAATGTGCAACCATTTGATGTTAAAAGTTGAGAAAAAGTAAACATTTCCAGTTTTAATATAAAAACTAAAGTTTTGAATCGCTGTCAACAGATATGTGTACATGATCTTAATTTGTTGGCATCGACGATACAGGTAGATTAAACCATACACCTTGTTTTCAAGCTCATATAACTCATTCGTGTCTGATGTCAATGATAAAGTAAAACAATTTATTTTTTATGATTCCCTGAAAATCACCGTAAATTAAAGGACTGGTTCTCTGCAAAACGAACTAATTCCCTGCTTCATTTTGATGAACCGAAACATACCTATTTGGAATACTTAAGGAAATTCACTTAATCTATATAAAAAGTTCCGAAATATTCCTAAAATCATGAAATTCATCATCAAAAAGAAACTTGTTAACTACTTCCAGAACTATTGTGTACATTAACAAATAACAAGACTAGTGCAAATGGCGAGTTTCCGGTTTGTGGTGATTTGGGGTGCTGACAGGTTCTGATTTATTGATTGTACTAGATGATATCCCGCGCAAGGGCGGGAATTAACACTTTACACATAAATGGCACAAAGCTAAACTGTTGAACCATATATATATATATATATATATATATATATATATATATATATATATATATATATATATTCGTAAACACTTTGTCCGATTTAAAAAAAAAAAACCAATAGAGAGAAAGAAAGAGAGAACGAGAGAGATTTGATTTGTAAAGCATTATATATAAAAGTTTCCGATGTCAACAGCATCGGGAAGCAAACTAAGCATGATTAAGAATTTGTAATCAACGAATCTTTAATAAATGATAATTGAAAATACCCTCAAAATTATCACAATTCTAATTATTAATGTTTTAATCATATTGATCTGTATATCTTTAATGATAAATATGCTTGCAACTTAAAACCTACGTACGATGGCACATTTAGTACACATAAATATTGAATATGGGCGAATATTATCTCGTGCCCACAACATAGCTCATGCGTCCACGTGGAGGAAGTTTTGGAAACAAAAGCATCCTCCAAAAAAAAATCATTACTTTTAAGATTTAAGGTGACAAATTGACTCAAAAAAGACGTATTTTAATTCTTAATCATGAATAGGGAAATAACAAGAAATGTAAGAAATTTGTTCATACGGGAAGTTTTAGGAAATTAAAATATTAATTTTGCATTTAACATTGATTTCAATGTAATTCAAGGAATAAATCGCAGTAATTAATATTTGGAAGGTGCAATTATTTTAATAAGTGAGATATGTGATTATAAATTAAATGATACACATTTATTGTGAATTGATTTTGTACGATATCCAACTGAAAATGAAATATAGAGCTAATATATACAAAAGTGTGAATCTCAACCTGCTCTTTCCTATTTAAGAGTTACTGTCCTTGAATTTGTTACCGTACACACGCAAAAAAAAAAAATGAATAATAAAGATCATTGTAAAAGGCAACTTTAACAATATATATGTCCAAGGTATGAAGAATTCAAGATACGTTATTTTAATTCATTGCATAGAAGAGAAAATGCAGGTGCGGATTTTTCTTTCATATTCGACGCTGAGTGGCCGCTTGCTCTTGTCATATGATACGCTGCAGTATTTACATTCCGCTGTGCTTGCGTGACTACAAAGCGGAATAAAAACTCAATATTTATGTAAATGTATTAGGCCAATAAAAAATTATATTTTTGTCATTTTAATCGAATACTTTTGAAAACCATATTTATTCAATAGGAGATATGAAATATGTGAAAATCGTGGAAAAATTCGATATTTGGTAGATAATGGGTTTGTGCATCACAATGTCTCTTTAATAATATTTTATTGTACATGAAGTATGGAAGTAAGACCGTGTGTAATAGGAATCTTTACGAAAATGATAGATAACTTAATTCAAATTAAGTCCAAAGTCAGGCGCAATGTTATGTTGAGGCTAGCAACAGCAACTTTAAGTAAAGTATTTAAGCCGAAAGCTGTCCATTCTGTGAGAGAAAGAACTGATCGAGGCCCGTAGGACCGAGATTAGTTCTTTCTCGCACAGAATGGACAGTTCGAGGCTAATATCCAACTTAAAACATTACCTTCTTTGTTTTAAGAAAGGACAGTATCAGATTAACCTGATGACAATGCCTATAGATATATTTTTTAACTTTGAACAATAAAACCAGTCTTGCATAGAACGTGTTGTTGTTCACTTAATTGACAGTTTCAGGTATGTGCAAGGGGTTTATAAAGCTGTGATGTGAAATAATTCATTCACTCTTCTACTAAGAAACACCATCCCATTTTCTATTGGGGAGATTTTTTCTTATTTAACAATATTTAAGTATGTTAAAGAGGTACATTAATTCGTGGATTTGTAAAAAGATTGGACCCCCTCCCTCACAAAAAATGCTCATTTTGGTTACCCTAAAGAGTTAAGGTATGAACGCATCGTGGAACGATGTTTATGAAAAAGTTAGACCCCTCTCCCCGATTGTGCTCTCTATATGACCTCAAAAGTTACGGAAACCGTATGATAACGAGTTTGTTGTACTAATTTTTATGGTAAATTTTGATATATTTTCAGCAATCAACACGTTTTGAAGTTTAACATTTTACTATTTTTATTATTAAGAACAGAGTTCGTTACTGTAAGCATTTATAACGGTAATTGTATGACCATTGCCATAGTATGAAGTAATGGAGAACACATTGATTTGTACATAATTTTAATAAAAAGTTCAACTCATCATTATTCTATTAGAGATTATGTATTCCAAACCATTTTGATTTTTTTGTTGCATTGTATTGATCGAATTTAAACTTAATGCATTAGTTTATATGAATTCAAAGGACCACAAAATAAAATAGAAATGGATTATATTAAAGATACATAAAAAAAATGACAAAAACAAACCGTCAACCATCTCAAAAATCCATAAAACGAAATACAAATTCAAAGCAGAGAAACACGGACCTCCAAAAAGATAGAGGTAGGATCAGGTGCCTATGAGGAGTAAGCATCCTCTGCTGACCGGTCACACCCGCCGTGTGCTCTTTGTCGTAATCGGGGAAAAAGCGGAAAAGTACGTAGACAATAAGGTGATAAATTATGGTCTAACAATTAGTATGAAGAACGCCAGTCAGCATGCGACCCAGTGGATGATTGTATTTGCTGACAAGGTCTTTGTATCGACCATAGAACTTACGAAAAGATGAATTCAAACGAGCCTGTTGATAGTCCTGTTTGATCAACTTGTTTGTCAGTAGCTTGCCTCGCCTTAGAAACTGTTCATACGAAGAGCATGCCCTTGCGTATTGAATTAACTGAGAGACAAAAACACCATATGCAGGTGATGAATTTATATTGCTACATAAGTAAGGAAAGTTTACGATAGAAAAATTGAAGTCATCACGTTTATCATAAAGTTTTGTTGTTAGGTTACCATCAATGTCCATTTCCAGTAAAATACCGGTATCCAAATAGAAAACAGATGACGCAGACTCTGTGGTATCTTTTATTTCAAGTTCACTGGGATATATCGAGTCGACGTAAGTATAGAAATAACAATTGTTAATTGATAATACGTCGTCGATTTACCTGAATGTTGAGTTGAAGGCCACAGCGAGTGATTTTATTTTTTTTCACTTACAAGTTTTTGAATAAATTCTGCTTCTGCTACATGTAAGATCATGTTCATCCGGTAGAAACTGCACAATTTTAAAGGTAGAAAATAAGCAGGATAATTTTTTGTCCTAAATGGAACTATAAATCTAGTTGATACCGATCCCGATACATTGTTTTGAAAAGAATGAAAAACTCCGAAATTTTCCGAATAGTTTAATTATAGTCTCGATAAAAACGCGCCTATCACGACAGTCTATGACCTACTTTACATTTACGAGTAAAATAAAAAAAATATGTAATATTTTTAATGGCATTAAACATATTTCTACATGCAAATTTACTTTTAATTCATAAAAATAAGCATAATATTAATTCTAAAAAAAAACTATCCCGCAGAAACGCAGTACACGCAGAAACACAATATCTAAATGTATACCAAATAACGGACCGCATTCTGGCGGCCCGTAATAAGACAGCAGGCCTTGCACTGCGCGGTATCCAAACATTTAAATTCTCAGGTTGATAACTTGCTTAGTAAAAATATTATCACAGGTTTTTTAGCATTAAGGCATTGAAAATTTAATATTAATAAATTATAAAGCGACAATAGGTCATAAATCTGCAAAACAATGAATTTTCAGCGATATTTTAAAATGGGACGATGTCAGTTACTTCAGAATTTGCTGACGATAACTACTGATTTTTTTAACAAAAAAAGATGTACGTTGATGCCTAAACGATTATATTCCACTTTCTAGTTTTCCACCTGATAATAATTTATTAAAAGATGTATCTCAAAAGTTGTGGGTCTTACCGACACCTTTCATTCGGTGTGAAGAAAGGGGCTGGCCCCTATTATTAGGGATTTTTATGCTTCAAAAGTTTTTGCTCAATAACTTGTAAAGAAAGAAAAATGTCTAATGCATTATTGAAGCAAGGTTGTTGAGAAATTAATTCCGATTCCATCCGTAGTATTGAATTTGATGTATGTATTTGATTTTTGTATGACTATTTAAATCTAACGCCGTTAATTTTTAGTTACAGTTATTAGGGATATTAATTATGACTCGTCCCGCGTCCTTTTTTTTTTTAAAACTACATTTTGTATTTGCAGAACATCAACAAACGAAAATATCAAACAGCCTTCATCAGCAATTAATAAATTATCTGCATAAGTTTAATGAGGTAATAAAATAATTGTGATTTATTAATGTACTCGCTTTCCTCCGTGGAAGAAATTAATGAATGTAAAAAACGCTGTTCAATGTTATCAAATACGCTGTGAAGCCTTAGCAATCGAAGGAAATTAACAAACTGTATATTGATAGATTGGCAAATTAACAATCTTTCAGACATGCAATACCATTTTGTTTTATAAACTCTATAAAATGTATACTCAATGACCGCATGCATAACCCTCTTCAGTTTGGAGTATTTTGAATCAAACGTGTACACTATGCATAAAATGTTTGCATATAAATAGCCATACAAACAGGTTAAATGTTGAATTTTTAAAAGCTTTGTGAACATGCAAAGCAATGCTATTACAAAGCTATGGCTATTAAAGTCAAATAATGTATATGGTGAGGGCCGGACTGGTACTTGTTCTGCTTGTTCTACAAATAGCGAATGTACAGACAAAGTATACACCGTATACAACCCCTAACGCGGGGGAGTCGATAAAGAGTAAGGGGGAGTCGATTCCAACGTATGGGGGAGTCGATTTTCTCCGCTTCGGAAACGGGAGTAATTTAGGTCACGCTTTTTGTAGGTATTTATAACAATTATTTCCAAAAAATATATACCGCACGGAAGACAGCGATAGTCAAACTTTGTGTTGGTCATAGGTCCGAGTGCTCTATGCGTCTAGAAGTCTCAAACACTTCGAAACTATTTGGCAGATTTCAAATTCGAGTGTAAAAATATCCATAATTTGCAAAATATACGACTTGCTTTGGATCACAGACAGTTAAAACAGTCGAAAAAATGACCAACCTTGTACGTGCATTAATCAAATCATAACAAATTCTAGGAAAAATGAATAATCGGGACATTTTCTGTTCTGATCATGATGTAATGGTGACGTAGGGGGAGTCGTTTTACGGAAAACAAAACGTACGGGGGAGTAGAAAATATATTGTATGTTTATTTCATATTGAATTTTTATCATCTTGCAAATCTTATTTGATATAAATTGTCTTTAGATAAAGTATAGTATATATATTAATGGATTTATAAATGCAAAATATGTGTTCAAATAAAAATATATATATTTATAACTTGACTTTTTCTCTTTTCTTATAATTTTGTATCTTAAACCATAAACACTGTGCCGGATAATTATGCCAGTGCCAATGTGGCATTTTTGCACCTGTCTAAGCTGCATATATCGAAAAATCCAAATGTACCATATAGTAGGCCATTGCTTAAAGAGTTTACAACCACCTTTGTTATCATTGTATCTCACCTGTCAGATGAGATATTCACCTTTCAAAAATAAACACAATATTCCTATAGGAAACATGAATTTTCTTATCGGAATACAAGAACTTCCTATAGGAATTCTAATTCCAATAGGATTTGATAAAATCCTATAGGAAATCTTAATTTCCTATAGGAAATTACCTATCTGAATCAAATTCCAACAGGAAATACCTTTCTCCTATAGCAAATATAATTCCTATGGGATTTTTCGAAAATCCTATAGGATTGTCAATATTTTCTGTAGGAGAATCATTTCTCCTATGCGAATTATCATTTTCCTACGGGATATTAATTTTCAAAGATAAATATCTCACCTGTCAGATGAAACACACTAAAAACAAAAGTGGTTATATACTTTCTAGACAATGTTCTATTATTTGGTATATATGGATTTGTCCGAAACTGCATCTTAAGCGGGTGCAAAAAAGCCACCTTGGCACTGGCATAATTATATTTATTCTCCTATTGTAAGCAAAAAATGATAGTCACCAAATGTGTTTATTCAAACAATAAAATGCTTTATTCTGTGATTCATACGGGCATGATGGTAGCTAGCATTTAAGAAAAGTACATAATCCGAGTTGTCGGTTTATATATATATCCTGATATGCTTGCTACTATCATAGCTTTATGAATCACCAAAGAAAGCATTTTACTATTTATAATATTTACATCCACCAAGTAAGATTCCCTCTATTTTTAACGGAAATTTATTGTAATTCATAGCTCTGTAGAAACTGATAGAACTGAAATCTACATGCCTCGTTTATCGATTGTTCGAAACGTTCATCTACTTTACAGACTACACGAAATAATCATGATGATGTCAGACTCAAATTCCTATTGAATACGATTTGGCTCTTTCTTTTATCTAACGTACTGATGTATATCAACAATAATTTTGTTAATTTTATTTACTTTTTACGATCAATTTATTAATTTGTGAAAAGAAAGATGCAAGTATAAACAATAAAATGCCTTTTGTTCGATTATCCATGCACTCGCGATCGCCAGGTTTTTGCAGTAAAAAATTACATTTGAAGTATATATTTTTTCTACAATGTCGCTACCTTCATATCCCGCACGAATCACCAAAGAAAGCATTTTATTGTTTAATTACTGTCAAAATGTAACACAGAATGAACAGTCCATTCTCCACTCGGACTTATGATCAACTCAATGTTTGATTATCGCTGTCTTCCGTGCGGTATATATTTTTTGGAAATAATTGTTATAAATACCTACAAAAGGCGTGACCTAAACTACTCCCGTCTCCGAAGCGGAGAAAATCGACTCCCCTATACGTTGGAATCGACTCCCCCTTACTTTTTGTCGACTCTCCCGCGTTAGGGGTTGTATACGGTGGTATAGGGATGTTTTTTTTAAAAACAAAGTAATAACTTTCCTAAAAGCTTCAGCTTTGCATGACTAAACAAAATTATTTCATTGGAAGCATGTAGTAGTTACCTTAGCTGCATGTATATGTAGCTCTCAGTCAGAAATAAAAAATTAAGATTGACTACCATCCCATTTTTTTCGGACCGGGGGCTACATACTTGCAGATTTAATTACCTTAAAAATGTTTACATTTGAGAATTTATTACGTCCAATTATATTATTCTAAATAAAATTATACATTATTTTAAGCTTGTCAGTGGAATGAAAACAGTTTTACATGTTATATTGTGGCATGTAGATAGCAATATTTATGGCCTTTCTGTCAATTTTAAGCAAAGGACTCTCAAAACAAGAAAATAAACGCAAAGTAAACTGAATGCATACAAGTATGCTCCAGAGTATTAACATTGTATGATGTGTCTCTCATTTTAGACTCGTCCACTATAACGGTGCGTACAATTAAAATGAGACATTCTGGCGCAAAGTCCTGTTCTACGTACCTTTCGTATCAATGAAATTTCCATTGGTACGAATTGATTATTTCATGGGGGTGGGGTATTAAATCAATTTAATCGTTCAAAGTTTGAATTTGTTAACAACGATATATAAGATCAAATGTTTTAGAAACGATTTATAAATGTAACATACAGTCATTCTTTTAATCGGCTGAAGTGTGAGCGTGTAATTTAGTAAGACACGCAACTTACACCCTATTCAAGACGAATGAAATCGTCTAGCAGATAGAGAAAACGTGGCTTCTGAAACAAAACTCCCTGGGATTTTAGTTCTTCCTGTTGACTTTCCAGACAGTATGTCAATATGAATTTATGATTTTGTTTAATAATAATAATAATTCAACATTAATTATTAATCAACTTTGTACATTCTATCTTGTTGCGATGACATCCACCCACATCCTCCCACCCCCACCCCTCCCCCGGCCATGATATCTATTTTTAAATCAGGATTGCACACGTGCTTGCATGTGGCAGAAAACATTATCAGTTACTGATATAATCACTTTGGAAATGTATTTCTCCTTTCATAAGTAGTAACTGATAATTGTGCAATCCATAGAGGAATGCGTGATCTGCGCATAAGAACTGCTTGATACAATATTTCTTTTTCCAACATGCTTTTGGACTATGATAATCTATAAGAAAATATGCTAGGACTTCATATGGAAAACTACACATTTTCTTTATCCCCCTTTTCATTAAACAAAACAAACCAACAAACAAAATTGATTCCGATAAATATTATTTAAAATTAACCTCCAAAACATACTACACATTCATGCTACACCCACAATATTGCCTTTTTTAATTTTTGTAATCGTTGTAGATTCATAATTGTAATTTTATCATGATTAGAATATTTCAAGGGTATTTGGTAAATCATCTCAATTAATGCTAAGACTTCAATACATGCATGTATTGACAGGGTCCGCCACCATAAAACATTCTTAAGTCTGAAAATGGTCTCAAGTCTGAGAATATTCTCAATTCCCCAATTCTCAGACTCGGCCGCAGCCATAAAAAAGTTGAGCAAAATAAAAATTCTCAAATTCCGTTTTATTTTCAAATATTTCTCGAGAGTTAAGTTGAGTTGAGAATTGTTTGGAGAATTCTTAAAGTTTTATGGCGGCGGACCCAGACTTATGCCCATTTAGCCTTGCCTCGTCAACCTTTCGTTTGTGTTGTTTGAGCATTTTGAATTCACGAGAGAGAGAAAAAGAGAGAGAGATCATGTCCTTTTTACATTGATATTATAGTATCAATAACTCCGTTTGTGTACAAAATCGAATACATTATTAGTAAAGAATACTGAAAAATACCCCCCAAAAGAAAGAAGCAAGCTTTAAAACCAAAGTACAAAGACCCATGTTACAGTGTATCCGACTGTAGGTGCTGGCACGATATAGAACCCCTTGCTGATCAATGTTTTCATTCACGCATATATAAAGAAAAAACTCTTCTGATTTTTTCTTGAATTTATTTTGATTTAAAAAAATAGTTGTTTTCAATCTCTCTTTATGGTTGTTTGTAAGCTGTAAATCTAAGCTCATTGTGCATGTCTTTTTGTATTTTAAAAGAATGCAAAGTAAATCTCTTTTCCATGCAATGTTTCTGATAAAGCAATGAAGAGTTGTATCTTGAAACTTTTTATAAAATTTTATTAGAGCCTTAAATGAATTGTAAAATGACAACACTGACAAATGTGACCAATTTCTTGATTTTTTTAAAAGGGAAAACTTCAATGATGTAAAAAAAAGAACTGCCTCTTTGAAACAAAATAAATTGACATGATCAATAAGAGGCAGACGATCTGTAACCAGATAGCCGTCTTGGCTGTATTTTAAATTACATGTAGTCGAAAAAAGGTGGCGAACAATAGTTTGTTATACGAAATCTAATCATATATTATTTGATATCACCAGTTTGGAATTTAGGTTTGGAATACTCAATTTGAAGTAAATATGTTCAGCGCTTCGACAGCCATATAATTAACATTAAATTATGATGAGTACTTCATTAGTTTCGGTCAAGCAGAACGTTGGCTATGCACATGATTCAGAGGAGAATAGCTACGGAGCCGATGTCGCTATAGGTTAAATATATAGAAATCATGTTCAGTGTGAAGTGTTGATTGTTTTTAATGATAATATAATTTTTTATGATTATACCACTTGGACAGAACTAATCTGAATTATTTTTCTCTTTGTGTGAATGATCATATATAAGCTTCTGTAGAGAGAATGAGGAGAGGTTGGGCGTTCTTGAAATGTTGGAAACTGCTAGTCAGTGTTAGAGATTGAGATTTGAATTTGTAAGACTTTAAAAGTTGCTTTGTAAAAATCTATACGATCACGCTTTAATAAATTATTGTTCAACACCCAACGGGACTTATCATTTCTGGACTGGACAAGGAATTGAACCAACCCATAGGCTTACAGATCTCTAGCTTCATACACTGTAGCTTTCGGTCTGAAAAAAATCTTGAATATTGCCATCTCTTTCTTACGCGTAAGCAGGTTGGCCGAATACTTACAGAGACTACCTGGTTCGTATTTTAATTTTTAGCGCTGCATTAAAATGTAATATCGGCATTCCGATAATTTTAAAAATTATTGATTAAATAAAAATGATTAAAGTTACAAAAAAAGGCTTCGCTCTCCCCCCTCCCCATAAAACAAAATTATTCCTCAGAACCCCTTGTAAAAATTTTCAGGATCTCCGTATGTAATTGTATTTTTAAAAAAAATTAAATTTAAATGTTATGTCTTTTGACCTTCAAATCGGGTATACCTTCAGTGTAAAAAAAATTCGTCGTCCATGTGCTTCTATATATATCTAGACAATTATGATGATTAGTATTGTACGTATAGTAGTGTTCTTTTCATCAATCGTCTTGACAAAGATTCACAAATATTAGTACTATGTTGTTCGAAGAAAACTGAGGGGGGGGGGGGGGGGGGGTCCAGAAGTTAGACAACAGGATGTCTATACTATAGTGTTATATGAAAAATATTCTATAACAAATCTAATTTTTATAGATCCAATCAAATGATACTCCTTAAGAAATAACGAAATGTTACCGATATGATTACACATTCAATACGATGAACACGATAAATTAAATTTCTGAGCCGACAACGCTAAAGAGTTCACAAGATAGTTAGGCGGACAAAAACAATCGATAAAAATGATATATATAGGCTCCAGACAATTAGAAATTTTATAAATGCACTGAAGTTATATATATATATATATATATATATATATATATATATATATATATATATACATGTGGGAAAAAATTTCACAGCTCCTCTTTTTGTATTTTATATTAGCCGCAAAGACAAAGAGTAAAAGATGGGCTTTAGAATCCAGGCAGAGAGAGAATAAGCATGCAGACTGGTTGTTTCTTGATTACAGATTTTGTTGAAAATATCAAAATTCGGTCAACTTCATCAAAGATATTGATGAAGTATTCTAATAAACTGCTAAAGGCTAAACAGAAATTATGTGTTGCTCAAATGAAGACTATACAGAAATTTAGTAATTTTATTGCTGTTTATACAGTGCACTTATAAAATTTCTAATTTATTTCATTAACTGAGGTAAGGTATAAATATGTATGTTCAAAGGCTCACAGTTTTTTTATTGTTTTTTTTTTATATTTGCAAATTTCTCAAGAAATCGATCATTGTCAATCTGAATAGGTTTATTATAAAATCTGTGAAAAGTGTTTGCTGATTTCCATTTAGCTTTGTTCATGATTTATTGCAATGAAAGCCCAAACTTGTTTGCCTTTGAAGTAGAAGCTCCCTTAGTAGAGTGTAGCTTGAACACTTCTGTGTCAATCCTTGCATCTTTCAACATGTTCTTCGGCCATCCAGTTGCAGTAAATGCTTTAACTGATTTGTGAGGTTTAATAAAACTTATCAGCAATTTGAATTCGTTTTCTCTTAGATTGTTAGGTTTTTTTCGAGATAAATCAATATACAATCTCTGACATTAAGTTTGCTTTCTCTATGTATGTGAAAAGTCATTTGTAATGGCTTGTCAGAAACTTTTCTGGTTTTTGTTAATTCTGTAATAGTGAAAACTATTTTTTCTTGTTCCACATTCATGAACTTTGTGTCTTATTTGCAAAATTTGAGAAGATCTACCTGCAGATGTTAAAGACATCAACATTGTCACTTTGTAGGACAACTGTTTCAAAGTTAAAGCTTTGTTCTCTGGTAAATTCAGCATGTATTATAACACCAGATCTACATCCAATGTCTCTATATATCTTGGAATTGGGGGCCTTGAGTTGAAAACTCCTATCATAGGTTGTTTTATGAGGACAGTCTGTCCAACCTTTATAACCACATGCTCAGGATGAAAGCTAGAAATAGCTGATCTTTAAGAGTTGATTGTTCTATATTCATAGCCTTTTTCAAACAAATGTGTGAGAAAATTTGCTATTTGTTCCATAGAGGCACAAAAGGGATCATTTTTTTTTCAGTACACCAGCTACACCAGTGTCGCCAGCAGTTGTTAGAAGCTGATTGTGTCCCTTTGCGCCGTGCTGCGGCAAGTAACCTTTTAGCGTCTCCTGATATACCTTGCACTTGCTTTGATCGCTTGAAATTTTCCACATCACTAATTTCAAGTGGGTGTGTCTTCCCCTCTGGTGACAATAGCAAATTGTCTTGAGGGGAAAAAGAATTGGATCTCTTTATTGTCATGTTCAGTAGAGCTTAGTAGAAAGCTTGAGTCTGCCATGATGGAGTTACAATTATTGCCCCGCCCCCTTCTTTCTCTACTTTGATCAGACATCTTGGTATTAGACAAAATGGAGGGAAGACATAAGCTTGCCTGTCCGTCCATTTTATCATGAACGCATCTGTTGCCACCGCCATTGGATCTGGCTTCCAACTGACATAGTATTTCACTTGAGCATTCAGCCTCTCTGCAAACATTCTGTTTCCAATTGTTTGAACTTGTCACTATTACCTTCCGGCTCTCCCAATCTGCCGTTTGATTTAGGAGACCTGGTAGGTGCTCTGCAGTGAGAGTGATCTCCCTTCCAAGACAAAATTCCCATATGTTCTTGACAATTTTAGTCAAGGTTTAGGATTTGGTCCCCCTATTTTGTTCACGTATGAAACTGCTCTGATGTTGTCCATTTTCAAGTGAACATGGGTTCTGCTTTTGTTCTTAAACAGAGATAAAAGAGCAATCTTTGCTGCTTTTAACTCCAATGCATTTATGTGATGCTGTCTCTCTTGGGCATTCCACTTGCCCCCTTCATTTGCATCAATGCTGGGCAATAATATCAAGGGCATGCTCTTCGTATGAACAGTTTCTAAGGCGAGGCAAGCTACTGACAAACAAATTGATAAAACAGGACTATCAACAGGCTCATTTGAAGTCATCTTTTCGTAAGTTCTATGGTCGATACAACGACCTTGTCAGCAAATACAATCATCCACTGGGTCGCATGCTGACTGACGTTTTTGATACTAATTGTTAGATCATAATTTATCACCTAATTGTCTACGGACATTTCGTTTTTTCCCGATTACGACAAAAAGCACACGGCGGGTGTGACCGGTCAGCAGAGGATGCTCACTCCTCCTAGACACCTGATCCTACCTCTATCTTTTTGGAAGTCTGTGCTGCTCTGCTTTGAATTTGTATTTCGTTTTAAGGATTTTTGAGATGGTTGACGGTTTGTTATTGGCATTTTTTCATCCAACTGGAAGTCGGGGAAAATACATATTTATACCTTAATTCAGTTTACGAAATAAAATCTCCAAACAATTGATGAAGAATGACAAACTAATCCCTTAGAGCCAAGAGTCCTATGCCCAATACATTATTTTCATCCAATCTAAGACTAAATCTACATGAATTAGCTTAATTAGGCTTTCTGTGTTATAAGAAATATAATAACACAACATATCGATAGTATATCAATTAACTTTAATGTATATGTATATGGCTCGAGAGCAATTGTATTTTACGTACAAGTCATCATGAAACAAACTCTGATGTATATCGGAAGCATTTGTTTCTTTTACGAAGGGTCTTTACATCTAACATTGTATCATGGCTTTCTTTAGGCAGATAGAAACATTGTATGTGTGAAATGTCTGCCCTCCCTATCCCGCACAGAAACAACATGCATATACATGTAGATGTTTACAATTATAGACTATACTCTTTCAAAGAAATATGGGAAATACACTTTAAAATTTGTGAAAATAAATTATCGAAAACCAATCTTTTCAATTATAATTCTACATTCAAAAACGAAAAAGACAGCTATGTCTGTGTTTATATTGTCGATCCAAACATAAGTATTCAATGTGAAATCTCTTTTTTATTTTCACTGACATAAATATTTTAATGATCTGTTTATAAAAATATGATAGTTACAGATGAAAGATTTCATAAATTATTCGGTCTGCATTTTCCACTTGACAATAAACAAACAGAGAGAAAAACGAATCTGGATCATGAATGTTTTTGATGATATTGTCTTCGCCCAGTAAATATTGCGCGGTAGTATCATTTTTATCGAACCGATTTAAGGAAGCAGGTCCAATTCCACATCCATTAATAAGGCTAACGTCCGCACCGTTTTTCAGTAAAAATATAACAGTCTTGTAATGTCTTCTATAAAAGGCAATATACAGAGGACCGAGTCCTCTTTCATTGTTTAAATTGATATCTGCACCTTTGTTAAGTAAACGTTGCACAATGCTAGTATGTCCAATATCACACGCTGCATGAAGAGGACTGTCTCCATCTTTCCTACATACATTTATATCAGCTTCATTTAACAGTAAAATCCGAACAATGCTATCATGTCCGTTTTTACAAGCGATATAAAGAGGACTGGCTTTGTTTTTATAGCACTTATTAATGTCTGCCCCATTACTGAGTAAAATTTGTACGGTGCTGCCATGTCCGTTTTCACAAGCTATAAAGAGAGGACTGACTCCGTTTTTCTTGCATAAATTGACGTCTGCCCCATTCCTAAGTAAAAGTTGCACAGGGCTGTTATGTCCAATTTGACAAGCTATATAGAGTGGAATTGCTCCGTCTTCCATACTCAAATTAACATTCGCTCCATTACTGAGTAGAAGTTGCACAATGCTATCATGCCCGTAGTGACAAGCAATATGGAGTGGACTTTCTCCGTCTTCCATGCAAGAATTAACATCTGCCCCATCACTGAGTAGAAGTTGCACAATGCTATCATGCCCGTTGTGACAAGCTATATGGAGTGGACTTGCTCCGTTTTCCATGCATGAATTCACATCGGCTCCATTACTGAGTAGAAGTTGCACAATGCTATCATGCCCGTTGTTACAAGCTGTATGGAGTGGACATGCTCCTTTTTCCTTGGATGAATTCACAACTGCACCATTACTGAGTAGAAATTGAACAATGTAATCATGTCCGTTTTGACAAGCTATATGGAGTGGACTTGCTCTGTTTTCCGTGCATGAATTCACAACAGCTCCATTACTGAGTAGAAGTTGCACAATGCTATCGTGCCCGTTGTAACAAACTGTATGGAGTGGACTTTCTCCGTCTTCCATGCAAGAATTAACATCTGCTCCATTACTGAGTAGAAGATGCACAATGCTATCATGTCCGTTTTGACAAGCTATATGGAGTGGACTTACTCTGTTTTCCGTGCATGAATTCACATCTGCCCCATTACTGAGTAAAAGTTGCACAATGTTATCATGCCCGTTTTGACAAGCTATAAAGAGTGGACTTGCTCCGTCTTCCATGCATGAATTCACATCTGCCCCATTACTGAGTAAAAGTCGCACAATGCTATCATGCCCGTTTTGACAAGCTATAAAGAGTGGACTTGCTCCGTCTTCCATGCATGCATTCACATCTGCCCCATTACTGAATAAAAGTTGTACAGTGCTATTATGTCCGTTTTCACAAGCTATATAGAGTGGACTTGCTCCGTTTTTTGTGCATGAATTCACATCTACTCCATTACTGAGTAAAAATTGTACACGGCTATCATGCCCGTTTTGACAAGCTATAAAGAGTAGACTTGCTCCGTTTTTCCTGCACAAATTTAGATTTGCAATTTTATCGAGTCTGTTTTCACAAACTGAAATAAACGGACTTGCACCGTCATCGCTAGATAAACTGCTATCTGCTTCATAGCTAGGTAAGATATGTGCTGACTGTATTTCGTCAGAGGCTTCGTCATCGCTTGACATACTGAAGTCTAATCCAATCGCTAATGACAGGTGTATAGTACTATCGTGTTTAGTTTGAAAATTTGTATTGAGGGGACTGGCGCCGTTATTATTACACAAATTATTGTTTGCTCCATTGTTCAGTAAAATCTGCACGGTGCTTTTATGTCCATATAAATAAGCTATCAAAAGAGGACTCAGACTGACTCCATCAATGCAAGCAACACAGTAAGGACTGATTCGTTCGTTGGTACATAAATTAATGTCTGCGCCATTGCTCAGTAAAAGCTGCACAGTGTTATCGTCTCCGTTTTGACAAGCAATAGAGAGGGGACTCGCTCCATCTTCCTTGCATAAATTAACGTTGGCTCCATGACTCAGTAAAAGGTGTGCAGTTTCATTATGTCCTTTTTGACAAGCTATATATAGAGGACTTACTCCACCTTCCATACACAAATTAATGCCAGCTCCATTACTAAGTAAAAGCTGTACACAGTTATTATAGCCGTTTTGACAAGTTATAAAGAGAGGAGTAGTATTATTTTTCATGCACTTGTTAACATCAGCTTTATTACGAAGTAAAAGCTGTACAATGTTATTGCGTTCTTTTTGACAGGCTATATATAGAGGACTAGCTCCATCTGTTGTGCATAAATTAACATCTGTTTCTCTACTCAGTAAAAGTTTTACAATACTGTCCTGTCCGTGTAAACAAGCAATATAAAGAGGACTGGTCCCGTCTTCCATGCAGAAATTAACGTTTGCTCCATTGTCCAATAAATGCTGTACAACGGTTTCATTTCCACTTTCACAAGCATAATAAAGAGCATCAGTTCCGTTTTCTTGCAGCAAATTCAAGTCTGCCCTATTACTTTGAATCGAGTGTGTTACCGCAGATACCCGTTGCTGGATTTCTGTATTTTGTTTTTCTTTTCCGGATGCTTTGTTTGAAATTGGCAAGTCGTGTTTTTGCGATTGTTGAACGTTGTCAAGTGTATCTGACCAAAATAAAATTGTAAAAAAAGAAGTATACTATACTGTGTCCCGAGTTTTTGCTTCCACCACTTTTGCTTGATATTTAGATAATCATAAATACATTTGTGCTCAAACCACGTTCATCCACTAATATGAAAAATGTCCAGATTATCTGTTTTGAAACGCCCCTCTACCGCTTCAGGCTTCAATACACAACCCAAAATAGAAAGTCTACGGGGATTTTGCATCGTATCAGCCATTAAATATCACGGATGATAACGTTGAAAAATTGTGCGAGGTATTCCGCTTGAGTTCCGAAGGGTGAAAAAGATGTAAACATTTCCCATTATAAATCGCCGTAGGAAATTTGTTTTCGTTCCTGTGAACTTTTATGAATAAAAAATGATAATGTGCCAATGAAGATATCTTGGATATTTTCCTTTTTATCGATTTCAACTGTATTTCTTTCACAGGAATGTATTTTTTATTAAAAATCATCCAAAAGTGATGGAAGCAATGACTTGGGACATATTATAGTAGTTATGTGTTTATATTGCAATGGCAAAATAACTATTTCCAAAATTCTTCTTAAAGAAAAAGAAATTCATTTGATAGTTTAAAGTTTCTTAAATATATTTTAAGAGAATTTAAGAATCAAAATAGTGAGATTATTTCTAATAATATATCATAATATGCATAAGCCAAAAGAAAAAAGTACAATAAGCTAATTTTTTCGAGATGGCAAGTAAGAGTTTATTGAAAGAGCGTAAATAGAAACATATATATTAGCATTTTAAAAGTGTTATTTCATGAAAAATTAGTTTTCAAAGCCAATAAATACACAAGGTATGTGCCATGTTTTTGGAGAAAAAAAACCCAACAACTTTGAAACATGTAAATATCCTGGATCAAACCACGAAGTTAACATTTATTTTATTTCACCATTTTGTGACTTTTAATAAAAGTTTGCATATGTTAGAATGAAAAAAACATCCCTATGGCAGAAATAGAAAACTCATGGGGAAAACGTAAAAATTAAGCCCTTTTTCAACAAATTCCCATAGGATCCAATTGTAAAACGTGTTAATTTTCTAGACGAAACCCAGCTAGGAAATCGGAATGGTAAATAAATTATATTTTGATCTTAAAATAATTCGTATAGAAGTAAAATATCATGCAAGAAATTTCATCAAAATATCTAGGGTACAAATAATTAGACTCGGCCTCGTTAAAAATGAAGAGATTTAATCTTGTAATTCAAGATAATTCGACTATTTGTCTTTCGTACAATTTTGTAACTGTAAACGTAGCTTTCATTGCAATATGAAAATTGACGATTTTTACTGTCGAGAATTGGCGAATGTTCTTATGACGAAAATTGAATTCCAAGGAAGGTGTTACAGTTCCTGTGCTATATTTCCCTAAAGGCGTTGGATATAGAATTGAAAAATCAAAGCGAAAGAATTCGATGTCAATCTGGTTTTTTTTTTTCTTTTGCATGCAACGTTGTAAATAAAGCAGTGTAGAATTTTATCTAGAAAGTTTGAACTAACTTTTATATGACCATGAAATAAATTTGAATATGGTTACACGGCTAAATGTGGCAAAATCTTCATTTTGGAAAAAAAATCAATAATACTTTTGAAATCTAAGAACGCTGTGTTAAATATCCCAGGTATAAGTCATGCCTTGTCTTGTGGTTACACTGTCATGTTGTAAATTTTGAATTTACAGGGTGGCATTAAATACAAAATTTACAAAGTGACAACTCTTGTAAATTTTATATTTACTGTCACCTGGTAAATTCAAAATTTACGACATGAAAACGCAGTTAGAACAGGCTGTAACCTAGACTGAATTTTTTGGTTGGGTTAGAATCCCGGAACAGTTGAATTTTTTTTCATGTTTCTTTTCATTGCATAAAAAATGCATGTTTAGGCCTATATTTAATATTTTAAGAGTGTCAGAATAAAGTTATATAAACGCTTGTTAATGTAATATTTTACATGCGTGCTTATTTTTTACAATAGTACTATGTGAAGTATTTGTTATAAACTTTAAAATTATAAAAAAAATTCTTCCGAACAATGTACACATCAATGTAGAAAGTTGTTTTTTTTTAATGAAATAACCGGGTATGCCGTTTTCAAAGATACATTTACAGGTTGTTAAAAAATAATAAAAATAATGTATGAATCGTTGATGAAGCAATAGGTAGATGAAAGTATGTTCGGATGAATTTGTTCTTCCTTTTTAACTAGACTAGACGTTTATCTAAATACTATAAAACATGCAATGATTATAATTAACTCTAACGGTTTTGAAGAGCCAAAATCAGATTTATTCATGCAGCTCCAAAGAATGATATTTTAAACACGCTGGACAGTAGAAATCAAACTGATAAATGTTAACATCTAAATACAGAATATATAGTCATCTTCCTAACTGTATTTATGAAAACAAATGGATCACGTGGGTGCCGTGTTCGATGGATATGCAAGTAAAATGTTTGTGCGTTTCCCTACAACGGAACATAGCCGCTAAGTAAATATAGTCGTCTTCGTAATGTGTCGATATTTAGATCCGACTCTTCAAGCATTACGGGTATTTAAATGTTCTTTCCACGTTTTAATGTTTATAATGCTTCAGTAAGACATTTCTAACAGAAAAACAAAATTTAAGTTTCAGTCGTCAAGTTACAAGCGAGATACAGAGCTTACAATTATTTATTACATGTATGTTAACAAAGCTCATGTCATGTTTTTGCATTTTAAAAAGAAAGTCCCAGGTTTAGGCCCAAAATGATTGTGGCAAACGATAGGAACCGTTCATTTTTGTTCAAAACAATAAGACAGAAACGTCAGCTTGAAAAAAAAGATTTTTGATATATTTTTTGTATATTGAACCAATAATATACCCCTTTAAAGTTCAGGGTGGACAAAAAGACCCTAAAGAAAACTTACAAAGAGCCGCAAATTAAAGCAGTCATATACATATTATAACGATGGTTGAAACTGAACATTGGCTATCCAACAACTTTTCAAAATATCTAATGAAAGCCGAGGGTAGTCTGATACAAATAAAATCATTAATTCGCTCATAGGTACATGTAAAATGGTGGTACAGTTTGTTTGGTGTTTTTTGGCCATTAATTGTTGTAATAATGACTAACAGAATGAACTTTGTGACTCTGTAGCACTGCGTAGTATTCCTAAATGATGTTACGTAACCAGGTGCAGTATGCGGGCACAATAATATCCAAATTAGGAGTTTATAACATGTTTTATATAACCTTGTGTAACCTTTTAAACCATAAACTCATGTATACTTTTATATATGACATTATAATATTGTACGAAAGCGATGCGTCATACTCAGGCGAGAGACTCAACGCCTGCATCCCAATACTCTTAGTCCTAAATGAGGTTAATTAATCAGGTACGGAATTCGGGCACAGTAAAATCCAAATTGAAAATATATAAACAAGTTATCAGCAAATTGTCATATTTGGCGATCCTGTGTCTGCAATGAAGGCCCTGAAGTACTAGTAACTAAATTACACACCATATACAGGTTCAATGACATTTGAAGTCAATAAAATTACATTAAGCATAGTAATCAAATGTGGTTTTAATGGGTGTACATTTATTTTTAAAGACACTTAGCGATTTTTTTTGCAAACCAAACTCTTATGTCCTTCTACGATGCAATGTACCTTGATGCTATTTTTTATCAGAAATGATCAAGTAAATCATATCTTGTCAGTAATTAGATCTAAAACTGTCGATTCATTACCAAATGCTTGGTCAAGACTCAGTAAATGCTTGCTGCTTTAAAAAGATCACTCGCTAATTAAAATATGTTCTTATAGGAACTACTAATATAAGTATTCGTTATCCCCCAAAAGTATTGATTTGTGATCAAACAAATATATTGTAAATGACATTGCATTTGCGAATAAGTTGTACGCCTTATATGTAAATGGAAATACATCAATTAATCATTCATACCTTCGGATTTATCCTGATGAGTTTCGTTTATAAAGTGTGTCATTTCTTCCAATTCATGCCTTTCTATATCTTTATTTCTTTTTCGCATTCCTTGCAATAAAGAATGAAAATGTTTAATAATTTTAGGTGGAATAAAAAATGATATTTTTGTAAAGTAAGATATATTCTCCAATAGAAGTGGATGTTATTTAAACGAAACAGGGTAAATTTTACGCTTAATCTTTTCTTTATAATTTTAAGGAAAAAATAATAATTACCACTAATACATATATTTACTTAATTTACAGATTTAACTGATGAGGACACACTTTTTTCAAAATATGAAAATAACTTTCTTCCTCTTGGACGATAGTAAATCTAGACTATTTTCCGAAGGTCTTTGTTTCTGCAAACTAATCGATTATTGCTATTCAATTAATTGGTCATGATAACGATTTTTTTCATTATTATTGTCTTTTGTGTATCTTAAACTTAAATTCATTAATATAACAATAGATTTTTGTAATTCGCCATAAATTTATACCAACGTATTAATTTACCTTTTCCTTTAAATCTGATTTCAAGAAGTACACATATAACCAAAATGTAATTAAAACATTTCTTAAACTGAATTGTTCATGTCAAAAACTAACCGAAACTGCTGTCAAAGATACAAAAGCCATAAATATGAAATGTTGTTTTGTGTGCAAATTGCGTACAAAAGTACAGAACAAATGATTGTCTTTGTTAATCACTTAAACTGCGCAGATGCAGACTTAATTTCAAAAATCTTCTGCAGACTGCAGTCGTAAATGACGATTTCAAAAATCTAAACAAAATATGAAAGGTGGCCATAGCTGTTCACTCTACAACCATTTGTTCAAAAAGGTTCAATATTGCACATTTATGTTGTAGCTTTGTCTTAAAATAGTGTCCTACATGTAGTATTCTTATCAGTCGGCATGACATCTATTTTTAGAACAAGAAAAGATCTAGTCTATACTTAGAACTCGTATGTCTATGGGGGCATATTGATGTTATATTTCTATAAAAAAAAATTTATGTCAATTCAAAACAATATGTGTGGAATGTAACAGACATCTAAATACCAGCTCCAAGATTGTTTCTTTTTTTAAATTTGTATGTTTAAATTAATTTTTTTAAAAGATGGGTAGGTGTCCAAAAATTGAGAATTGTTGATTTAAATAAAAAGTATACATATATTTTTCAGCAAAAATATAACTTCTCAATGTACCTCAGAGTCTACAGACAATGACAATTATATCTCGTGTCAACTGATAGTTTCTGAGACCCATTTTGATAATGGGTTACCCTACGTTGAGACAAAGCTACAATTTAAATTGGCAACTTCAAACTTTTTCTCAAGTTGCAGAGTAGACACCAATGGCCTTCTTTCATATTTTTTCAGATTAAAGTCTGCAGCTGCGTAGTTCTAAGTGATTACAAAAGGCATCGTTCTGTTCTTGTATGCGTAATTTTCATACAAAACAACACGTAAAACATTATATTTATTGTTTTTTTATCTTTTAACAAGAGGTTTGGCAAAAACAAGTCAATTAAAAAATGTTAACTTTTTTTCTAAAATGTACAAGATGGCCATGCATCCCCCTTAAATGATAAAACGTCTTACTTTTTTTATTTCGCCAGATGCACAGCATTTTGAATACAACACATATTAAAGAAAATGCATACACGAGTGCTAAAATCCAGACCCAGTCATCCTTATTGTCTTTTGGGTTAAAAGGAGTTGGCGCACTGTAGAAATATTGAATCCCCACTCAATAAATTTTAAATATTAATATAAGATTAAAGATATTTTCATATCAATATATTGAGCGTGTTTTAAATAATTTCTATATACATCGACATACTTACTAGCATTGAAAGATTTAACTAGTATTTCAAGATATGAAGTTTAATTCCACTTTCTATTAATACATTTAAAACAAACCTTATTATACAGTTAAAGATATGTGGAATCCTACCTTTCACAAGATGGCTCAGCAAGGAAACAGCCATTTCCAATTGATATACAAGATGGGTCTGTAAAATACCAATATGCATAAAAATTTAAGTTAAGTCCTAAAACTATTTAAATGTATTTTGTAAAATATATCAATATAAAGACTACCCAAAGTTTCTGTTTACAACACTTTTGACGGCTTTAGACGGATATAAACATACTTGTTAATACAAAAAAATTCTAGTCGATGAAAGGGAAACAATAGAAGATTTTTTTCTGGACACTTTAACTTACATGAACGAAATCAGAGATTGATAAAGGTTTTTTCCATTCAAAAGTACTGGGAACACCTCGCTTTTTACATTATCATTCGGGGTATTTTCATGTTAATTGCAATCCAAATCTCCGTGAACTTTTCATTTTCTGCCATGAATTAAAACCCGACAAGCTTGAGAGTGCATTTCCAAAAGAAAACCTTTGGATTTTTACATCTTATTGAATGAACATTGTTTGATCTCTGAGGTACTTAAGAATATCAAATGCTTTAAGATAATGTGCTCAATTAATATTTTGGGACAAAACGTTAACGTCATTTTCATAAACTTAAAGCTGATACTAGCCCAAGTAGTTTTATAAGATAATAACCCACCCTCACTTTAAATGTAATGAACTATTTAAAATATAAGAATAAAATTCAAAATATAACCAGCATTTTTACATGGCACACATAAATCACGCACATTTTTAAGAGAATTCAAAACTATGATATATATTTTAAATTAATGAAGATAACATCAACATTCAGGTGCGACAAATTTTCAATGTTTATCAATATCTAAATGAACAATTTATCTTTGATAATCGTTTGTCAAGATGTAAACAATATAATTGCAGAATTTAAGATTAATGCATAGTTAATGACACTTACTTTCAAAGCTTCTTGTGCTAAGATATGAGAAATTATGGCATCCATATTTGAAATGGCTGCAGTTGTATGTATCCACCTTTGAGACGCGCTTGACCAGATATAAGCAGTGACCTGAGAGCAAATCAACATGTCACTAAACATTTAATGAACCCCATGATTCATAAGGAAAAATAAAATTCTATAAAGTATTTCTTGTTAAAAAAATCCCCATCGCAATAAATAGTGTAGATAGTCTGATTTTGACATATATGTACTGTCACATTCGCAGACGCTTTTTATTTTCCTGAAAATGAATTTTTGGCATATGATCATTAGGTTTGACCCTTTCCTGAAATTCTTAAATGCTTCTCTGTACCTTTCAGAATCCATATTCTAGGTTCTGTGTAACAAAACTCTAAAAGCTCTGTCAAGTTTTCGTTCGGTAAGCACAAGTAGCCATTTCGTGCTGTGCAATTAATGGCAGATGCCCTCTCTTTCCACTCTGTTTCATTTTTAGGACAAACTGAGGTTGAGTATACGGGGAACTTATAACCGTCTAGTCTTTTCTGAAAGAAAAAAAATCTAAAGAGTGTGATATTCAGAGAAAAAGTTTAGATTTTTTATAATTCAAACAAAAAAATGTAAATTCAGAAATTTTTTATATTTTACTAACTTTTCTACCCAAAATACAACTGATCACTTTTCTTGGTCAAAGTGTTCGGTATAAATGAGCTTCATAAAGCAAATTGAATATAATTTTATTAGTATATATTCTGAACTTTTTCTGTCAAGCAAATAAATTGAAAGTTTGTAGACAAAAGTTTTCATCTTTTTTAAGATTAACTGAAGTCTATTAATTTCTAAAGAATGTTGAAATGCACTTAAAGAAACATGACCAAAAAATATACTGACATTTTTCTTATGTATTGCGTAAATGAAATCTCGATTATAAATAACACAATACTTGAATACTGTTTGTTTTGAAATATGGTGTTCCTTTATTATCGTTATCACTACCACAGAATCTACTATATTTGATAAATATAACGATACTTGGATCCTGACAGAAATTCCTGGCGTAAATATGTTGTTAATTGAATTATTAACATGCATGTAAATGAAGTTGATGTTGTTTTGTTATAGTCCTAAAGAACTTGACATATCCGATGAAAAATTATTCTACTTAAGAGGACTGGATGGCTGTGGACATTTAAAGACTAATTTAACCTCCTAATAATTAGAGTTCTGTATAAAAAATGTAGCAATTGTTCAAATTATAAAACTAAAATATTTGAAATTTTTATTTACTTTATCATGTATTATAATTTAACCATATAGCCTCTTTAATTTTCTTTTATAAAACCAACTTTTATTAAAGTCAGAATTTATAGAGTAAAGTATACCTCAGTGTTACCCATCGACTGCTTTTCTGGAAATTGAATGTATCATTATATGAAGCAAACAATAAAGCGGAAGTCATCGTACCAAATACTATACGAGGGTCTCTTAAAATGTTTAATCTTATTGCGAACAGTATTCAATGTTTTATATTGCTTTTATATCAACTTTGCATATCAAAATAAAAACAAAGACTAATACAATGTACTAAGTGGTTCCTTTGGTTGATGATAAAATTAGGAAATTATGTGTACCTCAAAATTAACGTTGTAAACTGCATACACCGTTTTAAAAATTCTACTATGGCCTACTTTAAACTAAACTGTAGTATCGTTAAAATATACCGCGTTCGCGCGGGAAAATCCATCGTACGTTAGACGCACCCTGAGATCATCTTGTTCATTACCGTGGTTAATTTCGTCCGGGTGTGATTTGATGTTTCGATGTAGGTTTCTGTCGCGGTCCATTGTAATCTAAAATAAACGTGACGTGCATCGATTGTAGAGAAGAGAGCGCCATGATCCGGTATAAAGTTCTGAGAATCGTGAATGGGTTTTAAAAATAAAAAAAAAAGTGATGCATCGCCGGTAAATATGAACCTTTAGATTGATTGTGGATATTTACAAACGAGAGGTTGTTACCCAAAAATATTTTAACGGTTGACTTAATATGGTCAATATTGATAACTGTTTAGTATCTTTAAAAAAAGTCTTATATACAAAAGCTCCTAAAAGGAATCAATTCATATTTTTATGCAAGATCATGGTTGTATGTACTAGCATCATATTTTGGTAAGTTACAAAATTCTTGCAAGGTTACTTCATCTCCTGTATGGTACAATTCTAAGTAAATGGTTGGTAAGAAATACTGGTATGAAAAGGGTGTAAAAACTGATAAATATCACTAAAGAAATAATATCAAAATAGATGTTTGAAAACAAATTTAACATCAGTGATGTATATACAAAGCAATATAATATTATTATAAGTGCCATTGCAAAGTTATACAATGTATATACATTCAGTGTATATTTCCTTTTATGTTTGCATTGTGTATCTGGGACGTTCAATTTCCTGTGAATACACTTAGCATATCCATGCGCCATGAGTACACTCATGAGCACTATCACCGCGTTTTGTACTTATTACTACTCTACCTAAATTGTAAAATTCATAGTTCCTTGGTCAGTTGTTCAGGCCCTAGGGCGGGGCCAATATGGCCACATAGTGAAAATGTATTGATTTAATTTATGTTTTTGTACTATCACAGTGGAGATAAAGTCATGCATTGTTATTTTGTTCATAATGTCCTGATGTTAAATTGTGAAATTTACTGCCCACGCCATGGGACAGAAGTTGAGGCTTTTTATCGGATATGAGGGGGGGGGGGGGTGTTAAATATCACCATATATTGAAAATTTATTTTTACTTAGGGAAATTGTTGTTATGTTGCTGGTATAGCAATTTAAAACAACCGTAAATTGCCACTGTATTGAGTTAGATATGTGTTCTATTTTAGGAAAATTACTTTTATATCCTGTGCATTGTATATTTGTAAAAAAAAAAAAAAAAAAAAAGCTGTCTGCATTATAAATAAAACGGTTAATATTATCAAAGATTGGCTATTAAAGGCCTGCAGGTCTTTTATTACCAAAAGTATACAATACCTACGGAATAGATAATCCGAGATTCCTCCAAATCTTGTAACATTCTCCCACACACCCCCCCCCCCCCTTTCCATTTTCATGAATTAATGTTTTCAAACATCAACTAATAAAAGCAGTCAGAGGAATCTCAGATGTGGGCCTCTTTTTATCTAGACTACGCATTTATCTAGATACAATAGAAGCATGCGATGATTATGAGTACATCTCTGACGGTTTTGAAGAGCCAGAATCTGATTTATTCATGTAGCTCTAAAGAATGATATTTTAATATGCTGGGTGGTAGAAATCAAATTGATTTATATATATGTTAAAATCAAAATGACGAACATATGTTCATCTTCCTCACTGTATTTATGAAAATCAAATGGTTGTTGCCGTGTTTGATAGAAATGCGCGCAAAATGTTTGTGTTTTTTGCCTACATACGGAACATATCCGCGATGTAAATATAGTCGTCTACGTATTGGGTCTAGATTTATAGATGACTCTTCAAGCATTATGGGTATTAAAAGGTTCTTTCCACGTTAGGGAATAAACCCACTTTCTGTTTCTTATACAGAAAACAGCTGTTCCTGCTGTTACTTATTCACTCCCTCCGTGATCTGCAATTTATACCGATTTATTATAATAAAATAATTGATTTCATCAATAAGTTAATTAAGTTTATTTTTAGCATATTTTTCATATATTACATTCAATAAACCTAAGTCTATAATATTGATAGATACTCTGGTCATATATAAGACTTTAGCAGACGTTAATAAGAAAAATAATATACTTACACATTCATTCAGGACGAAAATAGAGGATAAGAAAGTTCCCAAGATAACAATACGCAATTTTGTATACAAATCCATGGCGTTTTCTCAACAGAAGTCTCACGGACTCTATCACTGGGACATTCTTGGTTTCAGGGTTGTGAATGTTCTTGATCTTAATCTATACACGTTCTTGTTCTTCTTCTTTCGTTTTGATCAGAGCAACAAAGAGGTTATTTAAACAGCGAATTCTTCTTAGTAAAATGATGCGCATCAAGTTACATGCATGAGACGTTCTTAACAATACAATAGCAAGAATCAATGTTTGGGTGACTCTACTGGCCTACAAAATCTCTTGATTTTATGATACTTAAGAAAATAAAGGATACAACTTAACACCATAATATAAAAGTAACATGCTCAAATTAAAACAACGTTAGTGAGGAACATATTGATGCCAAAAAACTAATAAAATATACATAAAATTCTCACTCAATTGGGAAATGTTGTTTTTATAACACAATGATCAATTGAAAAAGGTTCTCATTACTTAACTAGATAAATGCTTTTTATATTTAAAGTGTTTCCATAATGACCACATTTTGTATCTAAGAAATGAATGGTCCGATATTGTTTCATGGTATTATTTTGAAGGTGTTATGAAATAAAACTACTCCATCAAGAAATTTAAAAAAAAATTATCGTCTAATTTATTGCACTTGAAATTTACAGTGAAGTATATGAGCAATAGATTGTAAAGAGTAATTTTAACTTTATACAAATCTCTAAGTAAATAGATGCATAAACAGTGACCCCCTATTTATTAAGATTTAAAAGTAAATGAATAATTCATTTTAGATGTTTTTAAAAAAAAAAAAAAAAAATTTCAAGAAAACAGAAGGCATATTGCTTTATAGCAAAATTGAAATTTTGAGTGAATTTCTCATGTTCAACACACTTCACCGCATTAAATCGTATCTGCGATCAATGTACATATATATATATACTAGTACTTCCGTTAAGTCGAATGCAGACTGACGTGTAATGTGTCAATGAAGATATCTTGAAAATTTTCCATTTCGTCGATTTCAATTGCACTTCTTTCATATGTGTGTTTTTTTTTATTAAAAATCAGTAAAATGTGCTGCATAAATATCTTGGGAAAACTATAACAAAAGGATTCTAGCAGTAACACTAATAAACATTAAGTAATTGCCGATTAAATTATTGTATGAAGTATTCAAATGAACTTCGGGGTGGTGTTACACTTTTTGAATTTTTGTTAAGGTAAAATAGTGATCTATTTTTAACTGCCACGTGATACCATGGCACGACAGCTTCAAAGAGCAAGTCGATTCCGAAGTAGGAAGGTAATTCCTTTGTGAACACATTTTACTTGATATTGATAGTCAGCATTGTTTTTTTTAATATATATAAAAATAAGCAATTGTTAAACTGACCATAATATCGACGATTAAAACTCGAAGTTGCCTTAACCTACCCGGTTAAGGAAGGAGTGTTCTCTTTATTAGACATCTACTTAATTTATTAAGAAATTCATGAAATTTTTACAAAGTCAAACAGATCATATAACCAAATGATTGTACCAGTTCAATCAAATGTGATCTTCTTGTTTTCGCACGAAAGTGAGGTCAAGGTCATTACCTCTTTTTCTCAACTTAAAGGATAGTAAAAATAAATATAGTTATCTGCAGTTTTGTAGACATCTGTTTACGGTATGAAATTTGTATTCTTCAATGAAATGCTAGAATATCAGAATGCCTATCAGCTTATACTACTAAATTGAAATAAATATTTAAACTAAAATTGATATTGCTTAGCCCACATTTCCTCTAATTTCTTAAATTTTAAAGATTTTTTTATGCTTCCAATAATAAAATATTTCTTAATTTTTACATATTATGAAGACGTTACATAAAGATACATTGACCATTTGATAAGAGAGAAAATCCGATTTTAATAATTTTTCACACAAATCTATTTATAAAATGAGCGCTTAAAAAGCTTATAAAATTGTGATTTGATAGGCAAATCATGTTTAAAAAATATATTCTAAAACCTAGTATCTTTTTATTAGTTCAAATCAGTTGAGAAAAAATCCATCATTAATGTTATTGTTTTAAAAATGCTAAATAAACTCATGAATCTACAGCAATTCTGATTTGCAAAAACAAGTGATATTTTCCTACGCCAATGTTCCGCCAAAATATAGTCCTTGTTATACTCTAAACTTTGATAACTATTTCTATGCCAAGTGTATAATAGTAAAAACGATAGAAAAATATGATATTTTTATCTCCTTTCATCTTGATTTTATGAACAATTAATCAAAGTTACTTTTGACAAGTCGAAAACCAGAAAAGACTCCTTGAAGTTCCTTAAAGAACTTTGGACATTAAGGATCAGCTGGTTGTCCTTAAAGGTGGATTAGAGGTTGCTTAAAAATTGTCTTTAGGGATCTAGAAGCCATCTTCACACTTCCTTAAGCCCCCTTTAAGCCACCTTAAAGCAGTACTCCCCATCTTCTTTCAACATAATCAATATAAGGAACGTAAAATGTGTAAGAAAAAAAAAAAGAAAGAAAATCTTTAAAAAGATCCATTTTCTAATACATGTAGCAACAAAATTGGTGAATTTTTGAGGACAAGCATGTATTACCTTAAATTGCCATTTCGATTCAGTTTTTTAAAAAATAAGCCCATTTAAGCAACCCACCATTTCAACTTTGTACAACACTGATCCATAGCCGAGAAAATTCGAATGGATGAACTTGGAGTTATAGTGCCTGACGTGTGAAAAAGTTGTCTTTTACGGCGCACAAAAAACGTGCGCTAGTTTTGGACTAATTAACCTAATTTCCCCACAAATTATGTGAAAATATTTAGTACATTCATGCTTATCCAATTTAGAAGAGAATATTGCAACATAGAACTAAGCAAACCATAAAGAATAAAAGAGAATCAAAGTGAAATTGGATCAGCATGAATATGAAAACAATAAAGTGACATGCAAGTGTAAATGTATTGAAGAATAACGAAATAAGCATAATAAGAATCAAAGCAAGTTACATAGACTTTTGGCAGTAATTCCCTTCCATACTAACCTACCTCGGAAATTGAGTATCATAAATTCTTATGCAGATCGAGAGTCGCAATTTTTACATGTAAACAAACTACAATTTATCTTTTTATGGGGCTGGTGATGACGTTTAAAAGAGTATCAGAGGCAAGTACAGTTACTGTAATGATATCAGTAGTAAAATGTCCAAGTATTTTTTTAACCAAATATTTGTACAGAATTTGTTTGGAAATAAGAAATATGATTCTTATATTTTGTGTAGAAGATATCGGTGTCAAATACTAGGGGGATAAAGGAATTTTATATGTGTTAATAAGAAAAATGTACTTACACATTCATTTAAGACGAAAATAGCGGATAAGAAATTTCCAAATATGACAAGACTCAGTTTTGAATATAGGTCCATGGTCTTTCCTCAACAGATACAGGGTATCTAAAATAGTGACGTAGATGGTTTAAGAGTTGTGAACATTCTCGATCTTTAAAAAATACACATTCCTATTTGTACCTTATCTTTTGATCAGACATAATCAGGTGGAGCAACAGAGAGGTTATGTTTGAATACGAATTTATCTATATGAATAAAAAAAAATCTTTTGTATGTAAAAGTTCCTCATATACAAGTTGAATCCGTTTTTAAAGGATCTGTGGTTATTATTGTTATTCAATTCATATATTGATTTGAGGAAATATTTAACAATGCAATACTAATACCATCGTCTCAGTGATCCAACCGGCCTACAAAATCCCTGAAATTAATACAACTACCGTAAACATACATAAACTTTAATACTATACATGTATGCAGTTATGGCAATCAGAATAATTCACCGCTATGCAAAGGAATATTTAAAAGACACATTAAAAAAAAAATCCTTGTATGAAGGTCATAACAAGCAGATAGAATTTCATAGGGAAGAAATGAGCAATGTATATTGTATATTTTCCGTAATATGATATGATGCGTTTAAAAAAAAAAGAAAATAGGTTATGTTTTAACATTTCTTAACATTGTCGTATGAAGTTTACATCTAAACATCACGTAGGTTTAACACAACTTTCCTTGTGAATAAATTTCATGCATTTAAACTCTTTAAGAAAATACATCACCGTAGAGTTGAAGTTGTTTTAAGGTTACTAAAGCTATCGTGTCATGTTATCACGTGACACTTATAAATTATTTAAACTTGCGACTCTCCTTGAGAGAAAAATTCAGTTTAACCGCTTATGGCGTTTTGTGAAAAAATTTAGGAATATACTTTTCTTAACAGATGCATATGAATGTTTCAATATATGTAAACAGACCAAAAAAAAAACAAAGAGAAAAAAGAAAAGAAAAAGAAATGCTCATATAGATAATTTATCCAAGGTACTGGTTGTTCAGTTTTTGCATGATGGCCTATATGAATTACAATAACAATACAAGAACTTACAAAACCAACAAGCGAGGATAGCCTACCCGCTGATGAGGGGAACTGTTCATGCAGGTTTACGATGAAAAAGTAAAAACGTGAACATTTTATTATGTTTCTACAAATTGTTTACATAAATGTGTTAGATGAACTCTATATCTAAATTGTATATCAAAACGAAAAAAATTTCGCCAGAAAGAAATACATGTATCATCAATATCATGTATCATCAATATCACAAAAAAAAGGTTTATATTGTGTGTCTGGACAGTGGGCTAACATTTTTGTTAAAGTATTTAGTGCACATACGTCTTGTGTAAATCTGAATAAAATGTGTAACCAGATAGCCGTCTTGGCTGTATTTTAAATTACATGTAGTCGAAAAAAGGTGGCGAACAAAAGTTTGTTATACGAAATCTAATCATATATTATTTGATATCACCAGTTTGGAATATAGGGTTGGAATACTCAATTTGAAGTAAATATGTTAAGCGCTTCGACAGCCATATAATTAACATTAAATTATGATGAGTACTTCATTAATTTCGGTCAAGCAGAACGTTTGCTATGCACATGATTCAGAGGATAATAGCTACGGAGCTGATGTTGCTATAGGTTAAATATATAGAAATCATGTTCAGTGTGAAGTGTTGATTGTTTGTAATGATAATATAATTATTTATGTTTATACCACTTGGACAGAACTAATCTGAATTATTTCTCTCTTTGTGTGAATGATCATATATAAGCTTATGTAGAGAGAATGAGGAGAGGTTGGGCGTTCATGAGATGTTGGAAACTGCTAGTCAGTGTTAGAGATTGAGATTTGAATTTGTAAGACTTTGAAAGTTGCTTTGTAAAAATCTATACGATCACGCTTTAATAAATTATTGTTCAACACCCAACGGGTTTTATCATTTCTGGACTGGACAAGGAATTGAACCAACCCATAGGCTTACAATGTTTTACAGAACGTGGACCATGAAAAAAGCCAAAATGCCATAAAAGTGATTTACTCTTGTTTATTTGAAAGAAACATGACGTTTTTGATATCACTACGCAGAAAGAGCAGCAAATGAAAACGTGTCCATGTTTCAGAATCCGGGACCCGTTTCTAAAAAAGGCGTAGATTTGGGCTACAGTTAGTCCGACTATCTAAGTTACGCCAATATTTAGTCGGGTCTAAGTTGTGTTTCTGAAAGAGGTGTAAGTTTGGGTTTAAATGCCGAAGAACTTGGACATCTCCGCTGAGAACTAAGCATGGCGCGATAAGTGATATTGAAAGTAGTTATATATTGCATAATTAACATAGCTGATATATAAATCAGAATAGCGCCCTTTTCCCGCTAGATGCAATTTCCATATATTTCACCGATTCTTTAACCGAATTTTATATATAAGTTTTTTTTTGGCGAATTGATAAATGACACAATGCATTCAAAATCTAAAAATATATTTTGTAAGCAACAAATCGTATAAATCGTATGGATTTGTTGTGGGAAGAATGGAATATTTTATTGCATCGGGATTATAATGAATGAGTAAATTTTTGAGCGCCGTAAAGGAATCTTACTAGATCCAAAACCGAAGCGAAATTGATGTTCCGTTCTGACACCCCCCTGACACGCATAGAAATGCGTAATCTATACACATTAATCAATACAGTAATCCTGCCTTTATTTATAGAATTGATTCATCATAACTGGGTTTCCCAGCTATAATATAAAGATGGACGGATACCGCTAGTCATGTAAGACATATTGTGCACGCTACATTTAGTTTTCACGTTCTTTTGATACTGTTAACAACTCCTGTCGAAATAGCATTGTATAGTGTATATTTTCTAAAATCTAATTTGTGATCTATTTGGTTTATGTAGATATGTCTACTGAAAATAGGATTGTGGAAGAGGGGTGGGGCCAAAATTTTAAATTTATTATTAAGCAAAGTTTTTCATAAATGATTTCCATGTTAAGTACAACAAATCAAACAAACTCATAAGATATTGATATGCATGTACTTGCGTTACTTTCACATTGCTACTTGCTGATTAAAAAAAAAGTAATTAAGTTTTGTGCAAAAAAAAAATGAATACGTTATCTTTCTTTCCTTCCACGACGAGCTATAATTTTAAAAAAATTCAATTATGCTGCTAAATTGCATTTTGTGTGAGAATCTTGGTACAGGTTTTAACCCCCCCCCCCCCCCCCCAATTCAAAATGAATAAATAGATAAATAAATAAAAATGCACATACCACCTAAAACTTAAAAAAGACTTTACTCAACTAATGCAATTTATCCAGAAAGCTTTAAGCGCTTGATAATTAAAAAAAAAAAAACATTAATTTTTTTTTATCATAGATGTTTCCTTTCAAGACTATATACTGACAGGTAAATTTGGAAATTTGTGTTCAATATTATGCCTAACTGACGAAGACACAATTATCAAAAAGAATGTTACCATGGATCCGCTGAAAATTTAAAAAAAAAAAATATTGTTTCCAACTCTATACTGTATTCTGTAAGCCCAAAATGTTTATAATAAAAAGTTTACATCTATCTATCAATGACTTTACAACAAAAATATCATAATTATATGAAAATTGACTCCCTTTGCTATGGTAGATGTAAGAAAGCAAAGAAATGGCTAATAGTACATGTAAAATGAAAGGAGATTTTGAACTGTTGCCATTATCGTACTCGGATTTTGCTGAATACGATATTTCCGTTAATTTGATCCTCGGGATCTTATTCGTCCTTGACCAGACACCTGGCGTTGTCTGTGCCACGTTATCTAACCCAGAATTCTCTCCTCCTCAACCTGGGGAGTAGCCCTTTCCCTGTATAAAAAGAGGAGGCAGAAAGACAGCTTCCAGATGACTACTCTTTTATTAAGATATAACAATTTAATATGACATTTTAACAATAAATATCAATATTAATTACAATGAAGTTTATCAACATTAATATTTATTACAAAAATCCCTGAAAATAAAATATTATTTGAACCCCCTGAATCTATTAAGTTTACTTTTGAGAATGCGCGCAAGTATATTTATTAATCTTACCTGTATAAAAAGAGGAGGCAGAAAGACAGCTTCCAGATGACTACTGGAGAGCTGTGTTTCCCGCACCCCCATTTTATACGCACGGACTCTGCGCTACAACATTCTCATCCTAATAAGTAAATGCGATCAAGTGCATACTAATGATCTGACGCACCGTGGTCAGCAGTAGCATTTTAATTATATTTTTGACCCGGCGTCGACAGGCTCATCACTGGACTTAATAACACATTTCTCCATGAACATAAATAAACATACCCTATCTATATAACGCCTGTGCTTTAACCAATTTCTATAGAATTTCCGTTATGATACCATTTTAAGCCACATTTTTATTAATTATGTTTGATAATCGTGATAAACCGCTTAATGCTTAATTTTATGTTCTAGTGATAAAAGCATTTATATCCCATACAAAAGTGGTGTTGCTATGAATTTATTTTAATTATTTCAAAGAAAAGCATATAAATAAACAAATTCTTCTTTTGAAAATCTATAGGAATGTCAATTACTGTGACACAGCTCAGTTTTAATTGATATTTTGATAAAGTACATATACACAGTCTTCTTCTTTAGGCATTTTCAAAGTATTGTGCATGAATTAGATCCATTCATCTTTTTTTTTAAATTTGTATACTTACTCAGGTAACACATTAAAAATATATAAGTGTATTTATTTTCGCCTTCATTATATGAAGATTGACAATCTTTCACAATACATGTCTGTTTGATTTTGAAAAACCAAATTTGTTGTCATTACTTATCATTTGAATGACGATTCCCCAACTTAACCCTATGTTAAAAGGGAAGGAAACAACAATAAATCTGCAGGTTCTCTTTCTTCCTTACTTATTAAAACTCTATCAATTTGTTGAGCGTGAGGAGCATCGGTGACTAAGCCCGGCCACCAAATATTGATAATGGCTTAGATTAACTAATCATATCTAAAGTCTCTTTAACAAATTGTTCGTTATAAAAAGCAACTGTAACAGGTCTATTTTTATTTTAAAATTTCAAAACTTTCATCAAGTCCAGGGTATTTATTTTAAGAAAAACAAAGAGAAGTGAAAGTATTATACGCAAATCCTTGTCTTATGAAATATTTACTTTCAAATGTAAAAATGTAAAAATCATTTTAAAAAAGCTCAGATGATGGCCCCCTCCTTTCCTATTATAGGGATCTAGCAATATTGCATTTTTGCTATTTTACCATTAAGTGCACAATACATGTCTGGAAGTTTGACAATGTAGTTCGTTTTTTATTATTTCATTTCAACATTTTGGAAAAAATCTATAGCTTTTACAGGCAGTACAGAACGATATAAATTGTCAAACAATATCAAAAGGAGAACAGTATAAGTTGTCAATGCATATGACAGTTCAATTCAATTCAATATTACATGCATGATATACATGTAGAAAATAAATTCAACTAAATAGAATCACAATGATAAATACTGCAAGCAAAACAAGATCGAATCAAAAAGTGAAGAATTTGTTTTAAATGCATCAAAATTGTGCCGAGTTTTACATTGAAAGAATACAGAAAGACAGTCAACATGATCTGTTAAACGCTTTAATTTGCAATTGACGAATGTGTACTCTAATAAACTATATCGCTCATAATTTTGGAGCGTAATTTCCTGATCCTTGACTTATCAATTAAAGACAAGATAGTCCTTCCATATGCATGATACCATTATTTTTTATGCCAGCCATCTAAACATCGAAAATGAAACGACAAACGCTGCCCTAAATCTGACCTCTTCCTCTGAGCCATATAAGGGATGGTAAAACCAAGTCAAACTTTCATTACATAGATCTATGAATAGTTGGTTTAGATATCCAACGAACTTAGCACAGAAGTATGGGGTAGGTAGCACTGTCTTATCTAAAATTTCTTTTTGCTCATTTTTTACTCAAAATCTGGGATTGTTAGACCTACGGAACACATGCATGCTTTCCTGAAATCAATACTTATTGCTACTAAGAATTTTACTTATGTGGTAAATTTGTGTCTATATATAAGTGTTTTAAAATATTATGTCGGCGTGTGTGCAAGACGCAAACGTTCACACAATTAGTATTTTTAGCATCACCATAATACAGTTTGCGTCCTATAGTGCACAGAGTGTATGCATATGAATTGGGATGATAGATCATTCAGGGCTTAAATTTTGCATTTTGATTTATCTTAAGGAAGGAATGGACCATGACTTGTGTTTTATAAAAGAAAATTCGAATAAATGTCCATTATACCAAGATGTTAGGATATTAAAAAATCATAATTTTCTTTCTTTCCTTTAATTGCACAACGTGGCATAGAAATAGCGATCAAATTAAAAAACCTAACAAGGACTGGTACACCCGGCGCCCCCCCCCCCCCCCCCTAAAATTGTCAAAATAAAGTTAAATCATATCCTTCTGGCGAAGAAAATGTACAATTGTGAGGTTTAATTGTCAATTTTTGGAAACTTAAGGGATTTCTCTACATTAGACTGATTTCAACGCTTTAGTATGAACAACACCCGTGTTCAATGATGTAACGTACATAGAAAGCCCATTTTAGTTACACTCTTTTAAATGTGACAGTCACCCACCTTTAAGTAATTGGTTATACTAGCTAGTGTTTTAAACGACACTTTCATGATTATTATGGTTATCTTTTTATAAACTTCATTTCCATCGTCCCATTGAACTTGATTTTTTTAAACTGATTAATTGATCGTAAGAATATTTCTAATATTTATACAAGGCAGAGGGTTTTGATGGGATTACTGCAGGTCTCAAATCTACAAACCTTTAAAAATTGTAAATAATTTTATTACTTTTAAGTATAATACGAGAAGATATATCACAAAAGTCAAAATTTGAAGCCTTCATTTTTACCCTACAAATCTCTAGAATCCATGAGCTTCCGGGGGCTTCGCCTGTTTCCCGAGGCCTTCCGAAGTTGCACTTCGGAAGGCCTCGGGAACCAGGCTAGGCGCCCACCAGGGCTTTGCCCTTGACCCATTTAGGGCCCCAAAGCGGCCCCCAGACCCCCTGCCTAAAACTTACGCCCCCTCTAACTTCAAATCCTGGATCCGCCCGTGACTGGCGTAGGAAATTTGTTATATCAAATTAACTGTACAATGTAATGTTAAGTTTCAGTCGATCGCCAGTCTACAAAAGTATTTAAATTTAGATACGCAGAATTCATACAGTCACATGAATACGAAAAATAAACACAGAAACTGAAACCTATATGTAAGGTTTATACTTAGATTAATGATTTTAAATGTATTAAATTAATTAAATATAGGAAGGTCCACCCTTTTCTCCCTAACCACCTGTTCCAGAAATATTTTTTCCGACTCCCACCAAAATAAAAGCATGCAAGAAATAAAAATATTTAGAAAAATACAATTATATTTAATTATGATTAATTATAATGGGAAGAGGGCGGGGTGAGGATAGATGGGAGTGGAGATCGAGAGTATGTGAAAGAATTTTTAAATCCGTATTATTTATTTTGTGTAGATCTTTCTACTAAATTAGGGAAGAGGGTGCACTTTCTAATGATGAAACTTATAGAAGATACAAACTTTTGTATACAAGTCCTTGTGAACCTAAATAAGAAATCGTTGACGTTAGTCACCCTTTCTTCGAAATGCGTACACAAATTATAGTCCGTCTCAAGTTCCCGTTTTAATCATTTCAGTCAATTTCATCATAAAAAAAAACAAGTATATTGTCAGCGATAAACAGATTAAATCGGTATAAGTAAAAAGAACACGATTTTCTTTTTTGCCATGTTCCTTTTTTAACCCATAGAAACAGAAATGAAAAATTCTTACAAATATTTATATTGAGAAAAACCTAATATCTTTTAACCATTGGGAAGTTCTCGGAACACCTCGCACAATTTTTAAAACTGATATTCGGGTACCCCAATGTTGTTTGCAAAGCCAAAGTAAAATTCCAATAAAAAAATCTCATTAAACTTTGCAAGGGTAAATTCTATTAACATCAATTGTAACAGATATGAAAAATCAATATTTGTTGTAATGTTAGAGACATCTTTCGGCTAACATAATGAATTAGATATTAAAGGAGAGAAATTGTTGTTATTATATTTCTGTAGATACAAGAAAACGCATCTTTATTATATGTACTATACTATAAAAAAAATCGTGTTATTACGCTTGATCGAGTCTGCTCAAGTTTCTGTCGTTTTTACCAGCCTCTTTACTCTCATTGTTATGAATACAATTGAATATTAATTTGGTGCGTTTAGAAACGCAGCCGCATGCGCGGATCCAGATTTTTATTCGGGGGGGGGGGGGGGTGGGTCCGATAGTTAATTGTTTTTGTCAGGGGGATTCCAAGTCCTATTTTCGTAATTTTACTATTTGGATTTAAAAAGCTCAATTTTATAGGTGGGTGAGGACTGCGCATGCTGACCTACAATCATCACCAGATTACAATGATTTATTTTTAGATAAACGGAAAGGAATTTGTTTGTAAACAATTTAAAGATCGGGTAAGATGACAGTGCTTTCTAACTCTCCTCTTCCCTTAAATACTTGATTCTGAAGTGATGATTTCTATGTTCATATTTTAACATTTAATGTATTCCTATATTCCTATAACTAAATGTGCACAAACGGTATGCATGTTATGTGTAATAAATAAAGAACGCTGAAAAAAAATGAAACTGACCGTTTTGACGGTCTACCAATGTTATCTTTTAGATAAGAGAAAAGCATAATTCTAGTATTACTATTAGTCAAATTATTTTAAAGAATTTACTTTATCATGAGATTGTTCAGCTTGCCACTAGCGTCGACTATGTCATAACAATCAAATTTGTCTCATACACGGATTTTATGTACACATATTGGTTTAAATATCAATTTGAAGGTACTTCGTGTTTGAGATATAAGAAATTGAAATTAGAACTTTCTGTGATGAAAATCCCCGCTTTCACTCGGGGCAGCGGGCAACGCACTCGAGACTGTAAACATGTCTTATTATAGTAACATGAATCATCAACGATTTTGCCCCGTTATTTATAGTCTATATACAGTTCTGAATGCAACACACTGAAGAGTGATGTCCTACCGCTTGCGTAATTTTCATTATTTTGTAACTAAGAACATAAAAACTTAGAACGATTTTAACATTAATTTTTTCTGTTTAAACAGTAACGTAAAATACGAGGGTTGATCCAAAAGTAATGTCACGGATGCGATCAAATCGTTAAAAATCAGCGTAAAGTGACACAATTTCGTGCTTTGCGATATCCACTTATTTTAATTCAGATCTTAAAATTTTATTATTATTATGATATATTTTTCTGAAGATAATATATTATCTAGAGCGTGAGGTAAGGATAGTCGCCGCACGCTAGCGACGTCATTTCTAGATCTTTGGCGTTCTGGTAGAATTCCGTAATTAAGTACTCTATAAAAAATGGCCACGATGCTCTATTTTACATTTTTTTTATCATGTTTTTTTTCATTAAGTAAATAATTACTCTTTTTGTAATCGATGGAGAAGTAAATTGTATTATTTAATGGGCGATCAGTTTGTCAATGTCTCTTCAAGAAGACATGAACGTAGCTTTTTAATATAGCTCATGACATAAGAACCTAGCTTTAAATTTCCTTCCGTCTTCTATCTAATTTATTTATTAATTAAAATGACATATGCTTTTTTTAGATATTGGAACCACGTTAAGGGTACCCTTTCACTTGCTCTCAATTTTAGGTTGATATATCAATTCCAGTACATTTTCTAGTGATTTCTATCCATCAAAGCAAAAAATGCATCGTATCACTATTAGCATGTCCAGCCTTTTTAATTCCCTGATCTAGAGACATATTGTATAGATATCCGAAATGGAAGGTAACGTTCCCTAAGTTTTTTAAAACAGAAAAAATCTATGATATATCTGTTTCAAAATATTGTGTTGTTCGGGGCTTTTTCAAATTTTGAAGCCTGTAATTTATTCATAAATACAAACCTTAAAAAGACGTAAATTCACGACGCGGCAATGTTACGTATATATCATGCTATAAACATCAATATCTTGTTAAGTGTGCAACGAAATTGAATCAAATTTTTAATTCGAATTAGGATTTTGATAAGGAAAATTTTGATGTATGATTTTATACAATACAACGCCAGTGTGAAACCGGTGCATGCATTGACATTACTTTTAGATCAACCCTTGTAGTTTGTTGCTTATAAAATATATGAAAGTTTTACATGAATCAACTAGTATCCTTTTAAACATTTAGATGACAATATATCACCATTAGTAAAATCTAATTAATATATCAAAACTTTCTAAAAATACGTCAGTTTTCTAATTAATAAAAATATCAGTAAGGGCGTTAATAATATCTACAATGGCATACACTTTTAACTGCACCGTAGTATTATCATCTTAAAATAATTGATTAAAATTTTTCCAATCGTTTTTAATGAGATTAAAAACATGGCGTCCTAATTTTTATATTCGTTATTTTCGGTAGCCAAAATGTCGGGAAATTCTGTAGTAAGGAAAGTGGAACTGGATTTTTTTTATACAGATACATGTAATATTGAATTCGATTCAGTGAGTTTAAAGTAAAAGGTTATGTTTTGTAGTGAAATTATTGGCGTACGTTTACAACTATAACATACATGTTTTGATGTTAAATAAAAAAAAATCTTTGAATCTTTGTATATAAATTATTAATTATAGAATTGTATCATCACCATAATCTTCGATGTCCAGAGAGAGAGAGAGAGAGAGAGAGAGAGAGAGAGAGAGAGAGAGAGAGAGAGAGGGGGGGGCTGTGTTCGTGTTATTATCAACAAGACACTTGGCATACATATTTCATCGTACATGATTGTTATCTAATTTATTAATTTATTTAGCCCCTGTAATTGTATTCTATAAAAATCATTTATTATACAACATGCGTCAAGAAAAAAAGCAGATATAATACCCAAGCTTTGTTTACCTCGAGAGCAAGCCCCTGTCTCTATACTTCTCCTTTAAAATCCACTCATTTTTGATACGAGATGAGTAATGAATCAACACAACACATTAAATGGACTAGCAACGACACGCAGCAGCTTTAATATATATTTCAATACATATACTATATTGAATATCAACATATCAACATGTTGTTATAAGTTGGACTCATAAAACTGAAAACTATAGAAATATTAAACTGTTTCCAGATCTATATGTCGTCCTTAATTGGCTTTAATAAACTGCTTGATAGAAAACCGCTTCTATTGAACTGCATGACTGCACATACATGTACATGTAACGGTATTCGAATTGAAAACTTTATACATCCAGAATGATCCATTCATTTCAATGACCAAGTATATATTGATTTCTGTCTAATTTGTTCCTCAAACGAAAGAAATCACATTTTTCCCATACAGTTGTTTATCCTTTTGTTATTCAATAGCAAGAATTTGTGCGACTTGATAAAATCGATAATTTTTTCTTGTGAGAAGATTTTCATAAGTTATTTTGAAAGTCCTCGGAGATGTAATTGCATATGATCTATTTTTAAAGATCAAATGTAAAACATTTTAGTATTGCAAGAAGTTATGAAATCTCAAACATTACGATCGCCAGTCTATATTTTAAAACCCTTTTATATGTGATATAACTATGGATTAGAACGCATATACTATGTATGTATTGCCAAAAATTGTCTAATCGGTTTTTCATTTCATATTTCATAATATATTTGCTAAAAATATGTATCATCTTCAAATAATTTGTACTCAATCGTTTGTTTTGTCTTACGGTAGGTCCACATTTTTGTAAATATTGTAAATGAAAAAATTCATCTTTAAATATTCAAAGTAGTGACACAAATTTTGGTATTTTACTAAAATTCATCCAATTTAATGTACATCCAGTTTTTGTGTTTTATACAATTCAAACAAATTCCACGCCTCTTGACTCTTTTAAAATACGTTTTTTGTCAAATTTAGATCTTTTTAAGCAATGAAAAGCGCACCTTTTGGCTATTTCAGTGAATAATAAGCATTCAATTTATACAAATGCATCATGATATTTTTATCTTGGTAAATTACGTCTGAGTACATAACTAGCCTAAAGTATCAGTTATGTTATAAATAGAATAATAAATTTTATTTTCAGATAGGAGATGGCTTTATGCAAAAAGTCACTTTTCATGTGTGTCTCCAAGCATAAAACCTTTCAAGTTGTTACACTTGAGATTATGAGTGTGTTGATGAAAAGAAAGAACACAAGGTCTTTGAAAATCATTTGAACTAATATTCATCATTACGTTCAACGTGTATATATTCATACTGGGTTGGCACATTTTCTGAATGCCATAAATACATCTTTACTCTAAGATATATGACCTGACAAGACAATGTTTCCATTACCTCAAGAAAACTCATTGGACTCCTACTTTAATTCTGTCAACAGGGAATCTGATAGAGATGACATGCGATATGAATGGCTGCGCTTGAGATCATTTTCGACTTTTCCACTGACTTCCACTTCACACAGTCCTGTTCGGCTTGCTCGATCTGGATTTTACTATACTGAAAGAAACCAAGAATGTGTTTGTTTTTGCTGTGGAGTACATGTACATAACTCTGAGTGGACAGGGTCCAGTGTAACAGAAATACATACCCGTCTGTCTCCAGACTGTCGTCAGGTAAACGGATATGACGTCACGAACATTCCGATTGGATCTGACAACAGCAGTCAATCCAGTTGTTTGCTTTCCGAGTCAAGTAAAAGAGAGTCAAGCAATAAAACTGCAGAGCGAAAAGTATTGGAAAACGGAAGCAGGAGCCAAAACACTACAAACACTCAAAATCAAGCTCCTAATCATAGCCAGAAACCATCTATTCCGCGATCTAATCATGTGAGAGAAATGTTGGAGCCTCTTGGAATAAATTTCGACAGGCCAAAGTATCCCAGCTACTCCGTTCTTGCAACAAGAATCAGTAGCTATCAACAATGGCCATCATATCTGACTCAAACTCCAAGGGATCTTAGCATTGCTGGATTCTTTTATGTTGGATATGGGGACTATGTTAGATGTTTCTTCTGCGGAGGTAGTTTTCCAATTCTTTAAATTTTACTTAGGACGCATTTCATCAACAGTTAAAGAGTTTTTCATTTGAAATTCATTTTCTATTTAGGTGGATTGCGAAATTGGGAGCCAGGTGACGATGCATGGGTTGAACATGCCAAATGGTTTCAAAAATGTTCGTTCTTGCTCCAGAATCGTGGAATAGATTTTGTCACATTGGTGCAAAGCGTCCAAAACAAACAAACAGAGGCTACTTCGTCAGAAAATCTCCCAACATCTCGTGATATTGAACAGCTTCCTGCTGCTGTAAAGGTTCATGAAATGGGGTACTCATGGGAGATTATCAAAGCAACATGTATTCAGCTAAAGAGACCAGGTAGTTATCAAATCTAATGATGTCCTCGTTTGAGTTATTAAATACATGTATTTATTAATTTGGTTTTTTGAAATAACGGTTTGATTTATTTAATCAAAGATATTATTCCCTAAAAAATAAACACGAAGTTGAAAAGAAAGATTCATACCTACATGTATCACTATGTGTATCTGTAAAAAATTATAATCAAATGCATTGTACACATATGTAATTCAAAATACACGTTTTAATGTATTTTCAATGTATTTTGTCATTAAATTCTCAGAAACAGTTACAGTAGAAGAGCTAATAGATGAAATTCTGGCTGATAAAATTACAGCACCAAATCAATCTTGGGAGAATGGTCAGAACATTGAAACGAGCCCTCATAGATCATCTCTCCCAGCTGAAGAAGAGGAACCATGTAAATATATCTCTCTCTCTCTCTCTCTCTCTCTCTCTCTCTCTCTCTCTCTCTCTCTCTCTCTCTCTCTCTCTCTCTCTCTCTCTCTCTGGAACAGTTATGATTTGTTAACATTTGTAAAAAAAAAAAAAAAAAAAAAAAAAAAAAAAGAAAGATTTATTCTGAATTCTCATTTTTAGGTAGAACAACTACTGCTAATTTTACAGCGAGTGCCGATCTTGCAAATGATCTGAAATCACTAAGTTTAAAAGGTAATATTAAAGCTAAGATACTGTGAAGGAAAAAATTGGTAATTGGGAAAAGATACACCTTAAATGAAATGAAATAGATATATATTAACAAGTTAACTTAAGAGGATGTTTGTGTAATGATTAATTAAATATCATTCATGTATCTTTGTCATTAATACAATCATTGCAATAGTTAAACAATAAGATTGTTGATTTTAAGGGTTGCTTCAATAAAATTTAATTACATATACATATCGTTAATGGAACTTGTATAGTATTACGATTATTGCAATGTTAATGCTAGACATGGGTTATTATACAGATGAAAATCCACCTTTCTTTAAACTATAATTAATAAATATTTTTCAATTGAAGATGAAACACAGGTTCTATTGGATGAAAATAAACGTCTCAAAGAGCAAAGACTTTGTAGGGTAAAGTCAAATTATCATCATTATCATATTATGATGTCTGTTTAAGACAAACTCGTGTTTTAAATATTTCTTGAATTGCTTTCTTTTCTAATAAATAAATGTTTTTATATGAAAGAAATAAAATGAGTTATCCTAATACCTTGATACAAACACCAAGCAAGCCTATTTCATACAGATGTCATCTTTTTGGCATTTTTTCAGATTTGCATGGAGGAAGATATTACCATTGCGTTTCTGCCATGTGGACACCTGTGTTGTTGTGCCCACTGCGCACCTGCGATGCGCAAATGTCCCATCTGCAGAGCATTTATCAAAGGAACAGTAAAAACCTATTCAGCATAAACGATCACTTACATATCCGTCTCTAACTTTAATTCACTGACAAACTTAAATACTATTAACATAAGAAGATTACATATGTACATAATGATACGTATTATAACATAACCAGAAAACGAATTTTGGGCCATAAAATCAATATAATTTGATAACTGATTTTCCCGTTATATTCGGTGTTATTTTCATGTTTAAAATACTGATTGTATTTATGCAATAATCTTTCACAATTATATATCATAACTAGAGTTTGTTCTTGATTTTACCAAAGGTTTGATTTTTTATAATGATTCTGGAAATTTTTTATCTGTCAATCTTTTAGGTTTTGTATTTGAAGACGTTTGATAGTATTTTTGACATTATCGTTTAATATTTGAACATAATTCAATCCTTATTGCCCACCCCTTTATCTATTATGAAAGTTTCATAATTCATGATCAATTGATGGTAAATAAAATTGGCAGATATGTTATCGAAAATTCGTGCGCCGTGCTTATAACTTACATTGGCATTGTTGTCTGCAATTTGATATTTACAATGTGTTTTAAAGAAGCTTATATAGGGAGAATTGATCTGTAGTTATAATGCTGTGTGAGTTATACTTCTTCTTGCTTACCTCTTACTCCATGCTTCTCATACATACTTGTTTCAAGGACTTCACTTTTATTTGTAGGTAAAGTTTGATTTGAAATTGTGTTTTGGACTTGAAACATGAAACATGAATTTGAGTACAAAGTACTTATTTTAAAGTTGTAAAATTTCAAATCAATGCAAGGTTAACGTTTGTTTCTTTATTAAGTTGTTCGAGTGTCTTTTTACGCAAGGCTTGGAATGGAAGGTATCCTGCAAAAAAATGATATACATCAAAGCATTTGTAATGTAGTTTGCAATTATTTGATTAAAACTTCGACAGATGTCAATTTTAGCAGTGTTTTTGTTTTCATTCTTGTCGTTCTAAATACAATCATAATGCAACCTGTTCTTGTGATTTTAAATAAAAGTAATACAGCAACTGTAAGCATTCACGTGTGTAAATATTTATGAAGAATCATAGTTTTTGAACATGTCAAAATATATCTTATTAAATCAATACAACTTCATAATGCACATGATCATGAACGTAACTCTGCATTTTTAAAATGCGTTAATGAAACACTGAATGATAATTTTGAAATAAATATGATGGATACTAGTTGTAGGTGTAAAAGTTTTAATGAAACAGGATTTTGAGTTTTCGGATGGTGTTTCTAACATATTTGCATCACGTTAACAATTTGTTTATGGTATCCAAACCTCAGAAAAAAATGTCTTAAATATTTGTGAGAGTTGTTTGGAGCTTATCATGAGAGAAAATGTGAAAACAATATACAGTGAAAACTGTACCTATGTTTGTTATACCAAGAAATGAACGCAATTTAGTAAACACGACCTACATTTGCATTTAACCCGTCCTATATCTAGTGACTTAAATTACAAATATTTATTTTTAGAAATTTGTTTGTAAACAATAAAACGATCCACGGGAAGAGTCTGGTAGGTTCAGTTTCTCTTTTCCTTTTAGTCCTTAACTAAGAACTAACTAAGAATCATTTAATACGCATATGTTTATGACAAGGTTAATTTTATTTTTTTTTAAAGGCTAAGAAATGCAGCCAGCGGAATATTAATTTAAGGTCAAAAGTGAATACATAATTAAGATACCATTTTCAGAACAATCATAATATGCAGGTGTACATTTAGCTTGTAAACTTATTTTTAATGTAGGCAAGGAGACGTGCATGAAGTGGTGTACATGCATGTATATACATTTATAAAGTAATCTACAGCAAACCAGTCTGTCCATATATTTCCTCTCCAATCTCACTATGAGAGTTGGGGAGATAGATAGGCGGATTCCGGAATAACTTTTTCGAATTTCTCTAACACGGACTGTCCATAATTCCAATTTACACAAGCGCATTGCCAACATTAAGTAGTTTAATTAAGTCAAAGCTATACCAATGTATAGTCTAAATTTAAAAATAACACAGTATATGACAGTTTAAATTGATATGACGATGTATCATCGTGACAATTTGACTTTATATTGATACTCAGTGAAATCTGCACATAGACCGGTAAACATTCCAACAATAATAGTATAAATATATTCAAAACGAAATATACCTGTATATCTAAATGAAGTATTCATTTTTTTCTAATTTGAAAATGTAAACTGTTGAAAATTTTCATTACGTTTTTTGCGTCATTTCTTTCAAAACGAGACAATCTCGTACACATTGAGTATGAATCAATTATCGATCCGATTTTCTCGACATTGATTCCTGTTCTTGTATATATGCTACAGATTCTTAAAAGTTTTCATCAAATACTGATATAATGACCATATACTTTTTTTTTACACTACATAGAGGTATAAATTTTGAGATTCTCCACTTAAATTATAGCAATGAGGTTTTAGCTAGAATTGTAACTATGACACAAATAATGTAATAATTTACCTTTTACAACAACTATAGGTGAGAATAAACAATCAATTACAAGAGTCATATGCGTATGATACATGTAAATGCTTTTCCTTTGTAAAAGGTTAATTTTATATGTTTTATGCTCAACGTTAATAAAAATTTACATGTTTGGGTTCTATGGGTTAAAAATAGATGTGTGTGTTTATCGATCAACTTGATAGACTCTTTTATGGATAGGTTATTTAAAACTCTTACCTGTATGATTCGAAGTGTCTATATTGGAGAGAGAGAGAGAGAGAGAGAGAGAGAGAGAGAGAGAGAGAGAGAGAGAGAGAGAGATAGCGTCATACAGGTTTTGTAAACTGTGGGTCATCTTATCTTCTAGATACTTCTTATTATACATTAATAAATTCCCGCAATTGCGTATATCTATCTTTAGTGTTGTTTACACTGTGTTATGAAATAGTTTTGCAAAATAACGTAAGTAAAACGGAATATCTTTTTTTGTTTAACTTAGATGTGAGATAGCTATGGATAGACTCGCATGTATGTATGACATGATTAACGTTATATTATTTGAAGCATAAATAATATTGACTAATGATTGTATTTTTAATTTGTCAGAAAAAGTATTAAACCAATTAGTGTGTGTTTCATCGATTGTTTTCTATCTTAAAATTATCTTCAACTTTATGTACACTGAATGGAAGATGTTGAGTCTACTACACCCCCCCCCCAAAAAAAAAATCCAACATAGTATCTATGTTTACAGAAGAACATTTGCTTTTAAATCCACTAATATGACCACTTTTCAAATCTTTTTTTCGTTTCTAAAGAACTTTTGCTTTGACATAAAAAAATGTTAGATAGGAAAGTACAAGAAGCGTAGACATTAAAATTTATAATGGTTGGGATTGACTACTAAAATCGATGAACATTTTTTTTTATAAATGCGTTTTATACTTACAAAGATAAATATATACTTATAAGCCAATTCATTTCTTGAATGCGCGAGTTTAGTTTTGATGGATAGAACTTTCCAGAAAGTAGTAGCCAAAAACGCAAGTTGACTAATTAACGTCATGGCGGAAAGTGTACGACGAGTTCATCAAGCATCGCTGGCAGATACCCTGGATCGGACATCTTTGGTTAATGAAATGGGCCAATTTGACGCGATTTTAGTGTTGATAGAAAGAATTGTATCAAATGGGACGCCCAAAAAACGCTGGTTGACTAAGTAACATCATGTCGGAAAATGTAGAACGAGTTAATCATCGGGCAGATGCCTTGGATGACAACTTTGGTTTAAGATATGCAAATAAACATGCGTACACGTTTTTAAATTACAAACCTTTTATATACCACGACAGATTGGGAGTATAAACCTTACAGTTCTACGTCTATATGGACAGTGATAAAATGTATAGTGAAATTTGACCGAAAGAACGAAATTTTGAAAAGAGATACGACACACTATACAAACACTTCCTGGTTTGAAATAAAATTAAAAAGTTTGTATTTTTTTACAGTCAGCTGTAACAAAAACAATTTAAACCATGTTCATATACATGTATATATAATCAATTTCAGTTTAGATTTTCATCCCTGCCCGCTCCTCCAAATGTCCAGACAATTGCTTTTTTATATCAATTTTATAGAATAGGTTAAGAAGAGCAATCAAGAAAAATTTCGGACACAGTATATACAAAATTTTTTTTTAAATCCTGGTTCAACATATTAAGCATATTAATGTGCATATTATTATTAATGTGCATTAATATTATAGTAATTATTTTTGTATCTTAGTAAGCATCTTATTGTGAATAAGAGTTCATTCCCGTGCTTGCGCGTTATATCTTCTAGTACAATAAAGAAAACCTCTTTTTCAGGTAAAAGATGTTTGCGCGCAGAAGAACACTTTTCATCTGTGTTTCAAAACACAAACCGTTTCAAGTTAATAATGCTCTTGAGATTATGGGAGTATTAAAGAAAAGAAAGAATACAATACCTTTCGAAGTCGTCTAAGCATTTTCAGTGTTATTCCTTATTTGTCAAGGATTGAAAAGAATGATGTTTCCTTTACCTCAAAAAGAAAATTCATTGGATTCCTTCTTCAGATCTCGAGATCTCAACAGGGAATCTGATAGAAATGAGATGCGTTACGAATGGCTGCGCTTGAGATCATTTTCGACTTTTCCAATGACTTCTTTTTCACACAGTCCTGTTCGGCTTGCTTGCTCTGGATTTTACTATTGTGGAAGAAACCAAGAATGTGTTTGTTTTTCCTGTGGAGTACATAACTCTGATTGGACAGGATCAAGTGTTACAGAAATACATACACGGCTGTGTCCAGAGTGTCGTCATTTAAACGGACATGACGTCATGAACATTCCAATTGGATCTGACAACAGCAGTAAATCCAGTCATTTGCTTTCTACGACAAGTAAAAGAGAGTCAAGCAATAAAAAGGCAGAGGAAAGGGTATTGGAAAACGGAAGCGGGAGCCAAAACACTACAAACACTCAGTATCAATCTCCCATTCAAAACCAGAGACCATCTATTCCGCGATCTAATCATGTGAGAGAAATGTTGGAGCCTCTTGGAATAAATTTCGACAGGCCAGAGTATCCAAGCTACTCCGTTCTGGCAACAAGAATCAGTAGCTACCAACAATGGCCTTCATATCTGACTCAAACTCCAAGGGACCTTAGCATTGCTGGATTCTTTTATGTTGGATATGGGGACTATGTTAGATGTTTCTTCTGCGGAGGTAGTTTATAAATTCTTTAAATTTTACTAAAACGCATTTCATCAACAGTTAAAGATTTATTTTTTCATTTGAAATTCATTTTATATTCAGGTGGATTGCGAAATTGGGAGCCAGGTGACGATGCATGGGTCGAACATGCCAAATGGTTTCAAAAATGTTCATTCTTGCTCCAGAATCGTGGAATAGATTTTGTCACATTGGTGCAAAGCGTCCAAAACAAACAAACAGAGGCTACTTCGTCAGAAAATTTCCCAGCATCCATTGATATTGAGCAGCTTCCTGCTGCTGTAAAGGTTCATGAAATGGGGTACTCATGGGAAATTATCAAAGCAACATGTATTCAGCTAAAGAAGCCAGGTAGCTATCCATCTAATGATGTCTTCGTTTGAGTTATTTAATATTTATTAATTGATTTTTTTTTAAATAACAGGTTTGATTTATTTAATTAAAGACATTATTCCCTAAAATAAAATAAACACAAATTTGAAATGAAAGATTCATACTTTACTGTATTACAAATTGTATCTGTAAAACATTATATTCATATGCATTGTATAATTGAAAATGCATGTTTTAATGTAATTTAAATGAATTTTGTCATCAAATTCTCAGAAACAGTTACAGTAGAAAAGATAATAGATGAAATTCTGGCTGATAAATTCACAGCACCAAATCAATCTGAGGAGAATGGTCGGAACATTGAAACAAACCCTCAACGATCATTGCTCCCAGCTGAGAAAGAGGAAGCATGTAAATAAATAAATCTCTTTCTCTATCTCTAACATCTATGATTTGTTTACATTTGTAAAAAAAAAAAAAAAAAAAAAAGGATTTATTCTGAATTATCATCTTTAGGTAGAACAAATACTGCTTATTCTACAGCGAGTGCCGATCATCTACATGAGCTGAAGTCACTAAGTTTAAAAGGTAATATTAAAACTAAGGTATTGAGAAGGAGAGAATTGGCAATTGGGAAAAGATACACCTAAAATGAGGAGGCTTAGTAAATACATGTTAACTAGTTAACATGAGAGGATGTTTATGTAATAAATAATTAAATATCATTTATGTATCTTATTCATTAATACAATCACTGCAATACATGTAGTTAAACAATTATATTGTTGATTTGAAAGGTTGCTTCGATAAAATATAATTACATATACATATCGTTAATGGAACTTGTATAGTATTACGATTATTGCAATGTTAATGCTAGACATGGGTTATTATACAGATGAAAATCCACCTTTCTTTAAACTATAATTAATAAATATTTTTCAATTGAAGATGAAACACAGGTTCTATTGGATGAAAATAAACGTCTCAAAGAGCAAAGACTTTGTAGGGTAAAGTCAGTTTCTCATCATCATCATATTATGATGTCTGTTTAAGACAAACTCGTGTTTTAAATATTTCTTGAATTGCTTTCTTTTTCAAGGATTAAATGTTTTTATATGAAAGAAATAAAATGAGTTATCCTAATACCTTGATACAAACAACAAGCAAGCCTATTTCATACAGATGTCATCTTTTTGGCACTTTTTCAGATTTGCATGGAGGAAGATATTACCATTGCGTTTCTGCCATGTGGACACTTGTGTTGTTGTACCCACTGCGCACCTGCTATGCGCAAATGTCCAATCTGCAGAGCATTTATCAAAGGAACAGTAAAAACCTATTCAGCATAAACGATCACTTACATATCCGTCTCGAACTTTAATTCACTGACATACTTAAATACCATTAACATAAGAAGATAACATATGTACATAATGATACGTATTATAACATAACCAGAAAACGAAATTTGGGCCATAAAATCAATACAATTTTATATCTGATTTTCCCGTTATATTCGGTGTTATTTTTATGTTTAAAATGCTGATTGTATTTGTTCAATAATCTTTCACAATTACACGTGCGCCGTGCTTATAACTTACATCGGCATTGTTGTCTGCGATTTTATATTTACATTGTTTTAAAGAAGCTTATATATAGGGAAAATAGATCTGGAGTTACATGTGTATAATAATGTGTGAGTTATACTTCTTGCTTGCCTCGTACTCCATGCTTCTCATACAAACTTGTTTCAAGGACTTCATTTTAATTTGTGTGTAAATTTTGATTTGAAAATGTGTTTTGGACTTGAAACATGAAGCAAGAATTTGAGTACAAAGTACATATTTTAAAAGTTGTAAACTTTCAAGGTCAATGCAGAGTTTACGTTGGTTTCTTTATTAAGTTGTTTATGTGTTCTTTTATGGAAGGTATCCTGCAAAAAACAATGATATACATCAAAGCATTTATAATATAGTGTGCAATGGTTTAAATAAAACTTTGACGGATGTCAGTTACAGCAGTGTTTTTGTTTTCATTCTTTTCGATCTAAATACAATCATAATGCAACCTATTCTTGTGATTTTAAATGAAAATAATACAGTTACTGTTAACATGTACGTGACTATGTACGTATGTAGATAATTTTCGATTTTCATCAATATTGGTTTGTCGCCAGTCTTTGCTTTTTTAATCATAAAATTTAAATGTTTATATAAAAAAAAAAATACAACGCAAAGCAACACAAACACGTCCGAATATCAAAGCAGGTCCTAAATCCTCAGGAATAAGAGGCAGTCCAGCTGGCGAGAAGTTACTGTGTCGATCATATGATTCTTTTTGTTTTATGTAAAGAAAATGATTTTTTTGTTACAGTAGTTGTACCCGTTTTGTTTTTTTCTCAACATAAATATTCCCATAGATTATTACTTTTAAGTCCAAATGCCGTTTTAATTGGTCACTTGTCAAGCGAAAATAATTCAATGTAATAGTTGAAATATTTTACTACTTAAGCATAGAAAGAATAAAATTCCCAAGTAAGTTAGTATGATAATCATCATATATGCTATGGTCTTGAAATGATTTATTCAAATGTCTAAACATATACAAAAATGGTATGTATATTTTTTTTATCCAATTTTAATAGATGATGAAAACATTTCATACAAATTTATTTTATTTTACCTCCTAATGTCACTGATCCTATTAAAATTTTGGATCTTTGACATGTTATTTTGTTGAAAAATACAAAATTTCAGGGGGAATAAGGAGGGCTATTTAGAGTTTAAATAAAATTTTATGATTTAGAATTGTTATGTTTTAAGGCAGTATCTTTGCCAAAGGGTCCTTTTTATACTTATCCAGCATACTGTATTTTTTTTTTTTTTTTTTTTTTTTACATTAAATACTATTTCTTTCCTGTGTAGTGTTTTGGCATCGTTTCTATTCTCAAATTTGTATGCTACTCTCAATAAATAACTTAAGAACTTCAATTCATACATTTTGCAATTTAATTCTTTTGCAATTTGATTTTGCAAACAAATGTATATACTATTTAAGTTAAGCATTACAACAAAAGAAACACTTTAATTTGATACTTTTCTTCGGGTACTTTTAAATTGAGTAATCCATTTATGTTAATCGATGCATTTATGACAAACACATTTGCACTAAAGGGTGTCAGTTATCAATAAGATCAGATGTTAATCATCGAACTTCATAATAACTGAGGACCTTGTATTGAAGAATCACTGATTATAAATACATAGAGTTATGTTATAAAACAGAAACAACTTTGTTCGTATGGTAAAACGAGATTGATAATTATTTGATTACAATGATACATGTATATATTAAATGTACATGGTACATACATGCATGATTGTATAATTTAATTTTGGTTGTTACGCGCCTTTTGATTGGCTAAAAGAATGTTAAAATACAAGGAAAAAATGCACTAAGTGACAGCACTAAAAACATAGATATGGTCATCTAAAATGTGCGGAAAATAAAATCTCAATAAAACAAAGCTTTTGACGATATATGTAACATGTATATACTTATAAATAAGGATATTTTGCCGACGTTAGTCCGACTAAATTTGTTACGCCAAAATTTAGGGCTTCAGTTGCGTTTCTGAAAGCGGCGTAACTTTGGGTTTAAAAATGGCAGATCATTTTTCTTTTGGCTTGGAGATTATGATAATACGTGGCGAATCAATTTTCTAACTGAAAATAAATGTGCATACATATTTCTTTGTTTTGTATAAAACCTTTACAGCTAGAATGACATTCTTCTTCTTATGGTAAAGCAGAGAGTTAAAAATTATAATCCTTCTATTAGAAAAGTTGCTGTCACCTAAAAATTGTTACAATATTTTTTTATTTTTTTTTTTTGGGGGGGGGGGGTTAAATGTTTGCATACCCCCAACCCCACCTCCCTACCCAATTTATAGAAAAGAAGTTGTGTTAAGATGCATTTACGTAATCAAGTTATGTAAACAAATATATTTTAAAAAACAAAATCAAATGGTATTGTGTTAAAAAGAAAACAAAAATTCATGTAAATTACAGTAACAGCAAACGTAAAAATGTATACTAGAATAGGAAGTTCTTTCTCAGTATCTAAATGTGACTATACATGTAACTTAAATTGCATTAGTGATAAAATACAATCACTGTTTCTTATAATTTTGGCCCCTGGAGCTAAGGTTAGAAAATCAGAGATTCCTCCGACTCTTGTACCTAACTTACGTTTACAAATGAGCTGACGTATAAATTTGGCTTATTTTTAGTTGGACGTAAAGATGCGCTCTTTAATGAAACGCACATACAATTTAGTCCAGCTAGTTCCGTATTTACACCGGTGTAACGACGAAAAGTGACCCCCGTAGAATATTGAACCGGGATCATTTTTCGTAGAAAATGACCCATTCGGTTGTAGAATACTTGGATTACATCATAGAAATTATGGTTTAAGGGTCATTTTTCTCCGTGTGGGTTGTAGAAGAATGACTTTGTAGAATATCGACTATACATTATTATTATTGACTTTAGGGTGGATACGGGGGAGGGGGGGGGGGGTGTACATTGCCTGCTTGATACTTAGATTGTTCGAATAACCAGCTTGAGTACGCTTTTCCGATCACCTGTTATTGCTTATCATCATTATCTTAGTCTGTCATTTAATTTTTCAAATTAAAAAATATAAGATATAGTCATGTTTCGTTAATTAAAGTACACTGAATAAAAAATGTTTCCCTTACAGTACATCTTGACAACAGAAGAAAAAGACGTACCCTAGATAACAACTGAATTTTAAATAGATAGTTAAAATAGCCGCAAATCTAGAAAAAAATTAAAAGGTTGGGGGAGTTGGCGGGGAGAGGGGAATGACGTATGTTTACATTGTCAAACCATGCCTGAAAAGGAATAATATAATTTTGAATGAATAAAAAACTCGCACTTATTGTATGCAGAAATTGATACCAGATAATTTACAGGGAAAGAAAAAATTATTCATCGTCATGAGAGAATTATTCACCATGGATCTGAAATAGGCAAATCTCATCACACGCGTGAATCATTTATCCGGGGGTGGGGGAATGGGGATCCGAGGGATAATTATGTTTGCCAAAGGAGGGGGAGGGTCTAGGCCTATTATCGGTCAATTTGATAGGGGAATTTAATGAGTTTCCCCCATTCCTTAAATCCACGATTGCATGCGTCATCCCACTTTGATATTTCTAACAACAATTATTTCATTGTTACAACAGGTTTAAGAATAATATATATTAAACAAATACAATGCTTGATTTAAAAACAATATAAACGTCCAAACTCCAAAACTTCAAATTTAGAATTGAGCAAAAGAAACAGAATACTTTATAGATGATTCTGTGTGAGTTTGAATTCGATCTCTATTGTAATCAAAATAAAAGTGTACTTGCAAACCTCGGTATATAACAGAGATAGCAAATCGCAAAATAATAATGACACTAAAAAGGGATTTACATGTAGCATTGGCTTTGATTCCAATTGAATACAACCACGGTACCTACATGTGTAAACGACAATTGAATCTAACAATTAATACAGGCATCTTCTGACATAACTTTAAACTTTCCTTTGATTTGACATGTATTAAGTGTCCCAGGCATTTATAGTCATTTTTAGCAGTTTCTAAAACTAGAAAAAAACAGTGGTTATTTTATTGATATTCTCGAAAAAAGTGATCACTTAGGTGAGTGTTAATAAAGTATATCATCTATTGATGACCCTGGGTCAGTTTTCTCCATAGAAATTTGACCCCCAGGTCAATATTCTACGGGGGTCACTTTTCGTCGTTACACCAGCGTAGCGCTAAGTCTGAGCGTACGATCCCTTTATGAAACGAGCCCCTTATCTCAAAACTCTGACCATTGACTTCATAAAAATTTAATGCTGGCAGATTAAGGTCAATATAATTAAGTAGTTTTGGACTATAATGCTTAAGTGTTATCATTCAGTTTTTTTTGTATTATTATTGAATCAAATTGAACAAATACTCCTTTAAAATGAATGATCGGAATGTGTTATCATCGGTGAGCTTCATGTTTTTGTAATGTTTTGCATTGCATGCAATTAAACATAGGATACATCGCACTGTTTTCGGGATTTCCGAAATAGCAAGGAAAGAATAAAATTAGCTCTCAGTATGCGAAGTGTACTTCCGATTAAAATTATTACGCATGTACAGAACAACGTGATCTGAATAGAATAATTATGTAACTGTACAATTATTTAATCTCAAGGCAAACGCACACGAATAATGTTTTTAGTAATCTACACGTAATAAAAATTTTACATGAAGCTGACAATGCATAATAAACAAAGTAAATAAATGCTTAGGGCGGAATATGTGTGCGCAAATATTAAAATTTGCCAGATGCCTTATACGGACGTAGAAGTGATCGATCGAAGCCGATTACAAAAGTTTGATGAATTATTGAGAAAAATCGGAGAAAAAATTCTTTAAAAATTTTGCTCAAAACCTTTGTATCTTTTTAACTTCTCTATATTTCAATTTTCAAAAAATCAAATTATTTCTAATTAATACTTTGACAACTAAGAAAATTTCAATCATAGTGTAAATAAAAAGCTGTTTAGGAACAAAAAGCCTTGTTTTCAAAGTTGAAATCATTGGTGGGAATTTTTCGAATTTAAAAAAAAATTCAAAGGTCACTAACTTAAAAAGGATGTAATTGATTTTGTGGGGTTTTTTTCAAGGTGAAAAATCGAAGTGCTTTAACAAACGATATATGTTTTTTGTGTAGAAATGTTTTCCATTCTGAGTTAACGTCAACCTTAAAAAGGTGTTCGCCATTCAAGAAGCTGGGAAAACACGATTTTTCAGAGAGAGAGAGAGAGAGAGAGAGAGAGAGAGAGAGAGATTTTTATTTGTATTAAATTGTATATGAAAGTTTCTATGTTAACTTCATCGGGTAGCAAACTATGCATTAATTACAATTTTTATTGAGAACGATGAATCATCAATAATTGAAAATCTCTTGAAAATCAGAACAGATTTATATCCTTTGAGTGTATTACGAAAAATGTTGCTGTAACATTGTCGCAATATTATCTACCCCTTTAATCTCGAAATGATTTTTCTTAGAATTCCATTACCGTAGGGCTTTCCATAGATAAGTCATGCGCCTAATAATTGTTGCAGAGTGATACATCAATGTTATGCTGTAGTAATGTTGTTACTGAAGGGGAGTGGGCCTTCATGAAAAAAGTGTTCCCTGTGTCGTTACAAATTTATTTTTCCTGTTTTATATATATATATATATATATATATATATATATATATATATATATATATATATATATATATATACAAAAAAAATTTTTTCCCTTTCAATTTCTATGCGCGACCTGGCAGTGCTTCATTTCATTCACATTTTAAGTTATTAACGCACAGAAAACGTTACATTCGGTATTTGATCTAGCAACCTGACCAGCAGGAGAAAACATAGCAAGAAATGCTATATATGAAGCGGAGTACTTCATGCTTTTTGCTGTCAAATGACGGAATGTTCGAGACGTGTTGTTCTAGAACATGACCTCAAATTATGCAATTCTTTCGTATTATTACAAGAAACTGTTCGTATTTTGTGCGCATTTATACTTATGTTTTATTCATTCATAATCTGTTTGAAGGGTAATGTTTAGGTATATCGTGTGTAGCACTGAGATACATGGCTATGGGTATAATTCCAAGTATGTATGATTTGACAAACGTTATACTAATGTTTTTTTCTTATAGTATTTTCATATATGGCATCATATGGGATTTTTATTTATTTTTTCCCACTGATATTCATATATGATGTTGAATTTCAAATGTTTATGTACCTTTAAATCATTGAAAATTTTATTTAATATGCAGATATTTTAATACTTTTTTATCTAGCTAGAGTACAAATTTTGAATGAATGTATAGTCCCCAAATAACTTTATTCAAGAAAATATAGTTAAGGGTAAGGACGAGACGCTGGAATATTTTAAGTGACAGACGGTGGGAAATATAAATGTATGATAATACTTGTATCAAACAAGACGGCGAAAGAATTGTACGATTAATTCTACTTGTTAAGCGCGCTGTTTTTGTTGTGTAGCACTTATACGCACTTCGATTCAAGTATTGTATGCATATATATTTACATTTTTCAGTGTCTTTGTCTGTGATAAAAATACAAAGTGATTTTGTATTGCACAATCCAATAAATTCAAATGACATATTGTTGGGGCGTTAGCGGGATTTTCATAAATAAAAGAAATGAAAATCTCTTAAAAGTGTCAATATTGTTATATTTAATTGTACAATTGCTGAATATTATATAAATACATGTATAAGTAATAAGGAATCAGTCTTTGAATATCATGAGGTGATAAATTCGGTTGGAGCGTTATCAAATCTATCATAAAGCCATTCGGGCTTTATTGGATTTGACCACGCCCCGACCAAAATTATCATTTCATAATACTAAAAAAAAATTATTCCTTATTCTTCAATAAACAGATATGTTGACAAAGCATTGCGCTGCTAATAAAAATAGGATAAATAATTTGGCCTTGCGTTATTTACATTGATTATTTTTTCGGTAGTTTATTAATGAAAGCATTTTAATGAGAGGATGTTATGGAAATGGTAAAAATATATATCATCATACCCATTTGTCAAAAAATGATTATTTAAGATACATGAAATAGTTTGCGTGATACTGGTATACGAGATATCGGAAAAAAGTCGCAGTTAATCAAGGAAACATATATAAAGGATTTATACTGTTCGTTAATGAAAAACAATATATATGAATACATTTTACTATAATTATCAGAATAAGACATTTACCATAATTGTAATATTTTTAAATTATTCAGAATAATTAAGATATATTTCGTACGATGTTTATGTTATGTTTATTTGCATTGGGTATCTCTAATCAATGTGTGTAACCTATCCCATAGACACTCCTCTAGAAACTGCGTAATGCGTCTAAAGATAAATTTATTTATAGAATCGGTACTTTCCTATTTTTAAAAATAGTATAATTCTTACTATGACATCGATATTCTTTGAAAAGTGAAATGGAGATTCAAAGCAACAAACAAGTACATGATGAAAATTATATTTAAAAAAAAAACCATTTATATTTTAATCAATGGTATAATTTACTTTATGATGTACAATTTTGTGCATTTTATGCATTGTGCATGAATCAAGCTTTAATTATAAAAATGCGTATGAGTAAATGGGTCATATCCTTGACCGTGGCTTGCTGACAGAGAAATATTATTAGAACTTGTTTACAAACATTATACGGAGTAGATTGCAAAAGGTAGGTTCTCTCTCTGTCTCTCTCTCTCTCTCTCTCTCTCTCTCTCTCTCTCTCTAAGAAGAAGAAGAAGGAAAATAATAAATATCTATATGATATCTATATGATATATCTATATATCTATATATCTATAAATCTTCTGAGAGAGAGAGAGAGAGAGAGAGAGAGAGAGAGAGAGAGAGAGAGAGAGAGAGAGAGTATGATACATAGGTATTGTATATTTGTAACAGCATCATAAATATGCACTGAAATTCATTGAATTAATTTCGTTAGATGTTCGTTGCTTGAACGTTTTTGTGACGAACTTAGGCATTTGTTATAAATGGCGAAGTTTTAACCGTGTTCTTTATTATAATAAATCGATTATACTAGATAATACGAGTCTTTTATTATATAACCAGCTACACGTATTTAGACTTTTAAAGACTTCAATATCTTCGAAACCAGTCAAGTAAGCTAAATATATAAGTATTTCATGTTGTTGTGAAATTTCGGAAATATATCTTGTTTTCAAACGTAATCAAACTAACAAGATAATCAAGGGCATATCCTGAGGCACACGTGTAGGTATGACGGGAAACATTGTTGTGTTCGAGTCTTTTATTATATAACCAGCTACACGTATTTAGACTTTTAAAGACTTCAATATCTTCGAAACCAGTTAAGTAAGCTAAATATATAAGTATTTCATGTTGTTGTGAAATTTCGGAAATATATCTTGTTTTCAAACGTAATCAAACTAACAAGATAATCAAGGGCATATCCTGAGGCACACGTGTATGTATGACGGGAAACATTGTTGTATTCGCTCTTTTTGATTTAAAGTTTGAAACATGTTTACTAATTATTGTTTTCTTTCTGGAGAGTAGTATAATATTTTGGGTATTTTTCTAAATAGATATATTTCAGGTTTATTTTCTGTTTTCCATTTTTATACAGTTGTAATATTTTTATGTTTTTTTTATAATCATCTGCGTGTTGCCATAAATACGTTTACATTACATAAATGTCCTTAGCAGAAAAAATATTACCCATTTCTTTTTTGCGTTTTGCATTGTAACATGTGAACAATTAACACAATTTGAATATTGATAGCATATTTTTGGAAAAATGTTGGTTATGCATAAATGCTCCGAGGTAAAAATTCGCTGTTAATCTGTAAACAGCACACTATATCTTGAATTTTCTGCAAACCTAAATAAAAAGTTGTTTTTCCGCTTGTTGGTTGCGATTGGTTTTTAAAAATCACGTGGTTGTTCTGTATTTTGATAAATAAACGTATCATTCGATAACGCACCAAATTTAAAATGGAAGGCCGGGAAAATGTAGGTGGCATTTTATGTTGTATTTTGTACTTTGTCATTTATTATATTATTTAATAAATGACCATTCTTATTACTTTATCAATGTCTTGAGTTGTATTGTGTCAAACAGAGCACCACCATATCAATTATCCATAAATGTAGGTTTAGTTTCACTTTCATTAACGTTGATGTTCGATATCTCAACTTATAACGGCATAACTAATCAATACCAAAAATGGATGCATATATTTGAGATAACTTTGAGATAAAGTTCTGTGTACGATCCGTGCTCATTGTATATATACATATATGCCCTTATGAATGTTGAAAATAGAATTTTTAAAAACTAACTGGAAGAGTATATTTGAAGGATTTGCGTATAAATGATGTCCAAAATTGTATCGATATTTCGTCGTATCGTTTCAAAAAATCAAACGGAAGACCTACTCGTTACTCGTAACGAGATCGTATCTAGTTGTTATTATGATTACACTACATTATTTTACTAAATTAATTATAATGTTTTTGATATTAATATACATAGGGTAAACTTGAAACAATTAAGTGCCTGTGACGAGAGGTTGGCATGATTGTTCTAATCACAGTCAAATCCCGGATTTTTTTTTTACATAAAAGTGGGTAAAACGTCTTATTTTCAACATTTTTAGTAGTATCAAGAAAAATTCAAATGTTATTTGTTTGTTGTAAATACTAAAAGTACACAATATTTACTAGTTCCTTAACTCTCGAGAGCCATACAGAAATAACTCAGCCTTGAGTAAAAAGGTGTGTGTTTACAAATGAAATAAACAAACGCAAGTCCTTAGGGTTGTGAAAAATTATCCCTTTTTGTTCCTAAAAAAATGGACTAATATATCATAAGTTGCCAATGAGAGTGTGACGAATGTATACTGTGTAAAATTGAAAAACAAAACTAATAACCATATTTTTTATAGATAGAAGATGGGAACATATCAGAAGCCCTTACCTACTTGTGTTGTTCATCACAAAATCTTCCATGTTGTTACTCTTCGGATTCTTGGAGTTTTAATGAAAAGAAAGAATGCTAGAATTTTGAATAACATTTAATTTGGTTATATCAAACAATTATGAAATTAATAATTTTGACATTATTATGCTATAATCGTTTGTTCTCAATTCAACGCTACAATTATCGTCAAAACAAACGATTTGAAAATGAATCCTTCATTGAAACACGACAATTCATTAAATTCCTACTTCAGTGCTTCAGTGAACATGGAATCTGATAGAGATGACATGCGTTATGAATGGCTGCGCTTGAGATCATTTTCGACTTTTCCACTGATTTCTTCTTCACACAGTCCTGTTCGGCTTGCTCGGTCTGGATTTTTCTATACTGGAAGAAACCAAGAATGTGTTTGTTTTTCCTGTGGAGTTCATAACTCTGATTGGACAGGGTCAAGTGTTACAGAAATACATACACGTCTGTGTCCAGAGTGTCGTCATTTAAACGGACATGACGTCACAAACATTCCAATTGGATCTAACAACAGCAGCCAATCCAGTCATTTGCTATCCGAGTCAAGTGAAAGAAAGTCGAGCAATAAAAATGCAGAGCAAAGAGTATTGGAAAATGGAAGCGGGAGCCAAAACACTACAAACACTCAAAATCAAGCTCCTAATCATGGCCAGAAACCATCTATTCCGCGATCTAATCATGTGAGAGAAATGTTGGAGCCTCTTGGAATAAATTTCGACAGGCCAAAGTATCCCAGCTACTCCGTTCTGGCAACAAGAATCAGTAGTTACCAACAATGGCCTTCACATCTGACTCAAACTCCTAGGGATCTTAGTATTGCTGGTTTCTTTTATGTTGGATATGGCGACTTTGTGAGGTGTTTCTTCTGTGGAGGTAGTTTTCAAATTCTTCAAAACATACTTACGATGTATTTTATCAAAGGTCATAGTTGTTTATACTTTGATATTCATTTTCTATTCAGGTGGATTGCGAAATTGGGAGCCAGGTGACGATGCATGGGTGGAGCATGCCAGATGGTTTCAAAAATGTTCTTTCTTGCTCCAGAATCGCGGAGTAGATTTTGTCACATTGGTGCAAAACGTCCAAAACAATCAAGCAGAGGCCACTGTGTCAGAAAATCTCCCAACATCCCTTGATATTGAGCAACTTACTGCTGCCGTGAAGGTTCATGAAATGGGTTACTCGTGGGAGATTATTAAAGCAACATATATTCAACTAAAGAAGCCAGGTAGCTATCCAATTTAGTAATGGCCTTGTTTGAGTTATATCTATATATTGTTGGGTTTTTTCCAAACAACGATTTATTTTATTTAAGACAGTGTCCTTCAATACAAAAATAAACAAAAATTTGAAATGAAAGATTCGTATTTAACTGTATCACCATGTGTATCTGTAAACAATTATATTCATATGCATTGTTTAATTAAAAATAAATGCTTTAATGTATTTCCAATTTTTTTTTGTTATTAAATTCTCAGAAACAGTTACAGTAGAAGATCTAATAGATGAAATTCTGGCTGATAAAATCACAGCACCAAATCCGTCCGAGTGGAACAGTCAGGACATTGAGACTAACCCTCAAAGTTTATCTGTTCCAGCTGAAGAAAAGGAAGCATGTAAATCAATCTCTCTCTCTCTCTCTCTCTCTCTCTCTCTCTCTCTCTCTCTCTCTCCATTGTCTCGAACAATTATTAATAATTAACATTAATTTTTGTAGAAAATGGATTTAATATTATTTTAATCATTTTAGGTAGAACAAATACTGCTAATTCTACAGTGAATGCCGATCTGTCGAATGAGCTGGAATCACTGAGTTTAAAAGGTAATTTAAACCACATGAGCTTTTAAACCTAAAATATTGTAAGGGAGAGATTTGGGAATCAAAGATACAGCTTAAATTGATAGAAAACGTATTATATGCATGTAATGGATTTAAGGGGATGCTTTGGTTATAACTAATTACATATCATAAGTGTATCTTATTCATAAGAAACTTTAGGACGAAACCCTGCCATTCAATCAACTTAAATGTGAAATGGCATAGTTATGCCATTCAGTCACCTTTCCAGACCGTTGATCTACCTTTCAGTTGACTGAATGGCAGAGCTTTATCCCGTGAGTGTTCTTGCAAAAATGATGTTATAAAAAAATCCACTTTTATCTAAACTGTCTGAAATATACTTTTCAATTGAAGATGAAACACAGGTTCTATTGGATGAAAATAGACGTCTCAAAGAGCAAAGATTATGTAGGGTAATGTAACTTTTTCAGCATATTACATGCTATTAAATGCTATTGTATGCTATTAAATCTTATTTTAGAGATTTCTTAGATATCGGAATATCGTGCTGTTTTTTCATTGATAAAATGTTTCAATAGGAAAGCCATTAAAATAAGTTAGCTTAGTACCCTGATACGAACAACAAGCAAATACATTTTGTACAGGCATCATCATTATTTTTTTTTCAGATTTGCATGGAGGAGGATATAACTATTGCGTTTCTGCCATGTGGACACTTGTGTTGTTGTGCTCACTGCGCACCTGCAATGCGCAAATGTCCAATCTGCAGAGCATTTATCAAAGGAACAGTGAAAACCTATCCAGCCTGATGTATTTTTCATGAATTGATTTAATATCACCGAACTTTAATTCATTGATACACACAAGAATTATTAACATATTAATGGGGGTTTTAAAGCTCAGGTGTAAATATTTTCAATTATCAAATTTGTAACTAATTGTTTTAACTAAACACATTTTCGGCAGTAAAATCTATTGTTTTATTTACCTGTTATATTCGGTGTTATTTTACATGAAAACTTTTGATTCTATTAATAATCTTTCAAATTTATATATCATATATATACCTATAGTTTGTTTGTGATACTCCCGATGGTTTGATTTATGTTAATAATTTTGGTGAAAGTTTTTTCTGTCAATTAATAGTTGGTGTATTTGAAGACGTTTGATCGTATTTTTTTAACATTAGAGCATAATCATAAAACAGAATTCAATCATTATTGCTAGCCCTTGTCGAAAATGCGTGTGCTGTGCTTATAATTTACATTTGTATTGTTGTCTGCCATTTTTTATATTGTATTTGCTAACACAATGGAAGGTATCCTGCAAAAAGCGATGATGTAAATCAAAGCATTTATACTGTAGTTTTTTTTTAATAAATTACAGCAGTGTTTTTTTCTTCATTCTTGCCTTCATGAATACAATCATAATGAGACCTGTTGAAATTGATAAATACTTTGAACATTTACGTGAATATAGAAAGAATAAATATCAATTAAGATGACAAAATTATATAAGTAGTTCCCAATTTGAAATCATGAATATGGGTTTGTCACAGTCTTTGTCCAAGCGAAACTTCAATGTTTTTAATTATTGAAATATTTTACCAATCAAAAACTTTAGCTAGAATTAGTAATGCAAATGATTAGTTTAAATGTTTAAACATGCCAAAAAATTAATTGAAGATCTATTTATCATCAAGTTTAAGAGATATAAAATGAACACTTTCATTGATATTTGTATAGTTTAACGCCCTAATGTCAATGGTCGTACTAAATACTAAACTTTTTTATTTTAAACAAGCTGTTTGCATCACCACCGTTTGTTTAACAACTATGAGATCTTATTTCAAGGGGATAAAGGGATTCATGATTTAAATTGATTTTTATGCTTTAAAGTTGTAACGTTTCAAGGCAATATCCTTGTCAATAGTTCCTTTATCATACTCAGAGAAAAGCAGTACTGCCACACAATTTCCAAACTCTTTCCTTTCCAGATATTGTTTTTGCATCGTTTCTATTAGTAGAATGAATACCATGCTAGAGATCTTCTTTATTTATATATAATATATGAAATAATCATTAAAATTGTTTAACAATTAGCACTGTGGTTCACATCAATTTATAACTTACATTAATCCATTTTCATTGATATTATAAGCTCTTTAAAAATGTTGAATTTCATTATCATAACAATTTCAAATTAAACATTTTGCATTATGTATGTCTTCATTCAAGACGTGTACTTCTTAAAAAGATTAATCAGTCCAAAACGAGCACAATTTTTATGCGCTGTAAATTGCAGGCTTTTTTTACTACGGGAGGCACTGTAGCTCCCAGGTCGTCCATATGAATTTTTCAGACCGGGAGCTACAGACCTGCAGCTATGCAAATGTGGGCAGATTTAAAATTAATTATTTATTATTTGTTACTTTCAAATGCATTTAGTTTCAAATTTACAATATCTACTTATGAATTAAGGTACGCTAGTTCTTGTGCGCAGGTGGATTGAGTTGGTGAACACTTTCTTTACTCTTCCATTGGCCATATTCCCATTGGTTAGTATTATCGAATCAGATCATTTCTATTATTATAAAACCCGGTAACTTTTAATTTTGTTTCACTGTGGGTCCGGCGATTTTGTACACCAACACCTCGCACAAGGTATTTATTGTATTAATTTATATAACATAACTTTTCTTAGTGCCTACATAAAGTAAACTAAGATTATGATAAAGTTTAAAGGTTTATCAAAACCGTGATGAATTACTGTGTATAAATTGTATATATATTTACATGTGTTTATATTTATTTACAGAATCACCTTTTTGTACATATTAAACATCATGAACAAAGAATCTTGCTTTTATTATTTACTCGGTCACACAAACAAAAGACGAATTTAATCAAAGCCAAATGAATCCTTTCTACATCACTAGCAACAAATTTCCTTTACAGAACTTTACAGACATCAAAATGCTTGCTTCCAATAAATGATAAAGTGAAGACAGTGTATCTTTATCGTTACAAACTTTGTTACATAAGTCTTCCCCCTTGCTTGCTTCTGTTTTTTGCAAACAAATTTTGTTACTTTTTTAGTTACGAATTACGTTTTCAACACATTAAACAATTTCTTGCGTAACGCCAGCGCTCAAACTGAAATATCTTCATTGAACGCCTAATGGTTCAGAAAAATCAACTATATAAAAATACTGTGAATTCTCGAACCACAAGGTTAAGCAAAGGTCATACATTTTATTGTGTTGTACGATTACCGTACACAATACATACGTTTTGTGTGCAAATCCCTTAATTGTAAAAACTCAAAGTCAACAGGTATAAAACCAAAACTTGTTTTATTGCTTTGAATTCATTTCAAAACTTTCAAATCACAATCTTTTCTTCTTTTCCTGAAAAAAGGAGAAAAAAATATAATTTTAAAAATATAAATGTATCTTTATTGTTTAAGAATGAAATCATCTTTAGGAATACATAATACAACATGCAAAATTCAGTTAAACCTGTTTTCGGCAATCTTCAAACCTTGAATAGTAATCCACAGAGCTATTGATCTTGCAGGCATCCCTTAGGGACGTCGAAAGGTCCACAAACACCTAACCCAACCAAACAGTCACATTTTCTAAGAGTATCCTTCAAGCATTTTTTGCATTCTGGTGAAGCTAATATATAAATAAGCAAAGAATTTTCAGTAAAAATATTATCACTATCAAAGATTATTAACTTAATATGCAATTTTAAAAATTCGTATAAATAAAAGAATACACAGGCAAAGGGATCAAAACCTGTGTGCAAAATATTCTTGCAAATCTTTGGTTGGTTCGATTCGTGCAAAGTTTCAATTGCAGTGTTTTTCGTAAACAGCTGAGTGCTTCGTGCAACACATGTAAAACATTCGGGCAAAGCGTTTGGTTTTTTTAAAAATACGTGCTTCTGACTTCATTTCAAAACCTAATTCTTACAAAATCAAAGAAGACAACAGGATCAACTGATTATCAAACGAGCTCAAAGCGTATGGAAAACGTCTAAGCCGTCTGCTTTGAATCGACGTGTTAAGTGGGATAGGTTCTTTTGCAATTGTTTCCGGTTTGTTCGATTTTTTGTAACTGAAGAAAAATATTTACCAAAGTGCTGCATATGCAAATAAGTGTGAAATTAGGTAAATATTTGTGAATGATTTTACAAGAAAGTTCAATTAAAAACAAAAGTTACTTACGCTCAGGCTGCTGCATATGAACTGGACTTGCATATGCACAGAACAGAACAACAGCCAAGACGAATGTTAACTTAGCAGAGGCCATATTGATAAGTTGATCAATTCACTCACAAATGAGCAAGTTTTTCACTGGTTTATATAATATACATCCTCCTACATTGTGCGTTTAAATCTCACTAATAGCCATTTATTCTTACAACATGAAGATATATCTACGTTATCTTCACATAAAATAATCGAAGTCAGATAAAACAAAATATGATATTAAAAACACTTTGCATGTAGAAACAGCTTTACGTAATATTTTACTAGATAATATTTCATATATATCTTCAAAAAGCACACAAAATGTTTTCTGATATGTACATGTACATCCTTTTATATTATTATAATTTTTCTCATAGGCATGAACAATTACAATTTTAGCATGCATCAATTGAATGGTGAAGCAAACAAATAAAATATATTTGTTATATTACAAATAGAACAGTTCATAAGATCTACAATAACTTGTATAGTTTTAGTAGGTGTTCATTGTTTTCAAAAGCAAAAACGTTAACGGATACCAAATTTGCAAAAGAAACACTTTAATTTTATTTTATTCGAGTACTTATAAATTGATTTCAAGTTGTAATCCATTTATGACAAACACATTTGCACTAAAGGGTCTCAGTTATCAATAAGATCAGATGCTAATCGAACTTCACAGGAACATTAAAACAAGTTACTGAGGACCTTGTATTGAAGATGCACTGATTATAAAATTAATACATACAGCTATATCATCAAAGAAAAACAACTTTGTTTATAAGGTAAAACAAACCAGATAATTATTTGATTACAATTATACATGTATATATTCCAGGTACATATACAATGTACATATGTTCGGATATTTAAATAAGTTGAAATAAAATATTTTCATTTTTTTTTTTATTTTTAATGCTTTATTTTATTTGCACGGTTCCTAACAAATGTTAAAATATAGATTTTTTTTTTTTTATTTATTTGATTTTACCCGAAATAGACAAGTTCAAGTGGCATGGTCACGATTTCTTTTCAAATTTCAATTTTCCAATTTTAACATTTACAAGGCCTTACAAAGGTGTTTCCAATTATCAGACAAAATGTTAACACCAGAGTTAACACCACCAACATGGCAAGTTATAAGCGAGATACAGATCTAAATTAAACAAGTCTTTCAGTCATACACTCCACCAACTTTGCATTTTTAGAGTTTAAAAGGTATCAGAAATAGAGTTGATTTGCATTATAGTATGTCGTTCGGTATCAAAAATAATTTATTGCATGAGCGTTCGGGAGATATGAAGATTTGAGTAACTTTGTTGTGTAACCTTTCTTTGACGTACAATCTTTGATAAACAAACGTAGACCTCTTTGTTGCAGCAGTGTTATTGTGGAACTTTCGATGTATTTTACTCGAGACTACTACAATGTTCAAAGGTTGGTGTATTCTTGCAATAGAGGCAGTCATGTTATTTCTAGATCGATTTCTTTCTCTCTCTCTCTCTCTCTCTCTCTCTCTCTCTCTCTCTCTCTCTCTCTCTCATGCTTTTTAACATGTCGGTAAAGCGTCAGAGAGCGACTAAATTGTGTAAGCGACTATTAACAAATATATATATGTCTGTCTAGTAGAAAAAAAATCGGTGCATTGAATTTTGAAACGAGCGTTATTAAATCAATCCCCCAGCAAAATACCAATGCTTTGTAAAGTAGTTCATGGAATTTCATGCGCATTGTATATATGCCCAAAATTCATAGTCTTGCTTTTTAAACACGTAATTAATAAGAAAACAAAAAAAAAAAACGCCTCGCTAAATTTATTTACAAACAAAAAAAACCCCAATAGATTTGACAAAACATAGCTCTCTGTGATAACTAGTTGGTATCGCAGAAGCTTCTAATTTGACGCTGTTCAGTTCTTTGATTTTTGCAGTTGAGTTATTTATAGAAACACTTGCAATTTGCATGCCTATAGCCAGGGCTATGCTAACAAAAGTAGCTTTGATTAAAAATATATTATAGTTTGGCTTTTCAATTGTTATATTCTTACCATTTGGATTTTAATAAGGATATTATTATGCTATACATTAATATATTGCTAAACAGACTAAACTGTATATTTGGAAATCAAAGATCGATCACATAACTTTGGGTTTTGTGTGTGTGTTTTAAAAATACGATAGGCGTACAAAATACCCGGTAACATGGATCGGAATTTTTAGGAGTCTTGTACCATATTCTCAAAGATGAATATGACTCTGTTTACCTTGCCTATACTTCTTATCAAATATGATTAATTTGGTATTTTCTTACCAAATGTTTTTTTTCTTTTATCATATATCATTTTGATGTTGAGCATTCTTGCATTTTATTTATAAAATTCATCAATACTCCATTCAAATGTATATAAGACTTATATTACTTAAAGTAATGGGAATTATGTCCCTTGGCGTTTACAAAATATGTAATACGAGAAAATCCATCGAACATCTGCTTTAATATTTAACGTTATATGTTTATTGAACTTTGATGGGCAGTGGATGTTTCTTAATGAAGTATTATTCGGAGCGGGAATGGACGACTTTTTTCTGGATCCTTAGCTTTCCTGAACTTTTTAACTTTATATCATTACTTTAAACATATATCTTTATAGTAACATTTCTGCATTATATCTTCTTTATATAATTATCGTATTTCTTCTATAATGTTAAAGTATCGGTATCAGCAGGTTATGATAAGACCAGCATTATAATTATCACACAAGATTTTACATTGTCCTAACATTTGATACAACTAATATGCATGTATTTGTTTTTAGATAATTTGTTCTGTCCTACTGTATTTGTCCTTCCTTTAATTCTTTATTTAAATGTTCTCGTTTTTTTTCTGGAAGAGAGAGGTTTTGCTGATGTGAAATAATTTAGTTTTTCTCTCTGAAAATATTTAAAGTCTGAAATTAACTATGTATTTATGTACAAAATGTAGTAAAATCAACGATTGACCCATCGACATGTCTTAGAATTTGTATTAACAAGAATTATTTCAGATGAGCATTATACGACTTTATTCACACTCACACAAATCGTATATTTTACCTTGAGATAAAAACACTTATGAATGAAAATAGAATATGCCTTGTAATGCAATAACAATCATTGAGTCAAATCATGAAAAAAAAATAACAAGACATTGATTAATAATTCATCACTCACGAGACAACAAGATGTTTAGAAACCACTTTGACATCTTTTTCTATTCTTTTTTTTTCTTTTAACAAATACACCATTATGTGACAAATGGTTCAGAAAAATAGACTCAACATACTAAATTACTCAATTATTTTAACCATATTTTTTTTTCAAATATTTCTATAACAACAATAATAATATTAACAAATTAGAAAATATAAGCCATATATTTTTTTTCAAATCACAGAAGAAGAACATTGATTCCAAGGTCTTAATAATAAATATGATAAAGGATACACATATATACACACACAGGAATAGAAATATAAAAATATAATGCATATTAACAACTATAACTTATACACCATGAGCATGATTTGAGAGTGATAAATAAAATACATACATATAAGACCGTATGTGTACATTATTTACATTATAAATATAATTTCTCTTAGATTCTTAGAGTGCTGGCATAAACCTGCATGCACCGACAGCATATTGCTTTGAATAAGGAAAACATTACTTGAAAACATTAAAAGAAACACTTGAATTCCTAATTCAGCATGATTGTACAGTAACATACACAGTTGTTACAACATTTCATTCATTATTCTGAATAATGCAACTTTTTTTCCAATAGTTATAGTTTGCTGGGCAGCAACGTGTCTATTACTGAAGTTCTGTACAGTGTTTCTTCACCCATACAAGCTTCCTTCGCTGGAGTCCACAGTGGATTGCCGGGACTGACCCTGACAGTTCAGTCGACATTTACCCATAGTGCTCTCGTTTGTACAGAACGGAACGTGCTCCTGTAGAGTGTACCACTGTGCCACTGGTTTTCGCGGGTTTTCCAGCATCTCGAACCAATGGTCTCTTCCCAATCCGACATGTTTTGGACCTAGAGCACAGCAGCCCATCACCTCGTTACTTCCTATTCTGTAAACCAAATTCAATATATTTTGTTTTATGCGACTTGCGGTATGAAATGATTTAGTCTCGAGGTAAAATAAATATGCAAACAAAACTTGATTAATCAACAAATAATGAAACACACTACGGGTTAGTTATAAATATCAGTGCAATGTTGAAAAATCAGCACTTTTGCGTCCGTCTAAGGTGCAGTTTTCGTAGGATAAAATTATTCTACACATGACTTAAAATCGGAAAAAGTAGTTATCCGTTCATTATTAATTTTTCCCCTTTTGAAATTCCACACCGCATTTTCAAATCCTAGTGGATGATTTTTGTAATGACCTTATCGGAATGTAAATTTCAAATTACTTTCCGGTAGGAAATTTTAATTATATAGTATGAACACATTTTTTCCTACAGGATCGATCTTTTTATAAATTGGTAAACTTTTAAATGTTATCTATTTGTCTGGTAACGTGAATTTAAGCTTTGATATACAAGCTCTTATATCCCTTTAGTTCTTTCATTTATGGTAACATCTCTCTCTCTCTCTCTCTCTCTCTCTCATCATCATCATTTAATATGAGTGGTCTATAATGTCATATATACTGCAGAATACTAATTATGTAATTTTATGAGGTTTCATGTATCTTTCTCTTTCTCTTTTCTTTTCCCTTTTCTATTATAAAACATTCTAAGATCTTCCGTAAGACCAATATGTTAAAAATAACAAATGGCATTTCTCTTTCACGGATCGAACTATTTTTGGTGTATTAAATAATATCATATTATATCCCGCCATAATCACATTGACGCCTTTAATACTTACAGAATAGAATAAAGATACGCAAAAATAGAAATACTAGCCATAGAAGTGCACGTAATTAATATATTTTCCTCGATATTACATCAGAGCAGGGTTTTGATTCACTTACCTGTCGTAATCAATTACTTTGACTACGAGATATACGTCATCGACATTTTCTTGAGGAACGTCAAAGACCAGAGCCTCGTTATAGACTGGGTTTAAAGTGTTCTTCTTGACGGAGGTCTTTCTTTTCTTTATTCGTTTTCCTTCACACATCAATGAAACCTTTACATACGGGTCTAAAATAAGAAAAATACATCATGCTTTTTAAACTTTCACATGTTCGTGACAATGTTAGATCTATTTGTATCTTAATAAAATATAATATAATCTATACTAGAAGTACAATTAACAATTCATGACACTTATTCATTAAATGTTCTACGTATCATCAAGTGCTTCTTATTTCAAAAAGGCTAATTGACTACCAAATCTTAAACTAGTCCATGCGTTCGTGACAGTTATGATACAAATGTTTTCCCTTACATAAAAATATTCATTTGCTTTTTTGTATTTTTATATTTTCTAAAACCCTTACTCATTAAACATACTACTTTAACTACAAAGTTCCTTATTTCCAAAATGCTTATTGATCAATCTGAAATGTTAAACCTTTATAATTGTTAACATGACACACACAATTATGTATTCATACTTATTGCTGAAATTAAATGGAGTTTTTAATCAATATAAAATCCTTTGCAATGACATTCGTGACTCCCTATTTGAAAATCAGCGCCGTAAAACAGGACTTGTAACAGACTCTCGTTAAGTCGGTTAAAATGTTGCATAGTTAAAATAGAAAACTTGAAAAGCTTTCCATTACATAGCTAGCCGTGTTTATCCTTAAGCTTTTAAAGGAAATTAAAAGGAAAAAAGTTTTCATTTAGACCGCCCACTAGCATTGCGTCGACGTAATCCCATCAGTTTAGTCCATTGCCGGCTGCGTGTTCAAGATTCAACGTCACAAAACGCAATTTCCTCCATAAGATCATGTAGCATTTAGTTGTATATTTAGCTGCATTATTATGTCATTAATTCTTTACCTGAAGCACCTGTGATGTCCATGGCTTTCAGATTTCGAGCCTTGACAACAGTGAGGGTAAGGCGCCCAGCGGTGGGTAGGTAACAAAGGGACAGCATCAGCTCCCCAAGATCAAATTTTTCCTTTAGACAATAGAAACAAATATTAGGGTATTTGCATAGTTATTGATTTCAAACGAACCTTAAAGATTAGGTTTGTAAAGCTTAAGCTGTTCTAAGACTTGTTAGAATCAGTAAGAAACGCATGAAAATTTAAAAATTATCATATCCATCATTTCGTTAAGTATTTACATGTATAATCATGGATTTAAGAACTGTTTCAAAAAATGATTAAAACATATTCATTTCTTACAAAATGGTGCTCTTAAAGGATTGCACTGCCATTTACTTATATGTAGGCCTTATACATTATAAATACACAAATACATTTTTTTATATCCACACAAACTTGGACAGTGAACATTGTTACTTTTTAAAGTTTTTTGTGGAAACAATAGACGTCTTTACACCCACAGATAAAACACTTGAACAATAGAGCTAAATACACTGGAATGTTACGACCGAAAAAGAGGAAGCGGTTTGATCAAATCCAAAACTTTTTACCCATAAAGAGATCTGTAGCTCACTGCTGAAAAATCTGGATAGACGACACTCCAGCCGTTTTCAGGCCATGAGCAACAGAGCTGCAACTAGACAAAATATAGATTGTTTTTCTACGTGTTCTTTTTTATTTGTATATTGATGGAGTTCGAAATAATGAGTTCTGCTTGCTATCATTATGTAATAAAACAGTAAAATTAGAGGAACTTTCAAAATTTGAGATCATTTAAAATAAATTTTACCCCATTTATTCGTGTCCCTCCCACTCTTGGTTTTAGAATTTATTCCTCTTGATGATTTGACATCATTTTCTGCTAGCAGTTGTACAACACTATTATAGTCACTTATCTTCAACTGTGTTTCAAACTGTATGATCTCTACCACAATAAAATCAATTTTTTTTCAAACGATATTTGTGTTGTGAGAATGATATTTGGTTTCAACGGAATTATAACATTAAGTTGTCTTGAAGTGCAGTCTCTCATCTGAAGACAGAGTGCAATATAGTTCGTGCAATGCTTAACAACACTGTTTTTGGCTAGTGGACTCCCATCAGGTGTTGTTCCTTAAGTTTTCATTTCGGGTTTATAATCATATTGCACCTGACGAGTAAGTAAAGCATTTTAAAGAGCAAAGGCTAAGAATACATAACCTTCGAGGAAAGCTGTTAAATTTTTTATTTATCATTTTATTTTAATAGTTTAAAATACATATCAAAGAATCGTTAGAATCTAATGCGGCTATATTTAGAATTTCGATGGCAACACAAAATAAGTTTGTTTGAACTTAAACAATTCCAATGTATCATTTATTATACGGAATCTCAAGGCTCTTAGCAACATGTGATGGTAAACCCTTAAACACAATGTATTGAGTATTTAGTTAGAGGAAAGTAAGAGACAGTAGAACTAGACATTGCGTTTATGTTATTCAAAACAATGGAAAGTGAACTGGAGTCAGTCCATGGTCAAACTCATGCAAAATTGACCGATTATATAGGACCGCAGTATGGATAATGTATCCTATAAAACTGCATATAATGCCATTAAACCATCGTGGGAATGGTTATAGGGATATCTTGATTGGGATAATTGTACACATTTTGAATTCAATCCGAAAACCGACGCCTGACATTCTGTTTCCTCACGTAGCAGTTTCGCTGTCTATGATAAGGATGCCATCTGAGTATACAGGACAATGTCGCATCTAACTGTCATTGATATTGGAGCTAAATTGTCGCTCTGAATAGAAAGGATTACCTAATTTATCTGTGCTTAGTAAAAAATGGTTTGCATTTGTGTCCCCTCGGGCTCGTGAACTCGGGTTGTACCGATTTCTTATCATTGGAAAAGGGCGATGAACTCGGCATCATCTGACTTTCTAAATAAACTGCCATTTCAAATTTGACCGAATTTTTTTAAGCTAAAGCTTTTTTCAAAATTTAAGGTTTAGCTAGATCAAATGAGAGGCGTTGTGTACTTGAAAGAAAAATGGTATATTGGCCCTTCTAATTTTAATACATCAGCTTTACGTAGTGAGGTTTTCATGTAGAAGACATCGATACTACCATAATTACTTGACGAAAGATTATCTAATGATTAAGCAGCAAATATCCGTTTTGCTCGTGTACTTCCCATTTTAAAAGAACCTCGTGAAGAAAGTCATTTTGCTTCAAGAAGGGGTGGAGTAGGTGGTAGAGAGTAACGATCTTTGAGTTATTAAGCAACGCAGCTGGAATACTAGTATGTGTTGGAATTACTTTTCGCCAGATTTTTAGACAGACTATAAATAAAGATGATCCGGCAGAACGACTAATTCAGTCATTATTTACTTCCTGAGTTGATTATCGATTTCAGTTTGAGATCAATCAACGATAATTGTTGCAATTGGGTTATATTGAAAAGATGAAATTGGCTGACAACAGTTAAGTTAGTAAATTTCAATATGTTTGATCTACCTCTATATTTATCGCGGGAAATCTAGAGCGAGATCACTGTGACGTCACACATTCAAATCTATATTAATTTGTTTACGTATCTCGACTTAATACGAAAGAATGGAAGCATGTAAAAACTCTCTTGGGTCTCACCCAAGCTTGTAAGCTACTCAAAACATGTCTTCAAACCTCAAGGCACCGTTAATTATGAGTTAAATGTTAGCCATTTTTGGCATAGCACCACGGGATAAAACACTAGAGAGCATTATGGGACGTAGACAAAAAAATTTTCTTGATGAATAATTTAGGTTTACCTCGTTCTTTTTCCCGCGCGCACTGGTTCTTAGAGCTCGCTTCGCTCAAAGGCCAGACAAATCTTGTTGATTTCAACGGATTTGAGTTTCATGCAAGATTAAAAACTGGACCTATGATATTTAATACTATAGAACCAATCTTAGGATAGGAAAATTTAATTTGAAGCATCGATGACAACTTTATCTTTCATGTGCTGGATAAGGTCAAGTTTACTGTTGTTATACGACAATTTTCATCATCAGCTTGAAACTAAATAAATGAAAAAACTAACGCATGATCCGCTCTTTTTGCAAACTAAATTTCTTATAAATATGATTTCGATTTGATTTTAGATTACATACGTTAAACTTCTTTAAAGATAATGCCTCGTTATATATGTATCTTTTGTCTCAAGTTTCTTGTCAAGTTTTATGTTCACATCGGGAATTTAAAGGTGTTTGCTATTGTATGTCAGAGTTGTTCGTTTTTCAGATTTTATTAAAAGGAAAGTTTAGCATATATAGCAGTCACTGACACCTCTACATAGTACTCATACTTTGTTGATTATGTGACTTTTACCCACGTTATGGGAATCAATTTAAATTCTTGCTTCTTGTCCCTTGCTGGCATCTTACCTGGTTAGCACTCATTACATCTCGAACAAAGAACGTCTCATTGGCTAAGCTTCCTTCACACAAGATGTCCTTTATAACAACTGTTCCTATAAGATCGTGGCGGGAAAAACGATCAAAATCGTAAATATTAAACTGCAGCACACGTGAAGTTAGCTCTTTATATGGAACAGAAAAGGCAAATTTTTCATTGAACTCAGGAGATAGTGTTTTTCGATGAACTTTTGTCTGACACTTGTGTTTCCTATCAGGTAAAAGATAAATTTTGACGTAAGGATCAGACGTTCCCGAAAAATCTTTGGCGGGAAGATCTTCGCACCGTAAAACATTGACAACGAGGCTCTCGGAGCCATGTGTATATGAGAGAGTAAAAAAGAGTTTCCCACATATGCAGTGCTCACTTTTGACACTGTCAATTGAAACCTGTTTGTATAGCTCTGGTTTAATCACCCCTAAATTAGGCTGTTCTTTATGCTTTACGCTATGAACTTGAAATTCTATGTTAGAGAGATCCAGTTTGTGAGACAACTGACGTTTGAACAGTTCATGACGTTGTGAAACTGTTGGAAGGGTAGACTGTCTGACGTTAGTAAGTCGAAAAATTCCCTTCTTCCCGACTCCCTCATCCTCTTCCAGGAAATGTTTGTTTAGTTCCGGCGTGCTTTGGGAGATCTTCATGTGGGAGCCAAGATGAATGGCGTTTGGGGAGCACTCTTCGTCCGAACTCTCGTACCACTGGAATCGGTGTCGCTTCCGCTTGCAGTACAACCAGGTCATATACACAATCACTGTGACGATCACGGCGATTCCTGACGTTACTATGGCAACGATGTACCGCACAGGAAACCCTAAAGAGAAAAGTCATATCGTAAAGCATCATCAAACGTGCATGTATATTAATAAGGGACTGGACAATTTCTGAAGTGTTTTATTGTTGTGATAACATGTTGCTTTAAGTGTACATTAACAGTATGCATACATAATGTCTATGTTTATGGCAAGGCTTATGGGTAATCCTGAATTATCGTCTTATCAGTAGTGTGTCATATCCATATATTTACATTCAGTGTATATTTTTCCTTACGTTTGCATTGGAAATCTGCGACGTTCAATTTTCTATGAATACACATTGATAATTAATGTGCCATGTGCGCAAATATAAACGTCTTCACGTGTTTTGAGTATATTTATTTTTAAATGGAACGTTCAATCTTACATAACCAATTTGATATGATCTTTTGAAAAATAATCATTAAATTATATCTACTCCTTCGTAAAAAAGATTTTTCTTTAAAAAGATTTTGGCACTATATTTTTAGTCGCGGAAGCGAACTAAATAACATGTTAATATGGCTGTTCCATGTATGTTTCATATCCCTGACTGAGAGCGTATATAATGGCTTTAAAGCGACAATACACATATATTTCATAAAAATAAACATCAGTATGAATATAAATATAAGCATTGAATGCTTATTTTCGGATGTCGTCGGTCCTGTAACACACCAAGCGGTGCAGACAAATTAGTATACCGCGCTAACGCGCGGTATTCAAGTTGTCTGCACCGCTTGGTGTGTTACAGGACCGACGATATCCAAAAATAAGCATTCAATGATTAACTCATACATTTTCCATTGTCCTGGATTTAAAAGAGAAACGGGACAAGAAGCAAATCACGACATGATATAACATTAAATCTGTTATAGGTTATGAAACTTTCGGAAGTACAAACTCGTGCTCCAAATCGTACTCCGTGCTCCAAAAATTAATCATTCTCGTAATCAGGGTTTTTAGATTTTATTTAGCTTTCTGATATGATACTCATTCTTTGGCTTTGATCAAAATGGCGATTTAATAAAGATATTCAGAGTATACTCCAAATTGTACCCAATGAATATAAACTCAGCAGAAAAACGTTGACCAATACTTTCAAAGCTCGGTTTTTACAGTGGGCGGAAACTCGGGGGATTTTGAGTATGGATAAAGTTTGATAACATTGGAGCCTGAAAACGACTCAAAATTCTCATTTTAATAAAAAATGCTTAAATCTGCTTGAAGTTTATTAAAAAGTTTTATGATATTTGATGCAAATCTATCAATTTTCATGAAACGGTTTAGACGAACCCAAATTTTTAAATGTCTTCCTAATTCAAGATCCTGATTTCAGCAGTGGTTGTAATTAAAGCTTCTGAAAAGAGTGTAACTAATGGTGGTAGTGATCAAGCATCGATACTAGTATATTTACATTTCTCTCAGATTCAATACAAATGACATTTTTCAATTAGTGACCATATGTCATCTTTACAACTGTGTGCTATATTATTTAGCTGATCGAAGAAGAAGCCAATTATCTTCTACGTGAATTATATAATCTGCATTTTGTATTCACCTCGAAAATAGTAATTATATATACTATGTGATGCCGTAAAAAACAATCAATGTATTGGGTTGTATAAGACAATCACACTAAAAGCGGCCAATGACATGCTCGGTGCGATCAGATTCCCACTTTTTCTATCGACTGGACCAGACGAGTGTTAATCGCTAGTCATCACTGTCACAGTCTGCCGTCTGCTTCATCTACCCAGAATTCCCTAGTGGCTCACAAAAGGACTTACATTTCTAGCGTCGTTCTTTGAATCTATTGACTTACGGTGCTCGAAAGTTACTTTTATTTCAGATAAACCCCCTTGTGCTTTATTCAGTGTGATTCTGTGTGTTAATTGTTTTCTTATTTATGTCTCCACTGCAGCCATTTAGATTTTATTGGGAGGTGTACGCTACTTAATTATATCGATCAAATTGACAAAACAGGACATTCAAATTATAAAAAAGACGTACGCATCATCCGCGTAGTATTACGAAATAACTGTCAATGGTCCAATATATTTTCGCTTTTTCTCTCACTCAATGATACAGGGGAAGCTATTGATTGGTTATGACATTTATTTCTTTCTTCCGTGGGGCTTCAGTTGAATATATCAACCACTAATCGCTTCGCTCGATCGCAATTCTGTCGGGAAAATTCCAGGACAAGTCGTAGTAAAATTATTATTAATAATCAAACAGTCCTTCGCTGTTTATGGCCTTATATTAGGAATGGTGTTCCTATTCTTCACAACTAAATGCCAATTAAGAAGCTCACATGACAGCGCTTGTGTTCGATACCCGTTAGTTCCACTCTCCTGCTCAAAAATCTTGAATACGAAGCAATTGGCGGACATAAGCATGCGTGGTAAACAAGAAAAAAATCGTAAGGCTCCAGTAGCTTTAATTTGTAAACTAAAACTGGATGATAATGGTTCATATAATAATTACTAAGAATGACTTGGTTGATGGTTGTTGGTTAGTTGTCAGGGACAATGTTTTATTTAAATTCGAACTTCTAGCTCTCCAAACCATGATATCATAGATAAACATGATATGCCATAGTACTGCTTGGAAAGATAAAATGCCCACCCCCCCCCCCCCTTGATTTATTATACACAAAAACAAATACATGCTTAGTAAATGTATATTTACATTTTATAGTATACTGGGAATATACTATATACTATATCTTAGGACTTCATGTTTTCAACGAAAAAAAGTATAGGCGTAAATACAATTAGAGCAATCTATTTGATTCATACTATTATCAATACATTTACATTTTGCTAGTGACCAAAGTAGGAAATTCGTGTAATTATATCTTTTGTTTCCTTTGCGCAATCGCATTATTTTAAACACCTGAAATAAACATGCATATGGATTTTGATAGCCATTTGCAGAATATTACTTTTCCGTTTTGAGTTAGAAATAATGAATACATAATTTTTTTAAATGGTTTTGAATACACATTATAAAACTTATGCATTTTTATGGAGACTGCACCTTTCTGGTCATATCGAGGATGATACATGTACGTCATACAGAATACACCCGCTTCCTGCAATGCGTAATCTTTAATACACGACCTCTGCAATGAGAATTAAAACAAATGACAGATCAATTAAAGATGTCCATAAATTCTCCCGATAGCAGACCGAGACTGATGTACGAGGGAAAGTCTGGCGGTCTTATCTTTGTACGAAGTCATCGCTCAGTCTCCACAAAAGATTATTAAAAGTTTTATTGTACTTTTCCCATATGGCTTCAAGCAGATCGACTGCTTACGGAAGTTTCTCGCTGCAAATAAACCAATTGTCGCGGTCCTGTTACTTATGGATCTTTTCTTCGAGTTAGTTGGGAAAGCACAGGATAGGTCCTCAAAAATGGGAATTAAATATGTATTTGCTTTAAATTAATGTTTTCTCATGTTCAAATTATTACAAATCTTGCTTGAAGAAACCTGATTTTTTTAAAAATTTTTAGAACAGAATATTGCTCCCTGTTAAATTTTAAACACCTACATATAGTCCTCCATGATCTCCATTATGCTAACGTTTTGAATTATGATACAAGTATTAATCGAATGGTTCTAGAAAAAACGGGTTAAAAGTACGCTGTCCTTATTGCTTTCTTTGTCGTGAAATCTTTCTTCTAAAGGATTATTCGTGCATTTGTGTGTTCGAAATCTGTACATGCGTTCTGGGAAAGAAGCTGAAAGCATAAGATACAAGAAACAAACATAGTCAGGTGATCGAGACCATGCACTTGGGTACTTAGTCCATATAAGTTTTGCTAACCATTGGAACTAGCTTTATTTCTCAACCTTATCGTCATTAGATGAGAATTAAAAGATGGCGGCTTAGTAGAGTTAATTAGAAATGAACCGAATATTAAACAAACCCTCACGTTAAGTAAATTTAGCTGAAGTGCATTTTTAGAGTATTGTATTTGATAATCATTACAGAAACTAACGATTCCAATACGTTAAGATGTATACATGTATCCATGACGAACTACGCAAAGAATGAAAACTAAAACCACGTGATCTGATATAAATACGGCGTCTGCTGGAAAAATCAATTGATTGAAATATTATTCAGGATACAAATGACAAAATCCGATAGTTTCCCTCATTACACTTCCATAAAAGTGATAAATCACTCAGATGTATAGCAGTTTACTTTACAATATTGCAATATGGAGCTGTTGTTTTGGCGACTTTTGGCGGCATTCGTCTTGCAAGACTTTTTGCATGTTATTTTCTCTTAAGAGAAACAATTACTTGTGTCAGTCGATACCTTATATCTATAGTCTCAAATAATAAGGATAACGTGTGAAGATTGCAAATCGGTTTCTGTAGTAACTAAACAACGAAAGGAGGAGTGAAATATGAACTTGATAAAGAATCGTTCATTAGTTGATTGAAGAAAATTAATTTCATAAATCACTGATAAGTGGTGATTGTACGTGGTTGCTGTCGCGGCCTTACCAATAAATTTCCCCCCGATTACTTTACCTACAATTACTTATCCTCGTCATACCGACTAACGAAAAGCTTTATATACTTGAACAATTTCCATCTATCATAGCAGAGAACACATTTTCAAATACCTCATGGCGGGGTCGGCTCTTGTAAATGTCCAATAGGTTTTGACCTTTAATCATAGACTTTGAAGTTTTGATGTAACTAGATGTTATATCCTTAAATAGACCATTAAATAGAGAAGTCCTAATTGCAGAGTTTCTTATCAGAATATCTTAGATGGACACCTGTATCGAAACAACGCTGTTTGAAAGGGTCTTCTTCTCAAGAAATGCGGACGTTATCATATGTTTTGATCCTAATTGAATCTCTCTTCTCACCGGATATGAAGCGGCAACTAATTAATTTGTTAGGATATTCAGCCTTCCCCATATCCGATATGCAAAGTATTATATGCGTATTTTCCATTCATGACGACTATTTTTAAAAAGACGTCTAGGTGGTCAACAAATAAGCCACAAGATTTACCTTAAATTTTTAGACATTAATTATGGAATTTTAAGTCATTATTAGGTAAAGAAGAATTTCATATAGTTTAGCTTTATATTTGATGTATTTCCTATATCTTTATACATAGCTCTTCTTCTTAAGGAGATCAAAATAGTCAATATAATTATTAAACGCCTATATAAGAAGAAAATATACATAATTCTTTGTTTTTTGTTACATTTTTTCTAATTTTAAAAGTTTTAAAGGATGACTGCACTTAACGCCGTGTTTTGGGTCCTTTTTCGGTCACTATTGTTATGTTTATTTCTCTCTCAATTTTAATTCCAATCATTTGTCATATAGTTTAGTCATTTTCCATTAGATATTTAATGTCATACTGGTTTTAAACTGCGTTGCAATAAAATAATTCGTTGTTTTCTTACCCTCACTGCTCTGCAAATATCTTGAATTTAGACTTATCTGCCCTTGATTGAAGATAAGTCTCATAAATATGCATGGAGGGTTAATATTGTAATGAGTGGTCTAAAATTAGAATAGCGGTACTATAATTGAACATCCACCTCTCTCTCTCTCTCTCTCTCTCTCTCTCTCTCTCTCTCTCTCTCTCTCTCTCTCTCTCTCTCTCTCTCTCTCTGCATGCCATTTAATTTGAAATGTTTCAAAAGAAAATATTTAGCATATAATATCGGCCAGTATAGCCATTGATGACCGTAAACCAGTAGCTGATGTCAACAGTGTACGTGTTCGAAAAGAATTAACAAATAGATTAACCAGTAACGTACAGAACCGAAAATCTCTTAAAGATATCTCCGTGAAATGAAGAAACCATCACTCGATTGGAATGAATTGAAATATGCATGGTTAAATATAATATCGCCTAACAGTATGCATGCTACCTAACACGTCACGTGACGGGGTCTTGTATTCACAAAGTTATCTGAGGTGAGAAATCACGTGGTAAATTATAATATTCAACACGTCAAAGTACATCGTTAACAACAGAGAAAGCGAACGCAAGGAGAAACAGTTTTTTGTCTGTTTTACCATGTCGCAATTTTTAAATCTCCTTAAGTGCAGTCATCCTTTGAAAAAAAAATCTGACAAAACTGTTCACTGCTACCAGCCTTGGCTGTATGTATAGGTTACCTAAGAATGCAATTAACAAATGTTGACGTTTATGCTCATACCGCCTCCCAATTTTAGTAATGACTGAGAATGTCTGCAGTTCAATTATTATTTCATTTTAACTATAGTTGGATTTCTTTTTACGAGAAGAATGGTTGAAAACCGAAACTGCTGTCATGATACTTTGACAGTCAAATAATCTGTCGCTTTGTCGTTTTAAGAAGGAAACATCAATCTTCAATTATATTAACATAAAGAAAGATATTTTCATAATCGTATGTGCTTATTCGTTACTTCAAATTAGAATGAGATGAAAAATAAGGATTAAGAATTATTAGACTACAGACAACATTCTTCACATTTCTGTATTCCAACATTGATCACTTCGTTCTTCTACAAATCAACAGAATTGGAGGAAGAGAAACCTAATAAACTCTTTCTAGATCAAATCTATGTCTCGTGTCTTCCTAATTATCAAACAAATTGATGACCTTACGGCCCTGCTCAAACCAAAAGAGTGCGGCCTAACACTCAAATCGATTCGGGAAAAACTTGAAAATTTTTCTTGGCTATACATTCTGTAAAGCCTTGGCATTACTTATTTAGAGTAAAATAATACATCTTATTCTGTTAATGTGTTTTCAAACTGTAGGAAATAAATGAGTTTTTTTTATGTTTCCTGATGACAGGAACTGAACTGAATTTCTTATATTCCATCAAAATAACCTCTCTCTCTCTTTCTCTCTCTCTCTCTCTCTCTCTCTCTCTCTCTCTCTCTCTCTCTCTCTCTCTGACATACAAGATTATACAGCCATTAGTAATACAGAAACATAAGTTATTCAACCGCAGTTTAATAGTGCTACTTTTTATTACGCAAATGCCAATATACTCTAATATTCAAAAGACAAAGTAATGCTTAATATTTCTAAACTCTAAACATTTTTACAAAAATATGGTGATATATGACGTAAACAATATCTTGACTCAACTCCTTTTTCGCGAAAACTTGTAGGTCAGGAAAGGGGAAAAAATATAATTGCAAATCAAAAGCAGGCTAATGTGACCCGCAAAAGATCATGAATATAACCTGCCTCAATATGCGATATGCAAATTGGCAAACATTCAGTACATATCTCACACCAATAACGAAAAGTCAATAAAATATAAATATAGACCGACAAATTCGTTCCCATGGTGATTAAAAAAATTACGTTTTCAGGACAAAATGGATAATTTCATTTTGTCTCCCTAGAAGGATAGCACGCTAAGACAAAAGTAGCAGCAGATACAGAAGACGCCAATTACCCGAGTCTGCGTGGTGGAAGTTCCCATAATTCCTCTCTTCACGCAAAAGAGCCATAAAGCTCTCTGTCTTCGGTTTGTTTCATTAAGAACGATTACGTCAGGACAATGTCGTGATTTATGGGAACGATGTGTCGAAATAATCAAAACTGCTGCAGTTTTTTCACAGCAGGTGGCCAATTTGTAAGCAAACGCCAAAAATTATCTATAGCCATTTTTTCTTTATTTAGTTATATAGCATTCGCGGGGTTTATTTCAGTGATTACTAATACACGTTACTCGATCTCGAAATGTATGATTCAGGGTTAACTGAAACGTTCTGAGAATATAAGAAACATTCGAAACTAAAGCCAGACAAATTAAGTTAATCGTTGAAGTCGACATTTTTCTTTAAAAAGAGCATTAAATTTCTTACTAATGAATTTTGGTGTCAAACTCGTATCTAATTTCAAAGCACGACTGTGTCAGTAATTCAGGAAATATAACCTTACTCATAATTTACCATAGTAAAACTCATGGGAATTTTATTTCTAACCAATTCGGACACAACCCTAGCCTGAACTCTCTCTATTCGACCACGGGAGCTGAATTTCGATGTGACATAAAAGTCGGATAGGATAATTGAAAATCTCTCTCTCTCTCTCTCTCTCTCTCTCTCTCTCTCTCTCTCTCTCTCTCTCTCTCTCTCTCTCTCTCGTAAAATGTACATATCAATGAAACGATAGCAATGGTTATTCATGAAAATCGCAATTCATGCGAAGTGATGAAGAACAAAATTCTACAATGAAAATTACTAAAACAAAATTAATCCTGAAAATATATGCGCTTGTGTCTTTCCCTAGGCTCCGCTTGTAATATAGAGTTCCAGGGATGCGGATTCCCCGAGGCGACGCTCTCCTGAACAAGATTTTACAGCTTCTGTTGATAATATTGTATATAGTGTATCGTTGACCCCAAATACAGCGGTTTGTGGTCCTTGAGGGACCAGATTTATGGCGATGCAATTCTAGTAATTTAATGCATGGAGAATTAGATAGTACAGGTTCAATGGGTTGCACTTACACATCAAGGCCAAGTTTCCAAATATTTATTTCCCATTTCCATTGGTCTTTGATTTCATGACAGAATAAAACACAACGATAATATGTACATAGGATATTTTTGTTTTCCAAAATTAATATTTTTTTCATAGAGCATTGGATGTGTGACAACATGGAAATATATCCAAACGTAGATGCATCAAATATTAGGAAGTCGTCAAAGAGAGACAAAAACTGTGCAGATTTCTGGTCACACTGGAAATTTAACGACATTAAGAGTACGGTACCAATAAAGAAGCTTTTTTTTAAAATATGCATTACGTACATCCGTTGATGCTTTCTCTACTAATAGAAGAGCAGCACACATTAAATGGGTGACTTATCGGCAAAAGTACATGGCTGTACCTTTAAAAGCGAATTCTTCTCAGGGCTTCGGTTTCAAATATTAATTTCAACCGATTTCCTTATGCTTGAAGTGTAATCATTATGACATAGTAGTATTGATTATCTAAAGTTTCCTTCAATTTGAATCATCGGGTTTTTTTTTTACTATGCAGTATATATACCATTGGAGTTTTGATTTAAGCTTTAATTGGTATTGGTTTTGAGATTTTTTTTATATCTTGGTTGAGATGGGAAATCATTCTTGGGGATTGTGGTTTTTATAATTAAAGTGGTGCAGCAAAAACGTCAAAAAGCATATTTTTTTCCAGTGTAGCAATACAATGACGTTTGTTTGATGACATCATAGAACATGAATATACAATATAGCAGTAAATACCTGTAACACTTTCGATTAATAAAGAAGGATTTGATTAATTCGCGCTCAATCTGTGAAATGTACTTATTGCTTATAATAGAATGTGACTTTGAAGATTAACTTCGTGACAATGCGCTTGCTATTACGATTGTTGCATCAGAGAATCGACAAACAGCACGACTTGTTTTACTATGGTTCGATCCTCGTGTTTATGGTATTTTTCATCATGAAAGAAAATGCAACTTGTAAAAATCGTGGTTATTTCAAATTCATGAATACTAGGTATATACATGTATATGACTTCCGTGAATAGAGTTGTGATATTGGAAAATTGAGTGATAAAGGGTATATCTGCGTCATAATGTAAAAAAAAGGAAAATGAAAGCTCCTACATGACTTTCAGTGACCAAGGCTCGAGTTCGGTGATGTAAGCAAGACACATGACAATATGCCATGAATGCAAACTGCTCGCGAACATGACGTAATCTTAGCTGAGAAAAAAAGCAATGTAAAATGTTGCACGTTTTGTTGACAAATTAATCATCATTTTTTGTTAGGTGCTCCGTCTCGCAACTGATATACAATGTCGATACGAGATTATCAATAATCCATTAGGGAAACGCAGATATGCATCCCGAGTAATTTCTGTCAGCTAGTTGAATTCTATCACAGTGACAGTGTTTCCAGCAATGATCAGCCCCCTTCACATACCTTTATGAACTTCAAAGAATAGGCCACAGGAATTAACAGCAAATGGGTTGTTGAAATTTACATGCCCAAAGGCTTTTCTCGTTCATTACCAGAATTACGACCAGTTTATTGGAAACCAACTCTGTGTTAGCTCTGATGGCTTTATCAAACTCTACCCAAAGCAATTGTTGAATATCACGGTTGGAAATCAATTTGATATCGAAATGTCGATTTTTTTCGTAGATAATTATTTATTAAATTCCCGATTCCCTTTCAAAGTGTACTTTATTGTAGTAAAAAGAATTATATAACTTAATGTATTTGAAGTTTCATGCATTTATGAAAAATAAAAATGTTAATGCACCATGTTTCATGAAAGTGTTTTATTTTTGTTATGTGCAATTCTCTATACAATGGAACCCAAAACACTTAACTGAAAAATAGGTCTTAAATGTTGATATTCAAGATGAACATGCATTTCCTATTTAAACTTCATGCTTAGTCTACATTTAAATCTCGCTAAAAAGCTAGAATATCGTCTTTGATATACGTTAAAGTGTATTTTTGCTACAAATATTGATAAACAAAAATAATATTATCTATCATGAATAGAGCTTACCTTCTTCTTTACTCTGCACCATTGTTAATATCCACAATCAATCCAAAGGTTCATATTTACCGGCGATGCATCACTTGCTGTTTATTTTTAAAACCCATTTACGATTCTCAGAACTTTACACCGGATCATGGCGCTCTCTTCTCTACAATCGATGTACGTCACGATGAGTGTAGATTACAATGGACCGCGACAGAAACCTACATCGAAGCATCAAATCACACTCGGACGAAATTAACCACGGCAATGAACAAGATGATCTCAGGGCGCGTCTAACGTACGATGGATTTTCCCGCGCGAACGCTATTTTTTTTTCCCGCGCTGCACGAAATCCAGCAGAAACGAATTTTACCGACAACTCTACCAGAAACGGAGAAAAGCTTTGTTGATTATCGGAATGCTTTTGTGAAATATCTTATTGCAGCGGTAAAATCACGTTCTGAACTTGCAATTAATTACCAGCAGTTCATTTATTCAATAGAAACAGTTACAAAGCAAATTAAACGACTGTGTTTGCCTTGTGTCCGTTTTTCGCGCCCGTTTATGCCTTTTACCACGATTTCTCTATTGAACGTTATGTAAATGTTATCAATTTATTGTATGAAATATTTATCATGTATCGATCGCTTTTCTCAGAAGCACGTAAGCTACAAGTTTGGGTTCCTTTAATATTTTCACGGTCTTGCATTGTTAATCAGTCAAAACGTTTGATATTCCAGGTTCTTAAACTTTGTAGAACGATTTGCGACCTTTTAGCTTTGTCATCAAGTATATCGAATGCACGAAAGCCAGGCTCAATGCAAAACGACCGTTCGGTGCATTATACGGGCAAGCAGTTACTTGATTATAATTCCCTGCAACAGTTTAGAGACTTCTTCTGTCTATATTTCATATGTTTCAACAATTTTGGCTCTCAAGTTTACCATTAGTGTATATAGTTTCAACATGTATTATTAATTTAACAAGATAATAAATTTATTATTTATTACCTCAACACAACACAATATGAAACCCTAATGGCTTTCTTTAATATGTTGTAATGTGTTTTCAAAATGTGGCGTAATTTCTCAATTTGTATCATAAATGTATATTAATTAATATATAATGGTTGTAATGAAATATTCATTCTTTATTTTTTTTTTATTTCTTTATTTTTTTATACAGGAGAATCGGACAGACACGCAATCTAATGTAGAGTACTGTCGGGACCTCTTTTTATGGAAGCCGCGACACACTGAATATTAATCCCAGAAGAGCAGACTTAATAATTTGTTGTTTTAATGAATTATTCATCGGCGATGACATTTTCAACAAATATGTCTGTTTAAATCAATACGTATGACGAAACGGGAGTTTTTTTGGGGTCGTACAATATCTACAAAGGGCTGGGTTGTCCTGGTCAAACATCCTGAAGAAGTGCACTAACTCTCTAAAAGAATGTGAAAACATTATGAAAAGGAATGAGAAAACCATCATATCAGATGAAATTTCAAAGCTAGAACCCTTAGATTTCTTTATTAACACAAATCAAATAGCTAGAAATGTCCTATGTATATAGAGTTCTGGATGAGTCTGATTTGTTGATTGTCCAGCCTCCTTAATTAAAAGAGAATTATATCTCAGCATACATGCATGTGGTCGATCGCACTTATTTTGTTTCTCTCTTGGGAAAAAATATGTTGGGATTCAAATAAATAGAAAAATAGAACAAAAATGTTGTGTTGCTAAACCCAGCAGAAAGTTTGAAAGCGGCGGCAGTGGTATTTGCATCTAGTAAGTAAATCTCGTATTCGACCTTATGAATGTGCATTTGTATATTTGGTTCAAATCAATTGTTGACCCATTCAATACTATATATTCACATTTAGTATTCAACTTATAAGCAAACTTGTGACATGAATATATGTTAGTTTAATTGTAGAGATTCAGCAGGGTTTCTGTGGGGTTTTTTTATAAACCGAGGGAAATATACCAGGACTGCGTTCAAGATCGTAGCTGCTACGTAGGGCTACATAGCAGCTGCGCTCTTGAATGGTAAGCTAACCTAGCCACTCCGTAGTTATTTGTAGCCTAAATATTTTATGCTAAGCATCAAATTCAAGATGGCCACCTTAGTTACCACTTTGTAACAAACATGTAATCTATTTATTTAGTGATATTTTGTTCATCCTATAAGTTATAATGAATTTTAACATACATGTATATTTCCGCTTGAAATTAACAAATTATGTCGATGTAATTAGTCTTTAAATGAATATTTCCAACTTCAAATCAGAGACCTAGCGGCTAACCTAGTGGTCCGTTCAATAGACCTAGATATTTACGACATAGCGGCTAGGCTAGCTGCTACAATCTTGAACCTAGCCCTGTATTATGCTATATTGCTAATGCTCAGTCTTGAAATCAAAGTTGATTGATATACTGTACGTTGGCACTTGGGCAAACTCTGATTATTAATGACCAAGTGGACCTTAAAGTTTTCTTGCAATGTCCTAATGATATCAGTGTTCAAAACTGTGTGGTTGATTACTAAAGTACACTATCAAAGACATCAAGTCAATTTTCAATTCTATTTTTTTCAGTTTAAATCGTAAAAAATCGGCTTTATTACAATCTATAGTGATTGCATCTGAAGTGATAAATTGCCCATATTTGCATTTTTGACTCCAAATACATCGTTCTTTAATATAGCGCTCTATATAGTATATAACCATAGCATGTTCATAAAAAACCAAGGCCTGCGACAATAATGAAGACTCTTTGTCGCAAGTCGGCAGCTGTGGAATCCAAAATGTCTCGCTTAATAACGCAGTATAGATTTTTCACACTTTTTTTGGTTTAGTTTTATACTGTAACCATCTTACTATGAACATTCTCTCGTAGTTTCCATCCTAAATCGATCTTACCGAATGAGAAATTAAAACAGTCGGAGAAACTTGGAAGATAAAGGAAAATGCATTGTTTAAGAGAACAAACATAAAGGGTTTTGGGGTGTATTTTTAAGCTGCAAATTAAAAACATAGAAAGCTTTGGAAGATGAAAATCGATGGTTCATTATTGGTCTTAATTTAAGGTCCTCGGCAAAGAGTTACAGTGATTTATTATGCTTTCTAATCTTTGCAAGCCTGTTGCTTCTACGAAAGTAGGTTAAAGGTTTATAAAAAAAGAGATTCATAAAAAAAAATTATCAAGAATTATCTCAGAACTAATCATTTGTTCCTGATCATGCCAATCTTTTGCTCTACTGTTATCGACAAGTTTCAATTTTTTTTAAATATAAATATGGAATAATTTTGTTAAATAACATTGTTTAAAAATGTGTACGGATCACAATTTGTTTTGATACATTTTTTTTTCTTTCTGTGTTTTTGACGAACATGAAAAATGACAATAACAAACCGTCAACCATCTCAAAAATCCATAAAACGAAATACAAATTCAAAGCAGAGCAACACGGACCTCTAAAAAGATGGAGGTAGGATGAGGTGCCTAGGAGTAGTGAGCATCCTCTGCTGACGGGTCACACCCGCCGTGTGCTCTTTGTCGTAATCGGGGAAAAAAAACGGAAACGTCCCTAGACAATTAGGTGATTAATTATGGTCTAAAAATTAGTATGATAAACGTCAGTCAGCATGCGACCCAGTGGAAGATTGTATTTGCTGACAAGATCGTTGTATCGACCATAGAACTTACGAAAAGATGACTTCAAACGATACTGTAGATAGTCCTGTTTTATCAACTTGTTTGTCAGTAGCCTCGCCTAATAAACTCTTTATACAAAGAGATGCTCTTGCGTATCGAATTAACTGAGAGACAAAAACACAATATGCAGGTGATGAAGGTATATTGCTACATAAGTAAGAATAGAAAAATTGAAGTCATCACGTTTATCATAAAGTTTTGTTGTTAGGTTACCATCAATGTCCATTTTCAGTAAAATATCCAAATAGGAAACAGATGACGCGGACTCTGTGGTATCTTTTATTTCAAGTTCACTGGGATATATCGAGTGGACGTAAGTATGGAAATAACAATACGTCGTCGATATACCTGAATATTGAGTTGAAGGCCACAGCGAGTGATTTATTTTTATCACGTAAAAGTTTTTGATTAAATTCTGCTTCATATGAATACATACGAACATGATTTATTTACTTTTTGGATCGAAAATTTTTTCGATGTATTAAGGAACTGCTTCTTATATATAAAGTGTAAAGTAAGTACAATCATTTTGATACAAGTACTTAGTCTATTGAACACTAATATGACGTCACAATAATTTGCGATACATTGTCGAAATGATGTTTGTGTTTCCTGTGCATCGAAATCTACCAAATGGAATTTTATACAAGTAATATGAGTTATAAACATGTGACAAAATATTTCCCATGATTTTAAGGCCAATTTCTCAGTAAACTCGTTATCTATAGGTGCCTGTGTTTGTATCCCTTTGCCAAGCCATAACAAACCATAAGAGTCCAATATTTACAGTACGCTTGACGTAATGAACACCCAAAATGCAATTCAAAATCATCAATATTTTAAAACATGATACATATAGTTTCGAAACTGTCAAATAAAATACAGAAATTTCAGCAAACTTTTCCCAGAAGTCATTTCAAATTAGATAAATTCTAAAGGCATCACTAGAAATCAATATTATTTTTATCGGGTTTTTTTTTTTTTTTTTTTTTGGTACAAAGCATATGTCAGACTCTATGGTTGGTACAAAGCATACATGTATGTCAGACTCCGTGGTAAATTGTAATTTCAAACTTAAATTTACTTCTAAGGATACACTGGTGGTTTCGTTTCGTGTTTTTCTCATCGCACTTTTGGAAACTTTGATTATGGACATACGTGTTGCTATAATTTTTTCACATTTTTAAATGTGCTTAATTCGTTATTTTTTTCCTTCAAATACTAGCAATGCTTCATAAACTTTATTTAAGAATATTAATCACAAAAGGTCAAAAATGTCTCTGCCCAAAACCTACAGAAAATATACCATTATGATATACACGTTTGCTTGTTGACCGTTTACTTACTGTATTTTATTCGTTTTCGTAATTATTTTTTCTCCTAATCAATCACAGAGAAAGCTGAACACTTGACTTTTGGAGATATAAAATAGACGTTTATAATTATGATATGAAAACATGCTATTATTTTAGATGCATGCATAAGCATTAACCTGATTGGTGAAAATTTCTTTACAAAAGTGTGAAGGAGCCAATCGGTATATATGACATGAGTTATTCATGGAAACGAGATAAGTATTCAGTTGGCCCATGTCAGTAAGCGCAGGCAAACTTAGCACTAGAATTGCGACCTTGATGCCGCGAAACCAGTGGTCCGGGGTTTTTTTTTCTTCAAAATATTAACGGCGTGAACGTTACCAAGGACAGGGGCTGAGTTGCGTGTACTGTTGATTTTTTAGTGTGTGGTAAAGTTATTTTATTTTACTTGATTTTAAATTGATTTATATTAGATGGTTAGCGTCTATAATACTAAAAAAAGAAATGTCTTGCTGACTCGCAGATGCGTGTCTTTCCATAGACAATGTGCAGCTCATTTTTTCTCTATATACTTGCACGTGCTAGCCTATTAAAAATGCTACTGTCAGATTATATCAAGACATTTGTTCATTTTCGTAATAAAAAATGTTTGCCTGGTACAATTCCTCGAAATGAAAATATAAAATCCGAATATAAGTTTCCAATTTTTATTTGCATTTCAATATCGATAATATTCTGTTTTATGCATAATTTTGTGGACTGTCACTCCTGTATTGTAGTTTCATATGACAGACTCGGCAGATGTTGAGTGGTGATTTTATATTGGTTAATATTTCATAGTTCTAAAACTATAAATTATCAATAATGTTCAAAATAGACACGGGTATATCGCAGGAAAAACCGATCAACCGTAAATGCAAAAGGCATAAACATAACAGAAGAGTTAGTTAATTGCTCACCAGCCATGCGATGTCGAAACTTTATACCAAAATTCGAGCCCGATGAAATCAATTGCATTTGAATCATTTAGATCATTTATTATTAAGAATTCTTACTTCCTGTTACTGAAACTGAATTGGAAATTGGCGATTGCGGTCGATATGGCACCAGAGACAGTATTTTTCTTACAGTGAACTGAGTGGAGTATAAACAGCATATCTATACTGGCGATGTATTATATCGCTACAAATCTATATACTACATTATTTATTGTTAGAAGATAAACGATTCAGTACTTTTCAGATCAAAAAATATTGATCAAAAAGCACTGATATGTACTCCATTAAACTAAACGTTCGAGACATTACCAGAGGGATAAAAAACAAGACCTGTCGTGAAACTGGGGACTAACTACTTGATTAAAAACTGAAGCAAGAGCATTAGTAAACAGACGGGATGTATGTAGCAACGAGTATTTTATTCGACCACGGGAGCTGAATTTCGATGTGACATAAAAGTCGGATAGGATAATTGAAAATCTCTCTCTCTCTCTCTCTCTCTCTCTCTCTCTCTCTCTCTCTCTCTCTCTCTCTTAGTTCTTTGCTTTCATGGCGAGGATTAAAAATTAACTTTTTTCAATCTCTTCAAAAAATATCAGGCAGTAAAGATGCAACTGAAAATGAAACTAAAAATATGAATAATTGAGCGTCTCGCGTGAATAAAATCAATGGTCTAAAATTGATATTCTTTCATTCTTTCATTTGCCATTTTAAGTTATGCAATACTGATTCAATTGCGGGCGATATTACATCATCTGGAATAGACTTTGGGAAGATGCTTTGGTCTTTTATCTCTATAAATGATCAAAGTTTTAAGTCCAAGATGGTGGTGTGCAAATCGAGTGTAAATATTTCCTGGATTTGAAAATCACACAATAATGGATATCATCTTCGCATGCTACTTCGTGTGCATGCATGTTGACTTTTTCAACGATGACGAATTGAATGCAATTCCACCTGTAACTATTTGCTTTGTCAATAGCAAGGACAGAATTGTAATTTCTCCGATACACTAATGGATTCTCACAAAGAGTACTCTCTTTGATTCCAACGTAACCTTTGGAAACTTCCTCTATAAGCTAACTTTTTTTCATTCAATGTAAATTACCATAACTGTTGAGTTGACCCTTTGATATTTCATTGTGTTCTATCACTGCATCACCGGGGAAATGAAGAGTGAGTTGTTTTACTGCGATTATGCGCTAATATGAATTAAAACTTTTTAATTATCCAGCCATAATAGTGATTCATGTCTCATTGTCCTCGTATTGAGATTCAGAGTCACTTTGATCTGGTACTTGATTTTGTGGAGTGAAACTGGACCAAGTCGTCTGCTGCAGGAAGAAATGGTTATTCTACCAATTCATTATCTTCTGGATACTTGACAAAGCAAATGTTGTTGTTGAATCGTATTGACCGATTAATTGATAAATTGTTTTCCATTTTTTTGTGTTGTGTTGTCAATATATTTGTTTTAGACATTTTGAAGGAGTAAAGAAAACAAACCTTACGCAACGGATTTCATATTTTAGCTAAGACGACAGGCAATCTGTGTTTACAATGCTGCAGAGCATTTTTTTTTCAAATAAAAACCCCCAGATGAACAATAACAATAAATGTTTAATGTTGTGGAGTTAATTCGACGTGTATTTTCAGTGTACGTACGTATGCTAGTTCATCATAGAGATCAAAACAAGCCTTACATGAAAATTAATACATATACGAGTTCTAAAAGATTGCTGACCTTTTTTATGAGTGAGATATTGCTATGAAGACATTGATGAGTACATTTACATGTAGGGATAAATCAATCCATCATTTGATATCAGAGATAAACTGTTGAAAAGGTGGACGTCATTGCTCTAATATTTATTGTCGCAACTATACATGTAGTACTTTGATAGTCCGGAGGCGTATGCCATGATCAACTATAATAAGTACTAGTTATTGTATAAAAAGACTGCTGACCGAAAGGATAATACCAATACATGATTGGAACGTTCAATAATTTTGTGAATGGCGTCAGACAAATATGTAATCAATTACAATTAAGTTGTCAGGTATACCTGCAACGTTGGAGATTGTGAAAAGAATACAATCGTAAATAATTATCAAACCAGACAACTGCTAGTTAATTTGCAGTAGCTTTTTATACGATAATAGAACATACAACACATAGAACTGGTGCTGTCAAACAAAGCTGAAACAGACCGAGCCTTCAATAAAAATTTTACAGCAGCAAAAAAAAGTTTTTCGCAGGCTTGGTGTATTTTTGATAATGTACGATTCTAGCATTCTTTACGATTTTCTGTTGTATACATAAAGGCTATCAAGGCTGCAATGATAAATAAGTATATAAATTGTGATCTAGGTTATGGATGGGTTTTTTTTTCTATGCAATGCTCGCTAACATTACACATCAAAGGATGGCTTTCTATTGTTTTGTTAAGGCTAATGCACATAATTCATACTGTGAATGTTCTGGAATTAAAACCACACTGTACATTGTCCATGTAAGGTATATCCATTGTTTTTCTTACGTATTCTTTATTAGCCATTAAAATTCAGCAGAATATTACTTCAAAAAAGCAATACATAACCTGCTTTTTAAGCAACGAAGTAGCCCCTGACTACACATAGGTAAATCATGCTGGATACGTTTAACATGAAACATACCAGTTTTTTCGCGTTTTGCTATAACGAAGAATTTGCACGCTTCCGTGCCACACAATTGCGACCTTATGTTTGAGTGTTATCGTTTTTGCAATCATCGCTAAAAATAAAGAAACAAGGCAGACATTTTGGTAATTGTGTAGATTATTGGCGTAATCATTTGGAGAAGAACTCCAAAACTGAGTTTTTTTTCTACAATCGTAGCATATAAATTCTTGATAACAATTCCAGCAAGTAACCATCTATGTTTTAATTTAAGTTTCATCATAGCCATTTGATTTATATTTCTGTTAATCGTCACAGAATAGAACAGATAAATGATCAGGTCTCTTGAGTAACTGTTAGGATTATCCAAACCCCATATCGATTTATCAAGGAAAAAAACAGAAAACAGAAATCTCACAGTGACGTCTTTCTAAGCAGAAACAGGCAGAATGATTAAACATTTCACTTAATGATACTGTTAAGTTTGCTCGGTGGAGAAGCTGACACACTGTCCTTATTTCAATGGTGCGCCGACTTTGTCACAAAGGACCAATTCAATATCATGATATTATGGTGATTAAGAAAACCCTCAATCTTGGCTCTGGGCTGAAATATGATTAAACTGTACTTATCAAGCATTGAACATCTAAAAATACCCTTTTTAATCACATATAGCTTTCTTTGAAACATCTAGAGCACATTCTCACACAATTTGGCTAACTTCCATTACTTGACGGTTACAGGAATGTTCTTTTTGCTTAGACATTAAATTTCGATAAGTACAAATAGGTATATGAAGTAATGTACAATTATGAATTAGATAGACTATAATTTTTATTCAATCCAGTTTTCCATTTTCAATAATTAATTAAAAGTATATTTTCAGTGAGTAAGTCACGTTGGCCGGTCATTAATTAGTGATTGATAATGCATGGTTGTTAGTAACATGCACTGACGGCAGAAAGGGGTGTACTTTATGGAGCATTTTAGAAAATTAATTGTTATATACAAGTACCTAATAGAAAACTGAAGTGAAAAGAAATTTCATAACACGCGCATTAGATTAAGAAACCAAAATAAACACCCATCGATGTCATATTCATATATTTGATTTGATATACATTCAACATGTGATATATATATATATATATATATATATATATATATATATATATATATATATATATATATATATATATATATATATATATATATTCAATTTATCCCTTATAATTTAATTTTCTATCAATAGGTACAGAAATTTAGACTAATTGAGTTCCTGGGTAATAAAATGCACAATATTGTAGAACAATATCCTGCCGATCGATACGTTTTAATTCAAAACATACATTTAGGACCTATAAATTTAATTTCCTTGGCCAACCAAAAGGTACTTTAAAAATAAAAATTGATTTATACGTTATAACCTGCATTTAAATGCTTGCAAATATATGTAATTCGATATTTTAAAAGCTTCAAAAACCTGCTGAAATCATCAAATTGTGTTTAATACGCATACAAACGTAAGTATGTATGTAATCATATATGTAACTCTAAAAGCATAATCGATTGGGTTTTTTTTTGTAGACTGAGGTTTGGGCCATTAATCGTCACTCACCTCTGTTCGGTCCATGGTGTCGAGAAATGCTTACTGTTCGTGTTTGGTTACAGTTTGAAATCCCTACAGAAGAGTACGGCGATGGGAAAACAAACCAATACGCTCTCTAGATCTTCGCAATAATCTTATTATCTTGTGCTATTAGCGCAATATTTATATCTAAAAGAAAAACGCAACGGGTTTATTCCTATAAAGTGTTTTTCAAATAACGAAAGGAATTTAGATGTAATGACAATTAAGATAACCGAAATTGTATACAATTCGCAGTTGTCTAGCCACGAAATTTAGTAAGGGCATTAACCCCGCTACAGAAGCGGGCAAAAGCAGTTATCAATCATACAGTTATAAATTTGAGATAAGATAACAATAATAGACATCAGAAGATACTAGTATATCTACATTTTGGTAAATTTCAAAAAAAGATTTTATTGATTGGTGACAGCCAAAACAAATATTGGTTCGGGAAGAGTTTGCGGGTTTTTTTCAACGAATGTAAATAAGCATGTGTTATAAATATGGCTTTTGAAGATTCTCTAGGAACTGTGCTTAAAAAGAAACAGGGCGTGTATTTCTGTGAGTGCTTTACTTGATCTTGGATATAACTTCAACCCTATACCGATCTCTTTTACAAAAATCCTATTTCAAAGGTTATAAACCATGTCATTATATTTTCGTTTAAATATGATAAAATGCATATTAGATCGAACACACCAACAAGCCATTTTGCGCTCGTAAAACATGATCCATTCATATCTAACGGTAAATGGGATAAAATATTATCAAATTATACATATCGCTCCATGTACCGTGCTATATAAAGTAGATCTACTAAATAAGTAGTTGGGTCAGGACAGTGCCCTTACATGTAGAAGGGGTCGCGTTACCACTCGTACTGACCTAACACAATATACCTTTTAGTTACCATCTCATTATATAGAAGTCTCGCGTTATCAAAAGATTCGAAATAATGTATGTGTCTGTTTCAAAAAGAAAAAAGTCGCCAACCAAATTACGACATGAATGAAGTCTTCTGTGTAATTATGTCACCGCCTGTTTCAGTTCGTTTCAAATGAATTACTTCAGTGTATATTGAATAAAAATTGATTTTTGCTGACTTAGGTAATGATATTATGTAATTTCTTTCTGTGATAATCGTCTCAATTTGAAACCCTATTATCTGCAAGTTCTGAAATTACATCTTATGTTCACGTTTAAAAGGCGTCATAGGAATACATAGGTATAAAGGGTAGCTTTTTCACCTAAAGTTTATCCAATTATATGTCGATTTCTGTTATGATACTATATATTACACGACTTGCTTTACCATGACCTTAATCCTATTAGTTTTGTGGAAGCATGATAGAGTTGAGTTTCACCAAGGTTTTATTTAAATGGGCTTTGAATAGAATCATACAACAAATTAATATGCATAAACCAACAATCTCAGTTCAAATGATCAAAAAATGTGTTCATAAATAAAAATATAATAGTATAGTGATTATGAAATAAGAAAGTTGAAGAGTGATATGATAATGAATATAATAGGCACACTGATAATTATAATACAAATTAGATAAACATTCGTTGGTTTCAGAGATCTATAAAGCTACAGAGGTAGCATACTCTTTTGAAATACAGTCATCTAACTTATGAAAAAATACAACAAAATACTTTTATATTCAAGATAAAAAGTTTGCAACAATTTATGGAATGGACTCTAAAGCGTGTTACGGCGAATAACAAACTTGGACCAATTCAAGGGAAATTCGAATTTGTTACAGTAACTATTAAATCAAAAATTGGTTAAGATATTCAAATGTGAATCAGTAGCCTCGTGGTACTTGTCAAGTCATACAGACCATAAAGCGGTGCCCATTACTCACGGATTCAGTGTGTCAAAGATAAACCTAATTTGCATTAGCAGAGTGTACCATACATGTTTTCAGCATAGTACCCCCAAAACAAAATTCATTTGGAGATAAGACTTTCTCCTTTGAATTACGACATGCGCAATTCTGCATTATAATGTAATACAACGAGGGGCTTAAAGTAGAGCAGCATGCGTCACGATTTTTACATGATCTATAGGATGATATTCCAAGTATCCCTTGAGCTTAGGTAAATTATCATATCACGATTTCGATGAGAAACAAAACTGATTTCATTGATAAATCTTTACAAGTCAGCAAAGCCTTATAACTAAGCTTCCTTAGATATGGCATACCGTTCTCTTTATTTTCCAAAAATAGACAGCAGTAAATCTTCAATGAGTCTAATTTAATGATGTTCTTCAATAGAAGTAACCCTCTCAAGTTTAAGTAACAAGATAAAAAGATCTGGAATATCAAAAAGACATGTACAAGAGATTGTATCCTTCTCCTAAAATATTCCAATTTCCGTTGAACTTCTTCATCACAAATGAAGAGATGATTAGTTGAGTCTATAAACGCCGTATTTACAGGAATATCATTACATTAAGGATATTGAAAACTACTAGAAATACTAGTAACCAATTCGCTGACTCTACATTGTTTGAAACGAATCAATCTCACAAAAGAGGGAAACTGAATTAGTTTATATAGCATCTATTTTTTGTTATCTCCAATGTACATGTAGTATAGCTCGAAATGGAACTTGAAAATGATATTGTCATGTTTATATTTGTTTGGTGATAGAAGCACGAATTGCAGGCGGAGATGTATCGAAGTTTTAATTCTCTAATAATCACAGTGTATTGATTCCCCCGATTATGATCATCTTTGTGGATTTTTTTCTATTATCATGCCAGCATTGACCCCCCCCCCCGGGTGGGACACCCGTGCTTCGCAGGTTAACTCCCAGCGTAAGCCAGTATCCAATTTCTGCTGGGTGGACTGAGACAATGTACAAGAAAGTGCCTTGTCTAAGTGCGCAACACACATCAAGTGACCACAGCGGGGTTTAAACCAGCGACCTTTGGGCTACTGACATAACGCCTACATGTATGACCACTGAGCCATGTGCTTGGATGTGTGTTGCCAAAACATTGTTTCATTTCCTGTGATCCTTTGAACGACTATATGAGAAGGTCATGCATAGATGAAGTATTTTGTCACTTTTTTCTCTAGATTATACTAAGTATATCTTTCAAGTTGTGCATTACACAACACGTTATGTAATGGTTAATAATACATGTATAAGATGATGCATCTAAAGGGATTTTTGCGCATTACATTCGATGTGTTTTCTAATGTCAATATATCAAACAGGATGTATTTAAGGTGGTTTTTCTTTTAGCATTTGATCATGCGTTATATTATGGCCAATGTGTCAAATGTTACTTGCATGTATTTAAGGTTATTAGCTTTTTCGCATATATGACAATGTGTTATAAATAGGATGGTCAAAGTATTTCAGGTTATTTACACGAAGAACCCATCGAATGTGAGATTCATGACAGAGCATACTATTGTTGGGGTAATTACCTGTTGGTCACGAGATTATTAACCAAGTCACTGGTTTATGACGTCTAATGTACTTGATATTTTCCTCCTTCGTTTTAATATTAAAAAAAATGTTCTTTCATTAGGGGTTATTAATATATATCATCATCTACGCATATTAAAAATAAATGATTTTAAATATTTTCTTACTATAGTACTTACTTACTTAGTCCTCGGCCTCTTCGTGCCTTGAGCACATAAGGCCTTCATCGACGACCTCTGTTTCTGCCTGTCTGCTGCATCATGCCCCAAGTCCATCCCTCATCTTTTATCTCTTTCTTCACTGAATTTTGGTCGCCCTCTTTTTCTTTTTTCAGTTGGAGTCCATCTTAGAGCCGTTTTAACAAGAGCTTGGAATTTCGATGGGATGTTACTAGGGCATATCTATAAAAAAATAGTTTGCTCATCGAAACAAGTTATCAAACATTGACCTCCTTTCTTCTAATTCGTTAAGAGAGGCTCATTAATATTCAGACTGTCAAATCAGAAAGATTCTTTCCCCAAGAACTGCTCTATTGTGTGAAATTGACACTGTTTCAACTGAAATGAACATCCCTGGATGAAGTTAGACAATGTATTCATAACTACATGTATTTGCCAATGACTGGACAGTTTACAATGAAAAGACCCCGCCTAAAGTCATCAAATCGGAGTTAGCCTTTGACGTACGTACCACCCAAAGTCCAAACTATTTTTAAAACGGCTCTAATGCTCCCCTTGCTATTTCTGATGTTTCCTATCTCAGGACATGGTCGATCCAGTTCTAAAGCTTTTTATTTTATCAGGCCGGATATGGCAGTTGCTTGTTTGGCCAGAATATTTTATCATTTTAAAAATATTTCATATAAAGATAATTCTCTTCGCTAAATATGCATGTTCAACTGCATGTAATCATCCATCATTCGGTGTGTGTAATAACTCGTTGAAAACCTTTTGTTTTTTCAGGGACGTATAAACTAACTTAGTTTATTCGTCCCTGTTTTTTTTAACTTAATTTTTAACACAAGCACGTCACCATACTTTTCCGGAAATATTGTATCCGGTTTTGTTTTTATATATTACCGGAAGTTTATTATTTTGGATGGTAGCACATGGGATGTGTTCCATGTGTTAATTAAAGTTGTCACATGGGGTTAACAAAGCAATATCTACGGTACGTACCCGGACCAGTCCTTGGGCTCGTCGGGGGACAGAAGTCAAACGTAGTGTTCCTGGACATCAAAGGCGTTAAAGGGAAATACTGTGCCGTTGGAGCTTGTGAGAACGTGCTGGTGTGGGATCTGAGAACGGGGGAAAAGGTACAAGATCAATGTGTACACTAAACCATGAAGACGTTATACAGTTTATCCTTTATGTGTGATAAAGTGGAATTGTCCCACTGTTTTAATTAGAGTGCAATAGCAAAACTTGAAGGCAGAATTAAACAGGATCAGAGAACTTTACCATCTCTAATCAATGTATTCTGTTTAGAAAAGTAGGAAGGTAAACCTTCATCCACTGAAGTCTTCCATTTTTAATTTGATGTCCTACTGGATGATGACTTTGACTGTCCACTTCTCTAAAGGGAAATTCCCTTAAGAAATACATGTACTACCTTGTGTAGCAAAATATAAGACACACATGTATTTAGCATCATATTTCTAAGCTCAAAATGTGGTAGAGTCTGAAATACAGGTATATGCCATTTGTACTAATTAGATCTGGTCCTGTGGTTTGTGGTTTATTCATCTTGATAGGTAGAGTACTAGATTTATATATATACAGACCCTGGTCCAAACCCCAGCTGTTTCTGTCTGGGTTACCAGAGTTCTTGAAATCTTTCGGTCCTGTTGGCAAGACCAATAAAAATAACCAAGGACGGATTACTTGAGGTTGCCTGTCAGTCCAAATGACCGGTAGATGTTGACAGAGCAACTTGCAAAAATACAACTTAATTTCATACAAAAATAATGGAAGTTGATGCAAACACTCCTAGTAATCACTGAGGAGATCCAAACGCATATGATAAACCAAGAGGAGTTTTTCGTGGATTTTTGCTCTCTCTCTAGACTTATCATACATTTTTGGAACATCTCAGAATTTACGTCTATTAAATGTAAACTTCCGTTGCTCTTGATAAGTTTGATGAGTATTTAGTACATACTGACTCAGTGCATTTATAATGCGGCTAACAGACGTAGTCAGATGATAGAATTAAGTCTTTCGATCATTTTCCAACCTAGATCTCATCAGAAATCATTGGAGAAATTGGAGAACTTGTTTAAAACATAGCGTGAACAGAGGACCCCCTATAAATCCAATATGGCGAGTGTCATCTCTTTACATTTTTTTAAAGTACATTGAATACACTTTCAAACATGATCGAAACAGGGTTTTCAGTGAATGATTTTATTGCAATACACAGAAATACCTACAAGAATACCAATTTTGATCATTTATGTCTTCGGGAACAAATAAAAAGAGCTCCACTTTCAAGCCCCTGTGGCATGAGGTGTGCAGAAAGATAAAAAGAATGAGAACGAAAGAGAGAACAAGAGGAAATTTCATAGTAAGAGAGAGAAGGAGATTAGAATAATTAATGAAGTGATATGTAAGAATGTGAACATGAGGAGCTAGAATGTGAAAGTTAGGAGGAATCAGATCAAGGTAAAAATGAGAGAAACTAGAAAGCTTATTTTGGAAATGTAAATTGAGAATGACATAAACTGATAATAAAATTCAAATACAGTTTTTATAATCTTTTTATTGAAAATTTTGGACTGATAAAAATCTGTCTGGACTCACAAACTTCAGATGGTTATCAGTCCAAATGATTGACAGTGAAAAAAAGATTTCAAGAACTCTGAGTTACGTAAACACATCTTCACGATGTCATGGGTCCCGATTCCACTTGTGACAGATGGCAACAGCCACAAGTGGACACAAGGCCCCTGACATTGTAAGGATGTGGAAAACAAGACTCATACCGTATCTAACTGAATAGTTCTCTTCAGTACATGAGGGTTCTTGATTGTCTATAATTGGGGCTGTTCAAAGGCCCCATTTCCAAAGGTACTTTTTATCCCAATTGAATGTGTTAATTTTTCCTGCTTAGTAGTAATTTCTCCTCTCCCATCTAGCTGTGAATTATTGAAATGAGAATGTTTTCGTATTCATTATTTTAAAAAATTTGAGAAAAGCATAGTTTGAGATTTTCTTTTGATGCAAATGTATTGTATAAAAATTTGACATGTTTTCAAAAGAATAAGAAGCAAGTTCTAAAACATATTTTAATAAGAATTCTTCTCCTGATGCAACCTTTGATCATCTAATCATAGAATACTTAAAAAATATTTTTTTGATTGTTGATGCAGTGTAGAATTAAAACAGGTTACATATGATGTCACATAGTAATTTCAAGCATGATTATTCAAGTAAACGATAAGAAAAGACTTTTTTTCACTTTTATGGTAGATGATCATTTACCTGGTAATTGCTAAAATTCATCTTGCACTTCAGCACTTAGAGCTACAGGGAGAAAAGGGGGAGGTTACTCAGATAGCAAAATCACCGGACAAGAGACATGTTGCAGTGGGATACAGTGATGGACTGGTGAAGGTGTTTGACCTTCATGGAGGGGAGGTCAAGGTCAACTTCAGTGGCCACAAGTCTGCCGTCACAGCTTTAAGTTATGATCATCAAGGACTCAGACTTGTCTCTGGGGCAAAGGTATAAATCAGAGAGCTCACTGTAATCAATTTTTCTTCCCTGATCAATTTAATTTTCAACTAGAATATTTTCACAGTCACATTGGACCAAAATTTATGTTTATTAAAAGAAAAAGACTAAAAAAATTAATTGGCCCAAAGAGCAATTACTCTTCACAAAACACTAGCCCATATAATTTTATAAAATTTACTGGTCCTTTGTCTTATTTTCAACATTTTTTTTTTTAATCATCAATAATATTGGGTAAAATTAACTCCATTTGTATTTCTTTTGAATTACTGGTATTGTATGCAGAAAATAAACAAATTGCATTAACAAAAAATCTTTTTACCTCATTAGCAACTTGATAACCATTTACTTGATAATTAAACCCCCAAAAAATGGTGTTTCCTGAATAAGAGTTTCTGTTCTTTTGACTTCATTTGTATTTCCTTTATAAATCAGGATACAGATGTAATTGTATGGGACATTGTGAATGAATCTGGTCTGTTCAGACTGAAAGGACACAAAGGGCAAATAACCCAGGTTGTCTTCCTTAAAGACAAGAATGTCATTGTTTCAAGGTAATGTATTGTATTTTTAAAAGAATTCTTGTTTCATTTGCAGCCACTAAATCATGTGAAGCGTATATTGCTAGTGATACAGAGAGGTATTTAACGATTCATTCCTATGTTAATATTTTTTACAGTTCCAAAGATACTTTTATCAAGTTCTGGGATCTTGATACACAACATTGCTTCAAAACCCTAGTGGGTCACAGAAGTGAGGTATGTGTTTAAATTTTAAGTTGATAGTTCATTTCACATAAACTAGGTTTCATCAGGCTACCCAAAATGAATCTGTTTTCATGACAAAGTTGAATACGATTACAAGTAATTTATTTAGTATGAAACCCCAGAATTCTTTCTAAAAAAAAAAAAACTAGTATGCAACGGCAAATATTTTTTTCCCTAATGCCTATTATTTGTGATTCTCAACAGATTTATGACTTTGTGATCGTTAGGAATGGTCAACGTCTGATCACTGGCTCTGCAGACAGTGAACTACGAGTGTGGGATATTGAATACATTGACAGTTTGGTAAGTCTGTTCTGTATAAATGTTGGTCTATCCTTTAGTAGAACTTGTCATTATTACATGTTTTGGGTTTTAAAAGCTTTTATGTTGCTAGTTTTAGCATTAAATGCACTTTGTTGTAGATTTAATTCAAAGCTTTTGAAAATGTCTGTTCAAGAAGAGTAAAAATGCAATAGATGTATCATCATTTTTTCTAGAAATTGGAAGATGATGCTGAACCTGCCTTAAAAAGAATGAAGATGGAAGGTGAAGAGGAAGGTGAAGATGAGGAAGAAGAGGAGGAAGAGCTGGTAAATGAGCACTATTCAATACAAAGGGGCAATTGATAGATCGTTGTCATTAAATGAATACTATTCTGTATACAATGTATATATAGATATTTTTTTAAAAAAACATAAGTACAGAATTTTTTGAACAAACATAGAATGCAGCATTTATTGAATATTGCAGCATATATTGAAGTGCACAAAAGTTGGCTCAGTGATGCGACAGGGACGAGATCGTCTTGTTTCCATGACAACAGACGCTGGTGGTTCAGTGCTGGCCTGTCATGTAAGTCAAGGTCATTTGAATAGTTGCAATATGATGTACTGACCTTTAAGTAGTCCTGAAGGGTATATGTTTTCATTTTTCACATTTCTAGGGTAGCAACAAATATTTGGAAGTATTTAAATTGCCATCTGTAGAAAATCTTCAAAAGCATTTGGCCAAAAGACAGAAGAAATTAAGGAAGAAAGCAAGGTAAAACATAGATCAAAATCAAACTATTATATGAAATTTGTATATTAACAAAATAGAAAACATATAAGTATGTACATAAAATGTGTTGAAACTAGTCGACTTATTTTCAGGGATTCTGGGACAGAAGAAGTTGGAGAGGCATTAATTACAGTAAAAGATGAAATTGTACAAAATGGACTGCACAAGATGGCAGCCAATATTGTATCAGTAAACACTGTGTTGGAGAACCCCGGCCTTTGTAAGGTAGGATCACCAACAGTTCATGTCATGGTGCTTGAATTATCAGTCTTGTTAATTTAGAGATGTGGAATACTTAGTTAAAATGATGCATTCTGCAGGTTTTGTAGAGAGATTGTACAATTAAAATGTTACAAACTGGGTTTTTTCCATTTATTAAAGTGTATAAAGAATCAGTATGTTTGATTACTCATGAAGAGTATTTCATGTCAAGATGTTTAAAATTTCTTAGTTGTTTCATTAAGGTTTAAAATCTTGACTTTCTAGCATAAGTTTTATTGTGCATGTGTAAACTATCAATTTCAAAACCTGCAAGCAAAACATGTTTAATATTTATTTATTTTTACACCAACAGGTGCTTGTTCTGTTGAACAACAACATGTTACAGCACTGCAGTATAGACCTGGAGCAGAAGCAGGCTGAGCCGCAGGCAATGAACAAGCTGGTTCTCCCGGGACACAGGACGGACGTCCGGACACTGTGCTTCAGTTCTGACAACACCGCTCTCCTGTCAGCCAGTGCCGAGAGTGTTAAAATCTGGAACAGGTGAATTGTTATGCCAAGTTTTTCAAAAAAAATTGCATATACATATACCAGTTCTATAATATTATAGCATATATTGATAGTATGTTTGAATTTTGGTTTTTTAATAATTACTATAAGGCATTATGCAATTGAGACATTCTTCAAAAAATTTAAAAAAGATTAGAATATTTTTATTTTCTGTCTGATTGCAGAGCTTCCACACAGTGTATCAGAACCATGACCTGTGACTATGCCCTATGTTCACTGTTTGCGCCTGGGGATAGACATGTGATCATTGGTACCAAGGTATGGCAATTGTTACTCAGTATAGTGCCACAGTCTATGAATGTTTGTTAAAGTTTTGGTTGCTAACAAATTGAAGAAAAATTTGCAGTTCTTTTTTGTTCATAAATCAAGTACAGTATGTGTCAATTTTCATTTGCCAATGACTGGTTGAGAACTGTTCCCAGACAAATAAATTTCTATGAGCAAGTGGTCAATTTATTCGAAAACACTTGTCTGCAACTATAAATATTCACAAGCAAAATGTTGATCCCAGGTGTATTTATATTAATTACAAAACTTGGTTCACAGTAAACGTTTAATTTTGAAAAATATCCATGCCTTGAATATAAAGTCAGTATTTTAACTCTGACAACTTTAAATGTTTGTACATGTTGATTTGTTTGATCTTCAGAGCGGTAAGCTGCAGATCTTTGACGTAGGGAGTGGGGGTCTACTGGAGGAGGTGGAAGCCCATGCAGGGGCTGTCTGGTCAGTGTCCATGTCCCCAGACAGGGTGAGTGATACCACTGTGATAGTTAGGCCAAATAAACATAAGCTCTTAACTAGCAAAGGGTTATTTAGAATAACTTCTGTCTCTGCAGTTGTCAGGCCTGATAAACAAAGCTTTTAACTAGCAAAATAGATGTTGTGAATATGTACATGTATTTTACCGTTTTTATTACATGAAACATGTGGTGTTTCTTAGTATAATACAGAATGGCGTAAATTAAAATCTCATGCATTTGAGAGAATGCTTTTGCTGACTAAATGTTACATTTGTCAGGGTAAGTTTTGGGTTTAAACTGGCTGATATAAATTGACATGTTTATCTCTCTGACACAGAGGGGTATAGTGACAGGAGGTGCAGACAAGCAGGTCCACTTCTGGAAGTTTGAGCTGATCACGGACGAGAAGTTCTCCCTCACAAGGTAAAATGATAAAACACACTGGTAAACATTACATCTATGGACTAGCTGTTGTACATGTTACATGTTGACTATGTGAATCACACAGGGTCTGAACAGAGTTTTTCATTGATATTTACTTTAAATTTATTTTATAGTAAAAGACTTACACTGGAGTTGGAGAAAACACTGAAGATGGATGAAGATGTTCTCTGTGTGAAATACAGGTAACATATTAAACATAATTTTGTTTTAATTGGAAGAACCAATTTCTCCATAAAACTTTCAATCATGTTTTTTGACAATTGTAGATTTATTCAAACAGGATAACATGTATATAACAAATTTAATCATGATTTTTTGTCCTTAAATCCCAGTCCTGATCAGCGTTTGGTTGCTATTTCTCTACTAGACAACACAGTGAAAGTCTTCTTTGCCGACACTCTCAAGGTTTGTCCAACCTCCCCATAAACTTTCTTAAAATATTAAATGTTAACTCTCTGTAATTGTTGTTTAATGATGAAGTTTAATTGTCTGATATTACTGATAACCGTACCACACATTTGGTACATAAAGATATAAATGTATAAAATTGACATTTCTTTTTGGATATGATTTTCCTTTTGGTGTTTCTTTTTGTTTGTCCTTCTAAAAGGTACACAACTTAATGGTTTTCTTTCGTTTAATTTCTGTTAGATGTAAACTTTATATAGATTTGTCTTAAGTGCACAGTTTTTGTCATGATACATGTATGTACATGTACCTTGTAATTTTTTCCTGTTGGAAATAAATTCCAATAATCATAACCACTACATGCACCTGTATTGTTTAAATTCATTTAATGAAATTGTTACATGTACCTGTTTATTTACCTGGTATACATTTACCTTGTGTAGTTTTTCCTGTCACTGTATGGACACAAGCTCCCTGTCACCTGTATGGACATCTCCCACGACAGCACACTGTTAGTGTCAGGGTCAGCCGACCGGAACATCAAGATCTGGGGGCTCGACTTTGGAGACTGCCACAAATCTATCTTTGCTCATGATGACAGGTAAATTAAAGCAGATTTCCTAGTATGCATGAAAGTTCAAATTACTTCCATGCCATTAGCGACTGACACAAATCCATACTGTAAACCAGGCCCCATTGACACCAAAATTTTCAAATCACTCAACTCAGTCCTCAACTTAAATCCATATAAGAAAAGTCAATGAATTTGAGGTCAAAACTCAGAATTGAGGCTGCGTATTGATGGAAGAAAAATTTGTGATGGTCGGGGCAGGAATAAGACTCATCTTTTTTGTTTGTGAATAGGATTTGATACATGACAATGATTTTCTGTGAGCTGTAGTCATTCTATTTTATTCATGCAGTCTGAGAAATCATTAATCATGATCTGTAACAAGAAGTTGCTTATCCCAGATATCTATTGCACTTTTTAAAAATTTTTCTACAATATTTGCTCATAATAAAATAAAATCAAAATAAATATACATGACCTTAATTTGTATAATGATATTTATAATAAGTAGACCGAAATTTAAATAAGTATTGTACTTCTATTGAACTTGTATGTTCATGTTGAAATGATTTCATATTTTATTTTTCAGTGTTATGTGTACCCAGTTCATCGCAAAAACTCACTTGATTTTCACTGGAGGGAAAGATGGCAAAATCAAACAGTGGGATGCTGACAAATTTGAACTCATTGTCACTCTTCAGGTAAAACTAAGAAATAACAATTCAATGGCTTATGATGGGATAAGATTATAAATGATAACTCATCAATTTTGTGGAAAACTGCAATCTGTTTTGGAGGGTACTTAGAAACACGAAGGAATTTTTGTGTTGCATTTTCAGGTAAAGGTAATGTCTTATTATTGAGGTATATGTAACACTGCACACTGAATAAAGTAAATGAAAATGTTATGTTAAAGAAAATAAAATAATCAGTCCATGAGCTCACTGTTGGACAATCTGTTTGTAGGGTCACCATGCTGAGATCTGGTGTATGTCTGTCAGCTCCACAGGGAACTTCCTGGCCACAGCGTCACATGACAAGTCCATCAGACTGTGGGAAAAGACCAAGGAGATCGTAGTGCTGGAGGAGGAGAGGGAAATGGTAAAGGATTTCGTATGTTAATTTTGTTGATATGAACAATTAAGATGGAATTCATGTATGTATACTTGAAAAATTTTAATTTTTTGTATGAAATATTTATGTATTGAGAAACATACTATTAAATGTGATTGCATAATTTTAAATGTTACCTGAAATGTTAAAAATTACACCATGCCTTAATCACTATATATAAGTGCAGTGTATATGAGGGTTTTATGTATGTTTTGTCAAACAATGTAATTTCTTATAGTAAAACGTAAACATGTATTTATGAAAACATTTTGACTTCTGTTCTTGAAACAAACTGTAACAGTCATTTTCAGTTGCTATTAGATCACATTCCACTTATAAATGCCCATTGTAAATATGATGATCTTCTTTTTAAGGAAAGAGAGAAAGAAGATGAGGAGGCCATAGAAGGGGAGACGGTTGTTCCCGGAGAAACCAACACAGAAGTTGCACTAGCTGGCAAAAAGTCCATAGAGACTGTCAAAGGGGTAGGCAACTGTGTTCTCATTTAAACAATATTATAATTTCCATTTCGTTAAGAAAGTTTAGCATTACATGCATTTATCTGTATTTATAAATTTTGGTGGATAAACATAATTAGCATATGCAATTTTCTTTATGTAATGCAAGTAGTTGATTTAGTGTATGTATGAATATCTGGATCATGACAATGAAAAATGTTAGTATTGAAAAATTGCTGTATATAAATGTAAAAAATAATCTATGAATTGTTTGCATAATGTGTTAGTGTTTCAGGCTGAAAGGCTTATGGAGGCACTAGATCTTTACAAAGAGGAATCGGCAAAATTAAAAGACCACAAAGAGCAGTGTCAGAGGAAGGGACAGCAGGTATCCTCATAATTCACAGTACTTAAAGATGTGATTCAATAAGTAATGTAGAGGAAAACATGTCCCGCACCTTCAACTCTAACTTTCAATAACAGATAGTACAACCTTAAATTGATTAAGTTTACCACAGTACCAAATTCCAATCCCTTTTTATACATGATGTGAAACAATCTACATGAATTTCCACACACCTTCTCTATAAATGACACAATCTACATATATTTCCTCTGTTCTTAACCATCATATAAATACAATTTTGTGTACATTTATAAGCCATGAAACTGCATGCATTGATGATCCTGTTTTCATTTGAAGTTGCCTCCCCCTTCATTGAACCCCCTGTTGATGGCCTTCAAGTGTGATACACCCGAGAGATACATGCTGGAGATGCTGCGCAAAATTAAATCAAGGTAATAATCTTCATCATGTCGAAAATTTATATAATATTTGGATTTAAAAATTCAACAGATGTTTTAGAATTGTAGATCTGTAACTCTTTTGGAAAATCAGTTTGGCAGGTGGTAGAGCTAGCTGTAGTTTCTCTACAACCTGTCAATCTGAATTTCCATGTGCATCTTGTCATAGAAAAGTTCTCATTTATAATACTTTAAATATACCCACCTGTACAAGTAGCTTTACATGTATTTGATATGTTTCAGTGAGTTGGAGGAGTCTCTTCTAGTTCTGCCCTTCTCTTATGTCATTGACCTACTAAAAGTCCTAGAGGTATTTATCGATTCCGCCTGGGAAGTGGAACTCTCCTGTCGGTGTCTGTTCTTCCTCCTTCGTGTCCATCACGGCCAGATCACGTCAAATCTCGTTCTTCTGCCTGTGATTGACCGGCTCAGACAGAAGACTCAAGATCGAGTGAGTGAGCTCAGGGATAGGATCGGGTTCAATAGAGCAGGCAGTGAGTTTATACAGAGACAGATTGAGATGTCACAAGAGACAATCTTCTTCAGTGATGCTACTGGCAGGTATAAGGAGAGAAGGAAGAAGAAAAGAGCCATCTTAGCTGTGAAGGTCTAAACCACTCTCAGATCATGAAAAAAACAAATTAATAAAAATAAAACACACATCAATTGTTTCTGATTTTTTGGTTTAATATTTTGCCGTTTACAATTTGATATGCAAATACATCTAGTGTGTATTATCGTAAGTTTTTAAATGTTTTTAAGTATATGTGACAGTAGCATTATTACATTTGAAAAGGACGCATGGTTTCAAATAAATCAATGAGTACTCGACTATTGCTCGACTAAAGCCTCTGATTAATCGACTAAACCAACCAAGTAAAATTGACATACCTAGAGTATACAGATGCAGCATTCATGCATAGTAATTGATTGTATCATCTATGAATTACCGAAACACAATACTTTTTTGAGATATTTTTACAATATATGATTTTCTTGACATGTTAAAGTGCCATGGTCACAATTTTCGTCAAAAATTTTATGTTTTTTTTATTATTTGCAATGCTTTAGGAATATAAGCAAGATACAGGGCTCACAATTCTTTGTCATGTAAACAAAGCTTGTGCCCTGTTTTTGTTTACATAGGTTCAAAATACCAGTAAAAGAACTTTCAGGCTAATTTGTATATCTTCTTATGAGAGTTTGCTGAATAACAATGGCGTGATGGACGATTTGCGTCCATTTTGGCATGTCACCGTACAACAAATATCCATAATATCTATAGTTCTGAAATGTCTGGGCATTTTCAGGAAATGAACATTCATCGCTAACAAATCATTATATTCTAAAATATGAGATTTCCTGAGCTCAGATGAAACAACTCCTACAGGTCATGAATTTATTTCTTCTTTGGTGCCCCAAGTATTCTCTTATAACGTGTGACAGGTCCTGGAATAAATTGACTGACAGTGATTTTAACTGTCATGTACCGAACTTTCTTTACGATGCCAGACGTTTCAACTACATACAGATTGTCTTCACTATCTGTAGCTATTCGCAATGGATCCTGAAAAACCAAGTTCAAGAAACAGAGGAACTGTCCGTTCATGTCAACGATGTGCACGTTTAATGAATCGGAGACCAGAATATGGGCCTGGCTGTCAGTTGTGATTCCCACCGGGCGGAATTGAGCCTCTTTTTGAGATGAGGTACTTCCGGTGTACCGAAACCTTAACTTCCCTACTCTATCGGTCACTACCACTACCCCGGCGTTGCAATCAGCTACACAAATATCTCCATTCTGATTTTCTTTGATGTACTTTCTCAGCATTCCTGAGGTGTAAAGGGGCTTTCCCTCATGATCATATTGAATGATTTGCCTTTCTTCGGAACCCTCAAAACGAACGACTCTACATCTGTATTTTCTGTCATCTGTCATGGCAACTAATAGCTCATCGCATGATGTAGTACAGAAACTCAAAAGCTCCCAGTCATGTAGATTAATCAGTTCATCTGTTTCATTTTGCCTTGCAATATAAACAACATTCTGGAGTTTCTTCCCGTAGATCAGATCACCAGTTCTCGTTAATGCAATGTCTTTAGGACCTTTGTCTGTTTCAACCTCGAGCTCCTTCAGAGCAAAAGACGAACCAACAACACCAAAACTAAGACGAGAAACATTCAAGGGCACCCCATAAAACCTTTTCAATTTACCCTCATTGCCAGCAATCCATATTTTGCCATCCTTCTGACATGCTACATTTTCTGGATAATCAATTTCTGTTTCAATAATGGATATAATTTGTGGTTCGTTTAGTAACTCCATTTCGGTACCTTTCCCCGAAGATGCAGCAGGTTTGTTCTGTGTTTTGAGATTGTATCCACCATCTTGGTTTGATATTGAGAATCCGGTGACGACGCCAAACATTTCTAAAATCACATCGCTGTTCATCGGCTGAGACAAGAAGCATGGAACTGATAGCTCAAGCTTTGCAGGAAACTGTTTCAACGACAGATTTCTACTTGTGTACGAAAGCGATTTTGAAACGTTGGAAGAATTTAGTAAGTCTTTGTTTGAATCAATTGTTCCTTCGACCTCAACAAGAAGTTCTTTCAGTTTTTGTAGATGATCATTCAGCGCTTTAAGCTGTTTTTTCTTCATATCGTCAGTTTCGTTTTTCAGCTTCTTGACAATTATGTCAATTTCTTCATGCCACTTTGTGCCTTGTTTCTCTATGTTCTGTTCTAAGGTCTCGTAACCTTCTTTTAATTTTGTAACATTCGATTCTGCTTGCTCAACAATACCTTTGTAGGCAGGATATACGGCTTGCTCCAGTTCTTGAGTTTCATTTCTTATGATTTCTTTCTTGGTATCAAACATTTCGGAAATCTTCAAGAATTTGTGTCGCTCGTGAGAATCGGAAGAAATGCAAGATGGACAAACAGCTTTGTCGCATTCTTGACAGAAGTTTTTACATCGTTCCGAGGAGTGTATGTCACATGTTGGAAGAACGAGTGTCCTATTTCTGTCTTGATATTTGACAAGTTTATGCTTTCCTGGATCATCAACTAAATGATTTCCGACGCAGAATTTGCATAGTTTTTGTGGACATACAACACAAAGCATGTCCACCATATTTTCCTCGCATAGTTCGCATCGGTGGACATCTTGTGCAGTTGTTGTAGGATCCATTCTGAAAGACAAAATTATTCTTTTACAGTGGAACAATAATTGCAAATGAGTAACAAACATTTGAAGACTGAAAGAAACCTTTGCATGGAATATATGATTTAATTTACTTTTCAGAAATGTAATTCATTATATAAGTAAGACTTTGTATAATTATGTATTACAAAGTAAGTTAAGGAACTCCTTGATTGAAAAAAAAGATTGATAACAGTAGAATTTATTTCATAAATTTATATAATATTCATTACAATATTATCTCTTTTCGATATTATTTGTATATTGTTGTATTTTTTCTTAAGAATTAAAATTTAAAAAAATTGAAACACGAAAATCTAATACATGTATTATTTTTTATACCATTTATTATAAATAATGAACTTATTACAATGAAACATAATTTACAACCAAAAATAACTACTATCAATTCTAAACGCTAAATAATTTCAATCTTCAAAGCATTGTTTGTATTAAGCAAAACATAGGCTACACAGGGAGATGATCAATGTATAAATTGAAAAAATTTCACCCTTGGACACAGATGACCGGTATCTTTAATAATGTAGGTTATGGTGCTTCTGTGCTACCGTACTTACCGATGGCCTACTGCTCAGTATTCCGCGATTTTCATCGAATTATTCACGTGAGTGTCCATTGATGTAACGATTTTTTTTTTAAATGAATCCTCTTACTTAGGTCATTGTACTTCACCACGATCCTTAGACCGTCACCGGGTGATTCGTTGTGTTCTGGAATTGCGAATACATTGAACAGGTAAGTACGTGTTGAGGAAAAACAATGAACTTGGACTTGACCAAAGTCAAGCTACTCAGCAATAAGCTGCTCAGCAATAACGAAATTTGTTTACATTTATCGACTATATAAACTGAATTTTCCGATCCCGATTGAAAAAAAATAATCGAAACAGGGCGCCTAGCGCCCAAACTAGGACTTGGGCCACCCAGGTGGCACCGGATTCATGGGGACACGGGTGTCCCCTCGGGATCCCCGGCCCCAAAAGGGGCAATATTAGCGCCGATTTCTGGCGCCAGGGCGCTGACTTGACCCTATCATACTGTTAAATAGGGACTCTAAACAGGGCGCCTTGCGCCCAAACTAGGACCTGTGCCACCCAGGTGGCACCGGATTCATGGGGGCACGGGTTTCCCCTCGGGATCCCCGGCCCCAAAAGGGGCAATATTAGCACCGATTTCTGGCGCCAGGGCGCTGACTTGACCCTATCATACTGTTAAATAGGGACTCTAAACAGGGCGCCTAGCGCCCAAACTAGGACTTGTGCCACCCAGGTGGCACCGGATTCATGGGGGCACGGGTGTCCCCTCGGGATCCCCGGCCCCAAAAGGGGCAATATTAGCACCGATTTCTGGCGCCAGGGCGCTGACTTGACCCTATCATACTGTTAAATAGGGACTCTAAACAGGGCGCCTAGCGCCCAAACTAGGACTTGTGCCACCCAGGTGGCACCGGATTCATGGGGGCACGGGTTTCCCCTCGGGATCCCCGGCCCCAAAAGGGGCAATATTAGCACCGATTTCTGGCGCCAGGGCGCTGACTTGACCGTATCATACTGTTAAATAGGGACTCTAAACAGGGCGCCTAGCGCCCAAACTAGGACTTGTGCCACCCAGGTGGCACCGGATTCATGGGGGCACGGGTGTCCCCTCGGGATCCCCGGCCCCAAAAGGGGCAATTTTAGCACCGATTTCTGACGCCAGGGCGCTGACTTGACCCTATCACACTGTTAAATAGGGACTCTAAACAGGGCGCCTAGCGCCCAAACTAGGACTTGTGCCACTCCGGTGACACTGGATTCTTTGTGGGACGGGTGTCCGCTCGGAATCCCCGGTCCCAGAGTTGATCCTATCATAGTGTTAAATAGGGAATCTAAACAGGGCGCCTAGCGCCCAAACTAGGACTTTCATGTGACACTGGATTCTTAGGTGCACGAGGTCCTTTTGGACCTTTGTGTACTTACTGATACTTCAACACTTTTTACTGTATTAATGTAATTGAGTTTTTAAGATGTGTTCGTTTATATCACGATTTCTATTAAGAACAGCAATAAGTTTTTCGCTTACTGTGTTTTTGAAACATTAAAAGGTGTATGTCATTCATAAAATACTAATTACCTAACAATCCTTCTCAGGAACGTAGCTTTTTTGAAACTGTTGATGAACAACAAAAAAACCCACGCAAACTACAAAAAAACCACACACCCCCTCCAAAAAAAATAAATAAACAAATCCCGATTATCGTCTATTATCTGTGATCTGGGAGGGGCTGTTGCAACCACTATTGAAATACAACTATTGCATGAAATAATTATTTCAAAAGTTGTTGGGAATGTATTTCATTATATGTCATTTTGTAACCACTATTGAAATACAACCACTATTGAAATTATCATTTCGATAGTAGTTGGGAATAAATTTCATTATAAATATCACTTTGCAACTACTATTGAAATAAATATCCCTCTCTTTCGACTAAAGTGGGGAATATTGATTTGGGCCTGTCGGTCCGTCTGTCAGTCTACCATTTTGTCTGTGTCTCATTATTTTATCTACTGAGTTTTTTAAAACTATATGTAAAGTCTGTACCCATTTTACCTTATACCTTGCATTCATATTGATAAGATCAGTCTTAGAATATGGAGACATTGTATGTGATATTTCTTCCGATCAAAGTTGCAAATTATTAGAAGATGTCCAGATTGAAGCTGGAAGAATTATTACAGGCGTTAGTTGTAGTTCTCCTTCGATCAAAATTGTTTAAAGAACTGGATTGGGAACTACTTACAGAACGTCGTAAAAAATATAAATTAGTCTTGTTTTACAAAATTATTTTTCGATATGCACCTCAGTATCTTAGAGATATGGTTGAATCTTGTACGTTGAGAACAAGTAATATGACATATAGAATTCCTATTTTAAGAGGGCTCGATGGTAATGGCCATGTTTAAACTATATTGATCTCTTTTAAAAGAAGAGCTCTATATAAAAATATAGTAAAATGCCCCCAAAAAGTTCAAATATATAGAATTTTTCTTTACTAAATAATTGTTTGTAGCAAAACAAATCAAACTTAAAATTTTAAGTAAATTTGATGGTTAATTTGTTGATCATCTAGCCTCCTTAAGAACAACATTGCACTATAACAACTTTTCACCATCTATTATCAAAGCTTGGAATAAATTGCGACAAAACACTAAGGATTGTCCTTTAGTTGCCCCATTTAAATCAAGGCTCAACAAAAATCTTCCAAAGAAAACAAACTGTTTGATTATGGACTCTGAAGAGAAAATTTTATACATTGTCAGTTGAAAAACAGCAAGTAACTTAAATGAACATTTATATGAAGATTTTTTTAATAAAGGCTCATCTTTGCAGTATTGTGGTACTAGTAATTCATATGAAGATACTGAACACCTTTTTTCTTTTTTGTCCAAAATACATGTATGCCTTTCAAAGGGAAATACTGTTACACACTCCATACACAATTTTATCATACCAGTATCTGTAGAAATTTTATTACATGGTAGTAATCAATGTAACTTTACTGTTAATAAACAAATATTTGATGATGTGCATAACTTTATAAAAAATTCCAAAAGATTCTAACAAAAGTATAATATTAATATCTAGCTGTATTTAATTAGAGCATAGCAAAAGACAGTAGATTGTATTGCGGATTTATTGTATTGCTGTTTTTTTTGGTCTATTTTGTTGCGTTATTTTTCCTTTTTCAGTCATTAATTCTTGTTGTCTATATATGTTTTGTTTGTACAACATTTATTTTTATGCACTATACTTGTATTATTAATCCAATTCAATTAACCAATGTTATATTGATCTTGTTTGTAAAGAGAGGAGTTGCTTTTATCCATTTCAAACAAGCGTTCGATACTGTATGGAGGACCGGCCTGTGGAGTAAGCTTATTTTGAATGGAATTATTGGGAAATGTTTTAGATATATTAAAAACATGTACATGGGTATAAATTAAGTCATTAGTAGAACTAAATGGTATATCCTCGATTTTTTTTATACAACGTAGATGTAAGGCAAGGAGAAAACCTTTCCACTTTTTTATTTTCTTTGTACATTAACGACCTAGAAAACTTTTTATTGGAAAATAACATTGTTGGTTTGCAAAGCATAAGTAATGAAATTGAAAACGAGTTATCGCTATATTTGAAACTTTAATTTTACACCGACGATACCGACATAAAGGCAGAATATGCGGATGACCTACAAAATGCCATCAACGAATTTTTTACATAATGTACTCGGTGGAAACTTAATGTTGATGTCAATAAAACAAAAATAATGGTTTTCTCCAAAGGTTCAGCATCGAAAAAGGTTTTTTTTATTATAAAGAAGAACTGTTTGAAAATGTTAAAGAATTCAAATACCTGGGTATCGTAATATCAAGAAACCGGGTCATTTACTGAAGAAAAAAAACCAAAAAACAAAAAACAAAAAAACAAAAACTAAAAAACCCCACATTTGTGTGAACGGGCTAAAAAAGTCCAGGTATGGCGTTAAAAGAAAAATGATAAATTTTAATTTGCCAGTAAATTGTCAAGTTGATTTGTTTGATAAGGTTGTTTTACCAGTTTTACTGTACGGCTGTGAAATTTGTGTTTCAATTTATCTTATAATGAGTTTTGTGAATAAATGGGGCAATTATAACTAGTTTACCTGTCCAAATTTTATTAAAATTTATTTTTCGGTCAAATATTGCAAAATTAAAAAAAAATACTAAAAGTATTTGGTTACAAGTACACGTAAAATGTACTTTGATTCACATGAGTATCGCCAGGTGGCCCATACCACCTTAAGATATCGATCCGAAACCAAAGTGTTACACACAGACAGAATGATAGACGGACATTCAGTCTGACGAACAGACGGACCAAATCTATATCCACAACATTCAGTGAAAGCATAGGACAAAATGTATTTCAATAGTGGTTGTGTTTTAATAGTAATTACAATTTGATATTTATGACCAAGTTCATCCATATCCAATATTTAGATAATTTATAGCAATAGTGGTTGTAATGAAATACACCCCAACACTATTGAAATAATTTATTTCAATAGTGGTTGCTAAGTGATTATTATAATGAAATGCACCACTAACCACAAATGAATCAATTAATTTCTTTCAATAGTAGTAAATGAAAGTGTTTCACACAGACAGAATGATAGAAGAACATACAGTCAGAAGGGCGGATCATATCGGACAGACCCAGTTCAATCAATTCAATATCCCCCACTTTGATTAAAAGCGGAGAACAATAACTACTTCAATAGTAGTTGTGTTTATACGGATTGAATAAATTTAATGCATGTTTCCCATCCTAATTCATGGTACATGTATAAGTTTTGTCAGTCTTGCGGAAGTGCGCCTTAATCCTGTTATCCTGAAATATAACAGAAAATTAACATATTTTCCTTTGTCTAGAATGCTAATATTTATATCAAATAATTATAAAAGTTGATTTAAGAAAATTGACCCGAGGTTAAGCATTTTTCAGCATTGAATATCGAGACCAAATGTTTGAATAAAGACACTAGTCCGTTGAAAATTGACTCGCACCATGGAATTTTGATAATGAAACCAGTTCTAATTCAACAGCAAAATAAACACATTTCAATGAATTGATATTTATATCTTTGATTAATTCAATCAAATAATAACAGTGTACTTATTTATTGTTTGAATTAATATGTTTAAACATGAGCATAAACAGTCTCTTTAAAACATGAAGCGTTTTCATGGCTAGGTCTTAAATTATCAGATTAACCCTTAATGTATGCACGTTAACTATTTTAAATATACAATGTACTGAACTTTTAGCGGATGCTCGTTATGTGCTTTGCTGTTTAAATTTCAAAAATATGTCTTTAATAAGAATAATTGTCTATTGGTTTCCATGTTCACACGAAATAAATGTAAGATTACGCCAGAAATACATGTACTCTTTACCATATATTTAATGAAGGGGTACGTGTAGATACAACATTTACAATACGTCATTGTTATTAAATTAATTTTACATTAACACTTATCCAGTAAATTAAAATTGCAATAATTACTGTAAATTTTATTTGAATATTTTTCGTTACAATGGCATTTTGGGTGTCTGGAGCAAGTGGACAGGAGCTCTAGAGGCCCCTGCATCTCCACGGTTTTAGTATTCATCACCGAGGATACTTTCATCAGCTATTTCAGCAGAACTTTACAAATAATAAAATCGATAAATAAAAACATAAATTGATATGAAATTGGTATATTTTGTTATACATTGGTAGTATTGTCAAATTAAAAAAGAGTGTAAAAATTAAAAAAAAAATGGATACGTTAGCCCAAGGTAAAGTCTGCAAGAATGATCGGAAACAAATGTCTATGATTTTATCGTAGTTACAATGTAACTGAACATACGGCAACATCAATGCTTTCAGCCGAGCATCTGACATAAGACTGTCTTTCTTGGTTTTGACATCTTTCAAGCCCAAATAACCACATTCAACATAGGCTGCTGAAACTGGCATTAAGAGGAGACTTCTCAGGACTGTCGATATGTTGCAAAATATTAGACATTTTTTTTTATTAACAGTAGATCTTAAATTGTCAGACAGCAAATAAATTTTACTATTACAAACGAAGGATGGGAATGATTTCCACTAGCTGTGTAAGTAGAAAAGTAAGATATGAATGAATTTTCATATTTTTATCCATATGTGCAAACAAAGGTATATTCTAAGACAAAAATTAAACAAACATGTATACAAGAGAGAGATTCAGTCTTAAATGACAAATGAAATGATATCGCGTATGTTTAATCAATAGCAAGTAATATCAAATTAAAGAAAGAAAGATGATTATGTAATGTAAAACGGTTATACTTCATAAATGTTAAAATGATACAAATCACTACAGTATTTTTGATAAAAATAAACCATTTTACTTATTTATTTGGGTGCCATTATTTATAAATGTACATGTATATATACATATTAAAACTGTTCAATAATTCATAGCATTAATACATTAGTTTTATTTTGTATTCATCAATATTTGCGGTGAATATGAATAACACTTAAAACAATCCAATTTTTTTTTTATTTTAAAGGTGCCCCAATAATCACACCACATTTGAAAAAAAATCCATGAATCACCGTAAGAATTAGGAAAACCCAAATCTAAAAATAGAATCGGTAGGACAACAAAATAGTCCGCAAAAAACTAAAACGACGAATAATGCAATTATATCATTTAATTTTCAAAGAATCATTCAATATAAACAAAACAAAAACTTACCATTAATATTATATTAAACATTAACAAACCTTTCAAAAAAATCAGACAGACTATATTTTTGTAAAAAAAAATCCTTTCGCCCTGCTTAGAGTCCCTATTTAACAGTATGATAGGGTCAAGTCAGCGCCCTGGCGCCAGAAATCGGTGCTAATATTGCCCCTTTTGGGGCCGGGGATCCCGAGGGGACACCCGTGCCCCCATGAATCCGGTGCCACCTGGGTGGCACAAGTCCTAGTTTGGGCGCTAGGCGCCCTGTTCGATTATTTTTTTTCAATCGGGATCGGAAAATTCAGTTTATATAGTCGATAAATGTAAACAAATTTCGTTATTGCTGAGCAGCTTATTGCTGAGTAGCTTGACTTTGGTTTCATAACTGAGCATGTACATAATACAAAAACCTACCTTCATAATTTAGACCTTCATGTAGATAAATTTTAGCATGGCGTCTTAATTTAGTACACTGATTCAGGAAGTTAATATGTCTACTTTCGTTTTACATCAGTGTGTGTACATACACACTTATACCTAGCCTTGTATTTACGTGTGCAATCGACAAAAGACGGACCTACTATAGGAAAAGATAATGTGAGGTTTTTGTAGAAGAACTTGGTTTATTATCTTTCTTCACTGTACATAGACCAAATTTTGATAAACTTATCGGAGTGAGTTTTAAAGGTCATTGTTAAATCAGTCACTGTGTCGTTTTGTACTATCCTTTGTATACTTTTTGTAGAAATATGGCGAGTGCATTTCCAGAGGAGTACTTGGACGAATCCTGTGACAACTGTGGAGAAGATCGAGTTTGTTATTGTCTGAAATGTATGCTCAGTTTATGTAAGAAGTGCAAGGACACTCATGCGGACTCGGAAGAAGGCCATGACATTCTGGATCTACCGCCAATGGAGCAAAACATGCCCATGTGTGAGCAGCACGATGATAGAGAGAGCACTTTGTACTGCTGGGGGTGTCAGGTCCCTTCGTGTGAGGAATGCGCGCGAGAAAAACACCTAAAGGAGGGTCACGATGTTGTCGAAATGACAACGGCTGCTCTTATCAAGCGAAACCAGCTTATAAGAGACTTTGCTGAAGAAAAGAACAAACTAACGCCTCAATTGCAGAATCAGGTTAAGAATATTGAAGAAGGTGTGGAAGCATACAAAGCGTATTTTCAAAATCTTAAAGATGCAATGACAACTCAAGCAGAAAAGCTTAAACAAATGGTGAATGAAGTTGTCGAAGAACGACAGAGGGAATTGAAGGAAATGGAAAAGAATAGTGCCATTGTTTTACAGGAACAAAGACAGAAATTGGAAGACCATGTTGCTGAAATTCATGACACTATCAACGAATATCGCGAAACAGAACAATCCGGCGATCCAGAGAAAATCAAAGAGTTTGCCGATAAAAACATGGACAAGATTTCACGACTGAAGCAGTTTCCAGAGATGGTTAAAGTCACGCCTCCTACGTATGAATCCGCCAAAGTTGACGTTGACTTTATCAGAGAAATGTTTGGAACTTTGGTCTTCAAGGAGCACACTTGGTCCACCGATGAACGTTTGAAAATACCAGACAATGAAGAGCTTATCCAACTTCCCACAATTGATAAAGAAGAAGTCCGCAAGAAATTTGGCACTTTGGTTGTGACAGAAGCGGAACCGACCGAAGAAGATACTCAGGAAAATCAAAGGTCAGAAGAAACAATCCCGCCAGTAGAAGAATCTGAAGGAGACCGAGAGGTCTCGGCGTCTGTGATATCTGATCATGAAGACATTCCTAGAGAAACCAATGAGACTAAAGATATAAAAAAGAACGCCTCGGACTCGGAATAGAACACAATTTGAATTGAGAAATTTGTCATGTATACATCTTATCAAAACGTTATTGAAACAGAAATTAATTTGTTTTTGTTGTTGTTGTTGTTTTTGTTTAAGTTGTAAGAATTTGGTCACTATAGTGGCGTGAAATGCAAATCAATCCATTCGTATTGGAAATTGATAACACGTACAAGGCGAACATTATTTTTTAATTTATCGTTAAAGTTGTCATTGCGCTTTTACTACTTGTAAATTATTATTTTAGAGAATTTTTTTATTATAGAGACGTGGATCTTTTTTTTTTTTTTCAAAAATAAAATGCGCCAAAAACGTGCAAAACATTCCGTTAAGTTCATGCCTTGTAATTTTAAATAAAAAACATATAAAATGTATTTAAAAAATCCTTTTAGCATTCACTTGAACATTATACCGTTTATCTTGTGAGCAAGATAAAAATTAAGTCAACTGATTTATACGGTATTAAGGCTATTTTGTATAGCCAAATATTTATATATTGAACTCTTTGAGAACATAAGAGTCCCCAATTTGTTTCATATGAAACCGTTTTAAGAACAACCCTTTATATTTCTATCCAGTTATATAAATACAGGTACAAACTTCTACACTGTAATTACACTAAGTCCCGTAATTAATGACATACATAATAATAATCATATGCTAGTTACATCACCAATCTGAGAATGGGTGGTTATATAAAGTTTCCCCAGGCCCCTCTATTTTTTGTTGCTTTCTGCATTTTCTGCTCTTCAGAATCAGCTTTTAGCAGAATCCTTGAATTATTTTCACAACTCTCAAATGTGACTTGTTTAACGTGAGGTTTCAGAAATCCTTCGTTTATTGAATTATGCGCACTTGAAAACCTAATGTTCAGTACTATTCTGATTAACATCTGCAAATATTACAGAATTAAGAAATCAAAGCTTTAGTTGGTAATGATATTGGTTTGTATCTGTCTTGTTCTCCCCAGCCTATTTTCTAGTCTAAATATATACGTCAAGAAGTTAAACCTGCACAAGAGGTCTGGATGGTCGTGGCCATTTTAAGGCTTCATTTACCTCCTTAAGCTCGGTATAAAGGGTGAATATTTATTTGGCATTTCTAAATGCATAACCGTTAAGATTTAATATATGAAATAAAGTTACTTGGAAGTTACTGGAAAGTATTTATCTTCTATAAACTCTGTCCACTAACCGAACCATTATACTTGAAAAAAATCACTGGTATTTTACATCAAACATTTCAACTCTTAATTGAATTACTCTTAATAGATCGGCTGCTTCATGTGAATTACGCATGGAATTATTATTGAACATGTTGCATCTTTTCATTCCTGCATGACTACGATAGTTATTAAATGTCTATGTATCTTATATGCTTCATGGTATATTACCATTTCATGAATAGTAATGATGATAGGATTAAAGAGCTATAAATCAAGTTTCAATTAAATTAAATATATTTTCAACATAGTCGCATGATCTTTTCTGGACAAAAAGGGATCAAGACTATGCAGATTTATCATACTTTTCTTACACAAAAATTTATATGCTGATACAAATCATGCATGTCATGTATCGGGTATTTATTTATTATGTATTAATTCAACATCAAGTGATTATACATATTAAATAATTCTTGATATTTATGAAAATGCCATGGAGGTGACATGGTAGAGCAACAACCGAGGTACAAGTTAAAACTAAATGATATAGACTCAGACATAAAAAAAAAAAACCTATTTTTATCTATGTTTTTGACTATGTTTTTATCTGATTATAATATCGTCACAATGCCAGACGACTGTTCCATGTTAATATTGTCTTAACAATATGTAGCCATTTGGAATGGATCAAAGCAAGCGGTATTCAAGAAACGGAGAAACTGTCCATGTACGTCAACTATGTGAACATTCAAAGAATCAGTGACCAGAATATGGTTTTGATTGTCATTAGATATTCCTACTAGACGGAATTAAGAATCGTTTTGAGATGAAGTAGTGTCTGTTTACCGAAATCTGAACCTATCCGTCACCAACACTGCTATGTTATCACAATTAGCAACATAACCGACTCTAACTTTCAATAACAGACAAAATTTCCGGCGTTGGTGTCCAGCGAAGCTTGTGTAGCACGACCTCTGGTGAGAGAATGGGTTTTGCATCGGTGATCGTTTGTTTTGCATCGATTGTCTGTTGATTTTGCAAAAGAGACTGTTGATTTTGTTTTAAGCTGGTCTGTTTCGTATTTCAGTATGTTTTTAAAAATTAGTTGTTCGTTTTGAGTAAACGTCTTTTTTACCCTTTCTGTCGCCCATACCGGTCTCTCAATTTCCTTCATATTTTGCCTTTGAAATTATAGAGCGTAGATCTGCCCAAGTACGATTTTTACACATGTTTTGTTCATATAATTATACATGTACACACCATTGTTAAAAATAGTACTTGAGCAAGCGTGCGCTCAATGTTTCCCAGTCGAAAAACCGTGGGAAAACACCTATATTTTGCTCCAAGACATTACTATCAAAATAAGACAATCTTCATGACGTCATTTGTACATTATGACGTCAGTTGGGTAATAATTTTTTACATACTGTTTTAAATATGATTTTAACTATCTTGAAAATTGTCACGTAACGGAGAGGCGAATGGATGCTTTTTTGTCTGCTCCGTCGGTCTGACGGTGGACTTAATCGTTTTTCATTGTGTAGATATTCTGTATATATTGTGAAAAAGCGAGACATTGCCTATGCGATCTTTTGGATGTTTTCTGTGTATATACACAAACGTGTCAAAAGTATGTCAACTTTTCTTGTTCCCCTATATATTTCATTGAAAACGAGACTTAGATTTAAAAGGGTTTTTGTTATTATTTTTCGTCAGATTTGGAAGAAATTTTTATTGATTAAAGTAGATTCAATTTGCACTCTTTGACATACATTGAAATAGTTTTTTGACAACTCATTTGTAAAATTAGATATTTCAAACACAACACGAAGATATTTTTTAAAGAGACATGGTGACACACAAACCCATGACTTAGCAAATATCGAATTTTAATACGATTTCCACATTTTTTTATTTATCATATGAAAAGGTGAACTTTTGAAAAATTACAGTATTCAAAAGTAAATAAATCAAATTAAAAAGAGAAAAATAGAATTAAGTGTTGGGTCAACACAAAAATATTGAGTTTACCTTCGGCTTCATAGCCACGCAAGCGCAGGGGAATGTAAAAAATGCAGCGTGGCATATATCATGAGCTAGTGGATTCTCATTGAAACCTGATGTCTTCAAAAACTATAAATTTATTAAGATGCACTCTCTATGAATGCATATTTCTTACCACAGATATTGAATAGCTTCACATTCAAATTCTTTCCTCAGTGTGTCAATCCCACTGTTACTATTTTTAGACAGCAATTGCAATCACGTGACACTAAAATCAATGTCCAAAACAACTCGGTTTGTTTAAATGTGCATTTTCCGGATGTGTTTTATTGACTTGTAAACTGATAAATGAGCCGTTCCAAGCAAAAACTCCCCTTATCGCAGCTGATTGTTTTTTACGTCACAAATTAGGAAAACGCGACGTCATTATCTTTTATGTTCGATACAATCCATGGATAAAGTCAAACATTACAAACTTGACGTTTTCTTCGACGTTACATTAGAATATTAATTGTACATACATACAGATACATGTAATAATTTGTTAATAAGATATTAAGAAGTTACACAATCATAATGAATACTAAATTCTGAATCCATTTAGTTTATAAAGCGCCTAATGCCACAAAAGTTGATAAAGTTTTATTGCACATGATCATTGTGTAAAATAAGACCAACCTACAGATATAGATCCCCATTTTATTACCAAAGCATCACTCTCTTTCTTAATCTTCTTTTTAAAATTGCAATTGAGCATGATCTATTATTAATCTTTTTTTCTCATAGATGATCATACTGTAGAATTTCAGGCATTAATGTAAAACATGATCTCAAGATTATCTTCAATTTTATCATGTGTCTAAACAACAAGGTAAAGCTGAAAGTATCCGAAATATAAAGCTCTGCAAACAATTAACTTTAACCTACGCAAATATCAAACGAAAACGGACATACTTATATTAGTTCGGTGTATTCGTAAAGCAAATAGCTTATTCATGTATTTTTAAAAAAAACATTTCCAGATGCATGACATAACCATACATCGTTGTCTTTTTAGGTATAGTAAATAAGTAAGTAATATATTTATAAATAGTGACATTATACAATTTGAAATGGAATGTCAACATTAATAAGCATAGTTTTAACACCCGGTCCGTTGGCCTATATGCCACTTTAAACACATTATCAATGAAAAAAAGAAAACAACACAGCGTGAAGAGGTAAACAAAGATATGATTTAAAACATACATATATAAGTATAAAGATTCCATTGAACCCGTGAGTTTGCATCCCTTGTTTTGATTTTAACAGTTAATCTAAATAGTTATGTTATTAAGTATACAATTGTACATTTTTTGAAGGAACATTGAAATATTTTTCTTCAATATTGTCCTCATCTTTTAAATTGTCATGTAATTATATACGTAACATGAATCCGACGGTTGTTTTAGATTAATGTAAGCTGTACGCAAAAATTGAAATCTGTTCACTAAAATTGTATGAAACAACTATATGTTGTTGAACAATTATAAAATGCCTAAGATGTGTGCTTTATTTATTTTTAGAAAAAGGTTAAAAAGAATAATTGTTACAGCTAGTTTTGCCGGGCGGTGCAATGTGTGACGTCGATATTTTTCAGTCTTTTGTAAATCCTTCACGTCGTTTACAATAACATTCATATTTTAATTCATGTTTTAATTCCGGGATATTTTTATATTATAAAACAACATTTCCTCTAACATGTTTTAAGAAAAAAAACACGTTCTCTATGCATTTTTATGGTTTAAAAACACGATACAAATGATCTGTTGATTCAAAAAATGTATGGCCTGTATTACACACTGTCTGACGTCCGTCTTTGGCATAGCATTTGTCTTCTTCCTTTTTAAGCTGCCCGACTACTAATTCACACAAACAATAATGATTCCAAATCGCCTAGTTGTTGTTTCAAGATCTTTTCAAAATTTTATTAATTATTACTGTTGCGCCGAATGCGCCGTTTGCAACACTGACATCGCCAAATCATGGATCAAATGTACACATTCCAAAATGTCGCAAAAACGCGTAATAAATTCTTTTCTTCCGTTATAGCCAAGTAATTCAGCTTAAAAAATAAAAGACCAGAAGTACTTCTCACAATTTTTTATCTTATCTTAATTTAACGTTATTTTTTCACATTGCGCCGCCTGGCGATTCATTATTAAGAAAACTTTTATTTTACCAATTCAATCTCACAATATTTGATATAAACATATATCCCCCCTTTTGACACAAATTTCATTTTTCTGTGTCCTTTATTGACTGAATAACAAAAACATCTCTAATGAAAAGTTATCTCCAGGTGCATTTTGTCATACTTTGGTATCTATAAATATATCTAGTGTACAAAACGAACATCTGGAAATATGCAAACTCAGTCTGAATACCCTATGATATTTGAATTGCTAGGCTTTGCATTTTTGGATTTTTATCTAATTCAAACAAATTTTCAAAAATTCAGATGGTTTATTTTAGTTAAACTTAATACAGAGTGTTGTTCAAATTCCTTTTAAGCAGAGAGAGAGAGAGAGAGAGAGAGAGAGAGAGAGAGAGAGAGAGAGAGAGAGAGAGATTACTGCAATAAATTAGAATGAGTATCTAACAATGTTTACCTACACATTCAAAGCAGAGCAACACGGACCTCCAAAAAGATAGAGGTAGGATCAGGTGCTATGGAGGCGTGAGCATCCTCTGCTTACCAGTCACACCCGCCGTGAGCTCTTTGTCGTAATCGGAATAAAACGGAAAAGTCAGTAGACAATTAGGTGATAAATTATGGTCTAACAATTAGTATGAAAAATGTCAGTCAGCATGCGACCCAGTGGATGATTGTATTTGCTGACAAGGTCGTTGTATCGACCATAGAACTTACGAAAAGATGACTTCAAACGATACTGTTGATAGTTCTGTTTTATCAACTTTTTTGTCAGTAACTTGCCTCGCCTTAGAAACTGTTCATACGAAGAGCATGCCCTTGCGTATCGAATTAACTGAGAGACAAAAACACCATATGTAGGTGATGAAGTTATATTGCTACATAAGTAATGAAAGTTGACTATAGAAAAATTGAAGTCATCGTGTTTATCATAAAGTTTTGTTGTTAGGTTACCATCAATGTGCATTTCCAGTAAAATATCTAAATATGAAACAGATGACGCAGACTATGTGGTATCTTTTATTTCAAGTTCACTGGAATATATCGAATCGACGTAAGTATGGAAGTAACGATTGTTAATTGATAATACGTCGTCGATAAACCTGAATGTTGAGTTGAAGGCCACAACGAGTGATTTATTTTTTTCACGTACAAGTTTTTTATAAATTCTGCTTCATATGAATACAAACATAGGTCTGCTAACAATGGGGCGCAATTGCTACCTATGGAAATTCCAACAGATTGTTGGAAGACCTGATTTCCAAAAACTACATAGATGTTGTCTATCAGAAACTCAAGCATCTTTTTAATGTCAACTTCAGAGTACTTGTGTGCACAATCCGAATGGCTTTTAACAAAATAGTTTTGCAAATGACCGATGACAAGGTAAGAAAATTTACGTGATCCATTTTTATTAAAAAAGCAGTTATCAATGATGTCAAAAAGACGGGACTTTAATTTATCGTGGGGGATGGTTCTATAAAGTGTAGAAAAGTCGTTAGTTTTGATGCTATTGAGTGTGGTAAAATTTTGTGATTTCAGGTTTTCTAAAAGTTCCTTGGAATTCTTAAGTATCCATATCTGATTTACACCACTTCTTGATTATACTGTTGCACAGTACTCTTGAAGTTTCTCCTTTACTGCTGTTAATAGTTTGGATAGGAGTAAAGAAAGAGGCTTGGAAGAACATTTATTTGAACACGCTATATATCATTGTTTGTAAGGATTTTTTATGAAGTTTAGGTATACAATAAAGATAAGGTAATTCAAATTGATTTTGGTTGTTGGGAATATTGAAAATATTCAAAACTGACATATGAATTTGAAGAATTTCTTCCTTGGAAAGAATAAGTATAAGTTGGATTTCCACTTGCGGAATTAAATCCAAGTTCTTCTAATATACAATTTATATAATGAGCCTTACAAACAAAGACAATGTTGTTTCCTGCTCTGTCAACAGGGACCAGTACAAACTGATCGTGTAATCTATCTAGCTCTTTTTTCACTTCTAAATTATCAAATATAGAAGGACAGATGGTTTTCATACTGCGCTTTAATCGCCTCTACGAGATTTTAACATGCATCGAACAGTTTTAGTCCATTCTGACGACGTGTCAAGGTCTTCTCTTTCATGTTTGGCCCACCGTCTGGCGTATTCCTCTACAGAATTCATAATATGTATGAAATTAGAATGCCAGTTGAAAGATCGGGGTTCACTAAATTTTGGACCTTTAAGAATAAGTGATTTAAGTCATCATTGTTTACTATATTTACGTCACCAGTAACGACATGTCCAGCAGGACTATAGTTGAAGGGTGAAGAAGAACATGTTGGAGGACTATTTTTCAGATGCCCGATGTCGAGGCATTCTAGAGGGTTTTTTTTTTGTAATTAAAAAGTTTGGAAGCAATGGTCCATGTATTATTGAATGAAATACAAGGAGTCGTCTTCAACTTAAAATACGATGGAATACAAGACTGGACCTTTTAAGTGATTAAATATTGCTAATATTTACAGCGTCTGATTTAACTAATTTAGCAATCATTGATACTGAAATCAAAGAACTTCAATCAAAGAAAATTATTGAAGATGTTTAAGATCATAGCAAAATCGAATTTATTTCAAATGTAACGGTCGGAACGCTTGCCTTGTGATGAGAACAAAACGATGTAAAGTTTTATAATTTATTTAACCATAAATAACATTACACAAATGACAAAAGAAAATCAGACAAATCTCAACCCGTGGGACAATGGAAAAATCGGTACAATTACCGACACAAAATGAACTGGTACTTATATCCAGTAAATATACATTACACGTAAAACCCCTCGACCAAAATAAAACTAAAAGGCTCTCGAAAAAATATCTACGAATAAATATCTCCGCTACTAGTTACTACTACTAGCGCACAGCGAAAATATTCCCTAACTCTAAGAAATCGGAATAACTAGTACTGAACTAGTAATTATGAATTAAAATAGAACTCTAACTAGCAATAATAATTAATTAAACCTTATAAATATAAATGTACTTCAGTCACTTAGAAACTGAAACAGTACACATCTTCAGTTCTGCTAAAAATCTTCCGTGCACTTCCTCGCACACAACGAAAAAGGAGAGAACAGCCGTTTCTCAGCGTCCGGGTATCTATAGAGTGCCAAAAAGCAGACGATAAATTATAACCAATAAGATACCTTAATCCCATCCCGTTAATACGATTATCCAGTCATAGTTAATCCCCATCCCGTAAAAAAATATCGGTCTCATATCAATTAGCGAAAAAAAAAATTAAATTGAATTATCAAGCACGAAAATAATAACTTACAAGTATTTTATAAAAGATATAAACATGTAAATCAAATTTCTCCGCCAAAAGGTACTTCGTTACAAAAAAAGAATACGGAACTATGGGTAATTCGATGAATAAGCAAAATGGCCGTAAACAACCAAAGCATGTGTGTGTGGGAGGGGGGGGGGGGGAATTAAGAAGAACTACGGGACGACAACTGCCTGTAGTGTCCAATTTACAAAAAATTGAACGGGGCGGAGATGGAGCTCCAATATAGTGAATTTCCCTGTGCTTTATGTATATCTATATCCTTCACTATGGACAGGTATACCATCCATAATGGAATTACAATGTGATTATAGTCATTGCAAACATTTAAGCCAATCTTGACTCTTCGGGCAATTATGTACAAAACTTTTGTTATATTTATATTATGTTTATGAATTATAACATTATGATTTCAATGCTCTACAATATCTCAACACTCGTGAAATGACAGATTCTGCATACCGAACCATCTTAACGTTGCCATGCGTATCAGCAATATAAAGATTGTCATTTTTATCTAAAGTCAATCGCATTGGGTTTGAGCAGACGATATTCAAGAAGCAAAGGAACTGCCCGTCACCATCAATGATATGTATCTTCAAAGAATCGGAAACCAGAATGTGAGCCATACTGTCAGTAGCAATTCCAACTGGACAAAATGGAGCATCATTTTGAAATGAGGTTTTTCCATCATACCGAAATCTGAACTTCCCAGTTCTATCCGTTACAATGACTGCCTCAGCATCACCGTCAACTAAACAAATGTCTCCATTTTGATTTTCTTCTATGTACTTATTTGAAATCCCTGGGGAGTATAGACTCTTCCCCTGATAATCATACTGAATAATTTGCCTTTCTTCCGAACTCTGATTAAAACGGACAACTCTACACCTGTATTTCCTCTCATCTGTCATGCAAACTAAGAGCCCGTCAAATGCTGTAATGCAGAAACTTAATAGCTTCCAATCATATAGTTTTATAAGTATATTTGCTTTATCTTGTTTTAATATAAATACAGTGTTCTCGAGTTTTATCCCATATATAAGGTCACCAGTTCTTGCCACAGCAATTTCTGTCGGACCTTTGTCAACATTAAACTGTTTCAATATTAAAGATGAACCGGTCGCTCCAGAACTTTGGTGCGAAACATCCAATGGTACATCGAATTTGAACAATTTCATCGATCCTTCTTTTCCTGCGACCCACAGTTTTCCTTTACTTTGACATGCTACCTTATCTAGGCATCCCATTTCTGTCTCGAGAACAGACTGAATCTTTGGTTCATCAAAAAGGTGTTTCGGACCGTTGAAGGTAATGGGTGTGTTTTGCTTATTTTCTTTTATTTGTTCAAAAATTGAGAATCCTACAATAACGCCAAACATTTCTGCAATCAAATCTCCGTTAATCGGCTGCGAAATAAAGCGTGGTATTGATAATTCAAGCTTTTCAGGGAGAAAATTCAATTCTGAATTTTGGCTTTTGTGTAACGTTGAGGGAATATAGTAAGTCTTTGTTTGATTTAATGGCCTTTTGAATCCTTGTGCGAAGTTTTTTTTACCTTTTGTAAATGCTTGTACAGAGCTTTCAGTTGTATATCCATCATTTCGTCTGTTTCATTTTGGAGCATGTTGACAATTTCGTCAATTTTATTGTGCCACTTACTGCGTTTGTTCTCAATTCTTTGTTTCAAAGTTTTGTAATCTTCTTCAATTTTAACTCTATCAGATTCTACTTGCTGAACATTGTGTACGAAGGAAATATGATTTCTTCAAGTTCTTTAGTATCTTTATTGATTTCTTCTTTTCTTGTTTGGAAAATTTCAGAAATTTTTAAGAATATGTGTTTCTTGTGAGAATCGGAAGAAATGCAAGAGGGACAAACGGCTTCTCTGCAGACTTGGCAATAGTTTTTACATCGTTCCGGGGAATGTGTGGGACACGTAGGATGAACGAGGGTCGTGTTTCTGTCTTGATATTTGACAAGTATATGTCTGCTAGGATTATCACCTAAATGATTTCCGACGCAGGCTTTGCATAGTTTAAAGGGACACTCGACACAAAGAAAAACTATTATATTTTCCTCGCATAGCTCGCATCTGCGGACATCCTGTGCACTTGTTCTAGGATACATTCTGGAAAATATCAATTATAATTTTTAAAAGGTCCTCAAAAATTGTGTTCAACTATGTTAATTGAATAAATGTAGCGTAATCAGCCACCATTCAAATTTATAGAAAGAAAACAATTATATCATAAAAGCTCTTACAAAATAAATGTTTCTAAACAAATCCCAGTTTTCTTGACAATTTTCAACTTGACAAACTTGACAAATTCACCGTAGTTTATCTTTTTTTTTAACAAATGTCGTGAATTGTCTTTAGGCAAAACATAACCAGGTAACGCACACTGACAACCTTATCCATGCTGGAGTAACTTTTTAAGTTCTTTTCAATTCTTTGTATTTATTGTGAACACATGAAATTAAAATTTATAGTTACCAATTCTCTCATCACTTCACATATTCTACACTCATTTAAGAACTCAAACAGGTGTTGTTTTTTCCTTCTTTATTCAATATGCCGTATTAAAGTTGACAATATTTGTCAGTATGATAAATTTGATAAAGAAGACCTTGTGACAAATGCGGCAGCTTTTTCGTTCGTATTAAAGAAGCAATGGGGTTATTTGAGGGGAATTTAAAATGCATATCTGTAAACTATGCACAATTGTGGGGTTTGCGCATGTGCGCGGAGAAAGTAATCGAAAGAAACAGCACAGATGGAGAGGCTTCACAGCTTCACTTAAAAAGTTAAGAAGCATAAAGATATATTAAGTATATGATAATTTTTTTTACGAATGGATCAATATTAACAATATAAAATATATGTTTATAAAAATATAGACCACCATTACTACACCTAATCAAAGAATCTATTCTTATCAATAGAGCCATTTTGCCAATAAACTTAGAAATGCGTGCACCAGAGTAACTGCCTATACATTTGATATTAAATGTACAATATGTGAGATGACGTCCGTAAACTATAATTGAATTTACATGATCATTTATTATTGCGAAATTAATTAAAACCCTATTTTCATTTCGATAAACTCCCCCAAAATAGCAAAACATGAGAGTGGGGTGGTGGACATGTATATGCTATGGCGGATCTTAGTCATTTGGTGTTTGTATAAAAAAAATATACTGGCAGTGATATGATATTGAATAATCCGTAAAGAGTGAATAAGTTTATCGGCAATTTATTTATTTAAAGTATACATAAGAATTTTAGATTTGATGAATGTTTAATTTATAAAATGCGCCAAGTCCGTTTCTTGAAAGCGTTATTTTAGATTTAGTGGAAAGAACTTTTCAGATAATGTTCAGAATGCAGAAACCGAGAACGCAGGCTGGCTAACCAACACCATGTCTAAAAGTGTAGGGCGAGTTCATCATGCATCGGGCATAAGGAAAGGGCTTCACTATTTCCACATCTTTAATACAATAGATAATGCAAAAAATGAAAATGCTTCCAGTTGCAGCATTACTGCATATGGGTCATACAGTCAAAATCACAAACAATAATTGTAATTTTTCAGTCAGCTGCAACAAAAAGAATATAGGTCAAATATAATCAATTTCAGTTTAGATTTCTAACCCTGTCGGCTCGTTAAAATATTTATCCAGCTGCGTCTTTATTTCAATCTTTAAACAAGAGGCCCATTGGCCACATCACTCACCTTAACAACAATTCATTGTATTATTTTATTTTAGTTTTTAAATATTTTCCCAATATATTTCAAAGTTAAACATTGAACCCCTCTTAAGGCCTCATGATCTGTATTAGTCTTGGATCACAATTTAAATAATTTAGAATCTACCCTTTCTAAGAATGCTTGCATAGTAATTGTAGATCTTGAGAATAAGATTTTTAAACACAATCGCTAATTATTTCTATGTTAACTTTGAACCCCTCTTGGGGCCCCAAGTATACGTCTGGGGGTCACTATTCTAACAATTTAGAACCTGCATTACAGGATGATGCTTGTTATATCACAAATTGTATCATTGTAGTTCTTGAGAAGAAGATTTTTAAACATTTCCCTATATATTTCTATGTTAAATTTTGAACCCCTCTTGGGGCCCCTGTATTAGTTTGATGTCACTATTCTCACAATTTAGAGTATGCATTATAGGAGGATGCTTGCATAGTAATAACACATATTGTAGCATTGTAGCTCTTGAGAAGAAGATTTTTTAAACATATCCCTTATATATTTCTATGTTAAACTTTGAAACCCTCTTGGTCTGGGGATCACGATTTTAACAATTTGAAATCTTCACTATATATACAAGCTTCGATGTAAATATTGGCATTTCTGGTGCAGTGGTTCTTAAGAAGAAGAATTTTAAAGACACGCAACCTATTTTCATGTTTCGCAATTATCTCCCCTTTAAAAAGGGTTGTGCCCTTTATTTTAACAATTTAGAATCCTCTTTCCATAAGGATGCTTTGTACCAAGTTTGGTTAAGTTGACCCAGTGGTTTTAGAGAAGAAGTCAAAAATGTGAAAAGTTTACAGACGGACGACGGAAAACGGGTGATCAGAAAAGCTCACTTGAACCTTCAGTTCAGGTGAGTTAAAACTGGTTAAGAAAAAAATTATGAAAAATTTCGGACACAGTAAATAAAAAAAGTTATGTCAAAAAATCTGGTACAACATGCAAAGCCCATTCAAGTGTTATTCCCCGCACTTGCGCGGGCTACCATCTAGTAAATAAAATAAAAAGTCAAAATTACCCCTTTCGGGGGCCCCTATAATCAAAATAATTCGCATTTCGAAATCTAACGATCATATTGATTGAGCTGTCAGAGTATAATTAGTTTAAGACATTAACTCAATTTTTGATATGCCATCGACCTTTACCTTAAATCTGTAGAGTCCATATCGTACAAATAAAAAACAATTGTTGTGTGCCGGAAAGACCTATCCACCAAGTGAGTTTTAAAATAGTTTAAACCGCCCTCACACGATTCCATTGCTCAAATTGGTTCCCAATAAATATTTTTCCTCCCTTCCTCCACTCCATGTTTTATTGTCTTTTCCTTCTTTATCTTTTAATAGTAGGTTTATAAAAATCGATTAAATCATTGAATATGTGACGTTTGAAAATGATATATTATGTAGATCATTAATAAGGATCAATTCACTTCTGAACCACCAACACCATATATACATCTACACTTGATTTAACCACTTCATGATATGATTAAGATAAAGATTTTTGTTAATACCCGTATTTTCTATCTTTAACTTACTTGGTCATGAACATATAAATCACTACATGCATGCCACAGATTTTGCGTCTTTTGCCACACATTGAAAAGGTATGTATTGATTGAAGTAAGTTATGCCAGAAACATAAATATGATAGAAAACAGTTAAACCAAATGAGTACCTACCTGCATTAGTTAAATGTAGACATACTTAAGCAATGCATCATGTTCACGGACTAATGTAGGCATATTTTTCATGGCGGTCATGGTTACGGATTCTGGAAGTTGTTTTTTTTTCTACTTTCCTTTTGTGACTTTAGTGTAAATGTACTAGCATGCATTACCAATGTGTGTCCATGTATGTGCTTGTAAAAGTTATATATTTTTTTCTTTTTTTTTATTTAAGGAATAAATAATAATAATAATAATAATAATAATAATAACATTATGAGGTGATAATTTTGGTCGGGGCGTGGTCAAATCCAAGAAAGCCCTATCTTTAAGATAGATTTGATTACGCCCCGACCGAAATTATCACCTCATAATATTCAAAGAATGATTTCTTATTACTTATATTTATATAATTTTCAGTAACTATACGATTAAACATCAGAATATGGATATATTTTTGTTTTTTTTAATTATGCAAACCCCGCTTGCGCCCCAACAATTATACTCATTTGGACTGTGCAATACAAAAATCGATTCGTAGTGTTATCACAAAAACACTGAAAAATGTAAGTATGTTGTAATATAGTGTGGTGGATATTCAAAACTTGAAAATCATACCGGTAAACAACGTATTTGCTATCCGAACTGTAATCTGTAGGAATACTATCAATTTCAAGAGGTCATCGTTTTGTATGACTTAAGTGATTTTTAAACCTTTGTAGAAGTATTGCGAATGCATTTAATCTTAAAGACTTAGATGAAACCTGCAACACACAGAAAAAGATGCATTTGCTATTATCAATTATCTAAGGTTGATTCTTGTAAATTCATTGATTTGCATTCTAATACGGAGGAATACCAGGGAATTCTAAACCACTGGAGTAGAAAATGTCAAAGCGCGAGAAGCATTGTGACAGACACTTTATACTGCCAAGCATGTTCAGTTCCATTGTGTGATGAGTGTGTGCGAGAAAAGCAGCACTGACTTTAACTCTATAAATCAATCAAAATGGTATTTGCTGCTTTTATTTATCGAAAACAGGTTGTAACAGACTATATAGGGGAAGCCATCGTGCATGGGTGATGTTATGCATCAACTCTGTAAAAATGTTTGGTAAAGAAGGTGAAACATGATTTTTTGTGGTTGACCTGCTCAAAAACGTATTCATTCTCCAATGAATCATATCATCACGTCTGGTTCAATTATGATCGATAGATGCTTTGGATTAAGGACTGTTCTTATAATTTAATCCTGTTTATTCATCACAAAAAAATTTAGATATCCATTATCCGTAAAAATGTAGTTTAAGGAAAATTTACAGTTACTTAAAGGTAGACCTGCTCCAAAACCTTTAATTTTTCAATCGGTAGTAATTAAATATATAAGATTATATATATATATATATATATATATATATATATATATATATATATATATATATATATATATATATATATCATCCAAATCATGACCGGTATATTTGTATTTCTAAAGCAATTTCTTCGAAGGTTTACTTTATACATTTATATATACATTTTCCAGTGTCTTTGTCTGTGTTAACACTACGAATCGATTTTGTAATGCATAGTACAATACATTTTATCAATGACTATTTTAATATTTAATCGTACAATTGCTGAAAATTATATAAATACAAGTAATAAGAAACAATTCTTTAAATATTACGAGGTGATCAAATACGGTAGGGCGTGATCAACTCTATTATAAAGCCCTTAAGCTTGATTACCCTGACCGTATTCGATCACCTATAATACTCAAAGAATGATTCTTTATTCCTTAAGTATATCATTTAAAAAGAAAGGGAGTCCTGTTCTAAATACTATAACTGATCTGAAATCAGTTGGAAATAGTATACCCAGGACACCGACACTGACTTCGACGATATACATGTAGTATGTAAGCTCCCAAGTCATTTTGATAAATAAGTTATTTAGAATCGTTTGTGTCTTCCTAGGCCGTTTGTTCAAAAATATCTGTTATATTCAAGGGTAAAAAAAAATATTGAAAAACAAAATATTTTTAAGTTTTGGGCAATGATTCAAAGACTGCAACAGTTTTGTATGTACCAGGTTCCCATTTTCTTCACTGTTTAATAATATTTCAATACACACTTTTGTATCCAAACTACATTCAGTAGAATGAATAAAGTCCAAAAATTATGTTTGACTTTTGTTAAGTCATGAAAAGGATCACTGCTGAAAACAACTGGTCTATAGAAATTTAGTATTGGTAGCGATATCGACGAACCCGGATGATAATCTTTCAACAAGGTACCGGTGCTATTATGTGACGAGAACATCCGACTTGATAAAAGATATTTTCCAAAGATTGATTATTGTAAGAAAATTAGTTTCATGTCAATAACCGATTTGTTCTTGTATCGATTCATGATCCTGATATGTTTATGTTTTACTTATAAATCAACAAAAAAGACGGAACTCAACCTTTTTGATAGGGTATAGAAACACTGAACAAAAGTGTTCACCCAGAAAAAAAATTCATAACATGAAATAAACACAAACAATACGTTAAGATATTTCAATAATAAAATTATGCATGTTTCTATTGGATGGTGTGTGAAAATTGGCAAAGTACCTGTTAAGACTTTAATGCTTACACTCCCTGAAATGACACACCCTTAAAATCAAAAGAATATTAAGATGAATGACCACCTCTGATTTAAATCTCTGCTAGACAACGTTGCCTCATACATGTAAATAAACTGAACTTCTGATTCGTAGGTTGACCTTTCTGCTGCCACATTTGTCGTACATGTACATGTCTTTCTAAATGGTAACGCCTTCTCTTACCATCAGAACTTTGTAGCTTTAACCAAGTTTCGTCGACAAAAGGGACATTTACCCAGTCAGCTCTGGTTAATTTGAGATGTCTGTGTCCATGCTAGACGTGCGGTTCGATGTTTCCAGGTCAGTACTTCACCTCTCTGTGTACGTATTTAGGGCGGTTGCGAACTCTGAAATGATATTTCAAGGCCTTTTGACAGCACCCTTTCGACTTGCCGTTGAGTTGATTTATATCTATATACAAATTGCACAAATTTGCTGCAATATCGAGGACAAAATGAACAGTAGATTAAAGCGAGCACACTCAATCGTAGAATAATCCAGACATCCACATTCCAACGACTCAGCTGGTATTTTCCAAAATGGTCATGTCCATTTAAAATGTTTTACTTTAGAGACTGATGATAAAGTCCTATATAAATTACAACTAGTAGTCATTGACTTGAAGTACATGCTACAAAATACCAATTTCCTATTTTGACATTTCACAGGTAATTTATTTTGATCAGAAGTGCCTATTTATGAATGCTATTGTTGAAAAAACACAAAACTTTGAAAATTTCATTCCATTATTATTAGTGATTTTTAAATTATTCTTTTTATAAGGGTGCACACTTAGATGTATTGTAAGTGTACATTAAATTATCTCTTCGAAGACATAAAGAAGCATGTTCACCATGTTTATTTTAAGAAATTAATGGTTCAAAACTACAACAGATGTGTATAGCCTTACAAATTGTTGAAATTTAAATGTCTACAGTAAAGACAAAACCAACTTGTAATGGCTAAATGAAGTATGTTTTACAGGTTCTTAACATGAATAATACCTTGAATTAAATATGAAGACAAAATGCGGTTTGCAAACATGTTTGCAGCAATTGCTTTAAATATTGTTATTTCTAATGTAATTAGACCTGTAACAAGGCATTGTTTTTATCAAATGATATTTTTGCACTTTGGAATAACTAACATACCAATTTTTGGACATGATATTGTACATGTACAAGATTACCATGATGGCAATGATATAATTTTGTTAAATATGCTAAATTAAAGACTTTTTGTATGCAAGTGCATTTCCAACAATAATATTAACAAAAAAGGTTATTAGCAATAAAACAAATTGCCCACCAGAATATTGCAGCTCATCCTATTAACAGTGCTATTCCCAATGATTTCAAATGTTATTGATAATAAATATATTGTAGAGAATATTAAACAGTGAATCAACTGAGGCGACAGGAAAATGATTTACTCAATGAGATGTTCATTCATCGTTTCTTCTACATCTGTAGTCACATGGTTTAGTTTGTCATATATTGGATCATCGTCACTTTGCCAGATGATTCAGCCACGTAAAGGTTGTCATCTGTATCTGTAGCTAAACGCGATGAAACCGAGCAATCACAGTTCAAGAAACAGATGAACTGTCCATTTTTGTCAGCGATATGTACGGCCATTGAATCAGAAACCAAAATATGGCCTTGGCTGTCAGTAGTGATTCCTACTGGTCGGAATGGAGCATCCTTTTGAGATAAAGTAGCACCTGTATACCGAAATCTGAACTTCCCTGCTCTATCCGTCACCAACACTGTTCCGGCATCAAATTCGGCTACACAGATGTCTCCATTCTTATTTTCTTTGATGCATTTGTTTAACATACCTGAGGCATAGATTGTCTTCCCCTGATCATCGTACTGGATCATCTGTGTTTTTTTGGAACCCTCATATCGGACAACTTTACACCTATATCTCATTTTATCTATCATGCAAACTAATAGCTCATCGAATGCTGTTAAACAAAAACTTAAAAGATTCCAGTTGTGTAGTCTAATCAGAAGCTCTGCTCTATCTTGTTTTATATTGCATATTGTGTTCGAAAGTCTCTTTCCATAGATCAGATCACCATTCTTTGTTACTGCGATTTCTTTGGATCCTTTGCCTACAATTACTTGTTTAGATGCTACAAACGCGCTGAAAAAGTAGGTTAGGTCATTGACTTTGAATGACTTTATTGTACATTCTTGACCAGTAACCCACACCTTTCCATCATTCTGACAAGTTAAATTCTCTACCAAAGTTATCCCTGTTTCAATATCAGTTAGTATCTTTGGTTTATAGAGAAGGTCTTTTTGAATTGCTTCATCGTTGTTGTCAATTGAGTCCAATGATACATCGTTGAACTGTGTCATGAGATGGTATATACTTTTTTCTCTTACGATGGAGAGACCTTTGATAAATCCAAATATGTCCGGAAACATATCTCCGTCAAACGAACGACATATAAAGCGTGGGATAGATAATTCAGGTTTAGTAGAAAAGCGGTTCAATGTTGAAATTATACTTTTGAACGAAAGTGCTCTCAGAACTTGATTAGATTCTAATATTTCATTGTTAGTATCAATGGCCTCCTGAACTTGTGCTAGACATTTTCTCAGGTTTTGTAAATGTTCATTCAGTATTTTTTGTTGAGTTCCCTTTATGTCATCAATATCTTCTTTTAGTGTGTTGACGTAAGTATCAATTTCTTCATGCCATTTTTTGCGGTGATTCTCCACATTTTCTTGTAGCGTTTTGTAGTCCTCCTCCAGTTGACTTACATCAAATTCTATGTCCTTAATTTTACCGTTGTAAAAAGGACGAATGCTTTGCTCCAATTCTTGAATATCATTTTTGATAATTTCTCTCTTGATATCATATATCTTACACATCGTCTGAAATTTGTGTCGCTCGTGATAATAGGAAGAAATACAAGATGGACATACGGCTGTCTGGCATTCGTGGCAATAATTCTCGCACCTCTCTTTGTAATGTGTATTACATTTTGGTAGAACAAGTGTATTCCTCTGATCTTGGTATTTCACAATTTTATGGTTATCTGGATCATCAACTAAATGAATTCCTACGCAGGATGTGCAGAGATCAATTGGACATTCGACACATACCATGTCTGCAATATTTCCACTGCAAATTCCACAACGCTGAAATCCTTCATTTATTTTACGATCCATTCTATAACAAAAGAAGAATTGGTATTCAAATTTTATCTAATAAATCTGAAAACGGTTTATTTAACAGCATTTATTTTTAATTCAATAAGCATGTAACAGACTTTGGGGGAGGGGGTATTCTTTCCATACCATAACTGTTATAAATCATGTATACAGGCAAACATGATAAATTGAATGAATATATGTTCATATCTTTGCAAATTGGAGATGTCTATAGATTATTGGTTATAGAGAGAAATTAATTGGTCCAACACACACACACACACACACACACACACACACACATATATATATATATATATATATATATATATATATATATATATATATATATATATATATATATATATATATATATATATATATATTAATTATTATTTATATATATGTCAAAGAGAGCGGAGCGGATAAGATGCCCTGTGGTCCAACACCTACATTGTACGCAATACTTCTAATAGACATGTTTAGTAGGAAAATAAACTGATATTGATATATAAAGTAGTTTATGTATCTAGTTTCTTTTTATATACAATTAATAGATGCTCAGTTTATTGAAACCTTTGTATTAAAATAAAGATCTGTGTTGTAAAAAATGCAACAAATACATACGCAATAATCATGTTGAAAATACATATGTAACAACTAGTACTCAATCAATCATGTCTTAATTAATCATGTCTTAATTCGTATGTTCTATAACCCTGTATTATTGATCTCGTACCTAAAAGAACGCATTTATTCACGTAACTATAGGCATACTTCATAATTTAAGATTTTAATTGGGACAATATCATCCGTTTTCGCATTGATTTTGGTATTTTCAAAAGAAAAAAATCAATGCTTTACATTCAACTATGACGAGTGTTTTCATAGAGTTTCTAAATAAAAAAATATATATAATAATCTGCATTGTTAATTTGAATATGAGAAAGCAGGGTTTTTAAAGGAGGAAGCTCGCATTATCAAAATTATTATATCAATATTGGGACACATGTTAGTAAAGTATAAGTAGCATATTAAATACTACTGAATATTGCCGGGATGTTCGTTCCCATTTTGTGAAAGAAAGTAGAAGTAAATGACCACGATATGCCAATAAAATGGATATCAATTAGAAGTCTACACGCCTCACAAATACCAAATACCAACAATAGCAATAGGGTATTACATGTACCTTGTATTTGTTATGCCTTATTGTTCCCTGGTTTGTCCAAAACAGCTATACAAGAATGGCAAGGGACTTGCATGCTTAAAGCCATTCAGTAAATAAGCAAAAATCGGATTAAATCGTCTCCTGTACAAAACAGTTGTTCATATTCAATAACCACATAAATTATGCAACCCGATAGCGCTTTTAAATGGATCTTTGCAGCTAAAATACAAGATATTTCCAATATCTTTAAGACCAAATTCTTTCTGTCTTCAAACAACAGCACGTTTGCTTAAATGTCCCTTCAGTCGTGTTTTGACCCAATGAAAATCAATTGTTCAACTACAATGAAAAATAAAGTCATAACACGCGTTATCAATTATGCTCCATTTCATTGACGTCCTTTTTAGCCAAGAACAGATAGGTACTGCTCGTGTGCGACAAATGACGTCTTCCTTGACAATGTTGTCAATCGCAAAGCATATTTAAATATCATAATTTTAAGCAATTAAATGTCATGTTTTGTGTAGGTCTTCTTGAATTGTTTTGTCGTTTACTATTAAATACTGAATTCTTGTGTATTCTTAGATATGCTTTTTCTTGACCATTTCTTTGTACATTTATTGAAACTATATATTACATAAAAGTTGAAAATGTACCAGTCGAGTCTTATCTTTAAGAATACATTGTTGAAGTTCAAAATATTGATTATTTGCATGTGCATTTCTGTAGTACGTTCCAGGTTACCATTTCCATTACATTACTTTTGTTATTTTTTCGTAATAAATACACATACCTTTCAGTTAAGAAAAAGTGAAATCAAATTATTGAAGCAACCAAAGAATTCCTCTCTCACTCGTTCCCTTTTCATATTCGGTGAAATTGACACTTTCTATAATCTGTCATCTTTCATTCACTTGCAAATTATCCGGTGTCTTCTGCAATGTAAAATCCCCGTGGACTTTTTTTTTTTATATTTAGCTGTGTATTGAAACCTGGATCGATAGAGCGATCGTTTCAAACAGAAATTGTATGAATGTATAGTATAGTCATAAAGGTATTTATGAATATTGAAACATTTAATTTATGCAAAAAGTGTTGGAAACGATAACTGTGACAGAGCATAACAATACTTTCAAATATTTACATTTTCCTGTGCCTTTTGTCTGTGAAAACACTTCGAATCAAATTTGTACGTATTGTCAATTTTTATCAATGACGCAAATGACAAAATGTGGGGCGTAAAGCGTGGTTTGCATAATTATACGAAATATATTAAATATTGTAACATACACGACTGATAAAAACTGGTATTTATCTCAAAATTTCTTCTGCATTTATAGACGTATACAGAATAATCCTGAAATCTTTGTTTGCATGACATAGTTGTACGAATATATAGCCCTTAAGGCCATATTTTACGGCAATTGATTTTTATTCATAAGAATTATCAAAAGCACTGAATTTCCCAAAGATTTCTTAATATTTTCCCTGATAAAGAGTAAATGCAAAGCACAATGTAAGGATATTTTTTCGTTCAAAAAAATCAAATCATATAACTGTCTGTAACCTCAAAGCCCGACCATTTTCGAAAAGAAGGAAAAACGCTGCCATTTTCTCTTTCAACAAATCTCACGTCAATAAATTGAACATACGTTTAATTTTTCACACTTAAGAGAGTATATAAGCTTTCGTAAAGTTACGGCAACTTTGACACTTAAGATTCACGTAAGTTTCTCTGTTAAAAGAAGCAAAATCTTAAGTTTTCACTTACGATAAATAAAACTTAAATTTTTTTGTGAAAAGGGCTGCAAGTCTTAAATAAATGACATCGTTATAAACTTTCTATGGGTTTTCATCGACATAACTATATAACATGAAAAAGAAATCAAACACTTCTGTCAGACGCAGAATGTCAGAAGATTGAAAATATAACAAAGGTCCAGTATAAAGTGGCAAGCTCTGACTCTGACCCTCAGCTAACTTGTCGCTGGGTATCCCCATGTCCCCTGTACGGACTGGGAATCCCCTGGCCCATGAAACGACCCTGGGTCTACTAGCTTGATGTGATAATCCTGATGGCAGTCTTATCGTTGGAAGATGCAAAAGCTGTTCCCTCAAAAAGACACAGCTAACATAGACATATTCGCCTTTTTAAAAGTTTAAAAGTTTAAAAATTTAATAAATGATGCTCAAAACCAATATGTCCATTAAGAACGATTAATATCCGGTAATACAAAATGATTGATAACTTGCTTTTAATTAAATAAGTTAAGGAAGGCGTCTTTTCTGGTTTTCGACTTGTCAAAAGTAAATTTAATTGAATGTTCATTAAATGAAGATGAAAGGAAATATCATATTTTTCTATCTTTTTTTTTTTTTTTTTACTATTATACAACTTGGCATAGAAATAATAATCAAAGTTTAGAATCTATCAAGGACTATATTTTTGGTGGAACAGTGGCGTAGGAAAATATCACGTTTTTTGCAATTCAGAATTGCTATAAATTCATTAGTTTATTTAGCATTTTTCAATCAATAACATTAATGATGATTTTTTTAAAACTAATTTGAACTAATAATAAGATACTAGGGTTTAGAATATGTTTTTAAAACATGATTTGCCTATCAAATTACATTTTTATAAGCTTTTTTAAGCGTTCATTCTATAAATAGATTTGTGTGAAAAAATCACTAAAATCGGATTTTCTCTCCTATTAACTGGTCAATGGATTAGATTTTTTGTCAGTTTATATCTTTACGTATAGTCTACATAATATGTAAAAATCAGAAATATTTTTTATTGGAAGCATGGAAAAATTATTAAAATATCTTCAAAATTTAAGAAAATTAGAGGAAATGCGGGCTAAGCAATATCAATTTTAGTTTAAATATTCATTTCAATTTAGTAGTATATGCTGATAGACATTCTGATAATCTATCATTTCACTGAAGAATACAAACTTCATATCTTAAACAGATGTCTACAAAACTGCAGATAACTACCTTTATTTTTATCATCCTTCAATTTGAGAAAACAGATAGTGAACTTGACCTCACCTTCATGCGAAAACAAGAAGACATTTGATTAAATTTGATTAAACTGATACAATCATTTGGTGATATGATCTGTTTGACCATGTAAAAATTTCATGAATTTCCTGTTATAAGAAGTATGTCTAATAACGAGAAGACTCCTTCCTTAAAGCACTTTTTATTTAAACAATAAAATGTTTTTTTTGTTTGGTGATTCATGCAGGATATAAAAGTGGCGACATTGCAGAAAAAAAACATAACCCGCGTTTGTAATTTATGTATTTTTTTCTGCAATGGTCGCTACCTTCATAACCCGCATGAATCATCAAAGAAAGCATTTTATTTCTTATATTTTACATATTTCCTTTAACAAATTAATAAATTGATTGTAAAAAGTAAGTAAAATTTATTAAATTATTGATATTTTACATCAGTACGTTAGCTAAATGAAACAGCCAGATCGTCTCCTTTGGGAAATTGAATCTGACATCATCATGATTTTTTCATGCAGTCCGTGATTTTTCTCAGGTTGCTGAAGGTTTCGACCATTCGACCAATGATAAACGGGGCGTGTATATTTCAGTATAATGTCAGTTTCTACAGAGCTATAAATTGCAATCTATTTCCGTAAGAAATAGAGGAGATCATACTTGATGGATGTAAATATAGTTTAATTATTAAATAATATATATTAACCATGGTACGAATAACATAATTGTCATTAAATGTTTTGAATCTCTTAACCTGAGTGTAATCATTTATGCATGTGTAAGAATTATGGTTCAATGATGCAATCTTTTAACCAGTGCATTCTTTCAATTGTTTTTTTTATTAATATATTGATTAGAACAGACATCACAATTATATACTGTCTACATGAAATATGTTACCTATTAGTATGGTCTTCTAGACTAATGTTAACATTTACAATTCATTTTTCTTGTCAATTGTGTACTTGTTTTATTTGGATAGGTAGTTTACTTTTGCTTATAATAATAAATCTATGATTATCATTCTCACAATTGATTTCTTTTCTTATGTTCTGATATGCAACAAAAATGGTCAAAGGGCGATGTCAGGGGAAAAATGACTCCAAAGTTGCAGCATCCAAATCTGTATTCGGAGATTCCTGTACTGGAACATTAAGAGAGTATACAGTTTCCAAAGTGAGTATTTATTGAAATATATACCCTGTGTCACTGTACAAGATGCCGAGCGTCCTATTCTGCAAATTCTGAAGTTTGAAATTAAAAAATAAAACTTTTATATCACAAAGTTGGCAATTTGATTTAAACACTAAAAAAACAGGCCTGTCTCGTGTTTACTGATCGTAAGTTAAGTTATTTGTACGACTTAGCTGTAAACTATTTTATCAGCAGTCTAATGAAACACTTTTGAAAACAAATGTATATTTTTGTTACGTACTACATACTTGAAATTAATAATGTTGACCCATTGTAAATATTTTGGGCGAATGAGCAAAATTACTACATGTAAATCTTTTGTTTCGCTATGTTTATATCAAAGAGCTTAAATCAAAAGCAACCTATTAAGATCCAGTTTCTTATGCTAATATCTAAAATGGAGTGTTTTATAACATCTCATGTTTTGTATAAACAACTTTGTTCAACAAAATACAATCTGTAATGTAGCACTGGTAAATGATTGAAGTGTGAAAAAAGAAAGAAATTTGTCAAAAACCTGTTGCATGGATATTTTTTAAAAATATTTAAAAGGTATGTTTCATATATTCTTAATATATGATAAAAGGTAATATATTTCTAGTAACTAGCACTCACACAGACACATTAGTACCTTAAAAAATAAAGCAGAAGGTAGCTTACAACTTTATCTCCTAATTCATTGATAACTAATTGAATATAAATTGAGGAAAATTACTTAACCATATAGTTCCTAATTCATTCATAATTGATTGAAAATAAATTGAGGAAAAATACTTACCTATATAGCTCGTGTATTATGAACACAAAAATACAAAGTCCAAGAATCATTCGATCTTAAAAGTTATTAGAGTAGCAAAATGAAAGAGTGATAGAAAATCCGAAGGTGGTAAGTGGTCTTTTTCATTATCAATCTTTTTTATAAAATATCTGGAATTTACTTTGTAAGAGGCATTTTCGTTTACGTTGGATACTGAAATAACGTACAGCGTTGATAGGTTTTATCGTTTCTTTAATTATATTTATTTATAAAAACAAATCTGCTTTAAATTATTCGAATAAATGCAATTAAAAACTCGGTTTACGTTAATATAATACCTACGGAACACAAGTGACATGCTTATATTTTCAACCTATGTACATGGTTTTGTAGTATAGTATTGATAAACATAATCTTTAACGACCTCCTGAACACGACCACGCAACTACAAGCTGTAGAGCAAAGCATGCAAAGGAAATAGTCAGAGGGCGATGTCAGGGGAAGAATAACTGCCTAGTTACAGCATCCAACTCTGTATTTGGAGATCCTTGCTTTGGAACATTCAAATATCTGACAGTTACGTACAAGTGCCAAAGTGAGTATCATCCCGCTGCATATTTGTCAATATTGTTTCACGCCCTATTCTGTATATCTGAAGCTTAAGATAAACTACCATTAACTTGAGGTTCACAGATTAAAATTTTGAACGTAAAAAGGGGCTTGATTCGTATACTGACCATGGGCAACCCATTAACTTTTCTTGTTTAATTTACCAATGAAAGATCGAGATTATTTAGCTTTTTGTAGGTATAAAAATGAAGAGCATGAAAATATGCCGTTGTTAAAAGATGAATGCAAAAGCATTTACGCGTTTTGCGAAATTGCATACACGGAATTGTGGAAAGCCAATCGGAATAAGGCATGAATATTTCATGAGCGCGTTAAAAATTCAAAGATTAGAACCATAGTCAATCAGCGTATTCAAGACTTGACCATGGCTTTCCCACAATGTGACAAGAGAGAGTAGATTTTTTTTCTCAAACATTTACACATTTTAATAATATCGCGTATATGTTTGGCAAATGTATTGTAAGTGTAGACGAATTAAATTTGAATACTTTCTTAATTCATGAGTTTTTTTTTTAATCGTTTCGTCTTTAAATGCCCAAAATTGATACATTGAATAACTACTTTGGCTATGATCTGATTCATTCGCGGATCGGGGGGGGGGGGGGGGAGAGAGGAGGGAGGGGGTCCGGACTTAAAATTAAAGTTATTCAAAATTATTTAAAAAAAAAAAATTAAAAGTAAAATTATCGAAAAAAAATGCCTAGGACCCCCCCCCCCTCCCCCGGCAAACACAGTTTACTCTTTGCCCCCCCCCCCCCAAAAAAAAAAACAAACAAACAAACAAACAAACAAACAAAAACCAAAAACCAATTTTCTGGATTAATGCACAAGCTGCGTTGTATTTGTTCCAAAACATACTGTGCTTCCATCAATGTTCGGCGAGTACTAATTTTCGTGGATTCTGTTGTGTTGATCTTGAGACAAAATGTTCATTAAGTGCAAAAAAGTGTTATTGAAATGACCTATCAATGAAATTGTTAACTTTTCAAGATCCTCGAAATTGATGCCTTAGAATATTAAATGAAACCATAGTATTATGAGTGAACATTGTATTACATTATATAAACATTGTGGCCAAGTGTTTAGTAAATTAAACTTAATGTATTTTTAAAGGGACTATTTCTGATGCAAATGAAATCATTACGGTCACTTGCGAACACCAACAATTGGATATAACATGCGGTCGCCATGAAGTCATTCACGTGATCAATGTCACATACGGGCGGACTGACCATTCTACATGTTCACGTGGTGATACAACTAAAAGATGTAGGGCAGGGCGTGCAACAGAAATAGTCAGCGCACGGTGTAAGGGAAAACACACCTGTAAGGTTACAGCATCTAATTCTGTATTCGGAGACCCTTGCGTCGGAACATTCAAATATATGATAGTTGCATACAAGTGTCAAAGTGAGTATCATATTAAAAAGTACACTAGCGAAATTCGAAGATCTAAGATGTTTTAGTGCCATTCCGGTATAAAAGGAATTAGTTGTACAATAACACAAATATAAATTACAGGCCAATTTATGCTGTTGATCTCTAATTACGATCGATTCATTCATTAGTTAATTGTAAGGGAGAAAAAAGTATTATTTCTTATCCAAGATTACTAGAATTGGTATTCAGTAGTTTCTCTGTAACTTTTAGGCTACCAATCCGATGGAGGTTATCTTCATACTATGAGGAAAAAAGCCTTGGTGAAGACATGATGGAAACAAACATGAAAGAGAATAGCCGTGCATGCGAACACCATTTCTGTAATTGAGATGTTTTGGTGATAAATGCTCGATATTCTTTAGTTTTTTGTTGTTTAATATTTTTTTTTGGGGGGGGGGTATTATTTCGTTTTAGTGGTTCCACATTTCCTTTGCAAATTTGTCGTTATAATTATTCCCGAATTACATAACACTGTTCAAACAGTTGTTTTAGGGGTTTTTTAAAATTATTTTTATTTGCTCTTTCTTTATTATTCCCTTGTTACATAACATTCAGTTCAAAAAGGAAACAAGCCAAGAGGATTTTCTATTTATGTCCTGTTGAAAAAATTTCTCACTTAGTAATTTTCAATTTCTATAGGATTTTAATTTCAAAGGTGAATATTTTAACTGTCAGGTGCACTTCACTAAAACAAATGTGGTTATAGTTTAATGGGAATTTGTCCATCATTTGTCATACATGTACAATATTTTTGGAAACATCACCTTAGGCGGCTGCAGAATTTAAAATGTCCCATTGACACTGTCATAATTATCCGGCACAGTGTTATAAATAAGATTTGTACAGAATAAAAAAACAATAAACTGATTGCTAGAAGTTGGCATCCAGTATGTTCTATTTTAATCCTAACCACAATACAACTTAATAAGTACAAATCATTCACTGTAAAAGTGGTTATTTACGAGTGGGGGAAATTTACGCGGTAAGCTTAAAACCGCATGAAATACCCCCGCGCGTAAAAAAAAATCAAAACTTTAGTGCGGTAAATTACGCATCCGCGTATTTAATACCCACGCGTATTGTTTGATTACAGAAAACGTGTATTTAACCATCAGCGTAAATAACTACTTTTACAGTATGCAGCAGTATAGGTGCCGAAAAGCAATCCAAATGCTTGACTAAATGTACCAATACAGAACAAAGTACACATGTATATCAACACTAACCAAAACTTGAAAAAAAAATAGTCACAAGTACTCACTCATAGGAAATTTGTTTTTACCATTGTTACGAACACAAAAAAAACCCAAATAAAGTCTTTCTCCATCAAATTTATTTGCATTTCAGCATTATATTTCTGTATAATTTGATGGCGTAACATAGCTGTAAACTATACTACCAGCCGTACTTAACCTATTAAAATCATCTAAAACACACAAATGCATCACAGATATGTTTTCCAAATAGGTTTGTATTATCTTCGCTTATAATACAATAAACAACATATCAAAGAAAAAGAATAATACAAGAAAATGCTGGATTTCTTTGTTCAACATAGAAATCTCAATACACATAGCTGGCGTTAACACAGATCTTGAACAAACGATACATGTCATTGACTAATCTAATAAAACCTCGTGAGACATAACAACACAACAAGAATACTGAATTTTTGTATCAGACAGGTACTACCGAAAACAGATTCAGTTCTCGTCTACACAAAACGTTGCCTTTCGACATGCATAAGACACAACACCGGTCCAAATATGGTAGTGGCAAGCTCTTGACTCTCTGACCATCAGCTCATTTGTCCCTGGGTCATCTCCCTGTCCCCTGTACGGACTGGGAATCCCCTGGCCCCTGAGATGACTCAATGTCCATTAGCTGGAATTTAGCTCGTCCTGGTTGCTGTCCTGTCGCTGAAAGATGTAGGTGGCCACTTCCTGGAGCCGGCTCAGGACCAGGCTTCCCATTCCTGATACAGGGGAGCTAGGGCCGGTGGAAGAATTGCTGGAAGATTGGTTCCCTTCAAAAAGATTCAACCAATAATGCATGCATGCATTCTTGTCATACTGCATGTACATTGTTTATGGCGGGTAAGTTAAAAATGTTATGTGCGGATGAAAACAAAAATCGCTAGAGACTGTACAATTAAAATCATTGTTTTGTCGTTTCAATATATACCATATTGCTGAAATTCCGGGAAATAAGTTTTTTCTAGCACCTAGTTCGATCAATATTCAAAATGTCTAATTAATGCTTCATTCGATCTAGCAAAACAATTGCTTGGAACTTAGTACGAAGTAAACCTCTTGTAACATCCGATCAGGTAGCACATTGTCAAAACCCACAGCTAGTTTCGTGTGAACGCTTAATAAAAATCAGAACCAACTTTTTGAACCAAATAAACGGTTTCCTTTTAATGAATTTTTACTTTATCAATGAGAAAGCAGTTTTTGGAGGTGGGAAAACAAAGATCATGTTATGAGAAAAAAATTATTTACAAAAGCATTTAACGATTTGTGAAAATTCCGTCAGGAAAGTGTATAGAAACTAATCAGAATGGGACAATGATTATTCACGAGAACGAAAAACAGTCGGCGAGTTGGTCCACTATCAGTAAGCGTATGGAAGACTGGTCGTGAACTGAGGCAGTGAGCTTACGTATTGCTCACGATCTATTCACAGCAGTTCTATAATCTCCATGAAATTAATTAATCAAAAATGATACCATGTGTGTAATAAAGTATTCAAAACAGTTATGTGTAAACTATTGTTGCGGTGTTTCTAACAAGGTAGTGTACTTTTCCCAATACAAAGGTTCATGCATTCATAAGATATACTAATATATGGTATCTGTCTATTTCTCAAATGACACAGCACACAATTTAAAATTACCACCTCGAAAAATTACACTAAGTGCAGATTTTTACTATTAGTAGTAATTTACTCGGTGCCAAAAAAATAAAATAAAAACAAAATGGAATAAAAATGACATAAATTGCAAGTGGTTCTTTACGGTTCCTATACTGTGAACAACAGGTGCAAAGCTCAAAAGGTTTCTTTTAGTTAACCAAAGAATAAAGATAAATTCTACTTTGTAAGCTATTGTTAATGATGCTCTACCTTGGTACTGTTGAAGAAATACGTCTTTACCTACATGTTAAATAATGCGAGTTTTAATTTCTCTCAGAAGAAAACGTTTGTGGTGTAAGTTCAAGACATGATTTTCATTTTTAGCAGTTAAAAACCCTACCATATTTTGTGACATAAAACGTTATCTCTTTGAATAGATGCATCTAAATGATATTATCGCCATATGACAATATTCTCTGCAGGTTACCGGTTGCTTTGATATTTTGAAATAATGCAATTAAAAAGAAATGACACGCTTCAAAGTAATATACACCACTTAAACTGAAACGGTCACCACTTGTTCTAACGTATTCATGAATTATTCATCAATTATATTTTGAATCGCAAGACTTACAGTGTAACAATGAGTTCATAAACTGATAAACAATAGACTACAATGGTATACCTCGCGGTGCTCTTGTGACTGGGACGTGTGGTGAGGCCAGTGGAGTGTTACTGTATGGGGGTGAAGAAATGGGGGTCACAAACTTGCTAGTGGTGGCCCGCGTCAAGAAATCATCAAGTTCCTTCATCGTCAGTTTATTGTGCAGAGTTTCCAGGGGGTGGAGGCTTGGCACCATGTTGAATCCCTCGAAAGCTGGAACAGCACATAGGATATGGTCAGCATACATTAATCTATACCCGAGAGTATGCTGACTAAGGTGTTAACTTGACTTAATATTGACTTAAGTTAATATTGACTTCAACCATCCACACTAATTCATATACCCATAGTAGGGTGGTTAAGTTGTAAACCTGACTTAATACGGACTTCAAGTATACACCTTAATTGCTTACAAATCTAGCTTTCTCTATACACACTAACATCACACCTTACCTGACCCAATAAATAAGTAGTATTGTTCTGATTTATTGAAAAATGTATAACTATCGTTACTTATTTACTGTTACATCATGCGAGCAAGTTGATATCTGCATGTTTTTCTACACATAAAATAAACTTAATAATTGGATAATACATTACATTGAGAAGAAACAGGATTTCAAATGACTGGTTTTTAATATAACCAAGATTACATCACATTCAGTGCTGAGAATAAATTTATTATTTTTTAAACATGAAACTTGTAACAATGTGTCTTTAAATATAAAACACACGTTTTCTTTCTTTTTTTAACCTTCAAAATGGGTAGATGGTAGCAGTAACAGTATTAGTTATGGTGTGAAACAACTGAAATAGTATGCATATAAGTTAATGAATGCAAAAAAGGGAAGGGATAGGAAACAATACACCACAGCAGCCAGCAAAGAGATAAACCTTGAGAAGGTTCCTCTTCTGACAAAGGACAGGGCACTGAAACAAGCAAACAGTACTATCTACAGACCAACGTTTTAAGATAAACGGAGTTTTTCTCTTTGAAAGAGTAGTGGTATATTATCTAAAAGAGACAAGTATCAAAGGCAATTAAAGAGTTTAGTTTTCAGGGATTTCTCTCTTTGAAAATCAGTACGAGCTTGTTTTGTGTTCTCGTTTGCAACTAAGTTTGCACAATTCAGAATAGGATTATATGTTGTCTTTGTAATAGAAGTGGTATTTTTTCCATAGGAGAAAAGTTCCAAAGACACCGAACTAAAGAATTGTTGAAAAAATGAAACTAAAGAATTACTGAATAGAAATTATACTATATTATTTAGAGACTTGAAATTGTCTGCTGTATTTCAAAAGAAGCCTTCTCCTAGCTATCCAGTGTAAACTGATTGGAACAATTAGTGCTAACTGAATAAAACGCAAGGAACACACTTTGATACATACCATTTGATCCTGTCAAAACATAAAGACATGCATTGAACAAAACAATATAAGTGTTACCTTTAGCAGTAGAGGTTTCACAGTGTGCAATTACTCAACAAAAATATCAAAACGAGAATAAAAATAGAAGGAAAACAAAAAATAAAAATAATTCTACTAATGGATTTTTATTCCACTAGCTTATGAAACTAAATAAATATAATTTGATTTTTTAAGTTTCACTGTTAAAAATTCAAAATTGAATGCGATTATTCTGGTAAGCAGGCCATATCGTGACAAGTAAATGTTCAATGCAATGATTCAAGCTTTAGAATCCACCATTGTTTATTGCCGCATTAGGAAAGCATCCAATCAATGTTGTTTTGAAACCCCAGAAAATTTCCAAGCAGTATTTTACAACAGAGAAGGCAGGAGAAACGAAATAAATTGACAGTCACTTCTTACAGACACTGAAAAAGGGTTAGCACCAAGATGCACAGAAAAATACAACCATGGGATCAACCCAGGAGATGTGGTATTTCATTATCTATTGAAGGAATGGGATCAAACGTTCTCACAAATGATGATGTATTAATAAGTTGTTTTTTTTTTTAATTAAAACCAAAGGCATAAATCATTTTATATTTCCTTTAATAATTTGATGAAAATTTAAGAAAACCTGATTTTTTAATATGGTAAAGATGAATAAAAACATTTGAGGTTTGTTAGTTAGACAACATTAAATTTTATGACTCTTTACGCTGAAAAAAAAAAGAATTATGTTTTAGATGAAGTTTTGATCCCATCTTATTTGAATTTTTTATTATATACTTATAAAAGTGTAAATTAATGTATAAACTAATAGACTTCACAACCATGTATACATAATTTGCTCTTCTAGGGGCAAATTTAGGCAAAACAAGAAAAGAAGTGATTAATTACTATACAATGGCACTGCGAATAGAACAGATTATGTAATAATGATTAATGAAGCTCTAAATCAGACCTACATGCATTTCACAGATTCAAGCAATACATGTTGCATCGACAGTCATTTTTCTTGAACTGAACACGGCCAAGGGACATGCATGATCTTTATTATCTGTATAGACAACATGCTAGCTCTTGCAGGTGTTAGGATGTCATTCAACAGCAGTGGTCCACGGAGTGGACAGTGTGTACTACAATGACCAATGACCCCTACCGGCGATATTAGACCCCCAACTGGATGCCGATCTAGACCTGCACATGTTCACTTCTCTCTGTATGACGTAGTTCTCTAGAAGGAAATTTCCTTTACAGAAAAAAAGGAATTTAATTTACTGTATCATGCTGTGCACTTAACTCCATATAATAATATCCAATGACACTACTTCATAAAATGAATCCATGAAGATGTTCCCTCAATTTTTATCTCCATAGATTTTCATTAACAATGCATGGAATCTATGTAAACTACCACATGTGCAGTCAAAAATGTAAACCTTATAAAGCTCACATTCATTTAAAAAAGTTCTAGAAAAAAAATAAACAGAGCTCTAACATACAAAAATAATCAAACAAATGCAAAGTGTTGAATTAATTGCGATACAAACAACATAATTTTTAAAAAAAATGGTTTCATGTTGGACCAGCGAATAATTAGAAGCTTCATTGTAAACACACAGGGGATTCCAGAATGGATTAGGAGCCCAATCATTCCACACTGGACTAAAATCGATTCAGGACCTGTGAAAATGCTACAATAGGAGACTACCAGTACATGTACATCAAAAAATAAGTTTTCATACCTTTAAATGTCTCTGGATTCAGGTAAAACAGACTAGAACAGGAGTTCCTCCTGTTGCTGGCTAAAGGAAGATGAACAGTCAGATAGTGTCTATCATAGAGATCTGTAATGGAGAGTGTTCATTGTGAATTCAGTAACTGTGAGAGTCTTAAGAAAATGTTAGGTACTCTCAAGATTCATAAAAAGTAGAAGTCATAGGGTGTGGAGCTTAATTAATCAACAATACTGTATACGGTGAAATATTCGCCCATGTTTTATTTTCGCCCCTTTCACCCTCATTGACAGCGGGCAAATTTAAGACTGGACAAATTCCAATGTTTCAAATTATCTCTCTTCAAACACAACCCTGTCTGAGCGAATTCAAGATGGGGTGAAACTGTTTGCAAGTGTAGAAGGCAGAAAATAACCCTGTATACAGTATGCACAATGAGTCAATGACTGATTGTCATTACCATGTCTGTCCACCTTGGGTTCCGCCGGTTTATCCTCCAGACTCCTACTTCTCTTCTCCTCTAGGCTCTGTGACCGCACTGGCTCGGCTATAACAAACAATGGGCAGTGAAAACGTGGAGGTCTGAATGTTCAATAATTATACAGGTCCACATGTGTGATCAACAATATATAAAGACAAAATACATCTATAATTATAGTATGTTATAATATTTTTTTAAATAATAATACAAGTCCGTTCTATTGAAACATAGACTGTAGTGAATATTTTGTGTAGGTTATTTCATTTATTTGGGATTAGCTATATTGCCAAATTTCAAATTAATAAGCTATTTTTATACACTTGAACTGTAACTGTTTGTCTAGATAAAAATTAATATACATGTAATTGTTTATATACATGTACTTATACATTTATTTTGACTCATGAGATGGTTTTTTAGTATAGGAATTGATCATGCAATTATTTTGAATTGGTGAGAAATATATTTGCCCAATGTTTACAGGAAGCATGCATTTCACATGATGGAGAGTTTTACTATACATATAAGGGACTTTCAATATTAACTGGAAGTTGTCATGCCATAAAAGTTTTGACTGTTAATCGATATAATGGTACATGTAAAAGGAGAATTGCGGCGTATTATCAAGATTATGGAAGCAGAAATTGACATAGTATTCCTGTAATAATTTATTTTAATGTCAGAAAAAAGTTGAGGATATGCATCTATAGTTCTTGTATGATAAATATATGAGATGTATATAAACATATATGTAAAGCTAAATGTATATGTGGTAATTAATTGTATTGTCGTATTATCCTACGTACATTAAATTACTTAATTAACTGTGGATTTATTAGAATTTATAGAGTACTCAATTTTCGTTCAACTTGATTTCATGGGCCCCTCTCACCAACAAATTTACATCCACAATAAATAATGTAATAGTAATTTATAATCATTGACCATAATAGAAAATCCACAAAATTATGTCTCCATGAAACTGTAATTTCAGTGTGAAAAGTTGATATTCCACAAAAATTGACCCCCATGAAATTTAGTAATTCGAAATCCACAGTACTTATTTTAATAAAAGCCCCCAAAATAGGGAAAAGCAAGGAAAGATACTAAAATCCACAAACCAAGCAAAATATCATAAAAATATGAGCATAAGATATCTAAAAATGTGACTGTCATGGTGTTCTATAGTTCATTTCAATTACAATGTGTAATTTACAATTTATTATTGAATCTATTTAAATGACACATATTACGTACAAATACAAAACTGTAGTATGCTTTCCAACACTTTTTTGTTTCAAAAAATCATTTTCAAAAAATTTCAACATTTTTAATGCACGTATGAAAAAAAGTGAAAACACTACCCTTTTCATGTGCACACATACAGAATAATGAATAAGTTTAAAGGAATTAGTTTCAACCATTAGATTTTTTCAAGAGCAGACCTTGGTCAAGTTTCTCAGCATACAGAACATCACAGGATATGATAGGCTTTTCATTTTTTTTAAAAAATTACAAATATATTACATGTAACATTCTACACAACCATTGACCTGGGTGCACATTTTTACAGATATTTTTACGTAACTACAGACAGGTGCAAATCTTACCTGGACCAACAAATCGAACACGAGATTTGGTTCTCCCGACAGCTTGTGTGACAATTGACAGAAATATCATACACATACCCCCAATGACGCGACGATTCTAAGTAACACTCTGTGACATACCTCGCCCAATGCAAACAACAGACATATAAAATTCATACCATTATTTTTACCTATAATTCTTGCCCCCAAATAAAGTGAAATATGATAAATGATGAAATGATATTGTTTGAATTCTTTCCAATAATACATGAAAGAAAATTTACAATATATGAAAAAAAAGTTACATCAACATCCATTTATCAAGAGAAATAAACTTTAAAGAAAAAGTATGTCATTTATAAGAACTGGATACAAAATTCTAGCATATATTTTGAGAAATATAAAAAATTTCACTCAAAAGAATTACCACAATGAGAGGATAGGGGTAAAAAGACAGGAATGTGTATATTGAGATGTGAGCACATTATATATAGAATTAATTTATAGCCTTACCTAAAGACTCCATGCTCTGATGACTGTTTGAAGATGGAGACAAAATTTCTATTGGTTCAGAAACTGATGCTATTGGCAGGTTGGGAGGCTTCTCCTCCTGTAATTCATCATCATACCTATGTATGTCAGTTTGAATAATGTATCACGGATATTAAAGCTGAGCACTGCATTGTCCGCCATATATATTTCTCTTTCATCACCGCTATCCCTACAACCCCTATATAAGCCACAGACCTCTTAACAGTTTAAATTATTTCGCTGTAGAGGTCTCACCTGTGTGGACGTAGGTATTGCCTGGGCGTTTTACTCGGTCGCGTTGAAGTTATCAAGTTTAATGCACTTTTTTCAAGCCAGGAGAATACTAACATCAAATAAACTGGTCAATGCATTATTTACAAACAGAATGTGCACAAAAAATAAGAATTAAATGCATAAAATCCAAAGACCACGAAAGGAATACTACACGTCGGCCACGAGTTTAAGGTTTGCAATCGGGTGTAACAAAATCGAAGGGTTTATATACCAGGTATCTGTGTGACGGGGCCTACTTACGAGCGGTGCTCAGCAATAAGTAATATCATAACTGAAGGTAATCTAAATGTGAAAACAATATTCGTATGTTTACAAAAACATTAATTTTTGTTTCCCAGTGATTCCTCACAAATGATTGAGAAAAGGATCACAATGGTGGTAGTAACAGAATAAGTACCGCGTGTTTCTTTTCCTCATCATGTTCTGGGTCACTGCCCCAGTCCCACTCTGGAATCTCCGGGTTCGCGTTTTTGCTGGTAGGTTCCGACACTTTCACAGTCTGCAATTAATTGATACACACATGAATACTGTAAATTCCTCATTAAATGTGATGAATTTTAAAATATCTGCATAATATCAAAAGAATCATCCCTTGCAGAATACAAAATATCATTTTTATTTTTATGGCAGTTGTTTATTATGATTATGAAATTACAAAAAGAATTTGGCACTTGGCATATTCTCGTTATTTGATACAAAACGGTGGAGTCGCCTAATTAAGTGCTCACCTAAAATTAGGAATCTACAGTATTAATAGCATTTATGTAGCTTTACATGTAGATTTCATCATCAACAAAAGAATTCAAAACAGAAAGGTAGAGAGTAAAATTTATTGAGATCTCATACTGGACAAATTTCCTGAACTTTAATTCTTATTCCAAGCCATGGAATAATTTTTTTTAAATTCCTACATATTAACAACTTTTCATCTTACTTGTTTACGAGATAGACATATTCAAAGCATAGAACAAAATGTCATGTTATCATACCTTAACTTTTGACTCCTTGATCCCGTCACTTTGCAATCCTGATTCACACACAGGCTCTGTTTTGAACTTTGACCCATTAACTGATTCTGTTTTGAACTTTGATCCATTAACTGGTTCTGTTTTAGACTTGCTTTCATTGACAGACTCAGCCTTCAGTTTTGTTTCATTCTCAGATTTCAGCCTTGATTCACTGACTGGTTCAGTTTTGAATTTTGAATTATTGACAGGTTCAGCTGTCACCCCAGACTCTTTGACTGGTTCTGACTTGAACTTTGACTCCTTGACTGGTTCACTCTTGAATTTTGACTCCTTCACTGGTTCCGGAGAAGCACTCTTATGATCTCCCTGCTCAGCTTGACTGATGAGATTGATATCGTCCATATTGTGTACATTGTTATGAGCATGCTCAAATATATCTGCCTCCTCGTACTCTTCCTGTTCCTGTATGATCATTGGAGCTGACAATGGGCGGTCATGGAAGTCCCTGGGTGATTTGAACCACTCATACTCTCCATTCTTGTGAGTCTTTATCTCATCTTTTTCCTTTGCTTCCTTTGGCTTTATCTGAAAATTTGAAATTGTTTCATGAAGAGAAATCATTTATCACTGATTATTTCAACATAATCATGAAGTCTGAATCATTTTTTTCTACTAAATATCCACATTAAGAGGTGTTGGTACAATAATTTTACCAGTGAGCCATTTGGATTTCTGTAGGCCATTGACTTGGACTGTATGAGCGGGTAGTGGAATCCCTTCTCCCCGTAGCTGTACGCACCCGGACTGAAATGAAGCTCAATGTGAAAGCGCTCATCTGATGTGATATCCTGAAATACACAAATATATCAATGCAAATAAAATATTAAAGAGTCTCATAAAAGAGGGTTTCTCACATTTGTTTTAAATTTATGGAAATTATCAAAAAAAACATTAATTAAGCATGTAGGTCACTAAGAAAAAACCAATACATTTAATAGACAGACAGACAGACAAACAGCCAGACCAATACATTTAACAGACAGACAGCTAGCCAGACCAATACACTTAATAGACAGACAGACAGACAGCTAGCCAGACCAATACACTTAATAGACAGACAGACAGCTAGCCATACCAATACACTTAATAGACAGACAGACAGACAGCTAGCCAGACCAGCTGGATGGACAATCAGACATAGTGATTCCATCATACCCTCCAAACAAAAAACGAGACACAAATGTTCTGGTTCTACAAAGTATGGCATAACTATGTCATGTATTTCCTATTAAATGTAGTCAATTCCTATTCCTCTAGTTTTGTATCCTCAGTACCTTGCTTGGGTCCTCAAACATCATGATGATGATTTGTGTCATGTAGTTCAGTTCTGGAGTGTTGTTGATGAAATCCAGAGCCTTCCTCCACTGCTCCTCTGCATTCTCCTGTAAATTTTAACACAAATCACAATGCTCAGTGAAAAGTGTTATACATGAATAATCTAACACAGTAAAGCAAGTGTTTTATGAACCGATCTACCAAATCTGAAGATCTTAGGTCTTGTTTCAGATTCATCATTTCTTTTCTTAACTGTTGACAGATAGACATTTTTTTTTAAATTTGCAATGTTATGAAGATAATAGTGATAATAGTGTACATTTAATGAAATTTTTTTACAAGAATATTTTGATAGAAATTAAATGGTTTGAAAATTCAATTCACAAAAAGGCACAAAATTGACATAATATTTACAGATTTGAATCAAATGTGAATATAAATATAAAGATCATAATCTTTAATCAAATTTCTAAATATAATGTATTACATAAACAATTTTTCATCAAATGTTTAGTTTGCATATACATTATCAACAGTCAGAGCACAACTCAGTCAATATGAAGATCTGCACAGCAAAACATTCCTAAATACAAACTTACATCACGTAGGCCCCCATATCTCAGCATGTTTAACAGGGAGTGAATATGGCTCTCGCTGGTAAAATACAGCCGAGTCCTCACAAATCTCTCAGGGGAAGAAACTCCTAGTGAGTACCTGAAATAAGCGCAATATAAAATTAATTTATAGTACGGTAATAGGAAGTATATATCAATCAATGTTGCACTGTAGCAATACTCCCAAATTTCCAATTAAAAAAATACATAAAATATTGCAAAACTTTACAACTATCTCAAATAAAAACAAATTGTTAACATTTTCAAACATAGTCTATGATTGTTCTATATGACTTCATGAAATGTTAGTAAAATGTACATAATGCATTTTATGTTTATTAATTCATTAATAACAATAAGCTAGCAAAAAAAATTAAGTTAAGTGACAACTGGCAAGACAGTGAAGAACTTGATCTATATGAGTATTGAGAGAGACTCACAGAGAGTTGAGTCTGGTTGACTCGTCCTCTTCATCAGGGCTAACACACTGCACCATGTCACTACGGATCTTCCTCATCAGAGGCGTGCACACACTCTGGGAGATGTGGAGCTTCTCATCAACAGTGATCCCATACTCCTACAAATCAATTTTAAAATCTCTATATAGTGATCCCATAAACCTACAAATCCATCAAATCTCTATATAGTGATCCCATAAACCTACAAATTAGTTAAAGCTCTATACAGTGATCTCATGCTCCTACAAAGTATTATAATCATTATATATAGTGATCCCATACTCTTAAAAATCATTGTGATCCTATACTCCTACAAATCATAGTGATCCCATACTCCTACAAATCATATTGATCCCATACTCCTACAAATCATAGTGATCCCATACTCCTACAAATCATATTGATCCCATACTCCTACAAATCATAGTGATCCCATACTCCTACAAATCATAGTGATCCCACACTTCTACAAATCATAGTGATCCTATACTCCTAAAATCATAGTGACCCCGTACTCCTACAAATCAGAGTGATCCTGTACTCCTACAAATCATAGTGATCCCATCATAGTGATCTTATACTCCTACAAATCATAGTGATTCTATAATCCTACAAATCATAGTGATTCTATAATCCTACAAATCATAGTGATCCTATACTCCTACAAATCATAGTGATCCCATACTCCTACAAAGTAATAGAGTCTCTATGCAATAATACCCTACACAGTAATCAGTCTCTATATAGTGATCCCATTCAATATATCGCAGGGCTCAAAATATTATACAGAATACAGAATACAGATCATTTATTACTAATTCAGAGTCCAGAACAGACAAGTACATGACATATTATATGACAGGGGTAATACCATACTCACAGGAAAGGCCACATAAAATTGAAATAACGGTTCTCAGGCCCAGGTGCATCCATTTTGAGGGAGACGCATTACAAATTTTATTGCATTTTTAATAAAATAAAAAGTTAGTAATGTGGACGCCTATCAGGAAAAAACAATATCTACTTCCAATTTTGCATTAATCCTTGTAACCAACCCTTATCTATCGCAATGTGGTCAAAAGAATATTGATTAGTTTCACTAATGCTTTCACTTTCTCTAGTCCTGTCATGCGCAGGAAAGTATACCAATGATATGATTAGTATGAAACTAAACCATGTCTGTAGTTTCGATAAGTATTCTCAAAGGAGCGAAATTTATTCTACCATTGACAATAATAGAAAGGTACTCGGAGGGTTGTAATTTCCCTGACCATTTACGAAGGCATGAAAACATTGAAATTTGATTTAGAAGGTTGGACCTTTGCGGTAAGAACTAAATGCTGCGATTATAACAATTAAAGTTGCATCAACAATACATGTTTTTGGACATTTCATAAGATACCGGTATATGCTTTTGGAACCCAAGATGGCCAATGATTATTTTAAAAAATGCCTCTGTCATCTATTTTATTACCAATAAAAAAGAAAATAAAATGCTGCCCACTCTCAATTATTTTTGAGAAATTTGGCCTGAGAACCATTATTTCAATTTTTAGGATGTAAACCTTAAATTTATGTAAAAGCAATGAAAAATTTTTTGTTGATATAAAGTCTGTGAACATCTTAATAATATCATGATTATGATCTAATAAAATTAAGAATTTTCATTAACAATTATTTTTTTTTTCTATTTAGCATGTACACTTATTTGCCCTATATTCACATTTGATGCTCTCCCCAATCAGCCAAAATGATAGATGGAAAATACCACTTTAGATTCCATCAATAATTATGACCTTTACCATACCTGAGGTATAACAATGTCTGCCAAAGCTTTGGAGCATTCAAACAGCTCCTTGGCCCCCTCGTACTGAATGGTCTTCTGGTTGTGCTGTAAGTCATACTTAATGCAGTCGTATATGTCTGGAATCTTACTGACATCAAATCGGCTATCCTTCATCTTAAAATCCTTCTCCAGCTTGGCCCAGCGGCGAATTAACAGCTCCCACGACTCTCCATGATAAAGCTTCAGATCTAAAATATCAACATTTTCATCACAATTTTGTAACAGTTTCCATTTTCCTCCTTACAGAATAATAAAATGTCAGTCAAATTCCAGTCAAAAAACCCTCTGCCACCAAGTTTCATATATACAGAGTGAAATGAAACGGACATCTTGAAACACCAAAATAACAGAATTCCACTGACCTCTTGTCCTGTGTTCACATTTGAGTGTCCTAATTTTGGCAGTGAGTTCTTTTACCATGCTATATACATGTTCACAGAGTTTCCTTGGGTTCTTGATGAAGTCCAAGGCCTTAATGAGAGATTCACTATACGTGGGTGCCAGCTGTAAAAAAAAAAAGAAGAGATTTTGGTTGCCAAACACTTTACAAATATATATATACTAGGAGTTTTACTCATTTTGAGACAATGCAATGATCTTGTAATAAAAAAAGTTCAGTTATTTTTTCACGTACAGCATTGACATTAAAAACATTACCTGAAAGTAATCATTATCATCAAACTCTTTATCTTCATTCAACATCCGAGTCAGCTTCTCTTTCACTCTGAAAGAAGAATTTTTGTTTACTTAGTCTTTCTCTCGTGCTACTACATCATTAGTCATGTTAGTGTGAGATAAAAACTGATTTTAACTGTTGTTTTTTAAATCTTCTTGGCACTGAAAATATTTATCAGTAATCATAGGTGTTTGTTAAAAATTACTCAAACTACAAACGAAACTCAAAAAAGTGCCAGCTAAATCACTAATCTTTATTTTATCAAAACGATGCCACAATGACTTTTCAGTATTTGTATTGCAAAAAATGCAGGTATACATACTTTTAACCTTTTCTAGATTAATATACATCTAACTATTAGAATATGAAGTTATAAAAATCATTAATAAATCAGAGATAAGTTAGAGGAAAACTCTGGGTATTTCATATATATACAATTTAGATTCATGTAATACATATGATAATATTCAATATAGATTTATAAGATAAAATTACAACTTGAAAGAAAAGCATTAATCACAGTATTTAAGTGAGAAGACATTCATTGTAATATCAGAGTATGATCTTTAGGCAAATAGCAAAATGACTTCTTTTTCTAATATACTCTATACATATGATAGAAGTTCTCTAATAAAATTGTGTTATACCACTACTCTAATAACTTTAAAAATATATTGATGCGTCATCTCCATCCCTATATGTGGAATGCATAAAGGGTGTTTAAAATATTCCTCACTAAACATTTCACGTTCATTAGATGCTACTCTATACAATGGCATTTATTACAAAATGTGCAAAATATATACTATATCTGAGCTAGATATATGAATTGAGGTCAAAAGGAGATAATCAAAGACATTGAAATTGAGAGTGCTAAAATTTTCTTTGCTTGAATTTATCACAGTTTGAGAAGTAGGCACATGCACTCCCCCCTCCCCCCCCCCCCCCCCCAAAAAAAAAAAAAAAACCTTTCAAAATAACATGGATCCAACTGATTTCTCCCCAGTGTTCTAATATTAATCAAATACTTAGAATAGTGCAAGATTATTGTTTTGGTTTTTTTTTTCAATTTTATTTCTATGTTATATTGAAATAATAATTAAGTACATGTACATGTAACATAACATGAGGAGATGAGCAAATGGTAAGCTTGTTCATTGAAATTACTACAAGACAGTAAAATGTCATGCAGCAACCTAACCTTTTTATTTAGTTGGTCACATTTGAATTTATGAGTACTTGATTTTAATTAACCTTCATTTTAAAGTTACATGCATATTTAATATACACATTTAAAAGGAAAAAGAATACTAGCAGTGTCTTGTATCACAGCTGAGAGAGAGAAAAAAATTATGAATTATTGGCAAGCCTAGTGTTATCTTATTGCTTATCAAGAATCATTTATAGAAGAGAATTTTGCAATGGAAAAGACTTTGTCATTCAACATGTTTTTAAAGCACAGCTATATGAAACATTGTCCTGAAAAACTCCTTTGTGGCCAAAATAAATATATCTGAATAAGGAAACAGTGTGAATCAAAATAAATGCATCAGGCATTGCTTTTGTTAGATATTTACCGATCTTGCAATCTGAAAGCAATAGCCAAGACTACACGATGATTGGTCATTCAAAAGATACATGAACTCTATAGTTATCATTGAACAGTACCTAAAATAAAATACTCAGTATTATCAGCTGGATTCAGAATTACGGATTAAATGTCCTAAATGTAACATCAGTCACAGAGTAAATTAAGTTCAAAAGAGAGATAGATATACTAAGTAATAGATTAGTTTTTTTTTTAGATGAACACTTTGTTATATATTAGTGGCTAGACCAGAGCTGTTACAGGTGATTCACACACAGAGAGCGGTGATAAGACAGATAAAGGTGTTTACACTTGTTGGTACTTGGACGTCTCTCCCTGTTTGTCCAGCAGACCGTTTGTGTTGGCGCTCTTCACCATCTGTACCAGGATCGGAGGCAACTCTCCCTCCAAGGCCAACAGCCCCTAAATAAATTTATCCACTTTGGTTAATATCATATGTAAATATTTTCAACAAAATTGGTTAAAGTACATGTAGCAAAATAACTCCTTAATCTATATTCCTTCAGTCAAAATGAGACTGAGATCAAAAGTGAGCTCATCTAAGTTTTAGGACCTTAGTGCCAGTTTCAACAACATCGTAATAAATTTCAAGTACATGTATTTCAAGATATGAATGTTGTTAAAAGAATTAACCATTATGAGACACATGAGTGACATACTGTAAGTTCCTTATTTTACGCGAACACTTAATTCTGCGATTCAACCGTTTTGCATCAAATCGCAATAATATAAAACTGTGAACGCTGAAGTTTTTATCATAGTTCCACTTAGTTTACATGTGTCCGAAAAATAAAAGCGAGATTTTAATAAATCATTATGTGATTCTCGTGATTTTATACAGATATTAATTTCTTGCGTTTAATCAGAAATCTACAGTACATAAAAATATACTAGTTCTATATACCGGTACATCACTCAGCTATCTTTATGCCTAGTTACAATTGTTAAAAGTATTAAGAATCCTTGTCTTGTGGTGTGTTTATGGACCAGCTCCTATTTACATATCAGTGGATACCTTTGTAAATGCAGCAGCTGTCATTTGAACCCTGCCCTCATCAGAGGCATAGATCTTCAGATCATGTCGGAAAGTACTGTGTAGACGCAAAAACCCTAGCCCTGGGGATTCAAACTGTCCTGTAAGAAAAAATAAATATCTTCAGTTATATCATGAATTTTGATTTGATTGGTATCATTTCTAAATGGATTCAGTGATTTTACAGATTGTATTAGTTCTCATCAATAAAGAGAAAATAACCTGCTCTGAATAATCTAACATATATTGTGCTAACAATTAGATTACTGATACCTGAATACTTAGTATATCTCATTTTTGGATTCTATTTTTCTTTGTGAGACACAATGTATTCTAAATGTACCAGTTTACATCACATGATTTGTTAAATAAATATAAACAACATATCAAACATAGAGCCTAATATAACAAGGCACACATGAACATACCCTGACCTCCTGGGTACAGGGTCCGAAATGCTTTCCCTAGCTCCTCGGCCTGCACTTTTCCAGCAGGAGTTAGTTCCCCTCCCCACTTCACAATCAGTAGCAGAGATGGAGGATGAGGCACATCATCTTAAAGCAGAGAAATATATTTCGTTAACCCCAACTAACAATCTAATACCATTACAAAATATGTCCACAATTTTTAATGGTCACCTTTTCTTCACATATATATTATAAGTATCAGAGATTTTATAATATGATCATTCATGAAATGTAAAATAAAATTAACAATAGAAAATTTCAAAGTATTAGAAATTGAAAGTAAGATTAAAAAATTGAATTCTTCTTTCAGCTTATCAAAACATGCACATAAGAGTTTTAAACATATCAGAATAGATAGAAACTAATGCATAATATTAATCAATCAAGTAATTAGCATACATGTATATAACAATTAATGTAGAAAAATTTAATTCTTAAATCGTTAAAATCTTAATTTCCTTCCCCAAATTTAAATTTTTACAATTTAACCAAAAAAAAAAACCCAACCAAAACAGCTAGATTTTAAAACCAGAAGCAATGTGTAAAGCAAAATAAAATTGGAAGGGAGGTAACAAATACAGGTTGTGTACCCAGAGTTGTCTCTCTTTCTACAAAATGATTTTTGCTTTTTTTTTAAAACTACGGCAACACTAATATATATGCATAATACAAGTAATTTGACATATTAATCGAAATACAAAAAATATCAAAATCAAGTTAATTTTACCATGGTGAAGACACAATTTTAATTGAGATAGTACATAGAAATTAGAGATATTTAGTATTTGTTAAAAGATAGGTATTAAAAAGGTTCAATAAATGAGTGAAACACTCTGGGTCCACTCCCCGATATCTGTGCACACACTGGGTACAGACCCTCACTGGAGGTGGCAAAGGGCCGCCCTGAGGGCTGATACTTCAGCTGAATCTTTCGATGGATGCCAGTAAATTTGTACCTAGAGAGAGGACCCAAAAGATCAAACATTCTCCAGACCTCAGTTAATTACTGCATGGCACTCATGTTAAAAAAAAAATTAGAAAAAAAAGCAGCGGGATCGGAGACGTTACACACAAAGCATTCTCTGGCGCAGGCTGTATGCAAAAAAAACACATGCAGCATAGCTTAAGCAAAGCGGTTGTGAGAATTAATTCCTCTTTCTCGATTCATCAATGTGCAAAAACAAAAAAACTGAAAATGAAAGGATCCACCACCATCAGGAAGGAACTCAGCTTAACTGTTGTGTTTAATCAATGTAGACAAAAATGTGAACTGTCAATGAGCCATTTATATGATACGAAAAGTATCTTGTGAAATCAGCTAGTCCTGAATAGATCATTGGATTAAAAATGAATATTTAGTAACATGTACAATCAGCTAATCATTAATGATCAAATAGACTAGAATGGAAAGTTTTTGAAATGAAAAATTGTTATGATGCATCAAAAGTCTGCTGCCATGTTTTTTCCACTAACTGCAATAACTGCAATGAGCTGATGAGAAGCAAAGCCAAAAACAATATATTACATGATGTATAAAATCGAAAATAATAAATAAATAGAAAAGCATGCAGATGGATGAGGTGTGACTAGATACACAACACAAACTGTCTAGTACGTGATTAACAGGCCAGACTACTAGTCAGTTGTTATGACATGAGTACGATACAGACTACACACCATCTTCGCTAGAAGACCGCTTAGATTTGCGGTGTCCGAATGGCTGGTATTTCAGCTGAACTTTGCGATTAATCCCTGAGAAATGACCGTACCTAAAAATTTAACAGGGACAGTCACAGTTAACAGAGTGTATACACTTCTACATGTATTGAGCTGATGAAGGCTAGATATATACATCGTACAATGACCGTTCACCTCCCAACAGACATATCTGATTAGTACTATATAACAATGAGTTTGGCACTAGTGTACCTATACATATAACACACTAACCCCTTCCAGTAATCTGTACTCTACATGTAGCTGTTTTACAAAATATCTAACAACAAAGAAAACAATGGTTTGAGGCTTTAATTCTCAATTAAATGCCATATTAAATTCAGGATTTAAAACTCATTATTTTGTACAAAATAGTTCCGATCTTGTTGGCAACAATTGCTTTTTACTGTCGGTCTCATGAACATAACACTTGTGTTATTACTAATTTAATAGGGATCCTGAAAAATTTCAATAATATTGTATTCATGACGACAAACTGATTACACATATCCTTCACTTACGCAGTTCATTTTTATCTAAAATTAACGGATTTAACAGGAATCTATTCACAGTGCAATGTGAGATAACGTAAAATCATATATTTATATAATTATAAATTATAAATTATCAGCAAATTAAACGATAAAATTGTTTCCTGTACAAAATAGAAATTCAAAAGAAGTATATATTGACAATGTTTATGAACCAAAATCTTATTAATATATGACATGCAAAGTTACATACAAGGCCGATATGATTAGAGCTTTTTTCCAACTGCAGAGAGGCAAAAAAAAATTGGCAGTCAAAGATACATGCAAGGTAAGTGACTGCATCTACCAGTAACTTTATGATTATATTCTGTCCCAAGATATTTATGCAGCACATTTGGGCGATTTTTAATGAAAATAAACACACCTGTGAAAGAAGTGCAATTGAAAGCGATGAAAGGGAAAATTTCCAAGATAACTTCACTCACATATTATCATTTTTCACTTGTAAAAATTCACAGGAACGAAAACCGATTTCTTACGGAGATTTATAAAGGGGAATGTTTAAATCTTTTCTCCATTTGGATGTCACTCGGAATACCTCGCACAATATTTCAACGTTATCATCTGGGTGTATTGCAGTACAAAATCCGCGTAGACATCACATTTTTTAGCCTTGTATTGAAACCTGATAAGCTAGAGGGGACATTTCAAAGAAAAAATCTTGGAAATTTTTCATACTTTTGAATGGACATCATTTTAACCCTGATTTAATTAAGCAAAATGTGAATCGAGGATATCTTGGGACAGAGTATAAATATGAGGATTCCTAGCTGCTGAAAGATGTTTTACTAAATGAGACTTGTTCATGCTTCCATGGAATAACTGTAGAAAAGACATGTTTTAGAAACCTTTTCCCAGAACCCCACCCCCTAAAAAAACTTTTTCACAAATTACTTTGAGAAAAAGCAAAGTGTTCTCAAGATAATGAGCAGATAATATAATGCTATATCCAGAAAGTTTGACCCTTGACCCTTGACATCATAATTAATTGGGCTCATCTGCTTTTTGGGAGGTACCTGTGTACCAAGTACAAAGTAATTTAAGCAAAAAATTAACAAGATTTTGATCAGGTAACACTTGAAATTTCAGTGAAGGTAATTTGACCTCTTGACCTTTGACTTTTTAACTTGAAAATCTTATTGAACATCTAAACTTTAGGGGGACCTGTGGAACAAGTTTGATGTCTGTCTGGTAAAGGGTTCTAAAACTATTGACAAGACACCTAGTTGACTTGTTGATGTCCAGAGTAGTTTGACCTTGATATTTGACATTATGACCTTAAAATCTATAAGGGTCATCTACTCCTTAGGATATCTATATACAAACTAACAAAGTTTGATTTCTGTCCAGCAAAGAGTTCTAAAGATGTTGATCAGACAGCACTTGGTCTGCTGACCGACAGGCAGGTGAGAAGCAATATATTTCAGCAAATGGACATGGGGGTAGAAAAGAGAACCTCTATTAAGTCTGTGATAACTAATCATAGAGAATTTTCAAAAGAGAGTTTTTTTCAATTGTAATTGGAAATGGGAAGACTCTATACAAATAAAGACATAGTAATCACTTTGTGACAAAACAGGTGCCAGTAAATTAATAATTTGAGTTAAAACTGCTCCCCAACCTCCTCTACTACAAAACTCACAGGGCCTTAATAAAGAGCATCCAAGTTTCATGGACAATGAAGAAAATGACTATTAACTGAAGCAAAAAAAGAATCGTATTCCAGCAAAAATTGCAAGGTAAATTGCGATAAATATAAAAATTGAATCACAATTCATTGATTAAAAGTTTCAAACATTTTAAAATTGTTTTCATTCTATCATCTATCATCAACATACAGTATCAAAGTTCTTGTATTTTCTTTATCATGTAACTGTGTATTTTGAATATCTTAATCAAAGATTAAAAATGGTATAATAATCAGAAGAACATGCTGGTACAGATTAATTATGGTAATAATGACTTACATCTCTAGCACCAGTTTCAGCTGTTGTAGTTTGGCCTTCTTCTCACAGACTTCTGGATCCGACGACTTCTCATTCTCAGACAGAAGAAAGCGGGCAATGTCCAGCACTTCCTGCAGCTGTTTGGGCTTTTTAAGCTTTAAGTGTCCCTTTCTGTACCCATCATACTTCTCAAAGAGCTCAAAAAATCTGTGGGGGTAAAAATAATGTCAAGCATATCTAATTTGGAGGGTTTAAGTTTTTTATCACCAGTAACAATGTCCTAAACTCAAACCGAAATTTGATTATTGTGTTGCACTTTCAAATTAGAATTTCAAATCAGAATTTGTCAGCAATGAAAAGACTGAATAATTTGAAAAAGAAGGTCATCTGGTCAACTTACCGTACTGACAGACAAATGTACAAATGCTCATTTACTTCTAAGTAAAAATTGTAAAACCTACCCCTAGTTTCACAATTTTAACCTTGTGGAACAAACATTATATTGGAAGTCTGAACTTTCAGGTTTAAAAAATAATGCTACCTACTTTCTATGTTTGACCTCCATTTTCATTTTCTGTTTAGGTGTTCTATCTCCATGACGAATCACTGCTACTACACTTCTCAACTCCATCCTACGAAATTCAAGTTAACATGATATACTGTCAAATACTTTTCTTCCAAAGACTACACTTATTTTTGTTTCTAATTCACAAAGATTCACATTTGTTTAGCCAGCACAGAGAGAAACCAAGAAATGAATATCAAAATATTAGATATTATGTAATAAATTGTGATTATCTACAAAGTTTATTTTGAATACTATACTGAAACTAGTCTTCAATATACAAGTATACAGTAAGTTAATTACAATAATCACATGTGCTTGTAAATATCAAAGAATTTCTAGCATTTTCTCTAGCCAAGTGTCCAATTCATTTGCTACAATTGACAGAGACTGACAAGAGTCATAAAATCAGAATAGAGTTACCAAGATCACTACACCTTCATTTAACTTAAGCTGATTCATGATAGAAGTTTTGATTGCAAGAGTTAACCACCAACTCAAAAATCTATGCATATGTCTTACATGGATCCAGAAGTGGTGGGTACAACAGGGATGTCCTCAGGGGCGGATCCAAGAACCCAGGGAATGTGTAACTGGGGGGCAAGAGCTCGCATTATCATGGTCCTGTAACAGATTGATCAGAACAAACCTTAATATGAATTGTTCACTTATCTCAAGATATCATATGTGCTGGTTAAGAGTATACCAATGTTGTCTATTGTTCAACCCATAACAAAAATCCTCTGATGACAGTACATTGTAAATATTATTCATAAAAAAGGAATTGTCAGTTTGAACTTTTTTTTTTAATTCAAAATAACAATAAAATAATGATTAGACTGACAAATAAAACAAATATGTGTGTAGTACTGACCCTAGTATTTTGGCACAGTCATCATAATACTTTGTAGAGTTCTTGACAAAACTAAATCCATTTACATCACAGACATAGGATTTCCCATTTGCTCTCAACAAATCAAACCCACACACAGTTTGCTAAAGGAAAAAAAAAAAGGAAAAAATTAAATAAGTGTAACAATTCTAAAGGTAGAGCACAAGGTTAATTAAAGAGATCTACGAAAATAAATTTTCCTGTAATAAATTACTGTAATTCCTTTATAAAAATTGTTACACAGTCAATTGTGCGTCATCATTTTCACATGAAATGAGCATACACAATTCACTTCACATGCATTTCATGTAAAAATTTCTCACATGAATTTCATGCAAATACTCTTTCAAAGTGAATGTCTCAATAATTTCATGCCAGGTCCATCTGCCTATATTAATAGTGCTTTTTGTCAAAATTTCCAAATAAAGTATGTTGATATTATTTCTATTTTAAGTAAATTATCATTATGGCAAATTTTCAAGGTTTCTGAGGGATTAAAAATCTTGAGCCATCATATGCATTTCCGTTTTGGACCTTTTGACTGACCTTGAAAGCCAGCGAGACCCTGCGAGCCAGCATCTTCTCCTTGGCGCTCAGTAAGACAGGGAATCTGACCTCCTTACCGTGCTCGTCTCGCTCCACCTTACCGTCCAGGGCGGGTGACTTACGGGCCTCCGCATGGGCATAATCCGGGCCCACTGTGTACACCTACAAACGAAGGGTAGAAAGATTATACACATACTTTAAAATCCTTCATTTAATAAAAACTGTTGTTACATAAATGTAACGTTTGTGGATGTTAATTTTTGTGGACTTAGTTAAAAATCACAGTTGTAAATATACCTAAACTCATCGATAATGGTCCCGTATATAATATCTTATTAGATATTGCACATTAGTGAACATTTAATTTTTCAAATCAACAACAACAAAAAATATCGAAAATTGGTAATCAACGAAATAAAAGACACCATAATGATTTGAGTATCATTAATTCTGATTATATAGGGTAGTATATGTAGAGTACACATCTATAGCTTTAATAGACCTTAAAAATAGCGATCAAAGATTAAGAATGAATTAGATTTACAGATTTTCTTTGTGTTTACTTCAAAATTCTAAATTGTTTCAAAAGCTGCTAAAATTTTGTGTAACATTTTTTGCGCACAGCAATTGCGCATGCGTAAATCAATAGCATTAACAAAGCTTTGCGTAAACCACTCCCAGATTTACTCCACTGACCTTGACATCCGTTCCATCTGTCGGCATGAAGTCCTCGTATATATATGACCCAGTTTTCCGAAGTCGACCGGTGTGAGAATAAACACTGCTTCTGGAACCAATCTGCAATAGACATTTAAAAAAATAAATCCACTGCATAACATTAAAACAAAAGTTTGTTTTCAAAATAAAATTATTTTATGATTAAAGAGTTCGCTCCAATGATGAAGATTTCCATTGCAAACAACTCTACGTGTACATACAAACACTGTATAATTCGGCAACTGAATATTTATTCACAATGCTCAAAATGCATTTCACTTTTCTTTATTGTCAGAAATTTTATAAATTTAGCTGTATTGGTTTCCAGTTCAAAATAGAAACTCTGAACATCAGCTGATAAAAGATACATGTGGGATTTAATTTTTTCCACCTCTGTACATGTACATGTATTTCCATTTTTTTTTTTAGATTAACAAAAAATAAAACTACCTGTATATTATGAAAAAAAAAAATTATACAAAATATGAATAAAAATTTTCAATACTTCAGATCAAGTATCAACAATCAACAAAAAATACATGCAGGCAGTGAATCTTGACATAACAGTCACCCACCTCTGTTACAGTCAAACAAAATCCAGCCGAAAATAAGACTAAAGTCTGGCCTCGGGCCAAAATTACACAGACAAGCTCACTTCTGATCTCAGTCTCACTTTACCACTATATCTTCCTTTGGTACAAATAAGACTTGGATCAAAAGTGAGTTTGTTTATGTCCTATGGCCCCAGAGCCAGATCTACTGAACATTTCCCTTCTTTGTATTTTATTATTTTTTTATTTTTAGAACATTTTGGAGAGATTTGAAGCTGTCCTGTATATTCTCAAAAGCTTTAGACTAATTAACAATCAGGCAGGTGTTCGCTATGAAGATTTATAACTGTTCTTTGCTTCAAATTTCCAAACCAATAATCAAGGCACATGTAACATATATCAATTTATTCTTTTCCATATATATACTTACACCAATTCTTCTCTACAACATTAATATGTTTTTTTTATTATCGGTATGTCTTGGTCACTAAATAGTGTTCTTATTAAGCAGTCTTCATGAAAGTCTAGGCCTGTGAATCAGTGAGAATCAAAAATCAAGAAGTCTGATGGGCTTGTACATATTTTCAAAGTCACACAATCAAAATATTTTTTGTAGATATCTATTTCGTATTTTAATTATATTACTTTATGTGTAAATTGATGAAAAATGATTTGAGCAATGATCAATATGACCCAAAGCTAGTGGTAGGTGCATATACTAATAATTGAAGTGAGAAAAAGAGGGGGTATGTTTTTATGCCATACTTTTCATATTACTTGATATATGTGCTACAGAAGGGCCAGTAAATTTTCTTGTGGGGGGGGGGGGTTAATAGTAAGGGGGCTGGTAAATTTACACAGCTCAATGGTCGTCTAGTCCTGCTTGCAAGTAGAGTTTTGAAATTTTTATGAAAACTGCTGAAGAACAATTATCAATAGAATGTTTTTTTAGCTTTCACTTGCTGCCATATTTAATCCTAAATCACTACATCTGTTTTTATTACATTAAGGCTCAATCCACATTGAAATTGATAAAAGTCTAGCTCTGCTAAAGATATATTAAAGCATTACATTTCTGAGTATAAGAATACTATGCATAATGTAAGCAACAGATATGTTCAAACACTATTGTTTATACCATAAATATGCATATGCAGCAGTCAAAAACCCAAAAACCAATTTTCATAGAATGGGAAAGGGCCAGGTGCATCTGTGTGAATACAATACATACCAAAAATGGTTGGATTTAAGCGTGGATATTCATACAACACTGACACTACATGTGTATACAAATTTGCGATGCTACAGGTGTATACAAAGCTAGAACTAGCAACCAAAAGTTCAGTAAACTCACAGGAAATGGGTCAGTGTCTAAATATGTCCACAGCCCATTACAGTGGAAGTTCTGAGGTGGGTGACCGAGGAGAACCTTGCAACAGGTAAACATCCAGGTGTACAGGTGTACAGGTGTACAGACAGACAGACCGTCAAATATCAGAACACAGTACACAGTTTGCCAAGCTAACTATATTACTGTAGATTCCTTATTTTCCTTATTTTACGTGAGTATTTAGTTCCATGATTCCACAGTTTTGAATCAAAGCACAAGGATATAATATGAGCACCAAATTTTTGTTATAATTTCATATATGTAGTTCACAATTGTCAGAAAAATAAAAGTGAGATTTTAAAGCCTCAAGGACTGTTTCTCGCGACTTTACACTAATATTAATTCAATCCTCACCTCTAATAAGGAATTTACAGTTTGTCTAATAGAATCTCTCTAAATTCCATATAATCACTACTACATGTTGTGGATCTTAAGGAACTTCTATGAATCCCATATAACACCTACTTGTAGACCATATATATATATGTTTTCTACTTCCATATAACAACTACAATGCATCATAAGGATTCCACATCAATTCCACATAAATCCACATAATTACTACGGTATATCCTGTGGAACTTGTATATGATAAGAAGCATCTCTGAAAAAATTCCATATATTATATGGAACTTTACTCAGTTATAACAAGTGTAAATAAATTCTATATACTATGAAATGGTGACTGAGTTTTAAAGTACTTTTTCTTAGTTTTGTCTGTTGAGGTTCAAAAAGACCCTACTCTATATAAACATCTCAACCTTTAATCAATCAAAATCAATGCAGGAAAAAAGAGTTCATAAATAATTCATTGAAAACCAGGGCTTTTTCTCCGTTTTTTTAAAGAGGCCTATTGAATTGGAAAAAGTTCATCATAATTTTAGTCGATAGAGAAAGAGACGCTTCAATGTATATATCAATAAGCTTTACAATTATTGCTGTTTTTTTGGGTCAATGTGATGATCTAGCTACCTGAGAAGTATAATATTCATCCAGCCCGAAGGGCAAGGTAAATATTGTACTTTGAGGGTAGCTAAATCATTGTACTGATCAAAACAAAAAAAAAAGCAATATTGTTTATTATATGATTCAGTGATAAATTGATACATATTAAATTGAGTGTATCAAGCGAGAAAAAACTTCATCACCTTTATTTAGTCTGAAGTCATAGCCGAACACCTTGAGAAACATATTGAGAAAAACTAAGATATTGTGTATGGTTAACGTTGTAATGTAATAAATCCCTATGCCATCTCAGTCATTACTATCAGCACTGTAAGGCAGTGACGGGGGAAGGTACCTTTCTGAACAGCTTCTGACTGCCCCCTCCCGCGGACTGGGGGAAGTAGATGATGATGTTGTGGTCCTCTGCTGAGACAGGCTTCTCTACAAATGGTTTGTGGAATGTGTCCCCGTCTACTTCTATTGTGTCATCCGAGAGCACTACCTGAGCTGTAACACAGAAGTGTAAGGATTGGAGTAAAAATATAATTTAAAGTATAAAATAGTGTATGGAATACTATTACATGATGATGAAGTGAAAAGATTAGTGTATGATATATTACGAGTACAATTTGAATGTAATAGCTAGTGTAAAGAATAAATTAATAGTGTAAAGTATAATAAATGGTATGAGTGGTTAAAATTTATACATGTAAATATAATTGAAATACATATATAGTATATAAAAGTGTATTTATTGTATTGAGTCAGGAATAGTAAAAATATTGAGAATAGAGAGGTGCAAATGTAATTCTTGATTTATCAATACAAAAATATGTACATGCATCTAAATTAAATGCTCATTTCATTGATATACATTTTGATTACATGACCCATTTTTTATGTTTACAGCACATCTATATCAAACAAACTGTAAAAAGTTCGCCACAAATTCAATGATATACTACATCACTTCATAGAACTGATAATCAGGGTCATTTTGATGCTTACATTCTGTTGTGTCGTCCTCTTTTCTGTTCAATACTGTGTAGCGGGGATGTAAAATGTCATTTTCAAACAATGTCTTGTATACTTCTCTCCTAAAAATTAGAGTTGAGTTCGTTTTGTGTCAAATTTACAGTAATTTTCAAAATCAGATTCTTTAAAATTAAATAAACATAATTAAGTCTTTTTAGAAAAGTTTTAGGACAATACTGAGTACATGTAATATTAAAATGTTAATGAATTTACTTCATGTCAAAATTTGAAAAAGCATGAAGAATTTTTCCTCATACTTCATAACAAAATATGAAAATAATTCGATTTCAACCAAAATTCAATGTACTATTAAGTAACAATCACTTTTTCTTTATGTATTTTAACCTCTTTATATTATTTAGATATCTCAGATATCTCAAAGATGTTTTTTTTGTTCTTGGTCCAATCCAATTTGAGATAACAAAGTCTGACGATACATGTACCACAAAGATATGTATAATCACAAGACTACCTGTCCAGAAGTGTGTACTGAGATTCCAAGTCATTGATCACAAAGGGCTGCCTCAATTTGGTGTATTCAATGGCCTTGTCCAGGGGAAACCCCGCCGAGAAAAAGCTGATCAGGACATCCACGATCGGCCATTCTTCTATCGGCTTGTTCAGAATCACGTCTTCATCAAAGATCATTGTCTGCATCTGCATGAACTTCTCCAGCCGCCCCAGGATCTCATGCATCGGCTTGGAGTTGGATTTCTTCTGCATGGCACAGACCCCCAGGACAATTTTCTTACCCCCGGGGAGTTCCTCGAACAAATTCTCGCCCTGAGAAAAGACGTGGTTGATGAGACGTGAATAAAATCTGTGCAGCATGTTTGCAAAAAAACTCCGGAGTTCATTCATTTCAGTCTTCCAATGTACTACCACTGACTGCCCTAATATATGATTTATTCTTATCTGCAGCACTAAATGGGTTATCACTGATTTATATCTATTTTATTTACCTGTATATATATACTGTATATAAAACAAGATTTATAAATGGATGATATATCAATATATGATGTAACAAACATTACCTAATCCCAACAAAATGAAATAGTATGTAAAAATTTAGAATCCTTATCTGACCTTTTCTGTGTATTGATAACACGCTGCAGATAGAAGTGTGTTGACAACCTTTGTTTAATCAAGGTCCCACAAGTACCTTGCAATAGGTCAATAACTTTGATTCAACAGCACATGCAAATATATGTTATAGTCAAATCAGAGATAGTGTAATGGTATGTGGAAAGCATATTTCAATATTTTTTCTAATGCTTGTAAATTAAGAAAATAATGGTGGCTGGCATTTCACTCATTATAATCACATTTTATTTAATATTGATTTGCAAAATTTAACCTTAAAAATCAAAATTAATCTCAATATTAAGCAACTCTATTTCACTTGTCAAAGAGTACATGGAAATATCAATTTGTTCATTACCTATATATATATATCGGTTCAAGTATGTGCATCAATTAATGAATCTTGCATTTTTGCCAGCTGAGGAATAACCCCCTCTAAGAAACGAGGAGTAGACAATTAGCCTTGGCTAACAGAGATGATGAACACTGTGCATTACATGTATCACTGACCTTCCCTTTGATGAGGATATCCTCACCCACAAAAAACATGGCCGTCCCATCCGCGCCAACAGGGCTCCGATTTGGACAGGGCTTATTTTCTTCCATTTCCATGGTGTCTATATAATTTGTCTACTGCACTGTCTACACATCAATCCCTTCAAACAAAAACAAAAAATAATCATAACATTGACAATACTCAGATCACAACCATCTGGTATAAATGCTGAAAACTGATAAAAACTATCTAAAGTTCTTAATAATTTTTTTATTAACATATCAATTTTCTTTACTAATGCATGCATTAATTTAACTAACATGATTATAGTGAAAAAAAAAAAAGAGCTAGCAGAAAATCACAAAATAGTTGTACAATATACACCATATACCGGTACATGTACTTGTCTTCATTTCTCAATACTAAGACCTGTATGGTCATAAATCTTTGTGGTCTTACATCCAGGAAACATAAGCATTATATACATGGGATATTTTTCACAAAAAGACTGTTAAAATTAAAAGTTAATGTTCAGAACCTGTTCATTAAATACACAAATACCTGATATGATTTTATACTAGGTTAACACTAATCAAATTTAAGACATGAAAGCAAAAGTTTAACAAGTGTTAAGCAAATGTACAGTACATAAGTACAATCAAGTTCGTAATTGGTCATGAGCTACTAACATTAATTTAATGTTTTACTAAACATACGGTACTCTTTAAAACGTTTACAAATCAGTCCAAACTACTAAATGTATACATATTTCACACCAAATCACATCAATTATGCTTTAAATACACAGTACCTTGCAATAAACTTTCAAATTAACAAAGTATATACCACATGCTGAATGTACTTCTAGTTTACTTAATTGTTAAAGGTAAAATACCTAGAAATGTTTTTTGTGCCAACTGATGTCAGCTGGAAAAACATAGGCAATTTGTTACACAGGCAATTATACATCATTTCATAATGCTACATTGGATTACATAACTTGATCAGAATACCCTAGATGGTATCATGTACATACCTTCCAGAGTAAATGATGTACTTAAAACTTTAGACCAAATACATTATACACAGTTATTTATTATATCAATAATACATGTACTTGTTTTGAATATACCAACACCACGAAATGTTTCCCTACACAATATACACAAGCAACCTTGGCCTGTAACATTTGTACATCAATTCATACATGCCAACCTTCCCGATCTAGGTAGAGTTAATAGTATCTAAAATCAAGTCAACTGTGATGGTTACTATAATATATTTTGTTCAAAATTCTTAAGCCTAAGTTTTAACTTAATGCATGCTTTATTGAAAATCAATGTCTTTTCAAGACCAAAAAAGTTTGTGTGTTAAAGATCTAGAAAATTTTGAAGATAATATGGATCAATATCAGAAGCAGTACCTTCTTTTACTCTAACCAGACTATATAACAAAACATATGATTTCTGACACATGCATTTCATTATAACATGTAAAGAAATACACAATATAAGAATTATATGATTTTCTGTTTACAACGCACATGCGTCATTTTATCAAATTCAATACAGTTCCTTCGATCGAACAAAATCACGCACATTAGTAGTAATTTTCACCAAGTTGTGCAAACTTCTCACAGATACGTTAGAAGACATTTTTTTACGATCAAGATAAATCCGGGATTGCGGGTCGCTCGACCTTAAAACGTTCTTAGCAGAACAGACTGCAACAATTTTAGATTATGCAAACATTATGCAAACGGCTTACCTGTTTAGCTGACTTTCTGTCACTGCCTTATGGCAGAGACACTGTATGGATTGTCAAGATTTCAAACCATCTTTCATTTTTTTGTCCGCTAAAATATGTTTTTGTTTACGAATGTCGAACTGATTCTGCTTCGAGTTAACGGAAATCCATCTCACAGAACACCGATCCCGACTGGAATTCGAGGTCCCACACTTTTGTAACAAATCGCATCGATCGCTTAATTTTTCAGTAAATTTCACATTTGTTTTTATTTTTCGGTCTTCGCAGTCAAATGGGTATTTGAAAGAAAATTAATTGATTACCTGAACGTATGCATGTTCGTGTTCACCAAATTTAAGAATTTCAGGACTTAGCATCTACTATGATAGCCTAAACCAGAGGAATTACAGATGTTTAGGCCCCAAGATGTTTTGGCCCCAAGACGTTTAGGCCCAAGCTAAAATGTTTAGGCCCCAAGATGTTTAGGCCCCAAGATGTTTAGGCACCTATTTTAAGATGTTTAGGCACCTGCTCTTTATATGTATGTATACTAGTATCTCAACCCCATGCATTGATAATTGAAACATCACAGTGACTACTTTTAAGCACTTTAAAGCCAATAAATGCATTTTCCTTGCATTAAATTATTTACGTAAACATGTTGTTGTATATAGAATATACGAATTCTTGAATATACTTTTTTTCACGAGAACATTAACTTTGATCATGCTCTAAACTTGCATGCGCACACACACAGAACCCAGCTGAACAGCTCATAGAAATATACAAGACAATTGATATACACATGTTAATAAACATATAAGCGGCCCCGGGTCACTTGAAAAAAAGCAAATTTATACATGCCTTTACATGCCTTTGAGAGAGAGAGAGAGAGAGAGAGAGAGAGAGAGAGAGAGAGAGAGAGAGAGAGAGAGAGAGAGAGAGAGAGAGAGAGAGAGAGAGAGATCCCCAATTAACAACAAGATGTATTGTACATCCCTTCTCCTCTCCAGTTTTGGATACCCCTAATACATATTGGGAGGCTTTATTACACCTGCTGTCAGTTAACTGGCCTTGTATACACGTTAGCTACTGTCGGTGTGTATACTAACAACAATACACAGAGGATGTCATAATTGATGTGAAGAAATTCTTACCTTACATTTAATCAATATAATCCGTTGGGGGGGGGGGGGGGGAGAGAGAGAGAGAGAGAGAGAGAGAGAGAGAGAGAGAGAGAGAGAGAGAGAGAGAGAGAGAGAGAGAGAGAGAGAGAGAGAGAGAGAGAGACTAGCGTAATGTACCTATAACTTCAATTTCACTGTTAATTCCCTTCCTTACGATTCAAAACAAAGTTGGGGGGGGGGGGGGGGGCATTGCCATGAAAATTCACTTTTTTATATGAAAATTTAAGTATATTTTTGATGCGAGAAAAAATGTGTTGGGGGGGGGGGAGGGGAGGAGAGCAGGCCCCAAATACCCCCCTCCCCTTGCTAAGTGCTTGAAGTTCACCTTATACCATAAAATCTGGAGTGAATTGTTTAAGATGAAGAAGAAGTTTACAAATTTCAGTAGAACTCTCGCTATGAAAGCGTTATTTGACAATCCCCATAGTTCAGAACCATTTAAAACAATGGATGGTACAATCTTTGGTTATCAAACAAATGTAGATGACACTTTTTTTTAAAATTTCGTACAATTTTTTTTATTTCCTTTTCTGATCAAGAGTCTATGGACATTGGAACTATTGAGAGTTGATCCCCTCTGTTTGGTTTTTATTCGAAAAATTAGAATGATCGTTTATTAGTAACGTTGTACTGCCCATCTTAAGCACACAAATTTAATCCAAAGATGACAAAAATTGTAAAATTATCTTGTTTAACCAGTTAATCAAACATTTTCAAATGCCATGTAAAGTGACAGATTTCTTTAATAATTAAACAATACGACAACTTCGCTAATTATATTCAGCTTTAATTAAATAATAATATTTACCTGATATATTTATATATCAAAATTTACCTTATACATTTATATAGATATTTTTTTTAATTCATGCTTTACATATTTATAATATACCACCATCTAAGCGTTACATGTACTGAAATAATTGAATTCTGAATGAATGAAACATGATGTGTGTACCTAACTGAACATACATATACATAATTGAAAATGCATTAATTCTATAACATAACATGCGGTCAGAAATTTTTTGAGATATATCATGGACATACGCGACGTTCCTCAGTTTTAGATAAGTTTCCTCGATATAACATTTCTTCTTTATTTGCATTTAAACATGTTAATGCCAAAAAATTCAGAGTGCAAATTAGCAGGCCATTTTTTGGAGTTAGATATTTTGATTTTGTCTTTTAATATGGAATTGCTAAAAGTTAAAAATTGCCATCATTCGCCAGGTCTGTCTTGTGATAATTCTACAGACGGTGCTTTTTTCGAATGTAGTATACGACTCGACTACGATGTCTGCTCGACAATGTGCGATGTTAGTACGGTAACAGAACGAGTTGTGGCGATTCATGTACGAATTTCGACGACTAATTGAGATCCTCCTACGTGCAGGTAAGATGGAAGACGATTTTATACGATACTCTTACGAATGAGAACGAAATTGTACGATTGATACACAATATTCCAACGAATAAATACGAATTTTTACGAATATATATCTGGTGTGTTAATTTATCAAGTGATTATTAAACAAATTAATGATTGCCTTTTTGCATAAAATATTTACCTGGAAATATTTTAATTTTTTTATTTCACAACATAAGATGAATAAATTAATGCAATCAGAGTAAATTCCTATAGTTTATAAAAGAGATATATGAAAACACGTACATGTAAATTTGGGAGTTAAGATTACCAACAAAATCCAAAATGTTTGCAACTGTGACTAAATTTGTTTTAATATTTTGCTGACGGACGTTTATTATTGTAATTATAAACGAACAAGAAGATCGTGATTTTGTTTAGTTCATAAATTGTTTAAATAATCATGAAAGCGGCAGCAGTGATATCTGATTTATTCCCTGAATAAGATTATCAATTAAGAACATAATTTATTTTTTTTTTTAAGAATGAAGAAATTACAAGTATAAGTAAAAATTTCGAAAGACAAGGTTCTGTAAGTAACTTACATAATTTACATAATTGCTGAACTCAGTAATCAAAAGAAGAATACTATTGCAAAACACTAACTAGTCTTGTATTCTCGTACTAACTCGTAGTTCACTCGCATTGTATTCGCCCCGTTCGCCTGTTTTCGGATTGTATTCGTATCATGCAAACCAAACTACATCCCCATTCATTCGGATGACACTCGGGCAAGACTCGAGAAAAAATCACATAAACTCGTATAATAATCGGGGTAGATCGTATGATATTCGTAGCATTGTACGTAGTACGAAGTTTCGCGAGTTTCCTACGAAAGTCAAAGATTTATTGCGATTTATGTGCACGAGTACAGCGCGAGTGTCGTGTGAAAGTCTACGAATACTTAAAAATCGTACTGTGGGCACGATTGCTCAAAGCAATCGCTGAGTTTGGCGATTTTATTTTTTGCTATGATGAAGGAAGAGAGCCTATGACTATCTCTATGATGAACCCCGAATAAGTGCGATTATTGAATTCGTACACTATCGTAGCTCAATATCGTGATACTGTGACAGGGGCTGAAAAGCTTTACGCTACTGCATGCGCTAAGCTGTTAGATACCATGACTGCAGGTCTTTCGCCAACCTTGTAGCTCCCAGGTCGTCCATCCGATTTTATTAATAATAAAATCGGATGGACGACCTGTGAGCTGCAAGGTTGCAATATACGGCGCACAAAAACATGTGTTATTTTAGAACTGATTATTCTTATTTCTGAACACATTCTTTACCAATATTCGATTCCAAAAATTTCCTCGGATATTTTACTACCGATATCGTCACTTCACTTGCCTCTGATAGTTCCAGGTCGTCCATCCAATTTTTTTTCAGACTGGGAGCTACAGGTCTTTAGCTATATATATCATAGACATCAAAAATGGGAAAGAAAATATTCTGAAGATTATGCTGAACTTGATTTTTCAGTTATTTCGAAGGGTGTACAAGTGACACAATACAGAGGCGCCCTTTGTGATCTATATATTTCCATTTTAACGAAAATTGGTGGCATGCAACAGAATGTTAACATTCCATCCCTATGTGGCGTTTATTTTTCACAAATGTCTATATTGTTTAAACTGCGTTAGCTTAACCTGCGCAACCCAGGTTAACTACAAAATAAAGATGATATTACATGACAAAGTGAAACAGAAACCTATATAAAAAACATTTTGGTGACGGTATGCGCAAATCATTTACTTGCACTAGTATTACTTAATTATAAAAAAAATTCAAGTAATGTATATATATATATATATATATATATATATATATATATATATATATATATATATATATATAGGCATTCAAACTTCGATTTGAACCCATTAAACCGTGTAAGTCTATATTTAGAAATTTAAACCAAAATATAACCCACTTTTATAGGTATACACCGGTGTATATAAAGCTATGACGTAAACTGCATAGAACGAAAGTGAGAAAAATTCCGCGGTCATTGTTGAAACCACCTAAATACATTTATCAGGTAGACGAGTAACAGGTATATGTATGTATAGCTCTTTTGCTTGTCGACATTCTTGTATACTTTCTGTTTGGCCGTGTCAATCACTTCAAGACATTCATTATATCGCGAGAACTAGAATAATAATGCACTCGACTGGACAGTACACAAACGGTGGTGATAGTTAATATGTGTGTTTAATAGAAGTTAAACTAACCGTGGATTTTAATCCCCCAACTTTCGTATTTGGTAAGTGGTTATTTGTTTATTGAAAAATTTAAACATTGTAAGAATCTATAAGTTGTAAAGCGTGACCAAAAAAAAATTGTAAAAAAAATAGCAAAACATTTATGATCATTCGGGCATCGTTAGACATAAATCGGGAATGGTTTATTTTGAGACCACGTAAAAATGATGAATAATATACAAGACCAATTTATTTAATTGTAGATTTAATCATAAAAGTTGCCCACCGGGGGTAAATTGTAATAAAGGTGAATGTATTGAAAGTTTTTATTTGTGGGTAGAAAGTTTTGATTTGAGAGCTAACGATGGGGTGTACCCAGTCATCTAACAAATACACCGAGGATGGAGACCTCCCTCTCCCCCCACCCCGACCCCCAGGGAAACTCAAGAAGGACCTGGTGAAACGAGAGGATCAGTTTAAAGAGATTGACGGATACGCTTTAAAGGTGAGACGTATGCATTTTTAACGTGTTAAGGAAGTTGATATATGGACTAGTCATACGATCATACTCAGGTGTATTGCATAACCGTATCTAAAGCTTTGTTTACTACATCGTGGTATCTTGCGACAGCGACCCCTCCCCCCCCTTCAAAAAAAAGTACAGCTCTTGGAAAGAATTTCCCCTCCTATTTATCATTTCTGTTGTTGCTGCCTATTTTGTTTGCAGTATAGGACGTGTAGTTTCGTTACCACCCCCTATATATCCCTCCCCATATTCCTTAAAATTCGTTTCGACAAAGATTGATAAATCAGCCGGTGTATACAGCGCCCATAATAAACAATAATTAGTGTCTTGTTACACAGACGACAGAACAATCAGCTTATATTTAATTTTTATGTCTACAGACACCTAGATCCGCCGAGCTGTCGGTTAATGCACTGTCCGCCCATCTCGTTAACGGAGCCAAAACAGACTTGGAGAGGATCCGCGCCTTCTACCGTTGGATCACACATAACATCAGGTTTCACTTACATGTATTACTTGATTAGTCATACTGATAGATCTGTGGACTTTGTGCACATAAAAGAGTCTGTTGCCAAACAGGCTGTTTGATTCTACTATAATACAATTTATACTTATCCATTAAGTATACAGTACTCAAAAAATGCACATGAGAAGTAACAACATGTGTGAATATGATGTATATTAGAGATCCGTGTCTGACGGATAAAAAACGATTTCATATAGGCCTGCATGTAGTTTCATCAAGGGACCCCTCCCCCTTTTAAATCTATCAAAATTTGAAGTATTTACTGTCAAGTTCAAAGTATTCTCTACAATTTGTACTCTTTAGGCTACATCATCAAAGACAGACTTAACTCTTAATTAACCTTTACCTATTTGGTAGTCTATTTTTATATCACCCCTTGATTACGGTATTATAATATACTATATTCATTGTACTACAACACACATACTGTGAAATATGCTGTAACACAATATATACATTATATAAATACATGCACAAAAATTTATGCATATTCACAGAATATAATTATGCATCATTATTTAAACTGTATGATCGACACAGGCACGTAGCATCGTTTTTGAAAGTAAGGAAGGGGGGGGGGGGGGGGGAGGGGAGGGGGGGGTGCAGACTCATCAAGACTCATCAAGAAAATCTTGACAAGCAAAAAAAAAAAAGGCAACTTCCAAAAACCATCGTAATCCTAATCCGTGCGGGGGGAGGGGGGGACTCCATATAATAATTCATTTTTTTATTTTTGAAATTTAAGAAAAATGTTATTTAGCCCCCCCCCCCCCCCCTCCTCCCCCCCCCCCCCCCCCCCGATGCTGCGTGCCTGCGACATTCTACCACAGTAAAATACCATCCAAACAACCAAACCATGTATTTGCATCACACCTGTGAAAACAAACTCATATGTGCATTTATTTCCTTGACTACACAATACACAAGGAAGTCTGAACTGGTGTGGACAGGTACACGTACAATCAGTACTTATAGGCAAAGTATGTTCAAGTTTTACACAGGTGCATGTACTTTAAACTAAGCTTGACATCGAGTGCGTAGATCAAAGTCGCATGCACAAAATCCGTGTAATTAAGAAATAAAAAAAATGACCAGAAAAGGTTAAATAGTAAATTAAAAGTTACTGTATCAGACTTTAGGTAAACTTTGTAAAATCATATAGCATAAGACACATAGATTACTATGACATCTACTGGACATAGTGGGGAGATGACAACCAACCAAATATACTTGCACTAAGATTTATATCATTCTGTGTGCGAACTTGCGAAGCTATTATTTAAGAGAGCTCGATGGTCGTGGCCATTTTTAGACTGTATTGATCTCCTTTAGAAGAAGAGCTCTATATAAAAAATAGTAGAATACCCAAATTTAAAAGGAAAATAGTATGGACTTTTTCATTACTTAAATTGTTTATAGCAAAACAAACCATATCTTAAATTTTTAGGTAGCTCTGATGGCTAATTTGTTGACCATCCAGCGTCCTTAATGTACTGAATACATCTCTTTAACTTTTGCTAAGGTACGACACTCGATCAGACTTCCATGACAGAAATATCGACACTAGCGGATCAGCAGTATTGCGCATGCGTAGTACTGTGTGCATTGGATATGCAAACTTATTTGCAGAGCTGTGCAGGTATGAACAAATATTTGTCCTCTTTGTGAATTACTACTGATCTCTTGATTTTAAAGTTTTCACTTCTTAATACTACTAGTATCTTTTGGTAACCCCCCTTTTTTATTTTACCAAAATCTTATCTTCATTTCAGAGAGTGTAAAATTCCCGTGAAAATCGTTTCTGGATATTCCAAATCATTCAATTACGACCCGGAAAAGGTCTTTACTACCAAAGAAACTCCTGAGCATGCGTGGAACGCGGTGTATATCCATGGAAACTGGCAGTTTGTAGAGTGTACATGGGGAGCAGGATCTATTGACGAACGGGGAGCCTTTGTCAAAAACTTTTCCGATTTTCACTTTTTGACGAAACCAAGCCAGTTTATAGTCACACATTTTCCATATATGGACAATGATATGTCTAAAAGTCAATCCTGGCAACTGCTGTCAAATCCCCTTTCGCTTGAAACGTTTAGCAGACGATTAAAGGGGTTTTCACAAATGTATGTGTGGAACCTAAAGCCCATATCTCATCCAGACGGAGTCATCGATTTCTCAAGGAAACTGGATCTTACCATTCAATATCCGTCATCCTACTTTTTCATCGTTGCCCGATTATCCAAGAAAATGTCTGATCGCAATTTTGATCAGTATGCACTTGTTGAAAACTTGAGTGGCAACAAAATAGGAATAAAGGTCACTCCACCTGAAAAGGGAACGTACACTTTGAAATTGTTTGGTCGAACTGATCCGATGATTGAGGAGCTTACTGCTCTAACAAATTATGTTTTGAAATGTAAAGAAGTAGACTCTGAAGTGTTCGCTTTCCCCAGTCATCAAGGCGCCTTTGGTTCTTACCATGATTACGTGGAAGCAGGTTTCCATAGTTCTGCTGGTAAGAAAGCTTGTCTCCAAAGCAAGAACGGAAAGGTCGACTTATCCATCAAAACTACGAAAGTTGTGGACGCCGTAGCCAAGCTGGAGCACGCGACCAAAAACCTGAACTTATCTGACAATTACACTTTACTCGAACGAGAGAAGGGACAGTTACATTTGAAAGCAAAGTTTCCCTCCAAAGGATATTACAAGTTGAGTGTATTCACTAAAAATAAAAATGCAGAAACGTTTTCACCAAGAATAGCTTACTTGGTTTTCTGTGGCGAAGATTATCCAAAGTGTGAACCATTCCCGAAAGTTTTCCCGCAGACGATCCAGTTTGAATGTCGTCTGTTGTCTCCTGCCACGTGCGAGGTCAAAGCGCATGAACAAATACAGATCCGGTTTTCCTCTCCAAAAATAGTCCAGGCTCTGCTTCACGAAACTCCCATGGAGAAAAATGGGAACGTCTGGGAAGGCAAGATGACAACGTCATCTCCGGGGGAGCGGATTCGAGTCTCTGCCAGCGACCAAAAGGGTTCGGGATATTGGAGAATATACGAGTTTAATGTTATGTGAAAAAAAAAATTACAGTCATAGGCACGTCGTTTCTTTTTCTTTTTTTTTCATTATTTTTTTTTATAATAGAATACGACGTATTGAATTTCCATGTACTCAGAATTGCTTCCACGTAGAATGCACAGGGTTTAAGTTAGGATTAATGACTATTTTTTTCTGTTTCTCAGAATGATATTACATGTGAAATGTATACGAGGAAATTACGCAGTTTATGATAAATCTTAATATATTTTGTGGCATTAAATTCTTAGTCATAAACAAGCCTTTAATGATTATCCAGTGATTATGTATGTATGTATAAAATACATGTTCATATTATGTAAACATGAGCAAATCTTGTTTATGTCTCAGATTTAACAATGGTGCTTATGGTGTCTTCCAATTATAATTCTAACGTACTTTTACATGAAAATGTGTTTCATTATTATAGTAGTAAATTTTATCAATTTTGTACGTCACATGCACAGGGCATAATACTAGTAATATTTTTTTTTATGATTATTGTTAAAATGTCTTAGCCAAAAAACTAGTTATAGCAGTTAATACAACTGTTCAATGTTTTAGGAGGCTTAGCTGGATGGTCAACAAATTAACCATCAGATCTTCCCTAAATTTTCAGATATCATTTAGTAAAGAAAAAATATAATTATTTTTCAATTTTCCTCTATCTGTATATAGAGCTCTTCTTTAAAGGAGATTAATAAATTCTAAAACTGGCCTCGACCATCCAGCCCTCTTAACTTGTATTGTTATGTATACTTATATACAGACTGTACATGTATGTGTATTGTGCATCGAAAAATGTGATATAATGTATGTATCTGGGTTTTTTGATCAAGACAATGTGTATATATTTTTATCAAATCAGTGTGTAATTCCTATTTTAAAATCTCTTACATATATGTTTAAGCATTACTGACAATGGAAATGTAATTCATTTCAAACATTCCCATTGATTTCTGTGATATCTACAATGAACTTATATCGCTTATATATAAAAGTAGTTTGTTACAAATTGGCTTGATATCATCATTTCATTATTATATAGCATTAATTCTTTGATTGTGCAAAAGTACATATAAAGATAGGGGAATTTACGATTTTAAATTTGAGGAAGATTCAGCCCCTTGACAACAGGCTGAGATAAATAATGTAGATAAGAGAGATAGGTTCCTTTTTCTCATCAGTCACAATAAAACGCATTTATACCACCTTCTTTCACATGTGTGGATCTAGAAAGGGGTTAGTGGGTACGGAACCACCCCCCCCCCCCCCCCCCCCCCCCCCATATCTGGATGTGTGCATGTTTCACCTTCAGTTGTCAGTATTTCTCTTAACAATAAGTTTAACAACTCTTAAATTCCTATTGTCCCATTCACAGTTTCTTATGTTGGAAATGCATGTCTGTCAATCTCAGTAATTGTCCGAAAATGTTGAATGCTGGTGAAGTATATCATCACAAATTCGGATACCGGTATATTTCGAAATACATTTGTTTAAGATACTTTTTTCATTCGATAAGTACATTTTCGTCTATTGCACATAAAAATTACATATTGTGCCTTTACTACAAGAAAATAAAAATCAATTTATTGACCAAGTAGAGTCCCTCAATGGGACAACAGGATGATTGTACAACCATGTCAATAAACAATGTCCACAAAAAACACATATACAAGAGGCCGAGAGAGTTGTATGATTAAATGTAGACAGACATAAACATTTGTAAATGCATACATGTATCTTTATCTATATGCCTAATATGTATATTTAAATATAACACCCATATTATCAATTTCTTTTAACAAGGGGTCAAACACTGTGATTTCCAAAAAAAAAAATGAAACATCGTTACATAATTTCAAAACAGTATACAAGATATTGATGACGAAGTATCTTAGTTGGGACCTATCATACGAGTCTTCATTTCCTTTTGGTAACGTTTCTTATATAAATTAGCATGACAAGTTTTTATTTTCAAAGATATGATGCTTTTGTGCAATAGAAATAAAATATTGCAACTTTTTCAAAAACAAACCTTTAAAACCTATGGTAATTTACCTGCAGTTTTCGAATTTGGGATTTGCAATCCGGTTTTTTTTTAAAATAAATATCATTTTTTATGCGTGTAGAGTATCCATAACTTTCATTTTTAAATATCACTGCATCAACATACAACTATACATAAACCTAACTTATCACATTTTTTCTTTCATAAATAATCTCAATGATTGAGAAAATTAAAATAAAACTAATTTTTCACTGTACATGTAATATTAAAATATAAACTAATGACATCAAGACACATAATACATGTACATTTTTTCATAAACATGTGAATTCATATACATTAAACACATTAAGTTGGAATGAAGAAATACTACGCACCCACACGCATTTTCTAGAAAACTTTTACTAAAACTATTTTTTTTTTGTTCAGAGTGTTATTTTCAGATGAAAAGGTACATAAATATACAAATCATCAATAGTATCAGATAGGCAAAAAACCCAAGTTCAAACCGAATGAATACACATAACAAATACAAGCACATCCAAAACACGTTATGAGCAGAACTGTGAAAATATTCGAGGGATGTTCCCACAATGCACCTATACATCTGTGTAGGAACCCAATTTGGTCCAAAACAACCCGGACTTCAGGGGACATAAGTCTGTCGAGAAAATAGAGAACCTTGCACGAAAAGTCCCCGGTTGAGCTATTGTGCCACCGTGAATATGAGGTTGTTTGATCGATACCAAGGCTCTGGAGGAATTCCCGCTCTCGGTTTAGAATTTCTGTGTCCTCCCAATCCACGAGGTCTTCTTTGGTTAGCAAGCCAAACAGCGGAATGTCTGTCCAAATAAAGGTTAAAGGTTAAACATCTATTCTATCTAATTGAAATCTAAATTAGAATTTACTTTTCATGTATTCTATTATTGTATATGTATTTACATGTAACGAAATGGAGGCATCGTTTCGTTTTGCAGTTTTGAAATTTTGATGAAAATAGAAGAGAAAATGCAATATGACAACTTGGTCTACGTTGCAAACATTTTTTTTTTTATTGTTCATGAACTTAAATGAGTCGAATGTTTTCCACATTATACTGGACCAACCTGAATGATTACAACTTAGAACAGTAAAAGCCTTTACTAGTATTTCAAATAGACCTCTTTATATAGATATAATTATGACTTGATGCCAAGGATAGAATTTGTCGCGTAGAAATTTCCTCTAAACAAAATAATTCACTTATGCTTACATCTTGGATTGTAGTTAGAGGGGCTGCCATCGGGTTGAGCGACGTTCCGAACACTCTGAATCAACTTGGTGGGTATTGGTTCTGTAGCGCTAGCCACAAACAAAATCTTATGAATTCGTCGAGGATCGTATGTGAATGGAAAGTTTCTGTTTAGTGATCCAGTGTTTGTTCTCTCCATGTCTTGCAATGCGGGAATCGAAGTTTCGTCCGGGATTTTTCCCATCAGTATCATCTCCAGTAGCTTTTCCTGTTCGCGGGATTCGACGTTTTCTAACCCTGTCATGTCCACGAGGTTTGGGATGTACTTTGGAACATGCATCTCTTTTCTTCTAACTTCGTCTATACCGCATCCTTTGTACCTTTACATGTACAGTCAAACATATGAACTATAGTACACATGCATGTGTAGTGGATGAAAATGGAATATTATTATAAATACATTAATACTAAATTGTTTATTTATATTCAATTGATTGTAGCTTGCTATGTAGACATTATTTAGATAGTAAGTGTACATTATTTGAAAAAAAAAACCCGATAACTATCTTTTCCGAAATCAGGCACGTAACATCGTTTTGTGTTTTTTTTTAAGGGGGAGGGGCGCAGACTTGCCTTAAAAAAAAAATTTGACATGCAAAGCACTCTGTGAATCTTCAAGTAAAATTACGTCTTCATGAACTTTTTTACAGTCCACGAAAATTGGCTCTCACGAAATTTAAAGCTCCTACTGTACACCCGGTGTATGCATATTAAAAGGACATACCACATTAGGTGTGTCGTGGTCCTCTTCCTTTGGCCGTCTGTTGGGGACAGAAGAGCGCCAATTGGGGCGCGGTATTTCTTCTCCCCCGAGAGCGCGGCGGTGATGGTGTTGATGGTCGCCGATTTCCCCGCCCCCACCGTCCCCACCAGCAAGATGTTCTCTGTGTGGCTGGCCCGTTCGTACCGATGGAATATCTTCCTGGCGGAGGGAAGGTAAGTGTTTTCTTTCCTCATGGCGACTCTCTTTGTTCCACCTTGGTGATGTAGCGTGTCTGTTCTGTAATATATCTGTTCTGTAAGTACTTCATATGGAATAATGGAATGCATTCAAGTGTTATAGCGCAATAAATAAGCTAATTTATGGTTGGGGTGGGGGTGGGGGCCGAGCACGGTAGACATGCAGGGGTTTTCCTAGTTTTCCTAGAACATAGTTATTAGTTAATATAACAGCTATAGCTGCATATGTAGATATTCAATTTGTAATTAAAAAAAAAATGTAATGTAATGCATAAAAGTATTTCATGAGGAAGAAATTTAAAATTGGGCTTTTCTGGAGAGTTATAGCAGCACGCAGACAGGGGTTTTCCTAGACCAATGTTATTAAGGTTTAGTATAAAACATGTAGCTATAGCTACATATGTAGATATACAATTTGTAATTAAAAAAAATAAAATGTAATGCATAAAAGAGTTCCACGAGGAAGAAATTTAAAATTGGGCTTTCCTAGAGAGTTATCTCGCTTTGTATTGTTGCCAATATTACAAGCACATGCATGCACCATTGTGTTTATATATCGCATATATGTACACACATTTCTTTATATGTAACAAAAGAAACTAATCATACATTCAGCTAAAGTATCATTTGAAAAGACCACAGGATCGGATAGCTCGTATAGTATATTGTCACGGGATATTTTCTTTTTCCTGTTTACACAGACCATTGAGCTGTGCAAGAGTTGGTGATTACCATCTATAATAACTAATTTTAAAACACGACGATTCTGCGAGTTTCAGTTTTACTTACCAAGCGTATATGACGGTGCTTCCAGGGGATTCAGCTTGTCTATTTCAATTGCAACACCACCATGACCACGGTTCAACCTGGGATTTTCTATTACTAAAATAAACATGACGGCTAAACAAGATGAATAACTCTTACATGTAAAATTTGCTGGCTGTCGCGCCGATTTTAATTTTTTCTCAAATTACGAAAATTAGATTGTCCTATTAATATAAATAACATCTTTTAAATATATCTTTTAAATAATGTAATATCGACTTTTTATTTTGTAATAACGACTCCTTTTTTACACACCAAAAAGTTTTGGTTCAGAACATGATAAATAGTGTCAGAAAAGACCAGATGAACCCCATTAATTTTATAAATTTACTGGAAAAGGATTTCTGTTATTCGTTGATATAATTTTCAAATTTTATAAAAACATGCTACATGTAATTATATATAAAAGAAATATTAGACAAATAAGAATTATATCTAAAAAGATATTGCTTAAAGGGGAAAAAAAGAAAAATTGTAAGTTCGCACAGATCAACTTATTCCGGATGGAATTATACAACAATTTTAAGGGAAAATATGTTGTAATATACTTGCAGTTTTATAAAAAAAAAAAAAAAAAAAAAAATTGAAGTTATTATCGTATGGTACTATCAATAGCGTCTCAAGCACCGGTCCGGAGTACGCAGAGGATCGTACATGTTTGACCGTGGTTTGCGACGATGTATCAATAGGTATTTTTTATTTATAGTTTTTGCATTTAAGTTTTACAAAATTTAATAAAATTTTAGGTAACTTTTGCATGTATAAGCTGAGTTATCTTTATTTTAAAGATACACTTAAAATTCAAGATGATATATATATTTGTTAAGTTTATGTTGTTGTCAAGCACACATTGGTTTTCATTGCATTGAAGACTGCTCTACAAGTATTGATGAACGAATGCCAGAATGAACATCGTCATATTATCCAATTGATAACAAACAAAGGGGGAGAAAAGAATTGCATCGGCCGGGAATCGAACCCGGGCCGCCCGCGTGGCAGGCGAGCATTCTACCACTGAACCACCGATGCTTAATAATGGGTCGTGATAAGACTTGATCTATCCTTGATATATCTAGGGTTATTTCCCTTTTGCCGTGAATCAACGTGGCAAAGCTAAATGATATTTGTATTACTTGTTAATTAATAAACTCAATTTTGATTTTTGGTTGTTTTGGGTATATTTTAAGTCAGAAAGAGGGAGAAAACTATAAGTGTATACAGTAAGTGCAGGCACGTGGCATCCGGGGGGGGGGGGGGGGGGGGGGGGGCTTTTTCGCAACATATTAGATTTACATATAGAAAATTAGCTGCAGGTCTGTAGCTCCGGTCTGAAAAAAATCGGATGGACGACCTGGGAGCTACAGTGCCTCCCATAATAAGAATCTGCAATTTACGCTGCACAAAAAATTGCGCTAGTTTTGGACTGGGTAAACCTTTTTATTATATATATATATATATATATATATATATATATATATATATATATATATATATATATATATATATATATATAATTTTCCTTTTTTTTTTTTTTTTTGCTTGTCAGGGATTTAAGTATCTCCCCCCTCCCCCCCCCCCCCCCACCCCTCCCTACTTTTAAAATGCTACATGCCTAAAATGCAACTTATGTATCATTGTAATGCATGTTTTTACGAACTGCAATGCTAAGTTCTCAGGCTCAAGAAGAAAAGAAGACTTGACTGTTGTTGAAGAAACAGATGCTCTTTCATTACGTCAGTACTCTTTAACAATATTTCAATATTTCGCATAGTACTGACCTTTTTTCAAATTTGAAGAAATTTAATAAGCAAGTTTTGTATGACTCCTTGCAGTCTCTTTCAAAAATTTGAATAGCTTTGAGATTATTTTACTTAATAATAGACCGCTGCCGCTTTTTTGTTTTGATAAAAAAAAAAGTACGGGAAAATTATTCAAACAAAGACTCGAGCGACCATCACGTGTAACATGACAAGCTAGTTCCCACACCATTGCTCCGCCCTAAACAAAAAACTCTGCTGCAATATGTTACACTCCGGCTTTTATCGGGCGTCCACGGATCACGGGAGCTTTGTTCTTTTGCCTTCATCCGAGGGACGAGCGAGATAAAAGGCAGAAAAACTCGGGAGAACTTGTGTCATTCACAATGGAAGAAAACCGTCAATGTCGGGAGAGCGTTTTTTTGCTTCTTTGGGGGTGACGGAGCAGAACTCTTTGTCTATATCTAGTTGACCTCTGCTTGTCTTCGAGGTCGTTTGTATCAGATTGGAGGCAACGTGATACGGACCAAAAACTTGTGATCTCATTTCTGAAATATTCAAAATTATGTTAATTTGACTGACGAAGGAATAAGTTGAATGCCTCGATAATTAATATTGACACAGTTTTGCTGGTTTTCGTCAATTTAATGATTTTACAAAAATTTACAAGCGACAGCTTCCCAAAAACGTGAGAGATTGTACATCTTAATGGGATGTGACATAGTGAGACCAATAACACTTTTTCAGAAACAAAATATATTTTTGTTCCTAGTCTTTTTAGAAGAACTTTAACGAACATATGTGTAAGTTGTATAAACACGAAAAGGGAGGAGAGCCATCTTTATTTATTTAATTTTAGATTGAAGGTAGAAAATTGAAATGTTTAGTACATTGTATTGAGACAAAAAAGAAAAGAAAAAGTTGTAATTTTTTTTTTAATGCATTTTCCTTTTTTCCATTTAGACTATCACACGCACATATATATTTACAGATGATTTTCTTCCCAAAGTACCACTTAGCATCGTTTACAGAAAGGAACATTCTGTTTAAGATCGATTTGCGGTAATACATTGCATTACAAATGAAAAAGTAAAAAGCTACTTATGAATCCCCCCCCCCCCCCCCACCTCCCACCTTTCCAGTTAGTTAACAAAGAAATGGTTCAAAAGATCTAACAGATGGTAAAGAGGGCGACCTAATTTTCATATTTAATAAATATCTTGTTTCGCAATTTTACAATTCAAATGATGTTAAGATAGTGTGAAATTTATAATCATCATTAATTGATAGGTACCATGACACGCATTCGAATCAATCGGGTCGAATTTTTACTTCTTCCTCTAAAATACATTGAATATCAAGAACAAACGATAAACATATGGCCAAGTGGCTGTGGAGATTGAAATAATCAGTTTTTTGTTTGTTTAATGGTACGTGTAATTTATGGGAAAGGCTTTTTAAAATTTTATCAAAATTTTGTTTTCTATATTAGTTTCTTTATTTCGAAAAGGGTTGATTATTTCTAAAGAGGGTGGTATGCATTATTACCTTTTATTTGGGGTGGGGGTGGGGGTGTCTGTGTTGTATTTACATGCAGGATTTGTCCGACTTTAGGGACCCTAGAGACCAGTTATACAACAAGTCTGTATCCCCCGGGGCCGCCATGTTCAAAGCAAGGGAACCAGCCTTCCCTTGCACCGCTAATTCCCCGTAACAAAGCAAATCACTTACAACGGGACAGTAACTGTTTTCTTCCCCAGGGGGGTAAAACAGTACAACTCGACCGGTACCATATTGGAGTGTCTGACGTCATTTCTGGTAATACCTCTGTTCTTATTGTCAGCGGTAATCCAGCGAGGTCACTTAAATGGAAACCGACAGATGGGAGAAATATTGATTGAGTTTTACGGCTTCAGTGTGTTATAACAATTTTACCAACAAGGATATCAAATACTAGTAGTTTCAGTGTGGCAGAGAAAAACAAAAAATCTGTCATATCAATAAATAGGATGAATTCATTATTGGATAAAATATTTCACTGTAAAGGTGGTCTTCGTGAATTTATTTTTAACTCGTTTAATATACATCTTGATTGAAATGCCCATTTTCATTGTTACAAATTTAGCACAGAAAATCAATTTTGAACTGATCCAATAATAAAATTACGCGTTTATGTATCCCTTTACGTTTGAAATTGTCAATTTCTTTAACAATCTTTAAAAAAGATAAAAATCATTTTTTTTCTCCTCCGACAGTACCGTATATAAGACGACGATTGACTACAAAACTACAGTGATTAGACACCTCATTGATACCGGACACTCGACTTGGGGGTCTACTGTTCAGAAGACGCCGACCGTGATAAAAAGAAAACACCGTTAATGAACGTCTTTAATTTCTCTTGACCATCAATCAAAAGTCTGATTTGCCGGAAGTGCTTTGCGGCCATCTTGTGAAATAGGCAATTAAACACTTGTAAAAGATCAAAGTCGCTGGGCCGGTATGTGTTTGGAAGTAGCGGGATGTTAAAATTCTGGTCATTTTCTTGTCCATCTTTTTCTCTTTGGCCCGGCAATGACAATTTTATTTGGTATTTGAGGTATAGAAAAATCAAATAAACCGCCAATAAAGACGATGGCGGCCACAGGTGCTCGCCTTTAGATCGTCAGAAAACTGGTCCTTTCTGTGTTTATTTTCCTAATTATATGTTACTACTACCAGCCGTTACTGACGAACATGGTCACAGGTTTTTATTTCAGACACTTACTGTGATTGATGTATTATGTGTGTGAGATATTGGGGAAGGGGGGGGGGGGTGGTGTTGAGAGTTTGCAAAACCTTCATTTCGTTCACATAAGGAAGAAACTTTATTTCAATTTAATTTCATATAGTTTCCTGGATTATATTTTCATTTTGTTTTAAGAATAGATTATAAATCGTGTAGGGGCATTTGTTATCTCTAATTGCAGGAAGAAAACAAAATCTTCCTGCTAAAATATCTTCTTTCACAGAGTTAAAATTTCCAAATCTCAAAACGAAACTTTTTTTCGTAAATGGGAAGTGCATTCATCATTCTGCATCAAGTATTTCTATAAGAAAATACCAAGAATTCAAAACCTCGGGGACAGAACAATAATTCACAACATGGAGTTAAATGTCTTTGTCTCCATACTTCATCTTAATCTGTCGGCTATCGATGGAGTTCGGTACATTACTGTAATCAGTGTCTGTTTCCATCCCCCCTTTATCTCAACGTCAGCACCCTGGTTCAACGTGACAGGGGGTGACAAGTTACCCGGATGTATAGTCATCTGTCTCCGGGATTCAGCACGCGGCGAGCAGACGACTGCCGCGCAAGTGAAACAGACGACAGCGTTGACCTTACATGACCAAAGGATGATTTAGCTGTCAATTCAATTAGTATTTCTCTAAATAGTGCTGGTCACAGCTTGTGTCTTGAAACTTTTTGTCTCTAATGATTGCAGTTGATCTGCTTCTGGCTAAATAGTACGCCATGTGGTTAGTGTCGATGGTTTGGTCGACTCCTCGTTTTAAGCTCCTAATGCTATCAGTCTCTGAAACAAATCTCCCTTAGTTCTCTACTTGTGACGAAATGGAGGAAACCCCTTTGATATCGCAGGCCTTTTATTCCATTCATAGTAATCTTTATGCTGTTCAAAATTTTCTTTCAAACAATCGACCCGCGTATCCTTTGTAATGCGAGCGTCGCTGTCCCAGTGATTCATACAATTTTTGCAATGCAAACAATTTGAATAGATTTTGACCCACTCGTGGGTTCTCAAGCAGCTTTTGACTTTTAACCCTTAATACTGATCTACGAAATTTTGTTCGTTTTGTCGAATTGGATGAGAAAAGTAAACATTCATCGCACCGTATGTTGGCTTTTTCCCTATCCCTGCATTCCTCTCGCTGCTCGCACCTGTTGTAAGAGGGTCACGGTGCGCTTTATGCGATCCCCCTCTTGAGAATAACAGAACAATGGCGAGATTCCATATGTCGTAACAGTTACACTTGTACCTCACCAAACGCCACATGGCGTCCCGAAACCTCAGTATGTCTACGAGCCATCCGATGGTCAATTCATGATAACCCGACACCCCTGTAGACCGAATAAGATGAGTTAATGGAGGTCGCTATTAGTACAGATATGAGAATGGCTTCTTCTAATTTTAGTTATATATGTACAGATACTCTATGACAAAAATCAGAGCTTTATACTTGCTGACACTGTTTCAGTAATTATATAAATATAAATTTAACAATAATTATTTGGTCTGCTCAATATCAGTATGATATACATTTCCTTGTCTTCAATTTAATCAACTAGCAAATTGATTTGCGCATGAAGATTCTGATAAAGTAAAAACTGTCTTTCTTTCTTTCTGTCATTCTTTCTTTCTCATATTTTCTTTCAACAGAACATGTCAGCAATAATTTATCCTGCTGGTAGCCACAAACCCATTACCCTACAGGGACTATAATTGTTATCAAACTTAAATGAAAGATATTGAATTCTAAGCAGATATAATTTTTTTTATTACAGAAAAGACTCAGGTAACCTTAACTACCATTAATACACCTGTCTGACATAAAATCAGTGTCCCGCAATACGTAAACGATAAACCATGGTCCTCTCCCATACATGTCAGGAGATATGGGGTCTGACAGATCGCTGATTTTTCATTAAAAAATCGCTATTCATGGAGTAAGATGAGTTAAGCGAATATTTATAACTGTATCGACTGTCGTATTTGCAGTCTTTGTGTGTTCATGAGACGTTTGAAAAAGAGTTAAAACACGAGGAAAGGCTGAGCTGCATTGAGAACTACTGTGTAATTTGAAGATGTAAAAATCACCCTATTTGTGCAAAACTGAGATTATCAATGCATTTAATTATTAAAAGAGTTTTTGGTTCGCTAGTTTCTGCATGTGTTGTCCATGAGAAGTATGCCAGCTTAATTTGACTAAAGTTGAAAGGTCCAGGATTTTGTGGGGTCGATGTCTTACTTAAATACTGTTAAAACTGCGACACATACCCCTTTCAGAAGAAAAAAAACCCTTTTATTTAAATGAAAATTAAATAAAGTTGACAATGCAGTGCGTAAAAAGACTACCCCACGGGGCATGATTAGAACGGGTCCCGAACTCTTGTATAGGGTCGGTAGGTAAGCCGCTATCAGCAGAGACCTTGCAACACCAAGAGCAGATTACGACACAGACCCTCACCTCGGCTGACCCCGGTGCCATAAAAAGCCAGGACTGTGGAGGAATTGTCTATCATTGTTTGGTTTCGCCGCAAAGTACAGTAGAACGGCCAATTTCGACCGAACCTGGTCGGGTGAAGCAATGGTCAGTGGTTGGTCGTTCACCCCACCATAGCTCGCATAGGTGTTGTAAATCTGTCTCACGTGTATATGGGAGAAGATAACACTTTGCAATGATCCGGTGACCGTTGACTTTTTCAGTAGGTATATTCGGTATTGGTTTTTACCTGGGACTCACTCGTAGAAGGCCTAATTTTGAGGAACTACGTACGGAAGCTTTGCATGCCCTTTTGCATGCCCGTTACCTGCAAACATGTCCCTGTGCTGACCTCTAGTGATAACGATGCCTTTAGAATGTGTAACAGATTTGAATGCTGGCTATATATGTTTTATTTGTTTTAGGAATATAAGCGTTTTGAGTATCCAGCACAAATTGAATCAAAACTTATAATTAACTGTTCTGATTATTTGAATTAACAAAAAAGAACCAACCGCCCAATTATCCACCTCAATACCCCCCCCCCCCCCACCCCACCCTTCAATTGAGTCTAGCTAGTAAAATAATGATGCTCTCATTCAAGGAGGATGGGTTTAAAATGGATGGTCAATAATGATTGTGCGTACTCTTCCTGTCTTGTTCCGTAACGCCGACACGTTCTGATTACAATATGACTTGTGCATATATATGAGCACAGTTATTTGCTTAATCAATAAATACAAAGAGAAAATATTATTGACATAGATACAATCTTTTTGGGGGTGATAAAAAGATGACGCGTAACAGCTGTTTTGTTTGCAAAAAAATCGACTACAAGAAATGCTTTGTATACCAAAATATTTCAAGAGCTGTATGTGTATAATTATTGATTGTCACTACATTCTGGTTTGGGACTATGACAATTAAGATTTTAAAACCGACGGTAGAATTTTTTCTCTTTTGTGCTGAAATTCATATTAAATTCTGATACATGTAGTATGATATGACTGTACAATAGTGTGAACATGTGTACTTTAATTATATTTTGCTTCCTCATATTTTCCCCATATCCTTTGTTGTTCTACTTTCATTATATTTTATGACTACTGTGCCTTTAATATAAAATATGTAAGAAGTTAAAAATTGTGTTCAAAACCCTCCGTTTACAATAAAATATGTTCAAAACAAATGTATACGCGTTCTTGATTTTTTTTTAGTAAAATGAAAAGTGTAAGACTAAGAACCCTGACCCGAGTTGTCACGTGACACATTTGGGGGGGGGGTCGGTGACTGATAGCACCAATGACTCGGTCAATATTGATCCCCGGGAAGGAAATGGGATTAAAGGTCCGAAATTTGTTTAAAAATGTCCGGACTTTGAGAGGCTGTTTGTTGGGGCCCAAATAGATTGAAAGAATTTAATCAGCCTCCATTGTGTAAATTTCGTGTGAAATTTTAGTCAAGATTAAGAATGACTCGCGTGCTCGACAAAGAAAAAGGACACTGTGTCGTGTTCGCGAGTTTAAAGTTGAAAGAGTTTTGAAAGAATTCCGATCTCCGCACAGCGGAGCTCAGAGTTATAATTTTTCATTAAGGTGACCTGTTCAGTATTACAAATATAAACTTCTCCTGTGTCTTTATGATCTAGGGTTCCATTGAACCAACAGATGTCGAACGGCACTTGTTAACATTTTGCACTTGAGATCAGCAACCCAGAAATGGCAGAATCTGCAGAATCTGAATTTTAAATTTTTTACTTTATGCGATTGGATTGAAAAATTTGCATTGCTTTTCATTGTTATTTCTGATCTGAAACTGAAACTAAAAGCGACGAGTTTTATTGATATTTTATTGTAGAAATCCGTACTGTCCGATTACCGTCTGCTAATGTGAAAACGACGCCATTTGTTGACAGGTTGTGACGTAATAAGATATGGCGGCTATCTTTGAAGGCGTAGATAGCGTTACTTTTGCTTCTGCAGGGCACATACTTTCACACCTTCGCTAAGAAAACCGAAGATCTCAAGATTTTTACAACTTGTCTAAATAGTTTAGAGGGTCGCCGATTTGTATGTGTCGTTAATTGTGTAACATTTCAATTAGTAGCACTTGTGAATTCTTCTGATCGGCCGAATGTATTCTTGTCCTCTTAAATCAACAACCATAAAATAAGTGTACAACAGATCAACAACAAATGATTGTTGTAATGTTATTAAGTAATAAAACGACTCGGAAAAAAATAAACAGACTGGAGGCGATATATTTTGTAGGTTTTTGACACCTTGTTACGCGGGCAACAGTTAGATAAAATCCTGGAAGAACAGGCATCTTGTGTAAGAAACATTCCAATTTGACACGGTCAACATTCCAAAGTTCAAAATCACGACAGTCAACTTTAACAAAGATAGATAAAATAGCTACATTTTAATACTCGTAAGCTGAAAATAATAAATAAATGAAAAAACAAACAAAGGAGAGAGAGAGAGAGAGAGAGAGAGAGAGAGAGAGAGAGAGAGAGAGAGAGAGAGAGAGAGAGAGAGAGAGGAGGGGGTAATATGCCCCATTACCCCCACCCCCACTCTCGGCCAGTGAATGATAAAAATTCTGTCAAAAAGCTGTGAAATGTAAAATTATCTCCATTGTTGAACCTCAAGTATCTTTTTGATTATATTATACCACTATCGGGTTATGATCAGCAGTACAGTCCATAAGTCCATGCAGCGAAAGACAGTACCTGAGCGTGTCTCTGATATCTCGGGTGTCGGTCACAGTATGCTGCGTGCCGATACATGCGATTTATTATCAAAATGTTATCATCATTTGTAAAACAAAAAATAGTCATTTTCAATTAAAGTTTATTTTTGATAAAAATCTGTTACCATCTAAAGACAAAGAATTTAAAAGGTACCTCTAATTCAAATTACGAGGCATATTTGGCGGCAGTTATGTTTTTGATTTTTGGTTTTGTTTGTTTGTTTTTGTTTTTAAACTTTGAATTTAACACAACTTTTAAAAGTAGAGACTGTTATATCCTTGGCCTTTGTTAACATGGTTTTCACGTTCTACTATTTTTTTTCCTTATCTGACCTTGTTGTTGTTTTCTTCTTTTTTTGCGCTATTTCTTCTGTCCATTACCATTACGAAAATTTGCTTATCGAAAGTCAAGGACACAACTTTTAGTTTCACGAAGTAATGGGTACTATATATAAACCAATGTTATTCAAACTTAAATGAGTATCGATCTCTAATTTCATGATTTGGGTTAAAACGGAAGACACTGGATGATATTTTAAAAATAATATAATATGATGTAAACAATTTTTTTGAAAATGAAACTTCGCAATTTTTAAATATTTCTTTAAGCTTTGAAGTTGACAGAGCCTTGATTCGAATGATAGATCTATACATGAAAGACGTAAATATAAATAAGTGTAAATAGAGACAATAAACTCAAAATAATGTACATGTATAACAATAAAGATTTTACCTATATACAATGTATATGTATATATATATTTGTTCTCTCTCTCTCTCTCTCTCTCTCTCTCTCTCTCTCTCTCTCTCTCTCTCTCTCTCTCTCTCTCTCTCTCTCTCTCTCATGCCACATCTGTTCAGCCGCTGCAGTAGCTGAATGCAGTGTCCCTAAATCTCCAGTTTTCAAGATTACTTATTCAGATTAGCGAGAAAAATGTCACGAACGAATTAGGAAAGTTCACAAAGGTCCGCACCGAGAGCACTTTATCTGCAAAAAATGTGTTCAAATTAACCCAAATAATTGGGATTTATGAACTTGCGCGTGACGAAAAGAGGAGTTTTTCAAAAAGTAATGACCATTTGGTCAGTTCTTATTTTCATTTGGACAAAGTGGACTATTGATTATTGATCAAAAACAGATGTGAAAAAGGGATTTCTGGCCTGCTAAATGAGGTGGCAGCAAGCTGTCACTTAGCAAGCGGACAAAAGATCTACGATTTATAGAAATAAATGACTTCAAAAATAAGGACTCTTATTTCAAAATCCGACCGGGCACAATGGGAATAAGAATAAATTGGTAACCATGCAAAAAGAACAAGGAGGCTTAGCGTGTAATGGTGATGAACAATAAAGGAATAGCAATAGTTAAGAGCTTTGGAGCTTATGAAAAAAGACGTATCATTAAAGTGAAACTAATCAGTTATAAATACACACGCACAATGTGGATAATGCCATTCTTTCAATGGACTTAACGGGCCATTTTACGTTCAAGCGTAACGCAATAAAAACGTCAGTCGTACAATAATGAAAATGAGGCGCTTGGTTAAAGGTATAATTTGGCCCCGTATCCTTCAATGGCTATCATATAAAACTGTCTTATGTCTACAAATTAGCAGGACAATGTAGGATGTATCACCGCAAGGTTTCAAAGGGTGGGATTTATTTTAATTTCACATTTTGAGCAATCAAGTGACACCAAAAAATGTCAATTAACCATGAGAACCGGTAAAAGCTTGCTCTCTTTTTCTCTCACCCTCGCGAGAAAACAAAACACCTTTTGGAAATAAAATTAAAATGTGAATAGAAACTGAAGATGCAAATTATATATGTTCAGTTTCAGAAATATTTGTACTATCGAGATTACGATTATTTCCGGTAATTCTATTCTGGAATCTGCCATGGGTCCTTTTATTAGCAAATTAAGCTTTGTTCAAAGTGTGATATCATTTATTACCGGAATTGTTCAGACATTCTTGGGGGGTGAACAAAAGCGGTGTCACCGTCAGGGCTTTCCGCTGATTTGTATACTAGTCCTCTGTTAACCTAGTGGTCAGTCTTTGTCCAACCAGTGCTTACAACTTCCGAGTACATATGAAGTAGAAAAACAAGGGCCGGGTGTATGTGTGTGTTGAGGGGTTGTTGACTAAACGTCCCATGGATGTCGACAAAATCTGGCTCTGTCAATCATCGATCGGTCCATTGTGATTTCGTCCCGTGACACCTTACGGCTCCGCACACAAAGACTAATCATTACCTGGCTTACCTGTCCACCTGGGTGCCGATTGTCTGGTGTTCATATTTATAAAGTTTCACTTACATAATTAAATAAACTTCATAGCGAAGTATTTCAATAACTTGTCAGATAAGCGACTCGAGGGGAACCTCTAAGCTGTAATTTGGAAACAGATGACGATTTCGTCAATCGATCGTTGATAGCAAACATGCATGGTCTTTTTCTTTTCATTTTTTTTTTTAATTTTATTACATCTAGCTCTCTCATAAAATTGACACGTTGGTAATAATTACGGGTACCAGTGATGATAAATGTTGAAATGTAGCTTCTTTATGCCGAAATTTGCAGCGTGCAGAAAGTCGCAACGCGTGGGCAGGTGTGGGGGGATAAAGCGCGTGCAAGTCGTGTGCAGGCCGAGGTTCTCGCAGACGACAGCTTACACAATTTGATTGGAATCTACAATCCCTTGGACAGATGACTGGGGACTTACAAGATGAAGAAAGGACCGAAACAAAAGAAAGTGGGCTTGCGGTTCCTAGGGAAACTATTCAGGGCGCCATGAAAAGTTGTTGCCATCTTGCACAGATTGCAGGAAGGGTCCAATGAAAAAAAATAACTTTGAGCGATCTCTTTTTGGTTACAACGTTTAACCCATTAAACCTTTCACAAACAATTAGCTGCCAAGTGTTGTTCAAAGTAATAAAATTGGAGATTGTCAAGTGACAAACGCTGGTCTGCTTGAGGAGAAAAAAAAATAGTTCAGTGAAATATGCTACATTAAGTGTTCCACAGTTTTTACATTCTTTCCATTTACTGTAATTCTTTAATTCAGCTTTTCTAGTATAAAAAATATCGATCAATAAATAGTGAAGGAGTATATATACACATTTTAATGGAGTGAGTTTAAAATTGTTGGATAATAAAATTAATATAACCCTAAATTCTATAACGTAGTAAGTCTCTTTTATTGTTAGAGTAGTGCATTGTTCAACGCTAGTCTGACTGATGGAACGAAAATTGTTTTTTAAGATGTGATTTAATTTTTCTCATTACTTGTCATCGTGTTTTCTTTTTTTAAAATACTACTTTAAATACAAACATGAATATCTATCAACAAGAACCGATATACGGAAATTTATATTAATCAAATTGAAACAATGAGACAAATTCAACTTAAAAAAACGTCTAATATTTTTATAGTGAGGGTTTGAAATTGATGGATATGAAATGTAACACCAAATTCTAATACGCTTTTTGTATAGAATTGGCTAATAAGATATATATACCGCTTGATTCATGTATGGATTGAAGTAGAGTTTATCCCCAGCCTATCTTTATTGGTGTTAGTACAAATATGGTGATCAGGCCAGGCGTACGCTATCAAGCGCCCAGTGTCAAATTTATCTATAATTTATTTATATTCTCGGTCCCCTAATCCTAAACTAAATAGTGCGATTAAAAGCAAGTGGTGTAAGACTAATTTACAGCGTTCCCGTAAACCGCCAGCGCTGTATCTTGATCCATCTCATATCGGTGCAATATCCAGTAATTGAACCGTGTCAGACATTGTTACGTCATATGCAAATAACTTCATTTGCATAACGGTAATACTTGCCATACAGTATATTTCAGAATCTTAATGTTGACTCGTGTCAAATCTGTCTTTGTGATCTGGCAGTGTGTAAAGATATTTACAATATATCTCTTGAAAACAGATACATTTGGCGCGGTAATCAAAATTGCGTACCCTCAAGAGTCTAGAATTTCAGCATCTACATATTGTGTGCATTAATTTGAAAACAGGTGCGCTTAAATTGTTCTTTGTGATGCATCCATACGTTTTACATTGCTTAAAAACACAATGAGTATAAATAAAATGTAATATAGCAAATTATATTTTGACAGAAATTACGATTTTGTTCGTCTTTTGTCTGTTTTAATGTCAAGAAAGGAGAGAGAAAAAGTGTTCAAGAAAATAACTCCAGTAAATCTGCCCATAAATTGTCCGGTTCCCATGAACACTGAGCTTTAATCAAGCGTTTGATTCATAGACTCGCCGAATTCCTCACTCTCTCAATCGCCAATAAAAAGAAATGGTCGCCTGACACGGGAAATAAGGGGTTGGGAGAAGAATAGGGCACTTACTTACATTGTTAGCCGTAGTGTCCTACAGATAGATGAACGCGGACGTCAGTGTAGACACCTCGCTCTGACGTTTTTATTGTACAGGTAATGGCCGCTAATGGATTGAACACCTTTATAATAGAAGGCCATCAGAGGCGCTGCATGGCATTAATGGGACAAATGAAGGTCACTGGACTCGGACACTGGACACTTTTGAACGGACTGAAGAAAAAAAATAGATGCCTTGTCGGTAGTCCTGCCAATGTCAGAGAAGTCTATGTATTTTTGTCGGTGTCAATTTCCAGGAAGCATAGATTGTGTTGATAGATTGATAGGTTTGGTTTGGACAGCATTCAAATCCGTCGATGAAAGCGATAATTGTTCGATTTTCAATTTAAAAAAATTCATTGTCATAGATTGTCACGAAATAATTCTTTAAGTTAAAGTTGAAAATTAGTCAAGAGCATATCTTATCTGCATTTGATTTTTTACGTTCTCTTATCTTTTATTTAATTGATAATGATGAGAACAATAATTCATACTTCTCATTTATTAATTAATTTATTTATTTAAAAACTGATTTATCTAATTACTTTTTTACGTTTTGTTTATTGATTAATTTATAGCAAAGACAACATTCAAAGTCCTTGTGCACTTATAGGTAATATAAATGTCGGCTATTTTCCAAAATGCATGTGTTTCCATAAAACTTATTAAGAAGGAGAACCCCTACAATTACAAACAATGGCGTAATTTTGTTACAAAACGACTTTCAATTATTGATAATCTGATTCCTAATGTTGGGTATGTATATGTAACTCGTCTCCACGGGATAATCCGAGTAAAGTGTCTGATGCCAGATCTTTTTAACCTGAATGTTAGTAAGCCTTAACTTTAAATATCGTCCCAATTTCCTGTGTTTTGATTTCGAAATGTAAACAAAAAACCTGGCAAAGACATCTAGTCTATTGTCGCACCGACCGCGTTAGTTGCCAAAGATCTATTAGCTACTTTTATTACTGAAAATTTTGATACAATTTGCCTTGTATATGCTATAACTTTAAAACAACAATTTAAAAATAAATATATATTATTATTTTTTATCATCCCCAGAATACATCTATGTTATTCATATAGTAATATGGACACATTGAATATGAATTTACGACGCTTTCTACAATATTTGATCAGCTTTCCCTGTAACCATATGCGGTTTGTTTTTTCGGGTTTTTGATTTACACAAGATTAAGCTAATATTTATCAATATATGGCGAACTGACAAATTACATACTGTGGTGATTGAGTAAACAGGCGAGTGTATGTATATCTCATAATACTTATTTATTATATATACAAAAAGCCATCGACTAACGTTTATTTGTAAATCCTTTTTTATGCTGTGTCGTCTTATTTCTTGTTTAGTCTCCTGAACTAACCAAAGCTATGTCAATTTGTCATGATCAATTTTAATAAAACTTGTTTGGCACATATCGAGACGATCACGACTCTACGCGCACAAGAACGAGATTGTACAAATTCTAGCTCAACTTGATTATACATGCTACCCCAAGATTTCTCATGTTTTCACAGAGGACATTACATAATATGCTGGCAAGTTTCACAACACATGCAAAAAATATCGATATTCCTAGCGGGAGGTCTCTCGCGGTCGCGCGCGCGCGTCGGATGGTTCGCTTGTCCGTGCCTGCATGCTATGAACCAGTTCCGAAATTCGCGCCACCCCATGGCGATGAAATACTGATCGAAAGTTACTTTCCGACTTCTGACAGATAATCTTATGATTTATTAAGCTGTCAAAAAGAAAGATTAATTTCGATCAACTAAGAAGAGTTTTAATTATGGCGAGTGTTTACGCTAATGAACCTAGAGTGCGCGTTATACATATTTTACCGATTGGCATGTGCAGGGTGCCAAATATACGTACGTGTCTGCCAAGAATTTCTTTCTATGTTACTTTCTAATGACGACGGTTTATTTACATTCACAACAGTATTTGGTTGTCCCGAGAAATTGCCATGGATGGAGAATAATATTAATTCGATCTTAAAAACCGCTCAAAGCAACCCACACATGGTGAATCATCTTTGAAACGAACCGTCACGGAAATGTCTGGTTTTTATAATTTTTTTTCCAGTGCATAACATCATTTGACAATATCATGAGAACGGACTATTTTTTCACACAGCATAAATAACTGTACACAAAATATCAATAATCGATTAAATTTCGTGTCCCCTTTATTCTATATATTTTAAAGATTTTAATTTTGTATATTCGTGTTTGCAAATTTTAAATTCTGATTTTTCACAAAACTTTGTATTTTGATGTACATTGTAATGAATAATAGGAAATGTACACGCAATTTGTAAAATGTTGTTATTTTGAACGAACAATGACATATATATCCTCCTTTCTTTTTTTGGTAAGCAGATCCGATTATTTTGACCGGAATTTGACAGGTACGTATAAAACAGTTAGTTACCTGTGGCAGACAGGTGTGGAAGAAAGGTGATGACGTGCTGGCAGCCACAATAGGCCTATGTTCCGTAAAACAGACACTATCGGCCCCGATCTCATAGCACACACAATGCGAGCCGGGACTTGATTAAGCAAACCGTTGCCGTGTTTGTATTTTACATTCAATTATCTCTCACTCTTATTATGTAAAAACATACCGAGAATTTGGGAAATTTGAATGTGACACATTGATTACTGATTGAATTAATATGGTCCTAATCTTTAGTACATACTCCAATGATGGGTTCTCGTTGACACCATAGCGCTTTGTTCCCGGTGAAATGAGAGAAATTTCTTACATTACAACATGTCCATTAACTGAATTGACATCACATTAATTTGTCTGCATCGTCACCTTATCTGGATCAAATCAAGATGTCTATACTTATACATAATCATAGTAGATTATTTACCTATTGTTGAACAACCTAATTTGACTAAAAGGTACAATGCCCTGAAACTAAATTGCCGTTAAAATTTTCAAACTTTATCGAAACCGATCTCACTTAATAAATGTACACTTGTCAAAACACTGTCAATTTCGCCCCGGGTGTACCGGTGTCAGTGAGGGTGGATTCTGGAAACGGGTCAATATTGCCCGCGATGGGCATAAGTGACACCCATATCGCCGCATCCTGAGTATCTGGAATTAAACATGTCAGGTGACCTATGTAAATAGTTTCTGGGGAAGATTCCATATTGTCCGCGAATTTCTGATGTACTTGTTACGTGTAGCAGAAGGACTATGGATATCGAGTTTGCTTTCATCCCAAACAAAAACTGATAAGAAAACATGGAACAACCCGCCCCCATTGTTTGACAGTTCAAATTAATATTTCATCCGTTTTTGACACATGAAGTTATTTCTCGTTGTTATCTCAATCTTGTTCTGAATTATCTTGCGGTTTTTTTGTTTATTTGTTTCGGTGTATCTCTTTGAGAGCGAAATAAAAACAGGAGTTTCCGGGCCTATTCGCTTTATAAGCCGAATTGATTGAAGTTAATACACACCTGGGCCGAACTCCATATGATAGAGTGTTTACCTAAGCAGACAGACAGGAACTCTTTCAGTCAATATTTTGTTGGGAAATGACCACTCAATTTTGCGGTTTACTGAAAATGATTTACGCCAAAAGGACGTGATGTTTTGTAAAGTTCAATTCAATCGAAATCCACTCAACAAAATTCAAAGTCTTAAAAGGCTTGAAGAAGCTTCATATCTTCAAAATGGCATTTTATAATTACTTTTAAAGTGAAGAAAAAATATAGATTTTTTTATGGAAACATTTTGTTATTAAGTGGGACAAAACCTCGCGGTTCTGGTGTAGTATTAGTATGAATATAGCCTCCCTACATGACAATATTGTTCCCTTTGATACCATATCCTACACAGATTTTCTACACTTTCGCGCTAAAATTTCGGTACTTTTAGGCCACTGGTGGTAGAACCGCTGGGGTCCGGCGGGAGAGGATAACGGTACTCCCCGGGAATCCGAGTTTTACCCAGCGCCAAATTCTGGTGTTGGATCCTGGGCGGGCGGACAAGTTTTCAATCATGTCCGCAATCAGGGGAACAAAGGGCGCTAACACAAAGCAAAGCGGTATCTGGAGTAGATACGGGTCTTTATCGCCTAGGTGGCGCATTGTTTCACGTGAAGGGGTGATGTAACGCGCGCAAGGCGGTGGTTCTTTAAAGCTTTTGTGAAAATTAATCCGCAATTCTCACTTAGTTGAGGTCCTATGGTGAATTTTACGTAACGGTTTGAGCATCTGTCATGCAAAGGGACCAGTTTAGAAAAGTATAGATTTGTATGGTGCGTATTGAAATTAGACAGATTTTGTATTTAATCAGAAAATCGACAACGCATACAACATAGTCCAGAATCTAAATATATAATTCATTAGGCCGATCCCTTAATGAGTCGGACAGGCTTTGAAGAGTTTTACGGTAAATGAATGGACAAACAAATTAGGAGATCAGGGGAACTTATTGGATGTGTAAAGTTCCGTTTTATCCTGATAAGAGTTCCGGAATAAAAGGATCCCCTATCTTAATACACTGGTCAGCAAAGGCTCTGTTTATTTAGATAACTCGGATAAGGAACTCGTTTATAAATAATCCACATCAATTAGGAGCTTGATGGTGAATAATTATTCAGCAAAATCAGCGCATTGTCCGGCCATTTACCGGTTTGATGGAACACAGGCAAAACGTTCAGCTGACCAGACTACATGTACCTCGTCGGTTCTGAAAAAAATTAAACTATGAGCCCAATCTGTTAAAAGCAACTTAGTGTTCTAAATGATTTTAAACTGCTATCAATGCAAACAAACCATGTAATTTCACTTCCATCTAGTGCTCTTCAAGGTTCTCTTTTAAAGTGATTATTTCATTTGCAGGGTTGATAATACTGATGTTGTTGAAATAATCGTTAGCAAATTAAGGAAATTTATTAATTCAAAATAACTTGTACCACAAAGAAAAACCGGTCCTTTGATTAAGTTAGCCTAATTCATTAATTTCAAGTAATCATTATTTCTATTCTGTTCTACTTTTGAGCGCATCTGTTTATTTTAAGCGTTTGAAAGGCGGTTATCAATGGAAAGTGAAAACAAGCTTTCGAGTGACGTGAAATTAACACATTCAGAGTCTTTTATTACAAATTGCTTCTCCTTCAGCTAGTCGTGTCTTTGATTAAAGGAAATAAACCCAAATTAACCGTTAAGAGAAGGTGGCGCTCCAAATTGTTGGTGCGTTTCCGTTTGATCTTGGAGGCCCTGAAGAAGCTAATCCAGTCATCCTCGAAGATATTAGTGCTTGATTGCACAATAAAAATCCAATTACAAATCATTACATGGTGATTTTATCGATTTAGAAATTAGTTGTGACTAAATTGGATCGTCATGCCGACAAAGGCCGGAATGTGCCGAAACTGTTACTTCTCGACGGGAGCTAATTCGGGACTATCCGCTCGTCCCCGCGGGATTCTCATAACATTGCATTTGGCGGGAAAATGTCGTCTGCATCAGAAGTACATACAAGATGGTTTGCAAAACATATTATTGGGGAAATATTTATGTTTAACCTTCTGGTTGTTACATTTCGACCTCCCATATATAATTTTTTCAATATTATCTCCGCTAACAGTTAGGCTCTTAACTTTGAAGCTAAGGAACTTCCCGTAATTCGTCCTAAAGACGACTTAATTCCAAAGATTACTTTTGTTTACTATCTTTTCCTTAAATATATCTTGTTTGGCTTATCCCTGTGATAAAAGGAATAATCAAACAAGAGTAGCGGTTTTATCTTTTCAAACCAAAATATTTAGACATCTGATTTATAATAAGCATGCCCCGTAATCCGCTTTCGGTTATCTAAAGAATATTTTAAAGATGCCGAGCCAAGCTACCTTGATTTTATCTGTCTGCCTTTACTAACATTTTTGACAGATTAGACATCGATTTAAAAATTAAGAATTTCGATTCTTTGGTAACGGTATGTTGGGAAATCGTTTCACGATTGAGCGAATTAAAAAAAAAAACCTGATATCAACAATGCAAGAAATGAAACGCAAATGTATATAGGGTTTTTTTTTTACCTGCAAGACACCCCCCCCCCCCCACAAAAAAAAAAAAAGAAGACAAATTACGATAAATCAATATTTCAAGGTATTTAATGGTGTAAATGTGTTGCATTTCATGAAATAATTTTTAAAAAATTGTTGTAGATATATTCATAGGTTATTTTCATTTTTAAAAGTGTTATGTAACAAATATGCATTGCTATGTCATCATATTCGTTACTGCATTCGTTGCTTTGTGGCTAGGGTGGTAATGCGCCTTTAATAATTAATTCATCTATACTAATTACTCCCAATTAACTCATTACATGCGGCATGCTTGGCTCCATTATCATCCGAGCTAGGTTCAATGCTATCATATTGCATCTTTCCTTTGTCTCCGTGAAATTAAGACTTAATACCAGGAGACCAATAAATTCGCCATATTGCTCAATGTCCGTGAACCATATTAAATAAATGATTGACAAATTCTGTTTCTTTGTCAAGGAAGAGCATTTCATGTTATATCATAACAGAGCTTTTAGAGTTTGTGAGAAATGAAAGGATGCATAGAGGATTCGTCCGTCGGCCTCGTACGTTTTTTGGGCTCTCATTGTCGGCATGGAACTATAAAAATGCCGAAAACGTTTGTTTAATTGAAATAGATGCCGATTATTAAATATTTATACTGCCCGGAATCCCCCCTGACCCAACATGTAACTTTCAACATCTGTTGAATTATACACGCACAAGGATGCGAATTTGGACAGACTTTCGGCATTAAGCTCTTAACTAATCCTTTAGATTGTAGAGTAAATAATCCAGTCATGAATGAACAGACACCACGGACTGGACATTAGCTGGACAGCAAACACAGAAGGAGCTTCCGTATTCTGAAATGTTTAATTTGAACATTATAATTTATAAAAACAAATACACGTGTATTATGCATATATTTAGTAATCGTGTTTATCCCCCTTTGGACAGATGAGTCTGCTTTGTCAGTCTTGCATCAGTGCCCATAGAGCAAGTGCCAACACGCTCGGTGTGTTTCTATTTTTAGAATCTTGCTTCATTATTCGATCAAATGTACAGAAATGTTGAAATTTCAATGTAATTTTACTTATTTTCTATTGTAAAATACCTATTTCAATGTTCTTTGCTTTTTCAGATAAAAATAAATCGACGTAATTATCTGCTGGATCCGAAGTGCAGTACCATGAATATTGATTATGTATGGAAGGGGTTCTGTCACGTGACACGAATGGTATGACTCCGCCCACAAGCTCGGCGATTGGCTGACGCGATAAATATTAGCGTGGCGTGTTCAGACTTGCCCTTACTCTAGTGTTGTTATTTGTTGCATGAGGACGTCAGTTTCATTAAAGTAATATGTTAGAAGGCAGTGAAACTAACAAAATGGTGGAAATCAAACCTAAACCGAAGTGTTGTAGAAATTTATTCGGTTCACCGTCAGGAAAAGAACGTGAACAGATGAAAAAGATTTATTCAGAGTGCTTGAAGGAGGATATTAACATTGGGAAACAGAAGTACGAGTTCGATATTGTGAGTGACAAACCACTATCGGATAGATGGGAACTTGCGACAACGGCCCCAGAGTTTTATACAAGACAGTACACATCAAGGGAGGAACGGTTGAACCCGTTGAAGAGGAAAATGGACGTTGAAAGTGAGCCAGATAATGTGGAATCCCAAAACACATCTACGTGCAATAGTCGACCATTACGACAGCCACCCCTAACGAGTATGTATTGTCTTTACTCCATGTTTGTTTATTTCGATGTATATCTTGCTGTTTATATCTCGGTATGTGTATTGTTTACGATGGCTGGTGTTTGTCACTGATGGAACCCCTATGAACTGCACAACATAGGAACATGTCGATCATTTATACACTACTGTTGCCCTTGTCTACAGTGTGTGAATCTCGACGAGAAAAACACTTGCGAAAACTTTGTTGTTTGTGTTTTAAATCGAATGCAAATTAGATTTAGGACGCAATTATCCTAGTGGTAGCGAAATCTAGGTCAAAACAACAAAACCGAGCCCTGCACTTGTGATGGGAAATACTACGTTTCGCGTGGCGGTTGTAAATTTTGACATCGGTGTGATTGTGTACAGCCGTACAGATTGAGAAATCACGGATGCGTAAACCACATAAAGTTGATGGTGAAATTTATTAAATATGTTAGACAAAAACACCATGTGTATTTCTGGCTATTTAAAAACCAACGTGTCGAGTCGGATCTTTAAACTTGGTGCGGGATTGTTTTGAAACGTGGTTTCAGTCGCGCGATTGGGCACGAGGTCGGGCGAGTCTCAACGCGTTGCGATTTCTGGTCAACGATTCGTCTTGACGAGATGCCAAGTTTTTTTCCCTTTAAACCTTGTTTCATTCATAGTGTCTCTCTCTCTCTCTCTCTCTCTGCAAGTTTGTACAAAGACAATCGTTGTTTCGCTTTTGCGCGGTGTATCCAATATATTTGTGTCGTCGTTAGCAATATTCTATAAATCATTGTCACCCCATGCTGAGCTTGAAGGGCCGATGGCCGAGTTGGCACGTGCTGTTATATATATACACAAAGTCCGTAACAAACAAATAGCCATCAATAGTGGTCAGAGGCAGACGTCAGTGACAATTATCCTCGATAATCTGTTTATATAGGATTTTGTTTGTCAATTACAATTATTGTGTAGTATTGTTGACACATTACATTAACATCTGTTTATTGCATAATCACATTGACACACAATGACCACCGTAAAATGAGAGTATAGATAAAATACTGTAAAAACACACGATTGTATATTTTAATAGTATTAATAAGTATGAGTTTTCATTAATATTTTTGTTGAAACCTGTTATAAGAAAACAGCTTATGGTCGAGAACAATTATTTTATTGAGTTTTGTTTGTTTTTATTTTTTGCAGATTATTTGAAAAAGAGAAAGAGAGCGGACATCTCGCTGACCACATCAAAACAAATTCGGCTGTAGATGATCCAGAATTGGGTTTTTAATGTAAGTTAATTATTCATGTCTACCCTGAAGAAAATCAATTCGCGCACTCGGATTTTCCTTTGTGGTATTTGACATAAAGATGGGAATTGGCATCACTATGGAACAACCAAAACAAATACAGTCTATTAATAGTGTAGTCCCTCTCAACATGTGATGATTATAAGCTGCTTTTTGGAGACATGCCCAGAATATCTGGAAACGAATCAAAATTGGTCATTCTCTCTGTTTATATACTTACCTTCTGCAAAAGATTTTTCCCAATGCGTCGTAGCTGAGATGTAAATTTTGTTATTTTTTTTTTATAATGAATTTAAAAATGCCCCCCCCCCCCCTTCAAAAAAAAAAATGATACGAGATGTTTCTTAAATTACTAGCTCAAACGCGGAAGGAGTATCAGGGATATACATGTATATTACTCCTGCGTGATTTAACTATGAAGTTTTATTACGCGAACTTACCGTAGTACGAGTAAAATGTTAGTGTTACACCTCAAGGGGGACATATATTTATCGTGATAAATGAGAGGATCATCCGGTACCAATGGTTGGGTAAGGCACTGTAAGAGTGCACGAAATGACGGCCAAAAAGTCGACCCAGTGCATGACTAAAGCACACTAAAAAAATCTTAATTCCCCACGGTACACAGACCCCGTCTCTCTGTAACATGCGGGAGATTTAAATTTAAACGAAAAGAAAGAGCCACATGGCTGACACTTGAGTTAGAACGGGGTCATCTTGTATATTGTAAGCCCGGCATCTCGTAGTACGCCGTAGTAAGCAACGTGAGGCCAAGCGCGCTCCGGCGGAGCTGAGGCCTGGGAAACTCGCGTACATTTGCATAAAGCTCGATTCCTTATGCAGCTCAATTTAGGTCATAGCTGTCAGTGTATTCTTAACTTGCCGTGGTGGGTTATGGGATACGCGGCTTCGGGTCGCCGTACGCTCATTATCTCGACTTGTATATGCAAATGAAGCATTTCACCTCTACTGCCAATTTTAAAGCAAACACATTTTATTTTGAGTCTTGTGACACTTTGTTCAGAAAATAAAACATCCCCTATGCCACAAAAGTTACAGATAAGGCGTTAAGCGACGTTTCCTCGTTTTTACCTGTCAGTTTTCTGCCATATGTTTAACCAACTCGTACCTTGTTTTGGGGCTATTCCTAGCGATGTCACCGACCTCGGCGTATTATTTACGAGCAAGCAACTAATCAATTTTATACAACCCTTCTCAAAAGACAAAGAAAAATTATCTCTGATACTTATATCGTTATTTTAATTTTTTTTTCAGATTTTCTAGTGCTAGAAACGGGAATCTTCAATGAAGGGAGGTCCTTTTCTCATGCCGAGTCTAGCGGACTTATTGCGAGGCCAGCAGGATGTACATGCCAAAGAGCGCCCATTTCTTGCCAGAATTTTCAACATCTCCGCTATTTTGCTATGCGTTTGGAACCGTTTCTGTGCGGCCCCCTGAAACAGACAAGAAATCCTGCTTATTTCACACCCCTTCAAGTGCCAGTGAAAAGATCCGTTTCCTCAAAGATATTGACAGAATAAGACTGCGCTCCCCAGGGGTAAATAGCCCTTATTGGGGTACACTGTGAATCCCCCGGGGAGAGAATTTATATATATATATATACATATTTATGTGCAATGAACTATTTCACAATGACTACGTCATTGTAAGACATGATCTCATCAGTTATTTATTTTTTTTATTATGTGTCGGTTCTTTCGAAGTAAAATATCTATTTGTAAATGTCCTATTTATTTATATAAGAAAAAAGCAAAGAGAAAGAAATACACCTATGAGAAATTTGTGTTTTGCTTCAAAGTGAAACATCTTTCTATATATTGATATTTATATTCAGATAACCTTATTGCAGAAAAAACGAAAATTGTGTGTTTTTTGCTATATTTATTGTTGTTTGTGGTATGAAATACCAGTGTGTAAAGAAAAGAAAAATATGATGGAAAAACTTCAAAAAATGTCAAAAAGAAAGAAAACGAGTTTCTCTCAACGTAAGCCCTCAATTAAACTGAAATCACAAATCTTTAAAGAAAATCCATAAAAAATGATCTCAATTTTCTCTCTTTAATGTGACTGCATTTCACTGAATTGACATCCAAAGTGTTCATTTTGAGTGTGCATGGAGATATTTGATGTTTACAACCCAGTTAAATGTTATGTAGTACGTGTGTGTGCTTTCATCTGTAATTTTGGTGTTCATCAAATAGAGTAAGAAAACCTGCAGAAAAAGTTGTTGAGAAACTTATTGTTGTATAAACAAAATAATAAATAAAGCTATAAAGAAGGAATTTAGCGTGTGTTTGTTATTTACGGGACATCGCATTCTTGATCAAAAGAATGATTTCCTCAAATTTTTACCAAGCGTTGTTGGTATACATAGCAAATACCATGTGATGATGAATGATTTCCTTTAATAAAATGTTTACAAGACCTAGCAGTCTCGACATAGAGAAAACCATAAGATGGCGAATGATTTCCTTAAGTCGATGAATTTTATAATTTAAGACCTAGCAATCTTGGTATACACAGAAAATACCATGGATGGCGAATTATTTCCTTAAGTCAATGATTTTTACAAGACCAAGCAAATCAGTCTTTGGGATACGTAGAAAATAGCACGGGATGGTGAATGATTTCGCCGACAGGCTCAAAAGATTACACTGGAAACTGTTGGTCGTTTGTTGAAGGAAGTTAGTTGGGGGGGGGGGGGGGGGGGGGGGGGTTATTTTGATAATCTGACGCCCACATAGGACCACAGAACTAGTCTGTATCTTTAATGTTCACCAGACAATAATAGGATTGTGACAGTTAGAGACGAGATAAATACAAGATCGAGGACCGCTGGGAGATAGATATGTAGAGTGCGTGTATACTATATATACTATCTGGAACAGCTGTTGTTAGTTCCTAACGCTGCATGAAAACATCTGTCGACGTCAATTCTTTGGCTCTGTATGGGGAAAACAGAAGAGCTAACATGGGGAAAGTCGCACAAAAATCTTCACTCTCTAGTATAAGCTCTTATGAATACTTGTATAGCCTATTCTAAGGGAACTCAGAAGTATAGGTTCTCGATATGTTGGTTTTTTGTAATCGCATCAAGTACCGAAAAACCATAATGCCCCGTTCCCAGATTGTAAACGAACTGTGTAAAAGTGGGTGTTCACACGCGAAACACTTCCTTACATAATGTCACAACGATATACGGGAGAGGCTATGTACTTTTTGAAGCTCCTAAGGAAGTGATGTTATGTCAAAACGGAAGCAATTTGCAGTGACTCTAATAAAATTGGCTGATCTAAGAATCTCCTACTCCTTGAAATAGCATGGCCCGAAATTTGAAGTATTCATTTACTCACAAAACCTATTTTTATATGCTTTAATTAGCCCAGTGATCTGATATTTAATACCTATTATGTTAAATCCAAAAAAGATTCTTTAAACATAGTAGGTAGAGTTAAATTCGTTTCTTTACAAGTCCATATATCAACTTCAGTATAGTTTAAGATCTCAACGTTAAATGCAAATTTGAATAACATGAAGAATCTTGGTGTAATTAATTCAAAACTACAAAAACCAAAAATTTACTGAAATTGCAACCTAATTTTAGAACATATGATTAGCCTGAAGGTATACTTTTTTCACCATTAAGACAATGTAAATGTTGCTTTCAAATTCTAACGAGATTTACTTGAAAAGTGAAGTTTGATTCAATAAAATCATTAACTCAGGTAAAAATTGCGATTAATGTGGTTTATCAGGTAGAATAAGTTTTTCTCAGAGACATCTGAATAAAAGAATCCCTTGGAAACTTATATCTCTCTATGGCTAGACATTTGTGTTTATGCAAGCACTCCCAAGAGAAATCACAACTCGGGTTCTATTTACTGGTTTAACCATGCACACGTGCGAGGTAGATCCAAGGCACACGCCGTCTCTATCTCTTAAATCAACACGAAACTCTGGTCGGTGCCAATCGCTCTGAAAAATAAGCAGACACAAGAAAATTCTTAAAAGATGTTCCAGCCGCTGTCAGCAACAAAGAACCAAAATTAGTCGTCATGGCAACCGACGGATAAAATTATTTTTGCACGAGCCAGAGAGATGATTCATAGAGATGTTTTCCTTCAAGAATGGGATCCTGATTTGCAGTTCTGTGTTTGTTCCCCGATTTTACTGTCGTCTGCGTATGGTTGCAGACGACTTCCCTGTCAAATTGAATCCGGTACAAGAGGTTTTTTTTTCGATTGTGAAAAGCACACGTTTTTAAATCCTACAAAAAAGGATGAAAATGAAGATATTACGAAGTAAAAACACTCAGCTCTTTATTTCTTTATTTCAAAAGAATAATGGTGGATTGTTAAAGAGCTATTAGCCAGGGTATTAAATTCGGGAACATCTGGGAGATCTGTGTATGCCCCCAAACACTTGAAACACTTGAGATGAGATGGTTCGCAAAGAGAGCCCTGCTGACAGCAACCAAGAGAGGGGGATATCGGCGAAATCTTCTCTCGGGTCCATCCCTCCTGGGGTCAAGTTACGAAGGTTTTTGTCAGCGAAAGATTGGGATCGAACTTATCTGTCTGGTTATGCAACGATTGACAATGTTTGTTTGTCTGTAACGAGAGTTTTGGGGGGTTTTTTTGGATGCCTTTTTTAAAGCATAAACTGCAATTTTCATTGTATTTGTTGAGTGGCATGAAAAATGTGTCTGAAGGGGGAAAGTGTCGCATTTCAACACTGTTTGTCTGTAAAAAAGTAGTTTTTAACAAAAATTGCAATTTTGATTGTAATCGTTGAGTGGCTTAAAATATATCTGATTCCAAAAGAAAAAAAATGTTGCGTTTTAACACTGTGTTCACTGTTCCTCGGTAAACAATGCTTTCAACTGATTTGATATTTGTCGTCAGAATGCATGGGTTTCTCCCAGATTGCAAAAGCAGGTACCCGTACAAAATTATCTTAATTCCCAATTGATTTTTTCTGAGTCACGCTGACAAAGCGAAATGTTGTAAATACAAATAAAAAAAATCAATCAAGGTTAATAAAAGCTGTTGCCTATCCTGCATGAAATAGCGCTTAAGTTGCGACACCCGGCTCATTTACAAATCTATAGCTGGCTGCATTCGCCACAAGTACATGTTTCACCAATGTAATTCTATTGAAAGCAAACCGCCTCGAAGACCATCGACCGTAGAAGCATCCGTAAGAGGGGGGACGCGAGGATAGCGCTTAACGATCTGAAATCTTGATTATTCAATTTTCATGTAATTTAACGAGCTTATGTTATCTTAATGGAAAATCGTAGATTCAAGTCCCAACTAGATAGATCTTCTCCCGAAAACCATAAAGTGGAGTCAATGTCCGGTACACGTATGATATCTGGGGCCATATTACACTTTCTCCGCATTTTAATTGAAATCAACAGGGATGCTTATTCATCAAGGGCCTTTCATGTCTTATGGGGATAATTTGTCAGATAAGTAAGAGGTCCAGGTCGGTGACACGAGATTTAATTGAAATACGTGATGTTGCTTTAGTTTTTTTACATCTAAGCACACGCTCTAGCTAAAAGAAAAATACCCCCCCCCCCCCCCATTCCCAACCTCCTGAAAACTCGTTGGGCTTCTGAGCTATTTTATGATTCGTTTACTAAACCCCAGGGCATTGAAATTGGTGGAAAATGAAATATGTATCATTCACATTAATTTCCCCAAATGATGCGTGGCTCTTTCGGACGTCAACCTTTCAAACACGTGACCTTAATGCATTCGCCATGCTACGGACGTTCGCCATTGCCATCCTTCTCAAACACATCAATAACATCTACCCACAGGATTGATCGCTGCTTATAAAGGAGGCACCCACGGTCATTATTCATCGAAGGGCTTTCCCATCATAAAATTATTTTTGACAAACGTGATATACGGCGTGGTGTCAGAAGCCTGAAAAAGTTATGTCGAGTCCAGGCGTCACATCGAAAATCCATAATGGCAGTGGATTTGGTCACGAAAATTAACGATCGGCTACCGACGCCTTCTTTTGTAAGAGATGCACGTGCGTTCATGTAAAATCCTCCCATGTTGTTGGCAGTCCTTTGCAATGTAATAGGATTAACTCTTTTTTCCTCTTTCTTCGTACCTGGCTTTTCAGTCGATGACTTTAGAAATAAATGATTAAGTTCATACTGTAGTACGATTGCACTTCTGTCATCACCAAACCCACTTAAATCCACTAATTAGAACCCATGCAAGTTGACAGGCTATTATGTAATCTTTCGCGATGAGAGCGCGACCTATTTCATTTCTTAATGTCAGCAGATTTTAATGGTCGACTTCAAAAATATCAAATTTTTCCATAATGCGGTCGGTCACACTGTGTGTTTTTAAGAAACAAAAAATGTCGGTCTTTTATCTTCTGCATTTTAAATGCACATGGCGCGCATGTTGTCTTGAGAATTTGATGTTTTGGGAGATTTTAATTGCAGGTTGTAGTGGAGGGTTGACAGGCTTTAACAAATTGGTTTTGAGTACATATAATGCGGTCACTACTCCTTACATCGACTTGTCCTCGCTTATTCACACGGTAAGGTTCGTGTCATATAGTAAAATTTGAATATACTGGTTCGGTGTAAATAAAAAAAAATTACAATACGACAAGTAAATTTTGTACATACATGTACATCCACCCAGTAAATTCAAAATCTAAAATATGACACTTGCTTTGCATGTTTCAAAACTAAAGTCTAAGCCTCAACGTATATAATACACCCTTACTGTACGATATTTTGCGCCTTACAAGTCTGACTTATGCTTACAAATATATAAAGCAATACTAAGACTAAGCTAAACCTTACCTACATTTTTCAAGCGCCAACGTTAGTTACCACACGATTCTTGACACGATATGACCTTTCACTGAAAATACCGGTATTTTTTTTGCAACTTCTTCTTCTTTTTTTTTTTTTTAAAAAGTCACCTCCCCCTGCATAAATCGTTTTCCATTTTAAATGAAATGTATAAATGGAATTAAGCTACGAGAATAACCGGTATAAGACAAGCCGTGCTAGCCCTTCGACTCTTTTAAAAGTCACTGTTTATTTATTGATTTATTTTATTTATTTCTATTTTTATTAGGATACACGTATTGATGCAAATACACGTACTTGTACATGTACAATTACTTCGTATACACTATACATGTTTCAGGACCTTTTATAGCTCCTGCAATGGTTTTTGTGATTAAACAGTGAGACACTGCTTTGTCACAACCATTTTTTGCGACCGAGCCTTTATCTTAATCTTCAACAAATTCTAAAAACAAATGTAATAACTTTTCTGCGGCAGAAAATATTTGCGAAGACGAGGTTCTCGCGAAATGCATAAATTTCCCGCATGCGAATAAAAGTAATTTTACAGTATATTCAGTAAGTTTTAAAATAATTTTGCTGGTTTTCGAGGAAAAGAATGCATAAAAGTAATTTTTCTCGAGCGATTAAAGAGTATTATGCATTCATTCTAAACAGGGTATGTTTTACCGTAACCACGAAATGCATATTTTTATTGATATGTAAATTATACAGCAATAACCTCAATACAGTTTGATTGCATATAAATTATTGATTGAGAGACTGATAATGATACTGAGACTGATTGCAGCTTTACGACCTAGCAATAATATGTCACCAATCAGATTCCCGGCTTCTAAACAATATTAGTGCTATCACTGAATGGTAACATGCGAATGAATGGCCACAGTGGCTGTATCAAACCCCACTCTGTTAAGCATTGTAGATTACTCAGAATACCGTATTCAATATGCATTTGTTGCATGAATTACATGTATATGAAATATTTCGATAAGCGTAGGAAACTGATTGCATCCACATTATATCATGTATCAGACTGCTATAATGTCCCTTTTCTCGATCAGATGGTTTATTACATCATCATTATATATATACACGCATGTGTAATTATCATATGATTATCATGAGTAATATAAAATGGATATCGATGAGATATACTCTCTATTTCAATTAATTATTGCTGTTAATAACGTTAACGTGTGTCAATGGTTGTACTTATATAAGAAACAGGAAATTTGCTTAACGATATAAACGTTTTTAAAACTTGATTCGAACAGATATGCATAATTTTTTACGACAATTCATAATCTACATGTATATATTTATATTTATATGCGCGTATAAAGTTTAAAACCAAAATTCATAGATATCTTAGTACTTTGACCAGCGACCAATGGTCGTTGTAGTACTTGAAATAGTAGGTAACAGTATTACAAACGCCTGAAGTTGTATGTAAAACATCTTGAAAATTCTTGTTAAGAAAATTGAAGTGCACTGTTAATTTTAAATCAAATACACTGTGCATTAGATCAGAGAGACAAAGGAAAAGATAAACGATTTTCTCTTCAGCACTGATTTCAAAGGTCACTGTTGCCAAACCGAGCTTATAACAGTTTACTATTTGCAATTTCATATTCTCTAAAGTTTAAACCAACGAATTCAATAAAAATTCCTTTAAGCAAAATACTTAAATATATCTGGGATAAAGTTGAGTGTATATACTGTTAAACGGTTCCGAAAATAAATTTACAACGCCAAAACAAAAAATTAATATCGATCGATGTAGCCTTTAAGTAGTGTCATGAAAAAATAATTTTAGACTGAAAAACAAATAAACAGATAAACAAACAAACAAAAAACAGGAAGAAGAAACATGAAATTGGCCAGTGTCCAAACTAAATTGACGTCTTGTCGAACATTACAGGAAGTTCGTGACACGCAAAAGGATGTGCATCGTCCATGAAACCTATGGTTGTTCAATAACTTCATGGTATAAGGAGGAGGTGCACTATACATCTATCATCCCTGTTTAATTTTCTAAAACCAAATCCGGGAAATTAGCTGAGGACGCTTAGAATGTCCTCAACCTGTTGCAAGCTACAGAGCCGAGTAAGCCCCGCGTATATATCTGTCGACGAATCTAGCTAAAATGCCTAGTTCAATTTCAAAAATATCATAACCATGTAGTGTTTTAGCTGCCGCTCCACTGCTTGCATCTTGTTACCCAACCAATACCTCGAGATATTTCTTTCGACAAGAAATTAAAAATCCGGAAATTGAAACACTTTCCTGAAATCAGCCGAAGCCGATAACGTAATGGCGAGAGATGTTATCACCTCGAACAGGGAATGTTTTGTTCGATACAATCACAGGAAATAATAGATTTCAAAAGTTTTCAGGCTGACATACACTTATACTTAAAGTGAAACAAAAGATGCATGCTTCACAAGAACCAACAACACGAGAGGTAATTTATTGCATTTCATCGTAAAAAAAAACGGTGATTGACATTCATAAAAAAGAGAAGTTGTTAAAACTCACTCAAAATTAATAAAAATTCAATTTATTGAACGATTCTCAGAAATATGTCCATGTTTACTAAATGAAATTCACTATCAGCTTAATCTGTCTTGACGGAGGCCCGCATGTTTGCAAGTTTGTCGTCGTCGTGTGTCAAAACTTTTTCATGGACCGAACAACAGAATTTAGCAAAGGAGTTTTGTCTACGGAGCTGGAGATAAGATCCGGAGTCACCACGATGTCCCGATGGTGCAGACGATCAACACCTCGTGCAGTTTAGAGGGCTCCACTCGACAGCGTTTATTTCTACCTGGTCGACCGAGAGGTCGGGTTTCAAGGAACCTTTAGGCCTACCTATATAACTGCACGACAGGTAACTTCTTTAGAAATAGACAAGATTGGGCTGATGTCATCCCGATGTGATTGTGATTTTCCCCTCTGTTTTGATCTCTGGTCCTGGTTTTACAAGTTTTTGTACTCTTTAATCAATGAGACATTGTACTTTATCATAGAGAGAGAGAGAGAGAGAGAGAGAGAGAGAGAGAGAGAGAGAGAGAGAAAGAGAGAGAGAATGGATGAGTTTTTAAATCAACTTTAACCAATATTTCATGCAATAATCAATGTTTCCTCCTTTAGATTACTCATGTGGGGTTCATTTATAGCATTGCAAGAAAAATGAAGAGGGCTATAAAACGATCAAAACCCAAATTTATCAGCGATCTCCCAAGGTGCTTCACGAGATGACGCTAAAATTTACTTACCTTGTTCTAAGTATACCTGGGATCTAATATATAATAAACTGTTTGACAAATGATGAATTAGGATACTTGACGGCTAAGAAAGAACGAAGCGGCTCCCTAATATCAAGAGAAATTGCCTATTAACTTTAAAGCACTTCAAAATTCAGGGCACCTGTGCGTTCAGAAGTTGAACAAGAGGACCAAACACTTGTGTCAGTGCTTTTATTTGGGAACTTTGCCACAATACACAAAATCTCCCATTCTGTTTTAGGACTTTATCTTTTGTCTTTTCTTTCTTTACTAAGCAGGATATATGCACACTTACATGAAATCTGATGCTCTACATTTTGTTCAACTTTTGTTAACAATTTTGTATCACAAAAACTAGAATGAGTAATGCAACAATCCATTAAGATGTATATCAATGATAACCAGGTGGTTTTTCCTTGTTTATATATTTACACCAGTGTTAGTTTTTTTCAGGAGGCATTACCGTAATAGCGTTGCATTACTCAAGTTCAGTAAAACACGAGTGCACGTGTACCGTTCAGTAACGTAATCTGACTTTCTGGTCATTCAATGCTTAATGAATACGAAAAAATTGCCAAGCTCCAATTTAAAACATTAAACAAAGCAAACCAACAAATAAAACCAAAAGCAAAGCTTATATATCGTCAACAAAACCAAAACCAAACAAATCAACAACAGTTACACCCCCCTTCCCTAAACAAACCCAACAAAACCCACCCTCCCCGCCTGATATCTTTATTTAGATAATGCTGTTCCAAAAAGGCGAACAAATGCTAGATTGCTACATGGCTTTTCAAATGCTGCTGAAGACAGTATTAGTAACATTTGTATCTATCCATGGTGATCTTGCTTATATCCACATACACTATACAATCAACTGAGCTTTCGCAACCTTTTAAAAATAGTTCTAAAATCAATATTATAGCGAATCAATCTATAAAAGTCAGTGTCGACTTCCTGGTACTAATTTCCTTGTCTATGTATGCATGTTCATGTACTTGAAAGTAAAAAGTTGCATTATAGTTAGTAAAAAAAAAAAGGTCAGTTCTTGATGAACAAACAAACTTTTACTTCACCATAGAAAAAAGTCAGCTCTTGTAGCACAAATGAACAAAGTTTTCTCCACCACTTTAAGTTTGACATGCTACAAAGACGATAGACAGTCTGTGGTTTTTTGCTACAACACCCCACGAGAACCTTTAAGTGGAGGTAATAATTGTGAGAGCTTTTGGTCACGTTAACACCATTGACCAGAAGAAACCTTGTTCATGACCGTCTGAAGTTAAAAGCTGCCCTCTCTGTGTCCCGGGGTTTCGTACGAGATCTACACACCTCTAAATGTCTGCTTCTGTCTCGCCAGATCGGCGGGGAAGCACTCTTCTATGGTTAACTTTCCAGACCTCTTGTAGTGTACTTAGACGAATGCTTGTAATCACATCATTGTCTGGTCATGACCGTCATACTGGCAGGCCCATTTGGATCTTATTTAGTGTCGCTTCTGAATCCATTACTTCCTTCCTTGATTTATCTATATTGTGACGAATAAGAAAAACCCAAATACAACACATTACGTTGCCTAAATTTTGAAATAGAGCGAAATGAAACAAGTATATTTCTATCAAAGTCCATTAAGTAACTTTATATCTTCACAAAAGGACAGAACAGCGTTACAATTATTTTTTTCAGACAACTATTGTTGTTGATGTCTTACGTCTCTTTTTGAACATCATGGACATACAATGGAATAAGATATGTTTCATTCAGCTTTAATGTATAAACGAACAAAATTGACAATTTTCGGATAATTATGTTAACATGAAAACATGATTACTCATAAAACAGTTGGGTAAATTGCATCATTATTTACCTTGATGTTATCAACCTTGTATTTTTCTTGTGTGTATGTGAAGAATGGTCTATTTGCAAGAATGAAATAAGTATAAACTGAATATTCAAATTTTCAAATCATTGAAAAAATGTACCAAGGCATTGTAAAAATTCTATCAAGAACGCAGCGTGCTTTGATAACAAATAATCTCGCGAGTGACTCAACACACTTCATATATCCGGAAAATGTCGTCCAAAAGTTGAACTTCCCAAAATCTGTCTCACAAGATCCAAGCAAACCATGATTCATAGCAATCTAGAATTTCATTCTTTCAAATTTTACAGAAAGTATCTTAATGAGCATATTGCTTGCGAAGGTGGACTTCTGGTTTATGGTCATCTTGTATTGGATGCAATTCGGCTTGATTGATGGGTGTAAAGGTATCTCATTTGTGATGCCGATGTTTTGAGTCAGAACATTTACTGTACTGCATAGATGATTCATTCAATGTTTAATTGACAGGTGAAGGTCAAAGAATGCTACAGGAAATGCACGTGCATAATTGTCCGTTGTCCAATCTTGTAAAACAATTTGCATAAATGAATTAGCATGTATTCTTCGATAACATGAATTGTTTTCGTCAGGTATTTTTAAGTGCAATTTACGTACATCATTGCTTTATTCCGCCGTATAGTGAGCGACCGAAATGAACGGAACATGGAAACGCGTACTTCATATGAATTACATTTTACGATAAAAATCTGTATAATGCCCCATACTATAAACAACACATGGGGATACCTATACGAACAGGAAGAAACTCTAAAAAGATCAAGGTTAAAAAACAAATCTTATATATAGGTAGTCACAAGTAGTATCCATTTTGCATAAAGGTACCTTCTTGCAACGTCTATAATTAGTATGCAGACAAGATTTCTTTTGCACAATTAACTACTGCTTTACTGTTAAATTCAATTATTCTAGAGACTTGTTGATTACGTAACCCTGATGTCCTGGCGTCTCGCTGACCCGGAGCATGATTCATGCGAACTAATTAAAAATGATGGCGACAGAGGCCGACCTTGACAAACACCAGCCTTCTGTTTCTATTCTTGCCTATAGAGCTTTTTTAAAGTATCCAAAACAGGAAACATAGGATATTTAAATATGTCAACACATCTTCAAGACAATTAGTTGCGTGTGTTGGGCATTGCTTGTAACTTTCTCGATTACCGCTCTATTCTAATAACTCATTGCAAATGAAATGCAACATTAACATAAACACCAGGAACCTCTGACGAAGAAAGAATATTCCCAGTTTGTACTAACAATACGTTTATAAAAGCTTTTGATGCAAAATAAAGATAGGGTATTTTCATTTATAACACGGTGTTATTTTAAACACACATTGCGTTGACGGGTGTCAACCAGATCCATATCGGTAGATTTAATGCGAAATGCCAGTTTTTTTGACAAATTTATTTATGTCACAGATATATCAAAACAAGAAATAGATAGTCACATCTTTGATTACAAAATATTTACCCACTTTTATACTTTACAGTCAAAAACAGTTGTAACCTTAATGTAGTCAATCTTTTTTTACATAATAATTATAATTAAACATCATATGGGCTTGACTTTCTACTATCCTTATTTTATCAAATTTACTTTTCAGATCAGTTGTTTTTAAGAACAACCAAATCTATATCTTGGATTGGTGTACGGTAAGGCAAGGACTTTGAGTAAGTATAATTATACTTCATTTAAAGATTATTTCAGTTATTTCAAAAAAATATGAAAATGAAAACATTTTACTTAATGTTGTAACAAGTAAAAAAGCTATCTCTAATAATCATCTTGATAAACGTATGAATGTGCCCGATTTAGAAAGATTAATTTCTTGAAATATACTGTATATATTTTAGGTTATGGATTTTGAACGTGATTGTATTTTACAGAACATTTTATGAATTTAAATAATTATCAATATCTTGTTAAATTCATGAGGTTATTATAGTATATTTGGTGCAATTGTGAGAAACAATTGTTGTGTAAAAGTTTTTATGTAAAATAAATTAACAAGTTTAAACTATAATCGATGAAAGCATTGAAAGTTTCTGGACACTACGTTGTTGATGAATCTCTTTACAATATGATATTCATTATCTTTTTGAGCTTCTTAATAATGTTTTAGAAATATCTTCTGATATCTGTACATTGGTACTCGTCATTTATAGGGGGTGGGTTTTTTTTTTGGCGTATAATCAGTTTTAATATGTGTAATTATATCATTAGTAAATACAATGTACACAACGTTTGGTCCACTGTGTTATTTGTCTATATTGCTGGTCCATGAGTTGATATGTATATATAGCACTTTGAGTACAGGTAGGCTAGTCTGACTGTGCAGGCGGCACCGTCCGTACACTCTGTTTCAGGCCACCTTGTTTCTATAAAGCTGCAATGTTCATGCATTATCTCACATAGTAAAATGTGTATATCTTACACATATATTTCATTGTATTGATGAATCATTTTGCATATGGCTGTTTGTAATGTGAACAATTCTAGTCTATTATTTCATTCATTCATTATATTAGTTATAATCATGATATTATTTTTTTTAATGTATATGCCCGCTGCCCCCCCCCCCCCCCCTCCTTGAGGGCCCTTAATTGATGAATAAACTATTGCACACCGAATTGTAATCACTATTCATAACTGCTGAAAATATGAATGGAAACTTGAAGCTATAAAAATGTCCATTGTGCAAAAAATGTCCCCTGTATACATATTGCATTCTTTCAACGACCCTTACATAATGATAGTAAATGATATACGATATAGGTAGAGCAACTTCAGCATGTACAATTCTCTTTTTTAATGTTGTCACCAATTAGCTCAGCTAAAATACAGTAACTTATGTTACGATTATGTACTACGTTTGTAAATTATAACACAATACACTTTTTAATCATTTAAATTTGTCATTTTTGCATTATTCATCACAAGAAAAAATGGTGCTTTTTGCCCAGTATTTTTAAACACAGTTATATTTTCGAGGTTGTGTAGAGAAAATGCATGTTAGGTTTGAAAAGTAAGCCTTCTGTTATCTGTTTTATTCATGATGCTATTTCAGATGAAAATTTATGACTTGTATTTAACATAAATCGTCATTTCTACACACATTAGTCATTCTACCTTTGCCTTCCGCATAACACTTCAGAATCAAGTTGGTAAACGTTTTCCTTATTACCGAGAAACGTTTCTGAAAAAGTTGATTTCATATGTCAAAGTATATCAAGAAGTCGGAAATAAGGTTACACTCTTCACCTAAATTCATATCATATAAATCACCCCATCTTTATTCTCCCGTGACAAAATATAACGCTAGTGAAAATTTACATTACAGGTTACAGGAGTTGTAGTATAGCGTAAAAGGCACAGGTATTATCTTTTTCCCGCCAAAATTGCCTGAGTGATTTTAATGCGTTTTTGCAAATAGATGCCCTTAACCTTTAAATCTCATCATCAATAAGCACTATGGCTATTGAATCGACAAGAAACTCTAGCTCTTTTTAAACGAATAAAAACCAGCTTTAAAACACAGCCGACACATCTGGGTCACGACGATAAGTGAATCTAGGTTGTATTTACCAACAACATTTTCCCGCTATCTCATAATGTCCAAGGTTTTCTCAAGATCTAGGGCTGAAAAATAAACTTTGCTTTTCGTACATAAACATACTTTTTTGCACAGTATTTTGCAGTATGACCTGACAACATTTTTGATCTTTCAGCCTGGCCGCGTGCATTGACACGTGACAGGGGAGCTGTCAGAGAGCTGGCAGTTTCCCTGCCATCATCAAACTTACTTTTTAGCGCGATAGAGTGTGGAATATATCAGATAAGTATTTGTACAGTGATCTCATTATTCATTTCTTCAGTAAACAGCTCTAAGATGTTACGAAAACTTCCACTCCATCTTTTGATTGAGTTCTTTCAATTGCCTTGCTATGTGTTGCAAGCAAAAATAGTTACTTACCGTTTCATTCACCACGACCCGATACAAGGTGACATTGTCATATAATATGGAAATTTTTAAGTGTGTTTAATTAATTATTTGACACAGTTACATACTTGAGAATCTGCTTAATAAGGTCTTTGCCCTTTGAATGCTATCATCTGATAAATCTAGTATAAAGTTGTATAAATACTGATATATTTAAATGCATAAATTTGTACTTGATTGACATAAAAGGCTTCTGGCTATATGTTACATAGTTTTGCAGGTCGTTAAATCATGACTAAAAATAGAGCTGAGGCAAGATCTAAAAATAGATCCTATGCAATACTCGTGAATGTTGAATAGGTACATGTGTTACATTAAAGTTTTGTAATTCAAAGAATTCAAAACTATCTATAACAGATAGTTTTGAATAACAAAACTTTAATGTAACACATGTGGTGGAGCAATGCGTGTAAAGAAAACTTTTTAAGAATGTGTTGTTTTGTCAATTTACAATATGTTAAGGTTATGCTAATTTGTGTAAAGGAAACCTAGTAAAATGAATGTTCTTGCAAAATCTTTAGTAGTTTTAGTTGTTGTCTTATTTCTTTAACAAAAATGATACTTGTTAGCATTGAAATAGAAAATTAATTAAATCCTTAGACATATTAAGGTCAGAGGACACGTTCCTCAAGCATCTTTTATGTATCTCCTCGTAATAAAGAGTTCCAATAAAAATAATCCGGGCTTTCATCCCTTTCTGTGCTCTTCTACGATTGGAGAAAAATTTGTAATTTGTTTATGTAAAAAGTCGTAGTAAAAATTGAAAAAGTTATATAAAATTGAGGAACGTGTCGTCTGACCTTAAATCAAAGAAAAGAAATATAGACTGAAAAAAGCTAAAATCAAACTTAAAGACTCTCACTTGAAATACATTTGACATTACAATTTGGACTTTGGACAATTTATTTACAACATTACTAATAGATACGAATCTTTAATAATAAATGTATCGGGTTTTATTTTTCCATCTGTGACAATTTTGTCGATATTCCCTCATAACAAACAAAATACACAGGCACATAACAAACAAAGAAACATTTTAACTGAGGCTAGTCATGGAGGAGTTATGAATCATTAGGAGATAAATGCTGAATAAACATTGTGTATCTGAGAAGATGACGAGTCCAATCGCCTAAGGTTTAGGTGGGTCACATGCCTTTCTAAAATGCGTTACTCTGTCATGTCCTGTATCAAGATAACATTTCTTGTTGTTATTTTATTCAAACTTTGGATGTTTCCTTTATTCTTTAGTACATTGAATTATTTATGTCAGAAAGTATGTGTATTTGGTATATGTAAATAGATTATCTATTTTTTACACTATAGAAAATACATAATGAAAAGTGAGAAAATAAAGCTAATGTTATTCATATAATTGTCCCCTTAAAATATACATTAACAATGACCCTCCTTCTCGCCGTTACAATTTTAGTAAAAACTGTACTTTGAAATCAAAATATTTCCTATTCTATTCGCATTTTTAAAAAAAATCTCAGTAACTTTATTTTAACCGTAGTGCGTGAGGTTGCCTCTTATGCATTTTCTCTTATATAATTTTCATTTTCTAGCATTTCTTCGTTTGTTAGTTTTTACGATTAACTTTGTTGCTTGTGAGGTGGGTGATTGTTAATGGGACACTGTCTACGTCATAATTCACCCCTCTCTCTACGAGGGTGGTCCTTTATTTGAGAAAAGAATTTGCTGTGCTTTCTCTTGAACACAAAGTCGTCTGATGTTTCAATATATTGACTCTTTTAGTGTTGATAATTCTATTTAGAAACAGCATGTGAAGTGCAGATCAAGTAGTTTAGCAAGATTAAGTGTTGTAAGAAATTAATTAAACAGATAAAATACAAAGAGAATTTGAGGGTAAAGTCTGCATATGCAGCCAGTGAGAGATTTGTTGGCGTGAAAATTAATCGCGCACTTTAGTAAAATTATGGGGGGAAACTGTGAAATTTGTCAAGAGATTATGTTTTATTTACATGATTACCGTCTAGCTCAATCTATTTGCACTTCACGATTCTCTGTATTTGCTTACCAGTAAATGGTTTTTTAGGCAAATTTTCTCTTCCAGTTGATATCATAATATAAAACTTAGACAACTGTTTGTCAAGTTCATGAACGCCAGAAAACCTGAAAGTTAGGTGGGTCTTTTATTGGTTTTTTTTGTGGGTTTTTTTTTTTTTTATTTTTACATCTTTCGAAGGTTAACAATTTTTGTCGTTAAGGTTCTAATCGGATATCAAGGAAAATGAAAGAAAATTCAAATACAATCCACTGAAAAGTATATGATCATTGTGATAATCAATCTAATCATCTTTTTAGTCATGGGTCACAAAATCTATCAAATGCAGGTAATTTAAACTACACTCAATGACATCATCCTCCTGGTTTGTATTTTAGTTTGAGAAACTGTTACTGATAGCCTCATGCTGATTTGCTCATAAGAGAAAGAGACGGGACACGCCTTTTTTTTGAGAGAGGGAGTTGTAAATGGACATAATCAGGTGATTATCAATGATTCATCCGTCCACGTGTTCAAGCCCTAGAGTCTCTTTTCTGACCACAAACGACACCTTCAATATATCCTATTGTCTTTACGCTTTTAATCAAATAATCATCTCTAATTTACCTTTTATTTTAACGTACATTTGTGGCAACTAATGTTTCTAAGAGTTTAAATCAAGTTTGAACATGTTTCTGCATGTTTAGATACGCTTGCCACTTCGGCAGACCTGCCACATCTTTTCATTACGTAGTAGCACGGCTTATTTATAAGCTTTAAATCGTGTTTTGACGTGCTGCACGCTTCTGACACCTTGGTAACGCCTTGGATACACACACTTTACTCGTGTCCTATATAGTAAAACAAGTCCCAGCATTTTTTATTTAAAACTTAAAATAACTATTGAAGAGACACTTCTTAGAACTTCCGATTCTTGTCAATTTCCTTTCCCTCTTCTTAACCGTAAATATGTTTGTAATTAACACTTTATGGAGTTTGGATAAATAATGGTGCGGAAGGCATAAATCGTTTAAGTGGCAAAGGAAATGGCTTCAATATTCTTCTTTCACAAACAAAATGCTTCTTAACCCTCTTCATATCTTAAAAGTTTCTGAACCTGTAATGAGTCAAGAAGGAATACCTAAAGCAAAAAACTAAATACGCCACCCTTTCAAAATCACTGACGTAATTTTATAGTTTGAAAAATAATACAAAGGGTCAAAGAATTTAACAAATAATACAGGTTTTTAGTGGTTTTTGTTTGTTTGGGTTTTTGCACAAGGGCACAAACTTTCGATATATATAATCTTTTTTTAAAACATGCCCAGACTTGTTATGTATTTTAAGCAATGTTGAATAAGCTTTTAAAATAGATCCAAGGACAAGTAACACACAAAAGTGCTTTTAAAATGAGGCCAGCTAGGGGATTTTATTCAGACAAGTCCAGACAAGATAGATGTCTATATATACTCTACACGCAATTTTGAAGTAGGTAACTACATGTATTATATTTCCTGCGAATGAAATTCAGTAGTTCTTACTTAAATAACCTTTGATATGTCATTGTCAGAAAGGAATTTGGATTTGTATCCAGTAATAATATATGTACCATTTACAATGTTACTAGATCATTACTGAGTAAATTATGTATGTATATGTACATTTTGTTGCAGCAGATATTTCTTATCCTTACAAGATTATTCAGGACAGTTTTTGACTTTAATTAGATTAATAAATGATTGAAATTTGACTGACGGCTTAAAACGTTTTGTAATGCTGGGACCTGCATGTGCTTTCTTTCTTTCTTTCCTTTTGTAAAATCATGGTTCAAAGTATTTCACAGAATATTTAAGTTAGATGCAAGGAAGGATAATAAAGTAAGCAATACACATTACATGTATAAGACAGCCTTGCTCAAGTCTCTATATTTGATAATTTGAATGCTCTCTTTAATACATGTAAATGATGCCAACATTTGTATTGATAACATTTAAGAATGGTAGAAAACGGGAATTAAAATTTCTGAACCACAATGAAATTTGCAAGAAATCTAAAAACATTATAACAACATAAACTTAAAACTTTGGCAAGTTTAAGGTCAGACGACACGTTCCTCAATTTTATATAACTTTTTCCATTTTTACTGCGACTTTTTGCATCAACAAATTACAAAATTTTCTCCAATCGTAGAAGATCACAAAAAGGGATAAAAGCCCGCATTATTTTAGCCCGCATTATTTTTATTGGAACTATTTATTACGAAGAGATACAAAAACGATGCTTGAGGGACGTGTCGTCTGACCTTAATTGTAAGAAAAATATGATTGAAGAAAGAAACGATTATAAAACCAATGTATCAATTAAAATGATTAAAAATTGAAATACGTTTGCATACAATGACGTCATATTATATTCAAGATGTTTATAACCATGTAAAGTAAATGTAAGCAGCATATCATATCCTTTTTCTCAAATTCTGAGCTGTAATCTGATAAAACTATTTGTTGGAATGCTTTTCTTATATGAAATGTGTAAAAATTTAACATGTATAAAGAAATCATATTATTGTGTTAGACTGTATAATTGTGAAAGTATTAAAATATATAAGAACAGATTATTGTTCCCGGTCTTTTCTCGTTTTTGCATTCATCAATCCGCAGATATTTTAGCGTAAAACACAACATAAAACCGGAAGTTCCTGAGTGAATTACACCCTTCCTGTTTCTACACCGACGGAAAAACTTAAATGACGACAGGATGACATGTTTTTTCTCCGGAATGTCGCTTCAACGATCTATGTATTACTACAACATTGTTACGTTGTTAAGATCCAATTCATGCACAATGATGTGGAAAAAAGATGAATGAAAATGACACCAAATATTTGAAAAAAAAGTATAGAAAATTTCATAGAAATACTTTTACTTATATCGTACTATGACTTCATTTGAAAAGTCGAATTGTGGAAATTATCCGAAATGATAGGTGCTATAGCGTTTTTTAGTTTATAACAAATTTTTGAGTAATTGGTTATACAAGTATAGTTTGGTGCATGAAATGATTTTTCTATTGAGGATTGCATAAACAAATTATAAAGCTCTTTGTAAGTTTTGCTTTCACTTGAAATTTTTTTTTAATATACTTGTGGTTTTTACTTTTGGGAATATAATGCTATGTGCATTGTTACTTTTTGGATTGTACCCTTTTCAGGATTGGATGAAAAATAACGTGTGATATTGGGAGTGTCTGTGAAACCCACATATACACCTACGCTTTGGATATGAAATATCTGACATAAATATGAATGGATATATCATCTCCAATCATCAGCAAATTGAAACTAGCTAAGTAAACAATATTATATAAGAAATAAATAACTTTGGGAGAATGAAACAGAACGAAATAGACGATTCTCGTCATAGTTTTAGTTGATAAAAGAACAATTTTAATTGATATATAATAGCAACATGAATATAACAAAAATGTTCTGGTGAATTTTGAATAATTGTTTAAGTTTAAAATTGTTTTGTTTCAAGAATGCAAATGTTGCATGTTTGAATGGTATATTCATTGACATGATTAGTTTTATAGATATTGATGTTATTGCTGTCTAGTTCAAAAATAAACATTGATATCAGATTTAACAACTATATAATTGAAATTGCCTGTATTTTTTAAAGTTTATTTTGTGATTAATAGATGCGCAATAAAATATGGTTACATATTTTGTGAGATGCATTAACATCACGATACTGCAATTATAAACAATATCCTTGATATTATTTTGCCTGTGAATAATTACACTGTAAGATGATAAAACGTTCATCTGAAGCCGTAAACATTGGACAATCAATGAAAATTCTCTTGCTAATATTGATGGTTAAACAGAACAACATGTTATACACACAGTTTATGATAACTATTCAAATTGTAAAATAAAAATATCACTCGAAAATGTATACAATAGGTGAGCATTGTAATAATGTAAAAAAAAAATAGTTTCTACAAAAAAATATATATTATTTTTGTGTGAATTTTCTTGTTGGTTCGTTTGAATTTCACAGCAAAAAAGATAAGGCTAATAGGTTTATCGTATAGAGAAGCCTGACAAATATCACAGCATATTTTTGACATTTTTAAAATTGTTGAAATTTTTGCTGAATTTTTACATTCTATGCATTCATGTCTCTGTACACGAATGTAGATTTAGAAACTGAAATATTTGACTCTACTTTTACACACCTGATCTTTATTTTCCCGATTACAAAGAATGTCTTTCATTCATTAACAAAAGAAACCTTGAAATAAAAAGGGCTTATTGTAAATTAAATGAGTAAAGTTTTTTAATCGATGGAAATCAATTTTTACAGCCGTGTGTTACGCAGGCATATATAAATGATAATTATCTTCATCAGGTGTACATGTAGACTTGCTGAAGTCTCTATGTTTAATTATTAGAGCTGTCTTTAATACCTTCAAATGATGCCAAACATCTATGTTTGATAACATTTAAGAATGGTAAAGAGCAGAAATTAAAATTTCTGAAACACAGTAAAATTTGCAAGGAAAACAGCACAGATTTGAGCAAGTCTACTTTACATATTGCTCATTTTATTCTATGTTTATATGGTATCATCCTTTGATATTTCTTTTGAACAAGGTACTATAATGATGACCCAGCTTCAAAAGATGTATACAAAGCACACAGGTTGGTAAATAACATTGACGCAATCAATTATATCATGTTTATTTTGGAAGTCAGATAAATATAGAAAAATTGCATCGGTTGAAGCGTTCGAGCGTTGCTAAGAAAGGTGTCGAATGTTGTACATTTTTCGTAACCAGACACGTTACAAAGAAAGTAAGCATCTCTATTTGTGTCATTATTTGATTATCATTCCTCATGGTTCATATCTATGCTTTGTGACATTCTTAAACAAATATTCAACCAAATTTGGGTTTGTTTGAAATTCAGCGTTTTTTCCTGTTTCAGATTGTCAAAATATGCATTTTAAATATAGTTTTTGATCCTAAAAATACCCAACAAAGTACGTATGTGTGTACAGCGATAGTCAGATTACGTACTTTCATATCATGCTTTTATCTATATACTCTAATAATAATCATAATTTGAACTGGAACATTATAAATTTCTGAAAGATTATTGCTGTCTCAACTTCCTTTAGTGGTATTTGGTCTAAAAGTCAAACTTGATGCGAGATTATAGCTGCAATTGAATTTCCTTTTCCTTCTTGTGACTGGAACATAGTGAACGAACTGCAGAACTTGATAATTCGGATGAAAACTGAAAAAAGTTTTCAATTTCGGATGAAAACTCTATTAACAATAAGGAACTTGCTGTTAATATTTGATCTGAATAGACTTACATTGTTTATAACTGTTCCTCTATTTCTCAACCTAACAAACAAAAGGTCACGTATATGTCTGATGCCGATTGAAATCAATTTTCAGTGCTACACACAGATTGCCTATTCTGCAATTATGACTTTCAACCGTGAACTGAGTGACATTTAGAGGAGCTTACTGATCAATTGTAATTCCCCGTATGAATGAAGCGATAAAACTAAATAATTTATGTTAAATTCAACAAAACAATCAGTGATTTTCTTTTCTTTACTTTAACCAGAATTATTGACAAATTTGCAGTATTCTTTTTAGACCAAGTTCTGTTTGATTTGTGTTACTTGTTAATCACCCGTGTTTTGTTTATTTTCAGCGAGGGAACACATATAGATGGACATTAATTTTTTGTTTAATACGAAATTGTTAGCAGTAATTTTTTTTTACGTTTTTAAAGAAGGGCGTCGATTTTTTCCTGTTTTTCATTCCGTTAAGTTTTGTTCGCAGAGGATCAATTTGATTATGAAATGTTTCTTAATGAGATCTAATGACAAAATATACTTTTTCATCATCCAATTGATTTATATTATGTATATTGATTACATTTATACCCATAAAAACAACAACAAAAATCAGAGTTATTGTTGCTCTGACAGATTTAGGTTATGATAAAAGTTACACAGAGATTATTTCTATACTATATGAATGAATATCACCAGAATTGATCGGTTGTCGCCACACATTAACGCACACAGCTGGGAAGGTGTTCTAACATTGTACTTCGTTACTTGTTTAGCTTCGGTACATACTGCCTTAAGCTGTGCGAACTAAGTGACATTTTATAGTACGAGAAAATATGTCAATGGAGTAGGAAAATCCTATACAGATGAATTAGACCTAAATCAACTTTGTTGAGGTTTTCTGTAATTGCCCCTTTTTAACTTTTGCCGTGGATGTGCCTGTGTGTGTAGATAAATCATACTGTCTAAGCTGAGTACTTTTGTGAAAGGAAGTACACATACTAGAAAGTAATTATTTAATGATGGCTTTTTATCATACGACAATTAATCATGCAGTGTGCATTTATAAATCGTTAAAATTTGCGGTCATCCCTCAAAGTTTAAATAACTCACTAATTACGGTTATAATAACTTATGAGTTTATGACACGAACCATCTTCCACTGCGCTCTACAGGGTATGAATTATGTATATGTATAAACGGGACCATTGACTAATGGATAAGGCCTTTAAAGGACTTTTCCTTGAAAATATACAATTGGTTTGTAATGAGTATATCCGCTGGTTTTATGCAATTTTTTTTGCTTTAAATGAATGTTAACACAATGATTTTGTTATACATACATCTGTATTGAGTTAATATATTTCCTAAATAAATGTTTGTACAATCAGAAAACAAATATCTACAATAATTTATTTAAACATATACATAGTATATGCAACGATTTGGTTACAAGAAAATGTACATTCCATCATTTCTGTGACTCTGTATAAGTAAATCTGTATACAATCTTTTTGTAAAGTATATGTTATAATTTTTGTTATAAATATCCACCAATAATACTGTTTCAAGTAAATCAATATAAAATCTTTTTCCTTTCAGGTGGGCTCAAAAGGTAGGATAGAAGCTACATTTATTTTCATTCAGAGCCTGTTATGAAAAAACAAAATAAATCTGAAATGTGTACATTTGTTTACATTTCACGTACATTTCAGCAAATGCACGTGCACTCAGGAAAGGCCATTAAAAGGATGTCATTTATTTGACAAGATGTGAGACAAGATAAACGAATAATGTGACGTCATCAGGGTATAGTATTATATCCTGTTTCTCTTCACTTTATCAGATTACATAATGAAAACCTATACTTGTTCATCAAGTATTTTCTCCTGAAGTCAGAATACACTTAACGTGGACAATGGTAAAATGAAAGAAAACGGCCTACATTAAAAAGACGTGTTGTAAAGATAACTGTTTAACAGAAGGCAGTTACACCATAATCTCTAATTCTTCATTCATAAAGTGAACAGCTGTTTTGCTTTGTCCTGTTTGATTGCAATGTGTGCTGCAGAGGTTCTAACAGATAATTAATGCTAATGTGTTGTCTTGAGACTATTGACATTATGTTGTTTTTATCTTCAAAGACCTTGCTAAATCCCCTCGCCATGGACAGTACTTGCACGGGTCGGGATGAGGCTACGGGCACCTAACGGGATTAAACAAATATAAAAAGTCCTGATCATCTGCTGTGGTTGGGATTATTGTCACTTTGATGTAAAACCTTGTTTAATGAAATAGGTGTCTTTCAATTAATCTGTAACATCCCTGTATAACCGTATCTTCGCGAGGATTAGCCGCTGCTTTTAGGGTGAGTGAATGGGTTATCAGCAACACTGATTTCAATTTGTTCAACTAACACCTTGCGCAGCTAACCTGCGTGTTCGGAAATTGTTTTATAAAGATCTTATCACTTTATTTAAAATCTTAGCCAAGGATGGATTTGTTTATAAGGGAAGTATTGTATTCATTGTTCATTGCAATTTTGTGGGGGTTTTTTTCTTTTGAATTGTCTTCAAAGATATTCTAAAAATAAAAAAAAAGCACTCTTAAAGATTACATTACACAATCATGTTCTACAGTAATCCATGGTTTCCTGCACATTAAGTTTCCACTTAATCTGTAAATTAACAAATGTTGAATTTGTTTTAGCTTTGTATGTTCACAAGAAATTTGGAACATTTTTGCATTGCATGCTACAATCTTTCCGTTGAAGGTTTATTTATAAAAAATGATTGTCATTTCAAATACTTCTTCTCATTTGCCTTATATTAAAATTCTATATTAGCAATGGGAAATACATGTTACCGAAACATTGATACATATAACATTTAGTTTTTACCTTGAAATATCGTTATAAAACCCATTGGTAGAAACATTCCGACATTATAAATGTTCTCGTGTACATGTATGTGTACGTCTGTTCGTGGGTGTGTGCGCGTGTGTGTGCGTGTGTGCATGTGGGTTATACAATATATCATACAGGTGTGTGCGATATGTGTGATACACGTTGGCAACAAATATATAACAATAATATACTTCTTAATTGCTTCCTGTTACTTACAAAGCCTTTGCGGGTTATTAACCTAAGTTATTGACCGAAAAAATCCTGTCCTAAATACATGTGTCAACAAAAATAACTGTTAGCCCAGGTTTGTTCTTGTGAAAGGTGGCAATAAACTAGATTGTACCAAGAATTTCACTTGACATCAACCTTGTCCAACGAACGGAGAAACAAAATTATAACATGCAGTCAGTTGTGTCCGGCAACCATGTTGCTTCAATTAATGATGTCCGCACGGTAAGGGTTAATAGTTGGCATTGCTCATTGACATTTCACATCAGAAATAAATGAAAAATTCTAAATTTCTTAACCTCTCTAGAAACTTTTTCTTACATGTTTTACCCCAAATATGATTCTTGCAATATATCATACACTTTTTCTCTGTAATATCAAGACGTAAAAAGTATTAGAATTAAAGTTTTCGCAATTATTTTTCCATTTTATGTATGGACATTTTTTTTTCAACTTATGTATTTTTTTGCAAAAATTTTATTGACACTAATGTTAATTTTATCTTTCCTGGAAAACAGTTGGAAGACGAACAAGTATCTGATCGACATTTTATTTTTAATTTTTTTTAATTTACGTACAACAACGATTGTTTGCATAATGTCCTTGGGAAATTTTATTTCCTGAAAGATCGAATAAAGGAAACCATTTATCTTCTTAGACACTTATAATCCTTTAAGTCCCATTTGTAGTGGTAAAACAAATATTTTTTAATGAACAATCCAAAACAATCATGAACATGTAATTGCTGATGCAATTAAATTGCTGGGTTTTTTTTTCCATTGCTGTAAAGCATAAATTAAAGGATTAGTGGATTCTGATAATTTTCATTTTCCTCTGTTAAACAAGCGTTTACTAAACCAGCCTCTTGCAGTCTCCATATGAAAAACATCAGGCATTCGTAAAAACAGAAAATCCCCTATCTATACAAGAAAATGAAAACAACCGATTTGAAAAAAAAAATGGTTAATCTTATAATTATTAAAGACGTTGTATTACCAAAAATTAATTTAATGTGAAGTTTTTAAAAGCCATCGCGTCAAATGTTAAATTTGAGCAATATCGTACTTTCAATGACATCCGGCCATTCATCTTTTGGCATGAATTTACAAAAAACGAAATTGCCCAGGGAAATCTTCTACTGAATCTGATCTTTTTTCAACAATTTAGTTTTGAAAATGATGAGGTGCAAATTTACACCACAGCCTTTAATATTGTTTCATCTTTTTTTTTTTATAACTTGAACTTCTCTTTAAGATCTAATTTAGTTAAAACATTTCAATGTTTAATATTCATATCTCATACATTTTGAAGTGAATTATCAATTTTTTTCATCTTAAGATGCCAAGCATTCTGTTGCTAAAATTGACATCTTATTAATATTGTTTGCGGGAAATATGTTTATGTTTTAGCAATAGCGATATTTTTGGTGCTTTATAGTAAAATGATCGATTAAATAAAGCATTGCATAGTACCTACCACCTGTTTCTGACTGATGAATATCTTGGTTGATATGAACTGTTTTTCAATAATGACACATTCATAGATGGATTAATACATTCGCATCTTGCTGGCATAAAAATGAACATTTATTTATGGTACATTACATTTAATTGAAGTTTAACTATAAACGTCAAATGGAACAACTTGGTATTCCATCCCATGTCATTTGCAATTATCATTCTACAATATATCATTTCCATTATTATATGATATTTAGAATTAGACATATGGACAATGATACGACAATATCTTATCTGCATCAGTAATGCCGAATTCCGATGCCTTTTCTGGGTCAGCGAACATTTTTCTATCACTTAATATCGAATACTGATGGAGAGATTAAAATTCGGATCTTTTGAGAAATTTTTCTACGTAAAAAGGACATGGTTGGCTGAAACATGTCTTCCTTTCCGTTATAGTATTCCAAGGAACATTGCCCTGTGCGTCGCTACCCCACGTGATTTTTGACAAGTATAAAGAGGTATCATTTATTATAAATAGAACAAGTAGCAGGTATACTATAATATAGGTCTGGCATCTAGGTCAAACCAATTCACACAAAGCAGGAAATTCATCAACTCACTTGTCTTTGCACCTGTGTTTTTCCCATTTGTTTTCTGTTTCTGGGATAAAATGAGAGGAAAATCGGGGCGTTGCAATTACATCAATTCACTTGTCTTTCCATCTAAGATGTTTCTTTTTGCTTTCTGTTTTTTTATGAAATGAGAGGGGAGGGGGAGATTCAATTATATCATCTTTCTGTTTACATATTTCCTTTTCTTTTCTTTTCCTTTCACCGTGAATGGACCAAGCCTATAGTCCGCGTCTTCTTTTGTTACCTAGCGAGTTTTCTCCCGAACTTTACTTTTCAGTAGTCTCACAGGTGTTACAACTAAATGGCAGCTCATGAAAAGATACGTTTTATGCATTTTTGGTGGGAGAAAAAGAAACACGCACCGATTTAGAGTATCACTTTCAGGTCTAAGCCCGACTTGAACACGTGTCAGGTGGTAAGGGAGATAAATATTTGTCTCATTAAGAATTAATAGGTAAAAGTTTAATACTGTTATTTTCTTTGTTTGAAGGAGGTTGCATTAAAACTGATTTGTTGGTTTTGGGTTTTTTTCATTATATGTAATGTCAAGTGGAATGTTTTTTTTATTATTGCAAAACATTCAATACTGATATTATAATATTTCATTATAGATTGAGAAATTGCATGAATTAGAGGTTCGGGGTACTAAACATAATGTCAATAATAAAAAAAAAGATCATTGCATTGCTCATTGCTAGGGATATTTTCAATGAGTTTAACCAAATCAAAAATAAATGAATACCTTTTGTTGAAGCACATTTTACTGATATTGAAAAAAGGGAATTTGATGGAAGATAAATATATACTGTTAGTATATAGTCTTGCAAGCCAGCAAACAAACTACCATATAGAAAACACAACTACGTAGAACCATTTTAACAAGACCTTGAACTTTCGGTAGGACGTAGCTTCCTTTTCCTTGCACCAAAACAAGTTAAAAATGACGCTGGTTTCAACTGAAATATGCATAGAATGCGTAGTCTTAGCTCAAAACCAGACAAATCTTGTTGATTTCAAAGAGCCATGGCTGAGTGGCCAGCAATGAAATAGACAGGCCTACGTCACATTGCTGTTTGACACAACTACCCACAATCCAAGCTCTTGTTAAAATGGTTCTAATACAATGTCTACAGATTAAATAAATGAAACTATAGAATTCTTGATTGGACATGAACCCATGCTTTTTTAAAGGAATTTTCCGAAATCATTCAGAGAGAAACAGTTCTAATAAAAGAGCCGCAATGATTGGCATGCATTGGAGATTAGGATGGTTACATTTATAAAATATTAACAAGATCAGAGATCCATCAGTACAAATATAGAAGAGTTTTATGGGATAATTTAAGTGACAGGATAATTACTCCACATAAAGAACTTCAGAAAAACACCAGATGGAAAACTTTCAGTGAAAGAAAAGGGATGTTTTTCAAGTGGTAAATTACTGCGGAGATTCGTGCCCTTTGTAAAAACAAAAATCATTTTCGTTTTGTCATGTTTACAGAGATTAATACAGATGTTGAAAGCGTGGCATCGTTTTCATAAAATATTAATAAAATAATCATATGAAGACGGTGTATACGAGTTTAAAATGTTTTTGCGTAAAAAAAATATCACATTAAAGAAAAACTCGCGTGAAGTTTAATTTATTATTTATAGATGAAAAATCTAATCGCTTAAAAAATCTTCTTTTTTTTTCAAACAACATTCAAGAGTTTCATTTGTTACTATGATTAAGGGGTCCATTTTTTTCTGTTTAATAGTGCCCTTCTTAAAGTGAGCAGACAGCGGTATGAACAATAAACACAAATTCTTTCTGATGTTTTGTGAATTGACGACGCTCATCATCAGATCTTTGATTAAGCTTCTCTGTGCTTAAGCTGAAAGACAAATAAACAAAAATCAAAACTGTCTTCTTTACTGGATCGTACTTACTAAAACCCCTAGTTTAGAAAGAATGCTCAATCCAAGTACATCTATACATAAGAGAAAGATACACAAGTAATACGAATTTTACCTATGTGCATTTCAAAAGAACCTAATAACTCATTAATTTATTCAGTCATTCATTTATTTTCCCCATTCATTTCATCCTGGTAATATCCTTTTAAGGGTATCTCGTTTTGCTGTTTAGAAATTTACTTGAATATTCAATCAGTACGCCAAGATCCTCTTGATCCATTGTATCTATTTCAGTATAGAAATGACGTATTTTTAAAAACTTTTCTTTATACCTAGATAACAAGCTTCAAGTTTTAGAATGTAAGTTAATACAGATTTATTTTGTTTACGTAAATGTACATGACCCCAGCTCAAGTATTCTGTATCCTTCTAACCATTTTGATCTGTAGCCAAAAATTCCTTGTCATTTCACCATAATTAATTGCCCTACCGATGTCTCAAGGAGGTTTGTACGAATTCTGGCCCGATGAAATAGATAAGTCATTAGTGAATGCTGAGTCAGCTATTAGAACAAAATAGCCCAGCTGCTGTCGGTATATATTTTCTATATCATATCATTTTCTTTCAGACAATGTGAAAGTAATTATTTTGTTCGTTGTTTTGGTGGTTTTTACCAGGAGATTGAGGCAACGATATGTATGTTTAAAATATATTGTTGTGTAAAATTATTAGTTGCATTAATCAATCAGTTCAACATAAATATAAAGACTGTTATTTCAGAGTCAGTTTGACAAAACTAAAGGTGTTCTAGCTATGTTCAGCTGTTTCAAAGATTTTCTTTCACAAAATTTTATTTGTGTCCATGTCCAGCTGTTTTTAAAGAATGTCTTTAATTAACAAACAAATTGGTACAAGCATTTCTTAAAAAGTGCTAATACCAAGTTCATTTCTATGGAAAGATAATATTGTCAGTTATATTTTTTAACAGTTTTTCTGCTTATAATAAAGTCTTTTTGAATGAAAAAAATTTATACAGTATCAACAAATTCTCAATTCAGCTTTCATAACAATGGCTTTCGCCATACTTACAGTGAGCAATGAAACATTTTGTTTTTTGATATGGTTTATTTTATAGATAATCTACACATATCTTAAAATTAACATTCAAATTAAATGCAAAAGCAGGTAGATGTCTTGTTCAACTCATAAAATGTTTATATACTTCCATTACTATTGAATAAACATCAGTTCAAAAATCTCGGTTACCAAAAAAATTATAAGTATTTAGATATTTTTTAAGATTATGAAATAAACACAAATATTTAAATATATTTAAAAGTTCGTGTATCTGTCTTAAACTTGTATATCAGATTTCCATGAAAAGCAACTTACATACGATATTCATATCATTTCTACAACAATGTAGAAATCTGATTTGAAAAAAAAAAGGAACGAGTTTCGTCAACTTTAGTGCGTTTTCATGTGGAGTGAAATAACTCGAGCTATATACCTGAAAGATTTCTTTTCAGCGTGAACAAAAATCAGCTGACAAATGTCAGTCACTTGAAAACAGTATAATACTTATTTTGAATATGAATCCTATTAGGTGCATTACATGATATTTATTTTTTGTTTATGTTCTGTACTTGCTGTAAACATTTTTCAAACATTTGCATTCCTTGTCATTCAAAGAAGACAGAATTTAATAAAAATGTATATTATTGATTTTATTTCAGTATTTGGATTGCACTGCATTTTCAATCATTTCCATGTATTTGTGCAATCCTAATTTATAAATTTTAAAAAAGCAACAAATTGTTTTTAACTCGCATAGAAAACTAAACGTAATCAAATCAAAGCAATTGAATTAATGCAATAGGGGTTTATACAAAAACAAAATTAAACCAGAAAAAAATGGAAACATGAAAAGCATTAGACAGGAAATTAGGCGTCTAGTTTTGGCGATGTTCAGCCCGATGTTGATTCATTCATACCCCAGTAAGTTGTGGTATGCTTTGGTATGCAATGCTATTACCAGTCCAGTTTCTAGTCATGTCATGCATGTTAATTGCTTGTCGATTTCACGAACATGGACAATTCATGACACGCTCGTATTTGCATATTTTGTGTTTGGCAGCAGTCGGGATGACGGCTAAATCACGACTATAGTTGTCATCACAAAATGCTGAGAATTTTGGCTGTTTTAGTGATGTGTTATCAATAGAGAAAATGAAATAGTGTATTGTGATGTCATTAAAGAAGCAAATGCAGCAAAAGACTATTCTTACTGTGTGTCCAGCTCCAGCTCTCTCTCTCTCTCTCTCTCTCTCTCTCTCTCTCTCTCTCTCTCTCTGATTATTATAATTAAATAGTTTAAAATGTCGATGAATTATATTATATTAGAAAATTTAGGAAAACTAAAAAGCTGCAGCACACGGAAGAAAAGGGGATTTTGGGGTTTTTTCTACAAATCTTTAAGAGTTATTGCTTTCAGTGTCGAAATAAAGTTACCTGTTATGTAAGTGGTCTAGTTTCACATGCCTCAGAGGTATGGGGATGGCATTTAGCCAATTACAGAAAAAAAATCTTTTTCTTGAATTTCGCGGAAAATATATCAATGTGATATTGGGTATGTTTGCCGTTGAAAATGAAATTAAAAGAATTTTAATTTTAGCTATAAGGTTCAAAAGATGGTACATTTATACTTAGTTTATTATATTACATATATGAATGCATAATTTTAAGCAATAATAATTTGATAATGTGTATAAAAGAAGATATAGCAACACAAGGTTTTAATTAGTTATTGAATTCTAATATTGTTGATAAAGATATGTCCAAAACAGGCCAAAAAAGGCTTATGTTTTTAGAAGAAGAAAAAAACATTTTTCAGATGTACTTAGTATAAAGATAAGACTGTCAACACATCGATTAAGCATTTAAACTGGTATAGTTTACAATACTGTAAGGTCTTAGTTACTCTGTTCACTAAGTACATTAAAATGTATTTCACATCATCTTCATATGCCCATTTGTAAAACAAAGTCTTGAAAGTGTATTTTTTAAGAAATATTAATGTTATGTTAAATCAACTGTATTTGGACCTTAACGGCTGCTATGTATTCAGATTGTGATAGAATTGTGCAGTATATGTAAAACTTTTTAATATGCAGCAGATGTCAGTAACCATGTACTTCTATAACAAATCATTGGTATATCTTGAATGTATCTTGGTATATAAGACTTCTATAACAAATCATTGGTATATCTTGAATGTATAATTAAATAGATTTAAAAGGTACAAGTATTCTTTGTGTTACATATTTTCATTTCTGTATAATTCCTGTTGAATCTGGTAAACTGAAACTGAAACTTACATTGTCACCATTCTTCGTTTTCTTGTTCACAACGTGTCAATTTCACTGACCGCGTGAGCGCGTGACATCTGATTGCTTTTCTTGGGGTTTTTGACAAAAGTTCTTGTTATTTCCACCTATAGAATATACGCCATACTAAAAGTACTCTTCGATATTTTTAAACTATATGAATAAGCTGCACGCATGTACCACTGACTACGAAAATATTTGATTATTGGTTAGTTTTTAAATATTTTGTTTTTTAAGGTTTTTGAGGATAATTTTGTTTTAAAGAATGTCCAAAAAAATGTGTACCTTTTATAATTTGTATGCGAATAGATAATATGAAGTTCTGGAATTTCTGAAAAATTTTCCAAGGAACGATGATCATTTTGAATGTTATAATTATCTCTGAAAGTCAAGACGTAAAAATCCTTGGCATCAAATGGACAGGATTTCCAATCTTATCGCAGCAAAAAATGAAAGAACACGATGATATGTTAAAAGATATGAATCTCTAGCATCTAAATTTAGAATTTATTGTCATTTTTTGAAAATAAAAATTAAGGTTTTTTTCAAACTTCTTACTGTCTGCGTGTCTATCATTTTGTACACTTTTGTTATTTATGTTTATATGTATAAAAGAAGATATTTTATGGATATAGTGTGTCTCTTTCCACGTATTGGTACATTAGAATTTTATATTCATCCTGTAAAGCCGATCTGAAGAATCTGCATAATATTACTTACATTTTGCATGTTTTGTGCACATTACATGTATGTTTAAAAGAATCAGATTTCTCTTTATGAAGAAGATCTGATGGATGGACAACACATGACTTTACATTTTGCAATTTATTTTGTATATCACAGAGATAATTCACGATATCTGTCTGCCCTCCGGGTTCGTATTATATCGCAAGAAGCAACTGAACTCAGACAGAACGATGAAATTTGAGGCATCTGAAATCATTTAGTCTCGTTTTGACTCCACCTCTTCTTTGACCTCGTGGTATCTTCACGTACAAAAAGCATAGATATAAGAAAAGGGGTGATAATGTATACTTCTTCTAATTCTTCGGCCTTTTGAACTCCTGTTTGTCATCTAAACACGTCTACGCCCAGGCGGACCCTTTACCTCGTTTTCGAAGTCCTTTCAGGCGGTCTTTTGTGACGTAGGTAATTTGTCAAAGGACACGTGCTTACAATAAATACCGACTTGGTACAGTATTGCTCATTATAAAAATTTTGATATATCAACGATCTCTCTGCATCAACTATTAGTATTATTAGTTTAGTTAAATGCCTTTTTTTTAATTATTTACAAAATTACTTTATAGTTTTTCATTAGGTATAAACTAAAACGTTTATTTGATATGACTGATAAATAAAACTTGTATTAGGTATAAACTAAAACGTCTAATTGATATGACTGATAAATAAAACCTGTATTAAGTATAAACTAAAACGTTTAATCGATATGACTGATAAATAAAACTTGTATACCTAATGATTTACTTTATTTTAATTTCGTTAACCCTAAGTTTATATATTCACCAATTTACGTCAAACATACAATTTTCTTTAAAAGTTTTATCTGAAAAGGAATATTGTGGATGTTGATCTAGGTTCAAATACCTAGAGACCTTTTTGTTACCTGTCAAAAGATATTTATCTCGTTTCCTAGTGCCTTTTTTCGAGCCTTTTTATGTAGTACAAGTCATTATTCAGCGGCAGATTTCATTAAGTTTGACAGCAAAAGAGGTATATATCAATGATTTTGTATACTATGCCTAATAAGGTAGAAACTATCGTTTGAGCTCTGAAAATGCATTGCTGTTATTTATCATGATGCACAATTAACTGGGAATATTAATTTAACCATACAAAGGGTTAAATTAAACGTTTATTTAATTTTCTTTGCCTTGTTTGTAAAATGTTTTTGTTATGTAAATGCAAAATTTGATTATATTTTTCCTCTAACGAATTTATGTATACTAATGACATACCTGTAGTGTACATTCATCACTGCTGTTGAAGACAGCAAAATATGGTTGCACATATTGCTGTATTTATTCAAAGAGATATAAATATATTACATGGATTCCTTATCAAAAAGATGTCAAGTTTACCTATGAATGCAGGTCAAATATGTTCGTCTCAAATGTTCAGTCGATGTGGAATTTCTGGTACCAAAAAGGAAATTAAATAATACTCCAGACTTTTGACTGCAACAAGGAAACTTATTTCTCAAAAGCAAAGTCTTATCAATGTAAACAAATCTGGTTTTCAAAAAAGAAAATTCTGTCTCCTTTGTCATTAAAGTTCGAACAGGTGCCCGTTTCTGGATCCGAGGAAATCCGATAGTTTTTTCGGCATAATTATTTATTACCAAACAGTCCGAGTTATGTGAATTTCTCACGGCCCGAGTTATTAAAATTAAGAAAATAAATTGATGACCCAGACCTATTTCTTATGAGCGAGGCATTGAAACAGCTTCGTAACAAACCGGCTGTACCTATATTTGCCGCCATTTGCCGCTTCTTACGTTTAGTTATTTTTGAAGGTATATGACATCTGGAAGTTACCGGTGTATTATTTCATTATATACTTCATAAGAACAATATTGAGATCTGTCACACTTCGCTGAGCATGGTCATTTCCCAGAACAATAGCGGGGGTCTGGAACAACAGAGACAGACCTAGTGATTATTAAACAGACTCTCTGTAGCCGCGCTGTTTTTACAAACCGTTTCATCTCCCGAGCACGTGTGTTTGTAGGGAAAACAATGTCACAAACATGTAATAAGTTTTAATAACTTTAACACACTCTTTGATGTTTTCTTTACAAAACATCAACGGTACTATTTTTGACTGCCATGAGAAAGAAAATATTTAAACATTAGGTTAATACATTTCTAACTGCCAATCATAGTGCTGTAATTCAAAATGCTTTGAAGGGGCAAAATACGAGGTGTGCTGTTTGCAAAAGCCTGCATTTCCATTGTGGTATGAAAAATAGTTGTATAGAGATTGTAAATTAAACATACATTTGTTAACGGCACGGCCTGATCTAGCACCTGGCTGTGTACCCCATGCAGCGCACCTTGTTCATCATTTCCATCAGTGTACCTGGTCATAAAAATGCAATGTTCTTTAGATTTATTTGTGTATTTATATCTATCTGACTGTTTATAACTCTTGACTAATAAAAAGGTTGATTTAGTGCTATCAATATAAGTAAGAAAAACCCCCGAGATACCAAATTGCAGATCGTAGCTAAGAAGACATCAAAGAAACCTTAAACAAGTCGGAATTCAATCTTCCACAATCGCATAACAAATTTGTAGGTATAACATAAAGGACCTGTGTTATTCAGACATAGTTTTCTCTTTTTTCTATTACCGGAGTTCTTGATGTCTTGTTACACTTGTTAAAATCTTCGTCTCCCCTTTGTATCTCCGACCTTTTGGCTCCATCAACAAAACGTACGTATTTCTGAATTTCAAAATGGGAATACCTTCTTCGTCAGTTTGTTTTGAACGTTTACGGGCAATCTGCGTACACTTTGATTATACCCTAATAGACAACCCGCTGCCGATAATAATTAATGCGTACCTAAGTTAACGGCGACAAGATCATTTATCATCATGGGAAATCGAAACCTTCCGTCGTTTGGATACACGGATGACGACTAGGCTGATAAGAAGATTAATATTTAAGAGTATACCATTGCTTTGTAAATCCTCAACGAGGCCTGCGATCGCCAACGCGTTTTTCTGTAGATGAGTAGCGAAAAGAAACATTACATTCTCTTGTAAAATTTCGAATTTACATTAGAGGGTAGTTCTAAAGCAAAATTCACTTTACAATTTGATTCCGCTTTTTGTTAATTTCATGTCATATTTCGTATTTACTAGGTGGATGCAAATACATGTACAAAATATTCTTTACAATCTTATGAAAGGTGCATATGTGATATTGTATTAAAAAGTTTGAATTGAGCGTGCGGGCGTAAAAGCATTTACTTTGCAACACAATAGTTGCCGTATTGAAGATTTTTTATACTATGTTGTACATATGTTGGGTGTGTACGAATTTACAAACCAATATTGCATTACTCTAAAAAAAGATAAGATTTAATGGACGGGCGTACGATATGAAAATTATGATACGCCTCTATCATAACGTAACACTAACGCGTAAATTCTTAAAAAAAAAAAAAAAAAAAAAATTCCTAAATGATAAGTGCACTTGGTTTTATAACTATTTTATGTCAAATTCCAAAATTGAAGGAAGTTCAAATTATAGTTAACCTTTGTTAAAGGTTGAGGTTTATCATGCCACAATCAAGCAAACATTGTACCAAAATATGTACAAGAAATGGAAGGAACATTTACTGGAAAGAAAGTATTTGCTGACCAAATTGTATACCACTATATTCCGTCAAAATGTTTACAGACTGACAATCTCCTAATGAATCATTAATTCATTAGTATCACAAACACTGCCATCACCCAGAGTGGAGGCTAACTAGTCTACAACGATTGATAAGGACCCAGACAGGCCACTGTCTTCTGTAAGTTTTCCAATGTGTGGAAGAAATTTTAAGTGAGAAAAACTTTTTTTTCACTTTAAAGATGCTTCATGTCATTCGCCTTGCAATCAACAATGAATTGTTTGCACGTCCACCACGCACTGCGAGTGATGAATAGTTGTTAGATATCACAGATAACGGTTCCCCCCCCCCCCCTTACTATATTACTTCAATGTTCTGAGATATGCACACGAAAAATACGATGTTGTGCCAACTTTCGTTTGAAACATGTTCATATTTCAGCCCGTCTTTTATGCTCATCTTTTGGTAAGGAGAAATATTCTGGAGTCGATACAATGTCGCGTTTATTCCGCAAAACCACATCAAAAAGAAAAAATCTGCGCTGTTTTAACGCTAAACTCATTAAACTTTGTAGGTTTTTTTTATAGTAAGAAGACGAAACCACTTCATTGTTTAACCGACATTTACCCAGGAATGCACTTCGTTCATGTGCAAACTGCACACCGGACATAATTGAATTGAATATCTTCCTCTGTTTTAATGAAGATAAGAGCATTCCCTTTTACACACATTGACTCTATACTACAAGTGCTCTACATGTTATAAGCACCCTGATGTATTGTTAACATCCTATATCTGTCCAAAAGTACGTCGCAAAAATATTATGAAAGCTTTTCACATGACGCAAACTATTGAAGAAGCAAATTTATTTTTAAATTGTAAGATTTATTTTTTATTATTTCGCATGTATATAGGTATCTGATATTATTAAACAAGTTTTTTATGTGCTATATAGTCTGACATTTGATCAGAAGTTTAAATCTGTAATTAATCTAATGCTGCAATTTGATAACCAAATTGTGCTCTATCAAATAATTCAGTAATTGAAAGATGGACCTGGGAAAAGGTGAAATGTTAAAGACGGGATAAAGGGTCTCATTTTCCAAGCGCCCATTCGTTCCTCCTGTAGCGGTCCCTAATGTATCAGAATTAGGGGGGGTTCAAGGATGGCAGATAAAAAGAAAACTCTCTGTCATTATCCCCAATCGCCAAACAGAATTAGTTCCGTTTCGTTTGATTTAACCCGTTATGTAGAGAACAAAGAGAGACTTCACACACATCAAATAATCCGTTCGGGGATAGAATCCCCGGTCATAGCTGGTCGGGTTCGGAGTTCACATATGGTTTTCATTAGAGAAAGAAAACGGACAGAGTGTATTGCAACTTTGACTTCATGTCAGAACTGACTGTAGAAATGACTTTTTTTTTTACCAAGCAATATTTTCTATAAGCAGTGCAAAGAGTCGTAGCAGGTGTTGCGATGAAAGACGTCCAAAGCAAAGTTGACCCTCGCCCGTTTCTGCATAAGCCATAAGTTTGTGTTGTCAAACAATTTCTTTTCTTCTAAGATACCATAGCACAATATGGTGCTTGTCAGCTTGATTTCTCTCAGCGCAATAATAATCAAGTAAATTGTTTCTGCAGAGATCAGTTCGCTCTTATCCATGTGCATCTTGTCAGCCAAACGATAATTTGCTCAAGTCTGCAAAGTGAAAAACCATATTGCAAACATGGTTTTACTATTCTAAAATGTATATAATGCAAACAATGTACTTGAGGGTAAATGAAGTCCTTCGATCAGACACGCGTAGGTACGTGTATCTAGACTCTGCCTTATCGTGCTAAACATAGTGTCAGGGTCTGCATAATGACTTGTAAATGGCGAAGTATGTCTTCATTAAACGTATTTGCATGCCAAAGTCGTGGCAAAATCTATGCTTTATCAAACAGATTTCAAAGCAAATTAGCTTGGATTAGCTTTATAAAATCTTAACGACCAGTTAACACTGAGTGAAGCATTAAATTCTCGGTCATTAATTCTCTTCGCTTGAGACTCGTGCGTGCCAACCTCGCGTCCATATTGCACAGAAACTTCGTTTTACGTAAACGCGATCGCGATGCTTCATGGCAGCACCTTATCTCTCATACTTCAACCCGTGCTAACGACTCTTCTAATTAGCCAGACAAAATGACATGCATCAGGTAGAACCTCAAATTCCCTTGATCGAACGTCCCAGCGATTTTGCCGAAGTTATTTTAGCAGTTTCTATTTAAAAGGTTAAAAATCGTACCACACCTGAGACCTCGGTGCTGAAGGGCTGGAGAACTAATTGGCCATAAATTCGCATGAAAAGACCCTCTTTATTTATATTGTATTTTATGGAATCATTTTCTAACGATGTTCTAATAGCGGAGATTTTATATTAAAACGAAGCGAAGAACGGGTTTTATTATTGCTAGATGCCGATAAGATTTTTAACATCTTAATTTGAAAACTCAGTAAATTGAATGTCTCGCTCCGCTTTGCTCTTTGAAAGGGAAAGATGGCATATCTTGAAGTTATTCAAATAATTCATGGCAATCTAAATGAAACACTCGCCGGAATCTAACATAGCGTGAGTAATGCAGGGATTTTATGGGTCTACACTAAGAAAGTTTGATCGAGTTTACTTGTTTTCGTTTTTGATGTATATTTTTATCCCCTGTTTCAAAATGTAATTTCCGAGGAGTCCAAGGCTTGTTAGGAAATTGAAAAGTTTATTACATTTCGCAGATGTGCTGGGTAGGGGATAAAAACCGGCTCGGATGATCTTGTCTAACCGCGCAGGGTCAAAAACAAGACAGGAGTTGATGAGGCAGAAATTAAAACACGTGAAAGCTCCTCTCCAAATGTTTAATTTCGGCTTGTATACACTGGAATTTTTTTTTCTAGTCGCAGATCAATTTCACTCTAGCATCTAGATTTCCAATTAGAAAGGTTTTTTTAGGCATTTAATGTGTAAAATGTTTAGCTGATTAGCACTACATGTGGTCTGCACGTGCATTGTACAACACACGTGCACATCCCCACTATCTCCTTTGACACAAGTCATTCTAATTATTCTTGCCTTCATTCGCGAACCCTTCAACCTGGGATGCAGAAGTCGAGATTTCCCACAAGTTGGAGGAAAAAATACACAAACAAAAATCTCCACGATTTTCCAGAATTCGTTCGTGTCATTTTCCTTCCTTTGGGGTGTTGGCAGAAGGAAGTTCATTAAGTTAATTAGTCTGTTTAATGACCTATGTTAACAAGTTAGATTTTTTTTTGCTGCTTTCATTGCACAATGTTTATATCAGACATTGCTCAATGGCACTAGTTACATTAAAATTTGTAAGCAAACCTTTACTAAATTTGATCTTGCCAGGCATACCTGGTATGTATCATGTAATTCAAATTTAGAAAATTAATTTTAATAATTACTAAAGATTACTTCAAAATTATGCTAAATCGTTAAGTTTGATTTTTTATAATGCTTCACGTTTCATCGAATGTATCAATTTATTCATTTATTTATCATACATGGGTTGTTGTTTTTTTTTTCTGACATATGATAAAATTTTGAGAATATTTTGTTCTTAATATAATATCATAGTTCATGAAATGTGTCCATTTATCCACATATATTTACATTTATTCCATTATACCTATGTAGATGTACTTATTTTCTGAAAAAAGGGGAAATGTCCATTCTGACCGGTAAATACAAACATGACTGGAGCGTCGTATGACATACACAGATAAATATTTCCATATTTCATTTCGGGCTCCTCGGCGTTAGGGTGACCGGCGCACGTCGCCTTATCCCCCTGACACATAGCATTACTGACCAGACTGTAGATATTTCTGTGGCGGTGGGGTCAGGCCGAACTTCCTCTTGGTGTTAGTATCGCCCCCCCCCCCCCCCCTTGACCCCGGCACTGTGATAAAACGATATCATCAACCAACACAGGTGTACATATAATTGGAAATTAGATATATACACTGCCTTAAAGCAGAAACAAAAAATATTTCCTATTTTCAGTTCGGGAGGGAAGGGAACGTTGACCTCTTAGCTTTCTGTAATATTCATTTGTAAGTTGGAACAAAAATATATAATTCTTCTTACGCTTGAACAGAGATTTTAATAGTGAATAAAATTTTTTAAAGGTAGAGTTAAATAAAAAACATTCAGTTGGTTGAGATTTCAAACAAAGGTATATAACTGCAGTAAAACTTGTAGATACAGAGGTAAGAGTTGTGTGCCTATGCTCTTAAATAATTCATTAAATAATTTAACTATATTTAGGAAATCTCAGATTGATCCGTAACAAACATATCAATGAAAACAACTGTTAAACAAGTGTCGTGTGGTTATTTTTAAATTTCAAATTACACAACACAAGGCATCAGCTGTCATTGTATGCTTTAACACGTGCTGGAGAGCATAAAAAATGTTTCAGAATTAATTATTTAAAAGCTTTCATTTTTAAACCACCATTGTTAAAAACAGTTCTGGTTTTTTAGGTCTTTAAATTATATACATCGCATACATTAACTACTCTGTGGCTCAAGAAGTTCTATTTTTTTTTTTGGTGTAGTTTTGAAAAATTCCGAATTGATTACTCCATACACGTAAACCCGATACCTCTGCATTTTTGAGTGCTCGATAAAAAAAAATTAATGTGGATGCTTAATTTAACCAATCTTTAATTCCAAGGAGTAAATCTAGAACAATTTTATCAAGACAGGGGTGTTTTCATGTAGTTGTCCGATATTGCAGTTAATTTTCCCATCAGCGAAAAACAAGACTATCATGTTTACTTTCCTCTCTGTGAAGTTTGCTGTAGCTGTCGTCTGCATAGGGGGCGCTATCGTTAATATCGGAGTTCGACTATCTTTGACGATATTTATCAGAAATCGATTAGAATCCGTAGCGAGCCGATCAAACGCTGTGCAACCGGTGCGCGGCGTCATATTCTACTGACACTTAGATGGGAGCGGTGATTTGGCCCCCCCCCCCCCCCCTAATAGCGACGCCATGCCTTGTTCTTCTGGTCAAAAATCAAAGATTGACTCCATTGAATCTTGAAAATTTTGCTGCTTATCTTGATGAAGTATATGTCCTTTTGAACATCAAATACGATACTTTGACCGCTATGCAGTTATCAACGAGGCTAGCTATTCATCATCTTTATACACGTCAAAATTTAATGTCAAGGAATGTATAGTATTAGATTTCAACAATCTATACTTTGTAATCTATACTCGACGAAAAGTAAAAACTCGAGATGAATTACAAAGGCGGCGTGACTGGGGGATCTACTAGTACATATCTACACAACAAGCAGAAATTCAGTTCCCATGACACATATCCGAGTTCAGCGCGAAGCGGCGTCCAGGGGAAATGATGATTTCTCAGAAACGGGGGTATTTTATTACAGAGATCAAAATACACCGCAGATCTATATCGGAGTTATGTAATATATATAAATGACATCGTGGGAAATCAAATCCAATTGTTGATTTTATTCGTTTATCAAGCGGCAAGAACATTTACCCCGTGGATATTTGGCAAAAATCGTAATTTTTAGAGGGAGGAGTGGGGCTTAGGTAGATAGTTTAGACTAAGTTATAAAGTAACTGTAAAACTAAAGCTCTCCGAGTCGGTTTTGCGTTTTTATTTTCATGGAGAACTATATAGTTTTGTGCTGAAGCAAAGGATAAGGCATAATATCATTATTATACTGAAATTTTATTTATTGCATATATCTTCCGCACACAAAATACAATAATGGTTTTTGAATGGGTTTTGTCCACTTTTTTTAACCAGTTCTCATTTACAAAATATGGCACCAAATATTAGACCAGAATTTACACATTCTATGTTATGTTGTTTGAGGACATTCCATCAGTTGTTTCCAGGTTGTTTACATTGAACTGTTGTCTCCTGAACAACAACAAAAATCTCTTCTTGAACCTTTTGTCTGTGAACCCGTAAATTACACTGTTCAAAACGCTGTTCAGCAGAAAGAAATGCATCGCCGTATTGTAAGCAACTCCTTCAGCGAAACTCAAATGACAGAAGAAATCCGGTACCGAGTAATCAACCAGGGCTAACAGAGTATGGGGGAATATAGTCAGCACAAAGACAATGGTTACCGCCAACAACGTCACCGTCGTTTTGATCAACTTCCGGTTTATTTTTTCCTCCCAATCACTTCCGCCGTGTTGCAATTTCGGAACGCTGAGACGAAGCACGCCCTCTTTCTCTTGAAAATGTTTTCTGATCTTTCGAATGACTTGAAAGTAAAGCACAGAAATAAGCAGGGTAACCATGGCCCCTAGAACGTTGATGACGATGTAGTACACGAGATGCGCGGAGGAGTCCTTGTATCTATCCGCCGTGAAACACCGCGTGGCCTTTAATCCCGGGATCCCTATATCCAGACTACTGTTTCCATACAAAATAACCGCGGGAACGGAAAGAACAACTGAGAAAATCAGCATTCCCAAACAACATCGTGACGTCTGCGATTGTGCAATTTGAAGAGAATGTGGCACACATATTTTACGATACCTGTCCACTGCAATAACGACCAGAATAAAATGTGACGTCATCATTATGACGTAGGATAAAAATCTTCCCACTTTACAGACGACCTCGTTGTCCATGGATACCGGTGTGAGGATATTGACCAAGAGGTACGGCATTACTAGAAGACAACCGGCTAGGTCTAACACCGCGAGCCATAGGACAAACGTTCTATAAGCGGACTTCTTGAACTCCCTGTAAAAAATCGCCATCACAAGAGAGTTTCCCAGAATCCCTGGCAAAATGATGACACTGATGAGAACTATGGCACCCATATTCCAATCCCTGAATGCCAAATTCACATCCGACATTGTGGAATTCGCGTTCAAGCCGTATCTAGTTTTAATCCACGAAAAGCACTCCGACATAATTCTCTTTTTCTTTCTTTTTTTATAAAAGAAAATTTTGATCGTGTGATGTTGCCGAAAGGTGTCTCTGACGATGAGGATTTACCACCGGAACTTTTTATAAGAGCTCCCCGCGTTCAGAAAACCATCTCCGGAAATTTAAGGACTTCAATTTCTTACTAACATTACGCAACTTACATTTTTCTTAACATACTATATCTGTATATTGACACGATTTTTGAATGCTTTAAAGTCAAGTGTGGGCAAACATATAATTATAATGATTATACTAAGTGCTACCAATTCACCCCTTGCTTTAGATCTTCATTGCCTAGCCTCATTTCTGTGGCTCTGTGCTTTCTTTGCACATGAACTCTTCCAATAATAATTGTGTGTCCAGCTTCTAGTATTTGGGATCGATATCAATTCAAAAATCATCATTAAAATATATTAACATTATATGGTAATCAATGTACGGTTATCATGAACTAAGTTATCATGATCACTAGTATACTCATTACTAAATATAATATGAATTTTTAAAATCATGTACACGATAACTATAGTAATAAATTGTAATTGCACACTCTGTTATATCATTATAACGGAACTGTCTCTAAATGCGTCGGTTACTGAATTTATTTCAAGTACGCGGGTAAAAATTTAGTGGTACACAAGAGGTGTTGAATAGCAAAATCATTTCACGAGTTCATATGTCTGTTCACTTGAAAGGCACTTTATTATTGATACAAGGATGTGATTCAATGTAATTGCAAAGCACGAGCGGAAATTTAAAAAACAAAAGAAAGAGAAAATTATGTTTTATCTATAAATAAACATACGTTGGATTTTCCGTTATCCTTCTCTACAAAATCAAGGTAAAGATAATAGTCGAAATTACATTTTTTTTTCTTCCAAATCTTTGAATAGGGTAGAAGTAAACCCATGTGCCAAAATGATATCTTTCCCCCCCCCCCCCCCCTTTTTCACTATATACGAATTTATATTTCATTGAAAATTAAAATTTTTATGGAATTATCCCAGAATCTTTCCAGACTGGTTTTTAAAAGATATATATTGATAAATACAAAATTTGTTATATTTCTTTGGTAATAAATTAGAATATTTTCCCAACCCTCCATATCTATTATGTAAAAAAAAAAATCCAAAGTAAGATTTTCTGCCTTGCAAAATGCAACGGATATATACATGTAATACATGTCATATATATAGTGAAAATTTTACTAATGGGTTTTCAGAAAATTATCTAAAAATATGGAAAAAATATGACCAAAATGACATCCTAACATCTTTGAAATACAAGATTGGTTTTCAATGAAACGTTTGGCAGTGCAGATATCGTCAAACAAAGAGATATAACTCTAATTAATTCTACGTGAATTATTTCACAACAGCTTGATATCAGTGTACAATATTTTCAGTTGGTTGTGAAATCAAAATATAGCCTTTAAAAACCGAGATTGTAACAGAATAGTTCAGAAAACGACAGTGGAGCCGTAGAGAAATAATCATCCAGTTTATTACTAGTATAAACTATTATATTTTATCGAGACAAAATGGAAATTTCGCCATCTGAACTTCCCCTCAGCTCAGCTCTGCGTTTGTGCAAAGAAACCACGGATATAGACATTATAATTGAACTGACGAAGCATGAAAACGCCCGTGTTCGTAAGACAGCTCTTGTTGAAATGTGCCCGTGTCGTGTTAAGAAAGACTTAAGCGACTTCTGGGCGCGAGTGATAGAAATGGCGGACGATGAAGACGTTTTGGTCAGGAAGCAGGTGCTTCATACCTTGTGTGACGGGTCCCCGGCGCATCTTGAGTTCCAGGTCGTGGAAATGCTTGAGATCTTTAACAGGGATAAGGACGCACAGATCCGAAGGACGGCCCATAAGGTACTTGGACATTACTGGAAATCTGGCAAGTGGAACATTCTTTGAGAGTCGGGGAAACAAGTATTTGCCTGTGGTCAGTGTAACACTGAAAGAAACGTGTCGTGATACGAGACTTGGTGTTACTCGAGCAGGTCTCCAAAAGACCATTTCAGTGGATACTTACATGAACCTAGTACACACCTGACCACAACAAGGGATCACGAAAGGAGGTCTATTCAAACCGCGTTGATACTATAAAATATAATCAAAAGCTGAATTTTGATTGTTTCATTCTTTTTTTTTTTGTACATGAGTCTTCATAAAGTTGTTAATTTAATTGTTGTTATCATTTTATAATTTAAATAAAAACACTTTTTCAATTTTTGATTTTTTTTTCAGACATATAGGAGAGTTTAAAAAGAGGGATAATTGTGGTTGTGCATTTTAACAACTATCGTTTATCAAGTTTTTTCCTGGTCTCTCAAACCGAATCAAAAGTAGAAGACCAACCTCTGTTTATAATGTAGGTTTATAATCCTGATAGGTTCTCCAAGAATCAAAGTAAGTAAAGTTCATCTCTCATATCTGTTACAAACTGATCAATGTGCTTTCTTATACTATACACTGTGTAAGAAACAAATCTAACGTTAAGGTAAAGTGAAAGTAGAAAAATGATGAGACACAATCATGAAATGTTATTGACGCAACATTAAAGTTTTTCTTGATTACACATTGACCATTATATAGGCCTAGAATGCATTGAAAGTATAACGTTCAAGGGTGTTTGATTGAAATTTTTCAAATGTCTATCAACTATGTAAACAAATACATGAATATATGTCGTATTAAGAGGACTCGATGGTTTTGGCCATTTTTAGACTGTATTGATCTCCTTTACAAGAGGAGCTCTACATAACAATACAGAAAAATACTCAAATTTCAAAGGTAAAATATAGAGATTTTTTCTTTTTTTAATAATAGTCTATAGCTAAACAAATTATCAGTTAAAATTTTAGGTAGATCTAATGGTTAAATTGTTGACCATCCAGCCTCTTTAATCCATGTGTTTAGTTTTGTTATATTTTCTCACACCTTTGTATGTATGTACCGGTACACATAATCTTAGTAATACAAGTGTTTATTAGTGTAACAGTATCTGACTTGTATTGATAAACATGTATTGTTCATGATTATCATGGTATATTAAGTTTATCACATGTTTATCTCAATATACGGTGGATATCACTCATGGGATAAATTTTTGATATTCCACTGTGTGTTCTTACGCCACGTGACGTCATAATTAAACATTATGTAGGTTTAGCCGGTTGATTGACGTATAATGAAAAGCTAAAAAATAATACAGTTGAATAGTGTTGAGTTGTAAAAGTGAAGCATTTAATGTTGTTTTATTTATTTTTCATGAATTCATAAAGAAATTGTTCGAAAATGAAATGTTTATTTGTTAAACTTCAAGGAACTTTTTTCCATGCGTAAAGTTGTTGACGTCTCGTAGTTAATGTGTTGTGCGGCTCAATTATAATTTGTACAGAAAAAATTGAGATTAACAAAAAACATGGTAAAACATGACATGTGATAAAAAGAATCTCTCATGATTTGCGATGGTATAATCGTCGCCAAGGCTGGGGATAGAAAACACACAACTCGTTGGATAAAAATCATATACCATCGAAAATCATGAGAGATCCTATATGTACATCTCGGCTATGATTCGACATCTGACGTTCAGATTTTAGTTAATCGTTACAAATAAATATGATTGGATATTGTAAACATTTAAAACAGAGAAATAAGATTTTTTTTTTTTTTTTTAAATGACAAAAAGGCACTTAAATGCGACGAGCAATGAAAATCTGTTTCGAATTTATGCTACATGAATCAGTGGCATAGCGCCCTTTACGCAAAAATGCAAATGAATACACAGAATTTTGCAAAGCATAGGTCTTAAGACTTTCCTATTGTTTATACGTAAAAACATCGAATTGGTTCTTATTTACGCTCCACGGAATAATCTGCATATTTAAGTACCCAATTTTCATCGTAAACCTTTCAATTACTATAATTCCTGACAATACCGTCTTTCCGTATATTACATTAATTCATACTTTTTTTCTATACCCGGTTTTAATTTTTTTTAACGTATGTCAATACCAAACAATCTAAAAAGTATGTCAATACCAAGCAATCTAAAATCAAAAATTGAAGTTCGTTTGAATCAATATATGGACGAACTATACCGCTTTGACTTTCATGTTATTTGCTAAAAGAATGATCTACAATAAAATTATTAAAATGAGATGAAGAAATTACAACTCATTTTAGTTTATATATTCCTACTAAAATCTGGAAACACAATAAATTTTGAGAGTATGCCTGCCTGTTTATCCATAATTGTCTATACACGTACTTAATTTAAAGTCGGCGGATGATTCAAATTTGAACAAAGTCTGTCATCTAAGGTTTGCAAGTTTTGTTTTTGAAAAATAGAGCTGTTTCAAAACGCCTTATATCAAAAATCATATGCAGTTGGTTTCCGCTGGGGCATTCGTGTTTCATATACACATTGTTTTAAAATTCAACATTTCCCTTACAAATACAGTATGTAAAATTGTAACATTTTGAGACAATATACTATCTCATCACTAAAAAACCTGAAAATCCAAAACCTAAAATCCAGGAGCTTCCTGCACTCCCTGGCAATTTTGAATACAGTAAAAAAAAAATCCTAGCTACGCCATTGTGGTTTGTTTTCAATGAAACGTTTGGCAGTGTAGATATCGTCAAAGAGAGATAACTCTAATTAATTCTACGTGAATTATTTCACAACAGCTTGATATCAGTGTACAATATTTTCAGTTGGTTGTGAAATCAAAAAAATAGCCTTTAAAAACCGAGATTGCAACAGAATAGTTCAGAAAACGGCAGTGGAGCCGTAGAGAAATAATCATCCAGTTTATTACTAGTATAAACTATTATATTTTATCGAGACAAAATGGAAATTTCGCCATCTGAACTTCCCCTCAGCTCAGCTCTGCGTTTGTGCAAAGAAACCACGGATATAGACATTATAATTGAACTGACGAAGCATGAAAACGCCCGTGTTCGTAAGACAGCTCTTGTTGAAATGTGCCCGTGTCGTGTGAAGAAAGACTTGAGCGACTTCTGGGCGCGAGTGATAGAAATGGCGGACGATGAAGACGTTTTGGTCAGGAAGCAGGTGCTTCATACCTTGTGTGACGGGTCCCCGGCGCATCTTGAGTTCCAAGTTGTGGAAATGCTTGAGATCTTTAACAGGGATAAGGACGCACAGATCCGAAGGACGGCCCATAAGGTACTTGGACATTACTGGAAATCTGGCAAGTGGAACATTCTTTGAGAGTCGGGGAAACAATTATTTGCCTGTGGTCAGTGTAACACTGAAAGAATCGTGTCGTGATACGAGATTTGGTGTTACTCGAGCAGGTCTCCAAAAGACCATTTCATTGGATACATACATGAACCTAGGGAACCTAGTACACACCTTACCACAACAAGGGATCACGAAAGGAGGTCTATTCAAACCGCGTTGATATTATAAAATATAATCAAAAGCTGAATTTTGATTGTTTCATTCTTTTATTTTGTCGTTTTCATAAAGTTGTTAATTTAATTGCTGTTATCATTTTTTAAAATTTAAATAAAAACACTTTTTCAATTTTTGATTTTTTTTTTCAAACATATAGGAGAGTTTAAAAAGAGGGATAACTGTGGTTGTGCATTTTAACAACTATCGTTTATCAAGTTTTTTCCTGGTCTCTCAAACCGAATCAAAAGTAGAAGACCAACCTCTGTTTATAATGTAGGTTTATAATCCTGATAGGTTCTCCAAGAATCAAAGTAAGTAAAGTTCATCTCTCATATCTGTTACAAACTGATCAATGTGCTTTCTTATACTATACACTGTGTAAGAAACAAATCTAACGTTAAGGTAAAGTGAAAGTAGAAAAATGATGAGACACAATCATGAAATGTTATTGACGCAACATTAAAGTTTTTCTTGATTACACATTGACCATTATATAGGCCTAGAATGCATTGAAAGTACAACGTTCAAGGGTGTTTGATTGAAATTTTTCAAATGTCTATCAACTATGTAAACAAATACACGAATATATGTCGTATTAAGAGGACTCGATGGTTTTGGCCATTTTTAGACTGTATTGATCTCCTTTAGAAGAGGAGCTCTACATACAAATACAGAAAAATACTCAAATTTCAAAGGTAAAATATAAGGATTTTTACTTTTTTTAATAATAGTCTATAGCTAAACAAATTATCAGTTAAAATTTTAGGTAGATCTAATGGTTAATTTGTTGACCATCCAGCCTCTTTAATCCATGTGTTTAGTTTTGTTATATTTTCTCACACCTTTGTATGTTTGTACCGGTACACATAATCTTAGTAATTCAAGTGTTTATTAGTGTAACAGTATCTGACTTGTATTGATAAACATGTATTGTTCGTGATTATCATGTATATCAAGCTGTATATCTCGGCTATGATTCGACATCTGACGTTCAGATTTTAATTAATCGTTACAAATAAATATGATTGGATATTGTAAACATTTAAAACTGAGAAATAAGATTTTTTTTAAAAAATGACAAAGAGGCACTTAAATGCGACGAGCAATGAAAATCTGTTTCGAATTTATGCTACATGAATCAGTGGCGTAGCGCCCTTTACGCAAAAATGCAAATGAATACACAGAAGTTTGCAAAACATAGGTCTTAAGACTTTCCTATTGTTTATACGTAAAAACATCGAATTGGTTCTTATTTACGCTCCACGGAATAATCTGCATATTTAAGTACCCAATTTTCATCGTAAACCTTCCAATGACTATAATTCTGGACAATACCGTCTTTCCATATATTACATTAATTCATACTTTTTTTCTATACCCAGTTTGGATTTTTTTACGTATGTCAATACCAAACAATCTAAAAAGTATGTCAATACCAAGCAATCTAAAATCAAAAATTGAAGTTCGTTTGAATCAATATATGGACGAACTATACCGCATTGACTTTCATGTTATTTGCTAAAAGAATTATCTACAATAAAATTATTAAAATGAGATGAAGAAATTATAACTCCTTTTAGTTTATATATTCCTACTTAAATCTGGAAACACAATAAATTTTGAGTGTATGCCTGCCTGTTTGTCCGTAATTGTCTATACATGTACTTAATTTAAAGTCGGCGGATGATTCAAATTTGAACAAAGTCTGTCATCTAAGGTTTGTATGATTTGTTTTTGAAAAATAGAGCTGTTTCAAAACGCCTTATATCAAAAATCATATGCAGTTGGTTTCCGCTGGGGCATTCGTGTTTCATATACACATTGTTTTAAAATTCAACATTTCCCTTACAAATACAGCATGTAAAATTGTAACATTTTGAGACAATATACATGTATCTCATCACCAAAAAACCTGAAAATCTAAAAGCCAAAACCTAAAATCCAGGAGCTTCCTGCACTCCCTAGAAATTTTGAATACACTAAAAAAAATCCTAGCCGCGCCACTGTGAATCTACATCAAATGGGACATTTCATTTTTTTTATTGTAGAAATCTTACGTTGGTAGACAATGGATATTAGATACTGCAGTGCCACAACATCACATTACTTCCAGAAAACAATTACATCGAGAATAAATAATGTACTTTTAGAAGACTTATCAAACCTTGCATCACCACCTGCAAAATTCGAAAGATTGAAAGGACACATTAAAACTCTTGTAACCCAATCAAAGGGTTGGATGTTCTACGACTTTCCTTTTAAAGTACAGGTCCATCCCTGCTTTTCTGAATTACATGTTGAATTCATAGGAAGCACCAGCGAGGGTCTGTCTATAAGTGAAGTTACAGAAGGCAATGAAAACGAAGAACTTGATCTTACAGCCATTTTGCAGACGACAATTGCAACGGAATCTAAGAATTCTGAAGAGAATAGAACGTGGTTAGAAATACAGCACTGCGCCGGAAACCCTGGTTTTGTTCTATTAAAAGTTCATATGAAAGACAACAGTGAACATTGGTGTGGATTAAGTAACATCGTTTCCAATCAAGATGGTTCCATTAACGAGTTCTTCTTGTCACCAGTTGCCTTCACTGATGAGTTCTTTTTGATGCTTTGTTTGCGATGCAGTGTGGAGAATCTTCATTATACTGCATACTGTAAAGATGTGGATAAACTCTTTGAAAACGAAATGACCACCGACGAAGAAGATGATTTCGACAAGGACGATGCCATCCATGAATTTTTCATCGTTACACAAGAGGGACCCGCTGTGAAGACAACCGTGCTTATTGCAGACAAAGAGTTGTCTGTTCAGTATGATTGTTCTTTGGCTGTACAATGTTCGGAATGGCCTTCGATAGCAGACGAGTTTCTACACAGAAATCGTGTGTCCGATTCTCCGTCGTTAGAGTTTGTTGAACGATTAACATCAATGGGCTGTCTTCTTGTTCCAAAATTTCCACAAGACTCGAAGACCCAACTGGAATGGAGGCTCTCATTTTGTCTGGTCGAACGCGAACTGATGCTTAATTTGACGGAAGCTCAAAGAAAATGTTACCTGCTATTCAAGGCAATCTGGAGACAGTTTTTCTGTCCACCAATAGGGAAAGCTTTGCAGTCGTATCATCTTAAAAACGTGTTTCTTTGGGAATGCGAGACTGTGCCACTTCAGGAATGGACAGACGAGAAAATGGTAGCAAGAGTTACAGGTCTTTTGCAAAGATTACAGTATAATCTTTTCACAAGGATCTGTCCCCATTATATTCTACCGCAGAACAACTTATTCAGAGACATTGACCAATCGTTACTTTTCTACGCTGGAATGAGGGTTCAGACCGCCATTTTCAAATCCGAAGTGGTTTGGATAGAGAACGATGTATTGTTGTACCTACCACCACATAAAAGTCGGACGTCTCTCGGAAAAAAGCTCCGGAAGACTTGTATCATGGCTTTAAAGTACGTGATCGAGGCTATGGTGTCAGGTTGTGTGAAAAAGCAAAACGAAAACGAGGAGTCAAAAAAATATGAACTTAGCACTGAAGCAATGAAATCTTTGAAGTCTGAGCTCAAACAATCCTTTAACAAGGATATGACAGAAATCATATTGCAGTATATTAATTCCTCGTTGAAACATCGGCCGGATAATATAACGAGGCATTACATCTGCAGCAGGGCAGACCCCAAACAACTTCTGATTGCATCGAAGACTCAACTTCTGGACGGTCTAGCTTCTTTGGCAAACACTGTGATGAACTGGGGAAACATGGTGGAAATTATAACCAGCCTTGAAGTGCTGGAAACGGAAAACCTGAAGGAGTATGGATATAACGAGGATTACAAATTGACGGAAAGACTCAATCTTCTGTTTCGTATGGGGATAGACGATTTCGGCGAATTCAGTCCGAGATGTGATGATGAAAATGCTGAGACGGACTCGGGTGATTATATGCTTGGAGATTTTGCTTGCGATGAATGTGAAAGTGAGATTTGGGGAGAAAGATATCATTGTAAAACGTGTTCCGATTTTGATCTTTGTAAGTCTTGTTACTCAACGACTACCCATCCACACGAATTTGAGTTTATAGAAGAAGAAGAAGATGATGATGATGATGATAATGACGATAATGATGACGATGATGATTTAAACGATGATGATTGTCATCATGAAATGGATTGTAAACAAAGTTGAAAGAAGTCATTTTGCGTGTTCAACTCTAAACGAAACGAAAAACAGATTGTCATATTGACGTGATAATACATGTACATGTATATTAAAAAATGACGAGCAGTTACGAAAAGACTGATTGAATTGAATGAACCCATTTAAAAGGGGATTTATTGTTAAATTGAAATACATGTAATTGAGCGCCTCTATTAAGATAACACTTGGAGAAAATGTCACACGGTGAAATCTTGCATGATGATTGCTACGTGTTTAATGTAGCTCAAACTCACTTTCAGCGTCAATGGCAGTTATCTCTCTTTGATAACTCAATTTTCTTTTGTCTGATGCTAGTACATTTATTGATAAGTTGTACAATCATGTTTTTCGATCATTTAACGTTACTTTTTTTTATCAGTGTTCTAGTAACCTTTGTTCTTTTGTTTGTCTGTTTGTTTGGTTTTTTTTTTTTTTTTTTTTTTTTTTTTTTTTTTAGGTTTTTTTTATCTTGGGGGTAAGGGGGGGGGGTGGAATTCGAACAAAATAAAATATATAATTCTGTGAGTTTCTGTTTAAACAAAGTCAATGGTTTAAGCTTAAAATGTATAAACTAAAATTCAGATTTGCGTTTTGTAAAAGGACCTTTTAACAATATTTTTGTGTGTATTACAGTGCATAATTTTTTAGGTTTCGCACACGTCACAGAATTTTACTTTATATAATAATAATAATCCGTTAATCTTTTTGTTTTTTTTTAATCGAGTTCATTCAATCTGCCGATGTCTACGTTCCACTGAGGCACATACCAAAACAGTTTTAATCGAATATTTTTTAAAATAAAGTGCAGTTCTTTTGTCAAAGAATATATTAATAACCATAAATGTATACATGTATTTCAGTATAGACTCACAAAATTTAAGAGTTCAGACCACGTGAAATAAGCTATTGAGACGGATACTCGAATCACCTTTTTTCACCAGCATGAATGTCAAATATTTATGTTAATCAATTAATGGACCATATTACAATTCCATCGACGTTCAATTTAAGTAAATCGAATTTTTACAGTTTATTTCTAAAAGCCGGATTGTTTTCAGTAAACAAATGCTAAAACTTAAGTTATAATTTTCTAAATTATGACTTTAATACTTACATGTAATAGTACGTGCAGGGACGTATAAACGTCCTGGTACATGTAATACTTTCATTAAAAGTGCTGAAAATAATCATTTTTGTGTTTTTCAATTTGTCTCTACATATTGCTTATTATTTAGACTCTACTATCCTTTTAGATGCCACTATATAGTACAGAGAGAGAGAGAGAGAGAGAGAGAGAGAGAGAGAGAGAGAGAGAGAGAGAGAGAGAGGGGGGGGGGTATAAGACTAAAGTAATTGTGAAGTAAATGTTTCATAGAGTGAGGTTTGTCATATGTTTTGACTCTACTTTACACCAGTAATCTCACTCTAATACCAGTCAATCTGCCTCATTTACATATATCGCCTGTTCGGGCCACACAGCAAACCAGTCTTAACCGAATACTTACAACTGAAAATCGATCCTTTTGCCAAAAGAAGAGATTAATATTCATAATATTTATGTCTCAGTGTTGACAAACACAACAGGTCGGATTACGAGCGATCGGGTGATTAATGTGGCCAGTCGGATCACTGAATCTGGGGCGTCACCGATCAGCTCTACATCCGGGCGTTGGCACCTGAGTGGAGTGACATGACGTTCTGGCTGTATTGGTATAGTCCTACAGAGGGGATTATCCCGTGTCCTGCTGGGAAATAATTGATATATCAAGGGAGTTTATTCATCACCGACAGAACTCCCAAAGTCGATCTGACACGCGAGGGAGTCGACCCACAGCGGCTGATTTCTGACGTCACAAGTCCTCAGTGTATCTGTTTGCATGTGATTTGCTAAAGAGTGTAACATTTTTTTTCTATATATAATTTGATATCCTTAGATTCTATCCAAACGGGGGAAGGAGAAATTGTCCTTGTTTGCCATACAACCTTTCTTCAGTTCTTTTTATTTGAATAAACTTACACGTCATAACAAAAATTTCTTTGACTATCAAAATGTTCTTAGCTCCTTGCTCTCATGAACCTTTAGACAGATAAACCTGAAAGGTGTTCACACCGCTGTATGATGGAATGTCCGGTATTTCGATCGAACACTCCCATGTAACAGCAGGTGCGCGTGTCCTGTCTGCATCTAGGACAAAAACTTATATCAAAAATGATACACTAATAATGAGTTGCAGTAGCTACAAGAATTCAGTAGAACTTCAAAGAAATATACATAACACGAACGTAAACCTAGAAAACTGAGCTCTGCAGTCTGTGTTAGCGTTGGGGATATAAGGGGTTTGGGATTGTCGTATCAGTTCGCAACAAACAAGTAGCAATTTGGGCTTAAAAGTTGTAGACGTTGCTTACATGTAACTATATTGGATGAGGACCTGTAATATTTAATTATACGAAGAGGGCTAAATGGCTATATACAATTCCAGCTAAGTTTTAAAGCTGAGTTAAATACTATTAATTAATTGACAATACAATACCCATGTACTGGTAGCAATTCTTCGGTTACATTCCGAGTTATCTTCCCTTAGCCAGTATATACGTGGTGTGTGTGTGTGTGTGTGTGGTTGGGGGGGGGGGGGGGCAGCTTAGAACGACCTATCCTGTGACCTTGTCCGATTTCCCCAGTGTGTTCAAAATATTTACATGTACTTTTCCCTCAACTGACCACCAGATCATCTAGGGGCGAATACCTGGCAGGGATTATCGTGTGCACTGATGTGGAAAATCCTGTTTCTTTCCTGCCGAGTCAAAGATAAGCGGCCATCCCCTTATCTGTGTCCACTGAGTTATATGTTATTTCTGAAATTGAGTGTACATATATTAACAAACCCTTGGGGTCAGTATATTGTATTGACGACCATTGTGCTTATTTTAGAAACTGTCCACTGTGAACCTAAATAACATATGTTTATTTACACGTGCATGTAAAAATCAGAAGTTCTTGCGACGTTAGGGCAAGATAATTTATTTGATTTCAGTAAACATGTGTATTTATTGACGATCTTCCTATCAACTTTTGCACTATAAAATAAGCAATTCAAATATATCTTACATGCAGTTGCATAAGCTTCACAAATAATGCACACTGTGTGTAGTTTATTGCGATGCGCCGGGCTCTGCATTGTACAATCTGGTCACATTACAGAAAAACAAGATGTACAATCGATCGGTTTAATTTGTAAAGTTTTGAACGTAGGTCCTGATCGACCGAATTCTGGATGACCTAGATCACGTGTTGTGGTCGCTGGTCAGTGCGACCACAGATTGTAAACATCAACAAAGAATGAGTTTAAAAACGGTGTGCAAAGGGGTTTATAAAATAATGGGAAAATATGTCCAAATAGCCAGCGGATAACAAAAGCAAACTAAGCTAACAAACATTTTTATTTCCTTCTGTAATATCCTTCACTGGGACAGCACAAAGCAGTACGTCGACATAGTTTTATTCCTTCCAGAACAGACATGATACGGGATTACGTAATATTAAGCCAAATATAAGATAAAATATATTGTAATGCACATGTACAAAACAATGATCATATTACAATTTTATTTCAGGCACATCATGCAAAATTAAAAGTATAAGCAACCCATACTGTTAAAATTACTATCGATAGTACATATATTTGGTACATGAAGGATCTTTTTCGGGATATTGGTAAATCCCTCCACTTCGAATATTAACCTGTAATACTCGAATGGTCACAACCTATTTCGTATTATGTCCTGTTTTCTAGTTTTGCGACTATCAAAGTATTAAAGCTTGTTGGTTATAATTTGATTTGATTATTAATTTTATTTAAGAAGATTATAAAATAAAAGATATAAAGTTAAGGAAATTCTTATTAGTACATCTCGCGAGACTTGAGGTGATACTTTTGCGGTCAATAGATCTAGATATGTACATGATTTTCGTCGCCCTGATTTTCGTCGCCCAATTGTCAGATTATTATTGATCTATATATTGTACTACATGTACTACAGTAATGAAATCTCATACATGTATTTCATAATTCGCCTCGACTTTCAATGTCTTTCTGAACTTAAAACGAGCAGGTGGAATGTACATTTTTTTTTTAACTATTTTAAAGTGAGTTAGCTTCTGAGGGTGCGTGTATATGGGGATTAGGGGGTAAAGAATTACCAGCGTGTTATAAGGTCACTGTAAGGTGTGGATGCATGACCTTCACCGATTTATAAGAAGTCGAACACAACTTGTTGTCCAGTGAGTTTGGGTGTGTATTGGACGGATACTTAATATTGTGGGTCGGTATATTATCTTTCCTTTTTCTAAAAGGGGGTGGAGCGGAATGGGAGGAGTAAGATACAGTAAAAGTACCCTGTTTAATGCTAAAAGAGAGCTCGTCGGTCAGGAAGGACCACATAATTCTCTCTCTCTCTCTCTCTCTCTCTCTCTCTCTCTCTCTCTCTCACACACACACACACACACACGGAAAGAAACCAGACAATGGCATAAATGATAAACATTTTCTAGCTTGCGCCCTACATTAGATAAGTCACTAATTAATGAATGCCTACACCGATACATGTAAACACATTCTTGAACTCCGCCAAATTCACGCAGTTCCCGGCTTAGATAAGTTTAAATGCCTGTTGAATATTTTGCACACGTTTATCTATCATATATGACCTCCTTTTCGGAGTTGTGAATGTTACACTGTGGTGTTTACATTGAAAAAATTGCGCAGTTTTTTTCAGAAAATTGCGAAAATATAATAACATGTCCCTCAATACTACATGTATCACTGTCATAACAAAGGATGTTTATTTGATGAAATGTAATTTACTATATACAAATACCTAGTCATAGGAAGTAAACTATAAACGTTTGTTATACTAAGTAATGGTATACTTGTATTCAAACGAATATATAAGTTTTTTAATGTTATTATTTTCCTGCTTTTTAAGAATTTTTTTATTATAAAGTTGTTTGTTTGTCATGTCTAAGAACGCATTCTTTTTATTTATGATTGTTTTTTTTTTTTTTTTTGGGGGGGGGGGGGGTGTCTATATTTGTATTAATATATGGGCTGGGGAGGGGGGGGGGGGGGGGGTCACACTAGGAGTTGTTGATATACCGATATCGCCCAAAAGAGGACGAATTCTGTATATAAACAAATAAAACATGAAAAACTGAACAAACAAACAGAACAATAAATTTTCATTCTTTAACTCAGATGGAAATAGTTCTAAAGAAAGACAAGGACGTGAAAATACATCTCTCTGAGATTGTGCAAAAATGCTATTACAATTTGTTTCTATGTAAAAATAAAATGTATAACTTCGGAATCAAAATCATAATTTTTAAACATCTTGTCTTAATATGCCTTAAATTAATCTTCGAATAACTTCTTACAATTTTAATAAAGGGCAGTTAGAATACGCTGCAGATTACTCAACGCATGTAATGATGATTAATTTTTACTTGTCTCTACTTGTAGAGAAAATAGCCACTACAAGTACGTCACTTCGCAGTTTATTTCGAATTTAACTTATTTAGATTCATACCTACATCTTTCATTCCCGATGCACTGTTGAAATGAAGTAAGATGACAGTAAATGAATGTGTTTGTTTTGAGGAAGTTTCTATTTTGAGGTTTTACTTTCGCCGCGGACACGACTTTACTTGAAGCGGCTTTTAGAGGTCGACATTCAACATACAGAAAGACCTTGTTATTGTGAAAAAGAGTCACTTGTATTATTTCTGTCATTTCATTATAATATTTCATTTGCTGTATAGGTTTTGCATATATTCAAGTACTTATATACTGTGTAACAGTTCCCCGAAAATATATTGCAAGTACATGTATGGTTTTTTTTTCGCTCTGCTGTTATAAAAAAGACTCTGATGTTATTATTATGGTATGGAAGTATATTCACAAATAACGACAAGATTTTTTTTAAGTACTTGTGTCCATACCAGTTTTGTTTCAAAGATCAAATCTTGAATTCTTTTTCAGAGTCGGTGCACCTGAACTATGAGTAGGTACGTCTGGATTAATCGTATGATTATTGTACGTCTGTATACATTATGTTCAAGTTTAAATATGTGAATTGCAAAGTAAATCTAACAGATTAAAGCCTTACAAAACATGTAGAATACTTTGCTTGTTCTTATAAAGTCACGTACAATGGCTTTGTACTATGTGTACGTGAGGGAAATCTCGCATGGTATTTGTCTACTTTTGATTATTCATCATCTTTTATATCAATAGTCCTATATATTGCTGAGATCACCGGGCACCTGCTGTTTCACAGGAGTGTTCGATCAAAATACCGGACATTCCATCATAAAGCGGTGAGCACCTTTCAAGTTTATCTGTAAAAGTTTCCGAAGCAAAGAGTGGAGGTCATTTGATAAGATATAGTTAGAATATCATTTATTGAAATAAATACCAAAATTAAAAAAAAATAAAAAAAAATCAAAAGCCAATGAAATTGCACCAATATCGATAGCGTAAAATGTAAATAACAGCAAATACGAAGAGCAAGAAAAAGTAACTATTCCCCCGAAGATAATACAACTAGGACAACAACCGAAGGATGTCTTCATATTTATGAGCATTTAACGCTGAGGTTATAAAGATGCTGTGCGCTATGTAAATCACAGCAGATACATAGAGGATTTATGACGTCAGAAGTCAGCCGCCGTGTGTCGCCTTAACCACCGGTTCATCGCCTCCTTTGAGTGTCAGGTCAACTTTGGAAGTTCTGTCGGTGATGAATAAACTCCCTTGATATATTAATGATTTCCCAGCAGGACACGGGATAATCCCCTCTGTAGGACTATACCAATACAACCATAACGCCTTGTCACTCCACTCAGGTGCCAACGCCCTGATGTAGAGCTGATCGGCGAGCGCCCCGTAATCATAGTGATCCGACTGGCCACCTAATCATATGATTGCTTATAATCCGATCAAGTTAGGTGCTCTGTCAAAATTCTATGTTGACAACAAACAAAGAATTAGAAATTTTGTCAAAAGGCACAGTGGGTAATATTATGCTGAAATTGGTAGGATCTGTGAAAAGATTCAAAAGTACACTAGCTTGTGTTTTTGATTGTCTGGTATCTTACCTATAGATATTGCACATATTCATACACAAATTACAACCGAATCACTAAATTAACATGGTTCTATTAAAAACAAAATCGTCCATAAAGATCTTTGATATGATTCGAACATGCTCTTTTAATTAAAAACAAATCAATCTCAGTATTCATTTTTTTTGCAGATAACAGAAAAAGTGTAGATGACATGTTCCATGCGCACACAAACAGATTTGGATATGCAATGTTGAGTATCTGCCAACATGGAAATGGTTTTCTGACACACGTGCACGTGCAGCTTAAAATTTGGTTCATTGCTATTCCATTGTATGTTATCAAAAAAATAAAAAAAATTCGATCGGTTATGAATTGTTGTGTGTGTAACAATAAACACAGTAAGTTTTGCTGTGCCTTATACTCTCGACTATTTTTAACAAAGGTTACTGGTGACCAACGAAGAAGGAGAACCGCAAATGATGTAGCAAAAAATGTTGGAATTCAGTTTTTTATTTTTCAAGTGTGTGTGTGTGTGTGTGTGTGTGTGTGTATATATATATATATATATATATATATATATATATATATATATATATATATATATATATATATATATATATGTGTGTGTGTGTGTGTGTGTGTGTGTGTGTGTGTGTGTGTGTGTGTGTGTGTGTGTGAGGGTGTGTGTGTGTGTGTCTACATGAAGCAGTGTGGAGACTTTATTAATGTCCTTAACTGATATACTAGTATAATGTAAATAATTTTCATTAAACTGCTTTTTTACCTATAGGAGGTGTGCCAAATATTTATATTTTAAAAAGAAGCGGTAAACATTCTCCACTTAAGAATTAATTTTTTCGCAGACTGTTAGAACTCACGTTGATAAAAAAAAATTCCATACATACTATACATTTTGATTTCAATAACACGAGTGTACAAAAATATGACAAAATCCCTGATGTGTACGTGGTAAGTGTATGTCTTGCGTGTGCTCTGGTTGTGTAACTGGGTCATACAAAGAAGAACAGCCAAAACCAAAGTACATACACACCGAAACAGCGGTGAGCACATTTCAGGCCGACACTGGTCTATAAATAGAACTGCTGACGATTGTGCACAACACTCCTTGCTAAACTCGGTAGGCAGGTCTCGCGACTTGCATTCAATGTGCAAGAGCTGCACGTGTTATTAATTAAACACTTTTTTTTTTTTTTAAATAAGGAATTGTGCATAAGTTTAACATTATCTTTAAACAGCTTTAGATGACATTATTTCTCAATAAAATGCCAACTGTAATACTGTGTATATTGTAGAGCTACATTTGACAACCAATTCACTATCAAGAGTTTTATTATACTAAGTGCGAGTGGTCGATATTCATTTCCGAAATAAAAAAAAAACATGAAAAAAGCCATTTGGGGCTCTATACTTTATACAGTCTCTTACACAGTTTGCAAAATGGTGCCATGCCAACCAAGCAAAAAGGGATGGCAGCAATCAAGGACAAACCACGACCAGGCAGTATCTGGTGTCAGGTCTGTATTAGGGATGCCCGGTCCAGGGTGTTTTGTGTTAACCCAGACAAGTCAAAGATTTAACCTCAGTATCACTGTCAGAAAAGGGGATCATTAGTAGTTGAAGTGCAGTGGTAACTAATTAACGTTGATTGAAAATACCGGTATATCTTTATGCCATACGCTATATAGCTGTAGAATAAAGACAGGACTGATATTCATTGAAAATAGCCACAAGTGTGCGTGCATCATTGAACTTGTAGCATTATGATGCTAATTCACAAATCATCCTTCCATGCATGACAATTTTAATTCCTCCATTATAATTAACATTTTATTATGTGGAATTAAAATGTCATGATGACACCAGTTTTTTTTTCATAATATGGCATGCACTCTATCCTACAAATTACCTTTTCACCTGGAACTTAAGTAAAAGTAATTTCACCTGATTATATACAATTATACATAGCTATGTGACCTGTAGCTAAAGGCAAAATTTGTTTAAAAGAATGACCCAAAGTTGCACATGGAAACTTTACAGCCTTTACGGTTGAAGCTCTTGTCGCCATGCCAAAAAACCCTGCCAAAGTCACGGCTAAACCTGGTTCCCAAATCTCTCGTCAATAATGGTTTATTTAATTAGGTGTCAATACATGCTAGATTTTTTGCTCCCAACTCTACAAATGAAATGAAATAAAAAACGGTTCTGACGTGCGCGATATACTCGTCTCGTTGAATCAAACACCTTGGCGCTTAACTTTGCGACGCCTGTCTTTATGTTAATCTGTATATTTTCACATGAAGAGAACTGTGCGGCAAAACAGGACCCTGGGTCTTTATTACTGTAGATTTTCTATAGGCTTTTGATCAAAGGTCCTATTCCAAACCTCCTTTTATTCCTACTGCTGACGTCATGGTAAATAATTTATCTATTCATATAACCCAGCAATAGGGGGAAATCCTCCATAGAGTTGCACGCGATTCAGGACAAATTTGGTTCCATTTAAATTTTTAACAAGTCTTCAACACATTTTAATGATAAGAAAATGTATGCCTTTCCTCCTTATTGTTGCAAAGAAAACTTGCATTGTCATCCTTGCAAGTCCCACCCAATATAAAATTTAAAACTTTACAAAATACATGTAAAAGGAGCATCGTTGTGGTTCAATTGGAGTTAAGAGACGCAGCACGTGTGTATTACATTAAATTTTTTATCGACATTTAATTTTCCATGGTAGATATTTTTGGCAAGAAGTGAACCTTTTAATTTTCACTGCTGTTGTCTAAAAAAAGTCAAAATAAACAGATAAACAAGAAAAAAGATGGAATTGAGTTTCATTGAATTTATTTTGCAACATTTTTATCACAATGTAAGAAATGAGTCAATAAATAAAAACACTTCTGCTATGAATTTCTCCAATGACAGAGAACAAGACATGGTACAATTGTAATACTTCTTCTTCAACATACTACACAAATCAACGGTGGCCATTTTATTTGGTTAATTACAAAACAAAAGCATTAGTAGTCTCTCCACTGATCTATTAGATTCAACGTTTTCTCTCCGTACAAAATGTTTCGAGATCTTAGTTTGCATTTCTTTCAAACTTTCATCTTGTGCACAGGATGTAGAGTTAGTGGGGAAAAAAAATCAACAACACCGGATTTCTCAATACCCTGGGATGGAAATAGGGCAAAAATGTGAAAAAAATATGTTTACAAATCACATCACATACAATTTTGGAATTGCACATAGCCAGTGACATATAAAAAAAACATTTTGAAGAGTCAACAATTTTTATCAGATCTAACAAAAACACAAAACACAACATAGAAACAATACATCTTTCCCCATCATTTTTTTTTAACTTCTCAACCCCCCCCCCCCCCCCCCCCCCCCACAATAAGCAATGCTTGGAATTAATTCTAAAATCTCATTTGCCTCTTTAACCAAAATAAAAAAAATGGCGATGAGAATCTACCTAATGCTTGAATCAACATGTAAATACTATCTAACCACGGTTGTGCTCATAGAGACTGAACTGACTATTATAACTTTCACTGAACAACAACATGGTTCTTGATTGCAACAGTAAACAGTGCCATTCATCAATTCAACAATACTGGGACTGTCATTCATCACACAGGCTTGTTTTTATCTTATTTCTTACAGCACTTAATCAATTTTCATAAGAACAATCAGCAAGATGACACTTCTGGATTTATTGTTTTTAAATTAACTTTCATATTTGGTTGACCTAGAAAGTATTTTTAGCACTAAAATCTATGGAATTTTTTTTTCGGAAACATGGTAAACATATATTGTTCAAGTAAAATAAAAAATGGCCAACAGTTCTAATAAAAATGGTAGCTTTTGAGCATTTCTAGCAAAATGGTAAAAGTTACTGGCATAGGCATTTGAACTTCATTCAAATATCATTCAACAGCAAATTGAAAAAAAAAAATAATGGATTTGATCATATGTTGGATGATGAGAATGATGGTGAGGTTTGAACAGAATAATTTGTTCACGTCCTAGAGATAAGTTCACAATGCCCCTCTATTTGTGTAGGTAGTTTTGACTAGTTTGTTCTCTGTGACAAGGTTTACATGTAGACTTATTTTTGTGATCTTCCATTCATCAACAGGTTACACACAGTCAAAATATACGCATGTACAGAAATAGTTTTCAAATACTAAATACATAAACTTTTCAATAAATAAATCTATGTCTTAATTTTCATATCTTAATACAGTCTAAAAATATAGGAATAGAAGATACGCTTTATACTATTGAAGAAAAAAAATGCTTGTCTTAAATTATAAATTTCAACAGAAAGAAGAAATCATTTCAAACATTCTTTCTCAGACAACAATCCACATGCACGTCACCAGAGTGGAATGCAGGAAAAAAAAGAAGTTAGTCGACATGACTATCTATATATACACACCGTACTTTGGTTTTTCAACGAAAAAAAAAAAAAAACCTCACAAAAAATCAAACCATTATGACAAGTGGAGAAACAGAAGCGTACATATCATAAGAAAAGTTCCAGCACCACAGAATGCTGTACAAATGAAAGACTTTGATACTGCCCCATAAAACTGAGGCCCATACAGGGTCCAGACAGACCTCCCCCGGGGGGTCAGCATGTCTGCTTTGTGTTCGCTACAACAAGGCTGCAAGTGGACAACATGCAAGTCGCCTTGGCTAGCTAATCTCATGGCAATTCTCTTTGTACATAGCTTGATTTCTCCCACACTTCTCTTTCTTTCTCATCGCATCAGCTCATGGGGTAACAGGGGATAAAATATCACAGTCAAGAGTTCACAAAGGGTTAAAATTTGTTCTGTTTTGACGTATTATTTCTTTGCTTGCACCGCCCTGCCATCTAGTTGTGCACCACTTTGAGTGGCTCTCAGAGAACCACAGAGAACTATAGGTATAAAGACTCCAATTTAACGTCATGGAAGACTGGAGAGGAGGATTCGTACACACGGGAACTGCTTTGCGAGGCGTCGCTATGTCATGTACTGCATGACGCCACGCAAAGAATAAAGAAGCTCCCCCTGCAGCCGGGCCTCCAGTAGCATAAGGTTGACATGCACCTATAAAATCAAATATAAGTATCAGGTATAAGTAAACAACTACATGTGCAGAAGAAAAGCATGTTTGTTTAAAAATAATATCTTTTTATGGATTTCGGGTGTACTGAGGTATTAACATAAATATATTACAGTATAAGTTATCATTTAATATCTATAGAGAGACTGCCATGTCAACAGAACTACACAACATGTTGATAACATCTCCACACACCATGATATTTGTATAATCCAACACTCTCCAGTACACTAACCTAGCCTAGTTTGTTTTTTTTAGAAGAGAAAAAAAAGTTCTGTAGGTCTCCTAAGTAGATCATTCATCCATGACAACTTGCCCTTTGATAAACAAGTTAAAATATGCGACCTACAGGGCAAAACATAAACAAGTAAAATCTGGGCCGTCTTCACTAATCCTACACTAATGCCCTAGTACACTCCTTGTAATGAAGTATCAAAGAGATCTTAAAATAGCGTACTAATGCCCCAGTACACTACTTAAATGAAGTACCAAGATACACCTTAAAGATCCAACTCTAGCGTACCTTTTCTGAATGCTTGAAACCTTTCATCACGTTGTCGTAGTCCTTTTTGGTTAAGCGCTCTGGATAACAGGTGACGGTTTTGATGTACTGTTTTAGGTTCCTCTCCAACAGCTGATTGACCTGACCGTAGTCGTAGTCGTCATGCATGATTCCGTACAGACAGTGGATGTAGTACCAAATCGCTCTCCTGAAGGCCGAGGTATCCACATCTATAACCTCTCCCATCCTGTCAAAACAAACAAGTTTAAAAATTAGTACATGTATTGGTCAATACATGTACCGCACACCTTAGCATTGTAAAAATCACAAGTGATAGCATTGTAAGCAATTCAAAAACACCGAAATGGATTTTTAAGGTAATCACTTACGTGTAATAGGTAAGGTTATAGGCCATGGAGAACTTCTCATCCAACAGGTTGCCAATTTCAGAGTAAAGCCTATTGGCTATTGAAAAACCATGGTCATCCCACGAGTATTCATTCGCTCTAAATGTCGGTGCTTCTTCCGTGCAGCCACGTTTTGTAAAGTCTATGTAACAGAATTCTTCATCCTGCACGTATTTAATAATCTCAGCTTTCGGGGATGGTTTCTTCCCTGGCTTCGTCACTGAAATTTAAGGTGAACAATGTTACATTTTCTAACACTTGCTAATTCATACACCAATCCTACAGAAAAGGTGGGTGGGTTGTTAATTTTTTTGTTTAAGCGCAAACCTACATTCAGCACTTTGGAACTCCACTTTCTCGAATCTTTTCCTCCTCTCCTCTTCAGTTGGCTCCTCCTCTTGGCTTTCTTTTAATTTTTTCATTCGTTCCATCAAAATTTCAATTCCGACCTCTGGTTCAGAATTCTGTAAATACAGGAAAAGAATGAACTTTCATAAACTGTCACTTCAAAAATTGAACAAAAGATATTTCACTTTTAATCTATTGTTATGTATTTCTAGAACTCTCAACAATTACATCATGAGATTTTCTTCCTTCGGCTTTATCTTACTGAAACTGTAGCAAGTAGATTACATACGCTATCGGAGGAGCTGTCACTGGTATAGTCCGAGTCGTTGGAGTTTTCGGTCGGGGAATGAGGTCTGTACGTGAATCCCCCGTGATGGTCTGGCTCATTCTTAATGCCACAGCCAAAGACAAAGGAAGAGAGAGCATGGAAGTGTGCCATGATAACAATGGCTTGTACGAGCTCCGACACTGACCAGGCTTCTTTACGCAATCCCTGAAATATTAGAATCCCACAATATAGGCTTCTGTCTTAAAAGTTCAGGATTTTAGGGCTTACACTTCAATTTTAATTATGAAATGAAAATATGGAGCATTGATTCTACCTCAATGTGTGATTTATTGAACAGCCATGGTCGATGTGCCAGGATTTTGTTGACTTCGTGGAGCTTTCTGAGTTTTGTAGGGATGTAGGCTGGTCCTTTGAGCCAGTCCTGGTCACCTCCTTGAAGGATAAACTCCTGCTCGTGAAGGTGGATGAGATAAGCACACTGATGCCGACTGGCAGCCTGCAAGAACCAATCATAAAACACTGCAATCAACTTGTCAAGGTTCCCAGAGAGAGAGAGAAAAAATCAATGTTCACACTGCTGTACATGTATAAAACATCATTTTTGTTGAATGGAAAATTTTTAGTGTCATCAATAACATTTTCCTCCATTGGTACATTATGGTACTTTATTTGGTAATCAACATTACATGTGATTTTCACCAAAAAAAACCCAGAATTCATGTGTGGCTTACCATTATGGCAATGTAGTGTCTGAAGTGGAAGGGGAGGGGCCCGTCCCCCCTCAGGAGGTACTGCTGGGTCCTCAGGAACATTTCCAAGTAGTTGGGGTGGTACCCCATGAGCTGGGTGACATGGTCTAAGCGGTTATTCTGCAGGAATGCGTCCACAAACAACATCTGTGTCTGTAAGACAATGAAACGTTCCCTGAATATTATATATTCCATTCCATGTGAAATAAATTATAATGGCCAGTGAAGTGCCAAATTAATGGAAGCCTATTGTTCACAGGTATTTGCATGGTAATTATGCAAATTATTTCCAGCTCCCATTGTCTTCAAGAATTTGCAGACAACCTGCCTAATCATAATTTTGTTTTCAAGATAAAAAAAAGGATGATCTAAATTTTAGACAAAAAGCAAACCAGACTACAGGTGAAAATAGATCTTAAGTAATCCAAGCAAGTTTTTACATGTTAAAAAACATACTCAAATTGCCTAATTAGTACAGTTTACACTGGTTATTTCTGGTCAAATTTGTAAAAAAGATAATCCTTTGACTACCTGACTATCATTAAAATGCACCATTGAGTAATCCAGTCAGGATTAAGTGCCAGCGTTAATCCTCTATAAGTCATTTCATATGTTACATGTCCAGATTCTGTTAGCATTTACAGGTAAAACTCAGGTAAAACAGGTACAATGGGTCAACAAAATAATTGTGAGATGAAGTGCTCTGAATATCATTTTGTGGTTAATTTAAAGAAAATGAATTCTTGATGATGCCATATCCTAGTTCTATCAATTTCATAAAACATTAACACCATGTAAAGTTTTCTGGTGAGCTACAGGTTGGCACTATTTGTTTAACTCCAGACAGGGCAAGAGCAGAAGTGGTCAGTTACTCAGCCCTGACAATAACCACTGGTCAGACTTTTATAGTCTTCCAGGCAGAGATTGTAAAAATATTTTATCTTTGTGATGTAACACCTAACTGCCTTCCAGCTAAATAATTGAGCACAAAAGCTTTGTAAGTTTTTGCAAGAACAGCAGTTTGGAAAGCAAAAAATTACAAAAAAACCCCCAAAACTTGGTAATGTAAAAAAAAGCCCCCATAAAGTATTCAATCCCAGCACAGTTTAAGGGTTGAATGATATATATTTTTCAAAAATAGTTGATCATCAAACACAATTCGAAAATGTTCAGAAAATTTAATAACCCCAATTTTAAAAATTTACAAATCAGAAACAAAATACTCATAAATTAATGTATTTCAGAGAGATAATATTTGATCTCTTGCATTTAGTAATAGTCTAGGTTGACCACTGGGGATTTAGTCATCAGAAATACCTGGGACAAACTAAGGTAGCCAACAGGTGTTATCGGTCATTTTTGTCGGTCAAATTTTATCATACCTCTGAAAGTATGTCCCTCAGACATTCCAGCAATGATAAACCGTCCCTACTGGGATCATTAAGTTCACTCTCCATTTTCACTTGGATTTTTTTATCAAATGATATTCCAACACCTAACCTCATCTCTAGATTGTCTGGCAAGAAATGCTTCCCCAAAGCTCAGTACAGCTACATATAGTAGAACAGAGGGTTGCATCATCACACTATAGCTACGAGTGGGATTGCATCAGCATGTTTCTTCACACTACAGTAAGCCTGTATGAGCTATATAGGGTTTTTTAAATCAAATGGGGTATATCCTGAATGGAATAATACGAATGACTTGAATATTTGTTGACCCGAGTATTTGCGGCTTATTAAGTAAGGTAATCCGTAGGATTTATTCTTTTGGAACATTAGCATGTAACCGTAGAATAATATTTTTATATTATGTTACAAAAACTCCAGGTTAAGTATATGTTAAATCTCATATTCCAACCATTTAAATAAATCACAACAACTATCTTCATAACTCCAAAACATTTTGGGAAACGCTGTTTAAAACTATGAAGAATAATATTCAATGAATGTTGAATGCATCATGAAAATCAATTATGTGTAATTTATTTTGCTAATGCAATGAAGATGGATCAGTGCATTGATATTTTTGTAAATAATGAATTAAATAAATAAATACCTGATCTTCGGATGTAGAAACTGGAACAATCTGTAGATTAAAAAAAAATCAGTGAAAATTTACGGAGAAAAGAATCCTGTTAAAATAAACATCCGATTATTTCAGGATTAAGCTAATTAAAGGAAAAATACCGGCAACATCCAATTTTGCTAATCTTTATCTGGATTAAAAATATATATACTCCATTTGGCAATTAAATTGTAAATAATACATACCAACACTAAAATTCTTTTCTTTGCCCAAAATTGAATTTTCAAACTACCTTATAAAATTGCATCGACAGATGTTCAGACCGGTTGACAAACCGAAACAAAGGAACACACCACTTCACACTTTTCGTAAAAAAAGAGACATAATTTTCACTGAAAACTTACTCCATGATAAACTTTATAACTCCCCGAAGCAACGAATTCCAGGCGTACCATAATACATAGGTAATATCAATTCGAAATATTCAACTATAGCTATCAAATATTTTCACTTGTCGTCTGTCTTTTCCAAACCCAAAGAACAGCTGAGCAAAGCAAATGAACCAGAACGAGGTCATATGAATAATATTAGGGAACTTCTCAGGAGTAAACAAAATATGCTGATCTCGGTTTAAATGGATCCAAAACGTGTTGAATCAATGCATTAAAAACTATGATGTTAATTGTTTCAAATACACACATAAACACAAAAAAAGATAAAATATAACGTGTTAACCGCTTATGTACTCTTCATCATTAAACTTTCAGTTAATATCAATAAATTCTCGCACTTTGGAGTTAAAAGAAAAAATAATCAAATAGCTACCTTTTCGTTGTCATTATGATTTAGATTTCGGTGCAATCCTGTTTGCGGGTCAGGTGCTTTTTTATCACATTTCTTATACACACACTTTTCCTTTAGAGATTCCGTTTCGAATGGTGATTCAAACACACAGTTTCTGTTAAGATCCAACGACTGCAGATTTGTATAATTCCACATTGATTTGATATAATAATAATGAAAAGCTGTCCTTTAATTAATTCAGTTCTCGATAGAATGCAATTGCTTTAATTTGATTTTTCTCTCATATTATTCGTTCTTCGCTCTCTCGCACTACTTCTGTGAATACATAATAAAGTATGAAACGTCAGGTAACATGCGATAGCCCTTATTATGGTAATTTATGCAAGTGACCCCATAGCATACAGTTCATCCAATCAAAAACGGCGTTGCAAACGTGTTACGGAGATGGGAAAAATTCCACTTGATGGGGAAATATATATACTGTGTTTTGGTCAGGCCTATTTTGATCTGATACATTAGTAAAAACTATCATGATTATTTAAATTATATAATATAATTAGTACCATAGATAATCAAAATAAAGTACATTAAAAATAAATATATAACGTATGCACACTGACAGATACAGTAACGTTACCAGGTTATGACATAACGTTAACGATCGAAATGCATGTCTTATAGCCTTGTTAAATAAAAAATTAAAAGGTATATGTATCATTACGCATCGCATATTGTATATGTATTCGTTTCTTTAATACATAAAAGCTGACGCTATGTCAAGAATTTTATTTTAAGACGTATATCATATAAAAAAAATATATTTTTCTTATCTTGGGGGGCTTGGCCGAATAACGTTTTCTGATTGGTCAAAAAGAAGGTGTGTTTTGTCAAATTCGACCTTCACATTAAAATTAGACGCAATTTGGCAATTGGAGATTAAATTACATGAAGATAACAACACCACTTGATATAATATCTCCAACAACAAATATTTATCAGGCGTACAGAACCACTGTCGGCTGGGCTGAAATTTTGACAAAGCTGATACCATTCTGATGTAGCATTGCTAATACTAAAAGCACATTTTGTCTTCAGTAAAGTATTACTGTATAATCTAATAAAACAACTATCTCATAAGAATACAGTATATAACATAACCAGCTGCAGTCCCTTCGTCTTAATGGGAAAACTCTAATTATATTACATGTACCATTATAAATATGTACCGTACCCAGTAATTTGTACTATCAAATCTGAAAATTCTGTAAAAATCAATTCCTGTTGATACTGATTTTAAAAACTTGCAACACAAATGTCGAAGACAATTTTTTAATTGTTATCAGTTATTCCAAAAACCATAATCTTGTTGTACAAAAATAATTTGAAGTCAGCCACAAAAATTATTCGCTTAGTGTTTAATAAAATATCAGCTTATATCAGCAACATATGTCATCAATCAGTTGTACTTTTTGGACTTCGTCATATGGCAATAAAATTTCTAAAATCCACCGTCAGAGCTCACACTATTCCCATGGTTGTAAGCTTCATGCAATTTTTTGATACATATGACGAATTGCAAATCTATGCACTCCTGAGGTGGATACCCGAGGAAGAAAAAGCTGTGTGGAGGACATTAGTCTGATTAAGTGTGTGGTAGGGGTTATAAAAATACTGAGACAATCGCCTCTGTTCGTTCACACCAAAGTAACCCAAAATCCATTGCCCCAATGCTCCTGTCACCAAACCTTGACCGATCGAGCTTCCCAACACAATCAGCTGTGATGTAGCAATAGGATTAATCACAATTACTTCTCCCCATCTAAAATAACAACCCTGCAAAAGTTAAGATCTAGCAAAAAACAATCATTCATTTGTAACTTCAGCATTGTATGTCTGTTTTTATTTCAAGTAACAAAGCCCTTTTTTGGGCTGTCATTTCATCCATCATGTAATGCTGTCCGAATTCCCGAGTCTTTGTTGTTTCTGTGGGTATACAGTCAGCTAGACTTTCCAAGGCTACTGACCTTGTAAATGTCCGACTAATTTTCCGGCCCCTACACTAGCCAAATTTTTACGAATTACCCATGCAAACAACAGCATTCTGGAAGCTGAATATTTTTTTTATTAGATGACAGTGTTGCTTATAGCCCAATAATGGGAAAGAGCCTAGGCCATCAAAAACCTTTATAATGGAGGAAATTGTTGTCCAGTAAGCATTTTGTCTTCATTATTGTTGTTGCAAAATGTAGCTTCACATTTCTGGCATTTGCTCTTTACGTCTTGGATGGCAAAATATAGCTTGGCCATGACTGAATTTTCTTCCAGAAATATTAGTAGCCGCACACGGATGCTGGGAATGATGCAGGAGCTTGCACATGCACAAGCCTGCTTTGTTTATATTGTGCGTCAACAGCATCCTCTTGTTCCCATAATTTCCTTTCTCAGATGATGCACAGATCCCATTCACAAAAACAAACTCCTGGAAGGTGACCAAATTATGCCCCCCAAACAACAATAGAGTGCATGTGTTTATCGTCAGTAACACCTTTTTTTAGAATGTTGTGTGTATATTTGGAACTTTGATTACAGAGATTTCAATACCAATAAATACATTGACAACACAGGTATTTGAGGTATACAGGAAGAAGTTTTGATATACTGAATACATTGTCTTGTGACATTCAAGAAGGATTCTTACGGTAAATAAATACAAAGTATTTCTGAAGCCCCCCCCCCCCCCCCCCCCCCCCAAAAAAAAAGGTCATAAATAAACAATCTAATTCAAATTACACTTCTATAATGTATTGTAGGGGAGCACTTTCACAAGTCTAGTTTTTTAAAAGATTGATTAATACATTAATATATGAATCTGATTAAACAGAAAAATTCCATGAAAGGAAATACAAATACGTGTTAATATTATACCATGTCCTCTAGCTGTTATTTCAAATAACAGAATTAAATCAGACCATATAAAATACATGTATACTTGTATCTGATTTTACAGAAAAATTTCCATGCAAGGAAATGTGTCTACATATTTTCCTGTGTCTCCTGTTATTTTGTACAGTTAATCATTACCATTATAACAGTAAATCTTCAGACCCCTATATTTTGAACATAATCTTTCCTTGACACTATTATGAGTTGTCCCCCTGCTGAGCTGTTTCTGATTACAATTGCCTCCCCTGGCCAGATTAACTCTTACATTTCTAAACAGCATAATAATGTCCCAATGCATGAAAAGAATCATAGCTATTGGCATTAGTTTATATAGACCAATGCTTTACACCATCAAGTCTCTCTTCAATAACATTAATTTCTCTTTCTCTCCACCATGTTCCAGTCCCTAATGTACAAATAACAGTACATATAGGAAATCCTGCCATTATGAAGTTCGATGAAATACCTAAAGGGGGATGTACAATTAACTGATACAATCCATATTTAAGACCCAGTCTAATTTTGCGCCACAATTTCCATCCAATATAACATGTGTAATGGAATTACAGAAATTAATGGTGAAGGGAATAAACATCACAGCTATTGATTTTCATGGAGCATCAAATCAGTCTGGTCGTTGGCAGTGTTAGATAATAAATACCACATCCCGGGGAGTTGGAATCCTACCAAGTTCCCGATGGTCCAGCCACAGGAACCTGATATAATGATACAATCTCTTAACAAACTTTTTGAAAGAGAGCAAAGTTCCATAACTTGGTAACTGTACATGCATTCTGAAATTTGCAACATAAAGTACCTAGAATGTGTATTTATAAACTTGCAAGAGTTATGAAGAATTGTTCAAACATGCATAAAATGTAATGCTCAGACGCTTATATATGTGTGTTAGACAAAGTCGCGATCCGGGAAATATCATAAAATTTCTCAAGCGTGCAAGATCACGTGGCTTTTTCAGTTTATAAATACAAAACCAAATTTGAAATTATCATCTCGTGCCCTGAGGTTTTTTTGACTGAATAGGCCTGCTCATTTATACAGTTTATTTATAGACACAGTTTGACCATGATGCAAATGATAGGAAGCAGTTGAAAGAAAAAGAAATCTATGTTTAAGAGGCAAAACAGACTGGAGGGCCAGAATTTCCAGTCTTATCAAAGATGATAAAGTGGGGCTGAGCAGGCACTTCCATCAAGCTATAAGCCAATTTATTTCATTTTCCAATGAAAGTTTAAGTACCCTGATAATTATTGCAAACCTCATCCAAATCTACACACAACTTTACATACTTTTTTCTCGGTCAACAACATGACTAGTACAGTACTACACTGGTCAGTCATGAAGGTTAACCTAAATAAGCACGATTGACTGACCAATGTAGAGGAAAATGACATCAGTTCTCATAAACCACCAACCACCAAATCTGTACATCCCACAAATCGCCCCCATAACTCACTCAAGAGCTGAACATCCCACAAATTGCTTTGCTGGGGTAACAAGTACAAAATTTACACCTGAAAGGTGAGCTTGTACCTTGAGGTTCACAGGTTTGCTCATTAACAGAAGTGCAGCATTATGCAAGATACCTCACCTTTCCCTCTCTATTAAAACCTGCCGAACACGTTCATCTGTCAGCGTTATAAAATCTCATCAAAGAGCTTATGTGCTTTGCACAAGTTTAGTTTCTGCTGGGGGTGCATGTAATAATATGACCTTTTATAAAAACTTGGTATAACGAAAGTATAATTGCTGCAGTGTTCCTAATATAGACACACAGAGAGACAGGGACATCAACAGATAATGAAGTAGTGTGGGGGCTGATTATAAAGCCTAACGTCCAATCTATATTGCTGGTAATAAACAGGACCATAACCTGCTGATTGAGCAAAAAATTACATACTTAACTAAGGAAAATGGTGAGAATCAAGCAGAACATTACCTTGTACAAATCTATTGTGTGAGAATAATGGTCTTAGATATCATTAGTTGTTTGTTTTTTGCTGAGTAATCTTAATTTTCAAGTGTTATCACAAACAAAGGTTTTATGGAAAAAGCAAAGCTGTTCAAATCTTTCTGGTTTGGTGTATTTTGTTGGAAAACAAAGTTAATTTTATTGAAGCTGTCAAGATCGAGACATTCATGATATTATCAAAGGTCACTTCATAGCCATTTTGTTAGAGAGCTGACATTTTGAAATGGCTGAACTTTTCATGTTCAAAACATCACTTTCCAATTTACACAATCCAAAAAAAAAAAGGAACTCTCCTGCAATTACAAAAGTTATGAACCCACGAAACTCTTAAATCATTCCGTCAAACGGTATAAATGGAGTTGGCCCTAAGCCTCGGGTTCACCTTCCGAGCCATTAAGATCCTTATGTGATAGAGAGGCTCTTGGCCATTAGCTGTGTTCCTGTCCGTACCTGGTCCAAGGACTAAGCAAGCCCCACACAAAGAGAAGCCAGGAGTCAGCCCCTGGTCAAGGACAAGTAAAAGACAAATCTTCCGGGATCTCCCATCCATCGGACATGCTCAAATGGAGCCTCTGATGGCATCTTGTCATTTATTACTCCCCCTCTTTGTGCAAAAAAAGGAGAAAGAACACTAAAGCACCTTTGGAAGAATAATTTACAAAGCATTAAATGTCTGCACCGTAAAAAGTTGCACGGAACTGTGTAATTTGCTAACACAGCAAAATAAAAATCCTTTTTTCTTATTCTGTTCTCAATTACTGATACTTTTTGGCAAGATTGTTTAATCAATTCAAAACGTGACACACAAAACATGTGTACCTATATTGAAACCCTTCACACAATACCCTAATTTTCCTAGTCACTGAGTCGTGCATTATATTACAATGGCCAAAAAATATGTGACCTCGTTTGACAACAGGCACTATTTCTATACCCCATTAAATCTGTCTTCGCAATACGTACTTTTGGCAAAAAGAGATTCAATAGACTCAATACATTCAATAGATTCCTGAATAACTGTCAGCAAACAATTGAACCAGTCAAGGAATTATTCAATATCCAAAAAGATTACCTTTATACCTATATTATTTTTCCTTTGATAGGTAATTAACACCCCTATCTCTGCTTTTTTATGTGCATTTTTCTGACCTCTTTAAACAAGCATGTCCAAACAACGCTTTCTGCAAGTCGCACCCTAACTTAGAACAACAAACACTGTCATGTCTGAGCAACCGTAATTATCACGACTCCACAGACAACTTTATCAGGAAATCATCAACAAAATCTACAGCTGTGTTCATCATTTTCTGACAGCCTACTCCAGAAATTGCTAGAATACCAGAATAAAATACTTGCAAACATACAATTGCTACAAGTATTAGGCAAGACGATGTCAATAGCTGTCTGTTAGCACAGATGTACAGCCATGTTGTAAACAACGTATTATATCAGATAGCTTAAGAAAAACCCCCAGCAATTTCTGTCAGACAAAAAGACTAATTTTTAAGAATGGTCACTTTTCAGTAGTGGTTAACTGACAGTTTCCATCATTGTCTCTGCTTAAAAGGGCATTCAGAAAAAAAGATATGCTTTGATATCCTCGAGCTCTCTAAAAAATCTTCAATAATTTTGCCTAAAAAAGAACAAAGAAGTCTGGATCCTATATTGATTTTCCTCTTTATTGTCTGTTCCAAAAACAAGTTACATTCCAAAGTAAGTATTAGCCCCATTTCAATGAAATCTTTGCTCCATGTCAACTGCACATTTACAAAGGTAATGACCAATACAAACAAACCATAGACCTTATGATGAGATTTGAAGAGGTGTTATGGAAATAGTGTGTGCATAGTTAAGATTATGCTCCCTCCTTCATTTCATGATGTTGTCCTCTGAGTTTGTTGCCTTTTTTTTTGGGGGGGGGGGGGGGGAATGTTTCTCTTTTTACAATCTCTTCCTTGTTCATTTGTACATTTTGTACTATAACTATAAGACTGGACAATATTGAACGTACCTCTGACTCTGGAATATATTTACTTGGTCCTTTTCCATGTGCCCTTCTTGGTATTTTGATACCACTGCAATTCTCCTGCAAAAATACAGATATGAAAATTAATACAAAACTCATTTGTTATCCACACATTAAATATTTCAGTTAGAGGACAATGATGATGATGATTTAATAATTAATAATAATTGAATAACTGTTACATTTTCATTGCATAATCAGCTTAATTTGATGACAGACATTATTAAATTGAATCTTTAATGTATGAGACAGACTGTAGTTGTATTGATAAGTTCACATTTGAATATCCAATATGATGGTATTATACTGTTACATCATAGGAATGTCACATAACAGGTGGTGATAATTGAAATGGATAATTGAGAGAGAGAGAGAGAGAGAGAGAGAGAGAGAGAGAGAGAGAGAGAGAAAGAGAGAGAGAGAGAGAGAGAGAGAGAGAGAGATCTATTTTTGGAGCATGATTCAGCTGTGAGTGAAATCAGCTGATTTCTGTGGACCTGATCTAATCCCAGCTGACATCTCCGTTGGAATTTACCTGTGTAACTTATGATGACAAATCTAATAATAATGACAGGTTTTATGAAACCACTAGAAGGGATCATTTAATCATTAAAAATCAAATGTTATGTATTTTTGATCGAGTCTTAACAATGCTCATTAAATTAAATCAACTCTGAATGATCACAAAAATAATGCTACATTTTAATAAAATTAATAATTTTCATTGTGTATACATGTTTGAGGCAGAGTGTTCAAACTTCACCAAAAAATTCATTTTTAAAGCAGAGATGCATGTGATAACAATATTTTTATCAAGATGAGGATTTTTGTATAAAAAATTTATGCTATTTAAAACTATACCTATCACAAAATTTGAATGAAGACAGACGGTTTCTTACACAATAATACAGGTACACATGGGAAAAAAGACACAAAAGCAAAAAAAAAAAACAAATTTGAACAATTTTGCGTTAAACAAGGTATATGGACTGCAGCACTTAAGAGTTTCCTACACAAATATAGATACACAAATTAAGAAAAAAATTCACTAGAGCAAAAATCTACGAAATTGGGTTTATATGGACTCTGGCACCAAGAGTAAGAGAGTCTCCTGTACAATTATATGTATACACAAAGGTAAATAGCTATGAAAGCAAAAATCATATGGACTGCGACAATGTGTCTGGATCAGCTGATTCGCTGGCTCCTTGGGAGGTCACAACAGGCCCCACATAATCTTGATATATTGATGCGAATTACATCTTTTTACATTGACATTTACATTTTGCTTCGAGCAAAAAAGCGATACACAGAGGTGACCTGTGTAGGGTGAGCCACTTCTTTACAATTTTTAAGTAGGGCCCTGAAAGGATAATGGTATAAAACAAGCGGTGACAGTCATTAATCGGGTCAAAGTGTCCCAGTTTTTACAAAAAAAGACCTTTAAACCCTATTATTTCTTTCTTCAATTTTATCTAAACTAGATTTGGTTAGTAAATTTTGGACAATTACAATTAGATTCTCTCAAAATTTTTTTTTTTTTACAGCACATAAATCAAACCAAACTCTCTTTCTCTTTCTCTCTCTCTCTCTCTCTCTCTCTCTCTCTCTCACAGGTAGATGATACTGTAGTAGTATTACCCCTTTAACAAAATATTTATACATGTATATGTTATTTTATTAAACTGTTGATGGAGACATTGATCTACAATGCCCTAAGTATAATAATAATATCAATGTTGTTCGTAGCAATTTACATACAGTCCTTGAGATTCTATTTAAAGATGAATGAAGTCTTTTGAACAGACATCCTTGTACAGTTTATTCAAGATATGCGACATGTCATTGATAAAACACTTTAAAAAATTGACAAATTAAGTTTTTAATCATGTTGATAAAGATTTTGCTAGATTAGTTTTACAACCCTAACTTGATATATTAACAGTTACATTACATTAGTCACACAATATAAAAAAAAAACTGCTGTACCAACTTATTTTTTGTTTTAAAATATCATTCAAATGAAAATAATATACATTCAGAAATTTTAATGTGCTAACCATCTTTTACTGTAATTCTTTTGCCAATCTTAATTTATGCCAATTTACAAGCAAAAACAGCCAATTAACTTGATGTATATATCTGCAAGCGGGAATAAACCTAACTCCCAATTGTTTATATTAATTAATCAATATCCCCCTATACTCTACAGGGTTCATTAGCTGGTGGAAAAGTTAGCACTCCCGACTGTCAACAATGAGGCTGAATCAATGATATTATCTAGAACCAGGTGTGCCCCCTAACCCGGTCCAGGGACCAACTGGATTCTCCATTTACATCAGATGACCCCCCTCCCTTAAGTAACCTTTCAACATGTTTCTACATAAGGTTAGACCCTGTACAATTATATATGTCACTGTTGGTGTTGTGGCAATTATTTTGACGTAATAAAGTGTTGCAAGAATAGGCATCTTTTGACACTTTGTAATCACGATTGTTTATTTTTTTTTTTTATATGATTATCAATGTCATTTGGATGTACATTCAGTGCAAAATTAAATGGCAAAGTCTAAGTCATAGAACTGAAGTATTAGTAAAATAAAACAATACTTGCAATTGAAAATTGTTGAAATTAAATTATAATTGATTCTCAAGTACCCCCTTCCCCCTTTTTCCAACTTGTTCAACTTTTATTTAAACAGTTAAAACTTATCTTTTATATACCCAGTACCTGTAATCAAACACTTAAAACTTTAAAAACACACTGTCTAGGCTTGTGTAAATTTCTATAACAAATCTATAATGTGTGGTCAAGAATTTGATCTAGACCACTTGGTCAGGAATTGATCTACTTAGACAAAAAAAAGTTAAACCTGCTTACAAGACTTAATTCACCCATTCATTCACAACATAAGGAATTACAACTGATCCAAGGATGGTCATTCAGTTTTAAATATGATTATAAAAATCTCCTAGAAGCCTACCCCACTGACTTAATGAAAATATAAGGTTCAGGTGGACGGAACTTTTAAAGTTTTGTGACCTGCTTTGCGTCTTTGACCTTATTAATAATTAATTGAATGCCTGTGCTTGACCATAAAAAAATTTTGCAAGTTTAATTTTTCTGGGGCCTTTCTATAGGATTTGAAATCCAAGGGTTCTCTGTTTAAGCAGTCTCTTATTAACCCTGCTCATGACTCCCGCAGACACCAATATCATACAAAATCTACCTCTCCTGATATTGTGATAATTCCACGGCAGACCTTAGGCTAGCTAACACTTCTCCATCAGAGCTAAGGTGATTTGCCTATAACTCTGCTACAGAGTTTCTGGGGTCTTCTTCACCCATTAAAAATGCCACATTCCTCTTTATTTCCTCATCCCCTGATAACTCAGACACATTTAGATAAGTTGACATCAAGATTTTAGCCTTGTCTGTAATAGTGTGAGTCCTGATAACATCACAGATATTGCACCCACTGCACTATGTACCGCAGAGTACAGAGGATTAAACGAACCTCTAACACAGCACTCTAACATTTAATTTGAAATTAATCTGGTAATTGTTCAGGTTTTAAATAATTTATTACAAAAGAGAATCAAAGCAGTAACAAAAAACCCAATCAACAATTGAAAAAAAAATAATTAAGCAACATCTTTTTGAAACGATAACAAAGAAAATCTTTATATATCATTGAAGCTCTTTGGGCTTTTGGATGATGTATAAATAGATACAATATATCTTTGTTTGGACTGTGTACCTGAATGTGTGTGTTGTTGTTGCATATCTTAGACACATAAAGATCTGAAATCATTAAAACATATACTGGTATATTCAACACAGAACTCCCAAGCTTTTTTTAAAAAATGCTCTTACGAGAATAAACAGGTGAGATTGCCGCAGTATGAATGTATATCTGGAATTTTTCTGAGGCCAACCCTCTACGGTGATATTTTTAGCTCTAACTATAATTTTCTTCACTTCTGTGATTTTGGCATATATTACAATAATGGTATTTGGGCATGTAGCGAAAATAACATAATTAAACTTAAACTTCAAGGATTATTTTAACAGATGATATGTAATTGACGTACTATTTATATATACCGTACCCATTAAAAATAAGGTCTTTTCAAAACTAATATCATACATCAATCATTTGAATACAAGTATTGTTAGAATCCAAAAATGATTTACCATGTACAACTTCTGTGTCAAATATGAGGAAGAAGTGGGAAATATCAACTATAAAATCAAATACTGCTTGAAACTCTGAAAACAAAAATGTTGGAAAGATATGCGTAAAATTTATTTTTAAAACAAACCCCCAGAAAACCCTCATTACTGGCCTATGGATCTCTGTATAAATCTCTCTGTGACTTAGTTGAATCAGAGCGTAAAATGTTAATGACTATATGTTGTGTGTTAACTATCAAGAGAAGTTAATGTAGGTTAACCAGCCAATTATAGCCTACTCCCAAACAGATCCCTTTATATCTATTTGTTGTTTTTTTTTCAAATTGACATTGTTATAAATATTTCCTCCTCAATCTGTCAACATCATTTAAAGATTCATCTTCATGTTTTGAAAATAAAAATTTAAGAAAAGCTTTTATTGTAAAATGAATGAAATAATTCATTATCTAAACCAGATTGATGACGTACTGTATATTTAAAGTATGTGGGTTGAAGGAGGAAAAATTCCACAGAAATTTATGTGAACTGACAGACATACGGACAAATCCTTGATACAAAAGAAAGATATGTTTTCTTATATATAAATTGGTTCAAGTACAGAAAAATTGCCTGCAGGATACAGAAAACAAGGATATTTAAAATTCCAAAGCATTTCTTAAAAATGACATTTGAAATATGGGCATAAAGCCACATACAGATAACCATTTACTACAGTACATACATATACTGTATACAGGGAAATATTCGCCCCCCCCCCCCCCCCCCCCCCCCCCCCCCGTTTTATTTTTGCCCCTTTTGCCCTTGTTGTCAGCAGGCGAATATAAGACTACATGGACAAATTCCAATGTTTCAAATTATGTCCTCATAAACAAAACTGTGGCTGCAGGGCAAATTCAAGACAAGGTGAAACTGTTTGCAAGTGGAGAATGGGGGAAAAATACACGGGGCCAAAATAACCCTGTATACAGTACTTTGTGATAGCAATAGTCAACTAAGAATTGACTGAAGTAACTGATCCATTGTACATATTACTTATCAATTTTGTAAGAAAATTAAGACATTCTGTAAAGTTTATTTGTATAATCTTAATCTGATGTTAATCTGATGTTATAATTATGAATCTTACTTTTATATTCCACCCTTTCAATAAAATTCTTAGTGATAAATTGACTATAATTTATATGACAAACAATTCAATATGCCAGTAATTTGGATATATGATTGATTCTCTAATATTATAACAAATACAAATAAAAGGTTTTTCAATGCAATACCATACACTCAGCAATTTCAAACTGTTACCAGTATTTAAAATATCTACACACAGTTACAGCAAACAAGATCCAGTTATGCTTTTAACCCATTCAGAACTGGACTAATCTAGTTATTCTCAAGCTTTAGGCCTATAAAAAGTATAGATTCTGCAGTACCAAAATGGAATGTCAATATTTAGTTTTCAGCGAAAAGGTATCCATTCAAACATTTCAGCTAACAGTGTCACATTTATTCAATCTCCTTAAAAAAAAGAATTCATTCAAGACTTCGGTTAGCAGAAAAATCAATAAAAATGTGTATCAAATAGTTAACTGCAGCAGTTTTTTATTCTCTCCTCTCGATCCATTGAGAGAATGTGTGGGAGATACTCCATTAATTTTTCAGCATAGATCATATAGAAGGCCCCTGAAATTGGACATGGCCAGTGTAACTATTCACAAGTTCCTTCCAGAACTCCATTACCATTCAAACACAATTCACACCAGGGCCTGGCAGCTCCATGAATTTTAAATATGTAATTTAAGCAAAAGTCCAAAATGTTATGAAATCATTTTTATTGATCCATGGGATGCTTTTATTAATAAAATGTTCTGTCATTCCCTCAACAGTTTGGTCCCAAAGCCAATAACCTACTTCATAAGTGATTCTAAATCTAATTCAGATAAGAAACAACATAAAAACTCTCTTGGTATCCATTTTTCTTTCTTTCTGAAGCTACAAATCATTTCCCCATGGTTTATAGAACATTTACAGAAAAATCTAAATATGTTTGATACTAGCAAAAGAAATTCAACTTCCTGAAAATTTACTGTTATCATTTTTTATAACATTCACAAAGAGCTGAAGAGCAATTCAGCTTCTTAGTGAATGTCATGAAGAGGTTTTTGTTTAGTTAATAAGAATTCATCACCTTTTCTGTGAATATATTATGCATAAATCAATTGGCTGTAGAAAAGTCTTCATTCTGAACAATACTGAGTATGAATGAGTGCAATACACTTAACCAACTTAACTGACCACAAAAAAATCACCGCCATGCACCGAAGTATCCCGAGATCACACTGCCCAGCTAGCTTGCTGACAATCTACATTTTCTTTATTGACAGGGAAAAAAAGTGGGTTAGTTGTTACACAGAAGCCTAATTCATGAGAAAAATTCATCCTGGTTGGAAATGAAGATGACGCTAACAAATGGGGATTGACAAGAGTCATCAACTTCCTAGACTGAAACTGAGTAGGTTAAAATTACAGAATCCGACACCTGTATTTCTTGCATTGTGCAAACATAATTTTTATCTGCTATTAATTGACACCCCCATCACATGCTCTTTAAACTGTGAAATTTTCACTTTCATGGTTCTCTAATGTAAAGTATTTTTTTTCTTCTATTAATTCAACTAGAACATGATACACCTTGCATTTGGCTTATGGGATTAAACAGCTAGGGATCAAAACCTTTACACATTAATTACAAAGCATTTACATAATTCGGTTTGACTTTCTGATGCAATCCCCGGACAACAATAATCGTGGCTGACGTATTAACACAATTGACCTGCGTAACTTTTAGACTGCTGGGTACACAGCCGATTTAAATTTTTCTAGTTGTTATTTTTAAGGATTGGTTAAAAATCTTCACAAACAATTCAGTCTTGTCTCTTCTTTGATCTAGATTCATTCAGCTATTCCCTGTTCTGTCTAACTGAGAAGTACATTTTTTCTCTAATCAATCTTAAAGTTAAATGTTATAACATAACTTATGGGACATATCTTTTAGCAAGATGAAAATATGTGACACTTGTTTCTATTACATGTAATTCATAAAAATTTAAAAATCTATTTCTAAATTTATTAAGCGAAACCATGGATGAAAATATGTGACACCTGTTTCTATTACATGTAATTCATAAAAATTTAAAAATCCATTTCTAAATTCATTAAGTGAAACCATGGACTCTGAAGTGTTTCATTTATAAAGCTTAACAGTCAATAAAATCTTGGACTTAAAACTTGTGAATGTAATTTGTCAATAAATATTTCTGGAAAAATCATGAAATGAGAGAGAGAGAGAGAGAGAGAGAGAGAGAGAGAGAGAGAGAGAGAGAGAGAGAGAGAATAGTCTATACTAACAGGGAGAGGAGAATTATTGTTTAGAAAGAGATTGTGGGTCTAAGTTGAACTATTTAAGTTATAAAGATCTATCATTTTTTTTTTCAAAGCTTTCAACTCTTTGTGTTATAATAAAAATCTATTAATTTATATTTTTCAAACCTGTAAGTATTACTTTCAATTCTTTTATGCTCATAAATAATAACTGAACAATGCAGTGCAAATATTGACAATAAGAGATATCTCACTAAATCAAACACCGAAATAGTGAAAACATGTGTCATTATGTGAATGTAAGTGTTATCACCCAATGACAGTGGCTGGCATCTAGTGCTTAAAAGTCATATATTGCAAATTAATCAAGATAGTAAAAAAATACTTTGTTCCTTCAATGACCTTACTGCACTCAGCCATACAAAACTAGGATTTTTTTTTCTACGCATCTGATGTGTGTATAAAATATCGCTGTTATCAATTACCTTTAGTATCTTTCCTTGTTTTTATTTTTTATATAAATTTTTTTGGGCTGAAACTTTGAAAAATAATACTTATATCCTTCTTAAGGTAGGGTCAATTCAACAAGGTTTTAAGGAAAATGAAATGCGAGCAAAATGACACTTTCCTGGTAAGATTTGGATAAATGCCCAAGAAACGAAAAAACATGTAAGACAATTAAGTCAACACAAAAACTTACCTGTATATCTGCTAAAAGGTTTGAACACCATTCTCTCACATCCTCAAAAGGACAGTTGGTGGATAGACGCAGAATGTCAGGCAAATGCTCTTCCACTAAGGGGTTGATGGGAAGGGGGTTCCCATTTCCTACAAGGATTTGGTCCTTCGGGCTGCCGTAACCGTTTGCCCAGGCATCTAGCGTCATTCTTATCATTTCAAAGCCATGCTTCCTGGTATTGGGGTCTCTGCTTGAAAGAACATGGAAGAATTGCAGTGAATCTTCATCTCGAACGCCATTGTGGTTCAGAGTGGTTGCCATTGCTGATCCAGTCCTGAATATAAAGTTGTATTTTTTAAACATTTTTTTTTTTTTTATACTAGATTAACCTTCAAAAACCTCTATTCCTTAATATTTTTTTATTACAAAAATTGGTTACTGAAGAAAATTGGATTTTAGCACAGCAGTGATTAATTTCCTCTTTTTTTGCCAAGATAATGGCTATTGCTACGAAAAATCAATTCAAAACATCACATTAGTGTCCTGGGCAAAAACTAAGACATAGATATATCATCTATTAACTTAAAGGATGATTAATCCTCTGGAACATTTGATATTTCTTCAAAATCCAGAAATTATTTGTTTATTTCCAATAGATTTGGCTTTCATGTTGTAATTTTATGGCTGAATGTATATGTTACAAGGTAAAAAACAGACTGTAAAAAAAGAATGTAATCCTTTAAATCTCCAAGTTATAACCTCTTTACTATCATATCTCTTTCCAGTTGAGCCTTAAAATAACTTCTGTGACCCAAAAAGGCCTTTATCCACAAGTTCTCAACATAATATTAATCAATGCATTCCATCAGGATTATATGATGACAGATCATATATTTTACGATCAAAAAGAATAGCTAACTTACGTTTCTGACCTTTTCTTTTTATTCAATAGAGTATGCTAAATTGGTGGAAAAATACATCTGAGATGTATTAGAAAGCGAAGGAAAACTTCAAAGAGAGGAAAACTGGTATACAGCATCATAAAAAAGATGCTTGATGTAAATTTCTTGCAACAATTTGAGACCCTGTAAATTTAGATCTATGCATTTATTGCAGTGTATAACTGTCATCTAGACTTATAAAGCAATTGTGTAACAGAGACAAATATTGCCTCTGCTGGGGTTTGAACACGGGTCCTCTGGCATGATAATCCAGCACTCTATATCTACTATAATCTAGCTAAAGAATTAACCCACTAGTAGGAATGACATATACATACCTGACTCTACCACAATTGCATACACTGTACCAATGAACGTTTCAATTTCATATATTCACATAAAGCATATTTTCATAGCCTTCCATTATCTAACCTCATCATACATCACATCAATAAAGAATCAATTATTTCCTGTTACATGTTACATGAAGCAACCTGATGAATAATATAACACCTGTTACATACGGTCTTATTTCTATTAGTCACAAAAGATAAGCTTGCATTCAAATCACAATAACTTTATTTTTTTATGACAAAATTCTTCTTTTCATTGATTTGATATAAATATTTGCATGGTTCAGTCTGTAATCACCCCCTCCCCCCAACAAAACACTCACACCCTATCAGTATGTACAAGCACATATCATATTTGCATCAAATTCCATGTGTTCGACATGTACCCATGACACACACTCTATATGACATTTCGAAAGTCATAATTAATTAATGACAATAATATGTTCAGGTGTACAGTTTCTAGAAGTCATACCAGTATGTCTATAATTTACAGTGTTTTCTCTAAGAACCGGCTACAGGCCAAATTGACTGCTTCAATTCATAAAAATGCCGCAATTTAAAAAAATAATTGGTTTTTTTTTGACAGAGTTCTGTTCATTCACCTCAACCCTTAGCCTGTAACAACTGATCTTTCACCCTTTACTTTGAAATAAAGGGAAAACACTGAATTTATACATGGGGCCTTATAATGAATGCTGGTCCAAATTCATTTCGAGGAAATTCGAATCCCAATAGGCCTACTGGTATATGTCTACAATTAACACTATCTTGAATGAAAATCTATTTCAATTAACTTATTTACAAAGGAGCTGTATTTTTGCTGACACAGGCATTTAAATTCAACCATGATTCTGCGTTCGCCACAACGATGATGCAACATTCCATGGCTTAACGTTATAGGTTCGTTCCAAATACGACACATGTTCAACATCACGTTGACAACTTCCCAATGCCCGGCACTAATATTGGTGATTGACATGGTCCTATTGACAGGTACACTTCAGCGGGGTGTATTGCATGTTATCTTTTTATAGCTTGTCAAGATATCAGCTGATTTGAAGCTAAAGGTACACCTTTAGGCCTAATCATGTGCGATACATATAGAGGTTTTTCAGCTATTTGCGTATGTAAACCTTTTACACGTTTTCCCGCAAAATTCAAAGAGAGGCCTGTGTTAAAATCTTACCTGGCAGTCTCTGGTCCTTTTTGAATTTTTTTTTTTGGTTCAGAACATTGAAAATACGACTCGATTCAAACAGCGAGATGACTGTCGGTCTCTTCACTACTCCATAAAATGACCTTGCCATTGAGGAAGGAGGAGTTACCCTTCTTTTAGACCAATCAGATCGGGTATTGAAAGTAATTTATTTTTAGCAAGTCAAGATTTCCAATACACGCATGGCTGATCACAATCACGGAAAGTTTTCGCTATTAATAGATGGAACTATATTATGTTAATTTTGATGCATTTCACACTATAATAGATACCCTGTACAATAGTCAATACACAATACATTCTAACTATAAACAAAAGAGAGAGAGAGAGAGAGAGAGAGAGAGAGAGAGAGAGAGAGAGAGAGAGAGAGAGATGCAAAGCATTAGTACAATTTTAGTGGGTTTTTTAATTTTTAAAAATATCTACACCCCTGGCATCTGAACTACAAATTTAGAGGTTGCGACTTGCAAAATACTACAGGCCGTTTCAAAGAGTAATTTGATACAAGAATTATATTCAGTATCTGGAAAGATCTCTAAGTTTAAAATCCGACCTACTTTTTCAGATTTTTAACTGCATTCTACTTTATCTGCCTTCAATGAATCAATTGTCCATTATAAATAAATTGGCGCTTCTCCATTAGTAGTTTCTCCCATCCAATTTACAAAGCAGATATTTTTATAAGGAGTTTTTTAAAGTTCATCTGATAAGCAAATCAGATTATTTTCTTGTATGTATTCAATACCACAGAAGATTACTGAAGACTACATGTATGTGCAATGAAAAAAATCATGTTTCATCCTTCAGTATTAGGTTGACAATCCTATTCCAATCCCATTCACAAATCCCTTCAAGTTGCACACGAGGAATTGCACAATTTAACATGGTTAATATCTAAATTGTAAATCTCACCATAAAATTAATAACCAAAACACATTTGTAAAAAATAAAAGTAAAATTTATTGAAATCTACATATAATTTGATTCTGATTCCAGTGCAGAACTTAGAATTAAATACAATGTTAAAAAAAATCAGTCATTTTTATGCTAGCAACTATTTGATCAGCTTACAAGTTTCACAGTTATGTACCGGTACTATGCAAATAAAACCCCACACATTCAATAAATAAACAATCAAAAGTACAAAGTGTGAAGAGTAAATTATTTCTGATTCTCAAATTATATGTATATATTTATAACTTCAAGTGGTATAAAGAAATATATTTAGATATTATATCTTAAAAGTGCTGAGAATAAAGGAGTGATGATTATATATAATTCTTTGATAACACAAACTATACATACCGGTATACTTAGGACCTAAACTAGATGTCAGTTACAAAAATCTAATCAAATATACATGTAGTTCATTCTAGATCATGACAAGAACAGCATGCACATATCAGTTTTCCTTTAGAAAGGAGCTAAGCCAATGTGTTCACTGTTTCAATATAGTTTTTAAAACATGCACACATATTAGCAGATTACAAAATTTGAATTTTTTTCTTCAAATCTGCATAATATCTAAATCTGAATCATGTGACCACCAGATTGACACTGGGATGTTCATCAGCTGTTATACACATGAGCTTTCCATGCAGATATAAATCTGATTTGTAAAAGACAATTAAAAGTGCAAACATGTACTTCTAGTTATTGTTCAAAATAATATTGTGATAAACCAAAATAATTTGATATTTTGACAGGAAGAAATAATTACTGTAGATTCCTTATTTTACTTGAGTACTAAATTCTGTGATCCCGCTGTCTTGTATCAAATTGCAAGAATGTAAAATTGTGAAATCGGAACATTTATCCTAATTTCTTATTGTTCTCAACTATTGGAAAATAAAAGCGAGGGATGCTTGATTTCACTCGGAAATTAATTTTTCTCATTTAATTAGGAATCTACAGTAAGCATTAAGGTCATTTAGGATTATTTTTCTAGTTAAATACTATAAATTTGATGAAATCATACAGCATGACTGAAAAATGTGATGATTTCTGTTTCCAAAAGCCAGAAAAACAAATTTTACCAAATTCTGAAACATTTGTAATTATCTGTCAAACAAAAACAACAACAAGTGATAATTATGCAATATTTGATTAATGATCTCTACTTTTAAATTATTGTCAACAATAAAAGCCAAAAAGGAACAAATCCAAGAGGATGGATTTATGCTTACCATGACAAAAAACCCATAACTGTCACTATTCTATAAAACTCCTCTTAACAAGTTAACAGAGCAGATTTGCACTTATGGTTAACATAAAAATGGACAAACATTGGGATGGTCCCAAATCAACACACCAACAAGTGTATACATAATTTCTATGCCTGAAAAAAGTTCCATAATAACACATAATCAACAGTATCTCTCAAACATGGCCAAGAAAAAAATTTATTTCTTGCACACAACTTTAACAATTAAAGGACGGAAGGGGTAGTTGCAATAATTCAGCTCTTTTCCGATTTTTAACTTTTATTTTTTTGAGGGCTCCTCTCCAGAAATCGTCAGATAAAAAAAATCAGAGAGGGCTACTTTATTGCAGCTAGGTGGGGGTTACTGTGGCAAAAAACACAGCAAGTAACAACAGTGTAGAAAGACATTTTTGTTCGAAGAGGTAAATTAAAAACACAAACAAATGAAAACGAAACAAAAGAAATCTTAAACGAAAACAAGCATTTACAAATATATTTCATTTTATCACAATAACCTGTGCAAATATTTAGTTACTGAAACATCTGAGAGTATTCTTGATAACAAATCAGAATAAAAGACCCTTCTCCCTTTTGAAATTGTTTAAATTGTTTTCTCTCTGAAAATTGGGGCATTTTTTCACTCTCTACAGAAAACAGATCAAATCAATTTTAAGCTTTCAAATGATAGCACTAAATTCATATGTTCTTAGTCATAAACTTCAGCTACACTTCTGCAAATATTTCTTGGAAGTCCAGCATTTTCTTTCATCAGTATATGAACTGATTCTTATAATGTTATGAGTAAACACAAGATATTCATTGAAACTGGCATACAATCATCATAAGCAAAATTAAAAGAAAAGAAAGAAAAAAAACTATGTCCTAAATATCACAGATAGGTGTAAATACATATATAGATCCTTTAATGATCCTTCATTAAACAATATAAAGATGAAAATAAAAAATGTGGTAAAAAAAATGTAAAAAAAAAAAAAAAACCAAAACAACTCTACAACATGTATAAATTATATGTGTGTAAAACAATGCCTATAATTTAAAGCTTGCTAGGGTTTACTATAAATAAGTCCATAGTTTGGGGCAGTGCTACAAGGACACTGGGTGTTTTAAGTTGAATGATGATGCATCACTGTATATCTATGGCGGATCGAATGGCCTGCTCCAGAAGGCTGACCCAGTTGAACTTCTCTTCCTCTGATTCCACGGCACAATGAAGAGCTCTCTTTGGAGTTTCCAGCTTGAATCCGTGACGTATATCTGTAAACAAAAGAAAGAAAGAATGTAGACATAAAATTTCTTCACTCCAGAGATTTTTAAAGCAAGCTTTATTCATCTTGCATATCATTTTTTTTCCTTCTTTTCAAGAACCTCATGCAATATAACATCTATATTACAAATTTAACTCAGCATACATGTATAAAAACATTTTAATTTTCAACATTATAACAATGCAGACTGACAGCCACATTGTCACTCATCTGTAAATGATACCAAGGACTAGCCTTATATCAAACAAGTCCTACAATTTTTTAAGTTAATAAATCTATAAGGTAAGTTGTCCAAATTTCAAAAAGAGCAACAAATCAAATATTAGCACAATATATGTACCGGTATATACAATTACAGTAGACAAAATGAGACCTAGCTATTCCAAAAGTTTGTGGTTGGAGTAGATGTTTTTATGGTCAAAAACAATAAAACTATAAGCTCTGGTCATTCTATGACACTGGGCATTAAAAGGGTCACAGCAATGTCTGGTTAACCTCCATGCTCAGGACAGGACCACAAATCTTTGTTACAAGTAATTAGCTTACTGGTACACAGAGCACCTTGTAATAGTACTAAATATTCCCTCAACTCAGAACAAAAACGACAAACACATTGTCAACTGTCATCTAATTGCACAAAAAAATTGGTTTGTTGGAAGATTTAATTCTGCATCAAACAATAGTGAAATTTGATACTATACAATTAAAATTGCAGCAGAAGATCTAAAAACTCGACCAACCATGACCCATTTAACTCTATTGCTCAACTAAAATTGTGGATTAAATCCATGGATCAGCCCTTATTAAAATTAAATCATAAGAAAAAATCCCAACTAGGTTAAACGTCACTGAAGAACCCCCCACATAATTGAAGTACAATTGTACCTGCACAACAAACCTTAAGGAGACTTGATCGATGGTCAACAAATTAACCATCAGATCTTTCATAAGTTTTAATCAGATATGATTTGTTTAGTTATAAACTATTATTTAGTATAGACAAAATCTAAACATTTTAGATTAAAAATTTGAAGATTTTGCTATATCTTCATACAGAGCTCTTCTTTTTAGGAGATTAATATTGAGTCTGAAAATGGCCACGACTATCCTACACCTACTCATTTATTAGTAAATAAACACACCAAAGGACCAAAATCATAATAATCAAGTATTGCTAAATCTGCTGTATGAGCCCTCCTTGTAGAGATGCCATAACTGATCAAATATATTTTGTTTTGAGCTAGCCAATATCTCTTTACAATTGTGTGCAAAAATATAATTAAGAGGCCCACTGTTTCCAATTTTTTCACTTCTCTGTATTAATTTTCCTTACATAAAACTTCAAATTCAAATTGTACTAACATATTGGCTCTTATAGATCATGATTTCATCATAAACTGAATTGTTATCCTTTAAGAATAGCATTCCAAAATATTTCAGACTAAACTCTAATGATAATATTTTTGAGATTTTCTCTATATACATGTAGTCCCATAGTGTACCTTTGCATTATTTATATGGCCCCCATAATAGGTCTAAGAATAACAGCAACAATGATATCAGGATGTTTGTGTACACCTAGTAATACATGTAGAACAAATTCAAGCAATGAGTTCTTCCCGTTTATTTTCTAGTGATGAACTTTGCACCCCCTACTTTGGGCACCACATTATGGTATGCACAATTTTCAATCTGCATTATATCAGGACACATATGCCATTATAATGTCAAAAACTGTATCCTTGTTTTTGAGATTTTCAAAGCATTTCCCCAATACATGTATATCTAATGTTAAAATTTGTACCCCTTCATTTAGGACTCCAATACATGTATTTGACTGGGGCTAATGCTTTGAAAAACCTTAAATGGTATATAACTAAAGGCTTTCATCTTAACATTGGCATTTATGGTGCAATGGTTCTTGAGAAGATTTTTTAACAGACCCACCCTGAAATATTCAGGTTTTTAAAAATAATTATCTTTCCTTTAAATAGGGTGTTGCCCTTTAATTGAAATCCCCCCCCCCTCCCACACCCCTAAAAAAATCCCTCAAGGATGCTTTACACCTATATTATTAAAATGGTCAAGAGGTTTTAAAGAAAAGATGAAAATGTGACTAGTTACTACTGATGACATTTTTGTCAGAGGATCTCAATATAAGCCTTCAGATCAGGTGAGCTGAAAAACTGCTGAATTAACAACTAAAACTTTGATTTGTACACTTAGTCATTCATTTAATCCTCTGACACATACACAACATATCATTGAATTAGTCAGTTCAGAAAGGTATCTAAATTCAGTTACAGTAATGCACTGAATGATGACATATCTTCCTTAGTGTTTAAGTAAAATTACTAGTCTTTCATTGTAGAACCACGTAAATTAATGTGTATACGAGAATGATCAATGTATTTAATTTAGTAATTTTACTACCATAAACTGAAAACTGTGCGAGAAACCAACTTTTTCCCACTGCAGTTAGCATTTCTCTGTATCTCAGAGTATTTTCTTCCCATTTTTGATCCACGACAAAGACAAGCACCTCTGCAGATTTATGAGCGTTTTCAAGAGTTTTAACCGTTCACCCAACTCGCATACTCTCAACTCCACTTGCAGGGGACCCTGGTTCAGACATTTTCACCTGTGTGATTCATCAACCCTCTATCAATCGCAACTCTTTCACTGCCCTCTTCATGGTGATTTTTTTTTATTAGTTTGATCAAACAATCATTTAGGGAAATGTCCCTGACCGGGGGTTTACATCTCTGTAAATTGAAATTACAGGTAACCTCCAGGTAAGAATGCCAACTCAGCTCTTTGTTCAATACGGCCTAGCTTTACACCTGCATGTCTTTATCGCTGTTGTTCATACTGTATATGCAGACAGGCATACTTATAGCCCCTATTACATCAGATTTATTGAAGAAAGCAGTTTTCCAGATTTTCTTTTGTCCCTTACATTGAATTCATTATAATCTGTGCTCTCAGCTGATTCTACAATCAGCTGATCAAGTAAGTATGAGCAGTCCCTGACTCATACCTGGTAATAAAGGCTGGTTTTCACTAAACCCCCCTCTGGTGATAGATTTAATACTGATGTAAGCAAATGAAAATCTCAGCACATTCCTATCCTGCAAACAAAGTTGTGTAAATGATGGCAATAAAATAACAAAATTTGGCTGCAATAAATAAAGGCCACTGGATGGATATTTTTAAAATCCCTCAGAATTCTAAACTACATTTGCCATTCTAAATGTGAAATGTCAACACTCTTAAAAAGATATTCTCCATATAATGCCTAACCTGCTATAACATTATGCTGTCCTTAATAAGCAATGATTAATGAGGGGTGTTTGAGTTTTGGGAGATGTGATTTTTCATACATGTTGTTCATACAATATCTACATTAGCCATTAGGGGAGAGTTCACTTTGGGGTCAACTTAAAGTCACTCCGAGAGGTTGCCAACAAACTAAAATGGGTAAATTTTTTCCCCTCCTCTGACCATGCTATATGGAGTACAAATAAATCTGAATGATAACATTTCTATTTAAAATCTTATTACAATGGCTGTCAAATCAGTAAATTGAAGAAAGATTAGAAGCCCTAGCTGGGTGCAAACCGTTTTGTTCACTGTAGCCTTGGAATTTTTTTTTTCCCGCTGGGGCTTTATTGTCTGGCATTGTGTTCAAGGCTGACACCAAAATGCTGTTACATAACATGCTGGAGCATGATTTGGGAGAAGGGGGAGTGTTAATTTGATGTAAGCATCCCTTGGATTCAGAGAATAAACTCTCCAAAAATGCTCTGGTCTCCTCATAGAACTTTTTTATGCCGATCTTCAAAGTGTGCAAAACAAAACTAATTATTTGACTCCCAAAAATTCAAGGCCAGTAGATTCCACATTGTAATTATTGAAAAACCTTGAATCTGCAACCAGTTGATAAAAAAATTGCTATTAAAGAGTAAATAATCAACTAAAAAGTTAGCTTTTGAAGGCTGGCATTTTTATTGGCAGACCCATAGGGTCACTATCAAGATAGGAAAAAACAAAGGACAAATTTTTCTTCACTTGCAAACTACCCTCTTCTCAACATCTATCAACCTGTAGCTCTCCATTGGATAACCTCTAGATTAGACAAACAAATTGAGGTCCTCATCAAAGCTGCCCGTTGTTTGAACAGACCACGAGAGGCCATGGCTATCTCAGTATTGGGATGTTTAACCGTGTTGACCATGTTCACATAATACCGCTGACCAGATAACAAACTTCCACCAACCAGAGCCCACCTCTAAATAAAAACTCGGCCTTTAAAACTCGGGCATTGCCTTGGACAGCCGATAACGAGAAAACTTGGTGAAGGTCAGTTATCATATCAATCAAGTGCTTCAACCAAACAGTATCCCTCTGACGCACTCTGAAAATATCAAACATGTTTTTCTTGCCTAGCTTTCTCCTAGATCTTGAAATGGATAAATTCTATTGTTCACTCTGGCAAAATACCAGTCTGGGAGGAGATATAGGACTGCAGAGACAATCTGACTACCAAATTCCTTTTCTTTTCAATATAAGATGCATTTGATAAGATTTATCCTTGATATACTCAGTCAAACCAGGCAATGAGTCAACACTTAGAAACAAATCAAATTTTCTTCCTTCAAAAATATTGCCAAGTAGACAATTTGACACTGTCAGTTATTAGTTGTATGATGTAAAGAACATATTACCCCCCCCCCCCCCCCCAAAAAAAAAAAAAAAAACCCAACATATTGTTACATAATCATACAAACAAAATGTTCATTCTGCTTACGTAATCCTTTTAGCTTTCATGAAAGAAATGATCTTCAAATTGCCAAAACAGATATTAAGACGTGTCTGCAAAAAATTTGTCAGATGGCTGTGGTGTTGAGATGTCGCAGACTTCACAGATTGGAAAAATACTGCAAAACCACCTATAGCAAAGCTCTGAATCAACTCTGATGTAAATGCTGTTGATTCGTTATAACAAGGCGACATTTGACATGGAAGCAAGTACACCCACCTGTTTCATCAGGTGGTGATAGAATAAAATAAATAGGTCAGGGGCAGGCCTAAACCCCCCAAAGAGTTCCAAATGACAGGGAATGTATTATAGTAAAGGTTATACTAAATATCCACAAATGTCCGATTAGAGAGGGGTAATTTTGTGCAGCTGATTGCGGTCTCTCTACACAAGGTCATTTCTAAGTAAACAACAGATATGTTGACCAGAACATGTACATAATGTCAGATAAATGGATCCTATATATTACACAGTAAATGATCTACATTCACAGCGCAATACATCTTTAAGGAGATCTTAGAGTTTTGGCATCAGGATAACTTCATAAGTGGAATTGTCTGCAACTTGTAGAAGTTTGTTGCTAAAAATAAATTAGTAAAATATATAATTATGTGTAAACATTTGTTGAACAGTTTATAACATTCTAACAAAACAGAAACACTTTTCCCCATTTACCACCCACTTATCTGGAACAAAAATTGTATTGCAATCAACTTATTATCTGATTTTTGAAATGAACCATACCCAAGTGGATAGATATACATCCTGACACAAAGATAACAGTTAAATAGTACCTGCAGACCTACAGCAATTGGTAACAATGCAGAATATTCTTCTCAGCCATTTGATTACCGAGTATTCATATTGTGTGTATTGTTTCTGACAGTAAACAAGTTGTTTGCATACCTCTGAATGTCAAGTGTTTTTTGTAGAACAAAAGCAACAAATTGTTTACACACAAACAATTGTCCTGCCGTTATTCTGGGGGTATCTTGTACTCTTGTTCCGAATACCAGCAAAATCTCTAATCCCTGCTAAAGCTGAAGTCATAACCAAAAAGATATACCAAACTTAAATGTCCTACAGATTTAATATTTTGGTTTGTTTTAAGTTGTTAAGTACTTGTGTAAGTGTCTGAAACATCCTCCATCTCTCTTACTAACCAAACACCTGACAGAAAGCTCAAGTGTTTACCAAGATCATGGAATCTACTTCTCCAAACCACAATCTTCATCTTAACAGTCTGGAGATTAAGAAAAAAAAAAGAAGAAAGTTTTTAATGCTGTACAGCTATGCAAAGAATCTGCCTGGCTGAACTTGTTATCAGGTGATTTGAGAGATACTATCTATCACTTGCACCTGGCTCTTTATATATGAAATGTTAATTGTTGTTTTTTTTTCAGGAGCACATTTTTTACTGTCTCTCATCAGTTGATATATATGTATAAAGGTTTTGTGTAAATTATTGGGAGATACCTCAGTAACAACCTCCTGCCTCCCTGACACAGATATCCTTCAAGTGTTTTGAATGAAATACACCTTGTGCCTCCTTGACATAGAAATACTTCATTGCCTCATCAACATATTGTCTATTTAACACATATGTTCCTCATGTTTATTTGACTGGCACAAGTACCTCATGTCTATTTGACACATATGTACCTTATGTCTATTTGACACATAAGTACTGCATGTCTATTTGACACATATGTACCTCATGTCTATTTGACACATATGTACCTCATGTCTATTTGTCACATATGTACCTCATGTCTATTTGTCACATATGTACCTCATGTCTATTTGACTGATATGTTCCTCATGTCTATTTGACCCATATGTACCTAATATTTATTTGACACATATGTACCTCATGTCTATTTGACCCATATGTTCCTCATGTCTATTTGACACATTTTTACCTCACTTCTATTTGACACACACTGTTCAGTTTCACACATGTACAATTGTCTCATGCCTCTTCAACACACATTTACTTCAAGCTCCTCTTCAATACACACATACCTTGTGCTTCTTCAACTAACATGCACATTCTCTGCTTCAAAATCATCATAAATTAGCAAGAATGAACTGAAACCAGAATCAAATTGCTTAAGTTAACTGCATTTCACTTACACTATCACTACAGTATCCAAGTTTGTATTAACTTGACTAAAAAATTAGAACTTTGCTCATTTTTCAATTTGGTTTCTTTGTTAAACAAAAATCATGTAGATTGACAGCCCTGGGACCTCAATGTCCTCAATAAGTATGTACTTCATGCATCCTTAAACACATGTACCTCAAAACTTCTTAACCCACTTTTTACCTAATAAAACCAACTATGCCTGTGTTGATCACTTACATTTGGACTCAGGGATGTCCCGCACCCTCAGCCTGGAAAGGGCGAGGCTGCTCTCGAACCTGTAGGTGTGTTCCCGGGCGCGCGTGAAGGGGAAGTTCCTGTCCGTCCTCCGTGTGACGACCAGTGCATCATTGAACAGGAACAGACCAAGCATTTCAATGTGCTGGTACACCCTACAATGATATAATAGTCACATGTAATTCACTTAAAAAAATAATGCTTCAAATCACATAAAATACAGGTCTCATTATTTCTAAATGCATTTTTGGCAATAAATTGGTTCTATGTAAAGAATTAACATGGAAACTGAAGCAATATGATGTAGGACTTATTGCCTGATGACTATACCTTAAAAAAAAAAGACCTATTGTTAAAGAAAAATTATGATAGTTATCATTTTATAAAAATACTAACGATTTTGATAAAATTGATGGTCATTGAATTTCCTTGTTACAGATGATCTGGTAATATCATTAGAAAGATAAAAAGCTACAGGCAAATCTTAACTGCTGTAAATAGGTAACTAAACAAAGAGACATAAACAGATCATCTTGCACATCAACATATCTTTAAAAATAGTCTTAGCCTCTTAGGTCCAGTTATTTTTACCACCCCTTTGTTAGTTTTATAGATCTCATTTAAATGTTAAAAATTCTTCCATGCATGTTTAATGTCCATTATATCATTTCCCCACTCATGTCTCAATTAGAATATGATTAAAAGCACATATTACATAATCACTGGTAACATAGGTACCAATTAGAAGAAGCTGGCTATACTGGGGACTCCTCGAATAGCACATTTATAGCTGTTACTATAAACTAGAACATCATGAATTCAAGTCTAAATGCTAAGTTACAGTATACACCACTAGCCAAAGTCTTGTGCTAAATGTTCCGAGCTTCCTCACTAATGAAACAACAAGGATTATGTAACTAGGTACTTTCCCTTTCATGGTTGATTGACACATTCTGGCATTTTCCCCATAGGGGAGCATGTTTCATCTTAAAGGGTTACCTCATCTTGATTAGGGACTTGTTTGGCCCACTGTGATAATTGCTATTAGTTGACACCCCCTTATAACAGAATTCCTTTGCCCGACTTTATTTTTCCTAGGGAGAAAGCAGGGAGGCAGGAGCCTCTCATTTGACCCGCCGTTAATGAGCTTCATAATTACAGATGAATCCACTGATTCTTAAAACCTGTTAATAGCGTACAACATTATATAATGCTTTGATAAAGCATACATGTCTGGCATATCAACTTGCCTACAAATGAGTTTATAAAATCAAAACCGCATGTTTTCTTCCAACTTCAGATGCAATTCTCTTCGTCTATAACATACCCTATGGTGCAAACTCAGTCGAGAGCCAAAATCATTTTTTCATTGAAAACCTGAAATGTTTCTCCATTATGCAAGATAGCTCCCAGCCAGCTAGTAATGTTTTTCTTTCATTACTGTCTTAATCTAACCCCAAAGGTGATTGTCATCAATTTCATTTTTTTGCTGAGACATGAATTTTTTTTCTCGGTTTGGTGACAGAATCTTGTTTAACACAAGGTCTTTAGCCAACCATACATTGAACCAATGTCTAGTTCTTCGATGTGACATACTCTGGTTATACATTAAGGGTCTATAACCAAGCAGCCACCGCACCAGACAGGGAGATAGAATCCCAGTCCAACACTCTGTGTGGTCTCCAACCGCAGAGCCACTGAACTTGAGACCCAGGTTAATTGAACAGAATGTCTTCAGGGTCCAAGAGCTGAATCCACATCCACTCTGTTTGAGATGAGCCATCTGGACACACAACTAAATATTTATGTAAATAATACAACTAAAGGTCCCGCAAGACTGTCTCGAAATGGCAACTTTAATATTGTTTTGACAGCTTGGTGAATTATAACCAACAAATCAAAGAACTCAAAGCTGTACTTTTAGAAAGTTGAAGATGAAGAACGAAGACATTTAGTGGAGACATGAGCCTATGAATTATATGCTTAAGTCAAGAAAAGTCTAAATCATTCTGGAAAGCTTTTTTTCATTCTCATGCCCTGCTGAGGTAAAAAAAACCCCCCAAACTTGGAGGTTAAAGATTGAATTCTAGACTTTTTCAAAATAGAAACAGCAGAAGCATCTCCCTTTTTGTTTGTTGGACAACTTCTTCCCACACCCTCGTAACTGTATCCCCCTGTCACTGTGAGAGGGTCTGGACAGTGACCCACAGAGACAAGACATTTGTATTCACTACCCTCAGGTCTTGTGGCTGCTCACCTTATTAATTACAGGTAGCATTGCAGGTAAACGAGATATTGACCCCAAGTCTGTTGTTTTTTTCTAACAGTTCTACAATGGGACCAGAGACAGAATGCTGATACAAAGAAACAATGCAAAAAGGACAACGTACAGACAAGAACTTTTACCATGTACCTGTGTTAAGGATCTCATTGAATAAATAAAGGACTGGTTACAAAACCATTTATGTAGAGTAGAGTTTTTCTTTTGCAAGATTCATTATTTATGTTCAAAACAATATAAATATGTTGAAGAATCTACTGCAAGCAAAAAAGTGTACTGGTATATACTGTGATTTTCTTTGTCTGATCATTTCTAGAGGTTTTTTTTTTTTTTTTTTTTTGGGGGGGGGGGGGGGGGGGAGGTAAAGAAGAATTACATACTGATGCATCTTTTAACACTTAGTTTCAAAGTGAACATATTTTTAAAAATTACAGTTTCAGCCTTCTCAAAAAAAAAATCCTGTTTAACTCAATCCCCATCCCCTTAGTGTAGTCTAAACTTCTAAATGATATTAAATGCACTTTTACAGAACACAAGGTCAGAGTTATAGACGACTCTGACAGACGTGCTGACACTCGTCTTGAGTGAAAAATAACTGAGAAATGTCCACTCATGTCACCATCAGCCCGCTGACATCCTACCTAATGTGTCATGCTATTGATTACAGTTCTGTCTGCATGCCAACAGGATCAACGCCGCATCTATTTTAGGATGAATTTTATTCTGTAAAACTAGCAAATCGCCTTTATAATATCTAAGGTTAGGTTGTTCTCTTTTCATTAGCAGAATCCCCTGAAGAACAGAATATTAAGGATTTTTCATCAGAGAACATCTGATATTAAATACCCAGACCTTGCAATCTATCTTTCTTGCATGAAATGTATGTGTAACATTTATTTCTATTTTTGAATACCAGTTTTTTAAGTAATTGTATGTGAAAAAGTTTTTTATATTTCTTCAATTATATATTTCATATTGATCATGCAATATTAAAAATTTGAAGCAAAAAAATTGATAAAAAGAAAATCATTTCTTTTTACCAAATCAAAACTGCTTTTATCAATTAATAATCAAAAAATAAATCTCACAAAGTGAAGTCAGTTTATTTTGGTTGCAATATTAACCCTTGACGTTAAACATCAAATTGTCGAAACATAGAGTGGCCATCGTGCAAACAAGATACAAAAACTTCTGGTCTTGCAAGGAAGTGAACAGAGAAACGACAAGGACAAAAGAAAAAAAATCTCTGAGTCATAAAAATAGAGGTTAGTATCAATGTCCATTAGAACAGGCCTAGTCTTTGGTAGCAGATTAGAATAGATTTATAAGTCTTTGGTAACAGACTGATAAATACTATTCAGAATAGCCCTATAAGTGATATACATTCTATTCTGAAAAACTCTACAAGTCTTTGATAGCAGACTGATATATATCATTCAGAATAGCCCTAGAGTCTATGGTATCAGACTAGTATAGACCATTCAGGATAGCCCCATAGTTTTTGGTATCCGACTGGCATAAACCATTCAGAATAGCCCTATAGTCTCTGGTATACACTATTCAATCATGGAGGACATCTTGAGGAGATTCTTGTGTTCCTATCGCCCAGTGGACCTACCGGTGGCCTTATGATTAATCCACGGAGGGAGGGAGGCAGCTGATGTCAGGCTCGATACAAAATCAATACGGCAGCGTGAGTCACACAGATAGAAATAGACATTTCTGCTAGCAATACACATTATACCTACAAAAAAATATCCCTAACAACAAAGAAATCTAGTTTCTCTCCTACTGCATTGAAAATATTGCTCTTAATTTCATGTTTATGTGTTGGCTAGCTACTTTCCTAGAAAGAGTTAATTTAATTTATTTGCGATAATGTGAAGTTTCTCAGTGGTAAAACATCAAGTTACTGCCATTTATTTGCCTGCAAAAGTTTTGTCATTTTATGAACAACTCAGCAATTTACATGATGGCTCGAAGTATGATCTTATCTTTCAAACAACCCATCAAGTAATAAAACTCACATAAAAATTGCAATGAAAATAAAATTAATTTAAAACTAAATTATCTGAATTTGTAATTTATTCAATTGTATTAAATCTAGGAACAAAGAAAACTTGCGAAGTGCTGTGTCTCCTTGAGTAAAGACTCGGAAGCATGTTATGTAATAAGCACTTAGATCTAATGCTTTTGCAGTTGTATACATGGAGGTCAAGACTGAACACAATAAAAGATGTTCACAAGTTTCTTTTCTTTTTTTTTTTTTTTACTAACGCTACTTAAAACAGACGGTTCATTAATTTGCAAAAGTGCACAATAACAACAGATGCTCAACTATAACAAATTGCATAGAGGTAAAAAAGTGCTTTTTGCATGCAGACAAAATTTTACCCCTCTCCGTTTTTGTTTTTTAAACCCCTTATCTTTGTTCTACAGTGTGGTCTATGAGCAGATAACTCTCGACCGACATACAACCTAAACATTTCTTTCTCGCTCCAAAAAACAATATCCGATAAATGAAAAGAGGTGTCTTTATCAGCGTCAGTCAGTTTCATAATGAGCCTACCAGTCATCCCGTCTATGTGCAGGAATACTGCAAATCAGCATAAGAAGTATTATCAAACAATTGCGTAACTTGTCACTTCAAGCTTTACTTGAAGTTTGGTGGCTATTACTTTGATCGATAGCTGCTAAGTTTTGTTTTTAAACTCTCCATTTATTCTCCATGCCATTATTTCTGGATTGCATCATTTCCTTGTTGCGCCAAATGATACATAGAAGCAATGTAGACTGTTGAAAAGACTTGATATCAAAATTGACAATTATAAATTACTATGGTAAGCTAAATAAGATAATGAAAAGAAAAAAATATGCTTTCTGTGATAATGAATTATTACAGGTGCACAACTTGAGAAAGACAGAGAGTGAGAGAGAGAGAGGGTGTCTGATTTTCCTCTTTTTTACTCTCCATCAAAAGTAAATACCAACACTTATGTAGTGATAGTAATGGAATGATTGGGGGGGGGGGGGGGGGGTAGTCGTTGTTTAGAACAAGGAAACATAAGCTAGACAGAGATCCAAGATAATACAAGCGTATTGTCGAGCGTTACACACAAATTTCTTGACAAATTTCATCATTTCTCCAATTCAAGATAAACTTAACATTAAAAAGCTTAAATCATAACTACATAAAAACTTGGTGTTCATGTGAAAAGAAAATCATGTCGGGCATTTCCTACTTTAACACTTCTCAACAGTGATTTTTATCCCATTCAAAAATAACAGAATAATACTGGGTGCAAAAACACAACCTGTTTCATGATATCTTAATAATCGTTCACAGCATGTATTTCAAAGAAATCAATAGTTCATGTTCTTAGTCATCAGTTATCACCCCCCCCCCCCCCCCCCCCCCCCCCCCCCCCCTCCCCCATTTACAGACAAATCTATATCAATGTTGTAAGCTAAGCAGAAAACAAATCTTGCATATTTCAAGTATTGTGGGTGTAGATGCATAGATTTGCAGGCATTATAACTAAATCAGATGGGTTTTTTTTTTTACAAGAATGTTTCTATACTTGTACAAATTTATGAGTATGAAGGAGATGTATAAATGGAACGTCAAGATATGATGACAGCATGACAAAAAAATCACACAGAGGTATCAAGAGTCCATGTGACCTTTGTCGATCCTGTTATGACAGAAAGAAGAAAACATTTCATACCAGCGTCTCCTGACAACCAGACATAACAGTACATGCCACCTCCTCCGGGAATTCTCATCCATTTATAGACACATCCATTCACACTTCTTGTTGTTACATGGATATTTAGAGGAACATCTAAAGGATGTATCCACACTTCTTTGACATGATATTTACCAGTACTAGTGTATGTTCCATGAAATTTAACAGATTTAATTATTTAGATAACAATATTTGTTTGGTTGCTCATGCACATGTTATCTTTATCAAATTACATCTTTAAGTAATACTTTTTGTTAATGGCATAAGAATATTTTTTTTTCTATTGAAAAATGTTGAATGTTAATAACACATGCGTTGGCATTGACATTGTCAATAAGTTTTGATATTGTAAAATATTGAATGAAAGAAATCTACAGAATTAAATCTACATTTAAAATGATATACATGTATAATTAAATCTGTTGCTTTTGTGCTGGTCAGTATAGTTTCCTGTGTGTTTGTTGTTCTAGATTATGAAGAACTCTTGTTGTTTAAAATGACAAATTAGGAAAAAAAGATCAGAGTTCATGTGACCTCCATTGCTCTTGTTCTAACAGAAAGGACAGAACACAACATGTCTGGCAATTAAAGTGCGTATCTCAGAGACAAAAGATAATGTGGTGTAATGCTGAAAATTTCAATTACCAAGGTAATTACAATGAAATAATAAAATGTACAAGGTTTAATATTTCATGAATTGTTATGAAATGTGGAATTGGATGCATTCTATCTTGTTATCAAATGCAATCACATCCTGACTGTTATACTTAAGGAATAAGGAATCATTTTTTTGAGTATTATGAGGTGATAATTTTGGTCGGGGCATGGTCAAATCCAATAAAGCCTGAAGGGCTTTATGATAGATTTGGCCACGCTCCGACCGAAATATCGCCTCATGATATTCAAATAATGATTCCTTATTACTTATATTTATATTATTTCCAATTTCTAAACTTTAAAAACATTTTGTGTTGTTCATCTTTTATAAAATTATTGGGCTATAGGCTTCAAAATTGATTTGTAATGTTATCACAGACAAAGACAGTTGAAAATGTAAATATTTGTATATATGACACTGTACATGTGGTGTGTTAGGGATGTTATTCAATATAAGTACGTGTAACATCTTTCTCCCATTGACGTATATAACCAGGGTACTGTGTATAAATCTATGATATAACAAAAGGTCCTGTGTAATACAAGGGGACATAATCAACATTGGAGATATTATTGTGATGCATTGTCAGATATGTATAATATATAGAAAATCCAGTTGCAAGTTTTTTCGAAGTGGATTAAAATCTATAAAGAATATAAAGTTTATGAACAGCTTATCAACAAATATGAAGGATATTTTTTTAAAATGTTGCAATGAAAACTTCATATTACAAGTAATCAGTAGTTTGTAGTAATTCTTAGAAAAACAAAATACTTTCTAAATGTTACATAATTAAGAGCCATCCCCATAGTTCATGGTTATGAGCTATGCGAAAGAAATATGCCAACAAGACATGCTATTTTAGGCCCTCTGAAGCACGCCACACTCATTATGAGAAGATTAGAAGTATTTTTTAGTCAATAAAACAGAAATCACACGTCAACTGGAAATTCTTTCATCAAAAGCATTTTTTTTTTGCTGCAAAGATCGAAATAACCCCAATGATTACTCTTTAAAAAAGTCCTTAAGTATTTTAAAAGGATCAAAAGTAGAAAGATCTCATGGTGCTAGAAAACAGCTAATGATGTATAAAAACGGGGGGAAAAACCCAGCTAGCCCAAGATATTTTGTCCTTTCTCCTTGACTGAATAATTTCTTATGCACTTTTCAGTGTATAGAGTCTTGAACAAATCAACTCACATCTTACATCAATGACAAATTATGTAATATGTTTATGCAATTGTTTATCACAAGATTCAAGGAAATGTACCATAAAACCTAAATGAAGGAAACAGGATTCAGATAATTATATATTTCCTGGCCTTCCTTTCCTTGCTCTCTGTCTGACTATTTTTCCCTTATTGTGATGTTTTGAGAAAAAAGGGGCTTTAAAAAAAATGTACATATATTTTTAATGTTTTCTCTCTCATTTCAAAATTTAATGATAGAGAGGAGGATTTCAAGGATAATATCCCATTTCCCATTATTTTTCTCTCTTTCTTCCTAATTTTGATGGGCGTTGTCTTACATCATATGTAACATGGTGCAAGAAAGAGACATCTCATTAAAGAGGAAATCAGTACTTCAACTGTATCAACGCGATGTTCACCTCGTACTGTAATTGCTTAATTACTATTAAAACTGTGCAAATAACTATTCGCAATTAGTGAAAATTTCAAGTAAACAGGAAGTTTGTAACCTTATACCCTCATTAGATGCTAAAGATCTTGGTAGAGGAAGATAACTATGATGATCGATACATAGACATATTCATTTTAAGGAAATACAAAAATTTACTACATGTATTGCTCAGATCAAAATTATGAAATATATTGGAATCATGCCACATAGATCAAATTGATGGCTTCAAAATGCAATTTACCTTATATATGCATGAACTTTTTTTGCACATTATATTTTGTTAAATAAATGCTACTCTAGGAGCTCCGAAACAAATTGTTCTTTTTTTTTATCACCGTCTTGGAAATGGGGTCCATCGCAAAAAGAAAAGACAGAGACAAAAGAAGAAATATCGGAAAACTGCATTTGTGATAAAATTTTGTGGTTTTCGTAATACATGTATCAAAACACGATTTCTCTTTTTATTGCATTTTTGGAAATTGTTTATACAGTTTGTAATTCTTTCATCAGAAATATCTTAAAAGCATTCCGAAAGTTTGTAGGATTTGTTTAGCTAGATGTTAAGAACAAGCAAGGGATTTTCATTTTTTAATTTTGGGATCAGAACCTGGTCTGAATTTAAATTTCTGCCCAAAATTACCCCTTCCCTTCTTCAAAGACACTGATAATTGTTTTCACACTAAAATAAGATCGGTATCTGATTTCTCCTTCAACACTTGCACATCCCCAGGTATTATGAACAAATCCTGAGCTCTCCAAACAGTCAAAGAAACCTGGGTTCTGGCACCAGATGTTCCCATCACAAAAACATCCGGTGATAAATTTTGGGTTCTTTTTTTATTGAGCTAAGGTAAATAGGACAAATGATTGAAAGTAAGACCAATGGGAGGCGGCCTAACATGTCCAGGACGGAGTTTGTCCCTGCCTTGACTCACCTGAGTTCCGGTACGGAGGACTGAGTGGAGGGGGGTCTGAGATTAGCAGCGTCCTGTTGTTTGATGAGGTATCTATTGGACTCCAGTAAACTCTGTCAATAATAAAGTTAATGAGTCTTAAAGTCATTTGTTGAATCCCTGAGAGCATTTTTAAAAAAGATAATTCTATAATCAAAATAAAGCAGATTGCTTTTAAATCTGGGTTAGATTGTGAGGACGGACTTACAGGACAGTTGAGTATAGTCTTCTGCAGTTTTATCATCTTTCTATCTCTGTCCATCCTTGTCTTGCTCTACAAAAGAAAAAAATAACTGAACAGAGGTCAAAATAACTGAGGGCCCATAGGTTTGGAACCAGTTATTTTTACACTTTGACAAGTGCTTTGTGAAGATCACTTGATCTTTGAGACAGCTATTTCTAAGTTTTCCATATATATACAATAGAACTTCGATATCTCGAACACTGATATCTCAATTACAATGGATATGTCGAAGTGATAAGTAAGTCCCAACCACTTATTTATTAAGTATTTGACCCTCGATATCTCAAATACTCAGATATCTCAAAGTTTTTAAACAGTCCCATCTAGTTCGAGATAACGAAGTTTAACTGTAGATCCAGTGTGACAGTGATTATTATGTACTGACCAGTAAAATCTATTGTTGAAATTCCAATGTCCAGTCAAAAATTATTTCTTACCCTAAAGAAAAGTTAAATCTGTTGCCAATTCACATACTACTGTGAAAAGGGGCATAACTCTGACCCTACCTCTTGCACATGCCTGTTGACCACCTTCAGTGTTTCTATGGCATCGGCCAGATCCCCCCTGTCCTGGTGAGTGGTGGGAGTGTGAAGTTCAAACCAGCTCAGAAGGGCCACATACTCATTGATCCGTCGGCCTGGCAACAGCAACAGTTCGGGCAACCTACACATTTGTAAAAATGTTGATCCTTGTAAAATAATGTTTGAACAAAATGGGAGCTTTTAAATGGGAGCCATTTGAAATGAAGTAGGACAAGATGTTGAAATGCATTCCTTGCACATCTGATGCATGTTGAATATGTTGAACAACCTTAATTAAATACAACACAAATAATTAAAATGAAACATGAGAATTCATTATTATAAAAAAATAGAGGGAGAGAGAGTGCATATCAAACTCACTTTATAATGAAATTTTAATTGAAAAAAATCATTTTATCCAATGAAGTTTATTTGTAAATGAATTGTCATCTTCCTGATAACAAAATCAATACAGTTTGGCAAAATCTTAGTCTGTACATAATCAAATGATATTTTCAAAACAATTGCTGTTACATCATACCACAAAACCATAATAATTTGTCCTGCAGAAAAGCAGTTCCACAGTTATCCTGATATCATATCAATTTTGCCCTGCATAAGAAACCAGAACCATAGTTATTGTGAAACAATCTAACTGTCCCCATGAAATGCCAGAGGTCTTACGTCATCATCCTCAAGGCAGGAATCCTCTCGTGTCGCTTCAGGAAGGCTCTGAAGGCTGGGGTCTGCTCCTTAGTGCGTTCTATACATTGTAGGATGACGTCGTAATTGTTGACATAATTAGTGTACAGCTTGAGGTGGGTACAGAATCTTACAAAAATATCTCCCAGACAGGAATTGGCGGCTTCCCATTCTGCCACTCGATTCTTCAGATCAGCCAACATCTCGCTGAAATCGATTCAAACTTACTTCACTGAATGTTGTATTCTTAACCTTTTGTTTGTTTATTCATTTTTTTTTTTTTTTATGTTTTTTTAAGTTTACATGTAAAGGAGCATGAGAGAGAAAGGGATGGAAATCTAAAATATTTGAAGAGGTACATGGGTGTGCTGATTGTCCATTCTACTGTATATCCTTTTTTTGTGTAATTTTTAATTTGTGTCAGTCATTTTTGGCAATTTTAAAAGTTTCTTACAGAAAATGAAACAGGATATAATTTATGCGTATTCAATAAATTGCGATGTTAAAGTGATTGCGAAAAAAGCGAAAATTAGATCATCGCATAAATTACTAGATATACGGTATTACCTGCTTGCATCCAACAATTGTAGAAGATCGGTGAAGATAATCTGGACATTCTGGAAGCTAGCTATTGCCCTGAAATAATACCACAAGTTTCTTCAAATAAAATCAACTAGTGGGTATTGTTTTTTAACAAAAATCACATGTCTCCCCTTTGTTATGTATTTGTAACAAAATGGAAAGAACCTGAAATGGACCTTCAGTTTTAAAAGATAGGAGGGAAATTTTAAAACAAAACATCTTGTTACATGTACCGGTAGATGGTATATTGAGCTGACCCGCCTCTTTCTTGCTCTTCATGGCCAGAGACTTGAGGATATGTGATATATGTCATATGTGATATATGTGTCATATGTGATGTAAAATAAAATTAAGTTCCATTTCTATTTAGTAAGTTATATACAATCTATCTATGATACAATGAATGAATGATGAAATGCTTGACCTTGAAATAAAAATTATAGGTCAAGGTCAAAACTTTTGGTGGCGTGCACTCCTTCTCAATACCATCTACCTATGTTCCAAGTTTGAAGTCTTAATGTCAAAGGGTATTAAGGTTATGACCCAGTCAAAATTTTATTATTTTTTTTCTTAATTTGACCTTGAGTAAAAGAAGGTCAAGGTCAAATATTATTCAATAGTACACCTAAGTGTATTATTATTGTTCTTTGTTTAAAGTTTGAAGTCCTTCTGTCAAAGTATATTCAGAAGTTGAACAATGAAGTTTTTTCTCATATGACCTCGAAATAAAAATTCTAGGTCAAGGTCAAAAATTTTGGTAAGGTTCAACTAGGTTATATACCATCTATCTATGATACAAGTTAAAAGTCTGTATGTTAAAAGAGTCTTGTGTTATGGTCCGGACAATATTTTTTATGAAAAGCTTGACCTTGAAGAACAAAATAGGTCAAGGTCAAAACTTTTGGTGGCGTGCACTCCTTCTCAATACCATCTACCTATGTTCCAAGTTTGAAGTCTTAATGTCAAAGGGTATTAAAGTTATGACCCAGACAGAATTTTATTATTTTTTTCGTTCTTGAGATATTTGGGAAAGATTGCTTTAGAGGCCGACCCTTTATCTCCCTGTAGGGTCCATTTGACGAAACTTTGATGGTTAAATTTTATTACGAACACTATTCTTAGCATCTTCTCTTATATAATGCTTTTCAAAATATTTCTCCTTTTTAAGATATAAATGATCAAAATATTGGACTTCTAGCCCCTCAAAACCCCTAATTATGTAACATATCCGAAAACTTTTAACATGCGTAGATAAAGAGCTAGAAGATTAACATTTTTGCTTCTATATCACATTACAAAATGTTTCTTATTAAAGAGATATAGATGAAAGACTTTAGACCCTTCTGGGCCCCTAATATGAGGGGTCAGCCCCTTTTGCGTGGTGTCAGTTGAAAGGTCTTGTTTATATAAACTTTTAATGTTCTACATATGTTAACAAAATATTTATGACAAGAAAGATATTCGTGATCAAATCTCAAATTTCCCAAAAAACTGTCAAAAAAGTTAACATCAACATTTTCAGGTTCAGGCGAGCTTCCAGGACAATGGCTTCTAGTCAAATCTAAAACAAGCATGCAAATCTACCATAACCACTCTATCTTGCACATAAATTTCAAGTCTTTAACTATAACGGTTTTTGAGGAGATGCGTGGACAATATCATGTCCCAAAATACATGAAAAAGGGAGATAATTCAGAAGCGGAATTGAATTTTCAGACAAAAAGTTGTATGCAATGAGAGGTTCACCTAAGACATCATCCCTGTAAAAATCATTAAAATCGATGGAGAAATGGCTGAGAAATTAAGGGTGTCTACCAAGAAGAATATTTAAATAATATAGAAGAATGAGAAACAGTAGAATAACAGTAAGGTCTTCCGCTGAAGACGGAAGACCTTAATAAGAAAGTCGACAAAAACAATATGTCTCCCCTTTGAAAGGGGAGACATAAATAAAATTTATATAGTACAAAGTAACATAAAAGCATGAGATAATTAGCACGTGTATAAAGCTATCTCAAATAGATTCTGAAATAGCAAAAATTACAGTGTTTAACAAGGAAATTTCATATTACTCATCTACAGATCTACTTCCTCCTAGGTTATATACTTGTCTGTGCTTTAAATGAACTTCAAATTTTTGATTTAAAAAAATCCACAAGTACTAGTATCCTTTGCATGTGACCATTTAGTGTTTAAACTCGTAAAAATTGAGTGAATAAGGACTTGATGTGGGAAAAATGAGAGTGTGAAAAAAATTTGGAAGTGTTGATTATAGGTATCAAAATAGAACTTTTGTGGATTGAATAAACAGCAGAGAGAATAGGAATTTTTAGCACACAACATATGATGGATTCCTTCCCTTTATCAGCAGAGGCGCTGAGAAAATCATTGCTAGAGTTACAGGATAAAAAGGATAAAAATGAACTGGGAATTTCACATTACAAAGCAGGGATTGACAAACTAAAGACAGACCTTCGAACAAATGGACAGAAGGAGATTACTGCAATTCTGGAGAGGATGGACAGAGATGAAAAAAAACTCAAAGAAATAGAAGATATCGAACTTGGCCCCAGTAACGAGTTACAAAAAAATCTTCAATCACATTTGGAAACTGCACAAAGTTTGATTAAAACCATCCAGCAAATGAAATGTTTCACCACCACAAAGGAAAAAGAAATACATAAAAATATTGAGGATTTGAGATCATTCCTGACTGATATTGATAAGGCAGTAGCAATAGAGTGGACACAAGAAAGAGAAACTCGGATCAAACAATGTCTAGGAATCCATGATGTTCAGGTACATTTATTTCAGGCTCAGGTCTCTGTGAACCAAACCCCACCTGTCTCTTTGGAAGTCCCAAGTCCGAGTCTTGAATCCATTAAAGTCCTCAAGGAAATCAAAATTCCTTCTTCAATTAACATGGACATTGTCTTTGGCAAAAATGATAGCATTTGGGTTTCAAAAAACAAAGGCCAGGTTGTACAATTAAGCAAGCAAGGTGAGATTTTAGCCAAATTCTTTACTAGGGAAGTTCGTGATTGGTTGGAAATCAACGAGATGCAGGGCCTGGCTGTCAACGAAAGTGGCCATCTTCTGACAACCAATAAAAGCAGGAAGTTGGTGAGTCAATTCAACCCTCAGCAGAAGAAATCCACGGATCTGTTTAACTGTGCGGACTGGTATCCGAGTGGCGGAATCTGCTTGACAGATGACAGGATCTACGTCAGCCTTGCCAACGACAATGGAGGAAAGATTGGCTGCTATACCTTAACAGGGGACTCGACACACAGCATAGAGAAAACTTCAACAGGAAAAGCACTGTTCATATACCCATGGTACATCGCAATACACAGAGAGTCAAGCCTCTGTGTCTCGGACAAATCAAAGAAATGTGTTTTAGTCGTGAGTTTGACTGGAGTTCAAGAAGACACATATTGCCCTCGCAAAAATTCCTTCATACCTTATGGCATTACTACAGACAAATTCAATCGCATACTAGTTGCTGATGCTGAAAACTGCAAGATTCATATTTTGTCTGAAAACTGTGAACTACTCCTGCTTATCAAATGTAAGGAGCACGGTCTCTCTAAGCCAATGTCATTATGTCTGGACAGTGAGGGACACCTGTGGGTAGGAAATGGTGAGAAAGAGGTCCTCAAACTGCTTCAATACTATGGATGACAATATGAAAGGGTGAATTTCCGAACTGTTATTATGTGTACTGTAATAAAACTTCAATTTGAGGTGTACAAAAATCTGTCCTTGTTTGCTTTCCATGTCCAAAAAGCATTATTTTACAAAAGATAACATTTGTGCAGAGGTTTTTTTTTTTAAAATCAAGAATAATATGAGGGATATTACACTTCTTAAAGTTGACTGTAGTTTCCATATTGATGACAGGTTATCAAGTGACATCTGTTGCATACTGATTACACATAAATGTTGTTGAGCTTTTACTTGTTGAAGTTGATTGGGTGTACAATAAGATTTATAGATGTACAAAATGGCAGTTCTTTTATTCTTGTTGGGTTCAATATAAGATTTTAGCTGATAAAGCTGTGGATTCAATTTAGCTGATGAAGCCAACTACATTTTCTTAAAATGTGTTCGACTTAGTAAGAGTTTAACACCTATTAATGAAATTTAATATGATATCTGCTTTAGTTGATATATCTGCTGTAGTTGATATGATATCTGCTGTAGTTGATGGGAGTTTTATCCCTATTAAGGGTAATGTAACTTTATAACAAACCTGTTGGAGTTGAGGGCGGCCCTGAGAGGTTTAACATAAACATCTTTCACGGCCTGTAGGATTCGATTGTACTCCACCTCACTACTAAGAATCTCCATGGCGATGGGCGTTCTCTTCTCTGGGTGGTCATGGAACTGTTTTGCCGTCTGCAATGCAAAATACCAGTACAATATGTCAGTTTTTCTAATGAAACAAAACTTTTTTACATTTTCAAGTATTATATCCTATGCTTCAACACTTTACTTATCTTTATGCTTATCTGATGGAAAAAAAAATTATTAGCATTATTTTGAGAAATCTCAAGCAAACCAGTTATCATTGTTTCATAAAAAGTTCAGTACTTATGTAGCCAATTGCTAGTTTCTCGATGAATTTGTTTATTATTTAGAACTAGGCACCTTACCAATCGCTCATGTTTGCCAGTTAGTCTCATGGACCCAAATGTGACCCGTAGATTCTCTGCTTCTTGAACCAGTTTCTGTCGCTTCTGCCGTTGCTGTCGACGGTTTTCTTCCTTCTCACTCTGTTCCATTTGGGCTTTTTCTGGCATGTCTGCGGGTGGTCGAAGTGTCTCTGTAAAACAATTCAAAAATATTCCATCTCCATATATATGTATATATATCTACCATACTGCAATTTTACAAAAGATTTTCATTTAGTTTTTGCCGTATCTTTATTGAAACTAGAAACAAAAGAAATAAAATATTCAAAGAAATTAAAAGAGGTTAAAAAAGAGGCCATACTATTAAAATACTGAGACAAACTTTGAAAGAAAATAAGGTGAGAATTAAGGCTTTTAAGAATGTTGAAAAATCTTAAGTCAAACACAGTTGACATGCATTTTTGATCATTAAATAGATACTATACTATATGACACAAATGAAAAACCAAAAAGCTCTTGGAAGTTTTAAGGCAGACCATTTAAAGTGTTAGTCATAAAAGCACAAAAGAAGCAAAAATAATTCATAATTTTGATTAGATCTTCAAAACTAGCAAAGTTCAACAATAAAAGTTCTCTCCCACCAGACAGGTTAAGTAAATGCAAGAAACTCAATATAAAACCAAACTAAATACCACCTAAATACAACATTTAGAGAAAATATAAAAAAAAAAAAAATGTCATAAAACAATACAATGCAGTGTTATATCTAAAGAAGCCTTGTGTAAGTAACTACTATTGATGACTACTACATCAGGTACTGCACAATGATATACCGCTTAGACTGGCGTTCTTGGGGACCTCCTCTCCCTCCTGGTCCCCATGTAACCGATGGTCCGTGTGCTCCAGAGGGGGAGGTTCTACAGTCATTGTTTTAATATGTATGTTTAGATATCAGTGACATTGAACAGTCAACAACCACAATTATTGATAAAAATATATATATATTTATACATATGGTACTGTATATCTATACAGTGCATATAGAATTTTACTAAAAAATACTTGTGATTTTTTCCATAGTGGTAAACTATAGTGCAATGTGCAATTGCAGACTATGTCTTTTATAATGAGGAAAGAAAACCATGAAAAAATTGAGTTTGGTTTGCATTGAAAATATTCAAGTATTCTGGGATCTGGCAAACTGGATGTGGCAAACTTAACATTACATCCAATAAAACAAGAGGCCCATGGGCCATATCGCTCACCCGAGCAACAATAGGCATGATAAAATCAGCTTAATGGAGTCATAATACAAGATATCTGGACAATGTGGTATAATACATGTAGATCCTGTATTAAAAATAATCCATTCCCCCCCCCCCCCCCCCCCTGGATATTCATATGTTTATAATTCCTTTTCTAACAGGATGATTTTATAGTCATATCACAAGTCATATCACATGTTCAGCATTGCAGTTCTCAAAAAGATCCTAAATAATTGTTTATATATGGGATATAAACCTACATCAAACTCTGAACTCCTTGTGAGTCTAAACAATTTTTAAAGGATCAGCAATGTCAAAATGATTGCATATAAGTAAAACCATATACGATAAAATTTCAGTTTTTGTGAATAATTAAAATGTTTCCTTTCCCCACTCCAAGTTGTTGAGACCTACCTACCCCCGGGAATCATGATTTGAACAAACTTGAATCTACCCTACATGAGGATAGTTCCACACAAGTTTCAGCTTTCCTGTCTGATTGGTTTCTGAGAAGAAGATTTTTAAAGATTAACTCTATATATTCCTTTGTAAATTCCTTTGTAAAAATTCGACCCCCCCCCCCATTGTGGCCCCACCCTACCCCTTGGGGTCAAGATTTCCACAACTTTGAATCTTCACTACCTGAGAATGCTTCCACACAAGTTTCAGCTTTCCTGGCTGATGGGTTTCTGAGAAGAAGATTTTAAAAGATTTACTCTATATATTACTATGTAAAAATTCAACCCCCCATTGTGGCCCCACCCTACCCCCGGGGGTCATGATTTTTACAATTTTGAATCTACACCTACTGAGGATGCTTCCACATAAGTTTCAGCTTTCCTAGCCAACTGGTTCTGGAGAAGAAGATTTTTGAAAAATTCTCAAAAATTTTCAATAATTCCTAATCATCTCCCCTTGTAAAACGGGTGTGCTCCTTAATTTTCACAACTTTGAATCCCCTTTGCCTAATGCTTTGTGCAAAGTTTGGTTGAAATTGGCCCAGTGGTTCTGGAGAGGATGTTGAAAATGTGAAAAGTTTACAGACGGACAGACAGACGGACGACAGACAAAATGTGATCGGAAAAGCTCACTTGAGCTTTCAGCTCAGGTGAGCTAAAAACACCACTTAAAACTTTTTCTACCAAATCAAATATAGAAACCAAAACTCAATCTGTGTATGTCAAAATAAAACATTTTTTTTAAATACTGAAGACACTTCTCTAAAATAGCACAGTAAGCATGCTGTCAAATAAGATTATCTTACTAGATAACAAATGTACAAGATTACAAACAAATTTGTTAGATTCAAGCAAATTCATTTTATGTAATTTCACTCTCTGATGGAACAATATTCAATGAATGGATGTTTATGAAAGACTTTCGAGTTATTGTCTCATAATACACAAAATAGATTAAAGAAAATAGCAACATGCAATTTGAAACAAAAATGATAAAAAAAAAAATAAATCTGTTATACAAAATAATGCAGTGTTATATCTAAAGAAGCCTTGTGTAAGTAACTACTATTGATGACTACTACATCAGGTATTGTGCAATGATATACCGCTCAGACTGGCGTTCTTGGGGACCTCCTCTCCCTCCTGGTCCCCATGTAACCGATGGTCAGTGTGCTCCAGAGGGGGAGGTTCTACAGTCATTATTTTAATATGTATGTTTAGATATCAGTGACAACCACACATATTACTTGATTCTGTGATTTTTCGATAGTGATAAACTAGTGCAATAATTTTTCAGACTGAATCTTTTATAACGAGAAAAGAAAACCATGAAAAAATTGAGTTTGGTTTGCATTGAAAATATTCAAGTATTCTAGGATGTGGCGACTTTTCATTATACATCCAATAAAAAAAAAACCCACTTAAAACCTTTTTCTACCAAATCAAATATAGAAACCAAAACTCAATCTGTGTATGTCAAAATAAAACCTTTTTTTTAAATACTGAAGACACTTCTCTAAAATAGCACAGTAAACATGCTGTCAATTAAGGTTATCTTACTAGATAACAAATGTACATGTACAAGATTACAAACATATTTGTTAGATTAAAAAAAAATTCATTATATGTAATTTCACTCTCTGATGGAACAATATTCAATGAATGGATATTTATGAAAGACTTTCGAGTAATTGTCTCATACTACAAAAAACAGATTAAAGAAAATAGCAACATGCAATTTGAAACAAAATGATCCTAGTCTGGTCTATGTTTATTCAATTAATGCACGATTATATAAATCTACGCCTGTATCATGCATCAAATGAATTAAAAAGCCAATCAATTATTATTCAGATCTTGGACACACATGCAGATATGATAAAGTACAATGATGAAACCTAACAAATTATAAGAGTATTCAGCTAAATAAGTGAAGGCTATATGCTTGTAGTACAGAGTATAATGTATAAGATTGGCTATATATAAATTATCTATAAAGTATATAAATGAATAAATAATGGCAGTATTTTTTTCACATGTGAATATTGAAATAAATATTGAAACTGTATCAAATGTAAAATCTCAATTATCATTTTCATTTTTTTTTGCAATTTATGAACAACTTCTGTTTGTCCCACTGTCAATGGTACATGAAATTAAGAAGTCTGAAAATGTTTTTGAAAATAAAAGTATTTTGATACAGTCCCTCTAGAGGATGATGGGTAATTTTACCATTCCTATCATGATCATGGTGCTGTGTGTAGTAATGCTCTATTTCTTGATCCTCTGGTTCAATGTCTGCATCAAGCAAGCACAGAGAGATAGAGAGTGTGGAATGAATCAAAACTCAATAGCATCTCATAACATTCATTGGATACAAATAGAGACAGCCATGGCATGCTATCAATGATATCATTTCCCAGGTGGGATTCTAAAATTTTCTAAATACCAGAACCTCAAGCAGGAAAAAGAATTCAGCAAAACAAGCAATCCCTTCATGATTCAGACTTAAGACAATTTTTAAACATTTCATGCTCAATGTTTAGATTATTCCATTGAATAAAATAATGGTTCCCAAGACAGTACATAATACCAAGTTGAAACCAACTGAAGCACTAGAATCTGTCTGTAACCAGTTCAAGCATCAATAGATATAAATCCCTTCCTTACCTCCCCACTCAGGCTTGTCCTCCCCTTCCTCTTCTTGACCTTCTGTCTGACCTTGACCATTGATCCTTGTGACCTCTTCATCTTCGTCCTCATAGTCCTCAGCTGGTACTAGGGACTGTGGAAAAAAGTGATATTGAAACATTATTTTACAAAACAGGGGTAAAAAATATTCTAAAATAGAAAGCTACATAACTGCTTCTTGACTTAAATTTCCTATCGTAAGTATATGACTCTCATGATTTTAGTAGACATTTCACAACACAATATTTGTTCATAGTGTTTGACAACAGCATTGGCCTCTGCACAAGCAGCATTTTGAAGTGATGATTAACTTTTTAAAATACATGTAAAAAATAAGTAAACTTTGAACTACTTTCAGCTGAATATCAACTGAATTTCTACCTTTTCCAGTGAGCTTGTAAATGCCAAGTCGTCCACACCGGATTTCTCCAACAGGTACTGCCCCAAAAACTCCAAGGGATTCACCTACAACATCAACGAAATCATGAATTACGTTATTTAATTTAACATATTTCTTTACATGAAACTTCTAAAGATTGGGAGATATTAATCACATATGTATCCTTATTTTTGTATGATTTTCATGTCATGTTATGACTGAATTAAGCTGGGTAATGCGAATTGACTTTCTGAATGCTTATTTCTTTATCCTTTCAGAAGAGGTAGTAAAAATCATAATTTATTGATAATCTTTACTATTATTGCTTTAGAGTAAACCTTAATTAAACACATGCCATGACAAACACATTTGATTTTCAAAATGCTATTAACCTCCTATTAAACTAAGCAAAGGTTAAATAATTGAGAGAAATGGTAGGAAATCATACCAAACTTTTTCACAAATATAATATCATTTCTGCATCCAATAAGGCAAATATAAGGTACTTTAGACAAATTTACTTCTCATCAACCCCCCCCCCCCCCCCCCCCCCTATTTCCCTTTGTACTTCAAGTCTTACATCTTTGTCCTGTTTTCCCAGCTGTACCAGTGCCTCTGACAGTGAGTTAGTGACATTCTTCACCCCCTGGATCTCAGTCTGTCCCAGAATATCAAATACCAGCTGACCTGTACCCAGAGAAGAGGGAATGCATCATTAAGTGTACATGTATACCTGGTAGTATATGTTATGTTACATCAAATGCAAGTTTTCACAGTGTTTCAACAACTTCTCAAAACTCAATAGTAGATTGTGATATTTATAACAGCACATGCATCAAGCACAGTAAAAACTGCATAACTGAGGTATGATCTTGAAAAGAAATAATTCAAATATCATCCCTAAAGTAATTCAAAATTGCAAAAAAAATTCCCATTTTCGAATCAAAACACATAAATTTTGCATCACAGATAATTCAATTATACAATTTTGATTTTTGACCCTTTCAAATATTAAGAGAACTGAAAAAAATACAAAGTTTGTTGCGTACCTGTGAGCTGGGAGACAATATCCCTGTGGGTGTTCTCCAGGAACTGTCCCAGGTGTTGTTTACAGGAAGCCAGCGCCTCGATCGCCTGATCAGCCACATGTGACCACACGTCAAGCTTGCTCTGACAGAAATACACCTCTGGGGGCTGAGTGACTGCCCCTGGCCTGCCCTCTTTGTACGGAATCAGCCAATCAGAGTTCACTAAAATATAACATGATGTAGTATAAAAAAAAGAAGAAAATTTCTTCCAATAGAATTTTGTCATGCAATACCACAATAGAACTTCTTTTAAATATATATCAGACTATTCAGCACATTTATGAAAATCATCAATGAAAATGATCTACTGCTGTCAAAAATTTAACAAAAAACATTTCTGACATCTACTGACATTAAAATTTTTAAAATATAAAAACAAAAGTATTTCAAGCCTAATCTGCTATCTACGATGAACTAGCCTATTGATTGATGATTAATATTAATCTACAATTTGGTTTAGAATTTTGTTATTATAATAATAAAATTTATCCATACATTTTCTGATTGCTAATCTGTTTACTACTCTCACCATGATTAAAGTTTCCAATGATACCAGTGGGAGAAGAAAACTGCCTCTCTGTTCTGATGCTCAACTGTACAACAATCTCCAGGCCAGGCTCTGGAAAAATAGTCAGGTTTCATGAACATCTCTTAACTCATTGAGTCCTTATTAAGATATGATGCAGTCATTCATTCAATAAGTATGCTTGGAATCGTAAGAGTCTGATTTCAGAGAGAAGATTGAATAGTCATATCTTGATCAACACCATATAGCATTCTGGTGATATCAAGTCAGGCATTTCTCTAATCATCATTAACCAGACTCCATGGAACTGAAAATCTCTAAGACATGTTTGAACCAAACATAGGTTTTTTTTCATTGAAAACAGTTTTACATACATTATTTTGTCAAGTCTCAATAATCAATCAGTCAAATAACTCTAGCTAGATCTAGAATGCAGGCACAGTACACCAGTGATCCTTTGTTTTAAATTCCCATTGTGATTTAATGTTTCATTCATTTTTTTATCATAAATTATCATCATAAATTCATTACATGGATTACAAACTAACCACAAGCAGCCAGTGGGACAAAAATATCAAACTGGCCGCCTTGGTCTGTGGGGAGAAGGTGTCTCCTGCAGACTTTGGAGAAGAAGTCTAAAACATCAGCTCTGTATAATGTATCCATGGTAACAGTACAGCCATGGGCCAACCGGAGTTCACCAGGTTCCTCCGAGTGACAGAACAAACCTACACTCCTAAAATAAATAAATAGAAACTCTATTTTTATATCTATTTCACTCCAAAGTTTTGTCTTGGTTCTTACATTAAATTTTGTTTCACCATGTGGTTTTAAACAGTAATACATGAAGGAACAAGAGGTCAGCAGAAAATCAACAAATGATGATTAGCCTACAAGACCAATCTAACCTTGCTGTTCGGCCTGCGAGAGTTTTTTCCAGTTTCATCATCAGGGCTTCAGACGTTGTTCCTTCGTATTCATACACAATAGGAATCACTCCAAACAGCACAGCATCAACCAACAACTGAAAAGGAGAGTTTAGAATTCATGTGAAATCACAGAAAACCCTACAAACATTAGCTAATGAATGATGGTGTAAAACTTATTTTTCATCTTTTCCTCAACCTCCACCCCCTTTTATCTTTTAAAAGACTTGTCCATACAAAAGATACAGATACATGTAAAAAATCCACCTAATTTTTTTTTATCTTTTGAAAGATTTGCTTATAACAATGGTACAGATATATATGTAAACAATGGGTGGTCAGATTAAGGCCCTGTACTTACATCAGCAGCAGGTACCCTGGAGGAGATAAACACTACTCTGGGGTGGTCAATCTCGTCCACCCCAGTCAGGGGGAGGGTGCGACTCAGGGTCTGAAATTCTGTGGACGTGGGGTAGGCCTCATAACCAGACATCATAGTGTCATTCCTGAAATGGATGTAGGATTAATCAAATAATACAAAAAAGATTTGCTGAATTGATTAAAACATTTGTCACTAAAAATATAATAAAATATTTCAATTTAAAGATTTTTAGAGATTACTGGGTTTCATTATTATTGATATGGATTTCTTTATAAAGTAGTTCATTTCTTTATGCATCCTTGAAACTTTGAGTGTAACATAAATCGCAAAAAACTGATGTAAATCAAATATCAATGAACCACAGGAGTTTTTAGAAAAGGAAAATAAATACAAGAATATCGTGGTGAAAAATACAAGATATCCGTAACGCTATAGTCCTGTTCTTACCCGAACCACTGGAGCTTGGTTTTGTTGCCCACTACTGGGGGGTTCCAGGGGGAGTCAACCAGCTGTTTCTTACGCCTCTCCTCTAGGTTTATCATGTCCATCACCTCGGATAGTGACTTCCTCTGGGCAGTCTTACCGAGGTCATGGTCCTCTCCCGACTACAATATTAAGTAAAGTCAACACATCAGTGTGTGGAGAGGGTCAGGGTTGGTTAAACATACATGCATAGATTTACATTCAGAATTTTTTTATCTCAAACTTCATGAGACTGAGAAAATCCTTACAAGATATCCATAGTTTTTGAGAAATTGAAGTTAAACATCAAATAAGTTTCGCATCAAATGAACATATAAATAAAGATTGTGAAAGTATTACTCCCAGGTACCGTAAAATTTTTTTTCAATAAGAATGAATCAAAGCTTATTCATTTCTTGCTTAGATTTTCTGTAGGATAAAAAGAAAGGGGATTCCGAACAAAAGAGGCTTGATGCATTGTACATACTGTCATGAGTCTGTGTCCCTCCTTCCTGTGGGCTGATCCCAGGCCTAAATCAAAATCATGGGACTTGCTCAGTGCCATTTCATGGTTTTTCCTGACAATACCCCACTTGTTGTGATAGACCAGTGCAGACTTGGGTAGTTTAGGGTCATTGGAGTTAGCTCCATGGAGAAAGGCGTAGAAGGACTTATCAAGGTCGTTTGGTTTCAGAGAAGCAGACACCCATGGTGGTCGAATCTTCATTGCTGTACCTGAATTATGGTAAAATTTTACAGCATGATAGACCTTATAAGGATTTCAATACAAAAATTTTATGTAAGGTTTTTTTCTTGAAGTGATCAAACTAATTAAAACAGAAAAAACAATGAATTGAAAAGTTTAACTTTGTCTACTGTATAATGGGACAGAAGTTATTTCTGACAATGACTTATTTCAGTATAAGAGTATGAGTTACACAAGAATCACTGACTACTACTGGTGGGGGACATCCTCCCTGACCCACGAGCTGACTTGGGCTGCTTCTTCTTTCTGGGTGGGGACTGACTGCGGACTGGCTTGGATTCCTACAACACATTTATTTCACTGTTGATATTTTGTTCTCAATTTCATACATTCATTAGAAGAGACAATAACAGGCATTGTATCTGCTTATGAATCAAAATCATTGAACATAATAAGCAAAAAAAATCAAAGGCCGGAACGGCCACAAAGGCGTCGAGCTGACATTTTTTTCTTTTATATAGAATGATACCAATAATTTGAATTTCTGTACTAATAGTCATATCAAATGATATTAGACTTAGAATAGAAAGTATATGAATTATGTTTTCTGCTGCTTTAAAAACAAAAATCAGTAAATTTTCTTATAAAATAGGTAGTGGTGCTTTTTTAATACAATAACTCATCATAATTGCAAAAATCGAAGAAATTCCAAAGTTCAAAAATAATTTGTTTCTTTCTGCTTCAAACAGTCTTTGAACAACTTTCACAGGTTCATAATTTGAATACATTAACAGTGTGTCCCTAATTATAATAATAAAACATACATTTATTTATTTCAATTCCCGTTTGAAACAAGATTTCCTATGGTATGGTTGTTTACAAACAAATCCACAATACGTGCTATCTAAAATGCTCGACCAAACTAACTGCATTATCGAGTTTATTTTTTGCAACGAAATTACTAGATACGTTTATCGCTTACATTTATTTTGGAGACCGTGCCCGACAACAAATAAATTTACATCTAAAATGTTATTTCTATCGGGCACTGTCTCCAATTAAAATGTAAGCGATAAACTAAAATAATATCTAGTGAATCTTTACACTTAGGCCTGATTGTATTCATCCGCCATTTCTTGATTAAGCAAATTTATTCTTATGCAATGAGTTGTCAATCACCAGGGAGGCAAAGTTGGGTTTTTTGTACACAATTTAGTTGAATAAATGGAAAAAAATCTTGTAATACGTTTAATACTTTTAGGAACTTATTTCTTAATAATGCGCATTTAAAAGGCGGTGCAGCGCGTGAATTTTGGACGATTGCCAATCCAGACGATCGCTAGAAGGCTGCCGAGCATTAGCTCGACGCCTTAAAAAAAATCAAAAAAAAAATTCTGTGTGTAACAATTTGTAAAATAAGAGCAATCCAAGATAGTAAATCTGACTTCGGATTTTTACCTGGAAGTCAAGAGCTGGTCTGTAGTCCGGGGTCTGAACACATCCCAGATAATATTTCTTCCAGGCCCCAAACTCATTGTCTGGTGCCTTGTAAGGGAGGAACCAGCCATAGTTTAAACACTTAGGCATCCATACTACATCCTGTTCAGTGAAAACATTGATTAATATGAAACAGTCCTCATAGGCAAGCTTTACATATATTATTTGTGGGTGATTGAATTTGAACAATGAAGTGTTCATCAAAGACCAACAATTTTGGGAAATTTCTAACATGATTCCTTTTGCCCTCAAAATTAGATTTTTTTTTCTCTTCATTCAATTACACACAAGTAACATTCATTATTTCATTCAAATAAAAAAAGTTTCTTGACAAACTTAAAAGATAATACTAATAGAAAAAGCAAATTGAATGAATAATTTTCTTTTCCTCTACAAATCAGAAAGTCACCTGTTCTGATAGGAATTTCCAGTGCCAAGAGACTTGGGCACACCGACAGAGAGACTTGGGGTCCAGAAAGGAGAAGATGTAGAGAGACAGGAACTTTGGGAGGACAGTGGTGAAATCAAGGTGCTGTAAGGGGACATTATCCTGGAACCAGTTCTGTACGAATTTGTACTGAGTTCGCTTACACTGCTGGAAGACCGTGGCAAAGAATCGCTTCCTCTGCGAGTCCGTCCACAAGTCAAACTGAAATACAACAGGCATTCAGTTTATATAGTTATGTAATAATCACCAAAATTTTACGTAAAACTGATTTGATATTTTTTTGCTCCAATTTAACAGAATTTCTCATTTTCTAAGCAGTGTTTATGATGCATGTTAATGATGTTGAAAATCTGCCACATACCCAATGGGAAATGAGATCTCTTCTTTCATTGAATATCTGCAACATACAAACAAGCATTCTGAGAGTAAAGCACATGCAGTATCAGTGAATGTCTCCCACAGGGATGAACTCTTGATGTTAATGTTGATTTGGAGTACCATGACAACCAAAAAAGTTTACAAAAGAAAATGGTACAGACTAACAAACAGGTATTGTTAATCAACATTAATATTAATGGTACTACCTGCTCATTGGCTGGCTTGTTGACCACTGGTGTCCAAGCACTGGCGTAGGTTCTCATTTTGTTCGTGTGAAATTTTTGGTTTTCAGCCACCACTTCCTGTTTCCGCAACGTGTTCTGACCCAGAATCTTCTCGTTGTTCTGAGTCAGTAGGCGGGTTGACGTTTTCATTCTCTTTGCCTTCTCTTCCGTCCGTTGATCCAATTCTTCCATGATCTTGGGTAGTGTTAGTTGTCACAGCAGTTGCTACAATCTGGTTTATAATTTAAATGTGTTAGATAAAATATTTGAATTGTATCACATCTGACACTATATATATATATATATATATATATATATATATATACATATATTTTTATATACACACACACACACACCCTCCCTCACACACACACACACTAAACATGGCTCATCGTCATGTAAAATGTCCATCTATCCATCAGGCAGGTTGCTTACAAATTTTACTTGTCCAAATTTATTTTTGATAAATGTTTATGGCCATTAAGTATTGTTTCATTGTTTGGCTGAATCAGTATCAAGCAGTGTTTGAAATAATCGCCCGCCCGACCGCCTGAGACGCATAAATTTTGGCACGGACAAACAAATTTGTTTGTACGAGCGCCCGACTGGACGTGGTTATTTTCTTTTTTAGCAAAGTGTATATAGTATCGGAATCAGAGTTTTAAGATTTTTTAACTGATTAAATCCTAGACACTTTATCGCTTTCCTTGTCTGGTTATTTAACAACAGTCAATACAAGTGTTTAATTCACGCAGACTATGCTTTGAAGGTCCCCAGACATGCTAGGGAATTATTTAGGGCTACCAGTCTTAAAAAGAAAGTTGGACGATAACAAAACAACTAAAGAAAGAAACAAAGTTTACGACGAAACAAAAAAGAAAACTAGATTTTTGAATGTTTTACATGCAAAAAGAATACCGGTATGTTTTACATGCAAGTGAAAAAATAAACAAATGTCAACTGTTTTCTCTGGGCTGGTTGAATTTTAATAGCTAGGGCTGACAACTTTTACTAGCTGTCAGCCCTGAATGTTTAGCTAGTTTTCTGACAAGTTTAAAATGCTGGTATATACATGTATGTTTAAAACAATAAATTGTATACCTTTATCATTTGTTTACATTTTCTTAATTAAAATAAAGATTTGTTTATAGTTGTTAAGATTCGTTCATGAAAAATTTGTATTTAATATATAAGACATAATTCTACAGTCATCCATTTATTTCATAACCAATACTTGTATTTTGAAGTTTATAGACATTGATAGTGATTGCTGTACATTTCCTCTGTGTTTCTACAGTCTATGTGTACAGTCTATGTATTTAGGGTTTAATAACTTCATCATTATAATATAAATACAGTTAAGCATAGACTAAATAAATAACTTCTTTATTTTTTTGTGAATGTAGTGGCAAACAACCTATTCTCGCCAGTGCATTGTTACGTCATTTCATCACACATAAAAATACACACGAAAAATGACTTACAATGCACTGGTGAGAAATGGTCCTTGGTGAGAGTTGGTTGCACGCCAGTGGAGAAATAATAGAAATTTATTGAATTCGGTTGTAATATTACTTTGGTTGGATAGTTTTTTAATCCATTTCAGCTACTGATTCTAATTACCGGTAACTGGAAGTCACCAGCAATACACTACAGAGGTAGATTCATAAGTTACCAAGTGTCAAAGTTGCTACGTCATACTGAAAGATAGAGAATTTTTGTGATACAACTCTGAATACTGACAAACTATTTTTTCTGTTGATACCAAACCAATTGAGTAAAAACATGATATTTACATATAATATTAATTATCTTGCGACAAAGATGTAAAAAGTGACACTGTATATACCCCAAATGATCAATCTGCCAAACAGTAAATTCTCAAAAAAAACCCTTTTTTCTGAAATTGACTTGTTACTTCTAATATCTATTTGAAGCCAGATTCAAAATATGTTTTGGAATAGGTTGTTCTTATATTATCACTGATGTGAGATCGGTTTTTCCAGTGTGAGATTTTTCTGTCTTACACTGTGTATTACTAAGCTGCTGTAAAATGTAAACAAACATTGTATGCTGTAAGGAAATGATAAATGATGGAATCTGCTAATCTATAAGTCATTCCTTTGCTAAGTTGACAATTTATTATTTTTTCATTGAAGAAAATGTTGTATGCTCTCTTCTTCACTTGCACTATTTGTAGCAGCAGAGGGATAAACCAAAAGTAAACTTTTGAACCTCAAAAGAGAAAGTTGTCAGACATCATTTTTTATGTAAAATATTGCGAGAAAAATAATCATTCATTACAAACTCGTGTGTCATAGTGAAATTCCACCAAGGGCCAAGATTCATGGTCTAGGACTCGGCAGAGCCTTGTCTTAGACCTGAATCTTGTCCCCTAGGTGAAATTTTACCATCTCATACTCATAATAATGAATGATTCTATTAATCTCAGTTTAATTGTCAACTGTCATTATAGTTGATTGGAAATGTAACTATCAACCTTAAAAAAATCCAACTTGTTACCTTTTAACAAGCTTCTACTGAGTTAACCCCAAGTAAATAATAACAATGGGTTCAAGAGCTCTATTTATGTGACTTATGATTTATTAATAATCCGGGCAAAGTTTAAACCCCAGATGACAAGGGACAATACACAATGATTAAACACCCACCTCATGTTTCGGCCATGTTTTTTATTTTGCATTAATAAGATACTGTCATATTGGTGGGTAATACTACGCACTTATAAAGCAATAAAATGGCTTTTAAGAAATGCATACCATATAACACATCTATAAAAACACAATCGAGGAACTTTGAAAAGTTTCAGTGACCAAGACGTACGTCGATCATGCATTAACTCATTCCAGCTACACTTTTTACATTAGTATATAGATTGGTGATGAAGATGCTTTGAATATTGCATAACTTATACGAAGAATTTTGTATGGAAAGTGGATTCTTTGTATTAGGTTGCACTATCAATATGCAAATCTAACGTAAAGTGGTTTGTTTACCTTTAAACCTTGGTCAACCCGCCATTTTTCCAGACATGTTTCTTCAACGCATGCGCAAGCGACACGTTACTAAGCTGAAAACATGGGGAACCTAAGGGGAATGAATTTATGTTTTCAATAGGTCTACATCACTTTGCATGCAGGCTAACTGTCTAATTAGTGACCATTAATTCTAAAACAGGTTATGCATGATGATTTCTAACGCGTCTCTACATATATTTGATATCAGAAGACGCATTTATAACGTTACAACATAATTGGTTAACATAATTTATTCCAACACGATTCACCTACTGACAGGGAACGGATCTTAAACTTTATGGATAAAAATATAGAAGTATTATGTGTAGATTGAAACAAAGTAATATGGTCGGAGCCTTTTTTTTTATTTACATACTGCTGTTTGAAATTAAAATTTTGTTCTATGATATCATTCAGTCCACTCAATTAGGGACCCGAAGGCAATTTGACCGCGTATGAACGACAGAACGAATCACCTTCAAAGGGCAAAGTAAATCTCCGCCAAAAAGACATTTGTTTTAAATCGTGTGAAGAAATGTTTTCTTAATTGTTCAATGAAATCATCTGCATTAAATGATGTTGATATTCACCTTTGAAGTCAGTGGGTTCCGTACGTAGGTCTAGCTCAAGTTTCCCAGGCCGGAATTACAATCAGTTGACGTTTGAATTATTATTTTTTGTAAGAAGAATATCCAGAATACATGGAAACAGGGAAGACGTGAAGCTCAAATACATAGCTGCAGAACTGCAGCTAAACGGTAAATTCGGGTTGACAGACCTTAGATCCGTCAACCCGAACTTGCCGTTGGGCTACACTTCTTGCAACTAGATCCGTCAACCCGAATTTGCAGTTGAGCTACAGTTCTGTAGCTAGATCTGTCAACTAATGTTGAATATTAATTTCAAATAAAAACACCATAAAAATTACGAAAATAGAAATTTTAAAACACCCCGTCCCCTCCAACACGCAGGTGGCTAAATTTTTGCCAAAATCTGCATCATCAAAGAACATGACTTTGTTTTATAACATTAAAACACTTTAATAAACACATTCATCATTAGAGAGTAAAAATTGTAAAATCAATCGATATAGCATTGGCAGCATCAGAAATGGATGTACTGACTTCTTACAGAGTGTATTATATATATACGTCCCTGTTTTTAAGCACAACTTAAATTTACACATTTTATCAAAACTTGACAAAATAACAACATCCAATTATATCCAATGAACAGAAAGACAACACGCAATCGTCATAGATGTATTACGCTTTATATAAACTAAAAGGTCTCTAAGTGAGATCATTGTTAAATGGCAATTCTATGTGAAAAAAATTCAAATTTTACAGTCTACAAAACATATCAGTATCTCTCCAAGTTTCCTACATCTAAAATTTATGAACTAAAAACAAATTGAAAACTACAATTTTCTAAAATTAGGAACAAAGTGAAAAAGTGTCTTTTCTAAGTATTATGCACAAATATTACTGATCCACTTGTCGTAAATATTCCTCAAGTTTCCGCTGATTTTCGTGTAACTTTTCCCTGAGCTGTTTTATTCTTTCTGCACTCATTTCCGATTTCGATAGCTGCTCTATGTCAGTTTCATTGGTTACCTTAACAATATCGTCCAATAACGTACTTGTGTCATTTTCACCGTTGCTAGATTTTTGCTTTTTGCTACTCCCATTGTCAGAGGAGTCACTTCCAGGAGATCGTGGTCTCTTGTGCTTCTTATGTTTCTTGACTTCATCGCCATACCCTGAAGTCTTGGGTTCGTATTTGATTTTAATTCCGCCAGGAATGAAGTAATATTTTATTCCCTTGTTTACTTTTGATTTTGCAACGCCAGAAACTGGCTCATCAACTGCGACTGGCGCGACACTTGACGTTGCTGTGGTAAGTGTGGTGGCAGCTGTTGTCTGCAACGCGATGCTTCTTGGCGCAAGGGTTGTAGATTGCGCGCGCACTAAAGTATTACTCGCAGGCGTCATCCCCGGTCTCTGTGTGGCAAATGAAGTCAGCTGACTCTGCATTAGTGGCCTCTGTGGCAACTGGCCGATTCTACGTACTGTCATAGCACAGGCCGTGGTTGGCCGTACACTTGGGTTCACAGCTCGAAGTGCGACAGGATATGGTCCATTATGGCTCATGGCCCCTACCTGGCCCAAGGTGACAGTATTGGGAACCGACGAAGGAACTGATAGCCTCATGACTGGTTGCTGGGTACGAAGCACCGTTTGCAGGTTGCTGATGCTGAGATTTCTACCAGTTAGCAAATTGGTACTTGTTATTCCTGCAGCTGGCGTAGTTGGTCGTGCTAAATTGCTTATGGACGTTCCCGAGAGACTAGTGTTAATGATACTCGACGAACCCAGTTGAGGCAGAGACAGCACCGAGTGTAAAGTGGACGCAGGCAAATTAGGACGAAGTGGATTCACGACACTAGTTGGCGGCAGGTTAAGTCGAGCTCCTAATAGAGATCTGGGAGTGCTCATTGAACTAACCTGTATTGCTGGAGCAGCGCTGGGAACAATACTTGGAACGCTGCTGATACTTGAACTGGGAAAAAGGACATTCTGGCCATTCATTCGCACCAACAAATACCGGCTTTGGGGAAGATTAGGTACACTGGTATTAGTTTTGACGGTAGCAGCATAAACCTGCGAAGCTGCCTGCAGATTCAAAGTTGGTGTGTTATTTTGAAGTAAATCACGTGACACTGGGATGCTCGAATTTTGAACCTGTGGTTGTTTTGATGTTTTATCCAACTCGCATTTATCTTTTTTTCTTATTTCAAGAGGCAATGATGAATACAATTTTCGCCTTTTCATTTTTAAAAGTTTTTTTCTCGTAAGATCCTTCATTAAAGCTTTTATGAATAACTTTCGGCAAGCTACGTTACATTGGGTATCTTTATATCGACAACCTCTTATTTTTTGAGGTCGATGCGAAGTTGTACGGTTCAAAACGACAGAACAACCCTTCCGTAACTGCTTATCTTTTAAAACTTTGGTTTGTATTTTCAAATTGATCGCTTCTGTCCAGAAATCAACCTCAGAAAGTGGCATGTTCTTTCCATTACTGAGCCAAGGCTTGATTGGATCAACTGGGGCAAGAGAAAACACAGAGTTAATCGTTATTGAAGGTTGCTGTGGGGGATTAGTGACCGTTGCATTGGCTGTATTCGAAGAGGTGAGAGTAATGTTGGTTATTGCTTGAGTGTTTGCAGTCGCCAAAGATACAATGCTAGGTACACCCAATGCTGGGACTCCCAAAACAGGAACTTGTGAGAAAGGCAAGCTTGTTGCACTCTGTACTGATAGGGGTAAACTAGAACGATTCAGCGAGTCTAAGGATGCTTTGGTACTGACAGAGCTAGTAATACCTTGATTTTGTGAAGTAGACAGTTTATTTAAACTCATAGGTTTGATTCCGGTATTTCCAGCATTGCTTAACGACAGCAACTTTACTTTGACGGCGTTATTTTGAACACCTTGCAGTTGTTGTTGTACGTGAGACATCGATGTCTTAGTTTGTGTGGTCAGATCTTGTTTTTGCCCCAAAGTAACAGCCACCGAGCTTGGTACAACAACTGACTTCGCTCCATTCGGAGCGACGGTCTTAATTTGAGGATCACGTATGTTTGTTATTATTTTCCGTATCACATCGCCGGCAGAAACTGTCCCGTTGACTACTAGATTCTTGATCGCATTTGGCGCTGCAGAATTCGAACTCGTAACAGCAGTTGCATTTGTTGTAGATTTAGTTGTGACAATGCTTTGAGTTGGGTTACTGTTTATAGCAGACGATATAGGCTTTGTAGTATTGGCAACAGTTGCAGACGACAAAGGTCTTGTAGTATTTGGGCCACTTGCAGACAATATTGGCTTTGTTGTAATGGGAACGCTTGCGCACATTCTTGAATTTGGTTCTAAAAGCGGGTTTGAGGTTGTCCACTGAGTTGGTGGGAGAACCGTTGAACGTGGATTTAATTTCGACGCGCTGTCCTTCGTAAACATCATCACTGGAGTAGGCACAGAGCTTTGACTTGCCTTAGAACCTTCCGTTTTTGAGTTTTCTTGAAGGGGATCAACGTCTGAGTCATCACATAGATCTATAACCTCTGGTTCACTCGGCAACGGTTTTTTAGAGTAAGAGTGGTAAACGTTGGGAGGAACGGATTTTTTTCCACCCATTTGTTTGAACACAGGCCGAAGGTAGGAACTTTCTCCGGACACGACACGCTCCCACCCAACACCTTCTGTTCCACTTGGCCCATTCGGCAGGACAGCAAACATCTTTCCTTTGTTTATACCTTCCTCAGGAATCATGAACACCCCCATTGATCCATCGGGCTTTACCTTTGCCAGAAGACGATGCTTCAGGTGATATTCACCCAGAATTTTGGTGTCGCCCTTGAGCTGAATGGTGCCATCGTTACGAATAAGAAGAACGCCGCTATCACTGAAATGGAAATAGAAAATATGGACTCATTTACTCTTGTACGTATTATAATCAAAGCACTGATGTGCTGAAAATTAATAAGGTAGGTTCGTTTGCAAACATTTATGCCCAATTAACGTAGTTGGTATTGCAACTTGCCTGTTTATTGAATATATATAAACGTATATCGGACATAATGCAGAATCTATTTTGTAGCATTGATTTGTATTAAATATTAAGTTAAATGTGTTCTATATTTTAACTTTTAAAATGTATAATTAACTCCAGCCCAAATTTAATGCAATTAAACAAATACCGGTTTTATAAATTACATATAAAAAAATAATTATCTAAAAAAATCAAATGTGTCTCCATCAAATGAAGATCTTTTTTTTTTTTTCGTAAATAAATATTCCTTTATTTGTTAAAGAGTTTTCAAGACTTTTTATCGTCAATTCATTGATGAATTTTTGTTTTTTGTATTGATACGATGCAGCAAATAAACAAACATTGTAGCTCCCTATTAAACTGCACAACTGCATAAGTTTGGGAAATTCGGATTCACGGACACAAAATTTCCCTGCGTTCCACAGTTTTGCGTTTATATATAGCACCGGATAAATCAGACAGAGCGGGGGCGCTCCAAAGTTTCGTTACACGAGGTCATATGATTAGCTAAAAAGGCCCCAGGCATTGTGATAGTCGTTATCAATCATCGGCCCCACGCATACGCTTACTGATCGTTGGTCGATTTGCGAAATTTATTTTCGCTTCAGGAATAATTCAAGCGATTGCCTTCTTAATGGCTTATTAACACTTTTTATACCGAAATCTTGGAAATCTCGGTATTGCTTAAGAGCGAGACTGCCCATGGGTTTCCGACGATGTTTTCGGGTGGTTTGGTTTGGTTAAAATTACCGTTCAAATTTTACCCCTTTCCTTGTATTGTATATTGCCCTGCATATTCATTTTTTAAGGACAGTAACGCCAGTGAGTAAGGAAAGCTCATGTTAAACAACCAAACACTATCAAAAGCAACTACCCTTTCAACTAAAATTTTCTAAATTAAATATCATTAGGATTCCCAACTCAATACGTGTATTATACCGGTATTCTGTAATATATCCATCGCCACATGATTCTGCTCTTTTATAGCTGCAATATATATATCTGTAGCTCTTTCTGACGTTTATACTGCAGAACTATGAAGGCAACAATTCTGAAAAATCTCCGTATTAATGATGCAAAATTTAAAATTTTATTGAGGCTGACTTCGGTCAAGTTAGACTTCCTCCAGTTAAAACAAATTCCTTATTCATGATGAACAAACCAAACCAATATAAATCATCCCCAGATTAAATAAGAACGTGTTTACCAGTCATTTTTTAATGGAAAGTAAGCTTGGGCTTGCGAGTTGATTAAATTAAAAATAAAAACGACAGTGGGAACTATCATAACATTGCAACATTGCAGCTATTTTAATTGTAAAACATAGTGTGTGTGTATATATATATATATATATATATATATATATATATATATATATATGACGGCAATATTTGTTTGAATGATAAAATTATTCTCACGATACAAATTTTTACGGTTTTATTTAGTTGTTATATACCTCCGTCGAAAGCAAAAAGGATATTCGCAAGTCATAATTGAAAAAAAAACCCAGTGATTATAAAGTTCATTAAGGACGTTATTTACTAAGGGTTTGAGTTCTCAAATTCAGATTGTTATGAAGTTCAATGTCATGAGTAAAATTTGTTCTAAACACAAAAAGTATTAATGAAATGAATTTGTATTCATATAACACTCGATGTTTTTACTATATTATGGAAATAGGCTCAAACAAAATTTGGCCTTTGGCAAAACAGAGGAAATTCGGACTAGTTTTTTTTTCAGATTTTGTTTTTCACTGAAATATTTTTGGCAGTACTATAATATTAAAAGTTAAGGTTTCATATGTTAGTCAACATAATTTTGCAACATAATATTATCTGTTGCTTTTTTCTCACTTTTTCTTTAAGATAAACGTAGGCTATGGCACACACTACAAAAATATTTAAAAATGCTTAAAACCGATAAAAGACGCCATATCTCATTTTTTTTTAATTATTGACCCCCATATGAATTTTATGCCAGCAAAATGAGGTCAATATAATTAGTTTAATATTATAAGTGTTTTGGTATTATCATCATTCAATATTTTGTTAAATTGAATAAAAAATGGGTAAGGATTTGAAAACTGATAGAGGAAATTCGGACTGAATTATTTATTAAAAATTGTCAATAAAAACATAATGGCTTGTATCTATTTAGTGCCACTGCCATTCATAAACTGTATTTCATTATAAAAAGAGTTTATCAATTTGTATTATTTTTACAATTGAGAAAATCTCAATCATAGTGTAAAAGTTTTAGGGATTTTTCTTAACCTTTCAAAAAATATTCAGTGGCCATGAACTAAAAAAGTAGGTCACTGACCTACTTTTTTGAAAGTGAAAAATAACACTACAATAAAAGGTCTATAACACACAATAGATGGTTTATCATTATCAATAGTGGATTTTTTTTTTATTCTGAGTAAAGATAATTCTTAAGATAAAATAAATACATTAAAATGTGTGCATACCTACTCATGTTGCTGATAGAAAATGTGCTTCAGCGACCAGATTACCTTGAAAAAAAATTGAAGAAAAAAAATTAATCAAACATTAAATAATGCCTTATAGTATAAAAACAACAAACTAAATATCATAAAATAATTATAACTATCACTTGATACTTACAACATAATTTTAGTTGCACAAGTAAGATTATGGTTATAATTTTTTTAACTGACGTCAATTCAATTTAAAATGACGTCATTTCATTTTGAAAACGACGCCATTTCATTTTTTTTAAGACGGTTAAAAGCATTTTTATTTCATATTTTCCAAAACTCATATTAGGTGTGTAAATAGAAAAAAATTAAAAAAGAGATTTTTTCTATAACTCTATTAACTGGATTACGCAATGAAAGAATTTATTATAAATAAAAATGCATACAGTCAAGCAGTTATTACCAACTATATTCACATAAAATATAGTTTGTTATATTCTGTCCTAAGATATTAATGCAGCACATTTGGACGATTTTTACATATAAATACAAATAATGTTACCTGTGAAAGAAATGCAATTGAAATAGATGAAAGGGAAAATATTCATGATAACTAAACGTCATTGACACATTATCATTTTTTACTCGAAAAAATTAACAGGAACGAAAATAGACTTCTTACGGAGATTTATAATTGAAAATGTTGACATCTTTTTTTCCATTCGGAAGTCACTCGGAATACCTCGCACAATTTTTCAACGTTATCATCCGGGTCTGTTGCAATACAAAATTCCCGTACTAAGACTCCTTTATTTATATCCGTGTGTTGAAACCTGACAAGCAATAGGGGGCGTTTCAAAGAAGAAATCTTGGAAATTTTTCATACTTTTTAATAGCATCGTTTGAACCCTTAGGTATTTATAAATATCGAGTATTAAGCAAAATGTGAATCGAGGATATCTTGGGACAGAGTATAAAAAATATTGATCATTTTGGTTAGTGACGTAATCACTACGTTCAGATAATTATAATCATATATGACATTTAATTTGAATGAAAAGAAGAATATGTTAACATCATTTGAAAGTAATTAAAGACAGGTATGATTTAGAAAAAAAATCAATCAAATACCCACTTCTCTGAAGACTATATTGAATAAGGAAAAAGATAAAATTACGGCATTACATAAATTTGGCTTTTACCAACAAATCAATCATAATAATTGATTTTTTTTAAGAAAATAAAATTGAACATCATTTATAACTACATATAAACGTTATAATTACAATCAAGTTTGAAAAAAAACCTTTAAAAACTTTCAGCCAATCAAAATCAAGATAGTTTTCACCTCATGTCCTGAATCGAGCGCCCGGATGTGTGCTTTGTTGTGTTTAGTACCACGCGTGTAGGATGAATATCGTTCAAAGCACATTGATACTTACTTATTTGTTAAGAAATATGCATCCTCTCAATTGTTCAATGGTCAAATCTTTGATCAACTACCATTTCATCGACCAAAATTCAACATTTTCACTCGTCTGGTTTATTATCTCCTCTTGGAAAACAATAACTGCGTGCGCAACTCATTACCCATGAATCCTACATGTCACGTGACCGAGTTATTTTTAATTCGTAAAGGGTTCACGGAAGTTCAATGCATTCCACGTACGAGTTGATGTGTGAACGATGCAAGGTCAAGTGAAGTAGTACAGCGTCTGATCAATGTATTATTTATATTTAATCATATTTGACATAGTTATTTTAAATATTTAAGAATTTTTATAAGCATTATTTTTTGCGAAAAGCAATGCACGGTTCAAATGCCACGGCACAGTATCTGTTTATATACGTCCGCGTCCCTTATTGTTTGTATTGAGGTACACGAAGGGGTCACTGAGTAAAGCTCATGTTTGGCATACGAGTGATATGACAACGCAAGTCGACCCCTTAAAACAATGAACACAACGAAATGGACCCATATCCTTAGATTATTAACTTTGTACGTTGTATAAACTGAGTACAAACTGTTCTTTGTCATTCATAAAGTTCAAATATGTATTTTGTTTTTTCCCTCATACCGGTATCTACTCCTCGGTAGTATAGTGGTAAGTATCCCCGCCTGTCACGCGGGAGACCGGGGTTCGATTCCCCGCCGGGGAGGAAACATATTTTTTGTTGTCCAGATTTGTACGATGATGATAAAAATCCGACTGTCTTTTTGTCTTTTAGGTCTACATTGTGAAAACACATCTCATGAGATAAACAGAAGAAAAGCGTTCGTATTCAGTCGACATATTTACACACTGCATCGTATTTGTTAATACCAGAGACATACACAGGCACCTAACGTCGGAAGCCTGTGGGTTCACATGAAGTATCGTTCTCATTAACATTGCACAAATACAGATTTATTTATAGAAACATTAACATTACAATGCCTCCAAAATATTGTTCATATCGTAAAAGATTATCAATTTGTCTTCATACAGAACTATATAATTTTAAGGCCCATCTGTATTCTAAATTATAACAGCAAACCCAGTGTATTTATGTGGTCTGTTAGAGAATACACACCACTTGTTGTTTGTGTGTAAAAATATTTGTTAGCAAAATGATCTCTTATAACCTTTATGAATATAATTGATATGAATTTAATACTTGTGGATGATAATTCTTTGTCTGATGACGAAAATGTCAAAATATTTAAAACAGCCCTCGCTTTCTTCAAACACCAGTATAGAAGATTTAATCACATATAAAAATATTTAAATTATTTACTGTTAAATTCTCAGTTTGCATTCCTTCCTATTAGAATGTATGCTACTTATACAAACAATCATTACAGACATCATAAATAAGTGTATATTTCTGTATGTCGCTTACATTACAATTGCTATAAATTTATATTTGTATGACAGTAAGTATAAGGTACACTGTTCTGTATGTATTAAGATGATAGTCTAAGCTATTTTTTTTTTTTTTTTAGAATGCATCCTTTTGAAATTTAATGTGATAAAATATGTTCAATTCAATTCAATTCAATTTCAATTCATAATATAATGAAATGTTAATTTGAAATGATAGACTTAATTTTTTTTCATGTTTTTTTTTAAAAAAGCATTTAAACAACAGTATATTCATTTTTAGTGATGTGTGTTAACACATGATAAGTACTAAATTAAAATCAAGCAGAGAACAACATTTAAGTGTTGTTCTCAATTTAATTATAATATGACACGAATTACAATAACACTCAGAAATAAATGTATCTAAAACATTTAATGTAATACTATGATATTGTATATCTAAGTTTATTCTATAAAATAAAACTCATATCATTTTAGAAACGATTGGAGAAGTTACCAGTAGGTGTCGATTTAGTTATAAATTAAAAATCCATTATTATAAAGTGATGGAGAATTAAAGCTGCTTCCAGATTAGCTGTTCAAAACAAAACATAAGTCCATCAGAGACATATTTGGTTTTCATGACAGAAAGTTGGAACAAATCATATTTCTCTACTCCAACTTAGTTCTGGATCACAAATAACATCCATAATTCCCTTAAATTGGATATATTTTATTTGCAGTTGCATATCGATATCACATCATAACTTATATGAACTGGAAGACTTTCCCGCTCATCGTAGAGTTTCAACACGTGAACTGTCATCTGAACAACAATAATAGTTTATTTTCAAAAATAATATATTTGTATGTGACTTTCAACAAAGATGCATAACAAAGCGTGTTGATTAATTTGACAAGTTTCTGCATTATTCAAAAAATCACATTGATGCAGCATTAGTGAATGAAGGTCACTTTATTCAATTTAAAAGATATTTAAAAGCCAAAGACTCTCTCAAACCTCTCTTCTTCTTCTTCTTCTTGCCTGACATTTTTTCTTAACCATTTACTCTTTTTAACATTAAAATTTGGCTTCAAGTAGCAGGCCCGCCCTCCTATTCAGAACATCACATTGAACGTCAGCATTTGCAGACCTTTTTATACCGAGTATGAATGAAAATCTGTCTCCATTAGAAAAAGACCATATTAATATGGTGAACGAATATACTAATTTGCGAAAGTACAAGTTTTTAACTGCATGTTGCATTAAGTGAACAAGCGATCAGTTTAAAAAGTGTGTTTCTTCATGTTCATCTATTCACTTAGCGAAAGATTCGCGAAATGTAACATAAAATTAACCCATTGCATACGATGTAATATACAATCTATATGTTAAAACCAAAATTCCCCAAATTTTCTCGGATAAAAAGATTTAATTAATATAAATATCCCTCTAATAAAAGAAAAACAACTCTCTAATACTCGCTGTAATTTTTAGGCAAGGTGCATAAAAGCAAAAAATTGCTTTATGTAGAAAGACTTTACAGGCAGCAGAAGAAGGTCGAGACCGCGGGAAATACTGGCCAAAATATTGATCAATGAGTCTGTAGGTCGAAACTAGTCACATAAATAGATAAATACTGACAAATCATAGAAAGTTAATTTTACAGAAATCAATTTCAACAATATTGACATTGTTTATACGAATTCTCTTACCTTTGTTTTCTTTTTCTTTTTTCTTTTTCAAAATATGATTTTATTCAGTTTGGTACATATTCAGTAAAGATATATATATATATATATATATATATATATATATATATATATATATATATATATATATATATATAAATTTATATACTCGTTGACAAAATTAATATATATAAATCATACAACATTATATGTTATACACAATGCATATACAGACAATAAGTTATTAACCTTACTTGAGATAATGTTAACTGCTGGTACAAAATGTAATAATCTTTTATTTAAAAAATAATATTAAACATTCCATCATCTGTAATGCTGAATGTTCAGGTCAACTTGTTAAAAAAATCAATTATACATGGATGCACATTCACAGGGTTTCCCAAACTGCTCCATCCGTACAAAATAGCACATTTTGTTTTCCCTCCGACTGAAATGTAACACAAATGTTCATTGTTTTATACATGACACGTGACTGCCGGATATATTTCTATGTCCGTCTGGTGAGAATTAATATTCAGCAATATGGCCGACACTTCGCCTACTTATCTCGACATTTCATAATATTTAATACAGAAAAGTAACAATATCTTGTCTACTGTTTACTTAAAACTTTCTACATATTTTGTATTCTTTTATGCCTTCGGGGCCTATGCAAACTTGAAGTAAAATATTTTTTTTTCTTATATCTCATCTATTTTCAGTTATTTCTTTATCTTATATTCCCTTTCTATGTGAAATATACTTCATTTATGATTTCATATGGTAGACATGCAGGAAACACAATTCCAAGAAATCATTCCTGCATAAAAAAATAGTAAAGGGTTGTTTGTGGGAATAGAAGGATATTCTAGTGTATTTATTAGTTTTTACTCGTATTTTTGCATTTGGATTTCAATATCTATAGTTTCAAAATTATATTGAATTTGGAGAAGAAAAAAAAAATAAGGAAGGTTTCAAAGGATAATAATTAGAAAAAAAACCCTAGCCGCCGCTTATTATAGAGGAAAACTACTGGTAAACTTTAGAATGTACATAATTTTTATTTTTCCCTCCATTACATAAACATGTATATCTTCATATATGTAAGCTATTCTTTTGTGCTTTGTAGCTCCTTTCACGTGAATTTCAAATGAGACACAATTGGCTGTGTATAAAATAGATATTCTATGTGCAATGTATCGCATTTGAAAGACATTAAGTTGTTGTAGAGATAAACATTTTTATTTTGAATAAATCCTATGCCGCATCCAGATGAATACTTCTACATGACTTTGTGTTGCCGGTAAAGCGTAAGGGTATAAGATATTAGCGTAGATTTACGCCTCTTTGCTGAGTTTAAGGTTTGCATTACATTGATAGTTGGACAAACAACAATTGTTCACAAACTTTATAAAACGACAATTTCCTACAGTAAATAGCATAGAATAGGATCCTTACACATTGACATAACGAGATAGTAATTATATGCCCTATAGCTATCTTTAGAAAGTGTGGATATAGATACATATATAGATATATAAGACTACACTATGTAGAGATATGATGTTAAAAGTATTAATTTTTTTTTTTGAAAATCCGTGTACATGTACATGTATATACAGCTAAATGCAAAACAGAAGGCAGAGTAAATACATATATAACACCACAATGAGGGCATACAGTTTTTCATATTGTTAATACATGTATAATAGTATACGTATACAAGTCAAATATTCTACGAACTACATGTATATCATCAATGATAAAAAAAACCAACAACAACATTCATTTTGATTCATCGTACCACCAGTTTACCAGGTGCATCTCCAGAAATTTTTCGCTTTAAGGTTTACTGGCTCCAAAAAGGGGAGGGGAAGATGTTATGGTTTCGGTGTCTTTAATATAAGAGCAATAACTTTAAAATTTAAGACGTATCCTCTAGATCTGCAAATATTAATACTGTTTGCAACCTGTACATCGAATACCAAACGCCACATGCAGATCGTGAGTTACACCCTAAACGCTACAAGCTGTGACCAAAATAGGGGGAAATAATGATTATTGAAGTTTTTATAACAGGATCCAGATGGTTGTACATGTACATGTAGTTCTTTACACTCAGAACAGTACACGCTGTGCCTCCCCTCTCTCTCTCTCCCCCCCCCCCCCCCCCAGCAAAAACGGGAAAATGATCTTGATAATTGAAGTTAAAAGATCTAACAACATCCAGAATGTTGCACAGGTGTATCACTAAATCAGTGACAGCAGTGAAAAGCGATATAACATGCATGGCAAAACGTTATGAATGATCTAAAGGTGATAAAGGTCAATTAATTAATGATTAGTTTAAATTTTTCCTGTGGAAATAAGTTAAATTTTATATAAATTTTTTTTTAAAAATCGCTTTAACCCCAACAGTACCTCACACCCAATTCTAATTAATAGTTAACCGTTCAATAAAATTATGTTTATGAAATTTTAGTATCAATCAAATTAAAGTGTGCGGTAAAATAGCCAGAAAAATTAGCAATATTTTATCGAATTACTGGTAATATTTTTTGAATATCTATTTAATTGACGATATTGATCATAACTACAACCATATATCATAACACCGTTGTCGTCTGTCCTATTTTGTAATTAAAAGATAAGTTTATGTTTTATGCAATTCTTTATTTGTTTCTGATTTAAGTAATCACATTAAATTCATGCTTTGAAGACTGAACTAAACACTTAACGATGATATCAATCTATCTACTATTTTAGAGTTCCTCACTGTGTCTCCTTCATTGTTTAAAAAGTACTGAGAAAGGGTCATGTATTTTAGCGTCTCTTCTTAATACATAGCACGTTTGACAATATAATGGTAAAAATCATTTGATTTTCGACGTGCTCAAGCATTAGAAGACACAAGCCACATGCGCAGATCCAGATTTTTTCCGGATGGGGGTTGGGATAATTTTGTTTGTGAGGGGAAGAGGTCTTATGATTATTTTTCTGTAAATTAATTTGCATTTGAATTGAATAATTTGAATTATCCAGGGGGTCCGGACCCCCGACCCCCCTTCCCCTAGATTCGCGCATGGACCAGAATGTAATCTGATACAAATGTAAAAACATCAGTTGCTGTATACAGTTGTATTTCTTTCCGCATAGGCATTGTGGAGAAAAGGGAATAAAATCAAATACCGGAAGAAAATGAACACTTATTGAATATGTAATACACTAAATCGACATTTCCCTTCCTTGATCATCTTATTTAAATATCTGCATTGACATAATCAATTTACAGTGTAAATAGTAGGCTCAATACGAATGTCAATTTTCATTCACTCGAAATCATTCATTGCTGAATGTTAAACGTAAAATATACAACGAATTTTCACGTTACAGGATTTTACGCTTCATAAAACATGTAATATCACGCGCATATGGTGAAATTAAGATAAATATTTAAAACAATTATGCATCAAATATTATGTTAAAGGTTACGAAAACTGAAAACTCTATAGTCTGTTCCAAGATACATGTATTTATGCAAACATTTTCTCAAATTACTCGATATTTATCAAAAAAAAAACCTCTGGGTTGAAACGATGCTCATTCAATAGTATGAAAAAATCCCAAGATTTCTTCTTTGAAATACCCCCTCTAGCTTGTCAGGTTTCAATACACGGCTAAAAGTAAAAGTCTACGGGCATTTTGCATTGCAAAAGGAATGAAAGTACTCGGATGATAACGTTGAAAAATTGTGCGAGGTATATTCCGAGTGTCTTCCGAATGGAGTAAAGATGTAAACATTTCCCATTATAAATCTCCGTAAGAAATCTGTTTTCGTTCGAGTACAAAATGATAATGTATCAATGAAGATATCTTGGATATTTTCCCGTTTATTATCTTTTACAGGTATGTGTATTTTTTTTTATTAAAATCGTCCAAAAGTGCTGCATAAATATCTTGGGACTGACTATAGAAAGAAATGGATGCAAACATAACTAGACGAGCACGTTTTCGTGGATTATTTAAAAACATTCTTCATAACTACTTGCGTCGTCAGGCAAGGCAAATCGACCGATGCACTGTGACGAAAAATCATCCGATATGAACATTGCCTTGACAACACCCTTAACGATAATTTGAGTTACCACGCGGGTTCACTTGTGTCAGAGTTAATATTATTTATTTCCGGATCTGTTCACAAACATTGATCTATCTTGGGACGTTCGGTTGGATTATGAATACCTGTGCGACCCTTATAGTTTTCCGATAGCAAGTGACTGATTTCGACACACGCGGATTTAAATATGATAATCCGGTTGACTGTGGAAGAACTCGATCTTTAACTTCATTTGAAAATCGGCTAAGTAACCGGCCGGCTAGGATTACATACCATGCACTTCGACGAACTTTTAAAAACTTTAGGAGAGCTTGGACATTACCAAAGAACCCGGTTGTTTCTGATATGTCTTGTGTCCATCGTTTGCGCTTTCCATGCCATGAATATGGTATTCGTTGGCGCCAATCCGAAGAAAAAATGTCAAGTTCCATATGTTAATCTGTCTTCTGCTTCTGGTGCCAAAAATGTCACGTTAGACCATTGGGCTTCCTATCTTAGGAGAGCAGACGAAGATGCTTGTGAAATTTACAACCCGGATGAAGTTTACAATTCTGTTAGCAACGGAAGTTATACATTCCAAGAACTGTCGTCTGGAGACACCAATGTATCATTTAGTAAAGTGTCATGTTCGAACTGGGAATTCTCTCGTGAGGTTTACGGAGATACTATTGTTACGCAGGTACTAGATAGCTGAACATTAAATTAACTTTGTAAATGAATGATATTAATACTTTGTCCTAAAAGTATGCTAATGGTTATGAATACATGAAGTACATCTTTTTGTACATTACATGCATGTATTGTACACTGCAATCTTTTAAGACACATCTGTCACAAGCAGAAAAAACGCATTAATAATTTACATGATTTTATCCCAAATCGTGAACTAAAGATTTGCAGAGACATGAACAGAGAGTTCGGTAGATTTATCAGACAGCTTCGCTGAATTTCATTTAGGAAAAATCGAATAAGTAATATAGCAGGTGAAACAAAATAGATAAAGAATCGTTTAAGAGTATACATGTGTATATATGCTATACGAAGATACATGAATTCAACACCAAAAAAAAATCCATTGAAACTGGCAATTATTTGAAAGTGCATTAACCTATGATTAAGCCAATGTCATATAAATGTAGGTCATAGCAATTAGCCAAGGATACAGTTGTGTCAAAATGGTGTCAGTTTAAACAGTAAGACGTCGCCAGGCGATATACCTACTTTTCAAATAGTTAATTTTGATATTACAATTAATTATAATTCATATCTCGTACTTAACTGTTGATATCATCTTATTAATGGACATCTGATGATATGTCAGGTACATGTACATAGTATGAACACTACTGCGAAGGCAGTATTGGTATAATTTGTTTAGCTCAGTCACACAAGAGAAGTCGTATGTAACACATTAAAGCTATAAAAAGTGTGACTGATAAAAATTACTAATCATCAAAAATTTAACAAGAAAAGGGGCGCTAAAGCAGTCACTGGGAAACGGGTATGTTTAAATCAGGACAAAAACAAACCATTGACCTTAAGGTGACAAAGTTCATTGTTGATTGCTGATTGGATTTTATGAAGTGCAACCACTTTTCATTGTTTTCTCGCGGGATAAAGCCTTGTCATTGATCGTACACCTGCAAAAAATCAATATTAATGAAAATAAACAAAACCACGGAAGGATTGACGGAATTTAATTTCCAGAAGGAAATCCACTGTTATTCTGACTACTCGTGTATTTTAATAACTACGGTTGCTTATGCAAAGATCTATACAACAAAACAATTTCACGTGCCAGGTAGCATATTATTTGTTAAAATTATCAAGAAAAACACATTTAATATCGAAACCTTTCTTGTTTGTTTTGTGACAAAACACCCGTAACACATACGGATGAACTATTTGATCTAAAATACACACACAGTATATAACCACGTTCTCGGGCGATCTTCTGATGAGTTTGTTCATGAACTATATTTAAATATCGAGGTATTTTGAAATTTTTCTCCTTGATTGAAAGCGCGTTCATTTCTTTGAGACCATTAAAGGTATATTATTCATTAGCATTCAATTTGCTAGGCATTTAAACATTTTTCATTATAGAAAATTCAAGGTCATTTTGTCAATTTGTAGAGTGTTATTAGGGTGGCTAAGCATAACTGTTTGAAATTAATATAAGAAACATGAATTCATTTTATTTTCATGTTTTGACATGAACTTTTTGGGGTAGGATACTATTGAAATATTTTTCTTTGAAGATAGTCTTTGATCCATGCAGAATAGGAAAAAAAACATTAATTGGCATATTTCTTAAAACTAGTATGTTCTGTCCTGTTCTTAAGGAGGCTGGATGATCAACAAAATTAACCATCAGATATACCTTCAATTTTTAGATACGATTTGTTAAGGTATAAACTATTCTTTAGTCAAGAAAAAATCCATAAATTTTAGCTTTTAAATTTGAGTATTTCCTATATCTTTATATAGAGCTCTTCTTCTAAAGGAGATCAAGACAGTCTAAAATGGCCACAACCATCTAACCCTCTTAATAGCTGAAAAAATGCCTACTTATTTTAACGATTCTGTGGTTGTTTGAGAATTTGTCGAAAATCGAAAAATAAAATTTATATTAAAATGTATTATTTTAATAGTTTTATCTAGTGTGTGATTCGGCATGGCTGCGCAGCACGTCCAAAACACTGTACTTCTTCGGCCGTCTCCTCGGTGCTGTGGTATTTGGTCAGCTCTCAGACATGTGAGTAGAATTCAGTTTATTCACAAAATACACTTTACTCAACGCAAGACATAATTATATCCATCAACCCACATATTTCTATAACTTTTTTTTTCAATTGTTTCTTCAGATTTGGTCTTCATAGATTGTTTTTGGCTAAGAATTTCCTTAAACGTTTTTTATTTTTTTCTTCAGATTTGGTCGCCGTCCAATGTTCTTTGCAGGGTTGCTGATGTTGCTCATTGTTGGCTGTGTTGCGGCCGCCTCTCCGTCCATGTTTGTCTTTATACCGTTCTACATACTCCAGGGAGCTGCTCAAACGGGTCTATTTCTGGTCGCTTTCACAATGTGTATGTATGTCTATCATGTTACAGGAGCTTTGTTTTTGTCCTCCTTTGGACAACATTTGATTAATATTTTGTAGAGGGCCCGTTTCATAAAGTGAAGATACTGCGACGCTCAGAAATTAAGTGATCTTGTATTTTGCTAAGTACATAACTGGGTGTTTCCAATTATTCAACAAAGAGTTGCAATGCAGAAAGCATGTGTACAGAAAAATAAAACCAAGTTAATAAGGGAAATACTTCGGTGATAATTTTTAAAGTAAAAGCAATTAAGACGACACGATACCAGCATGACAGGACTTTTTCAAGTCAAAACATTCTAGATTTACCGACACAGATATAAATTTGGTTATTATGGCCATGCACATAAACATGATACACAAATGTTAATGAATAACCTCGTGATCAAATTACAAGGGTATTTCTGTAAAAAAAATCTTCGTAGAGTACCTTGAAGAGGTTCGTTAAAATTGTTTGATAAGACTGCCCTTATGACAAACGAGAAACTATGATAATCTATTTCCGGTTTCTGACCTTAAGCCTCAGTAGATAATCACGCAACCTGGTGTCCTTGCTTCGATTAGATATTGCTTGCTTTCGTTTTAACCAATCGTTTGAAATGTCTGCTGAATTTATCAGCATACATGTATTTAGTTCAAGGACCCCGTTTCAAGATAAAAACTCCAAAAGGAGTTCATTTCTACCTATTGCGCAGCGTCCAAAGATGGAAGATAAGCTTGACTCAAAGTTCACAATTTGTAAATAGCATTGAAATTAATCACCATAGCATTTCTAAAATAAGCATGAAATGTTAAAAATAAGTACGCTTTTTATTTAGTGATTCATCAAAGAACCGATGTTTTGTTTGTCACATACTGAAAATCTACTAAATAACTGTACTGTATATTGGCGGTGGATCTTTGAATTAAACTTAATAAAAACAAAGTTAACGTTTGTTGTTGCAACAAAATGAAATGTAAATATATGGAACGCCTCAGCTGCCTTATGTAGATAATCTTCATAATATGATGATACTTCAACATTACATGCTGATACTTCAACATTGCATGCTGGTACTTTAACATTACATGCTGATACTTCAACATTACATGCTGGCACTTTAATATTACATGCTGATACTTCAACATTACATGCTTATACTTCAACATTGCATGCTGGTACGTCAACATTACATGCTGATACTTCAACATGACATGCTGGCACTTTAACATTATATGCTGATACTTCAACATTACATGCTTATACTTCAACATTACATGCTGATTCTCTAACATTACATGCTGATACTTCAACATTACATGCTGATACTTCAACATTACATGCTGATACTTCAACATTACATGCTGGTACTTTAACATTACATGCTGATACTTTAACATTACATGATGATACTTCAACATTACATGATGATACTTCAACATTACATAATGATATTTTATCTTTATATGATGATACTTCTTCATTATATGATGATACTTCACTATGCGATGGTTCTAAAAATAGGAAAGCGTCGCATCGGGATCGAAATAGGCTAGCACTCAGAACACGTGGATGCCTGTAAAGTTTTTAACACTGTACTGTTTCTCTGTTTTGGAGATTGCCATTTGGTCAGATAGGACTAAGGTCCACTGAAACTAGTTTAGATCAAGATACTCATCAAATACCACTATTTGATTACGTGTTGTTTTTTAAAAGGGTCATTTTAAATTTAAAGAATGCCCGCTTTGTGAGACCATTGGCGCTTCCCATCAGCGCATAATTTAAATCAGGGGGTACAAAAAGTCCCCATTGCGATTTCTGGTCATAAATGTGCATTCTAAACCCAATTTTTTGGCGCTTGGTCAGAGTGAACCGCTAAAAATATTAATACCGGTGTTGTATAGCAGTTTTTCCCCCATAATAGCTTTTTCCCCCGGAAAACCTGCTATATAGTCGCCTCCCCCCCGGGAGGAAAAGCTACTATATAGTACCGTTTTTGGTTCAAATTTTACCAAAAAAATGTTCATGGAAACCCAGTAAGGATTTAAAGTCAATGTTTTTAACCCTCAGTTTGCATATATCTGCATTCATCTATACAAGTTAAGTTTCGTTTTGCCGATTTATTTAAGGAATAAGGAACCATTCTTTGAGTATTATGAGGTGATAATTTCGGTCGGGGCGTGATCAAACCCAATAAAGCCCAAAGGGCTTTATGATAGATTTGATCACGCCCCAACCAAAATTATCACCTCATCATATTCAACGAATGATTCCTTATTACTTATATTTATATAATTTTCAGCAACTGTATGATTAAATATTATAATATTAATTATGCAAACCCGCTTGCATCCCCAACAATACGTCTTTTGAATTTATTGGGCTGTATAGTACAAAATCGATTCGTAGTGTTATCACAGACAGAGACACTGGAAAATGTAAATATTATTTTTTTTTATGCTGAAAATTGAACATATGTATCATGGCATACATAGAACTTATTTAGGTAATTATCTGATAAATTACATGATTTGACAAGATAAACACTCATATGCTTCCCAGCGACGGTCCCGATGACTTGATTAATTGTTTCTCATTAGGTGACCCGGGTCAATCTTCAAAATAACTAAAGTCTATTTCTCTTTAAATTTATCTTAAAATTGACGAATTGCATTTTTTTTTACGTTTTAATTTTGTAAAATGAAATAAGTAAACAAATATAATGCGTACGTTCTAATGTTTCTCGGAGATGGTTCAATAGAATTTAATGAAACTTTATCCTCTATTTAAAACATTATTTACACTTTATCTCTAAAGGAAAAAATTGATTTAAACCACTGTTGGACATTCTTTGTTTTCCACAAAACTTAAAACTTGAAATTCCACGTATAAAGGACCTGTTATAGTAGATGTTTCTTAGGGAATTTTTTTGATGTATTCTTATCTTTATATACATTGTAATACATGTACATATAGTTTCAAGAGATGGTATATATCTAAGAATTGTATTTTTTGAAAAAAAATTAGAAAAAAATACCTTTCTCAGTATATGAAATGTAATGAGTTGTCTAGTTTGAAATACATTTCACAATTTGAAATTTCATTTGATTTAAAACCCCATCAAGCTAAGTAAAAAGAATTCAGTTTCTCATCAAATAATTGCACACAGTATCCTTTTAGATACATGTAATTATCTAGTAACTAGTAAAGATACTAGTATATGATTACATTTAAGAATGTCAATTCTAAAGGTATTAACTTAAAATCAATAGCCTTTTGGGACAAAGGGGATAATAAATTTCCACTCCTTAATCCATCTGCAAAATTTAGTCAAGATTTATCAGTTATTATTTTTTTTGAAAGGAGCTTATTACATAGAAAATAATACATGGCAAAATCTGTATCACATCCTATTATATGAACCTGAGACACCGATATCAGCCGGAGGAACGATGGACATGCGGCTGATATTGGTTGAGAGTTGCTTCGAGTGTGATCCAAATATTGCCAAATATAATTGTTTTTATCATATTTTTGATAAACAATTCGTTTATAATTTCATATGAAAAACTTTATCCAGTTTTATCCCAGTTCTCCCATCTGAAAAGCGGCGCATTTTTGAACCTCAAACGTATTGTGACGTCCTCTAAAAAATTATGTCCATGTTATAACTTCATAGTCTACACCGTAAATATGCATCGATTAAAACAAAAATATCCGCGGTATTTCGAAATCTGAATAAAAGGAGCAAAACTGTCCCAAAAATTGTAACAAGGGGTGAAATAAAGGGTGATGATACAGGAATGTGATAAACGCGTGCCTTCCTTCATATCAGGGATGAAAAACCCCTGTATTTTATAGTTATGTATTAATAAGTGCATTTATTACCCTAAATTATAAGTAATCAATATCATCTCAAATATTATAAACTATTGTCCCGAATTGTCCGCCGTAAACATGACCGGAATGTAAAACAGGGGGAAAATCTAGTATACAGTAGGTTTTCCGTGGGGTAATCTGGCTATAAAAAGGGGGAAAAAACCACCATATAGCCGGCTTTCCGTGTGGGAAGATCTACTATATAGTCATTTTTCCGGGGGAAAAAACTGCTACAAAGCCATTTTTCCGGGGGGAAAGATGGCTAGGGGGAAAAGGCACTATATAACACCCGGTAGCACCTAAACGAAGACTTCTGTCATTCATGATAGATCAATTATTAATATTTAATTTTTTTTAATTTTTTTTATTTACTTGTAGAGATTGAGGGGTAGGTCTGCCCACCCACCCACCTCCCCCCCCCCCCCCAATACCAGTAAAAGTTGCTGCGTGCGTGCGATGGGGTCTACTGGATGATTTCTCATGCTATGAATTTCCTTAAAAGGGACAGTGAATTCACTGTTCAGTAACATAGAAGCGACAATTCCAGTAGGGGTAAAATAAGGCCATTTGAAGGCGCCCGCCTGTAGAATTAGAACAATCAACCTACGACATAAAACATACTTATAAATTGACATCGAATTTGAAGACGCATAAACAAGGACGAGTACTCGGGAGTCATTTGACACAGAGAGATTTCGGCGCAGGTTTCAACAAATATAATGAAGGTGACCGTGCCCCAATTCCTTCCAGAATCCAGTTTCACCGAGTGGCACAAGCCCTAGTTTTGGCAATATAGATTTTAATATAATAACCAATCGGGTTCGAAAAGTGTCCATTTTTATATAAGGAAATAAACGTAAATGAACTTTGTTTGAATTATTGAGTAGCCTGACTTTAGTCCTATCCCCGAGTTTTACGGAATCACGATCCCGCTGCTTAAAGCTAATTCAGAACCACCGCATACTGAAGTACCACCATTTTAAAAAATATCAGCATGTAATGTTAAAGTAAAAGCATGTAATGAAGAAGTATCAGCATATCATGAAGAAGTATCATCATATAATGTTAAAGTAACAGCATGTAATGTTGAAGTATCAGCATGTAATGTTAAAGTACCAGCATGTAATGTTGAAGTATCAGCATGTAATGTTGAAGTATTAGCATGTAATGTTAAAGTACCAGCATGTAATGTTAAAGTACCAGCATGTAATGTTAAAGTACCAGCATGCACTGTTGAAGTATCAGCATGTAATGTTAAAGTATCATCATATTATGAAGATTATCTACATAAGGCAGTGGAGGCGTTCCATATGAATATTTTAAAAAAAAAATGTAATCTAGTGCAAGGGCAATAACACATTGACTTTTCTTGCTATGAGATAATCTAATTAGAAAATGACAAAATTACAAGACTCAAAACAATAACAAACCAAATTTTTGAAAAACTTCGAACAAAACCAAGTCTTTTCCAGGTACTGAGTTGGTGGGACCGAGTTACCGAGTACTCGCCGGGTTCCTTATTCAGGGTTTCTACAGTATTGGCTACATGGCCCTGTCCGGGGTCGCTTACCTCATCTATGACTGGCGGTACATCGAAGTGGCCATCACTGTGCCTGTTGTCCTGTTTGCTGCCTATCTATGGTAAAAAAATCAAAAATTAATTATTTACAGAGAAACAGACTCTGAAGGAGAAAATTTACTTTTTCCATTTTTTTTTTTTGGCAATTTCTTATTTTTTGGTATCTGTCATTCTTTCGCCTTTTCCCGAAATTTGAGTATCATGTAATAGAATATTGTACACAGATTTCTAAATTCTATGATAGTTTTCTTTCTTTAGGATATATTCAAATATGTTGCTGTAATTGAAATGTACGTTTTTCATGCTAGCATACTTCCAGAATCAATTCGGTGGTTGCTCTCCAAAGGACGAGAGGAAGAAGCCAAAGAGATCATCAAGAAAGTAGCGAAAACAAACAAGGTGTCAATCACAGAGGACATGTTGGAGGATCTTAGGTCTCCGAGTGAGAAGCAGAGGGAGGCAGCAGACGACCGGAAGTACACGTTTTTGGACTTGTTCCGGCCGTTCCGCATGCTCATACTGTCTCTTAACGTCTGGTTCAATTGGTAAGTATCAAAACGAATTAAGGCAAATATATATCCAAGAAAATATATAAATAACCACCCAATGTCATCTCAAATTGAAAGAGCACGGTGTCACTAGACAAAATAACCAAGCTATGACCCAATAAGTCCTTATTGTTCATTTTCATACAATTAAACAGTAGTATTGTAACTTTAGGTTGGTGAATGCGATGGTGTACTATGGCCTAGCCCTAGGGACAGACAACTTGGGAGGGGATCCATACATCAACTTTATGATCGCAGGGGCCGTAGAAATTCCCGCTTACATCATGTGTGTGCTGTGCCTTAACCGGGTGGGACGCAAGAAGCCCCTCACAATCACTATGATTTTTGGCGGAGTAAGCTGTATCGCATCAGCTTTTGTCCCGAGCGGTAAGTTTACCTTCATATCCTTTTCATGTAGCGTAATCTCGAAGTTCATCTCATTATACTTTATATACAAGTTGAATGATATCAATGTTTTTGACAAATGAATACTAGACATTGGCAACGAACCATTTTGGGAAAAAAATCCATAAAAACGATAAAAACAACCCACATGATATTTTCATTTGAATGCAATATCTGTACACTATTTTTGTATTTTGTTTTTGGTAAATGTGATTATTTTTTAAATAATCATTTGGCAATGTTCATTTCAGGAGATAATTGTTACCGATGTGAAATTGGCGAATTCTATAGTTTGTGTTGTTAATTTTGCGAGTGTTTACTTGTTGTAACGTTCTCAAAATTGGTTTATAGGCCAACTTATTTTGTATTTGGCGCATATAATCTCGTGTTTGCAAGCAGTTTTCAATTGCCTTTAATCAATTTATGAAAAGTGCATGAAGGTGTATTTTATATTTGTACGAACCAGTGATGGGTAATGAATGATGCAATGTGAAACAAACCCTCCTATTTACTGTTCCCTTTTTTATTACAAGAAAGAAACACTGTGCCGAATAATTATGCCAGTGCCAAGGTGGCATTTTTGAACCCGTCTAAGCTGCATATATCGAGAAATACAAATATGCCACATGATAGACCATTGCTTAAAGAGTTTACAGCCACCTTTGATATCATTGTATCTCACCTGTCAGGTGAGATATTTACCTTTCAAACATAAATTCCAACAGGAAAATAATTTTTCCCATAGGAAAAACTATTCCTATAGGGAATTTGAAATTCGGAATACAAGAACTTCCTATAGGAATTTCAATTGCGATAGGAATCGATAAAATTCGATAGGAAATCTTAATTTCCTATAGGAAAACTACCTGTCTGAATTAAATTCCTACAGGAAATACCTTTCTCCTACAGGAAATATAATTCCTATGGAATTTTTAGAAAATCTTATAGGATTATCAATATTTCCTGTAGGAGAATCATTTTTCCTATGGGAATTATCATTTTCGTATGTGATATTAATTTTCAAAGGTGAATATCTCACCCGCAGGTGAAACACACTATAAACAAAAGTGGTTTTATACTCTCTAGACAATGGTCTATCATTTGGTGTATATACTGCATCTTAAGTGGGAGCAAAAATGCCACCTTGGCACTGGCATAATTATCCGGCACAGTGTTAAGAGTAAAATCTTACCCTACACCGTCCAAAAATGCAAAACAATGTGAATGAACAAATAGTCTATATCAAGTTACCCTGAGCTCTGAAAAAATTGTTTTATAACTGATAAGAGTTTTATTAAATTATTTTATTAAATTCAGATTTAGTGGCCTTGAAAGTGACTTTGGCTATGCTGGGAAAGTTTGGTATTACAGCATCGTACGCAATTATCTACCTCATGGCAGCTGAGGTTTTCCCGACGGTCGTCAGGTAAAGACTACATTGTTTTAATTGCCTCATGTCTCTGTCGAACGGCTCTATTTATAACTGTGTCATGAACATGACATTCTTTCGTTCAGAAGGCATTGTTTCTTCCGAGCCAAAAGATAGAGAAACTTTTAAAGTCATTTTCCCGCCCAAATTGGATTATTATGGATATGGTTACATTTCTACATCACTTGACAATTGACTTCACAAAATCGATTACAGTGGATGACTTTGTAAATTTCAAATATGATACAAACCTATATATATCAAGCAAACAATCTTTCAACAAACTAGCCATGGCGCAAGGCAGTTTTATCTTATGATATGTGGAGGGGGTCGGGAATGGGTGGTTGCAACAGAACCATAAAAGACCAAACGAGTTGAATAAAGACTCCATTAAATGATTTAATAATCATAACCTATAAGATATTGCGATTAATATCTTCAAAAGCAAAACACATTACAAGCTTCGAGTTTTGATTCTTTATTTTGTAATACATTAAATGACAACCACAGGAATATTTTAATGTTATTTAATCAGACATGTCCCTTTGACATGAGAAACAGTCAGTATAACTAATAAATATAGGAGGGTAATCCAATTATATGATAAATACATAAGATGATACACATATCGTCGTTATAAATGTTGCAGAAACATAGGAATGGGTATATCATCGATGTCCGCCCGTATTGGTGGCATGTTGGCTCCTCAAATCCTGGAACTCGGGGTTGTCTGGGCTCCACTTCCGCTTCTTTTGTTCGGCGTATTGTCGTCTGTAGCTGGATGTCTAGCTCTTCTACTTCCGGAAACCAATGGAAGGCCTCTTCCTCAAACCATCGAAGACGTCACACATCCGGGGAAACTGTAAGTCATATGATATTTAACTTAACAAGATATTTTTTCATTACCCTGGATTTACTTTTTAAGTAATTTGGTTAATGATTTACATGTTGTTCTTTTCATATTCTAAAATAAATTTTAATTATTGTTAAGTAATTTGGTTAAATTTAATGATTTACACGTTGTTCTTTTCATATTCTAAAACAAATTTTAATTATTTTTAAGTAATTTGGTTAACGATTTACATGCTGTTCTTTTTATATTATTATAAAATAAATTTTAATTATTTTTAAGTAATTCGGTCAACGATTTACATGCTGTTCTTTTCATATTATTATAAAATTTATTTTAATTATTTTTTTCAGAAAACATCGTGATGATATGACCTTGGAAATTACGCTCAATGAAAAGGAAAAAACGTAAAATATAGAACTGTTTATTTAAGCTGCATCATTTCATAAATGATCATTTCAGTCTCTTGCTTCCATACTAGCTTCATTAAATAAGTAAAAAAAATGTTTCCATGTTGATTTTTAGTTACTATACATATAGTAACATTTTTTTATGAACCGGGTTTTCCAAAGGAAAAATCCGGTTATTGAAATGGTGAAAATGGCAAGCGGGCGGGCGGCTGCCAAAAGGGTACCCCTATTGTACGGATAACTCCTCCTACAGTTTTCAAGATAGGAAGTTGTTCTTTTGCATATCAAATGTACATATATCAGAGGTGTGCATATTGCTAGGATTTTGATTTCGGATAATCTATGAAAAAAATACCAGTTGTTGAACTTAGTCATTTTGGTAAAATATTGCATATACGGTACCCCTATTGTACGGATAACTCCTCCTACAATTTTCAAAATAAGAAGCTATTCTTTTGAAGATCAATTGTACATATATCAGAGGTGTGCATATTGCTAGGATTTTGATTTCGGATAATTTATGAAAAAAATAACAGCTGTTGAACTTAGTTATTTTTCGGCAAAAATATTGCATATAGAGATCACCATTTCTCTGGATAGGTAGTATCATCAATTCAGGGTTGACAAATGGATTATGGATACTGTTCACACAAAAGAAAACCTGGTTTGTTGTCACATTGACAGCTTTTCTCTTGTTCATTTTTATTTTAGATATGTTATTATAAGAATATTCCAAGTAATTTTTATGATGAATGTGAATTATAAAATCGAAATTAACTGTAAAACTCTGTATGGTGTTTAATTCAAGGGTGCTCAAATTTGAAGTATCATATGGTATACATATATTGTGTGATGACGCTTTGTGTTCAAGCATTCCTAATTAATTATTTCTATTAAATGTGACGTATGTTGAGGTTTGTATTTTACACTGCCAATAAAATCGTATCTATCTATTTAAATCTATTTAATTCTTCCACAAAATGTTTCAGACATGACCAATCATACTAATACTGTATTTCGAATGCAATAAGACCGCGGAACATTAACTGGCAAGATTAGAAATATACAACTTATGTCAATTTCACCTTTTACAGTCAAACATTTGAAATGTTCCAATCTTGCCAGTTAATGTTCCGCGGTCTTATTCCCGTTTATCAATTTCTGTTACTTTAAAAAAGAGAAACATCTTTTATTTTTATTCTCGTCGTAAATCTTGAAAACCAAACGATAAGTTACAGTTAATACGATTTATTTTTTAGAAAAAAAAACATCTAAGAAAATTGATATGCTCCATCTTAAGATGTATTTTTTGATAACAACAAAATTGAGAAATTTAAAAGTTTTGAACTCCCAAATATATGTAACACTAGTAGCCTACTTGCATTATAATAGTATTACTTTGTTTTTCTCTTGTTTTATCTAAATGTATGCGCCATTTTGCTAAACGAATGTACAGGTGAATATCTTATTCATTTAAAAACGAACAACTTGGTGAAAGAGGACAAACAGGGATCACATAAACCGAGTTACACGATGCAGAATGGCATACTCTGGAATTACAGTTGAACGATACAACAACACAACTAGACAACCGGTACCATAGAAATATTGGTACCATAATATATTGCAGAGTAAATATGAATTTTATCAAGATTTATAACAGGTCTTCAATATATATATAGTTTTATGATTTCTAAGCAGTCGAGAGGCTTTGAAAAATAAAAGTGAGGCAACTCCTCCGACAAACAAAGAAATGAATCACATGAACATGTAGTTTATTTCACTTAAATAATTCAGGATTTGCAAAGTCTTAATTTAAACGATATTTTATCATGTATCACATAGACGGATGGGATAACAGGCATTGCCTATATAAATCCCCTCTGACATACAAGGTCAAGTCATATATACAAGATTTTTGTTGTACAATATTGACAGTAATATTATAACATATATTACATTAATAAATATATGCAAATAGGTATATTTGTAATATATGACCAGAAATTCGATAGGTATGATAGTACTTATTATAATATTATTATTTGTAGTAACTAGTAATTAATTATAATAATAATTAAAAAAAATATTTGCAAAGTCTTAGCGAGTAACTAACGGTATTTCAGTGTGTTTCATCCCCTACACCGGCACGATCTCGCGACCTTTTGGACATTTAATTTTCATGTACTATTGACTGTACTATTGCAATTGATTGCACTGCATCAACCATAGAATAAGAATATGTTCACATATTTACATCTACCGTGTATTTTCTCTTCTATTTCTTAAGAACACCGATTGTGATTCATAATTCTATAGAAACTGACAGAATGAAATCTACAAGATCCAGTTCTAACCAGTTTATCGACGGCCGAAACCTTCAGCAACCTAGGAAAAATCACAGACTACACGAAATAATCATGATGATGTCGGACTCAAATTTCCATATTAGATGACTTGGCCATTCTTTTATCTAACGTACTGATGTACATTACCTATAGTTTAGTTGCTATTACTTACTTTTTACGATCAATTCATTGATTTGTTAAAAGAAAGATGTAAAAATAAACAATTCAGTGAATTTTTTTAACGAACCCGATTGAAAGAAAACGAGACAATTTCTTAATCAGCTGTTGATTTATCTTGACAAAATCTCAATCTCGATCTGTACTGTCTAGTTATAAAGCTGCACAACAAGTTTCAAATCTATTCTCCAAACCATAACGAAAAATGCAAGGAAAACGAAGTTGGTACAGAATGACAGACAGCGATAAAGACTATAGTCCCCCTGGTTTCACCGGTAGGGGACTAATAAGGGTACATGTATATATTATAGAGTTTCACATGATATAAGAAATATATTGTAATCTGAGTTCGTTTGGGCCATTTGTTAATACTCTTCAGGCGTCATGAAATAAACTGATGCATATTAAGTATACGAGGGTCAATAAAAAAATACGAAGACTTTTGTCATAGCTATCTTATTTAACGTCATATTATTACTAGATTTAGTAGACATAATTTAGCCATTGTTTCAAACAATTTAAAATCAAAAAAGTTCATGTATTCCTTTATTTCTAAGAATTATCAAGAATCTAATCCTGTAAAAATGAGGTCACGGCGCACGGTTAAACTTTGTGTTCTGTCAACAATAAACCATATTATGTTGAAAGCAATATATCGATAAATTGGGCTTAAAACCAAATAATATTGAAACCTAAAATTAAAAATTGTCATGATATTCTATGTACCAAATAATGACGGGATATATAGATTTGTTGAACAGATCAGTAACTAAAGACATATAGTCCTCTTTAAAGTTGACTGAAAACATTGACGTCGCCGCATGTCACGGCGCAACGAAAAGTATAAACAGTATGGATTTAACTCGGGAAAAAGCCGATAAAAACTGAGAAAATGTTCAATGGTGGAAAAATAAGTCAAAAATTATTTGCTCATTTGTGTTTAATCTAACACATTTTGTGGGGGTTGTGGTAAATGTATTTGAAACATCAAACAGTACGAAAGAGAGTAGAATATCTGTAAATATTTGATCAAAAGAATAAACAACGTTATCTGACATTCAGGGATTTTCTTACTGTAAGCGAAGAGACATGCTGTAAAAAATAAGAAAACTTCGAGGATTTAACTTATGATTTTCGAACAAATGTGAACAAATAAGATGTCAAATGATATCGTGCCGATTTAAATTGTATGATGAAAAGCACAAAAGACTCAGGGTGATATAAAGATTGGATATTTCTATTTCTGTGCGTGCGTCATCTTGACGTCATGTTTTAAGCGTTACCATGCGCCGTGGTGACAATTCATGTTGATTTTAAAATCGGGTAACACAAGAAACAGTGCACAAATTGCTGGGCTGGTGACCACTACAGAAATAATTGCGATTTTGAGCAGTGCTGCAGAATTTGTAAACAACCGGGTCACTTTCCGGGATCGTCAAAATGTAGATTGTTTGTCTCTGAGCAGGATGATATCGTTTGCTTTTCTGGAAAAGACAACCCGCTATCCAACTACTTCCCATCAGATCTCAAGGTCTTCGGACAAACGTTTCCATCAGCGGAACATGCTTTCCAGCATGTGAAATCACTAAGGTCAGGAGACCGTGGCCGCGCGGAGGCTATCTGTAAAGCAGAAACCGCCCTGGACGCCAAGCGCTTGGGAAGCCAGGTTCTAGAATCTGATGCGTGGATTTCTTCTAAAGATACCGTGATGAATGAGATTCTGGAAGCAAAGCTGCATCAGTGTGCCAAATTCAAAGATGCGCTATCAAATGTTAAAAAAGCCAATATCCTTGTGGAATCCACGTGGGACAGCTACTGGGGTAGCGGTTTCAACCTCGCAGGAACATCTCATACCGTGATGCAACACTGGCCAGGGCAAAATAGGCTCGGGCGTTTACTCGCCGGCATTGCATCCAAGTTGCAGCGCACGGAACCTATACCAGACCCCAGGTCAGAATCCAGCAGCAACCCCAGGACATCGACAAGGAAAAATAAGAAGAATCAAAGCTAAGCTTTATTAGTATGATTAATCTAATGTAATGGACACGCTAAACTGTATATCTGTTAACTGCAGAGGGTTAAACACTGCAGAAAAACGTCTAAAATTTTATACCTGGATAAATGATAGTAATTTTGATCTCATATTTATTCAAGAAACACACTATACTGAAAATAATATTGTAAATTATGATGCACGATGATCGGGTATATCTGTACACTGTTTTTCAGACTCCCGTTTTCGCAGGGGCGTTTCAATTTTATTTAGAAAAAACTTGCCATGTAAAATTATAAATACTCATAAGACAAATGATGGTAGAAAGCTTATGGTAAACATAGAGTATGACCAAAATATTCTTACAATTGTAAATATATATGCACCAAACGATGTAAACAATAGATGCGATTTTTTAAAGAAAACTTTAGACTGGATCAAAAAATACACTCAAAGCTTTGAAAATATTTTGATATGCGGAGACTTTAACTGTCTTTCAGATAACTTAAATCCAGATAAAAGTGTACATTTTTTAAAATCATTGTTGAACAAACTCGATTTAGTGACTTATGGAAATATATGAACGGAGATAAGCAAGGTTATACGTGGTGTAATGGTGCAAATATCCCAACAAGCAGAATTGACTATATCCTAAAATCTAATACCTTTTGTTATGCGTGCGAAAATATAAGAATCCAAAACATTCCAGGGTCTCATTCAAATGGTACGAGAATGTCTGATCATAAATGTCTAATTTTCTCTCTAACTACAAATGAAAATTTAAGAGGACCGGGATATTGGAAATTTAATACTTCATTGCTTGAAAACAAGAACTTCAATAGTGAAATGAATATATTCCTTAAACATTATGCTTTTGATAAAGAAAAACCTATCGATTCATGGGATATTTTGAAGAGAAAGATAAAAAAGTTTTGTATAAATTTCTCAAAAAAGTTATCGAAATCATATAAAAGCAAAATAAGCTCAATCCAAAAGGAAATAAATATTATAGAAAACTTGCCTTATGAAAATATAAATATGAACAGGAAAAGAGAATTAGAAACAGAATTATCGGAGTTAATAAACAAAAAAGGAAAAGGTGCTCAAGTAAGGTCAAGAGCAAACTGGATAGAAAATGGAGAAAAAAATACTGCATACTTCCTAAGCTTAGAAAAGAAACGACAGCTATCAAATGTGATTAAATCTTTAAAAAACGGAAATGATTACATATCTGATGAAGACCAAATTTTACAATCTCTTTGCGAGTTTTATGAGAAATTATATACATCATGTAACACAAATAACAGTACAGTAAACGAATATCTCGATAATTTAAATTTAGAATATATATTAAACGACAAAGACAAAACTGAATTAGACAAATTCCCAACGCTTTCGGAATGTACAGAAGCTATATTAAGTATGAAAAAAAAATAAATCACCGGGACTTGATGGATTACCGTCAGAATTTTACCAAACGTTTTGGGGAAGTTTAAAAGAAAATTACTATTATACTATTCAAGAAATATACGGAAAAAAAATTATATCATATTCGCAGAGACTTTCTCTAATTACTCTATTATTTAAAAGGGGAGATCCTCAAAACTTAAACAATTATAGACCTATTAGTCTTACAAACACTGATTACAAAATTATTGCTTTTATTTTTGCTAACAGGCTACAAAATATACTTGACAAAGCAATACATATCAATCAATCAGCTTATATAAAAGGGCGTAATATAGCTTTAAACGCAAGATTAATTGTTGACATATTTGATTATTATGAGGAAAATGATTTGGAATCAATTTTGTTGTTCCTTGATTTTCAAAAAGCTTTTGATTCAGTAGAGTGGAACTTGATGTTAAAAGTTTTAAAAAAATTTAATTTCGGAGAAAACTTTTTAAAATGGATTAATATATTATATAACAAACCTATATTCAGAATAAAAAACCATGGGTGGATATCTAAAACATGTAATATGTATAGAGGCATAAGACAGGGGTGTCCAGTATCAGCAATTCTATTTCTTTTTGTTGTTGAAATCCTAGCAATCGTCATAAGGTCTAATCCAAATATAAAAGGCTTTCAAAAACCTCGAATGACTCACAGTATTAAGATAATACAACATGCGGATGACTGTACTCTCCCTTTAAAAGATGAAGCTTCGTTGAAAACTTCTTTAGCGATTATACAAAGATTTAGTAAAGTATCAGGTATGAATTTAAAAATGTCTAAAACAGAATGTCTTCTAACAGGTCCCTGGAAATCTTTTTTACACGAAATAGAAAATGTAAGAGTAAACAAGACATGTATAAAAACTCTTGGAATCTTTATAGGTCAAAATAAAGAAATGTATTACAATAAAAATTGGACAAAAATTGTTGATGATTTAGAAAAACTTTTTGAGTCATGGAAAAAAAGGAAATTAACAGTATTTGGTAAAGTTTGTGTAATAAATAGCATGGCAATACCAAAATTCTTATACACCGGGTCAATTTTAAAAATCCCAGATAAAGATATACTGAAAAAAATACAGAGTCTTTTATATAATTTCATTTGGAATAAAAAAGATAGAATGAAAAGAAATACTCAGATAGGCAGAATCCAAGATGGCGGCATAGGTATTGTTGATATACTTATGAAACTTAAATCAATAAAAGTTTCCTGGATAAATCACATTTCCAGAAAAAACAGTTCCTTATCTATATTTGTAGACAGTCTTTGTAAAGAAAAACATTTTGATTTTGAGTATCTCTGTAAAACTAATGTAACAAATTTAAATGATTATCAAATGATAGAACATTTTCCCTTGTTTTACAAAGAAATATTTGTCTTTTTTAACGAATGTAAAAAAATTAAAACAGACATGAGTCTAAATGCAGTATTAAAGGAACCGCTATGGTGTAATAAAATTTTTATGTTAAAAAACAAACCACTATTTTTTAAAGAGTGGTTGAAAAGTGGTATTAAGTACTTAAACGATATTGTAAATGAAAATGGTCTGAAACCTGCAGAATGGTTTAGTGACCTACTAGTCTGTAAAAGAAATTGGATATGTGAATATATGATTATAAAAACGATTTTTTCAAAATGTTTTGAAAAATATGATTGTTTAAATATTCAGTATGAAAACATTGTTCTTGGAAAAGTGTCTTTTGACCTGTGTTTTAAAAAACATGTATACATCTGTGATATTGACTCAAGGCTAATCTATGACATTTTCCGTCAAAAGCAATTTGTACCACCATTGCATCAATTTTACTTTGAAAATGTTTTTGAAATTTTTAAGGGATCATGTAAATCTATATATGAACAAAAAATCTTAGCCATAAAAGATAAAGATATATCTGACTTTAATTATAGACTACTAAACAATCTATTATGTAACAGAGTAATGATGAAAAGATGGAAAATTGTTGAAAATGATATGTGCGTGTTTTGTAAAGATGTAAAGGAAAACAATGAACATCTTATTCTACGATGTAAAAATGTAAGTCGAATATGGGGCACCGTTAAAAATATTTAAACTTTGATGTATCGTGGAAAACAGTTGTAATAGGCTTCTATTTTGAAAAAAATGAGAAAACATTATTTCTCAACAGTTTAATTTCTTTGATTGCCTGTAAAATATATAAGTACAAAATGTATTGTAGAATTGAAAACAAAGAGGAAAAACCGCAAGAAATATGTAATCATATAAAATATATACTAAATTTTTTCTCTGAGGTTTACAAATCATTGTCACAAAGGAGTTTTGCAAATATTATAAAACGTATTGGAAACAATTTATAAGTCATATACTGTAATAGGTAAATCGATACATAATTTATTCTTAATGTAAATTGTATTTTTTTTTCTGTATATCTGTTTATCATATAAATAAAGTACCAACAGTCCCGCATATCAGGTGTGGTCGCTGTTTTGCTAACATGGAGGCATTAGAGACTTGTAGTAAGGGAATGGTGACCTTACATGTTAGCATAGGCAATATATTTATTGTACTGTGAGATGAAATTTTGAGCAATTCTGAAACCTATTCGTTATCTTTTTGTTAATGATTAAATTGATGATTATAAAATGATTATCTATAATTTTTTTCTTATAAAAACAATATATCGTCAAATATTCTGTATGAAAATGTCAATGTTCACTTATATTATCAAAATCCTATATAGTTATGTGAATGATTATGTAGTAAGTGTATTTGTTTAACATGTTATTGTTTGAAAATAAATGCCAAAAAAAAGAAAAAAAAAAAGAAAAAAAATCGGGTAACAAAAATAAATTTTCATCAAATGGAATAAAACTTCGTATATCAATACAATAAGTGTTGTTGAATAAATTAATCTGTTAGTAATGATTTCAATGAAAACTATATGATAGACAGGCACATTGTCTTCGTATTTTTTGATTGACCCTCGTATTGATACTGTATACAAGGTTGTTTTCGCCCCGTGTAATTTTTGCCCTTCTTCACTTGTAAAAGGTTTGCCCTGTCTTGAATTCGCCCAGAAAGGTTATCATTAAAGAGAGATAATTTGAGACATTGGAATTCGTCCAGTCTTAAATTCGACCGCTGACAACGAAGGTGAAAGGGGCGAAAATAAAACATTATATATATATATATATATATATTATCATATTCAGAATATTTCCCTGTATATAGCAATGATAATAATTAAATAAACAAAAATAACGAGTGAATATTTTCAAAATTGATATTGATTTTCTTCGAACACCCCCCCCCCTCCGATATTCTATTCTGTTCATAACACACTAAAATCACAAGATCTCAACCTTTGTTATGATTGAGACTTCGTTGGCAAAGGGTCTCTTTTTTTGATTTGGCATTAAAATCCATACAGAAGTTACGCTAGTGAATTGTCCTTTACCAACCTAGCTTACCGTTTTCAGATAAATCAATCAAGCATGCGCATGAACACGCATCAACATGCAGAATTTGCAGCGGTAACCTACATGTAGACTCTTTTAATGACTGAAAAAATGTTTAAACATAAAAAAATCAAACTTTTTATTTAAGTTTCAGCATGTTTTTTTTTTCTAAAGTAATTTGCGTAAAAAAAACCCTCAAAACTTTAAGCTCCGATTTGATTTCAAATATTAATTAAAGTTCTTCTACAGGCCCAATTTGTTTGTTAAAATTGTTAACAAAGACTTACCATACTATAAATTATTTTAATCATTGCAATTTACGGAAATTAAATCATATAAAAATATCTTTAATCTTGTATCTATTCTCAATTTATAAGTTTGTCACATTTTACGTTACACGACATACAGATTGCATGCCATCAATCACTTGTCCGAAAATAAAATTTCCTATGACACTGAACTAGTTATCAAATGCATATTTACTAGTATGTGCTTCTTTGGAGACAACAGTATATAATTTACATTATATTTGAATTATTTAAATAACATTAACATGTGCATTTGAGTTATTATGTTGGAAAAAAATGAACTTAATTTTTTTCGAATAGCACTGAATAAAGAACTATGTGCGGGATAAAGCGTTTTTATGCCCCAAAATTCAAAGTTATGAATAGAGCTTCAGAAATTTGCTAAAAGATAGGTTAATATATATCTAGTTCAGGTTTGTAAAGATAAATTGTCTAATCGAAGTCATGATAGAAATATGATATGTTTATAATAAGCTAATTTCACAAAAAGTACGTATTTTAGCCAAAAATGGATGATTTCCTATCAGTTTTTTGAAAAGGAAACATCGAGCGCATGCTTGCTCCAACACCATTTTTTAAGATGACATGCAAAATACTATGAACAATGATATATGTTAAAATGGTTTTGGAGAAACATTGCGCTCTATACCACCTACTCTTGAAAATGAAGAAAAACAGATGAAATTTTCATGCTTTTGAGAAAATGCGGGAAGTGGCCCATTTACGTGACGTCATAGAAGCACGAGGAATGATCGATGTTAAAAAACTTTTAGATTTCTATAACAAGCATATTCAGTTTGATATTTTATCAAAATATCTTAATGATATGAGATTTTTTCAAATTTATAAAACACGGGGGCAGAAATTAGACCTTATCGCATATAGTTCTTTTGTGTTCAAGGAATTACATATCAGAATTCAAAAGAGTATTCAGTGTGTCTGACAAAGAAAGCTTTTAAATAAAGAGTTACAGATCCGTGTATTTAGACGCATTAATTTGAATTATCCAGGGGGTCCGGACCCCCGATCCCCCCTTCCCCTAGATTCGCGCATGGACCAGAATATAATCTGATACAAATGTAATTTTTAAGCATCAATTGCTGTATACAGCTGTATTTCTTTCCGCACGGGCATTGTGGAGAAAAGGGAATAAAATCAAATACCGGAAGAAAATGAACACTTATTGAATATGTAATACACTAAATCGACATTTCCCTTCCTTGTTCATCTTTTTTTAAATACCTGCATTGACATAATCCATTCTACAGTGTAAATAGTAGACTAAATACGAATGTCAATTTTCATTCACTCGAAATCATTTCATTGCTGAAAGTTAAACGTAAGATATACAACGAATTTTCACGTTACGGGATTTTACGCTTAATAAAACATGTAATATCACGCGCATATGGTGAAATTAAGATAAATATTTAAAACAATTATGCATCAAATATTATGTTAAAGGTTACGAAAACTGAAAACTCTATAGTCTGTCCCAAGATACATGTATTTATGCACAACATTTTCTCAAATTACTCGATATCTATAAAAACCTCTGGGTTCAAACGATGCTCATTCAATAGTATGAAAAAATCCCAAGATTTCTTCTTTGAAATACCCCCTCTAGCTTGTCAGGTTTCAATACACGGCTAAAAATAAAAAGTCTACGGGCATTTTGCATTGCAATAGAGATGAAAGTACTCGGATGATAACGTTGAAAAATTGTGCGAGGTATATTCCGAGTGTCTTCCGAATGGAGTAAAGATGTAAAATTTCCCATTATAAATCTCCGTAAGAAATCTGTTTTCGTTTCTGTGAATTTTTCCGAGTACAAAATGATAATGTGTCAATAAAGATATCTTGGATATTTTCCCGTTCATCATCTTTGACAGGTATGTGTATTTTTTATTAAAAATCGTCCAGAAGTGCTGCATAAATATCTTGGGACTGACTATAGAAAGAAATGGATGCAAACATAACTAGACGAGCACATTTTCGTGGATTATTTAAAAACATTTTTCATAACTACTTGCGTAGTGAGGCAAGGCAACTCGACCGATGTACTGTGACGAAAAATCATCCGATATGAACATTGCCTTGACAACATCCTTAACGATAATTTGAGTTACCACGCGGGTTCACTTGTGTCAGAGTTAATATTATTTATTTCCGGATCTGTTCACAAACATTGATCTATCTTGGGACGTTCGGTTGGATTATGAATACCTGTGCGACCCTTATAGTTTTCCGATAGCAAGTGACTGATTTCGACACACGCGGATTTAAATATGATAATCCGGTTGACTGTAGAAGAACTCGATCTTTAACTTCATTTGAAAATCGGCTAAGTAACCGGCCGGCTAGGATTACATACCATGCACTTCGACGAACTTTTAAAAACTTTAGGAGAGCTTGGACATTACCAAAGAACCCGGTTGTTTCTGATATGTCTTGTGTCCATCGTTTGCGCTTTCCATGCCATGAATATGGTATTCGTTGGCGCCAATCCGAAGAAGAAATGTCAAGTTCCATATGTTAATCTGTCTTCTGCTTCTGGTGCCAAAAATGTCACGTTAGACCATTGGGCTTCCTATCTTAGGAGAGCAGACGAAGATGCTTGTGAAATTTACAACCCGGAAGAAGTTTACAATTCTGTTAGCAACGGAAGTTATACATTCCAAGAACTGTCGTCTGGAGAAACCAATGTATCATTTAGTAAAGTGTCATGTTCGAATTGGGAATTCTCTCGTGAGGTTTACGGAGATACTATTGTTACGCAGGTACTAGATAGCTGAACATTAAATTAACTTTGTAAATGAATGATATTAATACTTTGTCCTAAAAGTATGCTAATGGTTATAAATACATCAAGTACATCTTTTTGTACATTACATGCATGTATTGTACACTGCAATCTTTTAAGACACATCTGTCACAAGCAGAAAAAACGCATTAATAATTTACACAATTTTATCCCAAATCGTGAACTAAAGATTTGCAGAGACATGAACAGAGAGTTCGGTAGATTTATCAGCCAGCTTCGCTGAATTTCATTTAGGAAAAATCGAATAAGTAATATAGCAGGTGAAACAAAATAGATAAAGAATCGTTTAAGAGTATACATGTGTATATATGTTATACGAAGATACATGAATTCAACACCAAAAAAATCCATTGAAACTGGCAATTATGTGAAAGTGCAATTACCTATGATTAAGCCAATGTCATATAAATGTAGGTCATAGAAATTAGACAAGGATACAGTTGTGTCAAAATGGTGTCAGTTTAAACAGTAAGACGTCGCCAGGCGATAAACCTACTTTTCAAATAGTTAATTTTGATATTACAATTAATTCATATCTCGTACTTAACAGTTAGTATCATCTAATTTATGGACATCTGATGATATGTCAGGTACATGTACATAGTATGAACACTACTGCAAAGCCTGTGTTTGTATAATTTGTTTAACTCAGTCACACAAGAGAAGTCGTATGTAACACATTAAAGCTAAAAAAAGTGTGACTGACAAAAATTACTAATCATCAAAAATATAACAACAAAAGGGGTGCTAAAGCAGTGACTGGGAAACGGGTATGTTTAAATCAGGACAAAAACAAACCATTGACCTTATGTGGTTGTTTGAGAATTTGTCGAAAATCGAAAAATAAAATTTATCTTCAAATGTATTATTTTAATAGTTTTATCTAGTATGTGATTCGGCATGGCTGCGCAGCACGTCCAAAACACTGTACTTCTTCGGCCGTCTCCTCGGTGCTGTGGTATTTGGTCAGCTCTCAGACATGTGAGTAGAATTCAGTTTATTCACAAAATACACTTTAATCAACGCAAGACATAATTATATCCATCAACCCACATATTTTTATAACTTTTTTTTCAATTGTTTCTTCAGATTTGGTCTTCATAGATTGTTCTTGGCTAAGAATTTCCTTAAACGTTTTTTTATTTTTTTCTTCAGATTTGGTCGCCGTCCAATGTTCTTTGCAGGGTTGCTGATGTTGCTCATTGTTGGCTGTGTTGCGGCCGCCTCTCCGTCCATGTTTGTCTTTATACCATTCTACATACTCCAGGGAGCTGCTCAAACGGGTCTATTTCTGGTCGCTTTCACAATGTGTATGTATGTCTATAATGTTACAGGAGCTTTGTTTTTGTCCTCATTTGGACAATATTTGATTAATATTTTGTAGAGGGCCCGTTACATACAGTGAAGATACTGCGACGCTCAGAAATTAAGTGATCTTGTATTCTGCTAAGTACATAATTGGATGTTTCCAATTATTCAACAAAGAGTTGCAATGCAGAAAGCATGTGTACAGCAAAATAAAACCAAGTTAACAAGGGAAATACTTTGGTGATAATTATTACAGTCAAAGAAATTAAGACGACACGATACCAGCATTACAGGACTTTTTCAAGTCAAAACATTCTAGATTTACTGACACAGATATAAATTTGGTTATTATGGCCATGCACATAAACATGATACACAAATGTTAATGAATAACCTCGTGATCAAATTACAAGGGTATTTCTGTAAACAATCTTCGTAGAGTACCTTGAAGAGGTTCATTAAAATTGTTTGATAAGACTGCCCTTATGACAAACGAGAAACTATGATAATCTATTTCCGGTTTCTGACCTTAAGCTTCAGTAGATAATCCCGCAACCTGGTGTCCTTGCTTCGATTAGATATTGCATGCTTTCGTTTTAACCAATCGTTTGAAATGTCTGCTGAATTTTTCAGCATACATGTATTTAGTTCAAGGACCCCGTTTCAAGATAAAAACTCCAAAAGGAGTTCTTTTCTACCTATTGCGCAGCGTCCAAAGATGGAAGATAAGCTTGACTCACAATTTGTACATAGCATTGAAATTAATCACCATAGCATTTCTCAAATAAGCATAAAATGTTAAAAATAAGTACGCTTTTTATTTAGTGATTCATCAAAGAACCGATGTTTTGTTTGTCACATACTGAAAATCTACTACATAACTGTACTGTATATTGGCGGTGGATCTTTTAATTAAACTTAATAAAAACAAAGTTAACGTTTGTTGTTGCAACAGAATAAAATGTAAATATATGGAACGCCTCAACTGCCTTATATAGATAATCTTCATAATATGATGATACTTCAACATTACATGCTGGCACTTTAACATTACATGCTGATACTTCAACATTACATGCTTATACTTCAACATTACATGCTGATTCTATAACATTACATGCTGATACTTCAACATTACATGCTGGTACTTTAACATTACATGCTGCTACTTTAACATTACATGCTGATACTTTAACATTACAAGTTGATACTTCAACATTACATCATGGTACTTCAACATTACATGATGATACTTCAACATTACATGATGATACTTCAACATTACATAATGATATTTTATCTTTATATGATGATACTTCTTCATTACTTGCTGATACTTCTTCATTATATGATGATACCTCACTATGCGGTGGTTCTAAAAATAGGAAAGCGTTGCATCGGGATCGAAATAGGCTAACACTCAGAACACGTGGATGCCTGTAAAGTTTTTAACACTGTACTGTTTCTCTGTTTTGTAAATTGCCATTTGGTCAGATAGGACTAAGGTCCACTGAAACTAGTTTAGATCAAGATACTCATCAAATACTACTATTTGATTACGTGTTGTCTTTGAAAAGGGTCATTTTAAATTTAATGAATGCCTGCATGGTGAGACCATTGGTGCTTCCCATCAGCGCATAATTTAAATCAGGGGTACAAAAAGTCTCCATTGGGATTTCTGGTCATAAATGTGCATTCTAAACCCAATTTTTTGGCGCTTGGTTAGAGTGAACCGCTAAAAATATTAATACCGGTGTTGTATAGCAGTTTTTCCCCCATAGTAGCTTCCCCCCCCCCCGGAAAACCTGCTATATAGTCGCCTTTCCCCCCGGGGGAAAAGCTACTATATAGTAGTTTTTCCCCCATAGTAGGGTTTCTCCCTTAGAACTACATAGTATACATAGAACTTATTTAGGTAATTATCTGATAAATTACATGATTTGACAAGATAAACTCTCATATCCTTCCCAGCGACGGTCCCGATGACTTGATTAATTGTTTCTCATTAGGTGACCCGGGTTCAATCTTCGAAATAACTAAAGTCTCTTTCTCTTTAAATTTATCTTAAAATTGACGAATTGCAATTGCAATTTTTTTACGTTTTAATTTTGTAAAATGAAATAAGTAAACAAATATAATGCGTACGTTCTAATGTTTCTTGGAGATGGTTCAATAGAATTTAAAGAAACTTTATCCTCTATTTAAAACATTATTTACACTTTGTCTCTAAAGGAAAAAATTGATTTAAACCACTGTTGGACATTCTTTGTTTTCCACAAAACTTAAAACTTGAAATTCCACGTATAAAGGACCTGTTATAGTAGATGTTTCTTAGGGGATTTTTTTGATGTATTCTTATCTTTATATACATTGTAATACATGTTCATATAGTTTCAAGTGATGGTATATTTCTAAGAATTGTATTTGTTGAAAAAAATTAGAACAAAATACCTTTCTCAGTATATGAAATGTAATGAGTTATCTAGTTTGAAATACATTTCACAAAAACCCCATCAAGCTAAGTAAAAAGAATTCAGTTTCTCATCAAATAATTGCACACATTATCCTGTTAGATACATGTAATTATTTAGAAGTAAAGATACTAGTATATGATTACATTTAAGAATGTCAATTCTAAAGGTTTTCCGTGGGGGTAATCTGGCTATAAAAAGGGGGGAAAACCACTACATAGCCGGCTATACGTGTGGGAAGATCTACTATATAGTCATTTTTTCGGGGGGAAAAACTGCTATATAGCCATTTTTCCGGGGGGAAAGATGGCTAGGGGGAAAAGGCACTATATAACACCCGGTAGCACCTAAACGAAGACTTCTGTCATTCATGATAGATCAATTATTAATATTCAAATTTTCAATTTTTTTTTTATTTACTTGTAGAGATTGAGGGGTAGGTCTGCCCATCCACTCACCTCCCCCCCCCCCCCCCCAGTACCGGGGTCTACTGGATGATTTCTCGTGTTATGAATTTCCTTAAAAGGGACAGTGAATTCACTGTTCAATAACATAGAAGCGCCAATTCCAGTAGGGGTAAAATAAGGCCATTTGAAGGCGCCCGCCTGTAGGATTAGAACAATCAACCTACGACATAAAACATACTTATAAATTGACATCGAATTTGAAGACGCATAAACAAGGACGAGTACTCGGGAGTCATTTGACACAGAGAGATTTCGGCGCAGGTTTCAACAAATATAATGAAGGTGACCGTGCCCCAATTTCTTCCAGAATCCAGTTTCACTGAGTGGCACAAGCCCTAGTTTTGGCAATATAGATTTTAATATAATAACCAATCGGGTTCGAAGAGTGTCCATTTTTATATAAGGAAATAAACGTAAATGAACTTTGTTTGAATTATTGAGTAACCTGACTTTAGTCCTATCCCCGAGTTTTACGGAATCACGATCCCGCTGCTTAAAGCTAATTTAGAACCACCGCATACTGAAGTACCACCATCTTATAAAATATCAGCATGTAATGTTAAAGTAAAAGCATGTAATGAAGAAGTATCAGCATATAATGAAGAAGTATCATCATATAATGTTAAAGTAACAGCATGTAATGTTGAAGTATCAGCATGTAATGTTAAAGTACCAGCATGTAATGTTGAAGTATCAGCATGTAATGTTGAAGTATTAGCATGTAATGTTGAAGTACAAGCATGTAATGTTAAAGTACCAGCATGTAATGTTAAAGTACCAGCATGCACTGTTAAAGTATCATCATATAATGTTGAAGTATCATCATCTTATGAAGATTATCTACATAAGACAATGGAGGCGTTCCATATGAATATTTTTTTTAAAAAATGTAATCTAGTGCAAGGGCAATAACACATTTACTTTTCTTGCTATGAGATAATCTAATTAGAAAATGACAAAATTACAAGACTCAAGACAATAACAAACCAAATTTTTGAAAAACTTCGAACAAAACCACGTCTTTTCCAGGTACTGAGTTGGTGGGACCGAGTTACCGAGTACTCGCCGGGTTCCTTATTCATGGTTTTTACAGTATTGGATACATGACCCTGTCCGGGGTCGCTTACCTCATCTATGACTGGCGGTACATCGAAGTGGCCATCACTGTGCCTGTTGTCCTGTTTGCTGCCTATCTATGGTAAAAAAAAAATCAAAAATTAATTTACAGATAAACAGACTCTGAAGGAGAAAATTTACTTTTTTCATTGTTTTTTTTTTTTGGCAATTTCTTATTTTTTGTTATCTGTCATTCTTTCGTCTTTTCCCGATATTTGAGTATTATGTAATAGAATATTGTACACAGATTTCTAAATTCTATGATAGTTTTCTTTCTTTAAGATATATTCAAATATGTTGCTGTAATTGAAATGTATTTTTTTCATGCTAGCATACTTCCAGAATCAATTCGGTGGTTGCTCTCCAAAGGACGAGAGGAAGAAGCCAAAGAGATCATCAAGAAAGTAGCGAAAACAAACAAGGTGTCAATCACAGAGGACATGTTGGAGGATCTTAGGTCTCCCAATGAGAAGAAGAGGGAGGCAGCAGACGACCGGAAGTACACGTTTTTAGACTTGTTCCGGCCGTTCCGCATGCTCATACTGTCTCTTAACGTCTGGTTCAATTGGTAAGTATCAAAACGATTTAAGGCAAATATATATCCAAGAAAATATATAAATAACCACCCAATGTCATCTCAAATTGAAAGAGCACGGTGTCACTAGACAAAATAACCAAGCTATGACCCATTAAGTCCTTATTGTTCATTTTCATACAATTAAACAGTAGTATTGTAACTTTAGGTTGGTGAATGCCATGGTGTACTATGGCCTAACCCTAGGGACAGACAACTTGGGAGGGGATCCATACATCAACTTTATGATCGCAGGGGCCGTAGAAATTCCCGCTTACATCATGTGTGTGCTGTGCCTTAACCGGGTGGGACGCAAGAAGCCCCTCACATTCACTATGATTTTTGGCGGAGTAAGCTGTATCGCATCAGCTTTTGTCCCGAGCGGTAAGTTTACCTTCATATCTTTTTCATGTAGCGAAATCTCTAAGTTCATCTCATCATACTTTATGTACAAGTTGAATGATATCAATGTTTTTGACAAATGAATACTAGACATTGGCAACGAACCATTTTGGGGAAAAATCCATAAAAACGATAAAAACAACCCACATAATATTTTCACTTGAATGCAATATCTGTACACTATTTCTGTTTTTGGTTTTGGTAAATGTGATTATTTTTTAAATAATCATTTGGCAATGTTCGTTTCAGGAGATAATTGTTACGGATGAGAAATTGGCGATTTCTATAGTTTTTGTTGTTAATTTTGCGAGTGTTTGCTTGTTGTAACGTTCTCAAAATTGGTTTATAGGGCAACTTATTTTGTATTTGGCGCATATAATCTCGTGTTTGCATGCAGTTTTCAAATGTCTTTAATCAATTTATGAAATATGCATGAAGATGTATTTTATATTTGTACAAACAAGTGATGGGCAATGAATGATGCAACGTAAAATAAACCCTCCTATTTACTGTTCCCTTTTTATTACAAGAAAGAAACACTGTGCCGAATAATTATGCCAGTGCCAAGGTGGCATTTTTGAACCCGTCTAAGCTGCATATATCGAGAAATACAAATATGCCACATGATAGACCATTGCTTAAAGAGTTTACAGCCACCTTTGATATCAGTGTATCTCACCTGTCAGGTGAGATATTTACCTTTCAAAAATAAATTCCAACAGGAAAATAATTTTTCCCATGGGAAAAACTATTCCTATAGGGAATTTGAAATTCGGAATACAAGAACTTCCTATAGGAATTTCAATTCCGATAGGAATCGATAAAATCCGATAGGAAATCTTAATTTCCTATAGGAAAACTACCTGTCTGAATTAAATTCCTACAGAAAATACCTTTCTCCTACAGGAGATATAATTCCTATGGGATTCTTAGAAAATCTTATAGGATTATCAATATATCCTGTAGGAGAATCATTTTTCCTATGGGAATTATCATTTTCCTATGGGATATTAATTTTCAAAGGTGAATATCTCATCTGTCAGGTGAAACACACTAAAAGCAAAAGTGGTTTTATACTCTCTAGACAATGGTCTATCATTTGGTATATACTGCATCTTAAGTGGGTGCAAAAATGCCACCTTGGCACTGGCATAATTATCCGGCACAGTGTTAAGAGTAAAATCTTACCCTACACCGGCCAAAAATGCAAAACATTGTGAACAAATAGTGTATATCAAGTTACCCTGAGCTCTGAAAAAATTGTTTTATAACTGATAAGAGTTTTATTAAATTAAGATTTAGTGGCCTTGAAAGTGACTTTGGCTATGCTGGGAAAGTTTGGTATTACAGCATCGTACGCAATTATCTACCTCATGGCAGCTGAGGTTTTCCCGACGGTCGTCAGGTAAAGACTACATTGTTTTAATTGTCTCATGTCTCTGTCGAGCGGCGCTATTTATAACTGTGTCATGAACATGACATTCTTTCGTTCAGAAGGCATTGTTTCTTCTGAGCCAAAAGATAGAGAAACTTTTAAAGTCATTTTCCCGCCCAAATTGGATTATAATGGATATGGTTACATTTCTACATCACATGACAATTGACTTCACAAAATCGATTACAGTGGATGACTTTGTAAATTTCAAATATGATACAAACCAATATACATCAAGCAAACAATCTTTCAACAAACTAGCCATGGCGCAAGGCAGTTTTATCTTATGATATGTGGAGGGGGGTCGGGAATGGGTGGTTGCAACAGAACCATAAAAGACCAAACGAGTTGAATAAAGACTCCATTAAATGATTTAATAAAAATAACCTAGAAGATATTGCGATAAACATCTTCAAAAGCAAAACACATTACAAGCTCCGAGTTTTGATTCTTTATTTTTTAATACATTAAATGACAACCACAGGAATATTTTAATGTTATTTAATTAGACATGTCACTTTGACATAAGAAACAGTCAGTATAACTAATAAATATAGGAGGGTAATCCAATTATAGGATAAATACATAAGATGATACACATATCGTCGTTATAAATGTTGCAGAAACATAGGAATGGGTATATCATCGATGTCCGCCCGTATTGGCGGCATGTTGGCTCCTCAAATCCTGGAACTCGGGGTTGTCTGGGCTCCACTTCCGCTTCTTTTGTTCGGCGTATTGTCGTCTGTAGCTGGATGTCTAGCTCTTCTACTTCCGGAAACCAATGGAAGGCCTCTTCCTCAAACCATCGAAGACGTCACACATCCGGGGAAACTGTAAGTCATGTGATATTTAACTTAACAAGGTATTTTTTCATTACCCTGGATTTACTTTTTAAGTAATTTGGTTAATGATTTACATGTTGTTCTTTTCATATTCTAAAATAAATTTTAATTATTGTTAAGTAATTTGGTTAAATTTAATGATTTACACGTTGTTGTTTTCATATTCTAAAATAAATTGTAATTATTGTTAAGTAATTTGGTTAAATCTAATGATTTACACGTTGTTGTTTTCATATTCTAAAATAAATTGCAATTATTTTTAAGTAATTTGGTTAACGATTTACATGCTGTTCTTTTCATATTCTAAAATAAATTGTAATTATTTTTAAGTAATTTGGTTAACGATTTACATGCTGTTCTTTTCATATTCTAAAATAAATTGTAATTATTTTTAGGTAATTTGGTTAAATTCAATGATTTACACGTTGTTGTTTTCATATTTTAAAATAAATTTTAATTATTTTTAAGTAATTTGGTTAACGATTTACATGCTGTTCTTTTCATATTCTTAAATAAATTTTAATTATTTTTAAGTAATTCGGTTAATGATTTACATGCTGTTCTTTTCATATTATTATAAAATTGATTTTAATTATTTTTTTCAGAAAACATCGTGATGATATGACCTTGGAAATTATGCTCAATGAAAAGCAAAAAACGTAAAATATAGAACTGTTTATTTAAGCTGCATCATTTCATAAATGATCATTTCAGTCTCTTGCTTCCATACTAGCTTCATTAAATAAGTAAAAAAATGTTTCCATGTTGATTTTTAGTTACTATACATATAGTAACATTTTTTTATTAACCGGGTTTTCCAAAGGAAAAATCCGGTTATTGAAATGGTGAAAATGGCAAGCGGGCGGGCGGTTGCCAAATGGGTACCCCTATTGTACGGAGAACTCCTCCTACAGTTTTCAAGATAGGAAGTTGTTCTTTTGCATATTAAATGTACATATATCAGAGGTGTGCATTTTGCTAGGATTTTGATTTCTGATAATCTATGAAAAAAATACCAGCTGTTGAACTTAGTCATTTTGGTAAAATATTGCATATACGGTACCCCTATTGTACGGATAACTCCTCCTACAATTTTCAAAATAAGAAGCTATTCTTTTGAAGATCAATTGTACATATATCAGAGGTGTGCATATTGCTAGGATTTTGATTTCTGATAATTTATGAAAAAAATAACAGCTGTTGTCGGCAAAAATATTGCATATAGAGATCACCATTTCTCTGGATAGGTAGTTTCATCAATTCAGGGTTGACAAATGGATTATGGATACTGTTCACATAAAAGAAAACCTGGTTTGTTGTCACATTGACAGCTCTTCTCTTGTTCATTTTTATTTTAGATATGTTATTATAAGAATATTCCAAGTAATTTTTATGATGAATGTGAATTATAAAATCGAAATTAACTGTACAACTCTGTATGGTGTTAATTCAAGGGTGCTCAAATTTGAAGTATCATATGGTATACATATATTGTGTGATGACGCTTTGTGTTCAAGCATTCCTTATTAATTATTTCTATTAAATGTGACGTATGTTGAGGTTTGTATTTTACACTGCCAATAAAATCGTATCTATCTATTTAAATCTATTTAATTCTTCCACAAAATGTTTCAGACATGACCAATCATACTAATACTGTATTTCGAATGCAATAAGACCGCGGAACATTAACTGGCAAGATTAGAAATATACAACTGACGTCAATTTCACCTTTTACAGTCAAACATTTGAAATGTTCCAATCTTGCCAGTTAATGTTCCGCGGTCTTATTCCCTTTTATCAATTTCTGTTACTTTAAAAAAGAGAAACATCTTTTATTTTTATTCTCGTCGTAAATCTTGAAAACCAAACGATAAGTTACAGTTAGTACGATTTATTTTTTTAGAAAAAAAAATTCTAAGAAAATTGAAATGCTCCAGCTTAATATGTATTTTTTGATAACAACAAAATCGAATAATTTAAAAGTTTTGAACCAAAATATATGTAACACTAGAAGCCTACTTGCATTATAATAGTATTACTTTGTTTTTCTCTTGTTTTACTACTTAAATGTATGCGCCATTTTGCTAAACGAATGTATAGGTGAATATCTTATTCATTTAAAAACGAACAACTTGGTGAAAGAGGACAAACAGGGATCACATAAACCGAGTTACACGATGCAGAATGGCATACTCTGGAATTACAGTTGAACGATACAACAACACAACTAGACAACCGGTACCATTAAAATATTGGTACCATAAAATATTGCAGAGTAAATTTGAATTTTATCAAGATTTATTACAGGTCTTCAATATATATATATATATAGTTTTATGATTTCTAAGCAGTCGGGAGGCTTTGAAAATGAAAGGGAGGCAACTCCTCCGACAAACAAAGAAATGAATCACATGAACATGTAGTTTGTTTCACTTAAATAATTCAGGATTTGCAAAGTCTTAATTTAAACGATATATTTTATGATGTATCACATAAACGGATGGGATAACAGGTATGCCTATATAAATCCTCTCCGACATACAAGGTCAAATTCATGTATACAAAATTTGTGTTGTACAATATTGGCAGTAATATTATGATATATATTACATTGATAAATATATGCAAATAGGTGTATTTGTAATATATGGCCAGAAATTCGATAGGTATGATAGTACTTATTATAATATTGTTATTTGTAGTAACTAGTAATTATAATAATAATTTAAAAAAATATTTGCAAAGTCTTAGCGAGTAACTAACGGTATTTCAGTGTGTTTCATCCCCTACACCGGCACGATCTCGCGACCTTTTGGACATTTAATTTTCATGTACTATTGACTGTACTATTGCAATTGATTGCACTACATCAACCCTAAAATAAGAATATGTTCACAGATTTACATTTACCGAGTATTTTCTCTTCTATTTCTTAAGAACACCGATTGTGATTCATTGTTCTATAGAAACTGACAGAATGAAATCTACAAGATCCAGTTCTAACCAGTTTATCGACGGCCGAAACCTTCAGCAACCTAGGAAAAATCACGGACTGCACGAAATAATCATGATGATGTCGGACTCAAATTTCCATATTAGATGACTTGGCCATTCTTTTATCTAACGTACTGATGTACATTACCAATAGTTTAGTTGCTATTACTTACTTTTTACGACCAATTCATTGATTTGTTAAAAGAAAGATGTAAAAATAAACAATTCGGTGAATTTTGTTTAACGAACCCGATTAAAAGAAAACGAGTCAATTAAAATAATTTCTTAATCAGCTGTTGATTTATCTTGACAAAATCTCAATCTCGATCTGTACTGTCTAGTTATAAAGCTACACAACAAGTTTCGAATCTATTCTCCAAACCATAACGAAAAATGCAAGGAAAACGAAGTTGGTACAGAATGACAGACAGCGATAACGACTATAGTCCCCCTGGTTTCACCGGTAGGGGACTAATAAGGGTACATGTAAATATTATAGAGTTTCACATGATATAAGAAATATATTGTAATCTGTGTTCGTTTGGGCCATTTGTTAATACTCTTCAGGCGTTATAAAATAAACTGATGCATATTAAGAATTTTAATACTGTATACAGGGTTGTTTTCTCCCCGTGTAATTTTTGCCCTTCTTCACTTGCAAAAAGTTTGGCCCTGTCTTGAATTCGCCCAGAAAGGTTATCATTAAAGAGAGATAATTTGAGACATTGGAATTCGTCCAGTCTTAAAATCGACCGCTGACAACGAAGGTGAAAAGGGCGAAAATAAAACAGGGGTGAATATTTCCCTGTATATACCAATGATAATAATTAAATAAAAAAAATTACGAGTGAATATTTTCAAAATTGATATTGATTTTCTTCGAACACCCCCCCCTCCGATATTCTATTCTGTTCATAAGACACTAAAATCACAAGATCTCAACCTTTGTTATGATTGAGACTACGTTGGCAAAGGGTCTCATTTTTTTGATTTGGCATGAAAATCTATACAGAAGTTACGCTAGTGAATTGTCCTTTACCAACCTAGCTTACCGTTTTCAGATAAATCAATCAAGCATGCGCATGAACACGCATCAACATGCAGAATTTGCAGCGGTAACCTACATGTAGACTCGACGGACCATTAATGGCAAGACTTCTTTTAATGACTGAAAAAATGTTTAAACATAAAAAAAATCAAACTTTTTATTTAAGTTTCAGCATGTTTTTTTCCTAAATTAATTTGCTTAAAAAAACCCCTCAAAACTTTAAGCTCCGATTTGATTTCAAATATTAATTAAAGTTCTTCTACAGGCCCAATTTGCTTGTTAAAATTGTTAACAAAATGTTTACCATATTATAAATTATTTTAATCATTGAAATTTACGGAAATTAAATCATATAAAAATATCTTTAAACTTGTATCTATTCTCAATTTATAAGTTTGTCACTGTGATCCATTTTACGTTACACGACATACAGATTGCATGCCATCAATCACTTGTCCGAAAAAAAAATTTCGTATGACACTGAACTAGTTATCAAATGCATATTTACTAGTATGTGCTTCTTTGGAGACAACAGTATATAATTTACATTATATTTGAATTATTTAAATAACATTAACATGTGCATTTGAGTTATTATGCTGGGAAAAAATGAACTTAATTTTTTTTTTAATAGCCCTGAATAAATTTTGTGTTCAAGGAATTACATATCAGAATTCAAAAGAGTATTCAGTATGTCTTTTCCCCCTCTTTTCTTAAGAAAATCGATCGTAATTCATGCAGAAACTGACAAGACTGAAATCTACGCTATCCAGTAAAAACGACCTGTCCACATAATTATGAGATATGCACTATTTAATCGATCGTTATGAGATGAGAAAATACATGTAACTGCTATATTGTATAGATCAAAACATTCAAAAACTCTAAAAAAAAAAAAAAAAAAAAAAAAAAAAGGAGCCAACACTATAGTTGATATACAAGCACGTCATGTAGTTATTTCTTTGTCACTAATTACCAGTATATAACTTTTTACAATTCGATCTATTGTTTGTATACACGAGGATGGTTTGGAAAGTATTGAGACATTTACTCTAACTCCCTTGGGAAAAAAGATAAATCATTGAAATTTCACCAGAAGGAAGACCAGAATATATTTTATTAACGTAAAAAATTTGAAGTTAATAACATTATTTGTTCATTCCTGGTAAGCTAACAAACTTGCCTACATCCAATGACCCGGAGCAACCACAAACTCATCGCAACGTCATTTTAATGTTTCTCCTTGCTTCTATGTTTTAAACACCTTACAAACGAACGGAAAACATGGACTATTCTTCATTTTTCATCTTTTCTTTTTATTTTAAAATGGCAAGAGTTACATATTCTCTCCATTCTTGATTTTTCTGAGGAAAAAAAATCGAGTTATTTCTTCCCAAATGTCAGCTTACTGTGAAACTTCTCTTACACTCATTCTGTAAATACCTTAGAACTGTTAAAATCAGTTTGTGTGTAAAAAATACTTGATATTAAGTACCTTTGTTTTGATTCTACTTAAACAATGTTATCATTAAATAAACCCCAATTAACCGAAGCTTTTGACCATTTTCGATCGTATAGTTTTTATTTAAGCAATTTCTTGGCAAAAAAATGTCTTCTTTCGAGATTCACACCAATTTTATGTATAATTGTTGCGCCGCCTTGACGTCAAAACTCAATAAATCGTCTCAGTCAGATTTCTATTGCTTGCTAAATATTTTGGTACTTTCTTCGTATTTCAACTCGAACACTAGTAACACTTGCAAAAAAGTTAGTCACAAGAAATAGCAAAATGAACATACATCATTTGATTTCTTTTATCAATTATTGTAGGTCTATCAACACTTAAAATGTGGATGTTTAAGTTTTTAAAATTCCGGGTTTGTGCCTGCGCCGGGTAACCCGACCACCGACTTGTTTATTACCATCGTAATAAAAATATGAATTTTTTTTATTCGTTTAGGTTTCTTTAATGTTTATGCCAATTTTCACTAAAATTCTAAACTTAGAAAGAGAAATATTTGTGTTGTCTCAAAAACTTCCGAACAGCCCTTGTATATACATTTTTACATACTCTCTTCCTTCATTTTCTCTCTCTCTCTCTCTCTTTCTCTCTATTTATTTCTATCATGCTTGATACATACAATGTTTTGGTTTCAAATACATACAACGGCATACAATGTTTGTATGTATATATATGCGTGGATGAAATTCAAGCTCAGGATACTATATTATTTACAACTCCCTCTTTTAGATCTCAAAACTGAACATTAATTTTAATATCTTATTACATCGTAGTGTACAGTTATTAACAATATCATCAGATAAAAACACGATTACTCTACAAATGCAATGCACTTTAATGTAATAAAATCAATATCATGTGGTGAACCGTCTAAATACGTGAATACACAATGATATGTCACATAGAAAACTGTGTTTCTCCCAACGGGCGCATAATGGGTCATTTATCTACAAAACGTTCATTCATACCTGGATACAGTCGGAACTAATTATCATTTAAAAACATTCACATATTGGTTTATTTATAAATTGACCCCAGTGTTCCATCGATCCAATTCTAACGTCAACTTTATCTAAAGGTATTGAAAACACTTCCTGCAATATATTCATTGTATCGCATCAGAGGAACAATTTATGGTTACGTAATCATAAACAAATGAAAGCAATCTCGATGTGTATTGTAGACATGCAAGCTTTTTATGCTCGAGTGGTATGACCTATATTCCTTGAATCTCTTCTCACACGAATAGCTGGCCGCGGAGCTTTCGTTTCAAGGTAAGTCTTTTTTTAAGACATAGCTTTTATCAAAATACTAAGCATTTCTCCGCTGGTCTGCCAATGAAACATGGCTAACATTGTTTAAGTTAGTTACAGAGAATGCTAATGTAGTAATGTAAACACAGAGTGTGGAATGTTTACCTGAAACAAAATGCAGAAAATAGTGTAACGTCTTTGTTGATGATTTTACCCGTCGATTACGATGTCATAAGTCATAAATGTATCAAGCATTAGAGAGAGAGATATAGAGAAGGAGAGAGAGTGAGAAGTAGAGAGAGAGAGAGAGAGAGAGAGAGAGAGAGAGAGAGAGAGAGAGAGAAAAGGAGAGAAAACGAAGGAAGAGAGTATGTGAAAACGTGTAAGTTTTTCTTCATAGAATAGAATGGCGTTCTGTCAATTATTTTTAGAATATCGTTATTTATATTAGTTCGTAAAAGGTCGCTTTTTCAGAGTATCTGAACCATAAACCGTCAGTTGTAGCATGAGGATGCTTTCGTGTGTTTGTAGACTGTATATTTATCCAATGTATGCATGTTCTTTATAATTAAAGGCTTTTCCTCAAATTACACTATATGACCTCACATCGACCAGGGATAAATGTTGATAAGCTTAGGTTTTGTTTCATGCTGCTATATTTTGCCTCTTGATCGAAAATTCAACTTGTTAGTAAGCACATGATATCATTCAGCTATCAAACTCAATGAAATTAGAGTAAATATTGATTTTTTTACATAACTGAATAATGTTGAAATGTAATTAAAAGCTATATCATATATGTATACATGGAGTCCAAAACGAGATGAGAATGGGTATGAACATACAACAGATTTCAAAATGTAGAAAACCATTTTTTTTTGCTGGAAAATTTCGTGCATTTCTTAAAAACCAAGTTGTCGTAAATATTTATCGCCACGAACTATTTGCTGTTTGTATACTTTTGATGATCAATATACCTAATAGCTCATTTCATTTTAATCACTGCGAACCTGGTAAATCGTGAAATACAGCCGTCAGCATTCAGTATACATTTATTGCAATTTTGCAATGAAAGAATTTGTTGTTTTTTGCACCCATTTTCAACAGAAATTAAGATGCCAGTTGAAAACTTTCACATATTTAGGATTTGGCTAATATATATATTAGGATATATTTTGACATGTCTTGTGGATCCGCGATACGTTTTTTTGAACTTTGAATTTGACCACATGGGCAAATTAGGGACAGAGTATGAATTACTCTTTCAAACTTTAAAGTAAACTGATCTGCAAATGAATAGAATTGTTAAATTTTCCAATTCATCTTCATCAATAATTTAATCTTAATGTTTCCAAGTATAACGAATAATTAAGTTCGATTGAGTAGTCTATACTGATAGTCTGGTAGGTAAGTATGTAAATATTTCCTCTAGGAGGAAAGTATTCAGAATTCTATTTTATATAATTTGTTATACACATGACCAAAGACGTTCGTGTTTAAACCTATATAAGTATTATACCATGAAATATTTGGAACAACTCTTGAAATCATCATATTACGAATATAATGTCATTTCATGTACGAAGATCAAAAGAAATACGCAACTTTTCAAATGCCATGACAGAAATGATAATGCATATATATAAATATTTACATTTGCAAATATGCTTACTTATATGAACCTGTAGAATAGCGAAAACGTTTAATTCTGTGTGAACGTTTCCGTGACGTTACAATGATAACCGCATGCACTTATCGCTTGTCGCTTGGATTATTGTAAACATAAAATCTCGGTAATTTTAACATTTCTGAACGATTTTTCTCTCTCAAACGTAAATATAAGTAATAAACAACAATGTTAAAAAGTTCACCGGGATATGAAGTTGGTTGGTACGTGATCTAATCTACTGAGAAGCCCTTCGGGCTTCACAGGATTTGATCACGTGACCAACCAACTTCATATAAACAGCAATGTTAAAAAGGGATATGAAGTTGGTTGGTACGTGATCAAATCCTTCGGGCTTCACAGGATTTGATCACGTGACCAACCAACTTCATATCCCGGTGAACTTTTTAAATTGCTGTTTATTTCTTAATTAATCACGTTAAAAACAACCGTGCAAATTAAAGCAGTTTCGCAAAATATGACAAGAATTTGCTCGCTACCAGCAGTAAGTCGGAGTATAGACCCTTTACGTGTTCCACATGACATCCTTGTATTAAATTTTCACATGACATTCATATTTGCTAATGACATTCATACAAGTGAATACTGGTTCTGTTATCTGCAAGAAGCCAATTTGAAGTATCTGTTAAATATGCTTTAAGTAATTCGAAGTTTATGACGCGGCGATGTTAAGTTAAATGAAACTCGCCCATCATCACGGAGGATTAACGATTTATATATGTATCTTTTAGCAAAAATATGAGAAAACTCCTCGAAATACCGAGACACGGAGTGCTGGTCTCTTTCAAACAATCCACGGTCACTGCTCAGCCTAAGGAGAGACCGCTAGATCACGCACCCCCACAGCCTAAACCGTTCGCAGATATACCAGGACCAAAGGGGATTTACAATTTGCCTGTATTTGGAAATGCCTTTCATTTTGCTCCTTATCGTAAGTTTATATATGTATACATGTATATTTTTTGCCTGAAGATATTCTTGTATTAAAATTGAAAATACAAGTAATAAAAAAAAAAGATGCATAACTTACTTGTACTTGAAAACTCCTTTCAATTTGCTCCTAATTGTAAGTTTATTTTTGTCTGGAGTTTTCATTGTATTAATTTTGAAAACATAAGTAATTAAAGGCTGTTTAATTTTCTTTAAACTGCATAATTGACAGAGATGAAAAAATCAAGCAGCAAGTGGTATGTTGGTACAGAATGATTCATTGTTTGAAAAAATATGATAAATATTAAACAATTAGGTCAACAACATACAATAAAATTAATTTAAAAGATTAGATCAAGAAACAATATTTGATTGTTATCAAATGTTTACATTTGATTGTTTAGTGAAAAATGGAGACTCCCACTTGTATTTCCGGGAACTGAACAAGCAGTATGGCAAGATAGTGCGAGTCCGTCTGGGACCTAACCAAACCGTGATGTTATTTGATCCCGAATTCATCAGTCAAACCATAGCGAACGAAGGAGCATTTCCAGTTCGTCGCTCAGTTCCCATCATGGAAACATACGTGGCGAGAACAAAGAGAAATATGATTAGTGTACAGTACGTCCATTTTGTACATAATTATATATTACCGTACAACCGGTTATTTTCGCGATAATATAATTTTGGGGGGTATTTTGCGATCTCTTTAACATCGCAAAAATGGCTAGGTAGAAATTATATCCGGTACTGTTTGCTATTAGAAATTATTTCAATCGCACAAAATGACTAACACTATCAAAGAATTAAGGCTGTCATACTTTTCTCAATTCACATTTTTGCGTAACGCAGAAAAACCCCCAAAAAACAAAACAACCCCCCCCAAAAAAAAAAGCCAAAAAACATCATCCCAAATAAACAAAAACAAAAACGATTGTACGGCGATTTGTCTCATTGCAATACATTTTTGATTTTATGAATTATTTTTGATTTTACAAGAAACGGGCCGGACTGGCAGAACTACCGGAGTGCGGCACAACAGAGTGTAAAACCAAACATCATAAAAAACTACATAGAACCACAGGCTCAGTGTGCTGATGACCTCGTCACGTGGCTAGGGAACTATGGCAACAATAACCCCGAGGTCAAATTCGCATTTATGCGATATTCTGCTGATGGTAATGCTAATGATTAAATTTCAAAGAATTGCAATTTTTTCTAATTTAAAATTTCTACGATGTAGCATAACTTTGGGCAGCTTACGCTTTAAACCAGAAAGTTATGTTATATGATATAGATGAATTTGGATAGCCAATCAAATGAGGCGGTACAATCAGAATTAAATTATAAGATTAAAATTTAACCATACAAATTACAAAAAAATGATCTTTATTTTGTTAGCAAATGCCGTTTTGACGTTTGACAAAAAGATTGGATTTTTAAAGAATAGTGAAAATCTCGACCCTGAACTTGAACTTTTCTTGAATAGCATCAGGCAATTTATGGCATTAATAGGCCAAAGTATCTTTTCCTTGCCATGGTATAGACTTTGGCGAACAAAACTCTACATGGATTTTGAGAGCGCCACCAATAATGTCTATAGGTATGTAATGTATAATAGTCAATAACTTTATAACAATTCTAGTGCTTCGAATTTGATGTTATCCGATTAATATACTCATCAAAAAACTAATAATCGGCGTAATATAACGTTTACTATGATGTATAAAATATCTTCTCAAGAACTACAGTGCTACAATTTGTGATGTCCCCATACATGTATAGTTTAGAATCTAAATTGTTCAAACTGTGACCCCTGGACCAATACATGTACTAGGGGCATAGGAGAATGAAAAAAAGTTACTTTCTGAAGGCTACAGAAACAAAGATGGCGGCTTATTGGGGCTCTCCAACAAACAAAAAATAAACAATAAATGTGGCAGAAGCTATCATTACAATAAGCCTTTTTAAAATTTTAGAATAAGTGAAAAGTTTATACAGGAAGCAAGAATGGAATTACTACAGAAAAGTAAAGATGGCGAATTTGATATAGCCGAAAGTGACCTGACAGTGTTGAAATACCTTCTTCAAGATAAACGATTAACTAACAAAACCATAACAGATGTAATGGCAGCGTTCCTGTTTGCAGGTGTAGAACAGGTAAACTCTCCCCCCCCCCTCTCTCTCTCTCTCTCTCTCTCTCTCTCTCTCTCTCTCTCTCTCTGGAATGATGTTAAGATCCAAAACGAATATGCATGTGAATTTCTTCGTGCATTGCACATATTATTTTTCTTCAAGATATTAATGTATAATTACTGTGGAATCATTTAAATTCGTGGGGGTTAATTTTTGTGGATTGTTGGTATTTTGCTTATACGTACGGATGTAATTTCGTGGATGCTTCAGTTTTCAGTTTCAGTAAGAAAACTAACTTTTTAAAATTTTGTCGATGATGTAAATTCGTTGGGAAGGGCTACCCACGAATACCACGAAAATTGAGACACCACGAAATCTAATGGTTCCACGGTAGTTATTTTTCAGAGTTATTACAATGATTGTACTTCATAATATATATAATATGTATAATTCTAATACATTGTGTGCGTTCTATCATCCTCTAAATTCACGTCAATTTAACCAATAATTCTCAGAAATATTGAAATGTTTCTGCTTTAAAATGTAAATATTTCTAGTACACTGTGTATCCTATCATTTTCTCATTTCACGATAATTCAACAGCATTCCGCCTATAAATAAAATACCTTGAATTCTGTAATTTTTAAAATTTTTATTATATGATTAATTTTTGTAGAGTAGAAATCTATTGTTTATGAGGCATCAATGTCACATATTACAATGATTACTGTATAAAGGGTTATTTTCGCCCCTTGTTATTTTCGCCCTTCTTCTTTTGCAAACGGTTTTGCCCCGTCTTGGATATGCTCAGACAAAATTGTATTTAAAGAGAGATAATTTGAGACATAGGAATTCGGCCAGTCTTCAATTCGCCCGCTGACAACGAGGGCGAAAGGGGCGAAAATATAAAACAGGGGCGAATATTTCCCTCTATGCAGTATACTTTTCCCCCCAAAGGTATCCCAGGTTTTGATATGGATGTTTTGGTTGATTGGGAAGTCTCCAGAGAAGCAAGCAAAGCTTTACGCAGAAATATCCTCTAACATTGGTTCATCTCCAATCACTGCAGCAAACCTTGGACATTTACCTTATCTAAAGGCCTGCGTCAAGGAATCATTCAGGTTTTAAACCCTTAACATTAGTATTTCATCATATTTACATTTTCCAGTGTCTCTGTCTGTGATAACACTACGAATCGATTTTGTACTATACAACCCAATAAATTCAAAAGACGTATTGTTGGGGGCGCAAGCGGGTTTGCATGATTAATATAATTATAATATTTAATCATACAACTGCTGAAACTTATATAGATATAAGTAATAAGGAATCATTCTTTGAATATTATGAGGTGATAATTTCGGTCGGAGCGTGATCAAATTTATTATAAAGCCCTTCGGGCTTTATTGGATTTGATTACGCCCCGACCGAAATTATCACCTCATAATACTCAAAGAATGATTCCTTATTCCTTAATTATTGTTTTAATGAAGTTGAATGCGCCATGCAAGTGAATGAAATGAAAAGGTATTTCTCATAGATGTATTCCACCGGTTGCTTCTGGTACAGCAAGAGTTCTTCAACTTGACACGGAAATAGGAGGGTATTTGATTCCTAAAGGGGTGAGTTGCATTCATTTAGAAAATTATTTAATTTTAGACATGGTACAGACAATTATATCCTACATCAGGCTGATTTTTACTCATTGTTATCTTAACAATGATTTCTTTATGGAGGCTGGATGGTCAATAAATTACCCATCAGATCTGCCTTAAAATTTTACATATGCTAATTTTGTCCATAAACTATTTATAAGGGGAGAAATATTCCAAATATTTGAGGTTTAAAAATTGAATTTGAATATTTTAAAATCTTTATACAGAGCTCTTCGTATAAAGGAGATTGACATTGTCTTAAAATGACCACGACCATCAAGCCCTCTTATAAGTAAATGATTATAATCTGTACATACGGTTAATAAACATTTTATGAAAAATTCAAAATGATACATGTTTTTATGTTGTCCCCTCCAGCAAGGCTTTTTGTTGTAATTAATTTTACTTTTGATTTGATGTTTTTTTGGCGTTATTAATGCATTGCATGAAATATATCTCGATCTTTTGCATGAAGATCGGCTAAAATAAGCATGAGACAAAAATCAAAAATTTGTTGCACAAATTTTATAGTGAACATGAAGGGTTTAGAAATTAGTGTGTTGCTAAGAAAGTTGATGTACAATTTTCCATTTTCAATAGGTAATGGGTTACTTATGTTCTTATTTAACTCAGTCTATAAAAAATTTAAATGTGTTACCTCTCCCTGTTTTGTTTTAGCTAATATTGTAATGAATTCAAGTATTCTAGACATTAGATTGAGGTCCTATAATCAGTTATATATTTTGCATGGCCTCAGTTTTACACCATCTGCTATCACAATAGCTGGTTTGCTTTATTTCCAGACAACTGTAATGTTTGGCAACAACACCTTATCGATGTCAGAAGAACAGTTTGCAAACCCTGGGGAGTTTCTCCCAGAGCGGTGGTTGGACTCAAACGACCCCCAAAAACAGAGGCTGATGGGTATGTGTGTTTTGCCATTCGGGATAGGAAAAAGGAACTGTTTGGGGAGGCGATTCGCCGAACAGGAAATCCATTTAGCTACTATTAAGGTAACCTGCATATTCATCTCTCATGATCAGTTGACAATACATGTTCTCTTAACTATTTTACATTCTGAATAGTAATTATATGCTTGTACAATGAACTTTTTAAAAATATTTGCCACTGTAAAAATATGGTACACTTACATATCTTTCTTAAATTGTTTCAAATTATTTAATGTTTTCAGGTTTTACAAAAGTTCCATGTTGACGTCACTGATGACTGCCGTGATACAAAGCCTACATACACAACATTTGCTGAACCAGACCGACCAATAAAATTCATTTTCGATAAAAGATGAATTCAAAGGAGCGATGTTTTTTTTTCTTTTTTTTTTAATGAATTGTATTCAACATAACAAGAAAAATGATTTACAAATTGCTTTCGTTCATGCTGCACATTAAGGAAGCCATAAAATGAGACAGTAATTGGTGAAAAATTGTTAATAAACAAGTTATAAAATTACAAACATTTGATAATAACATATATGTCACCATGCTAAAATTACAATAACTCAATTGAGTATATTACTAAATATTGATTTTTTGCATTAAGCAAAGATTGCCTATATATGTACATGAATTTTATTTTTGCCTAAAACCGAATTATTATGCAAGTACCTAAGTGACATTCTGTACACGTTTAAAGTGCTATCCCCAACAAAGAAACCATAAATGCCATATTATATATATTGGCTGTATTTATTGAGATATGTAAACTCTTATTATTTGCACAAAAATCCTATTGGATTTCAAAGAAACATCTTTATCCTTTAAGAATCAAAATTCTTGTAGGATTTTCAGAAAATCTCAGGATTTTCTGTTAATAATAGTTTATATAGGAAAACAATTACCTTCTAGAATTGATTATTATCTACATAGATATATTTTTTAAAGGTAAACATATCACTAATGAAGGGATACAAAATGGTTAACACTCTACTATATGAAATAAATATTTTTTTTTATGGAATACTCAAATTAAAGAGATCGACCTAAACACGATTTGATATAAAAATTTAAATTTTTTAATACATAATATGGTTTACTTGTGCATTTTGAATAATTTACCAAAATTTGAAAATTAGAAGTCAAGTTACAATCGAGATACAGAGGTAAGAATTCGTTGTTTTGTAAACGAAGCTTGCGTTTTGTTATTGTTTACATATTTGTTGAATTGGTATACGTTACAACCAAATTATTTTGTGGTTGTTGAGATTAGTATTTATGAACACATTAAATTAGTTTATATTGTTTGTCTTAACTTGATATTTGACTTTGAAAGTTTGATTAAGCATTCAAAATACCTATATTAACCATTCTAGTCATTAAAATTGAAAAACAAAATTTGAAAATTTTGAGATCAAATCCTGTCTAGGTCCCTTTGACCGGATGCCAAATTAAACTATACCACTCTGGCACTGACAAAACATAATGTGCTAAAAATAAGATAAAAATGAATGAAATTATCTTAACCTGACATATCAAGTATATTGTATTACATCCAATTTTTTTTAATGATTGATCTAAATATTTCTAATGTACATAATGAAAATCTCAATTTGAGTTCCATTTTTTCCGGAGCCATAGTTTGCACATACTCCTCAGTCGTATGTCCATCAAATTCATTTTCAGTTGTTAGGTTCATGGAAAGTCCGTCAGAAAACGGAAAAATGCATGTATATTCACAATAATTAGTCAACAAATGAATTTAAATGTAAAGGTTGATGATGATGAAATAATCAATTCTGGTATTTAAGAGACTAAGGGTCAGATAACGAACAGTGGGACGGACAACTCCGGAATGGACATATTGCCGGCGTTGCGCACCCCTTTCCATTCACACTATCGACCAAAGTTTAGTACCAAATGGTGGTTTTTTTTTATTCTAAATAAAGTTTTGAAAAAAAAAAATTGAAACATTTTTAGACAGTTTTTGAGATATTTGATCTTAAAAGTTTCAACCCCATGGGGTTTTAGTTTGGAAAAAAATACCCCACATAAAACCCCATGCAAACCCCATGGGGTTTTGTCATAAACCCCATGGGGCAAAAAACCCCATGAAAATAATATGGGGTTTAAAAACCCACATTTTTCTTAAATAACAGTTTACGGTTTTTAATCCCACAAAATTGATGTCATGGGATTTATTATCCCACATATAGACATGTGGGAACCCCATGAAATTGCATATAGGGAAATTACGGTATTTACATTTATTTAACTCTTGGAACTCTTCTTGAATCTCTATAGGCGCGAGTATGCAACACCTTTACCTTCCTGTGTTACACTAGGTGGAAGACTCCCAAATCTACCAAACAAAATCAATTCACCAGAATATCAATCAATCAATCAATCAATCAATCAATCAATCAATCAATCAATCAATCAATCAATCAATCAATTAACAAATATAATTAATCAAGCAAAAGGACATTTGAAAATGATTTAAATCCACTCCACTAATTGGGTTAACAACATTTACAAACTTACTCTAAATCTGCAGGTGATATGTACCCTCCATGTATTTCCCCAGGTGTAGCATCAGATGGAGACCTACCAAAAAAAAAAATAACCGGTCTTTTTCGTTTGGATGAAGAGTGTACGAGAGAGAGGGATGAGAGCCATATTAAATATGATGCATATGATGTTAATAGTGAACCCCCCCCCCCCCCAAATAAGTCCGAAAGTTGTGATGAATATGATGCATGAGACGTTGATAGTTACATATTTATACATATCGTTTCCCAAATTGCATAATACGTATAAACATTAAACTGCAAATCAGCCCGACATCTAATGCCTAAACACTGGTATTGATCAAGGTATGATACAAGGTTGGACAAAAAAATAGTATTGAAAATATTATATTTTGTAATTACTTACTGTGTGTGAAAGCTTACATGGATGTCTTTTGTATAACGAAATACAAATAAAAAAAATGAAATAAACCATATCTATCAAAAAACTATGTCCAAAATATTGAAGTGGCAAAGGTTAGATAAGATCTGCAACGAGTATGATATTAATTACGTGTTTGGATGCTCTCTGACTAAAGGCAAAGCTGGTTTGAGATCAGCCTTACAGTTTAGTTCTAATCAATAAAGCTACATGTATTGGATGCACATTAAATTTATAAAAAGGATTATTTTGATAGCAATTAGGCTTTCTGGCATAAATAATAAGAAAAAAATGAATATATAATTATTCCCAAACCAGACTAACTTTACAATTTTACTATATTATGTGCTCAAAGAAAATTTCAAAATATATAAGCCGGAGAGGAGAGAGGGCACAAACATCTTAAACAAAGGATGGTCAATCCGCCTGTCTCCAATCGAAATTAAATCTGGTATGGGATCGGATCACTTTCCCGTTTTCGAAACGTAATATATAACAATAGCAATGGCATTACCCTATAATTGAACAATATACATGCATAACAGTACACTTTATTTAATGCGAACCATATATAACAAACTTTTGAAAAAATACATGTTTGCAAGTTATGTGAAAGAATGTTAAAGGGAGGACGTAATAATTTACATACCTGTTTTCAATTAATATATTGTTGGTTGCAATGCTTTCTTGTATTCTTTTTCTCTGCATGATCATAATGGCGGAGGAGACGGCAAAAGCGGAACTTAGCAGTATACAGACCACTGCGATAGGCATCCACATATTGACAATACAAACTGTCTTTTCGTTATTCTGCTGACATGTTTCGATATACCCACATTGTTCGCAGACTGATTTTATTCTCCCCGAATTATTGACATAGATGGATACAAAAGAGGTCATGTTTGGATAACCTAGTCTTGCCGTGTTGTTAACAGTGCAGGTATAGGTCCCAGCATTCTTAGTTTGAACGCTCTCGAACATTAGCTTAGCAGTTTTATCAGAGAGTTCGATTGGCATTTCTTCGAATTTGTTATCTGGCCGAAAGCTCCAAGTGAAGATAGGTGGCGGGTTACTGACTGTAGTACACTGAATTGTGAGACTGTCCCCAACAAAGTACATCGTCTTGTGAGGTGTCAGAGTGATTGTAGGCTTGTCAGGCCCATCTGTTTATGAAATTACAAAATAATGTCCTCTATAAAAAATAACATGCAGATTTTAATCTCTCTTACATATGAAGTCAATAACATGTTTTAAAAATTCATTTGAATAAAGTCACCCCTGCGAATGTCATTGTCATTTAAATTTAGACCACGTGGTTTTATTTGACCCTTTCAGTTTCGCAGTAAAAATATTGCCTCGAGGTTATAGTCTATATCCTATAACCTAGGTCTATATCCTATAACCAAGGTACATATAGTTAAATATAAAATCTTGACATGTATTAATTTTAAACTTTATCTTCATTAAGTGGTAGATAAAATGAGTTCTAGAAATAAATGTGACAATAGAAAATATAACTATTTTTTATGTTGCAACAATTAACATGCTTTGTAGCGATCCCCCATAAACATTAATTTTCGATCCGCGCCTGACCTAGTAATAGCATCAATAGTGAAACAGACTATACTATTTTATGCAGAATGTTCCTTGAGAATGGCTCGATATACTATGTTTTTACATAAAACAGACACCCATTCTTCTTTTTAAAAAGCATGATATTGCACACCAAAGCATCAAACATTGCTATGATTTTATCAAGCAACCCAATGTTTATATTTTCAACCACGTGTAGAGTGTTGAACATGAACGATAACTCTGTTCTGAATATTATCGTTTAGTTTAAAAAACCGCTAGATGATGAAATAAGACATAGATCTTAATAGATTTTCATGTTTTTACATATATCAAAGTAAGATATGATACGAAAAACGACCAGTACTTACGTATTTTGAGAATATTATCCGAACACTTATACTTCCGCTCAAAATTTCACAGGAACTGAACAAATCTCGGGAAAGTCTCGTGAACTTTCATTCGGGCATCTCTGGATTTATTACATACTTGGCAACGATAAAGAAAACATTCCGAACACATTCGCAGGGGTGAAAGTGAAGTCAGTTCAAGTCGTGCCAGGTCCAACTCATATTCTAGTAATTACAATGACCTTCATAACTTTTTACGTGGATCTATTTTATTTCACTCTTACATTAAAACGATTAACTAATTTGAACAAGTTCTAAAAGTTTTGTCAGAAAGGGAAATTATTTTTTATTAAACTTAATATATGCGTTTTTATAGAAATTATTTTGCCTAAAGTCATTTAGCTTATTTCTTTTGTTTATAAGAATCCTTATAAAAGACGATACTCTTAACTATTTCCAGCGGTTACAGTTTTAGAATGAAATATTAAAAATATGATAATAGGTCTGATAATTTTCGTTTCAATAAGAGTGAATAAAAATGAAATCTGATGAATTGTGTCAACAGTTCGAATGTAGTTTAAACCCAAAAGAAAAACGTCCTAATTGACGAATTTGTAAACTTTATAGCAGTAGAATTTTCTCTTCTTTGTGTTTGTAACCCTTGGGTTTCTTGTATTAATACAAAAAAAGTTTGATTGGTTTCAAAACAATGTAATTTAAAACAATTTGAATTCATGAAATTTAATAGATTAGGTTTGACTTATTAATAAAAAACGAGGCATTGCTTTTGCTCCTCTAAATCCCTTTAGTCTTGGAAAAACTTTCGACAGGGTGTTTATAAAGTAAAACACCTCATAATATTTCATTCACGAAAGGTCAAGCGAGTTCATGCCAAGTAAACAACAGCCATTGACAAATGAAGGGGGACATTTGAATTTTAAAGCTCATTTCGAAATACCGTCGATTTAAATTTTCCCACATGGTGACAGTCATGTTTTCGTCAGCAGCTCGCTAAATCCAGACGCCCGTCGCTTCGCCGGCATCAAAGACATACCGCCGAAACACCCATGCAGTACGACCGCATTAGAGCTGGCCGGGTTGCTTTGCCGGCATAAAAGAAATCCGCCATCTTAACAATTATTCTGCATGTTAAAATTAGAAGAAAGACTGTTCAGTATTTATTCACATAGGTACATGCATGCATATATACATGCGTTAACTGACAAATGTTGTGTATATATTCCTGAACACCGTATTTAGATGTTTGAATCGTATCGATTTACTTTTTACTTCCTCAACTCACTCTCTCTCTCTCTTCTCTCTCTCTGATTGGTCAAGAGTCAGTCAAAAGTTTTCATCAGCGAAGATGTTACAGCATAATGTGTACGTAGTTCACTGATCTGTATGGGGTACAGGGCAGCATTGCTTGAGGGGTCAGTCAAGAAAGCTGTCGATACTAAATAAGGGCATTCTAAGTTGCACAATCGGCTGCAACTATAACGACATCAAATATTCAGTGCTAAAAATAAAAAAAACCCGAGGAACCTCTTTTTAAATCTGATGAAGCCCTGCTTCGTTCATCTACATAATGTCAAGATTTTGTGTAACTACAGGTCTTTAGCCCCCGGTCTGAAAAAAAATCAGATGGACACTTCGGACCTGGAAGCTACAGTGCCTCCCATTATAAAAAAAAACTGTAATTTACGGCGCACCAAAACAATGTGCTAGTTTTGGACTGATTGATCTTATTTCCTAACATATTCTGTACAAATATTTGATTTCGAAAAGTTCCACAGACAATTTTACTACAGATATCGTCACTTAACTTGCCTCTGATATTCTTTTAAACACCATCACCAGTCCCGTAAAGTGAAGTGGTGCAGTTTCTTTACAATTAAAAATGGCGACTCTAGATCTCGACGTGAATGTAACATACTTCATTTTCCGAGGTCGGTTAGCGTGTTTGGGAGAAAGTCTGAGGCAAGTAAAAAGACGATGGTTGTTGTAAATTACCTGAAGAATTATATGGTACTATTTTTTGTCACAGGATTTGTGTGTAAATAAGGTAATCACCCCAAAACTAGTGCATTTTTTTGCGCTGTAAATTGCAGTGTTTTACTATGGGAGACACTGTAGCTCCCAGGTAGTCAATCTGAATTTTTTCAGACCCGGAGCTATAGACCTGCAGCTAGGTTTTGTGTTTATGGAACTCCACACAAACTGCGCGGAGTTCCGTAATCAAAAAACTGAGACATTGTGAAGAAGTAATCCGCTTAGCCAGCAAAGTTCTCTCTCTCTCTCTCTCTCTCTCTCTCTCTCTCTCTCTCTCTCTCTCTCTCTCTCTTTGAATAAAGTCATTCCGAACATAAGAATAAGTTCAAATGTTAGTATACAAAAGATTAATTTTTGTTTCTTGACCTGCAGTACACTATTTTCACTATTTCCAATGCAGTTGCACTGTTTTAACCGCATGCGTTCTTGTGGCGGCGGCTAGCTTTTGATCTGGCGAAGCGATCGAGCAAGCTTTTGACGTAAACATTGATCTCACCAAGTGGGAAAATCGACGGTATTCTGAAACGAGTTCTAGCATTTTAGAAAGAAAATACTACAAGGAGATAGTGAGGTACATTGTCTGTAAAGTTTTACAAGATACAGTGATCTGCCGATGGCTAGGGTGAAAGTAAATAGAACCATTTTAACAAGACCTTGGACTTTCGGTATTATGTAACTATCTGTTTCTTGCATAAAAACAAGTTAAAAATGACGCTGGTTTCAAGTGAAATATACACGGATTGCGTAGTCAAAGCTCAAAAGCCAGACAAATCTTGTTGATTTCAAAGAGCCATGGCTGATTGACCAGCAATGGAATAGACAGACCTACGTCACATTGATGTTTGACAGAACTACCCAAAGTCCATGCTCCTGTAAAAATGGTTCTAAGAAATGTTGTAAAAAATGTGCAGAAGTAAATATGTTTGTAAACAGTGTACTCCTACCGCAATTAGAGATTTTGTCTTCCATAAAATATCCCATTAGATCAGTTTCTAATCAAAAATGCGGCGCGTCTTTTAACCACAATGAACCGCAATGAACCACAATGAACCGCAATGAACCACAATGAACCACAATGATACCACAATGAACCACAATGAACTTTATTAAGATGATAAATGTTATTCAAAAGGTATAAAATTTAATTAAAGTTTAATTTAAGGGCAGACGCGACCTAGCATCCATTATTTTCAACTTTTTCCTATCTCTGCAATGTGAAGAATTCCATTTCTGTAATTCCAAATTTACATTTTCATGTTTTTTGATATCTTTTATATGAATATATAGTTTCAGTTGAAAATGTAAACTACTACATTATCAATAAGCATTCAATTGCATTTTGCATGCTATTAAAAGACAAAATCAAAATATCTAACTCAAATAAATGGCCTGCTAATTTGTACACTGATTTTTTTTGGCATTAACAAGTTTAAATGCAAATAAAGAAGAAATGTTATATCAAGGAAAATTATTTAAAACTGAGGAACGTCGCGTATGTCCATGATATATCTAAAAACAATTCTGACGGCATGTTATGTTACAGAATTAATGCATTTTCAATTATGTATATGTATGTTCAGGTACACAGATCATATTTCATTCATTCAGAATTCAAGTATTTTAGTACATGTAACGCTTAGATGGTGGTATATTATAGATATGTAAAGCATGAATTAAAAAATATATATCTATATACATGTATTAGGTAAATTTTGATATTATATAAATATATCAGGTAAATATTATTATTTAATTAAAGCTGAATATAATTAGCTAAGTTGTCGTATTGTTTAATTTTTAAAGAAATCTGTCACTTTACATGACATTTGAAAATTTTTGATTAACTGGTTAAACAAGATAATTTTCCAATTTAAGAACATCTGCTTTTCCTGAGCCATTAACAGCTAATGCGGGTGCGTTTATCTATAAATAAGAATTCTGTACATGTCGCTATAATTTCTATAACTCACAATTAGAAAATTAGTTCAGTAATCAGACGATCATAGAAAACGATATTCCATGTTAGATTAACGATAACCAAAACTACATAGTAATATATGTAAGATCTCTCATGATATTTGTGATAGAATATAATTTTTATCCAACGACCTCTAATCACATCTTTAATCTCATTTTAATGGTCTTTTTGCGATTAAAAAAGAAATCATAGCTCGTCTGTCAGTCCTACTTTAAAAAAAGAACAAAAATGACTTTAAATTGTTAAAATTCGTCAAATTCAGTTTCGACTCTGGTTTGAAATCATTTTGTTTATCACACGATCTCGTGACATTTAAAAAAAATCAGTTATTCTATTCAAGATAACAAGCAGAATCGTCATTAAATCATGTTTCGTAGCAAATTAAGTTATAAATAATACAGTTTATATTTATATATAAGTATAGAATGGAAACTTTGAATTTGCCAACAATGTGAATGAAAATTAGTAGACATGTACATCATCAATTACCTGTAAATTGTATATATGACACTTTTAGGTAGTTATACCAAATATATCATGAATGTATTCACTTAAAGATTAGTTCATTGTGGTTCATTGTGGTATCATTGTGGTTCATTGCGGTTCATTGTGGTTAAAAGACGCGCCCTCAAAAATGTATTCACTGGGGGTAAATACAATATCAGCTTCAAATTTATTTATTTATTTTTTGTAGATTTACTAAGATTAAATTGCAGACCATATTATCTGGTCTTTCGGTATTTCGAATATCAGTTCAAAGACTTAAAGTCGAAATTGCTCGATATAAAAAAAATACCCAAAGAAGATCGTATCTGTACCCTTTGTGATTAGAACGCTGTAAAGGATGACATGTTGATAACGAACAGTGTTCAAACTCAAATGTCCAAAGGAAATTCATTCATAAAATCATTTCTTCTTGGATGTCCCCATCATTTAATGGACAAAGACATTAACTTATTGATCTGTGTATTACTAAAAGTTTAAACTTCCATTCTCTTTCTTCAAATTATATTTTTTTGGATTCTAACGAATGAAGACCCTGCAATTTTGAGATCAGTTGCAGAATTCCTTCAAAAGCTTCCATAATTGATAAATTTGTAACTTATTGTCAGTTAGACGATTTACCATTAATCAATATCTTTGAAATATTATTAATATGCCTGTTTATGTATCTATATGTGTACACACTTGTATGTAAACATCATTTTGTATACATGTGTTCTTTCTTTTGGATAATCCTCCTTCTTGTGATTGTAAATCTTTGTTGTCCATTTGGGGGCCCAAATTGGTTCAATAAAAATCTTGTGATTTTAATCTTAATCTTGTTTGCAGGCAATAAGTTACTTGTTTGTATCACAGTTCATATTCAGATCAAAATCGAAGTGTGCAAATATGATTTATAAATACTTTATAAAGCTTCATTTACACTGCCATTGTTTGAGCTGACGCTTAGTCCCTTCCCCACAAATTACAAATTTAATTTAATTGAGGGTTTTGCATGTTGAAACGATTTTATGAGAGCTATATTCAACCGAACAATGCTTTATATTCTTATGTCAAGACCAGTCACCGTTGTTAATGAATACTAAATTACAAATTCAGGTGTCTGACGTTGGATTTACTACAAATACGATCCAGCATTACTCATATTGCAATCTGTAGTAATCTGTGACCAACCGTGTTTCAACGATTTTCAGAAGTTAGGTTTCTGTCTCAACACTGTTAGATAATGCAAAAAAACATAATTCAAGTATATAAGAGTACGTTGCAAAATAAAGATATTTCTATACATACAGATCACAGTAATTTTCGACCAATCCCTGCTCGGTGCTGGATCTAGTGTAAAGTTGTTCTGTGATGAACATCGGAATATGGCTCCGTTGTCGTCTCTTGTTACACGGAATGTAACATTTACATATTCCATACAGTTGTCTGTTTCTGTAGAGTTGGATGTGTATATTAACTCAGATGATGGTTTAATGCTTTGAGGAATTTTCCAAATTTGAATATTTCCCCCTGGTCTTCCGACGTCAGCATTACAAGTCAAATAAATTGATTGGTTTTCTTCTAGCTCACTTGGATGCACCAAAAACTCTGTTGGTTCTCTTGCTTCTGACGTTTCTACAAAGTTATTTATATCTTGTTTATATTAAACAAATTAAGTTGACATTTGTCGGCAGTAAATAAAAAAAAACCAAAAGAAAAAATACGAAAACACAACTTCTGAAGACGTTGTATAAAAACTCTGAAGCTTATTAAAGGTATATATGCCGTTTTAAATAAAAATGTTTAAAAAAAGAAATGTTTTCATTATTTTATTGAGCTACAAAAGTTATAAACTTTCTGCAAATAACACAGTTTAAATCAAAGGCATTTAAAAGTATTGAATATAAATTCGAATTAATTTATTTACTGACCGGGTCGGTCAATAAACGCCCAACTTTGAAATATTCATTAGCACGTGATGTGACAATCTAGATTTAGAAAGTACACAAGATGTCGACGCAAAAACGTGGTCGGCCCTTTGGCAGCGGAATAACAAGTTTGGAGAGAAAAGAAAGAAACAGTTTGACAGAGAACGTTGTAAAATGAGAATCGATATTGGAGACCACTTTGAGCGGTGGACACGTGTTAGAAACTTCATATTTAACTATGAGGTTGCCGGTGTCGTATAATTAAAGGTCCGCCCCGTAAAATGGTCCGGGCGGACCTTTAATGTTAACATTTAAGGTCCGCCTTTGCTCTAAAAGGGTCCGGCCCGTATAAGAAAAGGTCCACCTAACATAAAAGGTCCGGGGTATATATTTCATTTCTATCTTTTTAATTTCAAGTATTTTGTTACAAAATTATTTTGTAATTCGATTAAATGAGTACTTACCCGAAGTGTGATTTTGTAAATATCCAGCACAGGGTTTATACGAAAATATACTCGGGCAATAGTAATATGTACAGGTACATTTAGCTGGGTCAACACAAATAAATTGAAATTACAGGTTTTTTTTAATTTCACTTTCATTTTTTACAGCTGTCTTATATAAACAGGAAATGAAGCTCACTGGTGTCATCAATTGAACAATGGCATGACCCAGGTGATATATACACACAACCCTGCAGGTGTGAAGGGTTCACACCTTTAGGTGTTTGACCGTTTCAAACTATCATTCAAGTAAACAACGGACATTTCACACCTCCTCTTATCCACATTTTTCCAATATGATACAGGTTAAAAAATAATTACACCATTATAAAATCAAATGTCCGTAATTACAATTCAATTATAACGATACATGTAAGCAGTATAATTGCTATTTTTTGATTCGCTGTAAGCCACATGTGTAATGAATAGTTCATTTCTTCGAACCTTTTTTTTTTATTTCGATCGGACTTTTTCCCTTAGTAACAGTAAAAGAAGGGGAGTGTCCAAAGAAATTAGATACATGTAAGATTAGTAAAGAGCCCCCTTCCTTCGACTGTATAAGCATTTTACATCTGGAAAAGAATATTGAATTGAAGGGGATTCTATTTCTTGATAAGAAAATATTTGTGTGAAAAAGGCAAAAGTTGACCTACCCACCCCCACATTTTTTTCTTGAATCCCGCCTGTTACACCCACTTATAGCATTAATCATTTTTTTTTCACAAATATCATATAAACATCATGACATGCATCCCCCCCCCTCCCATCAAATAAGAAAATAAGATGGTCATTATAGATGAAAATGAACACCGTCAGACAAACATGACAAATCTACCTTTTTTAATTATTTCAACGAGACGGGCAATCCTTTGCAATTGATTCCAGGCGTTTGTCACAATTTAAAAATAATTGTCGTATAAATCTTAGTTATAAGTGATACTACTTCCCTTTTTTAAAATTACATTGATTTTACGGTCTTTTTGTTGATATGTTACATGTACATGTAATGGGTCCCCCTTCCTATAATTGAAATATTTTACGATGAAAATCAATGAGATACAAATATTATTATAAATCTAAATACGTGTAACTACTTTGAATACATTTAAATAAAAACTACTCTGAAGCCAATTTTATGTTCTACTCCACATCAAGAGGATCTTCTGAAAAATATCATTACAGGAATCTTTATTATACTCGTAACATCCATGTATTACTTATTCTTTCATCCAGGCGGACCTTCTTGGGCTATAATATTTGGTATTATAACCTCTGAAATTAAGGTCATCGGGTTAAAATACTGTGAATTATCTGCATCCAGTATTTCAACGAGGCGGACCTTTTCTTGAACGATAATATTGGATCCTACCCACTAAAAAAGTAATATACATGTAGGTGAACATCAATACATGTACCAATATATATCAACTTATAGTACGTCCTTGTTTAACTAAATATATTAACATCCTTTTGGTGGGTATTTTTCAACGGGCGGACCTTTTCTTGAGCCATAATATTGGGTCCTACCATTAAATCAAAAAATCTAAAAAATCATCGTGTTAAACTTAAAACAAGTATTTTAAAATATGAATTATCTGCCTCCAGTATTTCAACAACCTTTTCTTTAACTATAATATTGTGTCCTACCCACTGAATCATTAGGTGAAAGTCAACAATTTATCAATTTGTTAACTACTTTCCTATTTAACCATCATACCAGTATTTCAACGGGGCAGACCTTATTTTTGGATATGAAATTAGCACAAGGCGAAAAACCATCTTTAAGCAAATCCTTAAAGGTGGCTTAAAGGATATACGATCTTTAAGCCACCTTTAAGTCACCTTTAAGCAAGCGCTTATAGGTCCTTAATGTCCAAACTTCTTTAAGCCACCTTTAAGCCATCTTTAAGCTACCTTTAAGCATCTTTAAGTGGCATTTACGCTATCTTTACACCGTCTTTAAGTTCCCTTTAAGTTAACTTTGATCAAGCTGAACAGTTTAATATTAAATTCATAAATTATTTCAATAAATGCAAAATTCTTTTGTAGGGGTGGGAGGGGGTGATCCAAGTGATGATATAGTTTAAAAGAGGGGGGGGGGGGGTCCAGGCGGTTTTCATTGTCAACACAGACCACGCAGAAACTGGTATCTATACCAAATTATTAACACTGCTCCAATGAACACTGATCGCCGTTATAAAATTTAATTTTATTTTTTGGTTTTAAAATTATTGTAGCGGCGAGCGCAGTCCCTGTCTCTAAATCTGGGCATGAAATTATATTAAAGTATGCATGTTTGTTTCCTACTATAAACTAATCGGTGAAACTCTCTCTCTCTCTCTCTCTCTCTCTCTCTCTCTCTCTCTCTCTCTCTCTCTCTCTCTCTCTCTCTCTCTCTCTCTCTCTCTCTCTCTCTCTCTCTCTTAGTAATTAATATTAAATGTTTGACTAAATTATACTTAGCCGAAAACCATCAAATGTTTGACTGTTAGCACAAGATTTTAAATTCATAAATTTCATTGAACCGGATTCAAAATTCATTAATACAAATCTACATCAATTTCGATTTTATTTAGAATTTGTTTTCGTAAAAGAACACGCATTCACACAAACTAACTACGATAAAGGGTTTCTTTCTTCTTTTAAGTTTATCCGGTTATTAAAAAAAATAAAAAATGAATGAATAATACATGATTTAATTTAATAATTAGTTTATAATAAGATGTGTATTTTTTAAAATTTTTAATTATTTCTAGGTCTAATTCTAAATCTGCTATAGATACATGTTAAAGATGAAAAGACTCTTAACTGCCTTTGTTATATGGGGCGGGATATTGCTGCTTTGTTTGTCTAGACATGGTTTTATTCGTTTGTGTATATATAATTAAAGTCTATTGTTTGTTCAACTTGAGAAAACCCCTGGAACTAACACAGAATATACAAGATATACACAACAAGTGTGTCTTGTGCCCAGGTGCACGTCAGGGTTCCTAAAGGTGTTGAAATCGTAGTATGTACGTGTATACGATAAGTCCATTGAATAAAAGTTTTATTTACATTTGTAATTAATTCCCAAAATATTATTTCCTTACCCTTACCCTGGGTTTTAAAAATATTACGTCTACAAATCAAAGATACATGTATATAAGAGTAAAATTTAGAGGCTAATTAATTACAATAATCATAAATGGGGGTTAATTTAATTTAAAAGGGGTAATATAATATGTCACATACCAGGCCCGGTACATCATATGTACATGTATATGTATACATAATTAATTTTGCAATTGCCACATGCTGAAAATAGTACGTCACTGGTAATTGGTGATATTGTTTGTTATAGAATTGATAGTTTAAAAGTCATGTATACAATTAAATATTTAAACATAACTTAATCAGTTATTTTACATCTGTTGTAAATGTATAATCATCAATATTATTAAAATTATTTCATGCTGGAACTACGCCGTGATAATGAAAACCGGTAAATTGCGTAGAACTATTACCCTAAAGTTTCAATGCATTTAAAAAAAAAATAGTTTCATCTTCTTCCTTGCATTTCATAGTTATGAATTAGGTGAACGTATATCTAACAGATTTAAATTTATTAAACTTAGTACTAAGTCTAGCAAGCCGAACAGTTTCCAATCAGGTATAAAATATATTTGTTCACTGAAGACCATGCAAGTACCGTAATTCATTGTAAATACATGCATTAATGTTATAGGTATAATTGATTGTTACAAACTTAATGGAAGTAAAAATCTTTTCAGGTAAAAAATACAAACACATTATCGGTACATACAATAGCCAATGATTTATAGTATATAAAGACCCAATCATATATGAAGTTCCTGTGGTGCAGTGGAATCGAGATGATGCTAGTAAACGAAAGTCCCGGGATCGATACCCGTCTTGGGTGTCTTTTAATTTTTTTTCCCCATTTTATTTTTTTTTATAGCAAAAACCGTTTTTAATACCTTTTCTATCTTGGAATCATTGAAACTTGCGACAAAATATACATTATTTACTTAACTACCGTACATGTTCATGTAAAATCAATTTCTTTTGTTAAAATCGCTGCGTTGTGTGTCTAGACATGCTTTCATTTCTTTGTGTATATCTAATTAAAATCTATTGTTTGTTAAACCTCAGAAAAACACTGAAACTATCACAGAATATACAGGATATACACAACAGGGGTGTTTTTTATCCAGACGCACGGCTATGTTCTTTTAAAATACTTCGCATATAGGTTGAATGTATTTGCCCATTGAACACAATTGATTAAATTGTCATCAAGTTAATACATTTTGTTGGTAAATTAAGCACAATTTTGAATAAAGACTTTTATGATTTTTTAAAAAATGGCTTAAAGGGGGCTTAAAGGTGGCTTAAAGAAGTTTGGACATTAAGGACCAATAAGTTGTCCTTAAAGGTGGCTTAAAGGTCGCTTAAAGATGGTCTTTAAGCTGCCTTTAAGCACCTTTAAGCCATCTTTACGCTTTCTTTAAGCCCCCTTTAAGCCACCTCTAAGCAGCACATATAGCTTAAAGGTGGCTTAAAGGTCGTCTTTAAGCTACCTTTAAGCACCTTTAAGCTATCTTTAAGGAGAACTTAAAGATGGTCATTCATCCTGTGTAGGCCCCCCTCTTCAACGTGGAAGTCAGAGAGAGAGAGAGAGAGAGAGAGAGAGAGAGAGAGAGAGAGAGAGAGAGAGAGAGAGAGAGAGAGATTTCTACATTATCAGACTTTTATCAAATTTTTAAAATACTTTACCTGTAGTCAATCAAAACATGCCTTTTAAAGGTACATCTATCATCTTATTTCTTATATTTCTTAATGTCTTTTCCCCCTTATAGTTACTACAGTTACCTATATACTATATCATCAATGGACACTCTCCACCCAGGTAATTCACATATCCGACCTTTTATTAATTATCTTAAAATAAGCAGGATAGGCAGGGGTGGAGGAAGTTTGATGCTGCCCTACACACCACAGGGTGTAAAGGACAATGATGATGAATGATAAATATACCTGCAGGGCTTCATTTACCGTTGTGTACCTCTGCTAATCCGTATACACCGGAAGAGATTTAAAAACAAAGGGACTAAATGGTATGTGCAAATTATTGTCAAAATACTCATTTTTGGTTCAGATTCTTATAAACAATAGGTCAAAATCTCATCCGCTATCAATATTTAACAGCCTACAGAGTGATTTAGTGATACGGTGATACATGTACATGTACCATACGCAAATGGCCGACTGGTTTATGTAAACAAAGACATCAATTCTAGATACATGTACATGAGCAAAAAGAATAGTAACTTTAAGAGAAATTTTAATACGATACTAAGGGTAGGACCTTTTCTTATAGGGGAAAGCCGGACCTTAAGTGTTAACATTCAAGGTCCGACCGGACCATTTTACTGGGCGGACCTTAAATTATACGACACCGGCTTCTCAGTGCCGGGCATTCATTGTCTGAATATGATAAAACTTGTATAGCTATCACTCGAATACTTAAAACCTACTTAAAACCTAAAAATTGTATGTTTTGAGTCGCGAGATCCCAGAAGGGATAATTTTGACGTTCTATTTTATCATTATATATGTTGTCAAATGTATGAAAATAATGGTCAATTGCAAAAGAGCTCCGATACGCAGCCATCATCATAAAATGCAGATGACAATATCTGATATTTTTTTCTGTTAAAAGCACACAAACCTGTTTATATGAATTCAAACAAATGTAAACAATCCTGTCGTATTACCTCGTTCTGCAAGCTTCTTTTCTTTTACCAAATATTATTGAATGGAATATTAACTTAATTAACTTTAGTTATATTTCTTCAATAATTCTGGGACATTGAATATTCTAGAAGATATAAATGAAGTAATATAATTACCATTGAATTGAACAAAAGTAGTATTCTTTTTAACATGCATTGTATCTAACTTCCCGATTGAGTATTGTATCCAGCATTGGTACGTCCCCTCGTCGGTACATACAGGGTTCTCTATAATCAGCACTGCAGACAGCTGGGAGGTTTTTGGGCCGATCAGCTCTGTCCTATTTTTGTAAAGACCCTCCATGTTAGGTGCAATGAAAGGTCCAAAGCCTCCTGGACGTGAAAATATCGCTATATCTTTCCAAACATTTTTTACCTTTACACGCCATCTGATATTTTTGTCCGGGATTATTTCCTCAATTTCATTCTGATACGTACAGTTAAGGATAATATTTTCGTCTTCTTTTGAAATAACGACAACGTCTTCTGTTTTTAGTGTTAACGAAGACACATCTGGGTAAAAATAGGTAGTATATACAATTATTAAACTCACATTTTGTTATCAGTGGAAATACAGAGTTTGATAATTTCTTAAAAGATATTACCTTTTTAAAAATTATCTTATTTATTATTTATTGCTAATACATGTAACTAGACATTGATGAGTAGGTGACCATCTCTTAAATAATAGACACTAGCATGAAAAGTATTTGAGAGGAATTTGCTTTGACTATGACTTCGAAATTTTCCCGGCATTAAACTTTACTTTAAACTCATTAACTCTTACCTACAATCAATCTGACATTTATGAAAATACCCTTATCTGTTTATTTTCTCGATTTACAAGAGAACCACTATATATTTTCCGGGTATAATTATTTCCATTCCCGTTTCAGGAGTAGAGATGAACATTAAGGCTTTAACACAAATCAAATTGATATGTCCTGTTATGAAAGCAAAACCTTTTCTTCATTATTCATCTGTTAACATTATTGAGGTTATGAAAAAAAAATGGATACATATACTTTGATTTTTGTATATTTGCAGTGTGTTTCAAATTAATACATGCACAAAAATTGGGTCTTAAGATTTTTGATAATATAACATGATTATCAATGGTTTATCAATGTGTTTTTTTTGGTTTGATATAGAAATGATATGCATTAATCGTCCGGTGGTATAAATTACTATGGGGAAGTTTACTTACAATAAAATCGTCAACATTGAATGGTTAGTTCGATTGTAATAAACAATTATTTGCATGAAATATTTTGTCTTTATACATGTATTTTATTGTATTGCATTATAAATTGCATTATACATGCCTTAATGCAGTCAGTGAGTAAATAAGGAAATATTGACAAGCAGATCGCATGCATTTAGTATGAAGTTACATTGTAAGCTCAAGGAAATGTATACAATTATAATTCTCTATTAACGTTAAAATGAAACACAACTTACACATTATATATAACATTAGAGTGTTTTGAATTAAAAAAAAGCAACAACAGGCGTTTTCACTCTGATATACAAAAGCCTGAAATTAAAAAAGTGAAAGTATTTTTACTTGTGGAAAATTGTAAAATTGATAATTTTGATAAGGAAGAAGGAAAGAAATAGATAAATAATAGATATAGGGTATTTAATATCAATCGCAATTTTTCTCTAAAGCTTAGAATTTTTTAGTGCATGTCGGCTCGACATCAGATATTTGTACGTACAATCTTAAGGTTGCTCGACACATCAAGATAATATATATATAAATACAAGCATGGCATACATGCAGGTCTCACAACACTATTTTTCCGGAGGTTCAAAACATGACTTAGGCAATATAATTCCCGAATTCCCCTTCGTTTTTATGGGTTTTCCGCCAGCGACAGGGACTGTATTTTTTTATGAGATGAAAAACAACGTGTAAAATGCCTGAGTTTCCAACGTTTGTAAAAATGTGAGGTCACTTGAACTTTTGATGCCAGTTGTTTGGGGGGGGGGGGGGGGGGGGAGGGAAGGCTCGGACATGATTTTCAAGCATATGTGTAACTTTGATGTAAACAAACTCTCGTGCCTTTGTGGATGGCTGTGTGTGTTTTGCTACTAAATTGTTTAGGAACTATTGTTTTAAAAGTTGTAAAGAGAGATTTCCCCAGAAGTTTGTTTTAAACTCGCTACCCGCGTCTAAAGTTGCGTAATTTTGGTAAGAATATATAGTAAAAATTAATAGTGGTGTGCAACCGGAAGGAAAATTGCTATTAAGTGTTTTAAGTCATAAAGTGGAGTGTTTTGGCGTTCTATCGATGTGTGTAGATTAGAAATTTCCAACAATGGACCTTTGTGGCAAGCACCTCTCTTATTTTGTTGTCAATGGTGCATACAAAATTAGCCCAGATTTCCTCTGAAATTTCGTAGAACATCAAACAGCGACACGTTTATGGTGTATCGGACCGTCCAAACTCCCCCGAAAAAATTTAGCAGCTTTTCAAGAAAGTTGGCTTTATCGTCGTAAACCAAACAACCATCTATGTAAAACGAATTTTGTGTAAAATGAGTTATTTAGACCCTTGTATGGTATACAGAAATTATAAAATTATGCCGCTAAAACGGCAATATTAAAGTGAAATATGAATTTAGCTATAATTCAGCACCCACATTACTTCCATTAGCGTCAGACAATGCTAATTCAGATGAAAATGCACGCCAATTCTTTTGCATTGAATGATATAACGGGAGTTTTTCAACCCCTCCCCCAGAAGGCAGGGTTCCCTAAACTTGTACATGTATATATTCTCGGGTCGTCGTGATATTAGCAAGTTTGCATTGTCTTGTGAATATACATGCATATTTTAACAAATTAAAACCAAAAAAAAAATCATTCAAAATTAACACGCCGTGAAATTACATACAGTATCTTTCGACATATTTTCATAAATCAGAGGCCATCGCGAGCACCATGGTTTTAATAATCGCTCATAACTTTTTGACACAGCTACAGAATTCTGTAAAACTTTCCACACATATTCCACAATAAATATTTTTGTATTTGCAGATTTTATTATTGCAGGTGTTAAAAATAGATTACTTGCAGGTCTCACAGCACTTTTTTTCCGGAGGTTCACGTCAAAACATGGCTGAGGCAATATAATTCCCGAATTCCCCTTCGTTTTAGGGGTTTTCCGCCAGCGACATGGACTGTATTTTTTTGTGAGATGAAAAACAACGTGTAAAATGCCTGATTTTCCAATTTTTGTAATAATGCGGGGTCACCTAATTTTTTTATGCCAGTTGTTTCGGCAGGGAGATGAAAATGCTTGGACATGATTTTCAAGCACATGTGTAACTTTGATGTAAACAAACTCTCGTGCCTTTGTGGATGGCTGTGTGTTTTTTGCTACTAGATTGTTTAGGAACTATTGTTTTAAAAGTTGTAAAGAGGGATATCCCCGGGGCTGTTTATATCATGTACAATGCATTTAGGCTATAAGTAGGGCTGCTTATAACATTTACAATGATTATCCAATTTAGGATTTGTAATATTGTCACAGTATGAACTGTCTTGTTTGAAATATGATATTACAAAAATGAAACTCATATTAGCTTTCAATTTTGTATATAATTTTTTTTTTAAAAACTGAGCATTATACACGGATTGAAAAGCACGTTTTTGTTCTTGCTAAACATTAAATTTAGTAACTTCGTCATTGCTACATAGCAGAGAGCACCGGAATAACTTATTAAAACACGAAGACACAAGGAGGACTAAAAATAAAGAGGCTAAGATTGTAATTGGGTATACAATTTTCCACATCAAACGAGTGTTTTCCATTTAGAATATACAGGACCCGGTATTTGCGAAATGGACAATGGTGTGGACAATAGTAGCCCTGGGTGAGGATGATCAGCGTCTGTCATCATCATGGCAAATGTTCCAATTCTAAATTTGTTTATGCCTTGAAACAAGATATGCGAAAACGCATTTTCTCTGAGAATTTCATGTTTTTAAGATTCAAGTTGTTTGAATTTAAATTGACGTTATTTTCGATTAAATGCTACAATGCTAAGAAAGTTTAAACTCATGCTAAGAATTAAATAAGTTTGATTAGTCAGCCAAACATTTTGGAAGGAGTTACTAGTTGTAAGTTCGTTTAAATTAAAAACGTACTTTTTTCCAGGATCATAATATGCAAGATAAATTGCATAAACTTAATCTTGTCCATGTTATTTAAGCTACAAAATAATGCGACTGAGTGTAAACAAAACCATTTGTTATAAATAAATAGTGATAGGATATAAGATATGAACATTTTTAGACCACAATGTTTTCTTAATATGTATAAACAAGCAGGTGGTTTTTGTTGGATGATTCGGTCGACTAATGTCTTAATATTGCTGAATAAGTGTAACTTGTTACAGCATACTGAAAGGGAATTTTAAGTCTCCGGGAAAGTCTCATAATATTTTTTTAAGTTGTTGATTTTTAAGAAAATAAACAGTCATTACCAACTATTGAAGAAAAACCAAATTATTCCTGCCAAAATTAATTGATTAAACCATAATCTGACGGAATAAATTGTTGTCACATACAGAAATACTGGCCTTATTCAGGTACCCACTCTCAGAATAAACTGTTAAATTTAGCATTGGTTAATTGAACCTCCCTGATGCATTATCATTACCCCTGTTGTGTCAACACTTTACAAAGGTAGGTTCAATTTGTTTTTAAAATACTCTAAGTGCTGATAACCCTTGTTGTAAATTACAAAGGCTGTATATATTTCATTCTTTTAAAGCAGTTTCTGTTTGTTTTTAACACCTATTTTGAATAAATGCAATGTTTAAAATTTAAATTCACAAAAATACATACTTTTTGTCTTCTTTTCGGGTTAAGTAATTTTGTTTATTTTTGTTCCTTGTAAGTATTTATCGGCAAGATGTTCCCCTTATTCATCTAGACTCATTTTGCGTTAATTGTTTGAGACAAGCATCAGAAGAACGACTCCAAACAATTTGATTCTTTTAAAATGTATGTCTACAGTTCAAGGTTTTGGACCTAAAAAGATTACAATGTAAGAGACAATGGAACCTCTACAACAGCTTATGCTTTAGCATTACATAGACATTTTCTCGTAGAGATAAAAACAACCTGAATTTAAATTTAAATTTAAATATGATCACAAATTTAAGTTCTGAAATAAAACAACGACTCACACCCAGAATAGCATCTTGTCTAACATAAAGTGTTCGAAAAAACAAATATAACTCTTTTTTCCTGAATGTAACGACAAAAGAAAGTGTATTGTCTCCCGATTTAGCAAACATTTCCCTAGAAGTAGGCAAAGGAAATTATAGTTATGGACAAGAGAGAAAAGGGACAATATTATTGCTTTAATTTTCTGAATCTTCATTAAAACAAAGATGATATAAATAAGGTAGGCATTCAGTCTGGTTACTGTGGACTTAAAACAATATGTGAAGGAATATTTCCTGTAGAGCCTTTATAATTAATATTTATATAGTGTTGAAATAAAGAGGGAAAAAGAAACAAGCAAGGCTGTACTCACCGAGTTTTCGTTCTAAACTGAAATAAAAATTGCAATACGGACACAGCTAACAGCTTTAAGGAAATAAACAACTTATATATATTAATATTAAGAAACGTACGGGGAAGAACGTCAAATGCAAATGTGAAATGATTAATATTAGAAGCAAGTCTGCATATTGCCCTTAACCTCTAAATCAATCAAAATAATGACTATTTTTCCTCAGAGTTTAAAGGGTCCATAACTCTAACATATAATTAGGAATTGTATTGGTGAATATTACACATATATTTTAAAGTCAGCGATGACCATTTTTCTGATTAACTTCGTCCGTATTAGGCATTCGGCGAATTTAACACTTTGCGTACATGTACACATTTCGCCTTGCACTACTTTGTTAACTACATGTACATGTATATGCGGTGACAACTTCGTGTAATTTATTAATTTCATATTTTGATGCATTTTTCTTGAAATTTAAACTTTTGCACAGTTATACAGTTTATACAGTTACATAATCTTTCAATCATGCTTTGGCTTCTCATTCGGAAGTACACTAGCCTCGCCTACAATAGTTTGTCCCAAGTTATTTTTGCCGCCTATTTTCTTAAATTATTCTACATTTATGAATTCCTCTGGGTTTATATGATGTTCATTCAATAATACGAACAAATCCCAGGATTTCCCCTTTGAAACGCCGCCTCTAACTTGTCAGGTTTCTATACACGGCTAAAAATAAAAAGTCTACGGGGATTTTGCATTACAAAAGGAATGAAAGTACCCGGATGATAATGTTGAAAAATTGTTTGTTCGAGGTATTCCGAGTGTCTTCTGAATGGAGAAAAGATGTCAACATTCCCCATCATAAATCTCCGTAAGAAATCTGTTTTCACTCCATGTGATGTTTTACGAAGGAAAAATGATAATGTGTGAATGAAGCTATCTTGGAAATTTTCCCTTTCATCGATTTTAATTGCACTTCTTTCACAGGTATGTGTATTTTGATTAAAAATCGTCCAAATGTGCTGCATAAATATCATGGGGCAGACTATAGTTTAAGGAGGCCAACAAGGTTAGCTTTTCAAAATACTATGAAAATCAGCCAGCGGAATATTAATTTAAGGTCAGAAGTGAATACACATTCTATTAAAATATAAGATGAATAGTTTCCAGAACAATAATAATATGCTGGTGTACATTTGGTTTGCACAGCATACTTATGGCTGTATGTAAGGAGATAAGCGTGTAGCGGTGTACAATGTATGGCTGCACGCCTACTTAATACTTGAAGTAGCTACTTTGCAAAGATAGCTCTCTGAATTTCATGGACCACTGCCAATATATTTCCTATCAAATCTCACTAAGAGAGTCGGGAAGATATATTAGCGGACTCTGGACCGTGGCTACCGTGGATATCCATTGACAGTCTTCCAATACATCGATGCGCTGCTTGACCGAGAAACTGAACCGTTTCATAACTTCTTCGAATTTCTCTAACTCGGATTGTCTAATTCCCTCCCAGAATTCCAATTAACACAAGCGCAATTGAAGTTCATCCCAACTTAATTAGTCAGCCCTGACTAATTAGGGTTTTTTTGCGGAAAAACTACAATTGCAAAAATGTTTAATTTTTACCAATATGAAATTTATAACGACTCTAGTTTATGTGCAAAGTTTCAAGAAAATCAACCATCTGGTTAATTTAGCGGGCATCTTAAAATAAATGGATATTTTATACTATTAATAGGAATATATAGGAGACTGTCATTTCTGCACTTTGAAGCAGATTACAGAAATACTACAATAACGATTTTTCTTGAATTGTTATATGTGTTTAGTAATATCATATTCTACTTTATGTATCAAAAAATACTACATGCTACCGTCAGGGATTTAGTGGGGGCCAAAATAGCAAAATGCACCAATTTTTGCTACATATTTGGAGCATTACAATTGTAGATTGGTACAAGAGATTCACTCAAAATCTAAAAATAAAAAAAAACCCCTGAGGATAGTATTATTCTGTATATACAATTTCAAAGGTGTACGATTTTTACTTTTTCTTTTATGTTATTTCTTATAACGTACACCTACAAAGCTTCATTTTATTATAACGTCATAAAACCACAATGGCAACGATCACCTACTATACAACGGGAAAATCGTTCGAAAATAAAATTTTACTTAAAAAATCTAAATATCTTTATCTGTAGTTTGTTTATTGTGCTCAATTAAATAAATAGTATCAAAAAAAAAATATAAAAGGTATAAATACACTGTATTTACTAGAATGCGCAAAAACATACGCAATGAAAACTAAAGTCGGCCTCCTTAAGCTATTTCGGAAAACAAAACATCGCGATTTTTGCTATTGAAAGCATGACAAATGTAAGGGAGTTGCTGTACTGACTACGATCAATTTCAGTAAATGAGGAAACTTGTTGTCAATGCACATCTTTATTGGTAACCCATTGAAACTTGTCTAACATGATGATATTTAAAATACAAAGAAAAATTAAATATATGTGATGTTACAAATGAATAAACAAAACCACACACTCAGCATATGACAAATAAATATAACTCTACCAATATCTTTACTATAAATTGCGCACAGTTGCCCTAGTAAATTTGCAGATATAACTCATATTATTAGCAAATCACATAATTCCAAATGAATGACTAGAAATGTATGACTGAGGTAGAGTGCACACAAAATCACAAACAAACAATGAATGTTTAACTTTTTACATTACCATATACTATATAAACATGCTACTGTGGTATCCTTAATATAGCATTGAATCATGATTTTTTGAAAGATACAGTCTCATAACTGCAGCGATGTGTGCATACAAATTGAGTAACGCGCGTTACTCAATTTGTATGCACACATCGCTGCAGTAAGTTCATATTAATGGAAGAGCCACTGTAACAGCCACAGGCGTGAACTTTGATTTTCGCTTGTGACGTTGTAGTTTGCAGCGTTCAACATATGTGACGTCATAATAAAACTCGTCATTTTAACCTTTAAGTACCCTGTGTGTATTACAGTATTATAATTTCCGTAGCTTTCAACAGACTTTACAAGCAAAAAATATGTGGAATGTAAATATATTTATATACATATTTATAGTCAAAATTCTAACATTGTACTAAAAATACATTTTCACAGTTGAACACCTTTTGTATATTTTTAATTTCTGCTCAATGAAAACAATACAGAGGAAATGTTATGTTTAACTAACCAATTTAGAAGTTTTTTCTCGTATAAACATAAGAATAGTTGTCAGCACAGATATAGCTAGTAAACATCAGCAACTGGTAATCTGAACAGCTCCTGCACTCTCAAAAATAATTGTAAAATAAAACCAAATCCAGATTTTTTTAAAATTCAACCTAATCTGGGAAAAATTGTATAATGTTAAACTGGCTATAACAGTTGCTGTTTCTCTTTAATATCATACGTGTTGCTCTAATGTCAATTGCTTCCTAAATGGAAACAGTTATGATCAGCGTCTTCTGTATTGTATGCTGGTACTTCTTATTGTAGACGTCTCTGTGTACGTATAATTTTTTTTATCATATGTTGATAATCTAATTTTATTTATACAAGACATATTATTTTAAAAATAACATATTATGTTAATGTGATATACTACGATCAGAAACATATGTTTACTATACATAACAGATCATAAACAGAAAAGTATAAATTTCTGTTCCTAAACATTTCAGTTCAAAGTATTTTCTACTATTTTTTCATTTAACTCGACAATATCTGATATGCATGGAATTTTTAATCAGAGTTGTGAAGCGATGAATTAAAAATTGAATGTGGTTCATGGTCCATAAGGTTGTGGAGGTAAGTATGGAAATTCGTGGCACCATTGTATGGATAAGGATATCTAATATTATTATTTTTAACATATAGATTTTTGCGTTAAGATGTAGCCGGGTTTTCATCGTCTACTTTTTGGACTCTTTTCTCAATAGAAATGCTTGATATTAAGATATTTTAGTTATTTTTGTATTTTTTTATATAAATTTAAATTAACAAGAAACATAACTAATTTGCGCACATATAGATAAAAGTATCCGATACATATCTCACATCGAAATAAAGGAATTCTATTTTAAAAACAAGAAGGTACAAAGCAATTTCAAGGAAATAACCATGATCCAAGAGGATCTTCAACACTGTTCAAACAAACGGATGCACTTAAAATAATGGAAATTTACGGTTCTTTATATAGCATAAAAGAGATCAACAACACTTTGCAGTCTGAAGTGTCGGATCTAATATGTGAATATTAAGCCAGCAAATTGAATATATAAAGCACTGGAAATGGCAAAAGACCCGAACAATGAAAATTGTCAAATGTTTGGTACAACCAGTCCCTTCTTTAGAACACAATAAATTACATAAATTGGACAAACAGGACAAGAACTAACACTACAACTCAAATTGCAAAAGGAACGTATAGTGGCATATTTCTGCCCCTTGTCTGCAAGTTATTTCTCTATCAAATATGTCGACATGCAAGACAAATATGTTGATATGCAAGATACCGGTATCTATGTCAACATGCAACATAACTATTTTGAGATGCATGAAATTTGCAATCTGATAAGAATTATAAAAAAAGTCCAAAAATCTCAAATATCGTCCACATGTGACATCCAACATGCGATATTCTATACTTATTTATGTCGACATGCAACTTAGTTATGTAAGCAGTTACTTTTTTATGTTGACATTCGAGATAGATATGTTGACATGCAACTAATTTATGTTGACATGAAAGTTCTTAATTGCATGTCAACATAAATAATTAGCGTGTTAATATATTTATCTCGCATGTCAATACAAATAAGACGCATGTCAACATAATAAGCTGTATGTTGACATAATAAATTGTATCTTGACATAAATAAGTTGCATCTTGACATAAATAAGTTGCATCTTGACATTAACAAGTCGCATGTTTACATATTTTTCTTGCATGTCAACATAATTAAGTTGCATGTAGACATATTAATCTTGCATGTCAACATAAATAAGTTGCATGTCGACATGAATAAATAGCATCTAGCTAGTTGTAAGTCATATGTGACCAGCATTTGATTTTTATAAGATTTAAAAAACTGTTGATCTGATTGCTAATGTCTTGCATGTCAACATAGTTAGGTTGCATGTTAACATAACTATCTTGCATGTCGACATATTTGATAGAAAAATAACTTGCACGAAGGGGGCAGAAGTATGCCACCATAGGAACTATATAAAAACAAAAACAAAATATTCATAAGGTTGTTTGGGAACAGTTTGTACTCTTCAATATATAAACATAAGATTGGAAGTACTGGGTACTGCTTTACCAAATATCGTTTCTAAAGTATTGGCAAATAAAGCGTATAGAAAAAATCTACCTTGCATATGTTCAAATAAATAATTTATTCACTTGCATACCTTTTTGATTTATGTAAGTAGGGCTCAAAAGTTGGGTGTACTCTGAACTAATAATATCGGGCAGGTTTGACTGATGATTTAACAGAAATGGAGTACTAGTTTGATGAGGTTGACATATTGTAGCTTGTAAAAAGACTTACCAAGAAAATGGTAAGAGACAGGAGAAAACCTTTTTAAAGTTATCTGAGAAAATATCGTTTAAGAGACGTATGTGTAATTGTATTATTAAATCAAAGTGGGGGCTATCTGGAGCCAAAGCAAAAAGAAGCTTTCATCGATATCTACTGAATGCTTTACAGTTTAATGGAACCGGTTTCCTCATAGTTTTTGGAGATTTGTTTGGAGTTCACGAAAGTTCGGTTTCTTGCATTGTTTAGAGGGTATAGTGCACTTGCATGACTGTACAAGGAATATGTTGTATGTCCAGGAAATATACTACAATAAATCCATAGAGGATTTATGAATCATAGCAGTACATGTAATCTGAATTCGTTCACTTCAGGAGAGACGCTTCAATTGTGTTCTCTGTATTACTTATGCTTAAATTGATATTGTACTTGATATATGAAAAATACATTTTTCTTGCCTTTGTCAACAGCTGGGATTGTACTATACCTTTTTTATCACTGTTAAAAATAGCGTTTTGATAAAAAATTGCCAAATTCAAAATAAATGAAGATGAATATTTGCATTAATATCATTCATGATAAATAAATAACAATCAGTGACTTTACATTTAATAATGCACATAAAGGAGAACCCCTAAATAATAATAATAATAATTATATATATATATATATATATATATATATATATATATATATATATATATATATATATATATATATATATCACTGCAAGAATACGATCTTACTTGACTCTCTAGCATGTGATCGTTAAAAAGAATTATCTATTTAATGTATATTTCAATGTAATTAAGCATAAACAGCAAAAGACAAATTATATTTAGATTATAACTATTATAAAATAAAGTCATAATTTTTGGTAATCAATAATAGTTGTCGTCAAAAAGACATCAGCAAATATCTGCATTAAAGATCAAAACTGCTTTGTTAACTTATATTCTGGACAATTTTATCCGACGATGTGGTTGTGGATTTCATTTTTAAATACCAAAGTGATGTTTAATATAAACATAGTAAATATTGTGCATTGTTTGAAATTGATTTAATTTCATTAATGATGGCTTAATGGCTTTCCAAAAAAAAAATTTACATTTTTGAAAAAAAACCCGATTAGTATATTACATTGCACACACATTTTAGTGACATATGATTGTTACCTAAGCACAAGGATATCAAACAAACAACTTCATTCATAAAACAAGATTCTTATTTCAAACTCCAATGGCAAACAAAATCAGAAACGTATGGTCTAATTCTATTTGGAAGACATTTGCAAATTGGCAAGAGTAGAAGTTTATATCTTTATCAGTTGAATTCAAGGAAACTATAGGTTTTGCAAACATCTGTTAATCTGAGTATGATTGAGTTCAACAAAGTTTATAAATTGTGTCATGGTTAACAAGCCATGCATTAAATATACCATTCTTATTCGCATATTTAATTATGTATGGATTTTTAAAATAGAACCATATCTAACTAGATGCTGTCATTAGACAGTAATACCCGCACCAAGTGTTTGCCCCTAAATAATACTCTCTTGTACCAGTTTTAGTCAAAAAGAAGACCACATGCAATTTCCGGTGCTTTTTAAAAATTAAAATTTTCATAAATGATGAGTTCACATCCCATAATACACATATTGCCTTTATGTACAATTTTGGGTTGAAGTTTTTGCATGTGAATTTTAAATTAATCAATTATCTAAACATTTCATGTCATAGAAAGTATGGTCTATATAATTATTATAAACAAAATTAAATTATGCCTACTCACCCCCTACCCCCTTGGCGGTTGTCTGCTTTATATATTATGCTTTTGTGTGCCAACATCATCGTGTGCGTGGATTTAGAAGAGTGGGGGTGAGAAATCCAGCCCCCCCCCCCCCCAAAAAAAAATAATCATTTATGTAATAAAATTACCAAACGTAAACCTCGGACTACAATCCCCCCCCCCCCCCCCACTGTAAACACAATTATTACTCTGACTCCCCCCTCCCCCATGGATAAATAAAAATCAGATAACAATGAAAGCCTGTACATGTAATTGCAATAAAGAATATTGTAAACAGTGCAAAATAAATGTCATATTGCGCAATGATTTTCACTGCAGGACTGCTTCAACGAATTTAAAAGATGGTATCAAACACATGGCGATATTTATGTGGATAAAAGTGCATTATTTTTTTTATATGTAGTTATATTCTAATTAAATTACTTTCACCGTTTTAGAATTAAAAATTTTTTACAAATGAATATTTGGCCAAAAAAATAAGTTTTTTAAATTTTTTGAAACTTAAGGTAAAAATAAGATAAGCCCCAGCAGGATTCAAACTCTCTACTTACAGACACATTTTTAACCCTCTAACCCATTGCACTTTGCTGTTAGGTAACATTATTGTGGGGGAAAATATTATTTTTGATACTTTATTTGTTTCGTTCAATAAGGAGTACATCACAATATGTGGGTGTCCCATACCACCTTAAAGCTGAAAATTGTGCTTTACATGGTTAATTAACTAATAAAAGTGTGCAAGGGGTTTTAAAGAATAAAGTTATGAAAATACATGCAAACTGTTACAATTAAATGATCTTTGTCTGAAGTAACGTACACAACATAGGTCTACAGGTTGCATTAGCAGGTACTAGTTTTACCCAGCTCTTTGGTTAGATGGGTTTCACGTGGTGTACATGCATGTATGTTTTCGATATGCAGAATAGGATTAATTAACATGAATAAACGGTTCTGTTGTGGTGATCAGCTAAAGGAATTCATATTGTGCTCTAATTGGATTATCATTATGATGTTGACCAATATAGGTAAGTATAATACGTGTAGTAGCGCAATATTATGAGACACCGGTATACAAAACAGTTAAGTTTTACTTTCACTTTCTAAAATGTGATCTCCCTTTGCCAGCATACTGTATCATCATCTTTATCTAAATAAGCTTATCTATAGTTTCTGTCATTTTAATTGCAAAAGTTGTCAGACTTACACTATTGAGTTGACTCCATATTGACCCTGGAACATTTTGTATTAAATTTGGGTGTTAAATAACCGTTCCCCATCCCCAGGATGTGTGGATTAGATATACATAACTAGTAAGAATGAAGGCATGCTGCAGCTTTTTTTCCCCATTAAACCCCCTACCCCATCATCATACACAAGTAACACAGGGCGAAAAACCATCTTTAAGCAAGTCCTTAAAGGTGGCTTAAAGGTGGCGTAAAGGTGGCTTAAAGGATATACGATCTTTAAGCCACCTTTAAGTCACCTTTAAGCAAGAGCTTATAGGTCCTTAATGTCCAAACTTCTTTAAGCCACCTTTAAGCCATCTTTAAGCTACCTTTAAGCATCTTTAAGTCGCATTTACGCTCCCTTTAAGTTATCTTTACACCGTCTTTAAGTTCCTTTTAAGTTAACTTTGATCAAGCTGAACAGTTTCATATTAAATTCATAAATTAATTCAATAAATGCAAAAATTCTTTTGTAGGGGTGGGAGGGGGTGATCCAAGTGATGATATAGTTTAAAAGAGGGGGGGGGGTTCCAGGCGGTTTTCATTGTCAACACAGACCACGCAGAAACTGGTATCTACACCAAATTATTAACACTGCTCCAATGAACACTGATCGCCGTTATAAAATTTAATTTAATTTTTTGGTTTCAAAATTATTGTAGCGGCGAGCGCAGTCCCTGTCTCTAAATCTGGGCATGAAATTATATTAAAGTATGCATGTTTGTTTCCTATTATAAACTAATCGGTGAAACCTCTCTCTCTCTCTCTCTCTCTCTCTCTCTCTCTCTCTCTCTCTCTCTCTCTCTCTCGTAATTAATATTTAATATTTGACTAAATTATACTTAGTCGAAAACCATCAAATGTTTGACTGTTAGCACGAGATTTTAAATTCATAATTTTCATTGAACCGGATTCAAATTTCATTAATACAAATCTACATCAAATTCGATTTTATTTAGAATTTGTTTTCGTAAAAGAACAAAGTACAAAGTACAAACACATCACCGGTACATTCAATAGCCAATGATTTATAGTATATAAAGACTATATCATATATGAAGTTCCTGTGGCGCAATGGAAGCGAGCTGGTGCTAGTCAACGAAGAGTTCCGGGATCGATACCCGTCTTGGTCGTCTTTTAATTTTTTCACCCCATTTTATTTTTTGATAGCAAAAACCGTTTTTAATACTTTTTCTATCTTGGAATCATTGATACTTGCGAGAAAATATACATTATTAACTTAACTACCGTACATGTTCACGTAGAATCAATTTCTTTTGTTAAAATCGCTGCATGGTGTGTCTAGACATGCTTTCATTTCTTTGTGCATATCTAATCAAAATCTATTGTTTGTCAAACCTCAAAAAACCCTGGAACTATCACAGAATATACAGGATATACACAACAGGTGTGTTTTTTGTCCAGACGCACGTCTATGTTCTTTTAAAATAAATACTTCGCGTATAGGTTAAATATATTTGCCCATCGATCACAATTGATTAAATTGTCATAAAGTTAATACATTTTGTTGGTAAATTAAGCACAATATTGAATAAAGACTGTTCTGATTTTTTTAAATGGCTTAAAGGGGGCTTAAAGGTGGCTTAAAGAAGTTAAGACATTAAGGACCAATAAGGTGTCCTTAAAGGTGGCTTAAATGTCGCTTAAAGATGATCTTTAAGCTGCCTTTAAGCACCTTTAAGCCATCTTTACGCTTTCTTTAAACCCCCTTTACGCCACCTTTAAGCAGCACATATAGCTTAAAGGTGGCTTAAAGGTGGCTTAAAGGTCGTCTTTAAGCTACCTTTAAGCACCTTTAAGCTATCTTTAAGGAGAACTTAAAGATGGTCAATCATCCTATGTAATAGAAACAGAGTTAATGACTGTAATTTTCTTTCATTTTGCTTATTCTTTTTTGTCAAGAGACGGTATGTCAAGATTTATGACCCATGAAAATTTGTGCATTTTAATCCTGATTGTTAACATACATGTATAGTTATATCTAAAAAATACATGTGATGTAGATCTAATACTAGGGGTCATGCAATCAATTGCAGAATTGCCAATCGGTTATTTATATCTCATTTTGACTGATTAATTTGTCAATCATTTTGAAAATATAGACATTTCTAAATGCATGTATAACATATTATCAATATTTTTTGAAGATAGATTTTGTAACAACTTATTTAGGGCCCCACTCTGCAGATGCCCTAGAGTGATCATTCTGTCCAATTCTGCTGATCATATCAAAATACATTTAAGAAAAATTGGCCCCTGCCCTTTGGGTCATCCCCCCGGAGTTGTTTTTAAACCACCACCACAATCACCCCCCTCCTCTGAAATAGGAAATGATAATACATTTTAATAACTGTTCAGATCCCCACCCCTAAACCATATTCATTCTTCCTCCTTGTGTCATTGCACATCAATTGGTACATGTATATAGGTTATGCCCCCTTTGAGACATCCAGTGACTTTCCAGAGTTGGAACTAATCAAGTAATCTATCTTATTCTTATGTAGTGTAATTCCTAGCCCTAGCCCAATGTTGACCCTGCTTTGCTTTTTTACAGCAAGGTTTTTGTTGACTGACTTTACAGTTTCTACAATAATATAATTATAACATTTTGTTTATCTTTAGGTTAAAAAGCAATTTCCAAAATCTCTTTATGTACATCTGACATCATACAGAAAAATACCAATCAAGAAATGATTTTGCCACTGTCAAAATGTGAGTAGAGACTCTAAATCTCCCCCCCCCCCCCAAAAAAAACCAACCATGAATAGTCGAATATTTTTAAAATATCCTCAAAATCATCGAAATCTCCACTCCTAAACCATATAAATTTTTGTTTCTTGAACCATGACCATGTCAAGGCAAATCTTTCTGTAGTATTAGTAGGTCATGGCCTCTGGGGGTCACCCTAACCCCACCCCACCCTACCAAAATCAGAAATGATCAAATAACTTGAAAAAAATGCTTGTGATCCCCACCCTTAAAGCATATATATTCTTCCTCCTTGTGCATCTTACGGTACGTTATTTCAATCACAAGGTACGTTATTTCAATCACAAGAGATAAGAGGACGTCCAGGAATTAGGCTTTTTTATGGGACGGAACATCATTTTGACCTCAGAATCAGATTTATATTTCTAAAACCTTATTGCATATCTATGGCTCAGACCCTGGTATATCCCTATAGATGATGTGCTATTCATTAAATCATGAGAGGAGTTCTGAGAAGTAGGTTTTTTCAGGAGTGATAAACGTCAATTTTCTGCTACTATTTGACTCCCTGGATGAAATATAAATTTTTAAAACCTTATTGCACACCTATAGGACAGCCCCTATCATATCTCAAGAGATGACATAGGTACTGCATAATTTGTAAGAGGAGTTCTGGGAACCATATTTTTTTGGCAACAAACGTCATTTTGTATGCCCACAGACCCCCGTGATAAAAACAAACATTCTGAAACATGATTACATATCAACATGACACCCCAAAACATATTCCAGAAGATCATTTGGCTAAAAAAAAGAAGACGTTTTTTGAAACTAGACTTTTTGTAAAAAAAAAAAAGCACGTCATTTTTTAGCCATTTAATGACCCACAGGACAAAAATGAAATTTCCGAAACGTTATTGCGCATCTATAAGACGCCCCAAAACATATTCCAAGAGATGATTTGTCTACTGTTAAAAATGTAAAAGGAGTTCAAGGAAGAATGTGTTTTGTGAAAAAAACGTCATTCAATTTTTACCAATTATTTGACCCCCAGGACTACCAGAGAGTTTTTGAAACCTTTTTACAAAACAACATGACACCCCAAATCATACTCCAAGAGTTCAGTTTGCTGGTTTATAAGATGTAAGAGCAGTTTGAGAAAGTGAAACGTGACAGACGGACGGACGGATGGACGGAACAGGGTAACAACAATATACCCGCATTTTCTTTAGAAAGTGCGGGTATCATAAAAAACCACTTTTCACATGCGATACCGAATCTGCATCGGAATGATCATTTACTGAAAAGGAAACTTGTTTTATCCCTATTAGATACGGCATGTTCATAAAAACTTGCCGAATTCAATATACATGTACATGTAGATGTACATTTCAAACATTGCACGGTATTATATTCTGGATATTATGAACTTTTTTTAGTCGCTATATAAGGTCTGATCGCGCAGTAATATCATTGTGAACTAAGTGAGATTTTCGACACATGCTTTCAAGACTAGAATTATACGCATTGACTGCACCAATTTTCTACAGGTATGCCTTTTTATAATTTGATTTGCGGCTGGGTCTCTGAAACCTGATATTGCTTTGCGTTTAAATTGGATAAACTAGATTAGAATTAATTCGAATTTTGATTGATGTAAAATTCAAAAAGTTCGGCGGTTTTGATTCTCTTCAACTTAACCATGATCATTAAGTATACACCTTGTGCAACTGTTAATATGGTTCTTTTAATTGTTTTGAATGTTTGTGTGCTTTTATTTTGGTAAGATTATTTATCTGTATAAATACAGTGTGGGTCAAGTATGAGGCAGATTTAGCCAAGGGTTGACAAATATGCTTCGGACAAGAGATGTCGGGCGGACAGATGGATGGAGGGAGTTTTTGTTCGTAAAATGGCAATGCAATGTTTTGTCGAGGGCAATAGGTAAAGGTCAAATTTTGTTCAGGTGTGAACCCCTCTCATACCCAAGAACTGAAATATATATAAATAAAAGTTCACAGTAAAAAAAAAATCTTATTCCGAACTAAACATAAACTCCAGGGTACTGGATGAAATTGATGTCCCAGAAAATGTTTCTATGAAATTTTAAAACTTAATGTAAACACTGTGAGACTTACATTTCTGGCAGTACAATGATCACCTAGAACTTTCTGACATATGTTTCAACTGATTATCACTAATAAATTTTAATTAAATGGATTTTTATAATTTGTCTCTTCAAGAAGATTTCAATGCGATGACTTGAATATCTTCTAGAGCAAGTCTAAACTTATTTTCAACCTAAACAAATTAAAAAAAAACTAATCATTATTTCCTTGACCAAATATGTAATCCATGATTTAATTTGGTTGAAGAATCGCTTGTCTCTGTGTAATTGAAATCAAGAAGGAAGACTAATAGCAGTCTAAGATATATACATTTGCAAAAGGGACACCAAAATATTCCTAAAATTGTTTGACAGCATATAATTTAAACATTTTATGAAATTTGACCCAAGATATCAGTTTCCAAGTAAAAATAATTTTTCAACAAAGCTTATTTAGGAAAAATAATCGGAAATCAAAAATGAACTGTATAAGAATTTGAAAAAGACTGTCTCGGTGTTTTTTAACAATTGACATCTGGTCAAACCATCAAATGGTTAGATTCCTTGGAATCACTGGTCGTTATATACACGAATGGCCCTTGAAATCGGTTATGGTTGCTTTCAAGCGTTTTAAAGGAAACACAGTGCAGAGAACATCCGACATGAATATGCAGAAACTGTTTCAAACCAAAATGTATGTATAATAAGTGATAATGCTGCAAATATCGTGAAAGCCTTTGATTTTGCAGTAGCTGGTCTCCAAGGAGAGCACACAAGCATTGAAGATGAGAGTAAAAGTAATGGTGAGGATAACTGTGATAACCTGTTTCAGTTATGCTATGAAAGTTCTCCCCCCCCCCCCCCTGTGTTATCCTTGTTTTGCACACACTCTCTAACTTAGTTGTAAAATATTGGCTTGGTGATTGTGTCCCAAGGCTCAAAACCATAGTTACAAAGACGGTTTTCAACATTGTGTCTTCTTTAAGAAAATCTGTGGTAGCAAGAGAAATGTTTGAAGACAAAAAACGTGTATTGTGGTGTTTTATTTTACGAAAAACTGTGATAGCAAGAGAAATATTGCAAGACAAAAACGTGTACAGGCTGAAAAATCTATCCAGACAGAACTTTCAGCTTCACATGCTTAAATCCCTTTTAAAATGTCAAGAGAGCAACGTTCACATACAAAGAAGAGGAAAACTAATTTTTAAGGCCCCTCCCCGCCCCTTCAACAGCAAAGCAGAAAAGAATTGTACCTGGGCCTGCCACTGAGATAGATATCTACATCGTGACGATTTTACAGATATGTCCGAAAGTTCGCTGACATACTGGAGTCAAAATCATTCCAGGTTTTCTTGTCTTTCTAGGTTAGCACAAAGATATATAGCTGTACCAGGGACTTCAGAACATGTTGAAAGACGTTTCAGTGTGGCTTGAAATTCTTCAAACCCAATAGATTCATCATTTAAAATCTAATGAATCGATTAAAAGGAACTAAAAGCTGAAAAAGCATCTTTGTGCATAATGCATTGTGTAAGTCAATGCTATTAATACATGTTTTTGTTATCAATTTTGTTGAAAATAAAAATTAAGTAATTAAAATATATTTAATTACAGTTGTCGAAGCAATTGAGAGTAATTAATTACATTTGAAAAAATCAATGAAATTGTTATTGTAAGTAAATGACAAAATTGTCAATTCATTTGAAAGGATTTAATTATATTTCAAAGTAATCGACCCCACCCTATAGACATGTTTTCTTTTTTAGAAACCGCACCTTAACCTGGTGCCAAAATACTACCCTTGAACTGACAATGCTATGTGTGTTAGGAAAATAAGATGAAAATAAGTATAATTATCTAAACCTGACATATCCGGTGGGTTTGTATTACATTAAAAATGCCAAAATCATCTTTATTCTAAGATTTTAATAGGAAGTACAATGCATAAAAAAGCGCAATCAATCTTTCTATTAAACATAATAAACACTATATATCATTCAATTTCCTTTCTACTAAGAGCCAAATTTTGAACTGAAAATCATTTTTTAAGATCATTGATCTTAATATGCCTAATGTTTATTATGGAAACTTATTTTGAGTTCCACCTTTCTCGAGTCATATTTTGCACCTACTCTTCAGTCGTAAGTCCATCAAATTCAGTTTTAGTTGTAAGCTTCAAAGAAAGTCCTTCAGAAAAGCCAAACCTGCATGTACATTTACAATAATTAGTCAAAATATGATGTAAGCGTAAAGCAAGAAATAATCGATTTTGGCATTTAAGTTTTTGATGTTAACATTAACTTACCACCATTTTGTCTCTCTGATACACTAGGTAAAACCCACTCATATATACAAAACAAATTCACCAATGAATTAATCAAACGGTATATTCAATCAAACAAAAGGGCATTTGTAAAAAAATTTTATCCATTTCATAAATTGGGTTCACACTGTGTAAAATCTTACTCTACAGATGTGGGTGATATGTACCCTCCATTATTTTCCTCAGGCGTAATATCACGTGGAGGACATCTACAAAACCAACAAACAGCAAAAGAATTTTTTTTCTCTTCGACATTTTTACTTTTTTTTTTTATTCAGATGGAGAATGGTTGAGGGGGGAGGTCTGGAAGCTGTGATGAATATGATACGAACGATGCATGCTAATAGTGATGGATATAAGAATATGATAATAAACATATATATTCAATTATAAATAAAGCTCACAAACCTCCACATCACATAACGTCTATGAACCATAGCGCTTGATAATGGTCGAGGTCTTTTACAGGATGTGATATAGAAAACTGTATATTTGTAACTTCATGTACTTACAGTATGTGAATGTTTGTATGTATGTCTTATGAAACATAAAAATTGCTAATACAAAAAGATAGAAATACAGTATCTATCACATTTTTAGCTCAATATACGGTGAATATAACTAATGTAGTAAATGTTTGATATCCTAATGTGTATTGTTATGCCACATGACGTTCCTAGCAGTTAACAACTTCAACAGCTTAAATAATTAATTCAGGAAAATATACAATACTTCAGATTCAATGTTAATTAGCCTAAGCTTTCTTTGGAAGAGGAATCCGCCACTTTTCATATCATCCAGAACTACACTGCGTATTAAATCACATAATATACATAGTATAATAGTTTTAACCACAGACACGGTAATAAATGTCACAAGACCCAGTGAATGGTAATATTTTAGACGGAAAAGTGTAGTTTATGTCAATCTAACGATCACGGTGATACAAATACACTATCCAAATCAGGAAAAACTTCATAAAACACCCATTCAAATGTGTTCGAAATGTTTTCTTTATCGTTGCTAAGTATGTATTAAATCCAGAGGTGCTCGAATGAAAGTTCACGAGACTTTCCCGAGATTTGTTCAGTTCCTGTGAAATTTCGAGCGGAAGTATGAGTGTTCGGATAATATTCTCAAAATACGTTAGTACTGGTCGATTTACACTGTATGTTTTATATTATCCTTTATACTGTACAAGTTTATCTCTAAAAAATGATTAGGAGGCTTGCACAGTTGGCTGTAAATAATCACATGAAGTTTATTAAGATTTCTTTTAAATATCCTTGACTAATTCTTGTAGACCTTTGTTTTACTGGATTCTAAACTTTACGAAGTCACGACAATATATCACAAGAAAGTAATGTAAAAAGTGTGTTCTTACTGAAGTTGTGATAATGTCTTAAAATAGGCTTTATCAAATCAGATTGTCTACATGTACATGTTTTACTAGTTGTTAAAGTCCAAATAAGGTGATACAATTTACAACTTTCGCCAAGGACCAAAACTTTGTCTGTATAAAAAACATGTATTTTAATGAAACACAGTGAAGGAAAATGTTTGGTCACCATGTTGTTTCTAAAATCTAGAGAAGTAAAGAAGGCGATCGCCAAATGCAATTTCTGTGGTCTTTCCGATAACAGAGCAAAGTCCGAGCTCGCCTGTAAAAAGTACAAGTACGTGTCATGGCACATGAAATCGTGTGCGCGTTTTAGACGAAGATAGTGCGACTTTCTTGTCCAACGCAAAAAACAAAACTTTTCCGGTAATATTTCTGCGTCCCATGGCACTGGACAGGATGAAGAAGATACCAGCGTATAGTTTACACAGTTAACATACATACGAATTCGCATATTTAATAGATTTCCTACTCAAGGTTCTGAGCAAGCGTAAATCCAGCAAAAATAAAAAAAACAATATAGATGCTAGACCCCGAGAGCGCTAGCAATCAATTACGCAGCATCTGAAACAATCGGACATTACAAGCAGGCTTTAACTCGCAAGATAGATAGCAGATCATCCAAATTTTGTTATAAAAAGTACGATTTTCAGATTTGAGCCCCGCAGATTTTACTCATTGGGTTTGTCTGAAAAATCTTTTGTGGCAATCTGCTTTCAATTCACAGAATGATCTAAAGTTAACAATGAAGCAAACATTATAAAAAGAGTAATCCATGTTATTTTTATAGGAGTGAAACTGGTTTTTAGAGATCGCATTAAACCTGTTTTATCCAGAGAACACCACAGTGAACATGTGACGTAAAGCAGACCTTTTTTTCAGTGACTTCATCAAAAGAATTGTGACATGAAAATTATAAATAAATAAATAAGGAAAAAATGTAAGTATCGAATTTTCTAAATATATTTATTCTTCTGAATAAATTTTCTTATTTTATACCAGTTTGTAATGAGGGCAGATGTAATAAACACCATATCTCATCGCACATTCATGACAGATATTCTATATATATCAAAAACGTTTGGAAACTCATTAAATTTAATATCAAAGCGGAAAAAGTGTGATTTTTCTCCTTACGAAACCTAAAAAATAAAAATGAATGGTTTCTTATGCTGGGATCACCAGCATATCAATCAATCAATCAATCGATCGATTAATCATTCAATTATAAAGCAATCAAAAAAGCAAAGAGGCATTTGTAAGTGATTTTAATCGATTCTAAAATGTGGGTACACACTATGTAACAACTTACTCTAAATATGCAGGTGATATATACCCTCCATTGTTTTCCTCAGGTGTAACATCTGGAGGATATCTACGAAACCAACAAACCAAAAAACACGATTAGGTTATTTTTTCTACAACATTTTAACTGACCTTTTTATTTAGATTAGAATGTTGGAAGGAGAGTTGAAAGCTATGATAAATATGATACATGTGATGTTAATAAGAAAGAATTTTAGAATATAACACTAAAGAATATACAATTATAAACCAACTTTGTTTCACATTACATATCATGTATGAACCATACCGACAAGTTAACCGACCACTGTGATAGGCACCCAAACATTAACATTACAAACCATTATTTCATTATTTTGCTGACATGTTTCGATATACCCACATTGATCGCAGCCTGTGTATAATCTCTCTGAATGTTTAACATTTATGGAGACAAAAGACGTCATGTTTGGATAATTTGGTCTCGCTGTGTTAACAGTGCAGGTGTAGGTCCCAGCATTCTTAGTTTGAATCCTATCAAACACTAGCTTAGTAGTTTTGTTAGAGTGTTCGATTATTTGCATTTCTTCAGATTTGTTGTCTTGCCGAAAGCTCCAAGTGAAGACAGGTAGTGGATTACTGGATGTAGTACACTGAATCATGAGAGGGTCCCTAACAGAGTATATCGTCTTGTTTGGTGTCTGAGTGATTGTGGGTTTGTCAGGTCCATCTGTTATGATAAATGAAGTCCATGATAAAGACGTGCAAGTATAAGACTCATTAAGCCATATAGTATAACACTTGTGGATGTCCTTCAGATGGCTTATTTCACTATTATTCCTTCTCTGTTTGTATGTATATAAAATCATATTTTTTTTACTTATCTCGGCTAATATGTTCAGTATTGTGAGTGATTCAATGATATTCGTTCTAATCCATATATAAATGTACGGCAGGTGTGCAATTTGTACGTAAGTCATGCATGTTTTTTAGTACACCCGATTGGTCTTTTTCCGTTGATGTCTGGTGTTGTCCATAAACTCAAAGGATAAACCAGCCCGCTCACAACTGTTTATTTTATTTTATTCATTTACCGCCCGAAAACGAATTCGTCAGTGTTCTCATGCGTTGATTATATTCTTTTTGAAAATGGTCGTTGTTTGGTAATCAAGCGGTGAAATGTGTGTGTTAATATATGCCGGTATAGAACGTCTTTGGTAATTGTTTATATAGTTATTCGTTTTATAAGCGGAAACGACTTCGCTTTATTTCAACCGTCAAACATCCGTCAACGCCATTATGTGTGGTACGACTAGAAGAATCTACTATTCCACTCAGATGTTTAAAATCGTTCATATATTTCCTTTAATTAACATTTTTAGGGATAACTTGATACTAGGGAAGTATATGCAAAACAAAGTTTCAAATGTGGAAAACTTGGGTCATAAAGCCGGTTTCTGATGTGTTTGATCAATCGTTAAAAAAAATCATTGTTTGCAGTAAAGTACATGTACTTTAAGAGCTAGGATACACTCTAATCCATGAATATATTTCCATATTATCAAAAAACTTTTTTATCAATATTTTTTTTTCTTTTAGAAAAAAAATAATACAAATACATGCAAACTCTAAACAAATTAAATTTTTACTGCATTCTATAGCGTGCGGTCATACATATTTTGACATTGTTAAAAGACCAGTCTATACATATCTTTGTTTGTTTAAATATATTTATAGACATCATGTATATTGTGGGAATAGTCCTAGGAATTTGCAAGAGGTATAATCCTCAGTTAGGGGGAAAAGTGCGTTTTCAAGGCAATTCATCTAGCGAGTTTGTCGCATTATTTTGTAAAAAAAAAAGACGGGTTGTCAGAGCATAGAGGTATAGTGTCAGGCAACTGTTTGCATAGTACTGCTCCTAAGACCATGGTTTTGTTAAAACGCGGAGCGAAAAACGGAACGGAATGCATAACAGAACGGAGACGGAAAATCTTATGCAATGTTATTTACTTGACAGATGAGTTAATCATGCTAAAAACGATATATAGATATAAGTTCATTTATTCAGAAAATGTATGATTTCCTTAAAATTAACAGTACACGCATTGACTACTACCGGTAGGCCAAATTTATAATCGGAAAATCAAACCAGACAACGTGTAGAGCTCTCTATAATTAGGATCATATGTATAAGTTGCAGAAATGATCAACTGCTAAGGCAAATTAAACGTAAACGAAAGTGCATCGCTAAATATACTATGTATTCTTCAACGGTAGAAGATTTCGACAAGGAACACCGATTTTAGAGAAAAGAAATAAGACATAACAAGACATCAACAACGTTTTTGACACAATTTAATGATGCTGTTTTCGATTAAATTATATTTAAAATAGCGGGACAGGTTAGCAAATAGATGGTGCAGACTTCGTAAAGTGATCATGTATGTTTGTCAGTCGTGATTCTGATCTCAATGGTACTTTATCGTTTTTATTATTTAAGATGGTATGAAAGTTCAATGTGGATGAGAGAAGTATTCGAAATATAGAAACAACTAGATGAGATCTCGTTGCGAGCAACGAATGGGTCTTCCGTCCGATTTCTCATAAGATGCGATGAGATGAAATTTTGACTGAATTTTGACTCTTTCTGATGTCATTTTATCTCGATTTAAATGGGTATAAAAATTCAGAAAATCCTATAATTCATCCAGTGATTTCGAGAAACATGTCACTTGACGCAGAAATGCAAGAGCATTACAGGTCTCATACTTTAAAATCGGTCAAAGGTAATATTAACACGATTTAAATCAACTAAAGATCTTTGAAAAATTTAAATTTTATCCAATATATTCGAGAAAGACATATCATCAGATGCAGAATTGCAAACTCAACTAAGATATCATGTTTTAAAATCGATCTGAGGTAATTTTAACACGATTTAAATGAGTTGAAAAGAATTTTAAATTTCATCCAATCAATTCAAAAACTATGTCATCAGACGCAGAATTGAAAGCGCAATTAAAAATAAACCTGAGGTAATTTTAACTCGATTTAAATGATTTTAAATTTTTTTTTTAAAATTTTAAATTTTATCCCATCAATTCGAATATGACGCAGAATTGCAAAAACACATTAGATATCATGTTTACAAATTGGTCTGAGCTAATTTTAACACGATTTAAATCAGTTTAAATGTTTTAAAAAATTTAGATTTCATTCAATCAGTTTGAAAAAGATGTCTTCAGACGCAAAATTGCAAGCGCAACTTAGATGACATGTTTTAATATTAGTCTGAGGTCATTTTAACACGATTGAAATCAGTTTAAAATATTTGAAAACTTTTCATCCAATCAATTCGAATAAGATGTCATAAGAAATGCAAGCGCAACCCAGATATAATGTTTTAAATCGGTCTAAGGTCATTTTGACACGATTAAAATCAGTTTGAAAATTTTGAAAAATTTAATTGTCATCCATCAATTCGAGAAAGGTTTCAATAGATGCAAAATTACAAGCACAACTTAGAAATCATATTTTAAAATTAATCTGAGGTCATTTTAACACAATTTTCATGAGTTTAAAATTTTTGAAAAATCGAATCTGAAGACGGAAGACCCTAATAATAAAAGTGAAAAAGAAGAAGGGTCATCCGCTGAAGACGGAAGACCCTAATTTTCATCAAACGCATCAAACACTTTAACCAATTGCGCTACACTGTTAGGGCAGCAATACCATAGAAGAAAAATTAGTAAAAAGTTCTAATTAACTCTTAAAATTTTATCACAGTGTGTGTACTTTTTTATATTTTCCGTTTCATACTCGACTAAAGCAAATTGAATGCAATGATATAGTTGATAGACATTTCATAACGATATCAATAAAACAACCATACATTGTATTTTAATAATCATTCGTTGATATGAACAAATGATACAAATTAAAACGATTCTGTAAAGTCTATACCCTTTTTAAGCGATAAACATGATATTATATTTTGTTCCGTTCCGCTTTCCGTTCCGTTTTCCGCTCCGCGTTTTAGGAACACCCCTAAGAACAGACCCTGTAGTTTTCGACTTAAAGTCTTAGTTTTCTACTGCACCCTATAGAAAGACCGAAAATTGTTCAAAGGTTGTGACACTAGAATAAGAGTTATAATTGCTTTTAACGTCTTCGATGATCTTGATTTTTATAAATAACATTCTTCAATTAGAATAAATGATATAAAAGCACTTATTTTTTTTTTTAAAATACATACAGATCACTGTAATTTTTGAAGACTCCCTGCTTGGTACTGGATCCTTAGTGAAGTTGTTTTTTGATAAACACCGAAATAGAGCTCCATTATCCTTTCTTGTGACCGTGTATGTTGAAGTCACATTTATTAAGTCTGTACAGTTTTCTGTTTTATTGTTTGTAGTGTTTGATGTGTAAATAAGTTCATATATATTTCTGTTATGATGTATTTTCCACATTTGAATATTTCCATGTGGACTTCCGACATCAGCACTACATATCAACGTAATAGACTGGCCCTCCTCTGGCTCATTTGGTAAGACTAAAAACTGTTCTGGCTCGTTTGCTTTTGCTGGTAGAGTACATTTATATGGATTAAGAAATGCGATGTATCAGTTAAATTATCGAGCAACTATACATTAACAAGAAAAATAACCATTTCACTTTTCATATGCATACTCAAGCATTATATAAAAGTTATTTATATTGTAATCCTTAACAATAATATATATTCATTCGTTTCAAAAATATTTGCACAAATCCTGAGTATAAAGTATAAAGTTCTATTTACCATTGAATCCAACAAAAGAAGAACCAATTTCCTTCTTTTCACTTTGGTGAAAGTATTCTATCTTGCATTGGTACATCCCCTCATCAGTGCATTCAGAGTCTCTTATAATCATCACAGCAGATAGCGAGGTATTTTGTGCCATAAGTTCTGTCCTATTTTTATAATGCTCCCGCATGTCTGGTTCAATATAAGGTTCTTGGCCTCCAGGAGGTGAAAAAGTTGCTGTGATTTTAAATTTATTTCCGATCTTTACTTGCCACTTTATATCTCTATCTCTCATGCTGTCTCCACTATCTAAATGATAGCTACAGTTGAGGGTGATAATATTGTTTTCTTGTGAAAATGGACAATATTGTCCGTGTTCAGGGTTAGCGCAGATACATCTACGAAAATCGAATACGTTAAACACGTCATCAGTTAAAAACAATGACAAAAAATCATTTTATAAAATCAATTTCATTAGTATATTACGTTTTATATCATTTTTCTAATTCTTTAAGGAATTCTGTTTTAGATTTATTCTGAGTAAAGATTTAATGAGTAGTGATTGTTCAAAAGCATAATTAATTTAAATTGTAATTTATCGTATATTTTTTTAACAAGTAAAGAAGGCTTGTTTCATGTTTTTGTTGCTTAATTGCCAAATCTAAATGTATAATAATAGACTAAAATAATCCTTGGCTCGAATTTCCTCTAATTTTCTTTAAAATACATTTTGTTTATTTTTCTATGCTTTTAAACATGTAAATTTTCATATTTTTACATAATACGGGAATATAAATTGACAGAAAAGCAAATATATATTGGCAATAAAATAAAAGTGAAAATATAAGATTTTAGTGCATTTTAAATCATATCTGTATACATTGATGAACAAAGTGCTTATTGCAAATAAAAGGTTGTTTCGACAGTATAATTTCTTTTTATATACGTATGTAGTGTTAACTTAATGATATAATGGCTAGACACAATAAAGTGTTTAAAAACCAATATATTAAGTAATTGTATCCTTAAGAAATCAATATCGTTTAAAAGAAATGATTTAGTAAATTGATAGAGAAGGGAATAAATATACAAGGAAATACATTAATCTCAGTTTTATTTTAAAGGACTGCGTGCAGAGATGTGCACACGACAATTTCTTATAAAATGATGAAAACTCACTCCTTCCCAGGACAACATAAAAGATGAATTGTACAATCTTTCTCAAGTCCATGTCCGATCACCTACAACCTCAAAGTCAAGCAGATATTAAGTGTGTAGCATACTTTTAAAAGGTATCTGGGCTAATAAAAATTATTCAATTTTAAGTGATCATATCTAAACTAAACTTTTTACCGAGTGTGGACTAGTAATTTAATTTCAAAACTCAGTGTATATTTTCATATATACTTTTCAACACATCTGCGAATGCGGGAGGAAAGGAAGGCAAATAAACCACTTCTAATCTGTTATTCAATTTGCTTGCATTTATGTTTCTTTCTCTTACAACATTTTCTCAATTGTTGTTAATAATCTAAAATTTTGAAATAGTTTCATGTGACTAATTTACGACGGAGTTATTCAAAGCACTTGTATTTTCTTCGAGACGGAAATAATTAGTTCTGGACACGATATCGTTTTCATGCGATTAAATGAAAACGTTCACACAAGCACTGTTTGTGAAATAAGAGGCGGATACAAGTAAGGCTGAGCTTTAAGGGAAAATAAATAATTGTAAAATAATATTTCACGAAGGTTTGCTGTGACCTTGACCCCCCCCCCAAAAAAAAAATACAGATAAAAATCATTGCATATAATTTATCTAAAGGAAATCTTTTTGGAGAATTATAAGCAATTTTAAGGTATTGTCTGTCCTAAACTATAGTTTCCGTCTTTTTTTGACGATTTTATCAAAGAAAAATAAACGTGACAGTTAAGTTTAATTGAAATTGATGAAATGGAAAAATGCAAGATTTCTTCTTTGACACGTCATCTAACTTTTCCCGGAGAAACAGGAGCGAAAACAAATTTCTTACAGAGATTTATAATGGGAAAGATTAACATCTTTACTCCATTCGGAAGTACTCGAAACACATCGCACATTTTTTTAACGTTATCATCTGGGTACATTCATGTCATTTGCAATGTAAAATCCCCGTAGACGTTTTATTAAAAGTAGTGTATAGATGTCTGACAATCCAGAGGAAGCGTTTTAAAGGGGCATGGTCACGATTTTGGTCAAAAATTATTTTTCTGATTTTAATGTTTATGCTTCACTAAGGTATTTTAATAGGCAACCAAAATTTGAGTGTCATTTGTCGAGTTACAAGCAAGTTATAGAGCTTACAAATCTTCGCTATGTAAACGAAGCTTTTGTTTACGTTTTGAATGTTGAAGTAAAAATTCTAGTTTTACACCTAAAATGAATGTGTCTAACATTAGGAACTGTTCATTTATGTTTAAAATGAATAAGAAGATAGAAAAATCAGCTTGAAAACGATTTTTTACTGGTATATTGAACCTATGTAAACAAACACAGGGCACTAGCCTTGTTTACATGACAAAGAAATGTGAGCCCTATATCTTGCTTATAACTCTACGACTGACTCTCAAATTTCATTTGATAACTAGAAATGCATTCTTTGAGCATTGTTAATAATAAAAACAGAAAAATATATAATTTAACCAAAATCCTGGCCATGCCCCCTTAAATGAGAAATCTTATTTTCATACTATTGGGATTTTTTTTATACTATTGAATGAACATCGTTTAAACCCTAAGGTATTGATAAACATCAAATATTGTAAGAAAATATGATCCATAAATATCATGGGACAGAGTATAAATGAAAGCAATATGGCCCAGAGTAGGATTTTACCAACGAAAGACTATAAATGATATGGGCCTAATATGACCCCCTAAAATTAACATCATCAAATTACTGTAATTTTTTGCTTCTTTTGTACGAATATACATGTTAAGTTTTTTCATAATTTTTTATTTTGATCCATATGTCCACCATTTTTAAATATGACGTCAAAAACTTAACCTTTTCCTGCTATTGTCGCACTTTTATCATAAAACGGCTGGTTTTCAAGTAGTTTTTCTTTCAGAAAACACTGAACCATTGCTTAAACAAACACAATATTTTCATCAAAGATGTATTGTATCTAAATCTAACCAAGACTTATGAGTGACAAAAAGTTTGACGCTCTTGTTCAAAGCGTCGCTCTATATTTCCCACTCAAACAATGATAGGAAAATGTCAATTTTTGACTCGTTTTGATTGAATTACAAAACTAGCGTCACTTCTGACGTCCTATACTGCCAGTGAAAGCAAATAAATCAAAGAAATAATTTAAAAAAACATTAACATGTATCAACTATTTAAAAAAAAAAATAACATAACAATGTAATATACCTGAACCACTTTTAAAAATTGCGAATTATTAGGGCCAAATTTGACTCATATCATATATATAGTTCTTTGCTTTACTTTAACCTTTTAAGTAGAAACTTGGTTGAGAGTCATTGCAAATTCTTTACCTAAAAGTACTTTGTGTATTAAGCCAGAATCAGCCCCCCACAACCCCCCCCCCTCCCCCCAAAAAATAAAAATAAAACCTGGTTCTTACACATGGACAGAAATATTGGTTACTAAAGGGCGGCTCCAGCGCGGAGCCTTTATAAATAAGATATTAAGTAAGAATGAAAATTGTCTGTTTTAATTGTTTGTGCCTAAGCGAATTCGAACGTTTGTACCTGATCTAAAATATACAAATTACGTTGAATTTAAGCTATATATTGTTAATCTATCCTGAACATCTAAATCAATGTCATTCCTTGTGTTTAGTTTCTCAGATTTTACTATTGCGACATTGATATCAAGTTGCGAGGAAAAACAAACTTGCAGCAACATACTTACCAAGTGCCCATTTGCCATGTCGGGTAAATCTAAAATAAAAAAAAAAGAGGCTGTCCACTTATTATAATCGTTTCAAAGGCACTGATACCATTTCCATGATTTGGCATTATCATATGATCAGGGAAATATTGTCATGTCCATGTTTCATAATGAAACATTTCCGTATTTTACGTATCGGTATCAGGAAAGTATTGTTTTTAAAACATGCACAAGGACATGTTTTATTATTTCCCGAAGAATACCAGCTATGTACATGTATATTATAAACTCTGCTTTGGGTATTGCAAATGTAAAAAGAAAGCTGCGAAATCATTTGCCTTTATTTCGATTTAACCTGTTTAAAATCAGTAATTTTGATACGCTTCCGCTATCGCACGCGGTATCGTATCCGAGCAAACTGATTTTAATTATATTGATTTAACTGTTTAATAAAAACAAGGAAGTCAACATATCGGGCCATTGCTTCCTTAGCATTTCCCGACCTTAATTCGTTTGTCAATATAATAAAACATGGACTAAATCCACTTCTTTACGATATACATATGGTTTAGTTGTTTAGATTAATAGCAAACACAATATGTTTTACTGGCGATATATAATAAATACTAGTATGTGTATACAGTGAATACCGTATCGTAAAGAAGAAGATTTACAAGTCTACTTCCAGTTATATTGTTTGTCGGTTAGTCACATACATTGTTCTTCACTTTTGATTCTTATTTCCCATTACTTTAAGAAAAATCTATGTGAAGAAAATTAAAAATTATTCAAACTTTTTTCACTGTTACTTGTAAGTACCTTTGATCTCAATTCATTCAGTTTGATGCATCACAATTTAAAACAGCCACATGTAGAAGACGCGAAAATCTGCGTCGCTTTTTAAAAATAGGATTCGATATCTACAACATAAACACATTTATGTAATATTGTTGATCTGGCTAGGACTGATAGAAAAACATAAGACATGGTTGTGTGTATATACCGCCATTTATTTTTCATAATAAGAAAAATCAGGCAATAAGGGGAGGTCTTCATGTAACTTTTAAAAATTGAGCAAAATGACCTCCCCCAGATTAAACTAAGATGTATCCATTATATTCATGTACAAAATATACATACAACAAAATATTGTTGAACAAAAACAGCAACCAAAATTAAACAGCAGGTTTGCACAAACAAAAACCCACACAAGGTGGACTAGCCAGATCATGGTAGTCAACAAGATGAAAGATGGCAGCACATACAACACGTATGGCAATGATTAAGCCATGCCTTATATGGAGATAAAATATTAACATATCATAAATGCACAGATTATATATATAAACAAACCAATTAAAATTGAATACAACTTGGAACATCTTATTCTTAACCTTGCAAACATAAACACATCAATTGACTTCTGCCCTGTGTTTATATAACAGTATAATATAAATGTTGTTTAAATTTTTGTATGCTATTAAAATGTTTTAAAAGAATATATGTACATTATACAGATACAATCAAACATTGTCATATGAACCAGTAGGAACATGTTACTCACATGACAATATCAGACAACAGAAACAATGGTTACTAAAGAATACAACACATAAACACATCAGTTTACTTCTGACCTGTGTTATGTCACGGGTAACAACATAGCATAAATAAATGTTATACACGAAACACACTTTGAATGATGTCCAATATATGACAAATGATAAGGAATTGTGATGAGACTAGAATTTGTGACATTCAACACATCTATACTTTGAGTTAACGTTAAAAACACAAACAATGCATATCATAAATATAATACACAGCAGTTAACTTCTGAACTGTGAACTGGGTAAAACTTTCAAGAAAAAATTATATATTTAAGCACGTGCTAAACATATTTAAAATGTAAAGCTCGACAATCGAATGTATCTGCGAATAGCATCAGACTTCCATCTTCCCATTTTTAATGCAGTTTTCAGAATAACCCAAATGTGCCGCATGATTGGCTACTCCTATCTTGAAGCTGTGACCCTTGTAGAGAGCAGGGTTCAAACCAACAAATTCAATAATACTAGTAAGATGTCTTACTACAAATGCATAAGTTACTGGTTCACATCCCATAAATTGAAACAATGGACCTGACTTGTGACCAAATGTATGTAGGTTATTATATAACGCTTGAACGGGGCACCCTTCCTTATTATCTGATGCTTTAAGATGGATTTGTAAAATGTCATGTTTTATTTGTTTTAAAAGTTTTGAACACAATTTCAACAGCCACTGGTGTTGTTTAAAATATTTCAAAAGTAACGTCATTTCTTTGAATTATTATCAGTTTTGGATTTTACAAAAATCTCACCTTAGCGAAAGAAAGCATTAAAAGTTAATAAAAAATAGACTTTTGAATTCTAGTGTACAATTTTTTCTTACAGAAAAACCAATTGATTATAACATGTTTGCCAAAATGGGACCCGTAATCGGTAACCTGAAATCTTTACTAGGTGCAGAATGATGGCATTTCTGTATGATTTTCTTAACTAAGAATGTTTCAGATGGACCCTGAAGGCTAAGAAGTTTGTGGACATAGCTTATGGCTGGAACATGAGAGGATATACTATTTGGGGAATAGCCAAAAGAAAACAGATGAGTAATAAAATTGCATAATAATGCAGGTGAAAGATGAATGGAAGTTATATCTAGAAAGTGTTTAATAAAAAGATTTCATGTTCTTTTGTAGGCATTCTTTGTATTGTCAGATAATGCCGCGCCTAAAAGCTGCTGGGCTTGTAAAGTTAAATGTCCAACAAAGGAGTATTGGGTTGAGTTCCAATTTAGGCATGCACTGAAAGGCTGCCTGAAACTGGAAACGAGACAATTTCTCAGCTGCAATATCATATTTGCAAGGTATACATATATGTTTCGCTCGAAAATGAATGTTTTAGTTCGGGTTGCTAACACTAGACGGCTTATTATTTCATAAGAATTACTTCTTTGGAAGTCTGTTTATTGAAAATCTGTACAACATCTAAATTGTCAGACATGAAGAGAACATTTTTGTTTTTCATCTCCTCACCCCAAATCTCTATGGAAATAGCTCTTTAATAGCAATTTGACAATTTTCCGTATTTTCTCGCAATTGTGAAACAAACCAGTTTGAACCAAAAATAGCTGCAATGCTTTAAGAACCTGAGGCATCTGTATAGAGTATGCGAAGATCTGATGAAAACATTTTGAGACAAAAATACAGATTTAAACGAGGCCAAAAATGAAACCCATGTTTCAATATCTTATTTTGTTTCATATGTAAGGTCTATCAAATCATCCTGGTTTTGAACTCCACAGGTCAAATCTATCAAACGACGAAGGAAGGCACGACCCGTAACAACAACTGAACAGGCAAAATTTAGAAGACGAATTAACGACTGAAGATCACCTAGATTGGTTTGTTCCCAACTCTGCATATTCAACCATAGTCACCAGTAGAAGGGGGTTTTAAAATAATAGCAAATATCACCAAATTAACATCCAAATCCAAACATATATTTAAGATATCTATTCCAATCTTTTGAAATTCTCTCTCCTCTCTCTCTCTCTCTCTCTCTCTCTCTCTCTCTCTCTCTCTCTCTCTCTCTCTCTCTCTCTCTCTCTCTCTCTCTCTCTAAATAATTGTGATTAATTCTGTAAAACTATGCGTAATGAGGAAACCATACATTTTAATTGGTTGAAAGGGAGAAGATTTGCGGGTTGATTGCTATTTCCTTTATCAAGGGATATGTTTTCATTTTTTACTATAGTAATATTCTGTATTGTTGTTTCTAAGTCATTTTTAAAAACGTGCTTTGACATGTTCCCTGATGATCTTAGGATAAAAGTAAATATGGTGGAAAAAACTATTGGCATTTTAAAACGAGAAAACAGGCATTTTAAATACTCAAAACATTGATGACTGAATATGCTAACAAAGTCCATCTACAAAGAAGAGGAAAACTGATTTTTTTTTTGCTAGTCCCCCCCCCCCCCTCAACAGCAAAGCGGAAAAGAAATGTACCTGGGCCTGTCACTGAGATAGACTTCAGAGCATGTTGAAAGAATGTTGAAAGTGGCTTGAAATATCTTCAAACAAAACAGATTCATCATTTAAAATCTAATGAATCGATTAAAATGAACTAAAAACTGTAAAAGCGTCTGTGTACACAATGCCTTGTATACGTCAATGCTGTTAAGATATGTTTTTGTTATCAATTTTGTTGAAAATGAAACTAAGTATTTAAATGTATTTAATTACATTTATCGGTCGAAGTGATTGAGAGTAATTATTACATATGAAAAAAAATCAATGAAATTATCATTGTAAATAAATGACACAATTATCAATTCATTTGAATGGATTTAATCATATTTCAAAGTAATCGACCCCACTCGATAGACGCGTTTTCTTTTTTAGGAACCACACCTTAACCTGGTGCCAAAGAACTATCCTTCAACTGACAAAACTAGGTGTAATAGGAAAAAGAGATGAAAATAAATATAATTATCTAAATATGACATATCAGGTGGGTTGGTATTACATAAAAAAGAAAATTAAAATCACCTTTATTCTAAGATTTTAGTAGGAAGTACAATGAAAAAACTTTAAAAAGGCGCAATCAATCTTTCTATTAAACATAATAAACATAGTTTATCTCATACGTGTGGTGTATACTACCCGTGTGATAAACCTTTGCTTCATCAAACGGGTGACGCTTTATCAAATACTTCCGGTCCGAACTATTTTTGACACAGCCCCTCGCTTTAATGCTTCAGTGACCTATTTTCGAAGACTTTCTAGTATTTTCCACATAGCTATATTTACTACCAAAAATTGATTTAAAATGGATTTTGTCGAAGATTTAAATTACAAATATAAAGGAAAACACATAACTGTGAAGTTTATAAAACTGCAAATCACGTTAGCTATCAAGGAGTTCATTCTGACGACGTAATGAAAACAACGCTTTGGTTGTGTTTCTATACAAGAACGTACCGAAAAAATGTCTCCCAAGACTTTTATTTCACCAGCAGTAAGCATCCTAATTCAATATTTTCAACTTCAAATCATTAGGCTAGTATTCGTTTTATAAAACATCAACAACTGTTCCTCGTTCGAGTCAATTCAAACTAACGAGCATTCGCAACTTTGTGTATGTCAACAAACTTGATTATTCAAGTCTTCTGATCAGTATTTCCATTTAATTAAGTGATTAAACTCTAAGAAAAGTTATTTAGAGATAAAAAAAAAAATTATTTCAAGGTTTATTTCAGTGAAACTTTGCATTAAAACAGTTATATTTATCTCCGAAATGACGCACTAGATTGTATTGCGCAAGGTCACAACAACCCCATAACACAACGTTGCATCATCGTTTAATCTTTAAAAAAATCAATTTGGGTCATATTAGGGGCTGTCTCAAAAGCTTCATAATGTAAATCAAATTGTATGAGATAAATAGAACATCTATAATTGTGTGATTTTATATTTGCTTTATCCAACTCGTTGAAATGGTTATATTCGCTCAGCAAGCCTCGCGAATATATACACCATTTCAACTCGTTGGATGAAGCAAATATAAAATCACACAATATAGATATCCTCTATATATCATTCAATTTCCTCTTTAAGAACAGCAAGATTTTGAACTGAAGATAATTCTTAAGATCATTGATCTCCATATTCCTAATGTTGATTATGGAAACCTTATTTTGAGTTCCATTTTTCTCGAGTCATATTTAGCACCAACTCTTCAGTCGTAAGTCCATGAAGTTCATTTTTAGTTGTAAGCTTCAAAGAAAGTCCTTCAGAAAAGCCAAACCTGCATGTACATTTATAATAATTAGTCAAAATATGATATAAGTGTAAAGCAGGAAATAATCGATTCTGGCATTTAAGTTAAATTTGATGACGTCAACATTAACTTACCACCATTTTGTCTCTGTGATATACTAGATGAAACCCGCTCATATCTACAAAACAAATTCACCAACAAATTGATCAAACAGTTTATTCAATAGCAAAAGGGCATATGTAATTAATTTGAATCCATTTCATAAATTGGGTTCACATGATGTAAAATCTTACTCTACAGATGCGGGTGATATGTACCCTCCATTATTTTCTCCAGGCGTAATATCATGTGGAGGACATCTACAAAACCAACAAACAAGCAAAAGAAATATTTTGTTTTTCTCTTCGATATTTTTACTTATTTTCATTTAGACGTAGAATGGTTGAGGGGGAGGTGTGGAAGCCGTGATGAATATGATACATACGATGCTTATAAGGATGGATAACATGTGGTTCAAACTCAAATTCCAAAGGAAAATTACAAAACAGAAGCAGAGCAAACACGAACCTCTTAAAAATTAGAGGTAGGATCAGGTGCCATGGAGGAGTAAGCATCCTCTGCCGACCGGTCACAGGGTCATAAGAATATAATAATAAACATATATATATATGTTTATTATTATACTATGGTTATAAACAAACCTCACAAACCTCCACATCACATACCATCTATGAACCATAGCGCTGATCATGGTCGAGGTCTTTTACAGGGCGTGATATGGAAAACTGTATATTTGTAATTATATGTACATGTACTTACAGTGTGTGAATGTTTGTATGTATGTCTTATGTAAACATAAGAATTGCTAATAAAAAAAGAGAGAAATACAGTGTCTATCACAATTTAAGCTCAATATACGTTGGATATAACTGATGTATTAAATATTTGATATCCTAATGTGTATTCTTATGCCACGTGCCGTTCCTAGCAGATAACAACTTCAACAGTTTAAATAATTCTAGAACAGGAATATATACAATACTTCAGATTCAATGTTAAATAGCCTAAGCTTCCTCTGGAAGAGGAATCCGCCACTTTTCATCTCATCCAGAACAACGTTGCGTTTCAAATCACAAAATATACATAGTATAATAGTTTTAACCACAAACACGGTAATAAATGTCAAAAGACCCAGTGAACGGTAATATTTTAGACGGAAAAGTGTAGTTTATGTCAATCTAACGATCATGGTGATACAAATACACTATACAAATCAGGAAAAACCTCATAAAACACCCATTCAAATGTGTTCGGAATGTTTTCTTTATCGTTGCTAAGTATGTATTAAATCCAGAGGTGCTCGAATGAAAGTTCACGAGACTTTCCCGAGATTAATTCAGTTCCTGTGAAATTTCGAGCGGAAGTATGAGTGTTCGGATAATATTCTCAAAATACGTTAGTACTGGTCGATTTATACTGTATGTTTTATATTGTCCTTTATACTGTACAAGCTTATCTCTAAAAATGATTAGGAGGCTTGCACAGTTGGCTGTAAATAATCACATGAGGTTTATTAAGATTTCTTTTAAATATCCTTGACTAATTCTTGTAGACCTTTGTTTTACTGGATTCTAAACTTTACGAAGTCCCCACTATATATCACAAGAAAGTAATGTAAAAAGTGTGTTCTTACTGAAGTTATAATTATGTCTTAAAATAGGCTTTATCAAATCAGATTGTCTACATGTACATGTTTTACTAGTTGTTAAAGTCCAAATACGGTGATACAATTTACAACTTTCGCCAAGGACCAAAACTGTGTCTGTATATAAAACATGTATTTCAATGAAACACAATGAAGGAAAATGTTTGGTCACCATGTTGTTTCTAAAATCTAGAGAAGTAAAGAAGGCGATCGCCAAATGCAATTTCTGTGGTCTTTCCGATAACAGAGCAAAGTCCGAGCTCGCCTGTAAAAAGTACAAGTAGGTGTCATGACACATGAAATCGTGTGCTCGTTTTAGACGAAGATAGTGCGACTTTCTTGTCCAGTGCAAAAAAAACAAAACTTTTCGGGTAATATTTCTGCGTCCCATGGCACTGGACATGATGAAGAAGATACCAGCGTATAGTTTACACAGTTAACATACATACGAATTCGCATATTTACTAAATTTCCTACTCAAGGTTCTGAGCAAGCGTAATTCCAGCAAAAAAACCCCAAAAAACAACAATATAGATGCTAGACCCCGAGAGCGCTAGCAATCAATTACGCAGCATCTGAAACAATCGGACATTACAAGCAGGCTTTAACTCGCAAGATAGATAGCGGATCATCCAAATTTTGTTATAAAAAGTACGATTTTCAGATTTGAGCCCCGCAGACTTTACTCATTGGGTTTGTCTGAAAAATCTTGTGTGGCAATCTGCTATCAATTCACAGAATGATCTAAAGTTAACAATGAAGCAAACATTATTAAAAGAGTAATCCATGTTATTTTTATAGGAGTGAAACTGGTTTTCAGAGATCGTATTAAACCTGTTTTATCCAAAGAACACCATAGTGAACACGTGACGTAAAGCAGACCTTTTTTCAGTGACTTCATCAAAAGAATTGTGACATGAAAATTATAAATAAAAAAATAAGGAAAAATGTAAGTATCGAATTTTCTAAATATATTTATTCTTCTGAATAAATTTTCTTATTTTATACCAGTTTGTAATGAGGGCAGTTGTAATAAACACCCTATCTCATCGCACATTCATGACAGATATTCTATATATATCAAAACTCATTAAATTTAATATCAAAGCGGAAAAAGTGTGATTTTTCTCCTTACGAAACCTAAAAAATAGAAATGAATGGTTTCTTAGGCTGGGATCACCAGCATATCAATCAATCGATCGATTAATCAATCAATAATAAAGCAATCAAAAAAGCAAAGAGGCATTTGTAAATGATTTGAATCGATTCTAAAATGTGGGTACACACTATGTAAAAACTTACTCTAAATATGCAGGTGATATATACCCTCCATTATTTTCATTTTCTGATTGTGTAACATCATATGGAGGACATCTAGAAAACCAACCAACAAAAAAATACGATTAGGTTATTTTTTCTTCAACATTTTAACTGACCTTTTTATTTAGATTAGAATGGTGGAAGGAGAGTTGAAAGCTATGATGAAAATGATACATGTGATGCTAATCAGAAAGAATTTTAGATTATAACACTAAAGAATGTACAATTATAAACCAACTTTGTTTCACATTACATATCATGTATGAACCATACCGACAAGTTAACCGACCCCGAAGTTGCAAGCGCTGATAATGGTCGAGGTCTGATACAGGGTGTGATATAGAAAATTGTATATTTGTAACTACTTACAGTGTACATGCTTGTAAGTATGTCTTATGTAATATTAAAAAAAATGCAAACAAAATAGTAAGAAAAACCATATCTATCAAAAATGGCTTGAAACCTACGTCCAATTCAATATCGGTACCGCAAAATTCAGTGTCTTTTTTCGGTTTACAAACCTAACTAATGTATATAAATTTAAAAAAGAAGATATAAATCATATATGTTCACTCTGACTATAGCAATACACTGGAAACGATGCGAACAATGTTTAATAAAAATTAGTAAAAAAAACCCCGACCTTTGCAAGGTATGTAAAAGAATGTAAAAGGGAGAAAATGATAATGAAACATACCTATTTTCAACTAAACTTTTGTTGGTTGTAGTGCATATATGAGTTGTTTTCCACTTCATGATCAGAACACTGGATGAGACAACAAATGCCACACTTAGCAGTATAAAGACCACTGTGATAGGCACCCAAACATTAACATTACAAACCATTATTTCATTATTTAGCTGACATGTTTCGATATACCCACATTGATCGCAGCTTGTGTATATTCTCTTTGAATGTTTAACATTTATGGAGACAAAAGAGGTCATGTTTGGATAATTTGGTCTCGCTGTGTTGTTAACAGTGCAGGTGTAGGTCCCAGCATTCTTAGTTTGAATCCTATCAAACACTAGCTTAGTAGTTTTGTTAGAGTGTTCGATTATTTGCATTTCTTCAGATTTGTTATCTGGCCGAAAGCTCCAAGTGTAGATAGGTGGCGGGTTACTGACTGTAGTACACTGAATTGTGAGACGGTCCCCAACAAAGTACATCGTCTTGTGAGGTGTCAGAGTGACTGTAGGCTTGTCAGGTCCATCTGTTTATGAAATTACAAAAATAAAGTCCTCTATAAAAAATAACATGCAGATATTAATCTCTCTTACATATGAAGTCAATAACATGTTTTAAAAATTCATTTGAATAAAGTGAAGTCAGTTCAAGGCGTTCCAGGTCCAGCTCATATTCAAGTAATTACAATGACTTTCATAATATTTTACGTGGATCTATTTTAATTTACTCTTACATTATAAAGATTATTTAATTTGAACAAGTTTTAAAATTTTGTCAGAATTAGGGAACTTATTTTTTATTAAACTTAATATATGCGTTTTTATGGAAATTATTTTGCCTAAAGTCATTTAGCTTATTTCTTTTGTTTATAAGAATCCTTATAAAGGACGATACTCTTAACTATTTCCAGCGGTTATCTTTTTAGAATGAAATATTAAAAATATGATAATGGGTCTGATAATTTTCTTTTCAATAAGAGTGAATAAAAATGAAACCTTCTTAATTGTGTCAACAGTTCGAATGTAGTTTAAACCCAAAAGAAAAACGTCCTAATTGACGAATTTGTAAACTTTACAGCAGTAGAATTTTCTTTTGTTTGTGTTTGTAACCCTTTTGTTTCTTGAATTAATACAAAAAAGTTTGATTGGTTTCAAAACAATGTAATTTAAAACAATTTGAATTCATGAAATTTAATAGATTAGGTTCGACGTATTAAAAAAAAACGAGGTAAAACTTTCTACCGGGTGTTTATAAAGTAAAACACCTAATAATATTTCATTTATGAAAGGTCAAGCGAGTTCATGCCAAGTAAACAACAACCATTGATCAATAAAGGGGGACATTTGAATTTTAGAGCTCATTTCGAAATACCGTCGATTTTCCCACATGGTGACAGTCATGTTTTCGTCAGCCGCTCGCTAAATCCAGACGCCCGTCGCTTCGCCGGCATCAAAGACATACCGCCGAACCACCCATGCAGTACGACCGCATTAGAGCTGGCCGGGTTGCTTTGCCGGCATCAAAGAAATCCGCTATCTTAACAATTATTCTGCATGTTAAAAATAAAAGAAAGACTGTTCAATATTTATTCACATAGGTACATGCATGCATTTATACATGCGTTAACTGACAACTGTTGTGTATATATTCCTGAACACCGTATTTACATGTTTGAATCGTATCGATTTACTTTTTACTTCCTCAACTCACTCTCTCTCTCTTCTCTCTCTCTAATTGGTCAAGAGTCAGTCAAAAGTTTTCATCAGCGAAGATGTTACAGCATGATTTGTACGTAGTTCACTGATCTGTATCGGGTACAGGGCTGCATTGCCTGAGGGGTCAGTCAAGAAAGCTGTCGATACTAAATAAGGGCATTCTAAGTTGCACAATCGGCTGCAACTATAACGACATCAAATATTCAGTGCTAAAAATAAAAAAAAAAATCCGAGGAACCTCTTTTTAAATCTGATGAAGCCCTGCTTCGTTCATCTTCATAATGTCAAGATTTTGTGTAACTATAGGTCGTTAGCCCCCGGTCTGAAAAAAAAAATCAGATGGACACTTCGGACCTGGAAGCTACAGTGCCTCCCATTGTAAAAAAAACCCTGTAATTTACGGCGCACCAAAACAATGTGCTAGTTTTGGACTGATTGGTCTTATTTCCTAACATATTCTGTACAAATATTTGATTTCGAAAAGTTCCACAGACAATTTTACTACAGATATCGTCACTTAACTTGCCTCTGATATTCTTTTAAACACCATCACCAGTCCCGTAAAGTGAAGTGGTGCAGTTTCTTTACAATTAAAAATGGCGACTCTAGAACTCGACGTGAATGTAACATACTTCATTTTCCGAGGTCGGTTAGCGTGTTTGCGAGAAAGTCTGAGGCAAGTAAAAAGACGATGGTTGTTGTAAATTACCTGAAGAATTATATGGTACTATTTTTTGTCACAGGATTTGTGTGTAAATAAGGTAATCACCCCAAAACTAGTGCATTTTTTTGCGCTGTAAATTGCAGTGTTTTACTATGGGAGACACTGTAGCTCCCAGGTAGTCAATCTGAATTTTTTCAGACCCGGAGCTATAGACCTGCAACTAGGTTTTGTGTTTATGGAACTCCACACAAACTGCGCGGAGTTCCGTAATCACAAAACTGAGACATTGTGAAGAAGTATTCCGCTTAGCCAGCAAAGTTCTTTCTCTCTCTCTCTCTCTCTCTCTCTTTCTCTCTCTCTCTCTCTCTCTCTCTCTCTCTCTTTGAATAAAGTCATTCCGAACATAAGAATAAGTTCAAATGTTAGTATACAAAAGATTAATTTTTGTTTCTTGACCTGCAGTACACTATTTTCACTATTTCCAATGCAGTTGCACTGTTTTAACCGCATGCGTTCTTGTAGCGGCGGCTAGCTTTTGATCTGGCGAAGCGACCCGCCGACTGAGTTGAGCAAGCTTTTGACGTAAACATTGATCTCACCAAGTGGGAAAATCGACGGTATTCTGAAACGAGTTGTAGCATGTTTGAATGAAAATACTACAAGGAGATAGTGAGGTACATTGTCTGTAAAGTTTTACAAGATACAGTGATCTGCTGATGGCTAGGGTGAAAGTAAATAGAACCATTTTAACAAGACCTTGGACTTTCGGTATTATGTAACTATCTGTTTCTTGCATAAAAGCAAGTTAAAAATGACGCTGGTTTCAAGTGAAATATACACGGATTGCGTAGTCAAAGCTCAAAAGCCAGACAAATCTTGTTGATTTCAAAGAGTCATGGCTGATTGGCCAGCAATGAAATAGACAGACCTACGTCACATTGTTGTTTGACAAAACTACCCAAAGTCCATGCTCCTGTTAAAATGGTTCTAAGAAATGTTGTAAAAAATGTGCAGAAGTAAATATGTTTGTAAACAGTGTACTCCTACCGCAATTAGAGATTTTGTCTTCCATAAAATATTCCATTAGATCAGTTTCTAATCAAAAATGTATTCACTGGGGGTAAATACAATATCAGCTTCAAATTTATTTATTTATTTTTTGTCGATTTACTAAGATTAAATTGCAGAACATATTATCTGGTCTTTCGGTATTTCGAATATCAGTTGAAAGACTTAAAGTCGAAATTGCTCGATATAAAAAAATACCCAAAGAAGATCGTATCTGTACCCTTTGTGATTAGAACGCTGTAAAGGATGACATGTTGATAACGAACAGTGTTCAAACTCAAAAGTCCAAAGGAAATTCATTCATAAAATCATTTCGTCTTGGATGTCCCCATCATTTAATGGACAAAGACATAAACTTATTGATCTGTGTATTACTAAAAGTTTAAACTTCCATTCTCTTTCTTCAAATAATATTTTTTTTGGATTCTAACGAATGAAGACCCTGCAATTTTGAGATCAGTTGCATAATTCCTTCAAAAGCTTCCATAATTGATAAATTTGTAACTTATTGTCAGTTAGACGATTTACCATTAATCAATTACTTTGAAATATTATTAATATGCCTGTTTATGTATCTATATGTGTACACACTTGTATGTAAACATCATTTTGTATACATGTGTTCTTTCTTTTGGATAATCCTCCTTCTTGTGATGGTAAATCTTTCTTGTCCATTTGGGGGCCCAAATTGGTTCAATAAAAATCTTGTGATTTTAATCTTAATCTTGTTTGCAGGCAATAAGTTACTTATTTGTATCACAGTTCATATTCAGATCAAAATCGAAGTGTGCAAATATGATTTATAAATACTTATAAAGCTTCATTTACACTGCCATTGTTTTGAGCTGACGCTTAGTCCCTTCCCCACAAATTACAAATTTGATTTAATTGAGGGTTTTGCATGTTGAAACGATTTTATGAGAGCTATATTTAACCGAACAATGCTTAATATTCTTATGTCAAGACCAGTCACCGTTGTTAATGAATACTAAATTACAAATTCAGGTGTCTGACGTTGGATTTACTACGAATACGATCCAGCATTACTCATATTGCAATCTGTAGTAATCTGTGACCAACCGTGTTTCAACGATTTTCAGAAGTCAGGTTTCTGTCTCAACACTGTTAGATAATGCAAAAAAACATAATTCAAGTATCTAAGAGTACGTTGCAAAATAAAGATATTTCTATACATACAGATCACAGTAATTTTCGACCAATCCCTGCTCGGTGCTGGATCTAGTGTAAAGTTGTTCTGTGATGAACATCGGAATATGGCTCCGTTGTCGTCTCTTGTTACACGGAATGTAACATTTACATATTCCATACAGTTGTCTGTTTCTGTAGAGTTGGATGTGTAAATTAACTCAGATGATGGTTTAATGCTTTGAGAAATTTTCCAAATTTGAATATTTCCCCCTGGTCTTCCGACGTCAGCATTACAAGTCAAATAAATTGATTGTTTTTCTTCTAGCTCACTTGGATGCACCAAAAACTCTGTTGGTTCTCTTGCTTCTGACGTATCTACAAAGTTATTTAATATATCTTGTTTATATTAAAAAAATAAAGTTGACATTTGTCGGCAGTAAATAAAAAAAAACAAAAGAAAAAAATACGAAAACACTTAACTTCTGAAGACGTTGTATAAAAACTCTGAAGCTTATTAAAGGTATATATGCCGTTTTAAATAAAAATGTTTTAAAAAAGAAATGTTTTCATTAATTTATTGAGCTACAAAAGTTATAAACTTTCTGCAAATAACACAGTTTAAATCAAAGGCATTTAAAAGTATTGAATATAAATTCGAATTAATTTATTTACTGACCGGTTCGGTCAATAAATGCCCAACTTTGAAATATTCATTAGCACGTGATGTGACAATCTAGATTTAGATTGTACACAAGATGTCGACGCAAAAACGTGGTCGGCCCCTTGGCAGCGGAATAACAAGTTTGGAGAGAAAAGAAAGAAACAGTTTGACAGAGAACGTTGTAAAATGAGAATCGATATTGGAAACCACTTTGAGCGGTGGACACGTGTTAGAAACTTCATATTTAACTATGAGGTTGCCAGTGTCGTATAATTAAAGGTCGGCCCCGTAAAATGGTCCGGGAGGACCTTTAATGTTAACTCTAATGTTGCTCTAAAAGGGTCCGGCCCGTATAAGAAAAGGTCCACCTAACATAAAAGGTCCGGGGTATATATTTCATTTCTATATTATCTTTTTAATTTCAAGTATTTTGTTACAAAATTATTTTGTAATTCGATTAAATGAGTACTTACCCGAAGTGTGATTTTGTAAATATCCAGCACAGGGCTTATACGAAAATATACTCTGGCGATAGTAATATGTACAGGTACATTTAGCTGGGTCAACACAAATAAATTGAAATTACAGGTTTTTTTTTTTTTTATTTCGCTTTCATTTTTTACAGCTGTCTTATATAAACAGGAAATGAAGCTCACTGGTGTCATCAATTGAACAATGGCATGACCCAGGTGATATATACACACAACCCTGCAGGTGTGAAGGGTTCACACCTTTAGGTGTTTGACCGTTTCAAACTATCATTCAAGTAAACAACGGACATTTCACACAGTTTCTTCAAAAATAGTACAGTGATATCAACAACTCTAGTAAAGGAATCAGTTACAGAATTTTTAAAACAACGTTTGTTTGTGAAAAATATTTAAACACACTATATAGAAAATTTAGAAATATTCTTGTAAAATTTAGAACAAGTAATCACCGTCTTCCGATAGAGGTTGGTCGCTGGAATAATTTACAACGCCACGAAAGAATCTGCAATCTGTGTAATAATAACCAAATTGGGGACGAATTTCATTATTTGTTAGAATGTAATGCATTAGCTTCAATTAGAACAGATTTTTTAGCAAGAAAATATTATGTCCAACCAAATATTATCAAGTTCAGTAATTTATTGACAAATACCAATTCTTTATTTTTACAAAAACTATGTATATTCATTACAAAAATTTATGAGATCTGTTCTCCATATGCAAAATGAGCAAGCTCTGCTCACTCAAACTTTGTATATATGTATATATGTTATATATTTGTAATGTACCTCTTGTACCATTTACATGGTTTTGAGAGAATAAATGAATGAAAACACCTCCTCTTATCCACATTTTTCCACTATGATACAGGTTAAAAAATAATTACACCATTATAAAATCAAATGTCCATAATTACAATTCAATTATAACGATACATGTAAGCAGTATAATTGCTATTTTTTGATTCGCTGTAAGCCACATGTGTAATGAATAGTTCATTTCTTCGAACCTTTTTTTTTTTTTTATTTCGATCGGACTTTTTCCCTTAGTAACAGTAAAAGAAGGGGAGTGTCCAAAGAAATTAGATACATGTAAGATTAGTAAAGAGCCCCATTCCTTCGACTGTATAAGCATTTTACACCTGGAAAAGAAATTGAATTGAAGGGGATTCTATTTCTTGATAAGAAAATATTTGTGTGAAAAAGGCAAAAGTTGACCCACCCACCCCCACCCCCCATTTTTTCTTGAATCCCGCCTGTTACACCCACTTATAGCATTAATCATTTTTTTTTCACAAATATCATATAAACATCATGACATGCATTTCTTCCCCCCCCCTCCCTTCCATCAAATAAAAAAATAAGATGGTCATTATAGATGAAAATGAACACCGTCAGACAAACATGACAAATCTACCTTTTTTAATTATTTCAAAAAAATAATTGTCGGATAAATCTTAATTATAAGTGATACTACTTCCCTTTTTTAAAATTACAGTGATTTTACGGTCTTTTTGTTGATATGTTACATGTACATGTAATGGGTCCCCCTTCCTATAATTGAAATATTTTACGATGAAAATCAATGAGATACAAATATTATCATAAATCTAAATACGTGTAACTACTTTGAATACATTTAATAAAAACTACTCTGAAGCCAATTTTATGTTCTACTCCACATTAAGAGGATCTTCTGAAAAATATCATTACAGGAATCTTTATTATACTCGTAACATCCATGTATTACTTATTCTTTCATCCAAGCTATATTCTTGGGCTATAATATTTGGTATTATAACCTCTGAAATTAAGGTCATCGGGTTAAAATACTGTGAATTATCTGCATCCAGTATTTCAACGAGGCGGACCTTTTCTTGAACGATAATATTGGATCCTACCCACTGAAAATGTAATATACATGTAGGTGAACATCAATACATGTACCAATATATATCAACTTATAGTACGTCCTTGTTTAACTAAATATATTAACATCCTTTTGGTGGGTTTTTTTCAACGGGCGGACCTTTTCTTGAGCCATAATATTGGGTCCTAACATTAAATCAAAAAATCTATAAAAAAAAAAAAAAAAAGATCATCGTGTTAAACTTAAAACAAGTATTTTAAAATATGAATTATCTGCCTCCAGTATTTCAACAACCTTTTCTTTAACTATAATATTGTGTCCTACCCACTGAATCATTAGGTGAAAGTCAACAATTTATCAATTTGTTAACTACTTTCCTATTTAGCCATTATACCAGTATTTCAACGGGGCAGACCTTATTTTTGGATATGAAATTTGCACAGGGCGAAAAACCATCTTTGAGCAAGTCCTTAAAGGTGGCTTAAAGGATATACGATCTTTAAGCCACCTTTAAGCAAGCGCTTATAGGTCCTTAATGTCCAAACTTCTTTAAGCCACCTTTAAGCCATCTTTAAGCTACCTTTAAGCATCTTTAAATGGCATTTACGCTATCTTTACACCGTCTTTAAGTTCCCTTTAAGTTAACTTTGATCAAGCTGAACAGTTTAATATTAAATTCATAAATTATTTCAATAAATGCAAAAATTCTTTTGTAGGGGTGGGAGGGGGTGATCCAAGTGATGATATAGTTTAAAAGAGGGGGGGGGGGGGGGGTCCAGGCGGTTTTCATTGTCAACACAGACCACGCAGAAACTGGTATCTACACCAAATTATTAACATTGCTCCAATGAATACCAATCGCCGTTATAAAATTTAATTTAATTTTTTGGTTTTAAAATCATTGTAGCGGCGAGCGCAGTCCCTGTCTTTAAATCTGGGCATGAAATTATATTAAAGTATGCATGTTTGTTTCCTATCATAAACTAATCGGTGAAAGCTCTCTCTCTCTCTCTCTCTCTCTCTCTCTCTCTCTCTCTCTCTCTCTCTCTCTCTCTCTCTCTCTCTCTCTCTCTCTCTCTCTCTCTCCTTAGTAATTAATATTTAATGTTTGACTAAATTATACTTAGCCGAAAACCATCAAATGTTTGACTGTTAGCACAAGATTTTAAATTCATAAATTTCATTGAACCGGATTCAAAATTCATTAATACAAATCTACATCAATTTCGATTTTATTTAGAATTTGTTTTCGTAAAAGAACACGCATTCACACAAACTAACTCTCTTTCTTCTTTTAAGTTTATCCGGTTATTAAACAAAATAAAAAATTAATGAATAATACATGATTTAATTTAATAATTAGTTTATAATAAGATGTGTATTTTTAAAAATTTTAATTATTTCTAGGTCTAATTCTAAATCTGCTATAGATACATGTTAAAGATGAAAAGACTCTTAACTGCCTTTGTTATATGGGGCGGGGTATTGCTGCTTTGTTTGTCTAGACATGGTTTTATTCGTTTGTGTATAACTTATTAAAGTCTAATGTTTGTTCAACTTGAGAAAACACCTGGAACTAACATAGAATATACAAGATATACACAACAAGTGTGTCTTGTGCCCAGGTGCACGTCAGGGTTCCTAAAGGTGTTGAAATCGTAGTATGTACGTGTATACGATAAGTCCATTGAATTAAAGTTTTATTTACATTTGTAATTAATTCCCAAAATATTATTTCTTTACCCTTACCCTGGTTTTTAAAAATATTACGTCTACAAATCAAAGATACATGTGTATAAGAGTAAAATGCTGGAACTACGCCGTGATAATGAAAACCGGTAAATTGCGTAGAACTATTACCCTAATAGTTTCAATGCATTTTTAAAAAAAAAAATAGTTTCACCTTCTTCCTTGCATTTCATAGTTATGAATTAGGTGAACGTATATCTAAAAGATTTAAATTTATCAAACTTAGTACTAAGTCTAGCAAGCCGAACAGTTTCCAATCAGGTATAAAATATATTTTGTTCACTGAAGACCATGCAAGTACCGTAATTCATTGTAAATACATGCATTAATGTTATAGGTATAATTGATTGTTACAAACTTAATGGAAGTGAAAATCTTTTCAAGTAAAAAATACAAACAAATTATCGGTACATACAATAGCCAATGATTTATAGTATATAAAGACCCAATCATATATGAAGTTCCTGTGGCGCAATGGAATCGAGATGATGCTAGTAAACGAAGGTCCCGGGATCGATACCCGTCTTGGGTTTCTTTTAATTTTTTTTCCCCATTTTATTTTTTTATAGCAAAAACCGTTTTTAATACCTTTTCTATCTTGGAATCATTGAAACTTGCGACAAAATATACATTATTTACTTAACTACCGTACATGTTCATGTAGAATCAATTTCTTTTGTTAAAATCGCTGCGTTGTGTGTCTAGACATGCTTTCATTTCTTTGTGTATATCTAATTAAAATCGTTTGTTTGTTAATCCTCAGAAAAACACTGGAACTATCACAGAATTACAGGATATACACAACAGGTGTGTTTTTTTGTCCAGACGCACGGCTATGTTCTTTTAAAACACTTCGCATATAGGTTAAATATATTTGCCCATTGAACACAATTGATGAAATTGTCATAAAGTTAATACATTTTGTTGGTAAATTAAGCACAATATTGAATAAAGACTTTTATGATTTTTTTTAAAATGGCTTAAAGGGGGCTTAAAGGTGGCTTAAAGAAGTTTGGACATTAAGGACCAATAAGTTGTCCTTAAAGGTGGCTTAAAGGTCGCTTAAAGATGGTCTTTAAGCTGCCTTTAAGCACCTTTAAGCCATCTTTACGCTTTCTTTAAGCCCCCTTTAAGCCCCCTTTAAGCAGCACATATAGCTTAAAGGTGACTTAAAGGTCGTCTTTAAGCTACCATTAAGCACCTTTAAGCTATCTTTAAGGAGAACTTAAAGATGGTCATTCCTCGTGTTTAGGCCCCCCTCTTCAACGTGGAAGTCAGAGAGAGAGAGAGAGAGAGAGAGAGAGAGAGAGAGAGAGAGAGAGAGAGAGAGAGAGAGAGAGAGAGAGAGAGAGATTTCTACATTATCAGTCTTTTATCAAATTTTTAAAATACTTTACCTGTAGTCAATCAAAACATGCCTTTTAAAGGTACATCTAGTATCATCTTATTTCTTATATTTCTTAATGTCTTTTCCCCCTTATAGTTACTACAGTTACCTATATACTATATTATCAATGGACACTCTCCACCCAGGTAATTCACATATGCGACCTTTTATTAATTATCTTAAAATAAGCAGGATAGGCAGGGGTGGAGGAAGTTTGATGCTGCCCTACACACCACAGGGTGTAAAGGACAATGATGATGAATGATAAATATACCTTGAGACGTATAAATTGTTAGTATATTAGCATACGTCCCTGATCAACCGGTACTGGAAATTAAATTTTGCAGGAGGAAAAAATAACAATCTTAGCAGTGTAGAATACTACAGCGGAGACATATTCTCTTTCTCAAGTTAGGGGTGTACTCTAATTAGCGCAGACGTGAATGTCTGCAGGGCTTCATTTACCGTTGTGTACCTCTGCTAATCCGTATACACCGGAAGAGATTTAAAAACAAAGGGACTAAATGGTGTGTGCAAATTATTGTCAAAATACTCATTTTTGGTTCAGATTCTTATAAACAATAGGCCAAAATCTCATCCGCTATCAATATTTAACAGCCTAAAGAGTGATTTAGTGATACGGTGATACATGTACATGTACCATACGCAAATGGCCGACTGGTTTATGTAAACAAAGACATCAGTTCTAGATACATGTACATGAGCAAAAAGAATAGTAACTTTAAGAGAAAATTTAATAAGATACTAAGGGTAGGACCTTTTCTTATAGGGGAAAGCCGGACCTTAAATGTTAACATTCAAGGTCCGACCGGACCATTTTACTGGGCGGACCTTAAATTATACGACACCGGCTTCTCAGTGCCGGGCAGGTGAGTTACACAGCGGAGTGTTTTCTTTGTTTAATAAGATATTTACTCTTAAAGAGAAGAAGCTTACGTGTATAGTACGATATTCATTGTTTGAATATGATAAAACTTGTATAGCTATCACTCGAATACTTAAAACCTATAAATTGTATGTTTTGAGTCGCGAGATCCCAGAAAGGATAATTTTGACGTTCTATTCTATAATTATATATGTTGTCAATGTATGAAAATAATGGTCAATTGCAAAAGAGCTCCGATACGCAGCCATCATCATAAAATGCAGATGACAATATCTGATATTTTTTTCTGTTAAAAGCACACAAACCTGTATATATGAATTCAAACAAATGTAAACAATCCTGTCGTATTACCTCGTTCTGCAAGCTTCTTTTCTTTTATCAAATATTATTGAATGGAATATTAACTTAATTAACTTTAGTTATATTTCTTCAATAATTCTGGGACATTGAATATTCTAGAAGATACAAATGAAGTAATATAATTACCATTGAATTGAACAAAAGTAGTATTCTTTTTAACATGCATTGTATCTAACTTCCCGATTGAGTATTGTATCCAGCATTGGTACGTCCCCTCGTCGGTACATACAGGGTTCTCTATAATCAGCACTGCAGACAGTTGGGAGGTTTTTGGGCCGATCAGCTCTGTCCTATTTTTGTAAAGACCCTCCATGTTAGGTGCAATGAAAGGTCTAAAGCCTCCTGGACGTGAAAATATCGCTATATCTTTCCAAACATTTTTTACCTTTACACGCCATCTGATATTTTTGTCCGGGATTCTTTCCTCAGTTTCATTCTGATACGTACAGTTAAGGATAATATTTTCGTCTTCTTTTGAAATAACGACAACGTCTTCTGTTTTTAGTGTTAACGAAGACACATCTAGGTAAAAATAGGTAGTATATACAATTATTATACTCACATTTTGTTATCAGTGGAAATACAGAGTTTGATAATTTCTTAAAAGATATTACCTTTTTAAAAATTATCTTATTTATTATTTATTGCTAATACATGTAACTAGACATTGATGAGTAGGTGACCATCTCTTAAATAATAGACACTAGTATGAAAAGTATTTGAGAGGAATTTGCTTTGACTATGACTTCGAAATTTTCCTGGCATTAAACTTTACTTTAAACTCATTAACTCTTACCTACAATCAATCTGACATTTATGAAAATACCCTTATCTGTTTATTTTCTCGATTTACAAGAACAGAACCACTATATATTTTCCGAGTATAATTATTTCCATTCCCGTTTCAGGAGTAGAAATTAGATGAACATTAAGTCTTTAACACAAATCAAATTAATATTTCCTGTTATTAAAGCAACACTTTTTCTTCATTATTCATCTGTTAACATTATTGAGGTTATGAAAAAAAAATGGATACATAATGTGTTTCAAATTAATACATGCACAAAAATTGGGTTTTAAGTCTTTAAGTCTTAATCTTTAGCCTGATTATCAATGTGTTTTTTTTTTTGGTTTGATAGAGAAATGATATGCATTAATCGTCCGGTGGTATAAATTACTATGGGGAAGTTTACTTACAATAAAAATGGTCAACATTGAATGGTTAGTTCGATTGTAATAAACAATTATTTGCATGAAATATTTTGCCTTTATACATGTATTTTATTGTATTACATTATACATGCCTTAATGCAGTCAGTGAGTAAATAGGGAAATATTAAGAAGCAGATCGCATGCATTTAGTATGAAGTTATATTGTAAGCTCAAGGAAATGTATACAATTATAATTCTCTATTAACGTTAAAATGAAACACAACTTACACATTATATATAACATTAGAGTGTTTTGAATTTAAAAAAAAGCAACAACAGGCGTTTTCACTTTGATTTACAAAAGCCTGAAATTCAAAAAAGTGAAACCAGTATGTTTACGGGTGGAAAGTTGTAAAATTGATAATTTTGAGAAGGAAGAAGGAAAGAAATAGATAAATAATAGATATAGGGTATTAATATCAATCGTAATTTTTCTCTAAAGCTTAGACTTTTTTAGTGCATGTCGGCTCGACATCAGACATTTGTACGTACAATCTTAAGGTTGCTCGACACACCAAGATAATATATATATAAATACAAGCATGGCATACATGCAGGTCTCACAACACTATTTTCCCGGAGGTTCAATGCAATATAATTCCCGAATTCCCCTTCGTTTTTAGGGGTTTTCCTCCAGCGACAGGGACTGTATTTTTTTATGAGATGAAAAGCAACGTGTAAAATGCCTGATTTTCCAACTTTTGTAAAAATACGAGGTCACTTGAATTTTTGATGCCAGTTGCTTCGGCAGGGAGGTGAAAAGGCTTAGACATGATTTTCAAGCACATGTGTAACTTTGATGCAAACAAACTCTCGTGCCTTTGTGGATGGCTGTGTGTTTTTTGCTACTAAATTGTTTAGGAACTATTGTTATAAAGGTTGTAAAGAGGGATTTCCCCGGGGCCGCTTATATCATGTACATTGTATATAGGCTATAAGCAGGGCCGCTTATAACATGTACAATGATTAACCAATTTAGGATTTGTAATATTGTCACACTATGAAGTGTCTTGTTTGTAATATGATATTACAAAAATGAAACTCATATTAGCTTTTAAGTTTGTATATAATTTTATTTTTAAAAACTGAGCATTATACACGGATTGAAAAGCACGTTTTTGTTCTTGCTAAACATCAAATTTAGTAACCTCGTCATTGCTACATAGCAGAGAGCACCGGAATAACTTAATAACACGAAGACAAAAGGAGGACTAAAAAAAGAGGCTAAGATTGTAATTGGATATACAATGTTCCACATCAAACGAGTGTTTTCCATTTAGAATATACAGGACCCGGTATTTGCGTAATGGACAATGGTATGGACAATAGTAGCCCTGGGTGAGGATGATCAGCGTCTGTCATCATCATGGCAAATGTTCCAAATCTAAATTAGTTTATGCCTTGAAACAAGGCATGCGAAAACGCATATTCTCTGAGAATTTCATATTTTTAAGATTCAAGTTGTTTGAATTTAAATTGACTTTATTTTCGATTAAATGCTACAGTGCTAAGAAAGTTTAAACTCATGCTAAGAATTAAATAAGTTTGATTAGTCAGCCAAACATTTTGGAAGGAGCTACTAGTTGTAAGTTCGTTTAAATCAAAAACGTACTTTTTTCCAGGATCATAAAATGCAAGATAAATTGCATAAACTTAATCTTGTCCATGTTATTTAAGCTACAAAATAATGTGACTGAATGTAAACAATAAATAAATAGTGATAGGATATAAGATATGAACAATTTTAGACCACAGTGTTTCTTAATATGTATAAACAAGCAGGTGGTTTTTGTTGGATGATTTGGTCGACTAATGTCTTAATATTGCTGAATAAGTGTAACTTGTTACAGGTTACTTAAAGGGAATTTTAAGTCTCAGGGAAAGTCTCATAAGATTTTTTTAAGTTGTTGATTTTTAAGCAAATAAACAGTCATTACCAACTATTGAAGAAAAACCAAATTATTCCTGCCAAAATTAATTATTGATTAAACCATAATTCTGATGGAATAAATTGTTGTCACACACAGAAATTCTGGCCTTATTCAGGTACCCACTCCCAGAATAAACTGCTAAATTTGGCATTGGTTAATTGAGCTTCTTCCTGGTCTATTATCATTACCCCTGTTATGTCAACACTTCACAAAGGTTCAATTTGTTTTTAAAATACTCCAAGTGCTGATAACCCTTGGTGTAAATTACAAAGGCTGTACATATTTCCTTCTTTCAAAGTAGTTTTAGTTTGTTTTTAACACCTATTTTGAATAAATGCAATGTTTAAAATTTAAATTCACAAAAATACATACTTTTTTGTCTACTTTTAGGGTTTAGTAATTTTGTTTATTTTTGTTCCTTGTTTAAGTATTTATCGGCAGGATGGTCACCGTATTCATCTAGATTCATTTTGCGTTAATTGTTTGAGACAAGCATCAGAAGAACGATTGCAAACAATTTGATTCTTTTAAAAATATGTCTACAGTTCAAGGTTTTGGACCTAAAAAGATTACAATGTAAGAGACAATGGAACCTCTACAACAGCTTATGCTTTAGCATTACATAGACATTTTCTCATAGAGATGAAAACAACCTGAATTTAAATTTAAATTTAAATATGATCACAAATTTAAGTTCTGAAATAAAACAAAGACTCACACCCAGAATAGCATCTTGTCTAACATAAAGTGTTCGAAAAAACAAATATAACTCTTTTTTCCTGAATGTAACGACAAAAGAAAGTGTATTGTCTCCCGATTTAGCAAACATTTCCCTAGAAGTAGGCAAAGGAAATTATAGTTATGGACAAGAGAGAAAAGGGACAATATTATTGCTTTAATTTTCTGAATCTTCATTAAAACAAAGATGATATAAATAAGGTAGGCATTCTTTATCAGTCTGGTTACTGTGGACTTAAAACAATATGTGAAGGAATATGTCCTGTAGATCCTTTATAATTAATATTTATATAGTGTTGAAATAAAGAGGGAAAAAGAAACAAGCAAGGCTGTACTCACCGGGTCTTCGATGTAAAGTGAAATACAAAAATGCAATACGGACACAGCTAACAGCTGTAAGGAAATAAACAACCTCTTAATATAATTTCAATACAAATATTGGCGAACGATATATGCACTGAACGGAAATTAGGAAATGTTGCAAGTTTAAAAAAGATAAATATTTAGGCATATATTTACATGTTGTTGTCCTTTAAAAAAATAATGCAGTACGTATGTATGTGTTTTTAACGGAAATATGTAAGCTTTAAGGTTATCTGAAAATTCTCCGACTCAAGCCCCCCCCCCCCCCCCCCCCCCCCATATCATGAAACGTGCGGGGAAGAACTTCAAATGCAAATGTGAAATGATTAATAAGAGAAGCAAGTCTGGATATTGCCCTCAACCTCTAAATCAATTAAAATAATGACCATTTTACCTCAGAGTTTAAAAGGTCTATACCTCTAACATATAATTAGGAATTGTATTGGCGAATATTACATGTATATTTTAAAAGTCAGCGATGACCATTTTTTTGATTAATTTCGTCCGTATTAGGCATTCGGCGACTTTAACTCCTTGCGTAGGCATTTCGCCTTGCACTACTTTGTTAACTATATGCGGTGACAACTTCGTGTAAATTATTAATTTCATATTTTGATGCATTTTTCTTGAGATTTAAACTTTTTTACAGTTACAAAATCATTCAATCATGCTTTGGCTTACAAGCGTAAGAATCTCATTCGGAAGTACACTAGCCTCACCTACAATAGTCTGTCCCAAGTTATTTTTGCCGCATATTTTCTTAAATTATTCTACATTTATGAATACCTCTGGGTTTTTATATGTTCATTCAATAATTCGAACAAATCCCAAGATTTCCCTTTTGAAACGCCCCCTCTAGCTTGTCAGGTTTCTATACACGACTAAAAATAAAAAGTCTACGGGGATTTTGCATTACAAAAGGGATAAAGGTACCTGGATGATAAGGTTGAAAAATTGTGCGCGGTATTCCGAGTGGCTTCCGATTGGAGAAAAGATGTCAACATTCTCCATCATAAATCTCCGTAAGAAATCTGTTTTCATTCCATGTGATTTTTTACGAAGGAAAAATGATAATGTGTGTATGAAGCTATCTTGGAAATTTTCCCTTTCATCGATTTTAATTGCACTTCTTTCACAGGTATGTGTATTTTTATTATAAATCGTCCAAATGTGCTGCATAAATCTCTTGGGACAGACTATAGTTTAAGGAGGCCAACAAGGTTAGCTTTTCAAAAAACTAAGAAAATCAGCCAGCGGAATATTAATTTTAGGTCAGAAGTGAATACACAATCTATTAAAATATAAGATGAATAGTTTCCAAAACAATAATAATATGCTGGTGTACATTTAGTTTGCATCCTTATTCTTATGGCTGTATGTGAGGAGATAAGCGTGTAGCGGTGTACATGTACAATGTATGGCTGCACGCCTACTTAATACTTGAAGTAGTTACTTTGCAAAGATAGCTCTTTGAATTTCATTGACCACTGCCAATATATTTCCTATCAAATCTCACTAAGAGAGTCGGGAAGATATATTAGCGGATCTGGACCGTGGTTACAGACGATACGCATTGACAGTCTTTCAATACATCGATACGCTGTTTGACCGAGAAACTGAACAGTTTCATAACTTCTTCGAATTTCTCTAACTCGGATTGTCTAATTCTGTCCGACAATTCCAATTAACACAAGCGCAATTGAAGTTTATCCCAACTTAATTAGTCAGCCCGCGGGCTGACTAATTAGGGTTTTTTTGCGGAAAAACTACACTTGCAAAAATTTCCATTTTTTACCAATATGAAATTTATAACAACTCTAGTTTATGTGCAAATTTTCAAGCAAATCAACCATCTGGTTCATTTAGCGGGCATCTTAAAATAAATGGATATTTACTATTAATAGGAATATATAGGAAACTGTCATTTCCGCACTTCGAAGCATATTACAAAAATACCACAATAGCGATTTTTCTCGAATTGTAATTGTTTTTAGTAATATCATTTTCTACTTTATGTGTAAAAAATAATAAATTCTACCTTCAGGGATTAAGTGGGGGCCAAAATATCAAAATGCACCAAATTTTGCTATATATTTGGAGCATTACAATTGTAGATTGGTACAATAGATTCATTCAAAATCTAAAAATAAAAACACAACTCTGAGGATAGTATTATTCTGTATATACAATTTCAAAGGTGTACGATTTTTACTTTTTCTTTTATGTTATTTCTTATAACGTACACCTACAAAGCTTCATTTTATCATAACGTCATAAAACCAAATTGGCAACGATCACATACTATACAATGTATAAAAATGTAAATATAAGCATTGAATCATGATTTTTTTGTATGCACACATCGCTGCAGTTATGAGACCGTATGTTTCAAAAAATCATGATTCAATGCTTATATTTACATTTTTTTTAACTTCTTGCCTTGTGTGCAAATGTGATTTATACCTTAAAATTCCTATCTTATCCTAAGGGTAAGTTCATAGTAATGGAAGAGCCACTGTAACAGACACAGGCGTGAACTTTGATTTTCGCTTGTGACGTTGCAGTTTGCAGCGTTCAACGTATGTGGAATGTAAATATATTTATATACATGTTTATAGTCATAGCATCGTGCCAAAATTCTAACATTGTTCTAAAAATACATTTTCACAGTTGAACACCTTTTGTATATTTTAAATTTCTGCTCAATGAAAAAAATACACGAGGAAATGTTATGTTTAACTAACCAATTTAGAAGTTTTTTCTCGCATAAACATAAGAATAGAATATGGTTGTCAGCACAGATATAGCTAGTAAACATCAGCAACTGGTAATCTGAACAGCTCCTGCACTCTCAAAAATTGTAAAATTAAACAAAATCCGGAATTTTTTAAAAATTCAACCCAATCCAGGAAAAATTGTGTAATGTTAAACTGGCTATAACAGTTGCTGTTTCTCTTTAATATCATACTTGTTGCTCTAATGTCAATTGCTTCCTAAATGGAAACAGTTATGGTCAACGTCTTCTGTATTTTATGCTGGTACTTCTTTATCATTATTGTAGACGTCTCTGTGTACGGATATTTTTTTTTATCATATGTTGATAATCTAATTTTATTTATATAAGACATATATTATTTTAAAAAATACATTTGATAATGCGATATACTAAGATCAGAAACATATATTTATTATACATAACATATCATAAACAGAAAAGTATAAATTTCTGTTCCTAATCATTTCAGTTCAAAGTATTTTCGACTATTTTTTTAATTTATCTCGACAATATCTGATATGCATGGAATTCTTAATCAGAGTTGTGAAGCGATGGATTAAAAATTGAATGTGGTTCATGGTCCATAAGGTTGTGGAGGTAAGTATGGAAATTCGTGGCACCATTGTATGGATAAGGATATCTAATGTTATTATTTTTAAAATATAGTTTTTTCGTTAAGATGTAGCCGGGTTTTCATCGTCTACTTTTTGGACTGCTTTCTCAATAGAAATGCAAGCTTGATATTAAAATATTCTAGTTATTTTTGTATTTCGTTATATAAATTTTATTTTAAAAACAAGGACGTACAAAGCAATTTCAAGGAAATAACTATGATCCAAGAGGATCTTCAACACTGTTCAAACAAACGGATGCACTTAAAACAATGGAAATTTACGGTGCTTTATATATAGCATAAAAGAGATCAACAACACTTTGCAGTCTAAAGTGTCGGATCTAATATTTGAATATTAAGCCAGCAAACTGAATATATAAAGCACTGGAAATAATGAACATTTTTAAATGTTTGGTACAACCAATCCCTTCTTTAGAACACAATAAATTACATAAAATGAACAAATAGAACAAGAACTGACACTACAACTCAAACTGCAAAAGGAATTATATAAAAACAACAACTAAATACGTGTATTCGCGAGGTTGTTTGGGAACAGTTTGTACTCTTCAATATATAAACATAAGCTTGGAAGTACTGGGTACTGGTTTTTAAACTAGTTTTTCTTAAGTATTAGAAAATGTCTAACTTATATATCTTTTTGATTTATGTGAGTAGGGCTCAAAAGTGGGGTTTAGTCTGAACTAGATATTGGGGAGGTTTGACTGAATATTTAACAGAAGTGGAGTACCATCTTGATGAGGTTGACAAATTGTAGTTTGAAAAAAAAGACTTACCAAGAACATTTTAAGAGACAGCGGAAAAGCTTTTTAAACTTATTTTCTGAGAAATTATCGTTTAAGAAACTTATGTGTAATTGTATTATTAAATCAAATTGGGGGATATCTGAAGCCAAAGAGAAAACAAGCTTTCATCGATATCTACTAATTGCTTTACAGTTTTTTGGAACCGGTTTCCTCAGAGTATCTGGAGGTTTGTTTGGGGTTCATGAAAGTTCTGTTTCTTGCATTGTAAAGTAGGTATCTATGAAATTTTAAAGCTGAATGTAAACACTGCGAGTCTTACTTTTCTGGTAGTATTATGATCACTTCTAACTTTCTAACATAGGTAAAGATAAGTTTTTCAAATTACTTGTATGTCAATGATTATCACTAATAAATGTACAATTTTATTTAAATGGAATTTTTAAATTCGTTTCTCAAATAAGATTTCAATGCAATGACTTGAATATCTTTTAGAGCAGGTTTATAATTATTTTTAACCTAAACAAATTAAAAAAAATTAACCATTATTTTCTTGACCAAATTATAAACCATGATTTAATTTGGTAGAGAAGTTACTTATCTCTGTGTAATTGAAATATAAAAGAACGACTAATGACAGTCTAAGATATATACATGTATATATTTGCAAAAGGGACACTAAAATATTCCTAAAATGATCCCAATCAGCAACAAATTACCGATTCCTTTGTGCTGTTGATTAACTATCCCTTTTAATTGTTTGACAGCATATATTTTAAAAATTTATGATAGAAATTTAACCCAAGATATAAGTTCCCAAGTAGAAAGTATTTATCAACGAAGCTAATTAAGGAAAAATAATCTAAAATCAGAAATGAACTGTAAAAGAATTTGAAAAAGTTTGCCTCAGTTTTTTTAACAATTGACATCTGGTTGAACCATCAAATGGAATGGGTATATAACTGGTCGTTATATACATGAATGGCCGTTGAAATCGGTTATGGTTGCTTTCAAACGTTTTAAAGGAAAACACAGTGCAGAGAACATCCGACATTGCGGAAACTCTTTTATTAAATGATACGACCAAAATGCATATATAATAAGTGATAATGCTGCAAATATCGTGAAAGCCTTTGATTTTGCATTAGCTGGTTTCCAAGAAGAGCACAAAAGCATTGAAGATGAGAGTAAAAGTAATGGTGAAGATAATTGCGATAACCTGTTTCAATTATGACAGTTTCCCCAGCGTTATCCTTGTTTTGCACACATTTGCAACTTAGATGTAAAAGATGGGCTTGGTGATTGTTTCCCAAGGCTCAAAAACATAGTTACAAAGGCTTTCAACATTGTGTCTTTTAAAAAAAAAACAAAAAAAAAACAAAAAAAAAAACATGTGGTAGCAAGAGAAATGTTTTAAGACAAAACCGTGTATTGTTGTTTTTTTTTATTTACGAAAAACTGTGGTAGCAAGAGAAATATTGGAAGACAAAAACGTGTATTGTGGTTTTTTTTTATTTACGAAAATCTGTGGTAGCAAGAGAAATGTTGGAAGACAAAAACGTGTATAGGCTGCAAATCTAACCAGACGGAACTCTCAGCTTCACATGCTGATGTCCCTTTTAAAATTTCAAGAGAGCAAGTTAAATAGCCTCAACTTAATGTGTACACATATGAGAGAAAAATGCTGTAGGAGATTTTTCGGATCCGATCATAGAACCTTTTAAGCATACCACTCTGCTTGTTCCACAGGAGGTAAATGTTAGTACAATATCATCCCTGTCACACTTGACATTAAACATCAGTTGCGATAGATTTCTGTCATACAAAGCAACGAAATGATTCAGAAATTTATTCATTCTGTTGAATATAGGATTCCTCCATTTGATGACAATGAGATATTTATTCTTGCAGCTGTATTGGATTCAAGATTTAAAGGAGATAGTGGAAAAAAAAAATTGGAATTTTATAACAAGAAAACAAGCAATCTTAATACTCAAAACATTGATGACTGAATATGCTAACAAAGTCCACCTACAAAGAAGATGAAAACTGATTAAATAGCACCTTCCCCCGCCCCCTTAACAGCAAAGTACTATAAGAAATATACCTGGGCCTGCCACTGAGATAGATATCTACATCGTGACGATTTTACAGATATGTCTGAAAGTCCAATGACATACTGAAGTCAAAATAATTCCAGGTTCAGTCATCGATGTTTTGAGCATTAAGATTGCTTGTTTTCTTGTGTTATTGATCTTAATATTCCTAATGTTGATTATGGAAACCTTATTTTGAGTTCCATTTTTCTCGAGTGATATTTAGCACCTACTCTTCAGTCGTAAGTCCATCAAGTTCATTTTGAGTTGTAAGCTTCAAAGAAAGACCTTCAGAAAAGCCAAACCTGCATGTACATTTACAATAAATAGTCAAAATATGACGTCATTGTAAAGCAGGAAATAATCGATTTTGGCATTTAAGTTAAATTTGATGTTAACATTATCTTACCACCATTTTGTCTCTGTGATACACTAGGTGAAACCCACTCATATCTAAAAAAACAAACAAATTCACCAACAAATTAATCAAACAGTATATTTATTCAAGCAAAAGGGCATTTGTAAAAAATTTTAATCCATTTCATAAATTGGGTTCACATTATGTAAAATCTTACTCTACAGATGCGGGTGATATATACCCTCAAGCTCCATTATTTTCTTCAGGCGTTATATCATGTGGAGGACATCTACAAAACCAACAAACAAACAAAAGAAATATTTTTTTTCTCTTCGATATTTTTACTTCTTATTTTTATTCAGATGTAGAATGGTTGAGGGGAAGGCGTGGAAGACGTGATGAATATGATACATACGATGCTAATAAGGATGGATGACATGTGGTTCAAACTGAAAAGTCCAAAGGAAAATTACAAAACAGGAGCAGAGCAAACACGGACCTCTTTAAAAAAATAGAGGTAGGATCAGGTGTCATGGAGGAGTAAGCATTCTCTGCCGACCGGTCACACGGTCATAAGAATATAACAATAAACATATATACTATGGTTATAAACATACCTCACAAACCTGTGTTTCACACATCACATACCATCTATGAACCATAGCGCTGATAATGGTCGAAGTCTTTTAAAGGATGTGATATAGAAAACTGTATATTTGTAATTACATGTACTTACAGTGTGTGAATGTTTGTATGTATGTCTTATGTAAACATAAGAATTGCTAATAAAAAAGAAAGAAATACAGTGTCTATCACAATTTAAGTTCAATATACGGTGGATATAACTGATGTAGTAAATATTTGATATCCTAATTTGTATTCTTATGCCACGTGACGTTCCTAGCAGTTAACAACTTCAACAGCTTAAATAATTCCAGAACAGGAATATATACAATACTTCAGATTCAATGTTACTTAGCCTATGCTTTCTTTGGAAGAGGAAACCGCCACTTTTCATCTCATCCAGAACAACGCTGCGCTTCAAATCACATATAATATAAATAGTATAATAGTTTTAACCACAAACACGGCAATAAATGTCACAAGACCCAGTGAACGGTAATATTTTAGACGGAAAATTGTAGTTTATGTCCATCTAACGATCACGGTGATACAAATACAGTATCCAAATCAGTAAAGACTTCATAAAAGATGGAGTCAGGGGATTGTTAATATATTTGAGAACCCCACAAGGGTACCGGTCAGTCCAGAAATAACATGAATTCGAGTACAGTGTAAAAAAAAATCAGTGTTTATAGAATGTTTTATTCTGATTGGAAATGGACATCTTTATACTGTACAAACTTATCTCTAAAATATGATTAGGAAGCTTGCACAGTTGGCTGCAAATAATCACATGAAAAAAGTTTATTAAGATTTCTTTTAAATATCCTTGACTAATTCTTGTAGACCTTTGTTTTACTGGACTCTAAACTTTACAAAGTCACACAATATATCATAAGAATGTAATGTAAAAAGTGTGTTCTTTCTGAAGTTATAATTATGTCTTAAAATAGGCTTTATCGAATCAGATTGTCTATATGTACATGTTTTGCTAGTTGTTAAAGTCCAAATAAGGTGATGCGGCATTTAATACAATTTACAACTTTCGCCAAAGACCAAAACTTTGTCTGTATATAAAACATGTATTTCAATGAAAGACAGTGAAGAAAAATGTTTAGTCACCATGGTGTTTCTAAAATCTAGAGAAGTAAAGAAGGCGTTCGCCAAATGCAATTTCTGTGGTCTTTCCGATAACAGAGCAAAGTCCGAGCTCGCCTGTAAAAGGGGCAAGTAGGAGTCATGGCACATGAAATCGTGTGCGCGTTTTAGACGAAGATTGTGCGACTTCCTTGTCAAATGCAAAAAACAAAACTTTTCCGGTAATATTTCTACGTCCCATGGCACTGGGCAGGTTAAAGTACTGTGGAATTATTTTTATTCGTGTGGGTCAATGGCGTGGGAAGCCAAAATTTTCCTGGTTCGTGGAGACGTAATTTCGTTGGTAGCAAGTTCGGGATAATTATAATAAATTTTAAACAAATGCTTGTGTATACGTTCGTTGGGATGTAAATTCGTGGGCAAGGCCTACACACGAAAGCCACGAACATTGGTTCCCCACGAACAGTGATGATTCCACAGGAGATACCAGCGTAACTAACGACAATAAAGCACTGAGCTATGCCTAGCGCTTTAATAATAAAAAGAGTAATCCATGTCATTTTTGTTGTATTAATGCTTGTAAGTATGTCTTGTGTAATATTTAAAAAAAAACAAAAAAGTAAGAAAAACCATTTCTATCAAAAATGGCTTGAAACCTAAGTCTAATTTACTATCAATGCCGCAAAATTCAGTGTCATTTTTCCGTTTACAAAACCTATCCAATGTAGATCAATTTAAAAAGAAAATATAAATCATATACTTTCACTCTGACTATTGCAATACACTGGAATTGATGCGAACAATGTTTAATGGAAATTAGTAAAAAAAAAAAAAAACCCAGACTATTGCAAGATATCTAAAAAATGTAAAAGGGAGAAAATGATGCCTAGTAGACATACCTATTTTCAACTGAAATGTATGTGTTGTTTTCCACTTCATGATCAGAACACTGGATGAAACAAAATGCTACACCTAGCAGTATAAAGACCACTGTGATAGGCACCTAAACATTAACATTACAAACCATTTTTTTCATTATTCTGCTGACATGTTTCAATATACCCACATTGATCACAACCAGTGTATATTCTATCCGAATTTTTAACATTGATGGTTACAAAAAGGTCATGTTTGGATAATTTGGTCTTGCTGTGTTGATACAGGCGCAGGTATAGGTCCCAGCATTCTCAGTTTTAAGGCTACGACACACTAGCTTAGATTTGTCTTTAGAATATTTGATCCCTGTGTCTTTGGATTTGTTTTGTGGCTTACAGCTCCAACTGAAGGTAGGTAATGGATTAATGTCAGAACTACATTAAATTAAGAGAACTTCTCCAACAGTGTACATTGGCTTGTTTGGTGTCAAAGTGATTACAGGCTTGTCGGGTCCATCTGCTTTATAAACAACATGTAAAATTTAATACTGTTAATGTACATACATATTTTGCATCTTAACCAGGGTGTTATGCAATGATAGAAAGAAAACAATATTTAGGCTGAATAAGCTTTTAGGAGTTGCAATGTGATATCACTAACAGTTTGTATAATATATAATAAAAATAAAATGTAGCGGGATAAAATAATCCTTTTACAAAACAACTAACTGAAATGATTGATGAATCACTGCTCGGTATTGGATCTTCGGTGAAGTTGTTTCTTGAAGAACATCGAAATAGAGCTCCATTGAGTTCCCTGGTTATAATGTAAGTTGTGATTAATTCTCTTCAGTTTTCTGTTTTTTTATTTGTTGTGATTGATTTGTAAATCACCTCAGATTTTATGGATTTTTAAGTTTTTCAATATAAATTTCAATATATCCAAGTGGACTTCCCACATCTGCAATACAATGTATCGTAATGGACTGGTTCTCTTTTATCTCATTGGGATCACCAGAAACTTATGAGGCTTTGTCGCTCTCGCTGTGAAAAAAATTAATCATTATAAATTTATGTATAAAAAGGTCTGTATAAACATCTTTTTAGTTATTTTTTTCATTATCAGAAGAAAATTTCATTGTACTTCACATGCATAAGAATAAGTTAAGAAACCGTCAAAGTTCTTCCAAACGTAATCTTTTGTTGACTTCGATCCCTTTTATTAAACTTTCATCTAATGAATTATTGAATGTATTTGGTAAATCCTAAGTATCCTATATTTATTTGGAGGGATATACTTACTATTGAATACAACTACAGAAGAAACGGCTTTGTCCTTATTTGAATTTCCAACAAATATTCTATCCAGCATTGGCATGTTTCCTCATCTGTGCATAGAAGGTCCTTTAATGCAGATACAGATGTATTTGGGACGATGAGCTTCGTCCTGCGAGGTCAGGTGGTGAAAAAATTGCTACATCTTTAAATGTACCATCTATCTCTGTTTTTGCCATATCTGATATATTTGTCCGTAATGTACTCTGTACTATCTTTATGATACATGTAGGTACAATTGAGTGTAATTCTATTGTCCTCTTGTAGATCAATGATACCGTCTTAAAATTCTGTTTTCATGGTTGATGAGGATGCCTCTGAGAAATATCATTTCAAACATTTTATTATACGTGAATAATCTTGATATATATCCAATTTTTAAGTTCTATGATAAAGGTTTTGTTTATCTTAAATTTAGACTCAAATCTATTTCATTTGTTAATGTTTTCAGTCTTACTTTCATGAATAGATATGCATGGTTTGTAAATTTTGAATGCACAGAGGTAGCGCTTTTCGTGTATTTGTGTACAAATCAATAACAATTTAAAACGTTAACCACACAGACGATTTTCAATTGCTATACATCAGGACAGACCTTCCCTGATGTTATGTAATGTAATGTAATATTTGTACGTTTTATTTGATTTTGGAAATTTATATCCGTTTCTAAATTGGTTTTTTAAAAGTATTTAAGCCCTGTATTTTGTTATTGAAATTCTGTTGTTCAAAACTGTATAATTACGACCGTTATCGGGCACTCAGGAAAGCAATTTGTTGGCCTACGAACCAAGCTCTCTTTCCTCCTCTTTTGTCTTTTAAAGGTAAATTACTTCATTTTGTTTATAAAACTCAAACCGGAATCAAACACTATCATTCATTTGTTTAAAATATTCTTTCCGTAATGAAATGTTAAAACCCTTTGTTATCTTGTTTTCTGAATTTAACCATTAATTGCGTTTTTACCGAAAACAATAAATTTTCAAACGGTGTGGGGGATGATTTTTTCCAGAGGAAAGTGGTCTTGGTAGGGGGGGGTCACCTTACCAATAAAGCAAAACAAAACAATAAACCGGTGGGCACGTTTCTTTTACAAATACTTAAATCTTCGCGTATACGAAAAAAATATCTATAAAAATAATGAGTGGAGGGCTGTTAAGACCCCGTTGTTATTTCCTGTAATTCCCCTATTATGGGTTCTTGGCAATGCCTTGGTTAGTGGTTTGTATATAGTAGAGATTTTAAAAGAAAAAATATACCATCAAACTAATTTCTACATTTGTGTTCCCATTTAATTTTTTTAACAATATATTCTATTATCAATGATTTTACTGAACATTGGTGAATATATACCATTTCCAATTTATTTTTATTTGTGAGTAATGACTTTCAAAATAATTATTTTGTTTATAATTGACACTTGAAATCGGACTTGTTATATTACATTTCAATGTGCTTTTGTTTGATTAAAAAATGATATGTACTAAATTTCCAGGCGTTTACATTAATATGGATGAAGTTTAGATATTTGCAACATTTATTGGGTTCCTTTTGGCCTAAATATTGAGTAAAAGAATGCAAAACATGCTTTCGTGCAATCAATGAGCAAAGAAGGAAATTATAACAAGCAAACCTTATAAATTTTGCATAAAGGTACATTGTATATTTGTTTGATAAAGCTCAAGAAAATATAATTATAATTCTTTATAAAAGTTAAACTGAAACAAAATTTACACATACACATCATAATGTTATAACGAAAGATTGTTTTGAATTTTGAGAAAAAGAAAAGGCGCGTGCGCTCTCAAATACATAAGTCACTCTTAAATTAAATAAAAACACTAACTGCTGTATATCTACGAGTGACACTTTCCAGAAAGAACGAGTGTACTTAAGCAAAAGAGAACGGACTCTTTTTCAGTGCCGTTTTTATGTAAAAAAAAATATCAACAAATTGCTTCTTTTCCGTAATATTTAGGCACTGATGGATACTTCTGATTTAAGTGCACGCTTAACTTCACAAAATTAGAATACATTTTAAACAATTGAGGATGTTTAAATGCCTATAGATAATCTAAATCCGGAAAAATCGAACCAGACCCATTTGAATTGTATCTATCTAAATCAGAGGGAGGAGACATTTAAATCGACATAACTCTGTTGGTGGATCAATTGGCGCGTTTGCTGAATTATACTTTATGCGTTATTTTATGTCTGGAAAAAATCGAATAAAGCTTTAAAGTTGCATTTTACGATAGTGATCAAACGAACATTCTGTACCTTGTATTTGAAATAGAGAATGCATTTAAAATATTACATAAACATAAGCTTTTAAGCTTTAATGAGTATTTCTCATATCAAATACACGTATTTAACTGTGTAATATTATGACTTAAGATAATGCCGTCTTTCAATATGAATGTTGTGATTTTTATATGATACATTTCAAATGTCACCAACTCGCTTTATTATTTCGTTTATTATAAAATCAAATACATTCAAATACTATTTTGCTGACTTAGTGCCTTAATATCAATAACATTAATTTCCAAGAGAAAATGTACGTTTTTATAGTTAATGTCAAAAATATTACCAGTAGAACAGCATGAATGAAATTAGAGTTTGGAAGAGATGTTACAATTTGGCATATAATATAATATGTTTTTGCAACTATTGCGAACAATATGACTGCATGAGTTATTTACTTTTGTAAATCATTAAAAATTTGCATGGCAAGGACTCTTAGTGGAAAAGAACTTTTTATGGTGTATGTACTTGTTTTTGTATTGGGGTGGGGGGGGGGGGGGGGGTGGGGGGTGGTAATATTAATGAACTTTTTTGACGCTCCTAAAAACGAAATATCAAAAGAATGGAAAAAAGGGCACATGATTTATCACTTTGATAATGCAAACGCTGGAGAAATGAAAAAAAAAAAACATGCAAAAAAGGATGAGAATAATAGTAAGTATGTGGCTATATAAAGATTTCCATTTGCTTTTTATCACACAATTACAAGTTTTCTAAAATTATCAAATGCATTTATTTTCACTTTAATTATAGCAATTTTTGTCATAAAACGCAAGTATAATGTAATTACTGAGTACACGACTCTCCCCCCCCCCCCCCCCCCCAAAAAAAAAAAGATTACTCTTAAGGCTGTTTGGTTTGGTTTGAACGTGCTGGTTTTTATTTTCCCCAAGAAGAAAAAAAAATCTACCCCTCTTATACACAGGAGTATCCAAAAGGGAAAGTACATGTTCATTGTATTTTTTGTTGGAAATTTGGCATCCACCCGCGATTTTCTTACGTTCCATTGAAAAATATTAATATGTTGATTCGCCACAACCAATAACATTAGTAGGAATTATTTTGTTTGTTAAGGGTGATTCGTGTCTTTTTATACCAATCTACCGCAACACGGAGGCGACATGCGCACAACATCCAACCAACCGGGCACCCAATCCACACTGACAATACCAGTATTTAACTGGATCTGCGGAATCATACTGTATCCAGAGATAATAAATATTGGAGGAGACATGCCTAGACTGGATTTTGGCTTGCAAAATATCTGGATTATTTTTCCAAACAAATATTTCATATCATCACTTACATGTTCAGGGGCATGGCATATGAAAGGGCCTGTTTTAACTGATAAACACCAAATGTTAGCGAATATAAATACTCTTCAGTTAAAACAGGGACACCTTGCACAGCCTCAGCAGCATCAATTATAAACATTTATACGGCAGTTCTTCTTCCATTATCTTTTATGAATAAACATTTAAATGGGTTTACTTCAATTTTTTATTTTTCCAACATTCTCATTGCCACAGTGGCACCTGTTGGGTAATTTTTAGATAGCAGTGTTGTCCTTTCCGATATATTTCATTTGAACAAATAAAATATGTAACATATCTTATTTGTTAAAATGAAATATATCGGAAAGGACAGTGGTCTAAAAACGTGTATAAGGGAAACAACAATGAGCACATTTTACAAACGTCTACCTGGATAGATCCCACGTGACTATTTTAGATAATTTATTCCAAACGTGGGTTCAACATGCCCAGGTCACACAGATAATAGCTCTCGTTTGCTATAGGAAAAACCTTGAAATTTCATATATTTTTCCTTTTTTAAGTACCAGCCTAATTTAGTACAAACTTCTTATTTTCACAGGAGTTTTCTAAATCTATAATGCGTCTTTGATCTTTTCCTAAAGTTTGTTCACGGTTAGGCTGGCAGCAAACGAAGGCTTTGAAATGAATGCCCGTCCTCGATTTACTATACAAAACCACGAATGTCGGCTAACCTCTACTATGTTGTAAAGCTTTGTGCTTTTTATATACACAAAATTCAGTGCTAAAACTTGTTGATTCTTATGGATTAGATATCAATAGATGATGTGAGATAAAAATTATGCTTAATTTGAATCTTCATTATTTAACTTTTTACCTGGGCCCATAAGTGCACTTGTTCTTCAAAGTGATAATTTGAGAAGGAAGAAGGAAAAAAATAGAAAAATAATAGATATAGGTAAGAAATATCAATTGCAATTTTTTTTAAAGATTCAAATTTGTCAGTGCATGTCGCTTCGATATCAGACAAATGTACAATTTCAAGGTTGCTCGACACACCAACATATTATTTGATGGAACTACATGAATTGAGTGTCTTATTTAGGATGTAATATTGCAAAAATGAGACCGATATTGGTTCTCATTTTTTTTGAAATATTTTTTGTTTTGAATTTGTTTTCAAAACTGTACCAAACACTGTTTGAAAACCATGTTTTTGTTAAACATCAAACTAATTTCAAAAGTACTCTCGTAATTGCTATACAGCAGAGAATTTAATAATTTTAATGTCACAGGGTCAAAAGCAGCAATAGCGTTTGAAAAAAGAAAGGTTCAGATTGTTATGATATACACAATGCTTCACGTCAAACAAGTGTTTTTCATTTAGGATCTATAGGATTCAGTCTTCATTTGGTGAACAATGGTTTGGACGATACTAGCTCTGGGTAAGGTACACCAATGTTTATCATCATCATTTATTTAACAACCATTCCTGATTTAAATATGTATGATACACATTCTCTCAGCAGTTCATGTTACTTTAGGTTTTAGATGATCGAATTCAAATTGATTTTGTTTTTTATTTTATGTTGTAATGCTAAGAAAGCTTAAACCAATGCTAGAATTTTATAATTTTGATTAGTTTGGCAATATGTTTGGAAGGAGGAAGTTCAATTAAATTATAAACTTACTTTTTCCCAGAATCATTAAATGCAAGATAAATTGCATAACCCTAATCTCATTCAGATAAGGTAAGCTACAAAATAATGCGACAAACCCTATTGTTATGAATAACGATAATAATGATATGAATATATCATACCAATATTGTTAGACCTCAGTGTTTTATTAATATATACAAACAAGTAGGTGTTTTTGTAGAATGATATTTGTTTGACCAGTGTCTTCTTATTGCTGAATTAGTATTTTTGTTACAAGTTTCTGATGGGAAAGACTAAGTAAAATTCTCGTAAAATTTGACACGTTATCTAAGCTTTTGATCTTGAAGCAAATAAACAGTAAAAAGCGAAATAATAATCTGCCAAAATGAATTATTGTCACCCACACAGAAATACTGGCCTCAATTAGGTCACCCCCCCCCCCCCCCCCAGAATACACTGTAAAATTTGACATTGGTTAAGTGAGCCTCTTACATCTGAAGCATGATTATAACTTCTGTTGTATCTATAATTTACAAAATAAAAAAATTGTTTTTAAAAAGTTATGTTTTAATCTGGATTGTAAGGTTAATGTCAAAGTCCGGTTGACTTGAGCAAATGAAGACTAAACGCTTTGCGCCGCCAATAAATAGATTCAGCATTGGTGTAATACAAGTTACTGTTTGTCACAAGCATAAGAAATAGCTGCAAACTATTTAATTAAATGTGTATTTTAAAAGGTATTCGTGGATTTGAAATAAAATGATTGAAAAACATATTGACTCTTCTTAAAGAGATATAACAAAGGAATGTCCGCGAAAAATCTGAATATGTTCACAAACTTAATTTCTAAGAGATTAAAAGGCCACAAACAGAGAATCGAATCTTGTTAAACAAACAAACAAAAATTTCGAAAAATCAAATGTAACTTTTTTCTGCCTATATAGACAAAAGCAAGTTTATTGTCTCCGATAAAGCAAGCAATTCGAATTCCCGAGTAGAAGCCAAAGGAAATATTTATTGACAAGGGGACAAGGGAAAATGAACCTGCTATATTTTGTCTGAATTCTTATATAAAAAATACACACCACATCACTCAACTTAGCAACAACACCCATAATAAAATTAACATCATGGAGTTATAACAAAATATCTGGCCAATGTAGTAAAATAGATCCTGAATTCTGAGATTTGCAAATATTTCTCCAGAAAATCATACACGCATGTAAAACATTGATCCCCTTTTGTAACAGAATGATTTGATAGTCATATCACATATTGAGCGTTGCAGTTCTCAAGATCTTAAACAACTGTTTAATATATATAAAATGTAAACCTACATCAAACTTTGAACCTCTTGTGGGGCCCAAGAATTGTCCAGGGACCCACGTCTAAAAAATTTTATAACAATAAGATTTTATAAAATTTTCTCTATAATATATATCAGGTGAGTTAAAAATATATAAATAAGGAGTGTTGCAAGTTTTAAGAAATAGATAACATGTTCATTAATAACCTTTGTCGATGCATTTATCACTGAAAAAAAAATAATTTTCATGATTACGTGTACTTACAAATCTATCGCTCAGTCTTTTATGCTAAAAATGATGGAGATGCTGTTTCTCATTTATATTACACTTGTTGTTACTTTATTTTATGATGGTACTACTTTATCATTGTGGCAGACGTCTATGTGATATTTCTTTATCATGCGTTGATACATGTGTTGATAGTTTGATTGCAATAAGGGATATGTACATGTAAAACTCGTGTGATTAGCACTGAATGTTGAGCATTGAATTAAACACTTTAGTAAATACTTTACATTTCGAACTGTTCTTATTCTTATTTTTGGCTTATTTTTTTTATTGTGGTTTTCAATTGACGCTGACAGCTTAATATGAATTGGTCAGGGTATGATATTACATGTTTCATCAATCCTTCATAAAATGATTACGGTTACGAACTGATTTTGATCATGACAATTTCCATCAGTTCAGTACTTTTGCCTTTAGTGTTACACTCACAGATAAATAAAGACATCGAACTATCAAATAACTAAATAACAATTCAGTGACTTCACACTTAAAATGAACGTAAGGGAGAGCCCGGGAATATTAATACAAAAAATGCAATTTATCACTGTAATAATCGTGAAAACGAATCCGATCTTTTTTGACTCTTGAACAGGTGCGCGTCAACAAAGAATTGTCAAATAAATGTATATCTTATTGTAATTAAGCTTAAACAGTAATATGCAAGTTATTAAGAATTTAGATTATAACTATTATAGAATAATGAAGTCATTTTTCATCTCTCCGTTATCAATTATAATTGTCAACTAAATATGTTCAATTTAAAATTAAACCACAAGCAAATATCTGCATCAAAGATCATAGCTGATCTTGAAAATTGAATGGCTGATATGTAATTATACTGTAAGAGTGACTGTTTCAATGATATCATATATTTATATATTATATATATTCTATGTAGCTCTGTAGATCGTATGTTTAGATCTTATTTGATAAAATGATATTTGATATAATTATTTCGCATCGTGTCCCAGCAGCTTTTAATAAGAAAAATTATTCAATAAAAAAATATTCAAAAAATATGATAACTATATAACTATAACTATTGCTACTGTTTCCAAAACCTCGAAAATATAATATATTTCACTAGTTTCTAAAATTAGGATTCATTTCCAAATGAAGCCATGAAACGTATATGTCAGCTGGAAAATACATGCAAACTCTTTAAGAGTTGAAGTTTATATCTTTTCACAGCGAATTCGTTTAAATTGTTTTCATAAAGTTTTTGAAACGTCTGTTCAATGAGTGCGACTTAGTTAATTAAAGTTGACATGGTTAACAAGCAATCAATCCAGGTCCTAATTCAGCTTTCATTATGTATAGATATTTTAAAAATAGAAGCATATCTTTAAAATACGACTCAATTTACATCGGAATGTTCATTGACGGGGAAAAAAATTAAAGTTTGTTTCATGGCGATTGCTAGTAACTAGAGCGTGGAGATAAAAAAAACCTTAACTGATTGAATTTAGATATACATTTCAAACATTGCACAGTATGTCCTGGGCATTATGAACGTTTTGGTCGCGATATTCCGTCTAATCGCGCACTAAGTGCTATATGGGTGAACCAATTTGGAGAATTGCCCGAATTGTATGAATCAATCTTCTTCAGGTATGCTAGTTTTCATATAAAGTTTACTTTGAACAGCCTTGCTTTGCAATAAGATAGATGTAAAAGATAAAAAAGTAATCCAAGTTTTGATTTTAAACATTTTCTCATGCTATTGTGCAATTGTAGATCTGTAGAACTAAACTATGCCGTTAAGCACATGTGTACTTTTGCTTAAGAATTATTTCTTCCATTCAAAGGGGAGACATTGTTCTTGTAGATTTTCTTCTTCTTCTTCTTCTTCTTATGAATTTGTTCGGGCCCTAACATAATACCCGTTGACATTAAGGCTTCATACTTGGAACATAGATAAATGATGTTAATAAGTGCACACCACCCAAATTTGACCTAGACCTACCTTGTATCTCAACGACAATCATTTTCTTAAAAATATTGTTTGGACCATAACAAGAGATTCCTTAAAGATACAGACTTAAAACTTCTATCAAAGATAGATGGTACATTACCTAGCTGAAACCAACCAAAATGTTGACCTTGATTTAATATTTTTATTTCAAGGTCGAATTAGAGAAAATTACATTCTCAGTCATTTCACGAATAAACTTTGTCAAAAGGACTACAAACTTGAAAAAAGAACAATGATAATACACCTAGATGTACTGTTGTTTTAAATGAAAATATTTGATCTTAACCCTGGCTTTTCTTTAAAAAGGGTTAAATTAAGAAAAAAAATCCAAATTTTGTACAGACCGTAACTTTGAAATCCTTTGACTGATAAACTTCAAACTTGGAACATAGCTAGATAAATCTAGAAAAGAAGTGACCCATACATTGTTTTTACCTTGACATATATGCTTTATCTCAAGGTCAGTCATCTTATGCAAAACAATTACATAGGTAATAACATTAGATTTCTTTACCAAACTTTAAAGCCTTCAAAATTATACCTTAGATAGAATATATAAAACGTAACAAAATCTTACCAACATTTTTGACCTTGTCAAACTTTGTCTTTTAAGTGCAAGCGTTTTCTGAAGGATATTGTCCGGGCCATTGCATTCCTAAACCATAGATAGATGGCGAAAAACCTAGCTGAACCTAACCAACTTTTTTTTTACCTTGACCTGTAACTTAATTTAAAGGTCAAAGGAGTTATTTACTAAAAGTGCTTTGACAGAAGGACTTCGAACTTTGAAACAAATGACAATAATACACGTAGATGTTCAGGTTTTAAATTTTTGACATTTACCTTATCTCAAGGTCAAAAAAAAACAAATCCAATTTTTTTTTCAAGAAGATAACTTCAAAACCCTTCGAATGAAAGACTTCAAACTTGAAACATAAATAGATGATATAAAATGAGTGAAATCTGGCAATATGTTTTAACTTGATTTATTTGAATCAAATTTGAAGATTGTATACTTGCATAAATACACTGTTAATATGGATATCATTGCCTTGACACGATAATAGTTAGTAAAACACTGCACGAATGTTGCACGCTGCTATGCACGTTAGTAATATAATAGTAACAAATTATACGAAATAGTTTTTATCTCTGCGCACGCATAATGGTAAAAAAGACCAAATTTGAAAAAAAAACATGTCAAAAATAATACGATGCAAATAAAAGATATACAATAATAATGTAACATTTTTCAATACAAATAATAATATGCAATACAAATAAATTATTTAAATTTCTTTTAAATTGAAAATCATGAAATAGAAATGAAAATTAGACATCATTGAGACGGTTTTACAATTTCAAAGTCCAAGCGTATTCTGAAAAATAGTGATTGGGCCATAACATGAGATTCCTTAATTATTCATTCTTAAAACTTTATCATAGATATATGGCATAAAACCTAGCTGTGCCCTACCAAAGGTTATGGCATTGATATCTTAATTTTAAGGTCAAATAATTAATATTTTGTAAATTGAAAATCATGAATTTGAAATGAAAATTAAACAATTCAAATTTTCCTGCGCAATACTTTGCAATACAAATAAAAGAAACTACAATACAAATAGGAACTAGACATCACTGAGACGGTTTTACAATTTCAAAGGCCCGCTTTAATAAAGGTCGATAATATATATGATACTATAACTTATGACTTAAAAATTTAGTTATACATGTAGCTAAGAGTGGATATTGTTTCACATCGGACCAAAAGGCAAAGATAGGGTTCCGGCAAGTTAAACCAGGGGCCTACTACGACCTTGACATTTGACAAATAAAAACGTATACTCAAGCTAAGGTCACTGCACACCCCTTACCTACACAGTGTTTTAGTAAGAAAATTGATTTTTTCCAGCAAAGGTCTTAAATGACCTTGACCATTGGCCAAGATCACTGCACATCAATAACCATAAAATACACAGTGTTTTAGTAAGAAAATTGATTTTTTCCACAAAGGCTGAAATGACCAATTTTATTTAAGGTCACTACACATCAATAACCTTAAAAGGCATTGTGGGTGAAAGGTCAAAAAAGGGAATATATGTTTTTAATTTAAACATATTTTATTAAAAAACAAAATTTATTGGATAACAGGCAAAGCCTATGTAAACCCTCTCCAAAATACAAAGTCAAGTAGTGGTGTTATAAAATAATCTAGGTAATATAGTATTACCAATTTACAGAGTGAAATATTATTGATATTTTTTGCATACAAGACGGGATAATTAGATATTAGATAATAATCTTGAATTTTATCATATATAAATTGTAAGTTAATTTAACATATACATATACATGTATACATGCATACCTACATTTACAAACCCATCACCTCATTCATACCCACAGACACTGGGAATATATGGTCTAGATAAGTATTTTACCAATAGTTCATTAATTTTACGAACTACTGTCATTATTCATTTAATGATTTTACTGAGTTTTTAAAAGATGTGAGTATTTAATGCCCTTTCTCATTATAGATATCAAAATGTGACATCTGCCATTTTTCTGCTGCGTATTATATTTCTATTTTCACTTCACTGTGTACATTGGTAGCAATATATTTAACTAACTTTAGCGACATTAACATTACGTTTAAATTTTGAAAATGGTCTTAAAGGCTATTTTTTAAACCATGTTGGCAAACAATGTTACGTAATTTTAAAGAAGTTTCTGATATCTTAGACAAGCAGCTCGCTCATTAACAATGAAACACGGGTTTTTAAAATTAAAATACAAAATACATATTATACATTATAAATAGGATTATGTCCCCAACTTATTGTTGTGTGTGATGAATATAGGATCACATGACATCAGTCCAGAAAGGATGACATTAATTGTATACTGGATCTCATAGGTCCAAAAGAATTTAAACGCATTACGTGTAAACAGACAGATTGCTGTATAATATATGAAAGCTCATGCTTTAATGTGAAATGCTATACTGTGAAAGGGGGCTAATAGGACCCAATGTTTTTCTTCCTATAAGAAAATTCTATCGAAATGTTCCTGTTAACGTGAAAATATTTCCTGCATCTTTTTTTATAAGGTAGGGTACCTTTTATTGTTCAATATTATTTTCTAATTTTCAAGTTTTAACAAAAGTGTGCATAAAAAATAGGTATACTGCACTCAAATACATTAAAAAGCATGCAAGACATTCCTATTTTTTCTTGATTGTTCTTTTCAGTACTTGTTGTATATCGATTTAAATAAAAAAATAAGAGATATTTATAACGAAAAGTTTAAATATCCATTCTTTACAGGTAATAGACAGCGCAAAAATTCTTTCGATGAGCACAAAGCGGAGCCTTGCATATAACACTTGTATTGGAGTTAATATATCGTACGGATTGTACTGTGTTGTAGGCTCAGGATTATGTACATGTATGTAAGCAGCGGTATACCAGTTTCATTCGTACAGAGAACCCCGAGTGGGTTAACAGCACAGTAGGTCAGATCAAAATCAGGACAATATTCAATCGCCTCAGGTAAGTCGACAGAGTTTTCATAACTTTCTCCTCCTCTTTCATATTTCTTTATCTAAATCTAAGAATAAACTGAGCGATTTAAGTCAGACAATGATATACAATGCTATATAAAGAAAAATAGGATATTTTCTGTTTGTGGTACGTTTAACGCAGGTAAAAGAAATATATATGTGAAAATATACCGGTATATATGCCAACATATATGATACCTCTTATAAAAGTGCATTGGACTAATGCAGGCTTTTACAAAGCAAGCATAACAAGTAACGGAATGCATCGCTGTGAATGAATAATTATACCACATTTATTACGTTTCCTGCATTGACAAAATATTCTATGCTTGACCCCACTTTGATCTCAATCAAATCAACCGGTGGTAATTGTTTGGTTTTGTCGTTATATCGTACTTTATAAGATCAATGTTTAATTAAAGAACGCAATATGAATTGAACTATTTTTTTTCATTTCTTTTTTTTTCACATATGGCTGAGAGAAGAGATTTACATTTTTTGTTCCACTTTTTTTTAACTTGAAGGTTATAAAACCAGAAATGAAAATATAGTGAAAAATCGATAACTTATTAGGAATAAAAAAAGTTTCAGTTAAGCATATTGAACATATGCTTTAAATTAAATGTTATTTAGATTATGAAGCATCCAATACATATGAACTAAATGGATAGAGTACATATGAACTTAATGGATAGTTATCTTTGAATGAAAATTCTTCATAATGTATCTTATATGAATACTACTAGTAATCTTATTTTCAAATGGTTGGAATGTAGGTTTGGATTTTACTGCATTGATGAAATATTATGCATCACTAATTAATAGCCCTTTTCTAACAGTGTGACGTTTTAATTTTGTAGATTTTAAGTGTGATAAATCACTCTGTACGGAATAACTTATTTATCACTGTTATTATTTGTCGAAAAACTGAAAGATGCATTAAATAATAGATGCATCACTGGATTAATTTTCGCTTGTGACACAAGTGTTTTAGGAAATTCAATAATTATTAATTTTTGATTTACATGTATTTTCATGGAATTATTCAGCAGAATGAAGTAGTTCTAATGAAATATCTTCGGATGTTTTTTTATTATAAGAAAAACGAATTTTGGCGTCTTTTGTCAGATGTCAATCTCCTTATAACACGAGTTCTAGGAAATTCCAAAATAATTCATTTTTCAATTTTTATGGAATTCAATAGAATGAAGTAGCTTCCATGTTTGTATTTTAAGAAAAAATATTTGTTTCGTCTTCTAAGTATACAAATTCATTGTAATTCTTTTATTTGCACTTTTTCATTTATCTTAATTTTCTTTTACAATATTACACTTCTGTTAAGATGATTTTCACGCACCAGTATTGATGTAAATATCATATAGAAGTGGTTTTGATGTTAAAACAATATTTGAAGTGGTTTTGATGTCAAAACAATATTTGATCAAAATTAAAACCAAAGCTTGCGAGATCCTTTGCAACGGAATACCATTCTTCTCAATTCTAACTCCTTTATTGGCAAAACTCGAAAATTTAATCTACATTAATAAATTAATCTTATTTTCCCCATTATTAATTCCGTGTTATATGTAGTCTTATGAAACTATCCGGAAGTTAAACTGTACAGTATGTAATGGATGTACCCCGAAATCAGTTCTGTATGAAAAAACACCAGACAGTTTCGAGGCTCGTTAGGGCCGGGAACTGTCATATTTTTTTTTCATACAGAAGTTTATGAGGCATATCTCGTTCTTAAAACACTGCCATTGAATTTTATTGTTGATTTACCTGACACAGTCCGATTTTGAAGGATATCATTACTGTTACCACTAGTAACGGTCTGATATTAAGAAGCTCACTAATATCGGACTGTCACAGGTAGAATCTTTGACTGATGGACAAAGAAATGACATCACAGCAGTGTTTGAATAATTTAATACAATATCTCTTACTTGGGATTTTGTTTTACAAAAAGTTGGTCAAACATTGTGTTGAAGATAGTTCAACACATATCAAATATTATAGCACCCCGTACATGCGTATCAAAATTAAAATCCGCTCTAGTTCTCACCCAATACAAAAATCAATATCATTTATTGAAATCTTCACTATGTTTTTATGGTTAAAAAATAACTAGGTCGGGAATTAAAAATACAAAACGTGCTTAAAATTACGGGTATACGTGTACCTGTAGGTAACATACTCTAGTACAGATATGTCTGTAAATTCTGTGTTTGTAAAAGCGTGATTGAACGTCTTTAAGGAGGCTGGATGGTCAACAAATTAACCATCAGATCTACCTAAAAATCAAAAATAGGATTTGCTTCGCTATAAATTATTATTTCGTAAAGAAACAATCCATATATTTTACCTTTTGCATTTTGGAATTTTCCAATATATTTATGTATAGCACTTCTTTTAAAGGAGATCAAATTAGTCGAAAATGGTCATCAATCTCGAGCCCTCTTTTAAAATAAATCTTTTAAAATGCCACTAGAAAAAAAGGGTTTGTTACTTTAGAAAAAAAAAAACCCCACACATACGTATTAAAAAACAAATTTCAAACTAGAGAATGCCCATATCAAGTCATATATGTGACAAATATGATTCAAACAAAAATAAAAAACAGAACTAATTATATAATACGAAATTTTATTTTAAAAAAAAATAAGAAAGTATACTTTGATACTTTCCAATGGAAATGTATCTATTTATTTTTGATTCTAAATTCTTGTCATTCTTCACAAGAAATTTCTCAGGCCCTGTTGATGAAAGAGCTGTCGTTTGCGGGGAATAACACACGGTTCTTTGCAAAATAAATTGGAAATGAATGAAATCTCGCGAGACCTGGTGCTCTTTTTGTAGTGTTTGAGTACAATCTCGGTTCATTCAGTGTTTTTTTTTTTTGTGATCTCCACGTTATCGACACAGCAACATCAGTATGACCCTATTACACTCGTCAAGGGCATATATTTAATTTATTATTCAATAACTTGTAAAAATGTGTACTCAGTTATCCCGTCTAAATATGTCGGGAATTCGCTATCACGATTTGATGAGATCTCCGAGTTCTACTTCTTCAACGAGAGTTCATTGATTCAGCTGTGTATTCTTATTAATGTTATTTAATAAATGCAGAAAATATCTTTTTAAAGCTTAAATGAATTACATATATACGAGGAGCGTTCAATAAGTAATGTCATCGCTGTTACAAAAATAACACAATACGATATTTTTTTGTTATTTTTTAATGGTTACCTTCAAAATACTCTCATTTGATACACATAATTTTAACCGATTTATCCAAGCTTTGAATGCATTCACATAATGTTTTTTTTGGGGGGTAATGATATTCATGTACTGATAAATGGCAGAGCCAAAAACATTCCTTGAAGCATATCTTCTTCCTGACAAGTGCTTTTTTAATTTAGGAAAAAGAAAAAAGTCACAGGGAGACAAGTCGGGTGAATAGGGAGGATGGGGCAAAACATGAACCTTCTCTTTTTTCAAAAATGATCTTATAATCTGGGATTTACATTGTATGTGCTGGGGCATTGTCATGAAGGAGTCGAATGTTCCGAATTTCAGACTTTGGTCTCTTCCTTTCGTAATGTTTCTTAACTTTCTTCAGCAGATAAATTTTGTATACGTGTCCGGTGATTTATCGACCTTTTGGAATAGCAAATTGAACTACAGGATCTTCACTATTAAAGAAAATTGCTTATAATACTTTCTTTGTACTTTGGCATCGTTTTGCTATAACAGGGCATTTTGCCTTTTAGGTCAACCACAACTTGTTATCAATTTTCCTCTGAGGCTCAAAATAATGTATCCATGTTTCACCACCTGTAACAATTTCCGATAAACGTCGTCCGTTGCAATTTCTGTAAATTTTAAGTAGTCTTCTACACATTTCAACCCGCAATCGTTTTTGTTTTTCTGTTAATAGATGAGGTATCCATCTTGCACTAACCTTTCGGAGGCCAAGGTGTTTTTTAAAATTGTAAATACTGTCCCCGGTGAAATGCCTACTAAATTTGCTTTTTGTTTAATGGTTAATCAACCATCATTAGTAATGATATCGGTGATTTTTGAATTTGCTGACCCAACTGTAAACATGTCTCAATGACATATACTTGTTTCAATACACATCACACACTTCTTTGTAAATTTCTTTCGAGTCTTTACCTTGTCTGACACATGCTTTTATGTAGCCTCTAATTTCAGCCTTATTGGATGATGACTTACCAGTCATATTTTCATACAGTGTCTCGAGTATGGGTTATGTATCGGCTTCTCAAAGGAGTATTCGATGATGAAACGTGGTCAGATAAACGGCCATAAATAGAACACGAACCAAACCATGCGTGAAAGAAATTCAAAGGTCAATTGAACCCTGAATTTTAAGGAATCTGATTCGTGACATTATTTATTGAACGCCCCTCGTACTTACAGGACAAAACGACAATTTGAGATTTGAGAAAATCAACAATTACAATGTTGTACTTTAGGAGTGGGTTCATCAGGTACAAATTGTGTTGTTGTTTTGTCCATTTGGTTATACCTTACAGTAGCATATTGATATTACTAGGGTCAGAAGAAAATTGTATGCTAATTGGGACATTTTCATATGTGATATAATTTAATTAATTTTCTTAACTTCTTAAGAAACCCTCTTTCATGCAGGGATCCATAATTGTTTCCCGTTTCGGGGGGGGGGGGGGGGGGGGGGGGGTGTCAGAGGGATTTGTTTGCATTAAGAGTGGGGTGGAGTTATTATTCGTAATTTCACTTTATGAATCTGTAAATTAAGTTTAAATATTCGGAGGTATAAAGGGGGGAGCGTTTAAATCATTTAGAAAAGATGGGGGGGGGGGGGGGGGGGGGTCCAGACCCCCCTTTTAGAAAAGACTCAAAATTCCAAGGTGGTCACCTTGATTAACAACTGCAACTTGGTCATTTGTACTCACGATTTTTATAAATATATATATGAAAAATGCAGTACTAGACAGAGTGGGATTTTTTTAACCAAAAAAAAAAAAAAAAAAAAAAAAAAAACCAAGCAAAAACCATTGTATACATGTACATGGTAAACGTTAAACGGTCATATTTTATTTACACTAAGCTGGATTAAATCGTCTGTAATGATTATCCCTATTCATTATCATTTTGTCTGTAAACGGCTGATACAAGGATGTATAGATTTCCATATACAAGTTCAAGTTCATTTATCCACTCAACAACACCATGTGGTACTTAAGTACAATAGTACAATTTACATATGAATGAAGGCAGATATACAGAAACATTATTTTAATAGTCGGAGAAAATTTGTAATTATACACGTTTACAATAAAGGAATAATTTATATAATAATCAAATTTCACGAGTCGCCTAAACGTGGGTGAACTCGTAGACAAATATGTACAATTTCGTGATGAAATGATTAGCAAGTAGATAATTGAGCAGTAAAATATATAGAAATACACAAAGAGACACTATAGGCAGCATATCTCTTTATGTTTCAGCAAACATGTCTCGGCTGATCTGTAAAATCTACTACAAAGGTCTCCAAAGAGCCCTCACTTGCCAGTATACCACATCCACCGTATCCACAGCTTTCAAAGGCAGCGAGAAATGTCCCGGGGCTGCCCGAACTCTCTCAGAGGTTCCTGGACCCCAGGGGATTTACAGCGTCCCATTCATAGGAAACGCACTGCAGTTCCGTTCTTATAGTGAGTACTGAATCATGTTTTTATTTGTTAGGACATCGCTCTTTTGTTTTAATAGTGTGCTCAAATCTTTTAATGATAATTATCAATAATTTTCGCGTGTTTTTATCGTAATATTCTTAAGCAAATGTAACAATACCGGTAAAGAATACTACAGTCAACGAAACCATAGATATTAGAGACAGTTTTCACATCTTCAATTATATCATTTCAACGTGTTATATTGTAGTATATGTGATAATCCAATTCTAAACTTTTAATCTAGTAAGGGAAATGTAGGGAGAACATAGGGTGCCTGATATCATGAATATATTATTTTGATTGAATGTTTATTTTCTCAAACCATATGAATGGTACACGAGGTACAAAGCAAGCGTATTTACAAATGTACAAATGCAAGATTGAGAGATTTTACGCCAATTACATTTCAGGGAAAAATAAAGACACGCATTTGTTTTTTCGTGAACTACACAAACGATATGGCAAAATGGCGCGGATTCGCCTTGGGTCTAAGCCCTGTCTCGTCTTGTTCGACCCAGAGCTGATCAGCAAGGTCATGGCGCATGAAGGAACTTACCCAGAACGTTATCCGGTGCCATTGATGGAAACTTACGCAAAACGCACGAAGAGAGCCATGTTCAATATCCAGTATACATAGTATTATAATTTGTTACCTTAGAAGATTCACCCTCGTTATGAAATATTCAATAAACTTATGCAGGCCTTTTTGGAATTAACCCCCCCCCCCCCAAAAAAAAAAAAAAAAAACAAAACAAAACAAAACAAAACAAAAACTTGTGCATGTGCAAGTACATTGCAATTTTTGTCTTGTCTATCTATACAGGAAAGGTCCAGATTGGCAAAGCATTCGAAGCCCAGCACAGCAGAGCATCAAACCAAGCGTTATTAAGCTTTATATACCCGTGCAGAATCAATGCGCTGAAGAACTGGTCACGTGGCTTTCAAGCCATGGCAACAATAATCCTGACGTTAAGGAAGCTTTCATGAGGTATTCGGCTGATGGTAAGTATTATCACATAATAAGTTAAATGAAGGGAAAATATTCAAAAACTAAAATGCATAGTTCGTAATATTGACAGATAATGAAGACATAGCAATGCCACGCATCACTAAAGCATAGTTATATACACCTTTCTTTGATTTCACAGCCAACTCCGTAGTGGCCTTCGACAAGAAGATTGGATTTCTACAGAGCATGGGGAAACCGGATCCAGATCTGGAACTTCAACTTTTTCTCCGCAGTATCAGTCAGTTTATGGAATTAGTCGGACAAAGTATTTACTCTGTTCCGACGTACAAGCTATGGCGAACCAAATTGTACACGGATTTTGAGACCGCTGCAGACAACGTTTACAGGTATAATGTAGACCATCGTTTCCTCGCTAGATACAAAAAGGATTTTAAGAACTATGACTCTAATAATCAATCAAAATTTCGCTCAAATTATTGAAATCAATTAGCACAGTGGACAAGTTCACAAAGCATTTTACAAAAAAAAATCCAATAAAAATTTTTAAAGATTGAAAATACCCGCATAAATGTTAGAGCAGTTGAAAGTTAAACGATAGTTAATGACTCGGATAAATGAATGGAAAATCCATAGAAAACATGTACAACTTGTTTAAGGGAGGTATACTAGAGGTATTCTATAATTTTGATTTGCCTGAATGTATTGAAAAAAACATGAAAGTACGATGTTTAACTTAAAATCTATAACCTTATTTTAGAATAAGTGAAAAATACGTTGACGAGGCGCGGAGAGAATTAGAAAACCAGAGGAACCTAGGCGAGGGATCTCTGTCCAGTAAAGTCGAGGGAGAGCTGACCATTCTTAGATACCTAATTCAAAGTGGACGGATGCCGAATGAATTTATTGTCAATTTCATGACCGCCCTTTTATTTGGTGGAGTAGAGCAGGTAAATTACATATTTTTTTAACGATTGCCAATTTCTTTTATTAAGTTAACACAAAAAATTAAGGAGGTACAATGTAAGTTTAAATGGTACTATATAAAGAAAAAATCTAGTATTTTGAAAGCTTAGTGTATCTTTTTATATTTTTAGGCGAAATTTTTCAAAAATATGAAAATCAATAAATGATCTCCAAAAATCTTCAAAAAATACATTTATCTTAAATATTTTAAACTTTGAACGTGGATAATTTTAAAAATTTCAATATTTGCAGAGAAAAAAACACCATAAAATTACATATCAATAATGCAGTGCGAAACGTCTTTTCGAAACATTTTGCGTGATTGTAAATTTTACATAGTATATAAATACACAAAACTTACCAACACAATACCAAGACAACAGTTATGCACGTTTCTAAAAAAAATAATATACATATTAATAATAGGGCACGGGGTTTTTGATCATATTTTTTCATTGTAATCATTTAAATAATACTTCACAGGTTTCACAGTTCTTAATGTGGATGTTTTGGTTGCTTGGGAAATCACCAGACAAGCAAGAAAAACTTTATAACGAGATAGAGACCAGTATAGGGGATTCCTCGGTGACTGCGGATACCCTCGGACATTTTCCTTATTTGAAAGCATGTGTCAAAGAAACATTCAGGTTTTAAATCTCTTTTATAGCTTGGTTTTCTGAAAACATAATTGTGATCATACCTGTTTATGGATTTGTTATATTTCGTTTTATATTACCTCCATCTTTTCTAGACGAATACCACCAATCGCAATAGGGATAGCTAGAAAAGTTCTTGAGGATACAGAAATAGAAGGCTACCAAATACCCAAAGGGGTGAGATTCTCTTTTAAAGACGCAGTGCTGAGGTATCCTGATTTTACGTGTTAATTGTTTAAAATCATATCAAGAATATTTCGCCAATGGTGTAAGGTCACACTTTTTTCTTCAACTTTGCACCCACCTAAACACCATTTTACTAGCACACCAAGTAATGATGACCCTTGATTTGTAAGATCTGAATGTATGATGTTTCATTCCAATACCTAAAACTCAACGAAAATGAAATGCAACATACAGTCCGTCCCAATATTTATGTCTCTCAAACAATCCGAGCAAGGATTAATTTCTTCCTTTATGAAAAAAAAAACCCATTGGACAAAAATTATTTCCCTTACACTGACTCATTCTTGTCATAATTGCCCGAACTTTGGCATATTGTAATTTTCAACAGCAAAAGTCTTTAGATTCATATTTATTGTCATTGTACATGATGTTGGTATGCTATTATACATCTCTGAAACCAGTAAACCTAATTTTGAAACATACACTGGGTAATTTTTTTTTTTTAGACTTTTGTCTTTTTTGGCAATAACACTCTGTCCATGTCGGAGGAATATTTCGAGAACCCAGACCACTTCCTCCCCGAGCGCTGGCTGCAGGGTGCCCACGACCCCCCGACACAGCGTCTGATGGGTCTGTGTGTCCTCCCATTCGGGTTGGGTAAAAGAAACTGTCTGGGGAGACGATTCGCTGAACAAGAAATCCATCTGGCGGCAATAAAGGTACGTGCGTACTTACATGTTGAAGTAGTATACATGTACACATGCATGTATAGTTCATCTGTATAAGGTATATAAACTTCAACACTCGCGAGTCATTCGAATTTGGGTTTATCTTTATAAATAGTTTTACAGTACCATGAAGACGCAATTAACACTAATCATAATGTGCGGGTTTAATGCCCTTTTTCTTTCTTACCTTTGAAAACAGGAATTTAGGGGTGGGGGTGGGGGGGGGGGGGGTAGTGTTTTGCATCTGAGGGTTGGTCAGTTGACCATGCATTTTCAATCAAAATCTTGAAAACGCTTTGTTGAACAGACATAAAGCTTGGAAGCTTGGTAAACTTTTGCCTCCAATTTCCAAGATGAGAAGATAAAACGTCAAGGGTCAAAGTACTCTAGACGTCGACCGGTAGACCGGAAGACTATGCATTGACATTGCCCTCTCAATATATTGAGAACCGTATGCTTGACAGACATCAAACTTAAAACAAACTTAAGTTCCCCTGACGGAAGAGATGGTCCTATTTTGAATTTCATGTCAGGAGGTCAAAGGTCAAAGGTCAATCTACTCAGGATTCGTGTATTCTATTTTCAGTTAAAAAAAATACGAAGTCACTTTCAAAACAAATAAAGTAATTCTATCTGGTCAAGCACGATTCTTGCTGAACTGAAATTATCTTTAAATCTTTCATAGGATAGGTACTCTTATTTCATGGAACATTTTCCTCTATTTTCCTACTGCGTCAATACTTTGATTATTTTGGTTTATTTTTCAATAAATTTCCCCATCGATTGTTAAACGAACTCTTGCTTATTGTCTATTGCTACAACATGTACATTTATCATTTATTCCCTGGAGCGATAATTTTCCAGCAGTTGTGATAACGGGTCATGCCCTCGTATTTTTTTTCTTTATTTAAAAGCAGTTTATCAACCGAGCATATGATCAAACTCAAAGGGGCATGGTCACAATTTTGTTCAAAATATATTTTTTCGTTTTTGATTGGGTTTTCCAAAGGAAAAATCCAGTTATTTAAATGGTGAAAATGGCGGGCGGTGGCTGCCAAAAGGGTACTCCTATTGTACGGGTAACTCCTCCTACAGTTTTCGGGGTAAGAAGTTGTTGTTTTACAGATCGATTGGACATATATCAGAGATGTGCATTATACTTGGATTTTTTGATTTTTGATAATTTATGAAAAAAACTTAGTGATTTCCTCGCAGAATATTGCCTATAGGGCACTCCATTTCTCTGGATAGGTAGTGTTTATCAATTCAGGGTTGACAATTGGATTATGGACACAGTTCACATAAAAGAAAATCCGGTTTGCTGTCACATTGGCAGCTTTGCACTTGTTGGTGATTACATTGCTCCAGAAATGCAATTCTAATAGCCAACCATAATTTGCAATTGAGTGTCAGTTGTTGAGTTAAAAGCGAGATACAGATCTTGCAATTCTTTGGTATGCAAACAAAGCTCATGTCATGTTTTTGTTTATATTTTGAATATTCCAGGTTTAAACCTAAATTGAATGTGACAAACGCTAGGGACTGTTTATTATGTTCTAAACTAATAAGCAGATGAAAAATCAGCTTGAAAAAAGAACTTTTACCGGTATACTGAACCAATGTAAACAAAAACATGGCACGAGCCCTGTTTACATAACAAAGAATTGCGAGCTCTTTATCTTGCTTATACCTCTACGACTGATACTCAAATTTTGGTTGATCATTAGAAATACATTAATAAAGCATTGTAAACAATAAAAATGGAAAAATAAAATTTGACCAAAATCGTGACCATGCCCCTTTAAGAATTACAAATCTACATTTACATTTAAAAATCTATGAAGTTAAATGTATTTAAAAAAATGAAGATGATTTTACTACCAGTAAGTGTGCATACAATATAAAATATGTATGATTTTTTTCCAGATTTTGCAAACATTTCACGTGGAAATAACAGACGACTGTCGGGACGTTCGTCCTGCGTACACAACCTTCGCTGTTCCCGATCGACCAATCAAATTCATTTTCAACAGACGGTGATCAAACTATGTCAAGGCAACTCCAGCATTGACCTTCATTTACGGAATGTATTTACATAACAAGACTGACTTTACCAAAAGCGGAAACTGACATAATATTAGACAGCAAATACAGCGCAATATCACTAATTTGTCAACACTTGAGATTGGACTAGAAAAACCGAATTTACTAACATTTGATTGTAGAATTACACTGAGTGCCAACACATAATAATTATCATTCATCCATATATTGGACATATACATGTATATTATGCTAAATAAGCGGTGATGTTATTTCTGTCAGTTTTGCAATGAGTGGTTTAAATATAGAACCATATTAACAAGTTAGACCTTGGACTTTCGGTATGTTGTAACTATCTATTTCTTGCAGCAAAACGAGTTAAAAATGACGCTTGTTTCGAGTGAAATATGTATAGATTGCGTAGTCTTATGTCTTCCCACAAATGTTTATTTAAAAATAAAATTTGGTGTTATGACTAAAAATAGTCATAACACCAAATTTTATTTTTAAATAAACATTTGTGGGAAGACACTTAGCTCAAAAGCCAGACAAATCTTGTTGATTTCAAAAAGTCAAGGCTGAGCGGCCAACAATGAAATAAACAGTCACACTGCTGTTTGACACAACTACTTAAAGTCTAAGCTCTTGTTAATAAAAATGGTTCCATCGTCTTCCGCGACTGACAATCAAAACTGACTTTTTACTACGTGTAGTATAATGATACTATAATATAATATAACAAACTTGGAATAAATCTAAAACCTATTGATGCGAATTCCAAGATATCATGTGGAAAAGTTTGAATTTGAATTTCCTTGAAACATTGTTTAGTTTTTTTTTTTTGTACTGTTATGAACTGTTTTGCATTGTTTGTTTGTAGACATATAAAAGACGATGCAATTTCATATTGTTGATGATTTGGTATAAATAGAAGTTTCCTTTCTACATATATCTCGATAAATATATCTATTTAATAAATCTATCTGATTTTAAAATCTTAATTAGCTAAGTCTACTTTTATCCAATGCATATTGTATATATTTGTCACTTACATGTAGATTTACAATCAAATACGACGCCATTTTTTCCTCGCGCAAAAATCCCCCGTTGATGTAAAGGAGAGTCTGAGTAAGACTTTGTATATCCCCGATAGTCACCGTGCCAAATTTCTCGTATATTTGATAGCCTTTACATTTATCATTATAATTATACAATCCTTTTAATGCATGTATTACGCCTGCATTTGGTCAAGGTTACAGATTATTCAAAGACATACTTATAAAATTTTGACACATGAATTTTTTAAACTGCCATTTATATTACTGGGTGGGTGTGAATACAAAATTTTCTCACAATGTAAATTTTGTATTTAAATCAACCAAGTAAATTTAAAATTTAAAATATCATCAAAATTATAGCTCGAATTTGTTGTGTAATCTAAATTATTCTTTTGAAATTAACCGAAAAAAACACCTACTTGGAAATATCCGTCTTTTTTTTATATACAACACATGTTGAGAACATTGGTTAATCCAATAACTTGTCTTTGTTGTTCTCAGACTGGTGTCTGTAACCTTGGTGATGCATACGCACTTCGAATTTTAATAAAAAAAAAAATGGTGCAAGCATATATATTTTCGCGGTCCATTGCAACGATGAACAAAACCTTACTTTGGTTTGATGTCATGTTGTAAATTTTAAATTTACCGGCTATCAGTAAATACAAAATTTACAGCGTGACAAAGTTGTCATTTTGTAAATTTTGTATTTACTGCCACTCGGTAAATACAAAATTTACAACATGACATTAATTTCATTTTCATCACATGCACTTACATACATTTACAGAGAAAGAATACAACCTAGAATAAGTAACAGTATTCTAGAAAATGGTTCAAATTCTTAAACGAATAATAAAGTGTTTAGGAATCTGTATGTTTTTAAAATGGATTATAAAAGTTTGCCGAATACATACATACAATTCACAAACAAACTTAAGATGTAGTACAACTATTTTCAGTAATACAAATTCTATATATTCAAAATATAAACAAAATTTATAACAAAACCATAACATAAATCACGAATTTGATAAAACGGATATTTAATGGCTTTATGATATACTAGTACAGCAAAATGTGTTTAGGGTTCAATAATGTTCCGGCTAAATTCATGTTGGGTGGACAATAGACGTTAACAATAATCGGCACTGAATGGAAGATTTTTATCTACAAGATAAAATTGTCATCGTTTTTTTTTCATGTAGATCCCACTGACAGTTTGGGTCCTATAGTCGTTAACCATCAAGGCCCAGTCGCGAGTTCCCCGTATTGTTGTCGACACAGGCCTAGGTTTCGGAGATTTTGGGAGAGGGAGCGATAGCTGTTCCTCGTTTTCTTGCTTGACTGCATTCCGTTTTTCTAAAATACATATGTGAAAAGGTATTAACGAAATCATTTTCATGGAAAAGGCAAATTTTCATGCCCCCCCCCCCCCCCCTTTTAGATGTTTGAAGCAAGCACATTTCCAAATTCAACCGAGCTATGATATTTAACAATTAATTGGAATTGATTTTGAATAATGGCGTGATAAATTTCAATGCCTTCCCTCAAGACTGACTGCTATTTTTAAGTAAAACGCAACAATTATGAAGCGCTGATTAATTGCTCTTATTTTTAAAATACGACAAGAAATCGATTTTTTGATTTGTACGGGCATTACACATCTTTCCATATTTATGATATAGAATACATGTATATATCTCGCTGTGTATCATGTGCAACATAATTCGAAACAAATATTTGTGCTTACAAGTCATAAAAAAAATTCAATAATTATTTTTCCTCTTTTCAACTGATATTTTCATTATAGTCTTTACCATAAATTGTTTCTAATACAGATTCACAGTCAAGAAATTCTACATGTAAATTGTACTATATACAGGTACAGCCTTGTTATCACAAACTCCATGAGACTAAGAGAAAATGTTGAGATGCTAGTATCCCAGGACTTGAGATAAACTTTGAACCAATTTTTATTCCCGACGTCTTTATTTAGCGAATTCCTGAAGAAATAATGGTACCCAGTGAGTAATATTCGCAACCAAGATAAAGATTATTGGAAAAGAAAATACCAGAGAAATATGAGTACTGGTTCTTGGCGAGAAACATTCGCGACGACGAGGCTGTCATGAACCTCTTGCAAATTTACCTCACACGAATAAAAGTTGGTATACAGTATATATTAAAATACTCTCAAGAAGTTTTCTCTCATTTCTAATTACAACGTATCCATTGATTCTGAAGTAGCAATGTTCAGAATACCGAAGTTTGATTTTTTAATTTTATTTCAGCTATTTCACCCCCCCCCCCCCCCAAAAAAAAATGTACTAGTTTCATATCTGAAATGTAAACAGTATGGTGACCTACACACTACATGAATCTGAATATATTATTTTAATCTGATTACTGACCTTCTGATAACTGACTGAAAGTCATCAGAAGCTTCACAAAGCCTGGTTGTTGACCCTAGAATGACATCTCACTCACGCCCTGCTTCTTTGAATGGAATTCTAAATTGATTGACAACAGCGAGTTCACCTGTAAAAGAAGATAAACATTAACAAAGACAGGAAAAAAACCGTCCGTCCAACACCCCGTAGGAAGCCTAATTAACAGAAAATTGTAAAGCCATTGAGGTATGGAGGATGATAGATGACTTTCTTATTTTGGAATTGACAACAGGTTTATTTGGAATATTAAAATATCAAAGCACTCGGGGGTTGTCTGAATTCATTATTGAATTCTAACAAGAGCAGTATCCTAAGGGTAGTCTAAGTTGAATTTTCTCGTCAAAAGAAAATGAATGGAAAATGGTGGTGAATATAAAATTAAAAAAACCTCCAAACAACACCCGAGTGTCTGAACTGTTATTCAAGTATAATCAAAAGGTATCCCTATACAGTCATGATAGAAACGTGTGCAGAGCTATTATTAACATAATTTGTCTAGTACGACAGATTCCAGTAACACTATATACAGATCTACATAAAAGTACTGACCTTTTCGTACCAATATTGTAATTTAATTTTTAGCAGTATAACTAAAGTGTACCTAGTACACTGAACTTAGAAATTTCTCAGTGCAATTAAAATGTGTACCTACATTGGACTTTTAGTCATTTTCTATATGTACGAACACTACACTTAGATTTTTTGCAGTACTGGCAGTTTGAAATTGGTCATTTTTGGGGTATTAATGACCTGAATAATTCCTCACCTGTTTAACTTTGGCTCTGACTGTCTCTAACTTGTCAAACAGTTCCTGATTGGTTGGATCTGTCAAAGAGAGGTCATCCAATGTTGTCAATATACTCTGTAACACCTTGCACACTCTGAAATATACACCATCTTCTAGAATGATATAGTTTTATCTATATTACCAAACAGTTCAATATCATTTAACAGCAAAACATATTTTGTGAAGCCCTTGGGATGGGCAATTTTGATTTGTTTTAACCGTAATTTATTATATCTGACAAGATTATTAACATGATTAATAAAATAATTCTAAGATTTATAATTCAATATTCAGCTTCTGATGAACATGAGTTTTCCGTTTAGTTTTAAAGTTTTACAGTTCAACTTAGTGTTACAAAATGAACTTGAAGACTGATATCAATTTGAAAAATTGCAAAATTAGAAAAAACGAAATAAAACGAAGTTGGTATAAATTCAAAAGAGTTATTTACCTTTGCTTGCTGTCAACATCTTTAAATTTTTCTAGAAGTATATTACAAAAGCCAGAATAAAATCCAATCTGGAAATATTAAAAAAAAATCTCAAAACATTATCATAAATGGCAAGTTCCTTCTAAGACAACAAAACCTTTAAGTATATGTTAATCAAAGTACTGAGAATTACACTAAGAGACAAAGAATTTTTTAAAGTAACAAAACAGCAGTACCTCTGAGCCAATGGCGGACCCCTTCTGCCAGCCCAACTTCCACCCCTCCTGGGACCCTGTTTGTCTGCCTACATTCAGTCCAGCACTGAATCCCTCTTCGTGGAACCTATAAAGTATAAACAGTTATTTCCTGTTACTAATGTTACCAAAGATTGCAAGTTATTGGCATTGTGTCTTTAAGGTATCCAATTGTTAACTCAACTTGTAGTAAGTGGAGTAAGTATCTTTACAAAATTTTCCATGTATGGATAAAATCAAGTAAGTACAAACAATGAGTCAAAATCCAAATGTCTGTCTTTCCAATGAACTATATATTTCATTAAGGACATTTTGTGAGTTTTGCCACCTACTCTTTCTTGTAATCTTCTCTTCTACTAAAAAACAACAGATGAGGTGTATGGTACAAAAAAACCATCGACGTGTCATCCGTAAAACACGGGACATGCACCTGTCTCGTGTCGGACTTCAAAGGGGGTCTCAAGTGCAGGAAGATTAGCAATTATTTTGATTCGATTTTACTTGTTTACTTTGTGTCCAGTTATGCAGTTAAACGTTATTGCTTTACATAGACACTATTAAAAATAGATCGATCATTTGTACGACTTGGTAATGAAGATATACGACATACATATGTTTCTTTACAATGTTTAACAACAATCAAAGAATTGGACTATAATTAATCAGTGAAATATAAACACCCTTATAACGGTACGCTTTATATACACAGGGAGTGAACACGTATAGATCTCAGCCGTAGGGCATGATTATTAACACTATCGGTGTCAGCCTACCGTGAATTTTACCATAAATGCAAAATTCCCTAGGATGATTATCAATTAAAAGATGAACACTAATACAACTTACACACATTTAGTAAGATGTACTTTAATATCTGTTATAATGAAACATTCCCGGGACTTACCGCAATAATTTGTTCCATTCGAATTTGGTTTCAATTTTACTGAGCAATGTTATCTTCCCACTAGTAATATATGGATACCATGTGTCGATGTGTTTAAAAATACGGAACGGTAAAACTTTTAATTGATTAAATACATGTACCATTTTTTTTAAATTACCGGTATTATTATGTATACTAGCGTTAACAAATGAGTGAAAACGACAATAAATAAAGATGAACAAAGATTTCAACAAGGTAATATCCAATCACACAACCAATTTTAGATGTTTAAAACCAAGATTTTTAATGCTATTTTTGGAAATTTTTCCGATCTCGAGCCTTAGACAAGTCGATCTGGACGATAAGTCGGGTGCTCTGATTCAGAAAAAATATCGTCTTATCGTCCGAAAAATACGGTAATAAAGAATTATCATTGCAATCGCATTAACTAATAAAATTAGCATAAAAATGTTCTAAAACATGATTTGATTCATTTTTTTATAAGCATGATAAAATTAGGAAAGTGATGAGCACAAATTATAGGTTTGATATCATATTGCACAAGGTTTTGAAAGTGAATTATTGATTATAAAATCAACCAATTAATGTGGATGCAGACAATGTGACCTGGACCGTTACGAAACCATAAGCAGCTGTAAAGGGATGGGAGAATTTCAGAAATGATGATGGACCAGCAGGCTTGATCCCAACCCAGGACCTGGAATCTCTTGTCAGGTGGTTCTACCAACTGAGCTATCTGGTGCTGACAATGAGCTATCTGGTGCTGACAATGAGCTATCTGGTGCTGACAATTGAACCAGCCTGACCACCAAATTCCTTCCCCCCTTAAAATATAATTCATCTTGAAAGATCCAATTCCCAGTGACAAATTCTTTCCCCTGGCAGGATTAACCTGTCAGTTCCAGGGGTTAGTCTCAGCACCAAATGTATTAAACATGATGGGAGTAAACATGATGGACCAGACTGGGAATATGCTATATGGCACCAATGATCGAAACAGTCTGACCATCACATTAAGTGAGCACAGCTCTAACTACAACGCCTGAACAAAGAGAAAACATTTATACACCTGAAAATTCTGTCAACAGATTCGTACCCAAAATTCTGTGTAAATTGCAAATGTCTACCAATGTAATGTTCTCGCAAGAATAGGTAAAATGTATTTTAAAAATGTCATGCATTTAAGAGATAAATGAAACATTCTGCTGATTCTAAAAAATCGTGTGGAACTAGTTGTTTTACAATGTTTTCTTGGCAAATTGTTCGGAGCATTGTTACTTTGACGGAAATTGTCAAGTGATGTCTGCTCAACTAATGTGACTTCACAATGTCTAGACTGTCTAGTTAGCTTAGTGTACCTTAGCTTACCTTAGCGTAATGAATAAATAGTAAGGCGGATCCAACTGTGCACATTTCTAAAGAATCTGATAGTGGAATTTTGATCGTTGTTACTGGTTTCGCCCCCCCCCCCCCCCCCCCCCCCCCCCCACACACACACCATAAAACATAAATGTTCATACTGGAGTGCAAAATATTTGTATATAAATCATGTACCGGTATTTACAATTCAATTTATGATGAGCTCGCCCACAACAGTCTTACCGTAAAACCTATATATGCATGAGAGAAACAACAAACAGAAATAATTTTCTAAAGTAAGGTTGCGGTGTTATTCTTCAATACAATTTTGTACTATTTATAGCTGATAAAGTTATAATCATAGCTAATTCAAGCTACATGTAGCTATGAAGCTAAATCAAGAGACAGTGCTGGACCTGATAAAACAAGTAAACCTACTTCTCATGGTTTTTAGCATGTTTAGTGTACAACAAAACAGAAATTAAAACAAGACACCTGAAACCAAATTAGAAAAGATATTAATGTATAAGAAATTTCTAACCAAGTTTATTTTCCCCAGTTATAATTAATTCTTTCGGTGTAATATACTAATTTAAAATATGTGAAAAATATGATCACCAAAGAAAAGAAATATTTCAGTTATTTAAAAGCAAATTTCCAAAATTTTCAGATTTAGATAATGAACACAAACTTTTTTGGTTACTCAATATTGAAGACAAGGAAATTCTTAATCTTGTGGGCAAATTTATAAATGATAAAATGCAATAGTACTCCTTTTAAGTGAAATGTTGTTGGAATTAACATTGTCATTTGCTATAATTGTTATACTTTAATAATTTTTTATACTATTCATTGGCATGTCTTGTAATTATAATAATATGTCATGTACTTGTCTGTTCTGGACTCTGAATTAGTAATAAATGACCTGTATCTGTATCTATAGTTATGTCCAACCTACTTTCACAATGATATCATAAATCAAGCGTGTAGAATTATTAGACACGCGTTCTTTTATATTAGGCATTGACTTCATACTATAACCTTACCTCTCTTCAGACATAACAATGTCATGAAAGATGTCATCTTTTTCAGCCATACTAAAACTAAGAAACTAGAAGTTCAGGCTGGTTTCAGTAAAAGAAAGGTAAACCAAAAGTAATAACTTTCGTATACAAGCGTCTAAATGACTTTGTTTTGTAATAAGTAACTCGTGCATATTATCCGAATAAAATACGATGATTTCATGCAAATTTAAACCTTAGACTTGCATTTCATTAAAACACAATAGCATATAATTGCAAATATTCAACACAATATTCAACATATCATTTTAATCATGGATTTTTATGCATGAAAAGAAAAACGATAAAACACCTTGATGACTAGGACTTTAGACCAAAAAAAAAAAAAAAGGAGTTCATACCGTTGAATTTTGGGGATTTACTTATTTCCCCAGTATTGCAAGCTAAATATTTGCATCTATTATAATGAGTACAAAAGCGGAAAAATCTCCAACAAAGAAGGAAGAATCGAAACAAAAGTCGGACAAAGAAGAAGGGGAAATCCAAAAAAATGTAACGCGGCCTCTAGAATTTTCTCTAACATTTTCCTTCTATTTGAACCTTTTTTTTTTTCAGTGTAAAAATCATTGACTGATATAGTTTACTATTCATGGTCTTTCATCATTTTATGATGTACAAAAGCTGAAAAGCTAACAAGCAAAAGCATATATATCTTTTTAGAAGTGGACAGGCATATAGCCTTCATCATTTCATCAGTTTTCTAAAGAGGATCCTGAAGAACCATTTTCTATAAATGAATGACCTGCAATTAATTTCAGTTAGCCACTAAACACATAGCCAAATGCTAATATAAAATGCTTGTTGATATTATCACAGATCCACTCTGCTAACAATTGGGAAGGTGTGGACTTAGGCGATGTTGACAGAAAAAAGAAGTTTTTACGCTTAATGGGTGCTGCCAAAGTAAGTCTTTGTCAAGTAGATTGTCAGACTGGTTCAATTACAGCAATCGCTGCTGAAACTTGGCTCACTGCTTAATTAGCTTGATATAATATGACCTTCACAAATCTTGACGCAAACCTTCATAATTCATGTTGAAAATTTTGTCCAGTGCAACTTGTTGTGGTTTAAATTGATATATCTGTATATCTTGTACAATTCCAATTTTGCAGCTTGAACATCTTTAATTTTTAAAATTCTTTACTATTTATATAAATGTTCATCTTTCACCATTATACAGGGTTATTCTAATGACTTATTGATAAGCGGGTGGTATTAATATAATGATTTACTCACTGACAGGCATTTTTATACCTAAAGAATGAATTTAATTTCTGCAATTGTTATAAGATTTAACTTCTGTCATAATTTCACTTTATAAACTCTGAAGCGGTTTATAAAACTGACATTATTATATGCACAAATTTTAAATGTATAATGCCAAGCGAATTAATACGTTTTGAATGTGTGTTGTAGCCAATTTGTGTTTTATGATATACATTTAAATTAGTATTGTTAGCCAATTAAATGAGGCGTTAGAACCAGAATTGAATTACATGTACTTTAAATGCTGTTCAAGCTATAATATTGACAGGGATATATCCTAATTTGAACCGTGACAATTTACTTAAGTTGGGGCCAAATTTCCAGAAATGAATCTTGAGTCTGGACATGATATTAGAGTGACAAGTGATGGAAGGCTAAGGTGCAAGTTCACAAAGTTAGAACTTTTAAGGACAAGCTGCTGCAAGTGTAAGAATTGCTGTCTGATCAGTACTGAGTGCATATTGAAAAGACACTCTGGATAGTATCAGTAGCTCACAGGCAATTCCTTAGATAAATATTTTCCCCTTAAGGATTTAGAAAATGTCAAATGTGGTATTTTCTAAAGATGTCTTCCTTAAGGTCAGGATCTATAGTAATGATTCCAGAGTGTCTTTTTGGTGCTAGAACCATTATGATGTCATAATTGATTTGGTGAATCTTTTCCTGTACTTTACAGCTTTAAAGGAATTATGTGGAAAATGAAACAATTTCTTGACATTCTATATTAAATAATGGGAAAAGTAATCCCGATACCTATGTTCAATTTGACATCATTTTAAAGAGGAGGTCGAGAACTTGTTTAATGTCGTTTTTGGAGAGACTGTAGGCATTCTAGATTTATTTCATTAGTCAAAAATGACAAAACTCTGAATTTTGTTACTTAGTTCCTTCAAATTTCATTGAAAGTGACAGTTTAAAACATGATTTTTCATGTGTTTACCAAAAATTTAAGCCCTTGTACATCCTATCAAACAAAGCTATTGTTATGAAGCATCATTGAAAGAATTTATATCAAATTTCATAAACCTGTAGGCACCTTTCATTTACTGGATCTGACCTTAAGTTGGTTTCTGAAGACTCTTCCTACCCACACAAACTGCCATGAATTAACGCCTTTATTGCAGAAACTTGGTTGTGCTTTAACTGTAAAAAATAAAATAAAAAAAACTTGTGCTATTTTGTTTAAGTACCTCCTTTTAATTTGGGATTCTTTTATAGAAAGATCACCATGGCAAAATCATCATTGGGGACCATGATGCAGTGCATGCTAGATCAAGTAAGTTGATTATTGCGTTAGTATCCATTTTCTTCTTTTCATGAATAAATCTTTTTTTTAAATTCATTTTATTTTTTGGAATGTATGAGTTGTTGCCTTAATCAATGTATATCCACAGTTTCATTGAAATATCAAGTGATGGCAAACTTGACTTTAAATTTTGGTACATTTAATCTATCTGTTTTCCAGAAGATGAAACTGTACACATTGATGAAGACTTGGAAGACCAGTTTAAACAGGGTCTGGAGCACAAAATGGCTGGTGGGTTTAAGGGTCATTTAGGTCTGGGTTTTCACAAGGATGATGAAGAGAAAAAGGAAGGTGAAGAGAAGAAAGAGGAAGTGGAAAAGAAGGCAAGTGAGACGGAGGACAAGGGGGATAAGTGTGAGACGGACAAGACGCCCCAGTCAACGAAGAAAGATGACAGTGAAAGCTCCCAAGAGTCACCAAAGAAACATAAAATGGAGAAAAGTAAGGATGAGGAGGAGGAAAAAGATGAAAGTGTGAAAAAGAAAATGAAAATGAACTTTGTAAAGGCTAGTTCCTGAGGCCTGTCGACTTGTTGTGTCATGAAAATCTAACGTTTGGATAAAACGTTATTCTTTTTACTGTTCAAGATCCAAAACATTGTTGAAAATGATTGTTTTTGGTAGAAACTGAATTTCTTAATATTACACGGAAATGAATGTAATTAACAGTTGGAAGCATGACTATGAACGTACTGGTATGTGTTTAAACATTTTGCCACAATTTATGTACTTGAGAATCATGGAATGTTTGCCTCATTTTTACATATACATATATCACTATATCAGACTATTGCAAAGCAGTGAAATAAAATATCTTCATCAGAATGTATCATTCATTTAACTCTTTTGTTTTTTGTATCGGTACTACTGAATAGTGTTCTGGGCACTAATTAAGAAATATACTTTCATTATACAGAAACATCAAAATAACTTATGCTGGGGAAAAATAGGGATTGGACAAACTTACATATTCTTTGGTTTTAATAGTTAAAATTACATCACAAAAATTTAATGTTGTCTATTTTATACTAATATAATGTAGCCACAGATTGCATTTCTTTATTAGTTTGAAAACACATTTATACTGAGGTACTTTTATACTTTCACCAAAGATTGCTAGTCTTCATTAGTTTTGATCCAGTACCAAAATCCTGTAGATTTGCTTAAGAGACCTCGATTGTCGTAGCTATTTTTAGACTGTATTGATCTCCTTTGGAAGGGGGAGCCCTATATAAAAATAGAGGAAAGTACCTAAATTCAAAAGGTAAAATAAATGGATTTTTTCTTCACTAAATAGTAGTTGATAGCTAAACAAATCATATCTCAAAATTTTCGGCAGATCTGATGGCCAATTTGTTGACCATCCAGCCTCCTTAAAATCTATCATAAGACTGCTGTGAAAGTGAAAGGAACTCTTGAGCAGATTTGGCACTTTTTATTTTAGACCAAGACTTTAATACTTTTACAATTTACTTGAAATCAGGTAAAGTTATGTAGCTTCTGCATGAACAATTTGGGTTTTTTTTAAAAAAGAAATTTAAATATTAAATGGCACTTGTAACTACATCAATGTTCGTTAATTTGAATAAGCTATAAAAAATATTCCTGTTTAGATAGCACATGTTGAAACTATGGTCTGCTGAATTAAAATTTTGATTTCATATGAATTTAGAGGAAACAGTTGTCTGAAAAAAATTATAGTATTGTGTGAAAAATTTAAAAATTAAAAATTTACACAATGAATCTTGGAAACATATATGAGAAATTATGAAGTAAATTAAACAATAAAAGAGTTTTTTGTTTTTGGATTTGACATATAAAATCAAGTCATCTAAAAAAAAAGGGGGTACGTACTAAAAAACTTGCTAACAATCAAAAGAACGCCAAAAAATGTGGGTGTCAGAAGAAATAAATAAAGTTCAGTTTAGTTCGTATAAGCTATATACATGTACTATTAGTAAGACCCCTCTCTCGCCATAAGTCATCTAAAAAAAAGGGGATACGTACTAAAAAAAACTTGCTAACAATCAATAGAACGCCAACAAATGTGGGTGTCAGAAGAAATAAATAAAGTTCAGTTTAGTTCGTATAAGCTATATACATGTACTATTAGTAAGACCCCTCTCTCGCCATAAGTCATCTAAAAAAAAAGGGGGATACGTACTAAAAAAACTTGCTAACAATCAAAAGAACGCCAAAAAATGTGGGTGTCAGAAGAAATAAATAAAGTTCAGTTTAGTTCGTATAAGCTATATACATGTACTATTAGTAAGACCCCTCTCTCGCCATAAGTTTACTGAATATTAAAGTAGAAATATATCGCGTATCAGAATTTGATTAAATTGAATGTTAAGCGCATGTGTGCAGTATTTATTCATTGTGTATCCCCCCCCCCCCCCCAAAAAAAAGGTATTATATTACATGTATCTCATGCGCGGATTAGAATTTTTTCCGGGGGGGGGGGGGGGTCCGATCGAGTGATATTTGAGTTTGCCGGGGGAGGGGGATGAGTAACCAAGGCATATTTTCGGTAATTTTACTATGTTAACTTAATATATTAGAATTTTCCAGTGGAAGGGGGGGGGGGGGGGCGGTGGCAGACCCCCAGACTCCCCTTTAGATCTTTGGCATCATTATCACAAACGCTATACTAACTATTAAAGAGAGATAACTCAATGTGAAACATACCTTTGAACATTTCGTAATATGCTGTATAAAAACCCCCTAAAAATAGACTATTTCCTAACTCGCGCTAGGTATTGCGAAATGTGCCTGGGTATATAAGGACGTTTGAGAGGGATTTCTAGTTATCAGAAATGTGAACTAATACGATACCTCTTCGGAGAAATTTATCTTACGGCCCTGAAGGGCGAGTGTAGTGCTGAACGACGCGCAGAGGAGAAAACAAAATCAAAATGGCAAGTTATGATTTTTTTTGATTTACTTATTTTTACATTGAATTTAAATAATATAATAATTTTTTTTTAAAAAAGAGAGAGATGGCAATGCATTTTGAGTTTCTTTTTATAGTCGTTGTAACCCCCCCCCCCCCTTTTTTTTTTTTTAGATACATGCAATAAAAATTGTAACATATGTTTCATTATTGATTTATTTGTGTTCCGCCTTGATCAATGATTGTTTCTTTTAATAATGATAATAAAAATAACACTTCGGCAATATTCATTTAAATTTTACCCCCAAAAACTGCAATCGACCAAAAAAAAATAATTCTGTTTCTTACATCTTCATACTGATTGCACTTAGAAAGTTCTTCTACTTATATAAAACAAACAAAATATGCATTTTATCAAAATCAACTGTAACATTTTTAAATACACTAGACTTTGACCCGTGCGTGCACGGGTTGATATTACATATCGGACATTTACGAAATAGACACGTCGACACATTCATATTGTTAGGTACTTTTAAAATAAACAATGAATGTGAATATGATTCTGGTATTTTTGTTTTTAATTTGTTTTGTTTTGTTTTTTTTTTATTTGAGAAATTGAACAAAGCTATAAGCCTACAATAATGCCATTAATTTCACTACACTATCCTTAGTTAGAATAATCTAACTGTGTCTCGGGACAGGCCCTCACCACAGTTAGAATGCCTCCCGTATACCCGTAATTCAGCAGAAAATTGCAGAATCGCTTCGAAACGCTTTTGGAGAAAATTAATATGAAGTTGCATTGAAAATAGCAGTCAAATTAATCATAAAAAATCCAGATGATTTCCAGAATGTTTTGAAGAATTTTCGTTGATTATTAATTAGCGAAGCTTAATTGTGAAAAAAATAACAACAAATTGGTAATCTTCAACTTCCAACGATGTTTAAAATATATAAAATAAAAGACAGTGCTCTTCCGATTTATCGGTATTAAAGGCCAAAATTTCGAGTCTATCATTTTAATATAGTAGTATAGATTTATGGGTCGAATTGTTTTTAAAATAGAAGTATTGAATAGAAAAAAAATTCAGAAACAATGGCCTCATTGTTTAAACTTTTTAAAGCAATAAAACAAAACAAAATTACAACGTCATGAGGAAAATTAGCAACAAAATTATAAGGCAATTAAATATGCATGGTCATATTCATATATTTGTAGCAATGGTACATGCACTCTTGAAACTATATAATCTTAAATACGATTTCCCCCTTGCAGGTGAAATTTTCGGAAGAACAATTACGGCGGGTGATTTCCCAGCCAAGTCAGATTCGGAACATTTCGGTGATTGCCCACGTGGACCATGGTAAGACCACCCTCACCGATTCCCTTCTGTCTCGGGCGGGGGTCATTTCTGCCCAGCATGCGGGGGAAAAGTGTGCCATGGACATACGCAAGGATGAACAACTCAAGGGAATTACCATCAAGTCCACGTAAGTCTGTTAAAAAAAAAATAAAAATCCTTACAAAAATAAAGTATGCAACATCATTTCAAATAATATGAATTCAACATTGCTATTTGCGATAGTCATTTATTCGTAGAATGAATTTTATCTCTATGAAACAATTCAGTATGCACTATCAGAATGGACTAATGATGAATTTTTTGCAGTTTGAAAGATAGAAAATCTTGCTGTTTTGAACATAATTTTATAAATGATATTTGTTTTTAAACACTGAACAAATTACTGTATAAAGATATCAAAATTGTTAACACCATTAATTTTTGCAGGGCCATTTCTCTCTTTTACGAAGTGGACTCTAGCATGTTACCCAAAGCTCATGTTCAACAGGATGGGGAGGAAACCCGCGAGTACCTCGTCAATCTGATTGATTCCCCCGGTCACGTGGATTTCTCCTCCGAAGTAACGGCTGCGCTGAGAGTGACAGACGGAGCTCTCGTCGTGGTAGACAGCATCAGTGGTGTGTATCAGAACTCGTTTTTAATTTAAAATTTCTAGGAGGCGGCATGTAGCTTGTAATGCAAAAATGAAGAGTTATAACTGCAACAATATGTATGCAAATTAAAATGTTTTACAAAAGTTGCCGTTCACAATAAACTTATTAGAAAGTAAACTCATCACCACTGCCCTTTATTTATCATAGAAAAAAAAATTATATGCAATTTAGCAACATACATGACTCACATGTAGGTAACAACAATGGTCTAACCCCTGAATTTAAATGAGATAATTGAATCTTTTATAAATAGTTTGGCTTTAAAGTTCGGAACCATTTGGTGTAATTCATGGATAAACATTTTCCATTTTCTTTATATTCTAGGTGTGTGCGTTCAGACAGAGACGGTGCTCCGGCAAGCGTTAGCGGAGAGAATCAGACCGGTTCTGATGATCAACAAGCTGGACAGGTGTATCTTTGAGACCCAGCTGGAACCCGAGGAGCTTTACTGTAAACTGCGAGATACAATCGAACACGTGAATGTCATCTTATCAACGTACAGCGAGAACGACAGCTCATTGGCTGACATAAGGGTGATTACAATTTGCAAACATCCGTCGTTTTTTAACCATCTCTTCACAATCGTACTTGTCACTGTACAAGTAATTTAAAGTATTGAAAAATGTCTAATATGTGCATGCATTTCTTATACCGTATTTTTGGTCATTTACAGCTGGACCCCTCTTTGGGAAATGTTGCTTTTGGATCCGGTTTACATCGATGGGGGTTCACCTTGCGACGGTTTGCTAAGATGTATGCAGCCAAAATAGGAACTGATGAGGAGAAACTCATGAAGAAACTTTGGGGAAATCATTATTACAACCAAGAAACCAGAAAATGGAGCCAAACCTGTGGGGAAGGTTACGTCAGGGGTTTTAACAAATTCATCCTGGAACCTCTGTTTAAGGTACTATATCACCTGACGTATTAATTTATTTTTAATTATACATTATCAAATGTTTGTACACTTTCATGTATGAGAAAGATTGATTACATGTACCATTTTATCCTGATTTCTTGGTATTTTACAGATGCTAAAAGCAACAAAGTCCATGGAAAAAGAGGAAATATTCAAGCTGACCGAAAAACTCGGCTTGCAGCTTACCACCGAAGAATGGTCACTAGAGGGAAAGGAATTCATGAGGAACGTGATGATGAAATGGCTGCCGGTGGGTGAAGCCATGCTGGAAATGATCATTGTTCACCTCCCTTCTCCGAGTGTTGCTCAGAAATACCGGACAGAGATTCTGTACGAAGGCCCCAACGACGACGAAGTAGCTGTTGGTAAGTAATATATAAACGCTTGCTAGTACTTCCTTAGCAAACCATATGGAAAAATATATGCTCTTATCAGCCTTTCTTTCGTGATATTGATCATTTCTTTAGTATAAGGTTAACATCACTGAATAGTTACGATTTTTAGGTCTTTTTTCATTTTTTGTTTATTTACTTTTAGCGATGAAACAGTGCAATCCTGATGGACCACTAATGGTTTATATCTCCAAAATGGTGCCTTCAACTGACAAAGGTCGCTTCTTTGCCTTTGGGCGGATATTTTCTGGCACCCTTTCCTCGGGAATGAAAGTCCGCGTCATGGGTCCCCAGTACGAACCCGGGAAATCCTACGACCTGTTCTACAAGACGAACCCCCGGGCCGTTATCCTGATGGGCAGTAAGATCACCTCAGTGGGTGACGTCCCTTGTGGTAATATCGTGGGTATTGGAGGGATAGACAAGTTCCTCGTCAAATCCGGAACTGTGACAACTTTTGAAAAAGCCCACAATATGAAGGTAAATACTGGGATATCTCTTATACCTTTAAAAAGTTCTGTGCAGCTGATGTCTTATACCTTTGATTGAAAAGGTCTGTGCAGCGAATGCCCTTCATTCAAAAGTTATTGATGGTTTTTTACGCTAACGTTTAATTTGCTTTAATTTGATCGAAGAATTTGATATTTAAGTCAAACCAAATAAAAGACAATTAAAAAAAATAAATTTTTAGATATACGAAGTCATGCCTTTATCGATATGATGCTCTGCAATGAGATGCTCAAATTAAAGAGAGCGTATTTCTTGTTTACAGGTGATGAAGTTTTCGGTGAGTCCAGTGGTGAGGGTGGCTGTTGATGTGGTACAGGCCAATGATCTACCCAAACTTGTGGAAGGTCTTCAGCGATTGGCTAAATCCGACCCCATGGTGCAGGTCCGTAAAGATTTTGAAATAACACTGAATTTGTTTGTCTTATACATAAAAAAAATCAGATAGTATATACAAAAGTTTATGTTTTCAAAAGAACATCTTAAGGAAAATAACCTATTAATTTTAGTGTTCCTTCGAAGCTGGACAGCACATAGTTGCCGGGGCTGGAGAGCTCCATCTTGAAATCTGCTTGAATGACCTGGAAGAGGAGCTAGCTTGTGTGCCAATCAAAAAGTCCGAGCCTGTCGTCAGCTACAGAGAAACCGTCTCACAAAAGTCAAGTCAAATTTGTTTGTCGAAATCCGGAAATAAGCACTGCAGGGTGTACATGACTGCTGAACCAATGCCCAATGGTTTACCGGAAGAATTCGACTCTGTAAGTAAATCTTTGGTTGATATATTTGCAGGTTTTACTTTTACAGACAGAAAGTCACCATTTCAAGTCAACAATAATAATTGTTTTTTTTTAAGTTAAAAACCGTTTGAAAAAAAATCAAAAGAAAACAAAGCGCAATAACCAAAAGCAAACATATTTTGATTTACTTTTCAGGGGAAAGTCACTGGAATGAAAGATGTAAAGGAGCGCGGAAAGTTCCTGTCCGAAGAGTTTGGAATGGACTCGCATCAAACAAGGAAAATCTGGTGTTTTGGCCCCTCAACATCCGGGCCCAATATGTTGATGGACGTGACCAAGTCCTGTCAGTATCTGCACGAGGTCAAGGACACAATAGTCGCCGGCTTCCAGTGGGCAACGGAAGAGGTATGTGTGACTTCTTTACAGGCACGTGTGCATTTCATAAATGTTGTTAAGAAAATTGTAATATGTTATCCTTTGCTGCAAAATTTTAATTTAATTCGTGGAAATCCGCTGGCTCAAATTTTATCTGCATTTTAAATTAATCAAGTTATATCAAACAAATATATCACATAAACGTATTCAATTTGTGTTTATTAAGGGTGTTCTATGCGAGGAAAACATGCGAGGAGTACATTTTAACTTGGAGGATCTTGTAGCTCACTCAGATCCCGCCCACCGCAAGGGGGCACAGATGATTCCGGCGACCAGAAGATGTCTCTTTGCCTCTTTTCTAACTGCGAGTCCCCGGATATTGGAACCCGTCTATCAGGTCGACATCGATGTTCCGCTATCAGTAATGGGCGGGGTTTTCAATGTGCTTTCAAAGCGACGAGGTCATGTGATTGAAGAGCAGCATAAGTCGGGTTCACCTATGCACAACATCAAAGCCCATCTCCCTGTTAACGAATCTTTCGGTAAGACCCTCTTATCCAAAAGAATTCAAAATACACAATGATTTTCTCTAATTTCATTGAACATCAGATAACCGTTTTTGTATAAAAAAAAATCTGCATTACATGCTTCACTAATTAAAGTTGATTTTTTTTCTAAAGGTTTCGCTCAGGAGTTGAGAGGACAAACTGGTGGACAAGCCTTCCCACAATGCGTCTTTGATCACTGGCAGCTACTTCCGGGCGATCCTCTGGAGCAGACGACACGTGCGGGTGCTGTGGTAACAGATATACGTCAGAGGAAGGGACTGAACCCTGTCATACCAAAACTAGATAACTTTTTGGACAAACTTTAATCGTAAATACAAAATCATTATACAAAGTCCTGGTACAACTTTAAAGTTTACTGAAAAAGGAGAGACATATTTGATTTACAGGTACATTGCAAAGAATGTGAACATAAGATAAAAAAATAAACGAAATATTGCAGATCATATACGTGTTTGGTTTTGTTTAACCATCAACAACCCTTTGAGAGAATTAATTATATATTAATAGTCATGTGTTAAATCTAATCAATAACTGAAAACTCAAAACAAAAAATGTTTTTAGTAACTTTTTGCAGGAACTAGTGTGCCCATTCAGTCAAATTGAGGCTTTATCCCCAGACAATCAAACTGTATGGGCAATTATTTCTAATGAAAACAAAGTCGTATCATTATACCATTTATTCTGCAATCAAGGTCAATTTGACCTTCATCTACATGTATCTGGAGAAAGAGGGCCATTATCAACAACAAATATCTGACACATCTGTAACTTGTAGAAGATTGCTCATCAATAGTTAAATGGTTGTCTTTGTATGTAGAATACTTATGACATTATCATTATTTCCTGCATCGAAACAGAGAGATGAAAGTCGATACAGTTATAGATTCATTTGTAGATTCCCGATGAATAGAAGCAATGGCTTTACCTGTAACTTTGAGACCATATATCGGGGATTCATATGGAAATTCAATGCGAAAAGAGCATACAGTTTTGTAGATCGATGAATTATTGAAGCCCATTAATTTGTATAATTCAATGACATTCACAAACAAAATACAATGATAAAATAATACCGGTAATCAATGATCATGTATAAACAGAAGCAGACTTGTTTTCATGTACGAGGCAACATGAAATTTAATAGAAGACACAATTGGGCTCTTAAGAACAGACATATTAGACTTATATGCCTATGAATAAACATCTTTATAGTAATCATACGTTTACAAAAATGCATTAATGTACAGAACTGAAAACTAAAAGAGCAATGAAGAAAATCATGTCATTTTTATTACAGATTCTTAAAGTACTCGATATTATTCCCCATTGGCAAAAAAAAAAAAGAAAATAAATAAATAAATAAATAGAAAATAAAAAAAATAATAATTAGATTTTAGCCTAAATTTGCGTGCAACAAAATGTATGCATTTACGATATGATAATTAATCGCATCAGGATTGTGTCTTCATGTAAAAGCCATGTTGAATTAAAACTATTTACTGTATGGTAGTCAATTCACACATCAAACAACTTTACGATAATTGTAATGTATTCATATATGTTCCATCAAGGCGATTTGTGTGAAAACATTGACCACTTCCTTTAAAACCCCAGTGAAATTTAGATAAAATATAAATATTCATTTTCAGTTATTTTTTCTAACGAAAGAAAAATTCTTGGAGGGGAGTTTTTGTTGTTGAATATTCTTAAATTTATACCCATTCCCTGCCTATAATTTTTAGTGTGTGTCTATGTACGCCATTGCCCGGATAGACTGGTTCGACGCCTTTACTATCACGCCATTTTGTGTTAAGCCGAACTAAGGCTAAACGGTTACAAATCGTTACTGGTCATGTCAATTATAATTCACAAGGAGAACATCCGCATTGCAGTTTAAGCCATTCCAAGGATCTCACAATTTTTTTTCATAATCGGAATTTGTACTTTTCAATGATCATTGTTCGAATGTAATGGAATGTGTTCTCAAACTGATTTACTTGTACAATATAAAATAAAACCGTGATCTTTAATAGTTTCATTTGGTCAGTAAATGGTACATGTGTATTATGTAATCCAAATTATTAATTCAAAAAATATTCTAAAAGGAGTGTATATAGAAAAAGGAGTATATATACAATTAAGTAAATAATTGAATAATGAAAATCAATTCCATAGAAGATTGATCGATAACAGTACTGAAACATTAGCTTTGTATTCGTGCATAACAAGAATACATGTATTTCTGTTCGCCACACTGACAAAATGTACAAGTGCAGTGCACCTGTAACCTTTTCAGAATTCAACGGTCATGTAAATATAGTGAAAAACCATGGCTTATGAAATGTATCAGTTGAAATTATACTGTTTACCAAAATTCAATATTTTCTAAAGAACATTAAAATAAACCAAACAAAACACATGCATCTATTACAATATATTATCATACTTTTCTGCATTGTTGCTTTTTCTTTGCCTTGATGTATTTCTTTCTAAAGGTATAACAATTGTATAAGGTACTAAAGTTCGAAGACAGAGTAGCTATGGGCATTGCAATCAAAGATAAACCAACCAGTGCTGTAATTGACGCCATGATGTAGCCAAAAGTACTCTTTGGATAATGGTCCCCGTATCCAACCGTTGTTATAGTAACAATGGCCCACCAAATACTGATCCCAATGTTTGGAAATGTTTCTGCGTTATTAAATTCAGTCCAAAACATTCCACATCCGAATATCGTGGAGAATATAGTAAACACCATCACAAGAAAACCTAGTATTTTCCAACTTCTTTGGAAACAAAGTTTAAGTATTTTCATTTCTGGGGTCGTTTCAGCTAAGCGGAGGAGTTTCAAAACCCTGAGTGAGTACATTGCTCCAATAACTACTATCAGAGTACTTAAGTCTGGGTGTTTGACGATGTTTTCAGGGTTAATGGCCATATTAATAACGAGGAAACAAAGTGCTACAGCAACCAGTTCTATAATGTTTTGCACATTGAGCAAAAATGATTTCTTTTGATGAGAGATCACAAAGCGTATCAGAAGATCAACAAAGAGTAACCCATTGCAAGTTCCTTCCAAGATAAGCCGTTCCTCTGGGGCAACCTTAAGGAGAAGCGCTTTTCGTTTTGGATTGCTGTAGATGAAGTTGTAGGTTGCGTTGTTTGGTAATATAGGAATATTTTCACGATCCACTCTATAGTCATCGTACGTATTCAAGATGAAACAAGTGATGGTTGTGAGGGTACAGACAGCCACAAGAAAAAGCCACACCTGAAGTGACACAAAACATTCCACAATCGTGAAATGCACAATTTTGTCGAAAAAAGGATTTTTTTTTCAATATATCAGTAGACAATACATGACTGTTTTGAAAAGTTTGAGACGTCGTAGCTTAATTATTTTATCATTTAAAAATGACAATAGAGAAAAATATCTCCATCTTTTTTCAACGCGTAAAAATGTTTCTCGCGTACAAGTTAGAACTAAAAAAATGTCATATACACTAAGATACTAGTAGTAAGCGTGATCAGTATTTCGATGTTGAACATCGATCTTATCTTCTGACGATTTAGATATTTAAATAAAATAATCTCTCATCATGATAATATAAAGAAATTTCTAATCCTGTTTAAAAGGAATACATTTGATTATGATGTCACTTTACAACGGCACATACCTTTCCAAGTAGATTAGAAAATGGATCGACGGCTGCTTTATTTAGAGTATCTCTGATTTTCTGTATTTTGCTGATTGAGACAACTTTTTTTTCGTCCGGTAAAATTCCATGAATAAGATTTTGTTCTGTATTCTCTATTGCTTCATAACTAGACAAATTGTCATCAAATAAGACTTCATAGCAACAGTTAGGTACAGCTTCTACAGGAATCATCCAAAACTCGAGTTCCTCTCTCGCCTCAATCGCGCAGATTCCCTTTGGAAGATGGAGTTTGCGACCAGATAAATAATCCAAAACGTAGTGGAAAAGGACTGGGTTCCTATCCAAAAAGTAGTCCCCGTTTGCTTTTTTTCTGCATGTCCCTCTTTTGACAGCTTATCCAAGAAATCTTGTACCGAAGTCGAAGATGTAACAAATTTAGTACCTCGAAGACTGATACTGAAGTAGTTTGCCATCATTCATTGACTGACTGCCCTTTATAGGTAGCAGCTTATTAATTACGCCAGTAGAGATTTGTCACTGGTATTAAATTGTCAGTAAACTGTTGTTTAAATTATTATGAAATCTGTACTAGTCATATTGATACATGTATTCTATTGTTATTATCACAGATAGATACTTCAATTATACGGTAATCGAATCCTGAACAATGGCAAGATGTATCTTGTAACGAACCTGAATCTGTAAAAATCAATAATAACACAAAATATGGCAGTATTGCTGGTAGTATAATTATATATAATGCATACGTATTTAGCGGTAGTTTTTACACAGTGACGAGATGGTATGACTTACAACATTTTCATGTGAAAACATTACGTTGAATTCTCTTGAATAGAACCTAAACTAGCATTATAAGTTCAACTTAAATTTAATGTTAAAGGAATTTCGAGAGATATTCCTTTAGAATACAAAGTTCCAAAATTCTCAAATATTATACAGTTCCCACATAGAATTCGACAATTAAATCAGAGACATGAAAAATGTACGTGAAATATATTAAAAAAGTATACATGAACTGTCTTTAAGATACAAAATACAATGTTTTAACAATTAATCGGACTGAATATAAACGCATCCTAAAATTTACTTACTTCTTTTGAGCAGAATGAAACGTTATGCCCGTATATTTAAACATATATTTGTAGATATAAAATGCGATAAGTCGGTAACTGTTTAATCCAGTGTTTGACCTAATTGTTTAGTCAAGGACCAAAACGTATAATAGTATTAAAGTTTTAATTCGATACAACACTTTTAAAATGATTAACAAAACATGAAAAGACAAGCCCTTTTTGAAGAAACAAAGAGTGCTTAAAAATCCAACGATAACAGACTGTATTCATCACAGCAGTTACAGTTAAGAAATTCTTTAAAAAAAAAAAACAGAATAAAGAGAAATTACTGTAAACCAACGGTCATATAGTCTTGAAATCAAATCTAAAACCTAAAAATTAATTTTCTCTGAAATCCAACTAATTATCGAAATCAGATAAAATGAAACGGATGATTATATCATTATTACTGTAATCTTAAGAACATATGCGTCGGACTCCGTATTATCGCGTAGAGAACTTATTAACCCATTTTTAAAAAATAAAGATACAGATGTTGCACAAGATGTTGCCACACAATACTGATGTCACAAACTGTGACATCCATAGGTTTCGGGATATAGAAAAAAATTATCTAACAATGGAGGTTGAGGTATTTTCGTAAATAGATAGACCTGTATAGGGATCTCCTATATTGTGATAAAATGAAATCAATCTTTGTAGTATTGATCAGCTAATAATGTTGGGTTATTAGAAGATTTTTTCGAAACGATATAGCCTGTATTTTGACAGGGGTTAGCTAGAAGTAAACATTTTCGGAAACCCAATGTTGTCTATAATATAGATGTTTCAGTTACCTTTTTATATGAAAAAAATGCACCGGTTTCATTTAACAATCAATAATTTGAAACAAGGCCGATCCAAAGCAACAATTACATAATTTCTTTTTGACCACAATTGTGATATGAGAAATTTAAATGGGGTAAAACATTTTACAACAGTTGTTAAGCGAAAATCAATATACATACTCTATGAATGATAACAATTCAATAGTTTGATCAAGCGACATGACATTTTAGTCATATCATTGATTTCCCAGTTCGTGCAATCTACATTTATGACAACAACACCCCACATCATTAAATCTTTATTGAAAGTTTTTAAGTCATTAAACAGAAATAAAATTTGGTAAAGGTTATTTTACATATACTTGTTAACTCTATGTAGTTTAGCAGTTATCACACAAATTAAAGACACTTTACATTTTAGATTCTAACAATAAGATAACAAAATATACAATTCAAAAACACAGATAGAAGCCTACTTCGAAAGATCCTTCAAAAGAAATAACGATAAAACCCATGGCTTATCTGTCGAGTTTCTTCTGATATCATCAGAATTAATTATATGTTGTTTTCATATTTGAAGCAAAGGAATTGATTTTTTTGACTTGTTTCATTTCTTTTTAATAATAATAATTCTTAATTTTAGATTTTTGATATCGAAAAAGAAAGATTTTTTTGCAGAAAAAACATTTGATTAACTTCTGTATCACTTTACGAAAATCCTTGAATTAAAATTCGTTATCTTGTTCAAAACTTGCATTCAAAATTCAGGATGTCCTAACACTACTGTAAAATTATGTTAACTTTTTGAGAAATTAAGCAGGATTTAAGAATATTGAATTTGTTTTAAATTTAATTATAATTGCTACCTCCTACAAATTCAAGTTGTATCAATATAATTACATGTTTTATATAGTTATTCTAGATGTTAAGTTTTGCATACCAAAAGAAAACGAAAAGATACAACATATTATAATAATCAATCCACTATTTGTTTTATTTGATTTCTTTTCATTGTTTTCTTTGCATTTAGGTACTTCTTTCTGAAGGAATAACAACCATAGAAGGTACTGAAGTTTGATGACAGAGTAGCAATGGGCATTGCTATTAAGCAAAGGCCAAACAAAGCCGTCACTGAAGCCATGACGTAGCCAAACGTACTCTTTGGATAATGGTCCCCGTATCCAACCGTTGTTATAGTAACAATGGCCCACCAAATACTGATCCCAATGTTTGGAAATGTTTCTGCGTTATTGAATTCAGCCCAAAACATTCCACATCCGAATATCGTAGAGAATATTGTAAACACCATCACAAGAAAACCTAGTATTTTCCAACTTCTTTGGAAACACAGTTTAAGTATTTTCATTTCTGAAGTACTTTCAGCCAATCGGAGGAGTTTCAGGACCCGTAGCGAGTAAAATCCACCGATAAGCACAATTAGAGTATCTAAGTTAAGATTTTCAACTGCTATTTGAGGGTTTCTGTCGATATTGATGACGAGAAAACAAAAAACTCCAACAATTACTTCTATAATGTTTTGTATGTTGAGCATAAACGATTTCTTTTGATGAGAAATCGCAAATCGTATCAAAAGATCAAGCAAAAGCAACGCATTGCAAGTTCCTTCCAGGATAAGACTTTCCATTGGAGCAGCCTTAACGAGAAGCGTTTTACGTTTGGGGTTGCTATAGAATAAATTGTAGGTTGCATTGTTTGGTAAAGCAGGAATACTTTCACGATCTACCCGGAAGCCATCGTTCATATTCAAAACAAAACATGCAGTAGCTGTGAGAGTCATTGTAGCCACAAGTACAAACCAAATCTGCATTGATACAAAGATAATGCTATAGTATGAAATTGTTTTTCGGGTATTTACATGTAACATTGTTGCATACGATAACTTTAAGTAATAGTTTGAACATATTTTATTGTATATATAATATACAAAGGGTTGAAACACAAATTATTACAACTTACTAGGTTCCCACCCTAATTTAACAATTTTACATCCAGTCAATATTGAGTGCAATTTTCCAGATAAGCTTCAGAGTATATTTTATAAATAAGACACGTTAGAGTAAAAATAATTTTTTTAACCATTCACTTTATAATTAAAGTACATACCTGGTATACCATTTGTTGTAAACCTTTTGTATTATATATCACGGAGAGAGATATGCAAATGAGTGTTGATATTTTATATATATCTAATTATATCAAATTTCCTATTAAAGAATTAATAGATAATTTACCTTTCCTAAAAGACATGAAAATGGGTCAGCTGCTGCTTTATTTAGTGTATCCCTGATTTTCTGTAATTTACTTTTTGAAACAACAAATCTTTCCTCAGGTACTACTTCACGAGTAAGATGTTGTTCTAGTTTTTCTATTGCCTCATAACTAGACAAATTGTCATCAAATAAGACTTCATAGCAACAGTTAGGTACAGCTTCTACTGGAATCATCCAAAACTCGAGTTCCTCTCTAGCCTCAATCGCGCAGATCCCCTTTGGAAGATGGAGTTTGCGACCAGATAAATAATCCAAAACGTAGTGGAAAAGGACTGGGTTCCTATCCAAAAAGTAGTCCCCGTTTGATTTAACCTCAGCATGTCCCTCTTTTGACAGCTTATCCAGTAAATCTCGCACTAAAATGGACGATGTAATAAATTGAGTACCCCGAAGACTGATACTGAAGTCGTTTGTCATGTTTGGCCGACCAAAGAGTAAGTGGATATCGGACTGTTTGTTCGTAGTGCATAGTTACAAGCATTCATATTTGATGGCTGTTGTTGAAATTTAATGATTTTGACCATACATGTTAGCACTTTATTGAAATTATCAGAATAGATGATCAAGGTACATTAATCAATTCCATTAAAATCCAAGCATTGTTTATGTTTTAATACAAGGGTTTTCAATAAATGACCGTATATTCGTTGGTATCTATATATAAATTGATTAATAAAATTTTAAATAGAAATATGAGTGATATAACAAGGAAACATTAAAGACCAATCAATATAATTTCTAATGAAACGTAAAACAATTGAAAAATATTATAAAGCGGTATTGTATATTCATCCACTTTCAATAGAATTGAAAAAAAATTATATTCCCTATTGAAGTAATAAATAAATTAAGAATATTATCCCCCCAAAATATTACTTTGGCTATTTCTGAAATAAATTTTGGCTTTTCGAAGATAAAACTATATTTGAATAAAATAATTCATGTTTTATGAAGGACATGAAACTTATTATTTCTATCAAATAATAAACCGACTTTGTAAGGTAATAGGGATGACAATGCATGCGATAACATATTATTACTTATTAGGTTTGTTACTGACTGACTACAGAAATATATTGGGTTGATTAATCTCATAGACGGCTCGGCTTCGTCTTTGCCTCGCCTTCTGTGAGATTGATCAACCCAATATATTTCTGTAGTCAGTCAAAAACAAACCTAATAAGTGTTCGGTTTTCCCGAGGACTATCAAGTGACACCTTTATTCACAAAAAGCGATGGTCTACGTAAACCGATGTACAACATGTACTAACATCTCGTCCAATTTAACTCATTTAAACTCTTCAAAATTATCAATCTCTCCTTTCAAATACTCTTTGAAATTCTTTGCTTCACCCATATTTACTTACAATATTTTGTTGCTATTCAATTTTAAACGTTTTCCCCCTTTCCCTGCAAAGATTTGAGCAAATCTCGACGCTGCCATTTTGTTCTGCTCCAGACACAACAATGTGATGTCAATTCAAAGGGCAACTACTCTAATTGAAAAATAATTCCAAAGGGCAACTACTCTAAATATTTTAAGAACTTACGGAACACTGTTTCTGTGGTAAATAATATGAAATATCGAAATGAGTAGGCGAAGTGGCGGCCAAGAGGGAAACAAGTACTTTTATGGGAATGATATCACAGCGAGCCCAGTATAGATTGTATTCTTGCACCAAGATGAACCACTTTGTCACACGAATGAGTAACAAAATGGAAAAAATAATGTTAAAAATAGACTGAAAGTAAGCTCATAGTCAAAGAAAAAATAGTGTAAAATTTTGAGGGATTATTTTTGAATTCTAAAAATTTTTTACACTGGCCACTTTCAAAAGAAGGTCATTGACCTCGATTTTTGAAAGTGAATAATAGCACTATAATCATAGTTCTATAAGATACATATGTATAACATATGGTTTTCATTATTTTTCCATTCTAGGAAAATGTCATCCTTATAATTTAATGAACATAAAAATGATCTGGAAGTAATAAACGATAACCAAACTAAAGATACGATAGAAAATATACACACAACACGAATGAATATAAAGTGCTGATGTGGTAGATGGCGTTTTGGTCCAAGTAACGATTTGATTACATGCCGAAAAATTGTGACATATTTGTTAAAAGCGCCACACGACGAATGTATCCATTAACACGTTGCTATCTGTTTATTTTGCTCCGTTGAATATTGATTTTTATGCAAAGGGACATAACCTGTCGTTTCTTATAGGGTCTCATATGTCTTTCAAGGCAATGTGCAAATATGTTATATAGATTTATGTGTTATAAGGAAATTGTTTTTGTTGTACTGGCATGTGACACTTGAATAAACAAATACAGTACTTGCTTAGATTTCAATATGTGTTTGTATTGTGTGTATGTGACACTTGAATAAACAAATACAGTACTTGCTTAGATTTCAATATGTGTTTGTATTGTGCGAAGCCGTAGATTATGGTTTATCATTGAACTGTTTTACATGAAATAAATATAATTTATAAGGGTGGTTCGATGTGTTTTGATCGTTAACTTTGCTTGAATTCACATTCGTTTTGCAAATATTGTTGTTAACTGCGCATTTTATCTTATTTATCACATTTTATGGTCATTGAAATTAAAAGAAAGTATGTAACTTTTTAGTTGTTTAGTATTTTTCGCGCTTTCCGCCGCCGATACATAGTGAAATATCAAATACTTAGTATGCTGGCTTATACAATGAAAAATGTAAACCAGGTTCAAATATAAAAGTTTTTTTTTCAGATTCAATGCATAAAATTGATCCTGTTTGTTTACAGTCTCTAAGATAGCGGTAAAATACATGTTTACGGCTTCCTGTTTCAAAAATTATTAGTCGAATACAATAATTCGGTTAATACATAGTTTTTTGCGTGTTTTCAAATGAAATGAAGAGATGGAATTTCATTTTATTTGATTTTATTTCTAAGTCACAAAGTACGAAAATAAGCCCATTGCCAATATCAATCAAAATCGAATTCACAGCAGATAAGAAAAGAACAACTGGGTCTGTTCTCATATAAGCGGTCGTTTGGTACACTACTGGTAAAACCTCAGATAAACAAATTGTCATTTAGAAACCATACTTTAATCTCCGTAAGTTATTTATAAGTTAAGAAATTGTTTGACTTTAGCTGATTTCTTTTGCAATTTACAAAAGAGCATGACAATATTTATTTCTTTATTTTTGTGCACCATCTTTTTCTGTTGTATATATTTTGCGTTTTCACTCAATCGGGCATAAACTATGATATCCAGGGGTTGGTCAATAGATCAGTATTGTTAGAAGATAAATTTGAAACCCGTTGTTACATAAGCGAACGTTATCCACAACTATCATGTGGATTCGTACATAGTCGAGTAGAAACCGTGATTCTTGATTTTAAACACCGACTTCAGAAATTAAAAACAAAATTCAAGTATAAAAAAAACACTTCGTCGACACGTGCATTTGCGTTGACAAAATTCAATCCTTGAAAATATTGTTCAGCAAGTAAAATTACAGACTCGTTAAGCTAGCCATATTGAGAAGCTGGAAATGGTAATACCTGAGCAACTGAGCAACACTGTTGATAAACACATGTCACTCAGGTGACTGATTGCAAATTGTAAATGTCCGTCATCAGTCGTGCTTTGTATGTTAACAATGAATCATTTTAACTTCCTCTTGAAAACTAAATGACCATTTTTTTTTCAAATATGGTATGATGCTTTGTCAAAATAAAATTAACTTTTAAAATTTATCTTTTGGCTTGTCGAAAAAAAAAAATTATATTTTGAAGAACTCCCCCACCCCCCCCCCCCCCCCAAAAAAAAATCCCAAAATATATATACTTCATGTTGAATGAAGATCAAAACTTAATTACTTGTATGCTACAATTGTAAATGCGTTTGTATTTTTCTTTTAATAATTGCCTTTCCTGACAACATTTCATGCAAAAATGCTTGTACTTTTATGACACAGTGATCCCATTCTACGCTATATACAATTTACGATAAACCTTGCCACACGAATAAGAGACCAAAACAGAAAATAATTAACATAGAAATTTTACTGCTGTTCTCAGTGTGAAATGAAATAAAATTTTATGGTCCATTTGAGAACAAAAATATACACAATTCGAATTTTTAGAATAAGCATTATACCAAACATTAACAACAAATAAATTAACTTAAAATATATTGATGAAACAGCAATGACATGAAGTGACGATTGAATTTCATTAAGTGGCGATTGAATTTCACAATCTATTTATACGAAGACGGTAACTACCCCGGCGAAACCAATTGAAACGCTCCCTGCACAAAGGGATGACCTATCTTGCACCTGGCGCAATAGCGCTCCTACATGTGACTGTGGTGGGGAACGTGCATCTTTGTACTCCCACTTAGAGTGCGTACCACGTACGAAGAAGAAAAAAGATTTCTGGCTCGAGCCCTAATCTGCCTCATCTGGAAATAAAACATCTAACTAGAAAAAAAACCTTAGATGTAGACCCCCAGTACTTGCCCTTAGTTCCTCAAGTATGAAGTTTGTCCCTCAGCTAGCATGGAAGTAACCAAAATCCTCCCTAGTACTGAGGACTGGTTACCCAGAGTTTTGAGCAAGATATAATAAAAACCTTATTTATGGTAATTCCGCAAAATGCACATGCCCATCGAAATTTTATAAAACAATTTGTGTCCACTAATTTATGTTAGACTTTTTCAATATGTTAGTTCAAAAGATTATCACGGCACAAGTGTCACTTTAAAAGAAATTAAGATTAGACACATTCCTTATCAGAATCATTCCACTCTACTGATTAGAATAATATTTAAAAAAGTCAGTTACTCACGTAGATGCAAATCTAATACATCAGTTTTTTTGGTTTCTGGAAAACAAAATAACCCTAATTATAACCATAAATGTAACTTAATTAGCCTTCACAGTTAAGATTTTTTTTATGAACACGTCTTAAGTTTTTAATTGGGTTTCATTATAAATGATTATTTTATTTCAATGATTATCAAAAGGTCCCATCACAAGAAAATAATCAATCGTTTAATTGACAGTTGAGGTCATAATTACATTGGTCATACTCATAATATAATTATAACTAAACTAAATGTGCTATATTTGTGTACTGTTCATAAAATCATCAGTTTAGAAAAAAAACCCTGTTTATTTGCCTAAATAGAATATATCAGAAAAAAAACATTCTATATAGTATGAAAAATAGATTGATCAATCATAATACATTAACTGCATTTGCTGATTTCAAATTAATTTAAAAAAATAAATAATTCAAACTGTGTTAGAGAGCATCGTAAATGTAAAAATATGAAATGAAAACTTATAAAATAAAAAAAAAATAAATAAATAATATAAACTGTTCTGTGAAATGAACAATAAGAATTTTTTTGGCCGCTATACAGGTTAAAAAATATAGGGGGCGAGTTGTCTTCAGTGGTGGCGAGTTGTCCTAAATTGGGAGAGAGTCGTCTTCAGTTGTACTGGGGGTGAGTTGTCTTGGGGGCGAGTTGTCCTGATTCCATACTTGATATGATGAATCTTAGCCAATCTTTGCGGCTTTACGACTTTAAACAAGTTGTGTAGAAAATGAAACAATTTCTTGACATTCATTATCAAATCATTAGAAAATTAATCCCAATACCTATATTCAATTTAACATAGATAGCTATGACCCGAATTAATTTTAATTGTATTTTAAATTGTATTTTGTAGGTAAGTAAAAGTTAGCAACCATTATCATCTGTTTCATATTTGGATATTTTACTGGAAATGGACATTGATGGTAACCAACAACAAAACTTTATGATAAACGCGCTGCCTTCAATTTTTCTATAGTCAACTTTCCTTACTTATGTAGCAATATACCTTCATCACCTGCATATGGTGTTTTTGTCTCTCAGTTAATTCGATACGCAAGGGCATGCTCTTCGTATGAACAGTTTCTAAGGCGAGGCAAGCTACCGACAAACAAGTTGATAAAACAGGACTATCAACAGGCTCGTTTGAAGTCATGTTTTCGTAAGTTCTATGGTCAATACAACGACCTTGTCAGCAAATACAATCCACTGGGTTGCATGCTGACTGACGTTTTTCATACTAATTATTAGACCATAATTTATCACCTAATTGTCTACGGACTTTTCCGTTTTTTCCCGATTACGACAAAGAGCACACGGCGGGTGTGACCGGTCAGCAGAGGATGCTCACTCCTCCTAGGCACCTCATCCTACCTCCAATGTAATGGAGATCCGTGTTTGCTCAAGGTTTGTATTTTGACCATGACAAACAAACCAAATCATCAACGTTTCGTTTTTTCCCTATAATGAAATTTTCCCGATTTTGACATTTACCTCGATTATGACATGCCCAATTGTGATAAGGAGCACACAGCGGGTGCGACCGGTCAGCAGAGGATGCTCACTCCTCTTAGGCACCTGATCATACCTCTATCTTTTTGGAGGTCTGTGTTGCTTGCTTTTCATGAAATAGAGTTCTTGTCATGTTGAAATCGTGTCGTAATTATTAAAAAAGTTGACAAAGCTAGGATAATCAAATCTTGTAACATTATACGATTTTTTTCTTGAAGTGAAACAAAACAATCCAATTAATATAAAAATAAGTACTTAAATTTAATGGTTAAACAGTGTATTATGTAGCCATATACACTGACTTTGAACGCCGTTCAACATTTAAACTTGTCGTACAAAATTGTGAAGTAAAAATCAAACCTCTACACCCACTCAACATGACATCAATGCCAATAGCAATAAATGTAGAAATGAAACATTGTGGGCTGACAACTGTATGTGAACTTTACTCCAGGTCAGTCCCTAAGCTAAAAGTAGAACCTAAGATAAGAATTATCATATGAAATATATTAATGAACTTCCGTAAAGAGAATATATATAAGATCATGTAAGATTAATGCAAGTCGTAAGCAACTCAGAAGGAGGAAATGAAAATGTCAGTTTGTTTTCTTTTGTGCATCATATTTTCATGTAGTATCTGTTTTGCGAATTCAACTCAGTTGGAAGGAAAATTTGACATCAAAGAGATAGCCAGTAGACTAGCGTTGTTAGAGCAAACATTTTTGCAGGAACACCATAAAGGCTATAACCCGAGTCATCCACCAATACCATTTACCTATGGATTCTTAAATAGCCGATCAAAGAGTATAATCCGAGATTTTCAACGTCGACTTCAGATACTAGAAGATAAACTTTTCCATCATGAAAGAAACTCTGGCGAAAAAAGCCATTGCAATAAAAGAATTCAGTCCTTGGAAAAGGAACTCTCAACGGTAGTAAAAAAGCAAACCCATCATACTAGCCATATTGAGAAGCTGCAGATGATTGTAACTGACCAACTTAAAACTATATCTGAACTAAACGAGGAAACGTTTCATAGAAAGAAGCCTGCCACTGCCACTTTACTTTCTGATTTAATTGGTACCAAACAAGATGAAAACACCACTGACGAAGAAACTATGGTGGTTAATTTTAACAGGACAAGAAATGCACACTTTTTCAGAAGTACACTCTCTGAACGTGATCCCCGAGAATCTAATCTTATAAAAAGTAAGATATTTTTACATTCATATATTTCTACATTTCTTACGTAATCGTTCTTTGATTCTAGTAACCATATTTATATATATATAGATGCAAATATGACTTGATCTATTTTTTACCTGTATTTTTTCAAGTCGTTTATTCTATTATCATATCATAGTTAACCAAATTGTTGTGTCCCAAACATCGTAACGTAATCATAAAAATACATTTTCCTCAGGTTTTTCATGTTTGAAAATGATTAAACAAAAAAGTGCACATGTACACGTTAGATATTTTATCCTTAATTTAAAAAACAATTGTTTATTCAATTAATTTGCTTTCCAGAACGACTGTCGTCACCTACTGTTACTACTACCACTCCACATCTACCGCATATGACAAAGATTATAGCCTTTTATACATATATTTCTGCAATCACTCCCTCAATTACTGATCAGCGTACCTTGGTTTATGATGTTGTTAAAACGAACAATGGAAACGGTTACAATCCTTCGACAGGAGTTTTCATTGCTCCAGAGACCGGGGTTTATGTGTTTACTTGGACTATAAGAGAAGCCAGTAATTGTTATCATTCAACTCAGTTGATGGTAAATACAGCAGAAATCGGAATAATTCACCTTCACTCAGTTGTAGATGGTGACTTTACAGGGACTGGAGTCGTGGTCACGCATGTTAATGCAGGAGATGATGTTTATGTTAGGACGCATGAGTCATGGAATCATTGCTTTATTGTCAGCAATGATGCAGGGAAATCGTCATTTGCTGGCTGGAAATTGTCTTAAGGAGTACTTAACCTTGAAACAATTAAAAATTAAAAAAGATGTTTTTGTTTAAAAAGTATTTTAGGTGTTCTCAACAGAAACGTTGTGATTAATGTATGTGTGTAAATCATCAAAATGTATGTGTGTAAATCAACAAAAATTTCAACGACTCGTTAAGATCCCATATATACACTAATTCTTTTATCACACGATGTAACCAAAACAGGTGATATGTATAGACAAACACATAGGCGCTACAATAAAAGATACCCTTCTTTGCGATATAAACAGGTTCACACTGTACTGGGTTGAAACTGTCTCCTTTTTTAAAGATAAGGCAAAATCAAGATTTCACATGTTTTAGTTAGTTTGGTTTTTTTTTTTATCACCATTGAAGTAAGAATTCAAATACAAAACTTTGAAAGTTGATGTTCAAACTAATTGGTTTCTTTAACCACTCCAGTCCACATTCATATACAATATTGAAGTGTAGGCGAATGATATAGGGACATGTACGTCAACAATCGCTCCATCTTGTCGGAGTACTATAAATTTATATTAACGCTATAGATAACATTAGAGCTGTGTGTTCACATGAACTAGAGGAACCTGAAATTCTTAATACTCAACTCTTTTGATGGTAAATAGAGAAAAACTCGGTTATAGCGAAGTCCTTGGGGCCAATGAATTTACTTCGTTATATCCGTAATTCGTTATATCCGTATAACGAATTCGTAATAATAACTATAGCAAATTCACTATATACATGTTTTCTTTCACCAGACTACAAGTTTGGTAATGGAAGCTTAGAATGAAAATACATTCTTTTGATACCTTTAATAATTGGATTGTGAATTGAAGAATTTATGTGAAAATAAATTAAACTCATTCAAACAGTTATGTGCAATGGTAGTGCAAATTTTTTACACTGAAAAGAAATTCGTTGTAAAAGTGTTAAATTTCGTCATTATTCACCTCTACGGGATTCAAAATCAGTTCGCTATATCCGTAAATTCGTTAGATCCGAATTCGTTATAACTGTAAAATGTTGCAAAGATTTGTTAAGAATTTTACCGGGGAGTCAAATAAACTTCGCTATATCCGAAATTTCGCTATATTCGTGTTCGTACTAAACGAGTTTTACTGTACATAGGAAATTAGAATAAATTACCTGCAAGCATTTTCAGATTTTCAGACAAGTTTTAATGCTTATTTATATGAAGATCAAAGTACTGTTGAGTGCGATATTTCGGGTAGATCATCTTTTGCCGAAAGTTGTTTTCAATAACTAACAAACTTTATAAACTCGGAAAGAAAATACAGTCGTCTAATGGCAGTTCCGATTTAATCAAATTTAAAGTTATTTCAAGATAATAGATCATATTAACTTCTAGACAAGGTTATACTTGCTATTTGAGATAAAAAAAATCATGGCGGATAAGCCTTTTAGCAACGTTTCCGTGCTCACTGCTAACTGCTTACGGGTAAATCTCTGGCATGGACGACATGTGCAGAAACCTTGGTACATAAAACAAACATTTAACATTAGTATTAACGTCATATAAAAATTACATGTCTTTTGGACAATCTTTTATTGCTAATAACAAGAACCCGAAATATGGGTTCATATACCATTCATAACGTATTTATTAAAGGGAAAGGTCAGGTATAAAGCATTTCTAGTGAAATAGATACACTAAAGTTTGTTTTAAACACCCACTACATAACTTATCTCATAATCTCATCTTAAACCATTAAACTTGGTTTAATTATCTGGTCATTGTTAACTCTCCCGCAAGCGCATGGAGGCTGCAATGATAGCATCTCTGTGACGTCAGCACACCACTTCGATAAACTGACCCACATATTGTATAATATACCTCTGCAAGAATGGTCAAGAAAATACCTTTGGAACAGTACCTTATGCATTTGAGCCTGAATATACAGAAGAAGAACTTGAAAATCTCCCTCCCTGATGCTAATAATTTAAGGCCAATAATTCCGACATTAGAGGAATGGTGTTCCTGTGGACAGTGGAGGTCATGCCCACTGCCGAGGAGTGCATGTGTTGCAAACAGTGTGATTATGCAATTGGGAACATGGGAGAGCTAAATTGTATCACTGACCATGACCAATTCGACCTTCTAATTCTCAATCCAGATGTTCTATCCGTTGCTTTCATTCAATTTATGATGTTCATGAAACAACAGGGACGTGCACCAGAACACTTATCTAACAAGTAAGATTGAGTTATGTATAATTATAAATGAATTACAAGACAGTTTGTCAAACTTTAACATTTTTTATATCCTTCCTCCATATCTACAAAATGTCACTTAAAATAATGTAAAAATATAAATCAGAAGAAAAAATATGCATTTTCACAGACATTTATAATAAATAGTATTAATTAAATGTACAATTTAAATATTTCAGACAGTCCAGATTGGTAGCATATCGTTAATATGTCTGTTAGATGTTCAGAAGGGAAAATTAGGAAAAGGAAAGAGAATGACCATTCCAAGTTGTGTTGTGAAAAAAAATCAGAGAACAAAATGGACAGTGTATTGGTTTTCAGAACAACATTTGATAGCATGCAAGATCTTTGTAATTCATAAATAAATCTTTAAGATGGAATATACATATATCTTAATTATAACTTGCAAGCAATAAAAATAATCACAAATGTATTCTAATAATAACAATAATAACATGCACATACAGAACATGAATCACATTGCACCAACTACAGTCATGTCCGGTTATATGACTCAGTACCAGACCCCTATGTTGCATGGTCATAAACTACCTTAAACCTTGACACAAGTTTAGATACAAGGTCAGCTCTATTTTGAGGCGGTACCGGTGCAATATTTCCTTTTGACCTTGCTGAAACTTGCACAACAGGAATTGCCATTGTTTGCTTCTGCATAATGCATAACTTCATCAAAACAGGTACCCATTTATATAATTTGGGATTATACACAGGTTTTGCAACCCAGTTTGACACAACTTTATGCTCATCTACCTTCTGACCTCAGTTTTGAGACATATTATGATCAATGACTGCAATTGCTGTTCTACAGTTCATTTGATCATAGTCAAAGTCCTGCCTTTTTGGAACATATTTTGTCAGAAGACTGTGGTACACTTCAAGATTGCCAGTGTGGCAGAATTCACTGAGAGGAGCGATATCTTTTAGCAACCTTTTGTCCTGTACAACTTCTTTCAGGGCATTGTGAACTTTAGAACCCTTTTTAAGCCACGTTATTTTCCTTGAGTCTTCAGGACTTATATTTTCATGAGAACAGCTTGTAACAATGTCACCCTCAAAACTGTGTTCATAAACAACGTGATGCACAATGGAAACCCAACTCTCCTTTAACCAATGTTTGTCACCCTGACAATTAGCTGAACACCACCATAAATGATTGCATATTGCTCTTATCCAAGAAGGCTATTCTTCAGATCCACTTGTTTTTGATTTTTGCAATAGTTTTTTTCTAATTGATTTTGCAAGATGCCAGACATCAAATTGGTGATCAATTTCGGGGAATTCTTTTGTTACAAGACTTCTAATCTGAAAATGCCTATCAGTTGCTTATAATTCTATTTTAAAGCCCTTTTCAATCAAATATGTCATGCATCTTCTAAACCCCTCAACTTCCATTTTGCTTGAACTTCCTGTTTCAGTAACTTTGATATTAACAAAAGCCACAATATCTTGTGTTTCCATATCTAATAAAGACTATGTACAATATTTTGCATTGAAGCCAGGAGAGTCACAACTACCATCACCAGCCAACCTTAGACAATGGTTGGAATCTTTAATTTTCTTGAAAATGTGGTCTTGCATGACAGTCCAGGAATGATCAACCACTGGCATTACAATTTCTCGTTGAGCAGTTTGAAATGTTGTTTTGCTTACATGTACAAATTGAAGATTCATAAATTTTGCAAACTGAGAGATATGTCCATATGTTTGACCTGCAAAAACGGTTGCTGCACATACAAGCAAGTTAGCTACAGGCATTTTTCCTAACAGTGGCTGAGATAACCATTTCTTCAGTAAATGACCACCAGTACAAAATACTGACACTTTTAACATTGAATCGCAGTATTTTTTGATGGTACCTGAAGGGTCTACAGGACATTTACAAATATTGCATATCAAACAATTCAGAATATCATCTAAACAATTTTCAAACACAATGAACTTTTTGGTTTGTATGAGTGATGATGATTCATCACAATTATCATCATCAACATCAACATTTTCTGCATCAAAACTTTCTTCCTCATGAAAAATAAAAGTAAGATCTCTGCTGTCATGACTATCATCAATGTTTGATCCTGTGACAGAGTCACCCGTGAATAAGCTTACTTTTTCTTCGTCATCTGGATAGGGGGAGATCATTTTAATCGGAGTAGAAGTTAAAACTTTACCGTGAAAACCTCCTGTACTGTTATCTGTAACTTCTGTCATTGTACTAATTGTTCTAGTGTTTGTGCAGTAACTATGGTCAGAAGCAAATTGTGAGGGCTTGAGATATTCGCTTTGAAGACATATGTTACAAGGATGGCCACACATTCTGTATGGAACAATATTTTCACACTCCAGAGGCTCACTAACACTGGTAATTGTCGAAGTTGTCAATGGAATATTCTGAGGGCCAAGGTTTTCTTCATCCTAAAAGATTAAATACACGGTTTTGCATCGTTGAAGAAGAATTTTGTAATACATACTAGAATATATATACCCATGAAAAGATGTAACTTAATTAAGATCTACTTCAATTGAATATTAAATAACTAATCACAGTATATTTACCTGGTTATTTAATCTAAACAGGTTCTTGGAGTTTTCTTCGATTCATGACCTTTTCCCTCTTTTGTTGTATTAATTAGGATGGGCACAGCATCAGGTTTCATTTTTTTACATCGTGTTATAAAATTAAGAGATTCTGCCACATGATTTCTCTCAAAACAGTCCGGTGTGAAATTATCTTCACAGACAAGCTTTCTAGTATTGTACACATAAGTTTCAAAACATAACTTTCCATTCTTTAAATTAATTATCCATTGTTTGTACCTACGTTTTGATGCAGCATCTTTGGCAGGGTTTGGTATCACAAAAAACCTCTTTTTGCATTCTCCTTGCTTATTCGGGCAATTAAAGGCTTGACAAGCAGGCACATTTAGAAACACATTACTATAACTTCCCCAGTCATTGACCACACGTGTGAACTGATAAGAACTGTGAATGGAGTGTGCTGACATCACAGATCATTTGGAAGGTATCGGGATGCAGTGATAAAATCCGATGATAAGCCACATCATAATTAACTCCAAGCAATGAAGAGCATCAAAATGGCAGCTCGCATGACTTTGTCAAACTCTGATATTTAATCAGTGACTTAAATTGCTAAAATATGATCAGGTTCAGAAAAATTTAATGGTTGACATCATTTTTATGGTAAATATAATTATTTTTAACTATTGTTTACTTTTGCCAGACCTTTCCCTTAAAAAAAAAAAAAATCATTATCAAAAATAGCAAATACAAAAGATGTGACCAAATGCATATTACTTTTAGATAATTTTTTTTATAAAGTAGATGTAAGATTTGTGAAGGTCGTAGCAGTCATCAGCAGGAAAATCATCATTTGCAGACTGGAAATTGTCTTAAACAATTTAAAGCGTTAAACACCTGCGTTTTTAAGTTAAACAAAATTAAACACTAATGATGTTTGTCTTGGTTGTAAAATACTCTTTTGATCACATCCCAAAGGTTTGCAGCCTTGTACATTAAGTCATTGATAGTGCTTAGACATTTAGTGTACAAAATCAATTTTTTTTGCGTTTGGAACAGCCGTCTACTAAAATTGAGCGATTTCTAATCTAATCGGACAATTACGTTTTAAAACGTTATTTCTAATATACTTTACGAGACCCCTGGTTACTAATTGTAGGGACCAGACACGTTTTCCTCATAACATCCAAGAGGTCTTTTGAATTCTTACATGTTTTTTATTCTTACACCTATCGAAAATTGTTGTTCATTTTTGTAATACAATTGTTTGAATATTAAAGGGGCCAGCCCTGTAGATTCTTAGTATGGACATACATTGGTGCTTCGATTGGTGGAATAGATTAGCATCATCAATACAAATATTTTCCTTTTTACAATACTTAACATAATGTGTCTCATTCTCTAGATATACCACTTGAAACATGTACAATGTATTGCTAATTTAAGGCAGACATAGAAGAGGTTCTAAATGAAGGTGACGCTATACTCCTAGTCCTTCATGACCTAAGTGCCGCATTTGACACCATATATCATACTCTTTTGTTAGAGAGACTGCAAAAAGGGGGCTGGACTGACGGAAACAGCACTCTCATGGATGCAGTCATATCTCAATGGCCGCACTCAGGCAGTAAAGATCAATAACAACGTGTCCTCAGAGGTGCCACTGTCCACGGGAGTGCCCCAAGGATCTGTTCTTGGCCCTCTTCTCTTCCTGGTGTACCTTCTCCACTCAGAAGAGTTATCAACAAGTATGCCATTAACTGTCATGGATTCGCAGATGACACTCAACTTTACTGCCGATTGAGCGTAAAAGACACAGCCATCCGTAACTTTCAAGTCAACATCATGGAAAATTGCATCGCAAGTGTTCGATCTTGGATTACTGTGAACAAACTCAAACTGAACGACGCAAAAACTGAGGTAATGGTGGTTGCTAGTTACCACAACCAGTGCCTTCTGAAGGATATCAGCATAAAGATTGGTGAGGCAATAGTAACACCTAAGCCCCATGTAAAAAATCGTGGTGCCGTCCTAGACGCTACCTTATCAATGGGGAAACAAGTAAGCTCGGTCGCCGGAAAGATGTACTTTAACATCCGGAGAATCTCGAAGGTGAAACACCATCTCTCCCAAGAAGCTTGTGCAAATGTCATCAATGCAACAGTCATATCCTATCTTGACTATCACAATGCCCCCCTGCTTGGCATAACCGATCGACCGATGCACCAGTAACAAGTGGCTCAGAACAGCGCTGCACGTTGTCTAACAAAAACATGCTACAGACAACACATTACGCAAGTACTCCAACAATTACACTGGCTGCCTGTAAAACAACGTGTTATATGCAAAGTACTGACAACCATCCACAAGTCACTACATTCCTCTACATCACTAGCATACATGAGCGAACTATGTTCTGTCTACCAACCACACAGGATATTGAGATCATCATCTGACCAATGGAAACTGGTACCGTAGTGAAGAAGTCATTAAACAAATATGGCGCAAAACTATAAACATTCTGAGTGCCCAATTGTGGAATGATTTACCATCGGTACTCCGTTAGCTTTAAACACACGGAGCATTCCGCAAGACCCTCAAAACACTGTTGTCCAAGCGTGAATATATATATATATATATATATATATATATATATATATATATATATATATATATATATATATATATATATATATATATATTCTGCGCTCTTTAAGCCAATATAATAATAATAATAACTAGATACGATCTCGTTACGAGCAACGAGGAGGTCTTCCGTCCGATTTTTATCAGGTGTGTCTTGGGCACGCTTACCCTATCACCACCATATCAGAATTACAAAATCTATACTTCAAGACGTGTCTACAAGGCTACAATTTTTAGACCACTATATTAATAGTGTTGTTTAATTCCCAGATAGTGAATGGGCTACACCAGCTATCTTGCAATAATATTCATCAGGTCATTAGTATTGATGAACACAATACACAATTTAAAGCCCAATACATCTCAAGAAAATCATACATTATTGCTGGTTCTATATCTTGTAAATAGTGGGAAATATTCCGGGAAGCAGCACCAAACGCAGACCTACACCCTCAATCCATTCCAGCCCAATTCCAGACATTGCTCTCACAAGCCACATCAATACATTGCTAAACGCTTCAAAAAGCGTCAACACTAGGCAAGCACATGCATTATTCAATCATACATTGGAGCCATCAATTTTTACACCAAGGCATTCTACAACGTTAATCCTGTTAATCATATTATCACAAGAAAGCTCCTTCAGGGTATCCAAAGAACATTACCTTATAAAGATACACGGTTGCCCATTACATTAGAGTTATTAAACACAGTTATCTCCAAATTGCAAACAGTATGCAACACTATATCTGAAGCAAAGTTGTTAACCGCAGCCTTCACCTTAGCATTCCATGCCCTGATGCGCATAGGTGAAATCACACTGTCTGAAGGCAACACGCAGCAAGTATTATACAGTTTCATGACATTCACTGCAGCAGGCTGAAATTCAGCTTACAATCCGACATTCTAAAACTGACCAATTGCATTTGGCGTCGGAACAATATTACGCATACAGGGTTCAAATGATGTGGCATATTCTTTCGCTGCTATGAACAATTATCTACAGATCCTGGCAGCTAAAGCCGGCCCTTGTTCATTCATTTTGAAGGCCAGACTCCTTATCAATCTATTACCATTTTAAAGCGCTATCTCGATATTATAGGGTTGATAGTTCCAATTATGACTAGCTCTAATTATAACTTTCACTCATTTAGAAAAGGAGCAGCAACAACCCTTGCTCTGAAAGGTGTTCATAGTGACACTATTCAATGGTCAGGACGGGTTGATCTTCCATCATCATAAGAAAAGTCAGGTGTGCAGTACCTAGGCCTGGGGGGGGGGGGGGGGAGTAATCTTAATCTTAATAACAATTTAATATTATGGCAAGGATAGAGTGGCATGAAGCTACAAGACTTGTTCCCAAATCTCTACACATTGTTAGAATATCGTCCTCAGTTTTTGATCATTCATTGTGGAGGGGAAAAAGTTGGCCAAACTACTACTGGAATTTGCTGGAGGTCCTTTTCTCAACATTGTCTCAAATCTGTGCCATGTTCCCTACCACCACGGCAGTTTAGTCTTCTTCTTTCCCCCATATCAACATGGCGCATTTCCAACAATGTTTAGGAGATGGATACCATTAGGGATAGAATGAATAGAGAAGCATTAACATTTCTATCATCTAAGGGTAGCCATTACATTGTAAAACACCCCTTGTTCTTCGGAAAACCACCCAACTTGTTTGATTCTGATGGAGTTCATCTATCTGAGCTCGGTAATGATAAACTTTTGGAAAACATTTATGGTGCTTTAGAACATTTGATGGATTGTGCTGGTTTTGTCTTTTTAGCCTTACCCCACAACAATACTACTGGTTCGCAGTGACCATTGAAGTTGAGGTCCTGCCACCGTCACCAATGTTACTTGGACACTTCATTGATGGCGATTGAAGTGTCATAAACAACTGTTTATGACCCTTGCAAGTGGCGCTATCGTCGCTCCTCAACTCCAATAGAAGAGTGCTACAATCCAAATCATTATGACATCCACTTTTGAACTGTTTATATACATTGTAATCTCATTCAAATACTGTTTTATTATATATGTACATTTGCGCAAACCCGACGCACAAGATTTTTTAGGAATTTAACACGATGTTTTCATGTGCATTTGAGCTTACCCATAGCACAAAATTTAAAGTAATGTTTATTTCTCACCTTGTGCATTTGTGCATACCTTCTGCACAAGAGTATTCATATACTTTTTTCCGATTACGACAAAGAGCACACGGCGGGTGTGACCGGTCAGCAGAGGATGCTCACTCCTTTTAGGCACCTGATCCTACTTCTATCTTTTTGGAGGTCCGTATTGCTCTGCTTTGAATTTGTATTCCGTTTTATAGATTTTTGAGATGGTTGACTATTTGTTATTGTCATTTTTTCATATTTGATATGTTTTTTTGCATGTTTTAGCATTCGCGCTTACCCACTGCACAGGATTTTATTTTTGTGATGATTGTACATTTGCGCTTACCCATTGTATAATAAATCTATTGACGGGTCATCATGTATTGTCATTTTGTTTGATTTGTTATGAGACAGCCCATTTGTAACCTCAAGTCACTGCGGTCAGTACCGCCAAAACAGAATAAACCATCTCAAATTTACAGGTCTCTTTCATTTATTTATCAGGTATCTTGGATAAATACTCATAATTAATTAAGACTCTGAATATCATACAATATAGCAATATTCTCTAAATGCTCTTATTAGGTCTTATTAGGAAGTCTAACAACATAAATTTATAGTTCAAGATTTAAGAATAGGGGTAAACATCACATTCTTTAAAACAGAGACTTTCTTATTTTTCAGTTTCTAATCATTAAGTGAGATTTACTGCATTTACATTCATCACTATAATACTGATGATGTTGTTTGTATCTTGATAAGATGGAAGTTATGACATACTTCTATTGCCTAGGTTTAAAATGCAACGGAGTTTTAAGCAATTTTTGTTTATCAACTTGTTCTGATTATAAAAAAAAACTGTGACACTAAGGTTCGTATGTGGAAATATATTTTGATATTGAATGAAGTCGAAAAAAATATCTTAAAAGTATCTGCAAACCAAGTTTTTAAAACATGCTTTAACTTGTCTCTTCATTAGATTGGGAAAGCTTAATGAATCAATCAGAATCTTTAAGACGGTTTGATTTAAAAAATATATATTTATCAGTGTCTACAAAACAGTAAGTCATACAAAACAAAACACTTGATGCTTATTTGTTGTTAAGAGGTACTTAAAACAACCAAACCTGGAGAATGAAGAAAGAATGTCATCAAATGGAATTGTTTTTGGAGGATTCACAAAATGATGGTATATATTTATTGCTGTATGCTCAATTTACACGGTCTATGGTCGTTGATTATAATACTGAGCATTGACTATATGTTGTACACCTTCAAATTGTGTATCATTGAACTTGAAGAAGGAAAACGATTAGATCAACTTAGATCTATGACAGGCACTCAGAGCCACAAAAACAAAGGCATCTTCATTGTAACAACATCTTCTGGGACACAAAAAGTACCTTTTGCTATATAATGTTGTAAGAATTCAATTCTCCAAACAGTTTATTTTCAAAAATAAGTCATGTTCACAACCAATAACCCAACATATATGATTGGTTCTAAAATATTTATTTAATTATCGTCACCAATGAATATTGTACATTTAAACATTTATAAAATATCTATATTTTATAGCTGATTATGTTTAGATATGAAAAGTTCCTGTAAATTTATTATTTAATTGTTAGTTTTTTAATTACATGTAGCTTCAAAAACAGTTTTAGTATTGCACGAAACCTCAATATTTGTGGGTTGATCAACCTTTATTTTCTAGGTCTCTTTGTCTGTCACAGTGACGTATTAGCATACCCTAAAACCTTGAAAATAAGCCGCGGCGTATTTTAACATTTGGTAAGAAAGTGGGGGCGTATTTTCAAAACCGTCTTATTTTCAAATCGCGGCTTATTATCAATGCAAAAATCCCTGTTAACTCGTCGCATGGTCAATGTTTGTTTAACAATTTCTGGTGTCAGAAGCATGCACTGTCCTGTCAGACTTCACAGTTTATATGAGTATAGGAAGATAAGCAATAATTATGATTTGATTAAAAAATTATTAACTTTGTCCCGTTATGCTGTAATTGATTTGCATACTGATGGACACTTTAAAAATAGACCGATCATTTGTACGACTTGATAATGACGTTTCTTCACAATGTTTATTTTACAATAATCAAATAATTGGATTAATGAACAATTAAATTATTACCGTTGTTGGTTTGTTGGTTTAGATTCACAAACGTACGTTATTACTTTTACATGAAGTGAATACATTATGTACGCATGCATATCAATGACTTTTAAAAAATGTTCATCTTTTTGGGGACGCATATAATGCATAGTAACAGCAGGGTTTTTGCAGCATATTATACACAGGTACATGCTACAAATGAGACTTAACGGTGGTCTAAAATCTTTCCAAACTGGCATTGTCATGACTGGCTTATTTTCAAAACAGGCTTATTTTCGATTAATTTTCAGTGCAAGAAATAGGTGGCTTATTTTCAAAACCAGCTTATTATTACATCCGGCTAATTTTCAAGGTTTTAGGGTAGTTTGGACCGACACTCTCATTATTTGTCCCTGTTTGATAATGTCAGTGAGGTAATAGATAAGAATTGGTAGACCATAGAGAAGATCACTTTCATGATTTTGTTTTAACAAGAAGTCATGAACAAAATTATCAATATTCTTTTGTGTCTCTTTTATCTGTGCATTAGTTGTTTTGCAGTCTCTCCAAAATGGAATGCAATGAATGTCGATGCTATCCATAAGCTAACCGACAATTTGAATTTATCAGAACAAAGGTTGGTAGGAGAACATCCTCACTTAGGTGATGTGAGAGACGAATTATTATCAAATGAAAACAGTAATAAAGTATTTGAAAGAAGGATTCGTGATATGGAAAATCGAATGGAGACATTAGAAAATACAATCATACAGAAAAACTGTGATGAAAAGATTCAATCTTTGGAAGAAATTGTTACGGAACTCTTAGAGCAAGTAAGACAACAAGCACGGTATCACGAACATACTAAAAAGCTCGAGGCTATTGTAAGTGAACAAGAAAATACTATTTCTAAATTAAAAAGGGAAGTAATTCAAATTAAAAAAAACTGGCATTGCAATTAAAAAAGTCCTTGTTCCAACAGAAGATGAAAACGAAAAAGATAGAAACACTGAAGGTTGTGTTCGTAGCCAAACAGGAATTAAGCAGCGTATAAGAAGCTTCACAAAACAAAGTAAGATTTCCCTTTATATAATTTGATTTTTAGGTTAAGGACAACTTTTGTTTAGTTTGTTATTAAGAGAAAAACAAGATTTCTTAACTTTAAAATTTCGGCATTAAAGTTTGTGTCTTTGCCTTAGGATTGTGTGAGCAATCATAGTGACATGTGCAAGATTTGATTATTTTAGCATTGCAATATACAACTGAAAAAAAAAAATATTTAGAAATGTCTCGATTTTAAGATATGACATTTATCAAAAAAGTGAATAATATACATTCTGAATAAAAATAAATTGATAAAAAAAAATGTAAATGTCATACATTATATTCTTTTTTTATTTTCAGAGAGATTGCTTTCACCAACGACCTTGCAACCACCAATCACGTTTAAAAATATAGCTTTCTACGCATATATGTCAAAATCAACTCCCTCTATTTCCATTCAACATCCTTTAGCCTTTGATATTGTTAAAACAAACATGGGAAACGGTTATCACGCTTCGACAGGAGTGTTTATTGCTCCAGAGACAGGAATTTATGTGTTTACTTGGACACTCAGAGAATATAGCAATTGTCGGCACTCAACTCAGTTAATGGTAAATAATGCAGTTATTGCAGTTATTCACGTGGATACAGGATCCAATGGTGACATGTCAGGGACTGTAGTGATGGTCACGCATGTTAACGCAGAAGATGACGTATACGTTAGAACGTATGTAGTTTATAATGATTGCCAAATCTTTAGCGATATAGCAGGAAGATCATCATTTGCAGGCTGGAAACTGGCCTAGGAACATATCAGAAATAAAATCATACCCAATAAAATATAATGTTTTGATCTTTGATTTCTAGAAATGTCGTTATATTCGACGATCAATGTAAATTTTACACGTTATTTACAAAAATATCTGATGTTTGACACTTCAATTTGATTATGACATTTTAAACATAAATAAAGAAAATTTAATTACGGTCAGTATCTTTGAGATTTTTTAAAAAGCATGTTTCCGAGAAATTTCATGTTGTTTATTTGCTAAATCCAACAGAACATCAATAAAATCTTCTGAATTTTCCATATTTTTTAAGTCGGAGAAACCATTGCCAATTTACTCATTAGTCATTATCTGTTCGCCCTTTAGTGAAGTCATAATATCAAACACTCTTGCCGTGTATCAACCTCTAATACATTACCGAGGGTTTGTAATGTCTACCTCAAAACTTCCAGTATACATTGAACAGTTCCGCCAAGGCAATAACATCAGTAAATATCAAATTGATTAAATTGTTATTTTAAATACAATGGTTACCTTTGTAATGTTCACCTGAAGTCATTTTTAAACGTATATTGAAAAGTGGAACCTTAAGGTCATTTATCTCGTGTTGATAGCAGATGACTTCAAAGAATATTGACCCTGTGTCAGATCTTCATGCAAATAACTGGTCTAGGTTTTAATTTTTACCTTTGGTAAATGAAGTATAAGGTGTATTACAATGACTGATTTTAAGATATTTACTTCCCCATTTGTTTTCCTTATATGATATTAAAGCATTGGTCTGCACTTTTAATAACATCTGTTGTTGTTCACTAATTTTCAAGTATTAAAATTGTTTGCTTTGAAATTTCATTATAAAAAATATATTACCCAATATTTGCCTCAACACTACTCAACTAAAGCTGTTCATTTAGGATGGTGTTCTACAAACATATAAATATATGCCGAAGGTGTTGATAATAAAACTTTGTTCTTCTACAAATCCAGGGCTCTCAGGAGGACTAAAGTGCAAAAAGTCAACGAGAGAAGACGACTCCTTGTCCGACACTTCACTTATCATGTTCTGAATGCTCATAGAATTCGTATCTTAGATGTTAAGACAGTAATGTTATCTCAGGGTCTTAACGTTTGCTCAACACTACACGAAGTCGATGACAAAACGAATAGCAAAAATATAATATCATTTTTCTGAGGCCTAAAATTAAAGGAATATTTTTCGCGGAAATACTCCAGCAAAGACCACACAAATGGTCCTCCACCACCCTTGCTAAAGTTAAAGGAACCTAAGTTATACTGATTCCGTGACCTGGAAGTACAAAACTTGATACAAAATTAACAAACGATAATAAAGAAGTCGAAAATGTAAATATCTTTAAACTCCCTCATAATTTTTTGGAGATCACTTTACTTTATATCATTACACTGTCATTCGAATGTCTTATCAAGTTTTTCACTTTTAGCAGGTTGAATAATCAATCGATGAAATATACCTCTTGGTTAATGTATGATGTAGATATGCAGCCGGTCCGATAGATGAACTGTTGCCCTCGACCCCAGTCAACAACTGTATACTATTGTTCAAATATATCTTACTCTGCAAAACAACTTTGATCATACCATCAAATAGGGCTGAAAATCAGCCCATAGTAAAAAAAATTTTATGTATACAATCGCTGTGGTAATTGACATAAAGAACTAATCAAGCACGCAATCGAAAAAGTACAGATGTTGAAATTGTGGTGAAAGTGAAACTGAATAATCCAATTTTGATAAATACAGAAAATTGATTAAATGATTATTCAATGTATCATTAACTAATAAAGAAATGTCTATTAATGACCTGAAATACTATTTAGAATACATGTTTATGAATAATACAGTAGAAACCAAATCAACACATCTCTGCACTATAGCAAAATCTGTACTTTTATTCCCGGTCGTTTGGTAACCGAAATGAAAGAACTGTTATATGCATAATGCATTAGGGTTTCATTTTGTGACCTCCTTCAAGCTTCAGATATAATAGTATTTAGTTTTAGTGCTTGTTTTGAGCAGTTTATGGAAAAAATAAAATGAAAATCTACGCACTATAGCAAAATGTGTACTTTTATTTCCGGTCGTTTGGTAACCTAAATGAAAGAACTGTTATATGCATAATGAATAAGGGTTTCATTTTGTGACCCCCTTCAAGCTTCAGATATAATAGTATTTAGTTTTAGTGCTTGTTTTGAGCAGTTTATGGAAAAAATAAAATGAAAATCGCGGAAAAGTTGCTTTTTGTGTGCACCAACATTTTCTATCGTGTCTGTTTTGCTGTTTCAACGCAGTTGGACACAAAAGATACAATCAATAAAAATAAAAGAGGGTATACATGTATTATTTCAAAGAATTTCCCATGTATCCACATTATCTTGCACAGATAATGTAATACTGTCGCTGCACGATCAACGACAGTGTGTGGTTTGCGCATGTGCGATGATATTACAGTACGACACAGGGAAACGTTCTACAACGATGGAATTTTTTTTTGAAAAAGGTGTGCGTGGATTTCAGTCTATTTATTTGTTTCGTCTTTAATCGGATATTCATTACCAGTGCATTTGTCATCATAATTTTTTTTTATCAAAACGTGTTTTTATAAATCTTCAAGTCCAATGTAACATGTTTGGGTGAATGTAATACCTGAATGTGGTGAAGCATAAATAGTGCTCTCTGTCTTATATAGGGATGTGTAGCGATGAGCGTAACAATAGTAATCGACAACTATAATCTGTCCCAAGTTATTGCTTCCGACATTTTTTGATGTTTTTTAATTAAAATAAACATACCTGTCAATGAAGTACAATTCAAATCGAGAATTTTACATGAACAAAAACTAAAACCCTATGGAGATTCAAAATGGGAAATGTTTACATCTTTTCTCCATTCGGAAGTACTCGGGACAACTCGCACAATTTTTTAACGTTATCATCCGGGGTACTTGATTTTGTTTACAATGCGAAATCCCCGTAGACTTTCTATTTTGGGTTGTGTACTGAAACCTAACAAGTTAGAGGGAGCGTTTCAAAAGGTGAATCTTGGGATTTTTTCATACCATTTGATAAACATCGTTTGAATCCAGAGGTATTTATAAATATAGAATAATTTGAGAAAATGTGCGGCAAAAATAACTTGGGACAGAATATAATATGGGGTAGTCAGAGATAAAGGGAAATAATGCGTATTTATGAATTCATATCAGTTTTAACGAATCAATTCAAAAGCTACCCAATTTATACGAATATAAAATGGGTTGGAACAGTTGACGCTTTATAAATCGCAACAGCGATATAGAAGGGAGATCATTATTTGCAGGCTGGAAATTAACTTAGATAAGAAACACTTCTGCTTGTTATTTTGTTCATGCTTTCAAAAATTTTTCTATATTAGTCCTACATTAGTGAATAAAATGTTGTGATAACGAACAGTAATCAAAGTCAAAAGAAAAAATAAAAAACGTCAGTTAGCATTCGACCTAGGGGAAGACTGTTTGCTGACATGGTCGTTGTGTCGACCATAGAACTTACAATATGATGACTTCAATCGAGACTGTCGATAATCTTGTTTTATCAATTTTCTTGTCAAAAGCTTGCCTCGTTTTAGAAATTGATCATACGTAGAGCATGCCCTTGCGTATCAAATCAACTGAGAGACAAAAAATCCATATGCAGGTCATGAAGGTATATTACTACATAAGTAAAGAAATTTGACGATAGAAAAATGGAAGTCATCACGTTTAACATAAAGTTTTGTTGTTAGGTTACCATCAATGTCCTTTTCTAGTAAAGTATCTAAATGACCCAGACTTTAAAGTATTTTTTATTTCAAGTTCACTGGGATGAAACGTATGGATTCACTAACTGGACTATCTGCTATACTTCAAATATACAAACACCGTTGAAAGTTTCTATAAGTTTATTACTCTGAACACAGAAACAAACAAAACTGGACAATTCACAAAATCTCTGGTATATCACAAATTAACTACTAACTCTATTTAGAATCTTATCTAATAATACATTCATACCCATGTGTAAGTCTAACAAGTTTAGACCTAAAAGTTTTCAAAGAATATTTCAAAACTAGTAAAATATCAAGTAATAATATAATTTAAACTTGGACAATTAAACCAGTCATATTATTACAACTCAATCTTTTCCCTATAACTCTAATACTATCAAATTAACCCAAGGAATAATATAAACAACACATCTGCTACCGTGGTGTACTCTATAGTAAACCGCTCTGCAACTCTCATTTTACAACTAAACACGTCATTAAATACAGCCAAATGACTCAAAATACGCCGAACAGTCAGAAACATCGCGCAGCTAAATATCGACCAATCACTGGCGATACGCGATGTCCTTATTCTCACGGGTACGAATAAGTTTCATATGAAGCATAAACAACAAACAAAACAAATTAAAAAATTTGATAACCATCGTAACTTTAACAATCAACGAAGATTAATAGCACATCACTGAATTTGGTGCTAAAATACTCTTAAAACGTCTAACTTAAAGGTGCATCATAGGAAACCGCACTTCCAGAATAACAAACATATGACTAGAAGTGCCAGGTAACAGTGTACCGTTTATAGATAAATAAACGGCCATTTACTTATGTGATCATGTAAGTACTACAGTAAATTATCGGTAACACTCTGATTAACGTTATTACAACATCGAAGTTCTAAAGAGCAGAGTAATATGTACGCGGCGAAATACATCGTCTGACACAAAATCGGAGGAAAGTATTAAAACACAAAAATAACACAACATATGTAAAAATGTTTTAACATCAATTTAAACGCTCAATATTCGTCACAGTGAATTTATTATTACTTTTTTTTTTATCATAATTAATATGAGACTCATGCAGTGTTGATTTTCTTCAAAATTAGACTGTCTAGGGTAAATCAGCAAATCAACTGATGAAATAAGTGAGCAATATTTAAGTACGATGTATGTATTTTTCCTGCCATTTTGTTTGAAAAATAATCATTCTTATATGATGATTTACCATACAGAACTAAATTTCGGCTTATATTCAGTTTATTAATACTTTTCAAATAATTGCAAATTACAAAATAAATTAAATAATTGTAAAGGTAATTTTTTTTTCGAGAAATAAAATTAACCACTGCAATTTTCCTCAGTTTTGAAATACACCTCTAAGTACTTGTGAAAGTTGTAAAAGTCGTAGCGAACTGCACTAAGATGATTCGTAATACCTATACATCAGGTAAATGAAGTATATTTTGCGATATTATATAGATATACATATTCCTTATGTATCTTTATAACATATATATATATATATATATATATATATATATATATATATATATATATATATATATATATATATATATATATATATATATATATTGAAAGTATGCTTTCCACTTACATGTATACATGTATATACTTAACTGCATAAGTACAATGTCTTGGAGATGATAGTTGAGAAAACAAATCAACAATCTTTTCTACATCTGTTTAAGTCTTTATCCAAGCACAAAAATACGAGTTGATTATAGAAACTAATTTATTTCTTAACAAAACTTAAATCTAAAGATCCATTCTCCTTACGTTGTAATCGCATAAAGCTTAGAAAAGCACGCATTATACAATTATACAGTACTTACAAGGTTGCGTATCTTAAATAGAATTCTTTCAATAACTTAATTTTGTTGCTAATTGATATAAATTTGAAAACCTCATAAAATCATTTTGTTTGATAATCTACTTTAAAATATATCTTCATAAAGCTTTTAAAATCAGTACTAATGGATTGTTCAACTTTTTAAATTAAATCTAATACTACAGTGACGTGTTAGCATATTTTGACAACCTAATTTGGCTCTCAATGATAATATCAGTCCGTGGCCTCATTGTAGTGTTACTGGTAGATAAGAACTGGCAGATCATAGAGAATATCACTGTTTATGATTCTGTTTTAACAAGACAGCATGATCATAAGCATTTCTACTCTGCTGTGTCTGCTGTGTCTCTTTTATCTGTGGGTTTATTGTTCTGCAGTCTTCTCAAAATGGAATACAATGGATGTCGAAGCCATTCAGGAGCTTACCGAAAAGTTTAATTTGCTAGAACAAAGGCTGACAAGAGAACATTCTCGCTTACATTGTGTAAGGGGCGCATCAATATCAAACGTAAACAGTAATGAAATGAATGAGAGATGGGTTCGCGATATGGAAAATCGAATTGATATTTTGGAAAATACAATTTTGCAAAACCATTGTTATAAAAAGATCCAATCTTTGGAAGAAACTGTTCACGAACTCTCCAAACAAGTAAAACAGCAGGCACAATATAACGAACGTACAGAGATGCTTGAGGCTATTGTTAAAGACCAAGAAAAAACTATCTATGAATTAAAAGAGAAAGTGAATAAAATTCAGAAAAATGATAACGAGTATAGGGATATTTTTGTTGCAATAGAAAATGAAAACGATGAAGATAGAAATATGGAAGACGATGTCCATAACCAAACCAGAATTTCGCAACGAATTAGTAGCCCTGCTGCATCTTCCGATCTACAAAAAAGTGTTTTTAATAAAAGTAAGACCATACATTATGTTCAATAACTTTTTTGACTTGTTTGTTTTTAAGCTAAAGAATAATGATTGCAAAGAGTTGTTTCAACTTATTGTTTAGTATGAAAACTTCAATAATATTTACGATAGATTATTGAATTAGGTATTGCCTTACAAATGATTTGATATTAATGTTAAGAAGCTCAATAATTAACTTGTTCTCAAGGTGTAATATATGATGAATAATTACTTTTTTCAATTTATTTTAGATATGTGAAGCGTTAGAAAACATCAAAAGTGTAGATACATTTAATTACATTCTTTTAATTTCAGAAAGATTACTTTCACCCACTACCTTCCAACCAGTGACTACTCCAACAATAATAGCTTTTTATGCCAATATGGCCACACAAACCCCCTCTATTACAATGCAACATCCTTTAGTTTTCGATGTCGTAAAGACTAACAATGGAAACGCTTATCATTCCACAACGTGTTTAGTGTTCCAGAGGCCGGGGTTTATGTGTTTACCTGAACTATAAGAGAAGCCAGTAATTGTTATCATTCAACTCAGTTGACGGTAAATAACGCTGAACTCGGTATAATTCACATGCACATAGCTACGAATTCCCAAATGACATTGCAGGAACTGGAATAGTGGTCACGCAGGTTAACAGAGGAGATGATGTATACGTTAGAACATATGCATCATGGAATGACTGTTATATATTTCGCAGTGTTGTAGGAAGATCGTCCTTTGCAGGCTGGAAGCTGTCTTAAGGACAATTCACAAATAAAACAAAAGCGACGAAAATGAATTGTTTTATACTTTATTAGAAAGAAATATCTTTGCATACATGGTGAGTTTAGATTGTTTAATTTCTACATGTAAAATGCAAATGTTCCGTTGGTGGGCATTCAGTTTTGTACAAAAAAAAAATAATAAAACAGAGCAACAAAGTGAAAGTAATAAGATATTTTAACAAATATCAAGTAGTTTACAGTTACCAACGGATAAACTATAGAATAACAGCGAAAGTTATCAATCTTGTAAATTTTACAATCGATGAGGTTTGTTATGAACATCATCAAAAAAGTTATCAAGGCTGCATGAAGTTGTTAACCGTTGCTTATCATTTAAGTAAGACACATGGTTCACTAAGATTTTTCACAATAGATTCTATGAGTTCTTTAGAAATATCGTGAAGCTAAATCGGTACAGTTTAACTTGGTCTTAAAACACAAAAGATAATTTTAGCCTCGGTATTACAATATTTAGTGTGGCGCAATTCGCCTTTCACTAAGAGGCGTACGCTTGGCCGTAAATAGTACTATCGGACTAAGTTTTGGCAAGACTTAAACCCTTGACAACATGCCTATGCACATGCTCATACAGATGATAAACAGACTGAACGAACGAACGATAGATAGATAGATAGATAGATAGATAGATAGATAGATAGATAGATAGATAGATAGATAGATAGATAGCTGCATATAAGGATAGTTAAATAGAGTAAAAGAAATCTAACCATAAAACATAAATAAGTATAAAGTATATAAAGACATAAAGCTTATGCAAGGATATATGCTGTGCTTAAATAAGTTTAAAGCAAGTGTAAGTGATCAAGTAAAAACCATGTCCATGTACGAATTAAGGAAAACTGTGAGTAAAATACAGAAAGCTCGTCAAGTGTATCGGGATATCCTTTCTCCAACAGAAGAAAAAAACAATACTGATGGAAATACTGAATACGATGCTCTTAAGCAATCAGGAATTATGCAGCGTACAAGAAGCTCTGCAGCATGTTCTGATCTACAAAAAATTAATTCTAATAAAAGTAAGACCTCACATTATGTTATAGTTTGGTCAATACTTGTTTGTGTGTATTAAAAAAAACTTCAATGATGGTAAGCAATGTGGTTTCAGCTTATTCTTTAAGTTTAAAAAATCTTACAATATTAAAGATGAATTATTGTTTTTTGTATTGTCTGAACATGACTTTAATATTAATGCAAAGAAATGTTTTAACTTTTTTCAGTTCATTTCAGATATTGGAAGAATACATACAACATGCATATGTTTTACTCCTTTTTATTTTCAGAACGATTGCTTTTAGCCACTACCCAACATCCAGTAACCACTTGCTATCACTCAACACAATTGATGGTAAATAACACGGAAATCGGGATAATTCACGTGAACGCAGGTTCTGGTGACATGACAGGAACGGGAGTCGTGGTCAAGCATGTGAATGCTGGAGATGATGTATACGTTAGAACGCATCATGTAATAATTGTGAAAATCATCAGCAATACAGCTAGAAGATCGTCTTTTGCAAGTTGGAAGCTGTCCTAAGAGCAATACAAAAATAACGCGATGACAATAAAAATGATATGATATATGGTTTGTTAAAATAAAAATTCGTTGTATATATATATAGTTGTAGTTCTTGTGATAATTTGTTTGCTTATTTGCAAAATTCTTGGTGGCTGGCACTTAGTTTTATTAGGGAAAACTTAAACTGATTAAAAGAGGGATCAATTATAAAAAAAAAAAAAACCTAAAAGATTTAAAACAAATGAAAAAAAAAAATAGAAGAACCCCTTATTTAAGTATCATGACAAATTACCGTGATATTTTATAGTATGTAATAAACAAATACTGAATGTTTTGCTATAACGTATAAAAGAAAAAAGGTTGAAATTCTACTGAAACACCCCCGAAACCCCTGAACCTTAAGTCATGTAACCATGCAGAATGTTTGCCAGGTAAAAGCCGAGTTGTAGAATAGAAGAAGTTTTAAAGAATGCATGTGGACTATATGACGATGACAACTTCTCACCTAAACATAAAAACCTGACCCTGGGCTTATGAATTCTTCAATTGTTCAGACATTTTTTCTTATCCTTACAATGTACTAAATTTGCCTGCTGGATTTCCTTGAATACAGAAGAGTAATTGAACAAGTGTCCACCATTTACATTTATGGTAGAATTATCTTTGCTCATACTAAGCATGTCAATTATAGGCGTATTTGTAGGGGGAAAGTGGTATTCAAAGAAATATTTAATATTGATAAAAGACCAAGAGCACCACCAAAAATTAAAAAAAAAACCTATGAATTTTACAATTTCGGTAAGGCATACTTGCTTATCCTAACGATATAAATTTGTTTGCAGAATGCCTTGCAGAAATGAATATATTCAAGGAATGAAGAATATCACTGTTACCTTGAACTCAAGAACATAAAAAAGGGTGAAAATGTGTGGTCCAAAGGTAAAACTCCCAACTCTGAGTCATGCAATTTTAGAATTTGGAAAAAAAACAGTTTTGCTTGCCACGAAACAATTATTTCTTTTTATCTACTTCTTTTATCTCCCTGATATTTTTCTTTGAAAAGTACTATACTAGAACTGTAAAAGACAAAGATAAACAAAATCGTATGTCTAATCACCTAAACATAAACAGCATATTGCGTTTATGGAATCACAGTTTAGCAATGAATGAACTATGAAGTAACAACGGGTTTTATAAATCTTATCGTTCTTTCAATTATTCAGATATGTTATAACTATCATCAGAAGAACAGTCCATCGGGTTGAATATGATTTGCATGGTTTCTGCTAAGATTTTAGACGATCCATTTTATGTTCTCCGACAATACAATACACAAATAACAAGCAAACGGACAACATTAACTAATAGCATTGTAAACGTGAGTTATATAAGATGAAAAAAATAATTGTAATAGTATATACGCACATAATACGGAGATAAAGTTGTATAGTAACTGCAATAAATGGTCATTAACAAGTGTATTTCAAATAAAAAAAAACAATGATAGGTAGTACAGGACGTTTGATGATACTTGAACACCGAGCATTAAATTCAGTATTGTTGACGATAGTGCATGTACTTTTGTGAGATATGTCGCAGAAATTTTATCGTACACTGCATATATACATAATAAGAGAAACATTGACACACAAACGGAACGCTACCTTTATTCAGATTTTTCAAAATAATAAAACAAACTTTGCATCTTCAAAAAAAGTATCAAAAGGATCGAAAAAAGCACATGTTTACATATTTGCCAGATACGCAATCGTATTTACAATAGAATCATAAAAATGTAACATATGTAAAATCAAACATTAATGCGATAACTCTGGTAGAATACTGGTTCGTCAGTTAAAGACATTATTAGTACAATATACCGTATAGCTTTTTTTTGGGGGGGGGGATATAGTTATTATTTTTTAAATTTTAAATTATAACTATTTTGGCGATTTTTGAAAATTCACCAGAGAAGAGTTGATATAATATATATTTTTCACCTATTTTTTTTATTTATTTGCACTCACTGGCAGTATATGACGTCAACAGTGGTGCTATTTTTATAATTCAATCAAAATCAGTCAAAAATTGACAATTTTCTTATCGTTTTTAGAATGGGAAATATAGAGCACAACTTTGAACAAGCAAACTTGGTTTTTTTTTTTGGTCACTTATTAGTCTTATATAGATACATATCTACTGAAAATATTTTGTTTGTTCAAGCATGCGATCAATGCTTTCTGAAAGAAAAACTGCTAAAAAACAATTCGTTTTATGCTAAAAATGCGAAAATGACGGGAAAGGGTCAATTTATGATGTCATATTTCTAAATTTTGGGCACTTTAATCAATATGGAAATTATGTTAAAACTTTACATGTATATCTGTGCAAAGAAAACAAAGCATGACAGTAAATTGATGATGTTCATTTTAAGGGGCTGTTTTAGGCTCAAATCATATAAAGTCCAAAGTACTTTCAATGTAGATTTTATTGATAAACATGTAGATTTTGGGGATTATTTTTTTCATATATTTTGTAAAGTCTGTGGGTGTGTTAAAAAGGTACAATTGTTACATACACACAGTGTAACAGCTACAAATTAACATTTATTCCAAATCAATACAAAACTAATATAAATAAACAAAAGCTAAACATTACAATAAATTACAGGTTAATTGTTTAGACACCATATTACTTTCCCCTGTTCAGGTGTGTTTTAGCCCCAATGACAGGGGTGCTAACTTGTGTTGTTTTAAGCGACATGTGATCCATTATCGACTCAGGTGCAGATAATTGTTTGATTATTGGTTTCCTCACTAATAATAATAGAAATTGTGAATAAGGTCTACTTTTTTCATGCATATAATAAGTACTATTGAGTTATTTCTGTTGAAAATATTGAAGTGTTTGAAGCCAGGGTTTTGGCTTAATGATTACGGTTACTCAGTGTTTTCTTTATTTGAGGAAGATATGCTACGACAAAGATAGATTTATTTTGAAACAGAGGAAATTCGTACTCATTTTTTTATTTTCTTTTTTTTCTAAAAAACTTTCTGTAGCAATGTTATTGCAAAAGTTAAGTTTCTACGTGTTTCTTCGTATCATTTTACATATTTTATAGCTGTATTTTTTCGTGTATAAATTTATATCACTGGCTGGCACACGATGGGAAAAATCTAAAAATTACATAAAATTATTCCCAGATAGAATATCTCGAGAATTTGATCATTGACCTTATAAAATGATGTCAACAGAATACACACAATAAAAATAGTTTTAGGCAATCATTGGTATGGAGCTCCTATTAGTCAATTTTTGTAATACTCGATCAATGGGTAGAATTTTAAAATTGATAGAGGAAATTTGGACTAAAATAATTTAAATAATTGAGCTTAAAATGGTCAATTGAAATATGATATTAGTGAAGGTATTCGTGTTTTTTCATTTTCCAACCACCAAATTGTTTTATTATTTCTAATAATTTTTGAAATAAAGAAAACCTTGGTATGGGTGGACAATTTTCACAATTTTTTCAATAAACACTCAGAAGGCACTAGCATAAAAAGTAGGTCATTGTCCTAATTATTTGAAAGTGAAAAATAGCACCACAATAGTAAGGCTACAATGTGCAATAAGTAGGTTTTTGCTCCTATTATTGGAATATTTTGCCCCCTGAGTAAACGTAATCCTTAAGTACATTAACTTCTCAGCTATTTGAATAAACTGACTTTAGATTTTTATTGAAGGATAAAGGATTCACCAAAATGATATCCAAAATGAATGGTATCCCTTGTAGGCCCAAATCCGTCAAACCCCGCCATAACCCCGGCTATACGGTAGTTAGAGAGGACATACTAGTATCTTGATTACAAATTTAATAATTTGAATATTTCACTTATTTGTTTTTTGTTCATTTATAAACCTTTTCATATTTCAGTCAACCTTAAATGAACTCCGAAAAATCATACAAATGTATAAAGCATAAGTTTGATATATATGTAAATGCCATATATTTGATTAATTGATAGTCAATCTAGTCATATTACCAGCTTGTGTCAATAATGATAAACGTTTGACGATGATTGTTGCATTATGCTGGAATGTTTATTATCAAAATGACAAGCTATAACTTTATAGTCACTGCTGCACAATTGCTAGTCTTTGGCAAATTTATATATTAATAGATAATGATCACTATCGGTAGAATTTGATGTTAAGTTATAGTTGTCAAATGTTTGGCATACATTATACATCAGGCAGTGAAATAAGTATAGTAAGCGATTATGAATGTACTTTTATGTTATGAAAGAAGTCGCACGAATTTAAACTTAGCTGCGCATATATATGAGCATAAATACAAAAGCGTTAAGGTAGTTTTATTCAGATATCACAAGTACAATGTATAGTAATGGGCAAAAAAGCCCATTACTATACATTGTACATGTGATATCTGAATCAAACTACCTTAACACTTTTGTATCTATTTATTATTGTACTAATGGTCAAAAGCAACTGTATTTATGTAAATAATGGTCATCAAAAAATCATATGCATTTAATCATTCTTTGTTTATTTCTTGTAAGTGCAAAACATTTGATAAATATAAACAGAGCAGAGCAATTCAATAGTAATACAAGGCTGACAATGATTGAACGAGATATATCATAATCTAAAAGCAATTAGATTTCTGTTTCTATGTCTTTCAGACAGTAGCTCTGTTAGCATGTAACAACAATTAAGTTTTTTAGAGAACAAGACATTATCCTACATATCAAATTGAATATTTGATTTTGCTAGTGGAGATATGGTGAAAATAATGCAAAAAGTTTTATTTTTCACGTTACGCGTGTTTGTTACTTTAAAATGATTAAACACAGTAACAGGAACGACTAGCGCTGTTAATCTCAATACTATTAGCCATTAAAGATTGTAAATGTAAATCCACTTGTAATACACGGAGTCAACTTGGTTTTGCTTACGATCATCTGGGTTTTTTTCCTATCACACGAGGAAGTTGAGCCGTACAGTCAATTGACTGTAAACTGAAAGGTGTGGAAAGCTGATAGTCAGAGAGATACATGTATGCAATTCAGTCACCTTTTAGTTACATTTCAGTCACCTTTCAATTGACTTAATAACAAAGATCCATCCTGTGTATACACTGTTTAGCGATTGTAACGAGGAGGAAAAAGAACAAAGATGCTATGCTAAAAAATAATATGTCTAAACTTTAGGAATATCTTTATCAACTGAAGTTGTTTACGTGCCTTGCCGTGTATATGTTACTCTTTTTTTTCTTATAAATCAATTAAACACTTCATTGAATAGGAATATTTTAAAACTTATATGTATATTTTTTTCTGGAATGATCGCTACCTTCATAACCCGCATGAATCATCGAAGAAAGCATTTTATTGTTATAAATCTTTCTTTTAACAATAAAAATCAAAACAAATCGTCTTGTTGGAATTTGCAATTTAGATTTACAACAAAATTATGTCAGGATCGTATACAATATAACCATAAATTTCTGGAAAATAAAGCAACATTACTAAGTCCTAGTTTTCATGCTTTCTTTCTTACAGCAAACTCAAAGATATTGATATAGAGAATCTATTTTTGACAACGATAATATTCCTTAAGTCAAATGGGTTATCGTGGGGACTCTGTCATGTGATTAAATACCAACATTATGTGGTTGCATCTATGTGCAGCATCAAACATAATCTTCACATAAACAATTTTTTGTTATAACATCTATTCAAAATGATGAATTTTATTGGAAGAAATAATCTCATTGAAAACCATAATCACATCGTTGTTTTTGTAAAAGCAGTATGTTTCAAATCCATGTCTTACTAAGATTAGCATTAATTTTAAAGGCTACGACAATAGTTTCAAATAAAATAGAGGTGGACAGGCATTCAAGCATTGTTTCATCGCACACTGAAAACTGATTCCGGGTCAATTTCTTGCATCGACTTGTGCAAAATACGTGATATATATAATTAAAACATTCAATAGAGATAGGCATGAAACCCAGTCAAATAAAAACTAGAATTATTTAGGACACTCTGTTATTGTACAAAAAGAACCAAAATATTGTTTATTATACCATTAAAGGAACTATTAAGTAGAAACCCAACTAACTCAACTAAATCAAGTCAATATTGGGTATAAATCAAATATGTAGTACAACTATATAAGTTATTTTATTCCTTGTCCTTTATTGAGCTAAATGTAGAAAGAAATTATCATATAGGGAGCGTATCTTTACCCCTTAAACGAGGTCATAAGATAAGATGTTGTAGAACTATTGCAAGTTTTAAGCAATTTACAGAAAGAACATGGGAATTTTCATTTCTTCAATGTTGTGTATCATCTTTTTACGCACTATCCGTTTTGCAGTTTCAACTAGATCGAATGTAAACTATAAAATCCATGCGTTGGCTGACAGACTTGTGTTGTTGGAGCAAAAGTTTGAAAACCATCGTGACCTAAGCGAGAGTTATTAAAAAAAGATCTTTGATTTTAAAAACCGACTAAAAACAATGGAAGATAAACTTATCCAGCGTGAAACACAAATAGGCGACACGAACAATTGCGAAAGCAGAATTCAATCATTGGAAAATTCTGTCCAGGAACTCTCAAAATTGGTAAAAAAGCAAAACGATTATGCTAATCACATTCATAAACTTGAGACAATTATAATGAACCAGGAAAAAGTCTTATCTGCATTTAAAAAGGAAGTGCTACAAACAAGATATATACAAATGTATTTCGTGATAAACATGATGCCAAACAGGGTACAAACTTCAAAGATGAAGACACCAAGGATGAAAACAATTTCACAAGCGGTGTACCTTCTATCATCAGCACAAACTCTAGACGTGATCTTCAGGAATCTGTTCTTGATAGAAGTAGGATATATATCCCGCATAAATTACCAAAGAAAGCATTTAATTGTTTAAATAGCAACTAACACTCTCTTCTGAGCTTTGTTTTCGTTTTGAAATATGGGAACAAAAAAGATAGTGTCAATAAATAGATAAATAATAATAAGATTATATAACAAAAGGACAGTTAATTAAAAAGTATAATGAATTAATTCTTTCTTTTTCAGAAAGATTGCTTTTACCTATTATTACAACTACTACTCCTACTCCATCGCCTACAGCAAATATTATAGCCTTTTATGCATACCTATCAGCAACAATTCCTTCTATTAGTGGTCAGAGTATCCTTACTTTTGATGTAATTAAAACCAACAATGGAAAGGGTTACCATCCCTCAACGGGGGTGTTCATTGCTCCAGAAACCGGGGTTTATGTGTTTACATGGACTATGAGAGAAGCCAGCGACTGCACTCATTCAACTCAGTTGATGGCAAATACCGCGGAAAATGGAATAATTCGCCTGCAGTCAGTTTCAGGTGGCGATTTTGTTGGGACTGGAGTCGTTGTGACGCATGTTAATGCAGGAGATGATGTTTACGTTAGAACGCATGCTTCATGGAATAAGTGTCATATTGCTAGCGACGTAGCAGCCAGATCATCATTTGCAGGCTGGAAGTTGTCCTAGAAAATTCTGTGACTTCATTACTTTGTTCTTGGAGTCTACAAATTGACGTTTGGCAATCAAACATAAGTAAATTTATCATTAGCCTTATATAACTAATTAATATCAGACTGTTGCAGTGCAATGATGTTTCCCTTCAAAAGTGGACAGTCTCTGGAACCGGAATATCAATAAATCATCTAATGAAATTTATGAACAATACTTACTAACGACATATTTCTCATACAAGTCTGTATAAAAATTATCAGACTAACGTAATATTTTATGATACAGAAATATAGTTGGCACTTATCGACAATAACAAAATATTTACATTGTTCTTCATTAAATCACTTTTGAGTAATACACAAGAAATAAATCAGTGCATGCGCAATTGTTTTCTCAGTTTTGATTACTTCGTAATTTCAGCAGTTTGTTTTTTATTAAACAGTTTATTAAAGCACGGGTCTTCGCTATTAATAACATCTGTTGATCGTCTTTATATTTCATATATTGTTAGCTTTGAGATATTATTATGAAAATACAACATTTGCTTCAAGCTTCTCATCAAAATATGTTCATTTGAAACTGTGTTCTTTAACCATACAAACTTATGCCGAATGTGTTGATACCCAAACCTCGTTCTTCTGCAATATCAGGGCGCTCAGGAGGATTAAAGCGCAAACATCAACAATTGAAGACGACTTCTTGACCGACACTGCCACTTATCATGTTCCGAATGCTTATAAAGGTCTTCTCTTAAATGTTGAGACATGCTATCTCAGTGTCTTAACTTCTGCTAAACACTGCACGAGGTCGATGACGAAAAGATTAAAGAGGATACAATATCATTGTTTCTAAAGCCTAAAAGTAAAGGAACACTTTTCGCGAAAAAACTCAAGCAAATACCACACAGATGGTCCTCCACCAACCTTGGAAAACTTAAAGAAACCTAAGGTATTCCCACCTGGAACTACTAAATTTACTAGTAATTGAAAATGAACAAGCGATGATAAAGAAGAAGCCGAGATTGTAAAAATTTATACACCCTCTGGTCAAGGTTTTATAGATTCACTACTTATCATTACACTGTCTTTGCAGATGTGTCATCGGATATATTTACATTTAACAGGTTAAATTATCAGTGTATGCATGAAGTATACATGTCGCTTAATGTTTCGTCTTTTTCTCTCACTCTCTCTATCCCCCATGCATTGAAATGCATAAAGAAAGAACGAAATTTATTTTTTGGTGCATTTAAAGAAAATCACGGTTAAGCAACAAATAAACAACGGATAATCATTTTTGGTGCATTTAAAGAAAATCACGGTTAAGCAACAAATAAACAACGGATAATCAACAAGTTTTATTGTTATCGATGTTACAATCGGGTTTGAGAATCATCAAAGCAGTCGTCAAGTTTGATTGAAATCATTGGCTTTGATCAATCAGTTGGGGTAGACATACAATCGATAACTTTTGACATGATGCATTCTATGTTTTCCAACGGTACAATGCATTGGACAAATTGTGAAATCAAATCTGAACAAGATGACTGAAAGTATCTTAAATATGACAATATAACGTACATCATTAACAAACATCACTAAAAGATCTAAGCTATATGAGAGAGAAATATTCCGTCCTTACAAAAATACATGTAATGATGAAGAAATTGAATTTTATTGTGCTACACTGAATGGTTCATAAAAAATGTATTATAAAAAAATACCAAATATGATATGTAGTACAGGATATTTAGTAATATTCATATTTCATTATTATTTGCGATAGCGTTTGTTCTTCTTGAGATATGTTACACAGAACTCAGACCAGACTGCGTATATACAAGTTAAGACAAACCCTGACACACAAACAATACAGTACCTTTATTCATGAACAGATATCTTATAATGCAAAATAACAATCCTTGGTCAGAATACATGCTAGATAAATATCAAATAGGGCGGGAATAAATCCCATTGTCAAGTATTTTTATGTACGCAGTTGTTGTCGTGATTATCACAAATAACTAATCAAGCATGCAATCGAATTTAATATAAATGTTGGAATTGTGATGGAAGTGAAAGTAAATCCAATTTTGTTAAAAACCCACATTATTAATTTAATGATTATACAATGTATCATATAATCATAAAGAAATGACTATGACAACTTCAAATATTTAGATACATATTGTACGAATTATAAAGTAGAAACCAAACCAACACATATTTGCACTAATGCAAAAAGCATCCAATATGGAAATCCCGAGGAAAAATATGGAGGAAAAACTGTATGTGTACTTTTATTTTTTGTCGTTTTCAATTCGTGATCTGAATAAAAATTGCCATATGCATAATGGTTTCATTCTTTGACCTTCTTGTAAGTTTCAGAGATAAGAGTATTTAGTTTTAGTGCTTGTTTTGAGCAGTTTATAGAAACATGAAAATCATGAAAATGTCGTTTCTATTGTGCACCATCCTCTTCTACAGTGTCTGTTTTGCTGTTTCAACGCAATCGGACACAAAAGATGATATTCGGGAGTTAGCACGTAAATTAGCGTTTTTAGAACATAAATTTGTGCAGGAACAGCATAGAGACCACAATCCAACATATCCACCAATATCACATGGATTCATAAATAGCAGAGAAGGAAATACGATTCATGACTTACAACATCGCCTTCAGATACTAGAAGATAAACTTTTCCAATATGAAAAGCAATTTGGCGAAACAAAACATTGCGATAACCGAATTCAATCTTTGGAAAATACTGTTCAGGAACTCTCAATTCTAGTTAAAAAGCAAACCCAATGCTCAAAGTCTATTGAACGGCTTGAAACAATGTTATTTAACCAACAAAATACTGTATCGGAGTTAAGAGAGGTAAAGCTTCAGAAAAAGAAGTCAGCGACTTTACCGCTTGATGAAAATAATACAAAACAGGAGGAAGAAACCAGCGTGGCAAATGATAACAAAACAACTGGTGCACGTTATATCAGAAGCACAAACTCCGAACTTGATATTCGAGAATCTTATTTTAATAAAAGTAAGATATTTATTTTTACAATTTATCATTCTTACATTGCTAGCTCAATCGTTTTAAAACGGTTTTGACTATGGCAACCGTAAACATTTGTATCTAAGTACTCTTAAAGTTGACCCTCGGTTAAATACACAATGGTTGGTCTAATGATTAATCAATTAACACTTCCCATTTAAAAAGATCCTTGCAAGCATCGATGATTTACCCCGAGCAATTACGTGGAAATTTGCGGTTATTAGAGTGGAACCATGCGCCAAAATTATATTTATATTTTTTTTTGTTAATATTTAAACGAAGCGTCATATATCTTTACACGTTTGATGTGGAATGGTCTATTTTTAACTCGTACATTTCTATTTCATGTATTCCATCATTATATCATAGTTAATTAAACTCTTGTTTCAATTACTTCGTAACGTATTACCAGTGGGTACATTTTCCTTAGATTTTTGATGTAGAAAACTTAAAAACTGATATCACAACATTTATATTCATTATATGGATATATTACCAGGCTTATTTGATTACAACAGTTATTCATTTAATTTGATTTCCAGAAAGACTACTCTTACCTATCGCAACCACAACTCCTTACCCACGGCCTGCCGCAAAGATCGTAGCCTTTTATGCATATATGTCAGCAACAATTCCCTCTATAACAGGTCAGAGTACTTTGGTATTTGATGTAAGTAAAACGAACGATGGAAACGGTTACCATCCCTCAACAGGGGTGTTCATTGCTCCAGAGACCGGCGTTTATGTATTCACATGGATTATGAGAGAAGCCAGCAATTGCCGTCACTCAACGCAGTTGATGGTAAATAACGCAGAAATTGGAATAATTCACCTGCACTCAGTTTCGGGCGGTGACTTTGTTGGTACTGGGGTTGTGGTCACGCATGTCGATGCAGGAGATGACGTTTTCGTTAGAACCCATGCATCATGGAACGACTGTCATATTATTAGCGATATAGGAGGAAGATCGTCCTTTGCAGGCTGGAAATTGTCTTAGAAAACAGAACACATTTGTGAAGACATTATTTTGTTCATGCTGTTTAAATTTTTTTAACATTCCTACATTAGTGCATCTATGATTTATCATAAGTCAAATAAAACATATAATATTTTATAAAATAAGACTGTTTCTGTTAAATCAACAATTCAGCTTATGAAATCACCTAGCAAAGATTGAATACGATATACATGTACTTATGTTTCCTTCAATTATTATATATAAAAATGATAAATCTTATCTGATAATTTATCATACAGAACGAAATTCGGTTTATAGTCAGTATATATATAGATTGAAATCAATTGACAATTACAAAATATTTAACTTATTGTGAAGGTTATAATATTTCGAGACATTCTTGAAAAGAAATGAACCACTGGAATCTTTTTCTGAGTTTTGAAAGTTTGAGGAACACGTGAAATTGTTAAGGTCGTATCGGTCACAATAAAAAAACAGACCTAAAGAGTGATATAAATAATTCATATTTCTATATAATTGAATAGGTCCCCATGTCGGTACTATTTTGGTAAATATTTTAAAAACATGTTTAAAAATATTGCAAGAAAGAGAGGAAACAGTTATTACTAATTATTTTATTCATTTATGCCATAGATGATTTGGAGTATCTCGTATTTTTCTCACTTTTGTCAATATTTAAGTAACTGTATGATAAGGATTTTGAACTTGATATGAACTACACAAAACGGTCAATAACAAGTGCAATTCAATAATTGTACAAACCACATTGTAGGTAAATGTAGCACAAAGGGATTTGTAATACTTGTACTTCAGGTGAATGTACTATATTTTGCGATAGTGTATGAACTTTTATAAGATATGTACCTGTAGCACATAACCCAGACTAAACTGCGTAGTATACATGTTAAGATAAACCTTAACAAAAATGAAAGTGAGGTGGTGGACATGCTTTGGCGGATCAGTGGGAGTTTGCATCAAAATATATACTTTCAATGAAATAATATTGAATGATTTCGAAGAGAGTGGATATATTTTCTGGGAACTTACCTAGAGTATACATAGAAGTTAACATTTAACAAATGTCGAATACATAAAATAAGGCAATTCGTTTCTTAAAAACACGACTTTAGCTTTGATGGTTAGAACTCATTCGTTTGCGAAGTACGACCTCTGGGAGAATTGGATAGAACATTCCAGAACGGGTAACCAAGAACGCGGGTTGAATAATTAATGTCATGGCGAAAAGTGTAGGACGAGTTCATCATGCATCGCAGGCAGATACCTTGGATCTGACATCTTTGGTTTACGTTGATAAATATAATGGAACAATTTAATGCGATTTTGGTTTTGATGGAAAGAACTTTCCAGAACGGGGTACCCAGGTACGCGAGTTGACTAATTAACATCATAGTGGAAAGTGTAGGGCGAGTTAACCATCGGGCAGATACTTTGGATCTAACAATTTTGTTTTAAAATATGCAAATAAAAATGCAACCGCTAGCGTTTTTTAATTTCATACATTTCATACATTTACCACCACAGATTGCTTGTAAACTATATACATTTATTTTTAAACCCTGTACAGATTGTGTTCTACGTCTATATGAATATATGATGTATGCATAAAACGGAGAAGTTGAATGGGGGCGACTCCCCTCCCCAAATGTTTGGGTTTTTTTTTTTGAAAGATGTTTTTTTTTTATCTTAAATTCTTTTTCGGGACAGCGAAAAAACTTATAGTGAAATTTAATTTAAGAACAAAATTTAGAAATAAGACGCACTAAATGCACACTCACTGGTTTGAAATAAAATGAAATAGTTTGTGTATTTTTTTCCAGTCAGCTTCTACAAAAAGAATTAAAGTCATGCACCTGTATCATTGTACATGTATCATATATCATCCAGTTTAGATTTCTCATCCCTGCCCGCTCCTCTAAATATCCAGCCATGCAGTTTGATTTTTAATTTCAATTTCAAAGAATAGGTTAAAGCAATTAAGAAAGATTTTAGACACAGTATATACAAAGATGAACAAAAAATATAGTTAATCATATTAACCATTGTATCATATTAATGTAAAAAGTGTTAATTCCCGCGTTTGCGCGGGATATCATCTAGTAATCATATACGTAAACAAATAGTGTCTAAAGGTCATTAATCAATTAAGTAATTCAATTTAATGGTTTCGTTGTCACTTAAAGGCACGTGATGCACTTTTAAAATGGAGAAAATTACAGTGTATATACGATCAAAATTTTTTAAATTACTCTCTATAAGTAAGTATTTCACTTTATTATATAAATCTCCTTTTCCCAGACTTCAAGCTCTACAATACAATTTATGAACATATATTTTGTTATCGTTAGTATAGTATCGACCAGACACAACCTTACACCAGAGCAGACCCACAAAGCTATACCCGGGATAACTTTGTGTCTGGTCCGGCTCTGCTATTTAAAAATTGCGTCTGCTCTGGGTCTCTCGGGGTCTGCTCCTGGTCTGCTTTGGGTTTACCCGGGGTCAGCGCTTGGTGTCCGTTTTACGCACTGAAGTGTGAAGCAGACCAGTCTTTTTTCTTACCACCTGTAAGCCCCGCCCCTTGTATATTCCAAATACATCGGTAAAGACATTTGATTATTTTTCAGTTACCTAAGCGATCTTACAGTAAACACATCCATTAACTTTAATGACGAAATGGAGAATGTTAATCGAATTAATCGAATTTCCACATACATACGACCGCGGCGATGAATTACAATTTTCAATTGTAAATTTTGTAAAGTCGCCGATAAACACGTGTCAATTGTCTAATCAAAGCGTTTTTAAGCAATTAAGTTTGCGAAACTCATCTAAAAAAATAATAAAGGTATTGTCTTTATTTTTGTGGTTACTAATAGTCCAATTCTCCGTTCGTCGAAGAAAAAACATTCACAAGAAACGTGTTAAGTCTTTTATAGTTTTATCGAATCAAACAATGATCGATCTATCTAAACAATGTCTTCGTTTAAACCAGAAACTGTATAACTACAACAACAAAAAAGAAATATGATAAAAGTGATGACTTCAATTTTATTATAGTCAACTTTCCTTACTTATGTAGCAATATAACTTCATCACCTTCATATAGAATTTTTGTCTCTAAGTTAATTCGATCCGCAAGGACATGCTCTACGTATGAGCAGTTTCTATGGCGAGGCAAGCTACTGATATACAAGTTGATAAAACAGGACTACAAACAGTCTCGATTAAAGTCATCTTTTCGTAAGTTCTATGGTCGATACAACGATCTTGTCAGCAAATACAATTTTCCTCTGGGTCGCATGGTGACTGACGTTTTTCATACTAATTGTTAGACCATAATTCATCACCTAATTGTCTACGATTTTTTACGTTTTCCCGATTACGACAAAGAGCACACGGCGGGTGTGACCGGTCAGCAGAGGATGGTCACTCCTCCATGGCACCTGATCCTACCTCTCATTTTTTTTAGAGGTCCGTGTTTGCTCTGCTCCTTTAATTTGTATTTTTCCTTTGGATTTTTGATTTTGAACACCACATGTCATAAAGAGTTTTTAATCAAAACATCATAACTGTAAAACATTTCCTTCACTTAATTTAACTGTGAAGTACAACACGGGACAAATGAATGTTTCACCTGGAAATTTCAAACAAACATTGACCACACGACTAGTCAACAGTGGCTGATTACGAAATTGGAGCACACTGGCGAGAATTTTTTTTTGCTGTAAGGAACGATGGATAAAAAATCAGATATCTGGGAATTTAATGAAAAATACACTTTTTATCAAATTAGATGCAACTTTATTATTGTTAATCTCTTCAATTCGCATTACACACAATATCGGTTGTCTTACTCCCGCGTCAAGAAACTCAGAACAAAAAACATGTTGTTCATACATGTATTCATAATATATCGCAACGCAAAATTTTGATATAATGTTGGCTGAAAAAATGGTGCACTAAACACTAGACTTTACAGTAGTAAAAATATATATTAAATAAAATATATATTTATATATGTACATGTACGCCGTGGTGAAACTCAAAGGAATGAAAAAATAACTAAATATATATTGATTTATTAAAAATACATACGGTGGTTCTATAGACGTGTATGTATTTAAACATTCAAATTTCAACTTGTTAATTGTACAACATTAATCGTAAACGACGATTTCCCCTGCAGTTGTTAGCTAGAGATCTGATTGGTCGGCGCTCTAATTGTTCAATGCGTTTAACTAAAGTTCTGATTAGGCGGCGCACTGATTGGTCAGCGACATCCTGATTGACAGGTCTGTTAGTTAGATAGCAGGTTCCAGTAAATGTTCTACCAAACCTCTATCTTTACTCCTTACTAAAATTCTTACAGTAGTGAAGGAGAAACTTCAAGAATACTGTACAACAATATACACCAGAAGTGGTGTGAATCAGATGTGGATACTAAAAAATTCTAAAGAATTATTAGAAACTTTGAGGTCACAAAATCTTACTAAAATCAATAGCATCAAAACGATTTTTCAACGCTTTATACAACCATTCCCATGACAAATTAAAATCTAGGCTTTTTGATATCATCGACAGTTGTTTCTTCAATAAAAATGGAAGTCGTAAAAATGCTTACCTTGTCATTGGAAATCTAAAAAATTATTTTGTTAAAAACCATTCTGATTGCACACACAAGTACTCTGAAGTTGACATTAAAAAGAGGCTTGAGTTTCTGATAGACAACATCTATGTAGTTTTTTGAAATCAAGTCTTCCAACAATCTGTTTGAATTCCCATGGGTACCAATTGTGCCCCATTGTTAGCAGACCTATTTTTGTATTCTTATGAAGCAGAATTTATTCAAAAACTTGTACGTGAAAGAAATAAATCACTCGCTGTGGCCTTCAACTCAACATTTAGGTATATCGACGACGTATTATCAATAAACAATTGTTATTTCCATACTTACGTAGACTCGATATATCCCAGTGAACTTGAAATAAAAGATACCACAGAGTCTGCGTCATCTGTTTCATAAATGGAAATCGATGGTAACTTAACAACAAAACTTTATGATAAACGCGATGACTTCATTTTTTTTTATAGTCAACTTTCCTTACTTATGTAGCAATATAACTTCATCACCTGCATATGGTGTTTTTGTCTCTCAGTTAATTCGATACGCAAGGGCATGCTCTTCGTATGAACAGTTTCTAAGGCGAGGCAAGCTACTGACAAACAAGTTGATAAAACAGGACTACCAACAGGCTCGTTTGAAGTCATCTTTTCGTAAGTTCTAAGGTCGATACAACGACCTTGTCAGCAATCTTCCACTGGGTCGCATGCTGACTGACGTTTTCACACTAATTGTTAGACCATAATTTATCACCTAATTGTCTACGGACTTTTCCGTTTTTCCCGATTACGACAAAGAGACACGGCGGGTGCGACCGGTCAGCAGAGGATGCTCACTCCTCCTAGGCACCTGATCCTACCTTTATCCTTTTGGAGGTCCGTGTTGCTCTGCTTTGAATTTGTATTTCGTTTTATGGATTTTTGAGATGGTTGACGGTTTGTTATTGTCATTTTTTCATTAGACCAAACCCCAGTCTGCTTTCAGGGTCTCCATCTGAAATCAGGGTCTGCTGTCTGCTCTAGGTCTGCTCTGCGTCAGCTTTGCGTTTCATAGGATGAAGCTCTGCCATTCAGTCAACTGAATGATAACTGAATGGTCTGGAAAGGTGACTGAATGGCACAAATATGCCATTCAGTCACTTTTCAGATACCTTTCAGTCACCTTTCAATTGACTGAATGGCAGAGATTCACCCTGTGTTTACTCGGGTCAGCTCTGGGTATGCTCGAAGCGGACCCAGAAGATACCCCAAGCAAACACCGGAAGCAGACCTGGGGGTTGGTTGGGGTCTTTTTCTGTTATATTTTGTCTGGTCGGTATAGTACGTGTAAATGCCATTTATTGGATAAAATACTGTACAATGTCATAATTATAGCAATGCGATTAATTATAGTAATACACATCCGATGACTTTTGCCAAATATAGAAGAAAGCTTTAACATGCATTATATTCGGTTTCATAAACCTTGAGTAATCAATGACATACATATATATGTATAACAGGACCAAGATGATCCTGAAAGACAACAAGGACTTCGAGAGATGGGGGTTGGAGAACTCAGAAGATTTTGTTAGATATTTATAGGGATCAAGAACTTCGAGAGACCAACAGATCTAGAAAGCATCGTTCAGAGCTTAGTCCAATAACTATATATAGTTATATATCAATATATCAATATCAATATTATCAATATATATATATCAAATAAATTGAATTATAAACTAGTTTATTTCTTGAGAAAACTTTATTCAAAAGATCCATCTTCTTATATGGTAGTTGCATATAGCATATAACAGCATGCAGTATACAATACAATTCTTATAGTTGAAAGGTTGTGTATGTTTATAAGCATTTTTTTCAAAACATTTATCATTTTATTGTTTGAAAATACGTGTATTTTAACCAACCTTAGAGCTCAAAATTTGGCTCTCTCTGATAATATCAGGCGTTGACCTACTTGAAGTATTAGATAAGATTTGGAAGATCATAAAGATGATTGCATTTCATTATTCTGTTTAAACAATACATCATGAACATATGCATTATTTCTACTTGTTTATGTCTCTTTTATCTGTATGTTAATTGTTCTGCAGTCTCGACAAAATGGAATACAATGGATGTCGATGCTATTCAGAAACTAACCACGAGGTTAAATTTGCTGGAACAGAAGTTGACAAGAGACCATCCTCACTTACATAATATAAGGGACGTATCATTATCAAATGAAAACAGTAATAAAGTAAATGATAGATGGGTTCGCCATATGGAAAATCGAATTGAGACATTGAAAAATACAATCATACAGAAAAATTGTGATAAAAAGATTCAATCTTTGGAAAAAAAACTGTTCAGGAACTCTCAAAGCAAGTAAAACAACAGGCACTATATAACGGACGTACTAAGAAGCTGGAGGCTATTGTTAAAAACCAAGAAAATATTATTTCTAAATTAAGGAATGAAGTGATTCAAATTAAGAAAACAAGTACCATGCTTCGGGATATCCTTGTTTCAAAAGAAGATGAAAATGATAAAGATGGAAACACTGACGGCGATGCCCATTACCAACTAGGAATAGCGCAGCGTATTAGAAGCACTGCTGTATCTTCTGATCTACGAGCAATTGTTTTAAATAAAAGTAAGAATATATGCATATATATATTTTAAATAATTCGAATACTGACAACCATTTCCTCAAACAGCGTATTAGTTAGCTTGATCTGTCATGCTGAAATTTGGTCCGTTAATTACCATATTTTCGGATCGATTGGCTGTTTAATTTCATTAAAATGAATCTTGGTTTGCATAACAGACAGAGAACCAATATTAGAATTGACCAATGACATTGAATGATGGTTTACGACCATCAGAACCCGTAGTATATTGAATTAATCGGATAGAGCTTAAAATTCTACTTGCAAATTCCTACCTTAACTACAGTAATTCATACAAGTACTGCAATATAAAGTTTTTTTCTTTTTATATATTTAACTTTAAACAACATCTGTACTTATGAATTAAGAAATTATTCCAATAAACTAAAAAATTGCCTGTACCCAAGGGTAACTGCTTACACCTTTGGTATTTCAACACGAGAGATATGATGTCCGTAAACTATACTTGAAGTTTTAAGGAAACAATTTGATGCAGTTTTAGTTTTGATGGAAAAAACTTTCCAGAACGGGGAACCGAGGAACGCATGTTGACTAATTAACATCGGAGCGGAAAGTGTATGGCTGACTCCCCTCCCCAATTGTTTTTATTTTTTCAAAACAGTTTTTCTTTATCTAAAATTCTTTTTTGAGACAGTGATAAAAATTATAGTGAAATTTGACTTAATAAGCTTCGACATTCTGCATCATATATTAATTTTACTCATATATTTATATTTTACATTGTCTAATAAACTAAATTGAATGAAATATTTAAAAGAAAATTACATATTTACAGATTTATGTATCAGAGGGTTTCAAGAAGAAAATGAACATTTTCATAATTCAATAGTTTGATAGAACTGTACATTTAGTTAGCTTCCTAATTTTTAGTGCAGACCAAACTTCCAGATAATTTGTGCGTTGCGATATCTTCATGTTGTTCCGACAAAAAAACCCTATTTGAACAATTTTTCAGGCTAACTTTTTTCAAATGTGACCCCCAACTTTTTTTTTACTCTTTCATGAAACATTAGGTTAATGTCTATTTGTATGCAACGTTTTGGAAAGATGGCATTACTATTATTTTTTGTATTTACGTTATAATTTGATTACTCCAACACTTTGTAAGAATTATTCGTATCATATGGTCTGCTGGTGTTCATTATGTATTGGAATTTGAAGCACCAGGAAGGCAAGGTTTTGAAAACTTTGACTTGAATATTATTTTAATATTCACCACAAGTCTTCAAATTCATTAAAATAATAATTTTATAATATTTCAAACTAAATATTTGTTTGATTTCTTCACATTTCTTCACATAATCAATTTCCATGCCATATTTTAGCATTAATTTAAAGGAAAATTATCATTCCTTTTTTCGGCCCCGAAAAACAAAGGGCATGTGACATGAGTCAGAAATAAAATAAATTAACATTTTAGGTCCCCAGAATACATTAGAATACATTTTTCAGTTAAAACAAGTTTAAAAAATATTTTTTTTTTTACACAGGATGAAACTGTGTCATTCAGTTAACTGAAAAGTGACTGAAAGATGACTGAATGGCATACCTATGAATACCTAAGTTCCAATTTCCTTACATTGTAACTACATATAACATTGCACAGCACGCAGTATACAATACAATACCTATACTTGAAAGGTTGCATATCTTAATAAGCATGATTAATACTACAGTAACGTGTTTGCATATGCATGCATTTTGACCAACCTAAGAGCTCCTTATTCGGCCCTCTATGAAAATATCAGTCGTTGACCTAATTGTAGTATTAGATAAGAATTGGTAGATCATAGGGAAGATTACAGTTCATGATTCTGTTTTAACAAGACATCATGAGCATAGGAATATCTACTCTTTTATGTCTTTTTTATTTGAGCCTGAATTGTTCTGCAGTCTCGCAGAAATGGAATGAAATGGATATCGATGCTATTCAAAAGCTTACCACGAGGTTAGATTTTCTTGAACAAAGGTTGACAAGAGAACATTCTAAACTAAATGTAAATGGCGCATCTTTATCAAATAAAAACAGCAATGAAGTAAATGAGAGATGGGTTCGCGATATGGAAAATCGAATTGAGACATTGGAAAATACAATCCTACAGAAAAATTGTGATAAAAAGATTCAATCTTTGGACGAAACTGTTAAAGAACTATCAATGCAGGTAAAACAACAGACGCTATATCACGAACGTACTGAGAGACTGGAAGCTATTGTTCGTGACCAAGAAAAAACTATTTTTGAATTAAGAGAGGAAGTGATGCAAATTAAGAAACCTGGGTCTTCCATTCAGGATTTCCATGCTCAAACAGAAGATGAAAACAATAAAGATGGAAACGATAAAAGCAATCATCAAAACCATTTAGGAATAACGCAGCGTATTAGAACCAATATTTCTTCTTCTGATCCACGTGTAATTGTTTCAAATAGAAGTAAGGAAAATGTTTATATATTATTTTCATTCATTCATTCTCATATCGACAAAATCATTTTGTAATTGATATAAGAAAAAGGGTTGCATAACTATTAAAACATGCATTGGCATTAATTGATAATGTGTTCATTAATTTTATTTTTAAATTTCCAATATTTTACCTTATTAACATTGGTGTGCTGACTTTGGTATTTTCTCAAAAACGACATGTAACAAAACATACTTTCAAAATTGTATATCTAATAATGCCTTGTTTTCAACATATGACATCTTTCAAATTTTAAAAATGAACTATAAACTTTTTCCATACAAATTCAAAGATGAAAGAAACAAATCTTTACAAAATATAAAACATTAAACAGATTTTTTTCTTCTTAGAAAGATTACTTTTACCCTCTACCATGAAGCCAGTGTCCACGTCAAGTACTATAGCTTTTTACGCTTATATGGCAGCATCTATTCAGTCTGTCACTATTCAGCATTCTTTGGTTTTTGATGTCGTTAAAACTAACGTTGGAAACGGTTATCATACCCCGACGGGCGTGTTCATTGCTCCAGAGACCGGCGTTTATGTGTTTACCTGGACTATGAGAGAAAATGGCAATTGTCGTCACTCAACTCAGTTGATGGTAAATACTTCGGAAATCGGAATAATTCACGTGCACGTTGTTTCCGGTGGTGACTTGGAAGGAACTGGAGTAGTGGTCACGCATGTGAATGCAGGAGACGACGTATACGTTAGAACGCACGCATCATGGAATGACTGTAATATTGTAAGTGATGTTGCAGGAAGATCGTCCTTTGCAGGCTGGAAACTCTCTTAAAGACAATTCTCAAATAAAACAAAAGGGATGAAAATGATTTGTTATATTGTTTGTTGAAAGAATCGCTGCCGTTGTATGCATTGAGGTAAAGATTTTTGCAATTGTTAAACGATATCTGCATAAGTTTTGACGATTGGCATTCAGTTTTGTACAAACAAATTATAAACAAAAGTAAAAAAAAAAAAAGAGTAAAAATCAATTTAAATTAAGTCAATAAAATTTATTAAGAGCAGGAATCCAAGAAATATCAGGCTTAACAACGAATAAACTTCAGAGAAACAGCGAGTGTTGTTAATCTTGTGTACAATCACTCAGTTTTGTAATGAATTTTATCAGAACAGTCATATAAGCTGCTTGAAATGATTAGGGTTTTTTGTATATCATTTATGGTAGACCTACGATTCACCAAGTTTTAAACTCCATAGATTCTATGTTCCGTTAAGGCAAATCGTAAAGCCAAATCGGGACAAGATGAATGGTGCTTAAAACGACCAGCAAACAGACATAATAAGCCAACAGCATTTTAAATTAAAAAAAATATGCAAGAGATAAATAACTTTGTTATTATAAAAATACATTGAACATTTTATTAGTCAATGTGCTTAGCAGTCAATACCAAGTGTATTTAAATACAGAGTCTGACAATGGTCACTATGGTACGTAGAACAGGGCATTTGGTAGCTCTTGGTATTACAACAGGCATTAAATTATGCATTGATGGCGATGGTGCGATGAGATATTTTGGACAGAACTTGTAGTAAGTACTTATTAAGTTTAACCTTGATATACAATAAGGTACAACTATCCAAATACCTTATAATGTAAATTGAATAATCCATCAGATTGCATCTTTAAAAAAGACATGGAATGATGCGTGATAGTTAACGTGACAGCAGGGTTGCGTACATGTATTTGCTAGGTGCGCAATCATCCCATTGATTCTCAAAATTATAATCATAGAAGTAAATTAATTGTATGACTGTGATAATTATCGTATGTGATCATTAATCAGTTTTTAAAACTACCCCTTATAAATAAATATCATTTCACTTGATTGTGTGTATTTATATTAATCTGTAATTTTAGCCGTCAACCTCAAATGAACTTGGTAGTACAAATAATAAACATATAAATTGTTTGGTAGTGAAAATGTCATGTATTAGATCATTTACTATTCATTTTCGAAATTATGGCAGTGCAATGCAGTAGTTATACATTTCTCGATGATTGTTGCAAAGTAGTCAAAAAAATCTATCGTATAGAAGAATGCGTTAAAATACATTATATTCGGTTACATATGCCTCGAAAAACCAATGGAATACATTTCACGAGACCAAGTTGTTGCTACAAAAGATCAAGGACTTCGAGAGATCAAGGTTCAAGAGGTCAACCGATTTGGTTAGTTATTTATAGTGATCATAAATTTCAAGAGATCAACTGTAGTACCGTTTCTTTTATAATAAGCAGTATAATCTATCTAGCTTATTCCTCATATATCCTATTACCATTACATTTTGAAAGCGTTCAATTCAGTGACACAAACAGTATGGCGTATTTAACTGTATAGGTATGGAGTTTTAGAGATGAATGAAGAAACTCTTTTTCAACGATTTGTTATACCCGAACTTTCTAAAGAAAGTTCGGGTATATTGTTGTTACCCTGTTCCGTCTGCCTGTCCGTCCGTCCGTCCGTCCGTCCGTCCGTCTGTCACGTTTTACTTTCTCAAACTGCTCTTACATCTTATAAACCAGCAAACCGAACTCTTGGAGAATGATTTGGGGTGTCATGTTGTTTTGTAAAAAGGTTTCAAAAATTCTCTGGTAGTCCTGGGGCTCAAATAATTGGTAAAAAATGACGTTTTTTGACAAAAAACCTTCTTCCTCGAACTCCTTTTACATTTTCAACAGCAGACAAATCATCTCTTGGAATATGTTTTGGGGTGTCTTATAGATGCGCAATAAGGTTTCGGAAATTTCAATTTTGTCCTGGGGGTTATTAAATGGTTGAAAAATGACATTTTTTACATTTTTTACAAAAAGTCTGATTTCAAAAAACGTCAATTTCTTTTTGCAGTAAATGATCTTCTAGAATATGAATCGGGGTGTCATGTTGATGTGTAATCATGTTTCAGAATTTTTGTTTTTATCACATGGGTCTGTGGTTTTTGTGCCAAAATAATATGGTTCTCAGAACTCTTCTTACAATTTATGCAGTAGCTATGTCATCTCCTGAGATATGATATGATAGGGGCTGTCCTATAGGTGTGCAATAAGGTTTTAAAAATTTAAATTTCATCCAGGGAGTCAAATAGTAGCAGAAAACTGACGTTTATCACTCCTAAAAAAAACCTACTTCCCAGAACTCCTCTCATGATTTAATGAATAGCCATATCATATCTTGGGGTATGATATGGGCTTTCCTTTAGTTGTGCAATAAGGTTTTAAAAATTTAAATTTCATCCAGGGAGTCAAATAGTAGCTGAACATTGACGTTTATCACACCTTAAAAAAACCTACTTCCCAGAACTCCTCTCATGATTTAATGAATAGCCACATCATCTATAGGGATATAGCAGGGGCTGAGCTATAGATATGCAATAAGGTTTTAGAAATATAAATTTGATTCTGAGGATCAATACTATCTGCAAAATGATGTTCCGTCTCATAAAAAAACCTCATTCCTGGACCTCCTCTTGTGATTGAAATAACGTACCATAAGATGCATAAGGAGGAAGAATATATAAAATTATGCTTTAGGGGTGGGGATCACAAGCATTTTATTCAAGTTATTTGATCACTTCTGATTTTGGAAGGGTGGGGTGGGGTTAAGGTGACCCCCAGAGGCCATGACCTACTAATACCACAAAAAGATTTGCCTTGACATGGTCATGGTTCAAGAAACAAAAAAAATATATGGTTTTTCAGAGTCTCTTCTCACATTTTTACAGTAGCAAAATCATTTCTTGATTGGTATTTTTCAGTATGATGTCAGATGTACATAAAGAGATTTTGGAAATTGTTTTTTAATCCTGAAGATAAACAAAATGTTATATGTAATTGTAGAAATTGTAAAGTCGGTCAACAAAAACCTAGAGCTTAAATTGCTGTAAAAAACAAAGCAGGGTCAACATTGGGCTAGGGCTATGAATTACACTACATATGAATAAGATAGATTACTTGATTAGTTCCAAGTCTGGAAAGTCACTGGGCATCTCAAAGGGGACATAACCTATATACATGTACCAATTGGTGTGCAATGACACAAGGAGGAAGAATAAATATGGTCTAGGGTGGGGATCTTAACAGTTATTAAAATGTATTATAATTTCCTTTTTCAGAGGACGGTGGTGGGGTGGTTGTTTAAAAACAACTCCGGGGGTGGGGGAATGACCCAAGGGGCAGGGGCCAATTTGTCTTAAATGTATCTTGACATGATCAGCAGAATTGGACAGAATGATCACTATAGGGCATCTGCAGAGTGGGGCCCTAAATAGTTACAAAATCAATCTACAAAAAATATTGATAATATGTTATGCATGTATTTAAAAATGTCTTTATTTTCAAAATGATAAACAAATTGATCAGTCAAAATGAGTTATAAATAACCGATTGGGAATTCTGCAATTGATTGCATGATCTCTAGTATAATATCACATGTATTTTTTTTTTATATATAATTATACATGTATGTTAACAATCAGGATTAAAATGCACAAATTTTCATGAGTCATAAACCTTGATATACCACATATCTCTTGACAAAAAGAATAAGCAATTTAAAATAAAAGAAAATTAGTCATTAACTCTTTTTCTATTACTGGTGTATGATGATGGGGTAGGGGGTATAATGGGGGAAAAAAGCTGCAGCATGCCTTCATTCTCACTAAAAATGTATATCTAATCCACACATCCTGGGGATGGGGAACGGTTAAGGACCCTTCCCCTTCCTCCCTATTATAACTCATATAAACATGATATTTAATACCCAAATTTAATACAAAATAGGGTCAATATGGAGTCAATTCAATAGTGTAAGTCTGACAAATGAAAAAATAAAAAAAATTCTGCAATTAAAATGACAGAAATTGTAGATAAGCTTATCTAAATAAAGATGATGATACAGTATGCTGGCAAAGGGAGATCACATTTTAGAAAGTGAAAGTAAAACTTAACTGTTTTGTATACTGGTGTCTCATAATATTGCGCTTCTATATGTATTATACTTACCTATATTGGTCAACATCATAATGATAATCCAATTAGCACAATACGAATTCCTGTAGCTGATAACCACAAAAGAAACGTTTATTCATGTTAATAATCCTATTCTGCATATCAAGAAAACATATGCATGTACACCACGTGAAACCCATCTAACCAAAGAGCTGGGTAAAACTAGTACCCGATGCAACCTGTACACCTGTGTTGTGTACGTAACTTCAGACAAAGATCATTTAATTGTAACATATTGCATGTCGCCTTATTTTTGACTAAAACTAGTACAAGAGAGTGTTATTTAGAGGCAAACACTTGGTACGGGTATTACTGTCTTATGACAGCATCTTGTTTTATTTCTGTTACATACATTTGTTTGAAAATACAACTTTTTGTACTGCGAGACAATTCTACCTATTAATACGCATTTCTTTTCAAAAATAGTTTATAGGTTGTGTATTACATCTACATTGATTCAGATCCTAAACAATTAATAAAGGTGAATAAACGAGCTGATTAGAAGCTAATTTATTTCTTAACAGAACTGTATCAATAGATCCTTTTTCCTAATAATGTAATTACATATAGCATTCAACAGCACACGATGTACAAGAACCAATATGTGTAACCAGGACTGCTTACATATATATAACATCTGATTCAATTTGTTAAATCGTAATTTTGGTGATGATGTATAACCTTCATAAAATTTTACACGTTCGCATAATTAAGGTCTTCCGTTTCCAACGGAAGACCTTATTGTTTTCGTTCTGTTTCTTTTTCTTCACTATTTTTCATTTTTTCCAACAAATTTTGTGCACCCGATTTCTCAAAAACGAATCGACCGATTTTCATCAAACTTTCAGATATAATAGATATTGATCTTAACTTTACACTTATTTTTTTATTTTGATTACGTCGTTCTCTTTTTGAGATAATGACGTTTTAGCGATTTTCAGAGGGTCGGTTTGTCCTGGGATCTTCTCCTTAACGATTGAAGATATTGAGTTCAAACTTTCAGGGATTGTAGACGAAAGATTGTAGATATGTCTTTAGGCATTCATTTTTGTCTGACTCAAAAGGCGCTAGAGCTCGCCTGGACCCGAAAATTAAGATTAAAATAACGTCATCATTTTTCGAGATTTTCTTTGTTTATCTCTTTTCTCGAAAATATTTTGTTTAAAGTTATAGAGCAAATAAAGTGTATTTTCTAAAAAGCTTTCGTTTGACACCAAGAAAAAAGGGCTGGCCTCTTCAATTAGGGATCAATATGGGACTAAAGTGTTTTGTTCATAGCACTTTACTGAGAAATATTTTGTCATATGTTATAGAAGCAAATATGTTAATCTTACAGTTATTAAACCTTACATTATAGAATTTTCTCATGCGTAATTAGGGGTTTTAAGGGGCCAGACGTCCAAAACTTTGACCATTTATATTTCAAAAAGGACACATATTTTAAAAAGCATCATAGAGAAGAAGATGCTTAGAATGATGTTCCTAACAATATTCAACAATCAAAATTTCTTTAAACGGTCCCAAAAAGGAAATAAGGGGTCGGCCCCTAAAACGTTCCTGCCCAGATATCTCTAAAACGGTTAACAATTCCTGAACACTTGTTGAACAAAATATGTTTATATTTACAAGACCTTTTATTTTATATCAAGAAAAAGGGGTGTGCCCCTCAAATTAGGGGCCAAAAAACGCTCTTAAGTCTTTCTTCCATAGCTCTTTACTGAAAAATATTTTGTAATAAGTTATAGAAGTAAATATGTTAATCTTACAGTTATTAAAACTTACATTATAAACGTATTCTCATGCGTTACGTAATTAGGGGTTTTAATGGGCCAGACGTCCAAAACTTTGTTCATTTATATCTCAAAAAGGACAAATATTTTAAAAAGCATCATAGAGAAGAAGATGCTTAGAATGATGTTCCTAACAATATTCAACAATCAAAATTTCTTTAAACGGTCCCAAAAAGGAAATAAGGGGTCGGCCCCTAAAACGTTCTTGCCCAGATATCTCTAAAACGGTTAAAAATTCCTGAACACTTGTTGAACAAAATATGTTTATATTTACAAGATCTTTTATTTGATGAAAAATGACAATAACAAATAAATTATGGTCTAACTATTAGCATGAAAAACGTCAGTCAGCATGCAACCCAGTGGATGAATGTATTTGCTGACAAGGTCGTTGTATCGACCATAGAACTTACGAAAAGATGACTTCAAACGAGCCTGTTGATAGTCCTGTTTTATCATAAAGTTTTGTTGTTAGGTTACCATCAATGTCCATTTCCAGTAAAATATCCAAATACGAAACAGATGACGCAGACTCTGTGGTATCTTTTATTTCAAGTTCACTGGGATATATCGAGTTGACGTAAGTATGGAAATAACAGTTGTTAATTGATAATACGTCGTCGATATACCTGAATGTTGAGTTGAAGGCCACAGCGAGTGATTCATTTTTTTCACGTACAAGTTTTTGAATAAATTCTGCCTCATACATGTAAGAATACAAAAATAGGTCTGCTAACAATGGGGCACAATTGGTACCCATGGGAATTCCAACAGATTGTTGAAAGAATTGATTTCAAGAAAAAGGGGTTGACTTCTCAAATTAGGGGCTCTTAAGTCTTTCTTCCATAGCTCTTTACGGAGAAATATTTTGTAATAAGTTATAGAAGCAAATATGTTAATCTTACAGTTATTAAACCTTACATTATAAACATATTCTCATGCGTTACGTAATTAGGGGTTTTAAGGGGCCAGACGTCAAAAACTTTGTTCATTTATATCTCAAAAAGGACACATATTTTAAAAAGCATCATAGAGAAGAAGATGCTTAGAATGATGTTCCTAACAATATTCAACAATCAAAATTTCTTTAAACGGTCCCAAAAAGGAAATAAGGGGTCGGCCCCTAAAACGTTCCTGCCCAGATATCTCTAAAACGGTTAACAATTCCTGAACACTTGTTGAACAAAATATGTTTATATTTACATGACCTTTTATTTTATATCATTAAAAAGGGGCCGACTTCTCAAATTAGGGGCCAAAAGGGCTCTTAAGTCTTTCTTCCATATTACTTTACTGAGAAATAATTTGTGATATGTTATAGAAGTAAATATGTTAATCTTACAGTTATTAAACCTTACATTATAAAAATATTCTCATGTGTTACGTAATTAGGGGGTTTAGGGGTCATAAGTCCAAAACTTTGATCACTTTTATTTCAAAAATAAGAAATGTTTCGAAATGCAGTATAGAAGATAAGATGTTCGTAATAATTCATTTAACAATATGCAATGATCAAAATTTTGTTAAACTGCCCCGATAAGGAGATAACTGTTCTGCCTCTCCGGTTATCTGAAAAACGGTAATGAATTTTAAAACTCTTTTTGAGCAAAATGTCTTAAAAATTAAATAATCTTTCATCCGATATCAAGGAAAGGGGGCTGGTATCTCAAATTAGGGGCCACAAGGGGTTTGAATGTTTTCAACTAAAGCTCTTACACATGAAACAAAAGAGCCTCTGGTCCGTAGAATTAAGACCCATTGCTTCTATTTCTGAATCATGTTTAGCTGTTTATTAGCAAAATCAAGGTCATATCTCAACAGCTTAAATCGGACAAAAGACCTCCTCGTTGCTCGCAACGAGATCGTGTCTAGTTTATTTTTATCTTTGCTATAAACGCATTGTCTATCATTTATGTTACTAACAAATAATATAAAAGGCGTAATAATGCCTTCTCAATACTAACAGGCTTTCGTAATTAACCCTCTCCCTCTTCAAACGAAAATACGTTTAGCCGATAGCAATAATTTAGTGTAATTATTATCATTGCGAAACAATTATTTGCACATGTACAATAAATACAAATAAGAAAAAATAAATTATGGAAATACGCACGTGTTACAATTTTCATCCTTATGGGCACGTTCTTTACCTTGCACAAAAGTATAGAAACAAAATCAAATGGATTAATTTTATTTCAAGAATCCCACAATACAACCTGTTTCCATATTTTATAATTCTATGGTAAGATAATAAACAAAATTCATAGTGCCTTGCATGTTCTAATATTGAAATTCTTTCTACTGGAGAGAATGACAAAGCTCAGTATTTGCTTTCTTGTTTTGTTAGTGACCATTTTATTTTTCGTTCATGTGTATTGGCTAGCGACGTTAAACAAAACGAAATTTCGAAGAATATAAGAAAAAGAGTTGTTTCTATACTGACACTAAATACGTTAAAAAAAGCATAATCAATATTCTGATATTGCGTGATACCAAAATTCATATGTAGCTTTCTGGCAAACCTAATGTAGCATTATACTTAAGTTTATTTATTTATATATAAAGTTACACACACACAACGCACGCACGTATGGCCTGTCGATGATTGTATCTTATTAAGCAGACCTTTAGATTTAGATAATGTAAGGCCCTGTGAAATGATTTCTTTATTAGCTAATTTATTTTCAAAATGTCTTTATATAACTTTTTAAATTAATACAAGTCGGTTGATAAATCTATTTTTAAATATACAGCAAGAGTAGACTGCACTGACACTGACAGTATGAAGAAAATCCGTGACTATGCGTGGCCACCGAATTTTGATTCTTACATAAAACTGATCTTAATACCTTTTTTCAGAAAGATTGCTTTTTCCCACTACCCAACAGCCAGTGACTACTCCAACAATCATAGCTTTTTATGCCTATATGATCGGAAGAACTCCCTCTATTACAATACAGCATCCTTTGGTGTTTAATGTTGTAAAGACTAACAATGGAAACGGTTATCACGCTACAACAGGAGTGTTCATTGCTCCAGAGACCGGGGTTTATGTATTTACCTGCACTATGAGAGAGAATGGCGATTGTTATCACTCAACTCAGTTGATGGTAAATTCTGAAGAATTAGGAATTATTCACCTGCACTCCGTTTCCGGGGGCGACTTCCTTGGAACAGGAGTCGTGGTCACGCATGTCAATGCAGGAGATGACGTATATGTTAGAACGCATGCATCATGGAATCATTGTTATATTGAAAGTACAAATGGGGGAAGATCGTCATTTGCAGGCTGGAGGTTGTCTTGAATAAATGTTTAGATAAATACATATAACAATCTTGATATATGATCCTCTGAATCGATAATACACAAATTTACACTCGATATAAATCTAATTCAAGGAAGATTTTAAATTTATTAGTGAAAGTTATTGACAATTATGCGCATAAAGGTACTGCCTAGTATTTAAAAGAGGAACGTGATGCAGTTTAGAAAACACAAATCAGCAACAGTGTTTAAAAAGTTTTATACAATCTAACTACAGAGTCAAATTTTGCGTTCGGTTCACCAACAAAAGGGTTGCCTATGTTTTTTAATTGCATCAACAGTGTTATATACTGTATCCCAGGCCTTGCATGTCATTACATTGTCAACAATATATAGATACTCGCCCACTGAATGCAAACTTGCAATATCTCGTTATTACGAGGCATACGACGCCACTAGACTAATGGTCACCGTTTCTTACAGTCTTGGTTAACAGAATGCTTATGCAATTGAAAGGAGGCGAATAAAAAAACCCAACATCGGATACATTTTTTCACCTAATACAGAGTAGATATTTGTGCTGATGTGTTCTAGGTAGCATTGAAAAGCAGCAGACCTTTGTTGTTTCGTCTAGTAATCTCTGTCCTCTTTAAAGATGTCAGTGAAAATGCGGTCTTACACTGCCTAGCTTGCCATCATGGTCCATTCCATATTTTTTTTTTTCAAATCAAATATTTTTTGGGTAAAGCTTAATATGTGAAATCTATCTATCTATCTATCTATCTATCTATCTATCTATCTATCTAAATGTAATTGTTTACAAACTATGCCAAATAACAGATTGGTCTTATGTAAGTATTTAACACTACAGAATGGACAACATCTTTGATTCTCTAAACAAAACCGTTTATTTGATTGAATATCACGAGACTTATGGTTAAATAATTTTGTCGAATTATATTTTAAATCATGAAAGAATACTAGTATATCTTTTGTTTGATTAACAATCAAAATTCAAGAGGAAAACATCAAAAAATAATTTTCAATCAAGGTTTACAATAAATAAGAGAGATGACAAAATTCAAATACAATGTAAACATGCAATTTGTACAGCTGGTGCAAGCGTAAATAGCTATTTCAATCACTTTAAGGTAAAACTGTAAAACTCACACAACAGATAATAAATCGTAGTGTCCAAAACAAATACATAGTTTCTACCAATAGCCTCTCATTACAATATGTTTCCAAAGTTGTAAAATTACATGGAAAGGCTATAAAGTTTCTCAACCAGTATATATATATTGCCATTGATCAGTTTTTTTTCAGGATTAATAATCTATCATTAGGATGACAAAGATTGAAGCCGGCTTCTTTGTCCTTTTGACAATATTCCTCCTTTCCTTCCATTATACGAATGCCAATAATGGTAAAGAAAACGGTATTTCAAAGGTTAAAAGGTAAGGTTTATTTCTACACATGGTATGAAGGAAGTGAATACGAATGGATTAAATTGTTTATATGCCTTTATTGTCTCATAAACTGCTTTATCTTTATGGACAGGTTTAAATTGTTTATTTCTCAATGACGATTATAACTAGATTTTCAAAATACTGTTGATTAAAAAACAATTCAAAGTTGTTAAATCATCCAACAGCACATTTTTAAAAGCAAAAATTCATAAAAAATGAATTTTAAATATATATTTACAAACATGTACGGGACAAAATGTTAGAAAAAACAAAAGTTAAAAGGATAACATTTTATCCTTTTTTTTTATTACTTAGTCTATGGATGAATAAATCTCTCATCTACAGATGAGAAAATTTTGCAGTTTTTAACGCATAAAAGGAATTCATCTCGACAATCCCGTTCCAGATTCGGCTAAATCTGGGTATCTTTATAATACCTTGCAGAAGTTGTAGTCTATATATTCTCGGTCTCATTTTGTGTGTATATATAGTCATGTGTTTGTTCATAAGGTAAGTCTAGATATTAACTTTCAAGATCCTCTTGGGTGAGAAGAAATCGATGTAACATATGGACTGGGCTGCTTGCCATAAGATGTTTATACAAAGAGAAATACAAGAAAGATACATACAAGGCGTGTGGATGGTGGTGGCGAAAGCGGTGTAAAACAGGAACAACGTAAGTAAGAATTTAACCTTAAGGTTAAGATCTAGTAAATGAAAGATGCCTACAGGTTTATGAAATTCAAGATATAAATTCTTTTAAAGATGCTTCATAACATTAGCTTTGTTTGATAGGGTGTAACGGGGCTTAATTGTTTGGTATACACAATGAAAATTCATGTTTTTAACTGAGTGTTAATTTCTATGCAATATGAAGGAAATAAGTAACAAATCTCGGCTCGGAGTTTTGTCCATTTTTGACTAAATGAAATGTATTTAGAATGCCTACAGTCTCTCCAAAAACAGCATCAAACAAGCTCTTGACCTCCCCTTTAAAATGATGTCAAATTGAATATAGGTATCGGAATTACTTTTTCCATGATTTAATATAGAATGTCGAGAATCTGCTTCATTTTTTACAAAATTCCTTTAAAGTCGTTAAGTACGGGAAAAAGATTTAACAAATTAATTATGACGTCATAATGGTTCTAGAAGACACTCTGAAATCATTAAACAACGCCATTACATTAATTTACAATAAATTATAGAAAAACTCTTACTAATCAATCTATCGTTGCTTCAATTATAAAATCGTAGATTCAACTGCAATTAAAATTATGCGTTTAACACTATAATAACGAATATATTATTAATGGATAGATATTTCTGGAAATACAAGTGGAGAACTTGCCATAAAAGTTGCCCTGGTAAGCATGCTTACCCTAAATACTGTAAAAGCGTCATTGTATTCTTTATCTTTGCAAGACAAGCGTTGGCTTGCGAAGATGTGTATTCTCATACTGTTTGTATTTTGAAACACACAATATATAAAAGATACGTACGATCAGTCTCTCTCTCTCTCTCTCTCTCTCTCTCTCTCTCTCTCTCTCTCTCTCTCTCTCTCTCTCTCAATTAAGTTCGATCTCTCTTTCTTTACAGTAAATGGGGGCTGGACCAGTTGGAGTCGCTGGGGTAGTTGGGGAGGTTGTCATGGATCCTCATGTGTAGGGCAGCAAAAGAGATTAAGGACAAGGTCATGTACAAACCCAAGACAAAGAAATGGTGGACGCCATTGTCGGGGTTCTAGTTCCGAGTGGATGTCTCGGTCATGCAGGCCTGTTCATTCCAAAGGTAAAAATTATATTTATAAGATCTAAAAGCAAAAATGACACGTATGTCCAAAACCTATCAATCTCAAAAGAATTAACTTGAATTTATAAACAAAGTTATATCTACAGCTTCGTATGAAGAAGAAACTAAGATGCTAGACTGCTGTATATATTTAGACGATCAAACCTTTGTGAATTATTAATATCTATGATTACTTTTTTACTACTACAGCAAACGGCAACTGGAATTCTTGGGGACAATGGAGAGCACACGGCGCATGCTCAGACACATGTGGCAAGGGGCGACGACTCTTCATAAGGGAAAGAACTTGTACTCGTCCGGCGCCTAGATGTGGTGGAAGAAGGTGTCCTGGTCCAACAAAACAAAACAAATACAAGTCATGTTTCCTTAAAAAGTGTGCAGGTAAGTTAGATTGTTAGTGTGTTACATTATCTAGAGATGAGATAATGTATATCGTACAATTACATGTAAAAATCAATCTATTGATGTATTAGTTGCATAGCTTTACAATGTTCACTGTCCTATTTGACCAATCATGCATATAACAAATATCGATCATGTGCACATGCAGTGGATGGTGGGTGGGGCGCTTGGCAGACCTGGGGAGACTATAAGACGTGCAGCAAGACATGTGGAACCGGACGAAAGGAAAGACAGAGAGTCCGGTACTGTGACAATCCACCACCGACTAACGGAGGGGCCAAGTGTCAGGGCAAAGACCGGGAGACGGACGACAGCGTGTGTAACGTTCATGGGTGTCCTAGTACGATTTTTATTTTTCTTATACAATTAGATATATATGAGCGAGTTAATTTATATGTTCGTATACGTTTATCAGAAGAAATTATTCTTTAACGCAACACCATGTTGAGAATTTTTTTATTTACCCGGTTGAAATTACAATATAATGACACATTGTAATTTCTGTGCTTACTATCATTCATTAAATTTTTAAAAAAAAATCATTCATGTTTTGATTTCTTATTTACAATTTGGTCATCAAATTAAAGTAACAGATTACATGTATATATTTTCAGGGGATGGTAAATGGAGTGCATGGGGTCAATGGGGTCACTTCCGGCACTGTTCAGAAACGTGCGGACACGGAGTGAGGTATCGGTACCGCTACAGAGAGTGTAACAACCCGGAACCGAAACACGGCGGGAAAAAATGTCCTGGCTCACTCAAAGATGAAGAGTTCAAAAGATGTTTTTTACAAAAGTGTCCAAGTAAGAAAATTTTTATATAAAATGATTTAAAATATACAAATAATTTGCAGAGGTAACTTTAATCTCGTACAATGTAAATCTTTATTCAATTGAAGAAATGCGCATGAAACTGACGTCTAAAACCAGTGAGATACTGTCAGATGTAAACTCAACAAAAAACGAGACGTCTTCAGTCATCACTGGCGACTCAGTTAACCATAGAAACCAAACCAGCGAATAAAAAGGTACTGGAATATAACTGTATGAGACTCCTTGCAAAGAGCGGTGAGGTTTAATTGTAAATCTGTCAAATAAAGTGTTGATGAATTTGAGTGTTCCCGAGATCATTTTTTTACGTTTGTCTGTCGGAAACTTTAAGATTAGCCTTTTCCCTAAACTGTACAATATATTTACTTCTTCTTCTTTGGTCAATTGAAAATCCAAAGGTCTACGTTAATATATTGAAAGGTAATAAAGGTAATTTGATAAAGGGAAAAGTTCAAATTTACTTCCACGCATGTGTCTTTGTCATTCTCCGATATAAAGAATTTTACCAGCACATCTATTTTAACGGTTGTTTATTTTTTAGACAAGGTTGCATTCCAATATTCAGTCCCTTTTACAAGAATCTTGTAAATATTTACAGAATACTAAAAAACCTTTAAAAAAACAAAACAGATAATTATGCTCTCATCGTTTATGAAAATTAACAAATGGTCTTGAGTGCCTTAAGGGTCGTCTAAGTATAATTCAACATAACACAGATCCAAAGAATAGCAATTTGATAACTACCATAATAATCTGAAAGAATAAAATAGTATGATCAAAGACGAGGTAAATATACTCAGATGATAGAGAATCAGCAAAATAATCTAGATATTTTTAAAAAGGGCAAAATATTGACTCATCTCTTTAAGCATCATGACAATAATACCTTGCTAGCTAGAAATTTAAAAATACTGAATTTCTTTTGGCAAGACTAACATGTAATGAAGAGCAAATTTATAAAATATGCTCAATATATGTGACAGCAGCAAGCATTTCTTAGTGTAGGGTTAAAATGTGACATCCGAAAGTTGAAATTCTACTGAAACACCCCTTAAAACCCCTGAACCTGGAGTCATGTTTACAACCATGCACTATTTTTTTTATGCCTGCTTAATAACAAGTTGTAAAATGGAGGAATTTTTCAAGAATGCATATTCACTATATGACAAATAGAGCCCCTCACCTAAACACAAACCCCTGATCCTGGGCTTATGAATTTCATAGTGGTACAGACATTCTTATTTATCCTTTCTATGATTAAGTTTGCCGCTGGATCCCTTTGATACAGAAGAATTACTGTAGTGTGTCCACCATAGGACTGATTGAGCCTTGCACTAAAACCAGAACCCAAGACGCTATGAATGGTAAAATCATGTTTGCTCATTCTAAGCATTTACTTAGCTTGTCAACTAGAGGTTATTTCTAGGGAAAAAAAGGAACTAATAAACTTACTAACGGCATAGGACCAACAGACCTACCAAAAGTCAGGAACCCCCGAATTTTATAATTTCGATAGAGGCATAATTGCTTATCCTTACAATAAATTTGGTTTGCTTGCAAGATATCTTGCAGAAGAGAAGACGATTTTAAAGATATAAATATTAATGATGAATATCACTAAAGAACACCCGATTCTGGGGCCATGAATTTCACAATCTTGGTGCTTAGTAGATGCTTCCTTGCTCATCATGACCATGTACTGGGTTTGTCTACTAGTATATGCCAAGAAGATATCAATCTTTAGTTAAGGAAATACCCTTTCTTCTCTATTTCGAAACAGTTTATGGAAGTGAAGAAAACACAAAACAGTTTACTTTAAAATTTTATTTGATTCTTCCCTTTAAATTGAAAATTTTAACCGACATTCATCACAAAACAAATGGATGATTTTTCCCAACATGAATATGACTATGGTGTTATTCTAGATACATCTTGCATTAAATGAACACAATTCAGATACTTAACTTGGAAAAATATTTTTTGATTTCAAATTACAAACGTTTTTTCGCCTTTCAACAATTGAAATAACAAATAATTAGACTCTGGAAAATCAATACAAGTGTGTGAACACTAGCACTAATTTGGACAATTGGAACATTATAAAACAGCTTAAACCACAACTAAATATCTAACTGTACATTTTACCTCCATATTGTTGATACTAAAAAGATAAACTGAACCATTGTGTTCAAAGCATCCACTAAAACACATCATAACCTAATCAATAACATTTTGTTGTTGATTAAAATGCATTGTTTTTATTCACTTCAATAAATAAAAGTGAATACGATTTTTTGTAACAAAAGATTGAAAAAAAAATACCTGTAGAGATTGGGATGAGCAATACACCTGTTTGGCAAACATGCATAGACAAAACTCGTAATGATACGGTATTATAACACAATCGACCAGTCTTTCAAAGTCAGGCTCAGCAGTCTAGTTGAGAACTTTGATCCAAACACATTTTTTTTTTAATCAATGAAAGGCCACTCTGTATCGGGAACCATAGAAAAATTAACCAAGGGCTGTAAAGACCGCAATACATGTACAAATATTTAAAATATAAACCCAACAATGTCAATGCTGATGTTAATAAAGAGGTAAGTTCAACTTTACAAGTTTACATCTTATAGTTATCTAAGCACAGAAGAATTACTGTAGATGTTTAACTAAAACCCAAGGAATTAATGTCCATATAAATTCATGAGATTTTAATGTTCAAACGGTTGTAAAATAAATGAAATTATAACAAAGATTTTGGTGCTCACGTAATTTAGATACTCGCAATCTGATACAAAAAGGTGGAATCGCATAATTAAGTACTTGCGATAAATTAAAAATCTACAGTAACGAACAGAGTGAATATTCAATTCTCACCAACTCACGCCATATACAATAACAAACAATATACGGTGAAAAGTAATGTTTATGAGCAGGTCTTATTCACAGCTGAGTTGATCAACACACGCAAAAATTTACTCCACAAACAAACTACAAAATCAGAATGGCAAGACACAATAACATTGTTATTATATAAGATGCTCATGAAAAATAGTAATAGTAAACCTGGGACAGTTTTTTCATTCCGATTTTAAAACGCTCATATTCTACATATAAATGTAGCTTCAAATCCTAACCCTGTTGAGACTGCTTTTGGCACAATACCAGTTATTACAATTGTCCATCTTATTAGATTTTATATTTCCATAGCCCAAAATACAATCCTGAGAATAAATTTAGTTGAAAAAATTCTGTTAACAACTAACAGTGGGTGCAGAAACATCACAGCTACAAATTTCATATGTAACTTTTATATATCTTATTAGAAAATGGCATAGCACATTCATTTTCAATATCACATATTAGAAAAAGCCTCCAGCTCAATACTCAATATCTAAGGAATGTAAGAAAAAATTCCAACAGGCACTTTAAGAGAATACACAACGTTACATGTAACATTGAGATAGAACACAGGAATATATTCTTTGATATTCATTTCAGAAAGATGATAAAAATCTCAAACTTTAGAGGCACCTGCTGGGTAAATTTTAGTACACAAACTATAGGAAGTTATTAAAAATGAGAGTAAGCTCCCCTAACCATAACATAACTTCAGACCATGAAACCTCTAGCTTCTAGATGCATTTTTTTTTCCATTTTCTTTATGATTGGCAATATATCTCAATTCAATAAATTGTCTTAACTATGAATTGGGTCTTGGGAAATCACTGACAAAGGATGGTTATACTTTATTTGTGTCTGGTTCTTGCCTTATACATCAGAACGGAACTTCACACACAATATCTGGTATATGATACACAAGGACGGTCTTCATAAACATGATATAATACTGCATGGAGTCAATCAAAAAAAATAGTTGGACGGAATTCACAAATCAGCAGTGAGCTTCCAATTCAAAATGTAAACACCAAGTAGTACCATACTTCCAAACTCTCTAAACAAAAATTAAATCATCAACAGAATGGTTTACTGTCCACATAATAAAAAAAGTACAAGAATGTTTAGACTGCACACAACCAATACATGTATATTTCCCAGACCATGAAATCTTCTCTCTCTCACTACAACACAGTATAGAGGCAACACAATGCACTGTCTCTCTGCATATGGTTTAATAAATACTCTGTAATACTGGTCACTTCCTCGTGCCCCGCCCCCTTCCTGATGAAGAGGGCGTGGCTCTGCTGTTGACTGACAGTCTATTGTTTGTTGGGTGTGGAGTTTTGGCACTAATCTTGGAAGTTGTTGAAGGTTTAGATTGAGAATGACTCTGGCTACTTTGGCGTGCAGTAGATGGCTAAAAAACAGGATCAAATACATTGTATTAACTTAAACAATGGAAGGACAGGGCATAAAAAAATTGCATCTTTTTGTTTTGAAGGCACGAAAAATATGCTTTTTTTTGTCTCTAGTAACAAAAACTTTATATTACTTGAAGAATTTAGTTAGAAAAGCTTTCAATGCACTGAAATATATTCTACAAAATATTCACAGATTAACTTTATAACAAAAAAATCAACATCTGCTTTTACTGTTGACATATCGGTCTGCCTCTGCAATTGTGTGTATGGAAGCTATAGGATGCTGCTTGTAACACCTACCCCTGACTTTCCTCCTGACCCTGGCTTTTTGACTCCTCCGGAACCTTTCCTCTCTGTGCCATTCTGTAATGCATTGTCATTAAAACAGAGACATGAAAAGGTTATCATGAAATATTACACAAACAAGGCATACATTTTAAATCTTGCCAATGGTTGGTTTTTTCTTATTTCAAAAAAAACTATTTTATATCGATGATAAAATGTATATAAATCAAAATATACTATGACAGAAAATCATCGGTTTTAAAGACTATCTTTAATTAGTACATGAACAAGTAATAATATAATATTCAATAGTTTAAATAAAGGCTGCTGAATATTATGCAAATGACCTTTCAACTTATCATTGCAACATTAAGTACTGTAAACGTATTATATCTAGCGTGTACGATATTTGGCGGAATATTTTTCAACAAGTTCGCATGGAATTGATTTAGCACAATGTACCTATTTATCTACTTATATATTTTATATTTGGCGATGTACTTGATTTAGCGGACGTCGTTTTCTGCCAAAAGCGCTAAATTGAATTCACAGCCAAATGTAATACGTTTACAGTAAAAAAATAAAAAGGTTATTCAATTTCTCCTGTACACAGAAATATTTCTCAAAACAGATTCCTATACCTTCACAGTCTTGCTTTCTGAGCCTTCCTCTGGGTCCGTCAGCTCGAGCCCGCTCAGCTCTCCATTTATTGCACTGTCCTCTATCTTCTGGTTCTGCTCATTCTGCTCATCCCGGAAAATCTTCATCAGCTCCAACACATTGGTTGACTCCTGTTGTGTCTCATTTCCCTGTGAACAAAAACAGACAATTCTTTTTTAAGTCTCAAAAATACAGTATGTGATCCTTATACCATTTGTTCAGTACATGCATTTTCAAAGGTAATCTGAATGAAAATTTCATTTATCAGGATTTTGTTATTTGAATGAAACACCAGAATTTATTTTTGTTTTTGTAGAATTCAATATTTTCTTTAAGGAGTTTGGTTCTTACAGTGATCCAGGGATGATGTAACATTTCTGTTGCAGTCAGTCTATGAGCTGGATCCACTCGCATCATTTTCTCCAGAATGGATTTAGCTAATTAAAAAAACAAAGCATGATAATAATGATTTGCGAACTCTAATATCACTGCAAATTTAAATTTTAAAGATATGACAAAAGAGATACACAAAGAAAGCACAGCCAGTTGCACATTATTAAATTTGCTCATTATCATATCATAGATTATCACAAGTCATGAAGATAATTAAGTTGCAAGAAGCAAGCAGTCCAAAGATAGTCAGGGAAAAAGTAATAACTGATTCTGTATATGTTGCACTGAATCAGCTAGCTTTGTTGAAATCTATGTAGGATGTTGTGCAAATATGTGTTTAACGATTTCAATGAAGTATCTCAACACAAAATATACATTGCTTCTATTCATCCACTGACATGTACAGTATCGGAAGAATCACTGCTCTCTCTCCTCTCTCTCATTCTGCCTCTCCTCTCTCTCTCTCTCTCTCTCTCTCTCTCTCTCTCTCTCTCTCTCTCTCTCTCTCTCTCTCTCTCTCTCTCTCTCTCTGCCTACCATTGACACTGATGGTGGCCCAGAACTCATCACTGAAGTCCAGTTCCCCCCTCTTGATCAGGTCATACAGAGAGTCCTCGTCTTTTGATTTAAATGGAGGCGTTCCACTTAACCTAAAACAGTAACAATAGACCTCAAGCTCAAGCATCATCAAATATTTAAAACTACAGTTTATTTACGGTAGTTATTTTAGCTTTGCTTTCAGAATGTTCACATAAAAAGTCAATTAATGGGCCATAACTCTTAATTTTCACCCATACCACAGTGATAAATTATTTGATCAATTCAACATGGATATCAATATCTTTCTCCCTAATGATATTTTTTTTTTTTAATATGAGAAATGTCCTTACATGATATACAATATAACACCCATTGCCCATACATCACAGTTTTGGCTGTAAGTCTTGTTGTCTATAATTTCTGGAGCTGCAAATATAGATAAAATGAATATATTTTTATGTTCATCACAATCTTGGTCTTCTTTGCTATTAAATTGTACCCTTATATCCCTCCCTTGTAAAGAAGGCATTGCTGATGAATTTTAAAATATAATCAAAATAATTCTCTTTTATACCATGAAAATATATAACTGTTACAAGTAAGAAACTGTGAAAATTTATTTAAAGAGATTAAACCTGGCAAAAAATGACAAGATAGGAAGCAAAGATAAACATACACATGTATATAGGGGTTCCACAGAAGTCCTGCATCATATTATCGTGACCAGTACCCCCTTTCACCACAGAGAGTCCAAAGTCTGTCACCTAGAGGGAAATATACATGCCTTTTATTGAAATCAATCATCAATAAAACCTTAAAAAAGATCAAATGCTCCAAATGTAAAGGTATATTTTAATATCATTCACAAATTCTATCATCTAATTGATATATAACGCAGTCAAGTTGTGTGAACTCAAAGTAGAATAGACAGAGAAAAAAAAAAACCCTTAAGATATCCAAGGATTTGAGTTAGAGGTAAAATACAAAACAAAATTATGGTTAATAGACTTTCATTTTCCAACTCGCTTCCAATACATGTATTTTCATTATAATATACTATGTACTGATGTATGAAATACCAAAGTTAAACTGTATAACGTTAGTTTGAGGTAATTTTAAAACAAAAACAAAATTAATGTAAAATTTATCAAATATAACAAATCAAAAAAGTACACTTGAGTTTTCAGTACCCTCTAAAAAACGTCCTCTGATATTTCCAGTCTTTTTTATCAATTTATTCACACAGTGCCTACCTTAATGTAAAGTTTATCCTCTAGGTTATTTGGGTCCACGGCCAGAAGAATGTTTTCTAGCTTTAAATCTCTGTGTACTATATCTACAAATATGTATGTACATGTATGCATTAATTAATGAGCACAATATAAAATCAACCAATATAATGCAAACACCTTTCTCTCAAAATCACTAGAATTACATTTTTTAGCATAGTTATATACAAGTGTGCTTTACTTTTCATGATCGAGATAAAGAGTGATTTTTGATCAGTTAATTTTATATACTAAATACATATAAATTGACTATACGAGAAACTTCATGTGACTGCATTGAATCATGAGTCCAACTAAATATTGACAATTCAGTAACTATATAAATTATATTAAAGTATTATAATACATTATGATAATACATGAATATTCATTCAGTATTGCTAAATGTCATATTGATAAGTAAACAATGCCCTTCATTTGTATGTAAAACTAATGCCTTATCAATACTTAATCAAAGAGTCTGGTGACATGAGAGTTATGACAGTACGCACCATTTTTATGGAGGTATGAGATGGCACTAGCTAGTCTGGTCATGATGATCTTACACTCCTCCTCTGGGATCCTCTCCCTGGCCTTCAGGGCATCAGCCAGCTCCCCTCCCTCACACAGCTCCATCACCAAGTACATTTTCTGTGGAGAGGCAACATTAAATTAAGGTAAACATATGTGGGTTTTGTGGTAGTCCCTTAATTGATAAGAACTAGTATACATTTACAGTGTTATCAAAATTAATTTTCCATCCCCCGAATAAGGAGGTAAAATAGAATGTTAAGACAGATTTTAAACTATTTAATTAGAAGAATTTGGATTTTCAAGGAATATGTTGCATTTTAACTTCATAAAAAAATACCATTTCTCATGAATTTAATTCAACTATGTGTATTGACTTTGTCATTCTCTCTCCTCCTTCCATCTCTGATGGAATATAACTGGGTAACTAAGTTTGCAGCCCTCCCCCAATTTAATAGAATGTAATTATAATGTAGAAGTTGCATGCATCAATTTTGTAATTTTCTTTCACATAACTGCTTTATAAACATTCAAAGAAGTTCCATATATGACACACAGCTAAACTGACTCAATTTTCTTCAAAAAAACCCATTTCCTTCTCACCCAAATAGATCAATGCACCAGGATATCGGAAATACAATGAAGCCTAATAAATCTGCAGAGGAATGTAAACAATACTGACACTGGGTAACTAGGCCCTGCAGTAAGGTGACAGAATTACCTTGGCGGTTTCAAACACTTCATTCAGGCTGATGATATGTTCGTGCTGAACACGTTTCAGAATGCCCACCTCTCTCTCCAGTAGCTTGATTACTGGTCCGCCAGCCTGAAAAATAAGTCTCATTCCATTAACTATTGATCAAATACCTTGATTATAATGCATATTATAAACATGTATATAAATATAAAAACAAGTGTACTTAAATCTAAACTATATCACAAAATACCTATTAGATTTCTTTCACAAATAAACTAAGCCAATTGTAAAATAAGGAATGGTGAGGTCAAGGTCACAGGAAAGGTCAAGGTTAGAAAATGGTGATACTGTTGAATTTTCTCTCAGATATGTATATTTATTTGAAATTGATGAAAAAGTAAATCTAGAACAGTTCCTGCGAAACTGAGCTCAACACCGAAAAACACAGAATGTGGCTAAGAAAACGGACAAAGATGAAAGGAGGGCCCTGAAGACGGATATGAGAAACACTGAAACCTCAGCCATTGGCGGACACAGAAATTGTGCATTAGTCATATTAGTCTTTCTGTTACCATAACTTGGTAAATATTCTACCCTTTGTAAGGAGACTTGTGTAAGAAATAAATCAAAGATGAGAAAAACTTTGACTTGAGTCATTACAATTTCTCTATTTTATTGAAGTGTTTCAGTTGTACTGGGGGCCCTATTCTCTACATATCTAAAAATAACATTTCAAAATTAAGTAGAAAAAAAATAATAAAATTTTTTGATTTAAAGTGAAGAGAAATCTCAACTCTAGACATTAATATTTTGGTTTTTTAACTTGTGCTTCAGTATTCGAGATAGCTGAAGGCAGTGAATGCTATGTGATTGAATCTACTCTTCCTGCATTAGGTCACAGGTTAATCACCTGATTTCATTACCAGTCGTCTTATCTCTCCAGACTTAGTCCTCCAGCCTTCACCCCATTCCTTGGTCCTTATTCCCCTCAATTTTGTCTTTGATCAATACATACAAAAGCCCAACCAATTTCTTCGTTTTTTAACACCAGCTAGACTTTGAGAAAAACATTTAAACCTTTAATCTACATGCAGCTCTTCTAGAGAAGCAATATTCCGTCCCCATTCGATAGCAGAGTACATATGTCAGATTTTATCTTCAGTTGGAGGAGGGTGATTGAGTTCGTCAGGGCTGGGTAAAGGACATTACTTGATATTTTTCACATTATAACATCTGTTTTGTAAAAACAAACATATGGGGGAGATCTATATGTAAAGGTCTCCGTTGTAGGACTGGCGTAGCCTGATCTAGCCCTTATCTTAATCCCTTCTGTCAAAGCAAGACATATTGAGCTCATCCATTAAAAAACAAAACAAAACACAAGGACCCTTGAACCAAATACTTGTGTGCTTATAATACACGAACTTCAGATACAAATACCCCGCAAATAGAATGACACACTTTCAAGGTATAATTGCAGAAGTAACCAGAGACATTCTCTTTTGACATCAAGGACTCGTATCTGTATGTCACTGCTAGTTGAAGACTTATTGTATGACCAAAGATTCGATCCCTTGTTCTTTATTGACCCAGTCTTTGTGGAAACATAACACAGACCCCAAGGTCTTTACTTGGGGGAACAGTCAGAGACCTAGCTTTCCAAACAGTCTTATCTTGATCACTTGTGACTTTAATTGCTTTTCAATCACACAAATTTTCCTGTTCCTAATCTCAACGTCAAAACATGTTACTTCGAAGTATCTAAACTCTACGAAATACCTGTTTCATTTTGTTGTTTTTTTTTTCTTCTTTGACCTTTTTACCTTTTCTTTGTTGATGACCTTCATGGCCCAGTCTTTGCCAGTCTCCTTGAGTTTGACCTTGAACACCTTGCCAAACGTTCCCTGTCCGATTTTCTCCCCTGGTTCATACTTCTCCCATATCCAGCTCTCATCATTGATACGAGTGTGAGGAATGGATTTCATATCTGCACTGCCTTTGCGACTCATGGTCAGGGAGAGTCATTAGTTAACTGCAAATAAAAGAAAAATACTTGTCAACGGATTAGGATCAATTATAATGTCTTTTGAATTGAACCATTAGCAGTACATGCAATAACTAGGTGTTCTCAAGGAGGCTGGGTGGTCCATAAATTGCCAATCAGATCGAACGTAAATTTTCAGATATAGATTGTAAATCTATAAACTATAAATTACATAAATTTTAAATTAGCTTATAAGTTTGAGTATATTTTCCTATATCTTTATACAGCTCTTCTTCTAAAAGAGATCAATACAGTCTTAAAATGGCCACGGCCATCCAACTTTCTTCATACTTTCAAATATATAAGGTAGTCATGCATATAAACTGAAAAACATTCTACCTTCCCTGATGCATCACTTTATAGCTATCTCATTTCCTTGATATGGCTGTATGCTCATATCGGATGGTATTGTTCTGAATAATTTATTAGATCATTTCTCTTTTCTTTTCATTGCTTCTATAGCAATTTGTTATGTGCATGGTTCACTTTAATTATTTGTATCTAGAAAATGATCGAACCATCAGAGTTGTTCACTTTTTCAGCATCTACCGGTATGTGCAAGTCTCAACAAACTCAAACAAAAACACTACTTTTTAACAGAGGTTTGTAAAACATGTATACCTGTACATATCACTAACCAGTTAAATGTATGAAATACCTGAAATAAAGCCACTAAAATGATCGAAGGAATGACAGATTATTGATTTTGTAATCAATCAGATATCTAAAGTGTTATCCATAGCATTATAGATAGATGTATTGCTGGCACCGTGAAACATTCAAAGAAAGTTTTCCTATCACTACCAAATGAGCATTCCTGCGGCACTGACCCCATTATACACACATACATGTACATATCTAAAACTGCTTTACAAAGTTATGTCTTTGTTTTGGCTTAAGAAACAACTAGTCATAATCCATTAAGTAAAGTCTTCAGAGACAAGAGCAGAGGAGAACCCAAAGAAATACACAAATGTTTAAATAACCTTCTCTATAGCCAAGGCATACAATAGAGCTAGGACCACTCTTTGATACAGAGAAACAGTAATGGGTTTGTTGGTTCTTGAGGTGAAAGACAGAGGCCCAGTGCAGCATATACTCTAGTTGGCAGGCACTGAGTATCCATAATACATATAGCAGAAATGCACGTATTTTAAGGTTGATCATATGAATACCCAGTGTCAGATTATCCCAACACAATTGTCCAGCTATAAAAAAAACTCAAGTACCCCTTCAAGAATTAATTGTGTTTGATATCTTTTAACTATGTTTAATTCAACACAAACGTTTTCACGCACAATTACACAATGAGGGTTTCTTACTTTAATCCACACAATTAAAATGCTACAGAGCGACAAATAATTAAAGGGCAGTATAATGAAGAATAGTTCTAGTATTTACTTATCGAAATGTTACCATATAATTAATTCAGAATAAACGTTAATTCTAATGGTAAAAGTAGCTAGTCAGAACATAGTTAGCAATCAGCACTACTGTAGGTAAACAAAATCAACAAAAAAACAATGATTAGTTAACAAATAATTAGTGTAGGTTTGACAATTGGAAACAAAATCAACAAAAAACAATGATTAATAAGCAATTAATTAATGAATACATTACTCGTAAAGCTTCATGATTGGCAGCCGGTCATCACAAATGTTGGAATGCAAAGTGAATGCACTGTTGGCACAACTTTTTTCAAATACATTTTGATACTTAAATGTATCAAATCTGGGAAGGTTATTGATAAAGTAAATGGTTTACATACACCATATTTGGTAAACATGTACCAATACATCATTTCCTTTAATGATTTAGTTAAAATTCACAGAAGTAGATGCATAGAACCCCATGTTAGCTTTACCATTCACGGATTATCAGATGGGTACAAAAGGAATTGATTTTACTATTCAAATCACCCATTAATTCATTGGCTTCCAATTATATTGCATCACCGAAAGCCTGTACAATATATTAAAGCTAGGAGATACGTCATCCTATCAAACGTTACCCAACCATTACTTTTAATTCATTACCACAGGACAAAAGGCCGAGGGTCGATGGGGAATTGATTTCAAATTCCGCCGTCTTCCAAAACAACAGAAAGTATTGCTTAAAGCAGGGATTGGTCTCTTTCAAGACAACTATAGTCCAGCAATTTATTCCATATTCAATAAATCATTCTTAAAGAAGTTCAACAAAACAGCTAGTCATTAATATTTTGGCTTAATCAATGACTTCAAGTCTCCAGATGCAGTTTTCACAGAAACAATCCCATAAAATTAGCCCCCCTTTTCATGGTTATAAACATACAATCAAGACTTCAAACGACATGCTCAAAACATTGTAAGATAAACATGCAAGTATAGGTGCAAAATAGTTTACATGTAATTTAAATACTGGTATGCATTGGACACATGTTCAAACAATGCACTGCATGCAAAACCCATTGTTTTGTTTACTTAGGCTACTTTTTTATATGCAATTTGTTATTTATTCTCGCAAACTGTTTACTTATAAGCATAAATTCATGTACAGTACAAGATGCAGTATACAAGTAAGAGAACACTCCACATTTAGGTAAACACACAGTATCTTTCATACGAAATTACCTAAATTCTGCTAATTAAAAGCCTTACCTATTATTCTGTGTTCAAAATATTTCACAGCCTTGCTTTCATAATTCCAAAACCATGAACACCAAACAAAAAACACCAGTATATCACTATCTATGTATAATGCAAAATAACCATCATCCCACTACTATTACGCTGCTCAAGTTTTGAATCGCCTTTCATCAGGAAAAAAAAGACGGAATGAAGGGAGAAAAAATCTGAATATAAAAATGAGAATTTTAAGAGAAGAAAATGAAGTCTGAATGTTTAAATAAAGCATTGTTTAAACAACATGGTCTATGTTTAGAAGGTGATTTCACATGAGCATGCTCAAAGAACAAAAGCACAGGTTAATTTACTTGACCTAAACCAGACTCAATATTTGCTGGAAGTGCTCGTCACAAAATCTTTCTATCACGTGTAAATATTGACACCTTTAATTCGAAATTGTGTGAATCGCTGCCCATATTTTCTTCTTGATTTAAATCCAGAGGCAAAGACTTGACGAGCTTCTGCAAAACAAACACTTGGGTCCCCATTAAGACACACTTAGAGCTTAAATTCAAACTGCTTACCGCTGTAGACTATAGCGACATCAAACATATTTACATTTCTTACAGTTTATAATGTTTAAACACTTGACAAATATGGACTAGAATGTACATCAAAAAGATTGACAAACCTTTAAGTATATGACACTGAAGATAATGACACACTACATATGTAATACTGAACATCTGTTATTTTAGACAATTAATTGCGATTCCCAAGACGGGTAAGAGAATCTTGAAAATGTAACGCTCTGAGGGAGCTCTAACAGCACTGGATCATGCAATTGGCTGCTTGAATGAGTAGTGATAATAGCTTTCTTGTTGTAATTACATTTCCATTTCGTTAGCTGACTCAGCTAACAGGCACATTACTAGAACTATATATAATACAGTTATATACTACTTGAAGTAGGAACACTTAAGTCAAGACCGCAGATTACAGTCATTGATTTCTGAAAAAAATCATTGATTCTCAATTTAGGTTTCTAAAAATACCACAAATGACCTAAAAATTTCTGTCAATACAAATATCCACCCATCTTTAATGCTTAAAATACACAAAAAAGGAATAATGCATGATTTTGAAAACTTAATTGCAGGAACTAATTAATTAAAGGTTTGCCAACAAAAGGTGACAAGTGCTACATATGTTTCGCAAATTCAAATATGATACATGTACATGGCCCTAACCAAGACCTTGACCATATTGCATATGTCATGTTTCAAAAATATTAATTACTTTTGACCCTTGTAACAACTGACTCGATCAAACTGATATACATATATAAGCTTAAGATGCAAGAGTTCAGTGTTTCAAATTAAAGTGAAATTGAAGAGAAAAGCCTATAAAAGTATATATACATGTATATACATGAACATGTATCCCTATCCCACCCATATTTAGTCAATGGGCGTGATGATTAAACTACCTGCACAATTCACAAAACATATTTTCAACAGCATGATGATCTAAGGTAAATAAATGATGGCCATATCAATGCAGGTGCAATGGTTGAGAGTGACAACCCCATGTCTTTCACTTGGAGAATCTTAAGGTTTTTATTTGACTAGGTAAACATCCATTTTATGCCAGCTTTCTCAGGTCTTACTAAACAATCTCTAGCAAAATATTGATAAAGTAGCTGGAAAGTCACTTTCTCAGGAAAGCTCATATTGAACATGCAGACTAAAGTTTAAATGTAAATGTTATTTTTGACTGAAATTTTTCAAAAGTCATTGTCCCTTCTTGATTTACATGAACGAAAAATGTTTTACAATACAGTAAGTGTGAATTAATATAAAATAACCAACCTACACATGACCCTTCACCATCAAAATGTGGCCTTACATATTTGCATAGATTGTAACCTTTCAGCACTCTATACAGTCTTGTAACCGCGATATTAGTGAAAGTGCAAGAAGTATTTTCACTTCAGAAAAAAAAACTTTGCAAAACATTTGAATGTTGAAGACTTCCCTGTGAAAATGTTACTTGGACAATATTTGATATGAAATTGATAACAGATAGTAAAGAAAAATGACCTTTTATTTGATCTGAACATTCACATGTCATTGGCCAACATGTGCATAAATACGAACGAAGAAATGACTGCAGTGTAGAATTGGTATTCAATGTGATGCTAGAAACACAAGCTATTACCAATAAACTGACATAACTGACAAACATAATTTTCTTATTTGTTGCATAGTTTTAAAGAGAAACTGATGATGTTTGTATGTAATGTATTCTATAGAACAACAGGTTATTACCTTAGTCTTTATGTTTTGCGAAATTTCATGCCAAGTTTTAATATGCAACTTTCGAAAATCAAACTTCAATCAAGGCTTATTGTGACATTTTATATATTCTAAGGTTCTCTTATTAGGCATCAAAAGGTAAGTAACATTACAGGTTTCAACTCTTTTTTAAGCATTTCTAAAATAATATTTTGATATATATATATATATATAGAGAGAGAGAGAGAGAGAGAGAGAGAGAGAGAGAGAGAGAGAGAGAGAGAGAGAGAGAGAGAGAGAGAGAGAAAGAGAGAGAGAGAGAGGAGAGAGAATATTAAGCAACAATGATGTATCGTCTAATACCAACAAACATGTATATGATACATGTCCCCCCAGAGGTCACATAGAGGAATTTGTTACCCCGGTCAGTTCATTAGGCCATATTGATTAAAGAACTCGGGTTTTGTTGAAACAGCCTACCAACTGACAAAGGAGGGGTAAATAGATATATCACAATATTATCAAAAGACCATTTAAATTCTGACCAAAAGTCATGCAGACAATACACTAATCCGTTACCGTTCACTTCAGATGTATTATTTCTACAAGGCACTGAATTCAAGCCATTGGTATTTTGCATGCATGCTGACTGCCTAATATAAAGTCATTGGAATGGTTCTTTTTAAATGAAGAACTTTCGTCAACAGGCCAGACAATAGTTGCTGATATCAGGATCTACCGGTACATTAAATCCCTTTATGAATGGTTAACCATTTCTTCTTGCATGGTCATTTTTAAATTCTTATCTCACAAAGGAATGAAAACATTTGGGAAATTGTCGAGTGGTGCTAGTTGTGTTGTGTGCTAAATGCTGGACAAATACATGTACCCTAATGAACAGACAGTTCATTCAGAGAGAGAGAGAGAGAGAGACTGCATGCATTAATTACACTTTTTAAATGCTTGCATTTTTTTCTAAACAAAAAGTTTTTAAAGAAAATTCAAATGCCTTTTTTATTAATGATTATGATAATCAAGAAATACAATATTCCAAAATTTAAAAAAAAATCATTTTTAAATCTTTGAAAATAAAGATATCTTTATAATGCTGCTTTGATTCAAACCAATTCTGACTAAATGTGATGTGTACACAGGATATGTTCATGCACTAGAGGAATAGTATACAAAAATTCCTGGACTGAATATACAGTCAAACTTCATTATCTCGAACTAGATGGGACTGTTTAAAAACTTCCAGATATCTGAGTATTCGAGATATGAAGGGTAAAATACTTTAAAAATAAGTGGTTGGGACTTACAAATCACTTCGACATATCCATTGTTTTCGAGATATCAATGTTCTAGATATCAAAGTTCAACTGTATTACTCAACGTGGAAGAGATTGTCACTGCACTCACTCTGGTAGTACATGTATTTACTGGTATTACCAGTACTTGGTTGTAAAATTCTGAGACTATCCAATTCTGGTCCCAGCCATTACCAATCTATTTCATCTAAGCAACTGAGTTGACATCTTTGCTAGCTTATAGGGTTTTCAATCTGCTCCTCTCCTCTCCATGGTGCCGATTGTAAACCTTTGGCTAGCGATTCAAGATGCAGAGTTTGGTATCTTCTAAGTGTTTGTGATAGTAGGGACATTTTTTCAATCACCCTGTTAGAATTTTAAAATTGCCCTATTTCATAAAAACCTAAGGTAAAAATTGTAAAAAAAAAAACCAAAAAAAACAACAAAAAACAAAACAAAATTACATAACACAAACCTAAAAAATCAGCTTGTTTCGAACTCAAAACTTTCATATCAAAAGCTGGTGTTTTAAATTAGCCGTTATCATTTATTGTTAATGACAAAAATAACAAATATAAAGTTATAATGGTTAATTCTAATCAACATTAATTGCAAAACACAGAGTGTCAAAATATGAATGTGTCCCAAACCTCCTTAAGAGCTCACAGAATATAATCTGGTGAAGTCACATTATGTCTGCAGGGATATTGGTTTTATATACAGCACTGTTCTTCAGTCTCTTACAAATGTATGTAAGGTGGTATTTTGCACCGATTTGGATTTAAAGGAGCCTTTCAATTATCCGTGTAATCAAATAATCTAATTCTAATACGCCGGGAAATGTACAAACTCATTGCAGTCAATGTATTATGGTGCACACATTATGCACAGGGAGCTGTGTGGTTGTTAAGTATTAAGTTAATACATGTACTGAGGAACATTGCCCCTGAAAACTGCAAGTATAACCTTGCAAATGGCTCACAATAGCATTAAGTGGTCTCTATGAGCCTCATGTTTATACTGTGTTCAAGCACCATACAAAACTTAAAGTATCACAATTAAATATATACCACAACATTCATCTTTTCAAGTATTAAAAATTGCCATAAAAAATTATTGGCACCTCATTTAGATCTGCCACTATCTGCCACAAGGTTCTGCTAGAGGTATAGGAGTAATATGATTATGGAAAAATGAATGAAAATTGAAAAATAATATGAATTTTATAGATTCTTGTGTATATTTACCCTTACAAAATTGACGCTTCAATCCACCTGTCTTAAGCCTTAAATTACTTGAAAATGTTAAATTGCTAATTATCATGAATTTACAGCAACAGTAAAATACTCAACATTAGCTTTAATACAGATAGATGCATATGTCTTAGAAGTCTTGATTTAATTTTAGGGAAAAATTAAATTTAAGTCTATAAAAAGTGTTCATTTTTTTTTGGGGGGGGGGGGGGATTGGTGGGGGAGAGGGAGGTCAACAATGACTATTTAGATAAAAGAATGTTTTATACCACTAAGGCTCAATTAAGTACATTTAATTGAATGTAGATGGATTATTTGAGACTTATATAATTAAGAGACACTTAATGGTTTATATTCATATATGTATGTATACTGCTTTACTTATTTGAGTTTGTTGAAACTGGTTTGGTACCCATATATCATGATAACTTATTGGCAAAAACCCTAAATATAAATTAAAGAATATATATAGTACCCCAATATGAGACTGTCAATGGTTACTTTGTTACATTTTTTGTCAACAGATTGTTCTAGTCCGCTGTGGGTGCCATTAACCTCAAATTTATGTGCATAGTTTAAACAGTTTCAAAACAGTTACACAATAATCACGGCTATACCATTTATCAAGATTACTCTTTGTTCAAAGTTGCTAAGAGTCCCCAGAGCAGTTTGTTTTCTCTTTCCGCCAATAGATCAGTCACATATGTCTGGTAAACCTCTCTACCATACAGATATATCCAGGATCATTTGAAGTAAAGAAAATCAATAGAAAAACTGAAACAAAACACCTTTGAAATTCTTTTTATTTCGGATCAAAGATAGGGATCTTTAAAAGTTAAAGCAGCAAACTATATCTTTGTTTACATTTATGTCTGCTATATTTCCTATCTGCATGTTTATATAAATGCATTTTAACTCAGCATGAGCAAAACTTTTGCTGATAAGCAATTGGCACTCTCATGAATCTACTTACTTGTGTACTTAAGCATTCATTCAAGCAAATTTCAATTAAATAATCGATTGACAGATGAGTTCTGTACAGTACCGCTTTTAATTTTGTAAATTGTATGTATTACGTAGATACCGTTATTTTCAATCTACTGTAAAATCATAAATGGAGAACTGCAGGGCACGTACATTGAAAGGGATTTTATTTTTTCACCCTGACACCCAATGATCATAAAATACTTATAAACAGATATAGTATCAGCCTAATTGTACTTTTCATAAAACTATTACATTCTATTCAAGGTAATTTCTATATATGTGCTACAAAATCATTACGCATATATTGGACAACAAGATTATGATTAGTACATAGATTTAAATCAAGGATTTGCCTTGCAGATTTTAAAAGCGGGTAAATAAGAACACAAACATGTTCATTTAATCCTCAACGAAGCTGATTTGACCAATAACCCCATCCTAAGTCAATGTCATTACAGTAACACTGTGTACATGTATATTTAATTGTAGTCTATGAAAATTTTCACATTTAAAGTCCATGAAAAGAAAAAAAATAATCCAATGATAAAAAGCTTGATAAAAAAGTAAGTATTGATGGATTTAAATTGAGGCATACATCATAATGCTGATCTTAAGATTCAATTTAGACTGGCTCGTAGGGGATTATAGACAATTTCTTTACTATATATTACAACTTACAAGGAATGTTTATACTTGGGGGTTTTTTCTACTTGCCATCATGTTTGGATTTTAAAACATATAAATGTCACTTGAGCAATCAATAAGAATTGAAGAATAACAGTAAACTGCGTGTAAACATCAAAATTAACTTCACGACATGAATGCAGATAATTATGCATTATCAAACATTTATCACAATTCCTAAGAAAATTTCAATCCATTCATTTTTCTGAACTGGTCTAAGAGTTTTACTTTTTTCTAACAAGTTATGACCTTGGAAAAATGCTCTCAATGGTAAATGCACGGGAATTTCAATTATTTACTAGATAAAAAACATGGTATTCTTAAAACGGTCATGCAGTTACAGGTATTCATTAATCAAAAGAGTTTGAAAATTACTATTAAATTCATATAAAGCTAATTAGGGTATTGGAAGTAATCATATAGCTGTAACTCAGCTGCTATTGGTACATGAACTGTGAGCCAAGCCTCTCCACAGAATATGGGAGATTTGCTCTTTCTATTCTACATGTAGCTCAATAACTTTGTGCTACAATGAAAGTCAACTCCACAGAACAAATAATACTTAATCACATAACTAAATCATATCAAGTAAAAGGCTCCAATATCTTTTCAAGATATTTACAAAAACTTCACTGTTTTTAACACTTGCAGTTTCTTAAATAATATACAAACATCTAACACAAGATTACTTAAATTCTAATTAAACTTGAAAATATAGCTTTATTATATATGTCTGCATTACTTCTGACTTTGACTCTTATAATACCATACATCAAGCAGTACCACTCATATCAAAGTAAATGCAACAGCCCATATACAAATGTAGAAATTTAGATCTAACAATATTAAGATAAAAACATTTTTTGCAATTGCTGTACTGATATATCTATCATGATATACAACAATTGCAGTTCATAATTATAGCTTGTTCACTTGTAAATATTGATCATTGCCAAAAACGGTACTGGCCTAATTAAGACCAATTCTTGCCAATTACCATTTCTCGCCAGTGCATTAATTGTTACATATATGTACATCACTTTTGTACATAGTTTTATGTGCTGATAAAATGACATAAAAATCCACTTGCTAATGGTACTTCACGAGAATTGGTCTTAGGCCAGTGGTTTCTCATTATATTGGCATGCCCCTCTGGTGCATCATTCAAGCACAACAATTAAGCACAACTGACATTGTGTCAAACCCTGCTATCTACCACTATTTTACATGTATCTCTTGTCCACACAATAACAATAATAAAATTGCATTTATTTAAAACACCTCATAAAAGTTTACTTGATCATACATGGGGGAAAGAAAACTAACCATCTCCTGGCGTTGCAAACTAAATTGCATCATGTCCATCGATATCATGAAGCGATTAACCTTGAAAAATGTGTTTTAATTCAAACTGACAAGTTTTGCTCAAATTTAAAAATGTCATGTATTTCAACAAATTCCGTTGCATTAAACTTACCACAAAAAGTTCCTGACAAGTTGAAAGTAGGTACACTTTTTGGATCTAATATAAATACATCACATATATGTAACAGGTTGTCTAAAGGATGAATTCCAAATACTGTCATTATCAGAATTTATGACCTGAGATTCTCCATTTCTTCACAAAACAAAAAATATTTCGGGTTATCTTGAGTGCATACATGTCTCCATAGCCGCTGTTTTGCTGTTAGGACAAACACGCAGGTTTTCTGCGCACAGGAACAGGATGTGAGGTTAAGCTATTCGGATAGCTTCACGAATTATTATCGACATCCGAAGCAACCCGAAACAACTTTCCCGCCAACATTTAAACCAATTTATACCACAGGTGCTCGGTTGTCGGTTTGTGTTATTTCGAAGAAATAACCAAAACTGTACATGCTAAACGCGTTTCTATGTATTGCGATATAGTATAAAGACAAACACCCTTGGTTTTGCCTTGTTATTAAAATTGGTTGTAAATTTTCAAATTTTACAAACGCATATAAAGTATATAAATTGTAAGATTTGTTTATAAATTAACAATCATTGTCACTATAGTAAATCAATTCCTCTAATTTATTTGATTAGAAGGGGGGCCTCCCCCCGCCCTCACACACATATTTTGGCGCAGTAAAGATTTTCTGAAATTTACATAAAAAAGTGAATTAATTTGGAGTTGGACCCCCCCCCCCCCCCCCAATTTTTTGGGACCATGTAAAAAATTGAAGTGAAAATAAGGACGCGGATTAGGATGTTCATTGTCAAGATTTTTTGGATGAGTCTGTTCCCCTTTCAATAACGATGCTACGTGCCTGAAGAAAAAGAACAATTGACAGAAAAATTGTTGCGTGTCTGCATAAATGTGCTAATAATTAATAGTCAAGTTAATTAAATACGTGCTTGACTCTTTTTTTTTAATTGATCACAAAAGGGGGCCAGGGCACACCCCTCCCCCCCAATTCTTTAATAAAATACGAAATTACATGTATTCGACGTGTAAACATTGACAAAATAAAAAATATATTTTGATATAGTAAAAATTTATTGTTATTAGAATATAGATAAAATACGGGGGTAAAATTCATGTCCAGAATTGAAATTAATACCAACAGTGCAAATTCTTTTATTTTTAAAGATGATAACTTCACAGGACAGCTAGAAATTGATTAAGTCGCATATTTACTGTACAAAAATAAATGATATCAACAATACGGAAATATATACCGGAATTCCCTTTTATAGCATTGCATCCTAAAACTTTGGGATTGTTTTTATTTCAAGTCCAAATTATTTATAAGCGATATTTGTATTTTTATGTGAGGTCGGCGATCAAAGATGATGTATATAAACAGAACAGGCCAGATATAATTAAACTCGGGTATACACTGTACGGAAATTAATGATATCAACGGAAATAAATGCTGGAATTCCTTTTTCGCATCAATTTTTGTTTCAACGGATGATGTCGGTGATCAATCAATGTGGGGAGTTTTTAGCCTCGATCTGGTAAGACTTCTGCATGTTGAAAATCATGCACAATGCATATATATAACAGAAATCAATCATGCATGCATTGTTACAGATCGTCAGTCATGTATATATGTAATTCTTTGAAACAATAATCAATATTTCAAACTGTCTATATATATATGTACAGCTCTTTTATTTACAATTCTGGATGGATTAATATAGTTTACGTCTTATCGTAGAACTACATTCAAAATACGATATTCACACATTAAGTGTTTATTGGCAACAAAAATGTAACAATAGACACAATCAAAGCTTTAAATGTGCTGAACTATCAGCGAAACAGAAGTTGAATAAATAAGGATAGTAAAATTAATTGAGATTCTTTAAAACTGACAAATTAATAAAGTAGATTATTGAGTTACATTGAAATAAAGATTAAAGAAACAAATCACCTACGCCGTCATTTACCATGCTTCACAATTGATATATCTTAAAAATTAACATTCAGTTCTAATCGAATCTTATATTACTCTTTGTGATGTAACACGTAATTTGACTGCACGACAAGCTTGATATCACAATTTGATATTATTATTTGTTATCATTGGCATTATTTGATAATTTGGATATATAGTCAAGCTTACAATATATACAAATTCAAAGCATCATGCACACGCCACATATCAAAGCGTGCACAGATGATAGTGCAGGACAAAATAAAAACAACATTATTATATATATGTGCGGTATGTAAATATTGTACATGTACTAAGAAATATATAAGCACCGAAAAAGAAATGGATGGTAAACACGGAGTTGTTTTATGACAGGCTCCTGGTCACGGAATCTAAGCATGTGATCGCTAAAATGGGGGGGGGGGGGGGCTGAGCATATATAAATGTATCATAAAGATTTAAAGCAAAAGCAAAATGAACTCAGAAAGGAATAGTGTTCCGATTGAACCATATGCACTTTTATTATTAAGGCAAAGATGCAAAGTTGCGAAGCTAGTGAAAAGGGGAAGTACATATGCAAATGATCGATATTACAATTATATAAACCCTTATGCATGCGCATTAAACAGAAATCAATCAAGAAAAGTAATTTTAAATGTGATGAACTATCAGCGAAACTGAAAATAAATAATAAGCAGGATAGAGTTTCTTAGATAATTGAGTTATATAGAAATAAAGATTAAAGAAACAAGATCGATTTAAGGCGTCATTTATTAGCTCACAATTATTTTTAAAATGGATCTGTCTTAATAATTAGCATTAATTGTAGCCTAATCGAATCTTATTGCTCAATATGACGTTACTCGTAATTTGATTGGCAAGCATAATACGATTATAAAATTATTTGGATATATGTAGTCCAGCTTAATTAAACATTACAAATTCATAGCACCCCGCACCACAAACATATCAATACAACCATGAATGACAGTTTTTGGTATTATTAAAACACCATCACTAATATGCAAATACTTTAATGCTATGTATAGTCATTTAGGATATTTCGAATCACTTTTTACAACCTGTCTGATTGCAAAGTATGTCAAAACGCATGGTTGGTTGTTTGATAACAACAGAAGCAAAAAAAAAAAAAAAAAGAAGCCGCCCCTTTCAAAAACGATGATACGTGCCTGATTCGCAATGTCCCAAATGACTATTATAATATTTCTAAAAATAATTAATAGATTTATATGATTGTATAACTTGATGTTTTTAAGAATGAAGGATAGGACAGGGGCAAAGGTCTATGATTTTTTCTGGAGAAGTTTTTGTTCAGTTGATATGACGCGGGGAAGGGGGGATCCCAAGTCTATTTTTGTCATTTTACAACTATGAAATTTTTTTAAATTTTCAGGGAGATCATCCGGACCACACCCTTATAGATCATGGCATTTGATTTAATTATTCAAGTCGGGATAATTTCAATAGAAACTTGAGCAAAATTTTATAAGAGTCAAAATGAATGTCTCAAGACATCCATGGATAATTATGCAATTTCATTCTTACATGTATCACACTTGTGTATATAACACATGTACATGTATAATGTTTATATCATTTTGCATAATTATTCCATTTTATTCAGATCGGTATTAAGCATAAGTTTATCAGTAGAATTACTAAAATTCGGGAAAAGGGTATTCGCATTGAAACTTTTATCATTTAGCGACCGTTTGTAACTTCCTAGTGTTTCGAAACGTAAACAAACTGCACAACGGCACATAGTGACATACATGTAAAAGGTAACGTTGCATTTGTTATTCGCTACAGTAAATGATATCGTGTTGTTCCCTTATCTGTGTTGTTGTTCTAAAGTTTCTATGAACTTTCTTATTGGTATGTGTGTTTGCCGGTTTGGTTTTAAACTGACTAATGTGCTTTCGGTTTCTTTTTGTCTCTCTCTCTCTCTCTCTCTCTCTCTCTCTCTCTCTCATATGCTAGTCCGAAATATCTGACGTTTTTCTGACTTTTTTAACGATTTTGATATTTTACATGCCAGGAAAACGTCAGAACCGGCGCCATTACGAAAACTGGAAATTCACCGCCTCCAACTGGAAGCGGCATTCTAAGCTCGATTTTAAATAGATATATATTTAAACTCAATAATGCAGCTTAAAATGTAATTTTACTGCACATTTCGATAATCACACTGATAAACAATAGTGTTGTTGACATATTTTCTCGCGAGATTTCAAAAATGCCCGAAATCAAAACAAAAAGTTCGATAGAATGTGTTCAACAACCTGTTTATGGGATGTAAGGACCCATAAAAGCGATATTAGTGAGCAGCAAAATCATTGTTTTATTAATTAGTTGTGAGTGAAACATTTGATTTAACTCGTAAATATTTAAAATCGAGCCGAGAATGCCGCCTCCAGTTGGAGGCGGCGAATTTCCAGTTTTCGTAATGGCGCCGGTTCTGATGTTTTCCTGGCATGTAAAATATCAAAATCGTTAAAAAAGCCAGGAAAACGTCAGATATTTCGGACTATCTCATACACAAGCATGATATATGTCAAATTGTTATAGGTACTGTAAATATGTACCATCACTCGACCAAATCTGTTTCTATTTTAAATCAGATATAATTTATCTGTTTATTGCTCCTGTACTTGAAGTTAACTGTTGATTTACAGTAAATGCAAATATAGTACCACATACAAGATTTAAAAAAGATGTTACCAAGGAAGGTTGAGTATTCGTGCATCCGAGGCTGACAATTAACATATTCACATGTAAATAAGATTATTAAAATATGTTAGACACCAGTGTGATCTGAACCCAGACCCCTAAAATGCTCTACCAACTGAGCTATCTATCACCATCAATCAATCTAGTCTGACCTTTACATCAAATTTCCAGGTCCTTTTATAAAGTTTTAAAATTTGTCATTTCCAGAGGTGCATTGTCATGAAATATTTGAAGATTTGCTATATATTTCATGTTAATTTATTATAGACAACAGAAGTTGTAGTACATGAGAGAACTGATGATCATCTGAGACAATGGCTTCAGGAAGTTCTACAAAAGAGGTAATTGAAAGATTTCTTTTCACCCCATGTTTTCACTGATTAGGTATAAAGAATTAAGATTACTTACAAATTTACATGTCATTTTATTGCTTTTGTATGTCAAGGTATAAAGTATTCACACAAATGCAATATCTGAATGAAGATGCTCCACAGTCGTATTTGTTTGGCAGGGTTTTAAGTTGGAGGAGAAGAAGGGGGACCTGTTCTCTTGTCCCACTTCCCACTCACTGGCACACTGTATAAGCGAGGACGCCAGAATGGGGAAAGGAATAGCCGTGCTGTTTAAGAAAAAATTCGCAGGTGTTGAGGAAATCAAAAGACAAGGTTTGTTCTTTAGATTTATTTTCATCTAAACATGGAGGTTTTTTGGGCATAATGCATATCTATTGGAAGGTTCTCAGTGACCCAAAATATTCCAACCAATGTGTAACTTGCACTGTAAGACTTTGAAGGAGTTGGTTTTGAATTCTTATGTGTCATTGCTATACCATAGATAGATTGCGGCATTGTTGTTTTAAACTGATCTCTTCTGGTCAAAAATGTACACTGGTTATAAACATATTGAACAGTAGTTTTATATTCATGCATCTTACAGGGATAAAGCCGGGGGGAGTAGCTGTGTTGGAGAGAGGTGGAAGATTTGTGTACTACCTCATCACAAAAGTTAAATACAGCGATAAACCTACATATGACAGTCTGAGATCTAGCTTAGAGGCCATGAAAAAGCATTGTATAAAACACAAAGTGAAGCATCTGGCAATGCCCAGGATTGGATGTGGCTTAGACCTACTGAAGTGGGAAGAGGTGTCGGTGATTCTGATAGAGACATTCCATGATACAGATATGAACATTACTGTCTACAGCTTATAATATGTGTTTTCTGACGTTTTCATTTTCATTATGCTAAGCTTGGCTATCTCATTTCCCTGATATGACTGTCTGATATATGTGTACAGAACAGGACAGAGATGAACTCGATTAAACACTGTACGGTAATAAATGATAGAAACAGTACGGAAGTAAATGCCGGAATTCCTTTTAAGTATTGCATCCTAACATTTTGGTATAATTTTTATTTCAATGGATGATGTCGCTGATCAATCAATGTAGGTAGCTTGAGCCTGACCCTGGTAAGACTTCTTCTGCATGTTGAAAGTCATGCACAGTGCATGTAACAGTGATAAATCATGCATGCATTGTTAGAGATCGTCAGTGATTTATATGTAATTTTATGAAACAATAATCAGTGTTTCAAACCGTCTATATATATGTACAGATATTTTAATTACAATTTTGGATGGATTACGTCTTGTCGTAGAACTACATTGAAAACATGATTTTCACACATTAAGTGTTTATTGACAACAAAAATGTAACAATAGACACAATCAAAGCTTTAAATGTACTGAACTATCAGCGAAACAGAAAATGAATAATAAGGATAATAAAATTAATTTGCTTCTTTAAAACTGATGAAAAAATAAAGTAGATTATTAAGTTATATAGAAATAAAGATCATCTACGGCGTCATTTGCCATGCTTCACAATTGATATATCTTAAAAATTAACATTTAATTCTAATCGAATCTTGCTCATTGTGATGTAACACGTAAATGACTGCATGGCAATCGTGATATCATTATTTGATATTATTGTTTGGTATCATTGGCATTATTTGATAATTTGGATATATAGTCAAGCTTACAACATATACAAATTCAAAGCATCATGCACACGCCACACATCAAAGCATGCACAGATGATAGTGCATGAAAAAATAAAAACAGCATCATTAAATATATGCATGGTATCTAAATGTTGTACTAAGAAATATATAAGCCCCAAAAAAGAAATGGATGGTAAACACGGAGTTGTTTTATGACAGGGTCCTGGTCCCGAAATCTAAGCATGTGATCGTTAAAGGAGGGGTGGGTTGGGGGTGGGGGGCTGAGCATATATTAATCTATACTTATAAATTACGACATTTTGCCAATAAACTACGAAATGACTGCACCCGAGTAAATGCGTACATCTTTGGTATTTCAACACGTGTGGGTTGATGTCCGTAAGCTATAATTGAATTTTACCAGATAAGTAATTATTGTAAGATAAATCAAAAACCTACTTTCATTTTCGATAAACCAGCCCGAAATAGCAAATATGAGAGTAAGGTGGTGGTCACGCTTTGGCGGATCTAAGTCAGTAAGAGTTTGCATCAAAATATATACTTGCACTGAAATAATATTGAATGATTACGCAAAGAGTGAATATATTTACTGGGAACCTAGTTAGGGTATACATAAGAATTGAGATTTGACAAATGTTGAATAAATAAAACGAGCCAATTCGTTTCTTGAATGCGCGATTTTAGTTTTGATAAACAGAACTTTCCAGAATGGGTAACCAAGAACGCGGGTTGACTAATTAACGTCATGGCGAAGAATGTAGGATGAGTCATCATGCATCGCGGGCAGATACCTTGGATCGGACATCTTTGGTGAATACAAAAAAAAAAGTTAATAATAAAATGGGCCGATAGACGCGATTTTATTTTTGATGGAAAGAACTTTACAGAACGGGATGCCCTCGTGGGTTGACTAATTAACACCATGGGGGAAAGTGAAGGGCGAGTTAATCATCGAGCAGATACCTTGATGACATTGTTTTGGTTTAAGATATGCAAATAAAACTATGCGTACACGTTTTTAAATAACATACATTTTTTATACCACGACAGATTGGTAGTAAACATTATACATTTATTTGCGAACCATTAACAAATTGTGTTAGTAAATGTACATGTAACAACTCTGCGTCTCTATGAATAAATGATGTATGCATAAAACGGAGAAGTTAAATTCTAGGGTGGGGGGGTGTAGTTGACAGTCTTTTATCTGAAATTCTTATTTGGAACAATGGTAAGTGAAAATTGACGTAAAGAACAAAATTTAAAAAAGAGAACACCCACTCTCTGGTTTGAAATAAGATAAAAAAGTTTGTAATTTTTTTCCACTCAGCTGCAACAAAAAGAATTAAGGCCATGTACATGTGTATGTAACCAATTTCAGTTTAGATTTTCATCCCTGTCCGCTCCTCTACATATCCAGCCATGCAGTTATTTTTTTTATTTCAATTTTATAGAATATGTTAAGAAAAGCAATCAAGAAAATTTTTTGGACACAGTGCATAGAAAAAATTAACAAAAAAAAAAAAAACCCAGTGGTTCAACATATAATGTGAATTATTGTTAATCCCCGCGCTTGCGCGGGATATCATCTAGTGTATCATAAAAATTAAAAGCAAAATGAACTCAGAAAGGAATAGTTTCCTATTAAGCCACATGTACTTTTGCCATTAAGGCAAAGATGCAAAGTTGCGAACGTGAAAGTGCAAAGATGCAAAGGATCGATATTACAATTATAAAAACCCTGATCCTTCGAATTTGCAAAGTCGCCCTTTCGCTCTTCGCCGTCGCATCTTTATGACCATATAGTAAGACTTCTGCTGAATTTTGAAACTTACGCACAATGCATTTAACAGAAATCAATCAAGAAAAGTAAGAGATATGTAAATGTCTATAAAACAATAATATAGACCTTAGTATTTTAAACTGAGATCTATATACATGTAGATGTATTTGCACAGACAGTTTATTTACAATTTTAAAAGATTTACCGGCTCTTATCTTAGAAATACGTTGAAAATATGACAAACACACAGTTTTGTAGTGTTTATTGACAACAAAAAATGTAACAATTGACGCAATTAAAGGCTTTAATTGTAATGAACTATCAGCGAAACAGAAAATAAATAATAAACAGGATAGTGCAAATGAGTTTCTTAGATAATTGAGTTATATAGAAATAAAGATTAAAGAAACAAGATCGATTTAAGGCGTCATTTATCATGCTTTATACTTATTTTTAAAATGGATCTCTCTTACAAAATTAGCATTCAATTGTAGCCTAATCGAATCATATTGGTCGTAATTTGATTGGCAAGCATAATACGATTATAAAATTATTTGGATATGTAGTCCAGCTTAATTAAACATTACAAATTCATAGCACCCCGCACCACAAACATATCAATACAACCACGAATGACAGTTTTTGGTATTATTAAAACACCTTCACTAATATGCGAATACTTAAATGTTATGTATAGTTATTTTGGGTATTCCGAATCACTTTTTACAACCTGCCTGGTTGCAAAGTATGCCAAAAACGCATGATTGGTTGTTTAATAACAACCGAAGCAAAAAAAAAAAAAAAACCCAGATCTGTGTCACAATAGCTATCGTACTAACTTTGAAATAGCGTCTTAGTTCATATTGCTTCCCAAAAGTCTAAAAAAAAGTCTTTTCTATAAATAGATCCCATGCCGACTTATAAAAATGGGGTACCCTATTTTGAACCAAGTTACTACAGTAATGTGCAAGCTTCAAACTTTTTCTTAACAAATGGTTGTGGAGAGGAAACCAATGAACCCCTCTCTTATTTTTTCAAATATTTAAATCTTGAATTTAAGTCTGTAGCTGTGCAGTTCTACAGATATTCTAAGTGATTAAAAAGGCATTGATTTGTTTGCGTAATTTGCATACAAAAAACATCTAAAACCTATTATTAATTGCTTTTTCATCTTTTGACAACAGTTTAGGCCAGTTTTAGGCAGAAACAAGCCAGTTCAAGAAATGTTTACATTTTTATTCTCAAATGTACAAAATGGCCGCACATCCCCCTTAAGATGCCTCATAGTTCACGCCACCGTCTATCATTACTATCAGTACTTTAATTTAATTCGTGCTTTTGCCTTTTTTTTTAAATTAATGCCCCCGCCCCATCTCCCTCTTACGGAATAGATTTCGAATAAGCCGCCCCTTTCAAAAACGATGCTACGTGCCTGATTCGCAATATCCCAAATGACTACTATATAGTAAGAATGAAAAATAGTACAGGGGCAAAGGTCTATGATTTTTTTCTGGAGAAGTTTTTGTTCAGTTGATATGACGGAAGGGGGAATCTAAAGTCTATTTTTGTCATTTTACAGCTATGTAAATTTTTGAATTTTTAAGGGAGATCATCCGGGCCATACCCTTATAGATTAGGGCATTTGATTTAATTATTCAGGTCGGGATAATTTCAATAGAAACTTGAACAAAATTAAATAAGAGTCAAAATGAATGTCTCAAGACATCCATGGATATGTAATTTCATTCTTACCACACGTGTATATAACACATACAGTACGCATGTACATGTATATTTTTTTATATCATTTTGTATATTTATTCCATTTTATTCATATCGGTGTTTTGGCGTTAGTTTATCAGTGGAATTACAAAAATTCGCGAAAAGGGTATTCGCATTTCAGTTTGAAACTTTTATGATTTAGCGACCGTTTGTAACTTCCTAGTGTTTCGATCTTTATTTCTATATAACTCAATTATCTAAGAAACTCATTTGCACTATCCTGTTTATTATTTATTTTCTGTTTCGCTGATAGTTCATTACAATTAAAGCCTTTAATTGCGTCAATTGTTACATTTTTTGTTGTCAATAAACACTACAAAACTGTGTGTTTGTCATATTTTCAACGTATTTCTAAGATAAGAGCCGGTAAATCTTTTAAAATTGTAAATAAACTGTCTGTGCAAATACATCTACATGTATATAGATCTCAGTTTAAAATACTAAGGTCTATATTATTGTTTTATAGACATTTACATATCTCTTACTTTTCTTGATTGATTTCTGTTAAATGCATTGTGCGTAAGTTTCAAAATTCAGCAGAAGTCTTACTATATGGTCATAAAGATGCGACGGCGAAGAGCGAAAAGGCGACTTTGCAAATTCGAAGGATCAGGGTTTTTATAATTGTAATATCGATCCTTTGCATCTTCGCACTTTCACGTTCGCAACTTTGCATCTTTGCCTTAATGGCAAAAGTACATGTGGCTTAATAGGAAACTATTCCTTTCTGAGTTCATTTTGCTTTTAATTTTTATGATACACTAGTCAGACTTTTACATCCCCCTTCATAAATGTTCATCCAGTTTTAAGCAGTTGTGGAACATCAACTTTCCAGGACCTTGCATAATTTATTAAAATTTGTCACTTTCAGAGGTGCATGCAAGATTTATTTCATGTTTATTTATTATAGACAACAGAAGTTGTAGTACATATAGCTGAGAGAACTGACGATCATCCGAGACAATGGCTTCAGGAAGTTCTACAAAAGAGGTAATTAAAAGATTTCTTGTCACCCCTTGTTTTCACTGATTTGGTATAAAGATTCCCTCCAAATTTATTTGTCATTCATTGTTTTTAGCTCACCGAGACGAAGTCGGGATATCTTATGAAATTAACATATGATTATCAAACAATTTCTTAACATATGATATATGATTTTGTGTCAAACCACACTACAGTTTCCAAGATCATTAACTGATTTTCATATAATATGATAAAGGTGGTTTCATTAAGATGATGCCTCATTATGGTGATGCCTTGTCTCGGTGAGCTTTGTAATCTGTGATTACCTATGTTTGTATGTCAAGGTATAAAGAATTCACACATATGAAGTATCTGAATAAAGATGCACCACGCTCGTATTTGTTTGGCAGGGTTTTAAGTTGGAGGAGAAGAAGGGGGACCTGTTCTCTTGTCCCACTTCCCACTCACTGGCACACTGTATAAGCGAGGACGCCATAATGGGGAGAGGAATAGCCGTGCTGTTTAAGAAAAATTTCGGAGGTGTTGAGGAAATCAAAAGACAAGGTTTGTTCTTTAGATTTATTTTCGTCATTTAAACATGATTAGCATAATGTATATCTATTGAAAGGTTCTCAGTGATCCACAATATTCCAACAAATGTGTAGCTTGCACTGTAAGACTTTGAAGGAGTTGGTTTTAAATTCTTATGTGCCATTGCTATACCATAGATTTAATTTATATTCATGCATCTTACAGGGGTAAAGCCGGGGGGAGTAGCTGTGTTGGAGAGAGGTGGAAGATTTGTGTATTACCTCATCACAAAAATCGAAGTCAATGATAAACCTACATATGACAGTCTGAGATCTAGCCTAGAGGCCACGAAAAAGCATTGTATAAAACACAAAGTGAAGCATCTGGCAATGCCCAGGATTGGGTGTGGTTTAGACCTACTGAATTGGGAAGAGGTGTCAGTGATTTTGATAGAGACATTCCATGATACAGACATAAGCATTACTGTCTACATTTTGTAATTAGCATTTTCTGACGTATTTTTTTTCTTTTCATTGTGCTGAGCATCGAATATTGTACTATTACATGACTTCATGACGGAAATAAGTCATGAAGAGTATTGTTGTTGATGGTTTATGGTGTGTGTTTTTTTTCAGCAAAAAATGATCTCTTTTGTATCATCACTGATGATTTAGTTTGTGATGTTTTCTTCCCAAATCATGAAGTAACTTACAGCAATTATTAATACCACATTGGTTTGCAAAATGTGGAAACTTAATGGCCATGGATAATTTTACAAGTGTATCATCAGTGTCTCTAATCTTGAATGTAATCTTGAATGTAATATTGGTTTATTTTTATACAAAGAAGTATGAACGGCAGATGATTAATCACAATCATTTCTGTTGTCTAGTTCAATTTACACAATTAAAACTCTGAAAACTGAAATAGTGTTATTCAATGAAAGAGATTAAAAACATGAACTAGTAATGGTAGAATTTATATATTAATATAAAATTTTTACCGTTGCGAGATAAACTACTAATATATTAGTAATCAACACCATTCAAGCTGAAGAACGATAATCCTGTGTGAATATTACATAACATCGTATTTCTTTGCATCATATGAATATGTCCTAGCCTACATATTTTGAAAAGAACGATCAAGATTTATAAATATCAGTATTAGTGACATGTATTAAATTTATAATTATAAAAAGTAGAGAGAAGTTTAACTTCAATACCTGGCTCACTGGGCTTAAAAAGAGATCATAGTATATATATATATATATATATATATATATATATATATATATATATATATATATATATATATATATATGCACATGACAAAGGATTATTTCCAATTTAGAGTGCATGGGATATTATAAGAAGTGTGGAATTATATATGAATTATACAGGTAACAGACATGTACGTCTACAAATGTTTATTAAGAGCACATAATATTTCTACGCATTAAGTATGTCTTGTAGATAAACATCATATTTTCTTGTGTGTACATTCAATATGTGCGATGACGCATTTGGGTCACTCTATAAAGTTAATATCAACGTCATGAAATACAGTGAAATATCATGTAACAGGGTTGTTTTACTCATATTATTGCTAGAAAGGTATTATACAACCTTTGTTATATTTTATAATTTTAAAATTTTCATTAGAAATATGTTTTTAACATCTATAATTACATATTCTCCTGTATGTAATGGGTATTACAAGTGTAATAATTCTTTGATATAACACTTCGATGACGCTGTGGTAGGTGCGTCATACGTACGTCACGAGAGCAACAATACCAATTTTTAATTAGAAAAAAATCCTTATAAATTTTTAATTTAAACGAATTTCTGTGGTATAAGATACATGCTTTCTATTTGCGAGTTTTGTTTTCTTGAATCAATGCACCAAACGATATATCTTTGACAACTTCGGTCGGTGCAAAAGTTCGGAATTTGAATTTCCGTTTCGCGTACAAAATGTACTTAAGAGTAAAACATTGGTGACCTTCATAAGAGGATTGGAAGTCCGCGGAGTTATCTCTCTGGTGAAGTATTCAACAATCGTGGCATCGATAAACTTCAAACAGACCACAGGATCAAATATGTCAGCCATTCAAAGAGTCTGTGTTTTAGGTGAGTACATTTCTAGATTTTGAAACAAAACGGTTTTTTTACACCCTTATAAAGAGATTAAAATTATACGCCATTCCCTGCCTAGGTAAACTAGTTGATTAAAAAAAAACATTTTAAAAACAGTTCAGAGTTTTAAAACAGAAGCCCGAAAGCCGCACATCTCTTTTTTCATGTAGTTCGATTTTGTTCGTTTCTAACGAATAGGTTAGCAATTATGTCATGCATTTAAGTGGACTGTATTATTTTTATTCTAGTGTTTATTATATTTTTGAAAACATGCTTTACTGATTTTGATATGTTTCAGGTTGGGAATACAAAATCTGTTTAATCATATTAATAGAATAAGGCCATGCAGCTTTAATTTAGAATTTTGTCTATGCGACCTAATTTTAATGTAGAACAGTCAGATTATTAGAATGGATTACAACAGTAAGTCTGTTATCTTTGTTGTTGTGTAATAAATTCTCACGACAGGTTATGTATGGTCTGGTAAAAGCCATGATAAATATTGCATTCTTAATACGATGTTACTTGCTGTATATTTTCAAACTATCTTTACATATATTCATATGTATCTATTCCCTAAACTTCATTTAGCAAATTATCTATTTCAAAGAAATATGTTTTGCAAAATTGCTATACATGTACATGTATATAGAACATTTCACTTGTTGTACGTGTGTTTTTAACACATGTATTCCAAATTATTATAAGTTATAATATAGATGATCATTAAGTTGAAAAACTTCAATATGACATCAACTTCATTATTACGATGAGTTTGCCCTTCGTTTGCATTGTCAGTTGATATAAGACCGAAATATCTGACGTTTTTCTTTAATGATTTTGATATTTTATATGTCAGCAAAAAATGTTGATATTTTCGTTGATATTTTCCTGGCAAGAAAATATCAAAATCGTTAAAAAGGTCAGGAAAACGTCAGATATATCTGACTAAGTTGATACCACCCGCGCCAAAACTGTGGAAAGGATGAGTTATAACCTTATTTATGAGAATATAGACTCCAGCATAGCTCCTATTTAATTATTGAAAATAACTGCTTACATTTGATTGTTATCCTCATTTCAGTTTTTCTATTCGTCGCCTGTACGGAAGCTGCCGACGAATTTTGCCAAGATATCGATGAAAATGCATGTAAATTACTCCTAGGAACGCGAAACGGTATGTGTCAAGACAGCTGCTTTGCTGATGTGTGCAGGAAAACTTGCAACATGTGCCGTAAGTCAAATCCCAAAAAACACTCCAAAAATTATATTTTTTGCTTGATTTTTTTTTGGCAAAAGTGAATATGAATATGATTACATGTAGCAACTTGTGATTTTTGTACAAAAAAGCTACTAAAGAACATCTCTCTCTCTCTCTCTCTCTCTCTCTCTCTCTCTCTCTCTCTCTCTCTCTCTCTCTCAATATTGACATGAAACACAAAATTTGTTTTAATATAATGTTAAAGTATATATTTACATCAGTATCATGGTGACAAACGTTATTTTAAACCTGGGTACAGTTTTAACACCTTGTCTGCCTTCCTTCTTTAGCTTTGGTTTGTTATCAGTGCAACCGAGAATTTTATCCCGAGATGTGTAAGAAGAAAATTCAATGCAACGAAACACAGGTACTTCAAAGTAACTTATGTCTGATTATTCAAAAAATGAAATAACGATTTCAAACTTTTTTAAATACCTAAAAAAATAAGGAAAAAATGTATACACGTTTTTATATACGCAGATGGTGCTTCGGTAGATGACTTTTCATGAGGTTATAAAACACACTGTACATGTATATGGTGTGTGATATAATATTTCAAAGTGTTTTGAATTAAGAATCAATTTTTTTTCTCTTTAAATATTGATACTTACTACTTTTGTCATACGCTTTAGATATATGGATATGTATTACAATTTCAGATGTGTGTTGCGTCTCAGGAGCTTTCTGTAGATTTTCTCCCAGTGTATGTCTCCGGGTGCATGGAAAAACAGGTACAAAATTGGCAAATTCAGAGAGAGAGAGAGAGAGAGAGAGAGAGAGAGAGAGAGAGAGAGAGTACATGTCTATGTTAACGTTGTACTTCGCTCATATACATTTTTTGGACATGCTCAAGTTTTACATAATCTTAACTACTAGTACTATCTTCCCATGCAGACATGTTTAGACATCTTTGGAGAAATCAACACGGGTATACAAAGGAGATCCAAACTTGTGATTGGGCCAAAACGAGACTATGCACTAAACGGAAGTTGCTGCGACCACGACCTTTGCAACGAACACGATCCTCAAAACACCGCAACAGAGCTACCCTCAACGGTGGTCCGACCGACCGCTGCCAGTACGTATGTCACCTCAGTGGATGATTTGTGCTATGTTTACTGACTTGTCGTCAGTCGTATTTTGTTGCATATAGGGCATATACATTAATGGGCGATTCTTTGCTCTTTTTGGTCCAACCATTTCTTCTGGGATATTACTCAAACGAGTTTGATATACACATTGTAGGTGTTCATATTTGCATGTTTTTACGGATTTTGTGGAATCATTCCCAGTAAATCCACCAATTTGAAAGTTAATTACAGACATATTCGATATCCCACGTTATAGAAAAGTATAATAAGCCAGTTTTATTGTATGTGTATTGAGTCATTGTATTATTTCAGCCGTGCAATATGATAACACATGTGAGTTATCGGACATGAACACCGAGATGTGCAAGAATCTCTCACGTGCTGACCCCAATCTGTGCTCAAGGCCGTGTTTTGCCCAAAAAATTTGTCCAACAACTTGTCAGACATGCCGTAAGTATATATACATGTACCAAGCATTCCCACATATACATTACATGAAGCTAATTATTCACAAAACTGCTACTTGCCTTGAGTACTTACCCAGCAGGCACGTAACGTTGTTTCAATGTTGATTTTGGTGACAAAGTCAGTAACTGGTTTTAAACGTTGATTTTACATCGTTGTCACGATGTTGAAACATCACAATGAAATTTCCATGATTCAGTCCTAAGAATAAAAAATAATGTTTTTATACGAAGTTTGCGTTATTTTCATAATTTGTAACACAATGAATTTATTGCATGATACAGTGAGGTAGCTTTAAAGATGTATTTTCCTAAGAAAATCAAATTTACTGAGGGAATAGATAAAAATAACTAGATGATTTACTAAGATACAGAATGGCCATTGCCAGACTCTTTGCATTATAAGTTTCTAATCTGTAAAAAAAGACGAATCAACGTCAACGAATCAACGTAAACAACAAAAGATGAATCTACGTCAGAGCTCGACGTGTTTTAATCATTTTTAACATCAATCTAATGTTGATGTTTAACGTTGTTTCCACTCAAAAATGACGTTAATGAGATATGCTCTATAGCTCTTGGTAAACACTATAAATGTATTTCTTGGGTGAACAAGGTAGGTATTATGACGGAAGCGGTCATTGTAGAGAACAAAAAACCCACCAGCGTTACCGGGTATTTTTCTGCAATGATAGCAACCTTCATAACTCATATAATATTATTTACATCTACCGAGTAAGTTCTCTTCCATTTCTTAAGAAAACTGATTGTGATTCATAGCTCTATAGAAACTGACAGGGCTGAAATCTACATGATCCAGTTCTTACCAGTTTTTCTATTGGTCGAAACCTTCAGCAACCTAAGAACAACCACGGACTGTACGAGATTATCATGATGATGTCAGAGTTGAATCCCAATATAAGACGACCTGGCTATTTCTTTTATCAAACGTACTGATGTACATTAACAACAATTCAAGTTATTTTACCTACTCTTAAGGATCAATTCATTAATTCATTAAAAGAAAGATGTAAATAAAAACAATAAAAATTGTTATAAACAATTGTTTATAAACAATGAAATGCATTCTTTGATGATTAATGCGGTTTATGAAGGTAGCAATCATTGCAGAAAAAAACACGGGTTATGCATTTTTTCTGCAATGTCGCTACCTTCATTTATATAATGGAATGATTTTTATTCTTAATATATTAAAAACACTTTTAGAGTCATTCTCTATAAGGACCTCAGATTGTGTTCAAATGAATATCATAAAATTTGAAGAACCTTCTATGAAAAACTATATATGTATTTGAGATTTATTATGTATAATAAATGTTGCAAAAATGTTTTTGAGCTTTTGAGGACTGAATTGTTCGGACCATTTCAGACTTTATTAATGTCTTTGAATAGAAAAGCTCTGTATAAAGATCTTAATATTTTCATAATCTTAAAAAAACATAAGTAATGAATTTATAGATAATTATAAATTTATAATCTTATTAAACAGTATTTAGGAAAATGAAAAAAATATCTAATTATTCTACTAGTATATGACATGCACAACAAAATGTCCCTCATAGAACAAAAATATGAATTATATTTTAAAGGAAACAGTATTTTTTTTTTTAAATTCTTTATATTTGAATTTGAACCAAACTTAATCGAAAATGAAATCATTTGCAACCAAAATGTCTATTTAACATATAATACATATCTTTTAGAATTATAAGATGGTTTATTTCTGTAGTTGTTAGTTAACAAAAAATATTTTTCCCTACTGAACCATAACAAATGAATTTAGTATTGTATTGCACTCTAAAATATAGCGTCACCAGTATGCTAAAACAAAATTTATAATCATAAAGTTTTTATATTCTTCTGTGTCTAAGGTATGTGCTACAAGTGTGTGAATGTGAATGATCCAACAAGCTGCGTCAAATCACAGATATGCAACAAAAACCAGGTAGTTTTCAATCTTTAATGCACATGTATATATATTTCAGTATTATACATGTACTCGCATATTTCAATATCATACAAGTACTCGCATGCAAGACACATATATTACTATTAATTACTCTATACACGTCAAATGGAAGAGGCACACATTTAAATTTTCACAACTTTCGAATATAAGCCATAATTAGTCCATTGCTGATAAGTCCAAAATGGCTTTAAAACCAAGAGTGATTTGATGTATTTTGTAATATTTCAAATTCAAGAATTCTTATTCTAAAACAATACAAGTGTTTAATTCTTTCTTTAGAGAAAAAAATTATCGGGAAGAAAACCCATATACATGAATGTACATGTTTATGAAGGTTAAAAGTGAAAGAAATTTTATCAATTTTTAAAAAAATACTGACTGCAGTTATATAAATATAAAACCAAAGTTAAAATCAGATTCATATTTAGCAATTGTTATCTTTGTAACTTTTGAATTTACCTGTTGGCAGTAAACACAACATTTTCAACAATGAATACTCCATTGATATATCTATTCCAGCAATGCATTGTACTGCACACTTTGGACGATTCCTTCAGTCCCACATATAAGCTTGGATGTGCTGATACTAGCGTGCGTACATACTATCTTCTCATCCGCTATGGAGTACACGATTTCATTTTAAATTAATCTCGGTACCACTGAAATGATCTCTAAGGAGTCTATTTTTTTGTCTTGGCGTAGATTTGTCAAGCCTATTTTGGTGGAGTTGGGGCATCAGGAATTGTGGGTGTGGCCGGACGTAAGAGGAGAGAGGAGGGGCTCGCAGGTCATTGCTGCGACACCGACTACTGTAATGGTTTGTGTGTTTTAAATGATAGGTGCTCATATCCAAAATATGGTACAGTAAAACTTATTAATTACAGTCATTTCATGCATATCTTTTACAATTTCATGCTATGCTATGGTATGCGATTTGAATGAAATGCTATGAGATTTCAATGCAATGCTATGAGATTTGTATGCTATGCTATGAGAAATTGAAATGAAGGGTCTAATGATATGGTATGCTATGCTATGCTATGGTATGATATGAGATTTGAACAAAAACGCCTCCATACACAGAAGAGTTCCACATATTTCGAAGTAAAATGATAAGAAACCAAAGTTTACTACTAATCTGCAATGTGAACATTTATTCTTTCAAATAAAAACATTTAAAACCGAGTTAAAATCATGTTGTATGCTATGCTATGGTATGCTATGACGAATCAGATTCTATGAGATTGTATGCAATCGTATGAGATTCCAATGCTATGCTATGAGATTTCAGTGTTATGCTATGCTATGGTGTATGTTGTAAAAGATATGCTTGAACTGACTGTACTAACACAGGCATAACAAATCACAAATAAAGGAAAGTTTTAAGGCCATATGCGAATTTCCTATATACATGTATTACGTTCTGTATTTATACTAAAATGATGTTTGAAATCATTGGAACTAGTTACTATACTGTGGTTTCATTAATGTTCAAGGGTATCAATTTCCGTGGATAAAGTGAAAATTACACTTTCAAGGATATGCAAATTCGTGGCCAATGACCCTATGATTACAAATTCTTAGTAGAAATTGCACTTCAATGAACATTTAATTTCATGAACAAACTTAACAACGAAATCCACGAAAATTGTTATTCAACGAATATTGATGAAACCACAGTAGTTTGCGATATTACAGGGGTTTATTTATGAAACTTTGAAAGGAAACAAGTAACAGCTGACCTTTTTTTCGTTCATTGTCTTTGTTGCTCTCATTTTCATCTGTATTACATTGACAAAGATAAATTTTTTTTCAATTAATGAAGTTTCAAATGAATGTTAAACATGACTGTAGTTATTTCAAAAGATGTGTTCGATAGTTAAACCGGTAACTGTAATAGTTATGATGTTAAATACAAATCCATTTCTATTTCAACCCTTTATCAGCCCTTGGCTAATATATCAGTCACATTTGACTGATATTGATGTAATATTGATGTCTTTACCTGTTTAAGGGTATGATATTCCCTAATTCATGAATGCATTTCTCGACACTTGGCAATGGTACATTTCTCTAGAGTACGTTTATAAAGGTATAGGATATTAAGTTTAGATACAACAATATTGTACATGTATTAAGGCGTCAATGGTTAAATATATGGTATCAAGACATATCTTATTAACTGATTTTCAAATTTTGTTTTGTAGGACCCCCACCCACGACGACCCCTAAGACGACAACATCACATGGACATACCGGTATAACGGAATGAGTTAAACACAAAACAATATATCATTTACTGGCCCTTTTAATGAATTAGTCTTCTTAAATCAAATGAAATCTGAATTTACCATCCTCATTAATATTTGCTGGTCGCCTTTAAACATTATATGAAAGTCGGACGAGTCCCTTAAGTCATTATTCTACTATTCAGTTTGGATTACCAATTTTATGTCTTCATGAATCCTCAAGCATTATTTCATTCTGTTGTACAAATGTATTGTTGTGTTTTACACTATGCAAGATTGAATATTTAGTCATCAAACAGACACAGTACAGCTATTTTGAATTGGATATATCTTCGTACATAGATAGAATTTTCATTTAACACAAGTGGGTAAAGCAGCGCCTTAAAACTTGCATGCTTCGATAGTTAATTTTTTTAAATTATTTTTCTTCAATCAATTTCAAAAAGCACTTTTTGGGTTTAAATTCTGTACTCGTACTTGACTTTGTAAAGACGTCGCTGAAACAGGCGTAGGTATCACATTATTTTCAGTTTGGGTTTCAGTGACCCAAGCGATGAACCATACAAGACACACCAAGCCAACAGTACCTACCACCACACAGCCCATCCCAACGCAAACAACCTTTGCACCTGGTAAAAAGAATGAAATGAATGTTACCGTTCAGTATTGTTAAAAATGCATATGTTCATATATTTTATATTATAAAAGCAATGAAAAGTTCCAAAAGATAAAATATTTTTACGTTTAAAATGTGAAAAGTTCCAAAAGATAAAATATTTTTACGTTTAAATTGTTGCTTTTATTTTGTTCTTCTAAAGTTCACTTTACAGCTTGTATGTTTTATTCAGAAAAATAATTACCTCATCCAACGCTTATAATTTAATCTTTCTTCACAGATCCAGCATGTAAAGATATAAGCAGCAATTGTGCCGTGGTGTCTCAGAACATCCTGTGTAGCTCTAAAGATAACACCAGTCGGGATTACGCCATAGAAAACTGCCCGAGCACCTGTCATCTATGTAAAGAGTACGAAGGTGGGTAAAGCATATCAATGTGCAAAGTTATAAATGATTTGTCAAAAAAATGTTTTGCTCGATGTGGGTGGTGCTAGTTTTAAAAGTCAGTTTCTATAAATAAATATCAATCTCTAAAGTCTTTTACTGATGCTGAAATTAATCATGTGAATAATCAGTTTCATTTATTTATTTTGTACAGCGTGGGTAAATTCTCAAGGTACGTATTTGTTTTATTTGATTAACTGATTAAAGATTAGCATCTTTCTGTTTAAAGATACGATAATCACAGCTTCGAAAAAATATCTCCACCTTGTTTTTGAAATCATAGACATATTCAATTAAAGAAAAAGCTTGATACTGTATCAATTTAAGCATGATATTAATCTATCAAATACTCATGGTATATAATTCATATATTTTCAATTTTTTGTCTGATCAAATCGGTAGAGATTGATACAGTAATGATCCAAACTTTCCAGAATCTTGTTTTCAATATCTGCAATTGCAAAATCATTGATTAAGGGAATGACAAAGGTGTTTCCTTTATCCCACTACAGGAATAGTGTTTGTAATCTAAATCGGGGCTATAGTCTGAATCAAAAACCCCGGTGGATCTAAAAGTCTATGAGTTGGTTCAAATTGTACATTAATTTGGAACTCACCATATTTCAAAAGGACCCATACTCGGTTGCAAAACTTTTTATCTGAGCTGAGCTTTCAAACTTGTTTTATAACTGATGCTCGATTTGACGGACCACTTTCCAAACTCTCTATTTTGAACACGCAAATCAAAACCTCTTTTCACTGCGTTTGTATATATACATGTACCAGCATCCGACGTTCATTCGACTCTTATTTACACAAGACATTCGATTATGGTGCCGATGATCTGGATTGTTAATTCATAAATTATTTATTGTAATAACTTATTTATAATGTTGTGTAAGTGTCTACTACACCTATGACCACACCTTTCCCATGTGTCGATGAACTTCCAAGCTGCTCTGTTTACGGCCCCGTCTTTTGCCTGGACACCACCCCAGCCACACGCCATTACGTCATCCAATACTGTGCACTAACTTGTAATGTCTGCAAGGAGTATTTTGGTAAGCGGACTTATATTTCTGTTGGAAGAAAATCCTACACACAAAGAAGTTGGGGGGGGGGGGGGGGGGGGTAGAATCTCAAACCAACGCCTGTTCTACTTCTAAACAAAATATAAATTATAATACAAACATTAAACTTTGAAAAAAGCATGGTGTAGATGGTTAATTATAACTTGGCAAGTTGCCGTTAAAATGAGACACTCGCCTCTTTATTCGATGATTCAATAATTCCACTAATGTTTTGGTTAATATATGTAGTCATCATCTAATAAATTGATTAATACATTTTATTTTATATTTGCAGCATACAAACAACAGCATGGATCAATTTCAGGATAATAACTTATAGAATAAAATTTATTTTAAAAAATAAAAATCTTGACTTAACTTTATTCAGTAAATATCAACCTCCTCACATTTTCTTTTTCCATTATTTCCTCACGAGTATATATCACTTATCAATCACAAATTAAAACAGTAAATCATACTTAAGCCAATTTACTAATTTTGTAGTACATGTTCGACATATTATAGACTAAGATACATTGTCACAGGCACATCATTAATTTTAATATAAGTAATATAAGCGAGTATGCGTGCATAAGAGTATTATATAATTTAGCTTCAGATTGATTCAAAATGTTTAAGTTAAAACATACAAAACACTTTGTAAACGAAGTGAAATATTGTTTTTGATTATAAATAAATGCTATAAATGTAGAATTCAATATTACGTGATATAATCACTACTCTACGTTTTAGCAAATTGATATAACTTTTCAAGAGATAAAAAGCAGCGAATACTTTTTACGATTTCGCATAAGCATTATAATGCAATATTAATATTTAGCAAGTGAATGTATATGAAGTAAACAATATTTATCTATCTAATAAGTGAAATAACATAGTGTACATGCATGACAAGTTATTGCAAACTGATAAATGCCTTAAGTTAAAGTTTAAAGTTTGCATTTAATATGTATAAATATAGTGTTAAGTAGATCATCTTTTCAATCGCAACTTCTCGGGCCTTTCCGGCAAGCTCGGAAAAACACCTCGAATGTATTACCTAGGCGGCCATGACAACCCCCGTTTTTGTATAACTTGATATCAATACAACATATTTTACTATCTGTTGATATGTGAGCTAGACTTCATTAAAGTCAATGATATACCCTAAAATATACCACAGAAGCGAATACATAACTGTTTATCCGATACTTATTTTAATGGGAAGCGACTCCATTTTGTTAAAAGTTCTAACATCCGGTAATGTTAATACATTTGAGGTGTTTTACCGAGCCAGCCAGAAAGGCACGAGAAGTTGCGATTGATCATCTTTTATTTCTCTTCGGGAATCAAATGTATACCCTTAATTCTTTTGATCTGCAAATATAATAAGGCGACTTTGAAAATAAATGTTTCGTTCAAACTTGTGAAAATTATTAGTTTATAAATTTCAAAATCATCTATAAAATAATTTTTTTCCTTTCTTTTGTTAGTTCATATCTGAAATATCCCAATCAAGGCGTCTTACTGGCGATCAATAAAGATTTATAAGGTTGATATCATTTGCTGGAGTATTCTTACGAAAAAATGTGACCATTTTACCATTTAGATTGTCCAATACTGAATTTCAAGGTGCCTACCACTATATAGTATATTGCAGAATCTGTTTCGTACAAGACGTAATTTATTAACATGTTTGTTCATGTTTGAAATAGATATCGATAGAAAAATTAATGTGAGAATAAGTTCAAAAGTCTATTTACTATATATGCTCTCTCTCTCTCTCTCTCTCTCTCTCTCTCTCTCTCTCTCTTTGTGTGTGTGTGGTGGGGGGGGGGGGGGGGAGGGGGCGGCAGATACCTCCACAGAGAGTGTTCAGACACACAAGTGTTACCTACTGATCATATCGCTCAACACTTAACAGAAGGGGCAAATTAGTGGTGAGACTATAGTTCCAGAGAGTTAATGAAAAAAATACAGTAGATGTTGGATCAAATGATGAAATTAAAGAGGGTTGTCTTATCAATTATTGTTTTTGCTGCTTTTTAGACAAGAATTAAGAAGTACGAGAGAAGGATAACTGAATGCTGTCATCATACTTGTCATATCATCAGCTTGTTAAAGATATCTTTCGAGTCCATCCGGTACATGTATTGACTAAATAATATGATTCGGCGAGCAGGAACAACGAAATCCACGGCAATTGAGCTACCATAAAATCTTATGATTTCACAGTATGTGTTTATTTATATTCATCCCAGCTATTTTTAATCTGCAATTTCCTAAGTTATTTTTAGTTTACTCAAATTACCTTTTAAGAAATCATCCTCGACTGCAACAAATAATTTTGTTAACTCCATCGAACTCCTCCTTAAATTTTCAGCAAACCAATTTTTGTAACATTGTGGTGCCATGTTTGAAATTAAATGCTAAAAATTGTAAAACTTTGGAAATCAATAATATGGAAGGGGGAGGGGGCAAATGATCAAGTGATCAATAATGAGGACGCTCATTTCATCAACTATTTCCCTCTATTTTGCAAATTAACAATAATTAAAAAGAACATTTACGAATATATTAATTTACATAATAACGAATTTAATATCAAACATTGTAAATTTGCAATGTCATACATGTAATTGATATAAAAATATTCATGTCGACGACATCTTTTTCATGCACTCAAAAATAAAGGATTCCTCATTAGTGTGACTGAAAGTAGTCTTAAGTACAGTTACTTTTTGAATGCGATCAGTAGCAAATCCATGGAATAGAGGTTGATCCATTTCAATCTTTACCTCAACCATAACTTTCAGATTTGGTGAGCTTTTCATATTCTGCACTCCCTTCAAGACCCACAGAATTTCATTATCGAGTGCATAATATTTTCCATCGTATTTGACAACTCGTGGATAGTCTGGAATTGTCATCGTGGCATAAGAGTGAGCTAAAACTTTAGCAATGGACTCGTTTGCGTGGGAATCAGAAATAGTTGTTCGAGTAAAATAGATGTCACTAACAGGTGATTCAATGGTTTCTATAGTTGGCAATTTTTTCAAATAGTCAATTTTTTTCCAGTGCGATCCTCCAATGCGTGTATTGATACTGAATTCTAACGAATCTCTCAGGAAACGCACCGCTATGTCTTCAGTCTTTTCAAAAGGATTATTTTCTATTTTAAGTCTAATTTTGGGACTTTTCCCGAATTTTTCCAGATTTTTTAAAACCCACAATTTATCACATTGTAAAGTGCAGAAACTTCCAGAAAGTTTAAACACCTTCAGAAAACATACTTGCAAAGACATTTTCGATGGATCCGTTGTCAACCATTGATCCAATAGACTTCCCAAAGATTCTCCATCTAAATAAGGCTCAATTTGCAAATATCGAATATCACATGGACGAATATTTTCCGTTTCTTCTAGTTGCATTACAGAAGCAAATGCTGATTCAAGAGCAATATTTCCCGCAACAGCATACTGATTCTCAGTGAATGACGAACGTACGGTGTCTTTCCTCCACATTTTCCAAACACTTCCACCAGGGTCTCCTCTGACATAAATTGAGGTCCCGCAGTTGGTTGTGGTGAATTTTCTAGGGTTTATATATCCAGATATTACTCTAATACTTTCACATTTTCCAAATTCCTGCAGTTTCTTAAACACCCATAAGCGTCTGTTGTCTGAAGTATATAAGAGTCCGTGCCTAATACTCACAGTTATTGTGGGGATATTATCCGGTGTAATTTCACCTTTTAACAACTGGTCGAGTGTTACTCCTATGCGAGATGAATTATCTTTCCAATGACTTGCTATTGAATCTTGACTAAAGCGTATTTCGGATGGGCTTTTTCTACTAAACATTGTTACGTCGACCTGCAGAAAAGCGAAACTACATTTTTCCCGGAAGTATTTCTAAATTAGAAATGACATCATCGTTGGCTAAGTTTTCATGTAAACATTGAGACTGAACATGGTTACAGTGTACACATATCATGTTATATAAAATTGATTCTTTCGTATATTATCTATTTACATGTATGATTAATATATTAAATTATGCCATAAAATAATGACCGATCAGACGTTTTGATTTCTATTTATTAGAGTATTGTCTATATTGGAGACGAAATGGGTCCTATATGACAACCGTTGTTAATTTTAGTTAACACAAATTGCGGTGAACATTTTCATCTTATTTACGTGGTACAAGTATACCTGATATAATGTTATTATTAAACTAGATGAAGCAAGTTTTTATTGACAAACGTACAGATTATTAATTCACTTTTTAGGTCACCTGAGTGCTACTGCTATTGGTTTCGTCCGTCGTCGTGCGTCGTCTGTTACAAATTTTACATTTTTAACTTAATGAAAACTACAGGGCGATTTGTTACCATGTTTAGTTTGATGCTTCTCTTCAATAAGAGGAAAGGATGATGTGAAATACGGCCCCCAGTGAATTGACACAAAAAAATAAATTTCGGAATTTTTGTTTCATCGTGCATGTACTCAATCTTTGATATACTCTATATGCCCTTATATAATATCTTTTTTAACTGAGATAAAACAATCACATGGCAAATATTAATCATTATTTATGGTAGGGGTACAATATTTACATTCTCTTTCAGCTGGTCAATGTATATTGTCAAAAACTATATACATATGTGAAAGGAGAAAACTGTACTTAATGCACTCAAATGTAACTTTTTAAATAATAGAAAAGCCCAGTTGGCCTTCCATATTATAAACTGATGTTGTTTACCTTTTGTAAACTCGATTAACCTTTCAAAATCTTACATGACTGTACTTCGCAAGTCACGTGAAATTCATATCGGTAAGCGTCTTCGATGTGAATTCAATTTCCAGTTTACAGTGAAAGGGACTTAGACAAGATTTGAGCTCAAATTTTCAACATTTATTTGTTTTTATTTAAAATGTCTAGAATGGTCAATATGGATGTTTAAATGCTTTGTCAAAAATCGAAATACAAGCAAGTCACAGAAGATAGAATTCTTTGTTTTGTAAACAAAGCTCGAGTCCTGTCAGAGTTTTCGTATGTGATGTATTGGTATAGTTTTCAATTTAATGTTGCTTTTTGTTCAATCTAATGTTGCTTGTTGATAAAATTATTTATGAAAACATTGAATCAATTTATTTTTGTTTGCCACAAGTTATTTTGTCAAAGAAATGGTAATTTCTTTACTTTCATTATATGTAAAAAATGTAAGACTCGAGTTTTGTTTACATAACAACGACTTCTTACCTCCATATCTTTCTTGTAACTTGATATTTAACATTCATATTTTAGTGAATCATTCCCAATACACAAGTAAATCATTTTATAACAAAAAAAATTATTTAAAATAAAATTTTCATTTCAAATCGCGTCTAGGTCCCTTTAATATTCATTAATACGAATGCATTTTTTGTAAGTTGTGTTTTCAACGGATAATATCTCTGTACGCTAAGTTTTCCCTTAACTGGTGATATTTTGGCGATACATTGTCACGTGATATGTAAACGAGTCTTGTCCAATCTGCTTAATTTCTTCATATAATTACATTCTTCATACACACTAATCAAGATTTGTCACTTTTCTCACTCTCGTTTTAAAAATGTCAAAATCATTGTAAATTTTTCTATAATTCACCGAAAAAAAGGGGCTGGTGACATAAGCATAGGGATATCACCAGTTATGACCTATTTATTTTTAGGGCCTCACTGGTGGAACGAAATAGGTTAAAATTTTAAAGAGGTTGGAAAATACATGGTTATGATGTCCATGAATCACAAACTAAAATTGTGAAATTCATGGGGCTCAGGCCCTAGGTCTTGGCCAATATGGCAATTTAGTGAAAATGAATTTAATCTTAGAAAATCTTCTCTACTTACATAAATATTTGATAAAAACTAAATGCATGGTTATGATGTCCATGAAGCCCTCTACTTTAATTTTGAAATTCGTGGACCCTTGGTCCGGGTTTCAGGTCATAGGGCGGGGCCAATATGGCCATATTGTGAAAATGTATTTAATATTAGAAAATCTTCTCTGCTCTTAAATATGTTTGAGAGAAACTGAATGCATGGATTTAAAGTACATGAAGACTTTTAACTAAATTATGAAATTCATAATTCCCCTGGGTCAGGGGTTCAGGCCTTAGGGTGGGGCCAATATTAAGGCCACATAATGAAAATGTATGACATTTGAGAATATCTTCTGTAGTGGGAGATAAACTAAATGCATGATTATGATGTTCATGAAGCCCTCCACCAAAAATGGTGTAATTCATTGCTCCTGGGTCAGGAGTTCAGGCCTTTGGGCGGGGCCAATAAGACCATATATTGACAATGTGTTTAAGCTCAGAAAATCTTATTCTTTACATCCGCAGCAAAAGGAGATAAACTGAACGCATGGTTATTGTAAAAGAATTGTCATTTGTACAAGTTATCTAATGATTTTGCTTTGTAGAACTCTCCAGGTGGGGAAGATAATAAAATGAGTTAACAGCATGGCTGGATAGTGTTCGCATCCATTACATGGTGTCAGAAAGCTAGGAAGATTGACATCGACACTAAACAATTGTGAAAACAAGTTCATACACATTGTTTATTTTAATTTTAACGTGAAACGGTAATGTCATGTCTGCACAGTCGCTCAGAACTTTGCCAGAATTCAACCCTAGTGACCCGAACACGACTGCTCAGGAATGGGATGCTTATAAGCGTTCATTTTTTATTCATCATGACGCGCTTGGTATTGATGAAAATCCGGGAAAATGCAAGGTAGACATTTTATTAGCTAACATGGGGCGTGAGGCGATAAAGATTTACGATTCATTCATTTGGGCTCCAGAAGTTAAAGCCAATGAAGAAACTGGTATTCAGGCTGTTCAAGCGGAGAATAAACATGATTTGAACACAGATTTTCGTAAGTTTGATAATGTCACATAAAAGCCACACATTACTTGTTTTGATTTTATGACAATTGTAATTAACCTGTGGTGAGCCCCTCTTTCGAAATGTTACCTGTACGATTCACCTGAAACGAGCCCCAACTCACTGGACCTTTAAAATTAAAAATCAGTCCGTGCACAGTTTGGACACGGCAGTCCGAGGGGAAGGACGCAACAAAGACTTCTCCTGTTTTTCTTGTACAAGTCCTGGCACATTTTTACTTTGCATTCATATTTATAATGCCTATGGTCCAGCTTCTCTGAGGTAAGCCTTATTTTTGTCATTATTATTGTGTTTTTAATGTTATTGTTTCATAAATGCAGTAAATGTCTTAAAACATCCAGTTACGAAGTTTCTCGGTAATTTCAACTTAAAGCTATTCACGTTTATCATTTAATATCTTTACCAGCTGTTACCTATATTTAGCATTCTTATTATGGTGGTCCGTTTATGTCTTTAAGTATATGGATGAGATATGTTCCGCTGGTCTTATTTTAGTAAGTGTAAAGTGTGAGTAAGTGTAAGTGTATCCATGTGCAAAGTAATGCATGTATTTCATGTATGTTATGCGTAACAGAAGTTTCGAGTAAGTAAAATGTCTATCATTGAGACATGCAGTATTTGTGTATATGCCACGTGTTGGTATGGTGTCCACCTTGTGACATAAGTATGTATTTGTATTTGAACAATTAACAGGTCTAAGTATTCCTGGTAGTTTCCTTGTGTGGTTCCACGGATATACATCGTAGACATCTGTGACTTTGAGTGGAGCATCAACCTCCTACAGGACAAGCATCAGCAGAAGGACATCCTCACAACAACCGCTATCCTTCACGGACCATCTATTCAATAAGCAGTGCTCTCCTCCAATTCCAGATTTATGGACGAATCATTTGTCAATGTATTTTATAATGTCAATGTAGAAAGGAAATATAAATCATTTATGTAAAGTCAGTATTTATTTTTTATCATTTGAGGTCGGGATCTTCTATTATCCCTTGGTCACTTGGTCATTATGTGACAGATAAACATGACGGTGTACATAATTACAGAAACATTAAACGACAGGAATTTCTTAACACGAAACGGAGAAACAAAACCATTATGGACTACATATCTGAACTGAAAAAGAAGACAGAATTGTGTGAATTTGGAGATCAGCGTGAAGGATTCAAACTGCAGACGAGTGGAACTCACAAAAGCTCATCTTGATACATTTACTGAAAATCCGACAGTCAACTTTGCTAACACATCCAATTCAAGCCAAAGCAGAAATCTGGATATCAAGGAAAGTACCCCTATTGTGAAAAACGCACGAAACATCATGCTTTTCGACAGCCTTCAAAAACATAACCGACATAATTTCTTCCGAAACGATGCCTCCGTCTATTTGCACTTTTAGTACTGCCCTCTAATCTATTAAAGCAGCTTTTCTTGTACATTATGCATTTGTGTTCATAATCATATAAAAATTCGTTGTGCATAACTAATTGGTTACTAATTAATTATAAAATATCAAAATATACTTAATATTCATAATCAATTAAACGGGATGTCTCTATAAAGAAAAAAAAAAGACATGGCAAAATATGATAGTGTGCAGACTATTTGGTTATTTGATCTTGTCCATGTTTTTAAATATTTCTTTTCAATAAAAAGTTCTGCATAGCTTTCATTACAACATAAATAATCTTTGTCAAACATAGAGTTTAGTAATTAACATTTCAACGGAATTTCAGGCATCGTGTTATTAGAATGGTTTCTTCCGTAGGATGTATTCCACCAAAAATATTTCTTCGTTTGTTTGTCTCGTTTTCGTCGAATATGACATCCTCCATTCTTATGTAATCAACAAAACTATGAAACATGACATTATCCATCCATATCTTAACGTTTCCAGTCACAGTCAGTGACCTTATTACAACCTATGGGTTTTTCAAAATCCAAAGTGTTTTTTTTTTAATTTCTAGTGTACATGTGTGGAACGTATAAATGTATACAACAAATCGTGAAAGATTGTTTCAGAAGAATTCACCTCGATAATTTTTTAACGATACATTGTCCATTGTATAAATCTTACATTGTTGTTGTTGCTGTTGTTATTGTTGTTGGCAGACGTTTTCTTTTTTTAGTCGGAAGAGTGTTCAGAGTAATGAGATTTTTCAAATTAATGCATTCTGTCCGCGGATTTAAAAAAACCGCGAAGTCGCATTAATAATATATTGTTTGGTTGTGGAACACGTGTTCCTGATTTTTCCACGTTTTCTGAAAATATCAGGGAATTTAATCAACAACCATACAATGATGTATGATTATGGGTAAAAATGGAAGAAATTGGTCACTTTGTGACCTTAAATTTTTAAAACTAAAAACAGAAAGATGAGTTACGTAATGCTCTTTGAATTTTATCTGATTTTATTTTCAGAACAAACAATTCCATTTAGAATGATATACTGTACATCTTGATATGAAATGAAGATCATACTATTTTTAGTTTAAACTTAATATACATGTAGCAATGTTTGCTTCTATTAAATAAAACTAATAATTTCACCCGAGAATCATTTTAATAAATACACCTTCCTATTGTCTTTAACTTTTGATGCATATTCTGTGTTGATTTGAATTTATTTTGTATCCAAACGTATTCTCGACATTGCAAGAAGGACATCTTGAGAATTCATTTGATGTTGTGTCTGAAAAAAATGGCACAAGCAAATATAGAGCAGCACAATAGAATAGATTGTCATTGTATTTCAATCGTTTTACATCACAAAATCACAAAATCTCACCTTTAATTTGTAGAAGATACCCCCTGGATCCCCTCGGACCTTAATGTCTTTTTGAATCACACTCTTTTTAGAGCTGATACGTTTTTTAACAATTACTGAAATCCTAGCACATTGTCTTAACGATTCCAGTGTCTTAAATACCCACAGCCGTCTATTATCCGCCGACACCCACACATCCCCTTTCCAGACCACACTTATTTTTGGGATATCATCAATTCGATATCGCTTTAGCAGTATACCGTCAACCGTGTCTCCAACGGAGTTTCCCGTATGCTCGGATGCTCCATTGAAACAATTGGAGATTGAGGACTGACTGTAATGGATATCGGAGGGAGCTAGTCGTAATTCAGCCATGTTGTGGAATTCATAACGAATGTTTATGTTTAAGACTCATTTATATCAATTTTTCAGGCTATTTTTATTTTCACAGTTTCCGAAAGTTATTTTAAGTCCAATTTTGATAACCTGTGCGCTTTCAGAAAACCTTTGTTTGCACGATCTGCGATAAGTAGATATACATTGACGGATTGGAAATCGTGTTATCTTTGTTCATTTATGAAACTTAAACAAGATCAATAAGTTTTATTTTCGATTTTACACTAACGGAGATCATTGTATTGATTTGGAAATGGAAAGTGTATACTCTATAAGCGTCTATAATACTAGTGATTTTTTTCTATACATGTACCTCTTGTGTAAGTTTAATTTTAGTCGATAATGTCAGATTACATATTTATCCTGACCAATCGGATGATATTATTATTGATATCAGTTATTTTACAAATATTGTCATAAGGTGATTATATAGCTGCTTGAATTCTTATACATGTTTTATGAAGGCACTTGTTAATATGTTCAGATTGATCTGGAAAATGAAAAATAAATCTGTTAGATAAAGTTTAGAGAGAGATCTTATCTCAGACTTACTCTTCATAAATAATCATTTTGAGGCTTTTATGAGCCAAAAGTTGTCTTGGTTTAAATAAGAAGAAGGAGATCTGCTTAAAAAATAAATGTTTTGTTGATATTCCTTATTTCAGAAAAAAAAATTGTATTAGATCAGTACAAATTAATTTCAATATAATATATTTACATCATAACTAATACAGACTTTATCCCGCGTGAAAATGAAGATTTCCCGTGTTAGTCTTGGAAATTCGTTCAGAAAGAATCATTATATATCTTTGTTCTCTCTTTACATTGTATATCGCTTCAAATCTTCCTTCAAAGGTACAAGATCATAAAGACATAGAATAGAAAATAGAATTAAAAAACAGCGGGTTAATGTTTGTCTGTAAACAAATTTGAAAGAAAATGTCAGTCTCTATTCTTTAAGTCCAAATAAAACATGGAATGAAAAAGTGTATCTGAACATAGTAACACACAGTATTTACATTTAAAAAGATTATTTAATTAATCTTTGTAAAATACATTAATTTCGAAAGCAACTGAAAGAAACAACTCATTAATTTGATGACGCTGATTTTATATGTTTACTACGTTTATGATAAGATATGTTTGATTAGAATTAACACATTTAAACTCTCTGGGTAGTACTCAATGGCAAACATGTAAGCTTACTTTTAGATTTAAATGTACTTTCTTTTGTGATTCATTGAATTCCCTAGTAACTTCGTATGCATTGATTTTTAACTACAAGCTTTCTTGAATTGCATTTAAACATATATAAGATGGCAAATTAAAATACGCAGGTAGAGCTATCACCTATTATTTCCTACGTCAAACAGCAAAGGAATTTTATAGAAACACTACCTTATAATAACAGCTAGTTGTCGATAATAATTTAGCAATGATTCCATTGTAAGTCAAGAATGATTGTTTATCATATTCCAAAGGTTGATTTGTGGATCATAAATTAATAACATTTTTTCAATATATAGCCCCATTGTGCTCTATAATTGAAAGATATATTACACAACCGTATAAGGATTCCTTAATATATCAATTTTAGAGATTATAGATATGGATGGAATGCATATGCTTTATTATTAATTATTTTGTCCGGAGTTTATTATTTGTGAAAACCACATGCAATTATGACATCAAGCGAACTGACGAATCTGTTCCACTTAAGGTGGATAATTTCAGTTTTCATTCCACATACTTTTGAACATTCTTGAAATATCGTGTTTATGCGCCTGATAAGAACTTTTTTGATACCATTTATGAAATTGAACATAATAATCTCCTTTTCAAAAAAAAAAAATGATGATAGAATATTAGATTTATTGAGGGACTTGTTAAACCTGGCATCAGAATGGTATGGAAAAGTATCAAGTATTTGAAACAGTTGCCAACTTTGGAGACGATTACACTGCTTATAAATCAAACTTATTTCACTTAGACAACCGCCACGGATACTTATAAAAACAAGTCCATTGCAAAAGTTTTGGCTGCCTCATATGCCCAAATGACAGTTCCAAAAAAATATATGAGTTTTAAAATTGAATAGAACATTTTATACATTTGATGACAAAATCTTGTGTATTTTGAAAGAAATGCAAAATTCGGTTCCTCAACTTAAAGCGTAACAACTAACGTAGACATTGAAATAGATCAACAACTTTTCAATAGTTTCTGTTCAGATCACATTCATAAAGTAATATTTGAAATTGAACACACTCGATCATACTAGTGAAGAGTGTTCACTGTATTATTCAGTATATTTAAACAATGTCGTAATCGCTTTTGACATCATGACTTATATATTCATCCCTGCGAATGTGTTTGAGATAATTTTATTATCGTTGCTAAGTCTTTAATAGATCCAGATGTGCTTGAATTAAAGTTCACGAGATTGCCTTCGAGAGGAGTCCAATATTTATGCAGTATCTGTGTAATTTCGATCGGAAGCAGAAGTGTTCGGACAATGCTATTAAAATACGTAAGTATTGATCATTTTTCATGTCATATTTTAAACTGATATATGTTAAAGCATAAAAACTATATAAAGGGAAAATTTTAGTTTTGACATCTACCAGGTATTTGTGCTAAATCGATGATATTTGGAATAGAGTTAACACTAAGTTCCTAAATAAAAGCATAGTCTTTAATTTATGCTATTCGTATGCAATTTCATACTTTTAAAATATAAATTGGTGTCTGTTTTGCATACAATCTTGACAAATATTCAAACAGTGGCATATGTAATCTGTAAGACAATGATTGGCGCGGATCTGAATTTTTTTTTGTATAGAAAACTTTAAACATGGGTGTTAAACTACCTCTCTCTATCTCTCTCTCTCTCTCTCTCTCATAAGAGTTTTTCGGCTAAGAGAAGTGGAATAGGCCTACATAAAATTATTAAAACGCTGCATACAGGTGTTCAATATAAAGGAGAGCATAGGTTAATCAAAATGACCACCATATTTTCATTCTTTCATACTTACGGACTTTAAGAGACCACTAAATCTTGAATAAAAATATTTGATATCAGAGAGAGAGAGAGAGAGAGAGAGAGAGAGAGAGAGAGAGAGAGAGACCAATTCATATCATATATGATGCATGCAATATATTAAATCAATACATTTAAAGTCATACAAAGTTTTTATTGGAATTCAAAGAGTTTCGAGTCTATTTGAGTCATTTATCGTACGTAAATTGTCATGTGTATTGCAGTCTTAAGATTACAGAAGAGCTGTAAGCAAGCCTAGACCTAAAAAAATTAATGATGATTTTGAAATGTGTTTAATTTTCATATAGTAACGTATAACCACATGTATATATGTATATATATATATATATATATATATATATATATATATATATATATATATATATATATAACTTTTTTTGTTGCTCAAAAATACAAAATGTACGTTCGAAATTTCTATACAAAGATAAATGTAGGCAACTACGAAAATTTAATGCTTAATTAAATGATTTAATTATTTCTCATGCGGCATGCGAAAAGAACCACTGATAGATAAAGTTACACTAGGAGTGCGTGGTTGCTACATTTACTACAGCATAAACAATAGTTTCCTATGTCAAATTCAGTACCTTGACCATACAAGTTTAGTTTTCTAGCTACAAATGTTATATAAAAAACATCTTTTGGGAATTTCTGGATTTATATTACTGAATAGCAAATATTATCCTATTTTTAAATTGAATTAAATCCTAGAGAATAAAACAATGACAATTTAAAACAGTTTTATTGTAATCAACAGGATGTTTTCACATTATTGAGACATAATTTCAATAAATATTTTTAACATAATAATACCACCTTAATTTCTTCAATAAACAAAAATAATACACCAGCTTTATTTCTACAACACAATGATGATATGTGCGTAGAAATCATGTTAAACTATGTCGGTTTTATTGTTTCTGTTACTTATGTCAATAGGAAACTTCTCGGAAATGAAATAATCTCGATTTTCCTGTCTTAACACACCTTTGTTCTGTGGATAAAGTAGTAAACGTCAAACGACTACGTCCGTTTAAAATAATTGTTCTTTTATGCCATATGGTTTTTCGAGTACGGATCCGAGAATTGGACGTCTTACCATTTCTCTGTCTTTGTGCTGCACAAATTTGGCAACAGCAGGTTGAAGCTTCGTTCCACTCTTCCTCCCGATTCTATGTACCCAGTGGAGTATTTTCAACTCGTCTTTAATAAAGTTTTTTAGATCAACTTCACGGGTCTCTGGATTCTCATCGAATTCAGGATTGTCTTTCACTGTCCTGTTTGGAAATCTACGTTATCTGAGTGTTATCCTCTTTTACATCAATAATCTCTCATCCGGATCCCTTGTTTCAAGATTAATAGGCTTCTAAATGTAGCTTTGACAATGCAAAAAGTACTTTGTGAAAAGCCATTTCTTGCTCTCTCTGAAAAATAAAATGGAAATGAAAAAGTATGCAGCGACAACAAAGTATGCTCAAACATTTCTTAATATTATTTGTTTAACAAGGCCTTACCTTCAGCAAACAAAAGATACCCCCATGATCTCCTCGAACCCTAACGTCTTTTAAAACGACACCCTTTTTACGACATAAGCCATTTTTCTCTTTGACTGAAATCGTAGTACAGTGTCCTAAGGACTCCAGTGTTTTGAATATCCAAAGTCTTCTATTATCTGCCGTCACCCATTTTTTCCCTCTTTTGACAACACATATTTTTGGTATATCGTTGATGTGACATCGTTCGAGCAGTATATTGTCAACAGTGTCTCCAATAGAGCGCCCTTTATGTTTTGATGTTCCATTAAAACAGTTTGCAATTGAAGTCTGGCTGTAATATATTTCAGACGGAGCTAGTCGTAATTCAGCCATATTGATTTCTGTCATTAATATGGTCTACATAGCATGCATTTAAATAGCATGATATCAGGCTATTTTTATTTTTCACAATTTTCTAGAAACTATTTTTAACTCATTTCGGATGTCATTTCATTTTCAGAAATCCTATTCCTCATTGATTGTTATAGTAAAGTGTGTACATGTAAAGCGATAAGCTGTGTTATCTTTGACCTTACAATGCAAACTCAATTAGTTTTACTTTCGGTTTCCATTCAAAACATACTGAAATAGATAATATATTTACTAAGTATTAAGCAGGAATTTTAGATATTTACATAGTATAATACTGTTTCTTCGATATCCAAACATAACAAAATATCAGAATGAAACACTGTGCGTTTCCGAAATATACAAACAATTTAAAAAACTACTAATTTCTGAATTACTGAATTTTACCTACTTCGTAGAAGTATTTTCAGGGTTTTTTTAACAGGCTTTTTCTGGAATTTTCACTTCAACATTCAAAATGTATACAAAAGCTTTGTTTATATAGCAAAGAATTGTAAGCTCTGTAACTAGCTTATAACTCAACCAATAACACATTTGGTTGCCTATTTAAAATGCCTTACTGAAGCATAGTAAGCGTTAAAATCGGGGGGGGGGGGTGGGGGGATTTGAACAAAATCGTGACCATGCCCTTTTAAGATTTTTTAACAAGAAGACGTTTTCAGACACAGACAACTTGTTCAAATGTAACATTCTTTTTGTGTCTAAAATAAAAATCAACATTCGAAATATCCTGAGGACCCATTTGACAGTGACATTACGATTATTGAAACGATGTGAATTTTCGAGTTCCAAATTTTCTGTGAGTTATGCCCCACTGACACTTGCATGTTTATCAAAGTTAACATGGATACAGTTTGCCAATAAAATTTTTAATTGTAAACAACAATGGGACATCAATAATCTAAATAACGAAGATTGCGTGGGCATATGTATATTGATATATCTCTTGCACATTTACCTGCATCTACTCGTTGTTCAAACAATTATTCGAAAGCAACAAATAAAGGTAAATAAAATAATAAGGCAGAATTCAGATCGCTAAACTTTAGCACCGATATTAGTATATAATAACCAGATATTATGAAATACGAAATGAATATATTTTTAAATACCCGACAGGGCTTTCAACATATGTCCCTGATAAAAATACTATAACCTATTTATCGATGATATCAGATCTAAAAACAGAATAAGTTCGAAGAAACCCATTATAATTTAGTTTTGCTTTGGCGCGTATACGAACAAGCTGCAATTTGTGATGTCAAATAGACGAAAACCATCCGAAATACGATTTAGTCAAGACTCTATTAAAAACCATTGGAAAGATAATTCCTGTCAAATAGGTGAAACCCTTGACCAGTTGTTAGAAGGTGAAATTGATGTGGATGATATAGAAAAAATAACTGTTAAAATAAGAAATGGAAACCTTTATTCTGCAGACAACAGACGACTTTGGGTTTTTCAAAAACTTGAAAAACTCGGAAAATGTGATACTATTGGAGTACTATTTGGGAATATAGATCGGAGGAAGTTTACCACAAACAACCTTGGAACCTCAGTTCGTATAAGGGGATCTGGAGATCCTGGTGGAAGAGTTTGGAAAAGCTTGGAAAAAGATATTGTGTGCTCGACATTTACCGCTGCTACCTACAACCATTCTGGATTAGAGTGGACGGATACTCCCTTGTCATCAGCATTCGAAAGTACAATTCAAATTGATGAAATGGAAAATAATATCTGTCTAAGAGATATTCGGTATTTTCAAACTGATCCTATAACAGATGGAGAATATCTAGGCGAGTTATTAGACGATTGGCTGCAGTTAGATTGCTCAGAAAACTATTGGGAATTGCAGATATTCAAAAGATTCGGAAGTTATTATACAACAGAAAATAAGAGTTTGTGGGCTTTGAAAAATATCGAAAAGTTCAGTAAAAGTCCTGAAATAAAATTTACTTTGACAGACCCTCTATTCCAAGCCTCCAATATTTTACACTCTTTAAGCGATTCGTTAAAACTTGGGCCTACTGCACTAATTGGTGGATCGGTATGGAAAAACATCGACTATTTGAAAAAGCTTCCAACTTTGGAAACGGTGAAATCGTCGGTTAGAGATATTTATTTTACCAAGACCACTATATCCGATACCTATGAAAACAAGTCCATTGCTAAAGTATTAGCAGACTCGTATGCTGCAATGAAACTACCCATTACTATTCGTGTTGTAAAGTTTGGAGGAAAACATTATTCTCTTGATAATGAAATATTGTGGGTTGTGAAGGAAATGCAGAGAGTGAGAGGTCCTCTAGAAGTTTCAGTTGAAGTAAAGATTGAAATGGATCCACCTCTTTTTCGAGGGTTTTTGTCTAGAAACATAAAAGAAGTTACTGTACAAAAAAACACTTTCAGTCACACAAATGAGGAATCATTTATTTTTGAATGCATAAAAAAAATACCGACATTATCTCTCATTTGATCATTTTGTATCTGAATATTGTGGCATATATAACTTTTACCTTCAATTGGCTATTCTGTAAGTTAAAACAGGTTTTTTTTTTGATAATAGTATAAACATAAACATTGGTTAGACCCAAACTTTTTTGACGACAGTTTTTTAAAGTGACTCACCAATGTCAGTTCAAAATGCTTTGCAACAATTTTTTGCTGTTAATGCTTTTTGCATTGTATTTTATGTTATAATACATTTTGTAACGACAGAAAATATTCACAAAAATTTATTGTCTGCAAAATGCATTAATCGTACAAAATTAAATTAATAATGTTTGGTTTTGTGTCATACATTTTCGTTTACTGTTTTAAAATCTTTATCATTTACAAGAATACTAAATAAATATGTTTGTCATAATGACCATCACCCACCGGTTTAAAAAGTGTGTGATATTGAAAAGTCAATCAACGGAAAAAACGGAAGTGGGAAAGCTTGTAAGTTTTTATTAAAAAAAAACCAAAGAGACAAATGAGAATTAAATGTTGGGTGTAGGTTTTTTTTTTCTTTTTTTTTTTTTGTAATTTAGGATATCATTATGAATGTAAAAATTTAACTGGGAACGATATACGATGCGTTATACCATTGTTTCAGGTTATTTTTATTCGCTGCAAATTTCATTTTGTTATAGCTTAAGCCTTGAGTTTCCAGGAAACCTTTATGTGCATCTACTGTAATTGACAAATTCTAGTTAAAAGATAATGTTTTTCTTGAAATTTTTCTTAGACTTAGATCAATAAGTTTCACTATGGACTTGACATAAAATGAGATTTTACGTGGTATGAAATAATTGTTTAACAGTCCAACAAACTGTTATGTTTTTCATTTTGTCGATACTACAGGTTAATACAGGGAAGTGAAACATGATAGTTTTTTTAAAAAATTGAAATATAAATGTAAAACTTATATTAATCTGTACATCTGCTGTATATATGCTCAAGTTAAGAATGGTTGTTTTAAAGCTGCTTGGTCCGATTTTAAATCAAATGTTATGTACGCTTTTAAGCGTTTTGTTTCGTATGGGTATAATAATAGGGTATAATAATAGGCATTGCAGTAGTTTTCCCGGACTATTAAGCCATATTTCAATGGGAAAATGATCTACAAAACTTGTTTACAAAATAAACTTTACATACAAGGGTTCCGCGTTATTTCGCTCCTTATATAAGATTTTCCCCCGACGCCGAGGCAGATATCATTGTGTTACGACTTTGACATTCCTTATAGATAATTAAATAAGATTTCAAAAATGTTTCAGTATACAAAAAATCAACATGTGTACATTGTTTCCATTATCTTTTTGAAGTTTGTTTTGTTTACGATCAATGCATAATATGTGGGTTGAATAAAACCAATCCATCGGGGGACGAAACCAAACGGTTAACTTTTCGATAACCAACCATGATGTACTTTTTGTTGACCCATACTGAAATTATTTTTATTTAGTTTGAATATTTCTACCTTTGGAAGGAAACAAATTCTGCTGAAGAAAATGGGCAAAACTCTATAACTCTCTAAGATAATTGATTTGTATGGAAAATTATATGATATTGTAATGACCAAAAAATCGGACCAAGCAGCTTTAAATCATTGGATGTGTGTTGTACAGTTGTATATCTGCTGGTTCTTCAGACGATAAAGATGCATTGTAAAACATTTACATGTACATTTTTGTAAAATAAGACTCAATCAAAACAAACACTGTCTAATTTTAATTAATCGAAATAAAAATAAAGACCCTTTTAACATTAATGCAGTTTTATTTACAAACATGGCAATAACTGTCCCCTTGTACGGCACGAACACTACAAAAATTTGAGTCAAAGTAAAATAAAAAAAACAGGTTGATTTTCAACAAGCAAGTTGGACTTGTTTTGCACAAATGTCTCATTCAAAGTGAAAGTCAACAGTTTATTAAAACAGCAATAAGTTTTTAGAGTTTCCTTTGATCTTATAAAGCGGAATATTATTACCAAATGTCCGTTGAAATAGTATATGTTTTGTTTAATAATACAACATAAGAAGTTGACACTGACTTCATGGTTGACTGTACGTATTAATTAACAATTTTGTTGCGACCTTTTGACTAGTAATTTTTCATAGTGGTTTAACACTTTGTATTTTCTTGTAGAGAAGTCTGTGTCTCGTGCCTTATTATAATCTGTATTATTCTTCTCCAGTACATGATTCGTGTCTCCTTCGTGTAGTTTTACATTTCTCTTTACAAATATCTTACAATTTGATCAACTCCACATCACACGATATTTTAAACAGACAGCATTCAATATTTTCTATATTTAATTCATTTTGACAATTTTAGACTGATTTTTATTTTATTTGTGAATTTTCATATTTACAGGAAATTTCATTTGAAAACACTGTTGTTTTGCAATTCCTTATTTAGTTTTTCTTTTTAACATGAAATATTTTGTAATTCATGGTTTTTCAAACATAGCATATTTTCTATATGCCTTCAACAAAAACATAACCAGAGTTTTCAACTATATCGACAAAAGCTTCCAACGTAATTCGAGTTCAATCTGTTGACTGTTGTTTATTTAAACTTTAATTTTAGATTTTTGTCATTAAAGGGACACGATTTAAGTTAATATCAAAATCAAAATTTATCTTGATAGTTTAATGACTAGAGTGGTCAAATTGGGTATTTAAAATGCTTGACAATTTGTTTTAAATATCAGAAGTTAAGATATTAGCGAGATACAAAGCTGAGATTTGTTTATGTAAACATAGTGCAAGTAATTTGATTGTTTAAAATAATATACCATAAAGAATGTACTATATTGTACACAAAATGACACTTGAGAAATAGATAAACTGTTTCATTGTATTCTTAGATGACTTAATTATCAGAAAAAAGATTAAATAAAATTTTACCAATATCACACCTATAAGAAAAACAAGATTCAGGTTTTCTGCACAAAACAAAGACTTCTGTGGTTTTGTATCTCAATTTTTACTCGACTTATGGCATTCAAATTCTAGTGAGGCATTGGACATGTCCTCGTGAACCATCTAGATATTAAAAATGAAATTTATAAATTGAAGAGCTCAAATCGTGTCTAAGACTCTAAACTGTTTTGAGTTTTTCCCATCAGTGTTACAACGCATAACTAGAACAAATCATTTGTATATAGAAAGGTATGCGTTTTTTGTTTATTATATCAATTCTTATAAGGTGTTTTCAAATTAAATATTAACAAAGTTGGGACGAATATGCACATCTGTGTACAATAAAGAAAAGAATAGAAGCTATATTTCTGACATATCCTCAATGAAATTAATTAAGATTTGTAAATAAGTCTGATGCAATGCAGTTTTTATTAGTATATTCACCACGTAAGTCTGTCATGTATATCTCAAAGAAGTTAGAGATCATTTTTTTTTGTTAACATTGATATAGAATTTTAAAATGTATACTTTTAACACGAGTATACGTATAGTTTTCAGTGTATAAGGAGAATAAAATTTTGGGTGTATATAGCTAGACTGGTTCCAGAGGTTTGTAAGCATTTGTCCCAAAGGCCTTGCTATTTCGGAGGTTCTCATGAACTATTTACATTGACTTGTCTCTGGTGCGTATATGCGTTCCTGCCTTATTGTTCGTTTTTTGTTTTTATTATTTCACTCTCCAATAAACATATTAAATAAATACAGTTGTTGTTTTTTAAAACATCCTTTCATTCACACACGCTCGCTCGCTCACATTCAACTATATTGTAAGAGGCTGCTTTAATTGAAAAAATAACCAAACAAACCAATCAAAAATAAATTTTAAAAAAAATGAAAACAAATACAATAATAAGAAAAAACAAAAAAAAAACAAAATAAGGTAAGTATAAAAGAGGAAAATATTAAGACAGAAGGAAAATATTAAGACAGATGAAAGCACATAAATAAATATCTGTAACACAACTATGATTGAATAATAGTGCCAAAGATAGATAACCAGGGTTGCCGGGTATTGAAAAATTTATGCATTGCAAATTTTTTACAAGCAATATATTTTTCAACCTTGTATTTGTTGAATAAATAAAATTAAAGGCCAGAAAGGCATGGCAGTTTGCCTCTTTTTAAACAAATAAACAAATATTATTTTGAACATAGAATTATTAAATTAATAACTTTGTTGTTTTTAGACAATGGAAGTTCACCTAACAAGATATTAACTACATTAAAACCAATTCTTAAGGAAATAGCATGGTAGATATGCAAGCTCAGGTTGCTCCATATTGTGAATACTTTTTCACAGTTAATGAAGACATGCTGAATTGTCTCAACTTCATGTTTACAAAATGAGAAACGGTCAGAGGACACCACATTAATTTTTCTAAGTAATAATTCACAGGTAGAATTCTATGACGGAATCTAAATTGTAACCATTGTAACTGAGTATCTTTGGTTGTTTTAAATCATACATTACAAGCATCATTAACACACATTTCGGCTCCATATTGAACCAACTCTGGTATAGAAGTAGGAATTACATTACAAGAGTTTGTGTCTATACACTACAATAGTACATTTATTATATAACAACAAAGATTTATAATATATTGAAATATTTGGAGTGATATACCCATTGTATGAATTTTTGGTAAAAAAAAAAAAATATTTAAGATATTTTGATATGGCACTTACTACACTGTTATACTGCATAATACAGACACTCATATCAAATTTATGTTGAAAAATATCCAGCGGTAAAAGATTTCCATCCTCGTAAAAAAAAATCACCGATTATTTTGACACCCTTTTCATACCAGCTTTTTATAAATAGTGTTTTCATACCCACTTTAATATTTGTATTATACCAAACAGAAATACTAGGGATGTTCTCTTTGAAGAAACTCCCATCAAAATATTTTATAACACAGAGAAATGTATTGAAAACATCTTGCCAAAAAACATTATTTTTTTGAATAACATTCAAATATGAATGCATCACCAAAATCAAGTAGTTTGTGAACAATTTGTACACCATTAATAGCTTCAAAAATATCTATCCACGATTTTTTGCCTTTAATCAACCTTTTTAGCCATGAGCATTTTAATGATATAATAAATTTGTTCTTTTCTATCATTTTTAACCCTCCTTGTTGAGAGCCTTGAATTATAACTGAACGCTTTATTTTGTCACACTTTGCATTCCAAACAAATTCAAAAATGTCTTTATTGAGAAATAAGATTGTCTCCCTTCTGGGTTTTGGCAATGCTATAAATAAGTGATTTATTTTTGGAATGACTAAAGACTTTAATACAGTCACACGACCGATTGGTGTTAGAAATCTTATTTTCCAGTGTTGTATCATACTTTTTATTTTAGGAATCTGCACAGAGTAGTTTAGGTCAGTAAATTGTTCTAAATCTACAGAAAAATAAATACCCAATAAGTTAAATGTTGTTGAGCACCAATCAAGTTTCCATCTAGAGTGATGAAAAACCTGATTTGAAAAATTTTTCCATCCTATCCAAATTATTTTTGTTTTAGAGCTATTTACTTTTAGCCTGGAATTGTAGAAAAAAATTCTAAAGTATCAAAAGCTGTAAATAGTGAATTAGGTGAGCCGTCAAGAATTAAATATGTATCATACGCATATTGACTTATTTTATGTTCCTTACCATGTGTCACAATGCCCTTAATATCATTATTTTGCTATATCAAAGTTGATAGAATCTCGACACAAAGAAGAAATAAATAAGGTGCAACAGGGTCTCCTTGCCTACATCCTCTCTCAACAGAAAGTTAGTCTGATAAAAAACCATTTTGTAAAACTGCAGCCTTGAAATTTGTATTAAGTATATTACCCATTGAATAATGTATTTACCAAAACCAAAAAATCTCAAGACTTTGTATATAAAAGACCAAGAAATTGAATCGAAGGCTTTTTCAAAATCTATTAACACTAATAGTCCTGGTATTTTCTTAACTTCAGTAAAATGCATTAAATCATGTATAAATCTGGTATTTTCTCCAATGTATCTTCCTTTAATAAAGCCTGATTGAGTGTCAGAAATAAGATAATCTAAAGTAGATTTAATTCTTGAACTGAGACAACCTGAAATAAGTTTATATAAAACATTCAAAAGTGTAATGGGTCGCCAGTTTTTAAAAAATTGTCTAGGTTTTTCTCCCTTTGGCAAACATGATATAATTCCCAAACGTTGAGTAATAGGAAGTTCTTTTTTGGAGAAAATACAATTTATTGACTTCAGAATAAATTCCTTTAAGTCAACCCAATAGAATTTAAAAAACTCGGCAGTATATCCATCGCTACCTGGGGAGTTATTGTTTTTCATGTTTTTTAAGACTTCATAAATTTCATTTTCAGATATATTTCTATCCAGGGATTCTGAAAGACATTCATCTAATTTTGGAACATAGGTTTAATTGATATCTTCAAGGTCTAGGTCCAATAGTTCCAAGTCCTTTTCTGCAAAATTTAACTTCATTAAGAATTTCTACCTGGTCATAGATCAGACCACTTCCTTCTAGTTCTAACTTTTTGATAGTTTTATTAATATAATTACGATTTTCCAAGCTACAGAAATATCTGGTAGGCTTTTCTCCTTCTTCAACCCATCTAGCTTTACCTCTTATCATATGCGCTACCATCTTTTCTTTCCTTATGTTTTCTAGTAATAATCTCCTTTCTTCAATTGCATGTAAATTAATATTTTCTTCAGACTCTAATCTCTCAATTTCTTCAAGTAAAGATTTTTCTTTATTTTCTCTTTCCTTTTTCCTAAAAGTGGAATATGAAAAAGTGATACCCCTAATTTTCAGGAGTAGAACATCTAAAAATAAATTATCATCTATATCCTCAGTGCCTCTTACCAGATATTGTTTGCAAATGTTTGGTATTGTTTCTTTTACCTTTTGTACATAGTTCATGTCTGAAAGTAGACTATTTCCACAATCCATGCCCTCTTTTAAAGGTATTGGATTTTAATTCTGCAGTAACAATGGAGTGATCTGATCTATAAACAGGTTTAATCGAGTAAGATTCCACATAATTGGACAGACTCTCAGATATCAAAATATAGTCTAAACGCCCTTTTTTTAAAGGTGTTTTTTTTACGCCAAGTATATAACCTTTTATGAGGGTTTATAATTCTAAAATAATCCAAAAGATGTAGGTCATCCATAACTTCTAATATTTTTCCCTTGCTTTTGGGTTATTAACCGAATGGTAATTCATTGTATCAATAACAGGATTCAGTGCAAGATTAAAATCTCCCGCGATTATATACAAATAATTGTCAAATTCCAAAAATGTTTCCGTACATACTCATAAAATCAGGACTATCAGTGTTCGGACCATAAATGTTCATAAGAGTAACCCTATTATCTTCTACAGTTAGGTCTAATGCAATTAAGTTTCCCCCTACGTCTCTTTTTATTTCATGAACTATGTATTCAAAATTGTTGTTAAAAAATAGACACCTCTTGCATTTGATCTATATGAGTTACAAAAAAAACATTTATAGCCCCACATTGCTTCAACAAGTGTTCAAATTTAACCTTTTGATTTATAAAATTCAGAACATCTTGGCGTTTTGATATTGTAGCCAACGTTTGACAGTTAACGGTAGCTATTTTTATAAAGTCAACCATTATCGAAGGTGAAAAGACAGAAACAAACCAAAATGAAATGATTAAAATTTATTATTCGTGGGGCGCGAAGGCGTTTAAGTGCTTTAAGCAGATCTTTGGTGTGAACTACTTTATCATCAAATATGGCTTAGCGAATATGGATCTGAGGATTGTGCGTCGTACTATTTCTCTGTCTATGTGCTGCACATATTTGGCGACAGTTCTAGTAGTTCGAGATTTCGTTTCACCCTTTCTACCAATTATATGTACCCGGTAAAAGTCTATGTTGTTTATTATTTTCAGTTTTCAAATCGTCTTTAATGAAACTTTTCACAACAACTTTATTGGACTCTATATTCTTGTCGAATACAGGATTATCTTTTATTGATCTTGTCTGGAAATCTGAGTGATTTAAGTGTTGTCTTCTTTTACATCAATAATCAAACTTTCAGATCCCTTGTTTTAGGAAAAATTGGCTTCTAAAAGTAGCTTTGACATTGCAAAAAGTACATTGTGAAAAGCCATTTGTTGCTCTCTCTGAAAACAAAAACATGGACATGAAAACGATTCAACGACTATAAAGTATGCTCAAGATTTTTTTATATCATTTATTTTACAAAGCCTTACTTTCAACACACAGAGGATACCCCAGGATCTCCCCGAACCCTAACGTCTTTTGAAACGACGTTTTCTTACGACATACCCTCTTTATCACATTGACTGAAATATCCAGTCTTCTGTTATCTGACGACACCCATTTTTTCCCTCTTCTGACCTCGGTTATTTTTTAAATGTCATTGATTTGACATCGTTCGAGCAGTATATCGTCAACAGTGTCTCCAATAGAGCGCCCTTTATGTTTTTATGCTTTAAAACAGTTTGCAATTGAAGTCTGGCTATAATATATTTCAGACGGAGGTAGTCGTATCTCAGGCATATTAAAGTTCTATCAGTTTTCTGGTCTACATATGTACATGCATTTAAATAGCATGGTATCAGGCTAATTTTATTCTTCACAATTTCCAAAAACTATTTTAACATCTCTGTCGAAGGACCCAAGCATCATGGGCTTACCACGTGGGGATCTAGGAAGCATCTGTAGACTAGATTCATCTAAAATCACACCATTTTTAGAAAAAAAGCTTTTTTTTTCAAAAACCGGTCATCATTATTTAATATTATTTCTGAATGTTTTGTTTTTATTTTAATGCGTTCTAAATTTTAAATACTAGTATATTACGGTTATAAACAAAAGGGACATATAACAATTATTTTCTTTTCTAAGTCTTTGAAATAAAAATCGTCATCATACCCGAGTCTCTCTACATTCTGTTGTATTGATATCTAATATTTCTACTTGCAGATTCTGCAACATTTCGGCCTAGATCTTTCGTCATTTTTGTGCCGCTTTAACCACACCGTTTTCAACCGCAAGTTTTGAAATTTTTGCTCGTTGCTCATCATCAAGATAGTTGTATTTGCGCGTTTTCTTTTTCTTGGTGTCGAACACGGAGAAATAGCAGGACAATCGTCTATTAAAGTTTCAATTGCGGAATTAGCGCACTCTAAAATCATTGTTTCTTGTTTGTATTGGCTTTTATTTGGATCAGGCAATCCTATTGTTGTTGGCGTGGATGTCTTGATTTTTCCTGTTTTAAGCCACTGCGCGATGGACATTTTGAAATGATATAAGTGAGGTAATATTCATCTGAATACGATGGAATCATCAAAATTCCTGGGGGCCAATTTTGGTGGATAGCAGAAATTTTACAGGTTCATGGGGACGTAATTTCGTGTATTATCTTATACCTACAAAAGGAAATATGACTTTATTACCCTAATTTATTAATTCGTGGAGGATGTTAATTCGTGAATGAGAGGTACCCACGAATTCCACGAAAACTGAGCCACCACGAAATCTAATGATTCTACAGTATATGCTTACCGCTGAGAAGTAATCACTTTTGCTTGGAGAGTCTTATAATGATACGTTTTTTGTTCACAAGAGTGATAATTCTTCATCCTTTTAACTGATCAACGTTGACGATGTTATCCTTCTTTGTTTTAACTTTAAAAACCCCCAAATAGAACTCGCTAACAACGACATTACGTCCCACGAACCAGTAATTTTTTGGCTACCAAGAAACATTGATCCCCTCAAATAAAAATGATTCCACAGTAAATGTAAGAAATCTTTGGAAATATTGTTGTGTGTTTCTGGCGCACCTCAGATCATTTGATGTGCCGTTAGAAGTACATAATGTGCCTCTAGAGGCACAACTGAACCGCAAGTGGCATGTTGTGTGCTGATATTTGCACTATTTGCACACTTCCGATTTACTGTTCTGTTGCACAAATTTGTTTGCAGCAAACTAATTGCTATAAACATAATAAAAAACACAGAACGTTAAATATGTTGAAAATATTATTATAAATACAAATTCATTTTATTGAATTCTTTTAAAGGGGCATGGTCACGATTTTGTCAAATTCTATTTTTCTGTTTTTATTATTTACAATGTTTTAGGAATGTATCTCTGATGATCGAATGAAATTTGAGAGTCAGTTGTAGAGTTATAAGCAAGATACACAATTCACAAGATACACAATTTTTGTCAAGTAAACAGGGCTCTTGCCCTGTTGTTGTTTACATAGGTTCAATATACCAGTAAAAAAATCTTTTTCAAGCTGATTTTTGTCTATCTTCGTATTCGTTTGTAGAAAAAATAAACAGTTTCTAACGTTTAACACATTCATTTCAGGTCTAAAACTGGAGGTTTTACTTCAACATTCAAAATGTAAACAAAAGCTTTGTTTACATAGCAAAGAGTTGTAAGCTTTGCAACTTGCGTATAACTCAATAACTGACACTCAAATGTTGGTTGCCTATTGAAAATTCTTACTGAAGCATTGTAAACATTTAAATCGGAAAAATAGTGTTTGACCAAATTCGTGACAATGCCACTTTAAAGTTAAACTAATTAACTTTCAATTTACCTGAGTGATAATTTCAATTGATTGCAGTATTTAATGCGTGTTCACTTCTATGTAGAACTTTTTAAAAACCATTCACTTGCTTATTTTTAATCATTTCTTTGCGGTAGATGTCTATAGTCCTCTTGCAACCTCTGCATTCATCAAGATCCAAAGTTGTTTTTTTTTTTTTGTTTTCAAGGGTGTAATACTCGCAATCATATTTTATCACATTTACACATTTAGTTCGTGTGTACAAGTTTTAAAGGAATACACATCGTTGATTTTCTTAATTATTGACTGTCCATTTCATGTTTTCGGAATGGAATTTAACGAATACAAGATATTCTTGGGTACCAAGCCTTTTCTTGTTTTTGTGGAAAGACTATTGAGTGTAGTAAGCTTTTTCCACTTTTCCCCATTAATCTTAAAGAATTGCAGAATAAAAGTGAAAATATATTGACATGTCCTGCTACTGATAGTACACAGTTCTCTGAAAACTTGTATATCATCTGTTTTGATGTATGTTTTTGCAATCGAACGTATTGGTTTGGGTTTTTAACCCCAGAAGTGTGTCCTCGAAAAATGAAGTCTGTCATTTGTTGCTAAGTTTCTCTTATTTTAAGCTTTTGGAGTACTAATGCGGGTTCTTTTGGTTTGTGTTAGGTTGAATTGTATGTTCACAAGTATTTGTTAACATTGATAGTCTAGCGTTTCATAGATTCCTTCCTTCATTTCTCCTTACTCGTGTACTGCATAAAATATATTTCTTTCTTTAATTGCTAAATCTTGTACTCAACAACAATTACGTTGTATCCCCCAGGATTTGGAGTTGCTTGAATATCCACAACCGTCGGTTGTCACCGGTTACACAAAACATCTTCTCTTTGTCACTTCAATAGACCTGTTGTAAATCTGTAATTATGCACTTATTTGATAAAATATCATCCAGTGTTTCACGATCATTTTTTCCTAATGTCGGGTGAATCTTCCAAAGTAATTTGAAACAGAATTTTGACTAAAGTATACTTTTGACGGCGATAATTGCAATACACATATTGTGCTACAGTTTTCTTTAAATGGTAATTAAAAAGAAAATTGGAATACCGAAACAGTTTTACGCAGTAAATTTAATATATTGTTTACTCAATTAAAAGGTAAATGGAAATTTATCTTGCAAGTTGAGAGTAAAGTAATTAATGATCATAACTTACTATCAAATAAGCCTGAAACCCTGAAACAAATCCAAATAGTTTACACTTTTTAATATACAATAATTGTAAAGTCATTGGGAAAGCTGCCAATATACTCAAAAGGAAAGCATTCAGTTCTTAAGAGAAAAAAATAATCTCTCTTTCTTTCTATCTCTCTCTCTCTCTCTTTAAGTTGTCTTCATTAATATACATGTTACTGTCTTCACAATATTAAAGACAAGTGTTAGTACTAGTTTGATAGTACTTTATTCTTCTTTACAACTTCTTTGCTTCTGAAAAGTAGCTTAATTGGATCTTTGTCAATTGATACTGCAAAATGGGCACGGTGCACATATCTACAAAGTTTATACTAGATATGATGATAGGATCGGATGTTGGATACAGAATGCAGAATACAAGATAGATTAAAAGCTAATCCTGTCATGATCCTATCGATCCCATCGTGCATCCATCAACTAATCAAGATCGAACTTGGGCTTATCAATTTTCTAGATTGTATTATACAAACGATACAAAATGAATCGTTTATATATTGAACAGATTTTAAAAATTCATCAAAAATTTCTATTACGTCATTTCCACATATATTCCAAAAAAGTGTTAATATGAATTGTTTTGCACCGAAATTCTTTAAGTTGATGTTCGAATGAATTTTTTGCAAAACTATTTTCGATTTTTTTAAAGTCAATTCAGCATTTTTAAATCTAATAGAAAAGAATGTATAATACATAGATAGGATATAATGGATAGGATGACAGATGTAGAATGCACAATACAGGATATGATGCATCAAGGAAATAGGTTTTTTTTGTAAACTAATGCATAGCGGCTCTGTTAGTAACAACTAAAAAGGTGTTTCTCGTTAAAAATTTATGGAATTAACTGTAACTAAAATAAACAAAACTCTGGCTACAATTAATAAGGATGAGGTATATGTTTGGGAACATTTTCCAATATCTTATCAATTTTAAATAGAATTAAGACATTTTAAATCGTTGAATAGGTTTAAACATATTTTTGTCGATGTGCTTCGCTTTATCAATGACATTTGATTTAATTACGAAATGTTTACTCTAGTCTACGCAAGTATTCCATGGATAAAATTGTTAAATGTTCTTCAGAGTCACTTATAAAATTATGATGTATTTCCCTGTCTATCCTTTTGTTGAATTTTTTTTCTCCAAAAATCTTTATAATATGCTTTTTGAATTTTCGTAATCTTCCCATATAGGCAGGTGCAATCCATAGCACGAACAATTGCATTTGTATATTTGAAATAATGCAATCAGTTCTATGAACTGCTATCTCTCTGTATGGCGTTAAGACCATTTATTAAGATAATATAGATAATATTTTCCCCCTTTCCTAACCACACTTATATTTGGGATATCGTTGATGTCACATCATCTGAGCGGTATATCGGCAATAGTGCCTTCAATAGAGAGCCTTGTATGTTTGGATGTTCCATTAAAACAGTTTGCAATTGACGTCTGGCTGTAATATATTTCAGACAGAGATATCAATTGTACTTCAGGCATATTGATTTTTTTTATCAGTTATTTGGTCTGCATGCATTTTCATAACATGAGATCAGGCTATTTTCATTCTGCACAATTTTCCAAAAACTATTTTTGACTCATTTCGGACGTCAGTAGATTTGATAATTAATCATATATTTTAGTGTTCTTTTTCTACATTTCTGTCTCAATTTAAATCAACATTTCAAACCCCATATCTTGCAAAGTCGATAACGTTAATAGCAATAACACTGGTAAACTGTAATAAGGTGATTTGAATTATATAGAAATCACGAGATACAATTCAATGAACAAATAAGAGGGCACAATAATTTATATGTTGATGATACAATAAAAAGAAAGACACTTTATAAGTCGAAACACAACAGGAGTAGGCCCCGATACGATAGTTATTGGGCCGACGACATCCAAAAATAAGCATTCTATGCTTAATATATGGACGCAATACATGTAAAGGGAATACACAGGAAATAATAGGTATACAGAACTGCTACAGTTCATCTCTTATTAAGAAGAAGCTTAGTCTGAACCTGAACCTGAGCTTTACAACGATTGATAAAAGTTCTACAACTTATATTAATATCTTTGGTAAGCACGGATGTTAGCGCGAGGGGGTCATTGATGTGGGAGGAAGCCGGAGTGTCCTGAAAAAAAAAACAGGTGTCCAAGCGGGCGACCACCATACCCTTTCACATACAACCAGTGACGATCACGGGGATCGAACTCGGGTCCCAGCGGTGATAAGCGAGTGCATTGTCCACTGCGCTACTTGGACACTCTTAGACAAGCTCAGTCGATGAAATTCTGACCAATTTTCAATATTCAATAATGACAACCCCAAAAAATATGTATAAAATAACAATTACAATAGAAAATATTTAATAAACTTGCAATTCTGAAGTTACTGCGAAGATACACAATTAACACGCACGTAGCACTGGGGTTTTTTTTCGACGTCCTTGAAGAAATTAATATACTTTTGTTGTTTGTCCACGCGCAGATCGGTCGGAGATTTGTGGGGAAGGAGGCGCCGGACCCTCTTCCCTTTGAAAGTTCAGACATATTAAATCAAAGACATAAATATCAAATCCATTAATATGTGTTTATTTGTGTTTGTTTGCTGTTGAATTAAGAATCAATTTTGTGATAAAAAATTCAACGATGAGGATCAATTTTCAAACCACTATGGTTTCCTTTAGTTATAATATTTGATGTTGAAAAATGACCCTCGGGTCAATTTTCAAACCGGGTTTAAATATCTTCGTTTCACCAGACCCCGCCCCCTGGAAAATTAAATTCACCGTAAATAAACCTCGCCCCTCCCCCCGACAAACATAACAACCCTGGGATTCCTCTGGATTAAAAAAAATCAATAAAAAGGAAACAAACCAAAATTTTTCTTCATTGACACATTATCGATTTAATATCGGAGAAATTCACAGGAACGAAAGCAGATTGTAAAACGGATATTTGTAATGGGAAAATATGGTATCTTATATCTTGCATCAATAGGAATTCACTCAGAATACCTCGCACAATTTTTTTAACGTTAAAATCCCGGTACTTTCGTGTCTTTTGCAATGTAAAATATATCTTATTAGTTTAGCTGTGCATTGAAACCTGACAAGCTACAAGGGGCATTTTAAAAGAAAAAAAAAACTTAGGACAGGGTATAATAATGCATCTGAAATGGGGGCAATATAACCTTGAATATCGTGATTGCAAGATAAGAGTAAATGCAAACTAAAGGTGATTTTGAAGAGAAGATTTTAACTTAAGTGTCTTTTGATTTTTAACCTTAGAACAGAATAGATCAATTATTATTCTTAGTTCATGTGCCAGATTATTTGTGATACATGTGATCTATTATGAAAATCTTCTCATTGTCCATCAATATTATTAAGTAACTTCATGACTACCGTATTTTTTAAAATCATTCTAGTTATTTGATTAAGGGTTAAGGACAAGTAATTGTGCAAATGGCGATTTTAACTCGGTATCTGTACATTACTACCAACCTGCGTTATACAATTTTTACATACAAGTGTGAGTCTTCTTTTATATGTTCTTATTCTTATATATGTTCTGCTATACCTATACACATCCTAATTTTCTAAACATTGGTAGTGTATAATGTTTGAAAATGAAGACATTGTCACAACTTCAAACTGTACATACATGTACATTTTGATGTGACGATTGTTAACACACACATTATATCTTTAAGTGTATGTTGGTTCTTTTCCCAAAACGATAAACAACAAATAGATTTGTAATCAATCGAAGTAGTTTTAGCACGAATAATTGCACACTATTTGAAATATTGTGATATATCTATATCTTTCCTTACTCTTTGTTCACATAGAATTATTTAAATGAATTGATTCATTTATAGTTGACATTATTAAACATGGATATTGTCAATGACATGGGATCTTATTAAAGAATGATCATAAAAACCCAGTGCAGTTAAGTTTCGTTTTAATAAGTCTGCTTAAATGTTTGTTTGTACAATGATTAGGAAAAAGCCTTCTCAGATACGTTATAGCCAAGACAGCATTGCATTTCATTGGAAAGATAATGAAAGGCCTATAGGAGAAACTCTCGATCAGTTGTTGAATTGTGAAATTACATTGGATAAAATTCCAATAATAACTGTAAGTTATAGAAAAAATATCCTATATACATCAGATAACAGACGACTTTGGGTGTTTAAGACACTTGAAAAACTTGGAGAATGTGAAAACATTCGGGTGAAATTAGGGAAAATACCAAATCGGAAATTTACCACAAGAAACCAAGGAACCTCAATTGATATAAGAGGAGACCCTGGTGGCAGTGTCTGAAAAATATGGGGGAAAGAGAAGACGCATTCGCCTTTAAAGCAAAGCCAGGATGTTAACGAGAGTGTCAATGCCGATATAAAATCGAACCAAAAACAAGAAAATGAAGAATGGGATAATGCCCCAGCATCAGCCCTCAAAGAAACAAAATATAATGGTGAATTAGAAAGTGTTTGTTTGAGTGATATTGGGTATTTTCAAACTAAACCTTTTTTCGATGGGGAAATCTTAGGAAAATTATTAGATGAATGGCTACAAAAAGATTTATCAGAAATGTGTTTTGAAGTGGAGATATTTTTATCGCACGGAAAATATTACTGTTCAAGTTGTTGCGCACTATGGATTTTAAAAAATCTCGAAGCATTCAGTAAGAAGCCTAAAATATGCTTTAAAAGAATAGACAGTCCTTTTCAAACAGTTGATGATAGAATATTTTATTCATTGAGCGGTGCGTTAAAATTGGCGTCAAACACTTCCATTTGTGGTTTGGTGTGGAAAATTATCGAATATTTGAAACAATTACCAACCTTGATGACGGTGACCCTGCGTATAAGTCAAATTTTTTTCACTAGGACAACCGTCACTGATACATACGAAAACAAGTCCATTGCAAAAGTTTTGGTTCACTCAATTGCCACTATGACAGTTCCAAGAAATCCTAGAGTTGTAAAATTCAATGGAAATTTTTATGCACTCGATAACGAAATCTTGTGGATTTTGAAAGAAATGCAAAAAATGAGCTCCTCAAATCTAACAGTAGCAGCTAACGTAAATATTGAAATGGATGAGCATCTTTTCAATAGTTTCTGTTCAGATGATACATGTAACATTCAAAAAGTTTCTTTGAAATAGAGCACATCTGATTATACGAATAAAGAGTCCTTCAGTACTCAGTACATCAAAACAATGTCGATGTTATCGCTTTTGACAAAATGAATTATTGTAAACGTTTGTTTTGAACAAAAAAAGAGTTAAACTACAATTTTAAATGACGGAGAAAACAAATTTTTCTTTGTTTACTTTTCTATTTCATGGTATAATGTTTAATCTTAAGGTTGAAAATTCAATACGATACACAATGTGATGTGATATCAATTATAAATTGCATTCCTTTGTATTTAACAACGGATTTATAAACGTTAGATGAAAAAACAACCAACAGGTCATTTGCAAATGGTCATAAGAAATGAATTTACTCTTTAAAAACGCGCTCATATAATTTTATTGTATGATTGATGAATTTTCAGTCCCTGATCTAGAAAAACTAAAAACCTGCACGTGACCTAGGAGCTAAATATGAAGTTTGTTTTTTCCTACATTAGACAAAATGATCGGGAATTTTCAAAATACTGCGATAGGTTATCAGTATTAATTTCGCTGTCGTCCACTGACATTTTGAGTTTTTTAATGTGTTTAGCTATGAGTTCATGCTCTATAATAAGGTAATAAAGTTGTTCTCGCTTGATGACACTTAATTTATTATGTTTGAATCAAGTTGTCACTAAATTATATAATATAAAATTATTGTTCGCAGGTTTTTTTAATCAATACGATGATATAGATACCCTTTGAGCTCGATGAATTTTGTACTTCTCGGGTAGCTAAATCATTGTATTGGCCACTAAAAGAGTAAAAATTTAATAATATCTTATTGTTTACATACCAAATCTGAGGTGAGATTGCCAATGCTGATAAAATGAAATGTTCTGAGTGTATCAGATTAGCTGATTTTAAACTGATTGTAAATGCATGTGCACTTGTAATTAGTGCATCAGTATGTAGATTTAATTACAACATCTTTAGGTAAATATTAGATATAAATATCAGAACAGGTATAAATAATTGAATGATGTTATTGTATTAATCATATTGATATTTTGTCATCGTTTGTACTAATTTTAAAATAAACGGCTAAAAACTATATTCTTTACTCTATGGAACAAAAGATAATTTGATAACTTAAACAACCTAAAACAGGATATATTAAGTACTTAGTTAAATTGCCGAGTGTAGACTCTGAAAATCTGCTATTCACTGTGAGTTGCATTATGTGAATTTAAAAATATATCATCTCACATGCGCAAGCCATATACTGTAGTGGATCTTGCAGTGGCAGCATGGACTTACAGAACGGAGTGTTTATTTGTAGTTTTTTAAGTTGATAAAATTTTGATTTGATCAGATGAGAATAGCTCTAATCCATATTTGGAATAGATTAAATCAATAATTACAAATTTAAAAAAATTTAACATTTATATGATAACGAACATTATGGTTTTACAAAATAAAATAATAATCTAAATACATATTTCTCACACTTACAACATAAACATAAAAAAGATAATGATATAATAAACAAAATATGATTATTACCATCATAATTTCTACCAGGCAATGATGATATGTGCCTAGATATCATGTTCGTTATAAATCAACTATGTCAGTCTTATCAGTTTCAAAATAGATGGTTTCGTTGATATATAAATTCAATAAATTCTTCATTTTACACTTTTAACAAGCTAGAGTACACATGTAATTTTCATGTATCAGGAGAATCAGACTTTAGACTTTTATAGCTAGCCTGGTTACCGATGACTTGCAAGCACTAAGTTCCCATGGCATTGCTTTTCGAGACGCCTATAATGAACCAGTAACTGACTTATTTTTGGCCATCCTAGCGCATATATGCATTCTTGTCTTATTTTACGTGGAGCGCAGCGGCGTTTTAAGGCTTCAAGCAGATCAGTGGTGTGAAGTTTTTGTCTATGGGAAACTTCCCTGAAATAAAAGAATCCCACTTTCCCTGTCTTTTCGCAGCCTTATATAGTGGATAATGTGGAAAGCATCAAACGACTACGTCTATTTGGAATAACTGTTCTTTATGCCATATAACTTAATATCAACTATGGATCTGAGGATTGCGAGCCATACTGTTTCCCTGTCGTTTTGGTGCACATATTTGATGACAGTTGATCGAACGTTCGTTCCACCCTTTCTACCAAAGTCTTCTATTATCTGCCGTCACCCATTTTCCCTCTCTTTTAACCACATTTATTTTTGGGATATCGTTGATGTAACATCGTTCGAGCAGTATATCGTCAACAGTGTCTCCAATAGAGTGCCCCGTATGTTTGGATGCTCCATTAAAACAGTTTGCAATTGAAGTCTGGCTGAAATATATTTCAGACGGAGCTAGTCGTACTTCAGACATATTGAGTTTTTCGTCAGTTAATTGGTCTGCATGTACATTCATTTAAATAGCATAATATCAGGCTATTTTAATTCTTCGCAATTTTCCTGAAACTATTTTTAACTTATATAGGACGTCAGTTCATTTTCAGAAAACCTATTCCTCATTGATTGTCTCGTTCAATTTGTACATGTAAGGCGATAGGCTGTGTTATCTTTCTACATTACAATACAAACTCAATAAGTTTTACTTTCGATTTCGATTCAAAACATATTGAAATACATTTACTAAATATAAATGGCAATAAGCAGTGATTTTAGTATTGTACTAAGTATAATACTGTTTAATTCAATATTCGATATCAAGACAAAACTTATAAAATATCAGAACGCAACACTAAGAGTTTTGGTAAGTGCAAACGTTAAACAGAGTGTCTTTTTACAAATTGTTAAAACTTATGCTCGTAGAGCAATGCAAGTGTTTTTTAACCAATTGCCTTACATTTTTGAATAGAAATATATACATCTGATTGATTCAGAATATCGGAACCATTCGTAGATAAAAGATACCTCAAAACAACGCATTTGAGAAAAAAAAACGCAGTAAAGGAGGGAGGGGGCTGCAACAAAGACATTTTTAACTTTCAATGATATTTGAATAATGGAATTTAAAAAAGTTTGAAGACCCATTTCGTGACCGTACGCGTACAATTACTGAAACAGTTACTGAAAAATAGGCTTTACACAATGAAGTGAGGAGAACGGAAAGAATTTTGAAAATAAATTGAATTATTACTAATAAATTTAAAAGAAATATTTAAGGAATTAATTCAATATTTATTTGCTTTTTACAATATAAAATGGTTTGGGACAGTTTAAGTAAACTGTTTCAAACCATTTTATATACTCTGAATTGTAGTTAAAAACGGTAATTTGATATTTAAAATGGCATCAAATTGTACAAAATTCAAACGTAACGTCAGGCGGATTGATACGTTTTTGAAAATTTTCATTATAAGCTAAATGTTCAATGACCATTTGAAATCCTTAATTTCATTGTTTAAAAGGAACTTATTTTGAATATACGATGAAGTAATGTTCTTTGTCTAAAATAAAAAGAGCCTTTGAAATATCCTTAAAGCTGAACACTGCTCGTTAATAATCACTGTCCGCCATATATCTAATTTACAAAAAAATTTACATTTTCATGCAAAGACATGTTGTTTTTTATTTCTGCAAATCACTCACCAATAACATATTTAAAAAATATAACTATCCTTAGCACTACCTTGTACTTACAGATATCTGTAACTGATAGTTTTTAACTATGGTGATGTAGCATTCACATGCATTCGACGACGTATTTTCAATTAACAATTGTTACTTCCATTCTCACGTCGACTCGATGTATCCCAGTGCACTTGAAATAAAAGATACCACAGTCTGTGTAATCTGTTTAATATTTAGATATTTTACTAGAAAAAGACATTAATGGTAACCTAACAACAAACCAATATGATAAACCTGGCTCCGAATTCACAAAAAAACTTAAGTCAAATCTCAGACTTTAGTCTAAGTTTTTTCTAAAATATTTGAGTGTTTTCTCAAATTTGAGAAAACTCAAATCTCTGCATTTCACAAAAACAATCTAAATCTTAGTCGTGTTTTTCACTCAATTTGAGAAAATCTTAAGTTACCTCCATAGCAGACTTAAGTCAAATCTCAAATATGAATATGTCATAAACATCATTTATACAGTTTTACATTGTCTGGAATATTTATTTCTAAGATCTTTTCCACTCAATAATCAGCATATATGTAAAATTTTATGAAGGATTGATAAATATTTTTTTCATTAAAAAATAATAATGCAGTTATCTCCCCTGATAAAAATGTAAACAAAGGGAACTAATTCATTTGTTTGTGTTAAATGGAATAATTGTGCAGTGATTCTACTTTCTAATCATTTTAAGGTAACCATAAAGAAATTAATGTGTTTTTCTGTTTGCTATATAGTATATAAAATCTATATAGTAAATATATATATATATGTAATCTACATTTAGCATAACAAAGTGTAAATTTCATGACTGATTAACATTTTATGACTCTTGTTAATTTAATCATGTTAATCCGATTTTCCTATGTTTAAAACATTAGCAGACGATTGCTTTTATTGAGAATAAATAAAAAAAAAAAAAAGAGAAGTTATAAGTGGCCACTGAAATGAAAATTCTTGACTCAGCTAAGTAAAAAATTCAACTCAGCTGAGAAGTTTGATTTGTGAAACGCAATTTGAGAAAAATCTCAGCTGAGTAAATTCTCAGGATTTGAGATTAAACTTAGGGAAAAACGTTAGTTTTTTTTGTGAAATCGGAGCCTGATGTCTTCAATTTTTTCTATCTTCAACTCTCCTAACTTATGTAGCAATATACCTTCAACATCTGCATAAGGAGGTTTTGTCTCTCAGTTGATTCGATACGCAAGGGCATGCTCTACGTATGAACAATTTCTAAAACTAGACAAGCTACTGACAAACAAGTTGATAAAACAATATTATCAACAGTCTCAATTGAAGTCATCTTTTCGTAAGTTCTATGGTCGATACAACGACCTTGTCAGCAAATACAATCTTCCGCGAGGTGGAATGCTCACTGACATTTGTCATACTTAATGTTAGGCCATTATTAATCACCAAATTGTCTACTAATTTTTTCATTTTCCCGATTACGACAAAGAGCACCCTGCGGGTTTGACCGGTAGGTAGAGGATGCTCAGTGCTCCATGGCACTTAATCCTACCTCTATTTTTGTAGAGGCGGACAGGTAGCTTTGCAACTCTTCGTTATTTCTCTTTTATCTGGCTGTGGTTGTCAAACAACTCTCCAAGTATTTCCTCTTTCAGTTCTCCTTCTTTCTCTCAAACTCATAGAACTGTACATATAACTAATTTGAAAAATCTCAACTAATAGAAATGTCAGAAAAACTAATAAGTCAACTCTTAACTCTTAGCTAGAACTATACAAAGGAAAACCATTCGTTAATTCCTTGTGCAACTGTACAGAAAAAAATAATTAATCAATTTTACAACTTATGGACATGTACAGGGAAAACGTTAAATGAATCCCATATTACCTTTAGAGAAAAAGATTAATCATTCACAAATCATAGAACTATTTTATCAATTTCCAATTTATGGAACGGAGAAAATGAATCATAAATGTCCAAATCTTCTTTGCTGATGGAGAGGTGGGTAAGTTTATAATGTATATATTGCATGTGAGTCTGATAATCTGGCCCTGAGACTCTATTCCTCTGGGAAGCTCTTTCTCCTCTTCACCATTTATTACAGCTCTCTTTAGTTTTCTCCCATATCGCTTATTGTCCTCTTCCAACCTTATGCCCTGCATCTTTAATTTAATGAAAGGTCAGACTTAATCAATTTATAGTTAATTTAAACTGTATAAACTAGGTTTCGATTCTACACATGGTAATCCTACTTACACCAATAGCAGCCTTTCCAAGCAGGAAATACTTCAAAATCATTAATCGGTTATGGATATCTTAAATATCCCCAATACACAAAATGAATTTGATTTACCTTATTTGTACTAGATTCCAAAGCGTCACAAAAGTCCTTACAAACAGAGATATATAGCAGGTTCCAGTAAATGTTCTACCAAACCTCTCTCTTTACTCCTTACTAAAATTCTTATAGTAGTGAAGGAGAAACTTCAAGAGTACTGTACAACAATATACTCCAGAAGTGGTGTGAATCAGATGTGGATACTAAAAAACTCTAAAGAATTATTAGAAACTTTGAGGTCACAAAATCTTACCAAAATCAATAGCATCTAAACGTACGATTTTTCAAAGCTTTATACAACCATTCCCCATGACAAATTAAAATCTAGGCTTTTTGATATCATCGACAGTTGTTTCTTCAATAAAAATGGAAGTCGTAAAAATGCTTACCTTGTCATTGGAAATCTAAAACATTATTTGATTAAAAACCATTCTGATTGCGCACACAAGTACTCTGAAGTTGACATTAAAAAGATGCTTGAGTTTCTGATAGACAACATCTATGTAGTTTTTGGAAATCAAGTCTTCAAACAATCTGTTGGAATTCCCATGGGTAACAATTGTGCCCCATTGTTAGCAGACCTGTTTTTGTATTCTTATGAAGCAGAATTTACTAAAAGACTTGTACGTGAAAAAAATAAATCACTCGGTGTGGCCTTCAACTCAACATTCAGGTATATCGACGACGTATTATCAATGAACAATTGTTATTTCCATACTTACGTCGACTCGATATATCCCAGTGAACTTGAAATAAAAGATACCACAGAGTCTGCGTCATCTGTTTCATGTTTGGATAGTTTACTGGAAATGGGCATTGATGGTAACCTAACAACAACACTTTATGATAAACAAGATGACTTCAATTTTTCTATAGTCAACTTTCCTTACTTATGTAGCAATATACCTTCATCACCTGCATATGGTGTTTTTGTCTCTCAGTTAATTCGATACGCAAGGGCATGCTCTTCGTATGAACAGTTTCTAAGGCGAGGCAAGCTACTGACAAACAAGTTGATAAAACAGGACTATCAACAGGCCCGTTTGAAGTAATCTTTTCGTAAGTTCTATGGTCGATACAACGACCTTGTCAGCAAATACAATCATCCACTGGGTTGCATGCTGACTGACGTTTTTCATACTAATTTTTAGACCATAATTTATCACCTGATTGTCTACGGACTTTTCCGGTTTTTTCCCAATTACGACAAAGAGCGCACGGCGGATGTGACCGGTCGACAGAGGATGCTCACTCCTCCTAGCCACCAGATCATACCTCTATCAATTTGGAGGTCCGTGTTGCTCTGCTTTGAATTTGTATTTCGTTTTATGGATTTTTGAGATGGTTGACGGTTTGTTATTGTCATTTTTTCATAGACATTAATTACGAACGTGTGGACACAATCTTTTACAAACAACTGTTTTGTACTTACAATGAAACAATCATAATCAGAATAATAAAGGATGTGTAGGTACACTTAAATGTATTTTTAAATACCCGACAAAGCTATCAACATTTATTATCTCAAGTCCCTGGTATAAATACTTACCTATATCAGATCTGATATCAAATTTAAGAACAGAATTAGTTCCAAAAATCCACTGAAATTTTAGTTTTGCTTTGACGCATATACTAACCGTCTGTCATTTGCGATGTTAGATAGAAGAAAATCATCCGCAATACGGTTTAGTCAACACTCTATTAAGGATTACGTTTACTCAGAATGAAAAAAAAATTCCATTGTTGATAATGAAAAACCATCTATTGTGTGTCATAGACCTTTGATTGTAGTGATATTTTTCACTTTCCAAATAGTAGGTCAATGACCTACTTTTTAAGATAATTGCCATTGAATATTTTTTGAAAAATTAAGAAAAATCCCTTAAAATCTTACACTATAATTGAGATTTTTTTAATTGTGAACATATTCCAAATAATGAAATCTTTTAAAAATGAGTTTGCATAGAAAAAAATGATTAATGGGTAAAGGCACAATGCCACATAATTTAGATACAAAATGGTCAAAGAAGAGATTGTGTCATCGAAATTCTTTTCATGCACTCAAGAATTTTGTGACTGAAATTGGTTTCCTGTATATATGTAGTAACCTCTTGTATTTTTTTTTTTTTAGAAATAAACCCTCGAAAAAGAGGTTGATCTATTTCAGTCTTTACTTCAACTGAAACTCTGAGAGAACCTTTCATTCTCTGGATTTCCTTCACTATGTTAATTATTAGCTGAATTTATGTTTAATGACTTTTCTTGTCTTAAATTTCACTAATTAGATCATCTTAAAGGAAGACATTTGCACACAACAACTATATAAAAAAATAAGGTTCTGTTTTATGTCTGAAAAAAATAGCAATTGAAATATTTTAAGACCTTTTTCATGACTGTGCGGTTACTAAAACAGTATAGAAATATATATAGATTTTATCAAAAGATTTTATCAATACCTGGAGTGACTAGAGTTAGTCATGGTACACAAAACGTAAAATATGTTGAAAATATTTTTTTTATATAAATCCATCGTTTTAACATTCGCTTACAATAAAAACTAATATATTTTATTGAATACTTTTTAAATTTTGACTTCCAATTCATCTGCATGATAGATAATCACTCATATGTAGGAAAAGAATCATATGCTTAATTTTAAATTTTCTCATAAGTTGACTGATAGCATACTGATGTAATTCGGATAGTCTCTTCACAATACATTATCATAACATGATGACGTTTTCTTCCGTCGAATATATTCAAGCATAAACTTTTCTTTGGTTGTACGTCTTGTCATGTCAATCTTTATATCCACCTCTCTGATGTTATCAGAGGTAAAACTGTGAAACATTATATAATCCATGCTGATCAAGTAGCTGTAGATGGTTCTCTTGCAGCTAAACCAGAAAATCCGGTTGTTCTGACAATACCACGACAACCACTGTCAGACAACAAACACATTTTGGAAGACGATTCCGATGAATATTCAGTACGATCACTAAGAGATATCGAATCTTCTGATGTTTATCCTTGAGAAATAAAAGGGTTGACTGATGTCATATATTCATAATTATGTTGTTTGGATTCAAGCAACCTCCACAGAGTTCCTTCTCTGTATATGTACATGTATATATAATCAATTTCAGGTAAGATATTCATCTTTGCCCGCTCCTCTTAATATCCAGCCATGCAGTTGGTTTTTTTTATTTCAATTTTATAGAATAGGTTAAAAAAAGCAATTAAGAAAAATTTCGGACACTCTACAGTCATACAAAAATGAACAAAAAAAGTCTGGTTAAACATATTTAGCATTGCATGATGTAATGTGGATTAATACACTTCGATAAAATACACGAACATGGACCAGTGGAAAGAGAAAATATACTCATATTTCATAGACTTTTAAAAGGACCGGTATAAATTTACATTTATATTCAAAACTTGATGACTTTGTTAACTGCGTACCTGAACCACAATTCACCTACGGTCTTTCTCTCCTTTATTACCGTAAAATGGGTTAATGATTTTATTTCTCACATCAGTAAAAATGAACTTTAAATAATATTCTAAGCATACAACATGTGCCATGAAAATCCTGATTAAATGTAAAGTGATTAGGGATGTTCACATCAATGTAAGGAGAGTCATTTCTGATATATCATCAATGATCGATGAATAAAAATTTGGGATGAATAAGTCTTATACAAGCACATTAAACATATTCATCTCATTGAAATAAAAAAAAAAACCATAAAAATACAACATAAATATTGTTTAACTGAATGAGTTTACTGTTCTATTTTTCAACTCTTTTTAACAGTTAATTCATATTTTACAAATATTTTTCAAACATCCCATGGTTAATGGGAAAACTCTCAATCTTAATTCTGTGAAATGCGTGTTCGTCGTTATTTTGGTTGAAGTTTTTTATAAGAATCAAAAGAACTATTTTAATTAAATCACTATTAAGACAGACTTTTATAAACTAATAAAAGATTTCTGATGAGAAGACGAAAATTTTAACTTATTTAAAGAATTAACAAACACATGTTAATCTAAATTTAATATATAAACATCATAGATACATACTTTTAATTATATTTACCATAAACAAAATGAACACGAACAACAAAGAAAACACCACTTTAATTCCTATTAGACAATGATTAGTGTTTAGGATTTATATTTACAATATTCACAGAAATCAAGAACATTGTCACCTGTGTCAGTTTTTGTTTTTCTTAAACTAAGGACGTTTTAGTAGATAAGTTCAGTGAATTATGAAATTTATACTTTCAGCACCAATGCACACGTAATTTTCAGTGTATTGTCAGAAAAATATTTAATTGTAAGTTGGTCCACAAGGCCTTTTTTCCAAAGCATTGCTTTTCGAAAGGCCTCGTAACTAGTTTTTTTTTTCACTTGTCATTGGTCATCCTATTTCGTTCTAATAGCAGATAACGTGTTCGCTTCTGAAGGTGTGGTTTGCTATAGCATTACTTGGCTGTCCATGAAAAGCTTTTCGAATATGAAAAAATCTTTTTTATTCCTTTTTTCGACAGTCTTGTACTGGGAATATAATGGTAAACTCCAAACAACGAGGTACGTTGGGAATGAGTGTTAATTTATGACAGTCTGGTCGATTTTGGATCCGAGGTCTACGTGTCTTACTGTTTCTGTCTTTATGTTTCACAACTATAACGACAATAGTTAGAAGCTTTTTTCCACCCTTCCTTCCAATTCTATGTTCCCGGTGAAAGTCTGTGTTGCCTTTATTTTTCATTTTTCAACCTGTCTTCAATATAGCTTTTTATAGCTTTATAGAGTTTCTAGATTCTCATCGAATACATGATTGTTCCTTATGGACCTTGTCTCGCAATCTTAATAACTTGAGTGTTATTTTTGATAATCTCACACCATTTTGATCCCTTGTATTTAACGTTAATTTGCTTCTATGCGTAGCTTTGACATTGCAAAAATTACATCGTAAAAAGCCATTTGTTGGTCTCTCTGAAAATAAAATGGACATGAAAAAGTAAGCATTGACTTCAATGTATGCTCAATGGGATTTTCATATTAAGGTGTAACTGTTTTATAAAGCCTTACCTTCAACAAACAGAAGATACCCCCAGGATCTCCCCGAACCTTAACATCTTTTGAAACGACATTCTTCTTACTACATAACCACTTTTTCACTTTGACTGAAATTGTAGCACAGTGTCCTAAGGATTCCAGTGTTTTGAAGATCCAAAGTCTTCTATTATCTGCCGTCACCCATTTTTCCCCTCTTCTAACCACGCTTATTTTTGGGAAATCGTTGATTTGACATCGTTCGAGGAGTATATTGTCAACAGTGTCTCCAATTGAGCACCCCGTATGTTTGGATGTTCCATTAAAACAGTTTGCAATTGAAGTCTGGCTGTAATATATTTCAGACGGAGCTAGTCGTACTACAGGCATGTTGATTTCTATCAATCATTTGGTGTACATGTACATGCAGTTAAATAGCTTGATATCAGGCTATTTTTATTCTTCACAATTTCCAAACAACTATTTTTGACTCATTTTGGACGTCATTTCATTTTCAGAAAACCTATTCCTCATTGATTGTTATAGTTAAATATAAACATGTAAAGCGATAAGCTGTGTTATCTTTGTACCTTATAATATAAACTCAATAAGTTTTACTTTCGATTTAAAACATATTGAGATGAATACTAGTAATACATTTACTGAAGAATTATAAGCAGTGATTTTCGTATTGTACTAAGTTTAATACTATTTCTCCGATATCAAAACATAACTTAAAATATCAGAATGCAACCCTAAGAGTGTTCGGTACATGAAAACGTCTAAAAGAACTGTCTTTTAGCACAGCGTGAAACTAATGATCGGTAAAGTAGGGATAATGTCGGTATGTTTACTCTGTAAATTTAGGAAATTTTGATTTACCAGGAAAGTTCCTCCCTGACCCCCCCCCCCCCCCAAAAAAAAAAAACAAAACAAAACAAAAAAAAACCCTCTAGACCTGCACATGATCCTTAAACAACATTGAATAGAAATTTATACGATACATGTGTTTGATTCAAATATCGGAACCAGTTTTCGTAGATAAAGGTAACTCGAAACAACACCCTGGAGGGGGCTGCCACAAAGACATTTTTTAAATGATATTTGATTAATGGAATTTGAAATAATTCAAATACCCATTCGTTACCGCACGGTTACTGAAAAGGTTACTGAAAAAGTAGGCTTGAAAGAAAGAAGTAGGCGGACGTAAAAAATATTGAAAATAAACTTAGTACGAATAAATTCAAATGAAATATTTAAAGACACGTTGTTTGGAACTTTCTTTCAATTCTTTATCTATATTATCATCATATAGGTAAATCATAATTCTACATATCGAGCAAATAACAATGGCACAATATGTGAATAAAAAGTGAAAACATGTGTAATGTTCGTTACATTACCATATTATATTATGCAACGTTGTATTTCATTGTTTTTTTAACACAGAAAATAATACAAGATAAACCGTACAAGATATTTTATTTATTTCATAATATCTATTAACCTACACATAATCAATGTCATATCAATTAAGATAAACGTAAAATATTGTGCTTGTCTTTTCGAAAAAAATGTTTAATTACAAGCTGAATATTTAATGAGTATTTGCTCTCCTCACATTTTATTATTTAGACCTTTCAAAGGGAAAACGTATCCAAAAACGAGATAATTTGTTTATATGTAAAGTTCTGTTTCATGTCTGAATTTAAAAAAATAGCATTTGAAATATCCTACAGGACCCATTACAATTGTGACCGTATGGTTACTGAAACTATATTGAAAAGTAGGCTAGACCTTATAAATACAGGTGGAGTTTACCTGAAGTGACCAGGTTAGTAATGATGCTAATTGCTATACACAATAAAACGAACAGAACGTAAAAGATATTGAAAATATTCTTTTTACGTATAAATTCTTCAATTTCACTCTAATTATTACTAATTCATTTTATTGATTTTTTTAAATATGACTTACTATCTATCTGAGAGATAATTACGATTTATGGCAATATTCTTTGGATTTTCACTTTTATGAAGAACTCTAAAAAATAATTCATTTGCTTATTTTTTATCATTTGTTTGCAATTATGAAGAACTCTAAAAAAAATAATTCATTTGCTTATTTTTTATCATTTGTTTGCAATTATGAAGAACTCTAAAAAATAATTCATTTGCTTATTTTTTATCATTTGTTTGCAATAGCTGTCAATAGTCTTCTTGCAACCTCTGCATTCATCAAGATCCGCAGTTTTATTTTGTTTTCGATAGTGTAATACTTGCAATCATTTTCCACCACGTTTATTTCGTGTATATCGATGATTTTCTTAATATTAAATATCCATTATATGTGTCCGGAATGGAATTTATCGAATACAAGATTTTCTCGGGTAGCAAGCGATTCCTTGCTTTTGTAAAAAGACTATTGAGTGTAGAGAGCTTTTTTCCAATTTTCACCACCTATCATGTCCTCTTATTTAAAAGAATCACAAACTAAAATTGATGAAATATTGACAGGTCTTGGAATAGTTATTCCTGATAGTACAAGTTTTTCTGAAAACCTGTTTACAATGTATAAAAATATTACTTTGAATAAAATTTTCCTTGGTATTCGAATATTTTTAGAAAAGGCTTTAGTTCTTTTCGGGGCTCAGAATGATGAAATAAAGTAATAAAAATAGTATCTGACAAATCATGAAAGGATAAATCGCCAGGTAAGTTACATGTACCTGCGAATTTCACATGCAATGGATTTAAGATGATATTAGTTTTTCACTGTTTTGATTTTTTCTGTTCTGATGAATGTCCTTGCAATCGAAGCTATTGGTTTGCGTTTTTAACATCAGGAGTGTGTCCTCGAAAAATTAACTATCCTTTTTCGCTGCTTATTTTCTCTAATTTCAAGGAACTTAAATTGTTTTGGAGGACTAATAGGAATTCTTGCAAGGATAGTTTTATGATGCAATGTCGCAGCCTTCTTTCAACAAATAAGATCTTCCTCTCTACTTGCAGCTATCATACCTTTATTCGCAAAACTAAGTGAGGTTGAAGTTTTTAATTGGGCTCTTAAATCAGACATTTTCGACGGTTGGTACCCGGTTTGTGTACTTGTTTAAACGGTGTTATTTGATCACTAGAACACGAATCTGTGCGTTTCACTGCCATAAGCCCGCCTTGATAATCGCTAGATGTTCTCTTTCTATCCGATGATCTAATGGACGAAGATTCCGATGAGCGTTTCACTTTTCCATATGTCACTGATATCGATTTACATAACGCTCCTGCTTGAGATTTGTTTTCCAATTCCTTGTGGTTTATGTTATGTTGAATCGGGGGAATTTACTGGCGTAACTTGATCTCAAGATCTAAGAGTCGCAGTTGAATATGTGCATTTCACTACCCTATGTCCGCCTTCAGAATACCTTAATGTACTCTCTCTACTCGATGATCAAATGGAAGACAATTCTGATGAGCGTTCCATTTCTGCGTTTGTTGTATAATCTGTTTCTAATGTCGATTTACATGAAGCCTATTCTTGAGATTTGTTGTCAAATTCCTGATGGTTTGTGTTTCGTGGAATTGTATGTTCACGCTCGTTTGTTTACATTGATAGTATAGATTTCCATAGATTTCCTCCTTCATATTGTTTTACTGTTGTGCTGGATGAAATAAGTATATTTTTTGAGTCGATAGATTTTGCATGTTCAACAACAATTTTATCGCATTTCCCCAGCATTTGGAGTTGTTTGAATATCCACAGCTGTCGGTTGTCCGCTGTTACTCACAAACCTGTTCTCTTTATCACTTTAATAAAGGGCAGGTCTGAAATTTTGCATTTTCTTAATACAATGTCATCCAGTGTTTCGTCAATCATTTTTTAATGATGTCGAGTACATTTTCCAAAGAAATTTGAAATAGAATCTTGACTGAATTATATTTCTGATGGCGATAAATGCCAAATAGCCATATTGCTACCAATTTTTGTAAATTATATTCAAAAACAAAAGTAGGAATACAAAGTTATTTTTAAAAAGTACAAAAAATATATGATTTCCTAAATTTGAATTGAAACATGAAATGAGAACTGATCTACAAGTTAAAAGTAAAGTAACTAATAAACATTACTTATCATCAAATAAGCCTTATAGTCGTAAAGAAATAGTTTATTTTTTTTCTATTGTGTGGTAAATGGGAAGGCTTCCAAGAATATTCTTGAAGCGGAAACATGTCATTTCTCCAGAGAATAACATTCTCTCTATGTCAGTCTGTCTGTCTGTCTAAGCATTTTCTTCACTGAAATAAAGGCAATTTTTGTGGTACTAATTTGAGAGTGCATGAAAAAATAACAATAACAAACCGTCAACCATCTCAAAAATCCATAAAACGAAATACAAATTCAAAGCAGAGCAACACAGACCTCTAAAAAGATAGAGGTAGGATCAGGTGCCTAGGATGAGTGAGCATCCTCTGCTGACCGGTCAAACCCGCCGTGTGCTCTTTGTCGTAATCGGGAAAAACGGAAAAGTCCGTAGACAATTAGGTGATAAATTATGGTCTAAAAATTAGTATGAAAAAGTCAGTCAGCATGCGACCCAGTGGATGATTGTATTTGCTGACAAGGTCGTTGTATCGACGATAGAACTTACGAAAAGATGACTTCAAACGAGACTGTTGATAGTCCTATTTTATCAACTTGTTTGTCAGTAGCTTGCCTCGCCTTAGAAACTGTTCATACGAAGAGCATGCCCTTGCGTATCGAATTAACTGAGAGACAAAAACACCATATGCAGGTGATGAATGTATATTGCTACATAAGTAAGGAAAGTTGACTATAGAAAAATTGAAGTCATCTTGTTTATCATAAAGTGTTGTTGTTAGGTTACCATCAATGTCCATTTCCAGTAAAATATCCAAATATGAAACAGATGACGCAGACTCTGTGGTATCTTTTATTTCAAGTTCACTGGGATATATCGAGTCGACGTAAGTATGGAAATAACGATTGTTAATTGATAATACGTCGTCGATATACCTGAATGTTGAGTTGTAGGCCACACCGAGTGATTTATTTTTTTCACGTACAAGTTCTTTAATGAATTCTGCTTCATAAGAATACAAAAACAGGTCTGCTAACAATGGGGCACAATTGTTACCCATGGGAATTCCAACAGATTGTTGGAAGACGATTTCCAAAACCTACATAGATGTTGTCTATCAGAAACTCAAGCATCTTTTTAATGTCAACTTCAGAGTACTTGTGTGTGTGCAATCAGAATGGTTTTTCATAAAATAATTTTTTAGATTTCCAATGACGAGGTAAGCATTTTTACGACTTCCATTTTTACTGAAGAAACAACTGTCGATGATATCAAAAAGCCTAGATTTTAATTTGTCATGGGGAATGATTGTATAATTGCAAAATTGCATAATTCTTTGCAACGCCCTGGGTTTTTAAAAGTAGCATTAATTAATTATTTCTTGCTTAATTATAAATATTAAAACCGATGAGTACAATGTAAATATAGTGATAGTACACTGAATATGATAGGGCAGGATGTTGGATACAGAATGCAAACCGAACTGTTTATTATTATAGACTTCATCAAACACTTATGTTTCGTCTTTTCCAATTTATTTTTCAAATCAAAGTTGGAATATATTATTTTGCTTTGATATTCTTTAAGTGGAGGATAAGATAAATTTTGCAAAACCAGTTTCGCCTTTCGAAAAGTCAAATCAGCATTTTTTTAATCTGATCGAATAAAATGTTTACTACATGTACATGTATATAGATATGACATAATGAATAGGAAGATGGATGTAAAAAATGCATCTTACAAGAATATGGATGAAGGAAAGATTAAGGGTTCATTTGTAAACTTAATTGATAGCGGCTATGTATGCTAAAAAATTTTCATTGATCTTACAGTAAAGTATTCTAGTCTATACTTAATACATGTAAAATATGATGTCATCATAACATTTTTAGCCCGAGTTACATTTCAGTCAATTATTTACAGAATGAATCGCATTTTGATTTACACAATGAATAAAATCCTTTCAAAGATAAGCGATATTTCAAACGTGTCTGTCTGCCACTTAGTAACTTTAATGTTTTACATGAAGAAAATCGCTTGTAAACTTATGGCGTGGAGACTCATCTTTGCTACTTTGAAACAAAGAAAGGAATATATTTTATTACTTTTGAACAAATTGGAAACCTTCACTTTCTTTATCGTCTTTTTGTTTTAGATATGGTAAGTTCCTTGTAGTGCACTATTTGTAATGGGCAAGTTTATACATTTGATAAAGGAATCTTGTGGATTTTGAAAGAAATGCAGAAAGTAAGCACTTAAAATGACTTCTTTAAAATCATCTGTTCAAATTGATTACAACTAAAATGCGTGTAATACATTCTACATTAGTTTCTTTGTCGTTGTGGGTTTCTTTATCATATATTGATTTCCACAATTCTTAATATTGGATTACAAAATATTTATACTGGTCTATGCAATTATTACGTGCATGATAAACTGGTAAAATGTCCTTTAAGATCGTTGATAGAATTATAATGTAGTTTTCTGTCTATCAATTCGTATATCTTTTTGTCTCCAAAATTCTTTTTAATAATAGGGCTTTTTTGAATTGTAGATTGGAATCATTTCAAATATGACAGGTGCAATCAATTATATGTTCAATTGCACATACATTGTATATAGTTAAATTGATGCATTCAGGTCAATGATCCTCTGTCTCTCTGTATGTTGTTGAGATCATTCATACATGGGGTTTTTTTTCAATAAGATTTATCTCTCTTTTGACTTCATTCATATTTGGTATATAGTTGATTTCACATCGTTCTAGCAGTAGATCATCAACTGTGTCTCCAATAGAGCAAAATGTATGTTTTGATGTTCCAATATTTGCATTTCCCAGCGTCTTTGTGATAACACTGCTAATCTAATTTGTAATGCATACTGAACTAAAGTTCAAAGTATTCATTCAGTAAAATGTTTTTACCATATGAAATAAACACCTTTATCTGTCTTGCCGTCGGGGTTACTGATTTCCACAACTTTTAAATAGTTCAGAAAGATGTATTGATCTTGACATCTGGTTGCGACCCAAAACTTTTGATTGATATAATGCACACGTCCAGTATTTCACCTAGACCTTTGAATTGTTTTAAGTTTCCGATGGAAATGACAATACATTTGTAGAAGAGAAAAAATATGTTTCAACGACGTTTCCTTCGGATTGCTTCATATTTAAAACAATGTCGACAAAATAAACAGTCAATTTTAAGTGAGTACAACCTCTCGTAAGAATTATCCAGACAACAACATTCCAACAGCTCTGGCTCTTTTTTCATTGATCATTCTGTCCATTTCAAGTGGTTTTTATTTTGAAAGTATTACTAACTACTAATATCAATCTCAAATAATCGCCAATCATATTAAGCACGCGCAGGAAAATACAAACTGAAATGTTTTGACGTTTCGTCAGGGGTAATTGGTTTCAATAGGTATATTGTCTTATTTTATCTGTGCTATTGATGAGATGACATATCTGATACAAATTGTCAAAAGTTTATTTTTTTTCTTAATTTCCAAATTATTCTATTGATCAGGGTGAACACTTAGAACTTTTCTTAAGTGTATAGTTTAATACATTACAAATGAAGTATTGTTTGGCGCAAACGGGTTTTGCATAATTAAACGAAATAATAACGAAGCGTAACTATATGGCAATGATTTAATATCTAATTGAACAATTGGTGAACATTTTATAAATATAAGTAATAAGGAATCAATCTTTGAATATTAGGTGATCAAAGAGCCCTTCGAACTTAATTGGATTTTATCACTCGACCGCATTTGATCACATCATAGCAATAAAGACTGATTAATTATTTCTTAATAATAATTAATTAATTTCTTAAAGAGTTTGTAATTGAAGTTTGGCCGATTATATTTCAGACGAACAAGTCGTACTTCAGGCTTATTGATTTCTATCAATTATTCGGTCTTCATCCATTTAAATAGCATGAGATCAGGCTATTTTTATTTTGCACATTTTAAAAAAAAACTATTTTTTCATCATTTTGGACGTCAGTACATTTTCAGAAAACCAATTCCTCACGATTGTCATAGTTAAATACTGAATATGTACATGTTCCGCGATAGGCTGTGTTACTAGTATCTTGTACCTTACAATGCAAAATCAATAAGTTTACTTTCCATTTCCATTTAAAAGGACATGGTCACGATTTTGGTTATAATTTATTTTCCCGTTTTTGATATTTACAATGCGTCAGTAAAGCATTTCTTATAGTCAACCAAAATTTGAGTGTCAGTCGTCGAGTTATAAGCGAGATACAGAGCTCGCAATTCTTTGTTATCTAAATAAAGCTCGGGTCCTTTTTTTTGTTTACATTTTGAATGTTGACAAGAAAATTCCAAGTTTAGACCCAAAATGAATGTGACAAGTTCTAAGAACTGTTTTTTTATGTTCAAAACGAATTAGCAGATAGAAAAATGAGGTTGAATTTTTTTTTTACCGTTTTATATTGAACCAATGTAAACATAAACATGGCAAGAGCCTTGTTTACAAAACAAAGAATTGTGAGCTCTGTATCTTGCTTATAACTCTATGACTAACACTCAAAAATTTCTTTGATTATTAGAAATCAATTACTAAAGCATTGCAAACAATAAAAATAGAAAAATAAAAGACCAAATTCGTGATCATGCATGCACCTTTAAAACAAACTGAAATAGATAATACATTTAGTAAAAAGAGATAAGGAGAGATTTTAGAATTGAACTAATTCCTTTCGATATCAAAACATAACTTCGTAATGTATATAAAACCTGTGATATCAGAAAGTAACACTGAGTATTTTTAGAACATACAATTAATATAAATGTCTGGCTCTTTTATACTGGATCAAACCAATACACGTACATATATAACTATTGTAAGGTTTTGTAATTTAAGCAATGAACCAAAAATCAAACGATACATGTTATTTTTATATACAAAAGGAAAATATGCAGTTATTCTTTTTTTATTTTGATTTTATCAGTTTTACTACAGGTAAAAATCCTGTTTGTATTTTTAAATATGAAATTCTTTCAGAACAAATCTTTTTCAAACTGCATGTTTTGCTTTGTGTTTGTAGTGCATGAATTTTATTTCATTCAGTCATTAAATGCTAGAAATAGTAATAAAACTCCTTGTGTTTAACTACTTGTTACGACCAATTTTACTATATTTAATGACATTTTGTTATTTTTATTCTTATTTTAGAATGAAATTAAAGACATATTCAAACACAAAATAAATTGCTTAAATATAAAGTTCTGTTCGATGACTAAAATATAAAAATTGGCATTTTAAATAACATGTATCTTAACAATAAATCAACATACTATTAGGATGTTTTTATTCTTCGAATATATTCCAGCATAAACCTTTCTTCGACTGTATGCCTCGTAGTGTCCATCTTGATATCCACCTCTCTGATGTTATCACAGGTAAAACTCTCAAACATGATATAATCCATGCTGATCTTTACGTTCCCAGTAACTGTCAATGGTCCTCTAGCAACCTCTGCTTTTTTCAAGATCCAAAGTTTTTTGTTTTCCAATGCATAATATTTGCAATTGTATTCCATCACACTGAGTTCGTTAATTGTTGTGTCAGAGGAATATACCTCAATAAGTTTCTTGACAATGGAATGTCCCTTGTATGTATCCAGAATTGTTTTCGTTGAATACAGGATATCTGCGAGATTCAAGCGTTTTCTCTCCTTTGTCAGAAGACTATTTAGCGTTGTGAAATGTTTCCACTTTTTCCCACCAACTCTATGGACTGATATTAAAGAATTTCGACGTTTCATTGTTGAAATATTGGCTGGTGTTGAAACGACGTTACCAGCTATTGTAAATTTATCAGAAAATCTGTTCAAAGACTGTATCATCCATAAACGCAAACGTTCCTCCGAAAAGTATTTTCCTTGATATTCGAAGACATTCAGAGTAAAAGCATTCATCCTTTGCGGAAACATTTGCAAATATATATCCATAAGTTCTCCAGCCTGAATTCCATCAAAAGATTCAAAAGTTCTTAAACCACCAGCAAAGCCCACATCTAATGGGTTTAAGCGAACAGTCTGTACTGTTTCTTGGACGTAAGGTTGTCGAACAATCTTTTCCTCTTCTGACCATGCAACCTTACTTGAACAGGTTTCGACTGAATTGGATTTTGATCGAAATGTTTCACCTGAATTTTGGTTGACACTCGTGGAACTTGGTGAAATTCTGGAAGCCATCACGGTAGTTGGATCTTTAAAAGAAGTCGCAGCTAAACCTAAATGTCCTGTTGTTCTGACAACACCACGGTATCCACTGTCAGACACCGAACACATTTGGGACGACGATTCATATGAATATCCAGTACGATCATTAAGAGACATCGAATCTAATGTTGCTTCTCTTTCAGAAATAAATTGGGTAACTGATTTCCTATCATAAGGATTATGTTGTTTAGATTCTAGGGACCTCCACAAAGTTCCTCCTTCATATCCTCTCACTCTGGTGCTTGAAAGAATATGACATTTTGTTGGTTTGATGTAATAAGTAATTACAGCATCAATTGTATGACATTTTCCAAGTTTTTGCAGCTTTTTGAAAACCCACAATCTTCGATTATCCGCTGTTACCCATTTATCTCCTTTCTTTATCACACTTATAGTTGGTAAAGCTGCGATCTCGCATTGTCCCGAAATTATGTCGTCCAGAGTTTCACCAATAGTTTTATTATAATGGCGTGTATAGCTACCAAAACAATTGGAAATAGAATCTTGACTGAAGAATATTTCAGACGGTGATAATTTCACTATTACCATTGTGCAACGGGAAGTCGAAAACAAAACAGAAAGTTGAGAGTTTGTTTTTCCGGGAAAAATCTAGTCTTGCTCAACAAGACGCTCGGCTGGGAAAATCAATATGGTATGAAAATCGATGATATTTAAATCACACCATTTAAAGATTTTAAATTAATTCTAGAAGTATTCTTTGCTAACGTGGGTTATTTATTTTTTCTGCAATGTCGCTACCTTCATATCCCGCAACAATGACCAAAGAAAGCATCCTATTGTTTAAGTGATTTTTTTACTTAAATGTTTCCTCTCTATATTTCAGTTAACCGGGCTTTTCTCAAAACAAATTCATGTCTGTCTGCAGGCAAATTTAGTCACATAGGACTTAATTAAGACTTAATGGTCTTAAGAAAAACAGACGACGTGCATACCTAACAATTGAAGAGATCGTGTTCGACTCGTTTGCATTGGTACTAAATTGACGAAATACAACTTACAAAACGTGTGAGAAAACATCGATGGATAATGGCATAAACGCAACACGTACATTGATTGTATATCAGAAAGGTAACGCAAAATTACATCAGGTAAAACATCCATTTATAATGGAGAGGGCAGCTTTACATTTCTGAATGTTTTTAGAAAATGATGTGAACGTATTCAGTAAAATACATTTCATCCTTTCATACACAAGTACATTTTGATACAATACACGAACAGGGACCTGCAGAAAGAGAAAAATATACTCATATTTTAAAGAGTTTTAAGAGGACCCGCGCTAAATTAAAAAAATATAATTGAATGTAAACTGTGTACCTAACAGTAATAAACGTAGATGTCTCCATGTGGCCATTATTATTCGGGTAAAAAAAAAAATTATCAGACGAGTATTTCTGTTCAAGGATTAAATAAAATTCCTGGGGTGGGTGAAGTGGGTGGCTTTTTGCAAGAATTAATCTTACGAAAGAAGAAAACGGTTTAATGATTTTATTTCTCTCAGCAGTAAAAAATGAACTTCAAACACTAAATTCTACACAGGATGAAGCTCTGCCATTCAGTCAACTGAATGGTAACTGAATGGTCTGGAAAGGTGACTGAATGGCACATATATGCCATTCAGTCACCTTTCAGTAACCATTCAGTCATATTTCAGTTGACTGAATGGCACAGTTCATCCTGTGCTAAGCATACAACATGTGTTATGAAATTCAGAAGTTGATTAAATTTCGTTTTTGGCAGTGATTGCATTTCAAATCCTTTAATAATACTAAAATTTAATAAGAACACTTTTTTGAAGAAAATTATGATCCTAATTTGTATGGAATCAAATGATATACATATGTAATAATTTTAGGCATCAAAATTTGTCAAATATTCCTGAGGTCATATTAACCCGATATCAAACCTACGATGGGATGGATATTTAGAAAACATGCGATTTGATATTTCAGTATTAAATATTGTTTTATGACTTCTGTCACCCATCAAACGATCCAAAAATGAGTACTTGTACATGTATAGCCATCTCTTTTTTTATTTTTGCAAATCACTCGCCAATTACATGTTTAAAAAATAACTATCCTTAGCACTACACACAGATCTCTGTAACTGATCGTTCTTAACTATGGTGATGTAGCATTCACATGTAAGACAGCAGTTTGGTTTACGAGATTCGTACATTTAACATTGAACACAATCAAAGACAAAAACCCTATACAGTATTTACATCTCCCTGAGTTTCCATTGCACATCACATATGGATGAAATATATTCTATGTGTTTCTCTATCAGTATGAAAAACAAATGAAACAAATCTTATATCAAATATAGTTAATGATTTTCCATATGCATTCATTTTTACATATTTCAAAGCTTCAGCCCGTTTCAGTGTGCTTTTACGTAATATCGTACGGTCGATTCTGTGTTTACATATACACTCACACAGTTAAACAGTGTAACGGGGTAATGGAGTAAGTTCTATTCAAAAAGTATTAATTAGTTTAATATCATTGCTTATTAGTACCTATCATTATCACCTTTAAATTGAGCTTTCATCCATGTCACTTGTTTTTAGCGTATTAATCTAACCGATACCCTTTTATTTGAACATTTTGAAGAATCTAACAGTGTAAATAAAGCCACATATAGCATAAACTTCACAAAAGACGTATGAGACGGATTTAAAGACTAGCAAACTGGAGATTAAAGGGGTATAACTGCACCTCTGATCTCAAACTTAATGTAAACAAGAACTTGGCACATCTGGTGTTTATAGTTCAGAAATAGTTAGAATAATTAATGCTGACCCATTTCAACTAAACATCTCAAACTATTTTTTTTGTAACAGCAAATATGTTGATTATTATTATTGTTATTACTTTTTTATTTTTCCATTCAACTGCAATTATCTGACATTCAGATTTTAAGAATATAAATGTGACCAGTCTCCTCAGTAGCCTTACAGTTCACATATTCAGCAAGATCCTCAAAAGAAAGGTGTATCCTCGGAAATCCATATGATGAATTTCATTGGCTGCCACAGTTTATGTTATCATGAAGGTCCATACAAACTAGGTATTTACCTGGAAACCACTTGATAAAAGTTACGTTATCCTGAGATTTCCTCTAGAAAAGGTGTTCTTTTGATTTTGTTTTTCATCAATACTATGCTATATCCTTTCATAATTAATACAACATTGTTGTTTAACCGAATGGGGTTAGTGTTTTGTTATTCAACTTTCTTTAAACAGTTTATATTTTTAAAGTATGAACGATCGCATGATTCATAAGGATTGCGCGTCGTACTGTTTCTGTCTTTGTGCTGAACATATTTGGCGACAGTTGGTTGAAGCTTCATTCCACCCTTTTTACCAATTTTCTGTACCTGGTTACAGTCTATGTTGTCTTTGATTTTCATTTTCAACTCGTCTTTAATGAAGCTTTTTACAACTTCAGGGGCCTCTTGATTTTCATCGAATACAGGAATATTTTTTTTTACCTTGTCTAGCAATCTAAATAATTTGAGTGGTTTTTTTTTCTTTTACATTAAAAATAGCACAACATCTTGATCCCTTGTTTTTAATGTTAATTGGCTTCTAAACGTTGCTTTGACATTGCAAAATGTACATCATGAAAAGCCATTTGTTCTTCTCTCTGAAAAAAATGGACATGAAAAAATAAGCATCGACTACAATGTATGGTCAATGGGACTTTTCATTTTAAGGTTTCATTGTTTTATAAAACTTTACCTTCAACAAACAGAAGATACCCCCAGGATCTCCCCGAACCTTAACGTCTTTTGTCTTTTGAAACGACATTCTTCTTATAACATAACCACTTTTTCACTTTGACTGAAAATGTAGCACAGTGTCCTAAGGACTCAAGTGTTTTGAATATCCAAATTCTTCTATTATCTGCCGTCACCCATTTTCCCCTTCTGACCACAGTTATTTTTGGAATATTGTTGATTTGACATCGTTCGAGCAGTATATGTTCCATTAAAACAGTTTGCAATTGAAGTCTGGCTGTAATATTTTCAGCTGGAGCTAGTCCTACCACAGGCATATTGATTTATATCAGTTATTTGGTGTTCATGTACATACATTTAAATAGCATAATAACAGGCTATTTTTATTCTTCACAATTTTCCAAAAACTATTTTTACTCCTTTTAGACGTCACTTCATTTTCAGAAAACCTACTCCTCATTAATTTGTACATGTAAAGCTATAGGCTTTGCTATTTTTTACCTAACAATGCCGCGTAACTCAGTAAGTTTTACTTTCGATTTCGATTTAAAACATATTGAGATTGGTAATACATTTACTAAAAGTTATAAGCACAGAATTTAAATTGTATTAGGTATAATACTGTTTCTTCGATATCAAAACATAACAAAACATCAGAATGAAACATTATGATTTTTTGGAATATACATCTGTCATTTTAGCCGACGGTACACGGATTGAACCAATGCTCGTAGAAATATTGTAAGTTTTTTTTTTAAAACAGGCTTAACAAACAATAAATATAAATTATACGATACATGTGATGTAATATTCGTACATGTAGATAAAACATAACTCTAAACAGCATAACTGATTTAATTTTTTAAAAAAGTTGTAAATTTAAATATGTCAAATTGAGGAGAAATGGGACTTCATCCAAGACGTTGCATTTGTTTTAAAACTTCAAATGATATTTAAGATTCAAGAACACATCTTTTGGAAATTTCTTTCAATTCTTAATCTATGTTATAATGGTATAGGTATCATGATACTCCTTTATCTGGATTGAGGGGAATTTTAGAGCAAAAGTAATGATTAAACCTGTGAGTGAAAAGAAAATACATAAATGTGAGTTGTTTATTACGTTACAATATTATATTAGGCAGCGTTATATATATTTTTTTCAAACACAGAAAGAAAATAGAAAATACGCTGGCGTCAAATAATTTCTTATTAATAATTCATATACACGTAAAAACTTCTGGGTTTTTTTTCGAAAGAAAACGTTCAATTATAAGCTAAATGTTTAATGACCATTTGCTATCCTTAATTTTCATTAATTATATTATTTTAAAAGGAAGAAGTTTTCAAACACAAGACGATTTGTTTAAATATAAGATCTGTTTTATGTCTAAATTAAAAAAAATACCATTTGAAATATCATACAGGACCCGTTTTGTGACCGTACGGTTTCTGAAACTATATTAAACAAGTAGGCTAGACCTCATAAAATCAGGTTAAATTTACCAGGGTTGGTCGTGGTGCACAATGAAGTACACAGAATGTAAAAGACATTGAAACTATTCGTATTACGTATAAATTCATTGTTTTAACATTCGATTACAATTATTGCATTTTTTTTATTTGTCGTGCAATCTATCCTAGTGATTAATATGATTAAGTGCATTACAATATTCATTGGATTTTTACTCATCCATAGCACTAACAAAATTCATTTGCTGAATCATATGCCGATATCATAGTAATGTAATTCCAATTTTCTTCACAATACATTATCATGATACTAGGATGTTTTCATTCGTCGAATATATTCCAGCATAAACCTTTCTTCGACTGTATGCCTCGTATTGTCCATCTTGATATCCACCTCTCTGATGTTATCAGAGATAACACTATGAAACATGATATAATCCATGCTGATCTTTACGTTCCCAGTAACTGTCAATGATCCTCTTGCAACCTCTGCGTTTTTCAAGATCCAAAGTTTTTTGTTTTCCAATGCATAATATTTGCAATTGTATTCTATCACACTGAGTTCGTGAATTGTTGTTTCAGAGGAATATACCTCAATAAGTTCCTTGACAATGGAATGTCCCCTGTATGTATCCAGAATTGTTCTTGTTGAATACAGGATATCTGCGAGATTTAAGCGTTTTCTCTCCTTTGTCGGAAGACTGTTTAGCATTGTTAATTGTTTCCACTTTTTCCCACCAACTCTGTTGATCGATTTTAAAGAATCTCGAAGTTTTATTGTTGAAATATTGGCTGGTGTTGGAACGACGTGTCCTGTTATTGTAAATTTATCAGAAAATCTGTTCAAAGACTGTATCATCCATAAATGCAAACGTGCCTCCGAAAAGTATTTTCCTTGATATTTGAATACGTTTAGCTTAAAAGTAACCATCCTTAGTGGAAATATTTTCAAATGTTTGTCCATGAATTCTCCTACTACATCACCATCAAAAGATACGAAACATCCTAAACCACCAGCAAATTCCACGTCTAACGGGTTTAAGCGAAGAACAGTGTGTATTGTTTCTTGGACATAAGTTTGTCGAACAACACTCTCCTCTTCTGACCATGCAACCTTACGTGAACTGGTTTCGACTGAACTGGATTTTGATTGAAATGTTTCACCTGAATTTTGGTTGACACTCGTGGAACTTGGTGAAATTCTGGAAGCCATCACGGTAGTTGGATCTTTAAAAGAAGTCGCAGCTAAACCTAAATGTCCTGTTGTTCTGACAACACCACGGTATCCACTGTCAAACACCGAACACATTTGGGACGACGATTCATATGAATATCCAGTACGATCATTAAGAGACATCGAATCTAATGTTGCTTCTCTTTCAGAAATAAATTGGGTAACTGATTTCCTATCATAAGGATTATGTTGTTTAGATTCTAGGGACCTCCACAAAGTTCCTCCTTCATATCCTCTCACTCTGGTGCTTGAAAGAATATGACATTTTGTTGGTTTGATGTAATAAGTAACTACAGCATCAATTGTATGACATTTTCCAAGTTTTTGCAGCTTTTTGAAAACCCACAATCTTCGATTATCGGCTGTTACCCATTTATCTCCTTTCTTTATCACACTTATAGTTGGTAAAGCTGTGATCGCGCATTTTCCCGAAATTATGTCGTCCAGAGTTTCACCAATACTTTTATTACGATGCAGTGTATAGCTACCAAAACAATTGGAAATAGAATCTTGACTGAAGAATATTTCAGACGGTGATAATTTCACTATTGCCATTGTGCAACGGGAAGTCGAAAACAAAACAGAAAGTTGAGAGTATGTTTTTCCGGGAAAAATCTAGTCTTGCTCAACAAGACGCTCGGCTGGGAAAATCAATATGGTATGAAAATCGATGATATTTAAATCACACCTTAGGACATTTAAAGATTTTAAATTAATTCTAGAAGTATTCTTTGCTAACGTGGGTTATTTATTTTTTCTGCAATGTCGCTACCTTCATATCCCGCAAGAATGACCAAAGAAAGCATTCTATTGTTTAAGTGATTTTTTTACTTAAATGTTTCCTCTCTATATTTCAGTTAACCGGACTTTTCTCAAAACAAATTCATGTCTGTCTGCAGGCAAATTTAGTCACATAGGACTTAATTAAGACTTAATGGTCTTAAGAAAAACAGACGACGTGCATACCTAACAATTGAATAGATCGTGTTCGACTCGTTTGCATTAGTACTAAATTGACGAAATACAACTTAAAAAACGTGTGAGAAAACATCGATGGATAATGGCATAAACGCAACACGTACATTGATTGTATATCAGAAAGGTAACGCAAAATTACATCAGGTAAAACATCCAATTATAATGGAGAGGGCAGCTTTACATTTCTGAATGTTTTTAGAAAATGATGTGAGCGTATTCAGTAAAATACATTTCATCCTTTCATACACAAGTACATTTTGATACAATACACGAACAGGGACCTGCAGAAAGAGAAAAATATACTCATATTTTAAAGAGTTTTAAGAGGACCCGCGCTAAATTAAAAAAAAATAATTGAATGTAAACTGTGTACCAAACAGTAATAAACGTAGATGTCTCCATGTGGCCATTTTTATTCGGGTAAAAAAAAAAAATTATCAGACGAGTATTTCTGTTCAAGGATTAAATAAAATTCCTGGGGTGGGTGAAGTGGGTGGCTTTTTGCAAGAATTAATCTTACGAAAGAAGAAAACGGTTTAATGATTTTATTTCTCTCAGCAGTAAAAAATGAACTTCAAACACTAAATTCTACACAGGATGAAGCTCTGCCATTCAGTCAACTGAATGGTAACTGAATGGTCTGGAAAGGTGACTGAATGGCACATATATGCCATTCAGTCACCTTTCAGTAACCATTCAGTCATATTTCAGTTGACTGAATGGCACATCATCCTGTGCTAAGCATACAACATGTGTTATGAAATTCAGAAGTTGATTAAATTTTTTGGCAGTGATTGCATTTCAAATCCTTTAATAATACTGAAATTTAATAAGAACAGTTTTTTGAAGAAAATTATGATCCTAATTTGTATGGAATCAAATGATATACATATGTAATAATTTTAGGCATCAAAATTTGTCAAATATTCCTGAGGCCATATTAACCCGATATCAAACCTACGATGGGATGGATATTTAGAAAACATGCGATTTGATATTTCAGTATTAAATATTGTTTTATGACTTCTGTCACCCATCAAACGATCCAAAAATGAGTACTTGTACATGTATAGCCATCTCTTTTTTTATTTTTGCAAATCACTCGCCAATTACATGTTTAAAAAATAACTATCCTTAGCACTACACACAGATCTCTGTAACTGATCGTTCTTAACTATGGTGATGTAGCAGTCACATGTAAGACAGCAGTTTGGTTTACGAGATTCGTACATTTAACATTGAACACAATCAAAGACAAAAACCGTATATAGTATTTACATCTCCCTGAGTTTCCATTGCACATCACATATGGATGAAATATATTCTATGTGTTTCTCTATCAGTATGAAAAACAAATGAAACAAATCTTATATCAAATATAGTTAATGATTTTCCATATGCATTCATTTTTACATATTTCAAAGCTTCAGCCCGTTTCAGTGTGCTTTTACGTAATATCGTACGGTCGATTCTGTGTTTACATATACACTCACACAGTTAAACATTGTAACGGGGTAATGGAGTAAGTTCTATTAAAAAAGTATTAATTAGTTTAATATCATTGCTTATTAGTACCTATCATTATCACCTTTAAATTGAGCTTTCATCAATGTCACTTGTTTTTAGCGTATTAATCTAACCGATACCCTTTTATTTGAACATTTTGAAGAATCTTACAGTGTAAATAAAGCCACATATAGCATAAACTTCACAAAAGACGTATGAGACGGATTTAAAGAGTAGCAAACTGGAGATTAAAGGGGTATAACTGCACCTCTGATCTCAAACTTAATGTAAACAAGAACTTGGCACATCTGGTGTTTATAGTTCAGAAATAGTTAGAATAATTAATGCTGACCCATTTCAACTAAACATCTCAAACTATTTTTTTGTAACAGCAAATATGTTGATTATTATTATTGTTATTACTTTTTTATTTTTCCATTCAACTGCAATTATCTGACATTCAGATTTTAAGAATAGAAATGTGACAAGTCTCCTCAGTAGCCTTACAGTTCACATATTCAGCAAGATCCTCAAAAGAAAGGTGTATCCTCGGAAATCCATATGATGAATTTCATTGGCTGCCACAGTTTATGTTATCATGAAGGTCCATACAAACTAGGTATTTACCTGGAAACCACCTGATAAAAGTTACGTTATCATGAGATTTCCTCTAGAAGAGGTGTGCTTTTGATTTTGTTTTTCATCAATACTATGCTATATCCTTTCATAATTAATACAACATTGTTGTTTAACCGAATGGGGTTAGTGTTTTGTTATTCGTTATTCAACTTTCTTTAAACAGTTCATATTTTCAAAGTATGAACGATCGCATGATTCATGAGGATTGCGCGTCTTACTGTTTCTGTCTTTGTGCTGAACATATTTGGCGACAGTTGGTTGAAGCTTCATTCCACCCTTTTTACCAATTTTCTGTACCTGGTTACAGTCTATGTTGTCTTTGATTTTCATTTTCAACTCGTCTTTAATGAAGCTTTTTATAACTTCAGGGGCCTCTTGATTTTCATCGAATACAGGAATATTTTTTTTACCTTGTCTCGCAATCTAAATAATTTGAGTGGTTTTTTTCTTTTACATTAAAAATAGCACAACATCTTGATCCCTTGTTTTTAATGTTAATTGGCTTCTAAACGTTGCTTTGACATTGCAAAATGTACATCATGAAAAGCCATTTGTTCTTCTCTCTGAAAAAAAATGGACATGAAAAAATAAGCATCGACTACAATGTATGCTCAATTGGACTTTTCATTTTAAGGTTTCATTGTTTTATAAAGTTTTACATTCAACAAACAGAAGATACCCCCAGGATCTCACCGAACCTTAACGTCTTTTGAAACGACATCCTTCTTATTACATATCCACTTTTTCACTTTGACTGAAAATGTAGCACAGTGTCCTAAGATACCAAGTGTTTTGAATATCCAAATTCTTCTATTATCTGCCGTCACCCATTTTCCCCTTCTGACCACAGTTATTTTTGGAATATTGTTGATTTGACATCGTTCGAGCAGTATATCGTCAACAATGTCTCCAATAGAGCGCCCTGTATGTTTGAATGTTCCATTAAAACAGTTTGCAATTAAAGTCTGGCTGTAATATTTTCAGCTGGAGCTAGTCCTACCACAGGCATATTGATTTATATCAGTTATTTGGTGTTCATGTACATACATTTAAATAGCATAATAACAGGCTATTTTTATTTTTCACAATTTTTCAAAAACTATTTTTGACTCATTTTGGACGTCACTTCATTTTCAGAAAACCTACTCCTCATTAGTTGTTAAAGTTGAATTTGTACATGTAAAGCTATAGGCTGTGCTATCTTTTACCTAACAATGCTGCGTAACTCAGTAAGTTTTACTTTCGATTTCGATTTAAAACATATTGAGATTGGTAATACATTTACTAAAAGTTATAAGCACAGAATTTAAATTTAAATTGTATTAGGTATAATACTGTTTCTTCGATATCAAAACATAACAAAATATCAGCATAAAACACTATGACTTTTTGGATTATACATCTGTCTTTTTAGCCGACGGTACACGGATTGAACCAATGCTCGTAGAAATATTGTAAGTTTTTTTTAACAGGTTTAACAAACAATAAATATAAATTATACGATACATGTGATGTAGTATTCGTACATGTAGATAAAACATAACTCTAAACAACATAACTGATAAAATAAAATAAAACCGTTGTATTTAAATATGTCAAATTGAGGGGAAAGGGAACTGCAAACGAAATTGCATTTTTTTAAACTTCAAATGATATTTAAGATTCAAGAACACATTTTTGGGAAATTCCTTTCAATTCTTAATCTATGGTATGATGGTATAGGTATCATGATACTCCTTTATCTGAATTGGGGGGGGGGGGGGGGGGTATATAGCAAAAGTAATGATTAAACCTGTGAGTGAAAAGAAAATACATAAATGTGAGTTGTTTATTACGTTACAATATTATATTAGGCAACGTTATATATATATTTTTCAAACACAGAAAGAAAATAGAAAATGTGCTGGCGTCAAATAATTTCTTATTAATAATTCATATACACGTAAAAACTTCTGGGGTTTTTTCGAAAGAAAACGTTCAATTATAAGCTAAATGTTTAATGACCATTTGCTATTCTTAATTCTCATTAATTATATTATTTAAAAGGAAGAAGTTTTCAAACACAAGACGATTTGTTTAAATTTAAGATCTGTTTTATGTCTAAATTAAAAAAAATAGCATTTGAAATATCATACAGGACCCGTTTTGTGACCGTACGGTTGCTGAAACTATATTAAACAAGTAGGCTAGACCTCATAAGATCAGGTTAAATTTACCAGGGTTGATCGTGGTGCACAATGAAGTACACAGAATGTAAAAGACATTGAAACTATTCGTATTACGTATAAATTCATTGTTTTAACATTCGATTACAATAATTGCATTTTTTTTATTTGTCGTGCAATCTATCCTAGTGATTAATATGATTAAGTGCATTACAATATTCATTGGATTTTTACTCATCCATAGCACTAACAAAATTCATTTGCTGAATCATATGCCGATATCATAGTAATGTAATTCCAAGAATTTCTTCACAATACATTATCATGATACTAGGATGTTTTCATTCGTCGAATATATTCCAGCATAAACCTTTCTTCGACTGTATGCCTCGTATTGTCCATCTTGATATCCACCTCTCTGATGTTATCAGAGGTAAAACTCTCAAACATGATATAATCCATGCAAATCTTTACGTTCCCAGTAACTGTCAGTGGTCCTCTAGCAACCTCTGCGTTTTTCAAGATCCAAAGTTTTTGGTTTTCCAATGCATAATATTTGCAATTATATTCTATCACACTGAGTTCGTGAATTGTTGTTTCAGAGGAATATACCTCAATAAGTTCCTTGACAATGGAATGTCCCTGGTATGTATCCAGAATTGTTTTCGTTGAATACAGGATATTTGGGAGATTCAAGCGTTTTCTCTTCTTTGTCGGAAGACTATTTAGCGTTGTGAATTGCTTCCACTTTTCCCCACCAACTCTGTCGTCTGATATCAAAGAATTTCGAAGTTTCATTATTAAAATATTAGCTGGTGTTGGAATGACGTTTCCTGCTATTGTAAATCTATCGGAACATCTGTTCAATGATTGTATCATCCATAAATGGAAACGGTCTTCCGAAAAGTATTTTCCTTGATATTTAAAGACTTCTAGTTTAAAAGAAATCGTATTTTGCGGAAACGTTTGCAAATATTTGTCCAAGCACTCTCCCATTAAGTTTCCATTAAAAAATAGGAAAGATCCTGAACCACCAGCAAATCCCACGTCTAACGGGTTTAAGTGTACAGTCTCTACTTTTTCTTGGACGTACGGTTGTCGAACGACTTTCTCCTCTTCTGACCATGCAACCTTACCTGAACAGGTTTCAGTTAATTTGGCTTCTGATTTATATGTTTCACGTGACGTTTGGCAAACACTAGTTGGTCTAAATTTTCGTTTAGACTCTTTAAAAAAGGAAGTCGAAGCTAAACCTGAATATCTAGCCCTATAAAATCTGGAACCGCCACGGTAACTACTTAATGTACTTTCAGAGACAGAGCACATCTGGGACGACGATTCAGATGAATATTCAGTACGATCACTATGTGACATCGAATCTAATGATGCTTCTCTTTGAGAAAAAAATTGGGTAACTGGTTTCCTATAATAAGGAATATGTTGTTTATATTCTAGGGACCTCCACAAAGTTCCTCCTTCATATCCTCTCACTCTGGTGTTTGAAAGAATATGACATTTTGTTGGTTTGATGTAATAAGTAACTACAGCATCAATTGTATGACATTTTCCAAGTTTTTGAAGCTTTTTGAAAACCCACAATCTTCGATTATCCGCTGTTACCCATTTATCTCCTTTCTTTATCACACTTATAGTTGGTAAAGCTGTGATCGCGCATTTTCCCGAAATTATGTCGTCCAGGGTTTCACCAATACTTTTATTACGATGCAGTGTATAGCTACCAAAACAATTGGAAATAGAATCTTGACTGAAGAATATTTCAGACGGTGATAATTTCATTATTGCCATTGTGCAACGGGAAGTCAAAATCTAAAAAGAAAGTAGAGAGTATATTTGTCCGGGGAAAATTTAGTCTCGTTCAACAAGACGCTCGGCTAGGAAAATCATATTGTATGAAAATCTATAAAAGTTAAATCACCTTAGGACAGTTAATAATTTTGTAGATTAATTCTAGAAGTATTCTTTGCATTATATACAAAATTAGTCTTGAATATTTGAATGACATTAGTGTATATTATACTTACTGCCTGTATGCAGTGAATGTAATTAAATACAAATACTAACATCCATCAATTATGATTCTCTCTATTTCTTACGGAAATTCATAGCTCTGTAGAAACTGACATGACTCAAATCTACACGCCCCGTTTATCGATTGGACGAAACCTTAAGCAACCTAAGAAAAATCACGGACTGCATGAAATAATCATGATGATATCAGACTCAAATTCCCATAAAAGACGATTTGGCTATTTCTTTTATGTAACGTAACATAGATGTACATAAACAATAATTTAGTTAATGTTACTTACTTTTTACGACCAATTTATCAATTTGTTAAAAAAAACGTATAAACTGTGAAATGCTTTCTTTGGTGATTTGGCGGGTTATGGAGGTAGCGATCATCGCAGAAAAAAATCACATCACCCGCTAACGTGGGTTACATGTATGTATTTTTCTGCAATGTCGCCACCTTCATATCCCGCATGAATCACCAAAGAAAGCATTCTATTGTTAAAGTGATTTTCTTACTTAATTATTTTCTCTCTATATTTTAGTCAACCGTGCTTTTCTAAAATCAAAGTCATGTCTGTATGAAGGCAAATCGCCAATATTACTATAAATATCACACAAAAAGAAACAGCGTCAGAGTAGAAGCTTTTAATTTAGCATATAGAGGTCAGCACTGTAGTAATTTATGCTCGAAAATTAATTAATCGTGTAAAGATTGATTTTAATTTCGGGGGAGGGGGGGGGGGGGTAGGGTATTCATGGTATAACGATAAGATTGCATAAGATTGGGCACATATACTATATGTATTTAAACATTCAATAATCAAATAACTAAGATTTAACGATGGTCAACAAATTATATTCATTTTTTAGCCATAAACTGTCATTTAGAAAATAGAAATTCCAAATATTTTCACTTTAAAATTTGAATGTTTTCCTATATTTTATGTAGAAGTATCCTCTCAAATAGATTTATATTATATTCTAAAAATGGCTACGACCATCCAGTCATAAGATTCCACGTGGTAAAATAATTACTTAATATACTTGTACATTCTTCTTTACACATTTCTCTCACATTTTTTGTAAAAAAAAAAAAAAAAAAAAAGTTATTTAAAATACGTTTATGGTTAACACAACATTTTACATTTAATAATTACCAACATCTCTTATATATACCGTGGTTGAACGACACAAACAAAAATAACCAATTCAAAAATTTGTTTTGGCCTTGTTTATTTACAATAAGCTGATGTATTTTGACATTACATGTAAATTATTTGGGTTAGATTCTGCAATATGTATCTAAATATTGTTTTATTGTACTTGTTACAGTTTTGCACGTTCTCCGGGGGTTTGGATAGTAAATAAAGGTTCCACAGATATATATAATAAATATATAAAACAAAGTAAAGTTGTGTAGATAAATAAATAAGGAAAAAATAAAGCTGCATAGATGAATAAGGAAAACTTAAGCTGGGTCCTTAAACTTTTAAATAGATAAAACCTTCCTTAAAATGAGTCCCCTTAAAATGAAAAATCACAGTATCAAGTTTCTATCAATAACAGACCTAACATGTCAAATCCATAAAAACATCTACATTAATTTATCTTTAAAATAATCATTTAAGTTCTTTTCATTCTTCATCATACTAACAAATCCTTCTTGTTTATTTTTGCGAGAGAAAATTCAATTCCTTTCTACATATCAAAATAAGTAATTTATTTAACACTCTCCATCTTCTCAGTGTAGTGCTCGGTCGAATATGATAATCAGTTGACTATTGTAGACTCGTATGGAAAATATTGCAACAGGTCAAGCATACCTTAAACCTGAATCTTCCTACATATCAACTCATCAATTAACAAAGGGTGATACTGGTATCTGGCATCTGTTGTCAGAATATTTTATTAAAGTTTTAATACTTTTCAAACAAAAACGATTGAAAATGACACCTTAATGGTGTCGACAGTTTGAATAGTTTCAACTTTGTAGGAAATCAGCATTATAAATGATTTTAGACCTTTTGGCAGCGAAATTCATTGTTTTTGTGACCATTTGTTATTTAATGAATAAAGATGAAAGACTTAATGGTCATAAAAAAAAAACCACACGACATGCATATCTAACAATTGAATAGATCGTCTTCGACTCGTTTGCACCAGCAATAAAATGACGAAATACAACTTTAAAACTTGTGAGAAAACATCGATGGACAATGGCATAAACGCATCGAACACGTACATCGATTGTATATCAGAAAGGTAACGCAAAATTACGTCATGTAAAACATCCATTTATAATGGAGACGGCAGCTTTACATTTCTGAATGTTTTTAGAAAATGATATGTGAGCAGTAAAATACATTTCATCCTTTCATATACAAATACATTTTGATACAATACACGAACAGGGACCTGCAGAAGGAGAAAAATACACTCATATTTTAAAGAGTTTTAAGAGGACCCGCGCTAAATTTAAAAAATTAATTGAATGTAAACTGTGTACCGAACAGTAATAAACGTAGATGTCTCCATGTGGCCATTTTTATTCGGGTAAAAAAAAATTACCAGACGAGTACTTTATAAGTGTTTCTGTTCAAGGATTAAATAAATCTCCTGGGGTGGGTGAGGTGGATGGCTTCTTGCAAGAAACTATCTACGAAAGAAGAAAACGGTTTCATAATTTTATTTCTCTCAGCAGTAAAACAATGAACTACAAACACAAAATTCTAAGCATACAACATGTGTTATGAAATTCAGAAGTTAATTAATTTTCGTTTTTGGCAGTGATTGCATTTCAAATCCTTTAATAATACTGAAATTTAATAAGAACACTTTTTTGAAGAAAATTATGATCTGTTCAATGACATTAAATCCTAATTTGTATGGAATCAAATGATATACATATGCAATAATTTTAGGCATCAAAATTTGTCAAATATTCCTGAGGTCATATTAACCCGATATCAAAACTACGATGGGATGGATATTCAGAAAACATGCGATTTGATATTTCAGTATTAAATATTGTTTTAAGACTTATTTTACCCATCAAACGATCCAAAAATGAGTACTTGTACATGTAAAGCCATCTTTTTTTTTATTTTTGCAAATCACTCGCCAATTACATGTTTAAAAAAAATAACTATCCTTAGCACTACACACAGATCTCTGTAACTGATCGTTCTTAACTATGGTGATGTAGCATTCACATGTAAGACAGCAGTTTGATTTACGAGATTCGTTTAACATTGAACACAATCAAAGACACAAACCCTATACAGTATTTACATCTCCCTGAGTTTCCATTGCACATCACATATGAATGAAATATATTCTATGTGTTTCTTAATCACTATGAGAAACATATCTTATATCAAATATAATTAATGAAACATATCAAATACCTTTAAGACAAAAAGAAAATATTGTATGATTATGATCAGTTCCCTGTTTCGTGTTCAAATGAAAAAATACTTTTATAACACTCCTTTTGGCATTGTGATATGTTAGCTCTCTAATATATACACAGCAGAACAACACTCTCAGTATTAAATATGATAGTAATATAGTAATAAAACCTGTTGACAAAAATAATCCTGTTTGGAATGTATAATAAAGCTCTCTATTAAAAATAGCACGATCATGCGCCAATCCAGATTTATTTCCAGGGGAAGGGGGGGGGGGGGGGGGTCTTGGGGATATTTGAATTTGTCAGAGGGTACGAGGCATGGTCCGAGGGATATTTGAGTTTGCCAAGGGGTCCAAGGCCTATTTTCGGTATTTTTAATATGTAAATTTAAGAATTTTTAATTTTCCAGGGAGGTCCGGACCCCCCCACAATCCCCTTCCCTCTAGATCTGCCTCATGAAGATCTGCTATAAAATATTACACTCAGCTTCCAATCTATCAACAAAGATATAACATCATAGCATTTGGTTACCTATCAACAGTACAGATCATCAACAATAGTTTAAGTGATTAAAATAAAAACTGAGAATTAATGACATACAACTTAAAGCAACAAATTCTTACCTTACATACACAAGCACATTTTGATTTGAAAATTTTCTCAGCACAACCATTTCATCACAATGTAAGGTTAATTTTCTATCAACATTCACACAACAATCTAACCTTCCAACAATACTCTCTTTTGTGACAGATTTTTGTTTCTCTATTAAGTGATCTACATGTTTATGGCACCTGGGTGTAAATCTCGTGGGATTTGGCAATACAGAATGATATGATTGTATCCATATACCATCAATGTGTTCATCGCTATTATTGATAACTACACTTTCATCAAATAAAATTATCTAATTCAAGTGAAGGCCTTTTTTGCAGCGACCTATATCACACATTCATGACATAACTTTTCTTACCCCCAAAAAATTCACTAGTTATTTTTTTCCTAAATTATGTTTGCAAAAACATCCTACACTAAAACAATTTCTGTTTCATAAGTTTAAAATTAAAATCGTTCATTTTTGTAGTGTTAACTGAATTTTAAGAAAAATATTTACGAAATGAATTCAAAATTTATTAGTTTTATATGATAAACCGCAGCAGCGGTTTATAAAGCGTAAACTGTCCCAAACCATTTTATATCATATAAAACTAATAAATTTTGAATTCATTCATTATAATTTAATTTTTTCTATTAATTGTAGATAAAAACAGCCATTTGACCTTTAAAATGACATCAAATTGTTCAAAATTTAAACGTAACGTCAGGCGGATTGATACATTTTTGACGTTATTCTTACTATGACGTAGGCAACATTATCTATACGATATAAAATAATTTTTTAGCCAAACAAAAAGCGTGTTACAACCAGAATTAAATTATTCAATTTTATAACATTACAAATGTTATTTAGAAGTTTGATGTAACTATAATATTCAAGCTGCCATTATTTTCATAAAAACGGTTATATATACAAACAGAATAAATTCAATAGTGATGCAATACACAGTACCTATAATTGTGCAAAAGATTTACTTTTTGTTAACTATGCACAAATGAAAACCTTCAATATCACTGTTAAATATACAATCTCAAAAAATGTATAACCATACCAATACCCTTTTAATTTGAACATTTTGTAGAATCTGGCAATGTGAATGGAGTCAAATTCAGCATAACTTAACAAAAAACATTCACAAAAAATGTGCGAGACAGATTTACAGACTAGCAAACTGGAGATTAAAGGGACATAACTGCACCTATGATCTCAACCTTGTTGAAATATGAACATGGTTTGTCTTATGTACATAGTACAGATATGTTTACACTAACTTAATCCTTAAACACACCCGCAAAACATATTACAATACTTTTTTCATAAGCAGCAAAAAAGTTAATCATCTTTTTGTAAATTTCCATTCAAAGGCAATTCAGATTTCATGAACATTAAAAAACCCACCAGAAACTTCCATAACATAAAAATGTGTTCAGCCTTATCAGTAGCCTCACAGTTAACATACTCAGCAAGATCCTCCAGGGTATGGTGTATCCTAGGAATTCCATATGATGGATTTCATTGGCTGACTGCCTGACACAGTTCATGTTAGACTAGGTATTTCCCAGGTATTCTATGGATTTCATTGGCTAAATGTTATGTTATCCTGAGATTCCTTCTAGACAAGGTGTTTCTCAGGAATTCCATGCCTTATTGGATTTCGTTGGGTGACACTGTTCATATTATCTCTGACGTTCTTACAGAAAAGCTGTTTCCAAGGAGTTTGATGGACTTTATTGTCGACACATTTCATGTTATCCCCCCGGCCCCTCAGAAAATAAGTTTCCCAGGAATCTCAAAGATTTCATTGGGTAACACAATTCATGTTATCCCCGAGGTCCTCTGCGTACTTGTTACAGATGAGGCCCCGTAGGCCCTCAATCTCTGCCCTCAGCTCCTTCACTTTTCCTAGCCACTGTTTAAGAGTGTGGGCCTCCTGATCTTTGTTTGCTTGTCCTGAGTCTAACTCAGATGGAGCTGAAATTTAATTAAATACAACAATTACTACAACAAAACTAAAGTAAATAACAAATTAAACTACACAATTTCTTTACAGTCAAAGATGTTTTCAACAAAACAGAAACTGGTTGCATGTTGCTGTATCATTCAAAATGCCAAAAAACTTGATTCATACACACTTTTCCATTGATTCAGAAAACTTGTTTTACCACCAAAAAGTTTAAATTGACCACTCACCTCTGACCCCAAGGAGCAGTGACATATTGGGGTCGTTGCCCTCTGCCCGTTGAACACAGACTTGGACCAGGGACTGTAACTCGTGGTAACACATGCTGAGCTCCTGCGTGAACTGCCTCTGAATCTTCTGGTTCTCGTCAGCCATTTGTTCTTCCAAGGTCTTGAGCTGATCTCTTATGATCAGAATCTGCTCCATCAAGTCCTGATTTTTGCTCCCCATCTACATAGCATGAAAGGAAAATTTACTCTCTTGTCATACAGAACTAAAATTAATATATATGATTTAATATTAATATGGTTTGGTATTTGTTGCCCATCTAAATAATCAAAAAGGATATTTTTTTTAACTTTGGTCAAACAAAACCAAATTTTTCTTGCTAAATTTTTGCAGTATTTCTCAACAGTATTATCTCAATCTCCCCCAAAAAATGTGTTCAATATTTTTTTTCTTTCAAGATTATGAGTCATAAATTTTATCTAATTTTAAATGTTCCCGGTTTTGGAATTGAAATACAAAATTTAGCAGCAACCACTAATTAGCCAGTATTAATTAGACATAAACTAGCAAACAAATTAAATTAAAAAAGACTTTTTTTAACGTATTCATCATGAAAGTCTTTCCCTGACCTCTTTCATTGAGCGTTTTAATTTCTTGATGGTTTCCTCCTTCATCCGACAATCTCCTCGGAGGGCCTCCACAGACTCCTCTTCGTGGGTCAGTCTCTCCTGCAGCTGTTTCATCTCGTTCTGACTCTTGACCTCTGAATGTCTCAGCTTCCTGTGGCTAGTTTCTAAAAGCTACAAAACACAAAATGGCAATACAGTAAAACTTGTTGAAAATCCAGGGTTGAGAAATTTTATTGGTTCATGAGTGTTCTTTGTTACAGAAGTTTATATATTTTAAGATTTAAAGGGTAGTAAAAGTAACTTCTCTCTTGGGGTAAATTTATTTTTAGCATGTTCAACTAAACCCTGTTTTACCTTACAAAATCATTAACATGGTTAAGAATTTACACTGATTTATCCTTCATATAGCATGCCCTTATTAAAATACTAAATATGAACACAAATCCAAAATAATTTACTTTAAAAATCTTTTCATGAATTTCAAACATTGAAGAATATGTGTGTACCTTTTTGGCCTTGTCTAGGTCAACAGCTAGACGCTCATTCTCCAGTTTGACTCTCTTTAACTGGTCCTCACACTTCTGGAGTTCCGCTCCCTCACCCTCAGACTTTATCCTGTCTATCTCCTCTGTAACCACAGCAACCTGGCCCGCTAACCTTTTCTCCTGTAAAAATGTTCAAAAAAAATCTCACAGGTCAGCTAAACCGAAGTTATGTGTTTACCAGGTATGTAAAGTTTATATTTCAGAAAAAAAAACCCAGCTAATTTTATGTATCAAATGTCTGGAAAGTAAAACCAATTTTCATATAAAAATGTACTAATAGTACATTTACGAATCTGATATGTAGTACATAAAAATCTAACAAAATACATTTTTCGAGTGTCCCAACCTTGTGTTCTAGTTCCTGTATCTGGACTTCCCGAGAAGTCAGGGCTTTCTTGCCATGGTAGAGTCGTTGCTGAAGTTCTTCAATGCGGCTCTCTTGAAACTGAGTCTTCTCACGTAAACTATGAAGGTAGCTTTGGTTAAGGAAAAATCAATATACATAACAAAATATTAATCAGGCATTAAAAATATTTTAAAAGTGTTAACCTTGGCAGATATGATAAAACTATTAGATTATTCAAAATATGCCAAATAATGTCAAACAGTCATCCATCATTCACTTTGACTTTGTCACCAACTTAAAGAATCTCTATTCAATTAGGAAAATTCTTAAAATCTAAGACAGAGGGACTCATGGACTAAAAACAATATTCCTCTTCCCATAAACTTTGATTCAAGCAGAATCAAATAACTCTGATTAATCTGAATTTCTTAATACATGTACAATCATTCACCAGTCTTCACTTTAAAACATCTCATTTGCTTAAATTTTGACCTTTTTTACACCGCTGTACATCAGATAAAGGATATTTCCTGGACGTTTTTGAGACTCTCCTCCACTGTGGGTAGGGCAGACAGGTAACTCTGTAACTCGTCCAGTTTCTCCTTCATCTGGCCGTGGTTGTCAAACATCTCCAAGTATTTTCTCTTCCAATCCTCCTTCTCTCTCTCCAACTCATAGAACTATACAAAAGAAAACCATTGGTCATTTTTCAACTTGTCAACGAGTTCACAACTCGTAGAGCTGTAAGTACAGGGAAAATGATTGGTCAATTCATGACTCATAGACCTGAACAAAGAAAATAATAAACAAATATCCCAACCCCCAACTTGTAGAATGGTACAGAGAAAAAGTTTATTCATTCAAAACTCATAGAACTGTTTAAATAATTTACAACATATAGAACAGTGCTGAAGAATTTTCATAAATTCCCAACTCATCATAGCTGATAATACTGTAGGTAGGTATTTGGAGTTTACCTGTGAGTCTGAGTACTCGGGCCCTGAGCCTCTCTTCCTCAGGGCAGCTCTTAGCTGGTCCACCTCCTGCTCTGTGGCCCTGAGATAATATTAAAAGTATTAATATGATAGACAACATATTTGCACTACAAGACAAGCAGTGATAAGGTTTAATTACTCTTCCCTTACATCACATGAAACTTTCATGATATTTTAATTATAATTGAAATGCCAACAAATAAAAATATAGCAATCTCACCCAAGTTTCATCTCCAGCTCATCTAGCTCGGCATTTTTCTTGGTTCTTATTTCTGCATTCTCTGCTTTAAGTTGAGCATTCTTCAACTCAAGCTCCTATGAAATGATAACCAGACAATTAATTTAGAAATATGTAATGAACTAGTATAATTACAGAATTTGGTATCGTAAGACTTTCTCAATCCTGAAACTGTTTATCTGTGTTTATCTACCTATTTTATACCTGTATTTGTTTGTAGGACTCGCCCTCTCCCCCCTCTCCATTTAATACAGCTCTCTTCAGTTTTCCCTCATATTGTTTATTGTCCTCCTCCAACCTCATGACCTGCATCTTCAATCTATAGAGAAGGTTAGAAGTCATTCATTTATATATAGTGAATTCAATTGCATAGACATCATGAATTTGTTATCTTTAATAATATTATCCTGTGCTAACTATTGCACAATATAAACAAAATATCAATGTAGTTCTTTCTAGGATGAAATAAGTATCTAGTGTACTGGTCAGTATATTCATAATGAAATCCCATTATTTATTTATTCATATAATAAAATCTAAACATCAAAATATAAAATGTCATCACAATTCTTTAACTTGCATTTAGCATGTTTAGACTCACTTTTCAATGAGGGAGTCCTTTTCTTTGTGAATGTCATCGGCTGCCTTGCTGACAGAAGACCATTTACGGGGATTATCGTCAATGTGTTTCAACAGAGAATCCAGGCCTCCATTTGTTTCTCCAGCCTTTGGAGTTCTCTGTAAAAATTGGACAACAGAATCAAACTATACTTCTGATTGGTGTCTGACCCCACTTTTTCATAACTAAGAGATATAAGGAATGAAATGTATGAGATGCATATGAGAGATTTGGTCTTCTTTATTGACCATAGTTTCATTGTATGGTTGATAGAAAGTGAACATTGTCAACATTTTCCATATACTGTAAATGTATCAAGTTAATACTGTGCCTGAATTGTTATCAAATATTGGTTAAAAATCATTTGTAAATTTTTCACCAAGTGAAGAGACATTATACTTGATGACAAGTGTTTTGAGATGGACGGCTCAGGTTGAAGTGTATATGCAATTCAAAACACAAACTAACTCAGGTTACAACTGAACATTTACATGTATTTTGTTTTTACTGTAGAGGGCAAATTATTCAAGCAAAAAAAAAAATAATAACCATTTCACAGATCTACAAGTTTAACACCATGATATTAAAAATCACCACACTGATATGCAAAAGAAAAAAATAGACAAAAAATCTATCTGTCCAGCAATTTAAATCACCATTGATACATCCAAAATTATCTAATATATTTATTAAATTCTGATTTTTAATTGTTAATAATAATGTTCACCCTTTATCAGAATTTGTCTAAAAAAAGAAAATAAAATTGAACAAAAATATAACATTTCACATTGAAAGCTGATCTAATTAAAACAATTAACTTTTCCTACATGTTTGTTAAGAAATAAATTCCACTACTCAACTAATCTAGTATACTCAATACCTACACTGTATCGAAAGTCTGTGTTATAGGTCCAATAAGGGGAATATGATGATGTGTGCTGGTTTAAAGAAAAACTTCGTCATCAGATTAGAGTTATCTCCCTTAACATAATTCCTAATCGTCACCTTCATAAAATTTATCTACTTCTAATTCAATTTATCTTTCTCTATTTCAATGATTAAGCTATTGTTCACATCACTAATCATGCTAATTTAATTTGTATTTACATGCCCTTTATGATACAAAGTCAATTTTTAAATCAATAGCATGCAGCTATTTCTACATGCAATAGAAACTGGGGATACTCTAAAGACCTAGCTGTTACATTGTACTGGTCAATCAGTTTACCTTTAACTTGCTACAACTCTCTGTCAATTAGAGGTCAACATTACCCATGCTTTTACTTATTTTCATGAATGAAATTGTGAGCTTGATGCTAAAATGGAGTTGTGAGCTGCATGCCCTCAAATTTACATGAAATGAATTGTGAGCTGAATTTTTATGGGTGAATGAAATTGTGAGCTTGTATTTTGAAAGCAATTAAGCACTGGATACTCTCAGGTTAACTGGTTTAGTCTGGTTTACATAAAAAGAATTGTGAGCTGAATTCTTGAATGAAATTGCCAGATGGATGCTCTTGGGTTTACAGATTCAAATGAATGGCAATCTATTGGTATGATGACGATGATGATGATGATGATGATGATATTGTGTTTTACGATCATTATGATGCATCACAAATGCACAATCTACGGAAATTTGGTGAAAAAAATTATTCCAAACACAATACCTAGAGTAACCATACTTACATATGTACTAGAGATACTTGGCCAGATCTACAAGTACAGTTGTTCATGTACAAGGTATATCCAAATGTACACAATATCATTTAATCTAAAATCAAAGCACACCCTGCCCGTCCTTGAGTAATACAAGAGATGTTGGAGTTGTTTCCCCAGATGAAAAGCATTACTTTAAAGCTATTAAGATTGTGGTTATTGATACATACTGGTATACTGATGATAACCACAACAACGGCAAATGATAATCCACATACCGCATGTACCGTAACCAGACTGGATCATATATTTAAATAATAATCATATCACAAATAATTATGGCTTTATGATAGTCAACATGTTTGCACTTAGTTTTTTAAGAATAGGTACTGTATTCATAAGATAAATACATGTAACATTTTTTTTCTTTTTACTAAAAATTTAGTTAGATTTTATATCATTTTTTGGGGGGCAAATGAAGCCAAATTCTCCTACATGTCAAAGTTTCCTGATAGCTTGTATATCAAAATCAAGCAGGTAAAAAAATTACCTGTGAGCTTGGAGAGTTAGTTTCACCATAAGAATCCAGATGGCCCCTCTGCCATTGTCTGAGGTCACCAGACATGTACTTTAGATCACTGCCGTACCTAGACCGCGTTTTGGAGCCACCAGACACAGCGTCATTGTCCGAATAATACTTGTCTTCATACAACGTGGAAGATTTTCTCTCCCTAATAAAATCAGGTCCATCTGTCACAGAAGTTCGAGATCTCACGGAGGGTGCATATAGAGAGCTGGGAATATCGGTGGGGGTCGATTTTGGGGGCGATGCCCAGTTTGTGTCCTCGATCGGACCTTCGATGTCGTCCCCTCGAGAGGCGGAATAACTGGAGTATTTTCTTTGGTACAAGTCATTTGATGTGTCATATTTACTGGGACGGTCTAGTGAACCCTTGCTGTCATAGCGAGGCCTTTCTAAAGGGTCCTTACTAATTGTACTGTCGTACTTTGGATAAGTATATGTGTCCTCCACTGACAATTCCTTGAAGTCTTTATCTAGATATGAAGGTTCAGATATTCCATAATTGGATGGTCTGTATGACTGGTAGTGTGGCCTGCGAGTGGTGTCTGCGTAAGGAAGGCCGTTGGTTAGGCCTTCCTGGGGGGTGGGGGAGAGTGGACTCTGGGGGTGGGAGTAACTGTTGTATCTGTCTGAACTTCCTCTGCTGCTCCATCCTACAAAACACAGACCACACAATGTCAAATCCAATATTATAATAGAAATTAAAGAAATGAACCTCAGCATGTAAAATCAAGACTTGTTTATCATCTTCATTGTCATATGTCAAATACTGGCTTATAGCATAGATATATCACCAGTGAAATGACCTCCATTTCACTTTTGATAACTTTAAGAATATATTTTAGAAATCATTCACTTTATTCTTATTATTTATTTTCCCATACTTTAATTAACTTAGTAATTCTTTACAGACATCTTAAGCATTCCAAATTATTCATTTCTACAGGATGGACAAGCAAGGCTTTTAAAGTTGTCCTAAAGAGTGTTTAAACTAAGCCTGTTAATATATAGACATTGACCATAAAAATTGTGTATGATAACATATCTCAGAGGCAAATTCATCACCTGAATGGTCAACAGTCCCAACCCCGGGCCTCTCAACTTGACACAACCTTTAAAAATTTGCTCTCCATATATACTAATACACCACAAATATTCCTGCTCAAATTGATGCATACATTATTAAAGGGTTTTTTTTTTTTGGTTCAATCTCACTGCGATTATTTTGGGTTTCAAATCAAATCAGTCTTAATTACATCAGAGTGAGATAAAATTTGTTCATTGTATGGGAAAAACGAAAACAATGGGTCTCAAAAAGTATGTGCTGTTCAGAAGACAAACGAATGATTAAACAAAACTTTTCATACCTGATGATAGAAGATTACTCTGGAGCATCTTCTGATAATCTGGAAGAACAACAAGAAATCATCTTTGATTATAGGAGAAAAAAAATCAACATATGTACAGATGTATGGAGCAGCTGTCATTCTGCATTAATTCCTGGCCCTAGCTGACAGAATCACAGGCCTGAATCATCACTCACTGAAATAACGCCTGATTATATCCATTCTTACATCACCTCCACACAGCCAGGTCAAATGTTTCCTCTCAGAATTTATTCAATATCATAACTACTTATGCTTTGTATTTTCAGATATAAAATTTTGTTCAAAAGACAGAAATATTTAAATAGTCTATTACTTTAAAATAGGGGCACCATTGATTTGTGGAATCTCAGGTGTTTTAAGCATAGATTTCATTTCTTCTAAGGTACTTAAAACACCTCATTGTTACTGAATTTAAATTTTGCACTTGCATTAGAAATCTGATTTTGTTTTTTTCAATGCAACAATGTGAATTATTTCATGTCGGACTAGCATGATACAAACATTCCTATACATGTATTAGTCATTGTTAAAGATAACACAATGTACCAATAGCGTTACAACACTGTCAGATTTAAATTATAACACTGCATGGTTTACACAGCAATACAATGTTCAACTTGATAGTTGATAGTTTTAATGACTAGCTGCTAACAAAAAAAAGTTCAACATGTTCATTATACATGTATTAAACTTTTTAGGGCCAAATCTGTCATCAATTTGGTTTAAATCCCTGCATTGTTTACTAGAATTGATTCAAAACATCTTTAATACATCTCAGCTTTTAAGCTACCGGTACAAAAGATGAGTTAAGACTCTATTACAAGAAAACAGCATACAATTAAAACTTCTTACATTGAATTTATATACCTGCAGCTATGGTTTAAACTCATATTACAGCTTGAAAAATATCTGCCAAATATGCTGCATATATGCAAAACTATCTACAAAATTAAAATTGAAGGTCTATAATGTTTAGGGCGAGTTTCCATGGAAACTTGATAAGATATAGATCTGCAGGTAAGAAGCACCTGTTGTATTCCCTAAATCTTGTCTTACCTGTAATTAAATAGAGCTCAATGCCTCGATGTGCAATGAACCGGCAGAGCTTAATTAGAGACACACAGTGCAGCATAAATCCATGGCCCAGGTCTCAGGTCTCAATTAAGTGGAATTTTAAACATTAAATGGCCATTACTTATCATTATGGAGATAAACATCATCATTTTCTATACAGAACATGGCAAATCATCTCAATACATTGTGTACAAAGGCCCAACATACACACTCCTTATGAAGATAATACTGCATGATTAACTTACATTCTGCACCAATACTGTAGTACCGTACATGTCCCTATAAACAACACACCTCCTTGACAGATTATCATTCTTATCAATTTACAGTTCATTAAAAGTCAATTCAGCATTACTGCACATGAATTTGAAAATGGCTATAAAAGCAGAGTATTTTTTAAATGATTAAGTAATCAGTAAACTAGTCCAACTCTCAATCTCTCATGTACTAACTATATAGTCATATAAGTCATATACATGTAGTAGTTATGCTGTGCTTAAAGAGGGCATTTATTGGGGAAACTACCCTGTTATCAATTTTCCTGATAATGTTGAGTACTAAGTTACATCTTTGCATACTATTATTGCATACTATTAAACCTGTTAAAGTAAAATTACATCAAGTTAATAAATAAAAGGATCTCCTACATATTCAGTTGCAATTGATTTGCTATTGCTACAATGTGATCAAATACATTCAACATTCAAATCTTAATTTATTTTCCAAAAAATCAGACTACATAGAGGTCATTCCTGTATGTTTATTTTTGGTTTTCTGATTTTAAATTTTGGTTATGTAAATAAACTCTACAGTTCATTATTGATAAAATTGATCACAAAATCGTCTTTAGCCCCTGGTACCACTAGGGGGGTAGAAAGAATGGCCCACATTCAGGAGTTGCCATCAAATTGAAAGCCCCAAGGAGAAAAACGACAAACATAGGGGAATTATGTTCAAAATGTTCTTTTGATTTTCTGTCAAACATTCCAGTAGACTCAAGAGAGACGAGAGTGTGTTACACATTGACAGTGACAATGGATGGTATTTGACAGCAAACATGCTTAGAATAGTATCTCCTCAATATATTCAGGTAACTTGTGTTTATCTCGACAATGTCATGAACAATGAAAGGAGCTTTAATGTAGGTATTTCCTTTTTCAATTCAATCTGCATCTAAAGCCCATCTCTCCATGAATACATTAGAGATTTCACAATCTTATCATCTGAACATGTTTGAATTCCGTTCCTGATATATAAACACAGGAATTCAAAAAGAAATTTCAGTTATTGAAATCTTAAAATCAAATCACTTAAAAGTATAGGTCCCTTTTATTTTCTATTACTGGTACATGCGTACCTTCACATAAAATAAGTTTTCAAAAGGCACATTATTTCAGATTCTAAAATTATCACTACATCCAAACTAATTTATCTTCATCGTAAATTTATCATGCAATATACTTCATAAATCCTAATGCAGAGTATTTTCTTAATAAGTTATTACCAATAATCACATAGATAGCAATGTCATGAATGAATAAATGACCATACAGTGTATTACATGAAGATAAAGAAATGGTAAAAAATAAAAAATGGTAATTAAAGACTCTGACCATGATGCCCATTTCAGCAAATATATACAAAGTACAACAAAATCTTTATAAAATGTAACAATCTGTAATCACATGCATCTCATGAACAAATAGATGACAGCGCAGTTTAAACATGAATATAAAATAATGGTAAAGATTCTCACCTGGTACATTACTTTGGATAGGGGTCCCTGAACCAGTCCATGACATGGCTAAAGTACCGCTACACAAATTGTCCGAGTCCCCAAAATCTTCACATTACACAACCTGCAGATTAAAAACCAATGATTTCAACTGTAACAAAGACCTGTCCATGGTCATTGGGATTTATTTTCTACTTTTTTTTACACATTAAGTAAGCTGACTTCATCGAGTAATGAGTGTGGTCTTTGGGTCTTGGGATTATCGCAGGAGACTGAAAGCAGTGATTAGTGAATTATATGTAAATCAGCTTGATTTTTGCCCTGGAATAAACCGAAATCTATACTGCCTCGCCAGATAACAAAGCCAAATTTTCATGTGTCCAGTCTTGCAATTGGCCATTATTAAAGGACGCAGGACATTTTATCAATATGCATTGTTCCCAAGTTATTGTTAACGCCTTCGTTTGACTTTCCCTTGATCTTAAGATCGTGTTAAGTGGAGATATTCCGTTATAACAGCCCTATAATCTTTCCCCTCAGCCTACCCAACTACTCTATTACCAATTTTCAATACCTGGTATTAAAGGTGACAAATAGGACACTAAATTCCACTTGAATATATATACTCCAACACACATACACACACACATATATCAATGGTCACTAGAAAGAGTCAATATAGAGTGACGCACATACTGCAGCAGAAATTAATTAGTCTACTTTCACATTTCATTCTATATATACTCAAAACCACAAAACCATTATAAAATTACACAAGGCTTCAAGACCTATATTGTATGCACAATGAAAAATTTAAAAACATTACAATTAATCACATAATAATTTCTTAAGTCAGAATGATATTTCTCCCCTGCAGTTTATACGCTACAGAACATGCACATTTCTTTACTGCTTACTGCTTACAAATCCAATCAGATCTTGACATTGAATGCTATACAAACCTTTCACTCCATTTGCAAAAGAGCTAATGACTGAACGGCAAGTACACAAAAATTTAAAGGACCTTCTTTGTCTCGGGTCAGACCAAGCCATTCATGCATGTATGTATATTATAGAACATTGATTCAAAGTCCTCCCCCCAGTTAACATGTCTCCATAATTGATCTCATTGTTAAAAGCCAATTTTCCCAAGCAAATGCAGAAATAATACAAGACGCTGTCAATAGGAGAAAGTGTTTATGAAATCAATGAGGGGGGAATTGCTTCCAGTTCTCAAGATGTGCCAAGATAAAATACAAATGGAGTGTTATTATTTCAGGCTTATCCCTCATTGAAAAAGATAAATAGATGTAAAAAGCTTCTTTTTCCATACTTAAGGTCTAAACCACTCAAACACAATAATATTGATGTTTTCTGTTTTAACTCCTTGACATGTTTTTTCGAATCATTATCTTTATTTTTAAATTGACCTCTAGCTATAGACAAATGTAGCATAGATTTGTTCAGCTTAAAAATTCATTGAACTGCTAATAAAACAAAAGCATACCTAGGAATGTAAATCCAGTGTGTATTTGTTTATGTACCTCTAAGAGCATTATAACTAACAGATCCTTGTTTTGTGTACAAAGACATTCATGTCTCCACATGCTATTAAACAGATAGGTAGTATTTAGCACCTAAAACAACTTCTAAACCTCTAGGGTCAGTTCTAAATATTCTATCAAAATATTACAGCCAATAAATTTTATGAAAGACATAAGTAGATCACTGCCATTATCTCCCCTTTTAAACTGCCAGGGTCATGAGACACCTGTAACTCGACACTTACTAATACTAACAATATGTAACAGGTGTTGAAATGTCAATTTCTGTTAAGAACGATGTAACATATGCATAATTGCATACCCATGATACAAAAGCTTGTTTTGTTCAGGAGCTGTGAAACTTTCAATTAGAAAAAAATTTTAACAAAGCACAATCATGTAAAACTGCCCAGTATGATTACTGACTTTCTATTTGAAAAATTCAACATCATTAAAAAGATTTTTGAAAGTCATTTGAGTAATATATGTCAATTTTGTGTAGAATTATGAACAGGGAACACTCATGTTATTTAAATGACCTGGGGATTTTATTTTGGCAGAGATTATGCAATAATGGGAATCATATTGTCTATTTACCATTCATTCAAGTTTTTAAAACACAAAACAGCCCTGATGTCATTTGGCATTTCAAGAAAAATGCTTCACATTATCATATTCCAATCATTTTATTTTCATTCAAGTTTTAAAAATATATCATTGAACATTAATGGAATGAAGAGTTCTTCCCCTTTTATTACAGTACATTACTGGTCTCCTTCAGCAATGTTCAGTTCTTTCTTGAAAAATGCTAAATATTTCATGGCAGGATAATCTTATTTATTAGCTATATAGACTACCTGTATAATTTCAATAACTCCTTAAATTGCTGTCAAAGAAAACTGAAGTCAATCTGATATCATAATTAGATGTACAGGTATATATCAATATTCTTGATAAATTCTAACAGCAGTATAATGCTCAAGGTCCAACTACTTGTACTTGTCATATTATATTGAAAGACCCATTGAAATATTTTTTACCATACAAGGCACAACTACAACGTACATTCATTTATGTAGCACAGACATAAGAAAATTCTTTTCAGAAAAATTTGATGTAGAAATTTAATATTTACTTACATAAAAGTCTTGCTATTGCAACAAAATACAACAGTTAATTAAATTAGAAATATAACAATTGAGCAAAAAATAATATTGTTTATCACAACATCGCTAGTTTTTTTCATTCATCCAGATTGTGACTTTTTTTGTTGGATCCCTCATAGTCTGGTAAAAGAGCAGCAACAGTTAGCCGCATCTCTTTCCTTCGCTTCTCTCTCGCCTTCTCTTTCTTCAGTTCTTCTGGATGCCTTTTCCATTTGTGAAAATACTTGGATTTCAAGCTCCACATACAATGTTCTCTAGCTCTTCTATCTTTCTCAATATTGTCTATTTTCTCTTGCTTTGCCCATTCCCTCCATGTGACAAAAATCTTGTTCTTCAGATTCCGATTGAAATAACGTTTTGCTCTCCCTTCAAGGATCTCCACATGATTCTTCACGAGTGTCCAGTTTCTAAAGCACCGCTTGATCAACAAATACTGGAACATGTTGTCTGCCATTTTTTCTTTTTGTAACTGGATCTCCTTTACATTGTCCCTCCACTGTATCAAAGCTTTCCTCTTCAAACACTCCTTCCAGTGCTTCACTGCCTTGACTTCATTCTGCCTTGATATCTCCACCAACTTCTTGAATCTAAGCATGCCTTTGTACTTCATCAGAGACTTTAAGTAATGCTCATCTGCTAATGCACTCAGATGCTTCATCTTCTCCTCATGTTCCATTTTCTTTTGTTCCCGTAATTTTTCCTGTCTCTTTTTCTCCTGAAGAGCTGCAATTCTAGCCTTTTTCTCCTCTTGTTCTTTTTTGATAAGTTCTTCCTCTTCAGCTTTGAGCCTCTCCAATTTCTCTTCCTCCATCTGCCTTCGTTTCTCTTCCCTTTCCCTCTTCTTCCTTGCCCTCTCTTCCGCTCTCTCATCCATCTTCTTCTGCAAGGCCAAGTACTTACTGTTGGAAGCAGCAGTGGTTGAGGACATATTTGTTCTACTTGTTCTGTCACCATCAGTTGCAGACGATCTGTCAGTCACTGGTGGATCCGTGGAATGCTCTTTACTTTTAACACCTTTATTTGTCTCCTCCTTCTTCACACTGGCCTGATCTGATAACCATCCTCTTTCCTTCAACACACTCTCTGATAAGGGTTCTTTATCAATCAGATTTTGAATTTCTTTCTGAGTGTCAGCCTGTTGCTGAAGTAATTGTTTTTGTTTCGTAAACTTCAGCTCCTCAATCATTCTTTTTTGCTCATGTAGCTGTTTTTGTTGATCTTTTATAATTTTCTCCTGAGCTTTGTGTCGGTTTTCAAAGTTATTTGTAATGTACTTTGTGTTCATCCATGGTTGTGTACCAAACCTTTTTCTTACTTGTAAATCTGTTGGTTTTTCCTGGTCCTCCATTGGTTCTCCTCCCCCTAACTTGGCTATCTCCTCTGGGGTCAGATTTAGGTGTTTTCTGGTTACTTGCCAGGCCTGTGTTGGGATTCTGTTTGAAGGTGACCTTTTCTGTTTTTGGGAGACACTAGTGCTAGAGGATACAGTACTTAACGAAGATGAAGGGCGTTTAGGTTGAGATTTGAAAAAGTCATCAACATTCACAGATGAAACTCTCTGGACCTCTTCAGTAGCACTTTCATCATCTTGACCATCTTTCCACAATTTTCCTTCCGAGGCAGCCTCTAAAAACACTGCCATCTTTTTTTTGGTTTCCTCCTGCATGTTTTTCATTTCTTTTCTCTCCTGCTCCTGTTGAACCCACACTTGCCAGGCCATAAAGTACTTTCTTAAAATGGCACATTTATGGTGATTTTCCGCTATCTGGTTATTTCTGTGAGTTTTGATAATATCAATTTCATGCTGCTTGGCCTCAAGGTCAAGTCTCTTAGACCTCACAACAGACCTCCATGCATTCCATGTCCTAAGGAGCAACTTCCAATCAAAGAGAGCTCTTGCCTTTCCCATCTGTAATCTTCTTTCTAAAGCAATATTATACCAAGCCTTGAAACAGTTATGTAAAATTTTCATCTCATTAGCTTTCCTGCGAATCTCTATCTCCTCCATTTTCTGAATTAAAATCCTCTGTCGTTCTTCAATTTCTAGCTGCTTCTGCAATCTCTCTGCTCGCTCTTCCTCTCTTTCTTGATCAACCAAAAGTTTGGCCTCAGAAATGACAGCTTTCTTCTCTGTCTCTTCACTTTTCTTTGCTTCTTTATGTTTCATCCTTTCCTCCTGCATTTCTTTCCTGATCCGGGCCATTTCCTTCTTTATGGCCATCTCCTCCTGTCTTGCTCTAGTCATCTTGTCTTTTTCCTCCTTCATAATCATAAGTTTGGCATGGTTCTGAGCTGTCTTTTTGGCCTGATGTGCTCTCCTCTTCGTTTCTAATTCTCTCTCCCTCTTCTCACGATTTTCTTTCACCTGCTTATGCCTAAGCTCCATTTTAGTTCTTGGATCCTTGTACATTGACATCTCATCCAAACCAAGATCCTCTGTAAATGCATCTTTCACAAGCTTTTTATTCAACATATGTTCAATAATAGAGTCCACAGCTTCTCTCTCATCCATTTTGTCAAGATATGCATAAGGATCAGATTTGTCTTCCTTAATTTTCCTAGGCATGTCAACAGGTTCACCATTACTATCCAACAAGTGATCCCACTCCCTCTTCACCTTAGATTCAAGTGTCCTCTGATACAAGGCATCATTTGCATATGTATCATCTTCACCATCTTCCACATTTAAATTAACTTTCTCTTCCATCCACTGAGACAAAAGATCCTGTGCCTCTGTGAGGGCTGTGTCATGTTCTCTCAGTTGATCTAGAGTCTGCAGCGCTGCAACACGTTTCCCAGAATGCCCTCTGGCAGGCTTTCCCTGAAAAACACTTTCTGCAGCTCTGTTTGAGGCATCCTCCACTTTCTGGATCCAGTTTTGAATGTCTGAGGTTGTTGCCACTTTCTGAGATCTGGAATAAACTTTATTGTCTGTTTGCCTTTTCCATCGATATAGGCCCGCTTTATGGTTATGATCAGACATGGTTTTGTATGGTAGTTCTGGAATCTGCTGCGCTCCTCTTCACAATTTGTCGATTATCTCACATTTCTATAGTTGAGCTGTTGATATTCATGCTCTGAAATACAAGAAGAGGATAATGAAGTCAATAATAATAACCCCATCGATTGTACATGTTGTATGTGTGCTTCCATTTGTTTTCTTTTTTAATCATGTGGATAAAAAAAAATTATTTCTCTTAACTTTAAAATCTATACTCTGAATGTTTAAATTCTATTATATGCGTAAACAATATATACTAATATGTACATACCTGAAGTTGTGATCCTTTGATAAAAGTTTTTCTTCTTTGTTTAATGATACTAAATTGGACTTCACAAAACCAATCATTTCTTTTCTCAAATTCTTTTTTCACACAAGAATGTCTGCTTCATTGACAATGTTATGACCATTATTACAAATGGAAACACACAATCATACATTTATCTATTACACTACTGTTCATCAGGTTCATGTATATAGTAAAAACTAACCTAACTTAACACAAATTCAATAAAAAAAAAAGTAGCTTTGCGATCAATCTTAAAACAACAACACATGTGACAAAATATTACAAAGCAAGAAGAGGCACCGGTTTTAAACATTTAACTTACATTTCGAAGAGGTTCGAATTTCCTCAGCTTTCAACAACTGTTTCTTAACGAAAAAATGAGAATATGCACTTATATAATCATGGGTTGCTTGTTATCAATTTAATCTTTTCTTTCTAGCACAATATCTTTTACCAAGTAAAGCAATTTTTGTACAGAAAAGTGAGAAAACTCATAAGCTGAAACAAGTCAGGATTCCGTTGAATTTCTTTTCGTAAATTTGACATTCTAACGCTCAATAATACTTCCACGCGCACATGCCTGAACTTAAAAGTAAAACTATTTTACTTACCAAAGCTGGAATTCAAGAAAGGAAATCCAGCCACTCTAAACGAAAACAGTCATACTGAATGAAGAATCCAAGTTAAACAAAATATTCGGTATGGCGGGTGTACGACAGCGCCGTCTAGCGAGAAAAGATTTATAATTCGGTTAGACAGTTATCAGTGATCAGAAAAGTTATGTAGGTTGTTAGAATATCGATTTTGCTTTTTAATGTGTTAAAACAAATTTAGTTAGATATTAGGGTTTTGTAAAAGTCTAAGATATTTTATATCAGTTTGTAATTTTATGAACGAGTTAACAAATCGTAGAGACTATTTTCACTTTCATTATGTAGTTTGTTGATATGTTACAAAGCATAAGGTGAAAGAAACATGTGCAAGTTGGATAACTGAAATTATTGAGGTAATGCTTTGTGTAAATGAGTACCTGAAGAGCATACTACCAAATTTCAAAGGCTTTCAACGTTAAGTAAATACAGGGGTGACCTACTTAACAGTGTCCTATATTTTAACAGGAGCATTGGCAAGATTGCATTTTTCTTACAATGAGGAGAACGATTTTTGGAGTGTTTCAAAGAGCCCATACTTATGGTGGACACTCTGTAGTGTGCAGAAGAGAAGGAGGAAGGCGTTCACAATTTACAACGTGCTTGGAACAGGAAGAAAAACAAATACAACCTGAAAGTGAAAAAATCAAATCTTCAGTTTTAACAGATTTGTTTGGAAGACATCACAACTATCTCCGAATATCAGTGAGTGAACGATGCAACTTACGATGTCAGTATTGCATGCCAGAGGAAGGAGTGGATCTATCACCCAAGGACCGCATTCTGTCGGGCAAGGAAATTGTTCGAATATCTGAACTGTTCATGAAACAGGGAGTGAACAAGATTCGCTTGACAGGAGGTGAACCTTTGGTTCGAGGAGACCTCGTAGATATCATAAAGGGAATCAACTCGTTCAGGCCACAGTACAATCTCGAGACAATAGCAATAACAACCAATGGAGTCACATTAGGAAAGAAACTGCCGCATTTAAAAGAAGCAGGACTAGATTTGATAAATATCAGTCTGGATACCTTGATTCCTGCAAAGTTTGAGTTCATCACAAGGCGAAAGGGATGGGAGAGAGTAATGAATAGTATCGATACAGCACTAGATCTGGGTTACAGCCCTGTAAAGGTGAACTGTGTAGTAATGAGAGGAGTGAACGAAGAGGAAGTTGTGGACTTTGTGAAACTCACCAAGGATAAAAACATAGATGTCAGGTTCATTGAGTACATGCCCTTTGATGGGAACAAATGGAACTTCAAGAAAATGGTATCCTATGCAGAGATGATTGACACTATAAAATCAACATTCCCAGATCTTCAAAGAATGTCAGACCAGGCGAATGATACATCCAAAGCATACAAAGTTCCAGGCCATGAAGGCCAGATTGGGTTTATTACCTCCATGAGCGAGCATTTCTGTGGCTCCTGTAATAGACTTAGAGTCACGGCAGATGGAAACCTGAAAGTGTGCTTGTTTGGGAACGCGGAAGTCTCACTCAGGGATGAGCTCAGGAGAGGGGCAGGGGAAGAAGAAATATGGCAGTTCATTGAGGAAGCTGTCAAGCGCAAGAAGAAACAGCATGCTGGGATGTTTAACCTGTCCAAAATGAAAAACAGACCTATGATTTTAATTGGTGGTTAAGCCAATCTGATTAAAATCAGATCCTTGACCTCAAGCGGGGTTTCTTCAGATCCTCTTGTACCGACAATAGAAAAACAAAAAGCGGATCAAGGATCTGATTTTAATCAGACTGTTGTTAATTTTACAAGTTACGAATTTGTTGAGTCATGATACTGATACATGTATTACATGAACTGTGATAATTAAGATGTGACCTGGATGGTTCCATGTTTATTTTAATAGGTGTTTAAATGTTCATTCAATGACAAAAAGACAAATCAGTAGCATGGATGACCGGGATTAATATATCATATATTGTTATGTGTATTTGATGCATTATAGTTGGCAATATATAACTGTTATGGTTATTATACCCGCACTTTCTAAAGAAAGTTCGGGTATATTTTGTTACCCTGTTCCGTCTGCCTGTACGTCCGTCCGTCTGTCACGTTTTACTTTCTCAAACTGCTCTTACATCTTATAAACCAGCAAACTAAACTCTCTTGGAGTATGATTTGGGGTGTCATGTTGTTTTGTAAAAAAGTTTCTAAAATTCTCTGGTAGTCCTGGGGGTCAAATAATTGGTAAAAAATGACGTTTTTTGACAAAAAACCTTCTTCCTCGAACTCCTTTTACATTTTCAACAGTAGACAAATCATCTCTTGGAATATGTTTTGGGGTGTCTTATAGATTCGCAATAAGGTTTCGGAAATTTCAATTTTATCCTGGGGGTCATTAAATGGCTGAAAAATGATGTTTTTTTTTACAAAAAGTCTGGTTTCAAAAAACGTCAATTTCTTTTTGCAGTAGCCAAATGATCTTCTGGAATATGATTCAGGGTGTCATGTTGATGTGTAATCATGTTTCAGAATTTTTGTTTTTATCACGTGGGTCTGTGGTCATAAAAAAATGACGTTTTTTTGCCAAAAAAAATATGGTTCCCAGAACTCTTCGTACAATTTATGCAGTAGCTTTGTCATCTCTTGAGATATTATAGGGGCTGTCCTGTAGGTGTGCAATAAGGTTTTAAAAATTTAAATTTCATCCAGGGAGTCAAATAGTAGCAGAAAACTGACGTTTATCACTCCTAAAAAAACCTACTTCCTAGAACTCCTCTCATGATTTAATGAGTAGCCATATCATATCCTGGGGTATGATAGGGGCTGTCCTTTAGTTGTGCAATAAGGTTTTAAAAATTTAAATTTCATCCAGGGAGTCAAATAGTAGCTGAAAATTGACGTTTATCACTCTTTAAAAAAACCTACTTCCCAGAACTCCTCTCATGATTTAATGAATAGCACATCATCTATAAGGATATAGCAGGGGCTGAGCCATAGATATGCAAAAAGGTTTTAGAAATATAAATTTGATTCTGAGGGTCAATACCATCTGCAAAATGATGTTCTGTCCCATAAAAAAACCTTATTCCTGGACCTCCTCTTATATCTTGTGATTGAAATAACGTACCATAAGATGCATAAGGAGGAAGAATAAATAAAATTATGCTTTAGGGGTGGGGATCACAAGCATTTTTTTCAAGTTATTTGATCATTTATGATTTTGGAAGGGTGGGGTGGGGTTAAGGTAACCCCCAGAGGCCATGACCTACTAATACCACAAAAAAAAGATTTGCCTTGAAATGGTCATGGTTCAAGAAAAAAATGTATACCGGTATATGTATGGTTTAGGAGTAGGGATTTCGATGATTTTGAGGATATTTTAAAAATATTCAACTATTCATGTTTTCGGGGGGGGGGGGGGGGGGGGGGGGGGGAGGGGTTTACAGTAGCAAATTCATTTCTTGATTGGTATTTTTCTGTATGATGTCAGATGTACATAAAGAGATTTTTGAAATTGCTTTTTAATCTTAAAAATAAACAAAATGTTATATGTAAATATGTAATTGTAGAAATTGTAACGTCAGTCAACAAAAACCTAGAGCTTGCTGTAAAAAACAAAGCAGGGTCAACATTGGGCTAGGGCTAGGAATTACACTACATATGAATAAGATAGGTTACTTGATTAGTTCCAACTCTGGAAAGTCACTGGGCATATCAAAGGGGGCATAACCTATATACATGTACCAATTGATGTGCAATGACACAAGGAGGAAGAATAAATATGGTTTAGGGGTGGGGATCTCAACAGTTATTAAAATGTATTACATGTGTATCATTTCCTATTTCAGAGGAGGGGGGGGGGGGTTGTTTAAAAACAACTCCGGGGGGTTGGGGAATGACCCAAGGGGCAGGGGCTAATTTGTCTTAAATGTATCTTGACATGATCAGCAGAATTGGACAGAATGATCACTATAGGGCATATGCAGAGTGGGGCCCTAAATAGTTACAAAATCAATCTACAAAAAATATTGATAATATGTTATACATGCATGTACATGTATTTAGAAATGTCTTTATTTTCAAAATGATTAACAAATTAATCAGTCAAAATGAGTTATAAATAATTGATTGGCAATTCTGCAATTGATTGCATTATCCCTAGTATAATATCACATGTATTTTTTTAAATATAATTATACATGTATATTAACAATCAGGATTAAAATGCACAAATTTTCATGAGTCATAAATCTTGACATACCACATATCTCTTGACAAAAAAGAATAAGCAATTTAAAATAAAAGAAAATTAGTCATTAACTCTTTTTCTATTACTGGTGTATGATGATGGGGTAGGGGGTATAATGGAAAAAAAAAAAACTGCAGCATGCCTTCATTCTCACTAAAAATGTATTATCTAATCAACACATCCTGGGGATGGGGAACGGTTAAGGTCCCTTCCCCTTCCTTCCTATTATAACTCATATAATGAAAAATTAAAAAAAATTCTGCAATTAAAATGACAGAAACTGTAGATAAGCTTATCTTAATAAAGATGATGATACAGTATGCTGGCAAAAGGGAGATCACATTTTAGAAAGTGAAAGTAAAACTTAACAGTTTTGTATACCGGTGTCTCATAATATTGCACTTCTACATGTATTATACCTATATTGGTCAACATAATAATGATAATCCAATTAGCACAATACGAATTCCTTTAGCTGATCACCACAAAAAAAACATTTATTCATGTTAATTAATCCTATTCTGCATATCAAGAAAACATATGCATGCATGTACGCCATGTGAAACCCATCTAACCAAAGAGCTGGGTAAAACTAGTACCCGATGCAACCTGTACACCTGTGTTGTGTACGTAACTTCAGACAAAGATCATTTAATTGTAACATATTGCATATCGCCTTCTTTTTGACTAAAACTAGTACAAGAGAGTGTTATTTAGAGGCAAACACTTGGTGCGGGTATTACTGTCTAATGACAGCATCTAGTTGCATTTCTTAACATATTCTGTAAAATCTAGTATTTTTTTTTCTTCATGTGCTAGCTGCCTCTGGTGCTATATAATATTCAGTGTAAAAAACAAAATGCAAATAGATGTTACATAGATTATATTGGATTACCAGTATAGATTTCTTATTGCAATATGATATTACTATAGTGGTTTAAAAATAGAACAAACAAATGTAGTTTCTCTTCTTTCAAACAACATGTCCTTCAAAATGCTATTTCTATTGTATATATTTTATTTGCAGTTACCCTAGCTGCATTATTTGAACTTCATAACAGGTGATAAATTTAATTATACCGTACTTATTTGAATACACTTTGTGTTTTAACATAGTTTTTATGTACATATATAAATCAGTTACCAGTACCTAGCCAGTTTTCATAGGTTATATATTCTTGTACATTAAGTGCCTCAGTATATGCAGACTTGGGCATTTTACAGAACCGCATTCCATTAAAAATTGTTGATATGTATTACATACATGTACCGGTATAGTATACGGCATTATACAAGGAAGCAGCTCTCAAAACCAAGAATTATGTGTCAGAACCCAAGTGAGTTTCATATCTCTATCATGATATACTAGACATTTTTTATAGAAATTCTGAAAAATTTACATCTGGTATCACTTTGAGATTGCATGCTTGGTCATTACAAAAAGATAACATGAGGTAGAGCCTCATTAATCCAGACACATTTGTTCTGAACAAAATTGTTTAAATTAAAGAAGCATCACACAAACCTAGAAAGGAATAACCAATTTTAGATTAATTACATTACTCCAAGAATCTGTTTCCGATAACATTCATCTCTATTATGCTCAGTCTGGACTTTTTTGGACAATTTGAAAACCCAGGATACATGCCATTGTCTGTTATATTAATAACTGTAATTAAAGATATTGGTTTTGGAAATATGTCCTTGTTCAGGTTTATGATGAATCATTTGTTGTGATTATATATTCATGTTAGAACATTATTATAGAATCATCTGTGGACAGCGAGGTATCCAGTTAGCTTTAATTTATGCGATATGTAAAAATATAGTTGGGAGAACTTTAAAAATTCACGGAATAATTTGAGAACTGTTTTAAAACACTTTAAGGAAGGAGTCTTCTCGTTATTAGACATACTTCTTATGATAAGAAATTCGTGAAATTTTTACATGGTCAAACAGATCATATCACTAAATGATTCTATCAGTTTAATCAAATTTGACCTCCTAGTTTTCGCATGAAGGTGAGGTCAAGATCACTACCTTTTTTCTCAACTTGAAGGATGATAAAAATAAAGGTAGTTTAATTATATATGCAGTTTTGTAGACATCTGTTTAAGATATGAAGTTTGTATTCTTCAATGAAATGATAGATTATCAGAATGTCTATCAGTTTATACTATTAAATTGAAATAAATATTTAATCTAAAATTGATATTGCTTAGCCCACATTTCCTCTAATTTTCTTAAATTTTGAAGATATTTTGATTATTTTTCTATGCTTCCAATAATAAAATATTTCTAATTTTTACATATTATGAAGACTATACAAACTATATAAACTGACAAAAAATCTAATATATTGACCATTTAATAAGAGAGAAAATCCGAGTTTAGTGATTTTTTTCACACAAATCTATTCATAGAATGAGCCTTAAAAAAGCTTATAAATGTGTAATTTGATAGGCAAATCATGTTTTAAAAACATATATTCTAAACCCTAGTATCTTATTATTAGTTCAAATTAGTTGAAAAAATCCATCATTAATGTTATTGTTTGAAAAATACTAAATAATTAAACTAATGAATTTATAGCAATTCTGAATTGCAAAAAAACATGTGATATTTTCCTACGCCAATGTTCCACCAAAAATATAGTCCTTGTTAGATTCTAAACTTTGATTATTATTTCTATGCCAAGTTGTATAATAGTAAAAAAGATAGAAAAATATGATATTTCAATTTCCTTTTATCTTCATTTAATCAACATTTAATCAAATTTACTTTTGACAAGTCGAAAAGCAGAAAAGACTCCTTCCTTAACCGAAACCTTAATGTTGAACATGATTACAAGTATATTTTATGAGGGAAGAATCTTGTATATATATATGAGATTTCAGCTTTTTTAGCTCACCGAGACGAAATTGGGGGAACTTATGCTATACCCTTGGCGTTGGCACCCGGACCTGGTTAAAGTTTTTGGAGCAGGTCCTGTATCTAAGTTATAACTTGAATGCTGATTCTGAGCCATAGGTTTCGAATGCTGGATGAGGTTAAGGTTTTTAGAGCAGCATGGTTAAAGTTTTTAGAGCAGGTGCATGCCCTTTGATAGACAAATCTTAGTTATTATTGGTTCAGTCTATATCAAATTTAAATAGATGATGCACCTTGTGATATATACCGATGCACTCCACAGGCTTCGATGCTGAATCTGAGCCATAAGTTTCAGATGCTGGAGGAGGTTAAGGTTTTTGGAGCTGCATGGTTAAAGTTTTTAGAGCAGGTGCCGTTTGATAGACAAATCTTAGTTATAATTGGTTCAGTCTTTATCAAATTTAAATAGATGATGCACCTTGTGATATATACCGATGCACTCCACAGGCTTCGATGCTGAATCTGAGCCATAAGTTTCAGATGCTGGAGGAGGTTAAGGATTTTGGAGCAGGTCTCATTTTTAATGTAAATAATAGTACTTATTCAAACTTGCGTGGTTGATTTAAGTATGTAAATGAACCACAGAGGTAACTAATTCAGATACAGAGAGTGATCTTGATTATCTAGATGCTTACTAGGTAGGTTTAAGATTTTAGAACAACTCAAGCTGTGTTAGAGTATTAAAGCTGGTTACAAAATAAAGTACATTCTGTTCATATATAGTCAGACTTAACTATGGATGTGTAAATTAATGGTGGCTTCAGATACAGAGCTTGATCTTGATGAGCTTGATGCTGAAGAAGGGAAAAGTTTTTTGAGTAGACAAATGCAGGTTAAATAGAATGTTCGAAAAAATGCTGTCCTGACCAACTTTCATGATTCATCTATGCAACTTTGGATTTGAAAAGTGAGGCTAGCTTCAGATACGGAGCCTGATCTCATTTTATTATCACTAATGATAAGAAAACCTTGTCCTACCTCACTATAATTAACTTGCTTGATAGATGTGATTATTGCTATATGATAAATCATGATTTCTATTCCTATGATATTGTACTGTATGTGATACAGAATTGTATCATATGATATAATATTGTAATATTGTAATAAATTATATGATACAATAAGATATGGTATCATATTTTTGTGTATATATATATATATATATATATATATATATATATATATATATATATATATATGAGACATGGTATCATATGATCAGTATCATATACATTATTTAATACCATAAAACAATATTGTATTATATCATATACGATACTGTGTAAAACCACACTACAATATCCAATATTTTAATAATAAAAGATCATTAACTTTGATTTTCATATAATATTAAAAAAGTTGATGACTCATCTTGGTGAGCTCTGTAATCTTTGATTACCTAATTACCTAATGTTTTAGTTTAAAATGGTTCAACACAGACAGTTTAATGTACTTAATAAATGACCTATGGTTTAATTTTAATAAAATCAAGGAAATAACTGAACTTAAACGTTTTATTTGGGCATATTTTGTTCTGGGAGTTTTTTTCTTTTTTTAATGGGGGGTGTATGTGTATGTTTCTTTTTCAAATGCATTTCCTTGTTTTTGGGAGTGGTTGGACATACATAGTACGAGGAAATAAATTTAGAATGTAACCTTACATCCTTAAAACACATGCAGTCTTATAAGCCTTAATTAAAGAGTAAACTGTGTTTGTAAACTGTAAAAAAAAAAAATTAATTTTTTTTTTTTATAAACAATATAATTAAAACCAAACAAATGTTTCAAACATTTACTATACATACATGTAACACCAGATCAAATAATAACAAAATGTATATTAAATGGTATAAAATACTTACAATGCAAATTGTCAACAAGACAGGTTCAGACCTTTGTAATAAAAAGAATGTTTGTTCAAATGCTAATTGTTCCACAACGTTTAAATATTCAGAAATACATGTAATGGAATTGATATCATAATGCAAACAATGAGATACCATAAATGCATTTGGAATTGGTGACGATCAACACACAAACATATTCTATATATTTATATGCCAACAACAAAAATATTGTACCTTAAATGTACATACAATGTGTAAAAAGTATGAGATAGACTCAACATACAATCAGTGTGCTAAATTTGTATTTAATGAGGGCAATTTTGATTATTAATTTTAACCTGATAAACCACTCGTATTTGACTGTTTTGTATGAGTATATTAGATGCATAGATAGATAACGGGGTATATAATGTGTCGAATGACTACAAAAATGATCATCATTCTTTGGTTTTTGCAAGGACAGGCTATATCAGTAAATAATTAATTCCTGAAATATTTTAACAAATGCTCATGGCTCTATTAATTAAAAATTAAGTAGTTATATACCGATGTGTTTCCAAACATACATGTGTTTATTTAAAGAATATATGGATTAAAATCATAATGTTTACTTTTAAATAAATCAATTTAATTTAATAAACATTTACATGTCCACTGGACATGACATGCATTACAAACATATCAAGTATACTGATATAATTATATGAATACTAAGAAAAAATGGTTTATGTACTGGTTGGGTTTAAACAATGGATAAATCATTGATTATAAGAATACAAGTTCACAAGAGTTCTTATGGAATATAATTTAAGTATGTTCACATAACTGTATATGTTTATCTTGCCACATACAAATCCAAAGAAAAGTAAACAAAATTTAAGTGAGTATGTGTCTTAATACATGTACCTGGGTATGTTTTGTGAAAAAAAAAATTATGAAAGACACACTGTTGATTTACATATATGACAATAAAAAATATTGAAATCTGTTTCTTTTCTATGTATTAAAAAACACATACACAGACATTTAAAATTTATGACAACAAATGTTCATGACAAGAAATTTACAAAATACATTAATTTTGTTAATAGTGACTTGCATACAAATAAAACATGGAGTATAATTTTTGCAATATAGGGGTAATTGAAACAGTTGCATTTACCAAATTTTTTCTACAAGTCTGACTCAAGCCAGCACCTAATGAAGTGAAAGAGCAGGGACTGGATTAAGTCAGACTGCAAGTTTTGCAAACACTGATATACCTACCTACCTACCTACTAACCTAATCCTTATTGCATCTGGAGGCACATACGGCAAGGACAAGGGATTAACATTCTTCTCTGTTTTTGGCCATTGATATAGTTCAGGTCTATTATAGTGTACAATTTTCCCTTTAAGGAGTCAAAATTTATATTTCTCTTGGTCCCTACATATCCTGCTACAGATTAAAAATGATATATACTTTTAAAATAATCCAAATGATTTACAAATATTTTCTACAAATCTTTGCTCATAAAAAAAAATTTCCTTTTGTTTCTCTAAAAAAAAACTTTGCCTGTACATGTACACAACCATGCATGCTTTAATTTGTTAATGTACATGTATGTTTAATACAAGAATGTTTATATGAACATAGCCAGTGTGTAAATTGCCAAATGAAATGGAATCATGAAGAAGTCATGGCACAATACAAAAATTATATTAAACAGAATACATCTAATTGCTTAAACAAATTCATTGGCTCGACGTTCAGATTTTCAAAATACATGTACATGTATAATGTTACAGAGATCATCTGATCGGAAACATGAACTAAATATGTGTGCTACATGATATAAGATAGCTAATTTCAATAGAAAACCAAACACATCAATGGAAACGGTATTTCCTGGCTGGTTTAAGATTTACTTAAGTCTTTTTCATTTCTTTGCTGTCTTCTTTTTTTATTTCTGTGAATCTCTCCCCTTTAGTGCTCACTACACGGCCATCCAAATAACGCAGCATCTTTTTGGGCTCCTGGATGACAGAAACACCATTGTTTGAGATTTTCAATGTACTACATTGTATATATAAATATTAAACAAAACCAAAACTATGAAGGTCCACATGTATCAAAATTCTTGGCCTGAAACACTGGCTAACTTGGTAAATGTATGACTGTTGAATTATTATTACTTATCAACTTATCAAGTCTAGACAGTTTTCCATGGTTGATGATGGTACATGTATTTTATTTTTTTCAAGCAAGATAAATTGTAATTGTAAGGCAAAGGGAGATAAAACACACAAGAGCCAACTGAAATAGCCATTAGATATAAAAAAATTGAGAGATTCCTGTTATCTCATCTCTACTTGCATTTTGCTTATGCATCATTTTCAATTCCAATAACAGAGTACATGTAGTTTTATTCATGCAGCATAGACACATATATAACATAGAATATATCAAAGATGCATATATATATGATGTATTAAAAATATCATCTTTACAGTCGGGAATAGATGTGATAAATGTTGCTCACAAAATTAAATTTCCAAGCTTTGGCATAGCTTTATGAAGTATTACCCATTTATTACAATACATGCAGAACACCGTTAGTACCTATTATATACTAGTATATCAAAGTACATGTACCTGCTTTGGTGGAGGTGGTCTAAATGTTTTCTTGTCTTCATCTGTATCCTGATAGCCATATCTAGAAATCAAGTATCAATTATTTTATGAGTTCCTTCCTGGTAGCAAAAGAAAACTGAATGAATGTGTCTCATGGCATATATACAGTATGAATTTAATTTCCAATTTAAGTGCTTACGATATAATACAATTCATAAAAATATCAAATGTATGTTGGAACTTGAAGGAGATTTTATAATGAAAAGGTTTTTTGGAAATGAGTACCTTTCAACCATCTTTTTCTTCAGGTCTTTGTCATCTAATAATACCAGTCCTTTTTTCAGGGAAAAATTGGATTTCTCCTAAATGATAAAAATATACTCAACATGAAGTTTAAGTGCAGTTTCTTAAAGGAAACAATAATGATTTTCATTATTGTATTACCAGGAAATATTATGGTACCAATTATTATATATTGCTGCAGAGACCATTGGAGAAAATGCAGTTATTTAAAAAAATGATTAATATAAGCAACAACAAAAGTTTCCTGCTAATGGACATAACTCCTAATTTGCAATTACATGCCAGGCTGACCTTTGGTTTTTTTATGCTAGTCCCTGCCTCCGCTCTCTCCAGTACTAGCTGGGCTGCAGATTCTAGATTCCCCTTGGTCAGACCCAAACAATGGGTGATCTCAAGTGTGCAGGAATTAGGAAACATCTCCAGTAACAATTGTATATCTTCATTCGGTTCTTCCTCCTCCTATTACAAAAATTTTTAACAGCATGGTTATTAATGTACAGCAAAAATATTTTCATGACAAACCAGAATTTTATTTATTTTACAATATAAATGAAACTTTTAAATTGCCAGTGTATAATTTGTATCATATATATTTTTCTCTTTAAATTAACTGCCAAGTCATAATAGAATAAATCAATAAATGCAAATGTTATTGAGGAGTAAGAAATAGAGACACATTATTCTTACCGGTGATATATTCCCATTGGTTTCAGGGGGAGTGTTATTGTTTGTGAGTGGGAGAATGTCATTGGGCTTATCTCCCTTAGTGCATAGTTCCTCCTCTTTTTTTGAATTTTGATTCTCATCTGGAAAAGTACCAAAAAATATGTTTACATTAATTTTTTCCTTTTGTGCATGATTAAATTAAAAACTTAAATGTATTACAAATACCAATCCATGCTAACTTAATGGAAAATCATTTTTCTCCAAATGTTGTACATGCCAAATATGATATGTTTACAGTTTAGTATTCTGCTCTCATTTTGTAAGATTTGATATTATGAAACCCAGCTACTTGCATTAACATATCATACCTTGACCGTCAGCCGTGATCGTGTAAGACAGCTCAAACATCCATTCAAAAATTTTGACACTGAAATATTAGACTTGGTATTGTGAGTTTTAGTTTCATTTTTAATTTTTTAAAGAAAATGGTTACTAAACATTACATGTACATCTATGTCCATTGTTGTGAAATATCTTTGACATTTTAACCTTTTCTTCTTTTCTTTTTTCTTGATGTATGTCACAGAAACAAGATTAATTCAATGCGAGGATCAATTTGTAGAGAAAAAAACCTAGATCTGCTGATGAAAACTTTGGAAAAGAAAAGTTCAACAATCAAGAGCGACTGATTAAAACATTGTAGAAAAAAAAGTTGATAAGTCAGTTTTGAATTTTAATACATGTACGGGACCTGTCTATATTTCCAAATCCTGGGATATATGCCTCCATCATCTCAGCGAACTGGTCGACATCAATGTTTTCCTCTGCATTGCTCTCATCACCAAGATCCTCCAGGATACTGATCACATAGCTCAACACTATCTCATCTATATCTCTGAAATAGTCACAATTAACACTTGACTACATAGCTCAACGCTATCTCATCTATATCTCTAAAATAGTCAAAACACTTCATTACATACACATGATACACTGTAGCTCAATACTATCAATCTACATCATTCTCTAAAACATGAGAAAAGCTGCCTATGTGACAGCAGACCTGGTTTTCTTTTGTGTGAACAGTATCCATAATTCATTTATCAACCATGAATTGATAAACCTTATCTATCCAGAGAAATGGTGTAGCTTATTTTTTCATAAATTATCAAAAATCAAAATCCAAGTAATATGCACATGTCATCTCTGATATATGTACAATTCATATGCAAAACAACAATTTCCTATCTTGAAAACTGTAGGAGGATCCCGGAGTTATCTGTACAATAGGGGTACCATTTTGGCCGCCCGTCCGCCTGCTCCGCACACCCACCCGCCTGCCATTTTCACCTTTTCAATAACCAGTTTTTTTCTTTGGAAAACCCAGTAAATAAAACCAGTAATAATACTTGGTTTTTATTGAAGGATAGAGCTGGGGGAGAAATGTTGTAAATGCTAGATAAGGGATTTTTTTAATTTCATGGACATGAAATAAAAAATAAATTTGAGATATCCAATGTTTTGAGATTTAATTAAATATAAAAGAACATATTGGGACACTATAACTTTGACATACCCTCCTGCATGGTATTCAATATATGACGTTCAGACGGTTCGAATATGCCAGATAGCTCAATTGGTAGAGCACCCGACTAGAGATTCAGGGGGCCTGGGTTCAAATCTCTGTCTGGTCCATCATTATTTCTCCCATCTCCTTACATATGGTTCCCTGCCAACCCATGGAACTGACAGTTAAACTCATGCCAGGGGAAAAGAGCCTGGGGTGATCTTCGAAGGCATGCAAGGATCATTTAAGAGGGAGGAATGTGGCGGTCAGAAGGTTCAAATACCATTGCCAGATAGCTCATTTGGTAGAGCACCCGACTAGAAATTCAGGGAGCCCAGGTTCGAATCCTGGTTTAGTCCATCATTATTTCTCCCATTCCGTTACAAAGATATTAATTTTAGTTTGAGAAAGTTCAGGCATTGAATTTCACCTTTAGTGAGAATTTTACGTTACAATATAAAAGCAGTATTCACCCTATGCTATTCTCCAATCCATGACTTTGCAGGAACTCCCCAAGCTTTCCTCGTACTACCAATTCTTTTCCGGGTGTAGCCATGCATTCAAATGGTACCTGCATTTGTATATCAGATGACAAAAGAATGTTTCTGTCAATACTTTGTCCCCATTCATTGCATGATCTAATTAACTTAACGCGAAATTTTCACAGAACTGTTGTCTCCCCCTTTTGATTCCTTGTCAAAAACTATATCTTTAACTCAAACCTTTATCTATGATGTCAGATTAATAAGTTTATTGAACAGAAATTTCAGACTCACAACATAAAATTAACAAGTTAAATTGTGAAGATTGTTCGGTAATAGTTTTTTTTTCAATTGATGTACAAAAAACATGCAAATTGCATGCACATATACTTTAAATACATGCAATTTAGTAATGAATTATGCTACATTTATTCATTTTTATTTTCAAATCAAAATAAAGATCACCGATTGGGTCAGTATTCAAGAAAATCAGATCAAAGAAAACATGGAAAATGCCGTCAAAATGCAATGAATTTCCACCGAAATAAGCAATATGCATTCGCCGGGCATATTAATTATCGTTTTAAAACACGATTGTCTTAATGCATAAATATGTACTGGCTCATTAACTATTACAAAACTTGGTTGTTTTGATACTACACACTTACCAAACTACTTTAACAAGCGAAAACGAACGTTGTTTACACAGGAACAATAGCAGATGTTCTAAATGTTAAAAAGTTATGTTCAACTCTTTGAATCCCGGTAAATTTTAAACTCGCGTCAGATGAAATATACGTAATATACGTTGTTTGTTTGTTTATATATATATATATATATATATATATATATATATATATATATATATATATATATATATATATATATATATATATATATAAATTCCGCCAGATAATAAAATGACTTAATTTTGGCACAAAATTTGAAGACGCGAAAGTGACGCGTTTATTCGCAAAAATTTACGCGTTTCATTTTAAAAATATCGCGTTTATACGCGTACATTAAATATTTTTTTTTTTTTTTTTTAGCTATGAGACGGGGTTTTGTAAGAATTTATTTGATTACAAAAAGTAACAAAAACAAAAAAAAAACAAAATCAAAACAAAATCGGTTCATCTATTTCAAATGGAGTTCCATATAACACAAATGCTATGTAGGGAAGAGAATAAAAAAGTGTGTGCCTGCTGCCCAATCCCTCTCGATATTGAATAAGATACATTATTAATTGTTCAAAAAACAACAAATACCATGCAGGTGCCGACTCCCAACACAGGCACTCGACATTATAATTTTATCTTTTTCTAATGATAAAAATTATACCCTCTATCATTAGGTAGAGGGTATGATTTTTATTATGAGAAAATATATATATAACTGTAACGCCAAGTGCCTATGACTGCTAAATACGATAACAACCTGTTTACAGATTACTGCCATTGAACCGCTTTCTGTCATTTAATTCTAAACTGGGTTCTGCGCTCGCAAAGATGACCTACATGCATAAGGCCGGTGGGGGCAACTTTCTTCATTGATGGGTACGTTGTTTTGAAATTCCTTGTTCAGAAGAATATGGTCATACTTCAAGTTTTATAACGTGGACTTCAGACAGTATAAGAACATTGAAAAAATTAAAGACACAGGCAAAATATTATATTGACAAGCGTTTAAATGACTTTATTTTGATATTTATTATTTTCAAAATTATCAATATAATACCTTTTCATGCGATTAAATTAAAAGAAAAAATATACATGTACGGGTCGTTTAAAGCAAAAAATCATACAAAAAGTATGAATTGGCAATGAAGCAGAAGGTGGATGAAAATATGTACGGATAACTTTGTTCCACGTGTTTATCTAGACTATGCGTTTCAGATACTATTGAAATATGCGATTATTATATAATTAAAACTCTGACGTTTTTGGAGATCCAGATTCAGATTTATTTATGTAGCTCCAAAGAATAATATTTTAAACACGATGGACAGTAGAAATCAAATTGATTTGTGTTAACATCAAAATACAGAAAATATTGTCTTCTTCTTTATTGTATCTATAAATTTTAAGATCAACTGGTGGTTGCCGTGTTCGATTAAAATGCGTGTAGTATTTTTGCCTACATACAGGACATATCCGCTATGTAAATATAGTCGTCTACGTAATGTGTCTATATTTAGATACGACTCTTCAAGCGTTACGGGTATCTAAAGGTCCTCCTCACGTTAGGGAATAATACCCCGCTTTTCTGCAACACCTTCTTTGAAGTTACAAATCATCCTTATAAAAATATGCCAAGGAGTCTGAATCATATATATTTGTTGAGCAGTTTCTGTCACAGTGGTAAATAACCAAAGTCGCAATATTAGCGTTTTGAATGCCCAACATTTAAATATACCTTTGATATTAAAAAAAGGTGATGTACCTTAAATTCATAACGCACTTTTGAAAAAAAAAAATTCAAGTGCATTAACTTGGTCCCAAATTTAACGCATTTTGAAAAAAAAAATTTGAAAGTGGATTGATTTGGTCCCAAATTCAGCGCACTAAGTCTTTGTAAAACAATTTCAAAGTGCGTATTTTTTTAAAAAGTGCGTTGCCACAGCGCTTACATCTCAAACTATATAATTACAAAATTTGTAAAATCATATTTTACATCATCTTCGCTAGCCAGGGGTTTACGATCCGCTATGACTCCTCCCCTCTCTTACAAGTTTCGTTTGTATTCAAACTGTGCATTCTTATGATTTTTGCCAAAATCTATTGCCTGTACTAGATCTGTTTGGTTTTTTTTTTTCAAGAATATACATAAAAAGTTAAAAAAAAAAAAATCACATATTATAAGTGATATTATTCTCATGGTATAGATCTAAATGGGTGAGAAGCAGTATCCTGGCCCGGGTAAATAACCCCACTTCAAAACCTCATTATGAAAAAAAAAAAAAATAAGGTGAAAGTGAACTTGAAACTATTTTTGTATTACAAAAACATACTTTTTATGTAAATCATTGAAAGAAAAAAAAGAAAGCAAAGTTGTTTCAAATGTAGAACAAATATATTGTTCGAGCACCAAATATACAGAATAGATCTAAGTACAGGCAGTGGATTTTGCTAATACTTCTCAGTTTTCGCTTTTATAAGCTTTGCAATTATACGCTTTCATTGACTTTACGTCAAATTTTTGTCAATTTATAATCAGGGACCTATATATACATATAAATATACTTCCCTGTTATATTTTTTACTTAAAGGTTTTCTGATATCAATATTTCCAAATTTTAAAATTTATTTTGATTTATGCAGATTCATTTTAAATCGCGGCACTTTTGAACATACATTGAAATAGTTTTTTGGCAACTCATCTATAAAATTTGGTAACCGTATTATTATCAAACAGAACATAATATATATCTATATATTTTTAGAGTTCTTCAGTATACATTTTGCAATATGCAAGCCGAAACATCTTACTAAGGATTAATTGTTAACAAAAAAATCTCAGGAACCTGGGGTAGGAAAATATAGTGTTTAATATTATATCAGGGACGTATAATGATAATTATATACTGATGTAATAATACGTACTATACGTCCCTGATATTTTGCCAAAAAGCATAATAAAATTCTGTATTTATTAATCTTAATCCCTTCAAAGTCGGTGTATTTATACCTTATCCCCCACAGTCACTGAAGGCTATTGTAAATATACTGTATGTGCATATTATTATAAATAGAATTCCCAGTGCCCATGATTTTTTCTATCTCGGATTTTGAGGAACGTAAGTTTAGTAAGGTTTTATCCTTTACATTTTTAAAGCACTCGTGAGATTCAGTTCTTTCTAAGCGTCCTTGAGATCGGAAAGATTTTCGAGACAGACGGGAGTGAGATCCGAAACATGAGCACAAAAGTAGCGATGAAGGCCCAGAGTCAGCTCTTGACAACTCTGTTAAGAGGAAGGTACGCAATGGGAATTTATATCCATTTATTTTTACAGTTTTTAAAGGAATAATCTTTATTACCGGTTGTACCTGCTGACCTTGCAGATCTTTCGATTATAATTATGCTGACCTTCAGCGACATTTGACAGTAACCGTTATCCAGGACAGATCAGGAATGTTATATTTACATCTCTGGACAGATATGTTTGTGAGAGCAGACAAATGATACGTGTTTATTACAAAGACAAAAATATTTGAAGATGGTGGTAACGATGCTGTCCAATCGTGGAGATCAGCTGTTCGTGACTCATGATTGCATTCATCCGGAAAACTAAACTTGACAAACTTGAGTGCTAAATCAGTAGCATATTGTCACAAAATACTAAGATTATCTCAAATTCCTGTCAAGTAATGAGTAACAACAGTGTTGTTAGAGGAGCGTTCATCATACTTGCCTCCCTCCAACTAGTCCGAAATATCTGACGTTTTCCTGGCTTAATTTTTAACGATTTTAATATTTTACATGCCAGGAAAACGTCAGAACCGGCGCCATTACGAAAACTGGAAATTCGCCGCCTCCAACTGGAGGCGGCATTCTCGGCTCAATTTTAAATATTTACGAGTTGAACCAAATGTTTCACTCACAACTAATTAATAAAATGATGATTTTGCTGCTAACTAATATCGAACTGATGAGATTTGTTTTGATTTTGTGCATTTTTGAAATCTCGCGAGAAAATAGGTCAACAACACTATTGTTTATCAGTGTGATTATCGAAATGTGCAGTAAAATTACATTTTAAGCTGTATTATTGAGTTTAAATATATATCTATTTAAAATCGAACCTAGAATGCCACTTCCAGTTGGAGGCGGTGAATTTCCAGTTTTCGTAATGGCGCCGGTTCTGACGTTATCCTGGCATATAAAATATCAAAATCGTTAAAAAAGCCAGGAAAACGTCAGATATTTCAGACTACCCTCCAATGTTTGAAAATCTGGTCATGACCAGATTTGGAAATTAAAGATTCTGGTCATAGCATTCACAACATATTAACCATGCATTTCAAAGGTATATACAACAGAAATATGTGTTAAAATGTATGTGTAATATTTTATTGCAAAGAAGCATTGTAACAAACAGTTGCTGATTTTGAATTTTGTAAAGTGATCTGACACAGAAAATGGTAGGTTGTGTTCAGCTAAGAAATTTGCAAAAAAAGTTTCTGCTACATTTACCAGGTTGGGACCAATCGCCCAAATGGGATATAATAGCCCATTCGGGATATGATAGCCCAAATGGGATATAAATTTAAAGTGCAAAAAATAAAAAATTTTGATTTTGAAATTTTTGATATAAATCTGCATTAGAATAGATGAAATGTAACAACTTTTGGTAAACAACTTTTTCTGTAACCGTACTATTACAGAGATTGATCCCTCAGTAGATCCAAAGCTTCTTGGGGATCAATCTTACAAACTATTGACATATAGAAAAACTTTTTAACCAAAAGTTATTGCATTTGATAAACATTATTGCAGATTTTTATCAAAAATTTTAAAATCAATTTCTTTTTATTTTTTGCATTTTAAATTTATATCCCATTTGGGCTATTATATCCCAAACGGGCTATTATATCCCATTTGGGCGATTGGTCCCAGCCTGTTAACCTTGCTTTTGAACTCTAAAATGATGGCATGAAAGTTGTAAGTGACTTTGACATGTTGGAAGACTCTTGTGCAGAGGCATTTTTTACATGACTTAGCTTTTTCGAATGTTTAGTCAGATCATTTTTGGCACCAGATCCAATATTGAAATGCGCATTACATAGAACACAAAAAGCCTCGTTTTGTCCTCGATTACTTTGTTTTATCTATGTGAATTCCTTTTCACAGATATGTTGAAAGGTACAAAGATGTTGTTTTCTTTTTGTTAATTTTGATTCTGTTAGCCCAGATAAAGACCTCTTCCTATTAGAAGCCATTGCACTTAATGATTTAAGCCCTGGGTTTGTCAAAACAACTCACAATAATAATTAACACTTACCTGAACTGAACACTTACATGTTATAGCCATCGGCATTGTTTACGTAAATCCACGCTCAGCTTGGATTCATAACTGGAAGTCAAACGCTCAACGTAATTTACGAACCAAATCCGGAAATTGGGAGATTTTCAGCTGCTGACAAAAATCGGATGAAAAGGATGACCCTGCCGGGTCATAAAACATAATTGGGTGAAGGGTCGAAAAATCGGGTGTGACCCTACGAAATCGGGTCAGTTGGCAAGTATGGCATTCATCAGAGTGTTCATTACATCTACTCATACAAAAGACATTATTATACCTCAATATAATTATTCTATATAATGTGACATCTGATTGGTTCTAGACAATCATATGTTAGGGCAATAAAACGTCATATTTCCCTGTCATTGTCATATTTTATATCATATCCCACCCCTTCGAATTTCCATTCCATGCTTATGAAAAATCCCTAGGATGAGCATACAATGTAATGAAATGATTGACTCTGTATAAAAAATTGTTTTAAATCCTTTTTATATCCAAGACTGACATTGATAGAAACCGCTAAACATTCACTACGTTATTGCTTTTCTAGAATTGAATAATACCGCAGGACTCTGGTGTAAATCTAAATCTTGTAGAAAAACAATTCACCAAAAAATGAATAGCCAATATATCTGAAAATAATCTTCATTAGACTGAATTGAAAATCCATCAAAATTTAATCATCGGTATGATTTTTGTATAAGAAATAAGAATGTGTGCATAGTTATTTAGTGCAAAGAACTACACTCAACACTGTTCTTGAATTTTCATTGAATTTAGCCTGAGTTTTTACATATTGTGTATTTTGTACAGGTTTGCGCAACCACTGGTTTGTTCATTCCATACCACTGCTGTGACATCAAAACACAGAAAACCATTAGGTGCGAAGAAGGATCTTATCAATCACTCCAGGGCAAGGGGCATTGATATTCTGCGGACGCCCAAATTAAACAAGGTTTGTTTGAAAATTAAGAGTAAAGGAAAAGACTCATCATCCTACCCCTTTCTCCTTTTTTTTTTCCAGTCGCCCATCTCAATTGTGAGAGTATTCATTGTAAACTCTTCCCTTGTTTATAATTTTGTTAAGAAAATGGTCAAATTGTTTCAGTCTTACAGTGTACTAAAGCTGATTTGATTTATTCGTTTTTCAAGGGCCAAGCCTTTACTCTTGAGGAGAGGCAGTTGATGGGAATTCATGGCCTGATCCCAGCTGCTATCATAGACCAAGACCAACAGATGGAGAGAGTGATGGTCAACTTCCGATCTCGAGCCACTGATGTAGATCGCTACATCTATCTCAATGCCCTGGCTGAGCGTAATGAGAGGCTGTTTTATCGCTGTCTAGTAGAACACACGGAGGAAATGATGCCTATCGTATACACACCTACAGTAGGCAAGGCTTGCCAACTATATGGTACAATCTACAGGAAACCAAGGTGAGTGTCATAGCTTGTTTTGGTCAAATAAAACTCTGTATCTCTTATTATTTTCTTACATATGTACTTCTATAGCAAAGCTTTAATTGTAAAAAAAAAAAAAGAACATGAAAATCAAAATACTATTTATACCATTCAGGATGTAAATACAAATCTAGCTAAATCTTAAATGTATAGAAGCAAATTCTTTTCTAAGAAGCTTTTGACTATTTAAGCCAGTGTATAGTCCTTTATCAAACTTTCTAATGAACAAAAAGGGGCAAGTTTTGTAAAAAGAAGGAATTAAATTTTTAATTTCCTGTTTTTCAAGTTACTGAACTGCCTTTTGCATTCAAATTGTTATTCATGTAATATGTGGAATATGCATGCCTTGCAAGTTTCAAATAAGGAAGACATTTTTAAAATGCAACTTCAATAGCATGTAAATAAATATTACAACATTTGATATGAAAATGCTGGGTGACTATGATACTACTGAAAGAAATTTATACACAAATGTACATAATTTTACATATGGCATGTAAAATATTTAAGAAATATCATCTGGAAAGTGAATTATAAGTATACATTGTGCTTGTTTCAATAATAATGTAATGATAGCGAGGCCCTGTTATTTGGAAAGTACATGTTCTAAATACAAAATATTGTGGTTCTTATAGTGATTGTAAAGACAAGGACTGTTTTTTGGATGTTTTTTCTGATGCTCCTTTCTTTCAGAGGTCTGTTTCTGTCCATTAATGATAGAGGACATCTCTATGAGATGATTTGCAATTGGCCTGAGATTGATGTGAAGGCAAGAACAAACCTTTCAACCATTCATAAAATGACTATCTTTATTCACATGTGTTTGCATCATTGTTTGACTGATTAAACAATCACCGCTCTTAGATAGGGAGGGGTAAAGAAGGGGTATCTAGACTAAAATTAAAGTCAGTTGTATTGAATGAGGGTCCGGATTAGTAATATTTTGAAAGAAAAAAAACCAACATTTGGATCAGAAACCACTTAATTATTAAAAGTTTTATGGAAAATTTAGGTAATACTATAAATTAATAGTATTGAGTGTGTGTTTATAGCATTTATTTCAAAATTAAGGTTTTTCATATTTCTGTTTCTATTGAAAGTGCTGTTTGGGTTTCATCATGCTAACATTTTAATCTCTCTCATAAAAAAATGACAATGTCTTCAGTTCTTGTAGTTATCATCATATGTGTACATGTAAACCCTTTAGTCTATTCTGTCAGTTTATTCTGTAGAATTCCTCATGCATATATTGAAATTTGGAGAAAAAAAAAACAACTTTAGAAATGTTGAATTCTTTCCCCTTTGATTGGTTTTGATTGAGGTCAATCTTATTGCAGGCAGTGGTGGCCACAGACGGTGAGAGGATCCTTGGTCTAGGTGACCTTGGGGCCTATGGAATGGGAATCCCGGTCGGTAAACTTGCCCTCTACACCGCCCTAGGGGGCATTCCCCCTGAGCAGCTCCTACCAGTCATGTTAGATGTTGGAACAAACAATGAGGTGATTTTATTTTGGAAAATGCAATTTTACAGCATATGTTACATATATTATCTTGATTTCATCACACTGAATTAACAAATTGGATAAGCTAGTGCACATATTTAGTTCTGGGTAAATGTTTACACTTCCTTAATTAAATGAACCATCTGTGCATGAAAAATTGATGTCATTGTATATACATATTTTAAGTAATTATCATAGGAATTATTTGTTTATTATATCAAAATACCCGGTAAACATATTGTACATTAAAGCATTTTTTGACAGGCTTTGCTAAATGACCCATTATATATTGGGCTACGACAGAAGAGAGCCACCGGGCAGGTGTATGATGACTTCATTGATGAGTTTATGGAGGCAGTTAGGAGAAGGTAAATGAGCATGGTCAAAGTATTTTTTTTACAAAAGAAAATCCCAGTTTCTGTGTATATGAAAGAAGTTTGAGTCGGTCAATACCAAACTGGTCAGTTCTTTGTTAAACCACTGTATAGAGTTGTCATTATCCTGTTGTTTTCAAACCAATTTGCTAGGTATGGTCAAGACACTTTGATCCAGTTTGAAGACTTTGGCAATCACAATGCCTTCAGGTTTTTGGAGAAATACAGAGACAAATTCTGCATGTTTAATGATGATATTCAAGGTAAATATAAACTTGTGTAACTTAAACCATTACAGTGGATTTAATTCTTTTTAACTGTCTCCATAAGTTTGATTTTGAGATTATATTGTAAAGCAATGTTATAAAAGAAGTAAAAAACTGCTAATACTACTGTATACAGGGAAATATTAGTCTCGTTTTATTTTCACCCTCGTTGTCAGCGTGCAAATTTAGACTGGGCAAATTCCAATGTCTCAAATTATCTCTCTTTAAACATAACTGGGCGAATTCAAGACAGGGAAAAACTGTAAGTGTAGAAGAGCGAAAATGACACGGGGCGAAAATAATCCTGTATACAGTATATTGTAAAGCAATGTTATATTAAATGAAGTAAAAAACCAAAGTCTGTATATTTAACTTCTTGAAAATGGTCTTTTAAATTCAACTGCAATTTAAACTGACACTGATAAGTTTGTATAACATATTTTTTTCCATGAAATAACCATGATGTTATTGTGTTATGACCTTCTTGAGGTTTTCTGTCGTGACCTTGTTGATGTTCTGTGACACGACCTTCAGGAAATTAGGTGGCATGACTTTTTTTGGATTAAATATGACTTTCATGAGGGTTTATGGCTTGACTTTGTCAAGTTCAAATGTTATGACCTTAGAAAGTTTAATACTTGGACTTAATAATCATAATGAGGCTGTACAACATGACCTTGAAAGTCTCATCACGTATGCATTTTGTGGGTTTTAACAAGACTTTTCTGTTGTTATGTGATTTGATATAACCTTTATAAGGCTCCAAGCCTTGACCTTGTGAAGATTCTGTGACACGACCTTCATTTAATCTGATGACACAACCTTTTATAAGTTTTTATGACATGACCTTCATAAGGGTCTATATGTGACTTGACTTTGTTAAGTTTTAGTAGTATGGCTGTAAAGAGATTTAAAGATTGGACCTTACCCTGAAGAGATTCTATGACATGACCTTGTTCAGGTTCAGGTTCCACTGGCAACCTTAAGTAGGCCCTAACTCCCAATTTGGTTTTGCAATACAGGAACAGCATCTGTGGCAGCAGCTGGAGTGTTTGCTTCATTGAAAATCACTGGCAAAAAACTCAGAGACAATGTCTTTCTCTTCCAGGGAGCGGGGGAGGTAATGTAAAACAATGGTTGAAGATTTGTGTATTAGAATATTTGTGTGTATTTTTTTCATTTTGTTATGATTGAAATGTTTTCTTGTTGGTGGATACTGAAATTGTAATAAACAAAATTCATATAACTGGTAGTACATGTACTACAAATTTAGCCATTTAGCAACTTTTAAAGGATTTTTTTTTCAACAATTCCTGGCCCCCACGGGCCCCACCATCACCAACTTTCCTCAAGTCAATACTCTGCTTTAAGTCTGAGAATTGACCTCCAATTTCTGCTCTTTTCTTTAAAAATTATTTGAGTTGAGAACTGAGTTGAGAACTGAGTTGAGTGATTTGACGATTACGTTGAAAGGAGGGCTAGGTTCTCAAATCATGACGATTTTACTGTTTGCTAAAATAATGTTATGCATGGTCGGAAAAAGATAATTAAAGATTTTCACAAAATGACAAACACTGCTTCATAGGCAATGGTCACTGATTGATGGCTTGTTTTGTAGGCTAATTTAGGGATCGCTACTTTGTTGTCTTTGGCCATGCAAGAGCAAGGAGCCACCAAAGAGGAGGCAGACAGCAAGATGTGGCTGGTGGACTCCAAGGGGCTTCTAGTAAAGGTAATCACTTTGTCAGATCTCTGTTTTGAGGTCAGGAAGCCATTTTCTGTTGTATATAGCCAGTGCATGGAGTTCCTTGAACTATGTATAATATGTATACTAAGATGAAAGCTTTAGAATTAACACAGAGATTGGACAACAGAACCTTTGTAATTTTGATAATTAATTTTGCCAATATTTTTTCTAAACTCTGACAGAAAATTTTAGATTGTTTGATGAATATACTGCCATTTAATTATAATTACCCTTGGAACTAGAAATATCAATAAAATTTCTCAACTGATTTTTTATGAATTATTGTGTTCAATGGGTAAATTGGTGGATTGGATTTAATTCCTTTCATTAGGATCGACCCAAGGGAGGAATTACTGGACACAAGGCAGTTTTTGCTAAAGAACATGTTCCTGTTGATACGTTGGCAGAGGCTGTAAAAACTATCAAACCTACCGCCATTATAGGTATTCAAATTTATCCAACCCATAGCTATCATAGGTATTTAAAACTATTACCAAACCCACTAATCTCCTAGGTTTTCAAGAATATTAAACCCATAAGTAGCATAGGTAATTAAAACTGTAATTGAACTCACAGCTATCATAAGTATGTTTTTATTAATTTTATTCTTTTAACTTAATATTGTCAGATTAGACAGTGTCTTAAGTTGTTTATATGTATTTATTGACTTGACATGAATGGCTAGTGAAACAAATATAACACAGAAATCTTTGTATAAGGCAATGTTTCTGCATTGATTGTTCTATAACAGGATCAATTAATCTTGGTAACTTTTTTTTTATGAAGTCCTTTTTATAGTACAGAAAGTGAGGAGGATTTTGCATTGAGAAAATTAGAAATTGCTATAGAATTATAATTAATATTGTTTGTTATTAGGGGCAGCTGCTGTGCCACATGCTTTCACAGAGGAAATTATAAGAGATATGGCAGCCTTCAATGAACGTCCAATCATATTTGCACTTAGTAATCCAACAAGTATGTCCGAATGCTCCGCAGAGGAAGCTTACAACTTTAGTGAAGTAAGTACTCATGAGAGGGAAGGATTTAAAACACTGAAGTAAAATGCAGTTCAAATAGATCAGTACTTGTACAATTAAAGTTCATTATCTCCACCACCATGCCCATATCCAAATGAGCTGGAAGTCCAATTTGCTGTTTCTTTAAGTATTTTACCCTTAATAGCCCATCAAATGGGTTTTAATGCAATTTGTGATATTCTCAGCTTACTAAATATTTTTAGTTATGAATTTTGGCATTACCTCACAAAACATTTACAGCCAAATTACTTTTGAACAGATATATGATATGAAACCAGTAATAATGTTAAAATCACTTAAATTAGATGTCTCACTCATATGTTTCCTGTTATAGGGTAGATGTGTTTTTGCTAGTGGAAGTCCTTTTGATCCTGTTGTTTACAATGGGAAAACTCTGTACCCTGGTCAAGGAAACAATGCGTACATTTTCCCTGGGGTAGCGCTGGCTGCAATCACCTGTGGAATCCGTCACATTTCAGAGAAAGTGTTCCTCACAGCAACCCAGGTAGGCTTGTGATCTAAATACATGTAATTATACCCCACAAACGAAGTTTAGGGGGGTATATTGGTTTCACCCTGTCTGTCCATCTGTCTGTCCGTCTGTAGATGTAATTTTGTCCCCCCTATAGAGTTTTTTACTACTGCATGGGAACAGTTTGAAAATATGTACATATGTTAAACACCATCTGAAGAAGTGCACCTGCAATTTTTATTAAGATCAGACAAGATTTAATGATTTTATGACAGTTTTCATTTTCCTTTTCCAAGACATTGTACATTGATGTTGAAAAGTAAGGGAGGTAATCCTTACATATTTTATTAATTAATTAATGGTAAACACTCTAAAGTATATTTATATAAATACATCCAGATTGAGGTATTTTGTCGGTGTTTCTTAACCAATTTTATGTTTTATAAGTACATGTATTCTATTAACTGACAATGCAAACATTTTGTTTGTCATTGATAAATTCTTAGGAGCTAGTAAGCACATAAAAGACAAGTGTGGCTGAATTCATTTGTCCCAAGGGGGCCATAATCTATCTGAGCCATGGTTTAGATGGAGCCTGTGTTTAGGGAAAATTGATAATTTGTAAAATGGGCAGTGGTTTTGGGGTTATTTTAATACTGTTTCATATAAACCAAAAGTTTCTCTCATTATAAGGAAATAAATTATGTCATTATTAATTAAGAATTTAACTATTTTTAAAAGCTGTTTAAATTTCTTAGTCAAGTAAATTGATGAAGTGACCCTATAGGTCATTAATGTAAATGAAATTCAAAATTATTGATATGATTGTAGTCTTTTGGCAATTTTAAAATTGTTTATAATATTAAATTCTCCTTTTTACATAGTAAGCTAATTATGATTATGTTTTGTGAGTTTATCCAAGTTTAACAAGCTCATCAAAGAAAATCATAGTCCTATGGGATCAGTTCTCTGATATGAAGTTTTATTATATACCCATCAATTTTCCTTTCTTGATACCCTCAATTTTACAGAGTGTGATCCAATTTTCCGGATCACCACACTCTGGTTTTCTGATTCCATATCCCCAGTCTCTAGAACTGATGACGTAGTACACATAAAATAACTGTATTTTAGCAAGTTTTAAAAGAGTTTATCTAAAATAGCTTTGTTATATAAGTAAACGTCATACAATTGATTTGAAAAAGATAGTTTTGTACTTAAAACTGGACAAGGGTATATAATAAATATATCATTATAACAGTAACTTGATCGTTGCCAGGCACGGATCATCAGATCAAACTCGATGCTTCGCGTCTCGGTTGATCTGATGATCCGCGCCTGGCAACTCGACATGATCCGGCCCTTTGGATCAAGTTACAGTTATAATAATATATATGAATGTACCATAGGAGAAAGTGAGGAAAATTTGAAACATCTAAATGCATTTATCAAGACTCTAATATTAGAAACATCCACAGAAGAGCATTGCTTGGCTATTTTTATTTACTGAAAAGGGAGGGGTTATTGTCACTTTGTTGTTTTTTCTTTAAAACAATTAAATTTAAAAAATATCATCGGATACAGAAATTTGTAAATGTATTACATATGTAATTTACAGTGAAGTTCTGACAATTTTGATTTTTTTCTTTGTTAACTAAATTTCTTCTTACAATTCTAGAATTTTTTTTTATTTATGTGTCGCAATTCTTTATTATTCATTCAAAGTATTTGTCCCATTTGAAATTATCCTTGCGGGGTTATTAGTCCCATTAGGACAGCTCTAGTTACGGTATTCTTAAATATGGAGTTACATGTATTAATTTCCATGGATGATCAGCTTTAATTGTGTGGATTTCTTGGGTATCCTTTGCACAGAAAGTGAAACTTTTTCTTCACAAAAAACTTATGCAACACAATAATGGAGCTACATGTATGCATATACATGTATTAATGTCAAACACTTACTGTGGAATAATTTTTATTCGTGAGGGTCAATGTTCGTGGGTAGCCAAAATTTTCCTGGTTCGTGGGGACGTACTTTCGTCGGTAGCAAGTTTGGGATAATTGATAGATTATCAGAATGTCTATCAGCTTATACTACTAAATTGAAATAAATATTTAAACTAAAATTGATATTGCTTAGCCCGCATTTCCTCTAATTTTCTTAAATATTGAAGATATTTTGATCATTTTTTCTAGGCTTCTAATAAGAAAATATTTCTGATTTTTACATATTATGAAGACTATACATAAAGATATAAACTGACAAAAAATCTTATATATTGACCATTTAATAAGAGAGAAAATCCGAGTTTATTGATTTTTTCACACAAATCTATTTATAGAATGAGCGCTTAAAAAAGCTTATAAAAATGTAATGTGATAGGCAAATCATGTTTTAAAAACATGTTCTAAACTGTAGTATCTTATTATTAGTTTAAATTAGTTGAAAAAATCCATCATTAATGTTATTGATTGAAAAATGCTAAATAAACTAATGATTCTATAGCAATTCTGAATTGCAAAAAACATGTGATATTTTCCTACGCCAATGTTCCACCAAAAATATAGTCCTTGTTAGATTCTAAACTTTGAATATTATTTCTATGCCAAGTTGTATAATAGTAAAAAAGATAGAAAAATATGATATTTCAATTTCCTTTCATCTTCATTTAATGAACATTTAATCAAATTTACTTTTGACAAGTCGAAAACCAGAAAAGACTCCAGAAAAGACTCCATCCTTAAGCAAATGCTTGGATATATGTTAGTGGGGATGTAAATTCATTGGCAAGGGTTACCCACGAAAGCCACGAACATCGGTCCCCCATGAACAATGATGATTCCACAGTAGTACATCTACTTTATGCACCTGAAATTAAAATATGAAAAATTATATTTCATTATTAATGTAAACTTTTCCCCATTGAATATACATGTAGTTCCTCAGAGTGCTTTATAATATTTCAAACAAGGCATTTCTACTCCCTATGCTATAAATCTGAAGTTGAAATATACAAGTACACTGTCTTTTACATATGATGTTTATAATTGTAAATTTCTATTTAAACAGACTTTAGCAGGACTGGTGACTGAGGAGAACCTCTCACATGGCCGAGTGTACCCACCGCTACAGACAATCCGAGAGTGCTCTATCCAGATAGCCAGCGCTATAGCCGAGGAAGTGTACCGGGATAAGCAGGCGTCATACTATCCGGAACCAGAGGATAAGATGGAGTTTATCCGTGATTATGTCTACTCCACGGATTACGAATGTTTCGTACCTGAAACCTGGCAATGGAAGAAGCCAGAAGAAAAATAGACAAAAAAGATTTCTAGATTTTGGAGCAATAGAATAATGAAAATGAGTATTTTTAACAAAAAAGAGATATTTATTATCAAGAGAGCACAGGGTTAATGTGTTAACATTGTGTGTGTTTTCTGTCCACCGGGATTTGTTAGTTTTTGCATATTTTTGTTTTTCCGTTTTATTTTCTACCTTTTCCCTACAATACATGTTCTGTGAAGCTTGACGATCAAAATAGATGATCACTAAATGTTTCAAACTAATTATCTGCCCTCCAACTGATTTTCTATGGTCACTGTTGTTGCTTTCATATTATTCCACTGTCAAATCAAATGAAGCTTTTTTATTGCTTGTATTTTTTATGATATTTAATATATTTTCACTAGGTAAATGTTGACATTTGGGTGGGGGAAAGGTTTTGTTACCCCAAGTTAAAGTACCGGTAGTCTTTGACTTGGGAGATTTCAATGTTGTCAGTACATTATATTGTTTGTTATGATATTGTCTCATGTCATTGACAGCACCTGTAGTAGTCATTACTGTGGCAGCATTGTATTTTGGACATTGGGCATTCATGTCTTTACACCTCTTTAAAGAGTGTAGGTGATTGTCAGTGATAATAATTATGTGGAAGAAGCCTCATGTCTTCAATTAAAATTAAACTAGAAACATTTTGATATCATTCAGAGTGATAACATCTCTGGCCCTGAACTGTTTTTGATATTTGATGGTAGTGTAGACACCTTTATTCACTGTAGATTATAGATATAGCAATGTATACATTTACATGCACTAACGTCTGTCTACTGGTTGCATAATTGAGAATTCATAATACATTGTACATTTTCTTTTACTATCTGTTTGCATTAATTTTATACCTGCAGAAAAGTAATTACAGAATCTCCTAACAGTGAACTAAACTGCCCTATCTCCATTTTATATTTTATAAGCTACATATACAAACCAGTTTTATTATGTCTCGAAAGTTTATGTACACAAAGTACAAAGAAAAACATGCCTGCATTGTTACTACCAGGTATTAAATCTATCTCAATATAATAATTTTGTGCCATTTATTATTTTTTTCCACATGCTTTTTTCCTCTAATCATTTCGTTTTGCATCTATACCCTTTTTATCTGGCTTTATACTTTGATTTGATTGGGGAATGACTGAGAATGTGGTTGACTGAAGGTGGTAAGTGGTAGGCGGTAGATGTGTTTTCCTGATTTACATTCAGTATTCTATTGACATCTTTCGCAGTATTAAGGTACTACTAACCTTAACATTGCCTTTACTAACAGCAAATTAACACTACTGATTTCTTCTCCAAGTTGTAGAACTTTCTTAAAACTCTGTGTGTATGCATAAAAATTTAAACTGGTAATGGATTTCTTATCTCGTTGTTAGATACAGTATGTACAGTTCTTATGAATGTATTTGACAAACATATCTGTAGATGAAAAAAAAAATTATGTAACTGAATATTTAGGAATATGTATCCGAGTTGTCATCTACAAGAATTTTAACGTTATTAGATTATAGATTTATGCATGTGATTTGCTTGTTCAAAACTGAAAATTTTGTTGACCAAATTACCAGACTGTGTAGGGTGAATTGAATGTGATTGCAGAATGTCAAAAGTACTGGATGACTTTAATAGTGCTTGTTTTGTTTTTGTTCCTGCTTTTGTTTTTTAGGTTTTATTTTCTGTGTCATTATTATGTTGTAGTTCTCTTTACATATCGGTTTTGGTGAGGAAAAGAAACAAACAGTTTCATTGGTGTGATAAATGAAGATCATTTAGAACAAGTAGAACAATGTCACTTAATTTTGATGTGTTTTATATTCTTACTCACCTTATTTCATGCTGCCTACAGGTGTGATATTTTTCACCTTTAGCCCATAACATTTCAACACGCTTGATATGTAGGTCAAGGCCATGTTCTTAAATAGGTCATATATATTTATTGTGTATCTAGGTCAAAAGATGTACTTAAATTAAATACATGTACATGTGTAAGCAAGAGTGAAAGGGAATGCTAGAAGAAGAGGGTACTGAAAACGAAGATCTACCAAAGGGATTATCTAAAGAACTTGTAATTTACATGATTAAATGTGTTCACAATTGTTAATTTAAGATTATCTACAGTTTTATTAAGACATGAAAAAAATTAATAATGATATTAACAAATATAGGTATATATTATTTAATTTCATTATGCCAAACTTCATAATTGCTTGTGTTCTGGTGTTTAATGACAATGCTGAACAAATGACGAGTCACGTGTTTCCGCGTGGGCGTGTATTGTTATATGTGTTGACACGTGTTTGCGTCAATTTTTTAAAAATTTCTGTTCATTTGTTTTTCTCATGACTCTGTAAAAGAGATCCACAGAATCAGTAATGATGGATTGAAACACGTAGAAGAATCAATGTCAGTTTCTGCAGATTGCTTAGTTTTGTAATAAAATTATTTATTATAATACTCCAGAGTGTTTTGAGTTTGAAAGATAAAAGTGCCATAAAATAAAATAACATCACATGTACGCAGTGGTGGCAAATGTAATTCCTACCTACCACATATTTAAAATTTCAGCTGCGATAAGTTGTTCTATGGTTTATTTTAGTTTACATCGATGAAGTCGGATTTTCGAGAAAATGTGTTTCTAAATTACTAATACGCCAGAGTTGCATGGATGAAGAATCTATAGTTTTATTGTATACCAGTCAGTTTTAGATGCTGTTTTTTTCAACCAGTATTTTCAAGTAGAGTGAATGTAACATATAACCGGTATCTCATTCCGAAGCATGATTAGACCCTATTGGAATTAAACTTGAAGAGATGAGGCATCAGCTAATATATGAAGCCAATCATGCTTTGAATACTGTGAAATAATTAGAATTCGTGGTGGCTCAATTTTCGTAGCCCTCTCCCACGAATTTACATCCTCCACGAAAACAAATTTTGAAAGATTTGGTTTACTTACTTAAAACTGAAAACCAACACATCCACAAAATATCATATCTACAAATATCAAAAAACCCACAATCCACGAAAATTTTAATGATTCCACAATATGCTGTTCTTGGCCTTTATTTCCTGGATAATGGAGAGGTTTACATTCAGGTCCACTTTGTAACTATGATTCCTTTCTGAATCTTTAAGTTATTTACAAAGATAATGCGTTTGGGAATGCAGAATACTTGTTTCGGGGCTATATATTACCTAGTTTTAAGGAGGCTGGATGGCCAACAAATTAACCATAACATCTACTTAAAATATCTTGTGATATTAATATGACAGCATCCTAAAATAGTGCAGATTCTAAATTGTTAAAATCGGGACCCCGCACTAATACTAGGGCCCCAAGAGGGGTTCAAAGTTTAACAGAGAAATATATAGAAAACATGTATTAAAATATTCTTCTCAAGAAATCCAATGCTACAATTTGTGAGATTTCTGTGACAGCATCCTAAGATAGTGTAGATTCTAAATTGTTAAAATCATGACACCCATACTAATGCTGGGGCCCAAAAAGGGGATCAAAGTTTAAAATAGAAATGAAAAGGGAAAATGTGAAATAAACTGAAATAGAAGGAATTGTTGTTCATGTGAGCGATGTGGCCCATGGGCCTCTTGTTGTCTTTTTCATTTTATAGTAAAAATAAAAAATCCAAATATTTTATATTTAAAAGAATATTTTAATACATTTTCATATAGAGCTCTTCATCCAAAGAAGATTTATATAATGTAAAAATGGCTGCAATCACTCTGCCCTCTTAAGTTTGTAATGTAATACACTGTAACAGTACACCATGGTTCTGTTGAAAGGGTGACTTCATAGCAAGGACACTAAGTTGACATACGTAAAGTCTTTTTTCAATTTATAATACTAAATCACACAAAAACTCAAAATAAGATGCATGCCATTTTAACCAAGGAAATATTTAAAAGTATATACTTGGATTTTATACTATGTAGATTTCCTGCATTTTATACTAGTTTTCGTCTAAAGCCAAACATTCTTACACGTAATTGCACTACTGAAAATTACAATGGATTTGAAGATACATGTACATATATTAGCGTGCGGTGTATAGGGGGTCATTCAGTTCTATCATTCAGTAAATAAAGTTCCAAATGGAGTTTATTTCTTATAGCTTCATCATAATTTAAAATCTCCCCCAGCTTTTCAGTAAAAAGTTCTACAGAAAATATCAATTTCAATTTTTTTTTCATCAATGTTGACACAACGTTTGATCGACAAAATAACGAATTCTTCACAAACACTTTTGAAATTTGCATTTGATGATTTTGCACTTTTTTTATACGAAAGGTACACAGACCTTTTAATGCACATGTACCCAAAACTACTAGTCTTGATACACAGATATCAAATATGATAATTGATAAAAACTATGTATTCAAATAATAGTTTTGCTTTTTCAATACCGTTATTACGTCAAAAACCCGCGTTGTTAAGCTTGTGACCGAAAAGTAGTTTGTTTATGAGATAAAAATCAAAAGGTATATAATATACATATACTGAACAATACACATCATTGACTGTCAATAAATAATGAAGAGAGAGAGAGAGAGAGAGAGAGAGAGAGAGAGAGAGAGAGAGAGAGAGAGAGAGAGAGAGAGAGAGAGAGTTACCTAGAATAATTTCTGAACACATTTACCGCAAGGTAGCATTTTAAATAGCCTTTTTTCAATGAAATTCAATTTATTCTTTCAGATATAAAACATTCAATAACTTTTATCTCTGCTTTTGTATATGAATATAAAAAGGGACATTTACAAAAAGATATAAAATACTGCAAATGAAAATTCTAAAATACGAGTTCCATTCTGTGTTATCAGTACAGGAATGCACTAGTACCTACGCACATCACATACAAACGTGAAATTTAGAACTACGGGGTCTTTTCCTTTGAAATTGAAGAATTACATAACCTAAGAAATCTTTTTTTCTTTTTAAATTATTTCCAAACTTTCGAGCATTATTTAACGTTTTGATATCACTTGTGAAGACATTATGTAAAACTATGAACATAAATAATAGCAGGTTATTCTGCAGATGAACGTTTAATTTCACGAAGCACCAAATTATCCAAATTGCGTACATTTTAACTCCTCAGTCCTTGTTATATTTTCGGTTGAAACTCCTTGTTATATTTTTGGTTGAACAAGAGAGGTCATGAGTAACAATATAGAGAGCACCATTATCAATTTCTTCAAGATTGTTTATTCCTGCCTTCAACAGCAGTTGTATATTTCTTGTTTTGAACGCCCGGATTAAAGTTCAAAACAGCATCTGCAAATGTAGCCACACTTGGAGGTTTCCTTTCAGAAACAGTCGTTCGAGAACTCCCCGAAAATGTTCCTTTCTGAAGTAGGAAGTCCACGTTGAAATTCCGGGATGCTGTTGATTTTTTGCCCCAGTTTCCCGTCACAGGGTCACGTGATTGGCTGCTGTCCGTATATAAAACCAGCGGCCCCTTTCGTGTTGTGAAAGTCTTTGGTAGTACCAAAGGGTACTTATTTCTGTTGGTGGGTAGCTCTGAAACACTCGATGTTTTATTTGGAGAATTCCTTCTGCGTCTTGCTGGACCATTTCGACCAGATCGCCGACTTCCGGTCCGTTCCGTGGTGATTTCCACCCTTTCTCCGTACCCCGTTGACTTTATTTCTGCTAGTCCTTTGCTCAGATTCGAAAGCAACATGACAGTCCGGTTTAAATAAAGCCAACAAAATGAAGAAAAAGAAATTCGAAACTCCCCGGATCTCAGATATTTCACTATCTTTGATAATATGTGTCTTATTCGAACGTGCGTTTTATAAAAGGGGAAGCACGGTGTTAATCTGAGTAAATCCCATGGATTAACAAAAAGGACCGCAGTGCTTTACAGCACTTCAACAGCGAAAAGATGAAGTTTTTCAGATATCGCCGTTATATAAACATGAAATAAATGTCTGTCACCGCCGAATTTTAAATATGATGTAAATGACAGAAAATGCGTATTAAATAGATGGAGGAAAACTCCTTTAATACCCTGACTATTGTCTGCGTCTAGGCAAACAATCACTAAGGTTCAACTTTATCAGCAAATGTCCATTGCGGAACAAACCCTAACTTACAGCCTAAGTGAACGGGAAGCTAATATTCATTTTGTATTTGCTTTTAATTTCTCGGGATAAACAAGAAATGACAATCGTTTTCTCGTGCGCACACAGGGATTTGGTAGCCTCTTGTAATCTGACCTCTTCTGTTTCCCTTCACTCCTTTGTTACAAATCTAGTCTTGGGTTCACGAGAACAGCCATGGAGACAACCACACACAAATTACAGTAACACTGCCTCCCTCGTTCTCTAGGAATTTCCCAATTCTAAAACATATCCTGGAAACCAACTGAATTTATCCTTGTCTCAAAAAAGCCCTATCCAAAAGAGACCGTTTTGAGCGACACCTCTTGTATAAAAAATCCTAGCTACCGTGCCGCCAACAAGAAATGAATTCCATTATAAAACAAAAGGTGAACTGCATCTCGCCCCTGATCACTTGTCTTTCAAAGACACAAAGACATTAAAGATAATGAAAGCTTCTAACACTGATTTATGCAAACTTTGATAAATATCTTTAAATGCTGTTCTCTCTCTCTCTCTCTCTCTCTCTCTCTCTCTCTCTCTCTCTCTCTCTCTCTCTCTCTCTCTCTCCATTTAATATTTAAAAAGTCAGTTTTGTAATATTGATATTCTTGTTTACTCTGAACAAATGTGCATATCTATTGGAAGAATAAAAAAGTGTGTCTTATCCGAACGTGCATTTTTACTGAACTGCATGGACTGTCAAGGTGCTTTTGAATCCAAACTAAATCTAGCAATCAATCTAAATCAATTTTGTTGAATTAATATTTGTGTTTACTTTAAACAAATGTGCATATCTGTAGGAAGAGGACCTTTTAAAAATTAATGGGTTTCCTCCCTTTAAAAAAGCAACGTATGGTATTGTTCAATATTGATTACACTCCGCCAAACAATTCCAATGAAAGGAACATGCGTAGACTCCATTGTGTGGCTGTCGTTGTATTTTGTTTACTTGTTACCCACACATCACTTAATGTTTTTAGTCATTTCTTTGTTAAATGCATGTCAATTCATCGAAGTTTTAAAATTATTCAAATCCTAATGAACTAGAACATAATTGAGAAGCGATGATAAATAATGATTAAAACAATGAATATTTCTCGCATTTATCTGATTTCCAAATAAATAATTAAATACGTTGTACAAAGAAATAAATCCATGAAATCGTGGATTGTTTCCTGAATTGTGACATTAACAGTCAATATTTTTAAAAATGTGTAAACTATTTGTATGGATTTAAAGTTTATTAAAATCCTTGTAGAGAAAACGTATGTCTTTGGGCCGATTTGATTGGTGGGAAAAAAGATTGTGAATTTGAACTCTGGGTTGACCTATGACTATTTGGTCTCCTTGGTGATACAGAAGATTTATTTACAGTCCTCCCAGCTAATCGAAGGTTGAATTCCGGAATTCCAAAAGTCAGACCCAGACTTTCCACCGTGTACTTTTCTGAAATTATAAATAATTAAGACTCAGCATACTTCAAATAATTAAGATTCGGTGTACTTCTCGCGTTAAGTATTTTGAGGTAAATACGTACAAGTCTGGTAAAACATGATAGCCAAATTAATGAAAAAGAAATTTGATACATTATTTTTCTCTTGGTACCCGCCAGATAGTATCCCCCGTAAAACATATGAATCTGATGTATTCTACCCGAAAAATATTGAAGTTAAATGCAAAAAGAATTCTTATATCTACTTAACATTTCAAAAAGATTCGCGAAAGATAAAACAAATAAATGTTTTCTTTTAAAAAATTCTGCAAATAACGAAGTAATGGTATATCATTAGCCATTAGTAAAATAAAATAAAAATCCTTTGGCATAAATTGTGCACGGAATTATAGTTGAGTGAATTATTTAATTAATTGATGTTTATGACACATAAATAAGGGGATTCGAGAAAAGTGTTTGGCAAATCTAAAATAGGCAGTGTAAAATGAAATAACAAATTATTTTTTACTCCCTCGTGTATCTAACAATCAATGAAAAAGTTTTACATTCTCGCAGTCACTTTCAACTAAACTTGTTAATTTCTCATATCATTATTTGGTTTATAGATACTTATATATATAATTTCAATTATCTTTAATTTTGCGTAGTGACAACGTAGAAATCCTCTTTTTTCTCTGACTATCAAGATGAATTTTATGAAAAATAATTCGATTTTATTTTTTTTTTTATTTTTTTTTTTTTTTTTTAGCTATTTTAGCCTCAGTCTGTGAAATAAAAGTATTCGTACTTTGACAGGGGCATTTACCTGGGCTAATGGTTTGTTTTGCTAAATATTTCATTATATTATGGAAGACATGCTTAAAATACAAACCGAACATGTAAATACGAGTGTTTGTGCAATGTACTTTTTTGATGTTATCACATCACGAGGAAAATTCCAAATTAAAAATAATATGGCTTTGTGATATTGTTCTGGCAACACTGTGCTCTAATAAATACATTAATTAGGATAATAAATTAAAACAATTCTTTTTTGTACTGAGCGCATAAAACGGTGACCATTTATTCTATAGCGTAAAATTATAACGCCAAAATAAAGATTTATGTACAATAGTTTAATTGCGCAAAAACAATTATGTATGTCGTCCTAAACGAATGCCTTAATCATTTTTTTTTTTATTTCGTAAATCTAAACGATCTAAAAATCTAAACGAATGCTCGCCTTAGAGTAATACTGACCTCGGTGTGGATGGTGTTCTGGATCTCCGTATTTATTCATCAAATCCTTACGAACTGTGCTCCCTTTCATTGCACGCTTCATGTACATACTGGAAAACCGGTCGGCATTCCTCCTTGTGGCCGCTAAAATGAAAGACCGCGGCTTTTCGGAAGAGTTCTCATCTTTCTTTGAGCTTTGGACCGATGAGGCGAGAGATTCGCGAGCTAATGATCGATCGTCTGAGAACTTTCTCCTCATGATTTCAAGTGACTGGTTTTCATTTGGATCCACTAGAGAAATTTTACTCATAATTTCCGGAAGTGACGTCCCTGATTTGCTGTCTCTGTTTCTACTGTTATTAATTGCTTTATTATTGCACTTATCGTCTGTTTGAGATATATCACCTGACTCATGTTTTTCCGAGTTGTCTTTTTCTTCAAATATTGCGTTCTCTCTTTGCATATTCCCAAACACGTCATGCTCTACCTTTTCTTGTGTAGCCCCTGGGATTCGAACACTGTTGGCAAACGGTCGTCTGCTAGATTTTTTCGGTTCTGTACGATCGATTGATTTTTCCCTTTGGACTCGATCAGGGTTTTTGTCTTTTACCGTAGAGTTCTCCCTTGTGGTGGATTCGCCCGAATCTGTCAGATTTCCCGGTCGTTTTTCCCTGGAATATTTGTCATAAAACTCATGGGAGTAGAGCACAGACATCTTGACAGTGTCTATGTGGTCCTCACTGGTTGTCCCTAAAGTCTGGCAGATAGAACACCTCTCTCGACTATCGCTAGTTCTGTCCACCCCTGCTAGTCTCGTATTGCGTTTTGGAACGTTCGAATTCAGGTCGTACGTTCCTATTTTGGCACACTCACTACACAGAATTCCTTGGGGGATATTAATTTGCTGCAATTCTTTCGTAACCACTCGGTTCTGTTCCTCTTCCTTCTTTTTTGACGCCACGTTTGTCTCTCTGTCGTCATCGATGCCTTCATCGTCATAATCATAGTTACCGTCCGAATTTACTCGCACCGAACGACCATTCTCTTGTCTTTTGTTTTGGACATATTTTCGCTCGTCTCGTAGCTTAAGCTTGCCTATACCTTTTGTTTTGCGTCTTAATTGGTCCAACCTCATAATGATTCTGTTGCTCCTCTTATGTATACATTAGGTCAATGAAATCAATAATAAATATTTGGTTTTATGATTATAGTCTCCAGTCTTCGACAGCAATGCAAACACAGTCCAAGTGCTGGAGTCTGTAAGGAACAAGAAAGCACAGCATTAACTTGAGGTCGGGATAGATGTTACCGAACGCAGGGCTTTACATGCTAATATAGTCTACACACTTTGATATCACGCTGAGTTATCGACAGGTTAAGCGGAATAAATGGTAAAACCTCATCAAAAAGTAAAAAAAGTAGCCCCCACAGATCAATGGATCCGCATAACAAACAAGTATAGAAAATCGAAACCGGCAAAAAACAAAAATTGATGTATCCAGTTTCACAAATAAGGCGCATGTATGTCCGTATGAGTTGCATGTAGCCGTTTTTGCAAGTCTTCCCAGTAATTCGATTTTGAATCGAGTTACATTTCCAACTTATGACCATTTCGTATGAAAGAGGATGACATTTTTGATTTACATGATTGCATACTCTTGAAAGTGGATACAAGTTGTAGCTGCAATTCTAGCCTCTTTAATGTTAATTTGAATTGTTAGTGTTTTTATTTTTTTGTGTAAATCAATTGCAGTTTTAAACGGCGGATCAATAGCAGTTTCATGCTTCTTCTAACATGATTATAGGCTTGATTATACGGATGTATAGCAAATGATTCTGCCTTTCATTTTACCAGGAAATATTTTAACATTAAACAGGTTCATTCGTTTGATATGGTTGTTTGTTCTTTTGGTATTCAATAGAGTATGGAGTGTCAGAGAGAGATATATATAGATGGGGACAATTAATGAACGATTCATAAGTCATAAAAGCGGGTTGAACATCAATGCTACTCTTGCAAAACAAGAGACAGAATCATCAGAGACTTTCGCTTTTTACAGTTGTCAGCCAGGTTTGACTGAAAAAAAATTGGGTTAATCATTGACGAAGAATAATTTCAAAAGAAGTAAGATATAAAAAAAACCCTCATGATTCAACGGTAAAGAAACATGCAGGGATACTATTATTACAAACACAATTGTGACTTACCCCCCCCCCCCCAAAAAAAAAAAAAAAAAAAAAAACCCGTAAGGCATATCAAAACCAATTTATGACTTAAAGGTAACAGTACCGTGACTAATTACCAGAATCGAAATTGCTGAATTCCAAAATAAAGCGCAATCAACGACTGATGACACAATTTAGAACATGTAATACAATTGACCAAGAATTTCAATTTCAAAAGAAGTAAAAAAGTAAAAAAAAAAAAATACTCATGACTCAAAGATAAAGATATATAAGTATTGAGGTATTGAAAACAGAATTGTGACTTACCAGAATCAAAATTGCTAAATTCCACAAAAAAAGGCAATCAACGAATGACTTTGTAACACTGTCAGGTTTGAGAGAAGAGATCGAAAAGCCAAACGATAAGAAATTATCGATACCTCAATGCATGGACAGGAAGGAATCGCCTTAATATTGCCACAATATTGCTTCACAAAGTCAATCAGAAATCTTCGAGTTCAAAAGACGAGCGAGAAAGTAGAGATGTTAAGACCGGGGATTTTCGCAGAACTGTAGATGACCTCCAGAGAAATATTAGGTCTCTGACAGCGATAAAAGGCAGGTATATTAAACATGTATATCACAATATGTGCAGTGAATGGGAGGGGTATTCCTTTATATGGCCCACAGACTTGTCAAGTTCCTCTTGACGATTTCAGTCAACATGTCAATAGAGAAAACAATGCAAGATCATTCGTTTTCTACTTTCCTGACAATAATTCAGACGGCTTTTAAATCGCAGTGATTGACTTGATTGTGCTATAGACCCGACAATGTGCTTCTGAAAAAGGTGATTTACGGGTTATAGAAGTCTGTTATAAAATACAAACGGAGATTAAGTCCAATATAATGAGAATTCAATATTCATATGCATTCAGTGATATTCAAAAAGGAAACCATTAATTGCGATTCTTCAAAAGATAGAAATTCGTTTCTCAGTATTAAAAATAAGAAGAAATTTGACGGTGATTTGGCATGTTCTAGATAATATACTAGTACTAGTACACAGCATAAATGTACTTACATTTTAAAGCGTCGTATCCCGACCTAGCTGTTTATACATTCATAATTCTCGAATGTTTTGCAACGAAAAATGTAATAAGTTTCATTGACGCCTTAACAAGCTTTTAAAGAAGATTACAAATACCGAGCGCCTCGCGGTCCACATGTAAAGTGCAAACAATCGTTTGCTGCAATGCACGTGTGCTTTATTCGTCTGGCACAGGTCGGTATTTTTTATAAAGTTCTGCATGCTGCAAATTATTACCTTGAGAGAGGTATACGATACGGATAGGCTTGGCTTTTCAAAATAATATGTATACACCTACTTTTATAAGTTAAAGGTTAGGATATACATATTGCAAACGATCCGAAAAATAGAGAATTTCTATAAAAAAAAAACAACTCCTGTAAAATGTTCGGACACACAAGTTTTAAACCATGTTGCAGATGATTGACAGAAACAAGAGTATAGGTACATGTATATATAATATGTTTAGTACAATATGCCTATATGATTTACAAATATTTTACAAATAGGCAAATATTGAATGTTTCACAAAATGAATCTTAAATACAATACAGAATAAATAGATTTATTAAAAAAAACCACGAGTATTATTCATTTTAAGTTTCTTTGTTGCTCACAGAAAAAAGAGAGGTGTGGATGATTGGTAAAATATCATCAATATAGTGTACTTACACAGGAGAGAATCGGACAATAAATCCGTGATTTGAAATTCGCTCTGCGAGTGTAATGGATTAGATCGTGTCACAGATGTAGTGGGTGATATTACACAGTATTACTCCATCACAGATATTTAAAGCTTCACTTAAAGTGATTAAAGATTAAAAAGACGAAAATAATGAAAGAAAACGAATTACGTAGATATATGACTGACGTAATGGCTTTATAAAAGTACTTGCATTAAGATGGTAAATAAATTATCAAACCTCAGTAGGAAGCACGTTTTATGAAATTCGGCGATTGCCAGGTTATAATTGTATGAAAGCATACATGATTTTTCCTATTCATATATTGATCGGTTGACTTGATGTTGGTTAAGTTGCATGGTATGAGCCTAATGGGTTTTTGTTAATGCCTGTCTCGCCGCATATCTCTTTGCACTGCACAAAATACTTCTTTATACGTTGAATGGTGAAAGTCCATTTAAGCCCAATGGCTGTAACTCAATCATTACTTCTTTGTTACAGCTTTAAAACGAGTAATGTGTCCATTGTATCCTCAATCTGATATGAGACGTACATTCTATAAATATACGCTGCCATGTATTTCAATTAAGAATGTATACCAAGGGGTCTTAAAAGGCAATTAATTTTCAGCGGGTAACAGATTTAGAGACATTGAATGCGATTTAATTAAGGTTAAGGTCTTTAGATAAAAATAGGGAAAGAAATGTGCTCACTGATAAATTGTGCATGAATCATTTTGGTGCTCATAGAAATGCGAATAAACTTGGTGAAATTGAGTTAGTGTGTTACGAGGTTTTAAAAGAATTTCTCTTCTTTTGTAAAGAAATGATTAATTATGCCCAAACTTTCATTACTTATTTGTGTTTTTGGAAAGATTTACGATACAGTCTCGATCAGGCCACTTTTGAGGTCTATATATTATTACAAAAAATGCTTTCATCTTCGTCAGACTTTTATATTCCGGGTCCGTTTATCAAAAACTATGAACTAATTGAACATTTTTTTTTTGCCTTTATTGAAAATCGACAGGGGGGTAAAATTTAGATATCGAATATTAAAACAGTATGACTTGTACATGTATTGAAAAAAAAAATGATAAAGTTATATTACATCGAGAAATATATAGCGTATGGATATAGATCTTACACTGGTTAAGCAGTTAAATTCCCTCTAAACTATTTTCTTCATCTACCTTTAAACATATTATAAAGTTTATAGACTCTGACACTCTCTAATTTCAATTTTTAAATTGAAATTTTCATCTTTGCATTAGTGGTTTTAAAAATTTTTCAAGTAGATCTAACAATGCAAGACAGTGATTACTGCACACCTGTATATCCAAATTTGTGTGGATAAGTTTGATATTATGGAATTTATATAATCATAATCCCTTTCAAAACAAAGGAACTTCTTTTTTCCCACATCAACATCAAAGAGTACTTTAAGTATCTCATTTTGTGTTAGGTTAAAATGCAGAGTTAACACATTGCATTTCATTCATAATAACTAAACTGACAATGCATATATACATGTATAGTCATTTATAAAACATACATGAAATATCAGCAGTTCTTTGTTATTTTCATAAAAATACAGGAACAATTATATCTTGTTATCACAGAAAACCCCTAGATTCATCAGTTGGGCTGTTTAAAAGACTTAGTATTTTTCTTATTTCACCAAATACGAGTTAAAAAACGATAGAATTTGTCCGTTAAACAGATAAAAACAGGTGTAAATTTGACATCAGAAATCCATAAGTCGATGCACTTACCTGTAACGTCGTCCAGTCAGGTGGAAGTGTTACCTGCAGGAGATCACCGATGACCTCGCTGTGCCAATCTGATAATACACCCTTACGAGGTATTTAAACCACTTTATCTACACGTGTGCGCTTGTGTGCGTCTTTCTATTGTGTCCGAGGTGTTATTTCAAGAATAAACAAACATTTATATTATGTTCGTAAGAATTTGGTTTGTGGGGTACCTATTCAACCCCCCTCCCCCCCCCCCCCCCCCTCCCATCAACCTGCACGATAGCTCAAAATGTTGATTTAGAAATCTATTTGATTTAAGATCTTAAAAATCGTGAGAATAAAGTACAAAGGCATGTACATAAAAGGATCACAATACTTTATAATGTTGATTCTGCTTTGTGATCTTCTTTCAGAAAATCTTAAAACGCCAGCAAGCACTTGTCTATTTTCTGTGCAAGATCAACAGGTGAAATCTACACCTAACATTAATACAGCCAGGTAAATGTTTATCTACTGAGTACACAGTTATATGTCCTTTGTTGTAATAGCTCTCGAGTAGACGAGAAAGTAAAATACCTTTATATCATGTAAGTAAGAAATAACACCTTGGTCTAGCCCTAGTGAATTTGAATATCTTCATACTAAATTGATTTTAAATGGCTATTGTGAATTTAATAACAGAATAGAGGGTTGCACAAGAACACTGCTTGATCTTTAAAAATACAGGTGTACTAATGAGAAAATTAGTAGGTCTAAACCCGCACCATGCTGCTTAATCCGATTCATTGCCTAATACACGGTTATATATCCGATCATGATTATTTACATTATAGATACGCAATTGAAGAAAGAAGTATTTCTTGTATAGAACTGACCAGGTATCAAAAGAGACCAATTTCTGGCCCACAACGGATATCCCTTTCGGTGCATGGGAAGTTGATGGTTGATAGCAATACAAAGTATTTGTATTTCGTTTTCGCTATCCCACACACTTACTTCCCAAGTCTATCATTTTTTTCTTCATCACACAGAAAGACAAAACATTCCTTTCTGCTTGAATGAAAATTTCAGACTCATAAAATGAGATTTGGAGACTTATCATAGAATTGCTAATCCTGGCCTTTCCATTCGCGGGGTTGTCATGGAAAAGTTGTGCGGTTTTGACAAGTGTCTTAACACCTATTTAATTCATATCAGCAAACAGTGTGTACATGCAATATTTCGTTTTAAAATATCTAAGGATATTGCAAAGAACAAAATCAATGCTGTATCAATAAGAAAAAAAACCCCTGACAATTTAGGAAAGGAAAAATTGGTATCAAAAATATCTGAATGAATCTATAATAGAAAACTAATATAACAGATATCATATGGTCTAACCATGCTCACCATTGCTTCAAAATAATCCCCGCCCAAATCAATGGAGCTCTATGTCTTAAGTAATTATCTATTCTAAAAATCGTAAAACAAATATTCTGTAGAGAGGGTTTTGTAACCCAACCTCGTATTGTTGTGAGTTGATTGGGTACATATATACATGTATTTGAACAACTGCGAAACAAACACAAAAATAGTAAATCATTTGCAGATCAAACCTTTAACTTTACAATTAACACTTATGTAGACAGACTAAACCACTGACAACGTTTGTTTCGGCACTGATCGATATCTGACATCGTTATTGATTTCGGTCTTAACATCTCTGATCATTTCATCTGAAATACCGGGGAAATAAGCATTGCGTTGGCGATATCTTTATTAAAATCTTTATTCTGGACAGAGAAAGACTAACCTAAACCATTTGGCGTGACACTTTTTCAAACAATTTTAAATCGTCAATCCCTCTTCCTGTCCCCGCTGACATTGTTCCTTACAAACTTTGGAATTTGTACAATTTGTATTTTACAACAACGGCACTTGTTAACCATGTTTGGAAACAGCTTTTCATCTTTACATCAAGCACGGTGAAGTTTTTACAAACGAAAGAAAATTGAGGGAAAAAACGTCATGGAAACTGGTGTCATTTGAAGATTGAACACAAAAAATAATGCCTCGCAATAGTAAATGAAAAAACAATTATATTTTTTATTTATTTCATTTAAAGATTATATGATATAGATTCCATATATATTAAACCATATAAGAACATCGTTGATTTATGTATGTCACCTTTTCTTTCAAAATTAATTAGAACGGTTAGTAAAATCCAAGAGTGTGTTTTCACACTCCTCAGAATTTCAAAGAGTATTGATATCATGGCTAAATATTAGCTTACAAAGTGCTATTATAGCTAAATATTAGCTAACACGTCAATAATGACGTACCCCGTGTCTATTGGAAGTGACGTCGGGGTTTCGTGTTTCTGTGACACAGATGAAGTTTGTTCGTTCACAACACAAGGCGAGGACAATACCTCATCATTCACATCTTTCACAGACGTATCCTCAGTGCCCGCATCTCTGTCCTTATAATCCAGGAAAAAATTCTGGTTCTCGGTATCCGCCGCGCAGATTTTACTGATGAAGGTCGTGATGTCACTCTGCGAGGACCCAGCAGACGACATATTCTGCGAGGAATTCTCGTGAATTGTTTCATCTCCCACAAACCCCGCATTGTCCAAACCCTCCTCCTCCTCCTTCGCCTCTTGTTGTCGTCGAAGTTTCCGGGCTTCGGATTTCACAATGGCTTCGTCTATGCTTACTTCTTTGTAATATTTCTCTACTGCTTTGTGAACTGATTCCGTCGAACGTTTGTCGTTTTCGCCTAACGTTGAATACACACCACTATCTGTTTTCTCTATTCGTGGCTTCAAGCTTTGGGGTGTCTTGGGGGTGGTTACACTTAGTGAGGGCTGGTTGAATGCCCAGCTCGTGGTTCTTGTCTCTGCTGGTTTGTATGTGGACTTAAGGTATCGCCTGAAGTGAAAATACAGATCAGTAAAAGAAAGTTTTTAAGATGTCGAAATTGAAATGGAAGGATTCCTGTAATTCGTGTAAGCTGAAACTTACTTTTACCCAAAATTGTAATTTGAATATGAACAAATGAACAGCAATATTTGCATACCGATATTTATTTATATAATATTTACACCATAAAATATGTCAAACTGACCTTCTTCTGACCTTGAAGATGATGATAGCGACGACAATAAGGATGAATATGATGATACTTAGAGGTGTAATTATCTCCCCTGAAAAATATATTGGACATTTGCATCAACAATATTTGATGGTTTGTGAATTTTTGCAACTGCGTCAATAACCTGATTTAAATGAGCCATAAGTATATCAATGCCTAACGGTATTTCTAATAATTATTAAACCATGATATGTAATACCGACGTACACGGGAAATGGGCGAGATCACGGTTCTCCGAGTGTCCCGTTTCCGGTTTGACCGTCACGGTGCCGTTGTTTATAGTCGTCGTTTCTCTTGTTGGTTCTGTGGAGAAGACGGAGCTGGTAAAATCAAGGACTTCTGTCGAAGGAAATGACGTCAACTCACTGGTAGAAATGTACGCCTGTGTTGAACTGAGAACATTAGTGCTGGTGATGACAGCGGTTGTGGTACTTGGTTGGTAGTCTGGTGTGGTGATTGTGGTGCTAACGGTGGCGACAGATGTGGTAGATGATTGCGGTGGCTGGTTGCACACTACTATCATTGAACCAGGGACCCTGTCAAGACCATTCATCTGATCTGGAGACAAAACAGAAATCTTTGAGGAATCAAAAAAGTATGAAGATGACTTCAGGGTTGAATTTTACAATTGAGTTTGAATTTTACAATTTTCCCATAAAATTTGTTATTTTATTTTATCCTTTATTGTTTATCATTCATAAATATATCAAATTATTTTATGTTTATTATTCATAAGAATATCGAATAAATAATTGCTTATAAAAATAGGAACAATCAGTTGTTTTTTCACTAAATGTGCTGATTTTGAGATTCGCGAGATAACTTACAAGCACGCAGCAAATAGCAGTATTTGGAATCAAACGCGTCCCTTTCCCGGGTTATTTGAACCGTGACGGATTCACCAGGCGTCACGCTCAGTGATTCTGCACCTTGTAAACACCGGATGGTGGACGTCGTCTGATGACTTATTGTAATAGCGGAACCACATCCGTAGTATCCCGGGGAGTAGACGTAGTTAAACTCCAAGCGACTTCCGGCGACGATGTAAATAGCGCAGCTACAAGATGGCGCCCCGGCAGATTCAAATGGAGCAAAATCAAACATAACGCTGTCACCGGAAATGTGTCCAGAAATGCACATCTGTGAAGCTACAAGGAAAACAAAGAAATTCAAACATTGCATCAGAACTTGTTTTCTCATTTACACAGTCACAGACGTGGATATACAAGGAATTATATCAGATTTCTGTAGTTAACGAAAAAGTATTCAACATGACTAACCATGTACACAGTAATTCCATAATAGCTGCAGTGATCTACAATATTTTGTAACCTATTTTCATTTAAAAATGTTCGATCGTAGATTTATTGTCAAACATGGTTTTTACAAATGAAAGTTGTTAAAAGTAAATTCATATATTTTTGTTGTATATTCTTTTCACAATAATCTGAAAAAGATGATAACCTTACTTATGGTGAACTAGCTGCAAGTAATTTGTGCAAAAGTCAAAAGAAAGGGTTGATTCGGGAAGGAAGGTTCCTGAACTTCATCTTTGCTAGACAAGGGTTTTCGGTCCACTCCGCTCCCTATAAATTGTAATTAATGTCCTCATTAAGGGGAGTGGAGTGGACCGAAAACCCTTGGCTAGCTAAGATACCTGAACTTCGGAGTAATTGTGTTATAATGCACTCAAAACATAAACTATGATAAGGTACACATTGGTACAAATGGTTTTAAAATTGAATATACATAAAGAGAAATTGTTAAAAAATTGTATAGAGAATTTTCGTAATATATATGTAACGATTTCTTCAATACATGTTCATAAAAGTAGATATTTTCATTGATATATAAATCCAAGTTTGCAAGTTGCTTATCTTGAAGGAAACTTTATACTTTTTGAATCTTTAAATAAACGAAAACAAATTACTGTATGATACGTCCGAAAACGCAACATTGTTAAAAAAAATTCCTCAGAAACAAAAATTATACTTACTATTCATGAAGCTGGATCCGCACAATTTTTGTGCTAAAAAAAAAAGTAAAAATATATATATACATGTACATGTAGAAGGAATGCATCACAACTCATCTTGAAATTTTTCGAAATGTTTGAAGATGACTCATTTAAAATAAATTCAATATACTGAAAGGTTAATTACTTTGAAATATGCAGATGAATGCATGAATTGTCTTACAAAAAGCTGTTATATACATCCAAAACGTACCCCATGTCGCATATAGAATTATACACAGATATCCAAGAAAGGGCAAAATTCTCCTCATTTTTCATCCGTGGCCAGCAATATACGGAATTGAACAGGTAAATGAAATATACCTGCACGAGCCCCGGAAGAGGGACATGCAATTAACGAAACAATCATGGGGCCACGACACAGACATTATACTCTGTGAAGATGAAAACGAGCAGAGATCATTCCACTAACTTAGCATTTACACACTCGATTATGGCTTCACGGGACGACGCGATCCCCAATGATGGCCATTTTATGTCTTTATTGTTTGGGAAACACCCTCTCACATTACTGGCAGTGTGAAACAAGGTGTTATTACGGCAAAACATCGGTATAGCACGGCCTCATAAGTGCTTATTGCGTAATCCCGTATATTCATTACATTGTACATGGCGAGGTCTTCATTGTAACATGAATTTTTTTTCTGACCAAAATAAAAAAGGCAAACATTTTCGTGATTTATATCATGATATGTGCGGTTTCAAATTTATATGTTGCAACCCTGTCTAATTTGAAAATAAAATTAGATTTTATAACAAAATACACAAATTAAAGTAACCATATTTTGTTTATTTTTAATTTGTGCCATGTACGTATAAAATTAATGTGAGGACATTCAAAGAAAAAGAGAACAATTTTTTTTAACAGAATTTTTATGTTAATGACTCAATGCTATTTGGTCGAATATATATATATATATATATATATATATATATATATATATATATATATATATACACTAAATGTTTCCGCCAAAGTTTTTAGCTATAAGTTAGAATATTACAGTGGATCCGCCAATGATCCGCAGAAGGTTTCAAGTAGATCTGCAAATGTTTTCCTGTTGAATTAGAAAGTTCCTAGTGGATCCGCCAATGTTTTTTCTTGGTGTTAAAAGGTTTCTAGTGGATCCGCTAATGTTTTCCTGTTGAATTAGAAAGTTTCTAGTGGATCCGTCATTGTTTCTCCTTTGAATTAGAAGGTTTCTAGTGGATCCGCCAATGTTTTTCCTGTCTGGATCCCCGTTACTTGGGTAGGATTACCGGAGAAATGCCGGTAAATGATAACATGGATATAACGTCCATAGCCGATACTTATCTGTGAAGGGGGAATTAGAAAGAATTAAGAAAGTCTTCTACAACATTGCAGAAAATTCAAATAAGAAAATGCGCGCCTTTACCACGGTTCTTTTTCAACCCATTTACAAACGATACATCACATCAATAATATATCACCAGTATAAACTCGCTTGACTTAGACTTGTATAAATCCTCGTTGTAATTTTGACTTCCTATCAGAAGATAAAAGTTGTACTTACCTTGACTAGATAGTTGGTTCCCGCCACTACCTGGGATCTGTAGAGGAGGGGCTTGAACTTTCCGATCCGGATGTAACTATTCTCCAGCAAACTCACGATGTCTCTCTTCACCTTCAGAAAGTGTAGGAGACGCGTCAAAAAAGTATAGAACATGCAAGTTCTATATCAGATGTACATGTGATTCCTAAATTGGGTACTCTGTCGGGTATGTCTAGAAATGCTACTAACTTGACCAACCCCTCACCCCCCCCCCCCCCCCCCCCCTCCTCAAAAAACAAAACAAAAAACGCGCTGGTTGCAACACGAAGTACATTTGTACTTAACTAAATATCATACATTTCAAAAGAAAAATATCACAATTGATTACTACATTGTATATAGATAAGTATACATGTACATTTTATGATAAGTCTCTTAATTTTGTGTTTTGCGAATAATTTTAATTTTTGTTATAAGAATTGCACTATCTTATATTTGATTAAAAATAACCGGTAAAAATTTCCAGTTTTGATTGTTAATGAATGTTAAGATAATAAACTTACAGAAAATACAATTTTCCTTGTCTGGCGGTCGATTTTTCTGGTCTCTGTATATCCCCCCGGAATCAACTGCGCCAACCCTCCCGTTACCGCTACTATACACAGAAACAAGGCTATCCGTGTCATTGTTTGAAATACGCCCGTAACACTCGCGGTGACTACCTTGAATACAGCATTTAAACTAAATTGTTCACCTTAAAAGCTGCCACTTATTTGCAAGTCATTTTGTTAAAAAGATGCGAACGTGAAAAAAATCAGATTTGCATGCTAATTAATATAAATGTTACGAATTCATTATAAGCAAATTTTAGTTAAAATCTGAAAAAAATAAACCGTATACTTTTTATATAATGCAGATTACACATTGACATTTGAGAATTACGTGCCTAACGACTTATTGTTCTATTGTGACAAAATACGGCATGCATACGTGCGCCCTTGATAATATAAATAAAAAAAATATTTACAGCTATAATGAAAACTTATTTGATTTTTTTTCATTCAATTTCAAATTCAAATAAAAACAATCTTATCTTTAAAAAGTCGTTATCTATTTTTTTTTTAAATTTCATTTCATATCTCTAATTGTCAGATATCAATCGCCTGTACTTATTTAATTTTCTTTGATCATGATGTTTATCCCGCATGTCACATGAATATTATTTTGTTCCTGTATCTTTTAAGGATTTTAAGCGTTCTCGTAAAATAAATGCAACGACGTACATATTAAACCTGTGTTTGGATGTACGACATGCTGCAATGTAATCAATCCAACGTATTCTTAGTAGCTGATAGATGTTAAGATCACTTATAATTATTGAGCGACTAACCCGGAAACCAAGATGTTGCCCTTAGGTCAAAAGTGGTCCTTATTTGAGAACATAAATATGACCTGTATAGTTTTACGGCAATTAATGATCTCTACACCTGTATCACTGTTTTAAAAATATCATAAATTACAATTAAGGATATAATTATTTCCCTTTTAAGTAAATCGATAATGTATACCCATATCCACAATTTGTCATGTTAGGGAACAGAGTGTGATTAGCAAATCTTATTATATTACATAAAAGAATCTCTAAGTTGAGGCTATATAGCATCAGAAGAAACCGATGAGCGGTCAAATATGTGGGATATTTTATTAACATACAATTTATACATTGAGACTAAGATTATATATCTTGATTTTATTGATATTAAAAAAAACTCATCAACTCGAACATTTTCAAATTGAATACAAATGCTGAGTTCGCTACGATATTAGTATACTGGATGTAAAATAAAATTCAATAACAAGAAAAATATTACTTTTATTACAAACACAACTAGTGCCTATACAAGCTATAATGTAACATATGCAGTCACGTCTACTGCAGGGGGTCCGCCAGTGTTTTCCCAATCTGGATATCCTGTACCTCGGTCGGAGTTCCGGAGAAATGTCGGTAAATTGTGACATGAATGTAGCGGCCATAGCCAATCCGTATCTGCCAGTAATATAATGATTAACATGCAGTTTGTTTTCAATGTATGTCATTATAGATATACTAAGCCTTTTGGTTTGTAATTTACGTGACTTGTACAAAGAAAAAGAAATTCCAATTTGTTTTTGTCCGTCTCTTGGTTTGCTTTTTACCTTTGTTCTTTTTTTTTCAAAGATATGTTTATTTACAATTTTGATTGTGTCTTTTACTTAATAAATGAGATTTGGGATATTTGATATTTCACACCATTGCATTCAGTACGTCTGCGTATACTAATGAGACAGGTAAGAATAACATGGTCCAACTTTATCTACCATGTTTAGCATGGGACCGATGGTACAGTTTACATACCTTGACCTGGTAGAACGTTCCCACAGCTGCCCTTGCCCGGTACAGCAATGGTTGGAATTCGTTAACAGTGATGTACATTGAGTTCAGTCTACTCACAATGTCATTCTTCAACTGAAGTATAGATATATATGCATTGTACACATTTTAAAAACCAATAATGGACTCAATAAATTTTATCATATAAGTTAAATGCTCTCAAAAAATACTTAAAGGCAATACAAGACATTCATATTGTTCATTTAATTACTATATAAACTATTATGTTTGCCTCTTTCTACGTTTCTCTAATAACATTCACGCTTTAGGTAAAAAAATAAATGATTTTTTAAATTATTTGTGTAGTAATAAAATTTTATACTAATAAAAACAGCATCGAAGACTATAACACAAAAATTTCTCTTATATGGTTGAATCGATTAGAAAATGCTAACATACAGATAATACGACTTGCATGGAGTAAGGGTCAATAGGTCTGGTTTCGGTCCATCCGCCGGGTATCAGCTGAGCGAATGCCCCCGACAACGCTATTATACAGCATACAAGAGTAACCAAAGACATACTGTAGCCAACACCGTGTTATGCGTTTTGCTTACTAGTAAATGGTTTTTTTTTCTTTTTATACAGAATTACGAACAAATTAAGTCGCAATTATACACTTGTTTTGCAAAAGGCTAATTACTTTGTTAGAAAAACACAAGGTCGTCAAGCAGTCTCGTTTTGCATGTTTTGTAAAAACCATTAAAACAACAGAAATTTGATGGATTTTTTTTTTCTATCTGTACTACTCGTATGTTTTAAAAAATGTGTCACTCATGTAGAATTTGTTGTATGTATAAATGTAAGTGGTTGTAGGCTAAAAAAACCGTTAGAATTATCAGAACAATCTTATTTTAAAAGAAATGAAGCAATAAAAAAAATCAGAACTTTGCATCGTAAAGCAATTTATCTTTAGAAAAATACTTTCAATTTGGTGCGTTTTGTCCTGAAGTGAAAAACATGGTTGAATTTTCCGAAAATCTGCCAGATACTACTGGTACATGTTTGTTTGTATGTTTGAGAGAGAGAGAGAGAGAGAGAGAGAGAGAGAGAGAGAGAGAGAGAGAGAGAGAGAGAGAGAGAGAGTCATCCGAATTTAGAAAATTGCCTGTCGCAGATGAATGTCCAGTCTATGATAGGATAGGCTAGTTATTCAGAATCCGGAATGTAAACAGGTGGATGTGATAGACATGTGTTGATATGAATGCAACGTGTTTGAGATTAGACTCATAAATATTAGGTTGATAAACGATCAAGAAACCTAAGGAAACGTTTGCCATGTTTTTTAAATGAGAGAGAGAGAGAGAGAGAGAGAGAGAGAGAGAGAGAGAGAGAGAGAGAGAGAGAGAGAGAGATGCATCCGATTTTATAAAAAAGATAGTTACTGTAGTGAAACATGCAGTTCTGAAATTGAGAGACATGTATGTGTTAAATACTTCGAAATACTTCCGAGTTATATTTTTCAGTTATTTTAAAAAAACACTTTATACTCGAGGACAATAACAAAATACGTACTAGACAATGTCTAACATAATTTTTTCATAAAAGTCAAAATGAACACATTAATTTCATTCATGCACTAATACTTACGGTACTTAACTGATATGTGGGGTTTCATATCATTTGATGAAAAGGTATTTTTGTTACCCGATTTTAAAAACATGTTCTGTGCCCACAGGGCATGGTAACGTTCAAGTCATGACGTTCAAATTGATCGAAAGTATTGCTAATTTATGTCTACCAAATTTCCAAATAATACGACGTTAAGTGAAAAAGCTATGGCAAAAGTCGTCGTATTTTTTGATTGGCCCTCGTAGAGTTGGAAATTATGAGTAAGAAAAACACATCCCAATAATATTGTTTATAGTTTGAATTACCATACATGTACATAACTACACATGTGGTTCATATGAGTAAATCCATCAAATGAATTCTTAAAAAGTTAATTGTGTTCACGTTTTATATTTGCACCCCCCCCCCCCCCCTCAACAACAACCCCCCCCCCCCTCGAAAAAAAAAGAAAAACCCTCACATATATTATCAAAACCACATATCACGTATTTGGGCAAATCTTAATCGGACCGAAATCTATTAGAACCGTAACTTCTTTTAAGTATACTCGGGGATTATATAGCGAGGGAAGGAAGTGTCTCAATAACTGTAAACCACTATTTTGACCATATACCTTACGATTTTTTTTCAACCAATCATTTTTTCGCACTAAAATAGATATTTGATTATCCAAACAAAAACTGTATACAAGCATGCATGATATATGAAGAACTAATTGTTATCGTGGAAATATTTTTTGTAAAGTATATGGAATTAAAAAAAATATTTCAGATTCAGTAATTGAATATGTTTTACATTCCATCATTGATTCACTTCAAAGAATAATAAATTGTTCATAAAAATCATTAAGAAAGGAATATTTTTTTCCTTATTTTATAGACAAAGGTTATGTTACAGAAATGATAGAATGGTCCTCCTTAAATGTACACTGTTTCACTCCAGGAGATCATAAAATGTTTTGCCGACCTCGATGTCCAAAATCTCGACCGGTCCGTTTAAATAATTCTTACCTAGTAATATCAATTCTTTCACTCATGTATTTTATTGCAATCTTTAAGCTTAAACAGTTCTTAAATACGATGTGGATATGACAAATGAAACAAAAGAGATTAAAATGACTTGAGATTATGGTTTATTGAGGGGATTGATAAACTACACGTACAGTCAAGAGCCCAATAAGTTTACAACCTTAAATAAATTTCCTCAGATCCAAAACAACAAAATTGAATATTTAATAACTTAAGAAATAGCCGCAGAACTGTAGCTACACGGGAAATTCAGGTTAACTGACCGTGAAGCTACAGTTTCATCCATATCTACAGCGCATAAAAAGTTGCGCTTAAAATCCAACAATTCAAAAAGGCAACAAGAATAATTATAGGTAACTGATCAATATAAAAAATGAAATTATTAATGATTAATTCAAAACCTGCTTCAATAAAAATCAGGTCCCTTAGCCCCGTCAACAGCTCTGACGTATGTACCAATACTGAATGGTCTGTTACAAACAATGTTTAGTGGCCGAATGAAAATAAAGGAAAAATATATTTCCAATTAAAAATCACGAATTGCTTTTATGACATATGAAAATATACTTGTATATTTGCGTTGGAATTATTGGTAATAAATATAGGAACTAAATCAGTTCAAACTCATTTAATTTTTGTTCAGTTTTTGAATATAAGAATAAAAAAGAATCAAAGTACTGAAAGTACTGAAAAGCGCTAACCTAGCTTGGTTCTAAAGGAAATTTACTTTGTGCAAACTTAGTTAGAAAGAATCGATTTGATTTTTCTACATTTCAGCATCTGTATACGCACTATATTTCCTCATCACTGCGTGGCAGCCCTGCAATGGTGTACCTAATCCCCTCACATTAGATTCACAATAGCCGTGCAACAATGTGCGTAAACCCCTGAAACTGGTTCCAGAACAAGTTTAAATGATATATATTTCTGCTCATAGGGGGCGGTTATTTGATGAAGTAGAAGTCTAACGACAATAAAGTGCTGAGCTATGCCTAGTGCTTTAAAAACTATATCTCTTGGCAGTTCAAAGAAGTAAAAATTAAGCGGAAAATACCCCATGATACATTGCGCTCCTAAAAATATATTTCAAAAAACAGGTGAAAAAAGCGAATGTATAACTAATTGGATTGTGGAAAAAAATAACACCCATAGAAGTATTTTAAAAAAAACACTGAAATATTTGGAAACATTTAGCGTATATCACAATCAACAGCAATATATATGGATATAAAAAAATTAAAATTGGACTCTACTTGTTAAATAGTTTTTAAAAATTTCACCACTGTTGCAAAATCCAAGGCAAAATGCAATGAAAAGAAAACGGGAGACATATCAGCGAACATAAAAAAGTAAGAAATATTGAAGGAAAATGACATTCACGCATCGAGCACATCTACTGGAATGTGTATTACGTGACACAAATGAGTTAGATTATGAAAGGTCAGACAAGGTTATTTCGGGCAAATTACGGTCATGTTTGATGGGGATTGCCAGTTGATGTTCACTCTTATTTACATAGTATTTTCCTTTCACATGTAAGCGGACTTTGTAAAGTAGGGCGACTTACAATAGAGGAAAATTGTACGATCTTTTCAGGTGGTATGGGACACCTGTCGATATTAATGTGGATAAAAGATTTGATTATAATCAAAATAACTTCCCCCGTTTAGAATGTTCAAATTTTTTAATATTTGACCCCCAAAAGTATGTTTCAAAAATTTTTGGAAAGGTTAAAAATTATAAAAGCCCTTGCGGGATTCGAACTAATGACTTCAACATTCGTAGTTAACGATCTAACTCATTGCGCTACGCCGTTCGGTAAGAATATTGGGAAAGAAAAAATTATAAAATTATACTTGATTTTATTGTTTATTTCGATAGGAAGTACGTCATAATATGGAGGTTTCCCAAACCACCTTAAAAGAAAGACAAGACAAAAGGGTTAAAAAGAGTGAAGCGTAAAAATCCAGCGGAGCTACGCAAGGGTTATGATAATGATCTATTATCTTCCATATCAGCCCTACAGGGGCCGATGTTCCAAATTGATACAATGCATATATTTACGGTAACACTAGCAATCTATCAATCAACATCAAATGCGATATCGTCTATCCTCCATTGTGTAGCAGTTTGAAATTTATGATATGAATCTTGTGCAAGAGATTGTTGAAATGAATACAAGGCATCCTGCAGGGTGTCTTCTGTGTTCTGTAACTGTTGACAAATCCCTAGAATCTCCCAGGAATGTCTCTTATTTGTCTTGGCACTTTGTCTTCCCGATTTTGATGGACTAGGAACTTAAGATCATCTAAAGCTGCCTGTGCATATTGTGTATCAAAGCGTCTGTAACACAAGAACTCTAGGAAGTATAACATTACAAACACTGGGATATGTAAATTAAGTCGCTTATTTTTTAAAGAAGACCGTTGTTCTGGTACTAGTTCATCGATATAAACGATGCTGTTTTCAAGTATAATATCATATGCTACAGCCTGTCTCATCTTTGCAGACCAGCTTTGTCCTCCTACGGCCTCGGTATACCTCTTTTTATCTACATAAATGTGATACATCAGATATGGCTGTGCTAACTTTTTCTTGGTCATTTCTATTAGGTATAAAGCATCCCAATATCTAAATGTCTTGTAATGATACATAGCAATGTACAGTGCGTCAGAAACATACCTAAACCTAGCTGCTTGCTTGAGCATTTGGCGGGACATTTTGTCAGCAATATACACTTTTTTGTTGACCCTTGCATTAGTGTAAATATTTTTCAGCATAAAAGCAATGCTGAAAAAGAAGAACGTTGTAAGACTCTGTAACGCCACAACCTTATACCTTGTCAAGGGGGAATCTAGCAACTGTTCAACAATGTTAAGTGCTTTGGTATAGCCCCATAATCCTTGTTGAAATGTCAAATAATTGTTGGACCTTTCGCAAAGTTCTATATCATGATCAGCTTCACAAATTTCTGCACATTCATTTCTACAAATCGAAAGTCTTGGATTGCAAAGGACATCAATGATAGAAGATCTGATAGAGGAACTCTGTAATAGACAAGCCGGGCCATTCTGGTACAATTCATATAACTGTAGAAACAAACTGCGCTGTGCTGAGCCATGGACCTTTGCTAAAAACATGTTATTTTCAGGTATGAAAAAGTTTGGACAAACACCCTCATGCACCCATTGAAGAAGAATTGTAAAGCACGCCCAAAAACCATACAGGAAATTTTGTGGACTCCATTGAGGTAACAGGTTCTGTTGAATCGCCCAAAACAGTGCAGTTTTTAGATGATAAGAACACAACAGTTTACGAGTCGTTTCTTCACTCTGTTCGTTTATAACCTCTTTTAAAAAGATTTTTAACAATCCATACGTCAACAATTGAGAGTGATTCATCGCATAGACACACTTAAATTCTGCTTCAGAGAATGAAATTCTCCATTCTTCATTTTCATGTTGTCCTAATGGAGATCCTATAGCGACAAAGTGACATCCATTTCTGACTATGTCATTGACGATTTCAGGACTAGGCCATGAGTGACATCGTTCTATCCACGAAGAGGCAGATTGAGGCCAAAAGTCACAAACTAAGCAGAATGCAATATCATATTCTACTCCTACTAAATTACCACTACCACATGGTCCATGTTCGGTAGAATCCGTTTGTACTATTGAACAAGTTAATTGTCTGAATCGAGAGCTAGACAAACATAAACAATTATTGATGAAAACACTTGCTAACTGGATTTCAGTTATCATAGATGGTGTTACCATCTGGAGAAGAGTGAATCCTGGTGGACTTTCAGAATTGTTGGAGAGAATTAACGAGTTATTATTAAAGTCGTTGTAATGATCTACCTGAGACATATTGAAAATAACACGGTGATTGTTTAGCCAAACCATATAGTCTGCATCTGATCCCCTCATTCTAAGCCCTTCTTTCATACTTCCACTCAGTATATTTGTACTCCCATGTTCTTTTGTTACATGTCTGGTAAAGATCTCCGCGATGTTTATTGAATCTCTCCGAATGGCAACCTGTTGAGGAGTCCCAACAATTTGACAAACACCCCAAAAAATGACTCCGACGTGTGCATGTTGATTTTTTTTCTTATTTGTAAGCATTAAAAAAATAACCTAACATTTGTCTAAAAAAATAATGTCTTCGATATACGCAAAATAGGCTTCTAAAAATAAAATTTTTGATCTGCTTTTCTTGGCTAAAATAACAGTTATGTACAATTATCATGGAATTCTATCAACGACAATCAACTGACAGCTGTTGCAAGCTGAAGCCTACTATGAACTTTTTATTGCTTACGGATAGTAAGTCCCTACTTATATGAATATATATGCATGTGCATTTTCAAAGGCTATAAAAACGCCCTATAGGTTATCTAATGGTGATATACCACAGAAAAAATCGAACATCAATGGTTTAGCATTGCTTGCTTATTTTAAAAATAAATGATATTGAACCTCTAATGAGCAGTTAGTGAAGAGTATCAGTTGAATAGATTGTTAAGTTTTCCAACACAGTAAATAACCATCCTTGAAATTAGCTGCAGATATGTATTTCTAAGGGAAAATTCGGGTTGACATGCCGTAGACCAACAGTGCCTCACATACAAAAAATTGTAATGTACGGCGCACAAAAATTGCGCTATTTTGGGCTGATTATCCTGGCAATTATCCTGACATATTCTGCCCAAATATTTCATATTCAAATTTCCTCAAACATTTCGCTTGTCTAACTCCATTTAAAAGGTAACTAAATAAACGCGTACTACTCTAGTTTGATTTTAAATAAAAAAAAAAATCAAACCTGACTACATGTATCTTGTACCTTACTTTTTTTCAACATTTTAGTCTATTTTTCATAATCAATAAGATGTTAAGTTCAATGCAATAAAGTATATGTATTTTAGAATAAAATACTTGCCATATTTGTAATGAGAAAGAGAGAACGGAAAAGGGTTTTCTTTTGGAAATCAATACATTTTAACAAACTTCTTATTATGTTCCATACTCAGTCTTTATCTTATCTAAATATGGATTCAGCTGTAGACAACTACCATTCATCATATGTCTTGAGGACAGGAACGACACCCACCCTACCCCCAAGTATAGACCCGCGGGTCTTTACTTTTTAATAAATTATCCGTTTATGATATGATCATCTTAAACAACCATTGTATAAACCCTTGCTAATTTTTAATAAAATGTTCGTTTTAGGTAATAATTTGGAATCTAGATATAAATAAGATCAGAATATGTCATTAAAGGATATTTTAAGAAAAAATGAGTAAAGACCAGGGGGTCTATACTTGGGGTTGGTGGCCAGTCCTGTCCTCAAGCACCTTCGTTTTGATTCAGTGACGCCATTTTTGGTATTTGAACTGAATATAAAGCCAATTGAGAAAATTCGTGAATACATTTCTCATATTTTAAATCAAAAGTAGATGTAAATTTAAAGCAATATTTGATTCACATAGTTTAACAAAATCAAGAAAAAGGATATATAAATTATTACTTACATTTCTAGTGACAAAGCCTCCATTTTGAAGTTAAATACAGTAGTTTACTCATTAAGCTAGTTCGGAACTTTTTTAGAACAATTTTTAGACATGGAAATTTATACTTGGATATTCCGTGTACATGTAGTTTCATTTTGTTTCATTCCCAGAAGGCAATACTGAATCTAAATGGTTTTCAACGTAACATTGTGCCACTTCAGACACCTTTTTTTTAAATTATTTTTTAATTTTTTTTTTTTTTTTTACATGTATTTATTTATATGTTATATTTGCTCTTATTTTAACTTAAAATATTTTGAGCATGCATGTAATTTTTGGTGTTGATGTATATTATATAACTATATTTTAAGAGCGCATGCATATATCGGCTTTATTGCATGTTTCCAAATAGCACACCAGCAGTTTACAAAGAAATCAAGACAATTGATTTTAGGCTTGGATGCAGAGATACAATCATTTATATAAGCGTCATTGTCCTTGCTATAAGGTAATTGATAGCTGTCACTTCAAATGGCATCATATTGGCCGGGTAACCTAGTTATATTCTCTGTTTGCTATTTGTCTGATGTCTTTAAATGAAATTCTAGAACTGCCTGCCTTTGAAACAAATGAGGAGTACAATAAATAAAATTGAACAATAAACAATATAATCACTTTAACGTCTTCCGTAGAAAGATCCAAACAAGATTCAACCAATTTCAAACCCTATCAGAAGAGTTGCACGATATCAAATATATAGAATATAAAAAAATATCCAATATTAGTAATCTGTATTATCTCTAATATTTAATAAGCCGCCCGCCAACGGGCTGATATTATATTACCAGTTTCATATAGGGTGCAATTAAAAGCTTGTAAAAGATTATCAAAAACAGTTTGAAATATACATGTAACTTGCTCATGTGCACAATTTAACTATATGTGGCATTTTGCAAAGTACCCCTATTCAGTTTTAAGAGAATATGTGTGTATGTTTTCAATTTATACAAATATTTCTAAAGTATTATGAGTTCACGAACACATAATCTTCACAGTTGTTCTTTCGCAAGCTGGAGAGTAAATATTCAACAACATGAAATAAGCTTATTTTATTACAATAACAAACAACACATGGCCTATAAACTGTACTATTTTCAAAGATGCAGTCACTCCATCTATCTCAGAGGGTCCGCCAGTGTTTTCCCAATCTGGATATCCTGTACCTCGGTCGGAGTTCCGGAGAAATGTCGGTAAATTGTGACATGAATGTAGCGTCCATAGCCAATCCGTATCTGCCAGTAATATAATGATTAACATGCAGTTTGTTTTCAATGTATGTCATTAAGATATCTGCCAGTAATATGAAACGAAATGGTAAACATGGAATTTTTTTTTTATTTATGTAATTAATATAGATGACTTTATGTTTTTAATATACTTGGCACATGTACAAAATAAAAACATTGCAAAGATCTTTATTCTATCATGAATACAATTAAAACATTTCAATAAGCTTTCGAGTTATCATTTTGTTTTTGCTTGGTTTGCTTTTTTTCAATTATATATTAAATTACATTTAATTGTTTATTTTACTTACTAAATGAAATTTGGGATATTTGATATTTCACACCGTTGCATTCACATGAATTTCACTTCACACGATTTTCACGTGAAAATCATGTTAACTTCACACGAAGCTTCATGTGAAATTCATGTGAAGCTTATTTCACGTGAATTTCACGTGAGGCACAATTGTCTGTATACGTGAACTTATGAGACAAGTTAGAATATTAGGCTTAACTTCATGTACCGAGTTTAGTACAGGACCGATTGTACAGTATACACACCTTGGCTTGGTACACAGAGCCTACCGCGACTCTTTCCCGGTACAGCAATGGTTGAAATTCGTCTACAGTGATGTACATTGAGTTCAATCTACGCACAATGTCATGCTTCAACTGCAGTATAGATATATATGCATTGTACATGTTAAAAACCAATAATGAACTCAAAAAGAACTATTATGTAAGTCAAATGCTCTCAAAAAATACTCGGAGGCAATACAAGACATTGATATTGTTCATTTAATTACTACAAGTGTATATAATTTACGTAATTTGCCTCTTGCAACGTTTCTCTTATAATATCCACGCTTTAGGTAAAAATTGATTTTTTAAAAGTATTTGTACAGTAATAATTTTTTTACTTATATAAACCGCATCGAAAATATATTTTAATTACCTTTAACACAAAAATTTCTCTTATATGCTTAAATCGATTATAAAATGTTAACATACAGATAATACGACTTGCATGGGGTAAGGGTCAATAGGTCTGGTTTCGGTCCATCCGCCGGGTATCAGCTGAGCGAATGCCCCCGACAACGCTATTATACAGCATACAAGAGTAACCAAAGACATACTGTTGCCAACACCGTGTTAGTAATAGTAAATGGTTTTTTTTCTTTTTATACAGAATTACGCACAATAAGTCGCATTTATGCGCTTGTTTTGCAAAAATGCTAAATGTTTTGTTAAAAAACCACAAGGTCGTCAAGCAGTCACGTTTGCATGTTTTGTAAAAACCATTAAAACTGAAATTTGATGGATTTTTTTTTCTAACTGTACTACTCGTATGTTTTAAAAAATGTGTCACTCATGTAGACTTTGTTGTATGTATAAATGTAAGTGTTTGTAGGCTAAAAAAAAAGTTAAAATTATCAGACCAATCTTATTTAAATAAAAAAACTGAAGCAATAAAAAATAAAAAAAAAATCAGAACTTTGCATCGTAAAGCAATTTATCTTTAGAAATACTTTGGGTCTTTTTGTCCTAATGTGAAAAAATAGTTGAAAAACTTGGTTTTCCGAAAATTTGCCAGAAACAAGTTTTGTAACGTCGCCAGATACTACTGGTACATGTTTGTATACATATACTAAATGTATGAGAGAGAGAGAGAGAGAGAGAGAGAGAGAGAGAGAGAGAGAGAGCAGTCATCCGATTTCAGAAAATTCTCATCGTAGATGAATGTTCAGTCTCTAGAATAGCCTAGTGATTCAGAATCCAAAATGTAAACAGGTGGATGTGATAGACATTTGCTGATATGAATGCAACGTGTTTGAGATAAAACTAATAAATATTAGGCTGAAAAACGGACAAGAACCTTTAGGAAACTTTTGCAGCCGCCTTGATCTGATAAAAAAAGTAAGTTTCTTCATAAAAGGAGAAATTGTACTTTTGTGTGATTCTGCTATGCAATCATGAATGAACATGTTTACGCTTCGAGGTACACCGTCGGAATTATTCATTTCATGATGGATTTTTAATTGTATTGTTTTGAATGATTAGCTGTTGCCTTTTATTTTCAATGCAAAATCAATATTCTGATTTTTTAAAAAACAAAATAGGTATATAATTTCGAAAACAAGAACGATTTTCGAAAACAAGTATGAATAATTTATTTGAGAGAGAGAGAGAGAGAGAGAGAGAGAGAGAGAGAGAGAGATCCGATTTTATCAAAAAGATAGTTTCTGTAGTGAAACATGCAGTTCTGAAATTGAAAGACATGTATGTGTTAAGTACATCGAAATACCTCTGAGTTGTACATTCAGTTGTATTTTTTGGTTATTTAAAAAAAACTATTTATATACGTGGGCAATCAAAAAATACGAACTAGACAATTTCACTGTCTAACATATTTTTCATTACAGTCTTAACTAACACTTTGATTCTTGCATCAACACTTATGGAATTTTATTGATAGGTGTAGTTTCATATCATTTGATGAAAAGGCATTTTTGTTACCCGATTTTAAAAACAACATGTTCTGTCCCCACGGAGCACGGTTACTTCCAAATCATAAATGAAAGTGTTGCTAAAATATGTCTGCCAAATTTCGAAACAATACGACGTTAAGGATCGATGTTGTTTAATTTGTTTTACTTTGAATTGTTAAATTTGGATTGTTATAAAGTTCAAGGTCATGAGTGAAATTTGTTCTAAAAACAAAGAGTATTAATGAAATGAATTATTATTGACATAACATTCGATATTTTTACTATATTTTGGAATTAGGTTCAATCAAAACTGGACTTATAGGAAAACAGAGGAAATTTGGACTAATTTTTTCCAGATTTTGTTCCACTAAAACATTTTTGGTAGTACAATAATATAAAGAGATAAGGTTTTATTTGTTATTCAATGTAATTTTGCATATTTCTGTTTGTTTTATCTCACTTGTTAATAAACATAATTTTATGCCATACAATGCAATAATATCGAAAAATGCTTAAAAACGACAAAAGACACCTTATTTCAAAATTTTGATCATTGACTTCATATAAATTTTATGCCAGCAGAAAAAGGTCAATATAAGTAGTTTTATAGTAAAATTTGTTTAGTATTATCATCATTCATTTTTTTATTTTTTGTAAAATTGAATCAAAAATGGGTAGGGATTTAAAAACTAATAGAGGAAATTTGGACTGGAATTTTTAAAAAAAATGGTTTCTGAATACTTAATGCTTTGCATCCATTTAGTGCCACTGCCATTCATGAACTGTATTTCATTTTTGAAGAGTTTAATTATTTGCAATGCTTTCACAATTAAGAATATCACAATCATATGTCAAATTTTAAAGGATTTTTTTGAAAATTTTTCAAAATATATCCAATGGCCATTAATTCAAAAAGTAGGTCATTGACCTACTTTTTTGAAAGGGAAAAATAACATTACAATAAAAGGTCTATTACTCACAATAGATGGTTTTTCATTATCATCAGTGGAATTATTTTCATTCTGAGTAAACGTCATTATATGATAAGCTATGGTAAAAGTCTTCGTATTTTTTTTATTGGCCCTCGTATGGTTATAAATTATAATTATTATAAGAAAAACAAAGCCAAATAATATTGTTTATAGATTTGAACTACCATACAATTACATAACTACACATGGGGTTCATATGTGTAAATCCATCAAATGAATTCTTTAAAAAGTTAATTATGCCCCCCTCCCCCCATCATTCAACAACAAAACAAAAAAAAACAGCAACAACAAAAAAAAAACCCCACATTTATTACCAAAACCACATATGATGTGTTTGGGCAAATCTCAATCGGACCAAAATCTATTATAACCGTAACTGGGCGAAAAACTCGGGGATTATGTAGGGTGGGGGGGGGGGTGGGGTCTTAATAACTGTAAATCACTATTTTGACCATATACCTTACGATTTTTTCAACCAATCATTTTTTCGCATTAAAATATATATGATATATTATTACATATGAAGAACTCATTTTTTCATACTTTATTTTATAAACTAGTGTATGGAATAAAAAAAAATTGTCCAGATTTAGTAACTGATCATGAATGCCTGAGATTGATATTTTACATTCCTTCATTGATTCACTTCAAAGACTAATAAATTGTTCATAAAAATCATTAACAAATGAATATTTTTTCATATTTTATTTACAATGGCTATCAACAAAGGTTGTGATACAGAAATGATAGACGGGTCTTCGTATAAATGTACACTGTTTCACTCCAGGGGATCATAATATGTTTTGTCGACCTCGATTTCCAAAATATCGACCGGTCCGTTTAGGTGGTCGAAAAGATTGGCGTGAATAAATCGTCCATAGCCAATGTGTATCTGATAAAAAAAAAAAGCCAACAGTTTGTCTATTTAGAGAAATATGATTGTTTTTCAATTAAAATCTGTAAATCTGGTTTGGATATTTCCCCTGCTATATCATATTAATTTGAATATTACATGATCTTATTTTTGGACATTTAAATGTGTCCTTTTGACATATTTTAATTTTTGCAATAAAAATATGCATGATGACTACTTAAAGTAGTTATAATGCATATTTTTATTGCTAAAATGTAAATATGTCAAAACGACACAAGACCTAAAGTGTCTCATCAGATAGAAGTTATAACATGTACCTTGACCAAATAGCCACTTCCTGCAGCAACCCGTCCTCGGTAAAGTAAAGGTGTGAAGTCAGTGGGTATGATATACATAGAGTACAACCTACTAATTATTTCACTTCTAACCTGAAAAAAAAAAAACGTTTAAAATGGAATGTTGAGTGAAGTATCGTCAATATTTTAGAATTAATATACGTGTGTTTTTCCTATATATGCACATCTTTTTTCTTCTTATGAAATTTATTTCAGAGGATTTTTTTTTTAAAAACACAAAATATTTAAACTGTAACATACAGAATATACGACTTCCACAGTACGTTGATCTACGGGACGTGTTTCGCCCCATCCTCCTGGTATGAGCTGTGCCGAAGCCCCTGATACCGCCAGCACACAGCAAACAAGACTTAACAAACTCATGGTCTTCTCCGAATGAATCAATTTTGGCGATGTTCTCTACTTAAATACGCGAAACCAATTGAAGATTGATTGATATTTCGAAATATTAATCGCTGATTTCGTTGTCTAACAATTCACAAAAACATGACATGTGTCATGTTCACGGCATGTTTAAAAATATACCAAAAAAAAAATGACCCACAATTTTCTACAATGACAAAAACAAAAAACCCAAAAAACAAAAAAAGAAAGAAAACCAAAAAAACAAAAAACACAAAAAATCCACAGAACAAAACTGTCTATTAGTGTTACATTATTTATGTTTCATTATCTTTTTTGTGCTAACGCAATGTTCTTTAAAACCTGTAAAAAGATATTGGATGTTTGAATTAATTTGACGAAACAAGTTACTTAGAAATTATACTAATACTAAGTTACAAAGTAAATGTGGTTGCACATTTATGATTCATAAGTTCACTTCTTGTTAAATACTTTCTGTCATGAAAGTGAACAAGTTTGTTACAATGTCGCTATGTACGTGGCAGGGTAACCTCTGAGGAAACATCAAACGTTGTCGCTGTGTTGGATGGTTAAAAACATAGGTTTACTGTTAAATATTTTCTGACGTTAACAATTTTTAGTTTTCAGATATTTTGTATGATTGTCTAGTATCACAAACATTGTGAGAGTATTGCATAATAATTCTTCCCCACAACGGCACCCCAAATCTTAAAACAATTGTCGTTTCGATTTTTTTGACAGAGGAACCTGATTTGTAATAAAAGGCGAGTCATTTTACATTAATGTCTCCATCAAATGTTGATCCATCTTGATCAAATTAAATAAAAAACAAAAAATTGATATGTAATTTTTTTTACTATATAGCTACGCAGAAAGTTTCAAAACAATTCGCTAAACCATAACGAAAACAGCCCGGGAAACGAAGTTGGGACAGAATGTCTGACAGACATCGATTAAGACTATAGTCTCCTCCAGTCACACCGGTAGGGGAATAAAATTATGTCTGTGTTATTATGAGGGTTATTCGATATTATAAGAGAAACCAATACAACAGCTATAAGGACATATTTAGTCAAAGAAGGCTTAAACCCGAAATAGAAATACTCGTTGTTACACTGACTACACGATCAAGATACAGAGCTAACTATTTATTTCTCTGTTGTTTACTTATTAATTTTTGCAAAATATTCCATTATATTACTTATATTACTTATAATATTATATCATTTATGACTTAAATATATCATGCATGTTTTCTGAACTTTGAATAATTAAAATTTTCAATCGAACAACAAAAATTGTATGTCAGTGGTTGTACTAAATCACAACGGCAGTAAGTAGAACGATAGATTAAAAAAAAACAAGAGGCCCATAGGCCTTGACGGTCACCTGAGTTCCATAGCCCGTAGATGGACCTGTCAAGCAGTTTATGTTTGCGTCTCAATGTTCCTTTTGGAGTCGAAACCCTAATCCGAGATTCCTACGACATATACACTCGTTTTTAACATTTTTGATGTTTGCAAACATCAATTCAGAAAGGAGAGGGGGGGGGGGGAAGTCGGAGGAATACCCGAGTGAATTAAGTGACCTAAAAAAATCCATGCTCACTAAATGACAATAATTTGTCAATCCCCCCCCAACCCCCCCCCCCCCCCAAAAAAAAATCTCCCTCTGCTGTGGAAGGAAGAGAGAAAAAAATTCTATGATGAAATACATTTTCACTATACGTTCCGTAAATTTACATTCAGTGTTTATTTTGTTTGCAAACATTGATTTCTATGTTATTTTTTTAACGCGCGTTACTCAATTTGTATGCACACACCGCTGCAGTTATGAGACTATATCTTTCAAAAAGTAATGATTCAATGCTTAAATATTTCAATTGCAAATATACTTCCTTATATGAACCTACAGAATAACGAAACTGTTCAATTATGTGTGAACTTTTTTATGACGTCACAATGAATATCGCATGCGCTTATCGTTTGACGGTTGCATTATTGTACGCATATGCTAATAATTCAGAGCGAGTTGCCCTTCTCAAACGTAAATATAAGTAATAAACAGCGATGTTAAAAGTTCACTGGGATATGAACTTAGTTGGTACGTGATCAAATCATGACTTAGATTCACGTAAGATATCATGTTTATGGATCGACATCGTGACGAAGCGTTCTTGAAAATTACAATCGCAATTTGTAAAAGGAGTTAAAATCAGTTGAAATTCATTTATGACTCGTATAACAAGCCTCGATCAAAATCGCAAACGTAATACGCCAAGATCACAGACCTCTCGTATTTATAGTGTCCATGCACGGTCAAATTTAACTCCTTCTGCTTCTCTGTCCGTTTTGTTCCATAAAAGAAGTCGGATTAGCTTGCCTATGTCGGAGGAAAATCATTATCCTCTTGAATTTGATTTCGCGATAGAATTTCCTCTGAAAATGCCTATAAGTAAACTCTAACTCAGCTTTAAATCGCTTTGTTTTCAAATTTCCAACCGCTCTGCGACTTCAACGGAAGTGGTACTAATCCGCCAAGCTTCAATCATTTTTTTCAATTGTACAAGTGAGTTTTATTTACTGTTTCACTTTATTATAAGAACAAAGTGTTGTATTGTCAAAACCAGTGTCATATTCATTTATCATGATAATCAAATACTTGCAACATTGTTGAACTATTTTTTGTTACGTCATGTTAATCGAAGCGGCTTTCTAGGTCATCACAAAAAAGAAAGTATGGAGCAATGTTATCGTCATTATTTGCGACAAATGTAGATATAAAGCCATTCGGGCTTCTGGGATTTGATCACATGACTAACCCGTATTTATATCCCGATATACATCCACAAATGATACCTTATCTCTTAAATAATTTAATTCTGGATGTAACGCGCTTTCTGATTAGCTAAAAAACTATTTTATATCGTATAAAGAATGTTGCCTACGTCATAATTTGACTAACGTCAAAAACGTATATTTACATTCAGTGTATATTTCCCCTTATCTTTGCATTGGAAATCTGCGACGTTCAATTTTCTATGAATACACTTTGATAATTCATGCGCCATGTGCACAAATATAAACGTATCCACGTGTTTTGAGTATATTTATTTTTGTAAGAATAAATGAAACGTTTAATCTTACATAACCAATTTGATATGTGCTTTTGAAAAATAATCATAAAATTATTTCTATTCCTTAAAAAATCAGATTTTTCTCTACAGAGTTTCTGGCCCTTCGGGCTTCACAGGATTTGATCACGTGACCAACCAACTTCATATCCCGGTGAACTTTTTAAATTGCTGTTTATTTCTGAAAGAAATGAAAACACTTAAGTCAAGATCTAGTAAATGATTCCAGAGTGTCTTTTTGGTGGCAGAACCATTATAACGTCATAATTGATTTGTTAAATCTTTTCCACGTACTTTAGGCTGTAAAGAAATTATGTAGAAAATGAAACAGTTTCTTCACATTCTATATTAAATCATTCGAAAAACAATCCAGATACCTATATTCAATTTAACATAATTTTAAAGGGGAGGTCAAGAGCTTGTTTAATGCCGATTTTTGAGAGACTGTAGGCCAGATATACCGGTATTTCTTTAGTCAAAAATGAACAAAACTCCGAGATTTGTTACTTATTTCCTTCAAATTACATAAAAATTTACAGTTAAAAACATGATTTTTCATTGTGTTTACAAAAAGTTAAGCCCCGGTACACCCTATCAAACACAGCTATTGTTATGAAGCATCATTGGAAGAATTTATATCCTGAATTCCATAAATCGGTAGGCATTTTTCATTTACTAAATCTTGACTTTAAAGGATAATACAGTAATTCTAAGGTATACATAACATTTGTAGACAAGGCAAGAATAAATGAAATTTATAAATTAATAAATTATAAAATAGGAATTATTAAGAAAACCCATATATTGGTAATTATATATCGTATTTTATTTATTTATCGCGTAAACATTGTAATAATGAGTGTATTTATATTTTATATAAAAACCCAACGAACTACACCGCCAATTAGTAGATTTCCTGCGATCGCTTGTCTTTGCAGCCAATCAGATTTCGTTGCGCTAGTTTTGATTTAGTCGGCTAAATCTGCCAAGGGTTGTAGAGGAGCAGAGTGGAACGTAAACCCTGGGCTAGCGAAGATGCTGTATCCATTGATTTGTTATATATTAAAAAAAAAAACCTGCATCGAGAAATATTTAATATATAGAATTCTGTGTATAAAGTCTGTTGATATTCTGAACTGTGATAACCTCCAGCAATATGCACTGAATGTATTAGTGTACATAGAATATAGTGTTAGTGAAGAGATCTGTTTATATTAGATGTGCTTATACTCAGAATTAAACAAAAGAAATCCAGCAGATTAAATACGTGTAATTTAAACTCTCTATTCTTATCATGCTCTAAGTAATAAGTAAAAATTTACTTGCTGGAATCGATCCAGCGACTAAAATCAAAAAGACATACGCGTTACCACTAGGCCACGCAGAAAACACTTTTATAATATTAATATATGTGGCTATAAACATGATTGTATTAGAAAAGTCACCAATTGAAATAGTTGTCAAATTGTCATTACAAAGACCAGGTTGAACCAAAATTAATTCAATGCAAACGTGTACTACAATACCCGTAGAACATAATTTTAGTCGGATTTCTTTGGTTTAAAGTGGTCCAAACAGTCAAATATCCAATTTTTTATTGCACACTAACTACTTTTCTACATGTATATATCCATAACAAAACATGAAGATATTATTGATGTCGTATAAGACAATTAAGACTCTTTTTTTTAATGGGTTTTGTGTAATTTGCGTTTCTTTGAATAAGTAAATATTTAAGAAATAAGGTATCATTTTTGGATGTATATTGGGATATAAATACGGGTTGGTCACGTGATCAAATCCCATAAAGCCTTTAGGGCTTGATGGAAATATTTGATTACCTACCAACCCGTATTTATATCCCGATATACATCCAAAAATGATACCTTACTTCTTATATTTACATTTGTTGCAAATTATGACGATAATATTGCTCCATACTTCCTTTTTTGTGATGACCTAGAAAGCCGCTTCGATAAACATGACGTAACAAAAAATAGTTCAACAATGTTGCAAGTATTTGTCTAAAATTGGTAATCTTAATAAATAAGTATGACACTACTTTTGACAAGACAACACTTTTTTATTATAATAAAGTGAAACAGTAAAGAAAACTCATTTGTACAATTGAAAAAAACGATTGAAGCTTGGCGGATTAGTGCAACTTCCGTCGAAGTCACAGAGCGGTTGGAAATTTGAAAACAAAACTATTGAAAGCCGAGTTCGAGTCTTCTGAGGCCTTTTCAGATGAAATTCTATCGCAGAATCAGATTCAAGAGCATGATGATTTTCCTCGGACATTTTAGAGACAAGCTATTCTAATTTCTTTTACGGAACTAAACGGACAGAGAAGCAGAAGGAGTTAAATTTGACCGTGAATGGACTAAACACGAAAGGTCTGCTTTTGCGATTTTGACCCAGACTTAGACAGAAATGAACTATTACTGATTTAACTACATGTACTTTGACAAATTGCGATTGTAGTTTTCAAGAACGCTTTGTTACGATGTCGATCCATAAACATTATCTTACATGAATCTTGTGCTATGATCATTTATCCCCGCAATTAATGTTAATATACATAGCAAAGAAAATGAATGAATATAACTTCGTATAACAAAATACAGATATTTTTTTTCTATATGTCTAAATCATGTTTTCATTACGATATTAGGTGTGTTTTAGCGCAAGTCGGTTAGTGAGTACGTAGAAAAAGTAGTGACCTATATGTAGGTTATTCATGCGCTAATTTGACCTCTTGACCCAAACTGCCGTTATGTAGGAATAACAGCGGATTGCGCAAACAGTGTTATGTAAGACATAAAACATTTGCAAGTGTAAATATTGTATAATATTGAAAACGTCTGATGTTTGCAAAAGCGCTGTTGGAGGCGAAATCGTATATTAGAACCATTTTAATAAGACCTTGGACTTTCGGTAGGACGTTAGCTATGTATTTCTTGCGCCAAAACAGGTTAAAAATAACGCTGGTTTCAAGCGAAATTTGCACCGAATGCGTAGTCTTAGCTCAAAAGCCAGACAAATCTTGTTAATTTCAAAGAGCCGTGGCTGAGTAGCCAGCAATGAAACAGACAGGCCTACGTCACAATGCTGTTTGACACAACTACCCAAAGTCCAAGCTCCAGTTAAAATGGTTCTAAGTGCGCTATACCTCTTTTTATCCATTTCAAAGTTTTTTGTTGCCCAGGGAATGATTTACTTTTATTATTAACTATGATTATTTATTACTTCGTAATGTGATATGAAGAGCGGGGCAACAAGTCTTCTCCAAGCGAACGACTGCACACATATAGATCTATACGCCATTTTCAATCTAATGATTCTACTTGTATTTCTTCAAATTCTTCCACAATTAATATACATGTACTGTGATTTGAAACACAAAACAGAAAAGTTTTTAATAAATCCTTTATTAGCCGAAAATCTGTTCTAAGTGCTTATTATTTGTAAACAAGGATCAAAATGACTTTCATTTTATTGAGAGTGTATAACTTTGAGTACACCTATCAGCCGGTGTGTACATCTAGAAGTACGTGATTTCATCCTCTAGAGTTTTCCCTGTCTGGACGTCGGACAGAGAGGTACTTCCAGAGAAATGGCGGTAAATACGAGCGTGGATATAGCGATCTGCAGCCGTCTTGATCTAAAAATATAAAAGTAAAGTTTCTTCATAAAAGATATTGCACTGTTGTGTGATTCTGCTATGTATCATAACGGAAATTCTATAGAAATTAGTTAAAGTACATGCGTTATATAGATAGCGTATGTTTATTTATATGTTCATGGAGAAATGTGTAGTTAAGTCCAGTGATGAGCCTGTCGACACCGGGTCAGAAATATAAATAAAATGTTAAGTACTCCTGACCACGGTGCTTAACATCATTAGCATGCACTTGATCGCATTTACTTATAATGAATCTGTATATGCTTTGAGGTACATCGTCGGAATTATTCATTTCATGATGGATTTTTAATTAGATTGTTTTGAATGATAAGCTGTTGCCTTTAATTTTCATTGAAAAATCAATATTCTGATTTTTTTTAAAAACAAAATAGATATATATTTTCGAAAACAAGTACAATTTTCGAAAACAAGTACGAATGATTTATTTCAGAGAGAGAGAGAGAGAGAGAGAGAGAGAGAGAGAGAGAGAGAGAGAGAGAGACAGACAGACAGACAGACAGACAGACAGACACACAGACAGACAGAAAGAGAATATTTTCTACGTAATCGTGATAAAAAAAATAAATTAAACCTTCACAAAGTAGTTGGTCCCTGCAACTACTTGAGTTTTGTATGAGATTGGCTCAAATATCCCATTCCCCGCATCCTCAGCAGGTAAACGGGCAACAATGTCGTCCTTCACCTGTCAACAAAGTCCAGGGCAACAGTGAAACACAAAAACCAACATAAGACGGCTGGTTGGTCGTGGCCATTTTTAGACTATGAGGAAGTTTTCTTTACTAAACAATAATTTATTAGTTAAAAAAATATATCAAAAATCATAAGGAAGATCTGATGGTTAATTTGTTGAGCATTGAGCTATACTATTAATAAACTGCTGTTCATCATTCATAATAAAATTGTCTCAAGATTCTCTAAAATTTAGAAGCTTAAAGAGAGTAAACTTATTGCTCCAAACGACTCAACCTGGCACATTCACGTACTGTAAAATTGCCCTACCCTGGCACCACTAGGCGTGCCCCTAGCCTCCTACGTTTGTTTCAATTGCTGTGTAGACACAAGCACTTAACTTTTTTATCATTAAGTCGCTCAATACAGCCAAAAATATAAAAATCTATATACCCTCTCTTTATTATATAAAAAACATTAATAGACGGGGTATATTTTTATATCTTTGGCTTTATTGAGCAACATAAGAATAAACATTAAGGCGCCTGTGGTGTAGACTCGATCCTTATGGATAGAAAACTCAGGGAGTATACAGAGCTTGACAAGTACTTACACTATTCACGACCTCCAGGGCTGTAGCGTCCACAGGCCGGGCGTCGGGATAAAGACCCCCTGTTCTTAATGGGGGAGAACCCAGGGCATCCGCTGAAAATCCGAGAAAACAAGCACACACGACAAGAACGTACATCTGATTCGCCATCTTTGTGTTTCCGTCTCAAGTGTTGATCATGAACTGTCTAAATGACACATGCACGTGCATCTACGTCACAAATGTTTTTGTTTACTGTCAATCAAAGGACGACAACTCTGATTCTCAATGTCACAGCTGTTATAAAGGATATCGATTTACTATATCAGCAATAAAAAATTTGACACCTATAACCGATGCATGTAATCACATCATCCATTCATTGAAATTAAATAATGAACAGCGTAATTATTTGATGCAGTATTTCCTCTACCTGTTCGTTCTGTCATGCGATCAGATAATGGTGATGCGGTGAGGTCAGGATGATGTAATTGTTTCCATCAAAGAAGTGGTTGTAAAATAACTTCACTTTATGAATGTAGAAAATATGATTTCCAAAGTGGCGTGATAGGCAGATCTCCTGAATCCTTCTCCTTTATAGATCAACGCATGATTGTGGTTAAAATTTAAATATCGTATATGAAATCTGACAGTATTTAAAATCAATTCACAATGCTTTGTCTTTTAAAAAGTTATCATTTTATCGGGAAGAGAAGAAAATACAAAATAGTTTTTATGCGTTACACACATAAAAAATGTGCGTTGATAGATCTACGATCTACAGGTGTACAGTATACAGATTTGTAATAATATACTTACAATGTATCTGGTAGTTGCGATCAGCGACAACCGACACCCCCCCCCCCCCCTACACACACACACACACACACACACACACACACACACACACACACACACATCAATTCAATTCATTTATTCTCTTAAAACCATATAAATGGTACAATAGGTGTAAGACATATAAACATATTTACATATTAAACAAAGAGAGCCTGGATGGATGAACAGAACTAGATCAGTTTGCTTGTGGAGAACAGATCTCAAAAATTTAAGGTTATGAAGATACAGGTGGGTTTTAAAAATACATAGATGGTATTCGACAAAAAAATACAGAACTTTAGAGTATTAGTTGGACACATAAAATTATCTTTAAAATCTTTTCGAATTGAAGATAATACACAGAAATAACTAGATAAAACAACGTCTTGTCAAAGGTTGAACCGAATCCATTATGTGTTACAATACTGAAGAATCCCAATTACATTGGTTTTAATGTGGCATTGTCAATTACATGCGGTCGTAGAACCAAACTTTGCATATAAATTGATTGATGTGATGATGTATTATTGTATCGGTATTAATAGATATCTGAATTTAATTCCCTGAAGGGAAATGAAAATATTGCTGCAAAACATTTTGCCAAATCTTGAATAGATATAAACAAAATTCAATGTTAAATTTGGTGAAATAATTGATAATAAAAACACGACTAATTAAAGTTGTTTGGCTAAAAATGAATTTTTGCGCAAGAATTTATTTGTCTATCTTTCACGAAGAGTATTTGATATTTTTATCGATTTTATGATCAATATTACTTCATGCGCAGTTGTCATATTTTAAGAAACAAAAGTTGCTCAAAAGTATTTAGATCTGTAAAAAATTCGTACGGAAATAAAATGACATTGATTCAACTAAGAGAACCACGTCGCTCACCAGAACAACGAGGTCGAATACAAGTAATGTACATTGCGAAGTAGATGCACCGTATCAAATACATTTAATACAAGAACCTATCAATCTAATTTAAATTAGAACTTCCATCCACTCCCCGGTTTTCGATACGTCCACGCGAGATATCGGAAACCGGGGAGCGCATGGACGTTCTAATTTTAATTGGATTAAAGGACACATCTAAATGCATATTTATTTAATTAATTCAAACACATTGTTTTATGTTCAATTTTGCAAAAATCAACCATCGGAATCTGCGGAAGAGTACTTTCCTTTGTATATTTTTAAGAACCTAAAAAGCCTAATCTTAAGAACCTAAAATTTCTTATGATACCGGATGTGTACAGACTGGTTTCTTATCATCTGTTAATCTCTTTGTAACCCCTTTCTGATGACAGTGATCATTTAAACAAGAAAATGCTTTCTTTGGGGATCCATGCGGGATATGAAGGTGGCGACATTGTAGAAAAAATACATAACCCGCGTTAGCCTACAGCGATCTAAGAAAAATCACGGACTGCACGAAATATATCATGATGATATCAAACTCAAATTCCCAGAGAAGACGATTTTGCTGTTTCTTTTAGCTAACGTACTAATGTGAATTAACAGAAATTTAGTTAAGTTTACCTACTTTTTACAATCAATGTATTAATTTGTTAAAAAAAAAGATGTCAGTATAAACAATAAATGCTAAAGCGGTTATGTATTTTTATGCAATGTCGCTACCCTCATAACCCGCATGAATCACAAAAGAAAGCATTTTATTGTTTAAATGTACAATCATGCATGCACAGACACCTGACGTTATACATTTTTTTCATAAAAAAAAATAAATAAATGCCCTCTACCTAATACCGGTAATACACAAGGTTCACATCGCCGCCTACTTGGATTTATTTAAAACTGTCACATCAGCTGGAAGTTTCGCTTAAAACCAATCGGTAAAATGATTTTGCGATCCTCTCCGTTTCCCTATCAGTCCTTCAACATCTAAGCTTACAACCGATTCAACAAAAACGGCGTATTACACTTGCCATTAATAACATCACCAAGAACATGTATGCAACGTTTTTCAAATTCAAACATTAAACACGTGTTTTGATTCTTTGAAAATTTTCCGTTGATTTTATCATCTTGATGTAATGGGGATTCACTGGGATTCCACATCCTTTAGCAGTACTTTGTATCAAAACACACTTCTTGTGCAGGGGAAAGCGCTATCTTTTTTATGATGCAAGTATCCATATATAACAAATTAATTGTGAGTGACAATAGACAAGGAAAGAGATCAAATTTCTAATACACTTTTAATATTAAAGACATAATCATATTACAGTAATGGTCGGGTAGATGTTGCTATCTTCAGTCGGTGTCTAAAAAAACACGATGGATTTCCGACATGGATATCCGATGTTAATTCCGGTAAGAGATGTGTTATTTGAGGAATCGCGAGAAATGCGAGCCAGGACACAGCGATCCTCAGAGGTCACAATCTGAAATACACCAGCAGGCATTTATAAAAAGAGCTGGTCTGTAAGATGGGTGAATATGGGATGAATTGTTATACCGCAGAATCATTTTAACTCGCGCTGAATAAATTATTTTTAATTTCGTAGGTACCCCTCAATACCCATTCGGATCTACTTCTTGAACTTTATAAGTGACTGGATAAAACTTTTTTATCGCCTCAAACGCCTCATCATGAGGTAGGCTTACAATAATGTCGTCTTTGACCTAATAAAAATCGAACTTTCATCTAAAAAAATGGGTTTTTTTTCGTAATTCAAATGCTGATGTTATCTTTTATGTAAAAGAATCAATTTTTGGCCAATATAAAAAAGCTGGATAAGTTTGAAAAATAATGTTTGGATTAGCGTACTTACTCTATCTACAATTGTCATTATCGAAGAATCTACAGGAAGAGTCTCCACAAGTCCCCCCGGTTCTAACTTGCGATTTTCCGAGAACCCCTGACACTTCCAACAAACAAACGCACAAACTTAACAAATATAGCTGCTTCCCCATCTTTTTTTGTATTCCATTCCCCGAACCTTTAAATTATATGTCTCTTTTTATAGCTTTAGAATTCATGCCAGTCTATTGTCGGTGCTTATAGAACATTTGCACCAATGGCTATTTTAAATACTACACCTGCTTTACTGTAGGTTGTTGGGACACGAGGTTGGGTTGTTAAGTCTTAACTTATTACCCATTCTTCAATAAATATTGAGAATAGAGGAACAGCTACAATCTTTTTAAAGAAAGTGTATTAAAAATAAAATAATTTTACTCCACACATATCTATTTTCACTAAAATTCGTATATAATAAAATTCTAGATTTGAGATTCTTTTTAACATAAATAGCAACAGATTTTACTTAATGTTTATTCGGAATTACATATTTTCCTGAATTGAAATGTTTTTGGGAAAATATCATTCCTGTATATTCAAATTTGTAAAACTTTGCAAAGGATAATAGTATGAAGAGTGATGCAATGATGGGGAATTTGGTAGAACGTTTGCAATTGATACGTTTGAGAATACAATGCGCATCTTCGATATATTACAATTTCAGTAGGGGGTATCCAACAAATCTTGACATTCATGGATTTTAAGGAGAATTCCTTCCCAAACCCCCTAATAAAGTGTCTTGTTTTTAGCTTTAACATTTAGGCCAGTTTATTGTAGGTGCTTATGGTACATTTATATGAATGGCTCAATTACCACACCTGATATACATCTATGTTGTGACACAAAACGGGGTTATTTTTAGTCATATCTTGCTATCTATCCATAGATAAATATAGTGAATAGAGAAACAGCTGACAGTTATTTAAAGAAAACGTATTTAAAATGTTTTATATCTACCACACACATATTTTTACGATTATAATTAAAATATCAAATTAGTTGTTTTTAATTATTAATAGCGACACATGGCAAAGTATCAGTAATTTTGGAATATCTCACACCTACACATTGAAATTCGTAATTATACAGTTTGTTTATTGTGACATTATGAATAGTAACCGTGTTGATGAGAGACTTGGTAGAAATCGTACAATTGGTTCATGTGAAATTTAACAAGAGGCCCACGGGTCACATTGCTCACCTGAGCAACAATAGTCATTACTGCCATCGAGTCAGCATTACAAAATCAAATTCATAATATCTTGAGAAATTTTTTTGAGTCAGTAGAGTTTGCTAAAAATAGTAAAAAAAAAAACCTTCCAAGTTATATCTACATATTTTGTGTTGAATATCAATCACCCTTTGTTGTTTCAGTATTTGTGAGAAGATTTATTTCTCTACTCCTAAATGTATTTAACCCCCTCCCCCTCCATCCAGACTGTGCCCACCCCTCTCCCGGGAATCATGATTTAACAAACTTCAATCGGCTTTTCTGGCTATATGGTTTTCCAGAAAATTTTAAAGGATTCTCTCTATATATTCCTATGTAAAAATTCAAACCTCTTCATTGTGGCCCCACCCTACCCCTGAATATCATAATTTGAACACATTTGAATCTACACTACCTGAGGATGCTTCCACACAAGTTGCAGCTTTTCTTTTCAATTGGGCTTTTGAGGAGAAGTTTTTAAAAGAAATTTTTCTATATATTTCTATGAATAAAATTTGACCCCCATTTTGACCTCCCTGTACCCGCCTGGGGATCAAGATTTGAACAAATTTGAATCTGCACTTCATGAGGATGCGTCCACTGCGTTACAGCTTTTCTTATTAAATGGTTCGTAGGAGAATATTTTTAAAGAATTTTCTCAATAATTCCTAAGAAAAAATTCGACTACCCATTGTGACCCCACCCAACCCCAGGGTCATAAATTGAACAAACTTGAATTTACACTACCTGAGGATGTTTTCACACAAGTTTCAGCTTTTCTGACCAAATGGTTTTTAGATGAAGATATTTGAAAAATACAAACAAAACAAACTTATGTGAAAGTGTGAAAAGTTAACGACAACGACGACAGACAACGGACATTTTTTATCAAAAAAGCTCACTCGAGCCTTCGCTCGAGCCTTGAGCTTTTTCTGGTCACATTAAGCAAAATGTACCCAAATCAAACATAACATTTCAGTATCAATCTGACTTAACCATAACCAGAAAAACAAATCAAGCAGCGAGTAAACACCTACAACAATAGGCCATGAAATCGAATTCTATAATTCAGTACACGGTTTAACATATTTTTCAAGTCATAAATGCTTCGCTATTGGTTATCATTGACCATATATTTTACCTAGAACACTGTGCCGGATAATTATAAATTATCTAGGTATCGGTTTATTATTTTGATATATATGGATTGCTAAAATTTTCTTTTACTGTGAAGGATAATATAATAGGTGATACATTAGTGTAATTTGTGATTTTCCGTTAGCATATATTTAGAAAAAATTATTTGAACACAAGAAAACACAGAAGAGAATGAAATCAAAATTTTGTTTTGTCACGACATTTCCCCATCATTTCAATTTTATCAGATCGTTACGTTACATTCATTCTTCAGTCTAGATCTTCGGTTACTAGAAGAAATAGATATCTTGGCTACATGTTTCTTCGGTCCGGATTCCAGTAAGAGTGAAGTCTCTTCTTGAATATGGGCGAATACGAGCGTAGACACAGTACTTAGCAGAAGTCATTATGAATATGAATATGCTTTAAGAGAGAGAGAGAGAGAGAGAGAGAGAGAGAGAGAGAGAGAGAGAGAGAGAGAGAGAGAGAGAGAGAGAGGAGGAGAGAGAGAAAATTACAGGAGTAGCTAACCTTTACGAAAGAGTTTTCGACACGACCATCCACAGCTTGGTATTTGTATGATATAGGCTCAAATATCCTTTGTTCAAACTCTTGTAGAGTTAGATTTGCAAGAATGTGGGATTTAACCTGTTAAAGTATCAGAAAAACTTTTTTTTATTTTCTTTATATTTATAATTTTTTTTATCTTTTTTTTTCAAATGAAACCTGTTCCTTAATTAAAGTTGTTGAAAATTAAATTATTTTTGTGCATTTTAAGTAATCTACTTCAACGTTATCATAAGGTACGTTTCGCTGTAAATATCTTTTAACAGCTTTTAAAGACAAGAAATACAAATAAATATCATTTGCTTTCATATTTGATAGGAAATGAATGTAATACTGTTTTATTAATATTCAAAGGTATCAATTTTCATGGATAAAGTGAAAATCGGAGGTTCAAGGATACGTAAATTCGTGGCCGATGATCCATTCAATACAAAATGTTGGTAGAAATTGCACATCAATAGACATTTAATTTCGTGGATCAACTTAACAACGAAATCCACGAAAATTGGTATTCAACATAATATTATATTGGTGAAACAACAGTATTTAACATTTTAAGATACTTCATATTGGTCTTATGTCAAATTTAAACATAAATTGTAGATTCCATTTTTTCTCTTAAACATAAAAACAAATTTCTCAAATAGATGTATAAAATGAATAGAGGATCCTGAGGAATTTAAATGCATTCTCAAGTGTTTTAGGTCGTACATTTAAAATATGGATGGACGGAAAGATACCTTACTTTGATTTGAACATATTTTATTGTGTACATTGCACAAAAGGATTGGAAACAAGTTCTTACAACTTACATGTTCCTCTCCTAATGATAATACATACAATACATACAATTGTCATAGTGATATTACATGTTACTTATACTTATTGACTTCACAATAGTAATATTCATAAATATGCATTTACAAAGTTTTTGCGAATATATAGTAAATAGTGTTGATATACAGTATAAAAATAGAAAAAAAACAAGAGATGATTAATTATTAAATCTTCCAGACTCTTTAATAAAGTTCTGAACTGCTGAAAAAATAAAGCAGTTTGTATTGTAAGACAAATTGTCACTGCCCCAAAGTAGCAAATGTGAATTAATTAAAATTGTTTCTTCAAGCCTATTAAAAAGTAATTCAAATAGATTGATTCTAGCATTTACATAATTCTTGCATACAAAGAAAAAGTGATAAACATCCTCCTTTTGACCACAAATACAATTAGGTGATTCAATAATGTTTCTTCTGTACAGATCATAATTCAAAATACAGCTGTGTCTCAATTTGGTATGCAAAATATTAATAGTGCGTTTACCAAATGAAAAATATTTCGGAGGTTGAGGAATACTTTCAGTAATATTTTTCTTGAATATGTTGAGAGACGTTGCTTCCCTAACTTCTAAATTGAGAGAATTCCATTTCCGAATAGTGTCAGGTACAAAAGATTTTTTATAAAGTTCTAATCTGCTAATTGGAACAATATAATCTTCGCTATTTCTTGTGTGATATATTGAGACATTTTTTGTTACAGGAGGAATAATGTTGCTCAAGTACTCAGGTACTTGTTTTGTATGAATTTTAAACATGGTTATTAATTTAGCCTTATTACGTCGACTGACAAGAGGTTCCCAGCCAGTTTCTGTGTAGAGAGATTCTATAGATGCTAAAATGGGTAAACCAGTAACAATCCTTGCAGCACTTAATTGAACTTTTTCTAATCTCTCCATATCAAACATATTACATCCGTCCCATACTACAGAAGCATATTCAAGAACTGGTCTAATAAATGTGATATACATTTTTGATAAATTAGTTCTACCTAGAGTAAACTTTAGTTTTTTCAAAAGTCCTAATTTTTTATATGCACTGTTTACTATATTATTAATATATTGAGACCAACTTAAATCATTAGAAAAAAGTAAACCAAGATGTTTGTTGGTTGATACATAGTCCAGTTGACACCCTTGAAAAAAATAACCTTGGAAATTCTTCTATACGTTTCTTTGTGAAAAAAACAGCTTTTGTTTTAGACGGATTAAATTTCAATAACCACTTGTCAGACCAGTCGCTGAGAATTTTCAGATCATGGTTCAATATAATTTCAATGTTTTTAGTGTATAAATCACAATGCTGTAAAGAATTATCATTAGCATAAAGTCTACAGAATGATAATATATTCGTTGCTACATCATTAATGTAAATAAGAAATAATAGTGGTCCTAATACTGACCCTTGTGGAACACCAGCATTGATACATAAGTTTGATGATAACTTGTTTTTGTACATGACCCTTTGTGTTCTATTACTTAAATAACTGTTAAACCATTGTAAAAGATGTCCACTAATACCCTAAGTTTGAAGTTTAAAAATTAAAACTTCGTGCCACACCCTGTCAAAAGCTTTCGATAAATCACAAAAAATCATGCAACACATTTTCCCATCTTCTATACTTTTGACAATGCTGTGATATGTTTCTAATAGTTGGAATGCCGTGGAATGGCCAGGCAAAAAACCTGCCTGATATTTATAGAATAAGTTATTTTCGTGAAAAAAATTGTAAACATGTTTAAAAATTATCCTTTCCATAATTTTGCTGACACAGCTTAGCAGGGACACCGGTCTGTAATTACTTGCAAAAGATGGATCATCTTTCTTAAAGAGCGGTAATACATGAGCTATTTTCCAATCATTTGGAAATGAATTTTGTACAAGTGATTTGTTAAAAAGCATACATAAAGGTTTTGAAATGGAAAATTTTGTATATTTCAACATTCTATGACTTATATTATCAGGGCCAATAGCCTTATTAACAGGCAAGATTGATATTATGTCAAAAACTTCTTGAACCTATATGTGAATGTCTGAAATATTTTTATGACACATATAGTATAATTTCGGTAATGTACGATTCGCAGATTCAATATTTGAAATTGATGAAAAATATTTATTCAAAGTTTCTATTTTATCAATATCTGAGAAAGCTAATTCAGATTGTCCATTTTCAAAAAATTGTAATGGGGGTATTTCAGTTGTTGCTTTAACATGGAATAAATCTTTCATCAATTTCCAATATATTTTACCATTCCTACTACAGTCATGCAATGCAGATTCTATATTATCGTAATAATTAGCTATAGCGTATTTTTTCATATTGTTTACTTTATTGCGGACGTGTCGAAATTTTGTCCAGTCGGCATCATTATTGGTTCTTAAAGCTTTGTTGCGTAAGCGATCCCTAATCCTCATTGTTTTGCGAAGCAGCGAGTCGTACCACGGTTTATCGCGGGGGCGTATAATTATAGTTTTTTCGGGTACTCATTCACGAGCATATGACATAAACGTTGAAGTAAATTGTGCAACTGCCGCATCAATATTTGGAGCGCTGTTAATTATACTATCCCAATCGCAGTTGTAGATTAGAGAGTTTAATTTTTCAAAATCTGCATCTTTATATACCCAAATATTACGTTCGTATGCACGATTAAGTTCAATGTCGATAGAAAGGGAAATATAAATAGCCTTGTGGTCGCTAACGGACGAGTCTATGTTAAGTACGCCGGACTCATGTACCTTTACAGTCGGTGTTGACAAAACTAGGTCAATGAGTGTGCTCGAAGTGTTTGTAACACGGGTGGGTTCATTGATATTGTTAACAAGGTTTCCGTTGGACATAATATCGTGAATTACATGTGTTTGTGGAATAGTTAACAAGTCGACATTAAGATCGCCTATTATAATGATATTGTCTGTGATTTCCCCGACCTTTTCAATGCTCCAAGAAAGACTGGTCCAAAAATTGCCATCGGAATTTGGGGGTCGATACACACAACAGAGAAAATAACTACAGGTATGGCTTTCAATTTCTATCCATATACTTTCAATACGTGTTGTTTCGAATTCGGGACGCCTTATTGTTCGTAATAAATCTGATAAATATATCATTACCCCTCCCCCAAAACAATTTCTGTCCTTACGATAAATAGTTTTAAATCCATCTAACATTAAGTTTTCGTTAGTAACATTACGATCGAGATGTGTTTCCGTAAAACAAAGTATATCAAAATCATGTACTATTGTATTAAGATGCGCTACCTTGTTTCTAATACTGCGAATGTTCAGATGTAAAATGTCAAGGACATTGGCCACAATAGGTCCCGGGTTGACCTCAATATCACCGCAATGTAGTAAAAGAAACATGGAAAACTGTAAATAAAAATAATGAACAAAACCCTGAATAAAAGTGTTTGAAAAGCCTATTTTGTTTCTAATACTCCTTATGTTTAAATGGATAATACCAAGGACATTTGTAATACAAGGTCCGGGATTCATCTCAATATCTCCACAAAGTAGAAGAATGTAAGTAAAAAATTGGTAATAAAAATTCAAATAAAGTGAAAAACTGTTGACATACGATAAACAGTATGCGAATGCTTTGATTGTTAACATTAGCAAGATAGTGTCAAATATAGAAACATGAAAAACAGCTTGTTTAAATACACACCCGTTTGAGAAATAATAACTGCCGATTGCGGCTCGGTACTGTTCAAGTGTGTTACCCATTGTCGTACGTAAAATTAGTCATAATGAAGTGTTTACAAAAGTTACCGCAATCGGGTGAAAAATTGGGGGGTGATAATGAATACCAGTCAGACAACGATAGATAATTGAAAAAAATGCATATTACTAAAAGGTGACAATTGCGTATTAATTGTTCAATGGTTAATAAGAAAAAATGATACAAAAAACAAAATAATACTGAGAAAAAACAAACTGATGGTGTTTTACAAACATGACAAAAGAAATTTGTACAGAACAGGTAGAACAACTTGGGTGCAAGTTGATAAATATATCCATAAAAAATGGGGATGATACAAAGAAAAAATAAAGACTATACAGAACAAAGAAACATACATAATAAACGCTATGCAGAGTTGAGGTGTGATCATAGGGTGAATACATTATTAGTTTATGTAATACACGAATTACTCGTTTGTTAGCAAAAAACACTAGGTTGATATACACTGAGTAGAACACGCCCTATCCCACACTGTCAGTCAAGGGACTGCATGACATGCCCAAATCGAACGAGGTCAGATTCTTGACGGATAGCATGTGTTCGTTCGCGAAGATCACGGATAAGAATCTTTCCATTTGTCGACCAAACTTTTTTGAGTTGGTTTGCGCGACACAGTTTTCTGCAAAGGAACATCAGCCGATCTCTGAATTTGGTAAGATCCTCATTGATCGTAATGTTACTGGTGTCAGGGTTCTCCCTGAATTTTTTGAAGTTTTTTACAAGTCGAAACTTGACGTCTACACTTTTAAGCCTCGCGATTATTTGTCTCGGAGTTGATCGGTTATGAGGACGACCGACTCTGTGCGAATTGATCACGTCGTCAGGCAGAAGTGGGACTCCGGCTTTGTTGGACGCGTCTATTATCATCCGCGTAGTGTCCTCTCCATTGGTCTCAGGGATTCCGCTGACACGAACAAGAGGTCGACGACCATATTGTTCTAATTCGTCTATCTGAAGAAACAACTTGCTGTTTTCCTCTTCTAACTTGCTGATTTTACTTTTGAGGGGCTCGACAGCTTTAGCGACCTCTCTAGCAACCAGCTCGTCTATCTCCTCTCTCAATGTTACTTTGACAGCTCTTGCTATACGCATAATATCTTCGTCCCCCAGTACCAATTGTGCATTGGGCAATAGGGGGTGGAAGGAAGCATTATCTGAGTAGTGTATATGGTTTGCAGGGTATGCAGGTGTAGAACTATTTATTGGTAGCTTTGAGTTCATAGATTGATCAGCCTCGGGGTTGATTTCAGGACTCGGTAACGAAGAGCTAGATGTTTCCCTTTTTTTCTTGGGCGTTCTTACCACATCCGAAAAAGATCTGGATGTATCACTGAGGTGACGTTTGTTATCCGTATTGTTTACAACTTTGTTTTTGTCGGCCATTGTAACAGTACTCATACAATGTATATAAACAAATTCACAAATCAAATCACAATCAAGAATTTCGTAATTTCTGGACACTGACAGTTATCAATAATTATCACAGTAATCGCAGTAAAATTTGACGAGAGTTAGATTGTAATATACAGTTTATATACAGTTACGTGTTTGGTAAATCAATTCCAGTGACCGACGACTGAACAATGAGTAGTGTTCAATACGTAGACAAAGACATGGTCTTTTTCAAGCGAACTATCTCATTTCTCTAATTTTTGGTAATTTCTGAGAGAATTTTTGATTCAACTTACTTATTCATAAGAAGTTCGTGTCTTTTTTACCATCACCCTTTATCACACTTTGATGAAATTGGTTAAAATTTACATTTTTTCGGAGAGTTTCAACCAAACTGAACCGAACCTCCGCACATGCGCCTAAGAAACTAGAAATACCTTACTTTATCATGTATACAAAATTTGTAATCTATAAGGTACTTACTTTATCTACAACATACTCCATCGACGCACCAACGTGTCTGGCCTCTTGAAGAGCCCCTGGTCTAAGAAGGGGTTCGACGAGAGACCCACCGAGTCCCAACAAACAAACACACAAACCAAACTAATGCAGCTGCTTACCCATCTCTGTCGTAGTCAGAATGTCGCCGTTGCACAGGTAAAATCTAGCATACGAATGTTTATGCGTCACACTTCTTGTTTATATCACCATGAAATCTGAGATTTGAGATTTGTATTCTCTACCATATTTTTGCTTGCACTTGGTGTATGCATACTGGTACCCATGTAAAGGCATAGAATGTAAAATATAAAAAAAAAATCACACAATTTATTGCCGTACACAGTGATAAGACGTGGTGTGGTGTAAAACAATATTTATCATTTTGTTATTTTTTAAACCATCAATTAAAGGAACGATCATACTAGATCAATCCTGGAAAAAATATAGGACATGTTTGTTATTAGGTACATTTATGTTGGGTATTTCGACCCGCCTTTCATTTCGTGTTTTCCGACGTTTAAAATATCGTTATGTAATGTGCGAAACATCAACAAATGAAACTACCCAACATTCATCAAGAGCAATATATACGTTATCTAGTAACATTTACAGAGGAAACATTAAACATTTATAACATTTATTTGTGATTTAACTATTTTACAGTACTCGCTATCCTCTTTGGCGGGAATTTGCATGGTGAAAACGCTGTTCAATATTTCTCATTTATGCTGTAGCATTAATAATAAAAGAAAACTGACAAACTGCATATTGACAAATCGGCAATTTCATAAGCTTTCAGAAACTTTACTGCATGGGTTTTACAAATCCTTTCAAACGTTGACTCAAATGCTGGATTTATAACACCCTTATTTTGGGGTATAGCTAATCACATGTGTACATACAATAACGGAACCCGAATAAATAAAAGTAGAACTTTGTATATTGTGACGAATTAATAATGGTTTCTGCACGTTTCATCTGGTTTTTCTACCAAAAGCGAGTGCAAGTGATGCATAGGGGTCTTCTTAAATTTCGAATAGTCAATGCATGGATTAAAATGACGATTTCATTACTTTTTAGAATGTAAAGAAATAAAAAGAACTAATTCGTTAATAATATCATTTTTTGTCGGACTATTTTTTCTAGTTTAGCTACTGATTCGAAATACCCGGAAGTTACCCGCAAGCACTGAAGTGGTGTGTCATAAGAACCCCTGTCAAAATCGCTAGTTCAAATAACCAAATAGTTTGTGATACAGATTTGTTTACTGACATAATCGTTTTTCTGTAGATACCAAACAACAAATATTTAAGACGTAATTACCTATTTTTGGGACTTATTTGTTAAAAGCGATTCAGATTTCCTTTATGATATAAATGACTTATCATAGTTTTCTCATCTGAACAAGGTTGATACTGAAAAAGCTACAAAATGACGAAGTGAAGCCCAACTCCAGGCTTCTTTTTTCTCCAATATAAGTCGAAGGCTTTACTATTTCGATCATACCCGTTGAATACGCTGTTTAATTTTTTTTTCTATTTTTCCAAATATCAATTTCATAAAAATATTACATTCGTGTAAATAAACAATACAGGATACTTTATCGTTCTTATCACTTAACAACGCCGAGTCTAATTAACTTTACCATATATAAATTTTTATGAAATATTTTGCATGACGTTTTTCTACCATATTTTTTTTTCATATTTTTTAAGTTGGAAAAGCGCAAAAATTGACACATTTTTCCATATTTTTTTGTATTTCTAAAGAATTAATTTTCTTTCCAATATATTTAAACTATTATAAATAGTAACCAAATATTTAAATTAAAAAATCAAGACCTCTTGGTTTGGTTTAGGGATAAGGCTTCTATCAAAGTTGATATTTTCTCAATGTCCAATTGCATTATGCATATTGCGGTATACATATTGGTGTAACGATGAATTTAAAGAACTAAATCAATTTATACTTTTTTAAATATTTTTATAATGCCCTTTTTATTTGATAAATTCTTGGTTAAAACAAACCTCAGCTGCCTTGCATACTCGAGCAAGTCTGACTTTTTTCTTCGGTATAATGCATAGTTTACAATGAATAAAATACTTCCGAAAGTACCATTTTAGCATTTTACTCCCGTAATGTCATAAAATTACAATTTTAAAACGCATAAACATTATGGGAAACGTTCATTTTTAATAAAAATCAAATAACAAAAAAATTATAACATCGCATAAAATAAAACTTTGTGCAAAGTCATGCGCACTCGAATTGTACTCTTCTCACTGCTTGTCTAGCGAACTCTTATTGCCTATTGCACATTTTTTCTCTGTTCTGTAAATATTTATAACAAAATTTTTAATAAATCAATTTAGAAAGCAAAACTCTTTTTTAAAAAATTATATTGGGACCAAGTGCCCTGAACATGATCGCTTTCACGCGATTTTTGATATTTACTTTACAGTAAATGTAAAGGTTAAGATCAAATTGGAGCTTGTATTGGGTGGGTTGCTTTACGTCTTTGAACAGGCCTTAGGCCAAACCCCTTTTCTCAACACAATTCCGTAGTAATCTATTTGGCAATCTTATTCCAACACAAAATGGACAAAAGAGTCCTGCTTTTAGTAATTATTAGAACATATATTATTTATGCATCTGCAGGCATGTTCACGAAACTTTCCTAAGATATGAATCGAAGTAAGTGTGTTCCTAGAATATGACTTAGGAAAAATGTTAGGAACATCCTCAGATCAATTTAGGACATGTCTTAAGATGTAGCTCGACGGTAACTTAGGAACATCTTAAGTTAGGATATCCTAACCTACTTCAATCATTTTTATTTTTCATATTAATTCATACATATAGAATTTGAGAGACTTGTACAGGGATAAATCATTAAACATTTCGCCAGAGAAAATTATATGTGTCGGTAACACGATAGGCCTAAAACTAGTAATTTTAATTTGTATACATTTTCAAAAATGTACATTTACTTAGATATATTTCAGTGACCAATACATTGTAACAATTTTGTGCAAACAAATAAAAATCCCAGAAATCCAATAACGGCTATTTTGTGTAAAGAAAATATATATCAGGACAGCTTGTGGCTTACAAGCAAATCATTTTTTAAACAACACGTGCATTCTTTGAGTGTAAATTAACATTTGATATTCTTGTCGTGCTTTTCATAAAATTTAACGTTACATGTACAAACACAACCAATTTCCATTTAATCTGCAATATATAAAATACACGTACAGGTTAAATAAGAAATAAGTTGTAATCTATCTCGAAAATACATAAATATAGTTTATTTAACATTTTTTAAAGATAATTTTTTCAGAATGAAGTGATTAAAATTAAAAATGATCGCGCATGGCTTAATATATAAACCGATGTAGATTTATTCTTTAGCCAAGGACATTTGGATATTTTTTTAGGGTAATACAAGTAATCAATGAACTTACTTAGTGTAGATATTTAAAAAAGTGAATCTTTTTCACCAAACAGAGTCAGTATTAGCGAAAAAAAAATTGTTTAATTTGTCAGCTCCCAGGCTGGCATATAGCAACGGAGAATGGGGGATGGGGGGAGAGTTCGGGGTCCCTCTTAACATAATTATGTTTAAATACACGTACATGATAGAATAAATGACTTTGCCTCCCTCCCCCTCCCAGATTAGGAATTTGAGGCCTGTCGGAAATGCTGGAACTGTAGAAAAGATTGCCTTATTCTACTAGTCTTAAAAAAAGGCTTCACAACAGTCCCAATGTACCAATTAACGTGATTTTACAACCTTAGGATGGTCTTAGGACAAGGTAAGTGATGTCCTAAAGTTAGGACAAAGTTATGGCAGTTCCTAAATTTAGGAGAGCTTCGAGAAACAAACAAACATAAGACTAAGACGTATCTTGAGACGTACTTAGGACACACCGTAGTCCAAAGATACCTTCGTAAACATGCCTGCTGAAGTTTGGTCCTTGATAAGCAACAGGACAAAATATCAGCGAGTTATCGAGACATCATAATATTAATTTCTAACACAATACTAGTATAATCCAGGTAATTTACATGTTTTATTTTAATGATTTCCTTCAGAAAGGATTCTGATTATCTCAAAATGACCACAATGTGTAGCAAAAGTATTTCATCAGCAAGATTGACGTATGCTTTTTTAAGGGCTCAAAGAAAATTTTTATGATTCCTCTTCGATGCATGCAATACATTTAAACATTGAAATTTCGTATAATACAGTTATCATGGGAATATCTTTCAAGGGAATGCCTAACACCCTGTATCCCATATTTGGGCATTTATATTTAGTGAGGATGGGGCCCAGAGAAATTTCAGTCGACCTTTAAAAGGAATTAGGTTTACACGACCATTAACAGGCTTAGGTATCCTGGTGAAAATAGGAAATTTCGTATAATACAGTTATAATGAGAATGTCTTTTAGGGGCTGGTTAACACCCTGTATCCCATATTGGGGCCTTTATATTTGGTGAGGATGGGCCCCGAGAAAGTCCAGTCGACCCTTAAAAGGAATTAGGTTTAAACGAGCATTAATAGGCTAGCCTTGGGAAAATAGGAAACTAACACCATACATGTAGATAGCTTTTTGAAATAGCACATTTCATATAAAGTGTTATAATCGGAATACTATGATAGGATATGACTTACATATTCTTATTTTCTTTTGTCAAAATTTCTAATTTTTGAAATCAATTGACATTTAGAAAGGAGTTATTATTTTGAATTTGTAAGGACATTCATATAATACTATTATTACAACAGTCATCTTAACCTTTTTTAAATTAAAAATCCAAAGTCAACACTATCACTCTGAAAGTGAGTAGAGGTTAATAATTTTAGGTATCACATGTAATACCATATATATGTATGTAGAACTTTTTTTATAGTTTATAAGATTGATAGCGAAAGAGGTTACGTAATAGGTTCTTTAATCACGTGAACGAAGTTTAACAAGTATTTAAATCAAAAGGGGTCTTTGGTCGACTTGTGTTATCTATCAATACATATACTGGAGGTCACATGGTGTGTTATTTCATAACGATTCGTATGCCATATGATGTATTATATATTATGTGAGTGTTATATGAAATTATGAAAAGGTCGACGGTTCAAGCCCCGATGTGGCCACTTGATGTGCGTTGTGTCCTTAGACAAGGCACTTTATCTACATTTGTCTTAGTCAACACATATAAAATTGGGTCCCGGTTCAGGCTGGAAGTTAATCTGCAATGAACTGGTGTCCAAACTAGAGGGAGTCTATGATTTTCATCCGATTAGCACCACGGAAACCAAGAATAAAAAACGGCCCTCATTGGTCGGAGAAAGAATGAAAATAGTAATGCAGATACGTCCAGCAAGCTTGCTAACCACAATAAATGATTTGGCTGTGCTTTAATACCGCTTAATCGGGAGAAACTGTCTTTTATTCTAGATATAATAAATTTGTAACTAACATATTTCTTTCTAAATTGAAACTTACTATTTACTAATCAACTATCAAAAATAATGCTTAAAAACGGAATTTGTACGAGTGTTAAATTAAACTTGTAGTTGCCAAGGCTTGAGCTTCCCCTTCACATAGAATGTATTTAATGGACATTGCCTTAGTTTGTATTTCTGAATCATTTATTAATTTCTCATCATGTGATAAATCATTTAAAATTTGTATGTATTTTGACATAATTACATGTATATATGGGTGTTTAATACATGTAAATATGTGTTTATTAAGCATTATGAATGTTTGTTGTACTATCTTCTTGTTACCCCTTTGAGGGCCCTTAATGATCAATAAAGACATTGAGTTGAATTATACGGCTTTATTATTATTGAATTATTGACTTTTTATGATAGATTATGATTTTGAAGATTTTTTATAATTTATAAAAGAAGTATTTGCTTGTCAAGATATCGGACGATTCAATTTAGAACACGTACAGACTAGGAATATAGCGAGGACAGCGCACCAGTGGTGACTAAAATGCACGCAAATGCATTAGATTCGTAAGCGAGGTGGTGGTACAGTAGTGGTTGTAAAAAAGACTTAGATTTATAACATCGAACGAAATTAATTTAAATAGTGCAATATCAATTAAAATAATGAAAAAAATATTTCCAAAAAACAGTTTTTGCTTAAAGTACAATATGCTTTGGTATGTACGGCGGCGTGAAAGAGCCAAACCTAATGATCAAATAAATAAATCTTTTAAGTTATGACGAATTTTCTATTTGTTCGAACGAATAAGTTATTTTTTTTAATAACGTTTTTTTAATAACGTTTTTTTAAAGACTAATTTAGAGTAATTTAGGACTATCTGATCTGGCAATGTTGTGGATTACCGGGGGGGAGGGGAGGGGGGCTGTGTTCAAGCCACTCCTTTCCTGGATTGTCTTTTTTACTTTAAGCCATAAATTGTTAAATACACACAAATGCATACATGTACTAGTCATTGATATTTATACAATATCTAGCACATTTTGCTGTCAGAATATAAGTTCAATTCTCCAAATATATCACAATTTTGCATGACGGTAAAGAGTGGGAGTATTTGTTCTGGCGTAGCGCTAAAATTTTTATCATAGTAATGAAAGAAAAAAAACTGCGTTGCCTAGAATTGGCATCTCTATGCGCGGCTGATCTAGAGTGGGGGAGTCATCCCCCCCCCCCCCTCACCTGCCAAACAAAACATCTCTCAGAACCCCCCCCCCCCCCCCATCGGGAAATTTTCTGAATCAGCGCATCTTCTCGTAAACTCAGTGGACATTTCACATCTGTGTACCCATTGTTGGCATGTTCGTATAACAGAGAGAGAGAGAGAGAGAGAGAGAGAGAGAGAGAGAGAGAGAGAGAGAGAGAAAATACCTTCAAGATCATTAAAATTTCACTCGAAAGGGGGGGGGCTGAAAATAATTTTGTTTGGCGGGGGGTCCGACCCCCTCCCTCTAGATCTACTACATCTACGCATGGAGTTGCCCACTCTAGGCACACTGGTCTTTTCTTTGATATCTATAACAAAAAATATAATGTCAATTGACTTAATGTCATAAACACACCCGTTTGACCTAGATCCGTCTTGTTTCCATAAAAAAGTTATAAAACATTGAGTAATTGGTCAAAGCAAAGGCATATTTCAGGTTGATGGGGGAGGAGTAATTGCGGCTTATAAACTATTTGGATGAATGAAATGTTGATTAAGAAATAAACAAGACTAGTTTAATTTATGTCTTGCGCGGTTTTTTGTTTAAATATTGAAGGCGACCTTGACTTTCATGTCATCAAACTGATACGCTTTCTTCTTTTGTTTGGGTAGGTGGCATGGGACAGTTTCGCAAGAAAAGGGGGAAGATGTGAGGTTTGGGTAGTTATATGAGGGGTTCAAATTGCTATAATATTTATTTTCTTTGTTTTGTGGATATAATAGCTCATGTCTATTTTATTGATATATGACATTTTAGTACCAGCAGCTTCTTTTTTTTATCAGATATGGAATGAAAATGCGAAAGTGTGGCCCAAATTTCACTTTCGATTTTATAATTGAAAAGGGGAGAGGGGTCAGAACATGAAATTTCACTCGAAGGGAACGTGATCGATTTCCAATCAATTGTTGATTATTTGCATGGGTAAACATTAACCTACAAATCCTCGTAGTTTATGCGAGTCGCCCGGTATTGGAGAGTATAAAGGAAACCTACGTGTTTGAAAAAGCGAAAAAAGACAATTTTTCAAAAACATTTGAGATCGCCCCTGACTATTCTAATAAATGTTTTACGTAAGTTGTGCATGTTTTATTCTGAAATGTCTGAAATCAAAGAGTCATAGCCATGTTCCCCTTTATGTAAACCAGATTAAACAAATTCAAAATCAACTAAAAAATCAACTGAAATATAAAACAGAAAAACGATCATATAAGACAGAAGAAATAATCAGACAAAAAAATGAAATGAATTTCAAATAACAAAGCGAAGTGTAAAAGCTGTATGTAGTTTATTTCAAATTCATTATAAATCGCTATACCAATTAAACACTGGACTTTCCCGGGGTCCCATCCCCACCAAATATGAATGCCCAAATATGGGATACAGGGTGTTAGCCAGCCCCTTGAAAGATATTCCCATTATAACTGTATTATGCGAAATTTACTATTTTCGCCAGGCTAGCTAAGCATGTTACTGGCCATGTAAACCTAATTCCTTTAAAGGGTCGACTGTACTCTCCCGGGGCCCCATCCCCACCAAATATGAATACCCAAATATGGGATACAGGGTGTTAGCCAGCCCCTTGAAAGATATTCCCATTATAACTGTATTATGCGAAATTTACTATTTTCGCCAGGCTAGCTAAGCATGTTACTGGCCATGTAAACCTAATTCCTTTAGAGGGTCGACTGTACTCTCCCGGGGCCCCATCCCCACCAAATATGAATACCCAAATATGGGATACAGGTTGTTAGCCAGCCCCTTAGAAGATTTTCCCATTATAACTGTATTATGCGAAATTTCTTATTTTCGCCAGGCTAGCTAAGCCTGTTACTGGCCGTGTAAACCCAATTCCTTTTGAGGGTCGACTGGACTCTCCTGGGGCCCCATCCCCACCAAATGTGAATGCCCAAATATGGGATACAGGGTGTTAGCCAGCCCTTTGAATATTTCACAAAGCAACAGAATATGATGATTCTCTTACCTTCTCGCCTTGATAGCTAATTATGACAATGTTCAGGTTAGGTCAGCAAGTAATATATAGATTTATCTACAATGATATTCTTAACTTTGTTAATATCATTTGTTAGTACTAAGTCAATACAAGTGACAGTATCTGTTGTAAAATTTGTAAGTTCTTCAACAGCATTATCTTTATTCAGTCTTTGTAAAAGATGTTAAAATAAATATTTTTCAGATACCAACGTCTTTTCATTAAAATCACCAAGTAAAAATAATTTCATTTCAGTATCCATTGCTCTTTCTATGTTACGTTCAATCCTATCCCAGAAAGCAGATCCTGAGCTAGGAGGTCTGTTTAAAATACCAACTAAAAACTTTTGATTATGTGATTTGATTTCTACCCATAAAATTTCAATATCAGGACAGTTTAATATGGTGTTCCGATTGGGCCACTTCGACCTTCGTTCTTTCGCCTTTAGGGCGAAGATGCGAGAGTGCGAAGTTGCGAAGGCAAAAATGCGAATGTGCGAAGGTTCGGAGGGAAAGTGCGAAGATGCGACGACGAAGCGCGAAGATGCGAAGGCGAAAGTGCGAAGTCGAAGGAGCGATACTACTATAGCTCCTTCGCCTTCACAACTTCGCACTTTCACCTTCGCATAATCGCACTTTCGCTCCTTTGCCTTTTTATATTTGTGGAGCTCACTATCGTTTAAAGATAATTTTAGCTCTATAAAATGACATCTGTGGCAGAAGACGAACTTTTGAGAATTTATTTTCGCAGATTAATATATTTTTCTAATGGAGGGGGTGTCCGAAGGTATTTACGGGGGGAGGGGGAGGGGGGGGGGGGTGGTAGATCCTTGCATGAGCAAGGAATGTCGGATAATGAAATTAGAATGTTACTGTGTTTGAACCACGGTATTGATCTAGGGTAAACAGACAGCTGGTAAGTGACAGGAGTCTGGAAGTGCATGTGTACACATTATGGTGGACATTACATTTAATGAGGAGTATATGTTTATTATGCATAGACAGCACTGGTAAACACATATGTCACATTACACAGTAAAATTAATTAAAATTAATAAACATTCATAGTAAGCACGATGGCCTAGCACATGCATACCAATAATATCCGAGAATAATCGGCAAACCTTGGTCGAGTACGGTGCCTGCATCAAATTCTACGTAATCGACCGAGACTTGTTGAATGCGATCAAAAAAGGCGAAGGCGAAAGTGTGAAGTTGCGACGGCGAAAGTGCGAAGATGCGAAGGCGAAGGAGCGATAGTAGTACCGTTCCTTCGCCTTCGCATCTTCGCACTTTCGCCGTCGCAACTTCGCGCTTCGCCGTCGCACATTCGCACCTTCGCACTTTCGCCGTTGCAACTTCGCACTCTCGCATCTTCGCACTAAATGCGAAAGTGCGAAGGTCGAAGTGGCCCCATTGGAACACCATAAATTAAGTCATTTCCAACTGCAGAATTTAATCTTGTTGAAATATACAGAGTTACTCCTCCACCATATCTATTTCTATCTCTTCTAACTGGTTGAGGTAACCATCTAATACAAATTCACTATTGTCAATATTCCTATCTAGATGGGACTCAAGGATGGCAATAATATCATTTCCAGACAGTTCATTTCTAATAATATCAAGTTTTGGTAAAATGCTACATACATTATTGTGTACAATACCAATGTTTCTATTATACGCTAATGGTCCTGAGTTTCTTTCAACACATCCACACAATAGTAATTGAGGGGCCGCTTTGAACATCGCTCTTTATAATTGTTGTGCAGTTTCCGATTTCCTTTTTTTCTTTATGTATATTTACATACCAAAGAAAATCATATATATACTACTTAAAATTATATATAATATTATTTATCTCATCCTAATACTTAAATACCTCACATATACATGTAACAGTCTAACTTTCGTTCGATCCTGCGTGATAACGCGACACGGATACATGTTTGATTGATTTTGACTATCATTTAGATTATTCGCTGTCTTCTTAAACCATGCTCAGAGCCAAGTAGAACAGACACAATATCGCGATCATTAATATTCATTTATTAATTTTTACAATATAAATGCGTCAAACATAGTAAGATATAAATGAGATCGTAACACCAATAAGATTGACATATAATTAAAATCTATTGGTCATAAAAATATAAATGCTTCCAAATATAGTTATAAAAAAAATAAATTTTATCCAAAGTGCGATTTACATATATTCATATATATAAATTACATAAAGGAAGACAAACTTTTCAAAAAAAGTTTTGTTCAAAAGAACTGACAGTACAGAAGACATTCTGCATTTGATTTATGCGAACATAATAGCAATTGATATTTTCACAAGATTTACTTAGTATTTGTATTGTATTAGACCTGAATATCCAATTAATTAAGAAGCTATTGAAGAAATTATCTCGAGACTTAGGAACCTGTCGTTATCGTAAGTTGATTCTGTTTGATAGACATGCTTGAAATTAATATCAGAATGGGTGAATGCAACAAAGAAACAGTTTTAAATCATAAGATATTAAAGTTAAACCAGCTATCGCTCAAAAGAAAAAAAAACCCTTTAATTTGAGGATTATTTCTAAAAGGGATTCTGTATCGTAGTTTTTGAAGTGTTTGCATTTTGCAAGAGAAACAAATCATCATCTTTTTTGTGAAGGTGTTACTGATACAGTGAATTTAATTTTCTATATTTACATTTGCAAATATGCGTCCTTATACATGTACTAACCTATAGAATAACGAAAACGTTCAATTCTGTGCGAACTTTTTCATGACGTCTCTATGTTTATCTCACGCGATTATCGCTTGACTGTTGCATTATATCAAACGTAAAAACAGGGTTATTTTAATGATTCTGAACGGTTTACCTTTTTCAAACGTAAATAAGTAATAAAGAGCAATGTTAAAAAGTTCACCGGGATATGAAGTTGGTTGGTACATGATCAAATCTACTGAGAAGCCCTTCGGGCTTCTCAGGATTTGATTACGTGGCCAACCAACTTCATATCCCAGTGAACTGTTTAAAATGCTGTTTATTTCTTTGAAAATCCTACTTAGCATTGTCAATATTTCTTATTGTAATAAAATAAATGTATATGTGAAGTATGAGCTGTCTGTTTGACAGATTTGACAAAATTGGTTGAAAATATGTACATATACATGTATATAACGAATTAAAAAATCAATCAAACATAAGCAGATATTGTTTTGAGAAATGTACGCATGTTGCGAAACCATAAAAATATACGTCAAATCAGATTAGCCAGCGCTATTCACTCTGTCCAGAAAACGTTTATTATTCAAACGCGTTCTTATCGCGTGATTTGGATTTCTATAAAATCTTGATACATGGCCCCGTATTTTTTCGTACACGTAATTCTCAACTTGTTTGCACACAAAGAGGAGAATATTGAAACAGAGACTTTGGGACGATACCATTGTCGATATTGTCTTCTCTCACGCTACACATGAGATTGAGTGCACGTATTATTTGAAGAACTTAATTTGAGTCAGTTTTCCAGGTTTGATTTGGGCAATTTTGATCTGGAGGAATCTCTTACGGTGGAAAGTATCATGAACGTGTTAGTAAACAACTTGACTGATTTTTTTTTCCTGACATAGGAACAAAGTTAAAAACAGTGGTGGTATTTACAGACAATAGAAATCACGCCAAACTATGGTACAATAAATAGAAAATCATGAGATTACACACATAGCCAACATTGTTGATATCATATAAACTTGCATATACAAAGATCTAGAAATGATGTTGGTTCTATTTAACTTAAAATACCATAGATATCCAAGTGACCCATTTGTTTAGCTATTTCCTTAGGAAAACAGCCATATTTGTCACTTATTTCTTTGTTTGCCCCTTTATCCAATAAATACTTGACAATTTCCATGTGACCAAATTTTGCAGCGAGATATATTGGTGTCTGTAGTTTGTTATAATTACTATCGTTGAGGTTACATCGATTTTCACAAAGCACTTTCACTAAGTCAAAATATCCCTTTTTAGCTGCCCAGTGAAGTGCTGTCTGACCATTTTTATCTCGGACATTGACATCAGCTTTTTGTTCAATAAGATATCGAACAACATTCAAATGATTTCCTTTAGAGGCAAAAATGATTGGTGTCTGGTGTTCAATGTTTTTAATTTTAACATCTGCTCCTTTCTTTACCAGAAATTTTACTATATTCAAATAACCACCCTCTGAAGCACAAACGAGCGCAGTCTTACCACTATCTTCCTTTTGATCAACATTTGCTTCGCAATGTAATAAAAGTTTTACAATTGAATATTCACCAGCTTGCGATGCCCGATACAAAGCAGTTTCTTTTTTCTTACACGAGCTGTTTACGTCTGCTCCTGCGTCAAGAAGGATTTGGACTACTTCTAGATGACCACATTGTGCAGCAAAATGCAGAGGTGATACGCCATCATCATCTGTAATATTTACGTCTACAGATTTACTTAAAAGTGCTTTTAGAACAATTTTATGATTTCTCTGCGATGCACGCAATACTGCTGATTTTGATTTTATTGTTGTTTTATTGCAATCTGAACCACATTTGATAAGAAAGTTTACCATTGCAACATGGCCACGCTTAGAAGCGCAGTACAAAGGAGTCCGTTTGCGTAGATCTTCTGTATGCACATCAGCCCCTTTATTAACTAGACCCTTTGCTATATCAACCTTACCTGTTTGTGCTGCACAATGCAATGCTGTTTTCCCTTTATCATTTCTGTTGTTAGGCGATGCCTTATTTTCCAACAATAAATCTAAAATATAAATATACTCCCTTTTAGCTGCCCAATATAAAGGCGCAATCCCTTCCCAATCAGTCTTATTTACATTTGCCTCTTTCTCTATTAACACTTGGCAAATTTTGAAATGTCCCCTCTTCACTGCTCTATAGAGCGACGACTTGTTATGGAGTGTTGGTTTGTTTACGTCAGCGCTATTCTTCAGCAAAAGTTCGACAATATTGAAATGGCCTTGTTTTGATGCACAATATAGAGGAGACTTTCCCTTTGCGTTACACTGATTAACATTTGCGTCGTTATTTATAAGATATTCCACAATGTCAAAGAATCCATTTTGAGATGCCCAGTATAATGGCGTTCTTCCGTCTATGTCAGGTTCGTTTATAGCTGCTTTCTTGTCAACCAATTGTTTCACTATGTCAAAGGATCCTATTTTCGCTGCGTAATAGAGAGGACTCTTTCTTTTTGAAGAACACTGATTAACATATCCAGTGTGCGTAAGAAGGAAACCAACCAATTCAGTGTTTTTTCCCATGACGGCAGCAATAAGTGGTGTTACACCATTTCCAGAGGTACAGCATAATTTGGCTCCCTTTTCTATCAGGTACGTACTATCGGAAAAAGATGCAAATCGACAGGCCAAAACTAATGGTGTGCTTCCATTTTTGTCCATGCCATTGACATCGGACCCTTTAATGACGAGCTCTTTGATTGCCTCAGAAAAACCTTTATAGCAGGCTGCTGTAAGAGGTGTGAAATTTTTATGCTTATTCCTCGTATCAGGTTTCATATTTTTGGATGAGCAAGTCGTGTTCAAATATTTAGGATCAGCAAGTTTTAATGCAATCTTAAAGCAGCCTAAGCTTTGACTTAAAATTGACAGAATTAAAATTCGTATCTTTTCAAACGCGTCTGTTGCCCATCTGTTTGTCATTTCCTTAGCATCCTTTTGATCAGTGAGGAGTTCAGGAAGAATTTGATAGATACCAAAACCAAAAACCCAGCTGACAGCCTTATTTTTAATTTCATATTTTATTTCATTTTCGCTAACCGTTTCAGTTCGATCTTCGAGAAGTTTGTGACGAAACCATTCGGAATCATCATTTTTGAGAGAAATGTAATTTTTTTCCTTCCTCTTGGATAACTCAATTTTATATAAACGTGATGAAAAATTTTCATTTTGGCATTTCCAAAACAAATCGTCAATGTCTGATCTATCGTTCTTTTTCAATTCGGACCGAAAGGCGTTGCAAAAAGATATATTTTTCCAGCAATCATTTGTAAAAACATGCAAATAATTGATATGGTTATGAATGTCGAGAAACAATCTTTTTTCAAGCCTTGAAACGTCTACATAAAGAAATAATTCATTGGTGTTTATATTAATTCCCTCGTCCAATTTAATTTTTTCTGAAATAAAATTGGAACCCATGACTGCCAATAAACCATCTACGTGATTTTGGCCGTAGTGGTACGTCACTATTTCATGCACTAACTTATGCCTAAAAGAGTAGAAATTACTCTCCTTGAGCTGTTTAAACCATCGTGTTTCCTTGACAAATTCTTTAAACTCTTCAACAAGCTTTTCTTTGTTCATTGTGAAACTATACTCCTGCTGGGATGCTTGCAGTGCCAATTCCAGATTTCTTGGACTGTTTTTGTAACTATCAAGTGGACAGTCGATTTTTCCGTGCATAGCAACACACACAAGCAAACGATAGGTAAGGTTGTTTGTTTCTCTAAAACAATTAAGAAAATGAAGAAATGCATCGATGGGGTTCTCAAAAAAGTGGTTTGGCGATTCTTGCAATTCAGGAAAATCGAGAAACAGCTTACAAAGTAGTGGGAAAGACGCATGCTTACATTTCACCGCCATTGTCGAATGCTCAGCTAAGGTAGGACAGCAAATTTTTTCATATATATTCTTCTTTTCGTGGTCGTTAAGTGTAAGTGATTTAGAATTAAGGTCAATGACACAAACTACAACGAACAAATTGAAATTTTTCAATTTCTTGTACACCGAACTTCTGCTCGTCAAAATAAGTTTCGAACGTTTACGTTTCAATAACAGCTCGAGATCTCTGTAATGTTCTAAGACATCGGTAAATGATTTGTCACAGTTGAAAACTCCAAATGCGTCTTGCATAATGTACAGTGTTTTTTGGCTTGGATCGGGATCTATTTCACTAAAGCAAGTAACTGTTTTTAACACATAATCGCTCTCACGCTGAATAAAGCTATCAGTAACATATTTTACTGTTGTCGATTTCCCGCAACCTGCTTCCCCGATAACCAGAACGCATTGATTACATGTTATGGCGTCCATTATCGTTTGAAATGCTCTTGTTTTCCAATATTTTGCACCATTATTGTGAGTCAAATCTTCAAGATCCCGATGTGGTTCATGTAAATCAATACTAGTATGAGCGTCTCCATTGTTTACTTAAAAAATCAAAAAACAAATTAAGATTGCCTGAAATATTGATAAACATTCTTTTCAATATGATAAAATTAAACGCATGTTTTGTTTCATATGATCACGAGTTTCACTTATTAAAAGGTTAAATAAAATAAAGATCTTATCTATCTACATCTTGCCTAATTATTATCAAACTATGTAAATAATCGTTTTAAGGTTCCTCGACACACAACAATTTTATTTATTGTATTTATAATGAATCGTTTTTGAAAAATGATTGATTTACAAAACGAGACCGATGTCGGCTTTCAATTAATCTATATGAATTTTTTAATTCAGTAAATCTGAAAAATTGTTTTGACTAACAGTTTTGTTACAGCTTAAAATTTCTTATGGTCTCAATTAATGCGTAAAATAATTAATCAAAATTAAAGCTGAACACCGCTCGTAAATAGGCGCTGTCTGCCATATTTCTCTTTCACCACTGCTGTCCCTACAACCCCTAAATAAGGTGCAGTCCTCTTAACAGTTTAAAGTATTTCGCTGAAGAGGTCTCACCTGTGTGGACGTACATCTTGCCACGCCGTGTTACACGGTCGCGATGAAATTATCAAATTTTACGCACTTTTTTCAAGCCAGGAGAATACTAACATCAAATAAACATGTCAATACATTATTTACACACAGAATATGCATATAAGATAAGAAATAAATGCATAAAAATTGAAAAGAAAATGCATAATGTTGGAAAAATTGCAAGTTTTAAAATTTGAACCAATCCCGATTGAAAAACTGATCTCGAGCGGAATTCTTTTAAAATAGAAATTTTACAAAAAATACTGCAGTGTTTTTTCCGAGAAATTGATATGCATTAAACTTAAAAAATAAACAAACTATTAAACAGCTAAACAACCCAGAATTCTTGTAAAACTGATACATCTCAACTTTATATGATTTTGTTTTGGATTACAATCTGGATCGGTTCAAATGTAAGATTTTCCAATTTTTCTTTAATTTTACAATTCCGTTCTAATTTTGTGTTAAAAGATGATTGTATAGGAATTGTTAAATGCGTGTGACAGTTGATTTGTAGATTTTATCCATAGGTTTAAAGAATATTTAAAATTCTTGATTTTCATTTTCTTAAATATTTTAAGTTTATATAGCCGTCTATGACATATATTTCTAAATAGTTCTATAGTGCATCAAATGAGACCTTTAAAATACTAGAATCCAAGAGGATGTTTCCGGTTTATATTAAAATTACAACAACAAAAATCATAAAATGATTGAAAGTTGATATTAGTCTCATTTTTGTGATATCATATTTCAAAAAAAAAAATCTTTATCGATCTACCAATAAACATACTGGTGTGTCGAGCCGCCTTTACGTTAATTTGTATATGAATACAAAGTCTGGAAAGCAAATGAGGCCCACAGGCCTTGACGGTCACCTGAGTACCATCGACCGTAGATGGATTTTTAATTTTGGAGTCTAAACCCTAATCGAAAGCTCTTCATTATTACTCTCGCTTTTATAATTTGATGATTGCAACTTATCGAATATCAATTCATAAAGGGGGCTAGAGTATGAGGAATCTCAGATTATCTAAACAATAGCTCCAGGGTCCAAAAATTGTAAACTTTTGGTAAAAAGAGACCTGCATACCTTTAATGGTCACTTGTCAATAACATGAAGAATTGTATAGCCATATTTTCCCCGCCCTTTGGTCTGAATCCGTGACAAGGGGCCATGAATTTCAGAATTATGATAGAGGACTTCATTGACATTTTCTAACTATACATTTAGTTTTCTCTATATGTTTGGGAGTAGAGAAGAGTTTTAAAAATTTGGTCTTTTTGCATATTTGACGCTGCTTAGGTGCCCCGGGGTGGAAAGGTCATGCATTTTACAATTGATTCACAATTGTTCTCTTATCCTATAGATGCTTCAAACCAAAAATTGGTAACAATTGGACCCGTAGTTTTTAGAAAGTAGTTAAACATGTAGAATTGATAACAAACAACGCACGACGGTCGCTCGACGACGAACGAAGACCAATTGCAATAGGTTATAGGGTTGACTCGGGTGGCTTAAAAATGTGGCTGTACAGAGTTTTTTTTTTTCGTTCATAATAATTTGTTTAGTAAATGTATATGCAAGTTTTATCATTGTTCAAGTAAAATTACATACTAGTAACCTTGTTTACAATGAAAATTTTTAAAAAGGTCTGGGGTATACTGATAAAGTTTTTAACTAAAATAGGGTCGTGGTTGCAAATTTCAAGCATTTATGGAAATGACGATACTCCTGAAAACATTCTAGATTCATAATTTTATGAGATACAACTAACGTAAATGTTTGTATAATAATACACTAATTTGGAATTTGTTTCGGATTTTACTTGAATTAAGCTAATCATGGCCCAGATGGATAGCATAAATAACTTGGACAGGCTTTAAAGTTTAAAAGTGAACTATTTGATGACTACTTCTACATGTATTAGGTGTATTTCATTGGCTTAAGCAAGCTTCCGATTGTTTCTAAATGCACAATAAACAAACCCACTTTTGATCACTATAGAAAGTATGTTTTAAATTCAAATTTTCATAAAAAAAGTATTTGATTTTAAATTTCATGGAATTTAGTTTACTGATACAAACCTGCATTCCTCTGGGTTTCACATTCCGAATCACCATTATCTTGAAAAGTTAAAAAAAAAAATACACGTGAAGAGATATTAATCAATAATTACACTTAAAAGTGTGTATAACTAAAAGTTATCTTCACTTTTCTGCATTGAACAAGACTGTCATTGCTGTCACTTTTTCATTGTTTGCTTTGAAATAATTTTTCAAAAACGAAAATCTCAGACGTTCTTAAGGTGGCTTGATGGTAAAGAAAGTAGATATACGGTAGCCTTGATTTTTTTAGACATGCCGTGTTTAATGAATGTTTTTTAAAAAACATGTGTTTTTTCATCAAGCTACATAAGTTAGAAACTTTTTGTAATTGAGAGAGAGAGAGAGAGAGAGAGAGAGAGAGAGAGAGAGAGAGAGAGTTTGTTTATTATATCACCTATTGATTGAAACATATTCAGAAGTACATCTACTTTTAAAAATATATACATGCATAACGAAACCACGGTGTTAAAACTAGCGCAATGTTTTGTGCGCCATATGTCTAAATTGCAAATTTTAACTTTTTTTGGTCAGGCCTGGATCTACAGACCTGCTGCTAATATAAAACTCAATATAGAACTGTTGGCATTTCCCAAAGAAACTTGTGCATGTGAAAAAAATGTCGAAAAGCGTATTTAAGCATGTATAACACCCTTTCACGGTAACTTCGGTACTGCTCTCTTGCAAGGCAATTGATAAATATTGGCAAAGTTTTATTTAGATGAAACAATTGACTTTACGTCATTTTCAACTATGTCAATTTGCCCTGCAAAAGAGCAATACAACAACTACCGTGAAGGAGTCTATTATAGAAAGCCCCCCACTACATGCATCATATAAAGTGTGTAATTATGACGTAGAACAGTTACACACACACCCTCACACACACACACACACACACACACACACACACACACACACATATATATATATATATATATATATATATATATATATATAATTTTAGAAATTTTAGACCAAACATGCTTAAAAGATACAAAGACTACGGGGGAGGGGGTCAGTATTTATCCCTTGGAGTTAGGGCGAATTTAATGTAACCTTTTTGCACTAAAATGCAGTTTTCCATCTATTGACATTTGTCACCAGTTTCGCTAACCAAACAGAATATTTACATCAACTATTTTGTTTTTAATTTTCTGCCATGATCAGATTAAAAATGGTGATTAATATATATATATATATATATATATATATATATATATATATATATATATATATATAAAGCAACATAATTTTTTCAAGATCTTTTTACACTCAAAACTAGGTTTTATCAATAGGAACAATTTGATTTGCAATAAAATCTTTCTAAATAACAGAATTTTTCTAAATCCAATGCATTTTGTTTAGAGATGTCCAAATTATAAAGTAGACATTTTATAACATGGGGGGGGGGGGGGGGGGGGGGGGAGGGATGTCAAATTTTAGATGGAAAGCTTTAATATAAATAAAATTCTTGGAAATTTTGGCTTTAATAATTTCAGACTTTTTCTATATATTAGAATTGTTCTACGCTGAAAATCAATCAAATCTTTGATATTGATTTCAAGATGTAAACAGGGCCTAGAGAATATGTTTCAAACATATCACAAGTTAAAGATTGCATGCATAAAAAATATAAAGAAATGTTTCAGTGTTAATAAATTTTCGAACAATGCATGATTTTAAACATTAAACATTATTCTCTGAAAAAACGAAAATATAGTTCCGGCAAATATACCTGTTTAATATGGATCGATTTTCTCTATGAACCTTGCCTTTTAATGAAATAATAATTTTTCTGCGCTAAATTCATATATATATATATATATATATATATATATATATATATATATATATATATATATATGCTAATTTTTAAAGAAAAATGGTCTTTGAGCGCAGTAAACGTTAAGAAACGTGACGAGTGAGATATTTTAAGGTCAAGATCAAGTAAATGATTTCAGATGATCTTTTTTGAGCTAGATCCATTAAGACGTCATAATTTATTAAGGTCTTCCGTGTCCGAACGGAAGACCTTACTATTATTCTGAAAAATGTTCAGATTTCTTCTTTTTTTCCTTCAAGACGCCAACTTAATATCTCACTCGTTTGTTCACCGATTCTTCTGAAATTTTCAGTCTTGATAACATGCCGCGCAATGTTGCCGCTTCATATTTTACTTAATGAAAATCACCATCCGGTTTTGAATCATTCCCTTTTTAGTAAAATTTAACTACCCTTTTTGTCTGATGGGTTTAGCTTTAACGATGACTCGCATAGTCTCAAAGATTGGCTGGTTTTGAAGTAGATACGTTGAAAAGGTGCAAGATACTATCCATTTGTTATTCAAATGCAAATAAAAGGAGTGGTATAGGTGTGGAAATAAAGGTTATTAAACATTGAACAAAATTCACGTATTTTCCTTTCTAGTTTTCCACCTGATATTAATTTGTAATAAGATGTATTCACAAAAGTTGTGGGTCTTACAAAAACCTTTCATTCGGTATGAAGAACAAGGGGCTGGCCCCTAATATTATGAAGTTAGAGGCTTTAAAAGTTTTTTGTCAATATCTTTTAAAGGAATAAAAATTTCTAATGAATTATTGAAGCAAATTTATGAAGAAATTAATTCATATTCCATCCGTAGTATTGAATTTGATGTCTTTGTAATATATAGTCAGTTTTTGCAGAAACAATGTTAGCCGGTTCGGCCCATTTTTGTGGGGGTGTGCAAGTTAAAGAAGTTTTGAAAGGGCTTCTTGTAATGCATTAACTTGATAAATGCAGTGCGTAAAGATGATTCCACGTAAAATTCCTAACTGTTTTTATTGATACGTACATTTTCATTTCATAAAAATGAAGCTCTTTGGCTTTATTTTAGTTCTTTGTTATGTTTCAAAACTGTGCCCCTCTCTATATCTATATGCATTTCGAGACTCAGGTAAACCATCGAAAGCAGAGTCGCTAGCTGTTTACAGGTCGTCGCCAAGACGACAGTGCATATGCTTGTAGAGCTGGACGTACACATGTTTAAACGCCTCACTGTTTTACTGTAACGAAGAAATCTTGAATTGTTTCATTACTGGAAGATGTGTTAATAAAATGGTTCCAATACATGGTAATTAAAGTTAACTTACTTTTTCTACAATACACGGCCGTCATATAAAGCATAATATGTATAACTGACGTACAAATGTACACTGGCAATTTAAACGAACACGGGTTTGCTTCCGATAGAACGCTTTCTTTTTTGAATCATTACAAAATACCGACTTACGATGAAGATAAAAGTATCATTGTGGAGATGACTTCTAAATTGTGTACGTAATATTCTTCAATATTACTATTTGCGTCCAAAGCCGTTATTTTTAGTTACGGTTGTTAGGGCTATTAATTATGACTCGCCCCGAGTGTCTTAACTATTTGCAAACCATCAACAAACGAAAATATCAAACAGCCTTCATCAGCAATTTATAGTTCATTAAGTACAGATAAAATTTTAAAGAGGTAATTTAAGAAATTGTGATTTATAAATGCCATCGCTATCCTTCTGGAAGAAATTTGCATGAAAAAATACGCTCTTCAATGTTTATTAATAACGTTGTAGCCTTAGCAATCGAAGAAAATTAAAATACTGTATATGGATAGATTGACAAATTAACAAACTTTTAGACCTGTAATGTGTTCTTTCCAAATTCTATAAAATGTATACTCAAGAACTGAATTCTTTACCCTCTTCAGTTTGGGATGTTTATGAAGTTTAACTCATTTCTAACACGTGTTTACCGCTTATAGTGGTCTCAGTATAGATTCTCATTTTACAAAGTTTTCTGTCAAACTGTTTCTTTCTTTTCTCTCCGAACGCATTATTCCACTGCCAACGGGCCGACCACGTTTTTGCGTCGACATCTTGTGTACATTCTAAAATTAGCTTTTTATATCACGTGCTAATGAATATTTCATAAATGGGCGTTTACTGACCGACCCGGTCAGAAAATAAATTAATTAGAATTTATATTCAGTACTTTTAAGTGCGTTTGATTTAAACTGTATAATTTGCAGAAAGTTTATAACTTTTGTAGCTAGTTGGATAAACACACACAAACATTTATTATTTTTTAAATTTTGATTTAAAATGGCATATATACCTTAAAAGAGTTTACAAGATAGTTGCGCGATCAAAAACGATCGATAAAAATTTTATATATTAGTTCCCAACAATCCCAGAACAATTGATGAAAAATAACTAACTAAGCCCTAAGAGCCAAGAGTCCTATGGCCAAGATATTTTCATCCAATGTAAGACTGAAAATACATGTATTAGCCTAATAAGGCGTTATGCATTATTAGGATTATAATAACATATATCGATAGTATATCAATTAATTGAAATGTATATGGGTCGAGATCAATTGTATTTCACATAGAAATCATCATGAAACAAACTCTTATGTATATTGAAAGCATTTGTCTCTTTTACTCAGGGTCTATTCATCTAACATTGTAGGGTCAATACATCTAACATTGTATCATGGCTAGGTATCAATTTTGTATTCACACAAAAGTATGTGAATACAAGTATGACGCAGCTGCTTTTTAGAGAGACTGTAGACATTCTTAATATATTTCATTCGTAAAAAAAAAAGTGGAAACAAATTGTAACAGACTGCTTTCATATTTCATTAAGAATGGCTGTTTAAAACACGGTTTTTCACTACGTTTATTTTAAAACCAAGCCCCGTTACACTTCGTAGAGCCAAGCTATTGTTATGAAGCATCATTTAAAGAATTCATATCTCAAATTTCAGAAATCTGTAGGTTATTTTAATTAGAATCATAACAGCGTTCAACGTATGTGATGTCATAATAAAACTCATATTTTAAATTTTGAGTACCCTGTCTGTGTTATGGTTTTATATATGCAGTAACTATTTTAACATTTAACATACAAACAATATTATCAATATAGAATGTAAATACATTTTAATGGCGCAAATGTGACGTGCGTTCACTGTGCGTTCAGTTTTATGCGTGGATGTTGAGCATGAGCAACTTGAAATGAACGTACGTCGAACGCAAGGGACAAGTGGGATACCCTTACGTTATTCTTACGTGTTAAATTGTACGTTTATCTTAAGCCTCAGTCACAACTGGCCATGCGTGTTTGGTGATCGTGCGTGTATTACGTGTTTTGCAAGTCGTGGCCCCATGGCTGATCGTAGAGTTAAAAATCGTGTTAAAGTGATTGAGAGTGCAACGTAAGACAAACGTACGTTTGACGTGCCAGTTGTAGGTGTCACGTACAATATTGTTTGAAGCCGGAATGCCACTCGCAACTTGGGATGCCTGTAGAAACCGAACGATTATCGTGCAACAGACGTACAGTACGTTTGCCTTGCGAACGTCAGAAATAACATAAGTCGTAGGTTATTTGCAAGTCAATCGTACCGCCGTCTTTTTGTGTCTCACTACAGCTGCACGGACAGTTATTAGTTTTCACATTAAATAAAAAGTAATATTTTATCTTTAGACATGTACTGAAATAAATCTACCGTAATCAAATGAATATTGAAACGTCAAAAGAACTCGAAGAAAAAGAAGACAATTAGTCTGTAATTGCTGCTGTTGTAAAAAGACTAGCTAAACTGGACGACATGAAGAATGTTATGCAAACATAATTTATCTTACGTATTTAATACCATAAAAGGGTTAAATTTCTCTGAAATGTAGAAGAAAGTCTCTGCTAAAACCCAATATCAGCGATGTAATTATCAAATAATAATTTTTCCTGGCCAATGTCATATCTTTGAATACGGTAACATTTCTGTTAACTATTTGTAGAACTTATAATCAGAAAAAACTCTAACGAAACTTTCAATTGAAAGTAAAAATCCACATCGAATTACTTTTCTTTTACAAATTTAAATTTTAATGATTTTAAAAATTAAAGCCTACAAATTATTTTCTGGTATTCTGATTTTGATATTACTATGAGAATAATTCTAAAAAGTTTTAATGGTAATAAGATATGATAAGCAATATTTTCAAAATGGAGAAAATAAACCGTTTACAAACGAAAATTATCATACTCACAAAAATTGCCTCTATAAAACTGATCTTATAGTTTTATAAAAAAATGGGTGTCCTACAACAACTGTCTTTAGTAGGATGTGTTGGAGTGTTGTTTAGATGGTTTTAATTAAAAATATCGTTCTGCGCGTAAATGTCACTTGTCTTCTCACTCGGGAAATGTATATGATTCTATCTTAGCAGGCTTGCACGTCGAAGTGATTGGAAAATCTTTTGCTTTTTCTCTACAATCTACTTCAATACCTAGTTTCTTTTCGTCCTGTTTTTCTTTTTGCCCTCCACTTTTTTGTCAAAAAGAACGTATTTGTTTGTTTGGTACTTGTTTACAGACGAGGATTACTAGAAGCTTTGATTTGATTTTGCTGAATGGTAAAACTGTCGATTCTGTTTACCCGGGGATTTTTTCGTAATCATTTTTATATATTGATAATGAGCGATTCGCATGCACCAGGAGCAACTGGCATACGCATGCTATTAGTATAACGTACGTTTACTGTGCGGTCAATTTATATGTTGTTAGTGAGCACAAACGACTTGCAATCAACGTACGTGTAACGCAAGGGACAAGTGAGATCCCCTTACGTCATTCGTGCACGTCAAATCGTACTGTTATATTACGGGTTCCTTGAGTGAAGCACAACTGCAGCGTACGTTTTCAGATCTCGCAAGGAAACCGTAGTGATTATTGAGCATGTCCAACAGCCACCGTGCGTGCTTACGGGAAGCGTACGTTCTTTCAAAATCGTAAGATGCACTTGCGTGTCTTGCAAGATTTTCATTAAAATCTGCCCGTAGACCACCCGTAGAAGCACGTACGACAAATTGTAACTGAGGCTTATCAGGAAACATACGTCTTTCCAAAATCGTTAGATTCCCCTTGTGTGTTTCGCAAGATTTTCACAAAACTGTCCATAGACCACATGCGTAGAAGCACGTACGACTAGTTAATTGTGACTGAGGCTTTTCGAAAGGAAATTTTATATTATCAGTGACGTTTGTACAGATGCTTAGTAAGTACATTGTGTATTATTATGCCTACTGTCAGATTGCCTCTATATATTCAATACTCATCATTTTTGCATAGAACGCTGTGCTGGATAATTATGCCAGTGCCAAGGTGGCATTTTTGCAGCTGCATGTAACAAATATTTAAATATGCCATATGATATACTGTTGCTTTAAGAGTCTATATCCACTTTGGTTTATTAATGTATCTCACCTGTTAGGTGAGATATTTACCTTTTAAAAATAAATTCCTACAGGAAAATAATTTTCCCTATAGGAAAACAATTTTTCTACAAGATATTTGGCATTTCCTACCGGAATAAAATAACTTCCTATAGGAATTTAAATTCCGATGGGATTTGAACAAAACTCATGTCTGAATCAATTTCCTGCAGGAAATACTTTTGGCCTACAGGAAATATAATTCCTATAGAATTTTAAAGTTAAATATCTCACCTGACAGGTGAGCCTCACTAAAAACAAAAGTGATTATATACTCTCTATAATATGGTATATATGGATTTTTACGAAACCACATCTTTTCACTGGCATAAATATCCAGCACAGTGTTATAGTATAGAAAGGGTTTACCTAGTATGTATATATATATATATATATATATATATATATATATATATATATATATATATATATATATATATATATATATAACGTAGAGACATACATGTACTTACATACAGATTTTGTACAAGTAAAGTAAAAAATTCATTGAGAATTTGTCTGCTAAGTAACTCAAGTTGTCAAGGTAAGGTCAATCGTGTCACATTTATTGGAAAGAACGTAAAAGTTTGTTGATTTTTTAGTGATTGAACAGCTTCTCGTTTATAAAATAATCAATCAAATCGATTGATTAATTGGAAAAGCAAACGCTTGCTTTTCCGATGACTAGACAACACTCATACGTCACAGGTACTTAGCTTGGCACATCAATATACAACAGTCAGCATCATTATAACAATAGTGTTACGTTGTGCATGCACTATTCCTAAATAGTAGTCCGGGTTTGATAAATAGTGCACTCGCCTCCAGCTCGTGCACTTTATATCAAGCTCTGACTACTATTAAGGCATAGTACAGGCACAACACAACACTATTATATAAATAAATACATTATCATGTATTTTTAATCTATTTTAGTTTTTAAAACTTGATGGATTGTTGATTAAGGTTTAGAATTTTGAGTGTAATTTTGTAGATTAATTTGTAGAGATTTTAGCATGTAATCTATTTTTTCTTACATTTTGCAATATCAAGTACCTAGTATATATTTTTACTACATACATAGAACACACTTATTATACACAATAACTGTTCAAGAAAATACATAGGTTTGATCGAACTCTTATGCTAAGCCTTATAAATGAATTGGGAAAGAGTAGAATAAACTTAAGCGTCACATTTTGAAATGACTCTTGTTGTTTGTTTTGAATGAAAGAAAAGTGAGCAAGCTGTGTCGTCATCATTGATAGTTTTGTATACACTGTATTGAAAATATGTAAACATTACTCATTAAGAACAGAATTATTTTATAGACCTTGAGTTAAAAAAGTATTATTAGCAGACCAGTGTGTAATTTGCTGTATGTCTAGAGGGTTTTCATCGTTAACTAATGTACGCTTCAATTAAAATATTAAGACTGCGGAATATTAACTGACAAGGTTGGAAGTATACAGTTTATGTCCAGTTCACCTGTTACAGTCAAAACATTTGAAATGGCTTTTAAAGTGCAACATATATAAATCTAAAATTAATATTCTAAAGACGAAAAAGCCAGTTTACTTTCAGTCATTTTAACCAAAACATTGCTAAGTAGTGACCCACCTTTAAGATATAAAAAATGATAAAGGGCATAAATTGCAAAGAAATTATCAGCTCACAACTTCCTGCAAATATGCACATATATTCCTTTCTCTTCACTTGTCTTTAAATTAAAAAAAAATACCTCTAATTTCCTAAGGGGAGATTCCAAGAAAAATGATGGAAACATAATTTTAAGGGAATACTAAAATGCATATCTACACATTCTGTCCTAAATGCCTACAGAGTTTCATTAACTCCCATGCATCATTTTAAAAGGAGCTTACAATCTTTCACTACTATATTCAATATATGAGCAAAGTTCAAATGGGCCGAAATTACCCCCAAAAAAGACGGAATCGGCAATTCCTGGTTATATGCATATCTATAAATTCATTACATTGTGTCCTACAAAATTTTACGATATTCTGTACAGCTGTTTAAGAGGAGTTGCTCTTACAAACTGATTAGTTCTTTTTTCAATATAGTGCCGACATTCTAATAAGTTTAAAAGGGTCGAAATTCCAAGAAAATTGCGGAATCAGAATTTCCTGGTAAGATGCACATCTACACAAAGGGTCCTATGTACCTGCAAAGTTCCATTAAATGTCATGCAGTGGTTTAAGAAGAGTTGCTATTTCAAACTACTCATTAATATATTCAATATATGGCCAAAATTCAATGTTCAAAAGGGCCGAAATTCTCTGAAAAATTATGGAATCGGAATTTCCTGATTATGTGCACATCTACACATTGGGTCCTAAATACCTACAAAGTTTCTTGACATTTCATGCAGCGGTTTAAGAGGAGTTGCAAATACAAAATAAGGACTGACGAACTGGTGGACTGACTGACTAACTGACGGGTCAAAAACATTATACTAGTACTCCTCGTTATTTCGTTGCGTTGGTATAATAAACACACTTAATAAGCTATAGATTAAAAATGATTTTAAAATTGCAATGTGATTAAAAATTTACCTCCAGTCATTGTTTTGCACAGCCCACCATTTTTTCGACGACAAAAATATAAAGTAAGTAAAATTGATACAAGAAGTCCTATTATAATTCCTATGATAGCAGCAATGATCCAAGCATTTCCAGAGGTCGTTGCTTTATTTACAATTGTCGCACTGAAAATAAGTGGTGTGTTATTATTTTTTTCAGAAGGTTAAATGTTTTCATGCATAAATATGTACATATATTAATTCTTACGTTTTGTTAAAACACGCAGGATCCGCATAGTAGCATCTGTCTTTTATGCTAATATTCAAGCAAGCAGGATCTGCATGAAAGAAGTTTTTCGTTAAACAGTGAAGAAACCGCAAAGAAGTGGATTTAAATTTTATTTTGTTAAACAAGAATGACAAAAAAGACCAACCGGAAGAATTTTCTTACATTGATAAACTTCGTCACTGAGATACGGCTTGTCTGGACATCCATTAATAAACTTTGAGCACCTGTACTGATTTAATGTTCCAGAACTAGCCAATTCCATGCAGGTACCTTAAAAACAAAAGTGAAGATTCCCAAATCGAATCGTCTCGCTCATAGCGCATCGAACCCAAATAAAGACTAGTAACATAAGTACATGAAGTTGCTAACCAAAGATTTACTTAAATACTTTACCATTTTGAACAAGAGGTCTAGGATCATCATAACAAAACTCTAAAAGTGTAGTTTTCTCCGCATCAGGTACACATTGGTAGCGATTTCTGCCGATTTCAGGGTCTAGACTGCAGTTTCTTCGCCTTGCGGCTTCTTCCCAATGTTTGGCGTCGGTTGGACATGATTTTACCGGTTGTACCGGATATCTGTATTTATTACTCATCGTAACCTATAGTTAAGTAAAATACTATGTGCATGTAATTTGTAATATTATAGGAAAATTGGAAACATAGATCTCAAAAACTTATCGGAGAGAGAGAGAGAGAGAGAGAGAGAGAGAGAGAGAGATGTTGGTAGTAGGATGGGTTGACTTGCTGAAGTCTCTATATATTTTGTTTCTAAATTACTGCCTGCGTTTCATATTATAATTTCTGCTCTTTTACTATTCTTAAATGCTATCAAATCTAGGTTCGGCATCATATAGAGCACTAATAATTTAACATGGAGATTCCAGCAAATCTATAGGAAGGGCGGGATTGGCCAATTAAGAGTTATGTAACTTTGATGTCCTAAATATTTACCAGGTAGATAAAGAAAGTAGAACTAATTATATTCTTGCTGATGACTATATTCCAAGTTACTATAGAACACAGACTATATCAGATCTTGTAAATCAACTGTGTATTTACCTCGAGTTCTGTATGCAATCCATAGAAAAATTTTATGGTTAACATAGCTGTAAAAATGAATAAACTTATAGAAACACATTTCTCCCCCTTAATGATTCGATTTCCTACAAGTCTTGGATATTATTTATTAGTTAGCAGTGTATCTTCTTGGTGGATATTATTTATTAGTCGATTTTCGATTAAAGGAATTACTTACCAGTAGGAACAGAAAGCTAACGTCGGTATGGACATGCCAAAATCTATTTTAAGAATACTGATATATATCACACACATTGAAATTTAAATTAGGATCTATCAAAAAAGAATTATGACACACGGAGTGCTTCGCAAAGGGGTAATAAAATATCGAGAGTTATGTCATTTTAATCTCCTATAAAGAAAAAAAAAACACAAAAAAAACTAGTCCCGATGTCACTGTTTGTTGTTGTTTATTTAGATTAAACATATAGCATATCCAATTTTACAAATATGCCGTGTACTTTTTCTACATGTAATCCAGGGGGAAATTAACTATTTAATTAAATAAATGCAGGTGTAAAGTTTAAACTCAAGAAGAACTCCCATATAATTAGTAAAGAATGCGACCATTCGCTTCATTCATATTATTGTTTATATACTTGCAGTTAATTGAATTAGCAACGAAAAAGCCGCTGGTTCTGCATGCCTTGGACTTGCCAAAAACTGTATTTAGAACAATGATACATATTTAATCTTAATTTTTATTGATAATAGTCTCGTGTTTTCTTTTTTCATTTGAACGATCGTTGGACTTTAAAATAAATATTTAAACAGAAACTTTCTAAAAATATTGAGTTATATTAAGGTATCTCACTCGTCATGTTTTGATTTCATTGCGCACGTGATCATTATATTCAAAATAATTTAGAATGTATTTAGAATAATTTAGAATGTATTTAGAACAATGATAGTTACATATTTGATCTTAATTTTTATTGATAATAGTCTCGTGTTTTTTTTTTTCATTTGAACGATCGTTGGACTTTAAAATAAATATTTAAACAGAAACTTTCTAAAAATATTGATTTATATTAAGGTATCTCACTCGTCATGTTTTGATTTCATTGCGCACATGATCATTATATTCAAAATAAATATGATTTTATTTATTTAACTATCACAAAAAGATTATTATTTCATAATTACACAACATTCATAAAGGAAACTCGTTTGAATTCAATAAACAAACAAGTTTGTGAGGGAACTATTTTTTCGAGCGGAAGGTTTATTAGGCAAAAATGACAGAAACAAGCAATTTTATAAATTTTCAATAAACTTTTCTTTTTATAATACTTTATTCATTACGCACATTTTTAACATTTGACAGGCTTGGAACCTATTCTATAGGTTCTGTGTGACATGTACATAATTAAATCTTGAGAGTGTGATGGACATTTAGCATAAAATTATGCAAATATATATAAAAAAAAAAAGTCTGAAATTTTTTAAGCCAAATTTTTAAAAGAATTTTACCTTTGAAACCCCATATCTAAAATTTGACATCATTGACCCCCCATATTTTATAATGCTGAAAACTGAATAAATATCTAGGGAAACTGGATTAATCTTATAAATTCTTGATATTCAAAAAGTTTTTATTTCAAATGAAATTGTAACTATTAAAGAAATTGTCTAATTTAATTGCAGAAAGGTCACGAAAAAATTTATGCAGCTTTATACAATTTTTTTTCGTAATCTCTCTAGTCAGTCTGATCATTGCGCGTAATTAAAAACAATATTTGATGAAATAATTTTGCTTCATTAAAAATACTGGCAACAAATGCAAACTGGGCTGAAATTACATTTTAGGTACAAAAAGGTCAAATTAAATGGGCCATACACTCAGAGGGATGCCCCCAACATTTCTTTGTATTTTTTGATATGTTTTGTCTACAGATTTCAATGATATACTTCACAATAAATTCTTGATATAACAACATTCAGGAGTGGGATAACTTAAATTGAATTTATCATTTACTATCGAAGAGTATTTCTTAGTTGTAGGCAACTTAAAATTAAAACTAACATAAAACTCTCTTATTTTACAAACCATTCCTCATTATATAAAGATTACTGCTTGTGAGAAAATCTACCCTGAAAATCCATTGGTTTCAAAGTTTTATTTGCATTCTTTTTCGTGGTTATGATGTTATCTTTTTTTAAAAACACAGCAATGCTTAATAAATCAAACAACATTATATAGACTAATTACAATACATACATGCACATTTTCGTAGGAAGACGCATTTCGAAACGATGATCCTAATTTTAAAACTAGACATATATTTTAAAATTTAATAAACACAATATCACAAGATATAATTTAGAATCAATTCATCAGAAATAATCAATACCTGTTAGCTCAACGTGATCATTTTCCTGTGTCTGAGAACCAAAAAAATGAAATTGCGTTGATAAACTAGCCACACGCATTCGAACATGTAAATTCACTAAATAGATAGTATAATAAAGTTGATTTCAAATTCATAGATGCAATCAATCTAAAGTTTCGAAGAGAAGTATATATTTTTTTTTTATGAAACTCAATCAATGCAGAAAATTTCAATAAAACTATCGACGTCATTAGTCTGTAACCGTATTTATCAATTAGCCAAAAAAATTGTATTAGTTGATCTTGATCTTTAGATCAGAAGTGGAAGTTCTATTAATTGTTAAAGTAGCATGTATGCATGAGTTTCAATTCATTTAATTGCATAAACATTATTTTAGATAGAACATTTCCAACGAACACTCATACGAAATGTGACGTTGTTCGTAAGTCACGTTTTTAAAATTTTATGACTTGATAATTAAAAAAAAGATATTCGTATAAACTGCCTCATATATATTAATAAATAATGTTTCATTTTATGTTGCTGTGGATTATTTGTAACTGGTTTTTTTAATGCATGTGATTTTGCTAACACGATTAACTTTCCACGTCGAATCGTATTCGTCATCAGCAAACCCGCGTGCTACCTTTTATAAAATTGATTCACTACAAAGACTACAATAATACTATAATGACAAACTCTTCAGTGGTCTTTTTGCCGTCACAATATATAATGGCGAATGATTTTCTAAATAAGTACAGAACCTCCGTTATCTCACGGTTTTCTAAGATATATAAATTCATTCTTTCAATATAAATCAGTAGTTTTAAAATGACACGCTATTTCTTAATTGTTCAAAATAATTTATAAATTTATACATGTACTTGAACAGAGATTAGTTATATATAGGAAAAAAAAGTATGGCTATCTACGGAATAATCGACAATCATAAACAGAAAAAACAGAGAGAGAGAGAGAGAGAGACAGACAGAGAGAGAGAGAGAGAGAGAGAGAGAGAGAGAGAGAGAGAGAGAGAGAGAGAGATTTAATTTTTAAAAAATCGTTTAGGCTTCAAAACTTTATTATATACGTAGAAGAAAATGAGAAAATATTGCAGAGACCAGAAATAAGGTGCGTAGTTCGGAGGTTCACTACGGGATACAATGTTATCCTGTATAACGTGCAAAGTGTCCAGAACAAACCGGTTCATGAACAGTCGCTGCCCAAATCAGCAGGCAAGACTCCGAACTCCGAAGGGACAACAAAGATGAACTAACTGTTGGTAAAACTAGGTTTGATTACAGGGGTACTTTGCATCGTTGGAATATCCTCAGGAGTAGGCGTCGCTTCCGTTATTATCTTGCCACCCAGAGGTGTTATTTCACCTTTCTAATTCTCTGGTATTTTTTAATGGTATTTTTCGGGGGGGGGGGGTCATGTCAGGGAATGTTTGCATGAAAGTCATATTAGGCACTTACATGTAGCCAATTCATACAACATTTAATTGAAACATGCATCATAATTTATGAATGAAAGTTTTATTTCATACATGTATAGTAAAAAAAAAAGCTTGGATGAACATTGAAAATTTTGGCTCAGGCATTGAATCGTGCTTTTTACATAATATTCAAAGTGTTCAACCGCAAAAAAGACCAACATTATCATGTGCAAACACATTCTTTTTCAATGCACCAAGTTTTTTGTAGAAATACATATATGAAACACCCTCTCTCTCTCTCTCTCTCTCTCTCTCTCTCTCTCTCTCTCTCTCTCTCTCTCTCTCTCTCACCTATAAAGTCATCTTAATATAAATAATTAAATTGTTAAGTTTTCATATAATTACATCCTTTCATATCAAATGCTTGTTTCAAAACATATAAATACACATATTAATGTTTCAATTGCTGTTGTTTGTGATTGATTGTGAAAGACAGAAAATTGCATATGCTTATCTGAACATGCCCATAAAGTGTAACGTACTTTTAAAAATAAGATAATCGAGGTTTCCATATGAAGGTGCCGTGTAGCATATTTCTCCTGCGCATTTATTTCAACCGTTGTGTTATCTTTATTATCTCTCAGACCAAGAACGATCCTGTGTTTTAATGTAGTGTACTGAAAACGAGGTCAGAGTGAAGATGCTGTCCAAGGTAAGCCTCATTGGAATTTATCCCGATGTCATATCTGCAACTATGACCCTACTTGATATTTTGCCCTTAGTTAAATTTTTAAAAATATCCTTGAAGTTCATCAAATGCGTCTTTCACAGCTTGATAATAGAAACGTGCACAAGAACAGATTTATAAATCTATTTATTCGTAATATTTAAAACGAACTTATGAAAAGTAAATACATGTAGCAGCAATTGATTCAGATCTTACAATTCATCACTTATTTAGCGGGGGTAGAGGCAAGTTAAAATTTGGTTTTCAAATTTTCCTCTGAAAAACTGTCAGGCTAAAACATATAGGAATTCTTATCAAAGCAATCATAAATATTTGTTTGAAGTGTATTATCAAGCCAAATGAGTAATGAAGGATAAAACAAGGCCACGAAAGCTGCTTTTACATTACAAAAATATAATATAAAACGTTTTTATAGAGTAAAAAGGCAAATATAGATTTTATGTATAGCAAGCTAGTGTGAAAATTCATACAAACACAGGTTAAACCTGTGTCATTCAGTAAATTAAACTGATCGTTATGACTGAAAGGTCTGGAAAGGTGACTGGATTGAATAGCTTTGCCATTTTGTCACTTTTTGGTTACCTTTCAGCCACCTTTTAATTGACAGACGGAAATGCACCGCGTAAAATGTACTTCTACATTAGGGTTAGAAAGAAACAAAAATGTAGAAGTTGTTTAATTATTCTGAAACGTGTATTTCTTTCAGATATCGAAAGTATGCCAAAAAACACCACGAAGATGCATCATATGGATCCTTTTATATATTTTTTTTCTCTATGCTGCTATATATTGCATTTATCCACAGTTGAGATTAACGTATATAAACAAGCTGAGATCGATTGACGGCAAAATAACGGAAGAATTTCAGCCTGTTGTCCCCGGGAAAAGTTATGTCTTCGTCTTCTCTGCGTTTAAGTCTCGTTCCGACAATAATAGAGTGTCTATTGTTTCCATCGTGGACAAGTATTCGCCATTACATGACTTTAAGTGCATTCTTAGGGGAAAGGGATCTTCAACAGAGAATTGGACCAATGCAACGTTGGAAAAATATCAAGAAAGTCACAATCGAAGGTAAAGACATTAAGTTTTAGCTTTTGAGTCAGACGTCATAGGCAAAAGGGCTCTAGTTCGCTACTGTTAAATGTATTATCTTTTGTCTTAACCATATGTTTTAGGTATTAGGCGGCTGTTTTTTCTTGTGATGTGGAGCAGAGTCAAGAGCCTGACACTGTTAGTTTAGTCGCAGACGGTCAACAGACACCAGCTAACGTATTGCCGATCATATCTGAATCACTCCCGAATCGTACGTTCACAGTGTGTGTGTCTCTTTTACATTCTAAATATAGCAAAGCTTACCAGCTCGTGGAAGCGTTGGAAGTAAATCTGCTTTTGGGAGCTGATCATTTTTTCTTTTATAACTATAGCACAAACTGGAATGTTGATGCGGTGTTGAAACATTATATATATCATGGACTTGCAACAGTTATACAGTGGCCCTTACCCCTGGTGCTGCAGGATACTCAGACCGATCTGATTCACTACTACGGCCAAATTGCAATGCTGAATGACTGTTTGAATAGAAATCGTGGAGCCAGCAGGCATGTAATCTTTCATGATCTGGACGAACTCATCATTCCAAAGATTCATCAATCTTGGAAGGACATGTTGAACTCACTGCCGGCCAATATGTCTGCCTACATGTTTCGTTCGTCATATTTTCATTTAGAATGGCCAAACGTGGAATCCAAATCAAAGCTGATTAACAAGATTGCAAAATGTTACAAGGCAAATGCTTTTCTTAAACAGTATAGAGAAGAGAGAGTTTTCAGGCCAAATATTAGGTCCAAGTATCTAGTTGATCCCCTACAAATCGAAAGTGCTGGTATACATCGTGCATGGAAATTCAGGGATGGAGGCAGACAATACTTTGTACCACCAAAAGTTGCTCTTGTTCATCATTATCGTGAAGGAATACTCGAACGACAGAACAGCCGTCTTAGGGATAACAGTACAATGAAATTCATAGACGCTCTATATCAGATTGAGAAAACTTGGAATCTGCTCCCTCATATTCCCCTCGGACCAATCACATAAGGTTCTGAATTGCGTATGTTTATTGATTATAATGACATATTTAATTATTGAATCACTGCTTACCATCATTTCATAAACTCCGTATATGATGATTTATAATAAAGAAAAGAAACGAAATACAGTGTTGTCTTAATATGTGGACGTTTTGATTGTGTACATGCAGCTAGTAGTTTTGTTTTTCTTTTTTTTTTCTTTTTGTTTGTCTCTTAACAATGCAGTCTTTTAATCGCTTATAAACGGAACTTTGTCATCTTAAGTATGATAAAAGGCATGATTTCCTTTTTTTAAAAATGCCTCAGATTATGTGTAATAACGATATATCCAAAGCACTATAATAATGATTAATAATAATAATAATAATTTTTCTTCAGTAACTTTCATTTGAAACTCAGTAGAAAAAATAATACTTTTAAAATAGCATTTTAAATTTGTATGCAAATTATTTTAAATTAAGTTATCTATAGTGAAAAAATTGTAATCGAAAATTTTCAACTTATTTTCCTACCGATTAATGATGAACAAAACCCTTGAAATTGATTAAGGAAAAATAGAGGATAAATATTTTGTTTCGAGTTATCTTGGCATATTTGTTCTATTCTTTCGCGCCTTTTTTTCAATTAATCATTTAAGGTAATTTTAATTTCATTTCTGCCTGATGACTCATAAAAAGGCACAATGGTAATTCACTTATAATTTCGAGATAAGGCTTTCACAGAGACCTTTAAATACAAAAGAAAACCTGTCTAAAATGAAGACATTGAATATCCCAATAGTAAAAAATAAGATAGACATGCAATGAATATCCAAATAGGAGAGGATATACACAACATACTATTTTACATCCTGAATGTTACTTTCATCTTCAGTATAAGAGGTACAAGACAAACCAAACTGACACACAACAGGAATTACAGATAAAATAAATCTAACTATTTAATAGTCTGCCCCAAGTTCCCGTATCTATTACGATTTGCTTGATATTTCGATATTCATAAATGCAATTGAATCCAAAATACAGTTATTCACTAAATGGAGAAACTCAAATAAATTTGTTTATAAAAGGCCCCATCTAACGCTTTAGGTTTAAATATAAAATAAAAAAATAAATTATGGGAACTTTACATTGCAAACGACATAGCCTTACCCATTCCTGTGCTATATTAAAACTTGTAGTAACATAATAAGTTTATATGCGCCACAGTGAAAATCACTGTAACTCATTAAAATTTGCCATTCATTCAATAGATAAATAGATAGATAGATAGATAGATAGATAGATAGATAGATAGATAGATAGATAGATGTCAATGATAATAATAATATATAATTTTGGCGATTTTTGAAGATTCATCAAAATTGAAATCACCAACTTTAAGTACTTATGTGTAAATTTGGAGCTTATTTTTTTCATACATTTTTCAAAGTCTGTATGATAAAAAAGATAATCGTTACATGCATACAGTGTTTGAGATACAAATGTACATTTTCACATAAACAATACAAACCTAATGTAAATAAAAATTAAACGTTACTAAAAAGAAGAAGCTAATTGTTTAAACACCATTTCACGTTTCTCGCTTCAGGTGTATAATATACCCCAGTGACAAGACGTGTTAGTTTGTGTTGTTGTAGGAGATATGTGATCCATTATCGACTCAGGTGCAGATACATGTAATTGTCTGGCTAATGGTATCTTCCCTAATAATGAAATTTAAAGTTAAGAAGGTATACTTCTTTTAAGCATATATTAGGAATTTCTTTTTAATTTATGTTGAAATTAATGAAGTATATGTCCGGGATTGGATATTAAATTTTACCGCTTTGTAATGGCGACTAAGAATTTTTGCTTAAGTACTTGTACTTCTCAGCTGGTAATAATAAACTGAGAGTAGATTTTAAATGAAGGGAAAATGATTTACCAAAATTACATCTGCCAAAATAAATGGTAGACCTTGTAGGTCCAAATCCGCCAATTTTGTGTCCCGCCAAAAAAACGGCTATTGTAAGGCAATCGTCTTAATTTAAGAAAAATCTTATACATATATATATATATATATATATATATATATATATATATATATATATATATATATATATATGAATATGGAATTAAATCATTGAACAGCAGGCAAAAATAGTCTATATTAGTTCTCTCCATATCGTCTTATTCACCTCGTCGTCCAAGCTAAGCAACCACCTAGTCCAAAGTAGTTTCACAAGCAGTTTTTATTCACAGCGTGATCGTATAGTTTTACAAAATTTGTACAAGTTTACAAAAAAAATCTCAAAATCAATCTAACATCATTTTACAGAAGTTTATATACTATTTTTACTTTTACATATGACCAACATTGTTCTGACCATCTGTGATGATTATAATTATGAAAAACGACAATATCAAACTGTCAACCATCTCAAAAATCCTTTAAACGAAATACAAATTCAAAGCAGAGCAACACGGGCCTCTAAAAAGAAAGGTAATCATAAGTGAATATTTAGGGTTTATATTTCGATGTAACTGTTATGTTTTAATTCTAAATACAGTAGCAAATCTGTCAAAACTGTCCATCATAGACTCTAGCAATGCGGGTTCGGAGCCTCCCACATGGTTAGAGACATAGCTTACATGCATTAAAAGGTCATATATAGAAACATCCATGAGTACAAAGGTTTTAAAGGTTACAAAGTTTATATAAAAATATGCAATACATGACAAATTATACAGTACCAGAACTATCAATGCGGACATAATATCGCCAAATATGATTTGATGACAACTTGTTTATAGATTCTCAATTTGTATTTTATTGTGCCCGTATCCTGCACCTGGTTGCGTAACCTCTTTCAGGACTACTTCCCAATGTAATTTGGCTGTGCTAACAAAAGTCATTGTCAGGTCACAAAGTTCATTCTGTCACTTTACATTAAAACAACGATTGCACAATACATAGGTATCAAAGTATTCATGACTAATTTGTCATACAAACAATTTGTACTCATCAAGCTCACTACATTGCTATCTGGTTACACTATACGGTAATAGCTAAATCCTTACAAAATTACAAGTGGTGATACATACATTTCATTAAAATATCTCTTATAAAATGCATGTACTTATATTAAAGACTGCTACATACTGCTACAAATTAGTTTGTTTCCATATCGGTGCCAGAAATTTTTATTAAAGTTTATGACGAATTAATATATTTCGAGGTTAAATTATGAAACAATTAAAAAAAAACATCCTTTTTAATTAGTAAAAGTTAACTTTTCTCTCTCTCTCTCTCTCTCTCTCTCTCTCTAGTATATATATATATATATATATATATATATATATATATATATATATATATATATATATATATATAGAGGATATCTATATTGTGTGATTTTATATTTGCTTTATCCAACGAGTTGAAATGGTGTATATATTCGCAAGGCTTGCCGAGCGAATATAACCGTTTCAACGAGTTATAAAATCACACAATTATAGATGTTCTATTTATCTCATACAATTTGATTTATATTATGAAGCTTTTGAGACAGCCCCTAATATGACCCGAATTGATTTTTTCAAAGATTAAACGATGATGCAACGCTGTGTTATGCGGTTATTGTGACCTTGCGCAATGCAATTTAGTATGTCATTCGGAGATAAATATAACTGTTTGAATGTAAAGTTTCACTAAAATAAACCTTGAAATAATTGTTTATCTCTAAATATTTTTCTTAGAGCTTAATCACTTAATTAAATGGAAATACTGATCAGAAGACTTGAATAATCAAGTTTGTTGATATACACAAAGTTGCGAATGCTCGTTAGTTTGAATTGACTCGGAGGAACAGTTGTTGATGTTTTATAATACACTAGCCTAATGATTCGAAGTTGAAAATATTGAATAAGGATGCTTACTGCTGGTGAAATAAAAGTCTTGGGAGACATTATTTCGGTAAGTTCTTGTATAGAAACGCGACTAAAGCGTTCTGTTTTCATTGCGTCGTCAGAATGAACTCCTTTATAGCTAACGTGATTTGCAGTTTTATCAACTCCACAAGTATGTGTTTTCCTTTATATTTGTAATTTTAAATCTTCGACAAAATCCATTTTAAATCAATTTTTTGTAGTAGATATAGATTATATGGAAAATACTAGAAAGTTTCCGAAAATAGGTCACTGAAGCGTTGAAGCGAGGGGCTGTGGACCGGAAGTATTTGATAAAGCATCACCCGTTTGATAAAGCAAAGGTTTATCACACGGGTTGTATACACCACACGTATGAGATAAATATATATATATATATATATATATATATATATATATATATATATATATATATAACATGTGGTGATAACGAACAGTGTTCAAATTCAAAAGTTCAAAAGAAAATTACAAAACAGATTCAGAGCAAACACGGACCTCTAAAACAAAATAGAGGTAGGATCAGGTGCCATGGAGGAATGAGCATCCTCTGCTGACCGGTCACATCCGCCGTGTGCTTTTTGTCGTGATCGGAAAAAAAAACCGGAAAATTCCGTAGACAATTAGGTGATTAGTCATGGTCTAACAAATACATTGTAGTATGAAAAACCTCAGTCAGCATGCGACCCAGTGGAAGATTTTATTTGCTGACAAGGTCGTTGTATCGACCATAGAACTTACGAAAAGATTACTTTAAACGAGACTATTGATGGTCCCTTTTTATTAACGTGTTTGTCAGTAGCATATATATAAACACAACATCGATTATCCCAATAATATGTAAAAACTCAAACAACCTTCAGAATAATTTCATTTTTCTTTTATATTCATTTTCAAAGATATTGGCCCTACTAAATGGTGAATGCTCAAATGAAAAATATTATTTATTCAATCGGATTTTTTTTCCGTTTTGCGACGCATATTTTAAGCATATTTTGAAAATTTTTCTACTGTTCACAAAGACTTCAAACGACCCATCCCATCTGACCTATTTTCTTGGTCTCAGAAGAAAGTGAATACCACAATTGCCTTAATGCAAGTAATATAGAATTGTTGCAATGGCTTGATCATGCAACTGGTATATGATGAGATCTGTTTGTGCTGTTCAATGGAGAATTTCGACAATGTCCATGTGATTCATTCTTTCAGCCATTTCCATTGGGGAACGACCATATTTATCAGCGATTGTTTTTACAGCTCCTTTATGTAACAAATGTTTGACAATTTCGACATGACCATTTTTGGCGGCGCGATAAATTGGTGTCTGGTGTTCAACATTAAAATCGTTGATATAACATTTCTTTTCACATAGCATTTTAACAACTTCAAAATGGCCGTTTTCAGCTGCCCAGAGAATTGGTGTCTCGCCATTTATATCTTTTAAATTGACATCAGCTCTATGATCAAGAAGATATTTTACAACTTGCAAATGATTTCTTTTACAAGCACGAAGCAATGGAGTCTGGTTTTTAAAGTTTCTACAGTTAACGTCAGCTCCCTTCTCAACCAGTAACTTAACAATATTCAAATCACCACGCTTTGAAGCACAATAGAGCGAGGTTTTATCGCGATCTGCTTTATGATGAATGTTTGCTCCGTGTTTTACTAGAAGTTCTGCTATTGCAAAATATCTTCCTTGAGAAGCCCAATATAAAGCAGTTTGTTTATTTTTACACGAACTGTTAACGTTTGCTTCTGCCTGAAGAAGGATACGGACGACTTCGAGATGCCCACGCTTGGACGCAAAATACAGAGGCGATTCCCCATTCTCAGAAGAAAGATTGACGTCTGCATTATTAGCTATCAGTTCTTTCAAAACATCTACGTGATTCCTCTTCGCTGCACGAAATAACGCCGATTTTGATTTAACTGTAGGTGTGTTGATGGATAAACCACAACCACATTTGATGAGATACTTTACCATATCAAGATGACCACGCTTGGAAGCACAGTACAAAGGGGTTCGTCTGCGAGCATCTTCAATGTTAACATCAGCTCCTTTGTCTACCAATGCTTTTGCAATATCATCATAGCCTGCTTGCGCCGCACAGTGAAGAGCTGCTTTTTCTTTATCATTTGTGTTGTTTATAGATGCATTATTTTTAAGTAAAATAATGACAATATCAAGATGACCCCTTTTAGAAGCCCAATATAATGGTGTACACCCTTTCCAATCTGTTTTGTTAACGTTTGCATGCTTCTCTATCAAAACTTCACAAATATCAGTATATCCTCTTTTAGCTGCCCTATAGAGTGATGTCTTGTTATGGTGTGTTGTTATGTTTAGGTCGGCACCTTTATCCATAAAAAGTTTGACAATTTTAAGATGACCCCGCTTTGAAGCACAATACAGCGGGGACTTTCCTTTAGAGTCACGTTGGTTTACATCTGCTTTATTGTCGATCAGAATTTTTGCAATGCGCAAATAGCCATATTGAGCGGTCCAATACAATGGAGATTTTCCCGCTTTATCGCATATGTTGACAGATGCTTCTTTCTTAATTAAAAGTCCTACTATGTCTAAACAATCTCTTTTCGCTGCATAATAGATAGGACTCTTTCTTCTCACAGTACATTGGTTAACAGCTACGTTGTTCTCGAGAAGAAACTTTACTATATCAGTATTTCTGCTCATTACGCCAGCAATTAAAGGTGTTACCCCATTTTCGTTGGTACAATTAAGATTTGTCCCCTTGTTTACTAAATACATACAGTCGAAATAAGATGCAAATCGACAGGCTAGCACTAATGGCAAGCTTCCATTTTGGTCCTTCAGATTGACATCAGACCCTTTTTCTACCAGTGTTTTTATTGCCGCAGAAAACCCTTTGTAACAGGCTATTGTTAGAGGGGTGAATTTCCTGTGGTTGTTGTACATCGTCTGGTCAAGACCTGAACTAGATAGGCAATTACTGTTAATATTCTGAGGATCTACATAATTTAAGACAGAATCGAAACAATCTTCATTCTCACTTAAAATAGCAAGTGTCAACAGTCGTATTTGTTCTACACTGTCAAATACTGTCTCGGATTCTATTTTTCTACTGCCCTCTTTATTTTCTAGTATATCTGGCAGAATTCGAAATATTCCATAGCCAATTACCCAGCTGATTGTCTTGATTTTCCGTCCAAACTGGATTCTGTTTTCAATAACCATTTCTAATCGATCCTCTAAAAGCTTTTGTCGAAACCATTCGGAATCGTTAGATTGTAAAGATATGTAACTTTTCTCCTTCTTTGATAATTTAGTCCTGTATATACATGTATCTGTAGCACATTCGGCATATTTGGATCCCCAGAACAATTCGTCGATATCCAACTTTGTAAATCCTTGCAATGTTCGCTGAAACGTATTACAAAACGACAAATTCTCCCAACATGCATTCGTAAAAACATCGAAATTCTCCATGTCACGAATGTCAGCAAATAATCTTTCTTGGAGCATTTCGATATCAACAAGAAGGGTAAATTGAGTGGGATATTCCTCATTTATTTCATTTCCAAGCAATAACTTTTCTGCGATAAAACTGCACCCCATACAGGCCAATATATCTTTTATGTTATTTTTTCCATAGTGATACGCCAGTATTTCATACACAAACGTATGACGAAAAGTGTATATATCATAGTCATCTTTGTGAAACCAGCGAGTGTCTTCGACAAGTTTTTCAATTTCTTCAACAAGATCTTCACATGAAAAATTTCCATTGCAATGTTGGGTGCATGCCTGTTTCACCAATTTCAGCTTTTCGTGAACGTTGCTGTCATTTGCATAATCAAGAGGACAGCGGATTCGACCATTCAAGACAACAAACGCAAGAGAGCAATAGGTCAGGAGTTTAGCATTTTGTAAAGTATCAAGGAAATAAAGGAACGTTTTGTTAGGATCTACGAAAAAATGATGTGGAGATTCTTGCAGCTCAGGAAAATCAGAAAAAAGTACACAAAGAAGTGGAAAAGAATGATGCTTACATTTCTTCGCCTTATCCAGATGTTCAGCTGAAGGCATTTGACATGTATTCTGGAAAATACCATTCTTTTCATCATCATCAAGAGAGAGTATAGGATCGTTAAGATCAATGACATGAAACACGGCTGAAAAGTTGAATTTTTCTAGCTTTTTGTACACAGAGCTTCTGCTGGTCATGAGCAATTTTGCATGCCTATGTCTTAACAGAGCCTCAACATCACTGTAGTGTTCCAAAGTATCGATGAATGAAATGTCACAATTGAAAATTCCAAACACGTCGTCAAAAAGGTAGAGTGTTTTTGATTCCAAAGATTGATCTGGATCTATTTCACTGAATTTTGTGATTGATTTTAAGATATAATCATTCTGCTGCTCTAGACCCCAAGCGACGTGGTTCATTAATGCCGTTTTTCCACATCCTGCTTCTCCATGAATTATTACGCATTGATTCTTAGTTATGGCTTTCCTGACAGATCTGAACATTCTTGTATCCGAGTAAAAGTTGTCATCCACACATCGTGTCACTAAAATGAAACAACCGATATCGTTTAAACATGATTAAAGATATACTGTTTAAGTATTATAGAGAAATAATATGAAAATTATATCAGATTTACTTGTTTAAAATATAAACTACGATTACAAGTATACATACATGTTCTATTAATTGGTTCCAGATTCTTTTTTATTTCAGCTTCATTTGGCGATTTAGGAATGATATTTTCACAACCTCAAAAATAAATACCAAACGCCGATTGAAATACTTGTTAAAATGTATTTTCTTTACAGTTATCCAACTGCTAAAACTAAAGCTTTTTTGTTTAAAATGTAATGCAATGATACTATAGTTTTATAAGCAAGGAAAACTTCAGTAAGATGTCCGGCTATCTTGTACATATGTGGACCAAAATGTAAATATTTCTTTAACTGACTTGTTCATGCCAAAACCTGATCAAATATGTTGTCAAAATGTACAAAAGCAATAAATATAAGATTTTACATGTTGTTTTGTATGCAAATTGCGCACACAAATACAGAACAATGCCTTTTTGAATATTTTAGATCTGCGCAGCTGCAGATTTAAATTGAAGATATAAAAATTGTTTCAAAATATGATAAAAGGTCATTGGTGGTCACCTTACAACCATTTGTTGAGAAAAAGATTGAACCTTGCACAATTTAGTTGTATATTTGTCTCAAAATAGGGTACTCTATTCTTAAAATGGGTGATACTATCAGTAGGCACGAGATATATTTGCCTGTGTCTATGTGGGTACATTGAAGTTGTCTATATTTAAATGATATCATATATATATATATATATATATATATATATATATATATATATATATAAAAATTCAAAATAAATAATCTTTTTGTACCCCCACCCACTTCTAAAAAGCATTTACTTACATTTATCATATAGAACTGAAAAGAGAAAGGAGCTGGTATAGATATGTTACAATCCCCACAGATTGTTATGAATTGACATATATGTATATTTTTTTTCTTTTAGTATAAGTATAGATTGGATTTTTCTTGTTCTAAAAATAGAAATCATTCTGACTGATGAGAATAGGGTACTCTATTTCGAGATAAAGCTACAACTTCAATAACTTCAATATGCAATATTCAACCTTTTTCCTATACAAACTAGATGCTGTCATTAGACAGTAATACCCACACCAAGTGTTAGCCTCTAAATAACACTCTCTTGTACCCGTTTTAGTCAAAAAGAAGGCCACATGCAATTTCCGGTACTTTTTGAAAATTAAAATTTTCATAAATGATGAGTTCACATCCAATAATACACATATTGCCTTCATGTACAATTTGGGGTTGAACTGTTTGCATCTGTTTGTGATGTTCATATTATTTCCATTAAAAAAACTGTTTTTAAATATGACACAAACAAACATTATTTAAGGATTTTATATTTGTATTTGTGCCCTCATGCAGAGAAAAATATGATAAAATCAAAAAAAATCCCTACCTACCTAACCTAATTTTTTCATCAGTGTTACCCTAAACACTCAATTTTTTCTTAGGCCTAACTGTTAGGTAACATTATTTTGGGGGAAAATATTATATTTTATACACTTTATTTAATGTTTCGTTCATTAAGGAGTACATCACAATATATGTAGGTGTCCCATACCACCTTAAAGCTAAAAATTGTGCTTTACATGATTAATTACCTAATAAAATTGTGCAAGGGGTTTTAAAGAATAAAGTTGTGAAAATACATGCAATATGTTACAAGTAAATGATCTTTGTCCGAAATTACGTACACAACACAGGTCTACAGGTTGCATTAGCGGGTACTAGTTTTACCCAGCTCTTTGGTTAGATGGGTTTCACGTGGTGTACATGCATCTGTGTTTTCGATATGCAGAATAGGATTAATTATCATGAATAAATGTTTCTTTTGTGGTGATCAGCTAAAGGAATTCACACTGTGCTCTAATTGGATTATCATTATGATGTTGACCAATATAGGTAAGTATATACCTGTAGTAGCGCAATTTTATGAGACACCGGTATACAAAACAGTTAAGTTTTACTTTCACTTTCTAAAATGTGATCTCCCTTTGCCAGCATACTGTATCATACTGTAACATTTTGTATTAAATTTGGGTATTAAATATCATGTTTATATGAGTAATAATAGGGATGAAGGGGAAGGGGCCTTAACCGTTCCCCATCCCCAGGATGTGTGGATTAGATATACATTTCTAGTGAGAATGAAGGCATGCTGCAGCTTTTTTCCCCCATTAAACCCCCTTCCCCATCATCATACACCAGTAATAGAAAAAGAGTTAATAACTGTTATTTTCTTTTATTTTGATTATTCTTTTTTGTCAAGAGATATGTGGTATGTCAAGATTTATGACTCATGAAATTTTAATCCTGACTGTTAACAAATATGCATGTACAATTATATATAAAGAAAAATACATGTGATATTATACTAGGGATGGCAATCAATTGCATAATTGCCAATCGGTTATTTATAACTCATTTTGACTGATTAATTTGTTAATCATTTGGAAAATATAGAAATTTCTAAATACATGTATAACATATTATCAATATTTTTTGAAGATTGATTTTGTAACTATTAACAACCTATTTAGGGCCCCACTCTGCAGATGCCCTATAGTTATCATTTGTCCAATTCCGCTGATAATTGTTGAGATCCCTACCCCTAAACCATATTCATTCTTGCTCCTTGTGTCATTGCACATCAATTGTTACATGTATATAGGTTATATCCCCTTTGAGATGCCCAGTGACTTTCCAGAGTTAGAACTAATCAAGTAAACTATCTTATTCATATGTAGTGTAATTCCTAGCCCTAGCCCAATGATGACCCTGCTTTGTTTTTTACAGCAAGGTGTTTGTTGACTGACTTTATAATTTCCACAATTATATATAACATTTTGTTTATCTTTAAGATTAAAATGCAATTCCCAAAATCTCTTTATGTACATCTGACATCATACAGAAAAAGCCAATCAAGAAATGATTTTGCTACTTTAAAAATGTGAGAAGAGACTCTAAATCTCCCCACCCACCTGCCACCCGAAAACATAAATAGTCGAATATTTTTTAAATATCCTCAAAATCATCGAAATCCCCACTCCTAAACCATATATATTTTTGTTTCTTGAACCATGACAATGTCAAGGCAAATCTTTTTGTGGTATTAGTAGGTCATGGCATCTGGGGGTCACCCTAATCCCACCCCACCCTCCCAAAATCAAAAATGATCAAATAACTTGAAAAAAATGCTTGTGATCCCCACCCCTAAAGCATATATATTTTTCCTCCTTATGCATCTTATGGTATGTTATTTCAATCACAAGAGATAAGAGGAGGTCCAGGAATTAGGTTTTTTATGGGACGGAACATCATTTTGCAGAGAGCATTGACCCTCAGAATCAAATTTATATTTCTAAAACCTTATTGCATATCTATAGCTCAGCCCCTGTTATATCCCTATAAATGATATGGCTATTCATTAAATCATGAGAAGAGTTCTGGGAAGTAAGTTTTTTTCAGGAGTGATAAACGTCAATTTTCAGCTATTATTTCACTCCCTGGATGAAATTTTAATTTTTAAAACCTTATTGCATGACTATATGACAGCCCCTGTCATACCCCAAGATATGATGTGGCTATTCATTAAATCATGAGAGGAGTTCTGGAAAGTAGGTTTTTTTTAGGAGTGATAAACGTCAATTTTCAGCTACTATTTGACTCCCTGGATGAAATTTAAACTTTTAAAACCTTATTGCACATCTATAGGGCAGTCCCTATCATATCTCAAGAGATGACATAGCTACTGCATAAATTGTAAGAGGAGTTCTGGGAACCATATTTTTTTGGCCAAAAAACGTCATTTTTTGATGCCCACAGACCCCCGTGATAAAAACAAAAATTCTGAAACATGATTACACGTCAACATGACACCCCGAGGCATATCTTATTAAATCATTAGGCTACTGCAAAAAGAAATTGACGTTTTTTGAAACCAGACTTTTTGTGAAAAAACGTCATTTTTCAGCCATTTAATGACCCCCCAGGACAAAATTGAAATTTCCGAAACCTTATTGCGCATCTATAGGACACCCCAAAACATATTCCAAGAGATGATTTGTCTACTGTTGAAAATGTAAAAGGAGTTCGAGGAAGAAGGTTTTTTGTCAAAAAACGTCATTTTTTACCAATTATTTGACCCCCAGGACTACCAGAGAATTTTTGAAACCTGTTTACAAAACAACATGACACCCCAAATCATACTCCAAGAGTTCAGTTTGCTGGTTTATAAGATGTAAGGGCAGTTTGAGAAAGTAAAACGTGACAGACGGACGGACGGACGGACGGACGGACGGACGGAACAGGGTAACAACAATATACCCGAACTTTCTTTAGAAAGTGCGGGTATAATTACTGTAGAATGATGAAACACCCTTTCATATTTTTAAATCTGCAATTTAAGTCTGGCATAATACTGTACTTGTTTGTGCAACTTGCATACAAAACAACATGTAAAACTTTACATTTATTGCTTTTGTATCTGTTGATTCAGTTCAAGAAATGTTAAATTTTTGGTCCGCAAATGTAAAAAATGGCGGACACTCCCCATAATTTGAATATCGTTCTTCATTGTAGACCAAGACCATTTACATAAACTGCATTATCAAGTGTGTGTTATATATCATTTTCAAATCCAAAAAAATATTATAGAAATACTAATTCCGTTAAATGCTGCACTATAGTTAAGTATAGTTAAGTATAGTAAACAAAAATTGTCTAATTTGATAAAACGATACAATGTTTCTATTTCTAATTTAATTCGTTTAAAAGTATCATACCTTCTTCATCCATTAACTTCATCTTCATATCATCTTCGGGTTTGTTATCTGAAATAGGTAATGACTGGGCATTTTTAACATATTGCGTTCACTTATATCGTTATAAAACAAAGATATTAATATAACATCATTAGTTTTCTCTGCAGGCCCAGGGAGTTTATTTTCGTAGCTTAAAAAATGGAAATTTTGCAAATGTGTGCGATATAACGTAAAACATTTGCAGTATAAAGCGCAACATTTACGAATAAACGCGAAACCACAGCGAAACTTTCGCAATATATTAATTTTACATTTTCCAGTGTCTTTGTCTGTGATAACACTACGAATCAATTTTGTACTATTAGTATACAGTCCAATAAATTCAAATGACGCACTGTTCGGGTGCAAGCGGGGTTTGCATACTTGATATTCTAATTTTAATCGCACTACTGCTGAAAATTATATAAATATAAGTAATAAGGAATCATTCTTTGAATATTATAATAATTTCGGTCGAGGCGTGATCAAATCTATCATAAAGCCCTTCGGGCTTTAATGGATTTGATCACGCCCCGACCAAAAGTATTACCTCATAATACTCAAATAATGATTCCTTATTCCTTAAATAAAGCGCAGCATTTACGAATTAACGCGAAAATTTTCAAAAGGAACCATCGCCAGAAAGAAAGAATAGAAAACGAATAATTTTGACTTTCAAACAATATTTATTATAGGATATCTAACACTGCAATGCATAGAAATGCGCTATAGTATGTTGTAATACGGGTCGAATAAAAAGTTTCGGGTTTAATTGTGAAAGTGATACGTTAATTCGCGTTAGAATAACGCCGGTGTTTTTTTTTTATTTATTTGCGCAAATTGCGCGTTATATGAGGAAGGTTCTTCGTTATTTCGCGCAAGGTTAACCTTAATTCGCAAATGTTTTGCGTCATATCGCAAAAGTTTCGAGTTATATTGCGAACGTTTCTGGTATTAATAATTTGCAGAGATATTTTTTAAAAAATAAGCTTCAAAAATGAGCTTAATGCACTTCTGTACATTTTTTAATTCACACAACGAAATGAATTAAGTCATTGACTCTTATATCAATCTTAGTTAATGAGTCTCAATTCTGAATTGATGAATCTGATATGAAAATGTAATCTCTGAATAATAATAAGAAATGTTTGGTAGAATTTCCTAAAAGAAAAATGGGTACGTATACTCTAAACAAGTGCAAAGATCACCTAAATCGGTTGAATAAAACTATTATAATACACTGGAATAAAAATGTAGCACTACTTAATCAATTAAACTCCGTTTATTTGACCAAAAACAGAAATGTCTTTAAGACATTGGATGTAAATAAGGTACATTACCCGCATTCGTTGGTTGAAAAAACTTGGCCATTATTCGACGACGGAATATAATGAGCAGAACTATAATTGTAACAATTAGAACAAATGCCAAACTTCCAATGACAGCACCAGCTACCCAGGCCGTCCCTGCTCCATCCATTGTCAAATCAGCCCTTTCAACTGTGGACCTGAGGATACAAATTAGACCGTTTCTGAGGCTTTTATCTGCAATAATATTTGATTTTCAATTTTCATTTTTAAGCCAATAGTCAGATGCTTGAAAAAGATTAAGAATTTATTTCTTACGTCCTGTTAGGACACGCAGGATCTTCATAGTAGCATTTGTCGTTAGTGTTAACATTCAGACAAGCAGGGTCTGCATATTTGAAAAGGATTTTCATGATTCACTGTACCATTGATTTACAAAATTGATGTAAATCTGGTTACGAGAAATAAGTATACATTGTTTTAAAAGAAATTGTGACTTACGTTCATAAATGGAGTCACTGAGATAATGCTTGTCTGGGCACCCTTTTCTAAACATGTTGCATCTGACCTGATTTAAAGTTCCAGTACCGGCTAGCTCTATGCAGTTCCCTAAAATACAAAAGTGACTAAAGCACTCGATTCTCACAGAAATCAAATATTACTTGTTGCTGCAATTAAGTGAACTTTTTGTAATGTTGTGCAAAATAACATTTGAGAATTTGAGTTTTGACTATTCAAAGTTAAAAATAATAATCAACAGTAATTAAAAATGAATTGTTGTGGTATTCACATTAATATTATTCACATATTTAACGAGGTGAATGATATAAACTTTATACTTGCCTTTTCTGACATTCATTACACCAAAAACATCCCACACATGACAAATAACTTGAAATTAATTAATGCATCTATAACACTGAAAGGTAACGGCATAAGATTTTATCGGGGATAAGTATAAATATATGTTTAAGTGGTGTTACATTTATGATGCATGCATGTTAAGGAGGCTGGGAGGGGGTGGGGGTCAAAATATAATATAATATAAAAACCATCAGATTTAGCTGAAAAATTTATATGTGATTTCTGAAGCTGTCAACTACTATTTGGTAAAGAAAAAATTCATATATTTTACTATAAAATTTTATCATTTTCCAAGGAGATCAGTATTGTCTAAAATGGCAGCCACCCCCCCCCCCCCCCCCCTTCCCCCAGCCCCCTTAATACAGATTTAAGCCGACAATCCTCAACCCCGTTCCTTTTCCTTATCAGTTTATAGAATTAGGAATGGTAAAGTTTTGATTATTATTTCTGGAGGAAGGAGGACGGGGTAGGCTACGTTTGTAAAGATATTTACCAGGTTGAACCATGGGTCTAATTTCATCATAACAGAATTCTAAAAATTCAGTCATTTCCTGGTTGGGTACACACAAATAGCGGTTTATGGGTTTGTCTTCATCAAAACTGCAGTTCCTTTGTCTCCCAGCTGTTTCCCATTTTGTGGCGTCCATAGGGCATGACGTCACCGAATTCACAGGATATCTGTATTTATTATTCATTGTGTGTGATCGGTCGTCTTACACTCTGCATGCACCTACAGAATACAGAATACAGATCATTTATTTCTAATTCAGACATGTATACACATCTGGAAGTAAAAAACAAGAATCGTTCGTGTTTTAATAAATTTATCACACTATGTTTTTCACCGTTGTGATGTTTGGGGAATTGCTCGGCTGATTTGTGGCTATGCGAGATACTCACGTTCACAATACCTGAAGAATCAAAATCAGAATCCGTAGAAATTAATTAAAAGATGTTTATTTTGATGAGCCGCAAGTTGGAAATGATTTCAAATCACTAATATAAAAACATAAAGTTGTACAATTTAAGAGATTAGAATCATTATCGAAAATACAAAAGATGATGTAAACAAACATGTAAACACGAGTGAAAATAACGTACAGTATACATAAAAAGAAATCAAAACAAGATCAAGCACAAGGCTTACCTATATGATGGATCGAAAATAAATTATCAAAAGAATCAAATAATTAATAAGATTTTTAGCATGTTTTAGCATTTAGCGGATAAAATTTCTATTTTCGTTTTGTGTACGTTAACTTGTTTATCTCCTTGCACAGAAGATGGTTTTTTTTTTTAAATTTAGCGCGGTAAAATTTAAAGTTGACAAATTGATTATAATATGAAAAATTCGTGAAACTAATTAATATATTAAAGGAAATGAATTACTAACGTTATTTAGTTCAAGAACAAAATTAATAAAAGTTGAAAAGAGTTTTAAATTTGATAATTTAAGAATTGTTATGATTTATTAATCAAATTCTTTACAAGTAAATAAAAATAATAATAAAAACTTTTCAAAATAATCTTAAAATAAGATCTTCTACAAAATAATTATTATATTAACTGTTATAGTTAGTTAAGTTTAAATTGATAAATTTTAAACTTTTAATGTAACAAATTTTATAGATGTATCATCGTGCAAAATTCACTGTTTATTAATAACTTTATTTTGGACTTTACTTCTTATTTTCTTACAGTTTATTTCGTACAAAGTTACTTATCTAATTAGTGATTGACACTTTTCGGACTCTATGTGTGATTTCAAAGAGACAGAGTGTTATGTCTCAAGCACTGCTAATCTGTTAAAACAACATTGTGCAATTACCTGTTTTTCATATGTAGGACATCAAAGACTCATTGAGTTTATTTAATTATCTTATATCTGTGAACCTTTCACTCAGCTTACTTAATGTCATCACCTGTCAATTTATACTTATCGTTAAGATTCTTATATATAGTCATGTAAAATTGTCAATCGACAGTCTGGAATACGGCGGCCAGCCTCAGCCAGTCGTCCGACTCACCCAGAGTCTTGAGTCCGGAGGCCAATACTGGCCATATCCGACTTGTTTGTAACATGTCTGTCAATTAAATTGATGTAATGCCGCCATCGTTGAGTCTCGTCCAATAAATTCGGAATCCTTCATCAATTGCCTTTTATTTCTCTGGAATTGCATATTGGTGGACCTTCGGGAATACGGCACACTTACCCTGTTTTTACCTTACGGCCCACAGCGCGCCTCGACCTTACACCTTGTCCCCTTTACGCCAACATTCCCTCACCCCGATCGTACTGCACACGACGGATGCAGTTTCAGATGAATTCTTTAGCACCGTTCAAATCTACGCGGTCATAGATGTAGCTGTAGGTCTGTAGCCCCCGGTCTGAAAAACAAAATCAGATGAATGAGCTCCCCGATCGTCCATCTGATTTTCTTTTTCAGACCGGGAGCTACAGACCTGCAGCTACAAAAGATTACAATTTTTTTTTTTTTTTTTTTTTATAATTTTTCATTGGCAAGAATTAAGTAAAGGGATTTCTAAAGGATTTCTCTGGCTTCTCATTTGCAGCATGAGACAACCCCATCGCATGGCAAATTATAACTGTAGAGTTAAGGTATCACACTGGTAATCGACCAATCAAAACGAACAATTGTAGCTCCATATATATTTCAGAATTAATATTTTTCCTTGACAAAATTTTTACATTTTCCTTTACTCAGTTTTAAAAAAAAAATGTACCACTGAGAAGGATAATTTGTTAGAATGATGATGATCATTTTTCATAGGGACTACTACTTCTTTCTAGGCACGCGCAGCAGCTTCCTGGGGAGTATGCAGTCTGTTTACATACGGAAAAGACGTGGTTTTGAGGGTAGACCTGTTTGGAGCTAGATATTTTGAGAAAATGCCGTATTGGTGTTAGCTGATGAGATGGCAAATAACACTTCCTCTGAATATTTTGTCAAGAGAAATAGAAACTGATTTTAAAGATTTTTCCCCTCTATAGTATTATATAGTGAAAACACCGGTGTGGTACATGTACCTTGAAGAGTTAAGTCTCTTTGTCTTATACAATAATCATGTATCAGTTCCAATTAAATAAAAATGAAATGATACCAAATTACGCACTAAAGCTAACGCTTTGATTATTAAATAATTGTAAATCTTAATAGTCAACATAAAAAATCAAATCAAGAGAAACAACCTCCCCGCTCCAACAAACACATTTTTAAAAAAAATCAATGTACATGTATCTAATTAATGGGTATCATATTGCTGACTTCTCAAATATATACTTACGATTATAAAATAAGTCCTTATATTCGATAATTACAGCTCAATTTAGGAAGTCTGTGCCTCAGGTGCAGCTATTGTTTTTTGAACAAATGCGACAGAACAAGCTTATCTACTTAAAGAACACTTATCGATCATATTTGGCTGCATAACAAAGTTTTTTTTTTAAAATCACTGTAATATAAGGGTATATTTAATTCTTCAAACAAACATTTGATCTACATTATGAATTCAAAGAGGAGCAAAATAATACAGTTTAAACCTCAGTCACAATTGGCCGTGCGTGTTTGGTGACCGTGCGTGTGCTACGGGTTTTTACAGTCGTGGTTCCCGTGGCTGATCGTAATGTTATAAATTGTTTTGAAGTGATTGAGGGTGTAACGTAAGGCAATCGAACGCTTAACATGCCAGTCATGGGTGTCCCGTTCAATTTCATTTGGAGACGGAGTGTCACTTGCAACGTGCGATGCCCGTTTCGTTCGCCCTGCGAACGGCAGTACTAACATCACAAGTCAATCGTACCGACGTCTTTTTTTTGCCTCACGACAGTTGAACGGTCAATTTTTAGTTTCCAAGTTAAATAAAGAATATTTCTTTGTATCCTTAGACATGTACTGAAATTAAAATTCATAATAAGCCTGCATTAAACAAGCGAATCTTGAAACGTAAAAAGAATTCGAAGAAAACAAAGACTATTATTCTGTAATTACTGCTTTAGTGAATAGACTAGCTAAATTGGACGATATAAATAAAGAATGTTGAAACCTGGTCTGAAATCTAGGGGAAAGTTTGCGCAAAAATCTAATTTCAGCGAATTAATCATTAAATTTTAAATTTTTTCCTGGCGAATATTAAAACTTTGAAAACTGTTGCATTTTTGGTAACTATTTGTTGAACTTTACACTATCTTCGAAAAAGCTTTGGCAAAATTTTCGATTGAAAGAAAAACTCCACTTCGAATTACTTCATTTATTTTGAAAATCAAAGTCTACAAATTCTTTTCTGGTATTCTGATTCCAATAGCTGATAAAAACAATTTGAAAAAAGATTTTAATAGTCCTAAGAGATGAAAATCAATATCTAGAAAATGGAGAGAGTACCCTGTTAACAAACGAAAATTATCATACTCACGAAAATAACTAATATCACACTTATCTGAATGGTTTATTAAAAACTGTGTGCCCAGTTTTTGCGCTAAGTCCTCAACAGTTTCAGTAGGATGTGTTGGAGTAGTGTGTATAGATGATTTTGGTTCGAACAAAGATCATTCTGCGCGTTAATATCATTCGTCATCTCCTCACCCCGAAAATGTTCATGATTCTATCTTAGCACGCATGCAAGTGGAAGTGCTGGGGGAATCTTCTGCTTCTTCTCTACAATCTACTTCAATACCTAGTTCCTTCCCATACTGTATTTTCCTCTTTGCGTCCCACCATTTTGTTAAAAAGACCGTATTTGTTTGTTAAGTTTTTGTTTTTAGTTTTAAGGAGGCTGGATGGTCAACAAATTAGCCATCAGATTTACCTATAAAACGGGCATGATTACGATTTGAGGATTTAATTTTTCGATTTTTATTGTTAAGAATGCTTAATTTAGGTTTAATTAATGGTCAACAAATATTTCAATGTCAGTTGTTTATTTGCAAGCAAGGTACAGAATCATGCAGTACATATATTTAGAAAGTTCTAATGCGACAGGTATTTACATATTATCTATTTTCAGAAAAAAGGGTACCGCGTATCAAACACGGGTTTTGTGGAAATGATGGGAAGTGGCGCTATTTAGCTCTTTTTGCATTGTAAACAAAGTTCGGGTCATGCTTTTGTTTACATAGATGGTAAAAATATTTTGTCTTTGGTATTTTCCATTCAATGGTGTTAATTATCTAGATGATACCAAAATCATGACACGAGACTTGTTAACATAACAACTAATTGTGAACTCTATTTCGCTTGAAACTTGGTAACTTTCATGTGCGGATCCTGACATTTTTACCGATTTGCGATTTGGTAAGGGGGGGGGGGGGGTAGAGACACCTATTTTAGTAATTTTACTATGGGATTGGAATTTTTAAATGATTGTGAATTTTGCGGCAAGGCGAGGGGGGTTGACCAAACCATCAACCCTCTGTAGATCCTTGCATACCCTGCATTCAAACTTGGATTGACAATTACTTATACTAAAGAATTTAACCAGTAACAACTAAAATTTATAATAACTAGAAGATATCCCGCGCAATCACTTTACACATTATTGGCACAATGCTAAACTGTTGAACCATATATTTTTTTTTTTCATTTTCGTATGTGTACACTGTGCCAGATTTTTTTGGGAAAAAAAACAATTAAATGGCCGGATATTTAGATGACGGATAAAAAATGTAAACTGAATTGGATTATATACATCTACCTGGCCTTAATTTTTTTTTTGTTGCAGCTGAGTGGAAAATGATAACAATGATTTTTTTTTTAAAACCAGTGAAATTTCACAATAATTTTTATTATAACTGTCCCAAATGAGAAATTCAGATAAAGACTGTTTTGAAAAAAAACACCAATTTGGGGAAGGTGGTCACCCCCCCCCCCCCCCAAACTTAATTTCCCTGTTAATGCATACATCATTTATTCATATAGACATGCATATTTATTTGCATATTTTAATCCATAGTTGTCAGATCCAGAGTATCTGCCCGATAGTTAACTCGCCCTACACTTTCGGCCATGATGTAAATTAGTCAAACCGTGTTCCTGAGCAACCCGTTCTAGAAAAAAGTCTTTCCATTAAAACTAAAATCGCATCAAATTGTTCCATTTTCTTTATTAACTTTTTTTTTTATTAACCAAAGAGTCCCATCCAAGGTATGACTATCTGTCCGCGATGCATGATGAACCCGTCCTACACTTTTCGCCATGATGTTTATTAGTCGCGTTCTTGGTTACCCCCTTCTGGAAAGTTCTTTTCAATTCGCTCGCGAGAGGTCGCGCTTCGCTAGCTTCTATCTATCACAACTAAAGTCGCGCAATCAAGAAACGAATTGGCTTTTTTCATTTATTCAACATTTGTCAAATCTTATTTTCTATGTATTATCCAAGCTTTTTTGTCAAATCTTATTTTCTATGTATTATCCAAGTAAGTTCCTTATAAATTTATTCATTGTTTACGTAATCGTTCAATATTATTTCATTGCAAGCATATATTTTGATGCTAACTCCCACTGACTTGGATCCGCCAAACCGTGTCCACCACCTTACTCTCATTTTTGCTATTTCAGGCTTGTTTATCGAAAATGAAAGTGCATTTTTCATTAATTTCACAACAATTACTTATCAGTTAAAATTCAATTATAGCTTACGGACATCATCTCACACGTGCTGAAATACCGAGGGTATTAGCAGTTACTCTGATGCAGGCATTTTTTAGTTTATTTGCAAAAATTCTTAATTTATAAGTTTAGATATTTTTACTTCCAATTATAACCAACTCATTTTGAGTTTCAAGAATCTGAATATTTATTAATTTTTCGCTAAAATGGATTCCTTTTATTTTAATGATAATTTTTTAACAAAGAATACACATTTCAATACAGTATTCTGTATTTATTCGAAGAATAGACGTATTTATGCTTACTGATTGAGTCGAACAAGTGTATGACGTCAGGTACGTCATTCTTGATTATGACGTCACAATATATGTTTTGATAAGTAATGGAGAATGATTTTTTAGAATCAGTGCAGAAACTTCGTTGCCTGAAGGTTTTCTATAATAAAGGAATTCTTCCTTTTAACATAAGTAAGTTTTTAAAGCATATTTTAATAAGTTATTTTCAATATATTTTCAATGATTCTTATAACTTGAGATTAATTCATACATGAACAATGTACATGTAAATTTTATATATAATATTATTATTAGAGGAGGTATAAGAGAAGGAAAGGTTTTGTCTTTTGTAAAGAAAACAATCATGTTTTTTCAAACATAATTGTAGACGAAGAAGAAAATGAGAAACTATTGCAGAGACCAGAAATAAGATGCGTGGTTCGGCGTCAAAGGAGGTTCCCCACGGGATACAATGTCAACCTGTATAACCTACAGAGTGTCCAGAACAAACCAATCCATGAACAGTCACTGCCCAGACCAACAGTAATACAGGTTAAAGACTCCGAACTCCGAAGGGACAACAAAGATGAACTAACTGTTGGTAAAACTAGGTTTGATTGGAGGGGGTTCTTTGCGTCGTCGGCATATCCTCAGGAGAAGGCATCGCTTCCGTTATTATCTTGCCACCCAGAGTTATTGCGGAGGCCAACGAAACGAATTCCTCCGCCATTGAAAGAAACGGAACTTATTTTTAAGAATTTTTCGAAACAGTTGAATTTGGAGACTTTATTTTTTCCTTCAATAAAAGAGCAGTATATATTTTATCTGAAGAATTTCCCGCTTTTGTTAAAAAAGAAGACTGAAGAAGATTTTGTTGCAAAAACGAGATTAAAAACGCCTTCTCCTAAACCCGCCGTGTCCCCAGAAATAAAAAGAGGCATTCAGTTTAAATATCGCCTGCTTTACCTTAAGCGGAAGCTGGACGAATTGGAAAATCAGGAACCAGATATCGTTTTTGAAACAGAACTCCGGAACAGTGAGTTTGATCCAACAACTTGGGAATGTAATAAACTTGTCTGGCCGTTTTATATCCCCAAACCTACCAGAGAAAGTCGCAGACGGAAGCTTATCTCTCCGGAATATTTGTAAAGCATTATATATTTTTCAGTGAATAAACTGAAATAAAGAAATATTGCAGCAACTACCATCTCTCTCTCTCTCTCTCTCTCTCTCTCTCTCTCTCTCTCTCTCTCTCTCTCTCTCTCTCTCTCTCTCTCTGTATCTCTCTCTCTGTCTCTGTATCTCTCTCTCCACACACACACACACACACACACACACACACACACACACACACACACACGTTTCGCATTCATTCTTTAAATTAATGTTTGTTTGATAACTAAATATTATTTGAATCGTAATTCCGCAAGTATTATGCAATGATTTCAATAGTTATTCTATTAGAATTGAACTACATGCACTTATATTACAGAAAATATTTGAATTACAAATTCTATATTCTTAGAATCTAAAAAAAATCATGCAGAAATAGTATCATAATTGCGGTAAATTATATAGTAGTTTTAAATAACTACTCTAAATTTATAAAAAGGTATGAATATCAAAAAGGTCAGTGGTCCTTTTTATATGGACATTACTATGTTTATGTTTCATTTGCAATAACGGCCTGTCTTATCTTAATTACATCCTAATCCAGCATATTAAAATCCATAATGTAGCTTAAAATAAATAAACAAAAACGCAAGATTAATCATATCATAAAAATTTACATAGGCAAAATCGTGGTTCATATTTAATGCATAATATTTATATGAAATATGTATATCTACGGGGATAAATTTGTTTCACGTTAAAAATGCAGTCTTCTTTTTTGATAAGCAACATTAATTAAATTAACTTTTGATTTTACGTTATAATTATTACATATTGAATTAGGATGAAAGTAAATCTTGAATATATTATACGAAACTTTAAAATTATATAAAGTTTAATGATCATTTGTTTATTGATTTGTTTATTGAGAAAATAAGTGATAGTAATAATGAAAAGAATTCGCAATTCTGAATAAAAATAAAAAAAAAAGATATCTTTACATCTAATAAGAGGTTGCATTAAATTTATTAAACCTGCGTTCTAACATACTAGTACAGGTTCAGGCAGTAGAAACATATAGAAGAGTCACCTTGGCAGCGACTTAAATTGTCCAACAGCGTCGCAGAAGCTTTGTTTGTGCGCTCAACACGGATTCCGGTACGGACGCAATCATAGTCGACTGATTTTAAAATTTCTGAGTCCTTTAGGATGTCGCTGCATTTAACTAACTGAAGACATGTGCAGATCTAGATTTATCAAAGCATTGCTTACTTTCTGGAAACGATTTTGGGTTGCAGGGGAACTAATGCAAGAAAAAATGGAAGAAAAATGCAATTTTATTCAAACATTTTACACACTGATGTCATTCTCCTAATATCTAATCTTCTCACAAGTTTTTTTTTAAAGAAATTTCAGTAGGAGTGATGTGTCTTTGAATGGGATTTAAAATTCAAATAAAATCGGGAGGACGAAAAAAAGCTTCTAAAGGTTTTTAAACTCGGAAGAAAAATGATATCTCCGATAGGAAAAACCCCTACTTGTCCGATTTAAGTTCAACAAGAAATACATACACCAAGCTTTATTTCTTTATCCCATATGACATTTTTAAAAACCGTTCAGAAATATATCTTTTTTATATCTTTTAAAGGAAAATGTTTTCGCCTTCGGGAGTCACTGTAATATTTCCTTTAGATATTAATTTATAAGTGAATTTATCACTATTTATTGGGAACACAGCAAAATCAATGTTGTTTAAGGAGGCTGGGTGTTCAACAAATTAACCATCAGATCTACCTTAAACTTTTAAATATTATTATTTTTGAAATAAACTATTATTTAGTTATGAAAAAAATCCAAATAATTTAGCTTTAAAATTGAACAATTTTCCTATATATTCATAAAGAGCTCTTCATTTAAAGGAGATAAATATAGCTTAAAAATGGCGACGACCATTCAACCCTCTTAAGTCGCACAATTCGGTTGTTTTACGTTCTTTTATATTTCTTGTACACTTTTAATAAAGTGATGTTATAAAAGTTAAAAGATAATTACATAATTTAAATATTTTTATTGTCAAAGATAACGAAATTAAAAAAAAATAAATGTATTTTTGTGAGGCAACAGTAAAAACAGAGAGGCAATGATATGGTTAGCAGTGCGTTCGACCTGTCACACTGTATTTTCTGCTTGAGGATATATATATATATATAAAGGATAAATTGTTCTCTTTGAGTGAAATGAGTTGGGAACAAATGCCCATTGTTTATAATCACATGCTTGTTTACAAACTTAATTTTAAAAGAGTTTATATTCTTTGGGTTTTTTTTCCTCCTATCAGTTTGCATATAATATATGACCAGTTGTTTCATAGAATGGGAACAATACGGAAGTGCATATTGTACTGGATTTATTTGGTTAAAACTGGTTTAAATGGGTAAATTAATGACAAATCTGCATGAGACAACTAAATTGAAGATAGTCAACCAACAAAGAGTGCATTTTAAAGTGTTTATACATGTAACTTAAGATGTGTTACATGTAATGAAACAGATGGGGAAATGTTTACAGTAATGTACAATAAGCACAAACCCGTAAATAGTCCAGCAACGTTTGTGACGTCATATCTCTAAAACTAGCTGGTTTATAAGAGTAAAATTTCATATTATTAATTTTGGATATGTGAGCTGTAAGAATATGCAAAAATCTCATTTTTGAAAATTTCCTCATTTGGACCCAAAATGTCATGGCTGGTCACATATTGCCTCTTTACACTTCACTCATTCATTAAGAACGGCTGGAAAAATATTTTCACTCTAAATAGACCATTCAGCTAGCTTTAATTACTCCTTAGGCAATGACAGATGAAATGACGCTATATGTTTTTTTTAATTATACTTACATTTTCATTCTGTGTTGAAATTATGACACTGTAGATATGTTATGCATTATGGAATCTCCTTAAGGAGAAAACAAATAAAGAATGAATACTGACATAATTATATCTTATTATCTGTGACAGTGTTGTATTATCTTAAGTAGTCGTCAATTCTTGTCTATTTAAATAATGTCAATTCACCTAAATGTGGAGCACTTGGCTCAGTTGTCATAGGCGTTAGGTCAGTAACCGAAAGGTCGCTGGTTCAAAACCTGCTTTGGTCACTTGATGTTGTGTGTAGTGCATTCAGACAAGGCATTTTATCTACATTGTCTCAGTCCACACAGCTGAAATTGGGTACCGGCGTACGCTGGGGGTTAACCTGCGATGGACTGGTGTCCCATCCAGGGGGGGTCAATGACTCTCATCCGATTAGCACCACGGACACCGGGGATAAGCACCGGCCTTATGCGCCTAATGGCACGGAGAAGGATTTAACTGTAATTCACCTTAATAAATATCAAAAGGGAATCTATATATTGTAAATTTTATTTTTCATGTATACAAGCAATGGAAGATCATATCGACATAAATTGTGTTTTTAAGAGAAAGCAGAAATAAATTAGGATTATAGATCTAGGCCTACATATAATAAATATGAAAAATAATAAATAAAGGGTTCAAATATTTAAACCATGAAATTGAAAAATCATTCTGATATGACCAGAATTAACAATTGAAATATCCTATTTTCTGACTGCATATAACAATGTCATTCATGTAAAAGTCCATAGCCTACAATAGTAAAATTTTTAATGATTGGTCTCATTACATCTACATACGCACGCACACACACACAAACACAGACAATCACGCACATGAACTCACACGCCCTGCATGGTACTTAAATTCTACTTGGCGTCAAAAATGAAAGGTTCTGAATCTCTGGTTCAGTAAGAATATATTTCATTCATATGCAAATAACCCAAAGATTCATACACGTTTTATGACAATGACAGCGCATATTGCTGCCATTACAACAAAACAATTGTATAAGGAGTCCTACTACAGTAATATATACTCCCAAGAGATCAGAATATAAGTTAATGAAACTTTGGTAACTAGCTTGTTGGGATGACGATTTTGCACAGCTCGTTTTCATAACGGCAAAGAATGAAAATATAGATACAGTTTCCGATAGACGCATATTATTCAATTGACGTGTCAAAAGAGGAAGAAACATGCACAAGTTCCTCCCATAAATATGCATTACCCGTTTCTCATCTTTTGTGCAACTTTTTCATGCAACAAATATGTTTCAAAATACTAAGGTTGCTTAGGAAACGCATTGAAAAAAATTATTGAATAATCACTCTACAAATGCAATAACTTTCATCGTAGTGACCATGTTTTTTTACGATATTCATTCAAAATCTGAAACAATTTCGGTAAGTCTTGACCAGTAAAGTCGTCATCTGACTCTAACATCAAGTCATCGTCGTTTTTCACTTTTGCGTCTGCATCACCATTGCCAGAATGCTTCGAGTCTTTGTTGCTTGTTAAATCATGATTGGATTTCACATTGTTACTTTGATTCCCTGAATGGGAGTGTTTTGTCGAAGGTCTTGGTTTACTCGTAAATCCCGGAATACGTCTATCATATAGCAGCTCTTTTGGGACTGTAGGAATATCATTCTTCAATAGCCCGAGTCTACCGTTAAAACTAGTGTCTGTCTTCACTTTTTTCACAGTAGCATTCTTCTTTCCTTGCATAGTGTAAGTATGCTCGCTCTCCAAATACTGACTACTCGGCAACTCAATCATTTGTTCAAGATCCTCGATAATCTGTTTAGCAATTAAGATGTCATTTTGTGTTGTGGTTTCAATTCTTGTAGGTTTTTGGGTATTTGAGCTACTCTTGTGTCGATAAGGTCCTTTCTTCGGAAGATCAGCATCAACGTCTCTATTTGCTTCTTTGTTATCACGCCCAGCATTATAGAGTGTGTTCTGTTTCGTCTCTGGTACTAGCGTGGAAGGAGAAGAAGTAGGTGTTGTTGTTGTTGTCGTTGTTTTTGTTGTTGTTGTTGCTGTTGTTACGTCTATTTTTGTTGCTTCTATTGGTACTTTCGTTGTTGATAACAGTTGCGTCGTGGTTTCTTCTGTTGATTTCGCAGGTGGAATATCTGTCGTTTCGAGTGACGTGGCGTTGTCTCCCTCAAATACCGGTATATCTAATGATTTAACAGGGCGCTTTACCTCCGTCTCATTCACAATTTCAAAGACAATATCATCGGGGTCAAGCGCATCAGCCACCCTTGTTCTATTCTTCCGTTCATTGTCATCGTCATCGTCGTCGTCTGTGTCGTTAAATGAGAAGTAAAAAACCGGAACCTCTGACGACCAGCACTCTCCGTCGTATATTTTCTCAACTCTAAGGAATAAAAATAAAACATGCAAAGACTCGGCAATTTTCTGTCTATTCAGGATTATTTTCAATGACATTTTTTTTGGATTGGCAATGCATCAGCATGATTGATTGATTATTAAAGAAGGTTCACATTGGCATATGATATGAAAAGAAAAAAACCCAGTAAAGGTCTTTTCCATCACTTAAACAAGATACAGGACGTACTTGTGACAATTCAGTGTACAGTTGTTGATATACGTTCGAACAAAGGCCTCTTTATCTGTTCCACAGACGGGCTCCCAGGTGCTTGGGCAACCACAACCTATTTCTAAAGAGATAAAATGGTATTGGAAAATGAACAAGCTCATCCAAATGAAAACATCAAATAAAAGAAACGGTATAATTCTCGCGTTTTTTTTTCTATTCTCAATTTATAATACTTAAAAATGGCGTTTGCATTAGGCGAGTTTTGATCTAATAATCAATAGGTTTGATAGTGTTTTTCTTCTTTTTATATGTTGAAAATATATCATTACCTTCGCAAATGTATATCTGAGGGCACAGGGAACTGTTTTTATCAGCACATTCTCCGTCAGGCACACGGATGCAGTGTTGGTTTGCTGAACAGGTGTTGTCCTAAAAAAAGTTTAGCGTATCTTCTATAGCAATTTACAATGGCAGATCAAACACAGAAGTTTAAACAAAACTTTAACACCCTTGTAAAATGTTGTCAATGCACTTTAAAGTTTAAAAAAAACCATTTTAATATTTTTTTTTCTTTTTTCTTTCAGTGAAAGTTTGCATCAATGAATCAAAAGAAATGAAATGACAAAAACAAGCTTTATAACAGTGGGACCTGTCAAGAACTGTAAATAAAGCCTTTATTACCCGATAAATCACATTATGTAAATTTTATTGACAAAAACCAGAACAGGATAAATTTGCAATTGCTTATCATTATGAACCAATTTTGAGACAATAATACAAAGTCAAAATCTGTTATGCTCTTAAGGGACGAAAACACAATAATGTTTAGGATTTGGCCAATACATCCCGTGGGAAATAAATAAAAAAAATAATTTCTATCATTAGTACACTGAATTAAAAAACTGATTTTCCAAAAAACAGAAGACCAAGACGATAGAGTTTTTAAATATCCTTAGTTAGATAGACGAGTGTCATAAATCCAAACCTTCATAAATGTAAATGCAAAGCACATTTAATAAGGTAAAGGACTTACAGCACAAGGGTCTGGAGCACATTCACATCTCGGGCACACTCCCTGAAGAAACCCAAAAGGACACTCGATAGAGTTAGGGCAAGCTTTAACACATTCCACTGAAGCTAAAACAAAATATATCGGTATTCATTAATATCATAAAAACACCTTTTGCATTATCTTCTGTCGAAATAAGCCTTTATCTCGTTTCATGACCAAAGTTTCAAACGACTCTTCCAGAATGTTTTACCAGTAAACAATTATTTAGCCTTTATTTTTCGAAAGCATTATAACATTGTGTATGTAAACTGAAACAATTACTAATGATCAAAGTAGATGTCCTTAAATATTGAGGTATCATATGTCTTTTCTTGTTGTCGGAATTTCTGTAGTAATTTTTTGTCTAAATCAAATTTTGAGATGTGACATGTTCCGACAAATATTTATTCAAAAGAACATTCAGTATTAAAAATTGACAAAATCTGTTTGAGTACAAAAGTAGAACTTGTTTGTTTTACGGGGCTTTTTAATGCTGACAGCTGAAAAGGACATGACGTCACATATTAACAATTTTGGTGGTACCTTTGTTCTTATAAAAAGGTCAAAGGTTTCAGCAAAATTAGAAGAAGGTGTTATGATTACAACCATAAAAATATTCGTTTTGTCGCCAGCACTAAAAACAAACCTGTTTAACATTGCATGAATTTCGTTTAATGCTTGTAAATCAAATTTCAATGAAATGAATGCACAGATTTTAGATTAGTTTCTCGGAAGTTAATCATCATCACTCATGATAAGTTATATTGTTATGTCTCCAAAGGATAAAAACAAGAACCAGCAGACCAATCGTTAACTTGGTATAGGGACCAAAACCTATCTCATACATATTTATTATAAGCGAATATTATTTGCTAGATTTGATATAGAGGATTGATTATACAACAGAAGACAATGTTATTAAGATGTACAAAGTTTAGACTAATAATATCGTTTATCTAAACGTAAAGATGAGCTTGTAACTCGTCACTAACAATGACGACAAAATGACTCAAAGAAGGAAATTAAAACTTAAAAGAAATATCACAACCAAACAAAATCAACCTTTGTCATTGATGTTAGAAACATTCTGTAAATGATGTCAAACAAAAATAGCCTTCAAAATGTTGCTTGCAGTTCTGATAAGACGAACATTTTACAATTCAAATTTACTTTTAGATTGATATATATATATGTGCTTATCTTTAAAGCAGCAAACATTCTATATTATGTTTAAATTATAGATTTGTAATTTTTAAATGTCTTTTATATTAAATGATGCTTCACTATCAAGCTCTTTACTATCTTTGATTTATACTCAATCTCCATGCATTCATCATTTGAAATCTTAAAAGGATTAAGATAAAAATGATTGTCCTAAGATATACATCACTGAATATACCGGGACATATATACAAATAATATTTAGATAAAAATCAAAAACGAAAACTACGTTTCATTAACAAGCGTATATCATTGTTGGCAGGAAAACCACAGAAATCATGACTTTTATGGATTATGTATTTATCAAAACATTACTGTCATGATATGATAATGACATTCATGTAAATGGTTGGGAGTTTTGACGCCTTAACGATTGATTGATTGATGTGAACTGAATTTAGAAATAGAACAGGTTAAAATATGAGGTATAAATGTGAAACTGGGTGTGATGTCGTACTGTTAAATGATCAATGCAACTATTTAACTATGCTTCATCAAAACAAGGCACACTGAAACAAAAGCCAATATCAGTAGCCCAGTATCACATAGCACTGTTCTCCCTTTAACTACTACAATAAACGACTTTAAAGTGTCTGTAATCTGTTCTTTAACAAAATCAGCTAGCGTGTTCAACCTTACCATTTTGTATCGTCTCCAAATCCAGAGAATCCATTTGTTCTGAACTATCCAGTTCCACCTGAGTTGAGCTGTTGGTCATATTTGTCAAATAATTTCCAATAGATTTGGGAAATGATGAAATTTGCACATCCATGTCGTTCAAAATTTGATGAAAGCCTATAGGGTCCTTGAAACGCTTTATTAATGCCTTGCTACCATGATCCAACGTTCCTTTTTCCTGAGCCTTATCTTCCGTGTCTTTCAATATAGATTCAAGTAAAGATGCTTTAGAGTGTGCAAGGTGGCTATGCCCAATACGGTCCGCTTTGGAATTTAGATGATCAACGTGCTTTGATTTTATACTCTTTGAATCAGACCGTTGATGAGTATGTTTCTTTTTAAGAGTATCCTTTGAATGAGTCCGTAAAGCTTCTAAAGAAATTTGAGAATCATTTTCCTTTGCGTGAATGTCTTGAGATTCAGTATGAATATGAGAATGAGCATGTTCTGAATGATCATTTACTTGTTTGGATTTTCTTCGAGAATGGATATGCTCCTGAGGATTTGATGGATTTTTAGAGCTTTGATGGCTATGTCTTTGGTTTGATGATTGGCCATCTTGAGTCTCAGACTCAAAACGAGGTTGATTGGGATTAGATCGCATTCTGTTGAGAATGTTAATTATTTCGGTCACAGGGACGCCCGGACTCATTCCTTGCTGTTGATGATTTTGAAGAGGAATACTTGGTCCAGGTTGAAATGGAAACATAAATCCAGGTTGTTGATCTAGGAAATGATTACGAATTGAATGAGGTATTGTAAGGCCTCCTCGTCCTCTGTCTAAGATACTTTCAATTTCACTGAAAGGCACACCCAAGGATAACGTTGGAGCCATTGGCATATGGCTCATATGCTGTAATCCTGGAGGATTAGGCCCAGGAAAATTGTTAGGTCCATTCAGAGAAGAAAAGAGGGTGAAGAAATTGAGAAAATGGTTCATCGTCGACACTATAATAGAGAAAGAAAGTCAGATACTGTATGTTAAATTTTTGTTCAATTCTTCATCATACGGATTGATTGATACATGTATAGCAAAAGATAATGCATCGATGATTAAACGAGGTCTTCTGAATTTATGAATGTGACAAAGAAATGTATCAATGCAATGAATTAGAGAATAAATTTAATGACAACGTGCATTATTTTATGTAAATTTACGTGACCTCATTTAACATTTGAGGGACATATCATACAATTATACCAGATTACGAACTAATAATTTGTGTCGCAATATATCTTTGCTGTCTAGGAAACGATGTTTAAAATGATTTGATAAGTAGAAAAACGTGTTCGTTTTGTAATGTAATTTAAAATCTTATGCTATATCTTGATGTGAAATTTAGAATATTATATGGTGAAGTCGGTTTAATGTTTGTTCGAAGGAAACTTTCATATATAAGGAGTTTCCTTATATGACGTACATGGTGTACTATGAAGAAGAAATAATCAATAACATGAAAAAAGTACGATAATGAGATATAATTCTTAATCTATAACTGTAGCAAAAAGATAAGATGTAAAAAGGATTAGAGAAAATCAATGCCTAATCTAGAAATTGCCCACATACAATGTACAACGTAAAACAAAAAGAACGCATAACAATGAAATACCCACTTTAAAAAGCAAATTTAAAATTACTAGTCTATTAATGGTCCACGGCTCATAAAAATAATCACGTCGTGGTAAAAAAAAAACTGTAGTATTAAAAAAAAACTTGTCTACTTGCAAATTGTTTTCAAGCATTCCACAGATGTGTACTGGATTACAGAACCTACCTTGTGAAAGTGTTTAGGTAATGGCAAGTATTTCTCCAAGTCCTTCTGTAATCATGATACACTACCAGGATATCGGTCCTCTGTTATCTCCTATCCTTTTCCTTAAAGATCCTTGTCACTGTCAGTGTGAATTAACACTCTTATCCTTTTATTTTAATGAGTTTAAAGTAAAAAAAAAAAAAAGTAAAATAAGACTCCCAGCTAATCCAAAAGACAGCTTGTGTCGTCCATTACTTCGGAACAGAGTCCGACCATTTATCTTCGAGATGCATTAACGTTAACGAAGAAGAATGACTTCATTAAAAGCATTTCCTGAGCAGATTCTGAAGCGGTGTCGTGCTCCTTGCGTTCTTACTAAGTTATGTTTACCGCGACACGTTAATTTATGTTTTATAATTTTAATGAATGCATGGTTAGCTCATAAAACGCTAACCAAGACGTTCGGTGCCTAGCTGGTAATTACTTCGTAACAGAGCTAACTTGTTACCTTGTTTCCACGTCATCCTAATGTTTATATAATCACTAATCTTTTATTTTAATATATATTAAGCTTCTCATTAAATGAATCAATTATTTTTTATTGTGCAATTATCATACAGAATTTTTTTTTTTATCAATGTTCGTGTAATATGATCGTACACATTTATATGAAATTTTTCAGCTTTGTAACAAACTGCATGTGATTTAGAAATTATCCAAAAACTGTAAATTCAATTATAGTAATAAAAGAAAACAGTAAAACTTTTTTAATCAAATTTGAAAAGGAAGAGAAGATTTTTTATATTACATTTGATCAAATGTATGTTTTGTAAGAGGATATATATTTAAAAAAAAAAAGGATTCCAAATTTGTCGCCTTACAATTGTTGCGTAAACTTAGAAGAAATTGTTCTTTGATTTGCAGAAATATTGTCAGTTGCTTATAAATAATGCCAAATTTACATAATTCTCTACAATTATTACCTTAAATAAAATTAAAACATACAATCAAAAATATATGGCATTCATATTCATAAGAATTAAATAGCAGTCTATAGCAAAAAAAGGATGTATATTTCTTTCAGACATGTATGAATTACGCTTGTTTATATAGTAGCATGATATATTGTAGTATTTTATTCTCTTTTTTGAATATGAATTTCATACTAGTAGATTGCTTCCATGGTTTCATAGCCTAAAGAACAATATTTTGGAATACCTATGATACTGTTTCTTTTGATTAAAGCATTTTTGCTTACCTTTATGTAAAAGTCGTGTTAATTCTATAAAGACGTGTGTGCTACAACATATATAATCTTAATTATGATATTGTTCAACAACAGTTGCGCATTTTCCGAATTTTGTATTGTTTTTTTTAATATTGGGGGTTTCCCTATTTTTTAACCATTAATGATCATACAATCTAAAGAATAAGATATGCTAGTTTATTAGACAAGTAATTTTTTTTACTTAATTCTTTATAATACTTGCTTAACCATGTTTTAGGACCTTCTAACTAAAGATTGGAAGGCATTCAGTATGATTGTTTGGGCACTAATTAGTGCAAATAATTAACACAGAATATAAATGTAGCTGTGCAACTTTCACAAAGCAACTTTCTTTTTTTTACTTCATTATGCTAATGAAATGGTTAAATACGACTTAAACACTATCTGTTTAACATGGTGATTGTTTACTTCCATGTTCAACAGTTTAATAAAGGCGAAGAAGCAAGATTCAAACACAAGCCTATTGTGACGTGGTGTTTACTTACAGACAACCATTGACAGAGAATAAACAAACTTGAAAAAACATGTTTTGCACCCCATCCATTCACCCCCTCCTCCCCCCCCCCCCCCCCCCCAGCCCACCAAAAAGGGGTATATTGGTAAGAAACAACGTGTCTTCGCAAAGAGACCGATGATTCATGAGATAAAATTCTCATGCCTATTGTATCCTTGTACTTTAACTAGCGCAGTTTTGTCTCCATAACTATAAAAAAATTTCTCATTACACACCTGTTTTAATGTTACTTTTGCGTTCTATAGGCTGCTGCAAATAAATAGCCCTTTAAAGGAAAACAAACATTTTATCAGATTTTTAACATTTTAAAATGGAAAACAATTACCAATAAAACCATATGGCCTCCTGGAAATTCAACAGTTATTCTACAGATTTAAGATCAACATTGCCGATTAGGTCCCTAAAGAACAAATGCAATAGTAGCAGCTACTTTTGTAAAACAAACTTTGTGTACTTAAAACTTGAATGTTCTAAAAAAAAAATCACGAATCTAGCTCGACTTAAATTATTTAAGCAATCAATTTAAGAATTCATAAATTCGTCCTTACTTTGAAATATTATGAACCTAACTCAAATCTTAAAATTTGCTTAAACTTGTGCTTCTATGACATTTCATGTTGAAGCAATGAATGTTAAAAAATGTAAGCCCAATAAACGGTGTATCATGCACAATAACAGTAGAAATCATTTTCAACACAGATGTTTAGTTTTATGTAAATGGTGTTATTAAATATTGAATATCATTTTGGTATCATTTTCATTATAAAATGATAGTATTATTCAAATTACACTGTATTTTTTGCCTCAATGCATTTCATTTAATTACATTGACTGATACATTTGTACGTTTCTGCAAAATGGGAGAAACTGTAATCATGACCATGGGAGTGTCTAAATGTTGGCAAAAGGTGAGTATAATATTTCTTAAACAGGATATTGTTTTATGTTACAAAGGAATGCTATTTCAAAAACAATTTTTCTTTTGCTTCTGCTGAGTAATGATTCAAGGCGAAAATCAGCTTATTTACGCATTTACAAGAGAAACATATACATCTTTGAGGTTAGTCTTAATATAAAAGCAACAGAAACTATTTAGATTCTCGAAACATTCACATCAAAATAAATGTATATCAACATTAGTGAATAATGAAACCCGTATATGCGTAGAGTCAAGGCGTCCACAGCTATTTATAGAATAAGAACTCCCCCAACATCCCCATACATCCCACTGAGATCCACGTCGCAATAAGAGTTGGCACACGAAGAAGGTTTTCTCATACCAAAGGCCTTGGGGATAAAATAAAAAGCAAAAATAAACCATGAAAACATATTTCATTAAAACAATCCTGGTGTTGTAAATGTAGGTTACTGACTATTGCAATTGTAAACAACAAACATACACATAAACTTAAGGAGACGCTGATATAATTTACTCTTTTGGACCAAAAATGTGACAGGTGTTTGCATTGGTGTCAATGACCTGCGATATGCATACACTCTGAAATATATAGTGGATTCGAGATCAATTTATTTTTCCCCATGCATGTGTACTATATAAAATGCATCCATCTTTAAATAAAGAGATATGATTTCGTTTAGAATACGATAAAATCTAGTCGATTATGTATCATAAATCGTTTTTCATCTTTTAATTCATCTAGTTACTCCACAATTTTTAAAAAAAAAAATATGATTCACAGTAAACGTTTATCACTAAGAAATGCCCTATATTAATTGAAGCAAGGGTGACTGTACAAAATTGCTTCTAGAGATGGACGTGTTTGTAATGTGAAATATAAAATGTTTCATACAAAAATCAGGATGCAGTGACGTGCCTGTCTTATTGTTATTTATTTATATGAAAGTTGTCTTAAAATTTATCAAAATAACTGACGTTGAAATATTAGCCTAAGCTTGGTTGTGCAATGGAAGTCATTTCATAATACTAAATTTGACTATTATCGTCATAAAAAAGGCTATCACGATTAAATTAAATTGAAAAGATAAAAGGTTAGTTATGCCCTGCAATTAAATTTTGAAGTTGAAATGTACTTGATCAAAGCGATTTTTTTTAAGTTTGAGAAAATGTCATAATTTTGTTAGTGATGGCAAAAAAATTTGCAGACGTTTCATTTATTAAAGCACTTAGCTATTCTGTATATGGGGGTTGGGGTTAATACATTTACAAAAAATAATCTTTTTTTTGCGTACCACTGTGTTTCTGAAATACATCATTCTTTTCATATTTTCAGGAGAAGTACTTTAAAGTACTCTGAAAAATGTCAAAACATACTTAGTGAACAGAGAGATTACCATTCCAAAAGCGAAGTAGCTCCACTTCGAAATTATAGCTGTCTCGGCATCAATTGTAATATTTTAAAACAAAATTTGATAGTGTATGTATACATGTGCGTGTAGTAGAGAAAATATTCATACATTAGTATTTATGTATATGACACTAAGATCAATATCCGAGTTACATTTTCATAAATCACATGCACAGTAGTAAGTACTAATTTGGTTTTCTCAATGAAAACAGAATGTATTTTAAATAAAGATTTTCTATCGGATTTTAACTATCAAATTTGATTTAAATAAAAGCTGTTTCGACAATTTTAATGTACAATGTTAAAAAGTATTTCTAAGATAATATATTGTTTAAAAACATTTACGTAATGGTGAAAATTTACAAAATTAAACATACTTCAGTAACATCAAGTACCCTCTTTTCATTGCACATTGATATTCGGGGTTCTTTTGGGTTGATAGAGGGATTTGTCAATTAATGTAAAAAAGAAAAGATAAAAACTGCAATCTGGCGGGGCCGATTTTCATTTATGAGAAATGTTTGTTTAATTGACTTACTTTTTTTGTACTGTTTAGAAACCAGAACGTCTTTTTAAAACAATTGTTTAAAAATGACAGTTACACATGTCAATATCTTGTGATAACAAGATTATAACTATTTAGATTTAATACAGAAAGGAAAAGTTAATGAAAACTGATGTAATTAAACAAATTATATATGTCAACTTAAAAGGGGAATTTGGTCAAGATGGATACACAAATCTCTTTGGTTGATGTCTTAAAGGCGTTCACTGTGTTAATCTTGTTAACGCTTTACGTAATTGCATTTTTTATGCTATGTCATTTTTTATAGAATTGGTAATTGCTTCGTAACGTCAGAATAAAATGATAAAATATTGCATTCTCATTTAACTGATGGGGTTTGAAATAAAATAATACGATTAACGAATATATAAACTTATTTAACCAGAATCATGATTGCTATTTCTTTCATTTTTGCAGTAGACTTGTTTTTTCATCATACATCGTAAGTTTAACATTGAAATGTCTTATTAATAAAAAATGGATTTTGTTCTTAATTGTTTTTAATAAATGTCAACAGTCATTATTAAAGAGTTGGAGATTTTAAATACGTGTTCTTTTTTAATATCTTATGTAATGATATGTTTTTTTCTGAGAAAATAAATCAAAATAATCACTTATTCAGACGTACACCACAATTAGGTAATGTTTGAGTAATTGACGCCTAAAATGTGTACTTGTCTGAAACTCTATAAAGCTTTCAACTTTGAGTTCATTAAAAATAAATAAATCACCATAAAAATGAAACTCCAAAACATGCTGGTGTGATTAATTACCTTCTTGACAATCCTATTCTAATGCAAACAATAAAGTTTGCAATAATGATGCGTGTACTAAACGAAATCTATTTTCTATATACTTTTTTCTTCTCAGTTGCCTTGAAAACAGAAATTGGTTCAATTGAATAGTTAAACAATAAGAAGGGCCTCCTGGTGTATGGCCAAAAAACTTTCAAACGACTCCAATGTAATAAAAAGCACTTTATCCGGAATTAATCTTCAAAGTGTCTTTTACATACCACAATATTTGATAAGCATCTTGTTTTTAACGCAAAATTTCTGAATACTAGATCATAACATAAAATTCTAGACTTATTTCCAAAGACTTTTTCATATTAAGTTCATACTGTGAGATAATAATGATCTCTTATGAATCCTCACTGAATTAAATTGTACATCGGTAGTTTTCCTGAAAGAAACCTGGTGGTAATATAAAACTTATGAGTCTTATTGAATAAGCTGTCTATTTACTTTCATCTCGAGCAATATCACCACAAATGAACCAGCCACAAAATATCAATGTACTTGTATTTATCACATGTTTATCTCAATATGCAGTGGATATCACTCATGGGATAAATTTTTGATATAATTCCACTGTGTGTTCTTACGCCAACGTCATAATTAAACATTACGTAGCTTCAGGCGGATGATTGACGTAGAATGAAAAAGTAACAAAACAATTCAGTTGAAAAGTGTAGAGTTGTAAATGTGAAGCATTTAATTCTGTTTTAATTTTTTCTTTCATGAATTGATAAAAATATGCTCGAAAATGAAATGTTTGTTTGTTAATCTTTAAGGAACTCTTTTTCCGTGCGTAAAGTTGTTGACGCCTTGTAGTTTATGTGTTGTGCGGTTCACAATTATAATTTTTATAGAAAAGATTGATGTTTAACAAAAAACATGGTAAAACATGTGATAAAAAGAATCTCTCATGATTTGCGATGGTATATGATTTTTATCCAACTCGTTGTGTGTTTTCTATCCCCTCGCCAAGGCTCGGGGATAGAAAACACACAACGAGTTGGATAAAAATAATATACCATCGCAAATCATGAGAGATCCTATATGTATCTCCTTAGTTTTGAGGCACTCTTTGTAAAAAAATATATGTTTCGATCACTATTTTAAATGTAAAGTTATTTTTAAAGAATTTTATCATTCAAAATACAGCTGATATCTGCATTTCTCGATGCATTTGACAAAATCAATTCTTTTTATCAAAAATGTATTCACCGTTATCGCACTATTCACTAAGATTTCACTTTAGGCTACTGTGTGAAATGTAAATTAAGTTCATAAAATTGCAACAAGAACCTGCTACTTGTTTCAAGAATTGTAAGTAGAATATCGTTGGTTTGAGAGTCAGAACAAAAGGTGTTGGCATGGTTTTACAGTCAGTTTAAGCACATCTTATACAACATACACCATATCATAGCATAGCATAGCATAGCATAGCATAGTATAGCATAGCATAGCATTTAAATCTCATACCGCAGCATTGGAATATCATAACATGACATTGGAATCTCATACCATAGCACACAATCTCAAAGACTCTAATTTGTCATATCTTACCATAGCATAGCATTTACATTGCAGATTAGTGGTAAACTTGGGTTTCTTATCATTTTACCTGGAAATACTTTGACCTCTTCTGTATACAGAGCCGCTTTTGTTCAAATCTCATAGCATACCATAACATAGCATAGCATATCATATCATTAAGCCCTTCATTTCAATTTCTCATAGCATAGCAAACAAATCTCATAGCATATCATTAAGATCGCATACCATAGCATTGCATAAAATTGTAAAAGATATGCATGAAATGACTGCATGCAACACGTTTTGATTGAAAATATGGATTTTTAGTTAAAAGTATGGTCTTAAGAAGATCTACAACCAGTCGTTTAATACACAGATACATAAATAAAAGAATGCCCATACAGAAGCTATTTGTATTAGAATGATGTTTTACAAGATTTTGATCTTTACTTTGTACTTTTAAACCGCGCTTAAAATAGAACTTTTTCGTTAATTCCAGGGCCAGATGCACCTGATCCATAATTATATCGAGTCACAATTGGTTTGTATTTTGATGATGTCAACTGTTACAACGGATGTGACATTTGACCTTTGTGTCGTAATTAAGGCGCCCTAAACATGACCCAAGTTCGTAACAGCAAAAGGAAGTAATTAGATCACATCTGTTTGACTAAAAATATCCATACGATCAGTGCATATGGAATTTATCTATAAATAAATCAGACAAAGAGGTATTGGACTGCATGTTTATGTTAATGAATTTATTTTATGAGTGCATAGATATTACAGATTTTTTCGTAGATTTTGAATTAAAAATGAAAACAATTGAAACGACCCAGTTTAAAATCATATTGAATATATTTACATAGTTTTGAAAGTTAAATTCGTCAGGCTGTGTTGGAAAATATCTTTTCTATATGTTAAATTTTTAAATAAAAGTATGTAATGTTTAATTTTCACACAATTGTATTGCTACAAAAACAACAAATCGTGTACCTTAAATACGTGCTTAATTGTCCAAAAATGAACCAAATACTATGAATATATTTATATCTGGTATGTCAAAGTCTCTTCGGCGTAAGGGTTTTATCTTTTTCATTGCAATTGGTCCTAAAATAAACCTGACTTCTGCAAAACTGTTTACAAATTTATGATTTGAAATGCTTTTCCCTACAAAAACCCCACACAGTTCTAATTTGTCTATATAGAGAGAAAACAAAAAAGACGACGCCCACTCCAATCATGTCTTTTCAAAGGTGCAACACATGAATAAATAAATCTTAAGCAGCGTAAAACCATGAAATCACAAATGCAAAAGGGGCAAATACTTGATAGACAGGTCAACAAATTTATTTCATTACTCTGTGTTTTGGCATTCTGTCGTAAATCACAGAGTGCTGGTAACTAAACGATTGCCTGAGATAGGACTTCATTTCTATGGAAAAGGACATCAGATTTGTTTGTGGTTGGTTAGAGTTTGACATGAAAGCGATTGTTGTAACCCAAGAGAAAGATCCGCAATACAAATTGTACGCATAGGTCTATGTTAATGAATTTCATTTAGGTGTCAAATTTCCCCCATCGATGTATTGCAATCTGTCTCATCACTTAGCGTTTCCTCTGTGTGCTTCCTTGTCAAATCAGAAAGGCAGCTTAACGTGTCGTACATTTTATGGGCGTCAGCTCAAAAATCTAGGTTCAAATTAGTGATTAAAGGTATTTCAATGACACGCAGACTTATTTCCCGATGTGATTTGAAAACAAAATATTAAATTTATCAATCTTTCAAAATTTACAGTGTGCACGTGTTGCTAAACTTAAGGATAAGATATCACCTAATATGTTGAAAAATATATTATTGTATCATACATTCTTTTCAGTAACAGTCAACGGTTTTTTATATATATACGGTAATGTTTGTATTTGATTGATATTTATTAAATCAACAAATTAAAATAAACATTTACATTCAGTTAAATAAAATGGAAATTAAGATTGGTGTTTAGCAATTTGACAGTTTCTGGAAAATAACTTCCAGTACTTTGGCTTTATTATCCATTTAAACTTTAAGGTAGTGAGTTAATTGAATTTTAGTTTTCTGAATATGAAGTTTGTAGCAATATGCAACAGCATTTACAAATTCAGACTTACGGACAATTACCTCATGCACTAGCTTGTAATCGTATTGTGTAAATGATCTAGAAGATGTTGTTGTTTTTCAATTACAATTAGGAAATAATTTATTTCAGATTGATAAAAACTCAATCATAATTCAAACTAAACCTTGACCCTTTTCACGATATGAATTAAAATTTGAACATTTGTATGCTTTGTTAGGCTTCTCGATTTTTCCATATTCGATCATGGAATTTTTACATGTATGTTTTCATCCTCAGGTTCTTTCAATTTCTATTTTAATTATTTATATGATATAATAATAATATTCTTGATTTTTATGATAAACAGACCAGATGATTTGTACATAAGTAAATAATTCTCAAAATATTTTTTGAATTTCCACCATAGAGAAGTATTTTATATATGAAACAGTATTATACATTACTCAATTATCATTGACGATACCAAGTCTCAGAAACAAAAGGCTGGAAAAATATCTAAATATGATGCCATAGTGCTAAAGAGAGTCTAAAATTGGTCAAGGGGTTACTTTTATCAATTCTTAAAAAAATGTTGGTTTTCAATGAAATATATTGTAAAAAGAAAATAAATAACATGCATGTCCTTTTGTCAGCTGAGTGTATGTAACGACAGCGATAGGACATGGATACATTAAATGTTGCAATTGATGCTATTCCAAGAGAAATAATTCTGAACGAGTTAATACAAAAAAGCTACAAATTTTTATATATAACTATATGCGGAATTATTCTCATCCATTTTGTTAACTTGCACTTTTTGGTACTAAGTCTGTCATTTGAACATTCCAGTACTCTCAAGAACTTTGATTTTTTTATTATCTGTTGTGTCTGCTCATCATTCACTGTTAGCATGACTTTAATGTGAATATTTTTCGACAAAAAACGTATCATTATTAATAAATTAAAATTCACTGAATGTTAAATATTATGATTTCATAAATTCAGTCCGTTTAGTTGGAAAATTAATGAATTTGTATGTTTTTGAAACGCTGATAAAGAGCTTGGAAAAACTTTATGCTTCAAAATATAAAGTTCTAAATGAGTATGTTAAAGGTTATCTAGACAAATCCATACAGGGACTCATTTGCAAATATCTAACTGTCATGATAAATTATCCTAGCTGTTTGGATTGACTTAAAAGATTCCAAACTTTGTCGTTATGATATTTTTAAACATGTTTCAATATTAACTTTTGATTCATTATTATCATAATTTATTGTTTTTCAAGTTATTTAAACTGTCAGTGTCATTTTCACAGTAAAGCAATTACTTCTCCTTATTGAAGCAATAAGAAATCATTCTTTTAGTATTATGAGGTGATCAAATACGGTTGGGAGTGATCAAATCCAATAAAGTCCGGAGGGATTTATGATAGATTTGATCACACCCGACTGTATTTGAGTGACCAATGCTGCAAATGAGAAAAACAGATCAAAGTCATTATAATTATAAACTTCTGTTAAGGGTATGTAGTTGACTAATACATCACACGAAAATAGTACAATCTTTTAAAATATAATTTAAGGGCTAGGCATAACGTAAAGCAGTTTTTAGAGGTGCATGATTCTAAAATAAGAGATATCTCACTTAATTACAAATACGGTTGGGAGTGATCAAATCCAATAAAGTCCGAAGGGATTTATGATAGATTTGATCACACCCGACTGTATTTGAGTGACCAATGCTGCAAAAGAGAAAAACAGATCAAAGTCATTATAATTATAAACTTCTGTTAAGGGTATATAGTTGACTAATACATCACACAAAAATAGTACAATCTTTTAAAATATGATTTAAGGGCTAGGCGTAATGTAAAGCAGTTTTTAGAGGTGCATGATTCTAAAATAAGAGATATGTCACTTAATTTCCGGTCTGTTACTATCTCTGTTTGAAACTGTCGTGAAATAATCAGGATAAACTACTGTTACGACATGCATAAAGCTTTTGAGAACTTTTAATAATCAAAATTCCTTCCTGTTCCTTCTATATATAATTTGCGTAAATTAGTGTATATTTCATTCATCGTTTATTTTTACTTTTAATCATTTAAAAAGGTACAATTTGATATATTTACATTTAAAAGTTTTGATAAAATGTCAAATTCTAACAGTACAACGGTAAGACAAATTTTGCAAAATGGTATATTGTGTCACAGTCATACGTAAAAAGAGAAATTTTACAGGATGTTTTTTTTTCTGGCTGTTTCGAATAAGGGAAGGAATTATTAAGGTCTTCCGTTTCCAACGGAAGACCTTATTGTTATTGCTTTGTTTCTTTTCCTCTATTATTATTAAGGTCTTCCGTTTCCAACGGAAGACCTTCTTGTTATTGCTTTGTTTCTTTTCCTCTATTATTATTATTATTATTTTTTTTTTCTCCCACGTTTTCTCAAAAACGCTTCAGCCGATTTTGATGAAACTTTCGGGTCTTATTCATGACAAAATTTGTAAGAAAATTACACGAGCTTTTTTTGGTCGTCACTTCCGGTCCCGGGATATTAAAGATTTTATGTTTTTGCTTGTTCACGATTTTTCTCCAAAAGTATTTAAGATAGAACTTTCAAATTTGCAGGGATGGTAGAAAGTGTCCTGCCGCAGTGCCCTTCGCATATCCGAACGTCCGCCGTCACTTCCGGTCGGCACCGGAAGGAAACAAAAAACAGTCAATTTTCAACTTTTTTGTTTTGAAATTTTTTAATATCATTGTTCGATAGAGACGCTTTAATAACTTCAGAATACGAAATTTGTTTCAAAATCGATCCACGCATTATCGAGATTTTGGGCTCCAAAGTCCTGAAGCGAAAGTCCGCGTAGCTCAGTCGTTAGAGTGGTGGACTTTGGCCCAGGCGACCCGGGTTCAGTCCCCGAGTGCCGAATATTTTTTCTTCCTTAATTGTGTTAAGATTTATGATTTCATATTTGAAATGATAGATTTTACTTATTTCCAATATAATTTTATCAAAAATCACAATAATAGCGACTTCTTAAAGATAAATTTAAGTATAATTATATGACTATTGAAATTCTTATAGAGGGTTAAATGGAATTTAATGACGTGGTTTGAAAAGATAGAAAAGAACAACTATCCCTCTAGTCTACTTTATGGTGTACTCAAACGGAAGACCTCTTGTTGCTCGCAACAAGCATCTAGTTATTATTATTTTTTTTTTCTCCCACGTTTTCTCAAAAACGCTTCAGCCGATTTTGATGAAATTTTTAGATCTTATTCACGACAAAATTTGTAAGAAAATTACACGAGTTTTTTTTGGTCGTCACTTCCGGTCCCGAGATATTAAAGATTTTATGTTTTTGCTTGTTCACGATTTTTCTCCAAAAGTATTTAAGATAGAACTTTCAAATTTTCAGGGATGGTAGAAAGTGTCCTGCCGCAGTGCCCTTCGCATATCCGAACGTCCGCCGTCACTTCCGGTCGGCACCGGAAGGAAACAAAAAACAGTCAATTTTCAACTTTTTTGTTTTGAAATTTTTTAATATTATTGTTCGATAGAGACGCTTTAATAACTTCAGAATATGAAATTTGTTTTAAAAAGCGATCCACGCATTCTCGAGATTTTGGGCTCCAAAGTCCTGAAGCGAGAGTCTGCGTAGCTCAGTCGTTAGAGTGGTGGACTTTGGCCCAGGCGACCCGGGTTCAGTCCCCGAGTGCCGAATATTTTTTCTTCCTTAATTGTGTTAAGGTTTATAATTTTATATTTGAAATGATAGATTTTACTTATTTCCAATATAATTTTATCAAAAATCACAATAATAGCGACTTTTTAAAGATTAATTTAAGTATAATTATATGTCTATTGAAATTCTTATAGAGGGTTTAATGGAATTTAATGACATGTTTAGAAATGATAAAAAAAAGAACAACTATCCCTCTAGGCTATTTTATGGTGCACTCAAACGGAAGACCTCTTGTTGCTCGCAACAAGCGTCTAGTTATTTTCCTTTTTCCTGATCGCGGTACAAATATTTAATCAATCTTTACACGAATGTGTCAGAATCTAGCAAACATGTGAAATACAGTTCTACCGAGACCGTTAAATTAGGTTTTTTACATGTACTAGAGATGTTGATAAATGGTTACGATGTCGACAATCGCTTAGTCATACCAATCTTCAAATACAATTTCGGTAGTCGGTTACTCGTAATGAGGTAACCAAACTCAAAACTTTAACACCTCATGTTTTTTTTTCTTAACGCATGGGTGTATGGGCTAAAAATAAAAATGAAAGCTCCTTATCCTCGGCATTTGAAGTTAAAGTCAGTTTCAAGCATTGGTGCTTCTGGTGTATTTTTCAAAGCGATTTGTGTCCAAGATCTCTTTTGATTTGTAGATCAAATTACTTTTTTGAACAGAAGTACAGATGCATAAATGTAATTGAGGACATATTATCTGTGCCTAATTTCATGTACCTTCTACAATGATAAAAGTACACCAATTCAATTAGTTAACAGATTAGATGTTTTTTGAGTAATATCTAATCATATCTATAACATTATCCAGGAGTTTGGTATTTTTTTTATATAGATTTTAACTGGTTTTTAATAGGGGCAATGGTTAAGGTTGGAACAAGGCAAGTTGCTGTTGCCTTGGGTGATATGTTCTTTAATTATATAATAGTGTCACCAAAAAAAAAAGAAAAGTAAGCATTTTTTAACGGGAAATGATTAATATGTTTTATCAAATTCATTTATTACGTCTATTTTCACTTTTTTGTATTATGATTTTTTTAGTAAATAGACGTTGTATGTGGCAATATAATTAATTTGTTCGGAAGGGTTTCACAGTTCCAAATAAATCAATGAGAACTCGACTATTGATCAACTGATTCCCTGATTCCCCTGAATTATTCAACTAGGCTAACCGAGTAAACTTGACGTCCCTAGTATTTATACAATAACCGCTTAACTGTTACAAAATCATTCCTTAACACTGACCTTCATAGAAAATGCAGCATTTCTGTTGTAATGATCTTAAACAATCGCTAGCAAATTAACAAAACCAGGGCTCAGTTTTATAACGCCTTCTAAATGAAAAAGGGAAATTCCAAATGTTCACGGTCTCATCTTAAGAAAATTATTTTAAAAATAAGATTCGAACACATACTGGTACCAATAAGGCCAAACATCTCTACAAACAACACTATACAAGGTTTATTGAAAGAAAGGATGCCCGAACTGCTATTCTTAAAATCCTTTTCCTGACTTCTAACAGTGCATTATCTTGACACATTTAAGTGATGGTTCTCCATTACAACAAGGCATATGAGTTTGGCCAACATTGTAGTTAATATAGGTTGACATATCTACAGTAAATCTCGCATAACCGCATACTTTTTATTAAATTATTCTAATCCTAGCTGCTGGAATATATTGCAGTTTATTTTTGCAAAAGAGGGTGTTAGTATTATCATATTAAAAGGATACTTGACGATTGTTAGAGCAAGAGATGGTGGTGTTAATGTATTTATAACTTTAAAATCCAGTTCTATGGTTTATAGTCAGTAATCAGAAAATATGATGATATTCAAGATGAATTTTACCGAATAATTATGACTACCACATTTTGAATATTTTCTTTTTAGAATTTGTTTTGCAGTTTTTTGTACTCTGTCAATAAGCAGGTTTTACTTGTTTAATTAATGGCTTAAAAACTATGAAGAAAGAGCAACATACATGTATTAACATGAATAATTTTTTTTCAAGAAAATAAGCTTTAAATGTATTGAAAAGAATGACTTATAGATGACAAAATAAGTCTTAATATTTTCAGTGATAAATCAAAGGAGGAGGATTTTTTTAGGATGACTATTACACATTATTTAATATTATTCTTAGTATACTAGCATTTTCTGTATAAGGTATCTGTGATACTAATTGGACCTTTGGTAAACTGCAGATATAGTGATTGTTTGATCAACCCTAATACATTTCTAGAATTAAGCAAAAGTAATTTATCAGCACTCTGTGGGGTCTTGGGTTTAGACCGTACAATCTCAAAATCACAGAGAGGAAACACGCTCTTGACATGGAGAAGGTTGCAAAGTCAACGTGCTAATAAAATAATCATATAATGACTTGAGTTGGAAACCAGCTCCTAGAAAATATGATTAAGGACAATGTTTACGTGAACTGAATACGCTTCTGGAATTTTTTAGTATGTTCTTATAATGCAGTTGCACTTTATCATTAACCCATCCCATTCATTTCAATGGTATATTCTGGTAGCTTACATTATAAGTTTTCATGTCTGCGCAATTACCTCTCCCTGCATGGTAATTCATACAAGGAAAAAAAAGATTGGTCTGACTCTGTCAGTATTAAATTCAGGAGAATATTAGTCGAGACATTCCACATAATATTTAATCATGGTCCATAGAAACAATTTACATTCAAACATAAATTCTAAACTTTAAAAAGTTATTTACAAACGTTTGTTTTAATATGCCCTTGTGTACATGGGAGATGGACCCCGTGAGGTCTATAAAAAAGGGATTGCCTATTCTAGTTCCTAATCTTATATTATATGCCTAATGTCATAATAGGTAAAAATGTCACCTGTTTTTTTTTATCTTTGTACAAAATTAGTCGCTCATTTATCAAACGCTTTTCCCGTGTCAAAATAAACGGACTAAAAACTTGTGTGACCACACATTTATAAATTCGTCTATGTCAGAGCATTTAACATATAAATAAGTTGTTTCTATTTAACTTCTCTTTTATTGCAGTCTCGTCAAAATGTAGCATACAATGTTGATGTAAGACAAGGCGGCCCTATATTTGGAAAACAGCAAAAAAGACGTTTTAGAAGGAAAGGGGTATGGTTGCACAAACAAATTAAAGTAATCACATACGAGCAAGTCTATCATATTAACGAGTATTTCTTTGTCTTCATTGTTGACGCAATTAAGGGGACCCTATATTTGAAACACACCAAAGAAGAGATTTTAGAAGGGATAAGGTATTGTTGAACAAAACCAAATAATAGTAGCCTTATACGTGGAGGTCTATAATCCTAACATGTATTTCCGTTGTGCATGCAGCTAGAGAATGTTGATATGTCACAATTGCCGAGTCGATTGTTGAAAATGCGACATCGATGTTCCTGTGCATAAAAAGGAATAAACCTGAATAAACTTTTGGGGAATTTTACAATGAGTTTAAAAGTAGAACATGACCTTTACCTTCCTCTTAACAGTTATAGTCGACAATTAAAAATAGCTGTTCCATCAATTGTGTTGATTACCTATTTGTTGCAGAATGAAACTGTTTTAATCTTTGGTTCTTTTTGGTAGGAAATATTGTTAGTGATTAAAAATAAAACGGTACTACACTTTATTAATACATCTCTAATTTGATTATCATTTTGCATACACTAATAAAAAGTTAAAGAAAGAATTGAAGTTAAATTGAAGTTAATATAAAACAAGGTGTTAATTTATGTATTGGTTATCACCTGCTATTTGATAGACTATTAAAAATGTGTTTATATCGTATAACATAATAATATAGCCCACATTACGAAATAAAGCACTTGCTTATCTAATTAAGCTGCTCAAGGTTCATTAATTTTTTATAGAATTTTTTGCTTTTTAATTATGTAATATCTCTGATATAAAAAGTTAAATCTTTTCAAATATCAGTGAATTTAAATACACATGTATAATATTGTGAAATACTGATGTAACACGTATAACCATTTCATGCAATTATGCTTACATGTGTTTAAATCAGAAACATATTGAACAAACAGTTGGTGTAATACTTTACACTTTTCAAAAAATCGTATACAAACTGGCTTATTTAGATCCATTAAAAAAACATACATTTTCATCTATTTTACCTTTTTTAAAAATGTGTTGAAAATAAAAAAAGAATGTTCTCTAAAAACGACTTTCATTAGTCTCATCAACATTTTCCCACACACATTTGTACATATCTATACATGCACATGTATATCAAAAGTAACCCGATTTCCTGGACTGAACTTGTGCCCCTATTTGAATGAACCTTTATTACTGACATTTAAGTGAAATGGTTAAAATACGAGTCTAATATCAAACCGAGTTTGTATGGTCATATTGTATTTTAAACCTGGTATCGAAATTCTAAACTTTACGCCTGGGATTGACCCTGCCAAGGTGTTTGTTGTGAGTGTCTCCTCTTCTATCTTTTAAGTAGTCTGTTATCCAATCTGAATAAAAAGAGGAGGCAGAAACCCAGCTCCTAGGTAGCAACCTATTAATCATTCCAATATATTTTTATCAAGTGAAATAATATCAATTAATATTAATAATAACGATCAAACGTGACAATCATTCATATTTATTACAAAAAGTTCTAAAAATATGATATAAGTTGAATTAGAACCCGAAATTAAATTGACTGTACAGATTTAATATTATCTTATCTGTTTAAAAAGAATATAAAGAAAGGCAGCTTTTGGAAGACTGCTGTAGAGATTTTCCCGCAACATCCCATTACATGTATGCTCACGAATTTCCAAACTTTAAGGTGACACGGGACAGTTTTTAATATAATTCACTGTAGCCAGGGGATGTGTGTCTCCGGAACTATGTAACTAAACTTTCCTCAGTTCCGATTCAGCACAAAGTGCTTTAATTCACTCCTTATAAGGCCAATCAACAATTTCCGGGGAAAATTAATTGCCGGAACATACAAAATAGGGATTTTTCTGAGATTTTGACCCTGTCATAATTCACCCATTTTTCATGATTTTTCAAGACCTCCCCATGCTAATTCCCTGCAAGTGGTTCATATTCTATACCGTGTGCATGTAGCACCTTTACATGTCAGAAACTTACCAGTGTATAGTTTACTCTGTCCCATCCACCTACTTTTCGTGTTATTTTACCTCCTGTCTGCGACTTGCAATTTCACTATGTAAAGTCAACACAACAGTCATATCCGCAAGTTTCGCATTTTTCTTCTGATTCTCATGTACGTAACATTATGGGCCTACATATTGCATATTAATTTCAACAAGAGACATCCCTCTAACTAGTAATGATAATCAAATTAAAACTAATTTCTTGAATTTTAGCAACACTCATAAGCCTTCAAGTACAGCAACTCTCAATTTCACAAATATATTGACGGGTACTTTATCCCAAATTGTTCTTGCTACCTAAGAGTAAAATGCGACCGACTCCATATTATAATCTTAACTTCTTTTTACTGCATTTATGAACCTGAGAAGATAGACTCAGCTCACCAGAGCGTTGACACACTTCCCCTTAACATACGCTATATATACATTGTATGCATTTTAACAAATTAATGCAGAATTTTCGGATTTATACGGATGTAATAATGGTGGTATCCGACTGCAATACCAGTGCTGACTGGAATTTCCATGTCCTGTCTTAATATATGACATAGTAAAATCTTTTGATATTTGATTTGAAAATACCCTTATGTATGCTAACTACTCATTAGCAAGACATCTACTTGAAGATGTTATATTACTAACAAATTTGAAACCAAAGGTAAAATATAAAGAGGGACAACTCTACTAGAATGTAACTTAATTAAAATGTTTGGTAAGTAGCTCAAGTAACACAAATAATGGCTAGGCATTGACAACAACCGATATATCAATACATCTATTGATTGCAGGCAATGTCAACCGTTTATAGTCTGTCTGCATAAGAGTTTCTTTATACATTGTCGCTCTAACAGTAATGCCATCAGAGTAAAGAGTCTAATCTAGTGATAGGTTTGATTTTAATCAGATTTTAATCAGATTAGTTTATAATAAGCAATCAAGTATTTAGAAACAAAACTGAATGTTCATAATATTCTTTGAACATGATCAAACATTCGCCACGTTCTTGTCATATCATCAACCAAAAGTATATTTTATTACTTATTGCGATATTTGAATATCATATTACAGCATAATAGTATGTGACTGGGTTTTTTTCGTAAGCTTCTTGTTTACAGATGTTTTAAAGTTATTACTTTTACTCTCGCAATGTCTTTGTGGTAAACTGCTCAAATATTTTCCTGTAATGTTGAATTGCAAGTTACGTTTCCTAACAAAGTCTGTTTAACCTCTGTTTCGTCGGCACAGGTTTCATTTGTCCTGCTTTGCCTTGTTTTCATAATCTGTTCTGCATTCTACAAATATGAATTAATTGTGTTTTTCAGGTTACGGCCAAAATTCAAATAAATAGAAGGACTTAGACACGACAGGAGCTCAACATCATTACTGTCTAGAAAAGTTTGCTTGTTCATTTGTTAAGCTTGATCAAAATGATCAAGTTAAACCATACTATAGCTAGAAATAAAAATTTGAATGTAAAAAAAAAAACACCATTACAAATGTTGAGCTCAGATCATTTTAAGCAAAAACATATCATTGCTAAATTGTTTATATTTGCATGTCAGTTTCTTACTTGTGAAGATGCTGCCTTCTTTTTCGCTTTGTTTTTCCAGGAAATCATCTTGATTATCGCTATTAAGCACCCAATAGAAATTAGGAAGCAAATAACTATTGGCACGACAAACTCGGAAATATATTGACAAGAGGAATCCTTGAATCTAAGCATTCCTGAAGGACATTCCTTTACACACACTCCGTCATGGATTGCGAAATTCTTTTCATGCAAAAATCCAACACATTCCTCTATGTAGATGCAGTCAGAGCCATCAACGACCATGAAAAACGGGCAGTGTGGTAAACAGTTTCTACTGACAGTAAGGCCAAAAGTTTTCCAAAGATAAGGGGCATATTGTGGACATTCTTGCACACACGTTTTGTTAAACACATATAAATCAGAAGGGCAAGACCAAATACAATTCGTTCCATTCAAATATGTTCCTTCAGAGCATTCATGTTGACAGACCTTTCCTTTGGGGGTATGTTCGATCAATGGATGGTTTATACATTGTTCCTGGAGTTTACAAACTCCGTCAACAATCACTCTGTTATCAGGACACCTAGATTTGCAAATGTTAGTCTCCTCGAAAGCGATATACTGGCCTGCACACGAGTTGGTACATATATGCCCATTTGATATGGAATAGTAAAGTCGACTATAAGTTGGACACGATTGTACACATGATCCATTTTCGATAAATTGTTTTTCTGATGGACATCTTTTATCGCATTTGTTGGGATAGGTTATGACAAGGCCTTTTGGACATTTCGCATTGCATCTATTTGTAGTGACATCAACTAATTTACGCGAAGGTGGACATCTTTTAACACATTGCTGTTCATCCAAAAGCAGTCCATTGGGGCAAACATCGTAGCAAGAATCATCCATACGGTACGTATGTGTTGGACACATCTGAACACAGTATTTCTTTGACGGTGTGTCTCCATTTGCAAAGTGTTCCAAAGAATGAGATAAAGGGCACTTATTCACACAGATATTGCGATAAACAAATGTATCTTTGGGACACAGTTCAACACAAACATTAAAATGCAAGTACATATCATGGCATCTTGCGGCGCATTCCTTTGTTTTGTTGTTTATCAGTTTTCTGTGGCTTGGACATGATTCTACACATTCCCATCCGTCGATATAAAATTGATCTGGACATTTATCAAAGCAAAATTTCTTATTTTGTAATTTGTAAGAAGAATTCGGACAAATATTAACGCAAAAGTACCTAACTTGTCTTGTAAGGTTATTTTGGGTGTATTTCAAATGTGTCTGTGGACACTTTCTAACGCACGTGTTTTGTAACTGAAACATCTTATCTGGACAAAAAGAAATGCATGTTCTATTAAATACAACGGTGTTGTTTGGGCATACATCTGTACATCTTTGTTCTTTCGCAATCACATATTGAAAAGGATATGGGCAATCATAGACACATTTTTCCTGCAGATGAAATGTTGTTTTTGGACATTCTGTAACGCATCTGAAGTAAAACACAAACATATTCTTGGGACATGTCTCTAGACAGTAGTATTGAGTTTCCGTGGTATACCTATAGTAGTTTCGTCGTGTCTTTGTTGTGTTGGTATGATGATAAGGTAGTGAGCCATTACACATACTCAAACACACTGTTCCTGCTTGGTATTTCGCCTTATCAGGACATTTGTCCACACATAAATTATTCACTGATAATTTTGGACAATCTGCTATGCATTCATAAAATGAATATTTTTTCATTGCAAATTTTTTTGATAATGGACACATCGAATCACACGTTGTGTTGTACAGAAATAATGCATCAATTGGACAAGATGAAGATATTGACGCATGTTTCACAACATATACAGGACATGCAGCCACACAATAATAATTTTCTGAATAAAACAATTCACGTTTTGTCAGATAATACGGCATATCACCAGAACAATTTCTGACACAAGTTTTCTTGAATTGGTATTTAGCTGTTTCTGGACATGACGTGACACATTTATTCTGAAAGTAAAAATAAGGACACTCTTCTACGCATTCATAATATATTCCATGTATGTTTGAGGTTTCGTTGTAATAAAAAACACCTTTTCCTCTTTCAACAATAAATGGATGAGTACCAGGACATTCTGAATAGCGAGTCTGGTTGAAAATGTAGAGAAAATCTATTGGACAATTATCATAACATATGTTGGTCTCATTAAAAAGAAAGTAACCTGATGGGCAAGATTAGATGCATTTCCTAACATGGTCTATGTGATAAGGTTTGTCACCGGTACATTCATTTTTACACAACCCATTATGAGCGAAAGCATCTGAATTCGGACACTCAACAACACATGTGGAATTGAATATGTTGTACTCTGAGCTACAGTCACGGACACAGACAAATTCGAACTGATTTAAAGATACATCTGTTCGATGTCGTAATTTTGTCGAATATATGTAAGGATGCGTTGATGGGCAACTTGAGAGGCAGGTGCCATTGTGTAGTACTGTTAGTTGTGGACATCTGGATATACATCTATTCTGGTACAGAACTAGATAATTGCAGTGATTTGTACACATTAAAATATCATTGAATTTTGATGAATGAAGAAAAACAAGTTTATTGCTATCTGGACATGTTCTTTTGCACGAATTGTTGTACAGGTAGAGGCTATCGTTATTACACGATAGTTCACATGTAATATTATTTACATATGTGTAGATTGGACATTTCTTCAGACATCAAGTAAAAAAAGGTGTATTCAGATGATAGCTGTACGATTCGGGACACTTTTTGTGACAGGTCTTTTCAGCAGAGAAGCAGTTTTCCTCACAATCACCGGTGGTTATAAAATTTGCCTCCTTCGGGCAGCTCTCCAAACACGTAGAATTGAAATTAAATGTATGGTGTGGACACATTTCTGTACATTGAAACTTGTAGCAATAGTTTTTACAAATTCCAACAGGACATGATGTTATTTCATATTCCTTAACACACAGGTTTGCGAAGCCATTAGATTTCGATATTTTGAATGGTGGACAACGACTAACGCATTCGTTATTGTTCAGAAATTGGGAAGAGGGGCACTTTCTGAATTGCACAAATGTTCCCGAGTTAATCGTTGATCCGTGTGTATTTCGCTGCAATGAGAAAAGTATAAGCGCTTTAAACATAATATTTAAACAAAACTCAATTGTTTAATAGCTAGAAAGGCGTGAGTCTTAATTAAAAAGAAATATAAATAATATCAAAATAACGAACAACAGCAATTATCGACGATAAAATTATTAACACATATGAATAATCTTACCATAAACAGTAGTAGGACACCGATCATGAATAAATAAACCATTTTTGTTTCAGTAACTGAGATGCGTTCAATTTTGTAAATATTAACTTGAGAATACCTCGACGATATATTTTCGTTTTCGGAAAATCATGTAATGAATTGCCTATATTTGTTGCCTATATGCCTAACCATTTTTTCTTAACATTCAATTCAAAAGAGTCGACACGAATAATCAATATCTTATTCATAATAGCCCTTTAATCATATGGATTTGGATTTTAACTAGAAAAAAGTTGTTTAACTGCAATTGATCGATATCATCTTTTGTTCACTTTTATGTAGATCCATACGACGTAAACGTACATGCCAATGTACAATATCGGTATGAATTTGAATCTGTGCAAATATTCTCTGATTTTGACGGTTTTTACTCTCATGAATTTCGTTCAGAAATCCTTTTTTTTATTTTAATTCAAAAGTGGAGGTAAAGTGATGGAAACTGAAGAATTTCCAATGAGTGAAATAGGATGTCAATTAAGTATTCACGAATCAACTTCAGAAATTGAAAATGGAGAAAGGTGTAATTTGTTGACTGACATTCAAGAGGATACATGCGATGAGGAGCTCAGAAGTCCGATTTTATATGAACTTCCACCAGGTAAAAAGTATCATATGTTTATTGCTCATTCAGCCGTAGACGGCCAGCAGGCATTTAAGATATGCAAGGAGCTGGAGAGTAGATTTCTTCTGAGATGTATGTTTTTTGATCGGGACTTTATACCTGCGAAACGGATAGACGAAAATATCCAACAGGAGATGGAGAAAAGTGTCAAGGTGTTGCTGCTTCTAAGTCCTGACTTTCTAAAAAGTCACTGGTGTGACATGGATGCCCGGTTAGCTGTTCAAATGTCCTTTGACCGAAACTTTGATTTGAGAATAATTCCTGGACTTTTACGGGACTTAGATCCGGACAAAGATATTCCACCGTTTTTAAAACCCTACGTGTGTATTGATGCACAGAAAGAATATGATTGTACAGCAAAAATCCATGAGGCCTACTATTATAAAGGTGTGTGCAAGGTAGTAGAAAACTAGAAACAGAATCAAATCTGTACAAAAACCAATTATAACTGCATTTTTCATAGAAATATTTTTCCTTCCTTGCCAATTTTGAGTACTTTCTAAAGTTTAATGTTCCCTATAGATGTACTTTATTTGGAGTGATGCTTTGCAAGTATCAACAAAGACATGCAAAATTAAGTGTAACTCCACATGTACCCTGTCTGTTTTGTTTTTATTGTGGACAAAATAATCAAAGTTGGCAAGGCGTGTTATTGGAACATATGATGACCAACACTACCGGCCTTTGTTTAGCTAAATAACTTTACTGGACATGACTTTTAATGCTAAAATAAAGTAATAAGAGGGAAACGACGTCAAAGAAAGTTTTGCTTAACTTTTGTAGCATGGTACTTGAAAACATATTAATTAATTGTTGAATATCTTATGTAAATTTTTAATGAACACTTATCGTTTTTATGCAGGGGTGGTTGATGCTGTTCACCAAGCAGAACTAGGTATGTAAAACAATAATAGAAAACAATTAGAGAAAAAATGATAGACGAAAATGCATCATCATAAGCTCATACATAAATCCCAATCAGATTTTGCAAAAGCTAGAGCTAGTTGTCCTTATATAGCTGAATTTGAATTGTTTATTTATTTTTGGTAACATTTTCATTACAGAGTCCAAATTTGCTGAAGACAACAGAAGTCAAAACGGTGTACGATTGCTAGAGATGGAGGGAAAACTAGAGAAATCTGCATGTTTCAATGCATCCCACTATGTGTTTTTAGATCTCTCTGACCAAGATCGCGCTTGCCTAAACTCAAATAAGGTCTCTCTATCATATGCAATTTAGACATTTTTGCAAGATGATGATAGCTTTCTATGAATTATAATATATTTATTTATTTACAGACTCAAGAACAGCTGGAAAATATCCTTGAGTTTGTTAACTCGTCCTGTGTAATGAGAAACTACAGAATTTTCAAAAATGGTCTGTTCCAGTATGGTTTTACCTTGTTAGTTGGTCTGACAATTACTTTTCTCTACACAACCTTTGGTTTATTGGACTCATTTGTGGACAGAGATACAAATGGAATGTGGACTGTACATATAGCACCTGGTGCAATATTTGGAATCGTCTCCTTTTTTTCGGTATTGTTCATCATTAGAAAAGTTCGAAAAAAGGTATGTTTTAAAGAACTAATGATAAATAAAGTGATCTTTCAGATATTAAAAGTATAAGCCATGGAATTTATTTCAGGTATATATTACTTGATTACGTAACCCAACAAAAGATAAATTGCAAATTATTAATCTAGTATACATTATCTTTATTTTGAATTTAAATTTGTAACAAACTATGGATGCTGCTGCAAAACAATACACATGTATGAAGTGTCTATTCACTCTTCAAATTCTGGATAAATTTCGTCAAATTTTGATTTCTTATATTGTGCAATTCTTTGCCTCACTGTCCAAGAAAAATATTAGACACAATTCAACAATTGCTTGCTAAAGTTGTCCGAGTTAATTGCAAAGGAGAATAAGATGGACGATAATTGCAAATTTTATATACTTTAAAACCAAATGAAAAGTAACGTAGGAATTTGTAAGTTATGAAAGGTAAATACATGTAAACAATGTTTTATATCTACAATGTTTGAAGTATAGATTTACATCGGTGGGTAAATCAAAAAACATAGAATTTAACTAAGGAAATCACTAAAGATTTACAAAAATTCATTATTTAGTTGATATTATATGAATAAAAATTACAATATGTTGCTACTGTACCTAAGGTTTAAAAAAATGAAAATTCAAGGTTGACTTCAATGTTAACAACACATTTTAGTACCATTCTTGTTGCTTATTTTGCAAACTTCCTTAACTTTTATATACAAATTGAAGCATTGTTACACAATATAAAAAGTGACGTTTCTAAGGACAAACGTTTACAAAAATAAATATATTTATACATACTTAAAAAATGATTTTCAAGGATTGGTGAAAATAAAAACAGTAAATTTTCTTCGAGTTAAAGATGGAAATTATATGTAAGTTTGTACATGTATAATAATTTTGTTTTGGTTACCAACAAACATTCGCCAAAAACACAAGATACTTGGCACAATATATAATTAAAAACAAATAATAATAGCATTGTGTATTGTGTATCATGAATAATGATTCCTTCATTTATTTCAAAGTATTTGTTAAAAATATTTTTGTGATTTACAATCTCTTTCAAAAACTGATACTTAATTTAAAAAAATGTATTTTTTCAGCTCATTAAAAACCTCAGCAAAACTATTTGGGACAAGAATATGAAGAACTTTCCTAACAGTTTGTGTCTCGTACTTATTGATGTCACTAACTTAGAAATCCCAAAGGTAGATATAAATGCGGCATAAATAAACCTCAATGATTGCAAAATATTTTTTCTTTTTCTTCTGATTTTCTGATATAGTTCGGAGAAGAATTTGGTTTTTGTATTAATTATTTACATTGTATTAACATGGTGGTTTTCCCCTTTTTAGCTTGTAACTATACGCTATGACATAACGGCTTGCCAGGTGAGAACAATTTATCGTAAATATTTTTCAATCCATGTTCAAAATAATATCACAAGTGTTTTGCATTAAGTATATGATGAATTTTTTTTTTACCAAATTTTAATTTCAGTTAAACAGGCGAAAATAATAGATTTTTTTAAGCTCTTTAAAGCAGCCCAAATTGCTTTTTTGTCACATTTTACGTATTGTTCCTATTTGTAATGATTTAATGATTTAATGATTTACTAGGAATACACTTACCTTCTTTTGAAAAAGCAGAGAAAATTAAGCAGTGATAGTGATGCCGTTAATGTAAGTAAAAGTAATTCCATGGCAGATTAATTGACATATGGTGATGTCAGTCTTTTATTAAGATGTGTCCCCCTCTCGGTAGTACACGTGTACATTGTATGTGGTTTCCTTTCAGCAAGAAGCAAAAGAGATGATTTTGAAGAAGCTTCAGGAATGGAACAAAAGAGGAAGTTTGGTAAATTGGGCTTCCTTGGAAAGCGAAGCATATAATAGACACAATACTTGGTTGCGAAAATCATGTGTATGCCAAGTCTTGGAAAGATATTTGATAACACAGATCAGAGATACTCAAAACTCAAAGTAACTAAACTTGTTTTCATATCGATATTTTCTTCATGTCTTGCTCTCTAATTATGCGATATTTTGTCTTATATTGCGATTGTAAAATATATGTTGATGACTAATATATAATTAAAAAGGTGTTATAATAATAATATCAATAAAATCAAATAGTTTTACATTTTCCAGTGTCTTTGTCTGTGATAACACTACGAATCGATTTTGTAACGTATACTCCAATACGTTTCATCAATAACTTTTTTAATATTCCAGCGTACAATTGCTGAAAATTATATAAATATAAGTCAAAATGAATCATTCTTTAAGTATTATGAGGTGATCAAATCTATCATAAAGTCCTTCGGGCTTTATTGGATTTGATCACCTTGACAGTATTTGATCACCTCATAATACTCAAAGAATGATTCCTTATTCCTTAATTAAATGAAACAAGATGTTAACAAACAGAATCTTATTTCTAAAAAATGACAAGCAGAGAAATATATGTATAATTCCGATATAGAGATACAAAATTGGAATTTGAAGTCATTAATTTAATTACCAAAAAACAGTCTGATATGCATGAATACATATAGATATATATATATGTAACAAATTAGGATCTACAAATGTTTTGATTTTAACATACATTGTATCTTTATTGTATTAATTTAAAATTGGGATTATGAACAAGTTCTGAAATTAAATTGCCCTTTCCCTATACAATATATGATACAATGTAATTTTGGGCTACACAACATTTTGAGGTCAATGAATTTTACAAGGCAAATTAAATTACAATTAGTACAAGCAGTTGTGATTTCAAAGGTGTGCAGTATATGATATTATATAATAGTAGTTATGGTAAATCTTCCACTATTTTAATGAAGCTATGAACTAAGAAAAATAAATGATTGTTATCTCTAATGCTTATCTACAAGTAACAGACGCATTGCTAAAAAGATACATCATAGGAATTATAGAATAAGATATTTGGTTACATGTACAGTGTTTATATTTAAAAAGCGTTAAAACATCTAACAATCGCTTTAAATCTATAGTATATTTTATTTTACATTTAATTTTATTTAAGATAGGAAGACAAGTAACAGGTAAAATAAATTGAAATCTTAATTTGGTATATATACCACATGTAAATCATTTACTTTCTATGACTTTCTGGACTAAGTAAAATAGGAATACCGATTTTCCTTTAAATATATCCCAAAATATACTAGTATACAAAAAAAATAAACTGACATTAAATGCATTACCCGGACATAGTAAAAAGTTATGGCCATTGTCATGTTGTAAATTCAAAATTTACAACATGACAATTTATTGTTCCTATCATAAAAAAAATCTGCTATTGCCTACAAACTCTGAAATTCGAATTCTCTACAACAGTCTCCTGAGTTTGACTTGCCGCCTGAACTTTTGCGGCCCTCTTCGTTTTATGGCGGGTCCTTCAACATTTCAGCTTAAATTACCGTCAATTCAACCAGTACAGCTAGCATATCGCATCTGCAATTCATAAAAAAATATCTTATTAGTGTTGATATTCTGCATTTAAATTTTGACAAATGTATGCTGAAATGAAAGATATTTCATCTTCGTTTTATTAACTATATCAGTAAATCAGTTGGGGAAAAATCGTGAGAAGTTGATTGATATTTTCGTTGAGCAATTTATAAAAAAAATTATCTAGGGTATACACTGAAGCTTTATAACCTTTATGAAACTTGAACAAAATGTTATACAAAGAGCAACATGTGGATGTAGTATGTTTTTAGTATATTATGCATCCTTGACGCTATAAAGTAGACTAATGAAACACAATAAATATTTTCTTGAAATATGTTGGGTTTTTTTTTATAATGACATGGTTATAACTAATTATTGATGCCATTATCTTAACATGACGAGGAAGAGGATAACGCTATTGCGAGGAATGGCAGGGGAATTGATGTGGACCACCGTGGCCCAAATAAGCTAGGCTAGATCTAGATTTTATTAAAATAAAATGTTATGGTATTTGCTGCATGACTGTAGTATTTTTTATCTGGATCAGGCAACGGTGAGTCCACTTTTTGGACAATGTACTTTTTTTTCGATTTTGTCATACAAAGGAAAAGAAAAATTAAAATGAAGCATACCACAATTTAATACAGTATAAATATACATTGAAAGTCGGCATTTTAAACGACTTATAAAAGATTAAGAACCTACCTGAGAATTTTTTTTTTAGTGGAAGGGTGTTGATATTGTTATATTTAAGGGATTCTCTACATTTTGATCAACGATGATACGTACCTTTGTAACTCTTGTAACCATGTTTTAGAGGAGAAAGACATATTTCATATTTTTTTCAAGGGTCTAAAACCTTGTAACTTGTCTTGTAAACCCTGTAACCCTGTATCAGAGAACACATTAATTTCAGAAAGGATAATTAAGCTGAGTTTATTTAATCCTTCTCTATTTTCCTTAACTTGACCCGACATAAATATATGATTAATTGTTGTAGTTGTTTATGCAACCGGGTTTCAGAATTGCCGTATTGAAAATTCGCATAACTAAGAATTTTGCATATCGTTAAATGTCTCGCGAGCCAATGGTATAAAATTCTATCCTCGCGAACAGAAAGCAGCAAACCGATTATAAATCGGGATCGGCATACCATGATCGAAGTGTAGGTCTACCTCGAAACATGGCAGCAAGAAATGTCACACGTTACGTTTTACCACGCTTCGCTTCGGTTTTCCAGCGATTCAATGCAACAACAGCCCCATTGATTATGAAAAGAAGAGCTCTGTACAGACCTGAGCACAGTAGATTTTTTACAACTTCGCCAAAGTCCCTGGGAAAAGAAACGTAAGTAGATATTTTTTCTTGAATGCAGACTTACAAAGTTCAACGATCCGAATCCCAGGTTATACAATTTATAATAACCCCAATAACTGATAGTGTCCCTGTAATGTATTTTTTATGATAAAAAATATCTATTGTATTTATAAGATCGGCTTATTTTATTGCATCAAAACAAGTCATGCAAAATTGCTCTTATTTCGAATTATCTCTAGTAAGATGCTAAGTTTGACAATTTGTTGTCTTCATCTGATAATTTTTGTTACATTATTCTTGGGTGGGGAGCTGTGGTAAATTTTCAACAAAGTCTCTGATTTTTCTAGCGTTTATTTTATTACAATATTAATAGAACAAAATCTTTTCTTTCTAATTTAAAATAAAATGTTATTTTCTGCTTAATTCTCTGTCCCAAGATATTTATGCAGCACATTTTCTTAAACTATATGACATTTAAGAAATGAACTCAATGTCTACCCAAGTTATACGAGTATAACCTGGATTGGGGCAGTTTACACTTATAATCTGTGAAGCGGATTATAAGAAAGCGTAAATTAAAAAATAAAAATAATTCAATTTTCTGTAATTTACTGTACAAATTGAGTGCGTTTTACTTTTACAAATGATATTAATCTGTTCAAAATTCAAACGTTACTATGTCAAGCGGATTAGTACATTTTTAACATTGGTGCATTATGACATATGTCTTGTGACGTGCAACCAGGTTATACAAATTTAACTAAATTTTTCTATCCAATCATACGCCGCATTACAACCAGAATTAAATTATTCATAAATATAGCAGGGTTTTTATGTTTATTCAAATCCCAAGATTTCTCTTTTGAAAAACTTGTCAGGTTTCAATACATTACACAGCTCACAATAAAGAGTCTACAGGGATTTTGCATAGCAAACCACATGAAAGTACCTGGATGATAATCTTAAAAATTTGTGTGAGGTGTCTCGATTACTTCCATATGGAGAAAAGATGTCAACAATTCCTTTTGTTAATCTCAATAAGAATTATTTTTTGTCCGGGTAAAAATAGACTAAGTGTAAATGAAGAAGTGTTGGATTTTCCCCCAGGTAAAACATGTATTTTTAAACATGCATTCTATTTTGAAGAATGATTTCAATGACAAATATTCGGGTATTATGAAAAATGAACAGTATCACCATATATATGTTTTTATTTTAATCTGAAAACATTTTATATAATTCATATTATGTTGTTTTCCAATTCCCAAATATCTCAAATACTATAAAATCTCCCTAATTTTAAAAATGACCTTATTTACCCAAAATTAGATTGATAGATCCTTGAAAATATATATATGAACTAAATACATTGACTTTTATTCATTAGAGCCTCTATAATCTTCCTTGATCGTGATGGGGATAAGATTACTGCCACAGTTAAAGTGGGTGCATCTTTTTTGGATGCTGCTATAGACAATGATGTAGAATTGGAAGGTATTGACTTTTGCATTCCTTATAAGGAGTGTCAGCTGAATCACTGGACCGTTAAATCAAAATCTCTGTATCCATGTCATACAGTGTGTTTCAACATGAATTGTTTACACATATAGTTCTTGTAATGTACATAAATTGACTTTCCTTAGTTATATGCATGTGCTTGCATTTGAATCTCCTCTATTTTTTAATGGTCATTGGCTACATAATTAAATAATAAATCTTTTGATCTATTAGTCATTTTGGATTGGATGATTTTCATTAGACAAGGCTACCTGTTAGGCAATTAGCTGGTAAAAGCTATTTCATTGTATCTAAAGTTCAAGATACCTGTAATTCATCCAGCATATTGAAAATATTGATTGATCTATAGATAATACCCACTTCAAATGCTAAAATGATAACCTTTTGGCAAAAGATTCATGCAAGACTTTGATACTTTTAGTGGCAACAATGAATAAGATGACACAATATAAAAATATTATGTTAATACTACTATTGAAAATACAAGTTTTGTAACATGCTTATTGCTTCATCAGTCAGTACTTTTTTGCAGTGTGATGGTACATTTTATCATGCCTGATGGCAGTAAGCAGACTGCTAATACCAAAGTGGGAGAAAATCTTCTGGACATTATTGTTGACAATGATATAGATATTGATGGATTTGGTTAGTTTGTTAAGCATGTATTCTCCAAGACTCAAATATATATTTGTATTATGTGCACCATTTTTATCTGAATTTTGGAAAAATCCGAGATAATGAAAGTTTGCTTTTATAGGTTTAAAAAAAACTTAAATATATGTACGAATTTTTTTTTTTAAGAGCTAATTTTAAGAAAAATGGGAAAGTGAATTCAGCTGACATTTATGCTTAATTTTTATAAAAGGATGAAATTTTGATCAAGTCGGGAAATCGTGTGATTATTATTCCTGGTAAAATAGAGGTTTAGTGGCTAACTGGAGTGTTATTGATCTGTGACAGGTGCTTGTGAAGGAACCCTGGCATGCTCCACATGTCATCTCATCTTCAGTAAAGAGGATTACGAGAAAATCGAAGACAAGCCCACAGACGAGGAACTGGATATGCTAGACCTTGCATATGGTCTCACAGATACGTAAGTTTCAGTAACAGAAGAAAAAGAAAACACTCCTACACAATACAGTGTCATTTTTAAAACGTAGCAAGAACTAGACACAATTTAAACCCATTCTTTTTTATGGTAAAATTATTTCTATGATACATTTATAGACATTGAAGACGATAAAATTTTTGTGATTCTTCAGGAAATCTTTGAATATGCTCAAGATTGCAGGTTGTCTAATGTTACAGCTTGAGCAAGATTTGACGATAAATTTATAACATAGGATCAAAAGAACAAAAGAGGTTGAGCCAAAAAATGTTAAAAAACCATCAACAATGTTGAACTATTATTTAACTTTATATAAATATAAAGATTTTTAATAAAAAATGATAAGCCAGTCTTGAATTTAACAAAGAAAAAAAGACAATTGTAAATGACCTAAATATCAGTATAAGAAATAAAGATAACTGATTTCATCATTATTCATTCAATACTAATTGTTGAATACCAATTTTCATGGACTTTGTCGTGGAATTGATCCATGAGAATAAATGTTACCGTAATAATTTGTATTGAATATAAAATCCATGAAAATTAATGCAGGTGACTGTTAATAAAACCTCATTGACAGTATACTATCTGTTTATTGGTGTATATGTACATGTGTTTCCTAGACATGCACAACATTCAATCTGATTAAAGTCAGATCCTCTATCCACTCCTTTTTTTTTTTTATTCTCGCTACATGAGGACAATAAAAAAGTAATGAAGAAGTGGATCAAGGATCTGATTTTAATCAGATTTGCACACCATTATGTGTACATTGTACTTGGCAAAACATGATAGACGTACTTTTTTAATAAATAATTTATACAAATCTTTTTTTTTTTTATGATTATCTGTATAACCATAATATGAATTTGAATGTATATCTAACACTTAATTATCTATATGTACATGTAAATGCAAGCAAGAAAGGTTGTTAAATTGAATTGATGTTTAAGGATCTAGCCTACAGTATGCTACATGTAGTAAGTGAACATTTAAGGAACAAAGTACTTGCATCCTTAACAACATTTTTCTGGGTTACTGTATCATATTCTGCAATAAAGTTCAAGGTGGCAATATACAATATGGGTCAAGAATATACATATGTATCATCTTCAAAGCATCCTTCCTATTGATGTAATGGATATTTGGATTTTCTCAGAAAATAACGAGTTATCTCTCTTTGTGCAGGTCCCGATTAGGCTGTCAAGTGATCGTTACCAAGGAGATGGATGGACTAGTGGTTAAAGTTCCATCTGGTGTGGCTGATGCTAGAAACCCTTCCTGACCTCAGTACCTCTATAGGACGTAATCAGAATTCTAGAAGGCCTTTGTATACCTAAAACTATCTTTCCTTTTTATTTTACTCATGACTTTTCAAATTAAATAGATTTAATTATAAAAAAAAAAAACAAACAATAGAATTAATTTAGCAATGACACACAACAGCATCATTGTATTGTAAATCAAACTAATTATGTCCACAATGAGGTTGGATTAAAAATGTATGATTTCACGTGAAATAAAGATCATTGTTTTATTAGATATATTTGAAATTAGATTGCTCAACATGCAAAAAAGGAAATTGTTTATTTATTGATAATTATTCATAACAAACTAACATAGATTTTTGTGGGGTTTTGTTTTCAATTGAAAGAAATCAGAAATATTTTCAGACAAGGATGTGATTGAGGTTTTATATTGTTGTCACGATATAGGCAACTCATATATTACAACACAACTTCAGGAATACAATTTTTGAAAGTTTTTGTATGATCATGTATTATCCATCACATATACAAGGAATCTTATTATATTGTTACTGTTAGGTTACTTGTATTTGATAATCAAACTGTACACTCTTTATTTACATTGACATTCTCTATAACTTCCGAATGTTTGACTGTTGATTGTTATTTCTTATAAAGAATAACAAATGAACGTATTGATGTATACATATTTATTCGGATTAGATTCTAGATAGATATACATGTGCTTGTACAATTATATCTTACTATTTGCACTGATTAAAGATATGAATTATTGTGAGAGCAGATAATTGTATAATTATACAATGTACATTTCAATAAACTTGTGTCAAATGATTCTTTTGGACTTATTTAGCGATTATCAGCATTTTTCAGCACACATTTGGTTATGAAATGCAAATGTTCTGTTTGAAAAATATGCATCAGGTATTACTTTAACCTCCTTTGCATCAAAGTACAAAGTTATTACTTTGATTGCTGGTGGGGGGAGAGGGGAGGAAGATCATGCTTTATCCCCAGTGTCGGCATTTGGCTGAAGATTTTGGAGCAGGTTCCATATCTAAGTTATTACTTGTCCTAACTTCACCAAATTTTCTTGGATGGTGCATCAGGGGATACTGAAGAGCTAAACAGAATTGGATGTTGAATCTGAGCCTTAAATTTTGATACTAGAAGAGGTAAAGTTTTTTGGAGCAGGTTACCATATCTAAGTTTTAACTGTTCCTATCTTCACCTAACTTCGACAGATGTTGCATGATGTCATCTTATGATAACTATGAATTTGACAGGTTTTGGTGCTATTTAATATCTGAGCCATAGGTTTCGGATTCTGGAGGAAGGAGGTTAAGACGTTTTGGAGGAGGTTAAAAGTTATTGAAGCAGGTCCCCTTTGATGCCAATATCTAAGTTGGCTTCATCTTATAAAAGCTGATTAATTCTAAGGTACATAGCTGCGTCAGATCTCTAGCTCTCTGGAATAAATTTAGATTTTCCCGTAGAGCTACAGAATAGCAGCTATATCCCAGGACAGATGAAAGTTCTTTAAGTTGAAAACAGGTTTCAATGTTGTTGCTTGTCTTAACCAACTTTATTTTAATGGTTCTTGTATATATGGAAATTAAGGGGGGGGGGGGGGGGGCAAAGAAAACAAAATAATCCCAAAATCATGAAATTCCTAATCCAGAAAGGGGGGGGGGCTGGTATTCCTATTTTTTATGTGTAAATTTTAGAAGTATGTTTGCTGCGAGAAAAAGTAGGGGGGTCACCCCACCCCACCCCCCCCCCCCCTCCCCAATGCTACGTGCCTGAATCAAGAAGAGGTCGATGGGGATGGGGGATCCGCTTGCTTGAAATTTCAAACTGTTAACATTAACACTGTACACATAAGATTAACAAAATTCATAATAACCCCCCCCCCCCCCCCAGCAAAAATAATCCTCGGACACCGCTCCCAGAAAAATTTCTTGATCCGCACATGAATTTTTGACAGGGAATAATTCACTGTAAGCAGAGCCAAAGTTTATAAATTCATGTAGACATGACATTACTGGTGTTGACATTTAGACATTTATCATGGGTTTTAGGACTGGTGCTCGTTCAAACCTGGTTAAAATGACACATGTAGATTAATTGTTTGGGGTTAAACTTGAAATTTATTTTTAAGGACGATAGGATGGTGTTTTTTTTTGTTTGACTTTTGCGTTATTCATTTTTTGCCGCATTGAAACGTCTGTTCATAATCCCGACCTAGCCCGTCTGAACCTAAAATCTCTCACCAGAGGGCGCGTTTCGCAAGCTTCACTAACACTGTCCGAGCAAAGCGTAATACGCCCTGTGGTGAGAGATTGCTGAACCTAAGGTCCACGTGAGTTTTTTCTGATCACATCCGTCCGTCTGTAAATTGTTTTATATTTTTGACTTCTTCTCACACTATTTTAGCCAATTTCAACCAAAATTTGCACAATTCATCCTTATGAAAGCGAGTCTAAATTGCTAAAATAACGGGCCGAAAATTTTCAAACAAGTGATGAATAAAACAAGTGATGAATAAGATGGTGTCAAAGAATGCTTGAAGTATTTTCCAATGGAATACACTTTTGTTACATTTATTTATAATTTAAGGAGAAGAACTCGTAAGTTGTTCGAGCCTGTTTCTTATCCTTTTGTATATGTTGTACAATAAAATATGTTCAAATCAAATCAGATGGTGTCTTTAAACTCTTTTTCTGTATAATCTCTATTGAAGAAAAGGCAATTTTTACAACAAAATATTTGTGGTATTGTGCGTGTTGATATTGGGGTCAAGGTATTGTTCAAAGATTAACATACAAATATCTAGGAGGGAGCTAAGGGTTAAAAATTAGACTTGTCTTTTCAAGAACTTGATAATATATTACTAATAGTTGTTGACATTATTATGCAGGCGTCGATTTTAAATTGCTCATATCAAGACCCTCGGCTGGGGCTCCAGGGGGCGGGGCAGATTCAAAATTCAACATTGGAAAATATAGAAAAAAATTCTCTTTCAACTTTCAAGAACTACAATGCAACAGTATTTACATTAAACAATTACGCAAGCATTCTGATATATACGTATATATAGTATAGGTTCTAAATTGTTCAAACCGTGAACCCCTTGCCAGCCCCATGAAAGTTTCATATTTAAAGGTCTGAATGTATGGGGTTTTTTTCCCGTAGAACTACGCTTTTACAATTCATGATATTATAATGCACGCATTCTGACGTATGCAGTGTTGGTTTATTCAATGTTTCTTAAAAAGAGACCACCGAAGCAACCCCAGGGCCCCAAAAAAGTAGTAAACATTATGGGGGAAAAACTTCTAATAATGTTAAAACAAAACTTTTCCCAGATTAATTTAGTACTAATATTCTTATATGGATTCAGATTTATTTAAACTAATGAAGATACTTTTATTTTTCAACCCTCCTCGATCTTTCACCTCCATAAGTTCAGAATTTTATACTAATAATCTAGAAATGTATAATACAAGTAGTCCTTTGTTGCTCAGGTAAGCGATGTGGCCCATGTGCCTCTTGTTTACAATACTGCAGTTATTTGTACCAACCCAAAACCAACATAACCTACGATAAAATAAGCCGTTCACAACCTTCATGTTAAGTGTTTGCAAACACAACTGATTGCTCCGGGTCAATATTAAGTAACAGAGATAACACATCAACTCAATGTAATTTCTTTAAAGCTATTGTTATGCATCTAGTGTTTGTACCAAGGTGGGAAATTTGAGGGGTCAGAATTTAAAAAAAAAATGATCTATTAACAGTCACTGATATACACGCCCATACAATCAATGTTTATTGATTTCTAAATAGCTAGGCTACTATGTAATTTCAGTTTAAGGTACAATTAAAACATATGGTATATAAACATGCACCTATAGAAGATGTCGCTATTATTAATTTCCTAGCTTCTGATTTATTCCGAGCACAGGATGCCAGCAAGTCCAGTCAGTTTGCATAGAAGTATGATCCTCCTCGAAAATTTCGTGTTCCCGAAATTGAACCTGTCACATCTGGTTCCTGTAATTATTCTTACGACCAATACCCCTATACTGCTGTACCGGTGAAGTAGTGATACAGAAGTCTTTCATAATTTGGCTCAGCTTCTGAAGAGGACATGGCCCAAAAAGGTGAGAATTGTATTATATATATAGAAGGGGCAAGGGCACTATGACCTAATTCTTCACGATGTTCTTTGTTTACAATAAAACCTTTTAATATAGTATTGCACGTGATTTCTGTTGATACTGAAAAACGTGCCGTTTAAATTGCCATGTTAATTTTACGTGCGTGATGATTTTTGGAATTTGTTGAGTTATGCAGTAATAATCATGTTTTTAATAGCTTGCCATTCCATCTGTTTATTTATAATCATAACAACACAAAAGTTAAACTATAGTATATAACATGTGTATAATCTCTGGCTATATGATATATATTTTCGGAGCGGATCTGACAGAACTTTAATGTATGGTTTAACGGATATAAATAGATAATTGTTTTGTTAAGATATCTCAAACAGTATCTGCATGAAGTTAAAGAAAAATTAAACTTTCGATTTAACTTATAAGGAAGTTGTTTACTCAGGGTTTGAGATTGTTAAAAAGTTCAATGTCATGAGTAAAATTTGTTCTAAACACAAAAAGTATTTATGAAATGAATTATTATTGACATAACATTCGATATATTCACTGTATTATGGAATATAATTTAGGCACAAACAAAAATGGACTGCGCGCAAAACAGAGTAAATTCAATTTTTTGTTAAATTGAATCAAAAATGGGTAGGAATTTGATAATTGATAGAGGAAATTCGGACTGAAATATTTTTAAAAACTGTCAATGAAAAATGAATGCTTTGTTTCTATATAGTGCCACTGCCATTTATAAACAGTATTTAGTTTTTTAAAAGGGTTTAACAATTTGTATTATTTTCACAATTAAGAAAATCTCAATCATAGTGTAAAATGTTTAGAGATTTTTCTTAAAATTTAAAAAATATTCAATGGCCATTAACTCAAAGAGTAGGTCATTGACCTACTTTTTTGAAAGTGAAAAATAACACTACAATCAAAGGTCTATGTCACACAATAGATGGTTTCTCATTATCATCAGTGGATTTTTTTTTCATTCTGAGTAAACGTAATCGTTAAATAATATTACCATTCTGTTTCTTTAGTATGACTAAATTATAATGTGTATGTTGTAATAAAACATATGTATACTCAAACGAACAGTGATTATCGAAACAATCCTCTATGCACATCTGGCGCGATTCCAGGATTTATTTAGCGCAGGGGTGGGGGTGATTTTGTTTGAGAAGTCTAATGACAATATTTTTGGTAACTTCAGGGGACCAGGACCTCTATATCACCACTATAGATCCTCGGTACGAGTCTCTGAGTTAATACGCTGCTGCGCAATGAATACATGTAAAGTCTAAGTCAATATGCACTCTTACTTGGCCTTCGTATTTGGCTGCCAAATACCATTAATTTGTGTGCTTGGTTGAGTTCATTCAACTTTTAGTTGCGCCGTACAATGCAAAAACTCTTGCATTGAGAAAAATCACAAACTTAAATTATTTGTAAAACATTTATGAACGTCTCATTTACACAAAAAAATACTTTCTTTCTGCACGTTACCAATTTTCCCAAATCATTAACTTTTCACATGATGTCTATCTATGCAAATAAACAGCCCGTCTTTTAAAAAATCTATACACTAGGTAGTCGAGGACACTTGTTGAATCTAGCTAAATTAGCAAAAACGACTTTTCTGCTTTGACGATCTTGGTGAGAAAGATGTTTATCGGGCATCGAGACCTGACAACATTGATTTAGACATCATTGAACAGTTTAAAGATTATAACAAAATGAAAGTTGGGCGACGAACACTTAAAAACGTAATCCTTTTTCCCTTGAATTTTGTGATTTAGTAGACACACGTCAGTTTAAGATTGTCAGATTTATTTTCTTTATGATACAAATGGCTTTGTTGACCCAACACTCAAAAAAGTCAAGTTCGTTGTTTTTGAAAAACAATGCACTAAACGTTTTTTGAAAAACAATGCACTAAAAGTTTTGAAAGAATAAGTGCTCTGTATTGATTTTGAAATGACATTATGTACCCGTTTTCGTTACATTCGTGCCTTTATGCGCTCTTTTCAAATGATTCAAATGTACCATTTATTACAACGGTGACGTACATTTATAGACAATGTACATGTACATATAGAGCACGGATACTAAATATTGCATTGCTGTGTACATGCATAATTTTAGTAACGCACTTTTTAAGAATATACCAAAGTCGATGAGTTTTATTTGGGTCGGTTTGATACGCGGGACTTCATACGTCACATGTTTGTGGTTTTTCGTCTTCATTTAAAAATTGCTTGAAAAATTCGTCCGATGTAGCGTTCATATAATTTAATGACTGGTATTTATTTTAGATCTAATTCATGATCATTTATTCATTTGATTTTTCAGTACGATTAAAACATCTTGCTTGCTTGCTTGACTCCAAATGAAGCGATATGCCAGTTCTCTAAATACAAATCAAATGTTTTGCATTTTGCAGCGGAAATCGTGCGTTATCTTGAAAAATATTTACATTTCAAAATCAGCTCCCCAACAATAACAAAAGGTTCGGGTCCGACATGAGCTTTGTACAGTTATATAACAGACGGCACCTCCCCCTCCACTTATAAACCCTCATCATAGTGCAGGTAAATAGTAGTTCCTCGGCCTTCAGTCGACAGCGAACATGGCTACCAAAGGTAAGGAGTGCCCTAGTTTGTGTACTGTTTTATCGTATGTTTGTGCAACTTTAGTTTTAAGTTTCATTTTAAATAGGAACGCAAGAATTACAAGTACAAAAATATATACAGCGAATCTTTCTCGTTTTCTTACTTTAAGTCGTTTGCATGCAAATTATTTTAGCGTATGACCAGCATTAGAGAAATGTTTGTATAATATCAACTAAACCATGTCCTGTGATAGATATCGAGGGACCTCTGTAGTTTGTTTTGTACTTATACTTCTTAATGGTATGTGATTCGTTTGCAAGAAATATTTGAAGCGTCGATGAGAAATCGTAGGTCGCGCCAATATTTTTGCTACGATCCACTTTAAATGCATAATGCAAAACTTTAGAATAAGCTCAATCGCGAAACATTTTCGTCGCAAATCAAATCAAATAACTTTGCTAGAAATCTAATATAATTTAACTAAATTTCTCGAACAATACATTAGATTGTAATTCATACCAGTGCAAAAAATAAAATACCCCCCCCCCCCAAAAAAAAAAAAACAAACAAACAAACAAAAAAACCAAAGAACAAACAAACAAAAACAAACGAAAAACCAAACAACACAAGTATGCGTGGATTTTCTTTGCTCCTTTTCTAGTGTGGGTAACATTAATTAAGTACAACGGTTTGCACAATCCTAGCAGTATGTGCCTGCAGACACGTTATGCAATGAGAGACAGGATTTATGAAGGAAGCAATGGGGTCACGGTCAGTATGTGTCTAGGTGTCAGATCGTCCTAGATTGTTTGAAGTAAATATGTTTTGCCGGCAGGATATATTAATACTTTGGGACAAACTGACGATGTAAATAAAATAACATTGACTTACTGAAAGGTATTGTATAGGTCAATGTGGAACTTTTCTTTTCAAAGTAATAATTTAATGCACATATATAAAGTGATATCTGACCGGCAATCGGTTTTTGGAACGCAGTTCGCAGTTCGCTATTTGCAATTCAAAAGTGAACTGCGTTCTAGAACGCAGTTCGCAATTCAAAATTTATTATTCATATTCGGGGCCTGAAATTTTCAGGGTCATCTACTAGTGGTAAACCACTACCACCGTGAAAATATGGAAATGTGGTCATCTATAGTTTTTAAGATTCGGGCCCCACTCATAAAACACTTCGCAATACTAAAGTGAACTTATGTTTCCGAGACAAATGTTTAAAATCTTTTTATAATGAATAGTGCATTTTCGGGCCCCATATCTAAAAAAATAGAGATGACCAGATCACCATATTTTCACGGTTGTAGTGATTTACTACTAGTAGATGACCCTGACAATTTCAGCGCCCAGGGTAGGGGCCCTCGATGTTTCCGAGCCCGATGTTTAAAATCTTTTTATAATGAATAGTGCAATTTTTGGACCCAATATCTCAAAAACTAGAGATGACCACATCATTAATTTTCACGGTGGTAGTGCTTTACTACTAGTAGATGTCCCTGAAAATTTCAGGCCCCAAATATGAATTATAAATTTTGAATTTCGAACGCAGTTCACTTTTGAATGCGAATAGTGTTTTATTAGTGGGGCCCGAATCTTAAAAAAACTAACGATGACCACATTACCATATTTTCAAAGTGGTAGTGGTATACCACTAGTAGATGACCCTGAAAATTTCAGGCCCCAAATATGAATTATAAATTTTGAATTTCGAACTGCGTTTTAGAACGCAGTTCACTTTTGAATGCGAATAGTGTTTTATAATTGGGGCCTGAATCTTAAAACCTAGAGATGACCACTTCACCATTTTTTCACAATGGTAGTGGTATACCACTAGTAAATAACCCTAAAAATTTCAGGCCCCAAATATGAATTATAGATTTTGAATTGCGAACTGCGTTCTAGAACGCAGATCACTTTTGAATTGCGAAGTGTTTTATGAGTGGGGACCGAATCTAAAAACTATATATGACCACATTACAATATTTTCACAGTGGTAGTGGTATACCACTAGTAGATGACCCTGAAAATTTCAGGCCCCAAATATGAATTATAAATTTTGAATTGCGAATAGTGTTTTTAGTGAGGTCCGAATTTAAAAAAAACTATAGATGACCATATTACCATATTTTCATAGTGGTAGTGGTATACCACTATTAGATGACCCTGAAAATTTCAGCGCCCAGGATAGGGGCCCTGTTCAAAAATCTTTTTATAATGAATGGTGCATTTTTTAGGGCCCCATATCTCTCAAACTAGAGATGACCAGATCACAATATTTTCACGGTGCTAGTGGTTTACCACTAGTATATGACCCTGAAAATTTCGGGACCCAAATATGAATTATAAATTTTGCATTGCGAACTGCGAAGCACGCTGTTCTAGAACGCAGTTTACTTTTGAACTGCGAACTGCGTTCCAAAAACCGATGACCGACTTGACAAGCGTGTGTCATCCTGTACATTCTATGTCACTATCGCCGTAATCGCCGAGTGAGAGTCAAAGTTGGGGAGGGGGATGAATAAGATTGTTGTTTTTTTTTAAAGTGGTCTGTAAATGTGTCAATGCATGCAATAACTGACAAATAGGTCGTCAATCCAGCTTGTTATAATTGTTACAGCCATCGATAAGAAATATCGGCAATGAATAATGCATTATAAAAACAATCTTCATATGATTCCCATATATATATATATATATATATATATATATATATATATATATATATATATATACACACACACATGTACATGTACATGTAAATGAGTTTTATACATGTCATATGTAAATATTACAAACTGGTTTCAGAGGTTTAAAAGGTAACATGAACCTCCCAAAGGAATTTGTACTCAAAGGTAATGGATAGATGTAAACAGCGAATATTACATGAACTTTGAACATAACATATACCTACATGCTGGACAAAGTATAGAGGCGTTATCTGCAGGTATTTGTTCAAAACACGGTAATAGGGCCTTATTCATTGAGCTTTGACACAATCTTAAAAGCATGTTCAATTCAGAGTTCTTTGAATGAGGATTTTATTATCTGTATTTCATGTATTTCATTTTATTTTGACCCCCTAGAAGAGTAAAAAAGCAAAGGACCTTTTTTTAAAAAAAATCTATTTTGGGAAATAACATTAATTATTTTTTATAAGGGTTCTCCTGGAATAACTTTTCTCAAACAACCATACACTAATGCTTTCTTTAAAAATACGATATTGCAACATGTGTCAATTTGAAAATGAAAGAAAAAAATATTGCATTTTTGGATAAAACTCTTCCTTTCCAATACTCGCCGCTATTTAAAAAAACTGAAATCCCTGGGTTCTAGTATTCGAACTCAGGTCAGTAGTTCATATCCAGTTAGCTACAATGTTATATATAGAATAATACTTTTAAATCTTCAATTCTCCCACACACTCGCAACAAACATTTATCTTAAAATACAAATAAAAAATTGAATTTTGGAGAAGTTGCCCCCCCCCCCCCCCCCCCCCCCACTTTTTTTAGGATCCGGAAAAAATTACAAAATTTACCAATCAACCTTAAAATAGAAGTTTAAGGTATTCCCTCACACACATCCCCTCCCCACCGTTTAGGTCATTTCGGGTAAGTCTGCCCCCCCCCCCTCCCACCCTCCCCCACTTTCAAAAACGTTGCTATGTGCCTGTCATGATGTGACGTATTGTCATTAAAGGTTGAAAGGTCAAGATGTTTTGAACCATAATCAGAATAACAATGAGTTACAATTACAAATTATGTGTAATTAAGGTTGTGTATATGTACAGTCAGGTCAATAAAACAATGGCACGTTTATTTTAAGGATTAGTAGAACGTTTGAAAAATGGCGAAGACATCCTCATCGCGGAGGGATACATGTGGGAGCTGGAACGAAGAGGATATTTAACTGCGGGGGGATTTATTCCAGAAATAGTTCTTGATAATCCAGAGATAGTTCGTGCCCTACACATGGAATTCATCCATGCTGGGACAGACGTAATAGAGGCATTTACAGTAAGTTACAGGCTGTTACTGTAAATTAGTATTTTACAACGTTGTTCTTTATGAGATTCACATCATCAATCAGTGATTGATCATAAAGTAACTAGTCAGTAAATCATTTTATACATTTTCTTCTCTAGTGGAACTACTTTTTCTATCAAACAACCATCAACTAAGGAGTCTTCTTTAACAATCTTGTTAAGATTCCAATGAACAACATATAGTATTCTTCCACTGATTTTCAATTATTGAAATTCAGTACCAACTTAGACCAAAGTACAAGCACGCTCTCTCCTTCTTATTCTCCATTATTCTCTCTCTCTCTCTCTCTCTCTCTCTCTCTCTCTCTCTCTCTCTCTCTCTCTCTCTCTCTCTCTCTCTCTCTCTGTGCGTGTCTCTCTCATGTCATTTCTTGCCCTTTGACACTAACATGAGGTACTTAGATATAATCAATATCATTTACTTCGTCAATAAACTCATACATGTACTCGATACTCTTTAGTACTACGGTCATCGCGAGAAGTTGCGGACCATAGGGCGGGAAGATGACCTTGAGAAGCTCAATAGGGTAGCGTTACAGATGGCAAAGGAAGTGGCTCGAGAAAATGGCAAACTGTTTGCGGGAGGAATCTGTAATTCCTCAATATACGACCCGCAGGACGAGTCTACTTTTGCTGCAGTCACGGCAATGTTCAAAGTATATATATTTCTCTATAACTTAAGGTCAGACGACACGTTCCTCGAGCATCTTTTTTGTATCTCTTCGTAATGAAGAGTTCCAATAAAAATGATCGGGATTTTCACCGAAATTGGTTTAAAAAATTATATTTGATTATGCTACTTTAATATATATATATATACCCAAAAAAATTATATCAGCAAGTGTATTTTCAATAAGATCATTTAGGAAATTGCATACTCTAGTATCTTTCAAAATGCCTTGTAAGGTACCCTAATTTTTTGCAAGAAAGATTGTCAAAGTAGTAATAAATCAATAACAAAGTCCTGGAAAAAGCTATATAAAATATAGGAACGTGTCGTCTGACCATAAAGAGTTTTGAGATAAAAAATTTAATTTTAATTTTTTATGCATAAAATGGTTTAATTAATCCTGTGCATTTTGAATGATAGACCAAAATTTGAATGTTAAGAGTTTAAATTCTAAAACGGTGAAAGTAGTTTGATTATAATGTTCTTTTATCCACATAATATCGATATGTGTCCCATACCACCTTAAATAATATCATCACCAAAAAAGCAACATTAATTTGATTGAAACTTAAACAATACAACACATATGTAAACAATAACAAGACCTGATATTTGTTTACCAAACAATTTCAAACTCTGTATTATGCATTTGACTTTCAAATTTTGACGAAGCATTAAATACCCATATTAACCATTCTATGCATTAAAAATTGAAAAAAATAAATTTGAAAAATTTGACTCAAATTGTGTGTATCTCCCTTTAATAGATTCTCTTTTAGTAACTATTGTGAAATTGAAATAAAAATATGTTTCTTTTTTTCTGTTGACAGGTTTTGCTATTTTGAATAATAATTGTTATATTTGGTCATCTTTTATTTGCAAACGTATTTTGACACCTAAGTTTGTTTTGATTTTTTCCTGATTATGGGAAATTAAACATTTTATCTTTCTTACAGGAACAAATTGAATGGGCAGTTGAATACGGAGTAGATTACATCATTGCTGAAACCTTCAATGACTTAGGGGAAGCCATGCTCGCTTTAAAAGCTATACAACAATATGGAAAAGGTAATTGTAAAAAAATGTTATTATGTAAATTGAATGTTTTTATTAGCGTACAATAAAAATTATGGTTATTTTTATTAACCGGGTTTTCCAAAGGAAAAATCCGGTTATTGAAATGATGAAAAGGGAGGGCGGGCGGACGGGCGGGCGCTGCCAAATGGGTACCCTTATTGTACGGATAACGCCTCCTACAGTTTTCAAGATAGGAAGTTGTTCTTTTGCAGATCAATTGTACATATATCAGAGGTGTGCATACTGCTAGTATTTTGATTTCTGGTAATTTATGAAAAAAATACCAGCTATCGAACTTAGTCATTTTTTTGGCAAAATATTGCATATAAGGTACTCTATTGTACGGATAACTCCTCCTACAGTTTTCAAGATAGGAAGTTGTTCTTTTGCAGATCAATTGTACATATAAATGTGTCAGAGGTGTGCATATTGATAGGATTTTGATTTCTGATAATTTATGAAAAAATACCAGCTGTTGAACTTAGTCATATTTTGGCAAAAATATTGCCTATAGAGTCATTTCTCTGGATAGGTAGTGTTCATCAATTCAGGGTTGACAAATGGATTATGAGTACTGTTCACACAAAAGAAAACCCGGTTTGCTGTCCCATTGTTAGCTTTTCTCTTGTTTTTCATTGAATCTAGTTATGATTTTAGGTTGAATAACTATGTACACTATCTGCATTGCCTAAAAATAAAAATAAAGCAGTTTAACAAATGAATTTCATATTTTTATACAAGGTTTATCCTGTTCCTTTAACTTAACATTAAGGTATGCAGTAAAAAGAGCAATGCATAATCTAACTAAAAGGGCTTTTTTTTCTTTAGGGGTACCAGCTGTTATAACTATGACGGCATACATTCCGGATATGACGACAGATGACGTACCGTTTCCGGAAGCTTGCCGCCGTTTAGAGGAGGCAGGGGCAGCAGTGGTGGGGGTGAACTGTGGAAGAGGCCCCCGGACCATGCTGCCTCTTGTCAAGGAGATCAAGAAAGTGTGTAAGGTATATAAACGTACCATGATCGTGCATAAAAAGAACGAAAAATACAGTATAAAATTACATCGGATCCCATGTCTAAACCAAACAATAGCTTTTTTGAATGGGTCTAGATTACATTGCGGATCCCATTTCTAAACCGAACCAAGCTTTTTTGAATGGTTCTAGATTACATTGCGGATCCCATTCTAAACCGAACAATTATAGCTTTTTTGAATGGTTCTCGATTACATTGCATATCCCATTTCTAAACCGAACAATAGCTTTTTTGAATGGTTCTAGATTACATTGCGGATATCTACTGTGTATTATCCGTGAAAAAATTGTGTATTGTATTGAACAAAAATGCACATACGTCTAGGTATGCATGTGTTCGCTAGTGTACGTAATATCTTCTAAAGGCATTGGAATAGAAATTAATATTAATATTCTTAACATCTATTTACTTCTCTCGTCACACTATTTTCCACTGGATATCAGGTGTCAATATTTTCGCCAATTCTCCCATATTTTCGTCATTTGAAGGATATCCATTCTATTTCAAGTCTGGCAATGTCAATCTCCAAAGTACATTTTTTTATGTGTGAAGCAGAATTTTATAATTGAAAATGAAAGGTATGAGTATTGCACAAAAGCAGATATTTATGTGCCTGTTTAAAGTTCAACATTTTCCTTTGTCGAATGAGGAGATCTTTATATTACTTGTATATTGCTTTTTATCACCTCATTCCTTATTTATATTTCTACATTATATTAGGGTCCAGTGGCTATGCTTCCGGTCACTTTCCGCTGTAGAGACAACTGCAGGACATTCCAGTCTCTTAAAGACCCAGAAACAGGCAAGACCCGTCACCTTGACCCCATCTCGTCTCGTGTCATTTACGTGTTTTAATACAACCTAGAGATTTCATAAAAATGGAGGGAAAACATGTTCTCACTTTTTACATCACATCTAACAATCACCATGTTTTTCCGACATTCGAATGATTTGACCTGTAATATTTTAATCCATATATCCCTTAAGTAATGCCTACTGATATTAAATTATGTGTATTTCAACAGCTATATTTATAAAGGCAATAAGCTTTTTTTTATATACTGTGGTTTCATCAATATTTGTTGAATACCAATTTTCGTGCATTTCGTTGTTAAATTTATCCATGAAATTAAATGTTCATTGAAGTGCAATTTCTATTATGAATTTGCATAAATAGGGTCATTGGCCACGAATTTACGTATCCTTGAAAGTGTGATTTTCACTTTATCCACAAAAATTGATACCCTTGAATATTAGTGAAACCTCAGTAATTATTATAGAGACGATATGCTAGTATACTAGTACCCACTGAAGTTTTAATTCGATTATATGAATTTAGACATTGTTTTTCATGTCAATCAATAAGGAAAACGATATTATTTCCCGTTATTATGGTTCTGTTACTTTCTAAAAGAAGCAATGATTTGTAGCTAGGTTATCTAAATCACACTTACTATTCAAACCCTTACTTCATACTCTTTAGACTAAATTAACAACTCCCGCGCAAAAATTTCCACCTTCATGATATTTCGTGTAAAGTACGTCCAAAGCAGAAGAATCGCTAAATTTATTCGCTGGTTTTTTTTTTAAGAAAAAAATCAACATTCTTAGTAATCATAAAATAGTAAAGCCAAAATTAATTTCATCACCTATTTTATTGTAGGAAAGCCTTTATATCCGACTGATTTGGAAGCCGCTAGATGTAGTCGATCTGACATCAGATCCTGGGCCGAGGAAGCTAAAGAAGCTGGGATAAACTACATCGGTCTTTGCTGTGGAAATGCCTCTTTCTACTTCCGCGAGCTAGCGGAGGCTTATGGTAGAAAACCGCCCACGTCAAAATATGCCCCAAATGTAGGCCTTAGCCATATCTTTGGCAAAACGAGTGAGGCTGACAAATACAAACGTTCAACCAAGATCAAAGAATTTATGATTGGAAAAGACAATGCCTAAAAGGAATTAACAGTTCCGATACATTTCCGAGACTTTTATGTAGTGCATGAAGCGGTTGCAATTGCGTTCTTTCTGTTCTGATGTGAGCTTGATTATGTTTAATCATTATATTCATTGATTTTGTAAACATATATAAGTACATGAATGGAGTGAAAATGATAAATTTAAGTCGTAATACTGACTGCAAGCAGAAAAGAAATAATAATAAATAAAGCAAGTGTGATTTTTGTTGAAGAAAATCACATTTTGCAAGAATATTCCCTCGTCCTTTTCACTGCATTCATAGAGAAAAATTCAATCTAAATTAACGTGCATTGCTTACCAAAAGTGGAAACAAATTTGAATTAATAGTATGGTTAAAAAAATCGGGGATGGGCGTGTCTTAATATTCATAAATTTTTATGTTTCACTTTTCAAACACTTTTGCCCGCACGAACCACCAAAAGCATTTTAGTGTTAAAATTATCATAATGTCTCTAAGACTCGATTGTTCTGAAGAAAAAATATACGTACATTTGATGAAATTTCAAATATTTTTTTATAGCCTACAACAAAGGATTACTATACATTTAGATCCTTCTTTATTATTTGCCTCACGATACCAAATATATAAAACGGAAGATTGAATTTGGGAAAGTACACTTGATTTTAATTTATTCAAACTATTTCAATTGTTATCGTCAAACAAATCTTGAAAGATATCTGACAAGAAATTGTTCTTAATTTTGACCATGTAATATTTTTTTGAGATCTTACCAAATCTCAAAGATGATTTCTCCTCAGAAAGAATTCAATATCGTTGCTTATCTGAAAGATGAGGAATACTAAAACGTTTAGCATTTCATGGGCAGAAAATTAAATAAATATATTTTTTTGCTCTTAGTCCCATTAATAGGACACCAATATATAGCTGTGAAGCCTGAAATAGAGCTTTGCATGTTTAACATCTCCTTACTTATTCATTGGCGTAATGAAAAAACTTAATTGTTTATTACTTCAATTACATGTAGAATTTTTCTTCCTGGGTCAAACTAATTACATTACGCGAAGAGTCTAATTTGGCTTAAATTAAATCGGTCGAATGGCTGCTTGAAAATAGCAATTTTCACAAAATTTAAAGAGACAGTACGACGCATCTTCGTAAAAAAAAACATGAAATTTTTTCCGATCGGGTTCGGTATTTTTGTACTATTCATAAATGTATAAACTTTCAGAAAATTAAATAAATCTAATTATTTCATTTAAATTAATAATTACCTATAACCCATAAATATATACATGGCAACGTGTTACGGGGTTCCGCCTTCTATACTACTACACATGCGTATTTGCTATAAACAAAACACATGCAGGGCTCGCGAAGATTCTCCTGACTGGTTTGTTGATAGAAATATGTCTTTTCTACTTCTCCTGCGTAATAATTGTTCCATTTTTTTAAAATAACCAGAATTATTATTTTATAAGCATGTATTTTGCGGTTTTATCACAGAAGTTGCTACAACCTATATTCAGTCAGTAAGTGAGGCCCCTTGAGGGGTTATTTGACCTATTTATGTCTGTTCATTTAAAATGAACTGAAATTGGTAAACCATTTATAAACTATCGAGAAAGTGATGACGTGTTCCGTTTAGAGAGCCCCTTTTACCTCGTATTCCATGATGACCGAAGTCGGGCAAAGATATCTTGTAGTTTTCAGCACGTGTCAATTACTGTCAATCAAAATCTACGTGGTACAAATAAACAATTTAAGATTAATCCGGTTTGTACAATCCTAAAATTTCCGGAAGCTTATAATTACATTAATTAGGTATGTGAAAGGGATTTTTATGTACTTCAACTGTCACAATCAACGTTATTTCTCATTTCCTAACGATACAGTGGGTAAATCTGAAGTTAAACACACGTGTTTTCAGCTGTACTGTCTCTTTAAGGATTTTTTAAATGTGCTCAGAGCAAAACATATCGAATATCCTTGCTCTGTGTGGAATCTGCAAAACGACTGACAACTTTGTAATTTGCAAAGGAATTTATTTCACAAGTCAAATTAAAGGAGTTGAAATAAAACTCTTTACAGGTTATACATTTTTATAAGTGAACAACTACCAAAAAAAAAGTTTGCATGAACAATCTCTTTTTTCGATGTTTTCTCCAACACACACTGGATTTCCACTCGGAACCCCAGGTGGAATCTGACAGACGCGCGACCTAAACGAGCTGCAAATCGGATGAGTAGTCGAACACACGGTCCAGCCTGTCCATTCTGACCAATGTCCGTGCACTGAAAGTATACAAATAAACACTTAAAACATGAAACAGAGAAAAAAAGATGTAGGGGTTGCAGAGAGAGAGAGAGAAAGAGAGAGAGAGAGAGAATATAAAACAAAAATTGGTACTCAGCATTATGGTTATGTTTTAAATTTTTGACCCAAAACTCAGTAATAAGAAATATCGTGTCGTCAAGACACGACTGATATTCATTGTGGCAGACTCAAATATAGCTGCAGGTCTGTAGCTCCCGGTCTGAAAAAAAAATCGGATGGACGACCTGGGAGCTACAGTGCCACCCATTGAAAAAATTGTATATTTATTGCGCACAAAAACGTGCGCTAGTTTTAGACTGATACACCTTATTTATACGCAAATTCTGTGAAAAAATTAGTACCATTAAATTATTCATGCAATTTACTACTGATATCGTCTCTTTACTTGCCTCTGATAGTCTTTTAAACACACCTCTCGATCTCGATGCAAATTTAACATATTTCATTTTCCGAGGTCGGTAGTGTGTTCCAGAGAAAGTATGAGGCAAGTAAAGAGGCGATATCAGTAGTAAATTACCTGAAGAATTTTATGGTACTATTTGTATCCACATGATTTGTGTGTAAATAAATTTAATCAGTCCAAAACTAGTGCACGTTTTTGTGCGAAATAAAATTAATGTACAATTTTTTCAATGGGCGGCACTGTACCTCCCAGGACGTCCATCCGAATTTTTTCTGACCAGGAGCTAAAGACCTGCAGCTAACTCAAATACATTTGAAAGCTTCTTTTGAAATTTTGAGTGTTTGATGGGTTTTTGTGAGAGGGAATTCAAGTTTAGACTAAAAACAATTATTTATTTTTGTTCATTATAGTAATCTTATAGTGAAAAATAAACGCTGATCGACAAAAATATTCATATTTTTTTTTCTATTTTAAAATAAATATGCCATGAAAATTAATATTCGTTGAAATGACAAAAATAAATAATTTTGTTGCAAGGTCTTTTTTTACCATCGATGTCTTCCACTTTGATGATGCGATGAGTGTAATAGCGGGCCACTCCTTCACATGTGGACATGCGCTTTACAACTATCACATATCGCTGATCTCCATTCACTGTGTGATCTTCCATTGGATGTATTCTAATTTTTTTAGTTCCCGCTTCGTTTGCTTGGAATTCAACTTGTAAAGGCTCAAAGTGCCACTTTTTTCTAAAACCTGAAGTATATCATCACATCATATTTGTTTATATATATTCATTTATTTGTTTAAAATATTCAGCAAGTAATTTCCCTCGCTACCTTTGTAGAAACAAAATACATTTCTTACTTTGATCCAGGACATCAACTACAGTATAAATGGTGTTTGGCATATTTGACGGGTTCTGAACAACGAAGAATATAGGATCAGCTGAATCTTCGCTTTGGGAAGTGTGCTCAGGCCCTGTAAAAATTAATCACGTACAACGGTTTCAGCTAGAAAAAAAAACATTGCTATAACTTGAAAGAGGAGTTTGTTCACTTTACTTAGTATATACATACGGAAAGGCCTATATTTAGAATTTGTTAACATTGAATGTATGGCATTGTATAAAAAATCATTCAGAGAAATTAGAAGTTGTTTGTAAATGTTATTCTTCATATTTTAACATTGAAAAACGTAGAATATAAAAAAAGGAAAAAAAGGTTACTATAATTTAAATAAGAAATCCCTATTAATATTATTACGACATACAATTATATGAATGTGATATCCATTGCTTTAACAAGAAAGTGGGCGCATAAGATGTAAATTCGGCAGGAATCTGGGCGCACAAGAAAAGTGAAAAATTCAACGATTAATTTTGCACATTTTTCGAATTGTAACCGTTATTTGGTTTCTGTTAAACGTGGAAAGAGTAGAAAAATGTTTAAAATGCAACAGGTTTTATCATGATATGGGTCCAAATATAGCAACACGGCGGAATTAATGCAAAATCCTACTTATTTACAGCTGTGTTTTAATGATTTTGTTGTCTCTGGGTCTTCTCTTCACAAATTTTAAACGTTTAAAAATGACATATTTCAACATTAAAAATGTTGCTTTTTAAAAAAAAGATGGAGAGATGACCCAGAGACGACTAATTATATTTTTGAGGATATAAAACAAAGTCCAGAGATATGACAATGTTTTTTCAAACACTACTTTAAACTGCATATTGTAAAGTCTCGCATGGCTCACTGGTTTCTTCCTGGATTAGTGAATACAAACATGCAGTGTTTTGGGTTCAAATCCTCCTGGTGTATCCTTTTTAATTTTTTTTTACTTTTTTGTTTTTAAATGTATGTTTATATAACATCATGTTGAATTATAGAATACCTGTACATTTTAATTTTTCGTTTTTGATTTCTGCCGTATGAACACTATTTTCTGTTCTTATTACTAGTTTATTATGATGTACAATATAACTGAATTAGAATATGTCTGCATTAACATTTCCAAAATAACTATTTAGCCGGAATAGACATGTAGACAATTTTTGTTCAAACCTTTACATAGTATTTCGAGGTTATAGACATTTAAAACTCAATTGATTTGTGTCGATGATTCCAAACTTACAATCTTGTGCGCCCAATTTATATATATATATATATATATATATATATATATATATATATATATATATATATATATATCAACTTCATGTAATTTTAAAAGACACCGTTACGTCTTATTTGTGTCCAAATAAAAAAAATCAAGAAATCATTCATTCTGCTCATATTGCAATGAACAACACACAGACGGTATACTAATACGTAGAATTTAAAACAGGAGAAAGTAAGCAAGAGTGTACGGTATATGAATTGTCATGTCCTACCATCATTGTCAATGAATGTAAACCGGAGTCGTTGTAGTTCTTTGTTCCCGGCGGTTTTGTCACTGACTACGACTACAATTACAAATAGAGGTTCCACGACTGTGTTCTCTGTTGTGTTGATAACAAAACCACGTCCCGAGTTGTCAGCGACGGTTACTAAGGTCTTCAAACTCTCTACAAACAACACACTGATGAAATTGGTCCAAATTATCATTCGTGATCTCAATTACGAAACCATTAACACATTTTATAATAAAATTTAGTGATAAAAGACTAAAAAAAAATATTTTTTGGTAATAGAGATATAATAATTGTATCCTAGTATAGCATTGAATGATTTATTTTTGACGTCGCGTTAGTGCGTTATGATAATTTGTCTGCTCAACTGACGGCAGTTATTGACACGACGACGTCAAAAATAAATCATTCAATGCTTATATTTACATTCCATTATTGTATAGATTGCAGATCATGGAGGGAGTAAATTAGTAACAGCAAGAACAGCTGTTCTCTAAATCCAGTCTAAACTGGTTATCACCTAGACTGTTGAGATGAGCATGAAAATATAATCCATTAATAATAACTCTTAAGATTTTGCTTTTAACAATAGAATCAGCTGTATTATTGAATAATTGTAAAATGTGGTGTTTTAAGAACATGTTTGAAATATATTTTTAAACCGATAACATAGAAATCAATGTTTGGGAACTACTTATGTAAATTACATATAAATCCATACGCAGTGATTCGGTTGTTGCATTTAGAGGCATGTAAAGATCACAGAACTTAATGGAAAAACACAGTAGAATGTAAATATTTTAAAATAATTATCACTTTTAAGGACATATATCAATTTTCATTGATGGCATAATATGACAAGCTTAGGCCTAAAAAAAACATTTTAGGGTAATACTGATGAAAAAATTAGGTTAGGTAGATAGGGATTTTTTTATTTATTTTATCATATTTTTTTCTGCATGCTGGCATATTTAAAAACAGGTTTTTAATGGTTTTTAATGGAAATAACATGAAAATCATAGTCAGACGAAAAAAAGACATCTAAGAATGGTAAGATCGGGGCATTTTTGTAGGATAGGTCGGGTTACCCTAAACACACAATATTTCTTTTAGGCCTTACCGGCACAAGTTGTTGGACATTCAAATATTAAACTGTAGGACAGCTCAGCAGGGTCGGTTGCACTTTTGTTTGCTTTCACAGTGAGAGATCCACCCTCTACCACGAAGTCATTGAAGTACCTCCAAGCTAAATAAATCAATATTGCATTATCGAAATAGATTAAGTATTATATCTTTTACCATTTTTCATACTGGCATTATTATATATGAACCAATGAACCAGAAAATGTTTGTAACAACAGTTTAAACATTACTTACTTCACTTAAAACTTGTGTTTCAAAGACGTTGCTTTGATCAATCTTTCTTGCAATTTCTCCGTTTGAATTTTACATTTTTTACGATCTAACATATCATAGCTTTGATTAATAAACATCGAAGTAGTTCATAAAAACCTAAATTGGTCAACTTTGTTATATTGTGTAAAATGCTTGAAAGTAGTGATTGAATCTATTTCTTATATGTCAATTTTCTGTATAACACAAATTAACTTTATGCATACCTACAGCTGTATATTGTATATTGTTCTAACTATATTTGAGAATTTAAACAATTCTTTATAGACCAATTAATTCAAGTTCATTTTCCAATATTAACATGATATCTAATTACATTATGAAATTGGTTTTATACAAATGTCGTGAAATTAAATAGAACACATTCAAGTTAAGTACAAAATTTATTGGAAAACCGATTGTATACTTACACAATGATTGTACCTGGGCTCCTACAATCATAGAAAATAGTATTTATTTTCTGTCAAAACAGCACATTATAATTTTGTACTATAACCATACAATTGTTGGTATCATGTAGTCATTAACTAAAATCCACAAAGTCAAGTGAATACTCACCAGTCAATAGAAAGATAGACAGCATTAACAACAGCATATTTTTGGCTATTAGTGCGACCATTCAACTGTGATGAAGCAAAGGACTTGGTTAAGAAAGTATGGAACACAGACGTTTATCAAACTTTTGCTACTTTTTGAATCTTCAAGTTTTTTTTAATTTCATTTTACAGCGAATTGCAAAATACCGGTAGAGTTTTCAATAGCTTGTTGGATTGCTCAATAGGGTATTCAATTTGGTCAGCAAGGTATCACATTGGGTTTAAATCTAGGTCCTATAGTTACTTAAGTGTAGATTGTTATTTTAAATTCAACCCATTCATATTGCACAAAGAAAACCTCTAGAACACTCTCTCGTATTGTTACTTATTCTATTCCTAGACTTTTAAAAAGAATGTTCACATGGACAGCACTGGATTCTATAGAACATTAATTCTGCTTGGAGTAATTTTTAATTATTTTTTTTCAAAAATGTAATTCAAAAGACATTTCTGAAGAAACAAACAAAAGAGAAGAGTATAACTTTTAAAAAAGGTAATTTTTTCCTCCAAAAAATCATAAGTAACATTTTGGTTTCCCGATTCCTGTGGCAACATACAACACTAATAGTATTTTTTGTGCTGTGAATGCTTAATTACTTCAAACTTTTATAGCAGTAAGGTAGGATAACATAGGGAAAATATTCCCAACAAAACAAAACCCAAAATGTGCAAATGTTTACTAGGTATAACTCACTTTCTTGCTTTCATACCTGAGTAATCACATGACCTAGATTTAAACCTGATGTGATACCTTGCTGACCAAATTGAATACCCTATTGAGCAATCTAGCAAGCTATTGAAAACTCTTCCGGTATTCTATAATTCGCTGTAAAAAGATTTTTGTACTAATATACAATTGTGATCGTGCGCAAGTTGTGTAACTATGGTCGCCCTCTCCCTTTGCAAACATCGAAGCGAAGTGAAATGGAATATAGTGTCATGAAGTTGCTGGACTGATCGTTGAAAACTCGCTGGGGTATTTACATTTATTTTTACCTTTCTTAAATTTTTGGAAAACATGTTATGGCCAGCTATTATACAATGTGAAAATTTAAAAGAGGGGACATATTTTAGGTAAGATGTACTTTGATATACAATTTTATCGTATGGTGTTCTATACCACCTTAATGCATTTTAATCATATGAAGAGTTTTAGTTTTTTGCACTTATTTAAGGGGTTTAGACTAACGTCTTTCGTGAATTTGAAACGTTCTCGACGGTTTAAGCGGTAAACTACGAAAATGAGGAAATTTACGCATCTGTATTAAGGATATTTTTCATTTTTGACGAAAACCATTCCATAACACAAATGCTTTTTTTTTCAAGGGAAACTTATACGCGGAATATTCCAGCTGCGACTTCTCCTCAGAAGAAACTATTGGATTTCAAAAGGGAATCTTTAAATGGTGATGGTTTAGGATTAGTTGGTATGATTTACAGAATTATTGAGATTGGTTAATGAATATAATATAATGCAATATAGAAATTTTGTATCATATTAGAATACATGTTCAAATAAAGAAGGTTTTTCATATTTCAAAAGAATTTATTGCCAAAAAAATGTTTGATCAAAATTTTATTTTGTCTTTAATTGTCTTTAATCTATGATTATTTTGAAATTTTCATTTTATGTCCATACATTGTAAAATTAATGAAAAAATGAAGGATGTTCCCTGATTAGCTATTATTGCAAACATTTAAACCAATGACGATAATCTTAGGTTGGTTAGTTGCTGTACTTAGATGGAAAGCTTTATTCTGGCTAAATATATGAAATAAATATTTAATATTAGAGTAATATAATATATGAATTTTCCAAATTCAAATGCAGCACAAAGCATTCAAAGACAAATTTTAAATTTCATTTTGAAAACAATGTTACTACGGTTTTTTATTTCTTTTGTTTGGTATAATACAACTGTATTGTAATAATTACTTTTTTTTTGGAACTCTTTTGTCACACATGAACTGTTTCTTTTTCATCAACCTTACAATTGAAAATATTTTAACGAGAATAACCATCAAGTTGTTAGAACTTGTTTCTAATCCTATTTCGATATACATGCTAGTATGTTCAAACAAAAGAAAATTAAATTTAAAAAAATGTATAGTAAAATCATAGTCAAAGGAAAAACGACTCTTGAGGATTTTAGAAGAAAAAAAACACCTGCAGACCTTCAAACAATTTTAAATAACACAAAAAAAATTGTGAAACGCTTACCCCTTGTAGCTGACCAATGTATTTTAACACTCTGAATCGGTATTTTTATACTTTTTTCTAAGATGCTATCATTTTTTTCGATCAGAGATTGTATTTCATAAACCAATATTCGTGTTATTGAAATCGAATGCAAAAATAAAAGATAATGTCAATAATATCTTTTGCACATTGTTTAGATCGAATAAACATATTATTAATGATTATTTGATAGATACATTATATCTCCTCTCTTCTCTTTTCTCTGTCTCTCTATTTTTCTCCCTCTCAAATCTATGATAATATATATAATGCCAATAACTAACAACTATGAATTCAAATGCAGGTATTGTGATTTCATTTACTTGTTTTGTTCAAAATTCAAACCGCAGTTATTCAATAGATGGGTTTTTTTTCATTATTTACATGTGTGATTTGGAAGAACAAACATAAAACTATAAACATGCGTATATTATCCTAATAATTATGATATTGTATTCATACGATTCATATGATATTGCCTGCGATCTCTTTTACTTAACAAAAATATACACAATTTGTTTATATGTTTACATTTTCAGTGTCTTTGTCTTTGATAACATTACGAACTTCAAATGACGTGTTGTTGTGGCGCAAACGGGATTCGGGATTGCATAATTAAAAGAAATGAGAATGACATAGATATGTCAATATTCTGATATTTAATCGTAAAACTGCTGAAAATTATATAAAATTAAGTTATAAGGAATCATTCTTTGAGTATTATGAGGTGATAATTTCGGTCAAGGTGTGATCAAATCTATCACAAGGCCCTTCGGGCTTTATTAGATTTGACCACTCCCCGACCAAAATTATCACCTCATAATACTCAAAGAATGATTCCTTATTCCTAAAATATACACTGTGAATTTTATTGAGTTATCGTTAATAATGATAAATAAAAGTACAACGAACAGGATCCTATGTTATGATTTGATTCGTATAAAGATATCAGCTGTAAAGGTTTGGTTGATGGCGCATTACAAATTGATCTTATATATTAATCAATGCCTTAAATTTTATCAAACATTATACACCTTCATGCACTTTTGTGAAATACATTATGCATATACAGGTACAACTATCGTGGGTGTTTATAGTAACTTTTGTTAATATATCAGAAAAATAGGTGCCTCGTTTTTTCTGGATATAGTTATGTTTAATCGTTTTATGTGTTGAGTACTGTTGAATTGCGACTGAGCTTTTTCAACTTATAACATTAAAAAAAGAGGATAAAAATATATTTACATAATTATTTTAACGAAGTTACCAACAAATAAACTTTCCATTAAAACATAAGTGCCATTATTCGTAAAACCTTTCCCATTTTTAAGAGTTGCCTTTCTTCAGATTATAATCATTATCCTTTTTTTGGAAGAGTAAAATTAGGAGTAAATGTTATTTCAAAGTCGGCACTATGAAAACTGTAAATGAATTTCACTTAGCTTTAAAGAAATAATTTTGAGAGTTAAAACGAACAATTCATTTATGCTGAACATTCTATATTTCTAACCCTTTAAGTTGATATCAATTTTGTATGTTAAACGCCTATAAATACCGCAACCACACACGGGGGATGGAAAATGTTATCTAGTTTATGTTTGTAAATGTCTTCGAAGCATTATCTGCAACATGCATGATGTCTGCATCTTCACTTCAATAGGGTTGTTCTTGTAAGCATAAGGTTATCATAGTTATCATATGAATACGCATATCACAACATACGATGTTCCCTTTCAGGGGTGTTGTATCTCTGTCATGTTGTAAATCTGAATTTACTGGGTGGCAGTAAATACAAAATTTACAACATGACAACTTGTCTTTGAACTAATGCTATCAATAAGAATTTACAATGGACCCGAAACGTGGTCAACTTGTTTCGTTTCTACCATAGTTTTTATTACAAATTTTCTAATGAATTTTATCATATTCATTAAAAAATGATAGATTAAACATTTGACGCATACCATTCATCTGATGTCCCCGATCTATCTAAACGTTATTAGTTTAAATATGTACAATGTGTTGGAAATACCCAAAAAAATATACAGTTCATTTTATGTTCATGAACGATTTAAGTAAAGATAAAATATTTGGGAAGAGTCATCGTGTTGTGAAAATTACCTTTCGACTTGTTTATTTATTCTAAATTTCATTATTTTTCACTGCCCTATAATCAAGATTTGACACATTACAGTTTAAATTAGAGAGGAAGAGTTTTAAAGATTTTGTATTCAGAGAGAACTGGTTACATTGTTTCGATGATCTAGTTGATATTTTGGAGCTGCCGAATTATTGAACTTAAATTTTGAGGCTTTTTCCTTGAACAGAAGAGTAATTAATAAATCTTTATGAACTTGATTTATAATTTAAAAAAATCAAAGCCAAACAAAAACTATTTTTCAACAAATGATTTATTCGCAACAGATAATAAATTCAAAATAGGTTAAGGAATTCAATGAACACAATTATACATAAGTTAAAACACGTTTAAAATCAACAATAACAGATCACTAAACTAGTGTAACCTAGGCAGCGAAACAGGGACAAATTTTAGATTCGCTGCTCTGTCCATCACAAACTGGATTTCCATTCAAAACCGAAGTAGGTCGATTACATGCTCGAGTCCTCCTTTGGTAACAGAAAGGAGGGGTACTTGCACACTCTGACCATGCCGACCATTTTGTCCACTCTCCATACACTGTAAGTATATATAAGAACAACTATTTTTATAATTCTCACAAGATCATTTTGTGTTATTCATTCAACCAAATATAAATACATACTGCTAGATATGTGAGTACTTTTTTTCTTTTATTATCTATGAAGATTTAAACGTTCTCTATATGATGAGTTTGCAGAGCTCTTCTTCTTAAGAAAAATTATATTCTCTAAAAATAGCCACGACCATCTAATCCTCTTAAATGTATTACAAAATCAAGAATGATAATTTCGAGTTTTTTTCCAAATACCATCATTGTCCAGCACATTGATAATACGATGGGAATAATAACGAGCTATGCCCTCATCGGTTGACATGCGCTTTGTGACCAATACGTATTGCTGGTCGCCGTCCACTGTGTTATCCTCAACTGGACGGACTAAAATGGATTTGTTTCCTGTTTCGTTTTCTTTGAATTCCACTTGTAAAGGATCAACGTACCATTGTTTTCTAAAATCTGAAATGTATTCATCATATATTTGTCGATTGAATGAAAATATTGTTCCACGTCATTTAGACATGTTACACTGAAATTTATAACATTTTTAATTTTTTTATAATATCAAATTTCACAACATATACTGTAAAGATTATTTCAAATATTGTTAGGAATATTATATTTAAGATAAATATCATAAGATATGATTGCTGCCAATGCATTGAACGTTAAAAGCAGTGTAGATATTCTAGTAAATCTCATTATTTTCTCACTTTGATCCATGACATCAACGACTGTATATACGGTGCTTGGCATATTGGGTGGATGAACAACTTCTAACATTATAGTGCTCCATACACTTTCCAGAACAGTAGACTGTTCAGGATCTGGAAACATTTTCAACACTTAATAAAATGGCAGCAAAAGGAGCATATTCCATTTCCATAAACGAGTCATTCTTTGTGCGAGAGCTAGTAATATGTGTATTCAACAGCTAGACTTGTAAATGTAGATAATGTTTAATTTTCTATAAAGCTTGTGAAACGATAAAATGTATCTGTTGTTGAAATAAGTTCCTACATGTGGAATTATGTAGTGGTTATGTATTTTTTCTTAAAGATCTCTTACAGAACTTTTCTATTTGAAAAATCAAAGGGAGCGCGAAAAGGGGAGCACCATGCAAACCAAAAATCATTATCAAAAAGAATCTATATAACTTGTGTCTTACCATCATTGTCAATAAATTTAAATCGGAGTCGTTGTAATTCTTTGTTTTTAGCAGTTTTATCACCAACTATAACGATGATATCAAATAGAGGCTCCACAAGTTCATTGTCAGTTGTCTTAATAATGAAACTATTTCCGGAGTTTTCAGCGATGCTCACTAAGTCATTCAGACCATCTATTCAAAGTACAAAAAACGACGAAATATATCTCAATCTTTCACTGTGAACTATTTTTGTTATTAGATATAATCCATGGTTGTCGCGGTCATAATAGCCATTTTTGAAATAAAATATCACTAGGATTTTTCGTACACTTTATCTATATGTTAAACCATGCATACAAAACAATAACCTTTCATTTAAATAAAAACGATGAATGGCGATCAGCTATGAATTTGTACTACTAGGAATTTCAGAAGTATTTCATAGGACCTGACTACTTAATAGATTCATGCCAGAAAGAGAGAGCCTTACCGTTACATGCTGTAGGACATTCAAACAATAAACTGTAGTATAGTTCAGCAGGGTCGGTTTCCTCTTGAATAACAGACACAGAAAGGCTTCCACCTTCTACCACAAAATCATACACATATTTCAATGCTAAAAAGAAATTTTACTTACATTAATATCTTTTTTTCTGAAAAGGAGAGAGAGAGAGAGAGAGAGAGAGAGAGAAACAGACACAGAGAGAAACAGAGAGAGAGGGAGAGAGAGAGAAAGAGAGTGTGTTGAATAAATTTGCTGGAAATGGCATTAATCATGAATTTTAGAATCTGAATGAAGGCTGGAACTAAATGATATAACAGCTTCTTTAATTATCTCCTAACTTTTATTTAATTGTATACTCACACAGAGATTGCACTCTGGATCCTGTAGTTAAAATAATAAAAATAATATCAGTTTCTATTTAAACACCACATTTGTTTGATTTATTTATCCCAGTTTCAGGTGTTTTCATAAGCGTTGCATATATATTTATCTACATTAAAATACTTAAGATACAAAGTGGTACAAGAACCATAGGTGTCATTCTCTCGATTTTCTTTGCATCTCTTTTATAACAATTTTGTTAATTGTTGTCACTCAGCTATAAACCACAAAGGTACTTACCAGTCAAAGAAAGGATGGACAACATTAATAATATCATCTTTCCTGCTATATTTTTGGCACTACAAAGTGAAGAAGAAAATTAGTTTGTTAACAGATATATCACGTACATAGTTATAAAAGTGTTTATCCTTCTTTTTACGATCACAATCCCTTTGATACCCGTTTCTCATTTTGAAAACAGTTAAAGCTCAGCATGCCTTTATTTCATAGATGTCGCGCATGAAAAAGTAAACAGAAATCTTTAATTATTTAAATAAATCATTCTTGATTGATTATTAAATTGATTATTAAATTGTGAATTCTTTAATAAATATTTATAAAAAAAAAAAAACTAAATTAATGGTCTAAAAATCTATCAGAACATATATGCAATTTCGAATTTCACAAAGTAGAAATTAGATGCACGGCACGATAAAATGTAGTGGAAAGAAGTCTAAATGCAGCGTTACTAAACAAAGTGATCATTACCTGAACTAGATAGTTAAAACCTGGCAAATCAAATAAAGACGCAAATTTGAAAGGCTTGGTTGTAAATGTGAAAATATCAGGTCTTAGATAAAGTATATATAGGAATTGTAAAAACAAAAACGTAATATAACAGTCACACAGAGCTGCAAAATTAATTTCAACTTCTGTTTCCTTTCAGTTTGAAAAGCTGTCTAGATGGTTCCGACTTTAATTTCAAATTGCATCAATTAACGATTGTTCGTTTCTCAAAAAACTTGTTCACAATGTTTTTCAGTTTGACAGTTAAAATTAAAGATTTGCTTTTATTTCTTATTTCAACTTTACTTTACAGTTTTAACGGAAATATATTCAAGATGCAAGATTAAATGGGATTAAGATGTTCAATGTTTCGAAAAGTGGTACGATTCCTGCATGTTTACTTACATTTTTTTCGTACATTTTTTCCTCATTTTAAGTAAACAAAGCAAATTTCTCTATTGAGTTTAGAATATTTAAATTGGTTTATAATATAGTTTTTTAAAAGTCTACAAATATTAAATGTAAAAGCTGTTAATGGCGTATCAACAATTGTTTTGTGATGTTGGAAGCCAGACCCAAACGTTGTCAGTATGATTAGCTATTAACAAAAACTTTTTGACAAACTGCAACAAATTATTTATTGGTATACTAGAAGCGACGAAATATCTGATTTTAATTTATAAATATAACTAACACTCTGGTTCTGCGCGTGTGCGTCAATCTACAACCAACTTTGATATTTTGTTTAATATTTAACTGTTTGCAGCAACACGAGATATTGAATATTTAAAAAAAAAAAAAAAAGACGTATATTATCCAATTCGCATAATGTACATATAGAGGATTGATTTGGTGTTGTTTTTAAATGTGATTGGGTTAAATCTTATAATTTACAGAATTTTTCTAATATAAGGTAACACATACATAGATTCTTATTATAATATCCATTCAATACGTCATATAAAGTATTTTTGAATCAAATTCACACCTCGGTATTTATGTTTGATTATTATTATTCAAAATTTCAATTTTCTCTTAACACATACATTTATCAAACTTACGATATATTTTTCACTTCGTTGGGATATTACTCTCAATCATTAAGACTGAAATTCAAAAACTACTGCCTAAAAGTTTTACTCTAGATTCAAATCCTGGTATTCATTTAAAATACGAGAAGAATATCAAAGGTACGAATGGAATCAGATCAACTCATAATGAAAAACATTACGTTGTGTAGAGCCCCTTTTTTATTTTTCTTTCCATCTTTTTATATCTGCCAACAGCATTTTTTAAATTAATGTTCTTACCTACATTGGAGAACATCAAGGAATGTGAGATCATCTAATTAAAATAGAGATAAATAAATATAGTAACAAAAAGATAATAGGACAAGTCAAACACCAACAAAACGAATGCTTCTGAGTTTTTGGAAATGAAGAGAAAGAGAAAATTCAAAACAACTAAATGAGAGAAGCAATATTTCAATACAGTCTATGCTCAATCAATTGTTGCGATGAAATCATCTACCAGAATATTAAGAGAGATTTAAACATTTCCTTCCATATCTTTTACATTTTCATGATTTTGAAAAGGTTTCTAAGTAAATGCTATAAAATAATAGAGATAAGAATATTTTAAAATTTGAAGCAAGAAATATCTAACGTACAAAATATTCATCAAATATTGGAGCGTGATTAAATAATGAAGAACATTACATTGCATTAAATTGCAGGACAAATAGATATTGATTTTTCAAAAATAGAAATCAAATTGATCGATCTACAATTATAATTAATAAAAGTGCATTGGATCTTACAAGATGTCCTTTTGAGATAAAAAAAAAAAAAAAGAAAGAAAAAAGAATATGAACGCATTTTCAGCTCCTAAAGATATTTGCGATAAAGCTCATACATTGATAACAATGATCGGTATTGTAACATGAACCTTACTGTACTTTAATGAAATACAACTTCGTCCTGCATAGAGGTTGAAATATCAGAATAACGTTCTCAAACCAACCCCATCGCGAATCTCCTTAGGCAGGTAGACATCTATATATACTTTATCTTTATTGCACTGCAACGTAATTAAACATCCACTTACCTTGATGTTCTTAGATTGCAGCGCCTATATATCGTGGGAGGTTTCCGCTAATTACTGAAGAAAAAAAATAATGTCATTGATAAACATCTTGACATGTATTTTGATATTATCACATCCGTCACTTGAACATTTATTAGAATTGTTTATACTCGTTGAATAATCTCTACAAATGTACTTTATTTCATACAGCATTCAGAAGCATGTCATGTTTAAGAAACATTTGATTGTTATAAACGAATCTCCAAGGGCAATATATTACAACAAGTTTGTTCTTTTTATATTCACACAATGCAATACGATGTAATATTAATTATTTTTTACACTATAGAGAATAGAGAAAGACTCCCGTTAAAATGAAAAGTTTAAAACTTATTGCTTTATCCCATTTAATTGCAAAAAATATATGAATTCGCTGTAGTTATCTAAAATGCTATTTAAAACTTACTGCAACATGTGCTAATAAAAATGCACGAACCAAATTCCAGTATGTTGTCTATGAAAATTGTCTAGCCCTTTTATATCCAGTCGAACACTCTCAAAAAGCAGGGACGAAAACGACATAACAATCGGAAGTACGATGTTCATGCAAGTGGGAAGGTATATTTATACGACCTGGAGTTTTTTGTAATTATATTTCACTTAGTAACTGAACAGGTGGCGACGGACCAGGCATTAGCAATTACGTTGTAAATGGTTCTTTTTACACATGTTCTTCTTGCAAATTATTAAATTAATTAACCAGGTTTGTTGTTAAAAGGTCAACGTTCATGAATTGTGTCAATTAATCAAAACAAATCTGATTTTTTTTCACCGTATGCATTCCTGAAACGTCAAAATGTGGAGACAGGTACACTTAATTTGAGGAAATGTATGCATGTTTTATTAAGTTATTCACCATATCAATCGAGGACACAAAATACAAATTAGTCTCGATGTTTTTGTTTCATTTGTTTACCATAAACATCTTTTGCATTTTAATAACAGCTCCAGTGATTTCAATTGTCCGAAGTTAGATATAAAAGTCTACTTTGATGCTTTTCATAAAGCTATATTTCACGGTCCGTAAATAGCGCCTCCCACGACGAAAAAGTGTAAAGTACATTAATTAAACGAATTACAAAACATGTAAAATAAAATATAATCCTGGTTTTTTTTTGCTATTCCTTCTAAAGAATCTTATAATAAATGCAATGTTATTTATTTAAATCTGTTCGAAATATTCTTATCAAATTATACATCTCATCTATGGCAATATTTGCAAAATGCAACCATATTCAGCATCTGATAAACTGAACTTTCAATGGCTTTCACAGACCAATCACTAAAATGAGAGTGTTATCTAAAAGTTCCCAGGTGAATGATTGGCGTGCCAAAAAATGTTCCGCATTGCAAAATATTAAACCGCACGTTGATATTAAGAAAATTACTTATCTTATTTGTATTTATTATGGAGCAATATTTATTATGGAGCTATATATATATATATATATATATATATATATATATATATATATATATATATATATATATATATATATTATATGGAACTATCTCTGATAAAAAGACTTTTAATGATTTTGCATGTTGAAATTACCACAAAAAAGTATCCTTCATTTTAAAGGTACTTTGAATATAATAATCGCTAGTAAATCTATGTAATGTGTAAAAACTCTTTCCTCATGTTTGATCCATTTATTTTTTATCCATGTCCTGGATGTACACAAATGAAACAACCTCTTATGATACAGTATCCCCTAATGATATAAAATTGCATAAGTGGTCAGAATCCTGACCATTAATGATATAATTTTATCATTAATAAACTACTTAGTCGTTCATTAATAATACAATTTTTAAAATATGTCATTTAGGGTCAAAATTCACATCCACTAATGATAAAAAAAGAAAAAAAGCATAAGTGAATCGTTGACTTTTAATGATATAATTTTCATTGCATTAGTGGATGAACTTCAAACATTACCGATACAATTGCGTGTGAAGTAGTACTGTTTTGAACAAGTTTTTGACAAGTCATGCTTTTTTGCATGCCGCTCTGTCTATTTCTGTGTTGGCTAAGAACAGTATATAAGATTATCAACGAAATAGACAATTCGAAATAGGACCAATAATGTTATACATGTATTATTATATCATATTAGGCCTAGTGGAAAGCCCTGCCTAGTGGATAGACAAGCAATACTTTTTGCATGCTACTCTGGGTTTTCTCTCTCTCTCTCTCTCTCTCTCTCTCTCTCTCTCTCTCACTCACACACACACACACACACACACACACACACACACACACACACACCTCCGAAGAGTATAAGATAGATTATTAAATAATAAACAAAAATAAGTGCATCGTTGACCATTAATGATATATTTTTATATTGCAACTACTATTAAATAAAAACATGTGATTGTCACCCTGTGACACTATTCGATGGTCTTGCACAATGAATGGACTTCAACCATTAATAATACAATTATGCATGAAGAGGTAGGTGCAAAAATGCAATGGAAAACAGTTCTATTTCATACATATTTGTATCATTTATTTTTAAGTTTATCCATTAATACTAGAACCATAAAAAGGATATCATTAAAGGTCAACAATATATATATTTTGCGTTTTTCTCTTATATCATTAGTGGATGTAAAACGGCAATATTGCTAGGTAGTTCGTTAATGGAAAAAATGTATCATTAATGGTCGGGATGCTGACCCCTAAGGCAATTTTTTATCATTGATGGACACTGTATAATTAGATGTCGCTACATAAAAAATATCTAAAAAGCCTAAAACGTTTACCTAAAATAGGAAAAAAAGAAATAAAAAGAATAAACAAAAAAAGAAGTAACCCATTTTACTTTATTCGTGTAACACATTATTCTTTGTTCATTGGACATGACAAAAAATGCACTTAAAGATTATCAAAATTTGAATAAATCTAAATCAGAAATAGTAATTCTTTAGTTCATACATTGGAGAAAGAAGACAATGGGATTTTGTATTTCTAATTGGAAATACAATTATTAAGACCAATATAGGATTTACCCATTTTGAAATTAGACTTTGTCTCGAAATTATCTAAGACTCTAGTACAGTGACATTTGATGACGAGTCTCTGCGACTACTGCACTTACATGCATTTGTCTGGTTTTCTAAAACTTGCCGTCTATAAAAGTACAAATCACTCGATTTTTTTAAATAATGAAGCGTTTTACAACATTCATTGATAATTCATCTGGCAGTCTGATTCACTGAATATGTTTGACTTCGTAATTGTGTTCATAGTACATTTGGCTGGATATTAATGAGCGTACAAATCCGTGTTTATTTGTCATGAAAAGGAATTTAGTAGTGCGTACTTTTAAGATGAACTTCGTGTATTTGTATGACAAATTATTACATTGATTGATATTAACCTATTTTCTTTTCCGAAGTATCTTAACCTTCCTGGGACGAATTCATTACCTTTCATTGGTTTTAAAGTTCGAATTCGTTTTTTGATATTATACCACAAAAAATACATTGATCTGGAAACAGACTTTAACTGTTTTTATATTATGAAGACGGCCAAATTTGGTTTCGATGCTATCTTTCGTAAGAGTACTTAAGGCCTTTTGGGACGCATCATTGGAAGACTTAAATTGAAAGATTTTTTTTAAGTCGATCTTTTTAATTTCTTATATTACTAGATGATTTGTTTTAATTTCTTTCATAACTTATTCTTTAAAATAAAAATAAAAAACTAACTGCATGGCTGTATATTTAGAGGGAGTGGACAGGGGTGAATAATCTAAACTGAAATTGATCTTAAATTAAATTATGTACGTGGCCTTAATTCTTTTTGTTGCAAGATTGAAAAAAAAACTTTTTTTATTTATCTCAAACCAATAAGTAGGTATTTAGTGCTTCGTATCTCTAAATTTTGTTCTTTAGGCCGAATTACATTATAATATTTATCAGTGTCCCAAATACCCCGTTCATCTTCCCCGTTTTAGGGATAAACAATATGTTCATTGTTTACAAATTAATGTCTAAGGTTAGTGTAGGTATATTTATTTGCATATTTCAAACTAAAGATTTACGTTGTCAGATCCAAATGTACCCGATGGTTAACTCTCCCTACACTTTCCGCCATGACGTTAATTCGTCAACCCGCTTTCCTGGGGCACCCCGTTCTGTAAAGTTGTTTTTTTTTTTCAAAACTAAAATCGATTTATATTATTCTATTTTATTTATTTACTTTTTTGTACTAACCAGAGATGTCAGATCTAACTGAAGGTATCTGCCTGCGATGCGTGATGAATTCGTTCTACACTTTTCGCCATGACGTTAATTAGTCAACCCGCGTTCTTGGTAACCCCGTTCTGGAAAGTTCTATCCATCAAAACTAAAATCGCACATTCAAGAAACGAATTTGCTCATTTTATTTGTTCAACAGTTATCAAATCTTAACTTCTATGTATACTCTAAATTAGTTACCAGTAAATATATTCGTACTTTCCATAATCATTTAATATTATTTTATTGCAGGTATATATTTTGATGCAAACTACCCCTGACTTGGATCCGCCAAAGCGTGTCCACCACCTTACTCTGATTTTTGCTATTTTGGGCTTATTTATGTTGAAAATATTGAGTGAGGATGCTTACTGGAGGTAAATTAGTCTCGGAAGGTATTATTTTGGTAAGTTCTATAGTATAGATTAGAATCACATCTAAAGCGTTCTGTTTTCATCGCGTTGTCAGAATGAACTCCTTGATATGAGAGCTAACGTGATTTGCAGTTTCATTAACTACACATTAATGTGTTTTCCTTCATATTTGTAATTTAAATCTTCGACAAAATCCTTTTTAAATCAATTTTTGGTAGTAGAAGTAGTAGATGTGGAATATACAGGAAAATCTTCAAAAATAGATCACTCGAGCGTTGAAGCGAGGGGCTGTGTCAAAAATAGTTCGGACCGGAAGTATTTGATAAAGCATCACCCGTTTGATAAAGCTAAAGTTTATCACACGGGTTTTATACACCACACGTATGAGATAAAAATCTTATATCACACCCCTAGGGCTTATATCACACGGGTAGGCGAATTTTCTGTTTATATCGCACAGTTTATTAAAGGTTTCCTTTGTATGACACTGCAAGTGAGATTCAAGTTTGACCAAAATCAAGTCCCTGTCGTCGGACTTTAGATTTGTTCACTGTTCGGTCTCAAAAGGGCAATTGCCATTTATGTCACTGAATCTTGCATATTAATTTTAAGTGATGTGATACTTTTGCATAGCATTTTCCAACTTTGTTGGAAAAATTTGATTTAAGAGAGACTACTACCATATCGCATGGTCCTTCCACATCAAAGCGAATGAACACCTTTTCCAATGTAATAATACATGTACTCCATTTTAAGATAAACTTTATTACATGGCGTGGAGTCAACAAAAATTAAATGATACATTCCCCCATCGAAGAAACCAATTTATTCCTAGAATAAGGTACATGTAATAAACAATACACACATGCCAAACACGGATTATAATGATATTAAAAAAAACACGGATTATAATGATACTAAAAAAAACACGGATTATAATGATACTAAAAAAAACACGGATTATAATGATACTAAAAATTAATCTAATGGCATAAATTCCTTTTAGACCCTCTGCTTGAATTTTCGGCATATGAAGCAATTGTTGATATAGAATACACCGAAAATCTGAAACTGTGACATTAAATCGTGTGCTAATATACGAGGGGGCGTTCAATGAATAATGTCACTAATCAGATTCCTTGAAAAACGGGGTTCAATTGACCTTTGAATTTCTTTTCACGCATGATTTGGTTCATATTCCATTTATGGCCGTTTATCTGACCACGTTTCATCATACAATACCCTTTTGAGAAGCTGATATATAACCCCTACTCGAGAGACTGTACGAAAATCATCCAATAAGACTGAAATTAGAGGCTACATAAAAGCATGTGTCAGACTCGAAAGAAATATTCAAAGAACTGTGTGATGTGAATAGGAAACAAGTGTATGTCATTGAGACAAGTTTACAGGTGGGTCAGCAAATTCAAAAATGGCCAAACAGACCTTAAGGATAAGCAACGTCCTGGAGCACCTCGTACGGCTTCTACGGATACAATACTTGCAAAAATAACCGATATCATTAATAATGATGGTCGATTAACCATCAAACAAATAGTAATTTTAGTTGGCATTTCATCGGGGACAGTATTAACAATTTTAAAGAAACACCTTGGCCTCCGAAAGGTTAGTGCAAGATGGATATCTCATCTATTAACAGAAAAACAAAAACGATTGCGGGTTGAAATGTGCAAAAAAACTACTTAAAATCTACAAAAATTTGCGTTTATCGGAAATTGTTACAGGTGATGAAACATGGATACATTATTTTGAACCTCATTAGAAAATTGATAACAAGATGTGGATGACTAAAAAGGCAAAACGCCCTGTTATAGCAAAACGATGCCAAAGTACAAAGAAAGTATTATACTCAAACTTCTTTAATAGAGAAGGTCCTGTAGTTGAAGTTGCTATACCAAAAGGCCGATCAATCACCGGACATGTATACAAAAATTATGTGCTGAAGAAAATTAAGAAACATTACAATAGGAATTCGCAACATTCGACTTCTTCATGACAACGCCCCAGCACATAAATCCCAGATTGTGAGATCATTTTTGGAAAAAGAAAAGATTCATGTTTTGCCCTATCCTCCCTATTCACCCGACTTGTCTCATTGTGACTTTTTTCTTTTTCCTACATTAAAAAAGCACTTGTCATGAAGAAGGTATGCTTCAAGGAATGCTTTGGGCTCTGCCATTTATCAGCACATGAATACCATTCCCCCCAAAAATTATATGAATGCATTCAAAGCTTGGATAAATCGGTTGAAATTATGTATGTCTGTTAAAGGAGAGTATTTTGTAGGTAACCGCTAAAAAACAACTAACAGAAAGTATCTTTTTGTGTTATTTTTGTAAAAACAATGACATTATTTATTGAACGCCCCTTGTAGCTACATTGCCTTGCATTATGCCGTCTGCGCCTTGAAGTCTACTTTGCTCTGTAGTCACTTCCACCGAACATATACAGACGTGTTTTCTTGGCTAGAGGGTTGACCTTATCGGCCTCATTTCCTTGTATAGAAGACCTTGACATGTCCATGGAATAGCGGCTAGCCGGGGGCTTTCTCCCCAAGGTCTCCGCCAGATCCCTCATATAACCGGCAGTGTTGCCACAACATAGCCCTACATACTGGACCCCTATTTCTTTGGTCTGTTTCGCAAATTCAATAATGTCCTTGGCGTTGCATCTGTTGCTTTCCAGGTTTCTTGGGTATAAAAAATCACCTTAAAAATCATATTTATTGGTTAATGGTTTATAAAATACAGTACACGAAGGGCTATGTTCTGTATAAATAAATCAGTTTTATTCTTTTAATGAGGTTAGTTTTGAGACAGTGCCATTACTTACGGTACCATAAAGTAAAAATGAAAATGTTTGTTGTCACATCCACGGGCTTTACACCTTTTACTGTCGTTTTAATCTTCATGTTTATGACGACCAAAATTATCTGATTTGTTCTTATCAGAACAGCTTGACATGTTAGGATGATTCAAATAACAAATACAGATTATACATGTATGTGGTTAAATTAAACAATTATCATAATATCTACCAGCGACGCGCCTAGTAAGCTCTCACTAAACATTGACTTCCTCTTATGAAAAACTGTCAAGGGCATTCATATCCCCTTATGTAAACTTACCTGTCTCTTCGTCTTTCAGGGAATAAAAGGTTCTGCATTCATCTTTACACCTGAATGGTACCGGAAGGGCAGCTATTGGACCCTATACGAAAAATATTTCATGACTTGTAATGCTATATCAAAAGCTTACAAAACTTGTGGCTAATTTTAATCGTGAAAAGCTTGTAATTGACTAATAAGTATACTATTTCACAAAGAAGATCCGGTTTAATTTATATATTAATTTGTGTGAGATTCAATGACAAAGTTTATATCGCTGCCTTGCAAGATTTCCGGATTTCTCGAAGCAGTGGAATCATGGTCCGTGGGCCTCTTGCGCAATTGATCCCCACCACTGCTGCTCCCGCTTCCTCTAGACGTCGACAAGCTTCCGGTATCGGAACACCATCTACCGTCTCATCAGGACAATACGGTGCAAAAGTAATGACAGCTGGTACACCTATTGAATACATTGTTTAAAGACAACTTTATACAAAGGTTGATTGAAGTAAAAAAGAAAAAAGTATTACGAACAATGAAAACAGTTATAGGGTATGAAAATTTCCGTGTAACACTTCTTTATTAAGGAAAATTCTGAAGTCAAAGGGAAACGTATTAAACAAAATCCGACAGGTGATTAAGATCGACCTCTCTTACCTTTCCCGTACTTTTGAATGCATTCTAACGCCAGCAGCGCCTCGTCAAGGATGTCAAAAGTCTCCCCTGTGATATAGTCAACCCCTGCCTCGACGGCCCACTCTATCATTTCCTAGAAACAGAATCAACAGGTGCACGTGAAAGGAACGGACTCGGTGGTACGCACCTTCCTGAATAAATAAATTGCTTTGCCCAATCCAGTTTCAAAAAAAACATTTGGAAATTTTTTAATTTTTTATTTCCACTTTTTGCCCCTACAATCGTAGATGGGTAGATTATGGATTCTTCTAGCTGCCCTGTCTGTTTCTCTGTTTGTCTTCCTGTCTGCAAAACTTGATATTTGGCTGTAACTTTAAAACCGTTCTGGTTAAATTCTTTAAGACATACAAGTTTAAATATCATTACTGTCCTCTCAAATGTGTTGAGACCAAAGACTCCTGCGATTGCCTTTTGTCTGTTATTAGTATAGATGTTTTTCAGTAGATGTGACTTAGATAAAATAATGGATTTCTAACATTGAGCATCGTCGGACACTACAACTTATCTAGTATATATACACGCATTTTGAACTTTTTTTCGTTTTAATGAATATTTATCATTCTCAATCCAGTACAGGAAAAACAAAGCAAAGAGGTGTATTTAAAGCTAGTTTACTCTCCAATAAAGTTAGTTCAAGTTTATCACCCCTTTACCTATAACTCAAATACCAATCTTGCTCAGGAACTATTGTAAACATTGGCCAAAGTCATGAACATCTGTGTTTACAGAGGAGTCTTATTTATATGTTACTATTTTTTGTACTGTTGGCGTATTTGATGCAAACCTTAAACATATTGTGGCATTTTTCCACTGCAACAGGATCCTGTGGGTCGTACACCCGGGTATGGCAAATCCCTCCAGCCAGCAAGGCTCCGGTTTCCTCTGCTACTTCTTTGGCGATCTGCAGAGCCTGACGGTTTAACTTCTCTACTTTGTCTTCTTTGTTTATGGATTTCAGTTTCTCCCGATGGGCGCAGTACTAAATTTGATATTAGTTTAAGAATTTTTATTTCAGTTCACCGATTAGTATGGAATTAGAATTTTATACTGGACGTAAATCAGCTGCCGTACGTTTTGCTTTTATTTGAATTGTATTCAAGACTCGTTACTTTTGGATCATAGAACCGAGTGTTGCATATTTATCGAATTAATGATATCTTCTACAGTATACTGTATTAAGAGAGACAGATTATTCAACTTAAGATAATCAGGTATTACGACATTCATTCATTGTTCTTTCCACACCTGCGATGCAATTAAAATGTAATTTCTTACAGAATATCCAAGACACGTTAGGTAATTCCAAGACATTTGCATTTATAAACGCATCACTCCGTAATCATAATAAATACATTTTATGATTAAATTTATTTTCCAGATATGAGAGCCTCCACAAATTAATTGCATAATAAAACTATTGCAATAAAGACTTACGGTAAAAGCCAATACGACGTCACTTCCTGCGTGAACAAACTCACGATGCATGGCTTTGACTAGATCCGGATGTTCTAATACTACTTCCGGTGCATTACTTCCACGTTGGAGATATCCACGCCTGTCAAACTCCCACATATATCCCTCCGCCACCAAGACTGCATCCCCGGATTTTAAACGTTCCAAAAACCCTGAATATAAATGCATTATAATGAATTTCTTGTCAGGTAAAATAGTTAATTTCAATTTTAATCGCAAGTTCATTTGTAGGCTGACTGGCCATTTGAAGAAGATTGTAGAATAGATAGGCGATATGATTTGACACACTTCGTTCCGACGTCTATTACGTAAGAACGTATCAATACGTAAAACTTATCAGACAAGGATTCAGGAATTGGTCCAGGAGGAGGGTGGAGTTTCCTTTTGGGTACCAATGTCTTTTTGAATTAACTTTGATATGAAGTTATAAACCATAATTTACCGGTTTGTTCAAAGTAACTTTACTATATAAGGTTTGAAACATTTACTTAACCGGTCTTTTCAAAGTAAATTTACTAAATGAAGTTAGAGCCCCCCCCCCCCCCCCCCCCTGATCTTTGTTGTTTATGCTTTCACTTATGATGTGCATATTGGACATGTAAACAAAGATATTCCTAAAAATCAATTTTAATCAAAAGATTAATTGTAATCTTTGTCTAACCCTTTAATTTCTATTACGCCAAAAAAATTCTATGAAACTCAATGGCAAACGAAGGAATCAAAAGTGCATCATCAATAAGCATACTAGCCTATTATACATGTAATTTAAATATACTGTCTACTCAGTTATGCATATATAGTAATAATGATTTCTGTCTTGCATGTGTGCGGCCAGGTGAAATGACAAAGGTATATATAATTAACTCGATAATCACGCTTACTTAACTTAGATTCTGCATGTCATGTCAGCATTTTGATTTCTTAGAATAAGAATTACAAGTACATCATAGATATATTGAATTGATGTACTTTTTTGCACCAGGAATTTGTATATCATCAAAAGTTCATAAGAAAATGCCTCCATGATTCATATATATATCCGTGATTTAGTCTACTTTATAAAGTATGATTACATGAGAATAGCTTATCATGAAATATACTAAAGAGCATGTGCTGATCTAGAGATATAGTAAAATTATCCAATATATGCCTCGGAACCCCCTCTTTTTTCTGGATCCGCGCATGAACAGTGATATTAAGCAGAAACAGTTTCACGATGCATTGAAAGTTTGTTCAAATTACACGCATAGTGCAATAAATTGTTCAAGAACATTTTGAATTATCATTATAAAACTTTTATGCATATAGACAAAAAACACGACAAAATTGTTCCCTCACCTTTCCTGTTCATGATAAAGTCTCATCCAAATCTCGCACTTTCTTGAAGACTGACCCAGATAATACCTGTATGTAGATTAAGCTGTTATCTCCTTCCTTTGCATGCTCGAATAAAGAATTTTTCCCAGGGGCATATAATCGGTAACCTTATACTGGTTTGAATTTTCTTGGTGAGTTGAGGGACTCGGACCCATCCCCCCCCCCCTTCGACCCCACCCCCTTCTTGATATTTTGTAACATGATACACATTTGCAGTTTGGCGTTTGACGCTTTACATACATGTATTTTGTTGGAATAAGACTAACAAAGATTAATGATTTTACCCAAAAAAAATTACATTCAATTATCTTGATATGATGGGTGAACATTTAGATATATCTGTGTTTCGTTTTAGAACCAAAAAGGAATTTGTCAAATTCATAGATATTTATAATTTTGTTTAAAAAGTCCAATCATCGACTTTTTCCTATATTGCTACCAAACAATTCTGTTTTATATAGCACGAATTATGAATATCATACATCGATGAGTTAAAAATGAATTGAGAATCGCCATCTGATCTCATTTATTCCGGAGACTCAAAGGCCGATTTTGTCATAATATATTCCTTGATGTTAGTTATTTATGTCCAGACAAGCTGATTTATGCAATGAATATGTCTGTCTTTTTCTTGATTCATTCTAATAAGATCTGTCTTATCTTTTCAATCATATTTACATGTATAGAATATTTTATTTCTCAGACATGTGGCGTTGTTTTTCAAAGTAGACTCGAGTGACCAGGCACCATTTGGCTTGTACGTTTATTTTTCTTAAGTTTCATTTTTAAAGCCCCCCCCCCCTCCCCTGGTTCAATCATTTTGCGCTCATTTGTCATGGAAGATATCCTTTAAAAGTAAAACGAATGGTTTTTTTTTTTATTTTTAGTCACGCATTTATGAAATCATTTTATGAATATATTTTCCTATATCAAACCAGTGGCGTAGCTACATTGAAGCACTGTAAGCATGTGCTTAAAATAATTTTGAATCTCAATTTTAAAAAAAAACAAAAAATTCATTGCAAATCGCGACAACTTTCTGTGTTTTTGCTAGTACTTTTCCTGAAGCATCCCGAACTTTAGCTGCGGGTCTGTAGCTCCCGGTCTGAAAAAATTCTGTGAAAACAATTAGTACAATTAAATTTTTCAGGAAAATTAATACTGATATCGTCACTTAACTTGCCTCAGACGTTTTTTTTTACATGCTAACCGACCTCGAAAAATGAAGTATATTAATTTACGTCGAGATCGAGAGTCGCCATTTTTCCATATAAACAAACTGCACCACTTCACTTTACGGGGCTTGTGATGGTGTTTAAAAGAATATCAGAGGCAAGTAAAGTGACAATATCAGTAGTAAATTTCCTGAAAAATTTAATGGTACTAATTGTTTTCACAGAATTTGTGTGGAAATAAGGTTAATCAGTCCAAAACTAGCGCCGTTTTTTGTGCGCCGTAAATCGCAGGTTTTTACTATGGGAGGCACTGTAGCTCCCAGGTCGTCCATCCGAATTTTTTCAGACCGGGAGCTACAGACCTGCAGCTACCCGAACTTGTTTTTAAACATGAAGTAATTTTTTTTCAAAATGGTTACTGAGTCGTAAGATTCCATCCATTCCATTTCATTACAATCAACTAATAAGCACTTATAATCCGTGTGACTGTCGAAATGAAAAGAAGCAAAACGGGTTTTTTTTTCAGATACCATGTTGTAAATTTTGAATTTAAATTTTGTATTTACTGCCACTGGGTAAAATCAAAATTTACAACATGACACAGAGCACAGTTTATGAAAGCATCTACCAATTTTGGAGGGAAAAAAAATTAAAACGGAGGTTGCCAAGACCTGGTAAAGAGGAAAGAAATTGCCATAGTAATAGTAAATTGCAAAACAGGCAATAAATACGTTTGCATCATACGCCCTCAGACATCCTGCTTACATATATTTTGTCCCTAGCTACGCCACTGCAACCACTCGATAATGAAATGAAGTTCATTTGCTATCATCGTGATAGCACCCGTCCAGTTCAATAGCAGGGACACGCATGCTCTCATCACTAAACTGACTGTGTAAATTCGCCTTGACCCGTATTATGTATATGCAAATGATGCAATCTTGTCAACAAAGGACTACGAACGATAGTACATGTAAATATCGTTACGCCGCCAACTTTAGGGTCATACTTAAAAACAAAGTCCTTCAATAAGAACTTGACTTATTTGTATTTGAGTATTATTTGTCTTACAAAGAGAGATAACCTTTTTTAAAATTTGGGTTAAACCAGCTAAAGCAATGGAAAACAGACCACCCTCCCAAGAGACAAACATTTCTTTAACCAGATGTTTAAAATTGTAAAAGTCATCCCGAAGATTTGTTGTTTCTGAAAGGGGCATTTATTCATAAAATATAATCCAAACTGGCGGTAAAAATTGGCATTTCTTGAATCAGTTTCTAAAATTATAGGAACAAAATAAATCTTAAAAAATGCCGAGTTATAAATTGTTTTATTTTTATACTAGTTTAAGATATATACATTGTACATCTTATACTTAAAACTATTCTGACTCTTTGATGCCTGATTTTATAATAGAATAATTCGAAATATTAATTAATACGTATGTTTGTACGCAGATCACTGCATGGCCTCGTAAATAAGTTCTCTGGAGAATTCCACGTCTCGTTTTGAATCATTTGTATGTTAATATTTCATTATATTTACATTCCACATATTTTTTGCATGTAAAGTGTGTGGAAAGCTGCTGCAGTTATTTATAACACAGTAACACACACAGGGTACTGAAAGGTTAAAATGACGAGTTTTATTATGACGTCACAAACGTTAAACGCTGTAAAATGCAACGTCACAAGCAAAAATCAAAGTTCACGTTTGTGGCTGTTACAGTGGCACTTTCATTAATTTGAACTTACCCTTCGGATAAAACAGGAATTTTTACGTATAAATCACATTTGCAGACAAAGGCAAGAAGTTGAAAAAATGTAAATATAAGCATTAAATCATTATTTTTTAGAAAGATATAGTCTCATAACGCGCGTTAATCAATTTGTATGCACACACCGCTGCAGTTATGAGACTTTATCTTCCAAAAAATAATGATTCAATGCTTAAATAAAGAACTAGATATGATAGGGGTCATATTTGGCCCCCTCTGCAAATCCATTAATTTTTCTGCCATGAGTATTATTGACCTCAACACTAAATATGAGAATAGATTTTCCATGGTAACCCTCCAGTATAGTTGCCTAGCAACACATTAAACATGAACGACTTCAGTGTAAAATTGGTACAAGAAAACCAATAATTTTCATTTTAAACCTATAAGTTCCTAATACTAAAACTTGGTATTCCATCTGGTAATATAAGATATTATTCAAAATTTTACTTAATGTTTTATTAAGTGTTTCCTTAGTAACAATGAAATTCCTTAGCAACAGGCAAAATACATGGTATTTCAAGTCCAATTCCACTCAGTTTGTACTAGTGAATAAAGACACAAATAGAACCATTTTAACAGGAGCTTGTACTTTGGGTAGTTGTGTCAAACATCAATGTGACGTAGGCCTGTATATTTCATTGCTGGCCACTTAGCACTTTGAAATCAACAAGATTTGGCTGGCTTTGGAGCTAAGACTACGCAATCTGTGTATATTTCAGTTGAAACCAGCGTCATTTTTAACTTGTTTTGATGAAAGAAAAAGATAGTTATACATCGTACTGACAATCCAAGGTCCCGTTAAAATGGTTCACAACGCAATACACAATGTTACAGAAATACAACCATAAAATTATTTGTCTACATTTACATGTACAGGAATCGTTATGTCTTTGCTATACTTTCATAGCAACTATGCCAATGCTAATTTTATATTCAGCATTTTTCATATATATTATCTATCTATTATCTACCACATTTTAAAAGTTTCAACACCAAAGCAACGGTGTTTATGACTATAAAACATTTACAGATACATTTACAATGCACCCGATACATATTAGAAAAACATCATTGATTCTATGAAGATAATCAATTTTTCAAGTCAAAAAATCTTTAATGTTTTCAAATAATCAGATTGCGCGCATATCAGTTTAAAACTGCAAATGTCTTAAATATTGGTGCAATTGCATAAAATACATGTGTGACAAATACCGAACTCTATCTCAATTATGGCTGTCACGGGCCACCGAAATAACCGAAAATCGCGGAACAATTTGTTGTGTTCGGTTTCGGTTCTGTTTTTCCAGATTTCGGTTCGGTTACAGTTTGTGTAATAGAATCCTTATTATATGAAAAATGGCGTCGAAATTAAAGGTTGATTTGTGTAGACATGTTGTTTGCAATAAACATTGACTTGTATACAACTAGTGTTGTATACCGATGATTATTCTCTCATCGTAAATGAAAATATCACGCAATTTACCTGTGAATAATGGGGAAATACTAGTTCAATGACAAAGATGGCGGCTTACGATTCAGACAACGAATATGTTTTCAACATTTGTTTATGGAAATGTTTAGGATAAGAATTTCCTGGATTTATTAGAAGTGAGATTGAATAAAAAAAAGTCAGGAGTCGAATCCATGCAAAATAATGTGGGAAAATCTGAGTGGTTACAGAAAACAGAACACACGGTTTGCATTACCTGCAACTCGAAACATACTTTATTTGAAAGAAGAACCAAAAACCCGCAAATTGAAGCGAAAATTTTTACGACCCGACCCGACCCGACCCGAAAAATTTTGGAACCGTGACAGCCCTAATCTCAATAATTTACCAAATAAATCATTAGCAACAACATTACAATCATCAAGGATATCTTTAAAGTCATGTGAGAATCATAAAAACCAAAAGTACAGTTATCTATAATATATACATATATAAACACATGTGATAAAATCATTTGTTCCTAACAGGAAAACTGTAATGATCATCAACGTATATATTCAAATATATGCATGTATCTATATGTTTTCATAAACACAGACAATCCTTAAATATTTTAGATACAAAATTTCTTAAAATAAAATACATTGTATATTAAAAAAAAATCAAAACGATTAGCTAGTATTGATTAGATATTAACAAATCTTTATGTACAGATATGACATCTAGGTATATATCATATTATATATATCCCTTTAAGACAACAACCCTAGATTTTAGTTCAAGCACACATTGTCTTATTTTATTTTATTATCCATATGCTTTATTGCATACAATGGTGCTTGTTTCAAATGATAGACGCCAAGTGTAATCTGCCTGGGAAATCATTTAGGATGTAAGATGAGCCATCTATCTCTGAATAAATGCTTCTCTTTTTCAACAATACCGCATTTTTACCATGGCTTTAACAAGGTTTCCCTGTCTACTCTTCTGCGACATAATAATACTTTTTTACATAATGCAAAACTTTACCCCCGTGCTATGATGATATTCTACCAAAAACGATTAATACAATTTAACAAAACATTTAAATCCCCATTTTGTGTCATTAAAAGGTATATGTGGTGGTGTAATGAGGTACATGTACCTTAAACATTTATTCATAGGTTGGAAAAAATAAACAAAAGATTTTTGATTTTCTTTTCATAAATAGTTTTTATTAAGAAAATAAGATTTCTTATTAATATTACTGGAGATAATTTATTAGATATTAATTTCATGCATTTATTCACACCAAATATTTTTTCTCTACAAACATATTTTCCACTTTCTCAGAAATAGCAAAACAATCATATAAAATAATTTATGAGCATTTGAAAAACATATTAATCATATTTCAGAAATGATACTCTTACGAGTAACGGTCCATAAGATAATTTTTTCTGTAGCATTTCACCTTAATGCAAATATTCCAAACAAAGTTGCTGACCGCTTCCAGTCCTTTCATTACTTATGTAATGTCAACAAATTGGGGTTTCCCGTGTTCTAAAAACAGATTTCGACGGGTTGGAAGATGAATTTGGGTTTTCATCAGTACAATCGTAATTTAGCATTGAAAAAAAACAACTAGTACTTACAAAATTTAGAGCTACTACATGTGTAAGTACTACATGGCTTTTGTGCACAATTTCACTGTACTTCTATACCGACGTGCTCAGGCAAAAATCGTCTGTAAAATGAATGCGTTTTGGTGTACACTGAATTTTCTCATGATCCAATAATGAAACACAATCTAGTATTAATACTTATGGATATTTTAAATAATATTTCTTCTAAATTAATGAATTTTAACTGTTTAAATAAGAATATCATCGGTAGTAATTTTAAGCAGACTGTATAGGAACGTTACGTCTCTGTCAAAGTTATACAATAGTGTGTTGTTTACATTAAAATTCATACTTTAAACACTGTTAAAGGGGAAATCTAAATAGAATCATATTACAAAGTAGCATTGTTAATAATTTTGTGAAAACACACATATGTAACTACATAAATAACTTACACTTACCAAACTTGTGCAAATCCAGCTTCACCGTCACAAAGTTTCTGGTTCCGGAAAAAGTTACGCCGATCGATTCAGACTGATTATTATAATTTTTCAAACGATTTTTTTCCTATTTTTGGTTATTTGAACATGAGCAACAAAGAATACCACGAAAAATTTTTAAACAAAGAAAGAACATATATATTGCTTATTACAGAAGAAATATTGTTTTAGTATTTTTAGTCGCTCATATTTTTTAGAATGTAAGAAAGTTGAAAATACTGATTTTCTGGACGTTTTCCAGGAATAGGCATGCATTTCGTCCATCTAATTTCATACTAGCAACACATGTGAAAAAAATCAAACAGGTTTTATAGTTAGTACTTATTGTCAACTTTATAAAGAATATGAAATTTGTTTATGTGCGTGCACTTTATTTTGTAGAAAAATTGGGGGCATTACGTCAATATATGTCCTATCTAGTTCTTTCATTTTTCAAACACCGTGTTACAATTCAAATCTGCTAATTAAAAGACAAAAAAAAAAACAACAACAACACTTTGATAATGAAAGTTAAAGTGCATTGCAAGAGATGATGATGATGATGATGATGATGAATAATTTTTAATTATACGTTTGTTAATGAGCATCAATTAAGAAATAAACAGCAATTTAAAAAGTTCACCGGGATATGAAGTTGGTTGGTCACGTGATCAAATCCTGTGAAGCCCGAAGGGCTTCTCAGTAGATTTGATCAGGTACCAACCAACTTCATATCCGGTGAACTTTTTAACATTGCTGTTTATTACGTATATTTACGTTTGAAAAAGACAAATCGTTCAGAACTGTTAAAATTACCGAGATTTTATGTTTACAATAATCCAAGCGACAAGCGATAAGCGCGTGCTATGATCATTGTGACGTCATTAAAAAGTTCATACAGAATTGAACGTTTTCGCTATTCTATAGGTTCATATAAGGAAACTTATTTGCAAATGTAAATATAAATGCATATGATTATGCATCAATGATTGTATGTAACAATTACTTGTGTTGGTTTCTTTAAAATTGAGGTCTTTTAATCTCTTTTACATGTTGTATCAAACGGTGTTTTTTTTTGCGATGGTGGGGGTGAGTAGGGGGAGGGGGTATATATCAAGATTTTTAGCATCACCCCCACAACACTCTGACACCTTAGCAAGAGACAATCATTTCTTTGCTCTACTCTAGACTATTCTATATATTATGCTTAAAATAAACATGGGTTTCCAATTTTTATAAATAGTTTTGAATCGATGGGATTTCCAGACAGGGAGAACTGCGACTGTTGCAGACAAGAATATCAGTGTTGCAGCAACAATAAATAAAAGAGGTAAGTTTATTGCAATGTTATCTAGACATGTATCACTTCCATTTGATTTCAGTTGATATATATAATATTCAAGCAGAAGGGGAAAAGTTATCGTTCTTTATACATATATTATAGTACGTAATTTTTATCAACATGTGGGTCTTGTTCAAACATGACTTTGTACTTCCGTCAACAAACCTGGAGTAATTATGCAAATAAGGCGGGAAAGGAAATGTAAAAAATATGATAATTGTTTTCTGGAATATTAAAAGTGAGTAAACGCCTGTGCTTGTTTCTTTTGATATAGTAAATATACCAATAATTTTCATACCATTACTTCCGGGGGTGGGGGGGGGGGGGGGCAAGCGCGGATCCAGAAAATTTTTCCAGGTGGAAGTCCGTAGAAAAATTTTGTGTTTGCCGGGGAGGGGGATGCTAAATGTATTTGGTAATTTTACCATGTGAATTTAATAAGTTTAAATTTTCCAGAGGGTTCGAACCCCTTCCCCCTTCCCTCTAGATCCGCTCCGCACATGTGGGGATTTGCATAATATTAAAATCATAATCACCTGTGTACCTAGATTAACCAGATCATGGTAAGATTATTTTCTACAGTAAAAAGCGTATGCATTGGTAGATTAAATATTTTTATAAGGCAAGGATTAACTTACGTTTTGATTGTAGTTTTGATTTTACAGATGTAGAATAAAAAACATAATGGGGGATCTCTCCCTAGAATTCATCGATCCATCTGAACTTGGTGAGATTGAAAGGAGGTTGGAGACAAGGATTCAGGAAAATGAACGTCGTCTGACAAGAGCAAGAATTGTATTTATAGACAGTTTGGATGTAGACGAATTCAAACCATCAATATTTGAAAAAGAAATGGAGATAATTAAACCGTGCATTGAGAGGACATCGAAATACTTAAATAATTATCAAGCAAAACAAAGAAAAGATGCCAAAAAATCTGATAACTACCAAAAGTCGGCTAAAAGTGACCTCTATGAGGTCCAAAAGGGAGGCGAAGACTTCACTGATGATTTATATCCCATCGAGTTTGTAGAGAAGACCGAGGCCCAAAAGGTTTGTTTGGGGAAATGTATTCGACAGGTGCTCGTTAACAAGGTCGATGACATCCACCCAGGGGATCATCTAGTCTACCAGCGATCCGGGTACCAGCATCACGCTGTCGTCGTGTACGTCACAAAAATTGATGACGAACACGCAGATATTACGGTTATCCACAAAAGTGGTAATGCTGGTGACGTCATTTACGGGTTGCTGAAATTTGTTGCGACCATTGGACAAAGCAGCCCAAAAGGTCGCTTGATGGAGGAAAAATTTGAAAACGTTCACGTGAGGGAATCACAATTGTTCGTTGTGAAATACCAAACTTATCCCTATTCGACAGAGAAAATTATTCAAAGGGCACGTGACGAATTGAACAAATCAAAATCTTCCGAGTATAATTTGAACAACAACAACTGTGAACATATAGTCACGTGGTGTGTGACGGGTGAGTGGTATAGTGACCAGATTAACAGCCTGTGGATTAATGTCAGGAATAAATTCAAGCCATTCTGCGAGTACACTCCATCCCTGGAGAAGGTGGAGGACATGAAAAGATGTGAACTGATTTGTGACGAATGCTACTCTAAATGCAAATTAGAGAAATCCTAATAACGTTTTACATTTGACACTCCAAGATACCAACATGTAAATCTTTACTTATGTATATATGTATTTTTTATTTCGTTTCACAATAAAAATAAAACCAAGAGCAATTAATGTTAGTTTTGATACAAATTTCATTCTATTACACTGATATAAAACAGATATTGAAGACAACATGTGTAGACTAGTAAGCATGGAATAAGATATCACTCTGGCACATAGTCAGCTCCATTTGCGGACACTTTTAAGATGCTGCCATTTTTCTGGTCTGTAATCAGCTTCAATATCCCGTCAATGACAGCTTTAACTCTAAAATCAAACGGGAAAATGATTGCTTTAACGATTTGAGCCAAATCAAAGAAATGAGAAATTAACACAAAAAGACTGATACATCCATGAACATACTTCAGCAATCCGGTTTGTTCTATTGCTTTGTAGGCTGTTGAAAAATCTGGAATCTTGTCCTCTAAATTCTGGATAAAAGCCGTGTCTGTAAATCCAGGACATATACAACTAAGGGTGAGACCCTGGGCCGCTATTTCCGCCTGTTTCTTTAAAAATAGAAAAAATCATGAAACAGTTTAATCCGTTTTGTCGCTCATCGTCGTAACGAAAAATAGTTTCATCATTATACACTGCTTCATCCAATGGGTCCACTGCATCTATAACTTTGTTTTATATGTAATATGCATGATCTAAAGATAGTATTAAAGATGGAAATATATAATGGGATCCGTCGATGAGGTTTTTGGTACATGACAATACTGATGACGCAAAATAAGAAAAATGCTTCTCCTTTCACGTTAATTTAATGATCAATTTATCTGCATCATCAGAAGTTGAAGTACATGATTTAAAAAAAAAAGTCAAATGAAGAGCTATTTCAAAAAGAAATCTTACTGCTGCTGCCTTTGTGTAGGATAGAACACCACTTTTTGTCGCACAGTAGATGGGTATAAATGGTAATGACACTAGCCCTGTGCAAAAAAAAACCCCCACATTTATATATCTGCAATCAATTTTCGTTATTGATATATAGTTTCTAAAAAATGAATGCTTAATCACTATGACTGTATCTAATAAAGAATTGAAAATTTTGACAAACCTGCAATCGAGCTGACGTTGATGATGGTGCCTCCACTTCCGCCTTTATCTTTGCGCATGTGCTCAGTCACGATACCACAGGCTTGAATGACAGCTGTCTTAACGAGAAAGTAAAGTGTATAAATATACAAGGTGCTCGCAAAAATGATATCCAATCCACTGAATATGAAACTCAGGGTGTGGGGCTCAATTATCATTCATGGAAACTTATAGAAAACAATTAAAAAATGAAGCAAAAAATTCCACAAAATCACAATTGAGCGATTTTAGATGCCCTCCCTCTCCATAGATAAACAGAGCATACTGTATAGAGGTATGAACAATTTTCGCTCAACTGAACCGATTTATAACAGAATCGAGTGAGCTTTTCCAAAAACCTGTTGTCCGTCCGTTTGGATGTCTGTCCATCTACAAACATTTTACATTATGACTAGTACTTCACTAAACCAATTTTAAACAAACCTGACACAAAGCATCTCTGGTTGAAAGAGGTTAAAGTTTATTTCAATGAAATTTGAATCAAAAAGTCACAAATCGATATTCTACAATAATTGTACTTTTGTAAATATGTTGAAGGCCGTACATGTACACGTACGTACGTGGTACTATTGTCCCATATTTTCCACTAGACTAGGTACCCTAACTGCATGGGACCCAATTTATTTTCTTTTTCAACAAGTGTGAAATGACTTGTCATGTTTGAGTTATTCGGAAAACCTCCTTGTATTATCATGACACGGGCCAACACTTAAAAATATCAAGACTTCCGCGCTTATATACTTACCAAGTTCACGCTGACGGTAAGGGCAGGATTATATTCATTCACAATCCCAGCATTGTTCACGAAAACATCTATGTGGCCTAAAGATTCTATACACAACTTCACTGCACCTGTAAGAAATAAGAGTAAAAGTCCAAACACCCATTGTAATACTAGTATGAAATGTATTATCATTATTTTCGAAGAGATATTTTAGGGGATATAAAAACATACTTTAAGTTTTATTTTAAAAGATTAAACTAAATGTATAACACTTTCTAAATATAACAAGGGGCGTTATTGGCAAAAAATAACGATACCGTGTCTTGTTCTTTTACAATTTGTCGAGAGGAAAAATCAATTCTTTTTAATAATGAGGAATGACAATAACAAACTGTCATACGTCTCAAAAATCCATATAGCGAAATACAAATTCAAAGCAGAGCAAACACGGACCGCAAAAAAAGATAGAGGTGGGATCAGGTGCCTAGGAGGAGTAAGCATCCCCTGCCGACCGGTGCACCCGCCGTGTGCTGATGGTCATGATCATGAAAAACGGAAGAAACCGTAGTCAATCCGGTGTAAGGCGATATACCGATATATACAGTCTAAACGTATCACTAACTCACTCTCTAAGTCGGAATACTTTGTTACGTCGCAAGAGAAAAAAAATATGGATCCATCACCGAAGGCTTTGTTCAGTTCATTTTGGGTCTTCTCTCCGGCATCTTTGTTCAAATCCAAAATGCAAACCTTTAAAAGATTTTTTTTAACTTATTAGATCTATATAATATATATGGGAAAATGATTTATGAATGTATATGTTTATTAGCATTAGAACTACCACTCTTCAGAAAAGCTGAATTCATTCCCAAGAATCTGTTTTATTTCTCTGATAACAAATACATGTACATCGAGAAATGACAAAAGATACTGTGCATGTGGATAATTATGTGTGCGCGCGTGCAATATTATGCACGTGTGGCATACGACGTTAACTATATGATCGTGATACTTGTATATTTATCCGACATGCCAAGGAATTAATGGTATAGTTACATGTAATATACTCATACACTTGTTGATCAGTTGATGAGTATACACTTCCGAAAACCATTACCTGTGAGGAAATATGACAGAGAAAACAAGTTGTATATTGCTAAGTCAACAAGTTTCGATGGTTCTAAATCAGAATACACAGAGAAAACGAGAGCATGCTTTCGAGATGCACCAAGGGAAATGCAAAATAAAATACATGTCAAGGTATAAACGTATATATTTACGCATAAGATGGATGGTGGAATTTTAATAGCATGCATACCGATATGTCATATATACTTCGTGCGGAAACAATTCTGAATTAATATATTTGCACGAGTATTAAATATTCAATTGCTTCTGGTTAGAGAGAGAGAGAGAGAGAGAGAGAGAGAGAGAGAGAGAGAGAGAGAGAGAGAGAGAGAGAGAGAGAGAGGGGGGGGGGAGATGGGGGTGGGAGGGGTGTACGTAATCAAGAATAATTGAAATACGAAACAGAATATAAAACGTACGCATACTAAAAATATACATAAACTATGTGATTTTACCCTTGGTATTTACATACCTTGTACTGATTTCTGAGCAGTTCCTCCGCCAGGGCCTTCCCTATACCCTGGGCCCCACCCGTGATCACCGCGCACCTGCTACCAGTCTCCATTGAAGAGCACTTCTGAGTGTGTCTACTTATGTATATTGTACCGTGTCAACTCAATCCGTTTATGATATGAGTGCATCGGTGCGTCCTTCCCATTTACTCCTCACAACAATGCATGTACATGTATACATTCTTATATTATTTGGGTTACGGTACATTTCATTTACAAAATTTATTTTTTTAAGTTTGAAATATTTCCAGTTTTACTGCTTCGGGGATATCTCATTTAGAGAAATGTAAATACATCAGATAAACGAACAACATGCCAGCCTAGCCCATTATCGTTGTAATCCAGGTATTCAATGAATTTCTCTTTCTACCGTTACGTCAGTTTAACGCTTAAATGGACAGTCTGGTTGAAATTTAAATAAATCACGACTGTCGATATAAATGTGGATAAAAGTACATAAATTGTGATCAAAATACTTTCACCGTTTTAAAATTTTTAAATTCTACAATATTTGACCCAATAAAAATGTTTTAAATTTTTTGGGAAAGGTAAAAATTATAAAAGCCCCAGCGGAATTCATGACTTACAGATTCGTAGTTATCGATCTAACCCATTGCGCTATGCTGTTAGGTAAAATTTTCGGGAGAGAAAAAGTTTATAAAATTATTCTTGAATTTATTATTTATTTCGATCGGAAGTACGTCTCAACATGGAAGTGTCCCATATCACCTTAAAAATCATGCATGGCCCTATATAAACTCATCATTTATAATTCACTCATACTTCATTTCCTTATAACTAAGATACATTTCAATTTCAATTGAATACAATTAATTTAAACATAAAAATCAGAAATTACAGGGAAAAAAATGAAGAAACAAATGATAAAAATAAATAAAATATCTCTCTCTCTCTCTCTCTCTCTCTCTCTCTCTCTCTCTCTCTCTCTCTCTCTCTCTCTCTCTCTCTCTCTCTCTCTCTCAACCAGTAACTATAAATCTTCATTTTTTTTTCATATATATTAGAACCCCCCCCCTCTTTTTTTCATTCACACTTTTCCGGAAATACTTTTTTTTACCCGTGAAGACTTTATTTTACTGAGCTGTGTTGAATTCCGATTATTTCATAACCGAAGTCTGAAAGAATGGACTTTGGATGCACAGCGAAAATAAATGGTACCTCGTTTATGCAAAGTTGATTTATTTTTTAAATCACGGAAATACAACATTTTCAGGTAAAAACTTTAATTTTCATCTTAACACAGTTAAGATGATATGTTTTGCAAACCACAAAACATCAAAATCAGCTGATCGGAGAAGCTGTATATAGAACAGTGTGCTTTATATCATTGGCTAAGTCTAGCATTGGTCAAGGGCCATCTCTTTAGGAACAAGTTAAAATGCTCTTATTAGTTTTTATGTCAATATCAATTCTGACAACAAGGCTGCAAAATTAACAGTTTTACAACCCTGAGTCCTTTAAGTTTGAAAGATACTTAACTTTTAAATGTTTTCAAAGTATTACATACTTATTGTACAATAAGGTATTACCGGGGCATACAAAATGTATGTATAGAGCATGCAGTCGCAGGTCCTCATCTTGTTCTTTTTTACCTCTTACACTTTGATTACCCCTATACAATGAGTTCATGAATTTTATATCAAATGGTTGTCAATAAGTAAAACACTTGAATCTAGCCACTGTGCATGAAGAAAAAGTTTCTGAATGCGTGGTACATGAATATTTTAGGCTTGATCTTACTTATATTTGTCAATGAATAAAAAATTGGAATAGGAGAATTACAAGCACTGTCATTAAAGGTACGTGTTTATACTGTAAATACCAAGATTATTAAAATTATCCATTATAACAAGGTAATATTTTTTTTAACAGATCAGTCAGTGTTATTAATATGAGCAGCAGAACCGGACCAGAGGACACCAAGAAACCATTTGTAGATAAATATTTTGAATGTGCAGAAAACGGAAACAAGGAGGAATTGTCATTTTTGCTTAAATGTAAGATATTTACATATTTTTATTTGAATAGTTCATACAAAACTATTTTGAATTTAAATCAACCATTTAAGTTTCCCTAATTATTTAATTTACTGATGTTTTACAGCCACAGTGAATGTGGATCAGAGAAACGAGAAAGGTTGGACTGCTTTAATGTTTGCAGCCAGGCACGGACAGACAGGTGTTATTGAAACATTGCTTGAAAAAGGGTAAACATACTGGTTCCTATTCTTCACATATTATATACTGGAAATATAATGCTGTGTTTATGGTATGGTTTTAAAGTATTTTGCATTTTTCCAAATTTTTGACAGTCAATTTTGTGAATGACTTGGGCAAATGAAGCTGGGGAAAAATCAATTCTCTACATTGTTAATTTTTTTGACATGCACAATTTCTACAAGTTTACAATTTGGACTTGATTTGTTGTAGTTGTGATACAAACATTGTCAACAAAACAGGACAAACAGCACAAGACATAGCGCTCTTCTGGGACCAAAACCTCGCCGCAAAACTGATAGAATCCCACATGAAGGAGGAAAATCCAGATCAGCAGCTTCGGAATTTCTTCTCCCTGAACCACTTGGATAGGGCATCTGAAAAGAGGAAAGACAAGGACTGGTTACAGGCAAAGATCAGTGATGAAACCTCCCAGTTCTTATTGTTGTCAGATCTTAAACCTTTTGTTTTACCTATAAAGGACAAGACTTCCAAATGGAGATATAGACTATGCTGGCTTGACCACAGCAAAATTTCATCTCATTTAGCCTCAGACACTGTTATCTTATTTCTTGGAATAGACCGCTCAAGTTCTCAATCCTTATTTGCTGTCGATGTATCTGGCAAAGAGGAGAGTAAATTTAAGGATCTGAAGCCAGAGGGTTCGTTCCTGGTGCCTTTTCCTGGCAGTCTCCAGATGGAGCCTTCTGATGCTGGGATCTTTGCGGAGGCCCGATCTATGATGGATTGGCTGGAGCGATACAAGTTCTGTGCCACATGTGGATCACCGACAGATATCACAGAGGGCGGCCACAAAAGAGTGTGTAGAAATCAGGAGTGCAAGTCCAATAAAGGTGTGGTAAAGTTAAAATAAAGAATGGTTTGGACTAGATTTAACAAATTATAATACCGGTAAATGCTTGAAGGTCTGAACTTGGATTTGATGTTTCTATAAGTCATAGAAAATCTTTCAAATTGTTCATATGAGATGTCTCTTTAATCTCTTTAAGATTTTCAGACATCAATATTTATACTTGATGCACACTTTTCTGACAGAGTAAAAACAGACTATATTCCTTAAAAATGTGTATATACATGTAAAAGTTTTATGTATTATATTGAACCCAGCTCTACTATTATAATTTTCATGATTTAGGTATCCACAACACCGCATACCCTAGAACCGATCCCTCTGTCATCATGCTAGTAATCTCAGCAGATGGGAAAAGATGTCTTCTGGGAAGGAAAAAGCAGTTTCCTGCCAAAATGTGGTCCTGTCTCGCAGGATTTATGGAACCGGGTGAGCTGTCAATCACTTTTATCATTTTCAATTTAAATCTTTGAACATGAAATTAAATTTTAAAACCAAGGTAAAAAGTATTATTTCCTATGTCGCTTAAAATGCGAGATCTGATTGGTTAACAAGGTGGGTGTAAATTTCCGCACCACCTGCTGAAGCTGGGTGTAAAAAAATGTGACGTCACAACACAATTCTTGTTTACAAGTGCACCTATAGATCTTTGTGCAGAATAATGTACATGTAACTTTAAAAGAAGTAAATGAATAAATAATTTGATAAAATCCCTATTTCTTGATATTCTATTGGAATGAATAAATGATTTTCAGCACAATTTCAATTAATATTAATTATTTTTTATTTCTTTGTATCGAACTTATTTGGAAAACAATATAATTTTAAAATTTGTATAACATAGGAAATAAATTCGTTATCCAGGTCCAATCAAGGGTGTATAAGGATTTACCCTGGGCTTGTATTCCATACACCCTGAGGCCACAGGCCAAAGGGTGTTTGGAATGGGTAAATGGTAAATCCCCGTACACCCTTGATTGGACCTTGATAACTAATAGGATAGTGGGTAAAATTAGCTTGCCTTGTATTTTTACATTTGCATTTATATTTGCCTTGTGTAAAATCAAGTCACAGGTCCTTGATTTATTCATAAAGCTATCCCCTAAATAAATACATACAGTTTGTGATAGTATCATACTATTTATTAATGGGGTAAACTTAAATTACCAAGTGCCTGTGATTCAAATGTATCAGAATTAATGAAGAACATGGTAAAACTATAGTTAATGAGGGAATTAAGTTGTTACCTGTAACCATATAATTTTTTGTATTTTCTACCTTGTCAGGTGAGTCAATTGAGGATACAGTGAGAAGAGAGGTAGAGGAGGAAAGTGGAGTGAAAGTGGGTCGTGTGGACTACCACTCCAGCCAGCCCTGGCCATTTCCTGCTTCACTGATGCTGGGGACTATAGCTTACGCCAAGACTGAGGATATAAAGGTCAGATAAAGCTATGTAGCAACCTCTAATGATACAGTTTCCACTAATGATAGAAAGTTGCATTAATGGTCAGACTTCTGACCGTTAATGATACATGTATAATTATATCATTAATGAACTACCTAGCCGTCCACTAATGATACAATTTCAAAATTATATCATTAAAGGTCAAAATTCACGTCCACTAATGATTTAAGAAAAAAACGCAAAATAAGTACATCGTTGACCTTTAATGATATTATTTTTATTGCATTAGAGGATGAACTTCAACCATTAATGAAACAATTTTGTATAATATTGCACTTTTTCAAATTTGCTTTTTTTTATGTACTTCTTCATACTATATCCGATCCTCAGCCATGAATCGGCTTTTACAAAGACAAATTTAATTAGTCTTCTTGTGTTGATATATTATGATCAGTTATTCAATGAAATGCTTGGCTTAGTGGTTGCATGGAGATCTACTACATATAGGTAAAGGAGTTGAAATCCACCCATTTAGCAAAACCATAAACTAGGACTAATGCAATACATGAATAAAGATATATCATTATTGGTCAATGGTTTACTCTTTTAGATTGTTTATTCTTTAAATAATCTAGCTCATACATCAATAAGTGCATAACTTGTCCAGTGGATAGTCTAGGCAAGACTATCCGCTTGGAATAATGCAATTTAAAGTTTATCATTATCTAATGCTGATAATAATCTCACCCAACAAAGAACTAGATAGAGAGAGGAGTTCAATAAATGGTTCAAGTACATCAACTGATGCAATAGAAATTATATCATTAAACAATGTACTACATGTTGTGCTTTTTTATTTCAGACATATTTGATGTGAATTTTGACTAGTTATGTAATTCTGAAATTGCATCAATAATGGATGATTATATCATTAATGGTTACGATTCTGTCCTCTTATGCAACTTTAATATATCATTAGAGGATGTATCATTAGAGGTTATTACAAAGGCACATGCTTATAAGAAACACAGAAACACGACTTTTTGCCTACATACATGTACGCTGCTCCTATTTTGAGTAATAAGGACCCCCTCTAAATAGTTTATATGTCTAATATCTAGAGAAAGAAGTGAATTACATGTAACAGCATAATGCCTTCGGGCCACAACACTTACCTGAACAGCAAGTCCTTGTATCATTCTATTTCGTTTTTTTTTTAAAATTATTAAATCTTTTAAAATTATTGTAATATGCACGCTATTATATTCTAAGATTTGACAATACAATGACGGGTATGATCACAATATTGGTAATTTCCCCCTTTTTGTACTTATACGTTGAGATTTACACCCATCTTAAGACCCTAGTATTGGTTTGGGGGTCACTGATTTAACAATTTTAAAAAAATCTAAACTATCTTGCTATTCTTGCATAGTACTCTCACACATTGTAGCATTGTAGTTTTTAAGTAGAAGATTGTTTTAAAAATTCCCTATGCATGAATATGTGACGTTAAATTTTTGAACCCCTCCAGAACCCCTTCTGGGGCACCAAATTAGTCCAGGGTCACGGGTTTAACAATTGAGTATTTACACTATAAGTGGGTGCTTGAATAGTAATCACACAAAATGTACAATTGTAGTACTTGAGCAGATTTCTTTATTAAACTTTGAACCCCTCCTGGAGCCTCAGTAGTGCTCCGGGGGTCATGGTTATAACAATTTATAATCTTCACTATCTTAGGGTGCTTTCATGATAATCTCACATTTTATAGCTTTGTAGTTCTTGAGAAGATGAGTTTAAATCTTCACAAGTCAAGGTATTTAGGGGGTTTTTTTTGTCATCTCTGTTCCCCACAAATCCTTGGCAGATTAAATGACACAAAAAAAGTTTAATTTTCTTAAATAATTTTTTAATAATTTTTTAAGTACATGACATTGTATAAAATCTATAACCAATCATGTTACAGTCTTTTGTGGGGAGCGGAGTAGATCATAAACCCTTGGCCAAGATGCTATTTTATGAAAAGTTTAAAAATTGACTTTTGTTTTAGGTTGATGAGGATGAGATGGAGGATGCTCAATGGTTTAGGCGTCCAGAAATAGTTCAGATGCTGACCCACCAGCACCCCCAGGGATTGTATATACCTCCAGAGCAGGCCATAGCTCATCAGATCATCAAATCATGGGTCCGAAACACTGCCAGCTCCAACCTCTAACGATATTTATTCTGTAGACTATAACTATCAATTGTGTATATTTGTAGACGTTTTATTTAAGTGACATTTTATCCCAGAAAGCTTGAATGTGACGAATGAAACAGCAGGGACAATTTTTACTGATACACATAACATTGTACATTTTTTAATTATATTCTTAAGAATTTTATATCATTATACATAATAATACTGCATAAAATAAGTTGTCTGTTATAACCAGTATTAATAAATCAGTTAAATATTATTATGAGTTTACTTGTATTTATGAAGTTGAAGAAGAAAGACTTATACTACATATATTTATGTATATAAAATAAAGGCTAGTTGAATACTAGTAAGCTGTTTTTTATCATGCTTGAAAAATAGCAAATTACGGGTAAATTTATAGACATGCGTGCATGTTTAGTGTGTATACTGTATGCCTTATTTCAATCATACTCTCTTTATGCGACAAAATAAAATTTCCTATTTATTCATGTGGAATTGAGGGGGAGGGGAGATCTTTAAGAGTTAAGAATTATTACTCACAAAAACTATCTTGGATATCTCCTGAAAAACGCAAGCTTTTCTCGTAAGTTGATCATACTATGAGAAGAATGTTAATATGTATCAATAAAAAATGGCTTAATTGCCCTCCCCCCCCCCCCCCCACCCCACCCCAAAAATAAAAGGTAGCTTTAGGAAACTAAAGTTATTGCTTTACCTTTTTATCTTGTAATAAGGCTTCATTAATTGAAGAAAAAATGCATTCCGAATTGGAATTTGTTTTGGAACGGAAAAAAATCCTGGATCCTGCATGCGTATGTCTTCACTAAATATCACCGTCATTGATTTAAGATCTGGGGTTTTTTTAATTTGTTTTTCTCTTCGGGGAGGTCTGGGCCCCCCTTGGAAATTTTAAACTTATTAAATTCACACTGTAAAATTAAAATAGGCGTTGGAACCCACATATTCCACGCGGCAACGCACTTTTTAAAAATTTTAAAGTACGTCATTCATGTAAACTTCCCCCCCCCCCCTCCCCCCCTCCTTACGGGGATTTCATGTTACATACAATACATATTACGTGTAATTAGATTACATATAGAAATTAAAACTTTACGCAAATACAAAAGTAAGCAAAATATATATACAAGTAGAGAAAGGTAAGTTATACACAAATGTTTAGTTCAATTACCAGTACATTAATCAAATTGATAATAGGGAGAAGGTCTCGAGGTAGCACTCAATTTCCCTTAAATTCTGAAACATAAATTAAGGATCCTCGACTTCTATTTTTTATGACAGTACATGTACGTCACAACATGCATTGTTTAACGCATTGTGAAACAGTTTATATTGCCAAAATTTGGCACCTATATCTGTGGCGCAATGGGTGTAGCTTCGATCTACCAACCCGCAGGTCCCGAGTTCGAATTCTGGAGGGACTTTTATTTTCATGAAGAGCGGTAAAATTTAAAAGTTGATTTTTTCCCCAAAAAATTAAAATTTTTTTGGTCATTTTCAAGTCGAACACATGCTACGAATCCATATCTTTTAAGTAATTTAGGAGAATGGGCTTGTATGCAGAACATTTCCCAGGTGTGTGGAGGACCCTTAATAAATGTATTCAGCAAACTGAAGTAAACGGAAAAGAACTGAAAAGGGAATAAGCTTTAATTGTTTAAATAAAACATTGAAAAAACGTGCTGTTCAAGCAATAATTTCTCCCATCGTGTGTTAAAAACATCGGTAGGTGTCTAAACATAAAACCTTTTTAAAAGTGCGTTTATATTGACGATATCAACGCACTTTGAAATAATTTTTTTTTCCAAAGTGCGTTGACTTGGTCCCAAATTTAACGCATTTAAAATAATTCTTCAAATTGCGTTATATAACACCCCCCCCCCTCCCCACTCCGGATTCAAATAAATTTACATATATGTACCAAGCATGTTGAAAGTGACATTTATATTGTATCTTTCACACAGTTTAGGCACAGGACATCTTATCCGCTCTGCTCCCTATGACATGTATTATTTATATATGTCATAGATAGCAGAGCGGATAAGATGCCCCTGTGAACTGACTAAAAGAATTAACAGAAAACTGTTTTCATAGTCCATAAACATACCGAAAAACACAATAGCTATAGTATTTAGATATATAATTAACCCCTCTCCGCGATTATTTTATCTGATGTTTTTCTGGAGAGGCCTCACCCCACCCCCCCCCCCCCAAAAAAAAGTGGTAGGTGCTACATTATTGCATCTTTAATATCTGCAGCATAAAAAGTTTTCAGTTATTCCAGATGCAGAGGCGTTCGTGTCAAGAATTTTGATATCTGAATATAGTTCGTCGATCCAGATTTCCTCCGAAAGAGGGGGGGGGGGGGGGGGGGTCCAAGGCATATTTTTGGAATAGTTTGAATTTTTGAGGGAGGAAGGGGATCCTACTCCCACCCACCCCACTCCCTCTACACCCCTATATATGATATTGGAAAAAATGTGTCGATTATGCTGAATGAAACAATTCGAAATAAATTCCTTAAATTTATGTTCATTTGTGTACGCACGGTGTGCTGGGGCACTTGTTTATTTCGATCGGGATCGGAATCTCAACATGAGGTAGCAAGTCTTCACAAATCGACAAACATGGCGATGCACGTTCCCAAGGCACCGGGCTTTGCCCAAATGCTTAAAGATGGAGCCAAGGTATTATAAAAACTTCAATTAATCGAAAAAAGTTCTTTGATATGTAATTTGCTGGATACTTCACCGATTGTTACATGAAGACAATTATATGGCGAAGAAATGCTTTGTTTTGGTGGCCATGTGACTCACATGCTTGTTTGGATCTTCTCGAATTTTCCAAATGGAATAAATTTTACAATTATAAAGAAACCAGACTGTTTTATCTTAATATTTGAAATCAGAAGTATGTTTCTTTGAATTAGATACCGTTTAAATATGTAAGGACCTGAATTTAGGCATAATATTATGAAATACTTGGAGTTACTTCCCTTTCTGTGCTGTACCCCCACATTGTATTTCTTGTATGTTTTAATCAATAGCACTACAGTGGCTTGGATGAGGCTGTCTATAGAAACATAGATGCCTGCAAGGAACTAGCAGCTACCACTCGATCAGCGTTTGGACCATTAGGTACATGTTATTTAATTTCCTTATTCCTTGGGCTGGAACCAAACTGTTGTGACAGTCAGACCAGATTGAATATCTTTTTGACTGTCCTTACAAACAAAGACTGCAATCCAATCTAATGCTATTTGAATTATGATAAATGATTATTTACGAGGAATAACATGTTTTTTGAGTGCTAATTGGTGACATGTATGATGTCTTAATTAGACCTTAAGATTTTCATTACATCTGTAAAACTACAAAGTATTCCTCTTTTTCAGGTCAGAGTAAGATGGTGATTAATCACATCGAGAAACTTTTTGTCACAAATGATGCGGCAACAATTCTCAGAGAGCTGGAGGTTCAACATCCGGCTGCCAAGATGATTGTGATGGCCTGTCAGCAACAAGAACAGGAAGTGGGCGACGGCACAAACTTTGTAATGATTTTTGCCGGAGCGCTGTTAGAAAGTGCTGAAATGTTGATTAGGATGGTGAGAAACTACTTAATTTACCTTAATGTACATTAATTTCATCAATAATGAAAACTTTTAACATTGAGGTTTTATTAAGACAATGTTTGTGCTATTGAGTATTCTTTAATGACTAACTATTCTTTTATTATGAGTCAAAGAAAATATATATGCCCTGTTAATAATGTTTTGAAATAATTATTACTGACACTGATGCATTGAGTGTAAAGGACAAACTTTGTATTTGTCTAGGGATTATCTGTCACAGAAGTCACTGAGGGGTATGAGCAAGCCCTGAAGAAAGCCTTAGACATTCTTCCAGGTAGGATAAGTGTCTAAAAAGAACTAAAGACCTGTGTAAATTTCTTCACCAAATTATGAATAGAATCGGTAATATTCATGGTGGCTCAATTTTTGTGGATTTCATTACACCCACTAGATTTTAAAACATCCTCAATGATTTATGAAACACATTCTCTGTTCATTGTACATTAAAGCAAATCCAAGAAATAACATCCCAACGAACCTTTAAAAAATTGACAATCAAAGCAATTGGTTCCAATATAAATGATTTCATAGTAGTTTTCTGTGTAAAGTTTAACCATTTTTGTGGTAATGCTTGTACATGTGCATGTTTAAGTTACCCATTATAACTTAATATGTACGCTTTTCTAACAGGTAGAGTTATAAATTTCATTTCATTCAGAGTGCATTAATTCTTGATGTAGGACTGGTTAGTGGAGAACAGAAGAATCTGAGGGACAAAGAAGGGGTCGCTAAAGCCATTAGAACCGCTGTAATGAGCAAACAGTATGGCAATGAAGACTTCTTAGCAAAAGTCATTGCAGATGCTTGCAGTATGTATATTATGTTTTATACATCATTAATATGATTCTACAAAATTTGTCCCCATAATGGTCAAGATGCTTCCTTGACAGTGAAAATAAAAATGGGGAATAAATGTGATAACCCATCCACTTGGGAATCCTTGTAAATTTTTGCATGGAAGAAATGGAGAAGCCAACAGACATGCAGATGATGTAAAGTAAACTTCGAATATTTGATCAAACCAATGCTGGTAATACTACTGTACCAGAAAATTGCTAATGGGAATTATTTTTGTTTTCCAGTGTCTGTCCTAACTAAAAAGCTGGCATTCAATGTAGACAATGTTCGAGTTTCCAAAATCCTGGTAAGCTACTTTGTATTTACATGATATGATGAGATCATAGATTTTGTAAAACATTTGAGAAGTGGAATAAATAGATTATTTTGTATGATTACTATGATGCATTCTGTAAGTGCAAAGAAATATGAAATATAAAGTTAAAGATCATGAGTTCTAATGTAAAATGCTGATAGTGCTAGGAATTATAATGGAGATTTTCCTAGATTGTTACATGCTGAATGTGCTAAGAATTATAATGGAGGTTTTGTTTATACAGGGGGCAGGAGTTCACCAGACAGATGTCATTCAGGGTATGGTGTTCAAGAGAGCTGTAGAAGGAGAGCTAACCAAGGCAGAAAAATGTAAAATTGCAGTGTACTCATGTCCTCTGGATATTCTACAAACTGAGACAAAGGTAGGAAATTACACATTATAATTACAAACTTTCTAGAAAAATTGCTTGTCTTTTGTACAACAAAAAAGAATGTCGAACTGAAATCATAGAAAATATTTGTTCAGTTTGATTTGTATATGATGAATGCTGGGGATAATTATTACACCTGTTGTTATATTTTGCATTTTTCTAATTCTGGAATTTATGACTTTGTATCAGTTCTAACAAGTTTGTATTATGGAATTGTTGAGGGGTTGCTTTGTTGAGGAATGGTTATCAGCATGAATTTAAGGGATTGTATGGAGTGGGTAGTTTATATGATGTGATTTTATATTTCAGGGAACAATCATAATAAAAACAGGTGAAGAGCTAATGAACTTCAGTAAGGGAGAAGAAAACCAAGTAGAGGAGGTTAGTATTGTGTAATGGAGATAAGATTTCTGTGTTAAAATATCAATGAACTTGGACATATTCGTTAGACTTTCATAAATTGGATCATTTTGAAAAGAAATGCATCATTTTCACAATATTTGTACTTCTTTTTTTTTTGTAATTGGATAGTGTAGTCAATATTTTGGTAAATAAGTATTTATAACATGATAACTTTTTTCCCAACATTCAGTGAAAATTTACACATTGTATCAATCCTTAAAAAATTGTACATTTTTTAAGGATTTTCTATTGTTGAGCTAAATTTTACAAACACTGTCCATTATACATCTCTCTGTTGCTGAGATGTACCTTTGCAAATCTTCATACCTTAATTTGAGTTTGAAATGATATTTACAGCAAATCAAGGCCATTGCTGAATCGGGCTGTACTGTAGTGGTTGCTGGGGGTAAAGTGGGAGAGCTGGCCCAGCATTTCTGTAACAAATACAAACTCCTAGTGGTCCGTCTGATGTCCAAGTGGGATCTCCGACGTCTGTGTCGTTCCGTGGGAGCGACCCCTCTACCCAGAATTGTAAGTCGTTGAATACTTAAGTTGAACAAACTGTGTAGTTGTGTTGTACTAAATACTATAGTAAGGATAGGTGCATGTGTACTATAAATATGAATTTCCTCTCCAAAAGTCATAGTTTTAGGACAGTTTAACTTAAATAATATCATTTATGAGTTAGTGTACTTGACATGTATATTTCTGAGATAAAAGAGACAGAGAGCATGTGTGAGCTCATTTTGTTCTAGGGCTCATAATATAACCAAACTTTCTGGCATAGAAGTTGGTTTATAGTGCTGGTGTGATACATACATGTAGAAAGTGAAATCTTTGATCAGACTTGTGGATATGAACAATCTGTGAACACTTAGTCTTACGTTGTTGAAATGTGTACATCTTTCCTTTCCTTTCAGACCCCACCCACCGCTGACGAGGCAGGATACTGTGACAAGGTCTATGTGGATGAAATTGGAGAAACATCTGTCATTGTTTTCAAACAAGGTAATTAGTGTTTCATAAAAAAAAATGTTTAATTATTTTAATATATTTACATGTATGGATACCATTCACATTATAAAGATCAATATGATTACTTTCACATTAAATGCAATGCAGAAATATGTTTTATCATGCATAAATTTGGAGATGTAATTTGATTTCAGACTCGGAAGAGAGTGCTTTGGCAACCATCGTCATCCGAGGATCCACAGACAATGTGATGGATGACATAGAAAGGGCTGTAGATGATGGAGTCAACACATTCAAAGCTCTCACCAAGGTACAGATCTATATATTAATCCAAATATATTACCGTATATGCAGGGTTTTTTTTGTGTCCCAAAATTTGCAAAAATGAAGAAAATGTGTATTTTTTTTATTTGCCTCAGTCAATTTTTGCTATTTAAAACTTTTAAACAATAACAGATATAATATTTGATATTTTGCAATGTGAAAGTGATTGAGAAAAATTGAAAATTAGATCATCGCAAAAACCAAATATACGGTAATAATGGCACATTGTTTGTTGTCCAAGAACAGTCTAAATTCTGATTTTAAAAGTGTCAAATGAAACAAACAATGAATCAGATTATCTACACACCAACAGTACCATTCATGATGTTTGATGCAATTAAGTAAATGCATTCATTTTTTTTTATGTTATTGAAAAGGTGAGTATCCAGAATGTGTTTATAATAGGTTGGGGATGGAGACAACACACATTTGCAATTTTTTTCTTCTTGTGTTTCTAGGATTCCAGAATGGTACCAGGAGCAGGTGCAACAGAAATAGAGCTGGCTAAACAGATCAGTAGCTATGGAGAAGTAAGTTTCATTCTGACTTCACAAGGTCCAACATATTTATCTTCTTTCAAATTGTATATTATTTAGAATAGGCTCACCAATTTTTCTCAAATTTCCAAATAATACCAAAGCTTCCAGAAATGAAAGGATCATTCTTGTTAAAGATCGCTTCCAGAGTTGTCTTTTATTCCTTATACAAGTATACAAAGTAAACCCTTATAAGATTACCATGAAACTATGAACAGTCATTTAAAGAATATGCACAATGTCATTTTTTATTTACTCTTGTGTAGAGTTGTCCAGGCCTTGAGCAGTATTCTATTGTGAAGTTTGCTGAAGCTCTAGAAGTTGTACCAAAGGCCCTGGCTGAAAACGCTGGAGCAAGGGTAAGAAACAGCTGCCCTGTCTTCTGTTGTAGACATATGAATAGTAGACTATTGACATTCAACCTCATTTACCGGTAATGAATATTTTTCATTGTTTTAATTTTGTTTTCCTCAGGGAACTGAAGTCCTGTCCAAACTATATGCAGCTCACCAAGAGGGCAAGAAGAGTGTCGGCGTTGATGTGGAGGTGTGTACTGACCTATCTTGAAAACATGACAGTGCTTATGGTTATACTCAAAGAAGACAGTTTATTGTGTTGCATCATATGCACATACCGTACCATTTTTAATTTGCGTCCGTCTTTTTTTGCAATTTTAAAATTTTTTTGTAGAAAATAATACAGGATATATTTTCTTCCTATTTAATAATTTGCAATGTAAAAAAGGTTGTGAAAAAAAAGCGAGAATTAGATCATCGCGAAAATAACTGGATTTAAGGTAATATTACATACCAGCAATTTTAAGCTCCTTCTCTGAACATAAAATCTGAAAATTGTCAAAAGGAAGTACTTTTAATTTGTAAATTTAATGTGGTTTGATTCCTGTTCTGTAAGAGGTTGCATAGATAAAATGACAATTTATTGTTGTATCAGATGCACATAAAAATTCTTTTCAACATTTTTAAACTCCTTCTCTGGACATTAGATTTAAAAATTTTTTAGCAAAGAAAACTATTGTTAATACAATGTAATTATGATTCCACTTCTAAACTAGAAAACCTAGGCACACATAGACTTTGATGCCTTGATATCTCTGTGTACATTGAGTTGTCTTGATTTTCAGTCCGTGCCAGTGGGAGTGAGAGATGCTCTAGAGGCCAACATTCAAGATCTGTACATCAACAAATTCTGGGGGCTCAAGTACGCCACCGTGGCCGCGTGTACTGTGCTGAAAGTGGACCAGGTCAGTCTTACACTCTGTGTTCTCTACTGTGTGGTTACACCCGTAGATTACCGTTTATGTGGGGTTATTTTTGCTGCTAGTGCATTTTAATTTCTAGAACACATATTTTCTCAATGGATGAATTAAAAACTTGGCCAATTCAAAATTGTATTTCAACGTTGATCAAACTGATGTTACAAAATGTTACAAGTCTACAAAAAGTTTCCGGTGAAATGTGAACGCATATTAATAAGAATACATGCATATATTAATGTTTATTTTTATTTCTTGCATCACCAGATTATCATGGCTAAAGCTGCAGGAGGTCCTAAAGCCAAAGAGAACAAGGACTGGGATGAGGATTAATGAAGATTATATCAATTAGCTAATCCTAACAGACTATCAACAAGGCTGGCCCACACCATCTCATCACAGTTGTCACAAACATCAGATGTGTTCAGAGTTCATTCCCCTCATCAGTTCAACAGTTCATGTTCATCTCTAAGCACATGAATGGAGTTGCAATACTAAATCTTATAGTCAATGATGGACACAGATCATGGATAATGCATGTTTATATGTTTTATTCCTTTTGTGTTGAAGTTTTATAAACTGGACCAGTGATTGCTACCTAATTAATTATGGCTCAAGATATATATGCATTAAAAAGGCATAATTTTTCTCTTATGTGGAGGAGAATTAAGACTTAATTTAAAAGAGAACTTGTGTGAGATGGTTGTTTCAAGCCTAATGTACATGATCAAATTTTGTGAAGGATTTGTTGCTGATATTTTTTTTTTATAATATTTATGCTTTTGTGAATGTCCCGATATTTACATAAATCTGAAAATAAAACTTGAATTTCCAACAACAAGTGAGTTGTTTTAACATTTAATATTTACATTTTCAAGTGTTTTTGTCTGTAATAACACTTAGGATCGGTTTTGTAAAATATTGCCCAATGCAGTTCATCAATGCTGCGATTGGGGTGTAAGACGGGGTTTGCATATTAATATAAAACGAAAATAACATAAAAATATCGATAGTTTGATTAAACAATAGCTGAAAATTATATAAATATAAGTACACATAATAAGGAACAATTCTTTATCAGATAATTGTTCATATCATAAATTGACCTTTGTTTTAAAGAGATATGTAGTACTTGGTTATTTAGAATTATCATGGCTTTTCCTCAGTGGAATCTCAAAGAGCAGTATTGGTTCATGTTCCAAGAATATTTGGTTCGACCCTCCAATTTGCAAATTAAAACTTTTTCATTAGTACTCATCTTCACATGAGCTATACTTTTGTAAAATGAATGGGTACCAGAGTAAAATTTATTTCTTTTATTCTCAAATTACATTGTTTATATAACGTTAATATTGAGAACAGTTAACATTTTAAGGATGAAAACAAAAACTTAGAGGGCTGAGGATAGGAGAACCTTATATGTTTAGTATATAGTTGCTGATTTATTGCTAGCACTGGTATTTTTAGGTTAATAATTCAAAAGAAGAATGCTTATAATTTTGTAAATTTTATGTGTAATTATTTTTTTCCGGGGCTTAGCAAAGCTTCATCGATTTTATTCTTAATTAGTACAGTGTAATGCATATTTATCTTGATTCTGAGATCTTATTAAACATTGTTTTATTTTTCATCGGAAGATGTACTAGATAAAGGTTCGTCGAGTTTCAAACTGCCAGATGAGCCAATGTAAGGTTACGGAGTATGGTAATATCTGATATCAAACACATTGATTGCGAATCTGTGGAAGAACCAATATCATATTGCCTATGGTTTCATCTAGAATCTCCTGATTTAAAAATAAGTGAAAACGCATGTATGATTCTATCTTTGCTATTGCTACACGATAAAGATATATTGGAACAAGATATCAATTATTGCCGCAATATGTCCAGATATGATGTAATTATTTTACCAATATCTGTTCACTATCGCGACGTGTATTTCAGGTGCATACGAGATAAACAGCGGTCATAATTAGCTGGCTCGGGCACCTGTTGAAGGTAAACTTTATAGCCGTCGTATTCCGACCAATGGATGATACATCAATAGCCCCGGTGTTTGCTCACTACTCGATAGAGAGCTTGTCTCTTAGCGTGGAGTGACAGAGGAACCAATACACCACGCTCTGTACAACAGATATCTCCAATACCTGCAACAGGTAAGCCTTACCAATTCCTCCCATTAGCACTAAATTCTCGTCTGTATTTTACGTTTTTATAGACGTAACACGATCATGGTTATATAGATCTGAAGTAAAAAAAAAAATTGAATTATTTAAAAAAGGATTTTTGATTTGTAATTGGCTGTGTAATGTAGACAATAAAGGTAATTAAGCGAGTATTGATAGATGACAATACCTGTACAGGTACTGAAACGAACTGATAATTAGGAAAATATGAAATTATATCGTGACAGGAAATATTCGCCATGCCTTTTAACAATGTTATCAGTAACGATTTCTGTAGACGCTTCAGCATATTGGACACACATACAATGTAGTAAGTCTAGAGATTTATATACACTGTTTATGTATTGCAAATGAATGTTTTATAAACCATGTTCGTCATTTTTCAATTTTATGGGTTTTTTTTTATTTTCAAGAAAACTGTAAGGCAAAGTCGTTGACGGACATGTAAATGTGATCAAACTCAATAGCGGGGTTTTGAAATGCTCTGTCTTGCAATACTATCTCCCTATGTACGTATACTAAGTACATCAATATACTTTAGACCTTATCTCGGGGGAAGTACTGGTTCTATATTTATGGTCTATATAATAATGGTAATGAATGGAAAACGAAATTGTAGTTCCGATTTTATGGAGGCTAGATGCTCAACAAATTACCAATCAGAACTTAAAACTTTAAATAGAATTTTTAGCCACAAACTATACTTTTTTTTAGTGAAGAACAAATCCAAATACTTTAGGTTTAAAATTCGAATATTTTCGCATAGCTTGCAACGGAGCTCTTCGTCTGAAGGAGATATATGTCTTTAAAAAACATTGCCACGACCATCCATATCCTTTCAAATTTTGGCAGATTTCCCTCAAATCAGTTCTTAGAAAACCGTTCGAACACACATGCATATGAAATTTACATACAACGGACTTGCATCATTTTTCTTTCTCCAGATATCCAAGATCATGAACTAGAGAGAAGAATTGGGCAATCGACGAAAATCTCAGAAGCAGCATCTGTTTGTGACGGATGATTTCTGGATTTAACACCACTATCTCTAATGACGTCATCATTGACCTAAATAACACTGCTCTGACGTTACCGCTTATAGGTCAAGAGGAGTCACTGCCCTTGACACTGAGGGTTATTTTGGCCATTCTTCTGGTTCTAGTGATCGTTATCGGATGCGTGGGGAACTCTGTCGTCTGTCTAATTGTTTACAACAACCCTGCCATGAGATCGGCCATCAATATTCTACTGGCCAATCTGGCTCTAACCGACATCCTTTTATCAGCTGTTTGCATGCCTCTTGCCATTCTCATGCTTTTCTGGAGGGACAAGATCATGGAGAATATCCCGTGCCAGATGTTTGCTTTTCTCCAGGAAACATTTGTGTCAACAGGGATTTTGACTCTTCTTGCCATCAGCATAGATCGTTACAGAATCATTGTCAAGCGACGCGACAAACTTACCACTGCGCATGCCAAGATATTGACAGTGGTGGCATGGTGTTTATCTTTTCTACTGACGTTGCCGCCGTTGATTGGTTGGGGCAAATACAAATTTTACCCCAAGCAAACGCAGTGCGTCTATGGGATTCATAAAGATAGTTTTGAGTTAATATATTTGTTATCGAAAATATGCTTTGTTAATTATTTCCCAACCATTGCCATGGGGTTTTCCTATGTCTGTATCATTGATAAAGTGCGGAGAGACGCGCTGCGAATACGCAACTGTCCAGAATTAGATTCACACGTGAGTGTTACCATCAGCAACGGGAAATTAGGAATACCCATAATTCATAAAAAGAAAAACTCTCACATTGACATACATTTTAAAACCAGGTCGTTCAAAACAATACTGATATTATTTATTGTATTGACTTTATGCTGGACGCCGTATGGAATGAATCTAATGATCAGTAACATCGTTGGATCTTATGGGTGTGTTCGAAACACCATTCTTGTTTGGATTGGTTTTGTGAAATGTGCCATTAACCCTATCATCTATTTTCTATACATTTCAAAGTTCCGCGAGGCATGTGCAGAGTATATTCCAACTTCGTTTAAGTTTTCCCTGAAATTCAAAGTCTTTACAAGAAGGAGAGTGAACCCTGCCGCTATCTATGAGTACCGTGAAAAAACCGGAACTGTCTGTAGTAAATAAAGGAAAACCTGCATGTGACGTGTTCGTCTCGTTTTCTGTATAAATCAATTATTGAAATTGTTATGTCTCGTTTTTCGAGTGGTTTATATTTTGTATCCTTTTACATTATGCACTACACGTGCAAATCATTCTGCAAATACGTCATTAACTGTAACGTTATACGTATTATATCCGATGCATCCAAGAGTTATTACTGTATTGTCCGCTCGTGTAAAATTAAAAGCAGAAAGAAAATATCGTGACTCGATTCTCAACGGTAAATACTAGTACTAATATACTTCGAATTTCGGTATAGGTATAAATAAATACTATTTAATGGGTTTTTGCAGAAAAAAAGATGCTTAGCCGAGATTTTATAGCACCATACTAAATAAGATATCGTCATCAGACTTAGAAGTGACAAAATCAATTCCCTCCCCTTGTTCCCGCAGAAGCTTATATATAAATAAAGATTGCAGTACGTATATAAGACATTAATTAATTCAAAGTCCGAGGAACAAAAGCTGGGTATTAGTAGAGATAAAAAAAAAATCCTTATTCATCTCTTGTAGGATATAAGTCCGCAGAGAAAGCTTGGAACTTAATCATTTTTAGTATATACAACGCATATAATGAATAGAGCGAAATCACTTTCACTGCATACAATCTGAAAAAGTTATGGCGACTAATTGGATATTAGGAAGATATAATAAAGAACCAATATATTATAAATATATATATATTATAAAGAACCAAAATATTTCGTCCCTGGCACTTCGCTAGATGCGTGTTTCACTGTAGTGCACGTACATGTATACTGGTATTTAAGTCGAATTATTCTTTGAAATTAAAAATACAATGTTATATAAATTAAAAATATGCTATATATATATATATTTAAATTACAAGTGAACCTGTTAATATGAAGGCAATTGTTAACATTTTTTGTTTGTTTTCGACTCTAAATGGGTTTTTTTTTTTTTTTTTTGGTTTGAACGTCATTAATATTCTTAATTAATCAAGTCTTTCGTAGTGAAAAAAAAGGATTCGCAGCTTGACAGACCACTGTGTTTACGGGGTCTTGACACCAATCGGCTGTGATGGCCGATGTTTAATCTCCTCTCTTACAAGCAGATTAGTTACTGGATCTTCCGTTTTCAGCAGGTTTAATGAAAAAAAAATAATAGACACTTTAAGGTAGCGGAATCGTCACTTATTAAGAAATCGATGCCCGTTTCAATTAGTGCAGTGGTATGTACGTGTATGATGGCAACCATGGACTTTAATAATAATGATAGATTGATGACATCATGTACGAGGACTCTCTTAATAATGGCAGATATACAATGATAACTACATTGACTTTGCACCATGCTTTGTACACAGAAATACAATATAAAACTTGAATAAAGCTAACAATGATCCAGCAAGTCAATGGCTACAGAGGTTGCTTAAATTAATGTGTTAAAAAAAAGCATTATGAGTTTAAAACAATTACTAAATAAATGTCACGAATACATCATCGTGAAGTATTTTTGTTCTTTATCACATAGACGGTATTTACCCCCCCCCCACCTCTTAATATATATATATATATATATATATATATATATATATATATATATATATATATATATATATATATATATATATATATATAAAATCAAAAGAAATTGTATTTTGGTATCCAGGCGTTTCACAATGTTGCCCAGTTGAGCTGTTATGGAAAATAGAATTAAATACGTAAAGAGTACAACTCTGTGTAAAACTTTTGATTAGCGAATTGGTGATTTTTCAAAACAGCATTCTTCAAACATATTATGGCACTGTACCGGTGATTGATAACTACAAATAAATACTAGTAATAAACACATAATAATATTACTTCGCAATTTCCAACTAATAGAACCATTTTAACAGGAGCTTGGACTTTGGGTAGTTGTGTCAGACAGCATTTTGACGTAGGCCTGTCTATTTCATTTTTGGCCACTCAGCCATTGCTCTTTGAAATCAACAAGATTTGTCTGGCTTTTGAGCTAGGACTGCGCAATCTGTGTATATTTCACATGAAACCAGATCATTTTTAACTTGTTTTGAGGCAAGAAAAAGATAGTTACATCCTACCGAAAGTCCAAGGTCTTGTTAAACTGGTTCTATGCCAACGCAATGATATAATATAATTCCCGATCATTTAAAAGTTATCAAAGATTGCTGAGATTATGCCTGAATATTTGCCCTTGTACAAATTCTTAGACTATTTTAACCTCCCGGAAAAGAAAAGTTTTGTATAACGAATAGGGAAAAATAAAAGTTAAATCAAAGACATTTAGCTTTTCTTCACTTGTCTTAATTAAGGAATAAGGAATCATTCTTTGAGTATTATGAGGTGATAATTTCGGTCGGTTCGTGATCAAATCCAGTAAAGCCTGAAGGGGCAATCACAGACAGAGACACTGGAAAATGTAAATATTAATAAATAATGCACAGATTTAAAAAAAAAAATGATCTGATCGATAAATTGTTACCAACACATCTTCCTTAGTTGTGTGCAAATTTTCCCATGCTGCATAACGTTGCTCTAGCTTCCCCGCTATATAGCAGGTCTCCTAAGTATGCTAATTTGCTTAACAAACAGCAAATTCAACAATAATTCTCTTCTGAGTCGTCTAAAGAAAGATGTGTTCCATGAGAAGTGAAAAAAATATTCATGTTATAGATCAGGTAGATTCTAGAGAAAAAAAGATAACGTTATTCATCCAAAGCTCACCTCTGCAGAAAAGATAAGTACATATATATATGAGATTTCTGTAAGTTTTATTGTTGCGGGAGAAGTCAAGGAGTTGTCGATATTGAATGTTTACGCGAGAAATAGACAATTTTTTTTTGATACACATGTATACGTAAACAGATTAAAACCGGAGATGGAATCTTGCAGAAGAAACACGTTTTTTCTTCCTTAACAAGTAAGTCCCTGATATATATATATATTCATACAGTGTAATATGAAATAAAGAACCGTAGAAAGATGTGAACGGTAGGTCGGAAAAACAAATTTCTTGTGCACTACAGTTTTACAACAATGAACATTCTGAGTCCTGAAGATCGCCAAAACACTATATAATTGTAGATTTTAATAAAATAAACATGTGTTACCGATTTTTTTAAAGCTATAATCCTTATATCAAGTTGTTTTTACATTGTTTACGGCGTCGATCAATTTGATCGTTATTGCCGACTTCATCGTCACTTATTCGGCTATAACATCGTTTTTTATGCGCATTGATGGCTCAAACATGTATAACTGAATAATTAGATTCTTCTAATTTAGTCAACATAAAAAAAAAATTGTACATGGTGAATAAATGTCAAAGATTTTTAAAGAAGATATGGCTAATCCTACATTTGTTTACAATCAGCTGTTCGAAGAAGGTCGCATGTGACGTCACCGTACCAAGTGACACCCTATCTAACGAGTTTTCATACGATCGGGGCTATGAATTAAATTGATATTATGGCTAATTACCGCTTGTTTACAGCAAACAAACTGTTGGAAGTAATTAATATATATACAAGGAAGGCAAAAAATGTAAAACGTCCCATACTTTAGAAACATCCGATATGTCCTTTAAATGTTTGTACATGTAGGTGGATATAAATAAATTACATAAAACAAGACTTAATTAGGGATAGATTATTTATTTTGATCTTCATGCAAACCTACACTGAGCAGACGCTCCCATTTACAGTAATGTGTAAAAGTTCAGTAACTGTCAAGCAAGATATTCTGTGACCAGTCTTTCCATACAGTGTCCATACAGTGCTGTGGATATTATTCGATATAAACATATTAAATAATGATATATATCATAATCGTAACCTAAATATCAAAACACATATCCAGACAAAACAGATTAGGTGAGTTATAAACCGGGGGTATAGGTAATACAGTGAGTAAATAAGATCATAAATAACATGGTATTCTCATTTTACAGGTGTCCTAACAGAAACATTGCTATGTGATTATTGCCATTTAAAGTGCACTTTCCGTACTAGTATTTGAACACTCAATGATTGCATAAATACATTCCGCTGCACCACGTGTGGCAAAAGAATATAATTGTGAAGACACTTATATAATCAGTTTTAATTTACAAATCTGCAAAAATTGCATTCAACAATGTACAAATGACTTTTGTTTCAGTACATGTGCTGTAAAATTGATCCTTTTTCCTTAGTCTGTGTATACAAAAAAGAAAGAAAAAAGAAGTGAAAACAAAATTGCCAAAAAGATTACTTCCTGTCATGGGTTTCATCAAAATCACAACACAATTGTACAAAGATAAAAATGGAACCTCCCAAAAGATGAGCAATAAAAACTTGAATAAAACTCCTGTTTAAAAAGGCAAATGTACATGTATGGTCAAAAATTGGTTTGTGTATAACTTGAAGACCACAGTCAAATAAAAATTGGAATGCCACAAGAAATGTCAATCAGTCATCATCACGGGGCTTGGCTTATTATTCCTCTTACATCTCTAAGCTGTCCAAATGCTTCAATCACCAAAGTAACCAGAATCCATCTTCGATTGCATGTTACAATGTAATTTCAACAGGAGAAACACGTAACGTAAACTGCAGCTTTTTGCTGCATCGTTATTTAACACACAGAAAACCCCTGACATTGATGAGAAAGTTACCAAAGTTGTTCATGAAGGCGATTTTACTGACTCTGTTGATGGCCATGTTGAGTGAGGGTGGAGTCAGGTTATTGAAGGCCTCTAGGAGGCGCTGTCGGTACATCGGGTCCGTCTGGTGTTGCAGCAGCTGGTTAACTAGGTCACGGTACCCGTCCTGAAAGAAAACCGTAGACATATTACTGTAAATATATTACTTTTTGGCAAAAATATTACTGTAAATATATTACATTTGGGCAAAAATATTAATGTAAATAAATTTACATTTGGGCAAATATATTACTGTAAATATAATATTTTGGGGCAAACATATTACTGTAAAGGTATTAAATTTGGCTGCATATTCTACATGTATTAAGCATTTTTGGAGGAGAGCCGCTTCCTTAAATCAGGTGCATCATGCATATATGTATTTAATTATATAAATTGGTACACTGAGAAATACACTAATTGAAATGATTTAAATCTTGTTTTCATAGCCACATCTTATATATAAAAAAGATGATTTTAATCAATACTTTGTTCATGTTCTCATAGTTCGAAAAAATGTTATAAGCAATTACATGTTTTCTTTGAAATTTTTACTTTCAACAGCAATGTTATGTTTTTCCATTGATAAAATACATGACTGTATATATAAAAACCAATTTGAAAACAAAGCAATGTTATGACCCTACCGTAATTTTGAATTATCGTCTGAAAAAATAGCCAAAATTGGGTAAAGTCACAAATCAAAATACAACAGCCGTAAAATATAGTTATGAGGGTGTTACACCTAGATTCAATGACGCTTCCACGGCAACAATGACAACCAAATACACACTGATGAATAAACTTATAAGTTCTATGTGCCTCTTATGTCATAAGCAGTGGACCTCTGCGAAATGCATTGGAGTGATATTAATTCTGCAGCATTAGATGTATTGACAAAAGAGTGGTATTATGGGATACTCGATCTCCCTGCTCTAATTAGTGGATCCCAGCAGCTGATCGTGTCTTTTGCTGCGATGTATTTTAATGAAGACGATTCTGCAGCCTGCCCCTCGATATTGATTTCCCTCTGTTGTAAGGATTGTCACAGCTGAGACCTATAGAGTCGCTGTTCTAATTACCTCCCCACACCTGTCATGTTTACTCAGTCTGATGTTGATCGTGTCAAGCACAGCTTACTTATGAAACCTTAAGACCCTATCTCATTTCTCCAGGGAGATCTCCTATAAGTCAAACAGGTTTAATAGATCTCTTCAATAACATGTTTGTAGGTTAAAACCCAAAAGTTACACAATCAATCAGATTCTGGTATGTTTTTTCCTAAAATTCTTTTTCCACACAATCCAACCATTAATATGTGAAGAAAAAACCCCAGTTACAAAGGGCTTGCAGCTAACTAACTTTTCCTTTCTAAATCCAGTGCGGTAATTTGAAAAGCAAGAAAAGATGGCTTTATAAAGGAATTAAAAAGAGTTGATATCTATATATTTACATTTTCCAGTGTCTCTGTGATAACACTACGAATCGATTTTGTACTTTACAGCACAATAAATTCAAAAGACGTATTGTTGGGGACGCAAGCGGGTTTGCATAATTAATATTATAGTATTTAATCGTACAACTGCTGAAAATTAAATAAATATAAGTAATAAGGAATCATTCTTTGAGTATTATGAGGTGATAATTTTGGTCGGGATGTGATCAAATCTATCATTGGATTTTATTGGATTTGATCATGCCCTGACCAAAATTATCACCTCATAATACTTAAAAATGATTCCTTATTCCTTAAAAAATTACTCAAAATCAAAATCAGATGAAATTTTTACAAAAACAAACATGAACAGGCTCAGAAAATAATGATTCATACAGCAAATCTCCTAAGAGCTGACAGTGGGAGTCATCTCGGGTACAAATTAAAAACCTCTAATGAGAGTAAAACAAGTCTTAGAAAACTTTTAATCTCTGTATATTTAATAGCTACATGTAATTAACTGTACACTGATTGTAGCACATATTAAAATCTATAAATAACTATGCCATCCTTTCAACAGAGTATGACAACTTATCAAATTTGAATTGTTTACTGTACCATATTTATGAGCATATAGTGAAGATATTTTTAATTAGTTTTTGGAAGATTAACAAAGTATATGTCGGTAAATTTTTTTGCTAGAACCATGAGATTTGGTGCCGAGAAAAGCTAGAGACCAAATCAAATGGTGAGGAACATGGCGAGGGACAAAGTTTAACAGCACACTTAGCATGGGGATGGGACCCTGAAGCTTGGACTTGTGTGTACCATGTCATTTGGTATCAGCCAAAATTCATTTTTTGAAGTGTGAAACATGCACTTAACGATATGAGTGAAGAGAGTATTGTAAAGGCAATTGATAATGTTCAAAGCATTTAATGACTGAAGCACAAAACTAGCAGATTTAACTTTTCTCTTCCTGAACCCATTATGTAAGATTATCTTCACATTAAAATGTCTACTAGAACTTTTCTTCAAAATCCACCTACATGCTGGGTTGATTGTCTAGTCAATTAACCTAAGGCTTGTGATTTAAGAAATGAAGATTAAAATAATTTATATCTAACATAAGCTTCTTGTCTTTGATAAAGCTGATTAAACATTCAGTAAAATTATAAAATGCAGTTATCTCAGACTTGGCTCAAACACTTCCATGACCTTTCTCTCTGCAAGGTTGTCAACCAAGGTTAAAATGGAAGCTATAGTAATGTATGTGGGCTGTTATACGAGTCAGTCTACTGAAGGTATGTTGATGACAAGCTTTGATGAAAGACTGAATGCAGATATCAGAGAAACTTTAATAATACATATCTGTATGATCTGTATTCAAGGGCAGGTGAAGAGAGCATCAGATGTCCTTAGTCCATGTAAATGCATGCAATCAATGTATCAATTACACTGATAATCAATGCTGGTTGAATGATATCATTAGAGTTAAACGAGGGATTTATACCCTGATCAAAGAGCCAATAGGTTCAATAGCTGAGCAATCAATCAACTCTTTCAAACAAAGGCCAAGAAACTTAAGAGGGAAGAATAAGACACATTCTGTCAATTGAACAAATCATGATCAATACTCTTGTTATAATTCAATTACAGTAGGAATCATCATTTATTTACAATTAGAACATTGACTAATTACCGGTACTGTATACAGGGAAATATTCGCCCCTGTTTTATTTTCGTCCCTATCCCCCTCGTTGTCAGTGGGTGAATTCCAATGTCTAAAATTATCTCTCTTAAAACACAACTGTGTCTGGGCGAATTCAAGACGGGGCGAAATTGTTTGCAAGTGTAGAAGGACGAAGATTACACAGGGCAAAAATGACCCTGTATACAGTAACCATTTTTTTCCTGATGACAACATATTAAACCAGAATAAACGCTTTATCAGACCTCTTTATATACAATCAACCAATCAATCAAATCAATCAATCATTTCTTACCTGGTGACAACAGATCAGACAGAACAAGGCTGTACTGGACACCTCCAACAGCTCCATGTTAAAAGTCTCCAAAAGCAGCATGTTGAACACTTGCTGTAAGCAGAAAAAATCCACTCAATTCACAACTTGTTCCAATAAACAATTGTTTCAACAACAAAAATTCCGACAAGTTCAAGGATAATTTCACATTTGTACATAGTATTTAACAAGGCCCTCAAATATTTTTATTAAATTGACAATTTCTCAGTGGAATTTGGGAGGACTACATTGTTGTAGCTTATTCTACCAGAGTCTGTAGACGATCCCTGCTTTCTTATGTCTCTGATTATTATGTAGACAGCTAACATCATAATTCTTTCAAGCATTGAATTAGTGGTATGCATACTGGTATATACATGTACTTGACATATAAGTTAAATACCCTTCTCACAGTACAATTTATATCTCAAAAATACATTGAATATACACAATATCCCCAGTAAAAGATATCAAAATAACACACATAAATGTGGAATAAGAATTTCATATTCACGTAAATGTAAGTGTGTTATTTCTTGCATAAAAAATTTGAACAACAAACAAAACAAAAAATAGTCAATACTTAAAAACCCCCCACATTGTCAACTATCATTAATACAATCTCTACCAAAGCCCTTTTTTCTTAAGATAAACCATTTATTGGTCTCCATAGAACTTGTATGAATAGTTAGACACTGAAATATAACATGGTACGTAAAACCACAGTGTAACTAATGGAAATGTGCAGGATAATGAAATACACCGTACATTTCAGAAACACAGCAGCGTTTATAAATCTTAATACATGGCGGATTATATTTACAAAGCTGATAGTCAACAAATGCTATAAAAATACAGTATATCTTATATCTACAGGCAGCCTTCTAACTAGTGTGAATTTGTGAGTGATTACATTTTTGAGCAGTTTCTTTATAGTTCATACAATTCCAGATTTTGACAAATCTGTCATCCATTCTTACATTTTAAAATGTAACTTCTTATAGCTGTCTGTCTTGCATTGCCTGTTAAAAAGTATACATGTACCGATACTGCCATTCTAAAGTTAAAGAATCATACAACTGGAAATGCAAATAAACTTCAGTGTGGTTGGTTGATTTCATATCACATGTTTACCTTTAGAAAGTTAGCCATGTGAGAGTGTAAGATGGTTCCTGATTGGTTGGATTGAAAAACATGGGAAGCTAAAGAAGTGATGATCTCTAGACTCATCCTGCTGATGTCTGTTCCAAATCTGTAAACATAACAAAATAAATATTTTTGAGTGATAACACAATAAGATATTGCAATTGCTCAGAGATACACCTAATCCAGATACATGTACATTACTCATTTTTTACTGACATCTTTAATCTTTGAATTTCGCAAATTACAGTTCTGATAGAAATTACATACATGTATATCTCTGCAAGCAGCAGAATAATTGATATAATTCTCCAGTTTTTGAGTGATCAACATATATGTAACTTCTAAAAGTAAACGTCATGCAGATATATATAAAGATGATGAGCAGTCAACAAATAGCTCATCAGATCTACCTAAAAGTTTTCAGTATAAAAAAAACAACAAAATTCATTATTTACTTAAATGATGTATATTTTTATTTAGAGCTCTTCTTTTTAGGAGATTTAAATATCCTGAAAATGGCCATGACCATCATGTAAGAAACTTTCATCTGAAATATCTAATATTCTTTATGGTGTATTTACCTGGACAGACCAAGCTCCACTGAGGCCATCAGACTGTTCAGCAGGTTCTCGGGGAGGGAAGAAAATTTCTCCGCATGGATCTCGGCGAGGAATGTGACCAGCTTAAAGTACTGGGCACACAGGGTGGGGAACTGTCAAAGAGGTCACAAGATTAGTCTATGAATTGTACATAAAAACAATAATAGGAGGATAAACAAAACCTTAGACAATTTTAGCTTTCCAGATTTCATGTGAAGCTTCACAGCGTATGGAATACAATCTGAGGTTAAACCAAGTACACCTGGTTACCATATTATTTCCTATACAACTATGTCCTCCATGATTTTGATGGACTATCATTGCAATGAGTTATGTGTTCTTCATCAAACCTTGGTGAAGGAGATCATTTTTGTGACATGTTTTTCTTTTCTCAATCTTTTATATAGATTATTTTCATTTTTGTATTTGTACTTTCAATATTAGTGAAAAATGATTATCATTTATTCTAAGAATTTCAATGTGATTTTCACTATGATGAATGCAGAATTCATTATAGCTATGTATATACCGTGAGCAGTTCTTCGTTCATCAGTGGGATGATGGTGTTGAGCCCAAACAGCACGACGTCCGAGGCGGACACCTGTCCTCCGTTCTCTGGGAACACTTCTTCTGCTATAAAGAGCAAATAAAATCTACTGTACATGTTATCGGCTGTAATGTCTTTAGAGATCTGAGCAAAATGAATACCCAGTATAGAGCAAGCAAACCAATCTACTACTGTAAATTCCTTATTATTGTAAGCCTATGGGTTGGTTCAATTCCTTGTCCAGTCCAGAAATGATAAGTCCCGTTGGGTGTTGAACAATAATTTATTAAAGCGTGATCGTATAGATTTTACAAAGCAACTCTTAAAGTCTTACAAATTCAAATCTCAATCTCTAACACTGACTAGCAGTTTCCAACATCTCATGAACGCCCAACCTAAAAACGTTCTCATTCTCTCTACATAAGCTTATATATGATCATTCACACAAAGAGAAAAAGTAATTCACATTAGTTCTGTCCAAGTGGTATTATCATAAATAATTATATTATCATTACAAACAATCAACACTTCACTCTTCCAAGCTGGTGATATCAAATAATATATGATTAGATTTCGTATAACAAACTTTTGTTCGCCACCTTTTTTCGACTACATGTAATTTAAAATACAGCCAAGACGGCTTATCTGGTTACATTATACGCGAGTACTTAATTCCGCGATTCCACTGTTTTCTATCAAATCATGAGAATATAAAATTGTGATAACCAATATTTTGTTATAATTTCCTATAGTTCAAAACTGTCTGAAAAATAAAAGAGAGTTTAAATTCTGCGAGGGTTGCTTCTCACGGTTTTACGTGGAAATTAATATCTCACGTTTAATAAGGAATCTACAGTAATATATATAATAGCAATATATGCTATACACTCAAATGTCTAAAGATCTAGAGATGAATACCACAATATAACAAAGTAAAGTAATACTTTAACTAAAACAATCAATGGGCATTTAGAGTTTAAATTACCCAAAAGTTTTACACTTCATAGGCATATACACATGCTCATATGAATATTAATAATGCATCAATCTACAGTTCCAAAGCATCCACAACTACTCCATAGCTACACATGCACCATGTCTGATGTGCTTGCAATGTTATGATCTTGGGAAAAGATGACCAATTTTAATACTGTATACGTAGAAATATTTGCCCCGTTTTATTTTCGTCCATTTCGCACTCGCTGTCAGCGGGCAAATTTAAGACTGGAGGAATTCCTATGTCTCATACTATATCTCTTAAAACACAACTGTGTCTGGATTTCAAGACGGGGCAAAACTGTTTGCAAGTGTAGAAGGGCAAAAATTACACGGGGCAAAAATAACACTGTAGACAGTACCTTTTCTATATCATTTGTGAAGTATACAGACCTGGGTCACTGAAGTCCATGAAGTCTTTTGACAAGAGGTTGGTCAGGAGTTCCATCATCAGCAGGATATCGTGGTATCGCTCCTCCTCCTCATCATCCCCCACCGTCCGACGACCTACAACGGTACACAATCCTAGATTCAGTGGATTGGATATAATTTCTGTGCAATCTACATGTAAATCTGAGTACTGTAGATTAGAAAAATATCATGTAGTTTTCCTGGCCTGTAATTTCATCATTTTCATTTTTTGAGAATGTTCTATGAATTATTACAGGGAAATTCATTTTACAGTGGAATCTAAAATAATGCATCTAATCATGTGAATTACAATATACATGTGTATACAATGTATACAATAAGCATAAAATCAAAACGATTGTGACTTCACAAAAAGCATTCCGAATAAAACCCATCAACATGAACAAAACAAACAATATGTTACCTGAAATATTTCTATTCAACATTATCATGTCAGCACCTAATGCTGCATCTACAAAATATTTTTGTTTGACCTACCCAAATTGTGCTTGGAGTACATCTGTATGGCTGACAAACACAGTTCATACAATTTTCTGGAGTTGGCCTGTAAAAAGATTATCATAAATGACAATTCTTTCATCATTAAATTCCGACTTACACAAGCAACTTTTATAAACAAGTAGTTTTACGTGTAAATTGTATATAAAAATGGTGCATTGTAGATTCAAGAAATGATATATTTTACATGCATATATACACAGTTTTGTGATTTGTGCTGCACATGACATATTACATACATGTAGAATAACACATTGTGCATATAATAATATATTTCACATTCGAGACATTTTAGGTGCTTACAATATAACATTTTTTACATGATTGTAAATACTGATGCATGGTTTACCTCCCCTAGGTAACACAGCTGTTTCTGCACCACTTCATTGATCAACTCAATTATCAAAGGCACCACATCCTCACAATTATGATAAACATCTGTACAAAGGAAATATATGTATCATAAAATCTTCATAAAAGTCTTGAAATTTTCTTTTTTAATTACAAACTGAGGACACCTTTACGTTTCAATATGGAGCCAGCATCTTGACTAGCAAAATAAGGAAGTCTTGTATTTCTGGATGTTTGACTTAAATGCAGATTATAAATTAAAGGGTTTTTTTTTACAGAAATTTAGTAAACCTCTTCTAAAGGCAAATAATACTCAATTTAAAATTTTTTTTAAGTACATCCTGATACAGAGATTATTTCAATATTAGAGGTCTGAGAGACTGAAAAAAGACTTGTCTTTAGGAAAGTTAGCATTGTTTTAAACAATGAACTACATTGTATATAACCTGTAAAAATTATATTCGCAAAAAGCAGGTGGATAATGGTGTCTGAAGTGACTCGTACATGAATTTGTAGAAGAATGTTCATGAGGAGACCCACCTAATAATCTCACACAGTCCTGTAAAATGGGAAGGAAGAAGTTGAACAGTCGGTGTAAGTTATCAATGCGGGTCCCCTCGGCGACCCCACAGAGAGACTCCAATATAGTGATCAGTGCCGTCTTTATTCCTACGAGCTGGGCCACCCGGGGGAAATTCTCCTGAGAAACGATGTGGTGAAATCTGTCATGCAGGGACTTCAGAACCTGAAACATCCAATCATATACAATCAAACTTGTATTAAACAGTCACCCTTGGGAGGCACCAAAGTGACCACTTAACAGAGGTGACCTTTGAATAGAGACTTAGGAATTTACCATAATCAATTTCCTTATTAAAACAATTATTGGAAGTTTTTATATACTTGCAATTTAGCATTCTGATCAAGATGACAAAATAATTAATAAAGTTATTGATTTGGAATTTAATAGCATTTATTATATTTAAAAATAAGTGCAATTACATAACAAAGAATTTTGTTATTTTCTTTTTAATTTTTGAAAAAGTCACTTATTTTCGTCTGCATTGCAGATTGCCCTTAATATTGTCTTCTGTTAACATATCATCAATATCTGTAATTTTATCCAAAATTTGGGCATGGCCATGAACTCTTGCATAAACTTTTCAACATGATTATTTCTTAACGGACCGTATCTGAACTAAAAAATCATACTATTAAATCAATTGATTTTCTTTAGCCTCGTTGTGGTCATTTTTTACACCTATTTCATGAGGTTATATATTAAATAAACACTGTAAATACACTGTTTAAACAATTTACTTTTTCGCCATCCGTATCTGAACTGCCAATTATATAATTACATCGATTGATTTGGCTTCTTTTGCCTCAGGCATATAATTATTGTGTACATTAGTTACCTGACTTTCGGAAGCCATGTTTAAAATCCCCGGGTGTTAATCATGTGACCGACCAAAATGGCCGCCTAATGCGAGTCGAAAGTACAGTTTCGGATCAAAATACGATGACCGCTGACCGCGTTAGACAGGTGACTGCTCTTTAGAGGGCAATCATATAGGATTTTTAATCGGGAGGAAATAAAATGACCGCATACGAAAGGTGACTGCTTAATAGGGGTGACCGCTTCGGCAGTTTTGACTGTACTGCATCATTTACATGTAGATTTTACCTTATTGGCTTGATTGATGATTTCTTTGAGCAACATTTACACTCAGAATTTTTTATGAAAATTCTTTTTGACAAATTCAGAAACATGCTACACTAAACAGTTGTTTTTATATACCAAACACAGAAATTTGAAAGCATTAAATTTTGAACGCTTTGAAAATAACTTACACAATTCCAGTAACTTTCTTTGAGATTATCTTCTACCCCAGATCCAGCCAATACCAAAGCTTTTAACAAACTTCGCCTGGGTTTGGATGGCAGCAGACTGAGAGGAGGCTGGTGATTGGATTCTTGTTTGGCAATATTCCAGAGTAGATCACTCTTTGTCAGGAAAATAGCTCTGTAAACAAAGCACAGTGCATAAATGACTAAAATATTTATTATCTTTTTAGCAAAATACATAAACATTCAATTCAAAACAGGTATAAAACTTATTAGAATAAAGATAAGCAAAAAGGAATGGAAACTATTAGTCTTATTTCAGTTTTCATTGCTTCTTATAGTTAAAATGTAAACATCTGCAAACTTTTTATAAGTTTACACCAGTCCACTTAACAATCGTGCATCAATTCAAAATATATTTAAATCACAGTATCAATCAAGAATATAAATACAAAGATAAAACACGGTTACAGTGAACACGCCTTAACACAGGTCTTAAAGTGTATTATAAACTAATCAGTTACAAGGAAATATATTTGTAATGATTCCATGGCAATTCGAGATAGCTTAATGTTATTAAAAATGTAATTAAAATTATTATCAGTCAAGAATATAACTTTTTTTTTCAAAACTCCCTTACTTTGGTCGTTGATCTACGAGGGACACCAGTAACTGAAGCGTGTCCTCCAACAGGCTTATCTCCGATGTCCACAGAGCCAGGTTGGAGATAATCTTGTCCAGTAAAAAGGATATGGTCCACTGAGCACCGTCTGTGTCCCTCCCAAAGGAGGCAGAAATTGCAGGACTTATCTATCAATGAAAACACACAGATAAGTTTCATATGATTCTAATCTGAATATATGTCTTATCTTAATACCGTAATCCGGTGAATATAATACGCAGTAGTGTACAATACGCACCCCCCACTTTGGGCCTGAAAGTGGTGGAAAAAGCTAGTTCGGGTGTATAATACGCATCAAAAATATTGACCAAACGGTAATGCTGAGTATATCAACAAAGCAGTTATACTTTGTGTACACGCTCAATTTCATCGCGGAAATACACTACCGGAAATAAGAAAAACAGTAAATTTTTAGATACGCATTTATTGTAACTAATACATCGCGGTAATATCTTTATTTCATAATCAATGTTTTAAATAGACCTAGTATTAAATAGTCTACCGTTAATAAAATCAACTACTTTTAACAAGCGTTATATAATTGTTTTGTCATCACATAACCCCAGTGTAGTGAAAAACGGTGTACAGGTATAGGAGATAACGGACCTAATTAAATTCTTAAATGATGCCGATCAAAGTGATCAATTAGAGGCCTGGAACATAATAAAATATGTGCACAAATAGTTGTGTTGTGTATAGTACACATAGCCTAAGGGGAGTGTCTGAGATAACCAAGGTGTCAAGCGTTAGCGGTCCGGTGTGGAGCACAACAATGGCTTCTATTAACGGAATAGGTTATAGAATTGTTTATAGTCATAATTATTTGCAATAAATCAATTATCATTACATGAAAATGGTTAAAAATGAGCCAAATGATGTTTAAGCTGTTTTCAAAGATCGGTTACAAATAGCACGTGGCCACCCAAGTCCACATTCTATAATTAACAGCTGTAATGGCGGCGTACACGGAGAAAAAGAATAGGCAGTTCAAATTCATTTTTAAAGGCCATTTTGAAACAGTTTATTGATAAACAGACTTTAAGTATACATTTTCTTTAATAACATGCTATAACAAGGATTTATTAATATATATGTGATAATGAAGTAATGTTACGATGTGTAGAGGGGTATCGGGTAATTCTGTCTGTGGCCAGCATAGATAATACGCCAGTATGATACCCCGTGCTTCATCTAGGGAAAAAATATGTCAAAATCCTATAGGGATGTATAATACGCACCCCTTTCTCACGGTAAGAAATCCTGGAAAAAAAGTGCGTATTATATTCACCGTTTTACGGTACCTGTAATGAAAAGCAAATTTTTTCAGGCATTTTTGAAACAAACTCTGTATGATTTTACAATGGAATAGTGCATCCCAAGGTTTTAAAATGTATCCAAAACAATGCCACTAAATTTATATGAACATGATTAAAACAAGATAACACGAACATGTATAAATCAACCAAAACCGTTACGCCCTATAATGAGATGTTACATGCATGTTAAACTTTACAAATCTACTTCTAATCTGTACTACAATGTACAATCCAACACTAAACTGTACATATCTACTTCTACTCTGTACTACAATCAAGGACAAGTGACCTACAGTTGTGTAGTAGGTTTCGTCAGGCAGCAGGTAGGCGCGGCACCACCTCCGGAGGAAACACATGACTGAGCTGCCGACCTGAGGACTGAGGGCCTCGCTCAGCTTGGCATTAATGGCCTGCTTCTCCACCTCACACAGCCTGAACACCGCGGATATCAACCTGTTGGACAGAAGTGAACAGAAATTATATACTACTGTGGTTTAATAAAAATTTGTTGTTCACCAATTTTCGTGCATTTTGTTGTTGAGGCACTGAAAACAAATGTTCATCTAAGTGAGATACCTGATATCAATTCTAATGACTTAGACCACTGTCCAGGAATATCAATGAAACAACAATACCCTGGTACAACACAATGACCATCAAACTGTTCACACTTTTATAAAGAAGAGAAACTCATAGAGAACATCTAAACACCCACATTCATTATGCATGTAGTATAGAACTATGTGTGAATAACAGTTTATCCAATATCCCAATGGATTAAAACACAACACATATTCTTTACACAAACTAAAGTGCAGCCTCTTTTAAGGGCAATGCAGAAAAATTTAGATCATTTACAAAAACCCTGGAGAAAATCATATATGAAAAACCTAAGCATGAACATTCAGCACAATTTTTCACTCATTAAAACTGTAACACACCTAATAACAGGGTCTGTGGAGTGGTCGCTGCCAGGAATGCTCTCTATACTCTGACTGGGAGAAGCTAAAACCTTCAGGGTGGTGGACAGGTCAGTCTTCTTGGTTTGACTAATGGAATAGTCCATGATATCAGAGGGAATCATGGGAGTTTCTCCTTCACATTCTTCAGTCAACACATGGGCTGTAAAAATGTAGTTCACACTATAATGAATGTAAAGATGGCACAACTAACATCGAGTTACAGGTTCAAATTTTCTTTGCTTCAACTTATGCCTTTTTCATCAACTGTTTGGAATAAACTGAAAGGGCACTGACTCAACTATTTTTACTTTTTTGTAAAATTGCAGATGCTATCATTTTTCTAAAAAAAAATTAATATTAGACTGAAATTATAACTGATGTTGCACATAAAATACAGCATAAACAAGTTTTAATGTATGGCATTTTCCCCAGTTAACTCACTGGTAATTAGGACGAGCCAGTGTAGATCCTCATACAGAGAGTTGAGGTGGGTGGTATCCAGCTGACAGTTCTGATTGGCTGATGTCTGCTGCTGTAGTCTCTGGAGGTGACCATGTAACCTACTGACCCGATTCTCAAGGATTCTGAAATATACGACAGAGATTACAAACTGCAGTCTGCAAACATATTGATAATTCTTCTCTGCAAATAAAACTTGACTACTTTTAAGTTGACACTGCTGTCAGAAAACAAATACCAGTAGCAAAGATACCCTGAAACATTAATGCAAATACATCTCTTCCCAACAACACTCCATGATTAATCAAGGGAAGTAAACACCTCTTACCAATCAATATATCAATGCATGTACAGTATGTCAAATTAAAAGTATAGTTTGAGAATAAAAAATTTTCACAATTGGCATACTTTGCTAGAAGTGAAACACAGTGCTCTGGCGCCAGCCTTCCCAGAATTCCTATACTACACAGCTGGTCAGCGAATCTGTCTCGATCATCCTCCTCTATCTCGTCAACCTCATCCGTGTCTGTGTATGCATCCATCCCATTCTAAACAAAAATACAAATCAGTGCTGAAAACTGTCAGGGAGCAACTCACAAGCATAAACTATATTAATATATAATTTATTATGAACTTCTGAAAAAATTGTCTATCATTCTATAAAATTAAACCACTATGAAGTTGTAAATTTCGAAAAATCTAAACCTCCACTTGTACACACTAAATTTAAAACAACCTTAAGAATCTTGATTTCCTGAGTTTGGATGCCTGTTTACTCTGTCCTTTAGGAACAAATTTCAAATGCTCCTTGAGAAGACAGTCCCATTCAATAACAGATTCTAGCTTCCTTGCCACAAGACTCGTTAAGGTGAGTTACCTGTATCCTGGTTCCCTCGGGGGCACTGATGTGACATTGTACATAGGTGTTGAACACCTCCTGGGACTGGGGGAAGAGGACCTCTACAGGTAAGTCCTTCATGTTGGTGACCAGGTCCATCCAGGTGTCCAGCATCTTCTCATAGGCCTCCATGTATAGCGTGTCGTCTCTGTGTAACTAATGTAAACAAACAATGTAATAATAGGCCTCCATGTAAAGCGTGTCATCTCTGTGTAATTAATGTAAACAAACAATATGTATATCACATGTGATATTTGTGTAAATAATGTAAACAAATAATATAATCATAGGCCTCCATGTGCAATGCATCTTCTCAAGTTTTTCTTAAATTTATTTTGAATATTTATACACATTGCATATTATTGTCAAGTTCAAAATCAATTGCTCATAGAGGAGTTAAGTAAACAAAGGATGATAAACTCACTGCTTCTTCCATGGCAGCATTTTTGCCAATATCACAGGTAAGCTGAGTCATGTGATTTATAAACAAGGTCAAGAGGTCACGGGGGAGGGCCTCCAACAGGGAAACCGGGAACATAAGTATGAGGTTCTTAAAGGTGCTGGCAACGCCCAGGTTCTCATAGTCTTGTAAGTCAATGCTGAAAGCAGTACAAGAAATATAAGTACATGTCTCATATTCATATATGTACATAAATTTTTGTTAACAAACTCAAAATAAAGATGAATTCTACACAAGGATAAGACTTATGCCTTTGAGCAATAAGATCTTTGACAAAATTGTATTATTAATCACTTTACAAACAATACACATCAATTGAAAAAAAGAAAGATTGGTGCTAAGGCTAAATGATATCTATGATTACACAGATGTGTATTGAGAGTGTAATCTTTTGCAACTTAATGCAAGTTACACTAATAAATGTAAGAGATCTATATATTTTTAAAAAGATTAAGAGGTTATAGAGACTTTGGCTTCGTTTTCTAAAAGTTTGCAAATAAAATTAGTTCTATTGTACAGTTGTTTGGTATTTATTTGTGATTTGATGGTTTAATGAACATCATGACTTCATTACTTGGACAGTAGCTCCAGAAAGCCTCTGATGAAAGCGTGGAGATATTCCAGCCGTGCTTTGTCATCAGGAAACACAGTCCCGTTCAGTGAGGCCAGCTGGGATATACAGGTGATGGAATGATGGGACATGTCAGAGTTATGGCGGACTTTCTTGTGAATCTGGAAAAGGACAATTAATTCTAGTCAGCAAGTTGTAGCTTCAAAATCTTTCTAGCAGAGTTAAGTTTTCCTTACGGCATTACATGTATATCTAAATATATTAGTTATTTTTAAGTCCTACACATTATCTTCAAATATTTTTTACTGCACTATCAATCCTAAATAAAAAAAATCTACAGCTTTGTATGGAAGAACATACAGTTCAACATACATTGAAAAACAACTGTAGCATATTTTTGTCCAGAAAAGTAGGACCATAGATACAAGTCATAAATCTTTATTTAATAGCGAGCGCAGCTCACCGGCACATAGTGCCGGCGAGCGAGGCGAGCTCCAAGAACCAGTGCGCGCGGGAAAAAGAACGAGCTAAACCTACACATTCATCAAGAAAATTTTTTTGTCTACGTCCCATGATGCTCTCTAATGTTTTATATCATGGTGCTATGCCAAAAATGGCTAACATTTAACTCATAATTAACGGTGCCTTGAGGTTTGAAGACACGTTTTGAGAAGCGCACAAGCTTTGGTGAGACCCAAGAGATTTTTTACATGCTTCCATTCCTTCGTATTGAGTCGAGATACGTAAACAAATGAATATAGATTTGAACGTGTGACGTCACAGTGATATCGAGCTATATTTCCCGCGATAAATTTAGAGGTGGATCAAACATCTGTAATGTGTGTACTATAGCTATTTCAGTATAAACTTCGATACCTGCCTTAGATGATTTGTGGGTTTTTTTTAGTGTTTTTTTTTTTAATTTTGATACTAGAGAGATTATATAATTATATATACAAGCAAGAGTTATTAAGCTACTTTTGCGTGCATGAACAGTAAGTATAAGTAGAGAGGAAATTTTTTTTTTTTAAGTCATTTTTGAACTAAATAATAAAGAGAAAAAATAAACAGTTAAAAAATCTATGCAGATATTGCATATTGTCAAACCATAAAATTGGAAAAGGGGAAATTACACTACAAACAGGGACTGGGGGCACGGATACAACCTATGCCAAAATAAACAAATTTCAGTAAAAAAAAAATGAGTTCAAAGTTCAAAACTTGCAACTTGTCGGTGAAAATTGACCCAATTTACTCAATAAATGTATTTACATGGGCATGACATGCAGATATTCAGTGAAGGGAATTATCAGGCTACGACACGAGATCACCGTTTTTACCGGTAGATGTAGTTTGATGGCTTATTTCAGCAAATATTCATCGGCAGTACCTCTTGGCTGGCAGATTGTTGTATTATATATAGAGGCATCTTCACAACAAACAAACTCTTGACATAAGTTGCTATTTAAAAGTCGGGCTCACGCTTAACAATACGTAATAATTCTAAAACTAAAATGTCCAATGAAATAACTCCATTTGAAACGTAGTTTGGGTTGAGCACATGTATGGCAGATCTCGAATGAAAAATTTGCAAAAAATTCAATATTAATTGTCTCACTGAAAATCAAAAGCTTGTGATATCATGTTTACACCGTAAAACATATTATTTGAGGCTAACATCTCAATGAGAGCATCTAACTGCAGAGTCTGTAGAGCTACATACATTGAAAAACAAATTTAGCATGTTTGTGTCTAGTAAAGTGGGCCTCCATGACTCATCAGGTTTCAGATATACATTCTCGTTCATTTCAAACGTCCCCACATGCCTCCTGTAGCCTACAATACAAATAAAAAATTTTCAAAAATCTTCTCCACTTCAAAACAGACAAGATTACATGGAGTGAAAATGAACTTATTTTTGACAACAAACTGAAAACTGTCAGATATTTACTATGCTTTGGCGTGAACTCCCAACAAAGAACACTTTCAGTGATGGATAGAAGTCGGTTTAGAACTGCCGTTGTCTCTCGACTTAAAGGACTTGGTTGTCTCTCGATCTCATAGAGAACTTGTAAGGCAAACAGAAAAACTCTCTTCAAATCATTTTCCTGCAAATTATAGAATATAGATAAATACATACAAGTCAGTCAAAAAAAACACAATATTAAATTACATGTATATAATGTAATTGACAAGCTGTGGAAAAAATATAATTGTAGATACATGTAAACGTATGTCCTGCTTCTGATAAATACAGTACTTGGAAAGTTTTATTTTAGCCCCATTTGACCTCATTGTCAATGAGAAAATTCAAATCAGTAATTTATACCTTGTAGTTGTGTCAGAGTGAATTTAAAACACAGCTAAATAAATCACAATGTTAAATGGAGAAAATATCATTTAAAGTACACAGTACCTCAAAAGCTTTCTTGCACTTGGAGTGGAACTCCCAGGTAAACCCCATGTTGCTGGTCCTACTGGAGCTGGAGAATTCGTTCAAGAGAGCAGTCAGCATGGAGCAGGCCACCAATTGCTGAAATCACACACAGACTTGTTGATGTTTTACTTTGTAATTTATCACAGGTTTGATGCACCAATGTACAGGGGATATTACCCATGTAAAAATTGTTTTTATATAACACTGCCATCACATCACGATAGATTTGTGATCAAGATTCTTCATTCATCTGACTGAATTTATTATCAAAGAATTGGGCTGTTAAGTTTTGAATCTCCTTATATGAAAACGATGACACAGCAGTTTTTATCTAAAAAGGAGTCATCGGTGATTTTCAACTATGTGTAGTATAGACTGTTGTGACAGTTTTTTTGGTCTTTTTTCCATACCATAGTCACGTTTCCACTGCTGACTAGGTTTGTGACATCCTGGAACATGTTGTCACGGCTGGCTCCTTTCACATCCACTTCTCCACGCTTCAGGATCACAGCCACTGTCTGTAGGATCTGCTCTCTCACATAGCTCTTTAACCTTTACGTGAATATATAAGGAACACATTTTATGTTTTGTGGAAAAAAGTGTATGCACAGTTATTGTATATAAATATGGTACTGTATAAGGGGTTATTTTGGCACTCTGCAAAAGTTGGCTTTTTTGTGTATCCAAAAAAGTCATCAAAATATAAAAGGCAAACGTTTCTTCAAATCTTCTGGATACAATTGTGCTTAATAAGAAGCCCCAATATTTCAAATTCCCTTTTTGAATGAAACTTGTCAAAAAATTCTATACAACGTAAAAATTGTGATAAGCTGTGTGTAAAATGTTTGTTAAATACTGGAAACCAACTTTGCGATGGCTCGCATGAGCCAGTCCTCAAATGTCTCTGGTATTTTATTTTTCAGATAATCTACATGTTGTTCACAAAAATAAGTCACAGAGAACCAGATTTTCTCTTGTAAATAGTGAGATAAAGTTATTGAGAATAAAAGTTGGTTTTCTATACCATTACATACATAATTTGCTGTGTGATGAATCTTTATGTTCAAACTTAAATGATATACAGGTGACACTCGATGGCTCGAACTTCGATCTCTCGAAGTTCTTGATCTCTCGAAGTGAAATCACGGTCCCGATTTTTTTCTCTATTTAACTAAGCAAATTTACTCTTGATCTCTTGAACTCCGATTTCTCGAAGTTCTTGATCTCTCGAAGTAAAACCTGGGTCCCGTTATACATATTTCATTGTTTTTCACTCTTGATAACTCGAAGTTGTGGCTGTGTATACACACGACCGATCAAGCGTATAATTAGCTCCGCGTGGACCTTACCTTGATGATCGAGTGAACAGCTGAGGCTAGCGTGGTAGTGTTAATTGGTTGATTACGTAAGTGACACTACCCATTGCTTCCTTCAAAGAGTAGATAATTTGTAATTGATCTATTAATTTCAACACTTGTGAAATTTACGATAAATTAAACTGCTCTTTACTTAAAATATTATGTGATTAAGAAAACATATAATACTTAAAATTGTTTAAGTTAAAAAAAATAACACTTAAAAAACACACAACTAAGTTCTGTTTTGTTGAAATTGAAGTAGAGTAGCAGAAAATACGAATGAAACCATGTTAGACTATCCTTCCATGATATGAATATAAACTTCCGGCTACTATAATTTTAGAACCAAAATGACCGGAACAAAAATTTCCGGATTTTTTTTAAACTTTCGATCTCTCGAACTCTTGATCTCTCGAAGTTTAATCATGGTCCCCTGAAGTTCGAGTTATCGAGATTCACCTGTAACTGATTCCGACACCTACATGATATGCTTTGACTGTGTGATGAATCTTATGTACATGATGTAATATGCTGTGTGATGAATCGTGATTCTGACACTTACGTGATATGCTGGGTGATGAATCTAAGCAGGAAGGACCTGAGAGACTCAATGTCTGAGGTCTCCAGTAGAGTCCACTCTCTGACCACACTCTCCTTGATTGTGGTGGCTGCTTGGAACAGGACATAGTCACACTTACTGTTTTCTATGTCCAAAGAAAACAAATCATATCAATTTGAGCTTACATTTCCATTAGATAATAAATCAACTTTATAATTCACACACTGATAAATAACATTGTAAATTACAATAACTTTTAATTGATAGGAGTACATTGTTTAATTAGTTATCTGTTCAGTAGGGCTGTATCAATGTATCGAACTACAAACTAAATTGTAAATCCAACATATCTGATATCACATCTGAATATATTGTATTGTATCTTAAAGTCTTTAATACCAATACACAGCCCTACTATTCAAGGAATCAAGTAATAATTCCTTGGGTACAAACCTAGAATGAACTTGCACAGATTGTACGGAAGTTTGGTTTTACGAAACTCGAGTATGACGGCCTCCGCAGCATGTCTTTGTTCTGAGGTAACAACATCTGGTGGAGCCTACAAAGTGAAGAAAGAACTCTTATTTTATAAGCCATTTACCCAGAACTCTCAGAGTCCAAGGTATGATTAAATATGTGCAGCTACTAAACACCTAGTCTGCCCTGACTCCATTTTGAATCTATGACATGATTTGAACACTTCACCCTCAACAAAAGCACTCCACAATAATGTAAGCATTAAACAGGTTAAACCCAAACACATCATTTAAAGCTGCTATTTAAATTAAAAGCCTTCAAAATAACAGTGAAAAAAACTATTTGTTTACCAAAACAAGTTGCGAGGCTTTTTCTAGATCATGTAGAATTTTCTCTGCCATCACATTCCTTCACTTTTTACGAAGTTTTGTAACACGATATATTGAACCAATCCAGAGATATAGATTAAATTTTGTAAATCACATCAAAGAAAGGGTATAACTTTCATTCATTCCAATGCGGATATATCAATTAAAGTGCCGTATTAAAGATATTTATGTCAATCCATCCAGATCCTGTAGAATTTGCTCTGCCATCACGTTGACTATTTGGTGGGGAACTCTAATCAACGATCGAGAATATGGATGTTGAGTACCATTTGTTTATATTTTTCAAAAAGTGAAACATTTTAATTTTTAGTTATTACAGAATATTTCATGCTGTTAAAAATTAATTTAGATAAATAAGCTATTCTAAATTTAATATTGATAATAATTGATATAAAAACTAAGTAATAGTTAATTTCGTTATTTAGTCCTATCGCGAAAAAATTCAAAAATCCAGTTTTAAGATTAATAGTTACAAAACGCAAAAAAAATATCGATCCCGATCTCTTTCAAATTTTAAAATGTTGCATTGATTAGAGTTATTTCCCGTACACAATATAACACAACCTGATAGGCCTTAATGGATGGTCTAATGAAGGGTCGTCATAGTGGAAACAATATACATAGATTTACACAACGCAAAATGACGCCTTGTTTGATCGTTATGTTTACATCATGATATGTAACCTTATCCAAAAAAAATGACAGATTAATTTCATAGATATTCCTTGATCGAGCACCCTGAGCTTATCTTTTATAATTAGTACATGTAGTTTTAATGCTGGTACATTACATGTTAATTAATACTTCATTATCATGTTTACGAACGGTAAACTTTTAATTTATCTTAAATTTTGAATTATAAATTGACGAATAGTTTGCAATTCTATTTATGTAATTTTTTGTTTTAACACCATAGGGACATGACACACTGGCAGCACTTTTTATGACAAAATGTCTTACAAACCTTAAATTTTTTTTTTTAGAATAAACCTGTTGTCTCGCAAACTTGACAGTTAATCAATGTTAAGCATTCGTAGTGTTTGTCTCACTCATCTCACAGCATAGAAAGAAACTTAATTGACCCCTTGCAATGCTTTGACCTACATTTTTACACTTTTCACTGAAAAAAGTACATATGACTTCCCTTGCCCAATTAATATATGTAAAAAAGATAAACGATTCCAGATATCGATTTTAATCACTTGGAGAAACCCCACCCACGCCAGGATATAAAGGTACCGGTCGGTTCTGTGAGAAGCCTGGAAGCCATCACTCATCTCTCTCAACAAGTGTCGAATCCACCCGACACCGGAGGATCAACATCGAACGCGCCACCCCAAAACTGCAAGCACAGTGACGATTGCTTCTTTATGCGAGTCGTCACTTTAAATCCGGGGATCGTTTTTCTTAATAATCCAATGAATGGGGGAATTAACCGACACCACAGGCCGCCCAGGCAGACTTAGGAGTCGTTACTGACCTAATGAAAAGTTTTACTTATTGATGCAAAATTAAGTAAAAAACGATGACTGCTATTTAACGCCTGTGATGGTTTTGACTGGTGTATACGTGCAGATTACAACCGTTTATCATGCACAGAATATTAAAGATGACATTTCTGGTACTCTGATTTGGGACTGTTATACGTCGAGTTTTTACTTACCCCCACCCCCATCCCTCCAAATCGAGTGCGTGCCTCCATACCTGTAATTGTGCCATACGCCAAAAAATCTCAGTTGTAATTTAAAATTAACTGTGTCAATGTGAAATAATATGCATTTATTATATATGTACTGATCTTACGAGTTTAATTATTGTTTTATGAACATTTCATCAAAAGATATTACGTTTCTTAATAAAACAAACTTTGATATTGTATGATGTCAATATTGAAACTATTTGATATATGTATTTTATAGATTTGTTACCATTTTGATAGAACTTAATCAATAAACCTTTGCCAGACGAACGCAAAGCATCAATATCTCCGATCATTAGCATACGGGAAGCGGAAATTTTACAAGGCGAATGAATTAATTTGAAAATACGTGTATTTTATTGACAAAAGGTCATAGGGATTCTTCACAAAATCACAATTATCTAATTAGATAAACATCTTTTCTGAAGCATAATGCATGTGCATTTTGTCTTTAAAAAAATAAGCCAGTACAATAAATGGGAAATTATAAAGAAGAGAATTATTGTTAAAATATGATAACTAAATTCTATTTAAACTTTCACGCTTTTTTTTTCTCAGCATTCTGTGTACGATTAATCACCTTGGAATTTCAAGAACAGTACATTTATCAGATGAGGAAAAGTTTATATTTTATACATACATGTATTAAATCTAACATCACCTAAGCGATTTACGTACGAAATAATTGGTTGCTTTTTGTTGTACAGTTTAACATTTTATCGCAAATGAGAAATAGCATAACATATTTAGAACAGATTGAGACTTTCTGTAAAAAAAAAATTGCTTCTTCTATACTTTGTGACTATGTTGGCTAAAAATTGATATAACTTTTCATAACTTTTGTCTAAATTCCTTTTGCCTGTCCCCTCCGTTCACACCCCATGTACACTTGATGTCATTTCTTCCTGCCTGACTGATGTTCTTCTTGCTGACTTCGTTCTATTGTTGTCTCTTTGTTGTTGGTGGCATGGTGGTGATTTATCATATTTCTCGGATGATGAAAATATTATTGTTCTATATATTGTAACCTGTTTGTGATTTTGTAGTTTTATTTCATGTTGATTATTTAGAACAAGCTCCCACATATTATCATTATTTATGTCATGTAGTAATTTCCCCAAATATTTCATGTTTTAGATAACCAGAGCATGTGCCTGTGTTAATAGCTATTTGTTTACGTTTTTACAGAGTTTATAGATTTGATGAAACACATACGATCGTAGAATAACACATAAATCTTGTAGATTACCTTGTTAAATTTTATTTAGGGCTCTACATTCAGTGTAAGAACGATTTCTTGGTTTATATTTACATTTCATCTTTCTGGCTTCCATCATCTTTTCGAGTGAACTTCGTCACTTCCGGTTATCGATCTTTTCCAATAAAATGTACTGACTGTTTAATTTAACTATCTAGCATGTTTATTTAACACTGTGTGATGTTTCAAGAATGAAACTTTATGTTAACTGTTGATAAATTGTTTATATTCAGTCTTACTCTAGGAACTATATTTGTTTATGCTATCGTCTGTAGTTACGATATTCATGCGCAGTTATATTATGTACGAATATAAATTGTACAAATGATTTTATGATATGTGATATTTATTAACATGTGTAATTAATGACATGTTCACTGCTTAACAACTTATTTGTATATGATTACTTTAATTATTTATCATTCGGCTTTGTACGGTAGCCTGTGTGGTAGAAGTAGTTCTGTGTGGGAACTTGTGTGGGAACTCAGCTTCCCGTACAGGCTTCTGATTGGTTCATCGCTTGTACGGCATATTTCAATTGGTTATTTCATGTCATGTGACAGATAATAGGAGGTTATATAAGCAAGCACGTACTACGTTACGACAGATTTCTGCTAGTTGTGCGGCGGCAACATTTTGAAAGTACAAAAAGGTGAGAAAACTCTATTATGTAATTTATAGCCTAGTTAGAAATCTCCTACCACACTGGACGACCTAAACTTGTGTTTCTGAATTGTCAGCCGTATTTATATGAAATCATATTATAGAAGAACCTGTTGATATTTGTGTGCCATACAATGTTTACATCATTATGCCATATTGATGTGTGACAATAAATGAGTATGACTGATCATTCATCTTGACTATTATTGGACAAAAAGATAAAGTGTAATGGAGCCTGGCCAACTTGAATTTAAGAAGTAATTAATTTATTAATCCATCCTGACAAGATGAGTTATTGAGATAAACATTAGATGATCTGTGTACATGCTGAGGATTCAGAGATACTAGCCAACCCCCCCAGATGGCTTACAATATTTTCTTTTGGGGTGAAACTTGGTTTATAACCCGTTATGAGAAATTTCTTGCCAGGTATATGTATAAGATCTCAATCAGGCAAGTACTTTCCTGTTTTCGTTTAATTTTTCTTATTCTTAAAGCAATTTCTTATATATTCATATTTGTTTTTCTTCTAAAAACATTGATTAACTTGTGCTCTCTGAATGATAGGTAATTGTATCATAAGTATTAGTATAAGTATGTAGATACATGTACATCGTAATTACACGTATAAGATTTTCATACATGTATTCTAATGCATGTACACAAACACATCCCCAATTTAGACCCCCAGTAGTCTAAATTTTGAAATTTTAATAATATTTAATATAATGATTATCATATACTGATGGGATGTACTATCCAAAGTTGTACTTTCTGAATAAACAGTATGTCTTTTAGTGCATTTAATTTATTTTAAGATACACTGTGTATCCTAATTCAAACCCAAGACTTTCTCATAACGTGCACACAGATTCAATAGAAACCCAAACATATAAATTGTAATGTGTAATTACTACGACGAGCAGAAAAATATATAAACTTTAAGGGGAAAAAAAGATATACGTGTTTAGACAGTTTAGTTTTATATATCATAGTTATAAAATTATTAAAAACATGATTTTGCTGAATTAAAATGGTTTTAAATTCATGTATAAAGTTGGAATACTTTTACACATAAAAACAATTATTTTTCATTCGTGACATTTTTACGTTAAAATTATTATTTTTTTTCTTTCTGCATCAAAAGTTTTTATCATGATAAAAAAATATCGTTGTTTTGGATATATTTATTTTGGATCTTAAATATATAAGTAAAAATGGCCATTCACACAATTCAAAGTTTTGAATTAACCATAATGATCAAGACTTCCAAGAGAATTTAGATCGTTTGTCGGCTCCATTAGAAACAGAGCATGTGTAACTTTGATATTTACAATTTGTGTACTTTTCAATATTTTAAAAATTCCACTTCTACGATCGCTCCCAATTAAATGAAAATACATCAAAAGATCAAAGAAGAGATTCTTAACTTAGTTAACAAACTTTGAACACATGCTTATTTTTTCATGACACATTCCGAATGAATGTTGGACGTAATTCCCCAAACCGCCATTATATAACGCGGTCCATATCGAACATGGTTATTGATATTTTCATTACATTAACGTTCTGAATGAATTTCGTCGTAATTCATCGGGTCCGGCCTTTTGAGCTCGCTGCCGATTTTTTGCAAATCTTTGTAATGTGTTGTTACAACTGGCCATTTGTGAATTTCCTGTAGACAGTAGGTAAGTAAAAAGACAGAGGGAGAAAAGCGTTTGATCTGGCCGACAGCTTCTACTGGAATGTTAAACATCTGTGAAAATAAAATACATTACGGTTTTATAAATAGATTTCATAATCGATTGGTGAGCTATTGATTGGGGTGTGTTGTTTAATTGTTTGTATTATTCCGCGTGAAGAGGCTATGATCGGTCACTCAGAACTGTATTGTTATATAGACCTTTACTTTCCAAAGAAGCTACATGGAAATGTTCTAGTATATTCTTGTATGCTTTTAAAATAATTTTTACAACAGGCAGCAAAATTGTAATTTACAGATAAAAACGATTTCTTTCTAATATTTTGTGATTTTATTCTAAGAGAGAAAAATGCGTATGAAGAAAAATTATTTACGATCCGACTATCTATACTATTATATTCTTCTCTCCCATAACGAAATAAATGAGTATTTTGAGACTTCTTTTTCCTATCTAATGAGGAATATAGGTATATTTAACTAACAGAATATTCATATATTATTGATATGTATTTTTGAGCTTTATTAACTTTGTAAATCCAAAGTACTGCACCAACATATATCAATCAATAAAATATCGACAACACAATGATATGCTCAATCTTTCCTTTATATCTTCAGGGTAATATTTTAGAAAAAATATATAATTTCGAATAAAATTTTGGAAACAAATAAGGGGGTGTGAAATTAATGTTCATAGACTCGGAAAAAATTCCTTATAAAAAAAAAATGTAGCATCAATCTTTTGCATTTACATGTATATTATTGCATGCAGTGTATGCTCATTGCTTATTATAAGAATAAGATGCATAGGATCAAATGCGCTGGGCGATTTTGTTAACTTTTAATGCCTGGGTAGTTTGAGAATTTCACAGTAAAAATACAATTTTTATTTTCAGATTAAAAAAAAACGATGTTTAAAAATACACAATTAATATCAATGTTTTATGTTAGGACTCAAAATTGAAAAAAAAAAATGATATCGCTTTTTAAATAGTATTGTTTAAACTCGGTTAAGTACAACAATTACTTTCTGTAAAAGTTAATTGAATACAAATAAAATGACAACACTCTAACATAATTAAAATGACAGTGTGTTCAAATCTATTTGAGCACCCGTGTATTTACTTCCGGCAAGTTAATCTGAAAACGATTACCGTTACGAAATTTATTTTAAAGTTATTGTTGAATATTGAAATCCAAATATACATTGTATTCGATCGTTTCCGAGTTTGATTACATAAATGGATAATATAATTCATTCATTTAAAAAAAAATTGATTATATGAATTATTTATACATGAAGCCAATAATTAATACGTTTCTTTTTTTCTTTATAACATTATTTTTGTAAAATAATGTTTCTCGCCATGCAACTTTTTCCAAATAGAGTGTATATATAGACATATTTCTGTAAATTATTTAGAACCATTTTAACAAGATCTTGGACTTTCAGTAGGATGTAACTATTTATTTCATGCATCAAAACAGGTTAAAAATGACGCTTGTTTCGAGTGAAATATGCACAGATTGCGTATTCTTAGCTCAAAGGCCAGACAAATCTTGTTGATTTCAAAAAGCCATGGCTGAGTGGCCAGCAATGAAATAGACAGAACTACGTCATATTGCTGTTTGACACAACTGCCCATCCTTTGTCTTGTATGCAAAAAGAAAAATAATAATAAATAAAAATATATCACTCTGTAAATTGGTAATACTATATTACCTAGATTATTTTATAACACCACTACTTGACTTCGTATTTTGGAGAGGGTTTACATAGGCTTTGCCTGTTATCCAATCCATTTGATTTTTCAATAAAATATGTTTAAATTGAATTTGAATTGACACAAGTACCCAAAATCCAAGCTCTTGTTGATATGGTTCTATTTAGAGAAATTGTTATATAAATTATTAATGTAATGAACATGAACAGTTGGTTTTAATATCAAATGATACATAAAGAAAGAACCGTTTTATGAAAGTCGACTATTTTGAATCAATGTCCATTCAATGCAACATTAGCTGAATTATGTATCTATAGACCTAATTGACATGGTCTTTACGTTCATGTAGCTTTAGTACATTGCCTGACCTGACCTGACCTGAGTATTCTACATATGATTTTTTATGAATCTCCAGCAGGTCTATCGTCTCTGGGTAAAAATGAACTGAGATGCGAAGGACGGGTATTGTTTCTCTAATTTTCCATTATGATTAAATTTACCCCCACCTACCTCATACGTCCCCCACCCCTCGAATCTCTAAACTCTTGTCCATTGCTATCAGTACAGTGTGAATTTATATTTCAAACATTATGACCAAATATTCTCCTGGATGGAAAACACGAACATACACATGTACATAAGGTGTAAAATTCAATTCCTTAGTTCTAGCAATTGCAGTACATGTATTTCGATGGCATGGGTTGCACAATTAAAGGAAAAGTTGTCTTGATTTTATAGAAGAAGCTGGCAAAACTTTTTTACCTTGGGTTTAAAATCATATCGTGCGATATTCTTCATACATGTAATAACATAATTGCTTACTGATATGATCTCTCTCTCCCTCCCCCCTCTCTCTCTTTCTCTCTCTCCCCACCCTCTCTCTCTCTCTCTCTGCCTCTCTCTCTCCCTCTCTCTCTCTCTCTCTCCCCTCTCTCTGTGTGTGTGTGTGTGTGTGTGTGTGTGAGAGAGAGAGAGAGAGAGAGAGAGAGAGAGAGAGAGAGAGAGAGAGAGAGAGAGAGAGAGAGAGGGGAGCAGCTAGTGAGAGTATTTCTTAAAACGTTTATATGTATAAAAAGTTAAGAAAAAAAACTCCCATTCATCATTAACAGACAGTTTTCTTCGATTGTTTGAATGCACGTACGACGCTTACTTCAATGCAAAGCCATCATTTATCATTTTTCTATCAATTAGAATAGAAAGATCAATTCATATCCGAGCGATGGAATTTGAATCAGATGATTTTTTGGGAAGCCCGGATGTCTATCATTGAGTCACTTTTATGTGTAATATTGTTATAAATTGTCACAATCGTCATTCAAAAATTATTAAAAGTCAACAGCCCTTCAGAGGGATGAAAAACGGGATTTCTCTCGCTAAATACCCGACCACCCATCCAAACGCCCCTTATCTTTTGAATTTTATCGAAGTTATTTTGCGATGCCGCGTTTAATACAAAACATAAAGTTACTGGGGTGAGCCGGCTAAATCGCGCAGGTAATTCTCCCTATTGTTCGCTCAATTGAATTTTGCAATAGTGAAAATCAAGATGCTATCATTGGAAGACAGACTGTCTTCGTCAAGTTATCTCATTTAATTTAATGAGAGTAGATTCAAGTCATTCGCCTTTTATAGGCATTTAAACAAAATTATATTTTTTCTTCCCTTCTTTTTTTCCTTCAATAAACAATTACGCATCGCTTCTTTATGATAGATATCTTGTACATTTACGATACTATCATTTAATTTTTTTAAAGCAGAAATTAGAAGAAAATGGTCTGGTGTGGGAGGTTTTTTTAGTGATGGGGACAAAGAGTCGGGATCGGGATGCAGGAGGTGACACACACGTAAATGATGTCGTCTGTATCTTGACACCTAGTTAATTGCATTGTGTACTCGGGATTTGCAAATTACTTTTTACCCACTTGATACTAGGTGATTCAAGTCTGTATCGAGTTACTTAAACAATTTAGATGCGTACTTTTCTGAAAATGCCCTTTCACGAAAGCGAATATAGCCAACAAAAACAACATTTAGGCATTTTAATTGTCATAAAAAATGCTATGTACTTCAATCATTTAATATAATTGAAAGAAAATGTTTCAGTAAATAAAACTCGATTGTAATAGACTTTTGTCCTTATGGTATGCATCTATATTCTGTTTTATGATTAAATTTTAAAAAAATGTCAGTTTTGTATAGTTTTTCGGAAAGTGAGGATTGTTTTAGCTTTACAAATTGCGATTTATCAGCTGTCAAACATTGTCTTAAATTCATGACAATTAAAGGAAAATAAAAAATGAAATTTGGCAATGTGCACAATACATAAAAGGGCCATGGATTGCTTTGTCTAAACTGATGAACCTTTAAACGAAGCATGATATTTCATTGAATTAGTTTTGATTTCCCTTAAATTGTTTTATGATGTCGACTGGGGGTCGCATGTGTTAGATGTGGTCTAAATAAATCAAACTTTACAACCAGAAAAAAGGGGTTGAAAGTCACACCTTTTAAGAAACCTTGAGAGCGCATCCCATGAAGTTATGCAATCGGAACCCCTCCCCGCTGTGCCCTCTCTAAATTCTCGGATTTTATAGACTTCTGCAATGGCCGAAGACCCTACGCAGTGTTTCATGGCACACCCCGTTGAGTTCGCAGTGAGAAATTAAGAAGGGTTCATAAAAATAAAACAAAAGGTTTCTCGTAGCGAAGGAAATCGTGCGATTTTCAGAACTCTAAATAGGTGCAAATCTAGCCTTTGATGTATTTACAGAGTGAATATTGCCGCGCGCTGAAGGAAAATCTCATATCACACCTTCCTACGAAATCACTACATCACACCGCGAGGGGGCACCTGTCCACAGCCCGTGTACCACCGGGCACCTCGCGGAGCCACGCAGGGTCCGAGACTAGACAGAGCTCGTGCTTTATGAAAATATTTCCTACACTGTTTCCACATTACACGCCAAAATGTCCTCCAATTTAGATTTGTGGTGCCTTTCGCCTCCCGTTTTGTTTTTCTTTCGAGAGACCGAGAGTCTTGAAATCTAACTGTTAGATTGCGCTCCAAGCAAGTAATGCAAATAACAGAATCGTAAATTTCTCGATAATTTGCTTATAACTATTCGAGTTCAATGGTTAAGGTGTATTTCCTTCTCACAAATGTGTCACTCAATATATTGCGAGTAAATATTGCACCTGAAAATGAATTGACCAGTTATTGTGCATTAAACATGATACAAGGGTTCAGTTCAACCGTTTAGGTAAGAAGAGAAAATAATCACTTATCAAAAGACAAATATTCATTTTATCTCAATTCATATTAAGAGTCGGTAGAAAAAACCATAACGTTTTTGTCAAATATGCCTGCAATACAATGAAAATGAGGAATAAAATTATTCGAATATTAATGCGTTTTGGTGAATTGAATTTAGAAAGAGAAATATGAATATGACTTAATAAATGTATTCTAAAAAAGTAATGAAAATTTGAATAAATAATTAAAAATGAATAAAAAGGTAAGATAATATATAAAATAAATAAATAAATAAATAAATAAATAAATAAATAAATAAATAAAATGGTTCAGTTAAATGAATATTATTTTTGACGCCATGGGAAAATACAGTTGACAGGTAAAGCTAAGATTTTCGCAGTTTTGAGTCAAAAGTTTGAACAGCGAGTGAAAACTCGGTAAAAATAAAAGCAGAAAATGTTTCGCCGTGTCGCCATATTGCAAAGACAACAGTAGTTACCCTGCTACAGTTTAATTGAATTGGCGAGTTTTTACAACAATTTGTGGCCCAAGACATTTAGGCTAGAAGCGCGTCTCTTCGTTTTGACATCATGACAAGATCACAAAAGGCAGAGATCGGGCGAGTGATTGAGAAAATGCGATCAAGCGGGCGCAATTGTTTTCTTATTACATGCTAAATAGTCTCACAAAGGAATTAGAAAGGGAAAATCTGTCCTAATTATTTACCACTTTGGTAACAGAATTCGTCTATTGTTCTGTAAACAATTTTATTATCTCTAAAAGGCCCTCGTGAGAATTGTGAAAAATAACATTTGGGTTATGTCGCCAGTTATAAAAAGAAATGCTATATAGAAATTAATCATGAATAGAAAATGTGCAATAAATTAAGTTTCTCGTAATTTTGTTGTGTAATAAAAAACATACCCGTGTTAAGGACAACCCCTCTGCGTGCTAATCATATCAACACTACATGGTAATCAGCGATTATATTGGATTTTTTCAACAAAATTGAATCAGATATCTTTCGATCACGTTACTATGAAATCAATTTCTAACTAATATTTGTATAAATTTAATCAATTTTGCATTGTTAAAGAATAGATGAAATGAATATAATCAAACTTAGCACCCCCCTTAATATTCATAAGGATTAGTACCGAAGAGGGTTTTGTTTATTTAGTATATCAAGGTTGTCGGGAGAATCGATAATGTATGCACAATTTCTTTTCATTATTGATAAATTATTCTAGAAAGTTTATTATTTTCAGAGAGTGTGTGATATAAATTTTAAAATAATCATAAAAATTCCAAGGAATGAACCTTGCATTGTATATAAAGACAAATGCCATTTCTACATATATTTCTATTTGCACATGTAGATAATAATGTATCTTTATATAAAAATAGCTTTATAATTTAAAATATAAAACGGAAATACACATTGTATAATCTACGGGGGGGGGGGGATATGAAAATTTAAGATGGATACAAATAATTTACATAAACTAATTATTTGAAATATCGAATGCAATATCTTTAAACTTCAAACCGCTGCATGCCGTTTATCTGAGATTACAGTAAATGTAACTTTACAAGCTACAGTCTACGATGGCTATTATTGAATATTTTACAAAATTAGTCGTTTTTAAATAATTTTTTTTTTAGATAAATATTAAAATTCAGGAAGAACAGTTACATCAGAATTGATCATAGAACAAAAGTATTCTCTTAGGTAAGAGTATTTCTTATAATCTGAACCATTTTAACATTAATAAATACATACAAATAATAGATAACATGCCAGTTACCCAATTCTTGAATTATTGTGAAAAAATAATGATAGTCATTCGAAAAAAATGTGTGACGCTAATAAGATTGTAGCTTTCTAGTTCGGTCATGTTGGTTGACTTTAAAAGTAAATTTTTATATTTCATGCAAACAATCGAGGATATTGGAAGATTGTCCTATCTAGAACTTTAAAAAAAAGTAAAATAAATGATTTCTTGATTTTAAACGCGGGAAAATGCTTAAATGTGTCGAGTTTTCCTGAAATAAAAATCGGAAGAAAATACTAAAAGAAAATCATATAAAATAAATTATTTTATTTCTAGTTTAACTTCAAGCAATATAAAATAATATTTATCTTACTTTCAAAAAAGGAGACTAAATCCAAAATTAAAGTAAATCATCTATCAAAAGTCCAAGAACTAGAGTGAGCAAAGATTGATTTCATTTGCTAACGGTCTACGTCTAGATAGCAACTCCCTCACCTTATATATTTGTGAAAAGTTTCGAGGTTTATTTTGAAATTGTAACTAGATAAATATAGGATTTTTTCTATGTGTGGTGTAATTTGTTGCAGCCATCTTAGTATTTTATCATGTAGGTAAAATATGCCGCCCTTCTATAGGAAAATTGGTTCTTTATTGAGTTTAAACTATTTGGCAAAAGTAGAAAATGGTAAGATGGTGTTATTACCAGAGAACTGCTAAGATACGTTACGTCACGGCTCGACCAATCAGACAAAAGAAGACCACGCCCCTAACAATTCTCTGCTCGCTGATTGGCTAGGATTAGATTACTCCAGCGGCGAGATCAAACGACCACATGATTAATATGTACCCGGAGTGCTAGTTTGTAAACATATGTAAGTCATTCACACGATCACTTGGCGGATTTAAGCGAAACGTTTCCTTACACATTCAAAAGTTTAAATCGAAAAGTGATAGAGCGGACAAATATTCCCCCGATGCTAGATTCTGCGACTAAGTGCGATTTTCAACCGTTTTCTGTAAAATCTGAATTAGGCACGAACAGAGGGACACAGGAAAAAAGTGAAATGAAGTCTACGCAGTTAAATGTCAGCCATCTCTTGAGTGCCGTGGATAGTGAAATGACAGTGGGCAGCGAAAAGGGTGACCCCACGGAACGACAACTCAAAGTCAATCTCGAGGATAAAGAATTATGGGGAAAATTCAAAGAATTCACGAACGAGATGATTGTTACAAAGAATGGGAGGCAAGTATTTATACGTGTGTTAAATTTCATTTTCTTTGCATACCCCCCTCAGGCCATCTGCGAGTTTTTAATATACATATAAGTGTTTTATCAATCAATAGCACCTGTTCGCGAAGCATTTGATTTCCTAGTCGGTCACTTCAAAGAAACGTTCTACCTATCGAAGTATTTATTCTGTAAATTGGCAATTAAAGGCTCACCTTTATGACTAATAGATTCTCATTTTTTAATGAATGCACTTTTATTATTGCCGCATGGAAAAAATATTGAATCATTTTGACCGCCTAGGTCGTTATTTCTCCCTTTTATGTCGAGCTCGCCCTGTTTGTTTAAACTCGAGACAAGAGTAAAAAGAAAAATACAAGCCAACAAACAGCTTTCCCCGCCATTGTACGTCCTTTAAACCTCAGTAGAAATATATTTTATCAGTTTATGAAATGTTTCAAACGCACCGCTCACTAGAAAAGTTACAATAAGCAAAAAAATCTGCCGGACAAAAGACCACATGATACGGTCAACATTTGTTTGAGGGGGCTGGAATCTGCATGGGTATGTGCATCGGAAAACAAGTGGTCCCATACAAACTAGTTCAACCCACGTGGGTCGCCCCAAAAGGTCTTCTAGGCCCTAATTATTAGTCAAACATCTTTTGGATACAATAGAACAAAAAAGTATATCAGAAGTTCCGTCCGGATCGAAACCTGCATTGATACATTGAACTGGACATCTGGGAAAAAGTTTTGTCCTTTTTGAATGAATGGAATGTTGATAGTCCAAGTTGATACAGTGAATTTGTTGACTCGGCTGAAAATCTATATTTTCTAGGCTCGTTTTCATTTGGTCTTGTTTGCATTAAATAATACTTAATTTCGCCGCTACATACCATTTGGACTGTATTGATTCTATAAATAAAGTATGCTTTTGTCTTCATAAAGCATGTTTCAGCCGCTTAATTTCATTATGAATATAAACAAAACTGTTGAACTAAAAACTCATTTCAAAATTAAGAGAAAAAATTTACACGATTCATATTCCCTGCCGGTCCGTTGTTATACTATAGAGCAGAGAGAAAAGGGAAAACTTCTTGATTTTAATCCTTTTTTTTGAAAACCATAAACAACCTTCTTCCTGAATACATTTTTTATCCTTTACTCAGAATTAATGCGACATATTTTTCATTATGATCATGGTTTTGAATTTTAAAAAAAGACAAATAAAGCCAAATTAAATGAAAATTAAAAAATTAACATGTTAATTATTCATTACACAATAATTCCACTTGTTATAATATCAAAGAACAATATTTCATTTCATTGGCATAAAAATATTCTCTTAATTAATGAATTGTCTTATTAAGCCCTAAAAGAAGCAGTTTAACTTAATTTAACGCCATAATGATATACGTTTTTGAGTCATTTATTAGCATGAATTTTCACAGTTATAAAATTTCTTTGGAAGCCCACTATTCATTAATAATACGTAAACATATCTACTTTTAGCTTTATGCAACTTTAAATATTTTTTTTTTCAATCATCACAACTTCTTTACATTCTGTCAGAAGTTGCAAGATTTTGAACGAAATATCATAGTGTTAAAATCATTTTATTTTCAATACCTGTTTACCTATGTCTAAATAAAATGATAGTTGTCAGTAAAAAAAAATGTGTTGAAATGGAAAAAATGTAAAATAAAATAAATAAAAAATTGATACGATGGATATATGATGCTAAATAAATACTCACTCGATCGTATTTGCAAGTACTGATTTTCTTTAAAAAGCTATGGGTTTGTCAGATGCCTAGAATTTAGGACACCTTATTCTTGAAATACAATTGTACTATTAATTTGGATATAAAATGAATAAAATTTAAACATCTTTCCTTATCCTTCTTATTGAGAGAGATAGATTTGGTAGACAAATAAGAACACTAAAAATAGAAGAAAAACCCAAGAAATCAGGAAAATATTTTCCTTCTAATTTTCTTTCTGTAATAAAAACGTATTCATATATTAATTTTATACATGCGCTTTATATAAATTTTTTGTTTGCTTTAATTTTTTTTTTATTTCTCCCCTTTATACTTCATTATAAGTTTATCTCCCCGAGACAGACAACATTACTAGCTTATTATGAAAAATTAATTAGTGTGTAGACATCTTCATTGCATGATTTGCCGTGAAGCGATGATAATCATTTGGGGCGGGGGTCGTGATGGCTCGTTAACCAATAATTAGGGACTGTCTACAAAAGAGGAAATAAATATGTTCAAAGCATATAAATAACAAAATTAGAATTCTTGAATGGAGAGGATTTTAAGACAATCAGTTAGTACTACCGGGCAGATCCCCTATGTTTATTTTGGAGTACGTGTTGAGTTGTTCGTTATGAAGGCGAAGGGGGGGGGGGTTGTTGGGACTAAATTTTCTCTCCAAATATCATAAACATTAATATCATCTAGTAACGAAGTGTCGGCGATTGTAAACATTTTATAATATCCCATTTCCTTTCTCATTAACTCCTATATATTATTAATTATTTCTATTCAGGAAGAGGACTTAGTTTGGATGGCTCAATTTTTATCTCCATATAAATATTAATTCTATATGGAAAAAAAATGTCGGCATTTGCAAACCCCATTTGCTTTAAATATGATAAACTTCTATCAAAGTAATAATTGTGTATATTGATTTCCCTTCGTCTATTTTTTTAAGGATATATTTACAAACACTCTATCCTTTCTCATTTCCTTCTATATTCAGTATGATTATTTCAAAAATTTTATTTTTTGTTTAGGAGAATGTTTCCGGTCTTCAAGGTCAGCATCAGTGGCCTTGACCCCAACTCTATGTATACACTGCTGCTGGACTTTGTTCAGGTGGACACGCATCGTTGGAAGTACGTAAACGGAGACTGGGTCGCAGGGGGTAAGGCCGAGCCCGCCGCACCCAACTGTGTGTACATTCACCCCGACTCCCCGAACTTTGGAGCCCACTGGATGAAAGAAACCGTTTCCTTCAGCAAGGTCAAATTAACCAACAAACTCAACGGCGGGGGGCAGGTGAGAACTTTTATTTTTATTTAAACGAATTAACGAAAATGGTTTTCAAATGATTTTTAAACAAATGCTACGTTTTCGTATATTTAGACAGGGGGCTGTGCGTCTGAATAAAAGAAAAATAAATCCTGAAAATTAAAATAAGATATTAATGTTATCTGTCAGGAGTTTTAAAAACGAAAAATAGGAATATTTTTTAACAATAGGGGAAATCGCTATAACCCACACAATACAGCATTTCTGTAGTGTAGTATCGAGAGAAATCTGAGAAAAAGAAATGGTCACAATAAGCATGATATATGTAAATGTGAAAACGATTTCACCTCCTGATAGGTATGCATAGGGAAATACAGATAAATAATAGAAATCTGAAATTTATTCTTTCTGCTGATGAGAATTATGTAAATCTACGATGTATAATTAACGACAAATTAATCCCTTCTGTCGTTAAAAACTCGTGATTAGGCTCGCCTTGTATCTGCCGAGCTGAGAACGCTTTGTAAGGGGGACCCTGATAGAATCTAACACCTTTTTAACCCTCTCTTTTTAGTCGCCTAAACTGTCGTTAATGACATCACAAACTCTTTTTCGATTTATAAAAAAAATCTTTTTTCAAAATCCATGAATCATATTTTTGTGAAATTACAACTTGTCTCTGATTTTAATCAGTTAAGATGGTTTTATATGACAAAAACCACGAAAGACCACAATTTACATACATTTATCGTTTATCTGGAAATATAAAGTTTAAAAATCATTTAAATTCATATTTTTCTTTCTCCTTTTTTATTTCGTTCGGCGAAATCAACACGAATTTATTTTTTATAAAGTGAGAGCCTTAATTCATTGACTCACCAATTTAAGTTGTGTTTAATTCTCGTTTAAAATGCATCGCTTTTATTGATTTTTATCAAAAGTCAACAAAGAAACACATTGAAGAAAGGTCAACTGAGTCAAGAGTCGCTCATCAAAGAAATATGATAGGCGAAGCATCGTAAAATTCGTATGATAGTTTTAGAAGGAGTTCCGAATAAATTCAAGTACAACTTTTAAAACTGACCATAGCAAAACACAAGGCCATAACCCTGAATTCGTTAACAGTTTTAATGATCTCGTTCAGTCTCCAGTAATATCTTTGATGTGTTATTGAGTTCCAAGACGAGGGAAAACTTTTCAGTCATAAAGATTGTAATGAAGTAGAGAAACGGTCAGTTTTGTTAGAAGTCGGATGAAAATAAACAGAATAAAAATATATATAAAACATCGTTAGAGTTTCACCTTCTAAAGATATTCTTTTTGATGTTTTCTCAGTTTGAATAATTTTGTTTTTATTTCGTCAATTTTCAGATAATGCTCAACTCTTTGCATAAATACGAACCACGCCTGCACTTGGTAAAAGTAGGAGCAAACTCCCAGAAAAAGCGCATCAGCAGCTTCAGTTTTCCGGAGACCCAGTTTATAGCAGTCACCGCCTATCAGAATGAAGAGGTTAGTGTAAAAGAAGATCTACAGCGATCAAGTAAAATTGAGTTTCTCAAAGCGCACTTTAAACACCTGCTCAAAGGAAAAAAATATCATCTTAAAATTTTTCATTTCAAATAAAACCAGAAATATATCTCTCCTTTGACACACGTGCAAAGATTCTCAAATTGATTCTCAAATTGTCCCTTAATTTACATTTAATAAAATGCTATGTAAATTTTCACCAAATTAGGCAATATTACTTTATAGGACTAGAATTGCTAGCTCTGCAGGGGTGGAATTATGAGATTATTATAGTTAAACAGCTGTTCCGATCGATCCAAAGGGCACACTCTGTGTTAACTGAATGGAGATTATTGTATTACAATACTTTAAACTGTGGACTACTTTGCTCTTTTATGTTAGCGGAGTGATACAATTTTGGCATCTGTACCATTGTGCGTTTCTCTGATCGAGTTGCAGTCTAAATCAATTTCTGTCAATCTTTGTCATTTAGATATTTAACAAAACGTTCCGAGGATTTGTTTTTGCTTGCTCCTTCTAACTTGATGTGTTCTGCTGACAGAGTACACCACCAATAACATTTGCAGTGTGTCATGTAATCTGTAATTTGATTTTCGTATCAAATCGATTCTGCTATCATTAGATCATTGTAAAATTACAAAAATAGTTACTGAATATAGAAATTAATGTTTTTAAATATAAAATATAAAGATAATTTTGAGCACTCATGAAGAAAACAAACTTAGCAAGTAAACGATTTTCGAAGCAAAATGTATTTTTATAGTAAAAAAAAATACGAAATCGAGTCGCGTGGTCATAAGAAGTTCTTACTAAGAATAAGACCAATTGTAGGGAGCCAGTATCCAAAATATTTTCGTACTTACTTGTTAAAACCCCAAATCTAGTGCCAAAAATTTTCAGCATCGTGAGAAATCCAAACAATGAATTGATCTTGTTATCTTAGCCACAAAAAGGAACAATCGGGGTATCCGATATTTGTCGTGACGAAACGCTCCTTCAGGGGGTTAGGGCCGCTAATGCGTCTGTATTGACGGTCTTGTTTGTCATTTGGGCCTCTCTAAACAGTTTCTTTCGTTCTAAGGAGCACCGCACAATTATCTTATTTTAAATAACTGGGTTTTTATTGAAATTAGAATATTTGTAAAATATACGATTATAAAACAGAAAACATCCCTTTGAAAAGTTTATTTGTTTTGTTAATCTACACCGTAACTGTCGCCGATTTACAATTTTTCGTTTACTTGTGCTGGAATTAACAAACAGAAAGTTTACATTAATTCTTTATTAAACAAATGAGGAATTGTTATAGAAAAAAAATGAAATATGTCAGATTAAGAAAGAACAAATAAATTAATCACTGCACCACTTTAAAGCAGGTCTGAATATGAATAGAAAATTATTGAGCATCAAAGGAAAATGGGTTGGGGGATGAAAATACAGAAATTCATGATCGTAATTCCATACATAGTTTTGGCCTTCGAATAGTGGCAAAAGGCAAACACTCTATAGCACTTTTTGTATGGATAAGTGTATGTATGCGACTGTATGCGTGCTTTTAATACTAATATTCATTACATTCTTTTACTTTTTTGACAGATTACCGCCCTAAAAATCAAGCACAACCCTTTTGCCAAAGCCTTCTTAGATGCCAAGGAAAGGTGAGTGCGTTTGACGCCAAATGTCTGCGTCCGGCGCGGAGAACCTGATTTACACTGTCCCGGGGTACTCGATTCGACAACATTGGCGCACTCCGTTTCAATTAAATGGGTTCAAAGCGCGAATAGACAATTGCCGAATTCTGTCCTAATGTGTACTTTAGGGGCTACACTGTCTCTATTTGCTCTTCATGATGTTTCAATTAAATGTCAAAATGTTGTTTGGCTTTTTTACCATTTTCAAAAAGTTTTATGTAATCTTGTAACGAGGGATTTTGTTTGTATTTTGTAGGCCTGACGGCCGGGATTTGGGAGATGATGGACTAGACAACCAACAGAGGTCGCTCTCGCATTGTAAGTTTAATTCAGCTTATTTTCTGTTCTAATAGCGTCACTTGGATGATCATTCGAATACTTCCAGACTTCCTAGTTTAAGAAACCCTTTCACCCCTCTAAAAAATTTCAATTTTCAATTTTTTTTTTTATAAAAATTATCACTTCAAAAAACATTTCGTATCTCTCTTCCTATTTCTTCCAATTACAAATGCAAATAAATAAATCATAAATCATACCATGGCGGGCCAACAGATTTTCAGTAAAATCCTACGTGCAAACGATCATCCTTCAACATTAGCCCTATATATTTATTGACTTATTGACCGTAACACACACATAGCAATGTAAAAACGGTTAATATATAATATCATTAATCACTTTGCAGATTAACCCAATAATTTTTACAAAATGAGAGCGGAAGAAATTGACAAAATTAACAATAACTTTAAATCAATCACTTCCACGGTGAATGTGAATTGTCCTTGGTGCACATTTCCCCGACAACCTTTTTTGTTGGAGTGCACATTTTCTTGCATAATTAGTCGAATTTCATAAAATGAAATCTGCTTTTCCAGTCGAACCCCCTTTGTCATTTAAATGTGGCATCCAATGACGGGTTTAGTTTAACTTGACGTTTATAAGATCGGGATGTATATCTCATCCCCTTACGAACAATTGTTTCGAAGCATAACTGTCATACAGAGCCGATGCAGCGACACACTACACTTCTGTCAAATCAAGTCAACCCCGGATAGTTACACAGAAGGAATTAACCCCAACTCAATTCTTCATTTAATTTAAAGAATTTAAAGAGTAACACAATCGTTTATAAAATTTCATAAAAATCTTGGGGCTATTTTATTTTGGACTACCAAACTAATGAAATGGTATCATGTTTGTCATTTTTAAATGGGTTCAAAAACATAACAGCCATGTTTTGGCGTACTGGGTATAATCTCTGACTGCGATTAATTTGTTAAAGTCAGTTTTTGAATAGGACCGATCGTGGAAACTCTCTTGCATTGCCAGGTGTGTAAAAAGCGACAGCAATGCTCACTATCGCAACATTGATTGTTCCTGCAAAGCCTGTATCAGTAAATCTTTTTAGAGACACTAGCATTTGGTGGTTTGTAGTCCAAAAATCTTATACATTAGGGTGTAGATAATGTGTGAGTAGCACCCCGTTATCTGAGAGGCATAAAGCACATTGACACTGTGTCAGGGTTGGTGTGAAGCTAGGGACCGATAGAGCCCATAGCTTCATCTCTCACCCCACCACTTTGTCACGTAATTGAGAAAAACTTGAGATAAAATTGACAACATTTTATCAATGAATTTAAAAAGAAAGCAAACACGTGGAGATATCGATACTAAATCGCCGATGCCAGTTAAACAGGCAATCTATATTTTCCAGCTAGTTCTTATGAATTTATGATGTAACGATTCTCTATATCGCACTTGGACTCCATTTTTACAATAACCTTTCACACCTAGATCTCGTCAAGTGCGAGATGTTAATATCGCGAGATCAAAGGACATAACCTACAAATCGCAAGACTCGGAAAATTGCATTTTGGATTAAGATTGTATACAAATACAGAGAGTATTGCTGGTAAATTCAACAAATTCAAGCAATTCAAGAGGACTAGACACAAGGAGTGATAATATGAAGAGTCTTGCCCCGGCCAAAATTTATGACCCGTCCCAATTCTGCATTTGAATACGTATTTAGTTTAATCCGGGTCTTTTTGAAAAGCAGCCGCTTGCGATAACCTTTGTTTGTTGAAGATTAAGATTAACAATTTACAACACTGTTCACTTCATCCCTATCATATTTTATTAAAAAGCTCCATTTCATATGCTCTGGGTGCAGGGCATCGTTTAACAAAGCTGTAGACAGTTTAAACGTAATATATCTTGGAAATATTTCTCCAACATACCATTCCTTGTTCCAGTGTAAACACGGGTCTAATATATGACGGACATAACGCTAAAATAGGATTTTCTGACTTAAATTCATATTTGCAGAATTTTACGAAACTTTAAAAGGTGTCACAATTTTATTTTTGCTCGGAAGACAGTTTAGAAATTGAAATAAAAAATTATTATCATTAATGAATTTTTGTTAAATGAATATCGAAAAAAAAAATATTTGTTAAAAAAGCTTTATCAATTCGTTACTTCCAACTTCGTTGTTATTCAATTAAAAATAAAATTTCTAGATAAATGCATAGAGATGTGTAAAGGGTAAAAAATGCAGGCTTTTATGTTAGATTTTATGTTATTTTGATCTCTTTGTTGAAATAATTTCGTAAAAAAAATGCTACAAATTCAGATTTAAATCATGCATTTATATTTTCTCTTCTTTGTAGTAGCTAGCACGTGGTACATCCCGCCCGGGGGTCACGCTTTGGTTCCCCCTCCCGCCCATCAGTTCCCTAACGCCCTGAACCTCTCGTCCCCCCACTGTGACAGGCTGAGCCTCAGGAATGCCCGGGCCACGCCCTACTCCCACCCCTACCAGCGGCGCTCACCTCCTCACGGTAAGGATACACATTTATATAATGGTATATTTAGTAGTAGTATATCTATTCTTATTCTGTCCGTTGTCCTTATTAAAAGAAAAAAAATAAATATCGGTACACTAGAGAACTGGTCAATTAAATGCGTGGTTTTCAAAAACAAAACGTCGATTTAAAAAAACAAAATAAAAAAACAAAAAAGAGAAAAAGTTGCGAAATTAAAATTAATGCATATGCTCTATTCTTATTGGAAACTAGAAAAATGCCTTTGATTTTAAGCAAGAACTTCTTTTATGTTTTTTCTGTTAAAATTTAACAAAACGTGTACAAGATTTTTATCTTTCAATTACACTTGTAGCTTTAACTTATCAGACAATAAAACAATTTAAGGTCAATAAAATACAATAAAAGAAATAATTTTAATTTGATTTCGATCTACTCACAATCGATGCTCTTTAAAACTTTTATTTGGCTCTTTTTTTTTTTTTTTATCAAAATTTCAAATCAGTCTTGGAATGTTAAATCAGAAGTAGTAAAAAACAAAATGCTTTTGAAATAAATATCTATTTCGATAGCGCCTACGGCCATTTTACAAATGACCGCTCCCAGCGCTATTTATAGCAATGAGTTCTTTATTAAGGAAATCTCTTTTTATCATTTGATTGAATAAAAAACCAGAGATCATTGATTTATTCAGATCCGTCAATAGTGCCATAGTATTTCTGCAATCTCTAACATTTTCCATCAACTTGATGGTTTCCGGAATTTCGGGGAGCGTGCGGGCAAACCTTGATAAATTAGAACGCCATTAAAGACAACATTTTACGATTCTGTGTGAAAGAATTTGAAAAGATTCGGAAATAAAATTAAGTCGTGGTCTTATATAGACTTAAGCCTATTTCTCGAATTAACCGGCACTTTACGACTGTGATGTATTCCTCCGCGGATAGAGGTCTACCATGACGACGCTGTTCTATTGTTTTGGGGTCCATTTCGTGGACAAAGTTTTCGGGGATTTTATCGTCTTTTGTAGCAATAAAATCACTGTCTACCCACGATTCTACATGAAAGCTGAGTTCCTTTGATTTTACTCATAAACCTGCGTTTTGCTTGTCAATTATTCCAGAACAAAGAGTGTGATTTCATTTTTATTCGTTTTGATAAAACGAATTCTATTGCTCCTTAACATGTTACGACTTTTCGCTTTGTTGGGTCTATTTGGCTATGATTTTACGGGTGGCGAGACTTACCCCTCGCTATTATCTACCCTCAGCGCGACAGTAATGTCTTTATGGGACCTCCCCCGTCAACAATTCAATTATCTCGTTCTATAACGGGGGTCCTCAGGGAGTGTGGAAAGATGTGTCCCTTGTCAACTAATTAGATAATTTGATCTCGGAGACGATTGGCCGACTTGATAGAACACGTTGGGCAAAATGTGTAAAAACGAATCTCACACGTAATAAGAGGCATTGCTAAATTCTTGTATGTTTTACCCAGATTTCATTCAAAGACATTTGTTGCTCAACTGAATTTAATTTGCAAAATTTTCATTTTATAATTAAAATTATTTTTACGTAAAATAAGTAAAAATTCACTTAGTATTATGCAATTACAAATTGCATATTGTAAAACAAAGTCTATAAAAAAATAATCTTACATTTGGGTCTTATTGTTTCATTTCTTGTTTTAGTACTGCTATGCTATATGACCAATGTGAATCTTATTGATAGGTACATTTACAAAATATGTTTCATTGATAATTTTATTTGAATATCTTTTTCAGCTGGTTTTTCCAGAGACGTCACATCGAACATTCCCATGCTGAACATCCCTGATAATTGGATGACCCCGACCAATCCTGGTATGCTCCAGTCGAACACTCCCGCCCCTCAGTCTCAGTACAGTATGTGGATGGGCAATCACATGGGAAACATCCCAACCAATCAGAACTGTGCAATGCCATACCTCCGTTCTCCCAACCCCTACCCGTTTACCTCATCGAACACATCGATCTCAAGTATGCCCAATGTGACTGTTTCAAACCCTGCAGCCTCGTCTTCGTTCGATACCTCCAAATTCGAATCATGTGACATTTCATCCTTCGCACCAAATCGGGATGCCCTTCGAACATCCGCATGGAGCCCGCTTACACCCCCGCCAATATGATCATGTATCTTGCCACCAGATGTCACTGTGATACTCCCATTGTATGATAAAGTGTGCTACTGTACAATCAAAACTCCATTTTTTTCTTCATCGCGACTCCGTTATCATGGATGTCACATCGAACGAATTCCTTCACATATGCATGCAAAGTATAAGCAGAATGCAAGGTGAAGAATTTTGTCGTGGAGGTCGAACGCGACTCAAAGCGTCGCAATCAGGAGGTGTGAAAGAGGCCGATAGCCATTGTTCTTTTTTGGTAATAAATTTGTTTTATTTGTTTATACTTCTAAAATAAATTATTTTTGTCAATAGCCCTTTCTACTGTTTTTCATTTACTTCTGCACTCTGTGCGGCGATATCAAACCATAGGCCATTGATTTACACCTAGTACCGCTATCTAGGCGAGCAGTGCTATTGTCCAATTGATTAAAACGTTATAAAAGAAAGTAAAATGTATCTTAAACATGACAAAATTCGTTTGCACAGGTGTGAAACCCAAACATTCATTAAATGGTTGGGTAAAATGTTAACTGTCTACAGTGTAAGACGAATTGTTCAAACGGCATACATTTATAAAAACCATGAAAGCGTTTTTGGTTATTAATATCTACTAAAACCTAGTTTGATTTTTTGGGCCTGAGAAAAAAAAGTTTCAATTTGTATCGGTATTGCACGTCATTTATGCTGATAGCGTATGAATAGAAAAAACGAAAGGTGTTGTTTGTTTTTAACCTCGAACCCGACTTATCAGTCTTTTCATTCTGTGAAAAAAGTTTGCTTTGATTAATGAAAGCACAATAAGATAATACGGGTGCTAAGCATGTGAAAACCGTTTAGCAGTGCTGGTTTAATTCTACTTTATAAACACCGTCATGAGAAGTTTTGACGAAAAGAATGTGGCTATCGTCAAAAAAGGTTTCTATTAAAGGTACCCCTAGTCAAGTAAGTTATTGCAAAGAAAGTAAGCAGGTGTGAATGATAGGGGAAAGTATTCAATAGCTGTCAATTGTTCATCATTCGTAAATCACAAGGGTGTATATACACGAAATATGCTCAGAGAATTGCAGGATTTCAAATACCTAGACCTCTTTCCTTGGTCTTAAATCGATTTTGTAAGATTGTATCCTTATGTCTGATCTCGTCAGTAAATTAAAAAGTTAATTTAATACAAGAATACTAAAACAGAATACACTATGTCGATACAAGCAAATTATATATACTAACTACCAAAATGGAAAATTGATTCAATAGAACATGCATTCTTTCAATAAAAGAAAGCGTTAGTTTTATTACGAATACCTGTTCACTCTTTAGAAACAAAGCAGCTAAAATTGTAAAAGCAGCAAAAAATAAATATTAGTAGTGAAAAAAAATAACATAACACGTTACATTGGTCCACATTATCATGTTAGAATATATGATGGAACCTATATGACTGTACCATTTAAAAGTAAAGGTGTCAAAAAGATAATGCATGTATAATTTCCTTTACTTAAAGTGAGAATATATTGCACATTGAAAGATTGTACGAAATACTAGTATTGTAATCGGGTCGAAAAAATATTGAGCTTTGATTTCTGATATAACAAGATCCTTTTTTTTCACCATGATTTGGCAAATGTGTGCATCCTTGCACGATCGAGAGTGCAGGTGGCATTGAAAGGTACGTGTAAAAGTGCTCCTCATTTACTAAAGGGTTGGCATTGAACCGAAGCCTCTTTTTGCCCTCTGATACCTAATGAGGAAGGTTCTCCTCTAGATGCTGGGGATAATTGGTTCTTTCTTATTTACACTGTGTGTTTATCATATATCTAATCAAGCAGCTAGTCAACATTCTGCTACATTTGATCTCGCAATTCAAAAACATGGAGGCTCTCTCTAAGAGGACCGCAAATAGATTATATCAATGGCAGCTACTGTGTAACTTTGCCGTAATTAAATTTGCAGACATGATCTTTTTCTATAGCGGAGTCTTATGACAAACACAAAGGTTTTTGCTTCTTTCGGGGGGTGGGCTCTCCCGTGTATTGTTGGGCCGTCATCGTGGCCTTTCTACATAGATCCGTCTCGACAGCTCGCCTCAGACCCGAGTCGAGATTTATTTACTCTAGACAAACGAAATATTGATATGAAATGAAGTCATATGCAGGCGCCTTTGTTTTGCTCCGTGTGTAATGAATAACTTCTTTTTATGTGGGAAGAAGATGGTGTAAGACGTAAATAATGGTCCCGTCTTTTTAACACTTTCAAGTCACTGCGGAGCCACTCTACAAGGGGAATTCATAGGACAGAGAGTGGGGCGGCCCGCGGTGTCTATAGACTGAATAATCGCGAAGGTGATGTAATGATATACTCGTAAAGAAACTTATAATTTTATGATGTTTACATTCAGAGTTAAAATACACTCTATCCTGTGTGGTCCGCCGTTTTCAATTTGCACTGAGTAATCCCTGGCTTTGCTTTAAGGAGACTCTACAAAGTGATCTTATACATGTACGATCTTTTGGACGGTCCTTATGGATTTTATTTTTGGCCATTTTGCAAATGCATACTGTATAACCATTCCATACGCAGATATATTCATCTTAAATCTATTGTCATATTGTAAATTTGAATTTACAGGGTGGATGTAAGTAGAAAATTTACAATATGTAAAGTTGCCACTTATTTGACACTATAACAAGTTTACCCTATTCCACAGAATTTAAGAATATACATAGTATATTCGCAAACGTCTCCAAGCATAAAAAGACGTTATTTATGACAAACAGGGGAAAGGGTCCCTGCTTATCATTTCATGTCAAAATATGCATTTTCAAACTTGCAAATGGAATTGTGTTCATGACTCTAAATGTTTAAACGAACAGTTGCAGAAAGATGTATACTCTTGAGAAAATTTGCAAGCAATCTAAACAATATGCATCTGATTCTATTCTAAGAGCTAGCTTAATTCCAGTTTGTGGAAGTTTTCACTCTACATGCAACCGAGATCCGCGGTAAACTAGTATATAGCCATGCATGCTGTACGGAGGGATAATAATTTTACAAGACTTGTTAGGTATTGTACACTTAGTGCATTTTGGTACGTTTTTGCATGAAACATTTTGCTTATCATTCATTTATAGAATAAAGTACGAAATAAAAAGGCATTCCAGCAAACAATTCATCCCATTCATTCCATTCCCGTGAAGCTCAATATTCTAAAAGTATGGAATGTATAGTCTAAACGTACCGATTGACACAAATTCATTGATATTTTCCCCCAAAAAGCTTTTCAGTTGTTTACTTTTCAAATTCAAAACTGTTTTTTTTTCAGTGTATCATATTCAAGATCAAGAATTCCAAGTGCAAATGGCGGCAGAGGTGTTCTCAGATACCGATAGTTTGGGTTTCTGACAAACCTAACGAGGACTCGTCAAAAAGACCACTCGTCCGGATTTTGGAAGTCGAATAAATGCTTTTAGTTTATTAATTCCATCTCAAGTGGTCTTAAATCCCATAATTCTTTAATCAAGGAGTCAATTAAATAAAAACTTTGCCAGGAATCTTATAGGGGGTTGAGTAACGCCAAACTTCAAACGCGGCGCCGAAAATTGCCGAATTCTACTCGGATGGGTCAATATTTACAAAAATGCGGAGAAATGTAAACAGACTTGGAGCGAGGTTGTTTTCAACTGATTTTTAGGATCATTAAAATTTTGCATTAAACGATTCTCCTACTTCAAACTGTATATAAGCCTATAATTGTCATTTTGCAGCTTTTGATATCACCAAGGTCAACATTGGTGTAGTTGTTTTATGGGTGTCCTTTGAAGTCAAATTGAATAAATTTGTGAAAATACATGCATGCTTATATGACATGGTAGTCCATTTAAAATGTACTAAAAAAATTAGGAAAATATATTTATCATAAAATTAATTATGAATAGTTATAAATATAGAATGAAAGAAAACCATTTTATGAAATTGTATTTTTATAAACATTTCGGTTTTATAAAGCTGAGATTAAAAGAAGATTTTAAATTTGTTTTTTTTGTTTAAGAGTAGAGCGAAAGTCTTTAGTATGTGGATTGTAAAAGGTATCACATTAAAGAGAAAGAAATCCACGTAAAGTTCTGCTCAAAAGAAACCATTTTAATACCCCAAAAAGAAATTAATCATATCGCTTTCTTAACTCCCATAAAACCTCGGTTTTGTATCTTTTTAAAAACTAATTTACTGCGCCAATGATTTTTTCTTAAACAGTTTAAAGGAAAAAAGTGACATAACAGGCCAACAAAATGAAATCAGCGTGACTAATTTATCGTCGAGGGTCGGGTATCTTGAGTTATGAATCGTAGGTGGTCCGCCAGTTTGACGAGCCCGACTTTGATAATCAGCCGATACTTCTCTGCGACTAGTGGAAGGAAATTGAACCCGACCATTTCAAATGTCATCGAAAACCGTAATAAATTTCTATGATGAATCTGATACGGAGAAAAAAAATTGTGGAAAAGGAATATAATTGCATATTAAACGGCCAAAGGAATTGGTAATTTTTTTCAGTTTCCTTCTCAAGAAAGATCAACTGACTGGAATTCATATTTTTGAACCGAATATCTTTGATATTTATTGCATCTATTACAAATCCACATATTTATAAATGTTAACCTTTGCCTACGGAATTTTATGCATAATAATTAAGGACTGCGTTTTCCCAACAGACCGAGCATTGTGACAAATTCGGTATTTTTTTTTTTTTTTTATCTAAGCTACAACTTCAATAATTTTATATAAATCTAGTCCGAAAAACATGGAAATGCTCTGATTCAAGAGGAGATGAGAATATAACTATTTCTTAATGTTTACAAGAATACGTAATTCGGGATTGTTTTGTTTGGGCGAGCAGACTCCATATTTACTCCCGTTAACACGGATACAATTCGCCCCCTTTGTTTTGACGTCCCCTTTCACAAGAACAGTAGCCGGAACCTTTATGCCGCGTCTACCAAAGATGTTTGATTTTCATTTAGGATTTTACTTATACCCCAAAGTTCAACAGTCAGAGCTTTAAATTCCTTTCACTTCACAAGAAATCGGCAACTTTAAAGTCCTTTGTCACAGAAATAATTTGCATGTACAAATATAACGTTGGGATTGTATACCCGGACTAACTGGCCGTTATAAATATTTTCTATGTGTGCGGTTAGATTGACGTATGTAAAATATCTGTACTCTGGGAATCTGATTCTTTTCTTGTACCTTTTACATTAAAATTGTTTTGCACAAAAATTGAATTTAGAACTGGACCATGAATTAGCGAGCTTTCGTCGTCGAACAGTACACGTTTAATCTGCTGTAAATAAAAATGGATGTCCTTTATTCGGTGTATTATTTCAAGGTCGAAACCAATAATGTATGTGACATGCATTTTGGTATACTACAAGTTTCAGTATCATCTGGACGGCGATTAATAATATGATACGTGTATCAACTCAAGATGAAAATTTAGTAATATCGATTTTAGATCAAAGTCTAGATCTTACGTTATCAACTCGCGATCCTAACGAATTCTTCAATATCCACTCGTAAAGATAAATTTCATATATAATGTATGCATACGTATCAACTTCTAGATATAAATGTTTGGTATTAATTATTAGACAAAGATAATTTATCTGAAATCATACCAAACGACAAGAAATTTTAAATCTTATGATATCAATTGAATTTCCCCTTGGCCAACGGAGTTGAAATCTTAATTAATAAGGTTACACTGCCGTTTTTGTCTCAGAGTTTGAAGACCATTACTCTAGTAAAAAAAATGTGTTCTATACGAAATATCATCGGGAGACAGATAAAAACATCAGTCAATTATGAAATGCTTTATAGAATTATGTTGTGTGTTTTCTGTGTGTTTCAAAATTTTAACGAAGGGATATTGAACAATTTTTAGTCATTTTAAATTAGTTAAATGTGTATTGCTAGATAATGATGAAAGTGGGTTCAACCAAATTCACAGATTGCACCTTAAACTTTTTTGAAGAGTTATTTTCCCTTGATGAAAAGAAGAAAATTATAATTTTATCAAAATATCTGCGGTAAATATTTCATTTGATTTCATATTTAAATAAAGTTTATGCATATATTCACCAAAAGATTTGCATGAATTTCAAGTTACTTTTACAATATTTTTATATAACATGCGTTACCCATAGACTTCAATGTAAAATTCCAAGTTGCAATTAATTGGACAATAATCAAAATTTTGAAAATTCCTTTGACGGAGTAGATTTTGTTTTATAACAACTTCAAAATCATATAATGGCTAAGAATATCGAACCATTCATTTATATTTATTAGGCACAAAATTGGTCGTTATGCATTGAATACCTTTTAGATATGTTCTTTTTAAATTTATAAACTATCATTTAATACAGAAAACATCCATATATTTTAGCTTTGAAATTTAGATATTTATTATATGTCTATACAGAGGTCTTCTTTTTAAGGTGTAAACAGGCATGTAGCATCGTTTTTTAAAGTGGGGGGGGGGGGGGGCAGACTTATCTGAATTCTTGACAAGCAAAAAAAAAAAAAAAAAAAAAAAAAGAGAAAGAAAAAAAAGGCAAAAAATGTAAAAATCAAATTTGTATATAGAGTTTCCGGCACGCATAGTCACCAATTTTCTTTATATTGCATACAATGACACATATTGATGTTTAAGTAGCAAGATGCTATGGGATACCGATACCATGGTAACGGAGACCAAAGATAGGAAAATGGCAAATCTTAGCAACTTCAAAGCAACATATAAAGTTATTGCAGCTTATCTAAGTTATGAAATATAAAATATTGAATTGAGTATATGGTCAATTTTCAAATGATAGAAAAACATTGTTGGGCAAATCAATATCTTAGGTAGCAAGGGACAGTTTGGGATAATGTACCCGGTCAGTATTTTTGTAAAATTGAGAGTTGCTGTACTTGAAGGCTTATGAGTGTTGCTAATATTCATGAAATTATTTTTAATGATTATCATTAGTTAGAGGGATGTCTCTTGTTGAAATTGAAATGCAATATGTAGGCCCCTAATGTTAAGTACATGAATATCAAAAGTAAAATGCGACAATTGCGGCTATACTTTACACAGTGAAATTGCAAGTTACAGACGGGAGGTAAAATAACACGAAAAGTAGGAGGATGGGACATAGTAAACTATACACCGGTAAGTTCTGACATATGATTGTGCAACAAGCACACGGTACGGAAGGTTAACCCTTTGCAGGGAATGAGCTGGGGGAGGTCTAAAAAGCTGAAAAATCATGAAAAATGGGCGAAATATGAAAGGGTCGAAATCTCAGAAAAATCAGTCTGTAGAAAATTTTACACATTCTGAGTATTAATTTTCCTCAGAAATTGGTGATCGGCTTTATAAGGAGTGAATTAAAGGTATTTGTGCTGAATGGGAACTGAGGAAATTCTAGTTACAGAGTTCCGAAGACACCCATCCCCTGGCTACAGTGAATTGTATTAAAAAAACTGTCCCCTGCCACCTTAAGAATTTTACTATGGAAACCGAAAATTATTTTCAAAACATTATTTTTTCATATTTTTTAAATATCATAGAAGTTATCATTGAACCAAACTCATAGATTTATAGCTGTATTTCTAATTTATATGTTAGATGAAAAATTGACACTTGTTGCTATGGTAACAAGGTTAAATATATGAAGAAAAAAACATTATGATAGTGATTCTGTCAAGTGAAAATGCTTGTTTTAAACACAATTTAGAACCATTTTTTTTGGGTTGCTATTCGTGGGAAACATGCCAAATTTTTATATCATATATATTCAAGCATTATTTAGCATCTTAAAACTGCCGTTGCTAAGGAAATATGTGGACTTAACAAAATCCTACATAATTTTCTAATTGTTCAAAACGTCAAAGCAACGGCCATTCCTTTTGCTTAAATGCAACTTCAACTGATTTTGCATTAAAGTTGAGGACATGGTTGGTCATTGCGATCAATTTATTTTAAAGTATCATGATCCAAGTATGAGTAAAAAGTCTTCAAAAGTACCTCAGAATATGCAGATTTTTGTGATTTTTAGTTGTTGTTACCATAGCAACGAATTTCAATTTTCAGTTATATTTATATTATCGTTGTTGCCAAACTAAAACAACTGTTACAGTTTAATTTTTTCCATTTAAAACTATTTATGTTCGAATAAAATGAAAAAAAATTGTTATTTTTGAAGTGCTGTTTAGTTACCATGGACACACTATTAAACTACTCATTTGCCCATGAAAAATTCGAAAACCTCACAATATTTTGTATGCGGTTATTTTATTCTGTATAGTTGAAACTGCTGCAACCTCTTACAATTTGTGTTCAAAAGAGCTTAACATTGACATTTTTCAATCTTTTGCTTCTGTTTCCATGGCAACCGATCCCCATAGCAACTCTTTAAAGTTGTCTTGCATTTTTATTCACCAAATATTATCAAAATACGAAATATGAAGAAAACCGGTGACTCTGCGTGGGCACCGAATTTTGATATTTACAGATAATTTATCTTAATTTTTTACGTAGGGGGGGGGGGGGGGGGCTCAAAAAATCTAGCTGCAGAACTGTTGCTCCATGAAAAAAATCGGGTTGACGGTCCGAATTTCCCGTGGAGCTACAGGACTGCGTTTTACAAAAGAACTTACGACAAAGTCGTAAATATTTTCAGTTTCATTGAATGATCTTTGATGGAAAAAAATATATATTCAGGTATATCGACGACGCATTATCAATTAACTATTGTTATTTCTATACTTGCATCGACTCGATATATCCTAGTGAACTTGAAATAAAAGATACCACAGAGTCTGCGTCATTTGTTTCATATTTGGATATTTTACTGGAAATGGACTTTGATGGTAACCTAACAAAAAAAAGCTTTATGATAAACGTGATGACTTCGATTTTTCTGTAGTCCTGCATATGGTGCTTTTGTCTCACAGTTAATTCGATACGCAAGGGCATGCTCTTCGTATGAACAGTTTCTAAGGCGAGGCAAGCTACTGACAAACAAGTTGATAAAACAGGCCCATCAACAGTCTCGTTTAAAGTCATCTTTTCGTAATTTCTATAGTCGATACAACGACCTTGTCAGCAAATACAATCTTCCATGCTGACTGACTTTTCATACTAATTGTTATACCATAATTAATCACCTAATTGTCTACAGACTTTTTCGTTTTTTCCTAATTACAACAAAGAGCACACGGCAGGTGTGACCGGTCAGCAGAGGATGCTCGCTCCTCCTAGATAGGCACCTGATTCTACCTCTATCTTTTTAGAGGTCCGTGTTGCTCTGCTTTGAACTTGTATTTCGTTTTATGGATTTTTGAGATGGTTGACAGTTTGTTGTTGTCATTTTTCATATATAACCATTTATTTACAACTATTTCGATTTCCAGTATTATATTTTACTGCCAATTGAATAAAATATTGATTAGTTTGTGATTAATAAGCATTCATTTATTTGGCCGTAAGTCGCAAGTTCTTTTGTAAAACGCAATCCTGTTCTGCAGCAACAAAAAAATCGTTCTTCTATTTGTGAATTTTAGAACCAATGTATGCTGCTATAAAAAGTGTGTTTGTGGGGGGGGGGGGGGGGGGGGGGGGGGGGGGTCATATTTGAGAACCTGTTAAGGTAATATTGCTTCACGATTCGAGGGCCTTAATTAATTTATTTCTCTCCATTTAGAAAATTCCTCTATATAATCATATGAAAACAATTACGTGTAATTGTGGTGAATGAAAATAAATTTGATACATGTTTAAAATAAAAAAAAAAAGAAGACCTTATTTGAGAACTTGCAATATTGTTGCAATCGGGAATTTAATTTACACATTTTTTTACTCGTTGTTTCGTAGAACTCCCTTTGAATAACAATGTGGAAGGGGTTAATTACTGCAGTAGAAAACCGAAAACTTTTTCCGGGAATGATAAAAAAAATCATCACAATTAATGAATATACACTGAACTAATTAATTGTTTCGAAAATCCAATGCATACGTTTGCAATTGATTCAGTGGAATTTGATTCAAGAATAATTTTTATTTTACACATCAGATAAGTACATGTACTTTCGAATGTGTTGTCATACGAACTAAGGTTTCCAGTCTGAGAATTCCCCCCCCCCCTAAAAAAATTCGAGGAAAGTGTGTGTTTATTGATATATTATCCTCTTTTTAAATGTATGCACATGGGGGTAAATTATGTTTGATATACATGTAACATGTTAATGTATTTATATTTTTTTCCCTTGCAATTACCATGATTACGCGCACGGATTAAAAAATAATGATCCATTCCTCAATTACCTAAATATTCTTATTTAAACGTTGTATGTAAAGCCATCCCCCTACCCCCCCCCCCCCCAAAAAAAATAAAAAAAATAAAATAAAAAACAAACAAATACCCACACTCCCCTAAAAAATAATAATTCACAGAAAAATAATTGACTTAACTACTGGCCATTCTGGTACACTGTAATCATTCACCACACTTTCGAAGCCAAGTAATATCTTTCTTTACGTTTATACCATTAACTTTCCAAGTGTTTCAATGGAGCAAAATTCTTGTGAATAGATTTTAGATAGAACGGTTGGAGTTAGAGGTATTCAATTTTCTTTGTAATTTTTTGCAACAAGACAAAAAATTTCAATATTGAGCGAATTTATCTCCAAAGCAGCAAGTTATCCTAATCTAATGCGCGATAACTCAAAATTCGTGCCGTTCGAATAGAATCGGGGTCGATGTTTTGAGTATCATTTTGTGCAAATTCTACTCTTAAAATTTTTTTTTGGCCGTTCGGAACAATGTCGACTTTTCCACGTGTTTTGTTCCGAGTATAAGCCGTCTGGTTGGAAACTCAAAACAGTGAACTGGGACAGAGTTTTCATATTCTCCAAGATTTACTGGTGTAAACAGGTAAATCACGGTCTTCCTTGCAACCATTTACACATGCTATAATAAACTTGATATCCTGATATATGCATAACATTGCCATCAGATCAAATTGTACTGAACATGTTGGACAAAGATTGAAGCATCTAAACATGATCGTGTCTATTGATTATCGCGATTCAACAATTGTTTGTAATATAGGTCAAAGAACGATTGATATCTATCTTAGTTATTTTTATATTTCTGTAGCTCTGCAAAGTACAAAGGAACTAGCAGAATTTTTACCAATGTATACACAAATACAAATACACATTATTTACCCTTCGTATTGTTTTTCTTTTGCAAAATAAATAATTATTACAAGAGTAAACTCTAGGTTACTGAAATATGTAGATTGTTGATAGAGTGCAGTGCATTTGATCATATTTATTATCAAATCAGATAAGCTGGCCCACTAAAACCTCTAAAATATATCACCAAGGCTAGCCTAGCCAATAGAATGATTGTGACTTTATAAATGCAGTCTGAAGTCTGAAAATGATGGCAAATGGGTACAAACTTGGACGTGGGCAAAAATAACCTTTATACACCACTAAATAATCTATCATCCTGTCAAAGGCAATTTATTCAAATTATGCATTATATTTTTTTTTTGTTTCTCACATAGATATCATGTCAGAAGTGAAACATCGGAAACACAGATCCAATTTTTCTAAAACAGTACCACCTGGTGGGTCCCGATCAACCTCAACCACAGGAAAAAGGACGGTGGTTCCTCCAACCAGCTCCAGGAATGAGGACACGTCAGAAACATGGACCTCTTCTAGCTGGCTCCACCTAGGAATTTGTTTTGTGGCCATGGTCTACTTTGGATACAAACATGCAGAGCTGATGTACACCATTCATGAGAACAACATGTGGTTCTCTAATATTAAGGTAACTTCGTATTATAAATCTTTACTATATGAATTCTTCATGAGACCATACTAATATATTACACTACATGTTCCCTAGCTAGCTTGTTCCAAAACTCAGTTGTCTAAAAACATTGATCTACTTCGTTAGCGTAAGATGCATAATTTTGAAGTACATTAGTGTATAAAGATAATTATTTTAATAGTCTTAGAGTGATGAGCACCCAAATCTATATACATGATATAATAATAAGATTAGACAATAAGGTAACATAGATATCATAATAATACATTGATTTAGGATCTCTTATGATTTGCTATGGTATATGATTTTTATCCAACTCATTGTGTGTTTTCTATCCCCGAGCCTTGGCGAGGGGATAGAAAACACACAATGAGTTGGATAAAAATCATGAAAGATTCTTTTTATTACATGTTTCATCACGTCTTTTGTTAAACCTCCATCTTTACTGTAAACATTATCATTGTGAGCCGCACAACACATTTACTACAAGACGTCAACAACTTTACGAATGGAAAAAAGTTCTTTATAGATAATAAACAAGCATTTTATTTTCTAACATATATTTTTATCAATTTATAAAAAAAAAATGAAATAGCATTAAATGCTTCACATGTATATTTATAACTCTACACTTAATTTTCATCTGAATTATTTTGTTACTTTTTCATTCTACGTTAATCATCCGCCTAAAGCTAAGTATTATTTAATTATGATGTCACGTGGCATAAGAACACACAGTGTAATATCAAAATTTTATTCCATGAGTGATATCCACCGCATATTGAGATAAACATGTGATAAAATGAACTTACATAACAGTGTCATTGATCACAATGGATGTATGGCCATGTAATGCACGGTTAAGAAATTAACGAGCCAGGAAAGAAAACAATGCTTTTACATCTAGATATACATGTACATCGCGTACATAAAAAAATTGCTAATTTTAATTTTCATCCCAATTGCCCTTATTGTCAGTGGACAAATTTAAAAACAGGGCTACTTCAAAATGGTAGGTTATCTCTCATTCCACAACTGTTTCAGGATAATTTAATTAAGAAATAATTTATGAACAAATTGTCTGTACATAAAATTGTAATATCAATATAAAAGTAAAAATTATCAACAAACCATGTTCTTAATTGAGAGATAATCAAAGTAAAAAAAAAAACATCTTGACCTTTGGGAAAGTTCACAAAAAAATTAACATTTTGGATCTTCAGTAATTTCATATAAAAAAAAAATATTTGCAAATGTTTTAAGATTTAACAGAGTGAAATTTTATTGAGTGTCAATGCGTGAAAATAACAATAGCCCAAAATATATAACCAGTCCCTTTGTATATATATAGGAATTGCACTGTACGCTGCACAAAGAAGCAGTTGCATGCTGCATGAAACCTATTATACGAGGGTTGTCTGTAAAGTTCGTTGACAAGCCTACATTTAAATAAAAGAAGCGTTATGTATATATGTATTTTTAGCATATTTTGAATCCTTTACGATATGGGAATTTAAAAATGTACAATTTTATACTATTTTAAATGTATTATTACAAATTTGACTTCATTATTAGACTTCGGACGATGACCCGGAGCAAAGCAAAATTTTAATAAAATATGTTACTTATCATTTTAAACCTTTCCTTTGTATTCCGTAAAATTCCACGAATATTGAAATAGTTTTTACATTATGGCGTTGGCGATTTTTTACATCATATCTGCTAAATGTGAATGTTAACAGTAACAAAATGGCAGAGAAAGCGATGTTCGAATCTATGAAGTCTAGACCATCATTGCTAAAAAATTAAGATGTTTTCGGAAAAGGCGGAGCAGCGAGCGGTAATAAAATTTTGCGCGGGCATCGGAAAAACTCCTTCAGATACTCACAAATTTCTGAAACAGTCGGAAAACATAGGAATTTGAGCCATCCTTAGTATTCAAGTGGCACAAAAGATTTTCTGACGAAAGGGATAATGAAATGGATGATGTGCAGGAAGGAAGATCATCATTTCGAAATTGCGAAGCCGTGAAAAATGAAGTTTGTGATGTTATTGACGGTAATAGGCGACTAACAGTGTGTGAAGTTGCAGAAAATGCGGAGTTTCAAAGACTACCGTACATGACATTTTATCTCAGATTTGAATATGAGTCGTATCATACAATTTAGACAACACAGTTAGAAATCGATTTACTGGTGTTCGAGTGCCTTCAGCAACCTCAATACAGCCCAGACTTGGCCCCCATGGGCTTTGACGTATTCCCCTAAATCAAGTCATTTTTGCGCAGCCAGAGATTTTTAAAGAATTTTCAAGAACAGAGACAGGAAGTTTTAAATATTATTTCACGTATAAAACCAGGACAGTTTATGCGCATATTTGATGACCAGGTAAAGTTACACAAGAAATTTGTCGAGTAGAATGGTGACTACGTCGAGAAAAGTTGACTTTATTTGGTGTTTGACGTTGGGTAATGTCATGAATATTTTATTTGATGCTTCGGGTGTAATTTGGTATCTTTTTGCATTTGATGAAATTATCACTATTTATGCTTTGTTTGTAATAAAAATTTGCATATTAATTAAATAAAACATGAATTTAACGAAATTAATAGTTTTCATTTTATTCATGCTTGTCAGTTTTTATCAAGGTTGTCCACGAACTTTACGGACAACCCTTGTATAAGACATACTCTGTATAATAATTGTGTTAACCTCATTGAGAGGGAATTGTGTCAAGTTATGTACTTGTGTCATGGTCACATTTTATACAGATCATATGTATATATGCATTTATTTTAAGATCCATTGCAAAGTAAGCTGCTTTGTCATTATTTAGGGTAAATTGGGTTAAATCTTTGTGGACTTTAACATTATTATCATGATTATCATGATTATAGCAAAGCATGTTTAAATTTAGTTGGCTGAGAACAGTAAATCCTGATACAGGAAACTCAATTGAGTTAATCCTCTTTTATCTAATACATCCTGAAAGGAGGATATTGACATTATTAAGTACAGTTTACTTGTCACTAATATGATACAAATAGACATGTATTATTTGAAATATAATTATTTAAAGTTTGATGTATTTATTTAAGTTACCAGCACACGTACTCTCAGAGTTGTCATGAATGGCATATGGTCTACCTATATCTGTTGAACTTGGTTTTTCTGAACATTTGAAAGTGTTAATTTTACTTGAATCTTCCATAAACTGCTATCTAAAACACAGTTGAAATCCTTCTCTGAGCAACAAGATGCTTCTCTTGTTTTTTGTGGTGCAAGCCTAAGCAGATGAGATTTCATTAACTCCCCCTTCATTAACTCCCCCTGGATGCAATGGGACACTAGGCATTAGAGGTTAACTCCCAGCGTAAGCAGGTAACCATTTCAGCTGGGTATACTGAGACAATGCAAATATTGTGCCTTCTCTAAGGACACAACATATAGCATCAAGTGACCACAGTGGGCTCAAACCTGCAACCTTTGGGTTACCGTCCTAACACATATGACAACAAAGCTATGAGCACCACACTAACAAATAGGACTGTAAGCTAAAGTTATGGACTGAAACTAGAGACAGAGTTGAGGTCTTCCCACATTAAAGAATTTTTCTTCCATTATTCAAAGAAAGAAATCATTAGATAAAGAGCCTCCCCCCACCCCCCATTCCCCCACCCACGCATCTGTCACAGAGAGTTGGAGTTGTCATTCAGCTATATGATGTTTGAAGTCGGAGGAAATAAATGTTCGATTGATCCTCCTTCAGTCTTGTCATTTCTAGGAAATAATGTTCTCTGTTCTCTAATCTTTAACAAATATAAATGAGATTTAGTGGATATTTTAGTGCTTGATTAAAGGTTTTGGGTTATTTCTGGCAGTTTGGCGTTTATTAGCTTAGGAATCAAGTTTCCTCTAGCAACAGAAATTGTGTAAATTTGTCTCTTTATTGTTGAAAAGCAGAACTTCCCTGTTAGTAGGAAAAGTTTTCTGTTTTATGGAATTATTTAAGTTGCAATGAATCGTTTTAATGCATTATCCAATAGACCAGTACACATGGTACAGTGAACCGTTCTTCATCTGAAAAATAAAAAAAAATCTTTCAAGAAAACTGAAAATGGCTATGCTTGAACCCTAATGAAAGAAATATTTGTAAAATTGCTGAATATTTTTGAATCATATCTGAAGATTTGCTTACTGCCATATTGTGCCTGATCTGAATCAATTCAGAATGCTGGATGTTTCAGCAGTTTTTTAAGCATTCTGAATTTCAGAACTCAGACTGTGTATGGTAAATTGACAATAATAGAACTGTACTTCATGATTCCCTATCTCTCCAATTTATCTCATGTGTCTAGCCCCAGAACAATATTGATATTGCTGGATACTGAAACATAAATCAAGTGTGCGTTATTATGATACATTATTGACAGCCAAAACAAAAAATTCTCCCAAATTTTTTTCACTGCAAAATTATAAAATACCTATGTCGGGGTTATAACCTCGGATCAGTCTACACCTGCTAGTGTTAAAAGACTGTTCCAAGATGTGTTTAACCTCTAGATATTTTTCAAGGCTATTTTTTACTGCCTCTAATAAAAAATAAATTTTTGCAATAAATAAATACTATTGTAAATAGATATTTTCCCTTTGAAAGTACAGTAAAATATTGAATTATTTTGAAGTAGATTTTCTTAAAAAGCCTCACTGGTATTAAGATGATAAATCGTAGATTTTCATATCAAACTGACAGAACATTGCAATAAAACAACATTGCATGAATGAAACTTTAACCTCATGAGAGTTAAGAGGAAAATTGGGTTAATTCAAGTTGAGATTTGTTTTGCATTCCGAGAATTGGTCTCCGTAGAGAAAACGCTAAATGTCATGTTAAAGTTATCTAGCCCTTCTTTCTGCAGAAATTCTTGTATCGGTATCAATGAATCATTTAATAGCTATAATTCAATCTATAATTCAGACTATCAAAAGTGAATACATGTACTAGCTAGTAGATTTGATTGCCATTAGAAGTGGAACTCTTGCATTAATGTTACATGAAGAAGCAGAGGTTTTATTCCATGTCGGTATAGTTATTATGATTTTTGGTATACATGTATACTTTAATTGAATCCATGCAGTACAATGAATAGAACTCAGTCATTTAGACAAATATGAATGGCAAGCTTGGTTATCAGGCAGCAATAAAATAATTCTTATCTCAAATTTCATAAACTCCTATTGTTTACAAGATCTAATTGATTCTTCTCTCTGAAAATGGAAAAAACCACCAAAGGGCAGATAATTTCTGGCTTGTTGGAATAGGTGAAATAATCTCTTAACTACATTTATCAATGGAAGAGATTGAGTATTTGACACCAAAGTACTTGCTTTCATTTGTATTACTTGTTTGATAGTGTGTGGGGGTGGTAGCATTACATTAGATTTAACCTTCAAGAAATTTTTTTGTGAGACATGTGGAATTTATTGGATTTTTGGTTGTAGCATAGGTTTTCTTTGATTTGTTGAAATCAGCAAAGTTTGACATATATATATAGAGCACAGTTGTTTTGTTCCTTTTGGAAAGTTTGCATTCATTTTATAAAGAATTGTTGCCCTTGTAACCGTTTTATTTACTAATTGCAGAAAAAACGTTAAAATTCTTTTTAAATTAGCATCAATTTCATTCAAGGCAGTGAACCAAAGGAAAATTGATTTAAGTATGATACACAATAACAAAATATTACAAATATTACTTCATCGTCCTAAAATGTTCATTTCATTTGGCGGAAAATATTTACACTTATCATTAATTGAATTTTTATCATATCACTGTAAAAAGTAGACCATGTTTGTCCATCCATCCATCATTGGTCTTCCTTTCTGTCTTTGTTATAACATATTACCATGTTTTCTTGCTACTAAGTCTTCAAAATGATATCTAATTGATGACATTACCCTTCTTTAAACATTCTGCAACTTCAAGCACTACTCAATCATTTATTTTATGTGACAAGCATTTGAATTTCTGCTTGATTTAAATTCTTAATTTTTCTTTTTTTGTGTGTGTGGATATAAATTTAACTAGCCAGGATAATTTATATCATGGTTGTAGGAAAACCAGGACAATTATTCTATATTTCTTAGAAAAATAAAAGATTAAAATCAATATATGGACCATATTTGTCAAGTCTCGAATGTGTAAGATGAAGGGACTCCTAAAAGAGTTATTAACTTTCAATTACCAATGTATTTGATGTAAGGAATTCTTGACAGTACATGAATGTTTTGGTCTATTTTCATGAAAATAGTCGGTTTTTGTGTGAATGCTAATTATTGTTTAGCATTCTGGCCAGCAATCAGGCAGAGTTTTATTGCAGGAGACAGCCTTCCTTTAGGGGCTTAATGAGGTGTAGTGATTCATATCAAACTAATCTGACTGCGATTTATTGATGTAGCAAAAGTTAAGAGTTCCTTGCTCTGGCAGAATTGGAAGCTGACAGAAGCACAGAGAAACGTATTGCAGAGAACACAATTTGTCTCCATTCCAAGTCTTAATTACTGCTAATTATTCAACGAGTTAAATGCTGTTTTTCTGTGACACACACACAGTGGTAGTGGAGAAAAATTTTCTGTGAATAGAAAGAGTAATTTTTGGTTGACACGCTGTGCATGTATCCAAGGACTCAATCTCCTGGCTCTATCTGAGTAATGGGCATTTAGTGTGTTAGGTGATGTTTTATTTCGTTCCCAGTCTTAAACAGTGATGAGGAATGGGCACATCATTCCCAAATAAGAGACAATTTCTGGGAAAAACAATTTCCATGGTGACCGGAGCTTGTCTTTATTGACAAGCTACTGATATCCAGTTCCATACCATTTTCAGCAGTGCATTTTGAAGCCAATATATTTGAGACCAAATGGATGGGTTACATGCATCTATGAGAGTGCAAATGATATAGTACAAAAGATCTGCGTTGTCAGGAGATTTCATAGACAAGCACTGGAAAATTATTAATTAGACCAATGTCTGGGATTTTTTTTAACCTGCTAGGCAGTATCAGAGACCGAGCAAGAGCTGTTTGAGCCAGTGACAATAATGCATCGTGGTTATCTATAAGGATACATTATTGGAAAAATGTAATTTGAAAATATTTGTCGTTGGAACATGGAAGAATCCCTATAGATTTGTCAGAAGAGACAAATCTGTGTTCAGTTTAACAGCGGTGGAGTTTACTATTGGCAATTTTACACAGACCAAGCTAGAAATTCTTTAAAAAGAGCTTAAAAAATGACAGAAGTCAGAAGGAGGAGACCATACAGGAACAAGAGTGCAGGGGGCAAGAACGGCTACCTGAAATCCCGAGGGGGTCAGGGAGAGGCAGTCACCTACTTAGGGATGTCCCCACAGCAGTTGCTGACCAATGGTGCTGGTCTGTTCGTGTGTCTGTGGGTGGGATATAAGCACGCTTCTTACATGGCTCTCATTCATGATAACAATACCTGGTTTTCGAGTATCAAGGTAATGATTATGTCAAAAAGAGAATATTTACTATACATGTAGTTGAAAATTGTTTTTTTCTCTGATCATACAGTTAAGGGATTTTGTATAGGCACATGTATAATTTGGGTTAAAGCTGATTATAGATAGATAAGACTAGCAATTAATTGAATTATATAAAGAGTGAAAAGTATGGAGGGGGTATGTTAAAACAGACTGAATTTTATCAGTCAGTTATAAGCAGCTGTTATATTATTGTCAATCAAATCGAGAAGTCCACGGGAATCAAGATTTTTATTATCTTTATGTATCTTGCATGCAATTTCTTTTTTACAGTAGATGCATGTAATTTGATGCGAAATTTATTTGAACATGCATGTATTCGATGGCAAATTTGGTATATTATATTGAAAGCATAAGCGCCTTTAATGAAAGGTAAAGAAAAGGAAAAAAAAATCCACAGTAAATATAATTCAAACTGCTTTGTGATTTTCTTGTATATGAGATTTTTTTTTGAGTGAAATGTGAAATGAGAAATAGATACTGACAGGAACTGATAGCCTTGAGTTTGGTCATAGATTCATTAGAATGGTCCATCATATCATCATTTTGTGGACAACTTTTTTCTTTTTTCTTTTTGATGCCTAATCATGACACAAAAACATTAATAGCTGGTTCTGGCCTATGATCTTTTGTATCATTATGATGGGAGGAGGTCTGTTTGAAGAAAAATGAAGGACTGCGATTGACGATTGACGAGGCATTAGTGGTACAGCTGAGGCTATCGCTGATCAGAAAGCCCTGCTGTCTGGGAGAACTAATGAACAAAGCTATAATTTAAATCATTGTCTTCTAGGACTGCAGTCAAATACAGGAGGTGTTTCCTGAGTGAGGCAGAAAATCTTGTTCTGGCATTGATTGCAGGAATCTATAAAACTGTGTCGAAACCTCTTGTAGGAGAGAAACTATTATATATCAAAAACACACCTCTTGTAGGGAAGAATACTGTAAATTCTTATTTTTTAAACACCAGGAATATCTGAATTAAATAGCGAGAAACAAATCTCGCATTTTAAAATCTTGCTATTTTTTTTTGGACATGCAGATGAAATTAAATGAACTGTGATGAAAATTCAGCGTTCGCGATTTTATATTCTTGCGATTTGATGCAAAATGGTTGAACTATCAGAATTAAGTACTCGCATAAAATAAGGAATCTACAGTAATAAGTAGGTCCCTGTATCAGAGTACAAATTATGGCAGCAGCAAAAATGAATTTTTTAATGATTTATGTTCTGTAGGAGGTTGAGAGAGAGATTTCATTTCGGACGGAGTCTGGGCTCTACTATTCCTACTACAAACAAATGGTGCAAGCACCGTCCATTTCTCAGGGTAGGTATATATATACAATATTTATAAGCATATATAGAGAAAAGGTCAACATTCAAGAACTATGGCTTAAGAACTAAGCACAAAAATTATGGTTATAATAACTAATTGCAAGATGATAAAAAAATGATACAGAATTGTGTTTACTTACCATAAATTGAAAACACATTAAATCTGTATTTAATATATATGATACATGTAATATGGCAAATAGACTTCCCTTATCATAGGTGACATTAAAATCATACCTTGTTACCAGTATCTTGATGAGACTATTAAGTTCAAGCATATTACATAAAGAAACAGTGGTTGGAACTTTCAATTCCTTTTGTCTAAATACACTGTATAAATGATATGTATATTATAAGAAAATAAAAAAAAAGATCCAAATTTGTATTTGATGTGATTACAATGAGAATTGTCTATTGTTCTGTAATAGGCTTGCATTCCTTGGTGTATGACAATGTAACGGAACATCCTGATACAATCAATGTCCTCGAGAGGATGAACATCTACCAAGAAGTCATCCTCAGTGTCCTCTACAGAATTCTACCCATCAAGGTGTGCTTCAAGTTTTTAGATTTAAGTAGCTTTCAGTCTTTGCAAGGCACTGCCCTTTAATTTAATATCTACTAAACTCCATCAAGGTATGTTCCTGTACATAAAAATGGCTCAGATTAGTATTGGATAAAATATTAATATGTACCTGTGTGAGAAGTACCGTACTAAAATACAGCAGTGTGAGAATAAGTACCCATAAGTGCTGGAGAATTCTCGCCTAAGGGACAATGGGGGTTATTACTGGTATGCACAGGAACCAGGCTATCAAATTGTGTAGTACAAAGTGAAACCGCAAGGTTGATTCATTTTGGAAATATGATAAAAAGGTTCATTAAAATTGTTGCAAATTGGACTCATGAAATTTTTCTTTCCCACTGTATTTCACTCTTTTCCTTAATGTAGAAATGATTTTGAAATTAAGTGACACTTAGCATGTCACTTAACCTACCATATGCAAAGAACAGAAATATCTTACATTTGCAAAAAAAAAAAAAAAAAACCCAACTTATGATGAAGTTGCAACTGTTATATATTCCATGTATTTCTTTTTTCCTACATTTCAGACCTGGATGCAGCCCATCTTTTTCTACATTAACTCTGTGTTTGCCCTCCACGCGATGCTGGTGTGGGCGCTGTTCCTCACCGCCTACTTCCTGAGTGGCTCCTGGTTGGCTGGTATTCTGACCGCCTGCTTCTACACCTTCAATAAGTAAGAAATTGCACAGCAGTATCACACACCTTAGTTGATCTACTGTACATGTTTCTTCTTGCTAGCATAAGGGATACGCTGTATGTCTGTTTTGGTCAACAGTGTTTTAAATGCTACATGAATTAGGTGACCAAATTGGGTTGATCCTCCTTTTGCTGGAAATTGATTCTTTCAGTAAATAATAATAGTGAAGATCATAAAAAATATATACATTTGTAGGTTACTATTTTTGACATGTTGTTGATAGCAAATACAAATTGAACTGGGTATACCCTGTCCCATGTTTCTGCTTCCACCACTTTTTGCTTAATATTTTGATAATCATAAATATCTTTGTGCTCAAACTAATTTATCCAATAGAATGGAATATTGTTTTAAAATGCCCCCTCCCCTCTCGCCTTGGGTTTCAATACACAAATAAAAAAAGTCTACAGGAAATTTGCATTGCAAACAATATGAAAAATACCCAGAAAATATTGAAAAATTTTGCAAGGAGTCCCAAGAATTTTTGAATAAAGAAAAGATGTCAGATTTTCCCATTATAAATCCCTGTAAAAAACATATATTTTTTTTTGCTTCAAAAGATTGATACAAGGATTAATATGACTGTCACAGTAAATTAATATTTCTTTTAAAACAAAAGATACCAGTCAAATGAATGTGCAAAGTCTTGGCTTGATGTTGGCAATATTTCATAAACTATAGGAATGAAACCTAAATTTTCCCATCTTTTGAAGTACTGGTATTCTAGCACATATCAGGCTCTGAAGTTCATTGCACTAATTAATGAAATTTAAAACATGCTTTTAATCCTATTACTACATATAACCTCTAATTCTCTCATGAGAAACTAAACGTGTTATGTTTGGATTAAAGTGCATACATGCATATGAAAAATATCAAAGAAGTCTAAATCGTATAATTAATATGTTTAAAACACCATGTGGTATACATCCAAGCTACGATTTGTTTTTCTAAATGTTGAATTTGAGGAGTGTTGGGTTCAAGATGAAGCATATCACCCTGGGGAATTGTTCTGCAGCAGTGCATATTTATAATAACTGTATTTTGAATTCTGCAGATGAACACTGAATTAGTTTTTCCATGAGTTAACTATTATGTTATGAAAATTAAAGTCTCATTTCACCGATCAACCAGGATTAGTTCTCCATACCATATTAGATAATTAAAATCAGATTATGTAATAGTGTGTAGAACCCTGCCAGTTCAATAAAAAAGCATAGGGATGAATTCCCTTTCATGCTTTGTATGATATGGTCGGAAAGCCAGTGGGGAAATAAAATTACGGAAAAAAAATCAAAGTTTAGCAAACCATAAATAAAATCCGGGAATGTGAGTCACAGAGAGGTCGTAATCGGCACAACCCTTTAGACGTAATCCATTACAAGCTCCGTTGTGCATCGCTTCATGTTTGTTAGTCTCTTTAGATGTATTGATTGGTGCAGCGGGAGAAGTCTTTGTTTCCCCTCTGTTTGAAGTCGTGCACAATTTAGCGGGAGAAGACTGATATCTTCGCTCTAGATGCTCCCCTGTTATGGAGGATTTAATTGTTGTGTTTAAAAAAAATTTGAGCTCCCAGGATCTAATTCCTGATTAAACTCTATTGATTTCTTGTTTTATTACTCTCGCTGTAACCTGCTCAAGGAGACTTTGTCAGTGAAATTAATTACGAAGTTCATGCATGTTTACTATGCAAATTTTTGCCCAATCTAAATCAAAAGACATACTAGTATTTTATGTTTTGTACATGTGTCTATATATGTATCATAGTTTTCTTAACTTGTTTTCCTATATATAAGCTTTTTTCCCACAGGCTGAATCATAGGCCATCAATCATACACTCCCTCATGTGCTGAATACTGTAGATTCCTTATTTTACGCGAGTACTTAATTCTGTGATTCAACCAATTTGTATCAATGCAATGGAGAGAATATAAAATCACAAATGCTGAATTTATCATAGTTTTATTTAGATTACATCTGTTCAGAAAAATCAAATCCATGAGATGTGCTTCTGGTAATTTAAAGCAGATATTAATTCCTTGGTTTTAATTAGGAATCTTCAGTAATCAGATCTATTTTATGGTTGCTTGTCCTATAAATCTTGCCATCTACATTTCTGCTGTACCTCTCCTTCACGTGTTGGTTCACTGCATTAAAGTACATGTACAGCAATTCATTACACGTATAAATGTTTGTTTTATCAACATTTTAAATCTAAGTAAATGTTATGAACATTTAAAATAAATTAGGTACTAGTAATTGCACATTCTCTGATAGTCAAGAGGATTGATTTATGAAAACTGAACATTTAGATTTCATACATTTAAATGTGGTTGTTTATAATTAAATTTCCACTACATGTATCACATGATGATGATGATGATGATGATGAAGATGATGATAGTATCTCAAACCTTGCAGTACATTTTGCATTGTACACTCACTTGAAGAAAGTTTTCATTCATAAAATACTAATAATGATGTCATTGACACGATTTACAGGATCGACACGACCCGGGTGGAGTACATCATTCCTCTGAGGGAGAGCTTCTCCCTGCCATTCATGTGGGTCCAGATAGCAGCCACCACTTACTACTTCAGACATAACTGTTCACCTCAGAAAGAGGTATTGTTACACCATAACTGTCCCTTTTTTTAAGGTGGTATTTGAAAGAGAACAAAATGAAGCATTAAAGATTTTCTTGGCCACAGTTTTCAATTGGTCATAACTCTGATCCCGAGACAGAGTGGAACTCATAAATTAAATGAAATTTTTAGACTCGGCTTCTTTTGAACATATTGAAAATATTTATGAATATGTGAATTGTTTTTTTACACATTAAGATCATCATGCCCAGAAAATTTAAAGTAGGGGATAACCCAACATCACCCATAGAATGTTTTCGATAACTTTTATATGCAACAAAATATCAATGAATGTTGTGATGCGACTCTCCATCTGAACTTTGTTTTCCATTGTAGCGGCTGTCTGTGTTCATCATCTTTACCTCCACTCTGTGCTTCTCCCTGTGCTGGCAGTTCAATCAGTTTGTGCTCCTACTCCAGGCCTTCGCTCTGTTTGGTACCTGGATTCTTGACATGGTGCCTCCCAGGAAGGTCAGACAAAATTCAGAAGTGTTTCTACAGCAATCCATAAAAATATTGAACACAAATGTTTGTAGACTCAGTTATGGTATTGATTCAGAGCTTTGATAGGTTTATTAGTATTGTGTATTATTTTTTGCAAATATCTCTTAAGGTAATATTTAAGTTTTTATTAATCTGCAAGAGTTTTAATAGATAGAATTTTACCTTAATTTGTTTAATGTTCAATCATATTTGTTAAGCTTCTTAGGCTATCTAAAATGAATATATTTTATGTCACAGATACAGATGCTGTTAGTGGCCCAGATGACCTCCTTGTTGGTTACATGTTTACTACAGTTCATCAACAAAATGATCCTGGGATCTCTAGTCATGAGTTTTATTCCTGCCGCTCTGCTACTCATTTACCTCAAGGTAGGTGCATACACTCAAAAGTCAGAGTTATTGAAATGTTTGAATACCTTTCTGGTATTTTATTGTTATGCATTGTTGAGGTTTAACTCTCCCCTCTTTTCCATCTTGTTTTGGTTTTTAAATGGACTTAACTTATAAATCTGATATTTTGGAGGGAATATGGAAAACAAAAAACATGTAGGAGAGACTTTGGAATGTTAGTAGCTACTGGTTTGTTTACAGGGAGAAGAGATGAACTACTGCAGCATTCCGAGTCGAATCATCAGAGTCATTGGTTACTCTCTGACGGTTCTGGTTTTCATGATTCTCTTACAAAGAGTTGTTAAGGTAATTCACAGTATTCAAGACCATATTTCTGTCTACGTTAAAATTTCCTTGTATGATATTCATGTTTGTACATGTTTTGTGTATTTGACAGTTATTACTTGGGATTGATGCGGATGATCATATCTACAAATTCATCATGTCAAAGTTTAACGTAGGGCATGCTAGGTGAGTGGAAACATTGAAAATGATTTGTCAATTCAGAATTTCCTCATATTAAGCAACTACAAATGGAAGCTTCTATTCATTGATGGATAACATGCTTTTAGTTAAAAATTTATGATTTTAAATTATCTTTACTTTATAAACAAAGATCATTTTGATTAATTGTTATGAATGACATACTTTTTTCACCATTTACTTACCGATGATAGCCATGACCTTTTTACATTTTGGAGGCCGGCACTGTAGTGCTAGTGGATTATCATTATTATTCTTTGAACGCAATTACATGACTGTTTGATAATGATTAACTTCAATTATAACTATTCTTTCAGTTTATCATCCGGATACAGTTGTCTTTTATTTCTATTTCAATGTTTTGGAACTTGCTCTTTTTTTCAGAGATTTTGATGCGTTGCTTTATCTATGTATTGATGCTTTTGGGTTCCTCCAGTTCGATACCTTTGAGAGATTAACAAATGGAGTTGTCTTCCCTTTATATGTAGTCACACATCTTGGAATGCTGATCATCTTATTTGTTGCAGTTTTACAGAACTGGAGGTAAAATATGAACATAAAGCGATGATTTCATTATACCTAAATGTGAAGTCTATATAGTTACATGCATGTATGATAAAATATGAAGACAAAATCAATGAAATATGTTATTAATATCAGTAAAATAGATATGTTTATGTTATGTCACAAAAATAACATAATATTTTAAAGCTTTAACAGTATCCATTGAAAGAAAAAATCCCCACTTTTAACAGAAATGATTTTGTTGAATTTTGCAGCAACCATGTACATGACACCAATGTAAAAGATCACTCAAGTGCCAAAAAATTCCATCTTTTGAGTTCTCGACCAGAACTTGCATATCATGCAGGTAAAAATAAGCTTGCTTTAACCAGAGGTGTATTTTGTTATTGTTTTGGTAGGTTCAAAAGTGTTGCATGGAATATATAATTAATGTTAATTTGTTTTTGAACATATAGATATAACTGTACATATATATTATGTACCATCACATTTAATGAGCAGTCCATGATTTTTATCTTGTTAGATGATTGTTTAGATTTAAATGATTAAATCTTGGTAAATATTGAACTAAACTGCTGCACTGTCAGATAGATTGTTAATGCTGAACAAATTTAAATGAATTACATATACAAACTTAAGATAAATGATTAGTATGTTTTATATTGCAGTATTAGCAGTGTTCTTTGGCGCTCTAGGAATATCTACGTTACGTATGAAGTATCTGTGGACTCCATATATGTGTATTCTAGGCAGTATTGGAATCAGCGATTATAAAGTTTGGCGAACCATCCTATCTCCATTCAAAACACAGGGAGTCATAGTAAGTGTCTACATATAGAGTTATGAACTCATTCCTGACACGTCAAATGACTCAGGCTCATCAAAAAGATGACTGATTTTCAGAGAAAAGGCCCTGCAGAGTGTTTTTTATGATGTTTTTAGTTGTCTTTGAAAGTTTGATAAGCTCAATTCTTTAAAAAAAAAGTTAATGAAAGATCTATGCTGTGGTTATTCATTATATCATTAAAATCTTGATTTGTGATGGTTTTTATTTTCAGGTACAAATTGTAAGACATTTCATGACGCTGCTGACATTGACAATATTACTCGCTATTGTAAGTCTGAATTTTTGAATCTGAACGTACACAACTCATGTTTTTTAAATGAAAGTCTATTGAATTATTCTTTTTGATATGAGTTCACTGCTCTCATCAGTAACTCTCACCTTCTATTGAATGGTTATATTTGACTTATCCAAAATAATCTTTGTATAGGCTCTTCCACCTCTACTGAAAGAATTAGAAGAATTAAAAGAATTTTGGGATCCAGATACTGTGGAACTCATGGAGTGGATTAAGTAAGTATTATGTAATCATCTGTACACATACTAGATATGTATACCACTTTCCTAAGTATTACAACACAACTTGCAATTACATATATGCTTACCATATATCATAGGGTGAGGTGTACTGGCTGTACACAATTGCCACATAGTGTCAACCTCAATGTGGAATCAAGATTGATACTCAAACTCATGGAAAATAAAAAATTTGTCATGTACATGTATTTTGAATTGCCGCCATTATCCACTATTTTCAATTATCACACTATTGTGTTTGAAATGCAACTTAATGTATTTGTACTGTGCTTTAGAGTTGATTGTAAACAAACCATCTTAGTTTGAATCTTGTCACATGTATGAGTTTACGTTGGTCAGCCAATGTTTAGTTTTGTGATGTTTTAGTGATTAGATTTAAGTCAAAAACTGATTAAAAAGAATTTTAGATCTTAACAGTATTTTTACATATCTGTATTATTGAACCAAATATAACTCTGAATAGATTAATTTGAGGAATGTGACAAAGAGTTATCTTTCTTGGTTTGTTACAGATCTAATGTGCCAAAAGGTGCGGCTTTTACCGGCAGCATGCAGCTCCTAGCCGGGGTCAAACTGTGTACAGGTCGTCCAATCACAAATCACCCGCATTATGAAGATAAACATCTAAGATTTAAAACTAAAGAGGTGGGTGGATCAGAAAAAGGATTTAATCTTTGTCTAATGTCTTGTTTTTATTGCATGTATAGTTCTATTAAGGTGGTTAAAACTTAAAATACACAAACATATAGATATGATATGATCTGCTAGTATTGATTATTATCAAAGTTTAACAATTTTAGATACTTATTAAAGGTTTTGATTAAAAAATTTAAGTTCTTTGTACAAATACTTTCGAACATGATATAAATATTGTTGAATACTCCTGTAGATACAGGGCATTTATTATTGTGAGCTTTTATTTATATCACAGCTTTACCAGATATATGGAAGGAGAACTCCCCAAGATGTCCATGATATCCTAACCAAGTACAAGTCCAGCTACATCATCCTAGAAGACAGTATTTGTTTGGCTCCCTCCAAAGGATGTCGAACTCCAGACATCGTGGACATTGATAATGGAATCGTATGTTGTTTATTGCATTCTTGTGTGACAAATTATAAACCTTCTGTGTTGCCAACTTTATATATACACATAGATGTACACCTGTATATAGGCTTTAATACCTTATATTTTCATATGAGATGCAGATCTAAGAGAGCTGTGACCATTAATTTACATGTTTTAAAAATATTAATGAAATCAGTGCATTGGTTGATTTTCTTTATGATTAATCTTTATATCAAAGAGGCCTAATTAGATTTACAATGATCAAATCCAAGATCCCTTTACACCTAATGAGTGAAGTGAAATGAATATGTTCTGATAATTATTAATTTTAGATTCCTGACCATGGTAAAGCAGAACCAGGACTTGTTAAAAGCACTGTGCCAAGATTCTGTGATGAAATACGATATGAATCTCCAGCTTATACAAAATACTTCAAGCTTGTGTTCAGTAATCGAACATTCCGTGTTCATAAAGTGTTATAGGGAAGTGTCAGTATTTTTTTTAATATTTATTTTATTGGTACATGATGCCTCCATTGAATCTTTCATGTAATTTTTTTTGTTCAATTTTCTAAACTTGTTTTGTTGGTTTTTTTCACTCAGTTTTAGATTCAACAATGTCTGATTATATGACCTGATTACTAAGAACTACAAAGTTTTGATTGTTTGAGGAAATCCATGAATCAATATTTCCCTTTATTGTATAATCTATTTGTTGTAATACATTTCCCTTGTTGATGCTTTGCAATAAAATATAGATAAAAATGACAGGTTTTCTCTAGACATAATGTGAATTGAATCAAATACATGTCATTCTTATGATGCATTTAAATCTTAATTAATTAAAAAACAATAAAATAATTGAGGTATTATATTATAGAATTAAGATATTAATGCCCTAAGGTGCTATCATCTATTAAGTTGATTTTTTGCTGGACATATGCATAACAGCATGCTTAGAATCATAAGTAGTATTGCCAAAATGAGCTCTCTTATTCTGACCTATTTGTATGTTTGTCAACTTACTTTGTGGACCCCTTTTCGATTATTATATATATTGTTTCATGTTTATAATTCTGCAGAAATATTTGAGAAATGTTATCTTCTGTATTAAATCTATCGATAGGCATACAGAAGTTATCTTTTCACATTCTGTATAAACTACTGTGAAATCATTTTTATTCATGGGGGTCAATGTTCATGGGTAGCCAAAATTTTTCTAGTTCGTGGGGATGTAATTTCGTTGCTAGTGTTATCGGGATAAATTTAATAAATATTAAACAAAAGATTGTGCATAGGTTCGTGGGGATGTAAATTCGTGGACAAGAGTCACCCACGAAAACCACGAACATTGGTCACCTATGAACAATGATGATTCCACAGTATTTTGGGAAATCTTTAAAAAATCGTTTTGTTTAGATCAACAATGCTACAAACATAGTGGGGTCGGGTTGGGGGTGGGGATGAGTAGGAGGACTCTTAAGTATATATATATAAGCATATATTGTATTGACTGTGAAACTATAATTAGTATTATATACAATTCAATGGTCGCAACAATGCAAAAAAAATCAAAACTTCAAATTTTTGAATTTTAAAGAAGTACAATTATTATTTATAACGACTTTATACATTTTCATGTGCTATTAAGCTGCTTGTTATATGTATGCAGTTTTTACATGTACATATAAGATCTGTTTTTTGTTTTTTTCAAACTTTCTTCCTTATATATTTCCATCATGGATTCATAAATACATGTACGTCTATTTGTATTTGCATTTGATATTGAAAGTAAGATAATCTCTCTTAATGTATTATATGTAGTTTAAAATCTCGGCTAAAATCTTGCTTTACAAGCATTGTACAATCTAACAGTTCATTTACTACTGTGTTTAAGCATGTATATCAATTTGTACATGTATTTGAATTAGAATAATTATTCATTGATCTCCTTCAATGTAAGTGAATTCTAATCATTTGTTCTAGTCATTAAAGTGAGTATTTTAAACTTAATGTGCCTATTATTTTGGTATCTGTTTACTCAACTTACCTTTGAATTTGAATGAATGTGTAAGTTTATGAACTAAAAGGATTGTGGGTAATGGATGGTACTGTGTAATTTTTTTTCATCATACATATTAAGAAAACACATTAAAGTATCATTAAATACGTATTTCGTCATTTCTGGCAACATTTTGTTTTGATATTGGATTATGAGTTAAACTTTATTAGTAAGTTAACATTCCTTGCTTTTCTATTCTTTCCTGATGGTGTTAAAACAATGTGGTTTGTTTGGGTCAATTTTATTTTACTTGGTGTTATTTGGATATCTTATAATAAACTATCTCTGTATATTTTAATTTTTTTTATATTTACATTTTCCAGTGTCATTGTGATATTAGTAATACTACAAATCAAATTTGTAACATATAGTTAATACATTTCATCAGTGACCCAAATCACGTACTGTTTGGGTGCAAACGAATTATGGGAAATGAAAATAACGTAAAATGTTTACAATTGAAGATTTTGTGAGGCGCCCAAAATGAAATATAAATTATATGATAATGTAATGGGGTAGCTTATATATATATATATATATATATATATATATATATATATATATATATATATATTCGGAGCTACTTTGGGAACCAAACTCCAATGCCTTTTTGTTGAATTATTAACACTGAATTTATTCACGTCTTCTGATTATTTTATAAATGGTTTCCACATGGTGATCAAGTATAACAGCGATATATGACTACTAAATAATTAGTTATAGTCGAGTTGACAAAGCTAAGGAGCACACATCAACCGTCTGTCTTGGGTGGCGTCATGATATTAAATTCTAAAAGTTCGTGCTAAAATTTAGATTATATAAACTGACATGCGCACTCACTCACTCAAACCCGAAAAACCAGTCTAACACACCCATTCATTCACCGATTCACCCGCCACACGTAACCACGTGACCTCGTACTACTATCATACTATGAATGAATGTATGAATGAATGAAGCAGCTCGAATGGAAACAAATGAACAATGGAAAATGAAAACATGAAATGTTGAAATAAATGAACGCAATTATGATGAATAATTAACTAAAATAATAATTCCTGTGACAATAATATTGTAGTGAGATATAATAATGCATTGACCTTCAATTCAACAATAAAAATACAGCTCTTTAAAGTGTGACTACCTATAAATAGATAAAAATCACTCAGGTATGAAACCCCGCTGCGCATGAGCCAGGTAAACCCTAACCGTTCGATAGATACAATCGATGACTTTCAATGCGAGCCAATACAAAAAAAAACCCCTCAAAATGTAATTGTGACAGAATTTATAGTAATATCTAAAAAACATTCATTATTCAGTCCAACATGATAAACACGAATTCCTCTAATTGCACAGTCACGATTGTTCAGCAATTCGTGGCGTTATCCTCCTACAACACATTAACCCAACTATAATATGAAATAAAGTAGTTATACATAAACAATAAATCAGTACCACCCCCTTACCCAATAATCGGGCAAGGGTGGGAGGGAAGTGTATTATTATATCTCACTACAATATCATCATATAATTTATATTTCATTTCGGGCGCTTCGCGCCCTCACAAAATCTTCAATTATATATATTTCAAATATTTCTGTGAGATATAATAATGCATGTTTAAGGGAGATGTGCGGCCATCTTGTACATTTGAGGATTTTAATGTAAACATTTCTTGACCTGGCTTGTTTCTGCCCAAAACTGATTAAAACTGTTGTCAAAAGATAAAAAAGCAATAAATATGAGGTTCTGCATGTTGTGTTGTATGTAAATTCCCAGTTAGCACAACAACGTTATTAAAACGTTATGTAAACGTTATCAAAATGATACAAAAACATAATCTATAACGTTAAAATTACGAGAATTTGTATGGTTTTATTAACGCTGTAATAACGTTATTTAAAATGGTGTTTTTAAAACATTGATAATAATAAATAGTAATAAATATTAACATTCTGATTTACGTTTTTAAAACGTTGAAAAACATTCTTTAAAATGTTAAGCTAAGGTAATTTTGTATGGTTTTTTTTTTAACGCTACCGTAACGTTTTTAAATATCTTTACATACTGTTCTGACAAAATAAAACAAGAATTGTGTTAGAAGACCAATAAATGTATTTTATTGACATTTTCAAACAATGATGATTATGATTATTAAACATTTATAAAGCGCCCCATATATTAAACTCTAAGGCGCTGTACAAACATACGTAAAACAATTTAAAAAAAAAAAATTACAGCAGTCATATAGGAAATCATGAGATAAATATATTAAAATTCCAGTGTCCATAATATCAATAAAAGTAGTTAATACAGATAAATAAATAGGATAAATATTTAAAATGCAGTTTCCATAATTAAATAAAAAGTTTTTTACAAGTCATAGTCCTTTTTAAAAAGAAAGGCTTGAAGCTTTTTCTTAAAAATTCCTATTACTCAAAAAGAGAGTTACATAAGGTAGATGCAGTTTCGTTGAATCGTCTATTCCCATATAAATGCGCAGTATTCAATTTGTCTTCAAAGCCTGGTGTGTTATAGGACCAACGATATCCCAAAATAAGCATCCAATGCTTAAATGTCACAGTTCTTGTTGACGGAACAACTTAAAGATTTGCTGATTCAGAGCGAAGGCTACGCGAAGGTATGTATGGCTCAAATTGCAATTAGTTCACTAATATACGATGAGGCTTTTCCTTGGAGTGCTGTGATAACAAATTTTGTCTGAATCTGTTGAAAATTCATCGGCTTATGGTCTTCGGCTTCCTTTTTCTGAAACAAATACATACCAACTCATTGTTAAGGGATACTTGCCTAGAAAATTACATATCAATGAACATTCCTAAACATATCAGATCAATGATGGCACAGTTTCAGTGTGGGGTACTACCGATGAGGATTTCGGGGGGGGGGGGGGGGGACCTGAAACTGAGGCTAGAGCGTACATGCAAATGCAAATTCTGTAACTTGGACGAAATAGAGGACGAATTCCCACATTCCTCTAAAATGTACACAATATATTAACAATCTCAGAAGTGAACTTTATCAACTTTCCAAACACTTCTTATTCAACTTAAGACAACCTATTTCGAACTCTCATTTGACGTAATTTTCCAAGACAATCAGCAAATTTTGTATAATTTGCATATAAAATATTAGACAAATTAAATTCTCGCGAATGCACTTAAAAATAATTAATTAGTGTTACATGTAACTGACTTATAGTTCCAATGGGCCAGGTGTTTGATTTGTGAAAATGTATATTTTTCATTGTATGAGGTACATAGGTCACTATAATAAATGATTTACTTACTTGCTTACATAGCATTAGTACATGTGGTCATACTATTGGTACATCAACTACTGCTATGACGACAAACATAAGTTATATCAGTACATGTATAGGTACATACCTTCAGTTAAATTGTCGGGTTGGTTAGAGGCAAATCACAAAACATCCTGATCCAGAACCTCTCATTTATGGTCTCAAATGGTATAGTTTTCTATAAAACCCTGCAAACAGCAGCTGATAAGAAAAATGAAGTAATTAGTAATCTATCAAATGAATGTTTAAATAACAATATGAAATGTTAAGAATGAACATGTTAAGCATCAAATACTGTGGTTTCATTAAATATATTCAATATTACTTGAACAGCAATTAATTTTTGTGAATTTCATTGTTGAAATGATTGAAATTAAATATATGATAAAGTGCAATACATGTATCTCATTCAATTATATTGAAAGAATGATTGACTGAATTCAAATACTCATGAAACTATAAATTTAAGCAAATTCGTAAAAAGTGATGACCAAGAATAGCTGCAGTTGTCCTATTTTAGAAACGTAATGCATGTGAAGGAGGAATTTGTAGAGCTGGATGTCAATGAAAGAATGTTTTCCCTTTTGTTCTTCAGTGACAATGAATTAACTCGCTCATATAGATGTTGGTCATAATGGGCTCGTTATCATTGACCCTGATTATCTCTCCTGCATTGTTATCCCCTTAAAGAGAAGCCAAGGAAATAATCTGAAACAAATTTTTACAAACATGGAATTAATAAATTAAAAAATGGCAACTAAGACAAAATCTAATTATTAGACTAATTTACTTATAAAAAAGTATGGCGTTGCAAATTCTTGTCAATGACTATTTTATTTTACACTGCGATAGGAATGTTAGGTTTGAGGCAATGTGGGCAAAAATCGCGAGTTCAGATTTCTTTTATAATTGTTATATTTTCAGGTTTCGTTCCATTTAACAAAATACAAAAGTTTCAGAAATTTTGAATCACAGAAAAACGTTGACCTCTCTAGATCTGTTGCTTACTATCTTAAAACATAGCTCAATGGCTTATTCTCTTGATTTACATTTTAACCTTTTTCTAAAGCGAAAACTTTGAACTTGAGGTAAAGCGCAAAATACTACATGTAGTCCTTTGACATACTTATTCGATTTAAGCAGCAACGTTTTGACTAATAACTATAAAGGGTATGCTAAGAATATCTGAAAATCATGATATCTATATGAAGAAGTGTTTTTAACATACAAAATATAATAAACAACAGCTGTTAAGTTTTCGTCAGAAAGCTATATGTGGATTGGCCAGCATGATGTAAAATGATACAACAGATGTCTGTGAGTTACAATTTTGAATTGTTTGATTCTTATCGCCAATAAACTCTTTCAATTACTATCATACATTTCTAAATAAATTGCATGTGGGTTTTTTATTTCCTCAGTAATTAATTTAACACATATATGCTTAAATACTTTTATATATATATTTTTGAAATTCATCTTAAGAAAAGGGGCCGCTGACATGTGATTAGGGATGTTATTCTTTGTAAGTGAAGTAAAAGCGATAAACGCAATCAATAAGATGTTTTAAGATAAGACCTAATTAACAAGTTTGTTTTTCGTACGATTTTGAAGAGCATTCACCATTGCATAGCTTTCGTAAAACAAGATTAATTGAAAACTATGTGTCACCTACTTTCATCACCACAATATTAACAAGTTATTAGACCACTTTTGAAAGACAAATCACATATAGTTTGCAAGTACAAATGAAAAACTAATATTCAGCCGACATATACACGCACGCACACGGATCAACTTACGTTTGAGGCATCCAAACACAAAATTACAGAATATTGGTGAACACAAACAAATTCTCTGGCAATTAACTCCAAATAACGGATGAGAACATCTAATGGAACATCCTACACCGGTATAACCTGGAGGGCATTCTGTAACACCAATGTTTGAATTACTGTACTTTATTTAGCTCAATATCAAAAATAAACATTTTATTCTAATAATCATATTTACTGGCCAAAAAATATAAAAATGTATTATTTTGTCCATACATGTAAAATAAAAGATGACGTACTTACGCAATCCTTGTTAACACTATCCCACATGTAGCCATCACAACAGCCATGTATATTCTGTTTAGTTCTTTTGAGGAACAAAATCAACAATATTTGTATCGCATCATTTGAATAAATCATCTTTAGATACCTTTATATTTAGTTAAGTAACTTCATTATTTCTGACCATATACTATAGTTGTCAATGAGGTACATGTATAAGTTAAACACTTCATAAAAAATGATTCAATAACGAATCTTGTTTTGTAAGCATATAAACGAGACTTTGATAACATCCATAAGATCCATCTTATTTCAACGTATACTGAGAAATGTATTATTTAGAAAAGTTGCATCAAGTAATTAGGTGTGTGAATGTGTGATTTTGTGAAATGAACTAATTGGAGATAAAATAATTCATTATCGACAGCTAATTTGCTCTATATATTTGTAACAGTCCAATAAAAATGAACCAATTTCAATAGACAAAAACTTATAGTGATGTTCCACTTTACATTAGAAATGCCGTTTTTCATCCCAATAAATGCACGTTTTAGGAAAATAATAGATCCGTTATCTCGTGACCAAAGTCACATATAGCCTTAAAATCAATTTTATTATGTTGTGACTGAATAGTTCAGTGGTAAGGGCAACACACCTTAAGTAACCTTGAAGAACCGGGCTTTTAAGGTTGAGGGTTCCATACCAAGGCAAATGTTAATGCAGTTATTTTTAATTTCTTCGTGTTTGTTAGAAAATTCAAACTGGCAATAATTTGACATTTGCTTTTGCAAAATTGTGTTATGATATTATGTACAAATACATGTCGATGATTTTTTTGATATCTTACAATTTAAATAATGTGCATTAGCGCCATCGTATTCATCCATCTTCTTTCTAATGTATTTAAGATAATAGAAATCACAGTGCTACCAAAGCCACTGTTAAACATATTCTCTAACACATTTTTGGTTCATCTAAATATTATTCGCATTTAAACTATATGTCTGAAAAATATAGTAAAATGTTTTACCTTTGACAACGTCTAGATCTTGACGTCGGAGTTCCCCATACAACAACAAATAAAACACAGAATTCCCCACAAACACAGCGACTTTTGCATTTTCATCATAGATAACTGGGTGAAAAATTGATTTATGCAGTAGATATATATATATTCGAGCATACAATCTCGAATATTACTTCCTGCAGCTGGTTATCATTCCAAATCAACATTTCCGTTCAAAATTATATAAGCGTTGCTCAAAATGTCCAAAGTACTTATCCTTGGGTTCGACTTATTCGGGCAACCAACAGTTTGCGTTTTCGGTTGTTTTTTAATTCGTTTAGTGTCATAAAACATTATCAAGCATGGTTTAATTTGAGCATAAGAAGCAATAAATCTCATATATAATATTTGTTTCTTTACCTATCTATTAAACATTATATATTATATATTAATGACAATATTCCGAAAAATGTTCGAATTTGCAGATATTTTTTTAATGTCTGGTGTAAAGAAACCAGCTTAAGTTAACAGTAACAGAGTTTGACGAAAAGTTCCAGAAGCAAATCATTGGAGCAAGCATCGGTGCAATTTCAATTAAGTCATGCATAAAATCACACAGCACATTGTTACGCAGATTCATAATGCAAGCAAAATTATTTTCCATGGAAGATACCGTTATAATTGTTTTAATATTTTCAATCGCAGCATACAGAAATAAGAAGTTTTTGTTAATTGGCAATTATTGTCACAAGCATCTCAAATTTACTTTTGAAGTCTCACAATCCTCTGTGAACTTTCTTGATACTAAGTTTACAAAGGTTTCAAATTTCAAAACTTTAACAAGCTATACATTAGGCCATTCATTAAACTTACAAAAAGCTTTTAATACCTACACAGACAGAGCGCTCACTTCCCATCAGTGTTTAAAGTATTCATAAAAGGAGAATTCATTAGACATGCAAGAAAAACTACCGACCCTACAATTCTGAATGCTACCATCGATGACGTTAAGGCGCACCTGGCAAATCGAGGCTACTTTCCATTAGAATCGACCCAATAAGCAAAGAAAAAATATACACAAATCGAGCAAACCTCATCCTAAAAAAGACGATTAAGTAACCCCACAGCATTGATTATACTAATTAAAATTCAATCCTTTTGTTTTGAAGTATTGGGATATTTTACTTAGGAATTCTGAATGCAAAACATCTTTTGATATTCGACTTATTTCTTCTAGCAAGCACAAAAACAGAGGCGACTAGATAATTAGACCTCACCTAAAATAAACATTATTTACTATTGCAGACCTCTGATAAGACTTATAATTGCAACTGCAGAAACACTCTACAACTATTAGACAGTATTTGCATAGTTTAAAATCCAATGTGCTCTATGCAAAAAAAAAAACCCACCCCATCCCCCTAAAAACAAAACAAACATTTAATACTATCTATGTGGTTTGGAGTGTTGGGTTGTAATAAAACCCTTACAAGTCTGGTTGATTGATGTCGATAATTTTCACAGCTTTCATAGATATTGAGATTAAGTCCAGTTTTATCAATTAATAGACCTCCACCAATACAACATTTAAAATTTATTTTATACATTCGTTTTCTTCCTAATTTATATTGTTTATTTACATATTTTTTAAAAAAACGCTGTTGACGTTGCTAAATTATCAAATTTTATGCTCCTACATTTAATCTGCGAGAATTATTTTAAATCAATTTGTTTGATCAAAAGTAATAATGAGCTCTACATAAAGCAAAGAATACAGAGACTGACGACATACTTTTTAGTCCTCCTATCTACATGTATATCAATTGTATAGCCTATTTAGTTGTTTGTCATGATTGCTTCTATTCACTTTACATGATTTATAAAAGAGTTTAAAGTAAACGAGGATGATGAATAAACAGTCGTATTTATTACTTGATGTTACATACTAAATATAATTACAAAAATTAGATTAGATACTAGTAATCGTGTGCAAGTGTGATTTTTTTAATACTAGTACATGTATAACACAAAGGGAGATGGCCATGATGTTTTATTTTTCTATTTTTAATGTTCACAATGCTATAGTAATGCATTTCTAACATTAACCAAAATGAGTGTAATTCGCAGTGTTGTAAGCAAGTTGCAGAGCTCACAATTCTTCGTTATGTAAACAAGGTTCGTGCCATGTTTTTGGTTACATTGGTTCTATTACCGGTTAAATTATTTTTCCCAGCTGATCTTTTTATCTTTTGAACATAAACAGATCCTAGCGTTTGTCACATACACTTTACGTCTTCTCCTGGAATTTTCTTTTGAATATTACAAAATGTAAATGTTCAACAAGATATCTGTCAGCCAATGCTCACTAGTAATGTCAGTAATTATTATCAGATACATTGAAATTAAATAAACTTTAATATTGGGTACAAAAACCAATAAAATCGAAATATTGATAGAACCCCTTCCAAAAATTCACTTCAAATTTGAGAATGCACGCAAATGTATTTATATTATCTTACCTGAATAAAAAAGAAGTCGGAAAGACATAATCCATTAAGCATGTTCACGAAGCTATCTTAGGACTATGGTGTGTCCCAGGTACGTCTTAAGATAAGTCTTAGTCTTACGTTAGTTTCTCGAAAGTTGGGACCCACCCTAACTTTTTCTTAACTTCAGGACAGCAAATATCTTGTCTAAGGACCATCCTTAATTTTGTAAAATCATATTTTATGCACCTTTGGCGACGTTGTGATGCCTTTTCAAGACCGGTAGAAGAAAACAATGTCTAAACCAATTCTTCCCCAAACCTCAAATTTCCAGATAATGGAAGGGGTGGAGATGGTTTGATCTCTTCTATACAGTGGTAACAACGTTATTGTTGACATGCCAATCGTGTTAAATAGTTCGTGTACCGTGGGTGATCGTTCGTGTAACGTGCGGGATCGTGCGTGTATCAGAAAAATTGGTTTGCGTTTTTTACCGTGCGTGATCGTGCGTGATCGTGCGGTTTTTTCGTTTTGTAAATTTTTTTACGGAATGCCAGGCTTTATTATAAAATAACGACGAGTAGTTTTTAAAACAACGCAACAATGTGAATTTAAAACTTTTTTATTGAAGAATATTGACAATTGATTAGTACATACATGTATCATGTCAGCGCTAATCTTTTTAAAATATTCTCCTTTTCGTCGTTAAATAGTTATTCAACATCTCATTTAATCCTTTGATCGTCCGAGTTAGTTTTGCGTGCTTTTGCAATCAGTCTATATCAAGGCGAAGTATCCATCATATCTTGACACATAATTTTAATAATATTAGCGTCAAGCAAGAGAGACAGGTTAGATTAAAGCGGTCAATCTTACCCATTCCCCGTTCAAAACTAAACAATTATTCCCTAAGTTTTCTTCAAATGAAAATACGATACGCATTCCTCTCTGTTATATTGTATAAACATTCATTAGAATTAAAATTTATTTAGACTCTAAAATTTAGAATAGAAAGAATTCAATCAAGTACTACATGTACCGTATATTATGGAAATATGGGATGTGTAAAATCGAAATTCTTTAAAACAAGGTAACAAATTTACCTGTACATGTATCTCGCACAATTAAATCCTACGTAAGGGAATCGAATTACATAAACATTAACTCGTATTTAAATAATTTCGTGTAGTTTATGCATTATCTTCATTTCTTTTACACTAATTGACTTAAACTTATGATACAAGTTAATAATCGTTGTGGAGTCAAAACAATTTAATTGGTGTATGGATACTATCATATCTTTTACTCGTAAATTAAATTGAAATAAAACAGGGCATGGGTACTTTACATGCCGCTTTTCAATAAAACACAGGCTTATTGTAATACAAATTAGAGCAATACGTTTTCTTAATTCTAATCGTAAAAATTAATTTTGATTTTGCGTGATTAATGGTGTAGAATCGTTCGTTTGCGTTTTTTATCGTTATCGTTCGTGTATCGTGAAAATTCAGTAAGTTAGTGATCGTCCGTGTACCGTGCGTAATCGTTCGTGTATCGTGCGTGATCGTTCGTGTATCAGAATCGTGCGTGTTGTTTGTCAACAATAACGTTGCTACCACTGTACATATCTATTTTCAATATCGTTCTTTCTATATATGGACATTAAAATAATGGGACAGACCACCACTCTAACTCAATTCCAATTCATTCCTCTGTATATATGCTTTTGTCTGTTCGCTGATTTATGTACAGTTTACCCCAAAATTTGTGCCTAACCAAAGGTGAAAATAAATCATAATCCCGTTATTTTTAATTAACATTGTCTTGAGTAAGTACACACGACTTTGATTATCGATCTACATGTATAATTGTATTATATATAAAAATATGCAATATATTAATATTATATTATAATATATTTTATAAATATTAATGAAGCCAATATATGCATATAAATTAATAATCCCTATTCTCTCTCTCTCTCTCTCTCTCTCTCATTGCAAAAATAGTTCATGTACTTAGTTTTCATAAAAATATATGATTCAGTTTGATATATGCTAACATATATTATATGGGGTTAATACATGTACTAAGAGGTCAATTAAGCTTTTATACTAATAAAATTATAGTGTTATTGTACATGTAGCTGTGTGACGTAATGATTATTTTTGGAAATGACTGTTCATCACCGATTAATTTACACGTTCTTTATCTGCCCGTCTCATACATGTCTGTTTTGTGCGTTTTTAAAAGCGATTTTCAGCCAATGCGTTAGTTTTATGAATATAACACAAACTTTTGTGTTAACCAATTACGACTTTAAAAGTCATTAATTCTAGTAATTATTATAATCTTTTACTAAACAGGAATAAACCGCTTGTTTGGAATGGAAGTTGTTTAAAACGTTTATTCACTACTGCTTCTCTATTTGCATAAAATAATATCACATTTTATACATGTAAAGTAATTTTGATAAAATTAGTTAAATAACTAATACATTTAGGAATAATAATACATAAATGTGTGCCTGTAGCATATCATAGATCACGTGATTAATACAGCTATCCCGCATTCATTGTAATATACCAGTAATTACGGTCTATACATGTTTCAAATTCCTGCCAATGGGAACCTGATATGATAAGTAAAACTTAAATATAACATCTACTTTTTAAGTTGAAAATTCTGAATACCCCAATTCAAATGCAGCTGTAGCTGCTCCTGTACGAAACGTTTGGGCTTTGCATCGTAGTTGCCTACAAAGTGACAGATTTTCAATACTTTGTCAAAACAATGAAGATAACTAAATATTGGACCTGACTAGTAAGAGGTTAACCCCCCCCCCCCCCAAAAAAAAAAAAAAACAAAAAAAACAAAAAAAAAACAAAGAAATAAATACAGAATAAATAATGGCACTTCAAACTTTGGTATTTGAATATAGAGAATTATCTTTCAAGCATCGCTATCCAATTCAAACATATCACTGTCTGTATGATCTGTTTTGTATGGTCAGATAACCCAAGAAGAGTGTTGTATGTTTTTCAGCAAACTTGCATCTTCGCTAGCCAAGGGTCTCTGATTCGCACCCTTGAAATTGCAAAACTGAAATATTGTCCTTGCCGGCAGACAAACAAAATTATCCCACAAAAATCAAACAGAAAAATTTGAAATGCAGAAAGGTTATAAATATGCTGTTTTACGCAACAAAGTTAAAATAAAGTCTATCAAATCATACTACGATTAACATCTGGAATACGTACTTAATAAAGCAGGGATAATGGGTAGCTTTAATCACTTGGTTTCATGTCGCTTTATATTCTTATAGAGTTTTGTAACAATGACATTATAACCTTAAAATTTTTAGTTAAACCCCAATGCCGATACAGAGGATTTAGCTGTTCAAAGTAAAAACTAATTTTAAAAGCATTGTATCAAACCAAATGACTTAATTATAGTAGCCAGATGTCATCATTGTAAAACTTTCACCTGAAATACGATACGGAAACTTATTTCTCTCTGTGTGTTTTAAACTTTAACTTTGTATCTAGTGTAGACTATTGATTGTGTTTATTTGAAGATTTATATTTAAAAGTAATATCAATATAAAAATAAATGACTGATGATTGATTATACTAGTAACTAATGATAACTTAGGGCGCTTTCCATTAACGTTGCCTCGCCGGCGACGTCATTGGGAAACAGTGACAATAATGGAACGGTTGGCAACGTCACAATGCTCCAATGATGACGATTGTAGCTTAAAACTGATACTTATCTCAAAATTTGGTCCAGAAATGTTGCCTATTTGCAGTTTTAATGTATTTCGATGTAGTAGGACAAATTGTAGTAACAGAAATCCAGTTTTGTTGAATATGGTAATCTAGACGCCATATTGTTTCCTAATCGGCAATGATAAAATGCGTAGCCACAATCGCTCGCCGGCGACGCGCATTCCAGCAATCGGCGACGAAGGCAGCACCGGCAAATCCGGCAATACCGGTTAAATGAAAAGCACCCTTAATCTTTTGATTTAAACACAATTACAACATGAAAATGAGACATAATAACCACAGCATATTTAGTTTGATAATCTGTTCAATTTCACATACAAGGCGAAATATACATATCATTAAACTCCTTCACTGTGTTTTCATGTATATCATTCTTGTCGTTTGCTTTTTCTTTTTTCGGAACATTGTCGTTGGAGGGCCCAGGTATCATATCGACAGACACAAGCTCTATCTTCTCATCTACTGTTGTACGGCTTTCGTCGCAAGAAGGCGTCAGATAGCGCCCATTGTCCTCATGTTCTGCGTCCTGTATTTGTTCGTAACAACCTTCAATTTGATTGTTCTCATTCAGCATTACATTCGGTGTCGTTGAGTTGGCATGGCTCACTTGATGTGTTCTAGAAGTAAATTGACGACGAACACACTTTCCTAGATATACAAGAGCTAGAAACACAAGTACAGCCAATATCATTAGCATCAATTGCCAAATTGTTTTAATGCTATTTTTAAGACTGTCTTCATCTTTTGTTTCGTTGATATCTAAAACTGTTGATGTACTCCTCGATTCAAAATCGTGAGATTGATTACCATATTTGCTGAAACTTGTTAGTGTTACATATGGAACCGTAAATCCCGTTTCCGCATCTGAAATAAACATATATTGTTTTGTTAATAAAATAAAGATTTTTAATGAATGTATAGAGTTATTAAAAATTATCAGTGAATGCTGGTGCTTTTAAGCAATTTTAAAAGTTTGAACCAATCAAATCAAACATGATAAAATGAATATATAGAAAAATGTAAAAAAAAAAAAAAAAAAAAAAAAAAAAAAAAAAAAAAAAGTGTTGTTTATTTAAATAGCTGTACACATGCCTATTTTTCGATTGTTTTGTGGAAGTTGTACGATAACATACAGGATACAAAAAAAAACAAAAAAAAAACAAAAAAAATAAAAACAAAAACAAAAACAAAACAAAACTTAATAACCAAAAACAAAACAAAACAAAAACAACTAGATGTGTCGTAAGGCCACGAATTTTCCCGCAGGGGACCACAATTTCAAATGCCAAATTTAGTATAACTTTTTTTGATATAAATCCCTGAACATTTCTCATTTTTTTAAGTTCAAGAGGCATAACTCTGTAAAAAATCATCGAACTGGAAACAAGCTCAAACTGACCCTGTATTTTCTAATAAATTAACTTTATATGAAATATTAACTTTACACATGCATGACTTGCATGTTGTCCCGTTGCCATGGTAACAGAGGGTAAAGATGTAAAAATGTCATTTTAATGCTTATTTGAGAACATACTGTGAGTAATGTGCACAATTTGGGGTTTCCAGGATAGAATATATTATTAAAAATAGTTGTCATTTTTCAAAAGAAAGAAAAACATTCATGGAGAAACGCATATTTTTAGAGCGTTTCCATGGTTACTAAACAGAAATTTAAAAACATGTTTTCTTCATTTACTTTGAATAAAAAGAGCAAATCTTGGATTTTTGGTAAACGCTATTATGATTGTGCAATTAAAAATTTAAATATGAAATTTGAGATCCGTTGCTATGGTAACAAGGTGAAAAATAAGGTAAATTATAATATTTTTAGGCATATTTGAATGGATATTAGTCACATATAATGAATAAATATATAAAATCAATTTGTGAGAAAAAATCTAGTATGTCCTAAACTTTAATTACACTTGAAAAAAATCTGTCATTTTCTAAAAATAACTGCCGTTGCTATGGACTTTTCAAAAAGTAAGAATTTTTATGTGATTTTCTAGGCAATTCAATTTTCCATAGCAACAACACTTCTCTGTTCCATAACAAAGCTTTTTGTGATATAAAATAAAAATTAAGCTATATTTTTACGAAGTCCAATTAAAACAATTGCTAAAAATTTCAAAAATCAGGAACTAAAACATATCAAAATCATCTTCAATTTCTCAGTTTTTCATATTTCTTGGCCTTGTTACCATAGCAACGGATGTCATTTTTCATAATAACATAAATATTGCATGGACATTGACAATGATGTAAAAATTTAATACTGCCCCTTTTCAGTTTATTAAAAAGGCGCAAAACCCTTATTTTAAAAATTTTTAACGGTTTCCATGGTAACATTTTAAAAGTATTGGTTTCTCCATCAATTGTCTTATATAATATAAGAATTGAAAATAGGACAAAGGCTGTTTCATGTCTTTGATAGTTTACATTAGTGGGCAAAACCTTGTAATATAGCTTCAAAGTAGGTAAGTTTTGCTATTTTTCCATCTTTAGCCTCGGTTGCCATGGCAACGGTTACCCCCAGCAACCAACTTTTAGTGGTTTTTTGCGTTTTACACCTAGGTTTGTCCATGTATGAAATATAAGGAAAATTGGTGGCTATGCGTGGCCAGACCCTTTTATAAATCATTGATTCTTACATAGAAATGATCTTAAAAATCATCGGACAGATTTCGAATTTGATCTGTATTTTCTTGTAAATAACCTTCATATAAAAGATCAGCTTTATATATGCATCCCTTCAAAAGTGAGAGAGTGGAAACTGAATTTTCAAAAAAAATTCAGAGTTCAAGAGGCACAACGCTATCAAAAATCATCGGACTGAAACCAAATTCGAACTCAACCATTATATTCACTTGAGACATCCATATATGAGTTCGAGTTGAATGTGTGCAACGTTTGTTGAGATAACGATCGGAAAGTGAATTTCCCATTTTTTTTTCCAAGAACAAGAGGCATAACTCATTGGACCGGAACCAAATTCGACCTCAACCTGTATATCCATAAGACACATCCATAATCAAATTTGAGATGAATGTGTGCAACGGTTTTTGAGATAATGATCGGAAAATGAATGAAGACGAATAACAGAAGGACGGAAGGAAGGAAGGACGAAATGGGATAACACTATATGCCCCGAGCATTTTTTGGCGGGGACATAAAAAACCACGGAATATGAAAATCATCGCATTCATCTTTCAAGCAACATTTCAAAACTAACAAAATTATCTTGCATAATCCTGATAATCTAATAGTTTCTGAAAAACAAAATACTGTAAGGTCATTTAGCCATGAATGTCGGCTCAGCTGGAATCCCAAAGATTTGTTCCCAAGATGTGAAGTGGTCGATCAATTTTTATCGACCAAAAATCTAACGATGACGAACTTTACTTTATAAAATGTCAACTTTATTATTGTCATGATAAAACATATGAAAACATATGGGGAAATATACGCTGAATGTAAATATATCGTTATGAGGGTTTATTTTACATTGCACCCACAAATTTAAACCATGAAAGAGTTGAGTTTGACTCAATTTTCGATTTAGGTCATATATTTTACGATAGATTGTACCAGGCCTGAAATTTGCAAACTTAGAGGGATTGGAAAGACGGTAGGTCGTTAGGGAACCAACAACGATATGCAGTTTTAACACACCTGATTGGTTATAAGTAGTTCCAACAGAAAATAGCAATATGTGGCCTGATGTTATATGGGGAAAACAACATTCAGAGAGGAAACTATTTAGTTAATTTGTATCGGGATCAGTAAAGATTTGAATCGTTTCAATGATGAATACTAGCGGGCCTGGGTTTTTTAAGTTCGTCATATTTTTTTAAATTTCTGTTTAAAGAATGGTTGTCTATTTAAAAAAATGTAGAGTCATCTCTTTTCATAAAGTAAATAAAATTACTTTTACAAAAGTTTTTGGCACTATATTTTAAGCCTCGGAAGCACAGTAAATGACATGATTTATAACGGTTCCATCTGTTATGCGTATCCCTGTCATAAAAGCGTGTATAATGGCTTTAAAGTGACAATACAAAAATATTTCATACAAATAAACATCAAAATAAATATAAGCATTGAATGGTTATTTTTGAAGTTCGTCAGTCCAATAACACACCAGGCCGGTCAGACTAATCATTATACCGCCTTTTTTAGACTCGAAAAGGAAGCTGAAAATACAAACAAGAAGCTACCTGCCTGGCCCATATATCCATCTAAGGGCTTTTGGACCCAGGTGACCGTTAAAGCATGTTAGCTGATTTAAAATGCCATATAAAAATGATATTCTCCTTTGAATTTTAAACTATGGTTCATAAATAATACTTCAAGTATCAAATTAAAAGAATTTGTAAAATTTCAAGAAAAACTCAGATGGCTATTCACCACCATTCGTCATTCCATGATCAAGGTCTGGTAGATACCTCCACATGTTTGCTCATTTGAAATATGATACATGTACATACGTGACCTGTGCACAATAACTTCAAACAAAAAAAGGAGTGCTCATAATTTAAATTCTGTTTTTCATCTTTCAATGAGGAAACACAGTTAAATGCCATTTTCGAGTTTCAAGTAAGCTAGCAAATTAAAATGAGATATGCTATATAAAAAGGAACTTTTAAATATGTACGCAGTTAACTTGCAAAAAAAAAATGTTATCTAAGTGATGCTCACGCCAATTTACAAACAATGTTAACAAATACATGGAACAATTTTTTACAAAACACAAAAAAGTGATCCCTGTATGTGGAAGTGCTCATTTCAAAATTGACAATCTCAACTCTCAACTTAATTGGGACAAAGTTAATCTACATGGAAATAATTAAATGTATGAAATCAACGACAATTGGACTCTGTGTCGTATAAATTAGATAATTCAATTTAGTTCCGCATGGAAGATCTGGGTTTTTTTTCCTCCCGGTTTTCGCTATATATCTTACATTTATCTTGTAGTTTTTGTTTTTTTTAATAAGTTCAAGAATTCGGGATAACTATGATTATCCCTAATTGATATTGATTGTCTATGTAAAATAAAATTACAATCATTTCATAGCTTTATCTGCATGTGGTCGTTAAAATTGAGGCATGCTGTAGAAAAAAAACCATGCAAAGCACTGTCTTAAAGCTGGCAGTAAAACTAAACATTTTTAAGTAGTTCGATAATTGCACTCATCATACAAACTAAGATTTACAATATACGTTCGACTTTTAGGTAGCACTAGATATTATCCCGCACAAGCAAGGAATCAACCATTTGCACATTAATAGAATACACTGCTTAATATGTTGACCCAATTTTTTTAAAATTTTAATTAGGTATATGCTGTGTCCGATTTTTTCTTCGTTGCCTTCTTAATGTATAGAAAATTAAAATGCAACAGCAATCGTGGGTTTTAAAGGAGCTGGCAGGGATGCAAATTTAAACTGAAATTGCTTATATATACATGTGCGTGGCCTTAATTCTTTTTGTTGCAGCTGACTGGAAAAAATTAAATACACTAACTTTTTTGTTTTATTTCAAACAAGGAGTTGGTGTATAGTGCGTCGCATGTCTTTTCTAAATTTGTTCTTTTGGTCAAATTTCACTATAATATTTATCACAAAAAATGTTTTGGAAAAACAATGAGGGAAGGGGGTCAAATTGGCTCATTTTATTTATTAACTTATTTTGCATTTGTATTAAAACTAAAATGTCTGATCCAGTTATTTGCCCAAGATGCATGATGAACTCGTCCTACACTTTCCACCAACACGTGATTTAGTCAACCCGCGTTCTTGGTTACCTCGTTCTAGAAAGATCTATCCATAATTTTATTTATTCAACATTTGTCAAATCTTAATTTCTACGTATGCTCTAAATAAGTTCCAAGTAAAATATTCACTCTCTACGTAATCACTCAATATTATTTCATTGCAAGTATATGTCGCAGGGTCTTGTGATAAATTTGTTTATTGGAAATGAAGTAGGCTTTTCATTAATTTCACAATAATGACGTGTCAGTTAAAATTTAATTATAGCATACGGACATCATCTTACACGTGTTGAAATACCAAAGTTGTAAGCAGTTACTCTGGTGCAGGCGTTTGTAGTTTATTTGCAAAATTTCTTAATTTATAAGTATAGATTTTTATAATATATGATAATGAGTTTAATTAGTTAAGGGTTGTAATCTTTCAAAAAGTTTGTCATGCTTTTCTTTTTAATGAAATATACTTTTTAATATTCAAACTTTTCGGTGTTTTTGTCTATAATATCACTACAAATCGATTTTGTAATGTATAGTTCAATATTTTTCATCAAAGACCGCAAAATAAGTAGTATTTTTTTTTTTTTATAAATAATGTTAAAACATATTATCAAACATAAAAATAACTAGATGCGATCTCGTTACGAGTAACGAGTAGGTCTTCCGTTCAATTTTTTAAAAAGATTAAGGACTTTGGCTCCTATAAATCCCTAATTGAGTAATAAATGGTTGTGGCAAAGAGTTTTTCAAACAGACTTTGTTACGATCAACAACTTGTCTTCTATAATGCATTACACAATCTTGATCGTTTTAAAGTTATTTGTAAGAGTGTTTACTAGTATCTTGGCCCCTAATTTTAAGGGCCAGCCCCTTTTTCTTGAGTTAATTGAAAAGTTCTTAAGAATACTATCATTTTTTGTTCGTAAACCTATCAAAAATTGTTGTTAATTTTTGAGATATAAACGATTGAATATTTTAGGGGCCAGTCCTATAGATCCTTAATGGGGACAGACATTGGTGTTTTGATAAGTGGAATCGATTAGAACCATCCATGCAGACATTTTCTCTTCTATAATACTTAACAAAATATGTCTCCTTCTCTAGATATATTGCGTCAAAGTTTAAGGACTTTGGCCCCTAAAAATTCCTAGTTACGTAATAACTGCGCTGGCAATGATTTTTTCTGATAGATATTGTTATGATCAACAACTTTGCTTCTATAATGCATTACAAAATCTTTATTGTTTTTAACTTATTTGTAATAGAGTTTACGAGTGTGTTGGCCCCTAATGAAAGGGGCCAATCCCTTTTTCTTGATTTTGTTGGAAAGATCTTAAGTATAGTAACATTTTTTGTTCTTACATCTATATTAAATTGTTGTTCACTTTTGAGATATAAATGATTGAATCTTTTAGGGGTCAACCCTGCAAATCCTTTATGGGAACATACATTGGTGTTTTGATTAGTGGCATCGATTGAAATCATCAATGCAGACATTTTCTCTTCTACTATGCTTAACAAAATATGTCTCCTTCTCTAGATATATTGCGTCAAAATTTAAGGTTTTTGGCCCCTAAAAATCCCTAGTTACGTTATAAATGGGCGTGGCAATGATTTTTTCTGACAGATATCGTTATGATCAACAACTTTGCTTCTATAATGCATTACAAAATCTTTATCATTTTTCAGTTATTTGTTATAAAGTTTACGAGTCTCTTAGCCCTAATTAAAGGGGCTAGCCCCTTTTCCATGATATCGGTGAAAAGAACTTTTCATACTCTACCACTTTTGTTATATATGTCACAACAAAATATCAACTGATAAAAAGATACAGATCAAAACGTGTGAAAATTTTGATTCAAAATCTGTACCCAATTTTCGAGCCATAGCGAGCTCCAAGAAATGGCGCCACAGGAGTAAAACAAAATCAATGGGCACAACTTCAAACTATGGTCTAACTATCCTGAAAATTTCATATTCATATCGCTGATAGTTTTTGAGTTTTTGTGTGCACAAAATAGGTCGTAAAAATGAACAAAATGGCCGATAAATCGGTACCGGAAGTGACGACAGGAAAATTATCAGAAATATTTAAAGATCATATGAAGTCCAATTACCTGTGAAAAAATTGTGGAAATCGGTCGAACAGTTTTGGAGAAATCGCGTGCACAAAATTTGTGGAAAAGAAAATGAATAATAACTAGATGAGATCTCGTTGCGAGCAATGAGTGGGTCTTCCGTCCGATTTCTCATACGATGCGATGAGATGAGATTTTGACTGTGATTTAAATCTGTCTGGTGCCATGTTAACTCGATTTAAATGAGTTTAAATTTTTCGAAAATCCTATATTTCATCCAATGATGTTGAAAAAGATGTCATCAGTCGCAGAAATGCAAGAGCATTACAAAAATCATGTTTTAAAATTAGTCTGTGGTCATTTTAATACGATTTAAATAAATTTAAAATTTGAAAAAAAATTAAATTCCATCCAATCAATTCGAGATAGATGTCACCAGACGCAGAATTGAAAGTGCATCTTAGATATCATGATTTAAAATTAGTCCGAAGTCATTTTAACACGATTTAAATGAGTTTTAATTTTTAAAAAATTTAAATTTCATCCAATCAATTAAAAAAAGATGTCATCAGACGCAGAATTGTAAGCGCCTCTTAGATATCATGTTTTAAAATTAGTCTGAGGTCATTTTAACACGATTTAAATGAGTTTAAAATTTTTGAAAAATTTAAATTTCATCCAATCAATTCGAGAAAGATATCACCAGACACAAAATTGCAAGGGCAATTTCGATATTATGTTTTAAGATTAGTCTGAGGTCATTTTAAAACGATGTAAATGAGTTTAAAATTTAATAGAAATTTAAATTTCATACAATCAGTCCAAGTAAGATGTCATCAGACGCAAACTTGCAAGCGCAACTTAAATATCATGTTTTAAAATAAGTCTGAGGTCATTTTAATGCGATTTAAATGAGTTTAAAATGTTTAAAAAATTTAATATTCACCCAATCAATTCGAGAAAGATGTCATCAGACACACAGTCTATCATTCCTCAAATGTTCAGTGTTAATTCTTTAATCGTTATTAAGGAGATGCGTAGATTAAAGAAAACTCATTGAAAAATTTTGACCTATATTTTGATCTTAGCTAGCTTCCGTACTCGGAATTTCCGGACAATAATTTTTCCTGGAGAGATTATACTAGCATGTCCTCTATCATTCCTGAAAGTTTCAGCTTTCTATCTTTAGTCAGTTCTGAGGAGATGCGTGGACAAGAAGTCAAGAAAAAAAGACAAAATGGCGGATAAGTCCAAACCGGAAGTGATTTTTACAAAATCGAAACTGGGGTACAAACTTCAAATGATAACAGATCGATGCTGAAAATTTGACGAAAATCGGACGACCCATCTCCGAGAAATCTTCTGCACAAAAATTGTAAAGAAAAAAAAAATAAAAAAAATAAAAGTGAAAAAGAAACAATAGAATAATAGAAGGGTCTTCCGCTGAGACGGAAGACCCTAATAATAATAATAACTAGATACGATCTCGTTACGAGTAACGAGTAGGTCTTCCGTTCAATTTTTAAAAAGGTTTAAGGACTTTGGCTCCTATAAATCCCTAATTAAGTAATAAATGGTTGTGGCAAAGGGTTTTTCAAACAGACTTTGTTACGATCAACAACTTGTCTTCTATAATGCATTACACAATCTTGATCGTTTTAAAGTTATTTGTAATAGTGTTTACTAGTATCTTGGCCCCTAATTTTAAGGGCCAGCCCCTTTTTCCTGAGTTCATTGGAAAGGTCTTAAGAATACTATCATTTTTTGTTCGTATACCTATCAGAAATTGTTGTTAATTTTTTAGATATAAACGATTGAATATTTTAGGGGCCAGTCCTATAGATCCTTAATGGGGATAGACATTGGTGTTTTAATAAGTGGAATCAATTAAAACCTTCCATGCAGATTTTCTCTTCTATGATACTTAACAAAATATGTCTCCTTCTCTAGATATATTGCGTCAAAGTTTAAGGACTTTGGCCCCTAAAAATCCCTAGTTACGTAATAAATGGGCTGGCAATGATTTTTTCTGATAGATATTGTTATGATCAACAACTTTGCTTCTATAATGCATTACAAAATGTTTATCGTTTTTAAGTTATTTGTAATAGAGTTTACGAGTGTGTTGGCCCTTAATTAAAGGGGCCAATCCCTTTTTCCTGATTTTGTTGGAAAGATCTTAAGTATAGTAACATTTTTTGTTTTTACACCTATCTTAAATTGTTGTTCATTTTTGAGATATAAATGATTGAATCTTTTAGGGGTCAGCCCTGTAAATCCTTTATAGAAACATACATTGGTGTTTTGATTAGTGGCATCGATTGAAATCATCAATGCAGACATTTTCTCTTCTACAATGCTTAACAAAATATGTCTCCTTCTCTAGATATATTGCGTCAAAGTTTAAGGATTTTGGCCCCTAATAATCCTTAATTACGTAATAAATGGGCGTGGCAATGATTTTTCTGACAGATATTGTTATGATCAACAACTTTGCTTCTAAAATGCATTACAAAATCTTGATCTTTTTAAAGTTATTTGTAATAGAGTTTACGAGTCTTTTAGCCTCTAATTAAAGGGGCTAGCCCCTTTTCCGTGATATCGGTGAAAAGAACTTTTCATACTCTACCACTTTTGGTATATATGACTCAACAAAATATCAACTGATAAAAAGAAACAGATCAAAACGTGTGAAAATTTTGATTAAAAATCCGTACCCAATTTTCGAGCCATAGCGAGCTCCAAGAAATGGCGCCACAGGAGTAAAACAAAGCCAATGGGCACAACTTCAAACTATGGTCTAACTATCCTGAAAATATCATATTCATATCTCTGATAGTTTTTGAGTTTTTGTGTGCACAAAATAGGTCGTAAAAATGAACAAAATGGCCGATAAATCGGTACCGGAAGTGACGACAGGAAAATTATCAAAAATGTATAAAGATAAAATGAAGTCCAATCATCTGTGAAAAAATTGTGGAAATCGGTCGAATAGTTTTCGAGAAATCGCGTGCACAAAATTTGTGGAAAAGAAAAATAATAATAACTAGATACGATCTCGTTACTAGTAACGAGTAGGTCTTCCATTCAATTTTTAAAAAAAGTTTAAGGACTTTGGCTCCTATAAATCCCTAATTAAGTAATAAATGGTTGTGGCAAAGAGTTTTTCAAACAGACTTTGTTACTATCAACAACTTGTCTTCTATAATGCAATACAAAATCTTGATCCTTTTTAAGTTATTTGTAATAGAGTTTGCGAGTATCGTGGCCCCTAATTTAAAGGGCCAGCCCCTTTTTCCTGATTTCCTTGAACAGGTCTTAAGAATACTAACATTTTTTGTTCTTAAACCTATCTAAAATTGTTGTTCATTTTTGAGATACATACGATTGAATATTTTAGGGGCCAGCCCTGTAAATCCTTAATGGGGACATAATTGGTGTTTTGATTAGTGGAATCGATAAGAATCATCAATGCAGACATTTTCTCTTCTACAATGCTTAACAAAATAAGTCTCCTTACCTAGGTATATTGCGTCAAAATTTAAGGACTTTGGTCCCTAAAAATCCCTAGTTACGTAATAAATGGGCGTGGCAATCATTTTTTATGATAGATATTATTATGATCAACAACTTTGCTTCTATAATGCAATACAAAATCTTGATCCTTTTTAAGTTATTTGTAATAGAGTTTGCGAGTATCGTGGCCCCTAATTTAAAGGGCCAGCCCCTTTTTCTTGATTTCCTTGAACAGGTCTTAAGAATACTAACATTTTTTGTTCTTAAACCTATCTAAAATTGTTGTTCATTTTTGAGATACATACGATTGAATATGTTAGGGGCCAGCCCTGTAGATCCTTAATGGGGACATACATTGGTGTTTTGATTAGTGGAATCGATAAAAATCATCAATGCAGACATTTTCTCTTCTACAATGCTTAACAAACTAAGTCTCCTTCTCTAGGTATATTGCATGAAAGTTTAAGGACTTCGGCCCCTAAAAATCCATAGTTACGTAATAAATGGGCATGGCAATCATTTTTGCTGATAGATATTGTTATGATCAACAACTTTGCTTCTATAATGCATTACAAAATGTTTATCGTTTTTAAGTTATTTGTAATAGAGTTTGCGAGTGTATTGGCCCCTAATTAAAGGGGCCAGCCCCTTTTCTTGATTTTGTTGGAAAGGTCTAATGAATACTAACAATTTTTGTTCTTACACTTATCTAAAATTGTTGTTCATTTTTTAGATATAAATGATTGAATCTTTTAGGGGTCAGCCCTGTAAATCCTTAATGGGGACAGATATTGGTGTTTTGATAAGTGCAATCAATTAAAATCATCAATGCAGACATTTTCTCTTCTACAATGCTTAACAAAATATGTCTCCTTCTCTAGATAAATTTCGTCAAAATTTAAGGATTTTGGCCCCTAAAAATCCCTAGTTAAGTAATAAATGGGCGTGGCAATAATTTTTTCTGATAGATATTGTTATGATCAACTACTTTGCTTCTATAATGCATTACAAAATCTTGATCCTTTTTAAGTTATTTGTAATAGAGTTTACGATTGTATTGGCCCCTAATTAAAGGGGCCAGCCCCTTTTTTTTTTGATTTTATTGGAAAGAACTTTTAATTCTCTACCACATTTGTTATATATGTCTTAACAAAATATCATTTGATAAAAAGATACAGATCAAAACGTATGGAAATTTTGAATGAAAATTGGTGCCCAATTTTCGAGCCTAGGCGAGCTCCAAGATAAGGCGCCACTGCCGTAAAACAACATAATAGGACACAACTTCAAACTATAGACTACCTATCCTGAAAATTTCACAGTCATATCTCTGATAGTTTTTGAGATCGCTTGTGCACAAAATGGGTCGTAAAAAATTGAAAAATCGGCCGTAAATCGGGACCGGAAATGACGACGGAAATAGTTTCAAAAACATATAAAATTCAGGTCACGTTCCATCATCTGTGAAAAAATGGCTGAAATCGGTCGAATAGTTGTCGAGAAATCGCGTGCACAAAATTTGGAAAAAAAAAAAATAATAATAATAATAACTAGATAAGATCTCGTTACGAGTAACGAGTAGGTCTTCCGTTCAATTTTCTAAAAAGTTTAAGGACTTTGCCTCCTATAAATCTCTTATTAAGTAATAAATGGGTATGGCAAAGAGTTTTTTCAAACAGACATTGTTACAATCAAAAACTTTGCTTCTATAATGCATTACAAAATCTTGATCGTTTTTAAGTTATTTGTAATAGAGTATACGATTATCCTGGCCTCTAATTTAAAGGACCAGCCACTTTTTCTTGATTTCTTTGAAAAGGTCTAAAGATTACAACATGTTTTGTTCTTAAACCTATCTAAAATTGTTGTTCATTTTTGAGATACAAACGATTGAATATTTTAGGGGCCAGCCCTGTAAATCCTTAATGGGGACATACATTGGTGTTTTGATTAGTGGAATCGATAAGAATCATCAATGCAGACATTTTCTCTTCTACAATGCTTAACAAAATAAGTCTCCTTCTCTAGGAATATTGCGTCAAAGTTTATAGACTTTGGTCCCTAAAAATCCCTAGTTACGTAATAAATGGGCGTGGCAATCATTTTTTCTGATAGATATTGCTATGATCAACAACTTTGCTTCTATAATGCATTACAAAATCTTGATTATTTTTAAGTTATTTGTAATAGAGTTTACGATTGTATTGGCCCCTATATAAAGGGGCCAGCCCCTTCTTTCTATTTCGTTGGAAAGAACTTTTAATTCTCTACCACTTTTGTTATATACAGGTGACACTCGATGGCTCGAACTTCGATCTCTCGAAGTTCTTGATCTCTCGAAGTGAAATCACGGTCCCGATTTTTTTCTCTATATAACTAAGCAAATATACTCTTGATCTCTCGAACTCCGATCTCTCGAAGTTCTTGATCTCTCGAAGTAAAACCTGGGTCCCGTTATACATATTTCATTGTTTTTCACTCTTGATAACTCGAAGTGGTGGCTGTGTATACACACGACCGATCAAGCGTATAATTAGCTCCGCGTGGACCTTACCTGGATGATAGAGTGAACACCTGAGGCTAGCGTGGTAGTGTTAATTGGTTGATTACGTAAGTGACACTACCCTTTGCTTCCTTCAAAGGGTAGATAGTTAATTTGTAACTGATCTATTAATTTAAACACTTGTGAAATTTACGATAAATTAAACCGCTCTTTATTTAAAATATTATGTGATTAAGAAAACATATAATACTTAAAATTGTTTAAGTTAAAAAAAAATAACACTTAAAAACACACAACTAAGTTCTGTTTTGTTAAAATTGAAGTAGAATAGCAGAAAATACGAATGAAACCATGTTAGACTATCCTTCCATGTTACTTCCGACTTCCGGCTACTATAATTTTAGAACCAAAATGACCGGAACAAAAATTTCCGGATTTTTTTAAATTTTCGATCTCTCGAACTCTTGATCTCTCGAAGTTTAATCATGGTCCCCTGAAGTTCGAGTTATCGAGATTCACCTGTATGTCTTAACAAAATATCAACTGATAAAAAGATGCACACCAAAACGTACAAAATTTTTGATTCAAAATTCGTACCCAATTTTCGTGCCTAGGCGAGCTCCAAGAAATGGCGCCACTGGCGTAAAACAACATAATAGTGCACAACTTCAAACTATTGTCTACCTATCCTGAAAATCTCGTTGTCATATATTTAATAGTTTCTGAGATCAGCTCTGCACAAAATGGATCGTAACAAATTACAAAATCGGCCGTAACTCGGTACCGGAAGTGACGACAACGAAAATTTCAAAAACATATAAAATTCAGATCACGTCTCATCATCTGTGAAAATATGGTCGAAATTGGTTGAATAGTTTCTGAGAAATCGCGTGCACAAAATTTGGAGAAAAAAAAAAATAATAATAATAACTAGATACGATCTCGTTACGAGTAACGAGTAGGTCTTCCGTTCAATTTTTAAAAAAATTCAAGGACTTTGCCTCCTATAAATCTCTAACTAAGTAATTAATTGGTGTAGCAAAGATTTTTTCAAACAGACATTGTTACGATCAAAAACTTTGCTTCTATGATGCATTACAAAATCTTGATCGTTTTAAAGTTATTTGTAATAGAAATTACGAGTATCTGGGCCCCTAATTTAAAGGGCCAGCCCCTCTTTCTTGATTTCCTTGAAAAGGTCTTAAGAATAGTAACATTTTTTGTTCTTAAACCTTTCCGATATTGTTGTTCATTTTTGAGATACAACCGATTAAATATTTTAGGAGCCAGCCCTGTAAATCCTTAATGGGGACATACATTGGTATTATGATTAGTGGAATCGATTAGAATCATCAATGCAGACATTTTCTATTCTACAATGCTTAACAAAATAAGTCTTCTTCTCTAGGTATATTGCGTCAAAGTTTAAGGACTATGACCCCTTAAAATCCTTAGTTACGTAATAAATGGGCGTGGCAATGATTTTTTTCTAATAGATATTGTTACGATCAACAACTTTGCTTCTATAATGCATTACAAAATCTTTAACGTTTTTCAGTTATTTGTAATAGAGTTTACGAGTATATTGGTCCCTATTTAAAGGGGCCAGCCCCTTTTTCTTGATTTTGTTCGAAAGGTCGTAAGAATACTAACATTATTTGTTCTTACACCTATCTAAAATTGTGGTTCATTTTTGAGATATGAATGATTGAATCTTTTAGGGGCCAGCCCTCTAGATCCTTAATGGGGACAGTAATTGGTGTTTTGATCAGTGGAATCGATTTAGATCATCAATATAAATATTTTCTCTTCTACAATGCTTAACAAAATATGTCACGTTCTTTAGATAAATTGTATCAAAGTTTGAGAACTTTGGCCCCTGAAAATCCCTAATTACGTAATAAATGGGCATTGCAATGATTTTTCCTGATATATATTATTACGATCAACAACTTTGCTTCTATAATGCATTACAAAATCTTTATCATTTTAAAGTTATTTGTAATAGAGTTTACGAGTGTATTGGCCCCTAAATATAGAGGCTAGAAGAACTATTGATTTTCTACCACTTTTGTTATATATGTTTTGACAAAATATTAACTGATAAAAAGATATAGATCAAAACGTCTGAAAATTTTAAATGAAAATTCGTACCAAATTTTCGAGCCTAGGCGAACTCCAAAATAAGGCGCCACTGACGTAAAACAAAAACAATAGACACAACTTCAAACTATGGTCTACCTACCCTGAAAATTTCATAACCATATCTCTGATAGTCTCTGAGTTTATGCGTGCACAAAAATGGTCGTAAAAAACAACAAAATGGCCGATAAATCGGTACCGGAAATGATGACGTCAAAAATTTCAAAAACATATAAAATTCAGATCACATCCAATCATTTGTGAAAAAATGGTTCAGATCGGTCGAATAGTTTTCGAGAAATCGCGTGCACAAAATTTGGAAAAAAAAAAAATAATAATAACTAGATATGATCTCGTTACGAGTAACGAGTAGGTCTTCCGTTCAATTTTTTAAAAAGTTTAAGGACTTTGCCTCCTATAAATCTCCAATTATGTAATAAATTGGTGTGGCAAAGAGTTTTTCAAACAGACATTGTTACGATCAAGAACTTTGCTTCTATAATGCATTACAAAATCTTTATCGTTTTTCAATTATTTGTAATAGAGTTTACGAGTATATTGGCCCCTATTTAAAGGGGCCAGCCCCTTTTTCTCGATTTTGTTCGAAAGGTCTTAAGAATACTAACATTATTTGTTCTTACACCTATCTAAAATTGTGGTTCATTTTTGAGATATGAATGATTGAATCTTTTAGGGGCCAGCCCTATAAATCCTTAATGGGGACATACATTGGTGTTATCATTAGTGGAATCGATTAGAATCATCGATGCAGACATTTTCTCTTCTACAATGCTTAACAAAATATAAGTCTCCTTATATAGGTATATTGCGTCAAAGTTTAAGGACTTTGACCCCTAAAAATCCCTAGTTACATCATAAATGGGCGTGGCAATGATTTTTTCTAATAGATATTGTTACGATCAACAACTTTGCTTCTAAAATGAATTACAAAAATCTTGATCGTTTTTAAGTTATTTGTAATAGAGTTTAGGAGTGCATTGGCCCCTTATCAAAGGGACCAACCTCTTTTTCTTGATTTTGCTGGAAAGGTCTTAAGGATACTAACAATTTTTGTTCTTACACCTATCTAAAATTGTGGTTTATTTTTGAGATATGAATGATTGAATCTTTTAGGGGCCAGTCCTCTAGATCCTTAATGGGGACAGACATTGGTGTTTTGATTAGTGGAATCGGTTTAAATCATCATTACAAGTATTTTCTATTCTACAATGCTTAACAAAATATGTTTCGTTCTCAAGATAAATTGTATCAAAGTTTGAGAACTTTGGCCCCTAAAAATCCCTAATTACGTAATAAATGGGCGTGGCAATGATTTTTCCTGATAGATATTGTTACGATCAACAACTTTGCTTCTATAATGCATTACAAAATCTTTATCATTTTTCAGTTATTTGTAATAAAGTTTACGAGTGTCTTGGCCCCTAAATAAAGGGGCCAGACCCTTTTTCTTGATTTTGTTGGAAAGAACTGTTGATTCTCTACCACTTTTGTTATATATGTTTTAACAAAATATCAACTGATAAAAAGATACAGATCAAAACGTATGAAAATTTTGATACAAAATTCGGACCCAATTTTCGAGCCATAGCGAGCTCCAAGAAATGGCGCCATAGGAGTAAAACAAAAACAATGGGCACATCTTCAAACTATGGTCTAACTATCCTGAAAATTTTATATTCATATCTCTGATAGTTTTTTAGTTTTTGTGTGCACAAAATAGGTCATAAAAATGAACAAAATGGCCGATAAATCGGTACCGGAAGTGACGACAGGAAAATTATCATAAATGTATCAAGATCATATGAAGTCCAATCATCTGTGAAAAAATTGTGGAAATCGGTCGAATAGTTTTCGAGAAATCGCGTGCACAAAATTTGTGGAAAAGAAAAATAATAATAACTAGATAAGATCTCGTTACGAGTAACGAGTAGGTCTTCCGTTCAATTTCTTAACAAGTTTAAGGACTTTGCCTCCTATAAATCTCTTATTAAGTAATAAATGGGTATGGCAAAATGTTTTTTCAAACAGACATTGTTACGATCAAGAACTTTGCTTCTATAATGCATTACAAAATCTTGATCGTTTTTAAGTTATTTGTAATAGAGTATACGAGTATCCTGGCCCCTAATTTAAAGGACCAGCCCTTTTTCCTTGATTTCCTTGAAAAGTTCAAAAGAATACTAACATGTTCTGTTCTTAAACCTATCTAAAATTGTTGTTCATTTTTGAAATACAAACGATTGAATATTTGAGGGGCCAGCCCTGTAGGTCCTTAATGGGTACATACATTGGTGTTTTGATAAGTGGAATCGATAAGAATCATCAATGCAGACATTTTCTCTTCTACAATGCTTAACAAAATAAGTCTCCTTCTCTAGGTATATTGCGTCAAAGTTTAAGGTTTTTGGCCCCTAAAAATCCCTTGTTACCTAATAAATGGGCGTGGCAATCATTTTTCCTGATAGATATTGTTATGATCTACAACTTTGCTTCTATAATGCATTACAAAACCTTGATCGTTTTAAAGTTAATTGTAATAGGGTTTGCGAGTGTATTGGCCCCTAATTAAAGGGGACAGCCCCTTTTTCTTGATTTTGTTGGAAAGGTCTAAAGAATACTAACATGTTTTGTTCTTACACCTATCTAAAATTGTTGTTTATTTTTGAAATAAAAACGATTGAATATTTTAGGGTCCAGCCCTGTAAATCCTTCATGGGGACAGATATTGGTGTTTTGATAAGTGCAATCGATTAAAATCATCAATGCAGACATTTTCTCTTCTACAATGCTTAACAAAATATGTCTCCTTCTCTAGATATATTGCGTCAATACGATTGTATTGGCCCCTAATTAAAGGGGCCAGCCCCTTTTTTTTATTTTGTTGGAAAGAACGTTTGATTCTCTACCACTTTTGTTATATATGTATTAACAAAATATCAACTGATAAAAAGATGCAGACCAAAACGTACAAAAATTTTGATTCAAAATTCGTACCCAATTTTCGTGCCAAGGCGAGCTCCAAGAAATGGCGCCACTGGCGTAAAACAACATAATAGTGCACAATTTCAAACTATGGTCTACCTATCCTGAAAATTTCGTTGTCATATATCTAATAGTTTCCGAGATCAGCTCTGCACAAAATGGGTCGTCAAAAATTACAAAATCGGCCGTAGCTCGGTACCGGAAGTGACGACAACGAAAATTTCAAAAACATATAAAATTCAGATCACGTCTCATCATCTGTGAAAAAATGGTCGAAATTGGATGAATAGTTTCTGAGAAATCGCATGCACAAAATTTGGAAAAAAAAATAAGAATAATAATAATAATAATAATAATAAGAAACAGTACGAAAACTATAAGGTCTTCCGTTGGAAACGGAAGACCTTAATAATAAACAGTACGAAAACAATAAGGTCTTCCGTTGGAAACGGAAGACCTTAATAATAAGAAACAGTACGAAAACAATAAGGTCTTCCGTTGGAAACGGAAGACCTTAATAAGAAACAGTACGAAAACAATAAGGTCTTCCGTTGGAAACGGAAGACCTTAATAATAATAATAAGAAACAGTACGAAAACAATAAGGTCTTCCGTTGGAAACGGAAGACCTTAACTATGGATCATGTCGCATTTGAGCCTATTGTAATTTGTACTGTTACGTAAACGCATTTTAAGTGTGCTGATTGTTTCTGCTGAAACAAATAAGATTTTTTTAATATTCGGAGTTCTGTTTGTTGACGAAGAATTGTGACAAATAGGGCCCCGCTTGAATAATGGACAATAAGATGAAAAGCATTCCAGAGAATCTGCTTTGACCTTGACCTATAACTTAGATATTTTCCAGCTGGTTTAGAACTTTTTTCCATCTCATAACCCCTTACATACAGGCATTGTTGTTTAATTTGAGGAAGATTAAGCAAATGGGAAATATTATACGGCCTAAAACTGATTATAAAGAGTTCTTCTCATTGACTTGGTTCAGAGTTACTGCACACCAAAACGCTTTGTTTATGTGAAGAATGAGCCAAATAGGGCTAAATGGGGAGTATATATGCTCTTAGAAATGGTTTTATGTGTGATTCAATATGACTATGACACTTGACCTACAAAAATCATTCAAGGTCACTACACACTCTTAGATCACAGTCACACTGTCGGTAAAGAATGAGTTAAATTGGATCACGGGGAGAGAAAATAATCTCTGGACAAGGGTTTTTTGTATTATTCTGCTATGACCTTCACATTTGACCTTGAAACTTGGTTCAAGGTCACTGTCACTGCACATCCTTTACTTAAAAGCTTTGTTTATGTGAATATGAGCAAAATAGGGCGAAGTGGATAGCATATAAGCTATGAAGAAAGGATTGTTGCGTAGTCTGATATGACCTTGACCCTTGACCTACCAACTTCATTAAAAAAATCACACACCTTCTTACTATAGACATTATGTGTTATAAGTATGAAACAGATTGGACCAAGGGGAGAGAAGATATGCTCTGGACAAGGATTTTTCTTATTATTCTATTATGACCTTAATTAACCTTAGACATAGAAACATATTTCAAAATCATTGAAGATTCTATACCCAAAGGCACTATGTGGGTGAAGTATGAGCCAGAGTGGGCCAAAGGAAGAGAAGATATGCTCCGGACAAGAGATTTCGGACGGACGGACGGACAGACCTATCATTATAGGGCGCCCGCTGAGTGGAGCCCTAATTTGCGCATAATTTGCATTAATTACTCCTAATTTGAAAAAAATACTTCATGTAAATATTAATGCTACTTGTACAAAATATACCTACCACTACGACATCCAAATTCAAAGTCACACTCCACAGGGGAACAATCACAAATTTGCTGGCAATCTTTCCCATATAAAGGATACCGACATTTAAGAGTGCATTCTATCCCTGTGTAACCGGAAATGCATTCTATAAAACAAAATATAGGATGTGTTAAGGTCAGGCACGCGATAATCGTAATCGAGTAATCGTAATCGATTGTAATGATTACTCTTTTTCAAGTAATCGACAGTAATCTGTAATCGAAGTCATTTTCGATTACTTTTAATCGTAATTCAACCGATTACAGAAAATTTCAGAGTAATTATAATTACTTTTTCGATTACTTTCGATTACTCTTCAAATAAATATTTTGTGATGCACATATTGTAGGAAAAATACTCTACAAGTTGTTTATGATATAATTAATACACTAGAAGTGTTTTTATTTATTCATTTTGATTTTCAACTTTTATTTAAAATATAAATACATGTATTGGTTCACACGAGTACATAATCAGATAATCAGTTGTTCACTCTGTGTTTCAAATTGCCTTGCATTTTTTAAAACTTATTTAACCTAATGTGTCCTAGAAAAATCGCTAACTGATGATTGATCATTATTGGGAGATGGGGGGGGGGGGGTGGAAGAAAGAGAGAAAGAGAGAATGGTGTATTTTGTGTCTACTTTGCCAGAGAACGAGACAAAAGGGTGTATAAATGTGACCACCCTAATGTTTCAACAATAATTGAATTAGCCCAAAAGGGATCTATTAAATTAGAACAATTACGAGCTCTAAAAACAATTCATTCAAATAATGAAGCAAGGTTCCTCAATGTTTTTTGTATATTGTCAATAATATTTGAAGTATCAAATTCTAATTATAATTTTAAAAAAATCAATAATAACAAATTAAAATTGATGGCTTTAGGTGCAAGGTCAAGATTCCATCTAAACTTGTAAACCTTTTTTTTAAAAAAAAAAAACTCGTTTACATAATTTAAACGACTCTTCTCTATATATTGCATACAATCTTATTAAGATTTAAATATGAATTCTCAAATTTTAAAATTATTCATAATGAAAATACCCCTTTAACTAAATCCAAATCAACATGAAGAGTTTATACTATATGTTCAGAATAGGTTTCATTCACATTTTAATGGAAAAAATAAAGTATTTGATTATCTATCAATTACATGTTTTAAAATAATCGATTACAATCGATTACAGGCTTAAACTGAGTGTTATCGATTAATAAATCGATTGTACATGTACCAGATTCCACTATGTAATCGATTATAAAATCTCTTTTTTGTTTGGTAGAGACCAAAGCTATTGACATACCAACACAATCTTTTTTAACAGCGTCCCATCCGTATCCATCGCAACAGCCGTGTTTGTTCTCTGGAGTATTAGGAACAGGAAGGAAACTTATCAATATTAAACATCTAATTTCGTGTTTTTAATGTACAGTTATATAACATCACATGATGGGAAAGTTTGCGACTCAAACTAAATTGATATTATGCGTTTATGCTGCCTTTAATATCTTCATTACAGCAATAAAATTAATCAAACATTAATGAAAATCATATTAAAAGCCATCTTGATAGTTAACAAATTAATTGAAAATTACCTAGTATCATATCATTATTGTTTTGCACCTTTTAATCATCCGGTCATGCGCTTTTATTATTTCCAAAGTTTTCGATATCATATATAGTCATATTTCAGGCAAAAAAGAAATATCAGGCAACCTTTGGTGGATGAACACGTACATAGTTATTAAATTGTGTACAACATCCAGCCAAATATTCTACACAGACAAAGTGCATTTAACTGGTACGTTTTTCATTACTTGTATTGATTCAAGGATAATGATTTCAAATCTTAGTAACACTACTGGCAAAACTTTTATACACAAAATCTTCAGAGACTCAATCTCTATTTCAAAGGGGAAATGAAACACTAGTACTTCTTTATTACATACAATAGTTATATTACTATGCAAGTCTTATTTGGTATAAAAAAGACTTACGTCAATATGTAACCAGTTCAATGACCATATATTTACGTCTACCGAGTAATCTTTCCCCAGTTATATAGAAAGTGACCAGGCTAAATATACATGATGTAGTTCTAACCAGTTTATCGATCGGTCAAAACCTTCAAAACCTAAAAAAATTCACGGACTGCACGAAAATAATCATAATGATGTCATGCAGGCTATAATTTCCAAATGACACAACTTCACTGTTTCTTTTGCCTTACCTACTGATGTATATTAACAAATAATTAAGCTAATTATACTTAATCTTTAAGATCAATACATTAATTTGTTTATGACAGATGTAAATATAAACAATGAAATTTGCTTTCTTCGATGATTCATGCAGATTAGGAATGTATCGATCATTGCAGAAAAAAAATTGCATCACCCGCGTATTGTGCAATGTCTCTACCATCATATCCCGCATGAATCACCAAAAAAAGCATTTTTTGTTGAAAACAAATTTTAAGTTGTTCGCAAACCTTAAATTTTTCTAGACATCTAGATAATTATAATCAAGACCACTCTCCATGTCTGAAGCTAATAACTCTGTGATTCAAATCACCCTTTTAAGTATAAAATAAATTTTGGACAAATATTTAATTACCTAGATACCAGTATATGACCTGCTCCAAAAATCGTTATTTCCTCCAGCATCCGAAACCGAAGACCCATATTCAGCATCCAAGCCTGTCAATTGCACCAATACATCAAGATGCATCATCCATATCATTCAAGTTTGGTAAAGATACAGCAAATAACGACTTTAACCTGATCCAACAACCCTAACATCCCCTAGCATCTAAAACATATAGCTCAGTTTCAGAATTCACTCTTGTCAACTGCATCAGTTTCATAAATGCATCATTCAATAAGTTTGGTGCAAATGAAGCCAATATTAGCTTAGATTTGGACAGCAAAAGGCATGTGGTTCAAAAACCTTAACCTCCTAGAAAATATTAAACCTGTAGCTCTTATTAAGTATTCAAGCCTCTTGACTGCATCAGTATCACACGATGCATTATCAATCAAAGATTGGTGAAGACAGAGTTAATAATAAATAAGATATGTCTTTCAAAGGGCTCCTGCTGCAAAATCCTTAGCATTCTGCAGCATCTGAAATTTGTTCATCTATAGATCAGATTTAGCATCAAAGTTTTGTTAAGATGCATCATCCCTAAAAGTTTAGTTTAGATAGAACAGGTAATAACTTAGGTACAAGACCTGCTCAAAAAAAACCTTTAATCAGGTCTAGACGCCGAGGCCGAGGTTATAAATATATATAGCATATAAAGCTCCCCAAATCGTGTCTAGATCCCCTCAAGACCGTTTCTGGTCAAACACTTTAAGCGTATACATAGCCTCCGACAGCGCAAACAAAAACTAGAAAACTGTGAAATTAATGGACAATACACAGCAAGACTTGTCTTTCCATCAGTTTTAACAGGAGCTAAATTATGTAAAACAAAAATATTTTACCTTTGACAACGTATGGATCTTGATTCCAAAGCACCATATAAGACGCATAAAAATCCACACAAAACTTGTGTGCATCTCATTTTACAAGTTGTGATTTTGCGAAAACTCATAAAAAGCGATAGAATATATTGTATATGTATATTGCTCTAGGAACCAATAAATACCATTTCCGATTAACTACATATAATTGAAAGAACTTGAAAAGTAATTTCCGTGTTACACAGCAAAATATGTTTATTAAAGTTGTACAGGCATTCAGACATTGGAGTACTATTCGCTATTCATTATTCCAATAGCAAAGAATATTTTGTGGTCGGTTCACTATATATTCAAATTACCATAAGTTTATTCAAAAAATAAAATAAATTCAAAATCTAAATTAACTGCTTTATATTTCAAAAGAAACAATGATTAAGTAAAAATTGTCACTTGCCGAAATGACCTGACTATTGACATTCAGCTAAATTGGTGAGAGGGAAAAGACATCATATACTGTTTCAATGATAAAACCTTTCAAGGGGCTGACTTACACCCTGTATCCCATATGTAAGCCTTCATATTTGTCCAGGATAACGCCTTGGGAAACGCCAGGCGACCCTCAAAGGGAATTAGGTTTACAAGACCATGAACAAGTATAGCTAGCCTTGTGAATATAGCAAGTTTTGTATTTTACAGCTATAATGGGAATATTACATGTACATGTATTCAATTACTCGCAACAAATTTAAAAAATAAAGCTTAAAAAATGAAACGATGAAATGATAAATATGTAGAAAACAAAGATATGACAAAGATAAATATCTATGCGTACAATTGTCCCAGCAGGCGTAAGAAATCTTCGGTTGAACATTTTTACTAATTTTGTGTTAATGAATAAAAAGCCTCCTGAAGTCTTCGTCCAACGACTACAGAAACAGAAACACCAGAAAAAAGTATCACCTGTTAACCAGTGGGTAACATCGGAAACGAAATCATGACTTCTAGTCAGGAAAATCATAAAAGAACTACTAGGCTGAAAATCTACCTTCTGAGATCAAACATCAATATCAACATAGCAGCATGGAATGTGCGGACTATCCTTAAAACTAACAGATCTGCGCATATCGCCAAAGAGATGAAGTAATATGACATCGACATTCTTGGTATAAGTGAATTACATATACAGGTTCTGGAAAAATAACTGGCGAGTCCATCATTTACTCAGGCAAGGATCAAGATCACCAGAGTGGCGTTGCAATAATGATGAATAAGGAAACATCAAATACACTGATAGAGTGGTAACCAGTGAACGACCGAATAATGTATGCTAGGTTCGATTCCAAACACATTAATCTCAGTGTGATTTAGTGTTACTCGACAACCAACGATGCTAATGTTGACTAAAATGATACTTTTTACCACCAACTTCGGAGTGTGTTACTTCGAAAGCCAAAACACAATATTATAATAATTATGGGAGACCTTAACGCTTAAGTGAGAAATGATAATACAAGTAAGAAGACATGTATGAGAGCATATGGCATTGGACAGATAAATGAAAATGGAGAACGTCTACTAGATTTCTGTGAGATGAATGGACTAGTGGTTTGCAAAACAATCGACATTCTCAAGTATACTTAGTTTTCACCAGATAAGAGAACAAATTTAACAATCAAAGAATCAGATCAATTACATCATGATCAACAAGTGGTGGATGAGATCAGTCATAGGTGCTCGGACGTACAATGTAATGAGGTGCAGACGTTAACAGCGATCGCATACTCTTGCATGCCAAAATACAACTTTAGTTAAGGCCGATGAGGAAAGTGCAAGGGCGAAGGAAGTTTATAGTAAATAAACTTAAACAACTTAAGATAATGAAAGCCTTTAGGCTGGAGCTGAGAAACATATTCTCTGCACTAGACACCTTGAATGATGAAGACAACATCGACGAAAAGTTCGATAATATCAAGGACCGTCTTACTTATGCAGCAACTGAACTCTGGGATACATGAAAAGTGTAAAAGAAGAATGGATAACAGCTGATACATGGACTCTTATATTAGAGAGAAAGAAGATCAGATCATTTTTTAGAAGACTGCAAAGAAAACACAGAGTTAGAATCCTTGTCAGACTCCTACAGATACATGGATAGGTAAGTCAAGAGGCGAGACAAACGAAAACGTATTGAAGACATTGATTGTAGTGCCGATGAAGCAGCAAGGACTGGAAATATCCAAGAACTATAAAATCACCAAAATGATGTCCGGAAAATTGACCAACAATTCAAGTGTTGTAAAAGACCAGCATGGCGACATTCCTTTCAAGTAGTGACATCGAGGAAAGGTGGGCAGAACATTTTAGATCAATTCTGAATTGAGAAGACCCAAACCAACCACCAGTCATTGAAATTGATAACAAAAACGTAACAGAATTTGACATTTATGTGGAGGAAATAAGTGTAAAAAAGCCATTAGGAAGATGAAAGACAACAAAGCTGTAGAAGGAGATGACATCCCATCAGAGTAACTAAAAGCAGGCAGTGAAGCGACGTCAATTGTTATACATTATACAATTAAAGTATACCATTGGAGGAGTCAGCGAGAGTCCAGTTCCCCTCAAGCAAGCCTTTTTCCATTGGCTTCGCCTCGAAAAATAGACTTGTTCTCGGGGAACTGGAATCTTGCTGACTCCCTCAATGGTATACTTTAACTGTTTTATCATGCCGATACAAACAATCAATCAGAAAAAGTTCAAATTATTATATTTCTTTGTGTATCCAACACGTTATATCGTCAAAATAAATACAATTAAATTGCACGCGTGTCGTATTGTGAGGTAGGCCAGTTATGTTATAAGGACGTTGCAGCTAGAATTAAATCATATGGCTATGAATATTCATTATTATTTTTCGGAATATTTTGGAACTTTACCTTTGGTTAACAAACATTACAACGTTTTCCGAGTAGGTGTTTATCAGTTCATCGAACTGACGCCGTGTTTACAGGGAATCAATCTGTTTTGCAGGGAATCAGTTTGTTTACGGCGATTTTCAGGGAATCAGCAAAATATATCAAATTACTCTTATATAGTGAAAAATAAGTAGAAGTATAATAATTTTTTTTCAAGACATTTGGAGAACAAATAAAGTACAGTTAGAACGAAAATGTGGAACTATTTAATTATAAATCTTCCAAGAAAGGGTGATATAAAAGATTGCAACAACTGGCGTGGAATTGCACTTTTACCAACGATAAGTAACTTGTTTACCGGACTAACTTGGACAGAATAAAAAACAACATGTTGATGTGCAACTGAGAAAGGAGCAGGATTTAAACAAGGATATCGTGTTGTAACCAAATTGTTGTATTACGAAACTTCATAGAGCAGTCAATAGAGTAGCAGTCCTCTCTATACCTCAACTTTGAGAAGGCTTTCGAAAGGGTACATCAGGAAAGTTTATGAAAAATTTCAAGACTGTACAGCCTACCATTCAAGATAATTGACATTACCAGAGTACTACATGAAGGATATCATTGTAGTGTAATGTTTAACAATGGTCAAACTGAGTGGTTCCGAGTAGCATCGGGACTTCAACAGGGCTGTATGTTATCATATCTGCTCTTTTTAGTGGCCATAGACTGGGTTATGAGGGAATCCACCAGAGATCAGAGGCATTAGATTGAAAATGGGAAACAATCTGGATGATCTAGATTATGCCGACAACCTTTGTCTTATCTCTTCCACTCATCTGCATAACCAAACTCCATACAACATCTAGAGGTTTAAGACTTGACACCCATTTAAAGAATACCAAAATCATAGAAATTAACGCACGGAACAACAAACCCATACAAATAAATGGAGAGCGTTTGCAAGACCTAGACACATTCACATACCTGGGTAGTATTATAACAGCATTAAGAGGTACTGACGAGGGCGTTACATCAAAAATCAGCGAAGCCAGTCATGTGTTTGCCATCTTAAAACCAGTTTGTACATCCTCCTATTTAACCTCAAGGATAAAGCTCAGGATCGTCAATATTAATGTAAAATCAGTATTACTATATGAATCAGAATTCTGGAAGCTCCGGAAAAACCTTATAAGGAAACTGAAAGTGTTCATTAATTGATGCCTACGGTCTATATTTAAGATCAGATGGCCAAAAATAGTATCTAATAACGAACTCAGAGAGATGACAGGACAAGACATAGATGTGAAAATTGCTAGTAGAAGTGGAGATGGAACGGTCATGTAATCAGAAAAGATCCGCACGACATTACCAGAGAAAGCATCTTCTGGACAGCGATGGCAAAAGAAAAAGGGGCATACCAAAAACATAATAGCGAAGAACAGCAGAAGCTATCGTGGGGACAGTGGTGGCAATAGCAAATAATCGGACTGAGTGGAGGTACCTTGTGGCTTCCATATGTGACACTTGGTATGAAGAGGGGACAGCCCCCCCCCCCCCCCCCCCCCCCGTCCTCCCACTTTTTCTCGCAGCAAACATTTTTATTAAATTTACATAGAAAAAATTGAATTATCATGGACTTGCCCCTCTAAACATTTTTTGGGGGAGTATATGAAAATTTAATTGATAATAAGGAAATTAAGAGTGAAATTCCAGTCTTTTATTCCAGCATGACTGGAAGTTGAAGTCTACTCCTTGTATTTCTTACAAGTATACATGGACCACTGCTTCTAAACTTTTTAATTACAAATTTTGTTTTAGAATGCCTCGACATCGAACATCTGTAAGGTAGTCCCCCAACATGCTCTTGTTCTTCTTCACACTTCAACTATAGTCCTGCTGAACATGTCATTACTGGTGACGTATATAGAGTAAATAATGATGACCTTAAATCAATTATTCTTAAAGGCCCAAAACGTAGGGACCCCGATCTTTCAACTGGCATTCTAATTTCATACATACATTATATTATGAATGCTTTAGAGGATTACGCCAGACGATGGGCCAAACATGAAAAAAAAGACCTCGACACGTTGTAAGAATGGACTAAAAGTGTTCGATGCATGTTGATATCTCGTATTAAGCGATTAAAGCGCAGTATGAAAATCATCTATCCTTCTATATTTGATAATTTAGAAGTGAAAAAAGAACTAGATAGATTACAGGATCAGTATGTACTGGTCCCTGCTGACAATGCAGGAAACAACATTGTCTTTTTTTGTAAGTCTCATTATATAAATTGTATATTTAAGAACTTGAATTAAATTCCGCAAGCGGAAATGAAACTTATACTCATAGCTCTCTTTGCAAGGAGGCAATTCTTCAAAATCATGTCAGTTTTGAATATTTTCAATATTACCAACAAGCAAAATCAATTTGAATTACATTGCCTTTATTGGATACCTATTGGATACAAAGATATATAGCGGGTTCCAGAAAATGTTCTACCAAGCCTCTTGTGCAACAGTATATTCAAGAAGCGGTGTAAATCAGATGTGAATACTTAAGAATTCAAAGAAACTTTAAGAAAACGTTGAATTCCAAAATTTTACCAAAATCAAAAGCATCAAAACTTACGACTTAAAACAACCATCCCCCACGATAAATTAAAGTCCCGTCTTTTTTTTACATCATTGATAGCTGCTTTTTTAATACAAATGGATCACGTAAATTTACTTACCGTGTCATCAGTCATTTGCAAAACTATTTTGTTAAAAGCCATTCGGATTGTGCACACAAGTACTCTAAAGTTGACATTAAAAAGATGCTTCATTTTCTGATAGACAGCATCTATGTAGTTTTTAGAAATCAGGCCTTTCAACAATCTGTTGGAGTTCCCATGTTACCAGTTGTGCCTCATTGTTAGCAGACCTATTTTTGTATTCATTTAAAGCAGAATTTATTCTAAAACTTGTACGTAAAAAAATAAATCACTCGCTTTGGCCTTCAACTCAACATTCAGGTATATCGACGACGCATATATTATCAATTACATTGTAACATTTGTTACTTCCATACTTACTTCGACTCGATATATCCCAGTGAACTTGAAATAAAGGATACCACAGAGTCTGCGTCATCTGTTTCATATCTGGATATTTTACTGGAAATGGACATTGATGGTAATCTAATAACAAAACTTTATGATAAACGTGATGACTTCAATTTTTCTATAGTCAACTTTCCTTACTTATGTAGCAATATACCTTCATCACCTGCATATGGAGTTTTTGTCTATAAATTTTGTTCTATACTCTGTCCCGAGTTTTTGCTTTCACCACTTTTCGCTTGATATTTCGATTATCATAAATACCTCTGTAGTCAAACTATGTTCATCCACTGTAATATGAAAAATGTGCAGAGTATCTGTTTTGAAACGCCCCATTCTTGTGGCATGCAACTGTATCTATAATTATATGCTATGGTTGTTTTTTTATCAATTGATCACTGTTATTTTAAAAACATAATGAGAGTCAAAAGATATTAAAAACATTTTAAGTGTGTGATTTTGAAAAAAAATCTTCCAGCCCATCAAAATTCCTGGAATTTTATTTTTAATGTCTGACCCGAACTTCAAATTTACAGACCTCTGTCTTGTTTTGTTTTATTTTATAAATTAGCAGCATGAAAGAAAACCAACAGTAAGCTTTTGTTCATGTTAAATCTAATACAGTGAAGTCGCCAATTCCGGGTCGCCTCCAATTCCGGGTCACTCCTATAATTTTCATGTCATATTGTTTAAAACGAAGCAGAAAAATTTTATGAATACACTGATCACGAACTATATGGGTATTTCTGTATTTGATCAGTAAAAAAGTATTTGAAGGAAAACATTTACAGACCATCCGAGAAGTGAAATTAGGAATCAAGCGCTTTTGAGAGCGCGATTTTCACTCATTTTCGACATGCTACTTTCGTTATTTACGCTGCAGCGCAATGGCAACTTCTCAGGCCTTTCCGGCAAGCTCGGAAAAACACCTAGGATGTATTAACATTACCGGATGTTAGAATTTTATAAAAATGGAGTCGCTCTCCAATGAAATAAGTATCGGCTACAGAGCCTTGTATGTCGCTTCTGTGGTATATTTTAGGGTATATATCATTGACTTTAATATATCAGCAGATTATAAAATGTGTTGAATTTATATGAAGTTTTATAAAAAGGGGGGTTGTCATGGACGCATAGGTAATACATTCGAGGTGTTTTTCCGAGCTTGCCGAGAAGTTGCGATTGGCTGCAGCGTGGTTGATGTGAAAGTTGTGGCCGAGTATTAATAGCTGCACAATATTCCACATGCATTCAGTTATCCGTCAGAAATTGTTCATTATAATAAGTGCTCAATTAAATTTACACATTGATAAATCAAACTGAAGGAGTTTTCCCAATTGCGGGTCAGTTTACATGAAACATGAAAGTTTTTGTGGTTTTACGATAACATGTAAGAGGGAGAGAAAGAAATTCAATTGAATAAAATTGTCCCTGTCGCTTTGCTGTATTGTTCGTTATTTTTCTTTGCTTTTTGAGTATAATGGCTTCTGTAATGTATTACTATATATTTCACACTTAACAGTTATCATATAAAGACTTAAGAGCCATTTCGGCCCCTAATTTGAAGGGCTAACCCCTTTTTCTTGATGCTATAAGAAAGCTCTTTACATTTTAAACACATTTGGTTCAACAAGTGTTTAGAAATTATGTACCGTTCTCGAGATATCTGGAAAAGATCTTTAAGGGCCGACCCTGTAACTCCTTTTAGGGACCATATAACAAAGAAATTATGGTCGTATATTGTAAGGCATATTGTTTTGATCATCTTCTGTTCAAAATTGTTTTACAAAATGTTCCTCCATTTTGAGATATTGAAGATCAAAATTTCGGACTTCTGGCCCCTTAAAATCGCCAATTACGTAACAAATGACTTATTAATTGTCATGTATAGGTCAATAACGTTATAATGAACAAAATTGCTTCTATAAAATATTACAAAATATTTCCCAGTTAAAAGTTTACATGTTTTAACAAAATAATATCGACAAAAGAGATGTGGAAAGAAAACCACAAAAAATCACGACGCTTTTTTAACCGTAATTTTCGAGCTTGGGCGAGCTTCGGCGCTTTTGACCACAGGAAATATACCAAATGTCAGATCTACAACCTTTTATCTACATTCCCTGAAAATTTGAACTCAATATCTTAAATCGCTTAGGAGTTTACACCTTGACAAGCAGACCCTCTGAAAATCGTTAAATTCTATACATCTCAAAACTGGAAGTGATGTCATCATTGAAAAAAAATTCCAAAAAGGTTCAAATTATTATCTAGCATATCTGAAAATTTCATGTAAATCGGTAAGTAGTTTTAGAGAAATCGCATACACAAAGAACTATATGCGATAAGGTCTAATTTCTGCCCCCGTGTTTTATAAATTTGAAAAAACATCATATCATAAAGATATTTTGATGATAATAAAACTGAATATGCTTGTTACAGAAATCTAAAAGTTTTTCAACATCGATAATTCCTCGTGCTTCTATGACGTCACGTAAATGGGCCATTTCCCGCATTTTCTCAAAAGCATGAAAATTTCATCTGTTTTTCTTCATATTCAAGAGTAGGAGGCATAGAGCGCAATGTTGCTCCAAAACCATTTTAACATATATCATTGTTCATATTATTTTGCATATCATATTAAAAAATGGTGTTGGAGCAAGCATGCGCTCGATGCTTCCTTTTCAAAAAACTGATAGGAAATCCTCCATTTTTGGCTTTTTGTGAAATTAGCTTATTATAAACATATCATATTTCTATTATGACTTCGATTAGACAATTTATCTTTATAAACCTGAACTAGATATATATTAACCTATCTTTTAGCAAATTTCTAAAGCTCTATTCATAACTTTGAATTTTGGGGCATAAAAACGCTTTATCACGCACATAGTTCTTTGGTTGGAAAAAAAAGAAAAATAAGAATAACTAGAGCAAAGCTCGTTGCAAAGCAACGAGTGGGTCTTCTGTTCATGTTGAGAGTAAAGTTAGAAGTTCCTGTAACAAAAGTAACTAAAACAAAAAGATTAAAAAATGAAATACTTCTAGGTACGACTTAACAAAATCCAAATGATTTTAGGTACGACTTAACAAAAACCTTTCCGATTTCAAGAACGACTTAACAAATAAAATCCAAATGTGTTCAAGTACGACTTAACAATTATTTTTGGTACTAGTTAATTTCACTTTGAACTTTACGCTATTTTTAAACCAAGAACGAGGAATCAAAATTTCCGGAAAAATCAATTTTTAAACCCCAATATCTCTTTAATGCATCCCACAATTTTCAAACAGATTTTAGTTTCGTATTCAGCATAATAAACTCTACAAAAATCATAACCGTTCAAAATTCAAACGAAAAATTTGAAAATTCGAAAATTTTAAAGCACTTCCGGTTTAGACTGGAACTGACGGAAGGTAAATTCCAGCCTAATTTCCCAATAAAAATGATAAACGTATAAACACAGAAAATTTCAAGTCTCTCTCTTCAAGCGTTTTTGAAAAACGTCCTCGACAAAATCACTTTTTCAAAATTTAAAAATTGACGTAATGTAAAAACGGAAGTGACGATGTCATTAAAATTTTAAAATCTTGAAGGCACGACATTGCTCCATAATTCCTGAAAGTTTTATGTAAATCCGTTGAAAACGTTTTGAGATATGAAGCCCTAAATAAGTCAGAAAAATAAAGAAAACGAATAATAATAATAACTAGACACGATCTCGTTGCGAGCAACGAGGAGGTCTTCCGTCCGATTCTCATCAGATGTGATAAGACCTTTACTTTTGCTATTCGAAAACGAAACATGGAAATGTGGGTGGGGCTACATTAAAAGGATCTGAGACGTTTCTGTATGAAGTGTAAGAGCTATTGATGAATAGCTTTAGATCCTTTTTGGCCCTTTAATTTAGGGACTTGTCAATTTTTCTTGATATCAAATTAAAGGACTTTTTTTATTTGATGTAGATTTTATTCAACAAGCCTTGAGAAAGTGACCGTTTTAAAGAACTAGACCTTGGTTATGTTAAAGGAAATTTATTTTTGTTTTAAATACATTTGGTTCAAAAAGTGTTTAGAAATCAGTTACTATTATTGAGATTCATGTATCTGTGAAAGAACGTTGGGGTCGATTCTTTTTCTCCTTTTAGCGACATTTTGATGGTTGTCTATTGTTATACACATAGTATATTTAAATATGCATAGTTCTAAGCATCTTTTCTTGTACAACAATTTCACAAATATTTCTCATTTTTAAAAAAGAATGATCAAAATTCTGGACCTCTAGTCCTTTGAATCCTAACAACATAGCATATTAAAATTATTACATGTATATTGTATAGCTAGGAAGTAAAGACTTTAGACCATTCTGGGCTCTTATTTTAAAAACAGTTCAATTAAAAAAATTGAACATGTGCATAAAAACTGAAAGTTTGAATCTTTTTACTGCCAAACAAAAATAAGCTTGCAAATTGCGTGTTAAAGATGATCCGCAATTCAAAATGTTTTATCATATCGACCCAAATTTAAAATTTGAAATTGTCTCTGTTTCAATGAAAAAATGATGTACATATTAAAACTTATTGAATCCAGATGCTGTGCATTCAGGCATGTTGTCTAATCCGGCGACATTGTTTAGTCCCTTGGCATTTTCCTAGCATTTTATGTTTAAAAAATGTTGTGCAATCCGGATCTTGTCTATTCTGTAAACCGGCCGCGATGTAAAGAATTGACTGCTTATGATTAGTGAGAGTTATCTCCCGTAATCCAGCCACTTATCGATCGATCGGCAATTTTCCTGTCGTTGCTATTGATTTAAACAACTGTGAATATACTATAGTAGATCCAAACTAGTAACTCATTTCAGTATATACCGTTAAGTCTTGTTTTAAATAAATACGCATTTTTTTTTCCAAAATTAGATGAGATTATAGTTCATCCCATTTGTTTTTCAGGCCGTGATTTAGGATACCGCGGTAGTAAGACTGCCGATATCGTATGTTATCCCCGTTGTATGGCTACATTTACAGAGTTACATTTTATTCTGTCAAAATGCTCCATTCTTTATTAAATTCTCATCTATATAAATATTCAACCTCGCCATTACGTAATCAGCCACCTGTTGGCCAATGTCATGCACTTATCTTGTGTCGGACTTTTCAGGTTAATCGAATGCTTGAAAATATCAATTAAGATAATTTGATTGAAAAAGTATTACCATTGTATGTACTCCTTTATGGACTAATTGTTTTCCAAGAAAAAAATGAAAATTGGTACCGTAATCACGATCGATTAGGTTTAATATATTTCAGAAGAATTGAAAATTTTGCAAGAATAGACGATCAAGACCTAATGCATTAAATACTGAAATTAATTTGCAACAATGTCCTCCAAACCGGATGTTGTTTAATCTACCCTATTTTTTCAGAACCAAACTCCGTAAGATAAGACAAGTTTTACACTGTAAAAAAATTATTTACAAAATAAACGACATAAAAAGGGTTTCGCGTGATTTCGCCTCGTGTTTATACTCGCCCCATACGTCGAAGCGAGTATGATTGTATTACGACTTTGACATGTCCTTTTTTAATGATCTATTTTAACAAATAAAATAAAAAGCATGGCTATTTTGAAAAAATAAAGCAGTGTACATTTGTTCACTAATAATTCTGAAGTTTACGTTGTTTACAATCGATGCATAACATGCAGGTTGAATAAACCCAATCATTCGGGGGAGGAAATCAAACGGTTACATTTAAATCAATTCTGTGTAAATAGGCGAAAGTCTATAACTTTTTAAGATAATTCATTTGGTTTGCATGGTAACATTATTTGATACTGTAATGGCCAAAAAATAGGAACATGCAGCTTTAAGAAATTTCTCCACTTGGTACGACATCGAAACGTTATTTCAAATCAGGCATCAAACAATGAAGGGAAATGGAAATTTTCGGCGGATCTACATGTTAAAATATTCTTATGATAAAATGATGTATTTATGACAAATGTAGATTAATCATTTTTATCTTTACTTGATATATTTGCACTTGTGTTTTATATCCATCTCTTTTTAACCCTTTATAGCTAAATATGTCACAACATGTGGTCTTTTTATCCTTTTGTTGTAAACAACGCTGGAATCTTCACAATCAATGTGCTGTTGAACGAAAGGCTCGGTTAGCAATACTTACTGCATGGGCCGTCTAAAATTATTAATTTTAGTGATAAATTAAGAAATATTTTAGATTTCACAAAGCGTAATTATTGAAAAAATTATACTGTTATTATTTTTTAAAAAATCATTTAAGTTACAAGAAAATTGCCATTTCATACATATAGAATTTGCACAAAATGAGTTGTATGTTATTCAACCAGTGTTTGAAATTTGAGACCGTTCTTAATATATTTGAGAAAGAAATTTTAGAGCCCATTCTTTCATCTTCTTATCAGGGCCGTTTAACAAAATTTGAGCCATTTTCGAGAAATCGCGTGCACAAAAATCGTTAATAAAAGAACAAAACAAGGGGGGGGGGGGGGCTTGTAAATTCATATTTATTCAAGTTATTAATCATAGGCATTGGGTAAGTACTCTTGCCTAATTGGCAAATTAATTTGATTTGCTTTTTGACTCCATGACCTCTAAAATTTTGCTGAGTTAAACGTTAAAAAAAGTTTTTAAAAATATATATAAGCATGTATATACAGAACATTCATTACGCGATCGCCGTGCGCTTCTTTTTGGGAAGAACAGTCCTGATCAGACAAAAAATAATAAAACAGCATACAGACGTTTTATTAAAATATATATATATCAAGTATTCGAGTGTACGTGCAACGCATATGCAGAAGTCCGGTCGATTTGAAAATCTCCGTAATCTACTAAGTAGTTTATAGTAGTTTATAAGTAGTTTATAACCATGTGTCCTCTACTCGCTCTTCGACTGTCCGAATCTAAACAAAACTTTTACTTACCGAATGTTGATAAACTGTTTTTAAAACTCGCATATTCTTTGATAATCAATAACTAAAAAATGTAATTAATTAAATGAAAGAATAAAATCAGCAATGAGTATGCTTTTTAATGATTCGGACTGCCATCCAGAAGAGGTTAAACTAATAGTGTTCGTGTGACCATTATTCTTTTACGGCCTGAATGTAAATCAAACTTGTTAAAAAAATTTCATTAGTATATTAAAGAAATAATTACTGATTTTTTCAATTCCTTCCGTATTAGCGGGCATCGGTAAGTTTTATCGTGCCTGCACCTACCGCAAGCATGTAACATTGTAACACTTAAACTGCCTTATCTCGAACGCGTTTTCAACTCACTTTACTTACTACACCCTGCTATATTCATGCATGTTTCTCTCTCTCTCTCTCTCTCTCTCTCTCTCTCTCTCTCTCTCTCTCTCTTTCTCTCTCTCTCTCTCACACACACACACACACACACATACGTGTAAGCGGTGCCAATCCAACACCTGTATTCCCCACCCCCCAAATGGACACTATCATTAATACTCACTCAAATTAAAAACGAAAAACACCATTGAACTCATTTTTGTCTCATGATTGTTGTTATCGGTTGCAATTTCTTCTATTTTTACTTTTTCTTAACTTGACTTGGCACTTGCTAAATAAACACCAGATTTACACATCCAATTAAACACCTCTTAAACACACGTTCAAGTGAACATCTTATATACACACTTTCAATACAACTCCACAAATCCATATACACCCAATCAACTGGGCACCTATTAAAATTCGTCCAAAATCTCTTAATCACATGTATTTCAGAATATTGCATTAAAATTATCTTTATTTATTTTACAACAATTGATAAACAAATTCAACAACTTATATTATTATCTTTCGTTGGCACGGATGTTAGCGCGAAGGGGTCATTGATGTGGGAGGAAGCTGGAGTGCTCGGAGAAACCCCACGTGTCCATGCGGGCGACCACCATACCCTTTCACAAACAACCACTGTCGATCATTGGGATCGAACTCAGGTCGCAGCGGTGATAAGCGAGTGCATTGTTATTTGCGCTACTTGGACACCCAAGTATTGCATTAACAACATTAAGAGCTGATCACATGTATGTGTACTCGTTCATGCTCCAAACATTCATGCAGTCTTAGAAAATATATTTGTTTTTCATTAGCAACATCAGTATATAAACATTTGTTTCTTTTCACAAGGAATTCGATACATGATAGAATTAACTTTCATTTATTATAGTATGTAACTTTTTAAAACCATTTGCATATTAATATCTCACTTAAAATATCAATGATAAAATTAAACAATTGTATCAATCTAATATGGAGAAATAAAGAAGATGAATAGAACATTGATGGCCATTTCGTATACATGTGAAGCCCCTAAAAAATCTACCTTCCAAATAAAGCTGTGAACAATACAATGAATAACTCAAAACTCACGGTGAGCAACAATTAATGTGTGAACGTTGAACGAAGAACCGAACCAAACATCGATGGCCGTTCCGTATACATGTACAATCCCTGAAACGTTCTACTTGCCCAATTGAGCTGTGAGCAGCAGTGAACAAACTTTTAACTTACGGTGAGCACACAATGTTTGAACGCTGAACGGAATTTGATGAGCGATTGGTGAACGGTGAAATAAGGCGGGCCGTGAACTAAGCCCAAACGCGAGCGCAAAGTGAGCCTCTGACGCAGAGTGAATGCAGGATGAACGATTTCTGAATAATTCGGGATTTATCCCCAGGTTGCAACTAAACAAGACAATAGATAAAATATTGAGTTTTATTTACAGAATTTAAAATGAATATGACATTGTGCTTTGAATTTTCATTAAAACTTAGGGTCCTGTCGAGGTTTATCTATGACTGTGAACCGTTTGCAGATTTTCTTAAGTTAGAAAAAGCATACTCAAGGCATATTGACGTAATGCAAATACAAAATATTCCTATGTTGAATTTGACTTGAGTAAATTGTGAAAAATTTTCAAATGGGCATCACTTTTACACATGTTTAACTGAACACCATTCATTTGCAGTGTAATTAAAATGCTTCTGACTATAATTATAATCAGAATTATCCATTTAATTGTTCAAATTAAACTGTGAATCGTTTACCGACTTAAGCATACTCATTGCATATGAATATAATGCAAAGTTCTTAATTACCTTTGGGTAAATGGCAAAATAAATTTGCACTTCCAAATGAGCACCTCTTTTACACACGTTCAACTGATCACCTTCACACACAGTCCTAATACAACTCCTCAAATACACACTCACAACTGAACACTTCAACATCAAATCTATTCATCGTCAATGAAATCATTGAAATTGCATGACACAAATTATATAGCTCAATAATCCACTACTTTGAGCTCCACACAAACTCATAAAAGGCCCGAAAATATTCGTTTTATATGCAAACATATGTAACCATGCTCTTTTTCATTTGATAGATGCATCATCCAATATTGAATATCTTGAAAACAGAAAATTTAGAACATTTCGCTTCTTTTATCAAATAATGTTTGTTGCCTAAACAAAGATGAAGCAATTCTTAATTAGATGATTCACATGGAATTTGAAGATAGTGGGGAGAAATACTAAACTTGTTACTTTCATTGAACAAATTAACATACCAAAACATTTCCCTACGATTATAATTTCTCATTTTAAACATCGATGATAACGCTAAACAATTGTATCAATCAAATATGAAACGATAGATGTTCTGTATAGAACCAAACATCGATGGCCGTTCCGTATACATGTACAGTCCCTAAAACGTTCTACTTGCCCAATAGAGCTGTGAGCAGCAGTGAACGAACTCTAAACTTACAGTGAGCACACAATGTTTGAACGCGGAACGGAATTTGATGAGCGGTTGGTAACGGTGAGCGAAGACAGACCGTGAACTAAGCGTAAACGCAGGGCAAAGTAATCCTTTAATGCACAGTGAATGCAAGATGAGCGGTTTGTTCAGAATAATTCGGGAATTATTCACAGACTGCAATTAAACAAGAAAACAGATAAAACATTGAGTTTTGTTTTGTTTTATTTACGGAATTAAACAAGAATATCGGGTTTGGATTTTAATGAATAAAATTCGGCCATATCCAGGTTTATCCATTCGATTGTTCATATTAGACTGTGAGTCGTTTTCAGATTTTCTTAAGTTATAAAAAGCATACCCTAGGCATATTAATATAATGTTTCTATTTTGACTTTGACTTTGGTAAATTATGAAAAAAACACCACTTTTACACATGTTCAACTGAATATCATTCAAATGCAGTCTAATTAAAAAGCCTTTGATTTAAGTTATAATCATACTCAATGCATATGAATATAATGCAAATGCAAAATCTAAATATTCCCAGTTGTTTCTGGGTAAATTACGAAATAAATTTACACTTCCAAATGAGCACCTCTTTTACACACGTTCAACTGAAGACCATTCACACACAGTTCCAGTAAAAGTCACATTTTAAAATATTTCACGTTAAATATCGATGATTAAACTAAACAATTGTTTGAATCAAAAATTAAAAAAACCACTTGGTGTTAAGAACAAAAGAGCAATGCAACTACCGCAGTAGCGTCGGAAGCAAATTGAAAGTGGGGAGAGGGGGCTAGAACTATCAAAAATATCTTGACACGCAAAAAGTCTTCGGTTATGGTTGTATAACTTTGCAGAAAAAGTGCCCCCCACCCCCCGGTGTTCCGACGCCTATGTACCATATACACCCCGTGAAATGTTTGTTCCACTTTCCCACTTGCACTGTGAGCGAACGGTGAGTATCGATGAGCGAACGCAGAGCGAACGGTGACCGATCGCTAAACAGAATATGAAAAGCGGTTAGTGAATGATGAGTGAATGCAGACTTTGAACTGAGCGCAATCGCAAGTGCAAAGTGAACCGTGAACGCATATTAAATTGAAGATGACAGATTTGTTCTGATTATTTCGGAAGTCATCCCCATCTTGTATTTTAACGATAATACATGTTAAAACTTTCGGGCTTGTTTTCTTTCATTATATCCATCTGACTGCGCAAATTACGAAAATAAAGTTACACTTTCAAATGAGCCTTCTTTTACACACGTTCAACTAAACACCATTAACACAGTCCTAAGTCAATTCCTCAAACTTACACACAACTTAACACTTCAATAACAAATCTATTCGCGATTTCTAAAATTTATGAACATTATTTGTCCATACCATATACAGACCTCTTGAAACATTGTTGGAATACGGGGAAGGGCGAATTAAGCGCAAACGCAAGCGCAAAGTTAAATGTGAATTTTTGAAAGAATTATCAGTTAGTTGATATTCTTGTTTTACAGTATCTTATAAACTATAGGTATTGTGTCCGTCTTATTTACCTACCTTCTTAAGATATCAAACTTTTTTATCTTAATTAAGAAACGCGCTACCATAATTAAAATAAATACCATAGCTTCGGGGAAATTAGCCACAAGCATAGGCATAAAAATTAAAACGGAGTTTATAAAATTGCACGCTTTCCTGGTCTTAATAATTTTCCTTATTGTAACTCTTAATTATGCAAAATACATGTACATGTATTGGACAGGGTCAATTTCCGCCAGTGCAATCGCTTTTTATGTCCAAGGTAAGTTTCATATGGTTTGAAAAAACAATGAAATATATGTTAATATATTAGAAACAATTTCATGAAACAACGCAAAAAATTCCCACTTTTTTTAAATGTAAAAATATAATAGTCCATGTTTTGTGAGTTCTGTGTACCTGTGTTCACACGCGTGGGTGATAGTCGGGTACCTTTACAAAAGCATGCGGGAATGCTTTTTACGGGTGGCAGCTTGTGTATTAAATCCATGACGATGTTATTTTTGTAGTACATTGACAATTTTCTACTGGGTTACAGATTTAGTGTTTGGTGAGGAGACGAGACCTAATGACAGTAATAAGACTCGGCTTATACAGTTACATGTATACAGGGTCCTTCTTAATTGTAAGGTGCTCGTTTCCGGTCACGACAACCCGTATATATGATTTGATATTTGAACACCAGAGGCATGTTCAACAGAGCGAGCGCTCGCCAAAATTCTCAATACCAGCAACATAAACTTTGGCGAGCGCTCGCGAGCGTTCTCTCTGCTGAACACGCATCAGGTGCATGTGGGCGCGATTAAAGCAAAGAACGCAAAAAGTGGAAGTTGAACGCACGTGAGCGCACAGACAGCGCACGCCAAATAATTCGAACGGTGAGCGAATTGTGAGCAAACGCAAATATAGGAGAGTAATTGCGTTTTTTAAAGGATCGTTATTCAAACGGGGTTGATAAATTACATTGATACATTTATTAATTGATTTCTTTGATATTTTCCGTATGCATTAAGTGCGAGTGCTATATGGATTAAGCAGATTTTTTAAAGTATTGAACAACAATGTTTATATGAAAAAAAAACCCAAAATAAATTAGATTTGCTTCAACCTTCCTATCAGATAGACAGTTAGAATATGTTACAAAGGAAATGTTATTGCTAAAGTAAACATTTTCTCCTTTTAAATCAAAAGAAAGTTATGGAAAACTTAACACTCAGTGTAATAAGAACTTGATACATGTATATCGTGATTATTGATATCTTGTTTTAAAATATCATGAAGCATCGTGATATTTTCTAATGTGATACTCAGCCTTTAAAAACATCGTAAGAGTTTTTATTATAAAAAAACCCGTTAAATCGTTAATTTTTTTCAATTTGACTTCAACGGCTAAATAAACACTCCAAATAATTAAGCTCGTCTTTTACACACGTTCAACTGAACACCTATACACTCTCTCAACCACACACTTTAATTTGCATAAGCAAAATAAAAAGCTGATGCGATCCCCACTCGTAAAATATAAAATAACTTTTGTTGGCTAGATTTACACGTCGAAAGAAAATTGCAAAGATGCATATATGCATTCCAAATTCGCTCAGATGAGTTCATACAGAGGAATTAAATCCGTCTTTACATGTAATCATAGCAGTGTTAATGCGGTTGTGTTTGATGTCCTGTCTGGTCATTTGACAGAATACACACCAGGTATATATATATATGTATGATATACCTAGAAAACTAAATATTTCATGCATTTAATCTTAACTTTGATAAAAAGATCATGTGGAAGATATACCTCTTGGAACCGATAAACATGTAAGGGTCCATTGCTTATATAAATTCCAAGTTCAATTTAATTCTAAAAATAGTCTCTCCTCATTATGAAATCCCATCAAAATACAAGAGGTGAAACACTTGCACCTACGCAATATTTAGTAGAACATATTGAGACTGGATAATGCTCTAAACAATATGCAACCTTGATACATGTACTGCCAAATTGTTTCAGAGGTTATGTTATTTATGTAAGAGGGTACATGTACCTCTTTCCCTGGATCTGTACGTTTGAGACCTACACGTACGGAACCCAAGGCTAGTGGCGTATACGTGTATCATTTTGAATCCAACAAAAAAAATCGCGCGAAATATTGAAGCATCAAATCAAATATTTAATTTAGAGATTAAAAGATTATTCCCTTTAGTATTCAATTCCTACTGAGGAATGTCTTTAAAAAATAATTATATAAGTTTGCGATATTATTGAGAACCTTCTGGTTTTTGTATCCTATAAGAGAGGAAATATAGAGAGGAAAACTATTTTCGGCGTGAAATGGTGAATCCCCTTCGATTTATGATTCCTAATGAAGAGAGGCTATGGTATTTAGTATTTTCACCCCTTCTATCCCGCTCTGATTTTCAAATCTTATTGGAGAAGGGTTTCAAAATATTTTAGCTAGAGAAAAGGAAGCCTGAATTTTATATAAATTTGCTCCGTATCATCTCTCAGTGGCTCACATCATCAAATCTGCTCTATACTACATTCCATGTTAACTCAGAGAGTTTATCTCTAATCTACTAGTATCATTTTGCAAGTAAACTATTTGATTAGTACTTCCTATTAAAATCTTTTTCTCAAAAATGCTTGCATGTACACCTCTCGACCTTTGCTCTCTAATCAGGAACACCGAACAAACTACCTCCTATCTACACATGTATAGCAATGACAAAGATAGCAAGTATCATTTACATTTATTGAATCAACTGGTATATGAATAAATATTCAAACATGAACAAATGATATTGTAAAAATACAGTTGGATCATACTATTAAATTAAATCTACATCATTGATTTAATTTTCTCATATCATGCAATCATGAGCAGATCTACAGAGGGATGGTAGTCTGTAGGGTCCACTCCCTATGAAAAATGCAAACTTATTAAATTCATGTAGAATAGTTATGGACATAGGCACTGCCCCCCCCCCCCCCCCCTTTCCGCTCAAGAAAATGAAATGGGATATACACATTTTTCTATTACATAATTATGTAACAATACCCCACCTGTCAAAATGTTGCTGCAGTTTACAAAATGAATTAATTAACAGATTCTATGGTGCTTGAAATTATCAGCAAATGCACAAACATGAACAAAATGCAATATTATTGTATTTGTACATGGATGAGTACATGTAAATCAGTACACATGGAAACCCATCTATGGTATATAATTCAAACAATATTGTTACTAAGTGTTTGTATTTTGGCCTCAGGAGATTACTATATATAGTAAAAGGGGTCAAAAAGACAAAAAAAACCCAACTCTTCATATGTCCTATATATGACAATAACTGTAAACAAAGAGTGAAAAAATCATCTTAATGATACAGTGTATCATACACCTGCCTTCAAGATCTAACCTACATTAAGCAATACAGAATACCTATCCACATATTATCAATTCTGATTAAATACATGTCACTACATCAGCTATACATGTATATCTGATAAAAAATGTATATACATGCATATGCATGTACATTAAAAACAATTAACTGAGATGAATTGAATAATCTAAAGACTGTAATTTTTCCTTTACTATAGGATTATAATACATGTATTTTAAACTGTCTGATTTATATTTGTTAAATGATGCTAAAACAGTATATGTTCTTTCAAATTGGCTCTTGTGTTGACAAAGCAAATCAACCAAGTGTGTAAATTCAATCAGATTTAATGTGTCGTCCCAGTCATCACCAAGTCTTGTGAATATTCCTCATAACGATACTTTTAGTAATTAGGTAGGAGTCCTACAGCTTGGTGCCGACCCTGGACTGTGGCAAAACTGAGACTATGGACCACTGCTGCCTTCCAACATAATGTTGCTTAGAAAACCAGTACCTAGAATATAAAAAAAAATACAGAAAATCAATATAATAATTATAAATACTGACAATCAGTATTTCACAAACATAGCATTAATTTACATGCATATAATAGTTTTCTTAAAATGTCATTTTTATGTACTTAGTGGTACATGTACATAAGACACAACACTTAAATTAGCCTGTTTTGTAAATTAATTTGAGACCTGCATTAAAAATACCTAATACTTATAAATCTTTAATTTGCGTTATTACATGTAATACATGTACAAGTAAATATAAGACGTTTATGTATATCAAGCTGCATACAAATCAGTACAGAAGTGCCAACTTTTATAAAAGCTAGAGGCATAGCAGCCTCTTTCATCAAAAAGCTGTACACTAGTACATGTAGTTACACCCGGTGTAAATCCAGACTTAAGGTGGTATGGGACACTTTCATGTTGTGATGTACTATTTATCAAAATAAACAATAAAATCAAGTGTAATTTTATAAAATAGTTTTTCCCCAAAATTGCCACGTATTATTGTAGCGTAGTGGGTTAGAGGGTTCACTACGAATCTGTAAGTCATGAGTTCGAATCCCGCTGGGGATTTTAAAATTGTTATCTTTTGAAAATATTTTCAAACATATTTTTTGGTTAAATATTGTAATTAAAAGTTGAAAATTCTAAACAGGTAAAAGTATTTTAATTATACTAGTACTGTACTTTTAATATCGACAGATGTCCAATAACACCTTATTAAGGTGGTATGGGATGCCTCCATATTGTGGCGTATTTCTGATCGAATTAAACAATAAATCAAGTATAATTTTATAATATTTTTCTTTCCCAAAATTGTTATCTAAAAGCGTAGCACAATTGGTTAGAGCATTAACTACAAATCTGTAAGTCATGAGTTCGAATCCCGCTGGGGCTTTGATACTTTTTACCTTTCCAAAATGTTTTAAAATTATTTTTTGGTTAAATATTGTGAAATATTATTTATCAAGAGGTTGTCATAACTTCTGTTGTAAATAAATAGGAATGCAGAGGCTATAATTGACCACTGTGGATTGTATGATACACTTTTTGTGCATTTCTACATGTGAAATCAATAAATAAAATCATGCATAATAATAATAAATGAGATAATAAGAGCTTAAGAGTTGTAAAGGGTGTCAGAGAGAGTTATATATATTTTCTAGCTGCACATTGGATTTTTTTTATCAATATATTATTATCAATAAATATTATTTTTCATCAACCTTATACCCTAAATAATCATTGTCTTATGTAGACATATACATCAATTATTTTTTTTTATATTATTTTATTCAATAAAATTAATAAAAATTAATAAAATTAATATTTAGTATTTTGGAGACAGAGAGAATAAATAATAAAGCACACAATATATTAAACAAAATTGTTTTTTATATTGTGGATTAAATTATTAAAAATTAACATGTATCTAACCTAATATTCCAAAACATGTCAAGATACATAAAATCACAAAACCCACATAATCACAAAATCAAAGTATGTAACTTATGCATAAAGAAAGATATACATTAGTGCTAAAACTCGCAAAAATGCCCCCCCCCCCCCCCCCCCCCCCCCCCGACACCTATGTTTTGTCACTCTCTTGCTCTCCTATGTACAAATTGTTGTTCAAATTTTTGGCTCTGTCTCTGTCTCTCTCTCTCTCTCTCTCTCTCTCTCACCCGTTTCATCATATGTATGCACATATGCATTTGATCGTTGTAAATTAGAAAGCTATACTCTGTCCCAAGATATCCTGGATTCACATTTTGCTTAATTACTTGATATTTATAAATACTTCAGGGTTCAAACGATGTTTATTCAAAAGTATGAAATATTTCCAACATATTTCCGTTGAAATGCCCCCTCTAGCTGATCATGTTTCAATACACGGCTAAAAAATGTAATATCTACGGGGATTTTGTATTGAAGCAGACCCGGATGATAACGTTGAAAAATTGTGCGAGGTATTCCGAGTGACTTCCGAATGGAGAAAAGATGTAAACATTCCCCATTATAAATCTCCGTAAGAAATCTGTTTTCGTTCCTTTGAACTTTTATGAGTAAAAAATGATAATGTGTCAATGAAGATATCTTGGAAAATTTCCCTTTCATCGATTTCTATTGCACTTCTTTCACAGGTATGTGTATTTTTATTCAAAATCGGCCAAATGTGCTGCATAAATATCTTGGGACAGACTATAAGAAAGCTCATTCAAGATTTTAAATCGAAATACAAGATTCGAAATATGAGAATTCAAGATTCAATAACTAAATTAATCAATCTAGTCATGGATCTAAAAACCTGTATCCTAGCAACATTAAATGTTCTTTAAAAAGATCTTCTGTGCATGCTAGCTCTTATATATAAATAAATGTTATTTCATCCCTATCTAAATGGTTATTTGTATAACTTATTTAAAAGATTATATGATTTGTAGCTTTTAGAACTCCGAAAGCAGGGTGTTTCGCAAATCTATCCCTGTGGATATTCCCGCCTGGTGCATTTTAACCTGGGGTATATTTCACCCATACAGTAATTTGTTTAAGATAGTACATAACATATAGTGTAAAATTTTCCCATGATTCAATTTTTTTCAAAATTGCACCAAATGTTAATCATATTGAACTGTATACATATACAAAGTTTTAAAAAAAATTCCACCATTTGTTTTCTCGTAATCTAGGTCACAACTATGCCTTCCAACACCCTGTTAGAAAAGGGCTAGGCTCATCAGAATACATGATTTTTAAAAAAAAAATGAATTAGTCAAAATAATTTTTTTGGCAAATATATATCAACAAAGAGACTAAGACACGTCAAATGCTAAAAAAAAAATAATAATCATTGACTTGGATAAATTCTTGTACCAATAAAATCAGTCCAAAGTATATGCAAGAAGGCCCGATTATGAAGCTAATCGCCCTACTAAATATCATTTTTATTTAAATTCCTATAATTCAAATTCCACAAAAACTATCATTTAAAATGTGGGAATATGTAGATAATATTCTGTAAATACCAAAAAAAATTCCAGCACTAGATTTTTTTTAGAAGAAGTTTAACCCTCCCCCCCCCCCCCCCCCCCCCCCCCCCAGCTCTGTGACAAAGAATTTTTTGAACAGTTCTTGCATGGCGTGACGTCATAATAAGACACGTAGTACATGACGTACGTCATTAGTTTGTCTATCACTGCCCAGTAAATTCCTAATTCAAAACCCTTCATTTAAGCGCTTGAAAATTTGGATCTCATAAACGTTTGACTTACGCGAGAATTTCCGAAGTGATTGTTTTTTGGATACTCTTTTGTACTACCTTAAACATGGGTACTTATTCACTGTTCTTGTGTAAATATGCGGTTATTGTTAAGAGACTTATGTGCGAATCCAGAAAATGTTTTCAAAAAAGGGGGATCCAAAAGATAGTTTATTACAATGTACCCCCTCCCGTCTAGAGCCACACAAGAAGATCATTATTTAAAATATTTAACTTTTAATCTAATTTAAAATAAATATTTTTAGTCCAATTTTAGCAATAAACATAAGAATATAAATAATACTTATCATTTGTTTTAGATAAATAAATATGATTATTATCATGATAATTAATTTATTTCAAAATGTGAAGACTCTTCTGTGGTGTCAGAAACAAATTGAAAGGGGGGGGGGGGGGGGTTATGTCTATGGTTATGATTAAATCTTGACAAGCATAAAAAAAAAAGAAAAAAAATGGGGGAGGGTGATTGATTATGGTTATGTCTATGGTTATGATTCAAACTTTTGACATTGAATTTACAATGTAACATCAGAAGAATATGTTACATATTCAATACAATTAATGGTAAGGGTGATTGGGTGCCTATTTGTTCCCAGTGCTGACTATGTGGTATTAAATAAATAAGTGTGTAAAACACAATAAAGCTTTCAAATTCGGTTGCATGTATTTTTTTTTTAAATTTATTGTTTAAGTATGTAAAATTTATTCTAAAAATAAAAAAAATAGAATGTATTGACATCTATATGTATCAACCCTTATTTAAATATTTCTGTAGTTCCTCAATCCCCAAAACCACAGCCAAAATTGACAATTACATTTAAATCATTCATGCACATGTAAATAACTGTCCAAAGATGTAAACATACACTACAAAGATCTGTGTACTTATACTACTAGACACATAACTGGACAAAATCCAATCATAGTGAACTATAAAGCTAAACAGGGGAGAGTGGTTCAAATTGCTTTTAATATACATGTATATACATGCACATATACACTAATAACACCGCGAAGCAAAAAAACTGTATGTACCAGTAATGTGGGGAATGCATAGGTGCAAAGGTAGCCTTAACACATTTTCAATGTGAATTTTATCACATTTCAAAATATTAAGTTCTCAAAATTGTTGCATTTTCATTTTATCTTTTGTTTATGATTAATATCGTGAATATATGTGTCCCATTGCTTATTGTTACTGAAATTGACCCCCAACCCCTGGCACCCCCTCTATAAAATCTCATTAAACATATAACCGTTTCTAAAGTAAGAATAATAGACCGCATGCACATTTGTTCAAGAAGAGCACAGTTAGCCTTATTTGCAGCTATGTTAAGGCTGTCCGTATAGCTAAAATAATATCGGAAAATGGTATATTGTTTTAATTTTTGAAAAAAATACTTTAATCAGGCAAATTTCTTTAAATCTTTATTTCATAAATTAACAACGATATCCAACACTATATTTGATGCATTTTTGTGACTTTATATATACCTCTTAATCAGTGCATATCCTTACACAGCAAATGATCATTATAAGTCACATTGATGCAAGTGAATAATGACAATAAATCAGAAATATTTTTATGAAATATCCTTTGATTGATCATGTTTTGCAGTTTTTGCTTGGAGTTCATATAAATGGTTTGTTTATTTAAAATATATTGTCGAAACATTTTGCTACATACTCAGAATTAGGCACAATTTTCCCATTTTCACGCAAAATCTACTTAAATGGTATTGATCTTTTACTTGCATCAAGGTTTTTTTTTTACATGCATTAAAATATATCCATTCATTAGTTTACACATAGCAGGTAGAGTCTCGAAACCATTAGTTTATGTCTTTATGAATTGTCATTTACCTATTCAAAGCTTTAATTTGACACTCAATATTGATAATATTGAATATAGTATCACTAAGTATTAACAACAGCGTTTGTGTAAAGGAAACAAGCGATTTCATTATTGTCTCAATATATTTCACTTAATAACGTTATGATTCTATTATAAGTTTGTTACTATACATTCTCCGAGAACTATCGAAAGGAATGCAGATCGTGACGTTAAAGTTATAACTATGACATCATTTCGTATGAAGTACAGACATTAGTGACTTTATACACAATGCCGTGAAAGCAATTGGGAATTTTAAGCCTTAACATACCCGCATACTCTCTCTCTCTCTCTCTCTCTCTCTCTCTCTCTCTCTCTCTCTCTCTCTCTCTCTCTCTCTCGAGAACCGGTCAGAATATGGTGAATTCATTAAATATGAGTTTAGATATACATGTAGTCCCTCATAATTCTTTATAAAGCCTAATCATCTACTCAATACATTATGCAGAAACAGTATTTCAAATTTTGGACAATATGTGGATTTCATGGCATTGATAATTAAACATTCATGTACATACAACTGATGTTAAGCCGAGCTGTTCTGTGATTGGTTGAGCAATTAGATTGTGAATACAAATGTAGATAAATACAGTTACTTCATGAATCATTTAAGCTCATATCAAATGTATTTTTTTTTTATTTCAACGGGTTGTTTTCTTCTGTCAAATTAATCATGCTATAAAAAAAGATGCAGTGTTTATTAAAATCCAACTTTGTACATTTTGCTAATAATTAAATTAAATGCATTAATGTGATTCAATTTTAAGAATAATTTAACAAAATGTCATGTTTATCATTTTACTCTGAAAAGCCCTTTTTTCCATTTATGCATTTTCCCTATCCACTTTATTATCAATCTATTTTTTCCTATCACATGCAATTCAAATTGTTTTAATATTTTGAAAAAAATCAATGTTGGGGCCAGGTAGTGTACAAAAGATAACCACATTTTTAAATGAATTTAAAAAAAAAAATTTACAGTTAAGATTGACCAATTTAAGTTTTGATTTTTGATAATTTTAATTACCAACTAGTGGGTATTGTTTTTTAACAAAAAACACATGTCTCCCCTTCGTTATGTATTTGTAATAAAATGGAAAGAACCTGAAATGGACCTTCAGTTTTAAAAGATAGGAGGGAAATTTTAAAACAAAACATCTTGTTACATGTACCGGTAGATGGTATATTGAGCTGACCCACCTCTTTCTTGCTCTTCATGGCCAGAGACTTGAGGATATGTGATATATGTCATATGTGATATATGTGTCATATGTGATGTAAAATAAAATTAAGTTTTATTTCTATTTAGTAGGTTATATACAATCTATCTATGATACAATGAATGAATGATGAAATGCTTGACCTTGAAATAAAAATTATAGGTCAAGGTCAAAACTTTTGGTGGCGTGCACTCCTTCTCAATACCATCTACCTATTTTCCAAGTTTGAAGTCTTAATGTCAAAGGGTATTAAGGTTATGACCCAGACAAAATTTTATTATTTTTTTTCTTAATTTGACCTTGAGTAAAAGAAGGTCAAGGTCAAATATTATTCAATAGTACACTTAAGTGTATTATTATTGTTCTTTGTTTAAAGTTTGAAGTCCTTCTGTCAAAGTATATTCAGAAGTTGAACAATGAAGTTTTTTCTAATATGACCTTGAAATAAAAATTCTGGGTCAAGGTCAAAAATTATGGTAAGGTTCAACTAGGTTATATACCATCTATCTATGATACAAGTTAAAATTCTGTATGTTAAAAGAGTCTTGTGTTATGGTCCGGACAATATTTTTTATGAAAAGCTTGACCTTGAAGAATAAAATAGGTCAAGGTCAAAACTTTTGGTGGTGTGCACTCCTTCTCAATACCATCTACCTATGTTCCAAGTTTGAAGTCTTAATGTCAAAGGGTATTTAAGTTACAGCCTGGACAAATTTGGATGAAGAAGAATAAGAAGAATAAGAAAGTCGACAAAAACAATATGTCTCCCCTTTGAAAGGGGAGACATAAATCTTAGAGTTCTTTTAAAATTTACAAAAGTAGATGTCATAGCAAACAAAACTTGCAATTATGGGGTTATAATTAACATGCACTCAAATAAGGCTGATGTGATAAAAATTAACCAGTACTTTAAGTAACGAGAGAGAGAGAGAGAGAGAGAGAGAGAGAGAGAGAGAGAGAGAGAAATTGAGAGAGTAAGACTACATATTGCTTTACATATGTATAATGTTCTAATTAAAACTTTGTTGTAATCTATTTCTGGAAAATGACTTACCAGCTCAAGATAGGTTTAGTCCATTGATACACAAAGTGACATATTCGCTCCTGTCCAGACTCCTAATTTTTATTCTGCATTGAAGGCAGACCTCTTGAGTAAAACCTCATTAAAATCTCTATTCTTTGTCCAAATATGTGGGTAAGATCCATCTTTGGGCAAATATCACATACTAATCTGTTCAAGTACATAAATGGACGCATGTCAACATTGAAAATTCTTCTCTTAATTAATCAAATTCTAAAAAAAATTAACTGATTAAACATGTTAAAACAGATTTTTTTTGTTCCTATATTTGAAACATATTTGAAATATTAACTTCAAAGTAAATGTGTATCAGTAAGTACTCATATTGAAGTATGGTTCAAAATGCCTTATTTTGTAGAATATGTGACACAGATTTTTGTAGAATTCTAAAAATGTAAAATGCAGGTAAAGGTAATAAATGATTTAATTATATTAGGGATGTCAATTTTACTCGGTTGGCTTTGTCGATTAATCGGAGCCTTAAGTCAAGCGATGGTCAAGTACTCATCGATTTATTTGAAACTGTGTGTCCTTTTCAAATCAAATAATGCTACTGTCACAGACACCGTGTCATAAACTCAAAAACATTAAAAAACTTCTCATAATGCGCACCGGATGTATTTGATTTCAAATAAATTGAAAAGTTATTGTTATTTAAATATTTGTTAGCTAATGTCTTAGCTTTTAATTCCTTTTTCTAAATATGTTGCTTACACATGTTGCTCTGTCCATATCATCTTAGGCAAATCAAATGTGACCTGTTTCATGTTATGTCATTGTCCCGTTCCAACTAAAGATTAATTATTATAAAAACAAATGCCTTGAGATGACATATTTGCAAGCCAAGGATCTACGATCCACTCTGTCCTCTTCACAAGCCAAGGGTTTATGATCCACTCTGCTAGGAGCAGAGTGGATCATAAACCCTTGGCTTGCGAAGATGTGAGATAATTAATTATACTGTCTTGTGATATGATTAAATTTTTGAATAAACAAATATCTAATCCAATATATAACTGATTTGGAGTGCTATTCTACTAGTACTGACTGATTTTATATAACTGGAAGAGGGCAGAGATTTGTTATAAATATTTCAAAAGTTATTTCTGTAAAGATATATTGTGAAAAGTATGATTTATTTATCAATTGTATGTAAAGATACATGAAATTATTTCATAAATGTTCTAAAAGGTAGAATATATCATAACTTATAGGATCAGGATGAAAAATACTCAGCAGTTATCTGCGACAGCTAGTGCTTGTTTTAATAATTAAAAAAAGATGCATCTTTCCACAGATAGGATTTAAACATCTGCATGTTTATACATCTGCATGCTTAAACAAACTATCAAATTAAAGACTTTACATAGAATGATAGGGCCTAGCACGATTTTCATGTATAGTATCACGTTAATGAACATACAAAAGTAGCATCTTGTCAACATGGTCAAGATTACATAAGAAATCCTTTTCACAACAAAGTGACAGCTTGTAGAGAAAATTCGAACAATTAACATAAAAATAACAGCCGTAAGCAATTTGTCAACTTGTTGCACATTTATACACGCGAACGATCATCTTATATAGGAATAATGTACTCACCACTACAAAACAACTGTCTCAGACTCTTATTTGATATATAATCTCCTAACACATGACTACCTGCGAAAATATATAGGTTTTACGGTGTTTTGACCAGTGGCTGATTCGCCCTGGGTCATTTTGTCCTAACTATTTTGATGTACTTGTACATTCGCGCGGTGGTATCAATATTGTGATATTATTATACATATACGCTCAGAATATTGTTTTACATTTTAACTTGAACAGTTCAGTAGATAGATTCATAATTTGTAGTTTTCTAAGTGCATGGTAGAATTGTACATGTACACAGAGACATAGATATGTTATTTATGTCTCTGTTCAAAGCGATTATGATTATTATTCCACAAAATCAAACACTAAATGAGGAAAAATAGCTTCTGTTCTCATACCGGTATTTTAATTTGCAATTTTAGTGCTCTTTAGTTGTAAAGTTGAGATAAAACTTGGTATATTGTTACACGACATTGCATTTTAAAATGTTTATATGTATACAGTGTGTATATCTATTTGAATTTTTTTGTTCGTTTTTGTTTATATAAAAAAGGAAAGTTGTAGTAAAACAACAAGAAAGTAAAACTTATGTGACATGTTCAGATGTAGTTAATTATATGTAAATCGGGCATGTATGTACATGTGTTAGTATATATCTCTATGAATAAACCTACACCACCCAAAGAGGTTACATATCAATTTGATCATGTTTTCTTATAACTTTGTTCTAAAGCTTCTTTAAATTTATTTTGTTCATTTTTTTGAAATATTTAATTAATACATCGTCCGCCTTCTCCGAAAATATATTTAATGAAATGCTAAAATTTCTATTTTTATCTTAATATTCGTTTTAACAACCCCCCCCCCCCCCAATTTACTATTTACTACAGTATATGTACTACAATTATTCAAAGGTAAAGCTGATAATTGTTATGAATGACGTGGTATTACATGTACAAATTTGGTGTTACTTGTATCCACAGCATGTATATGATTTATAATCAGAGAGACTTAGAGTCAGAGTGAGTGGATCTACTCTTTCATAATGATTATATTAAATAACAACCCTGTTTGTATCTGTCTCATTTTTATATCATTGTTTATTTTTCATATTCTATAAATGTCTGATCTTTTAACACGTTTACCAAAACTTCTTTTGACCAATAAACAATCAAATTGCATTGTAAAAAAGTTAGAAGCAAATTCACGAGGGACGAAAGCACCCGTTACCTATTTTGAAAGTGCTCTATCGATATCAGTCCATTGTTTCGAAAAAATAGCTATATTGCTCATTTTCTTCAAGAACTAGAAAATTTAATATCTTCCTAATTTACTTTTTTCTCCTTACTTTCAGACAGTAGAAAGTTTCCATTGGAAACGGAAGAAGTTATCATATAAATATAAAGAAATGAGTCTAGATCTAGACAAGTGTTATTAACAAAAAGTTATATCTTTCTTTTTTTTTCATCTTTCGCATTGGGCTTTAATTATCCACATATTTGTAATGCTTATATATATCTAATTGTAGATTTTGATTTTAAACATCGTCTAAATAAACAAACACAATATAATGAAAACACATTATCAATATTAGAATCTAAGTGAAATCGTTGTTTAAACCAAGTGGGAATAAATGATGAAGATTTGAGTACAAAAATTATCTATTATAAATGTTTTACAATGTAAATATTTTGTTAATACATGGAATCCAACCAGCTTGTAGTTGAGAAAAGGAAATACATTCGTGATTTGTTGTAAAAAAAAAAAAACAACAACCAAAAATCGGCATTTAGAAGCGATCCAGATGTATCATTAATTGATTTCTTAAAACCAGCATTCAAAACTAAATCATAATTTAAAAAAACTTACCTTTAAACATCACCGTGACATCAATTATTCAAGGAACAGGTCACTTGTAAGTCACAACATTTTTTTCACTTCCGCCATTATAAACAACATCCGATATGACATTTGCGCATGCGCAGATTTTTCTGTGTAAAGGGGGAAAATGGAGCATAAAATTTTACACACACTGTGTAAAAAAAATTAGGAAATTTGTGTCAAAGAAACACCCATATTTTTTTTAATTTTTCTGATGAAATTTGATGAGAGGAATCAGAAAATGAGGTTATTTCAACTGAACACCTGGGTCGAGGTGTTCATTTGATTTCTAGGTGTTTAGTTGATTGGTGTGTAAACTTGGTATTTGGTTGCATTGGCAGGGTTTACAAACACACACACACACACACACACACACACACACACACACACACATAACTCATAAAAAGGCACAGGATGAAATTCGACCTTTCAGTGGACTGAATGATGACTGAATGGTAACTGATTTACCACGGAATTGTCACTGACAAGGTACTTTTCCATCAGCATTCAGTTACAATTCAGTTATCATTCAGTCAACTGAATGGCAGAAACCATTCAGTGACCATTAAGTTACCTTTCAGTTATCATTAAGTAACATTTCAGTGACCATTAAGTTAACTTTCAGTGAATATGTTGAATATACTGACAAAAGCTTAGTTTTCCTATAATTTTTTATCTGCAAGTTTTATATGATCAGAATTTGGCAGATTCTAGTGTTGTCATTTGATACATTGTTTTAAATAATGTATTTTCTCTTCAGCAACTTAGTTGTAAACAAAAACATGGCACATGGCTTGTTTACATAACGAAGAACTGTGAGCTTCGTATCTTGCTAATAACTTGTCTACTGGTAAAAGCAATTTTGGCTGACCATTGGAAATAACTAACTTGGAAATAATGTATTGTGAATGTTACAACTGGAAATGTAAAATTTGAAAAAAGATGTTGTGACCATGCCCCTTGAAAGAAGTGTTTTTGTTTCTGAGTTTTAAAATTGTTATTGTAGTCTTTGGACAATGAAGAGGATAGTGCAGATGATGATGATGAACCAAAGCATTGGGACATCCCTGCCAATCGTCTGGATGATGATTTGGGCATCAGTGTACATCCAACCCCCTTAAAGACCATTAATGGGTTTTTATTCTGCGTTGTGTATGCAATTTTATATTTGCAAGCAGTCCATCACATTAGTGACAATGGGGTAGAATACTTGTTGCGGTTTTTGTTCAAGATTTTTCAAATTTTTGGTGCTAATGTAAACAACCAGCTGTTATCTGAATTTTGTATTGCTTTTCTGCCAAGTCTGTATCTTGCAAGGAAATTATTGAAATTAGATAGAGACGATGATTTTAAACGCTATACTGTATGTTCATCTTGTCACACTCTGTATGATATTTTTGATTGTGTTGTTGAAAAAAATGGTGTCAGGTATGGAAAACAGTGTCAGACAGAAGTTTAAGTGCGTGGTAAATTTGTTAAGTGTAACACACCCTTAGTGAAGCAAGTTATTTGTAAGGGCAATGTAAGGAAATTTTACCCAATGAAAGTTTATTGTTACAACAGCCTTATTTCAGGCATTGAATTGAGTTTTGAAAAGAAAAGAAATTAAAGAAGTTTGGCAACACTGGAGGGATTGGGAAACTGAAACTGACATTTTGAGGGATATTTATGATGGTAGAGTTTGGAAAAATTTCATGTCTTTTAATGGGGTTCCTTTTTTGTCTGAATTCAGAAGTATTGGTTTAATGATTAATATTGACTGGTTTCAGCCGTTTAAAAATCGTAATGATTATTCTGTTGGAGTTATTTATTTTGTTTTGCTCAATTTACCAAGGAACATCAGGTTTAGATCAGAAAATGTTATAATAGCAGGTTTGATCCCGGCATTCAAGAAGGAGCCCCACAGTATCAATTCTTTTTTAAATCCGATTGTTGAAGAGTTGCAAGTGCTATGGAAAGGTGTGCGATTGGAGTCAAGTTTTTTAAATGGTGCATCTGTTTTTAGAGCAGCTTTACTGTGTGTATCATGCGATATACCTGCCGCAAGGAAGTGCTGTGGTTTTAAATCACATGCAGGTAGATTAGGCGTCATAAGTGCTTGAAGATTTTTCCAGGAGATTTTGGTGAAAAAAGAGATTATTCTGGTTTCGATAGGCAGAATTGGAAGCCACGATCTAAGTCATTACATAATTTGTATGCTAGGAAGGTAAAAAAATGCTAGCAGTAAATCTCAGGCTGATGAATTATCTTGCGACTATGGAACTTATGATAGTGTACTGATAGAGTTAGAGTATTTTGATGCCATTCAGTTTTGTGTCATTGATCCTATGCACAATCTTTTTTTTAGGAACTGCTAAGAAAATGTTTAAGCTGTGGGTTGAAAAGGGTATTCTTTCTTCTGAGAAATTAGATAAGGTTGAGGAAAGGCTTGCATCAATTAATTCTTTGACAGATATAGGTCGTATTCCAACCCATATTTCGGGTAATTATGGTGTTTTCTCTGCAGCCTAGTGGAAAAACTGGACAACCATTTTTTCATTATATGCTCTTTGTGGTATTTTACCGGAGAAAGATTACAAGTGCTGGGAGAAATTTGTTTTAGCTTGCCGACTTCTTTGTAAACCATTTGTTTCTGTTACTGATGTGCAAAAGGCAGATCTTTTGTTATTGGATTTTTGCAAAACATTTGAGAAAATTTTTAGTCTTAAAGATGTGACTTGTAACATGCATTTGCATAATCACTAAAAGATTGTTTATTTGATTTTGGGCCAATTCATGTATTTTGGTGTTTTTCTTTTGAGAGATTTAATGGTGCTTTTGGGTTTTTTCATACCAATAATAAGGCAGTTGAAATTCAGTTTATGAGGAAAATTATGACAGCCAAATTTTGTGATTCTTTTAGGGATGTGTTACAATTTCATACTGAAGCTGGTATTTCAGATATTTTTTTTGGTCAAACTCAAGAGCTTCACAGCATGTGTCAAATTACAGATGTCATTCAGTTTTTAAAAGCTTCAGAAATTGTGTCTTTTCCATCTTTATCTATTGATGTCCTTAATTTTGCTTCACTTCCAAAAGTTTTTAAGATTGTTGCTCTAGACCAAGAGGATATTGTGTTCTTAATGGCATAATATAGAACAATGTTTCCCTCTGCTTCTCTAAATGTAGATGACATTGGAGAAATTGTCAAAAAATTTGGTTATGTTACAATTTTAGGAGAAAACTTTGGATTACGACACCTTCACAGAAAATTACGATCTTCAGATATTTTGGCCTGTTGGAATACTGATCCAGGTGAAAATATAGGTCATCCTACAATGGACCTTCGTCCTTGTAGGGTTGATTTTTATTTTTCACACACTGCACAAATTCAAGGAAATTGTGTAACAAATGTATTTGCAAAGGTGTCTTGGTACAAAGAGTTTTCTGAGCGATATAAATATGGCAATGCTCTTCAAATGTGGCACTGTGATAAGTTTGAGGCAAATGGTCAAAACTGTTTTCTTCCAGTTCAGAAAATACAAAGTCGGTTTTCCAAAGGAATCACTGGTGAAAGCAAAGATTTAATGTGTGTTTGCCCTATCCCTAGACGTGTCTTAAGTGACAACGATGAGTAAAATGAAGAAAACTAGTATGTTATGTAGTATCTTTGGTATTTCATGTTTATTAAATAAGTAATATTCTTACTTATTGTTGTCACTTAACGTGCTTTTCCAGTAGACTTTTTAAAGTTGTGGTGAAAGAAATCCATATTACATATTATTTAGTGTCTTGCAGGCTTTGGAGTAGAAATCAAGATTTTCTTGATGTACTATCTTGTCATAGTGCTACTCCGAAGCTTGAAATAACAAGATTTTTTTCCTGTTGTATGTAATTTTTGTCCATTTTTCATGTTCAGTACACACTGAAATGTGTAAGATAATTTTTCAACGAGATAGTGTTGATTCCATTAAGGGTATTTTTGTATGTACATACTCTATTAATTGCAAAGCATTAAGCAACATATTTTGTTTCGTCAAAGAAGCTTTTTTTCAAAAACCTCTTATTATATTTGTATTATGTGGTAAAATTTAATTGTAAAATAGTAGACATGTTTATCTGTATCTAAGATGATATAAGCATGACTTGTTTTGTCTTGAATACTTCTTTTGAATGCATGCATGTGTGTGTGTGTGTGTGTGTGTGTGTGTGTGTGTGTGTGTGTGTGTGTGTGTGTGTGTGTGTGTGTCCATACCTGACACCATCATATTATTTTTTTTTATTGTTTTTTTAATTTTTTTTGGTTCTGTAAAATTGTCTATGAAATACTGTGTTCCATAATTAACACCTGCATGTATATTAGGAATGCAGTAGCGTTTTTGATGCTCCCATCCTGTACTTTGATCATGATTTCCTGCTTCTATAACATGATCATGTTACTCTTACTTAAATAGAAAAATTGACATGCATAATGGTGAGACCATAAAAAATCATTTGACTGTTGATTGATAAATAAAAGATATATGTGAATACCACTCTTATTTCTTTTATTTTCTGGTATTTATAGAATTATTTCAATTTGCTTTGATATGAGAAGGGGGATAACATTCATTCTCCATCTAGAATCCATCGTAACTGAATTAGTTGCAACATTTTTATTGATTGAATATCATTTGAATGAACTTGATGTTAAATTTCCACTGTTTTGAATATTGTTAAAAATTATAAAAGATTGACAGAAAGTTTACGAATTATTTTCATAAAACTCTGATTTAATGGATAAAATACGATATTGTGAGAAATTGTTGCAGGGTCATATGGAATAATGATCATTTAAATATTGCTGAATAGTAGCTATAACATGGTCTCCAAACACTAACATCATATCTGCACAGGGCATTAAAATAATTGAGTAATGATTGAACATTGACCAAATAATGATTGATTTGTCAATAAAATATGAGTGAATAGGTGATATTAAATATGAAGAAATTGACATTTGATATGACTGAATAGTAACTTAATGGGCACAGAAATATGACCGAATGGCCACTGAAATATGGCTTAAAAGTAACTGAATGGCCACTGAAATATGACCGAATGGTAACTTAATGGTCGCTGAAATATGACTGAATTGAAACTGAAAGATGACTGAATGGCCACTGAAACATGACGGAATGGTTTCTTAATGGTCGCTGAAATATGACTGAAAAGTAACTGAAAGGTGACTGAATGGCCACTGAAACATAACGGAATGGTAACTTAATGGTCGCTGAAATATGACTGAAAAGTAACTGAAAGGTGACTGAATGGCAACTGAAACATGACAGAATGGTAACTTAATGGTCGCTGAAATATGACTGAAAAGTAACTGAAAGGTGACTGAATGGCCACTGAAACATAACAGAATGGTAACTTAATGGTCGCTGAAATATGACTGAAAAGTAACTGAAAGGTGACTGAATGGCAACTGAAACATGACAGAATGGTAACTTAATGGTCGCTGAAATGTGACTGAAAGGTCACTGAATGGCAACTAAAACATGACGGAATGGTAGCTTAATGGTCGCTGAATTGTGACTGAAAAGTAACTGAAAGGTGACTGAATGGCCACTGAAAAGTACCTGCCATTCAGTGACTGAAATGTTACTGAAATGTTACTGAAAGAGACCTTTCAGTTTTAACTGAAAGGTCTCAGTTTTTCCTGTGATATATCTCCTTCTTTAGATAAATTGCTTCAAAATTTAAGGACTTTGGCCCTTTAAAATCCCTAATTATGTCATCAATGGGCGTGGCAATGACTTTTTCAAACATATATTGTTACGATCAACAACTTTGCTTCGATAATGCATTACAAAATCTTTATCGTTTTTAAGTTATTTGTAATAGAGTTTACGAGTATATTGGCCCCTATTTAAAGGGGCCAGCCCCTTTTTCTTGATTTTGTTCGAAAGGTCTTAAGAATACTAACATTATTTGTTCTTACATCTATCTAAAATTGTGGTTCATTTTTGAGATATGAATGATTGAATCTTTTAGAGGCCAGCCCTCTAGATCCTTAATGGGGACAGATTTTGGAGTTTTGATTAGTGGAATCGATTTAGATCATCAATACAAATATTTTCTCTTCTACAATGCTTAACAAAATATGTCACGTTCTTTAGATAAATTGTATCAAAGTTTGAGAACTTTGACCCCTAAAAATCCCTAATTACGTAATAAATGGGCGTGGCAATGATTTTCCCTGATATATATTGTTACGATCAACACATTTGCTTCTATAATGCATTACAAAATCTTATCATTTTTCAGTTATTTGCAATAGAGTTTACGAGTATCTAGGCCCCTAATTAAAGGGGCCAGCCCCTTTTTCTTGATTTCGTTGAAAAGGTCTCACAAATAGTTACATTTTTTGTTCTTACACCCATCTTAAATTGTTGTTCATTTTAGAGATACAAATGATTGAATATTTTAGAAGCCAGCCCTCTAGATCCTTAATGGGGACAGACATTGGTGTTTTGATTAGTGAAATCGATTTAAATCATCAATACAAGTATTTTCTCTTCTCTAATGCTTAACAAAATATCTCTCGTTCTCTAGATATATTGTATCAAAGTTTGAGAACTTTGGCCCTAAAAATCCCTAATTACGTAATAAATGGGCGTGGCAATGATTTTTCCTGATAGATATTGTTACGATCAACAACTTTGCTTCTATAATGCATTACAAAATCTTTATCATTTTTCATTTATTTGTAATAGAGTTTACAAGTGTCTTGGCCCCTAAATAAAGGGACTAGCCCCTTTTTCTTGATTTTGTTGGAAAGAACTAGTGGTACTCTACTACTTTTGTTATATATTTCTTAACAAAATATCAACTAATAAAAAGATACAGATCAAAACGTATGAAAATTTTGATTGAAAATTCGTTCCCAATTTTCGAGCCTAGGCGAGCTCCAAGAAAAGGCGCCACTGGCGTAAAACAACATAATAGTGCACAACTTCAAACTATAGACTACCTTTCCTGAAAATTTCGTAGTTATACCTCTGATACTTTTTGAGATCAGCTCTGCACAAAATAGATCGTTAAAAAATGCAAAATCGGCCGTAAATCGGGACCGGAAATGACGACGGAAAAAATATCAAAAACATATAAAATACATATCACGTCCCATCATATGTGAAAAAATGGTTGAAATCGGTCGAATAGTTTTCGAGAAATCGCGTGCACAAAATTTGGAAAAAAAAAATAATAATAATAACTAGATCTCGTTACGAGTAACGAGTAGGTCTTCCGTTCAATGTTTTGAAAGGTTTAATGACTTTGGCTACTATAAATCCCTAATTAAGTAATAAATGGGTGTGGCAAAAAGTTTTTTGAAGCAGACATTGTTACGATCAACAACTTTGCTTCTATAATGCATTACAAAATCTTTATCGTTTTTAAGTTATTTGTCATGGAGTTTAGGAGTATCTTGGCTCCTAATTTAAAGGGCCAAACCCTTTTTCTAGATTTCATTGAAAAGGTCTTAAGAATACTATTATTTTTGTTTATTAAACCTATCTAAAATTGTTGTTCATTTTTGAGATACAAACGATTGAGTATTTTAGGGGCCAGCCCTGTAGATCCTTAATGGGGACATACATTGGTGTTTTGATTAGTGGAATCGATTTAAATCATCAATACAAACATTTTCTCTTCTACAATGCTTAACAAAATATGTCTCGTTCTCTAGATATATTGTATCAAATTTTGAGATATTTGGGCCCTAAAAATCCCTAATTACGTCATAAATGGGTGTGGCAATGATTTTTCCTGATATATATTGTTACGATCAACAACTTTGCTTCTATAATGCATTACAAAATCTTTATCATTTTTAAGTTATTTGTAATAAAGTTTACGAGTGTCTTGGCTCCTAAATAAAGGGGCCAGCCCCTTTTTCTTGATTTTGTTGGAAAGAACTGTTGATTCTCTACCACTTTTATTATATATGTTTTAACAAAATATCAACTGATAAAAAGATACAGATCAAAACGTATAAAAATTTGGATACAAAATTCGGACCCAATTTTCGAGTCATAGCGAGCTCCAAGAAATGGCACCATAGGAGTAAAACAAAAACAATGGACACATCTTCAATCTATGGTCTAACTATCCTGAAAATTTCATATTCATATCTCTGATAGTTTTTGAGTTTTTGTGTGCACAAAATAGGTCGTAAAAATGAACAAAATGGACGATAAATCGGTACCGGAAGTGACGACAGGAAAATTATCAAAAATGTATGAAGATCATATGAAGTCCAATCATCTGTGAAAAAATTGTGGAAATCGGTCGAATAGTTTTCAAGAAATCGCGTGCACAAAATTTGTGGAAAAGAAAAATAATAATAATAATAATAACTAGATCTCGTTACGAGTAACGAGTAGGTCTTCCGTTCAATGTTTTGAAAAGTTCAATGACTTTGGCGACTATAAATCCCTAATTAAGTCATAAATGGGTGTGCCAAAAAGTTTTTCAAGCAGACATTAATTGTTACGATCAACAACTTTGCTTTTATAATGCATTACAAAATCTTTATCGTTTTTAAGTTATTTGTCATGGAGTTTAGGAGTATTTTGGCCCCTAATGTAAAGGGCCAAAGCATTTTTCTAGATTTCATTGAAAAGGTCTTAAGAATACTATTATTTTTGTTTCTTAAACCTATCTTAAATTGTTGTTCATTTTTGAGATACAAACAATTGAGTATTTTAGGGGCCAGCCCTGTAGATCCTTAATGGGGACAGACATTGGTGTTTTGATAAGTGGAATCGATTAAAACCATTAATGCAGACATTTTCTCTTCTACAATGCTTAACAAAATATGTCTCCTTCTCAAGATATATATTGCGTCAAAGTTTAAGTACTTTGGCCCCTAATAATTCTTAGTTACGTAATAACTGCGCTGGCAATGATTTTTTCAGATAAATATCGTTATGATCAACAACTTTGCTTCTATACTGCATTACATAATCTTGATCGTTTTTAAGTTATTTGTAATAGAGTTTAGAAGGTAATTGGCCCCTAATTAAAGGGGCCAGCCCCTTTTTCTTGATTTTGTTGGAAAGGTCTTAAGAATACTAACAATTTTTGTTCTTACACCTATCTAAAATTGTTGTTCACATTTGAGATATAAATGATTGAATCTTTTAGGGGTCAGCCCTGTAGATCCTTTATGGGGACAGATATTGGTGTTTTGATAAGTGCAATCGATTAAAATCATCAATGCAGACATTTTCTCTTCTACAATGCTTAACAAAATATGTCTCCTTCTCTAGATATATTGCGTCAAAATTTAAGGATTTCGGCCCCTAAAATTCCCTAGTTACGTAATAAATGGGCGTGGCAATGATTTTTTCAGATAGATATTGTTATGATCAACAACTTTGCTTCTATAATGCATTACAAAATCTTGATCGTTTTTAAGTTATTTGTAATAGAGTTTACGAGTCTCTTGGCCCCTAATTAAAGGGGCCAGCCCCTTTTTCTTGATTTGTTTGGAAAGGTCTTAAGAATACTAACAATTTTTGTTTTCACACCTATCTAAAATTGTTGTTCACATTTGAGATATAAATGATTGAATCTTTTAGGGGTCATCCCTGTAAATCCCTAATGGGGACATACATTGGTGTATGGTAAATTTAAGGATTTTAGCCCCTAAAAATCCATAGTTACGTAATAAATGGGCGTGGCAATGATTTTTTCTGATAGATATTGCTATGATCAACAAATTTTCTTCTATAATGCACTACAAAATCTTCATCGTTTTTAGGTTATTCGTAATAGAGTTTACGAGCTTTTTGGTCCCTAATTAAAGGGACCAGCCCCTTTTTCATGATTTTGTTGGAAAGGTCTTAAGAATACTAACAATTTTTGTTCTTACACCTATCTGAAAGTTTTGTTCATTTTTGAGATATAAATGATTGAATCTTTGAGGGGTCAGCCCTGTAAATCCTTAATGGGGACAGATATTGGTGTTTTGATAAGTGCAATCAATTAAAATCATCAATGCAAACATTTTCTCTTCTACAATGCTTAACAAAATATGTCTCCTTCTCTAGATATATTGCGTCATACTTAAAGGATTTTGGCATCTAAAATTCCCTAGTTACGTAATAATGGGCGTGGCAATCATTTTTTCTGATAGATATTGTTATGATCAACAACTTTGCTTCTATAATGCATTACAAAATCTTGATCGTTTTTAAGTTATTTGTAATAGAGTTTACGAGTATCGTGGCCCCTAATTTAAAGGGCCAGCCCCTTTTACTTGATTTCCTTGAACAGGTCTTAAGAATACTAACATTTTTTGTTCTTAAACCAATCTAAAATTGTTGTTCATTTTTGAGATATAAACGATTGAATATTTTAGGGGTCAGCCCTGTAAATCCTTAATGGGGACATACATTGGTGTTTTGATTAGTGGAATCGATAAGAATCATAAATGCAGACATTTTCTCTTCTACAATGCTTAACAAAATAAGTCTCCTTCTCTAGGTATATTGCGTCAAAGTTTAAGGACTTTGGTCCCTAAAAATCCCTAGTTACGTAATAAATGGGCGTGGCAATCATTTTTTCTGACAGATATTGTTATGATCAACAACTTTGCTTCTATAATGCATTACAAAATCTTGATCGTTTTTAAGTTATTTGTAATAGAGTTTGCGAGTGTATTGGCCCCTAATTAAAGGGGCCAGCCCCTTTTTCTTGATTTGTTTGAAAAGGTCTTATGAATACTAACATTTGTTGCTCTTACACCTATCTAAAATTGTTGTTCATTTTTGAGATATAAATGATTGAATCTTTTAGGGGTCAGCCCTGTAAATCCTTAATGGGGACAGATATTGGTGTTTTGATAAGTGCAATCGATTAAAATCATCAATGCAGACATTTTCTCTTCTACAATGCTTAACAAAATATGTCTCCTTCTCTAGATATATTGCGTCAAAGTTTAAGGATTTTGGCCCCAAAAAATCCCTAGTTACGTAATAAATGGGCGTGGCAATATTTTTTTCTGATAGATATTGCTATGTTCAACAAGTTTGCTTCTATAATGCATTACAAAATCTTTATCGTTTTTAAGTTATTTGTAATAGAGTTTACAATTGTATTGGCCCCTAATTAAAGGGGCCAGCCCCATTTTCTTGATTTTGTTGGAAAGAACTTTTGATTTTCTACCACTTTTGTTATATATGTCTTAACAAAATATCAACTGATAAAAAGATGCAGACCAAAAGGTACAAAATTTTTGATTCAAAATTCGTACCCAATTTTCGTGCCTAGGCGAGCTCCAAGAAATGGCGCCACTGGCGTAAAACAACATAATAGTGCACAACTTCAAACTATGGTCTACCTATCCTGAAAATTTCGTTATCATATATCTAATAGTTTCTGAGATCAGCTCTGCACAAAATGGGTCGTCAAAAATTACAAAATCGGCCGTAACTCGGTACCGGAAGTGACGACAACGCAAATTTCAAAAACATATAAAATTCATATCACGTCTCATCATCTGTGAAAAAATGGTCGAAATTGGTTGAATAGTTTCTGAGAAATCGCGTGCACAAAATTTGGAAAAAAAAATAATAATAATAATAATAATAATAACTAGATACGATCTCGTTACGAGTAACGAGTAGGTCTTCCGATCAAATTTTTAAACGATATGATTAAAATATCAATGAAATTTCAGAATTCTCCCTCACCTCCTCCCTTTCAGATAATGTATAAGATTGTCAATATCATTTACAATGCTTAACAAAGTTTTTTGCTTTTTCACATACAACACATTAAAGATTTAAGCTTTTGGTCCCCAAAAATCCCAATTACGTCACCAATGGATGTTGTAATGAGTTTTACAAACTGATATTGTTACGATCAACAACTTTGCTTCTATAGTGCATCACAAAATCTTAATCGCTTTTAAGATATTTTTGATAGACTTTACGAGTCTCTTGGACCCTAATTTGAGGGGCCAGCCCCTTTTTCTTGAGTTCATTCGAAAGGTGTCTCAAATACAAACATTTTGTATTCTTACACCTATCTTAAATTGTTGTTCATTTTTTAGATACATATGATTGATTATATAAGGGGTTAGCCCTTTAGATCCTTAATGGGGACAGATATTGGTGTTTTGATTAGTAGAATCGATTAGTATCATCAATACCGACATGTTCTCTTCTACAATGCTTAACAAAATATGTCTCCTTCTCTAGATATATTGCTTCAAAATTTAAGGATTTTGGCCCCTAAAATTCCCTAGTTACGTAATAAATTGGCGTGGCAATGATTTTTCCTGATAGATATTGTTATGATCAACAACTTTGCTTCTATGATGCACTACAAAATCTTCATCGTTTTTAGGTTATTTGTAATAGAGCTCACGAGTTTATTGGCCCCTAATAAAAGGTGCCAACCCCTTTTTCTTGATTTTATAGGAAAGGTCTTAAGAATACTAGCAATTTTTGTTCATACACCTATCTAAAAAATTTTTTCATTTTTGAGATATAAATGATTGAATCTTTTAGGGGTCAGCCCTGTAAATCCTTAATGGGGACATATATTGGTGTTTTGATAAGTGCAATCGATTAAAATCATCAATGCAGACATTTTCTCTTCTACAATGCTTAACAAAATATGTCTCCTTCTCTAGATATCCTGCGTCAAAATATAAGGATTTTGGCCCCTAAAATTCCCTAGTTACGTAATAAATGGGCGTGGCAATCATTTTTTCTGATAGATATTGTTATGATCAACAACTTTGCTTCTATAATGCATTACAAAATCTTGATCGTTTTTAAGTTGTTTCTCATAGAGTTTACGAGTATCTTGGCCCCTAATTTAAAGGGCCAGCCCCTTTTTCTTGATTTCCATGAAAAGGTCTTACGAATACTAACATTTTTTGTTCTTAAACCTATCTAAAATTGTTGTTCATTTTTGAGATACAAACGATTGAATATTTTAGGGGCCAGCCCTGTAGATCCTTAATGGGGACATACATTGGTGTTTTGATTAGTGGAATCGATAAGAATTATCAATGCAGACATTTTCTCTTCTACAATGCTTAACAAAATAAGTCTCCTTCTCTAGGTATATTGCATCAAAATTTAAGGACTTTGGCCCCTAAAAATCACTAGTTACGTAATAAATGGGCGTGGCAATCATTTTTTTCTGACAGATATTGTTATGATCAACAACTTTGCTTCTATAATGCATTACAAAATCTTTATCATTTTTCAGTTATTTGTTATAAAGTTTACGAGTCTCTTAGCCCCTAATTAAAGGGGCTAGCCCCTTTTCCGTGATATCGGTGAAAAGAACTTTTCATACTCTACCACTTTTGTTATATATGTCTCAACAAAATATCAACTGATAAAAAGATACAGATCAAAACGCGTGAAAATTTTGATTCAAAATCTGTACCCAATTTTCGAGCCATAGCGAGCTCCAAGAAATGGCGCCACAGGAGTAAAACAAAATCAATGGGCACATCTTCAAACTATGGTCTAACTATCCTGAAAATTTCATATTCATATCTCTGATAGTTTTTGAGTTTTTGTGTGCACAAAATAGGTCGTAAAATTGAACAAAATGGCCGATAAATCGGTACCGGAAGTGACGACAGGAAAATTATCAAAAATGTTTGAAGATCATATGAAGTCCAATCACCTGTGAAAAAATTGTGGAAATCGGTCGAATAGTTTTCGAGAAATCGCGTGCACAAAATTTGTGGAAAAGAAAAATAATAATAATAATAATAATAATAATAACTAGATACGATCTCGTTACGAGTAACGAGTAGGTCTTCCGTTCAATTTTTTAAAAAGTTTAAGGACTTCGGCTCCTTTAAATCCCTAATTAAGTCATAAATGGTTGTGGCAAAGAGTTTTTCAAACAGACTTTGTTACGATCAGCAACTTGTCTTCTATAATGCATTACATAACCTTGATCGTTTTTAAGTTATTTGTAATAGTGTTTACTAGTATCTTGGCCCCTAATTTTAAGGGCCAGCCCCTTTTTCTTGAGTTCATTGAAAAGGTCTTAAGAATACTATCATTTTTTGTTCGTAAACCTATCAAAAATTGTTGTTCATTTTTGAGATATAAACGATTGAATATTTTAGGGGCCAGTCCTATAGATCCTTAATGGGGACAGACATTGGTGTTTTGATAAGTGGAATCGATTAGAACCATCCATGCAGACATTTTCTCTTCCATAATACTTAACAAAATATTATTTTTATTACATTCCTTCTCTAGATATATTGCGTCAAAGTTTAAGAACTTTGGGCCCTAAAAATCCCTAGTTACGTAATAAATGGACTGGCAATGATTTTTTCTGATAGATATTGTTATGATCAACAACTTTGCTTCTATAATGCATTACAAAATCTTTATCGTTTTTAAGTTATTTGTAATAGAGTTTACGAGTGTGTTGGCCCCTAATGAAAGGGGCCAGTCCCTTTTTCTTGATTTTGTTGGAAAGATCTTAAGTATAGTAACATTTTTTGTTCTTACACCTTTCTTAAATTGTTGTTCATTTTTGAGATATAAATGATTGAATCTTTTAGGGGTCAGCCCTGTAAATCCTTTATAGGAACATACATTGGTGTTTTGATTAGTGGCATCGATTAGAATCATCCATGCAGATATTTTCTCTTCTACAATGCTTAACAAAATATGTCTCCTTCTCTAGATATATTGCGTCAATGTTTAAGGACTTTGGCCCCTAATAATCCTTAATTACGTAATAAATGGGCGTGGCAATGATTTTTCAGATAGACATTGCTACGATCAACATCTTTGCTTCGATAATGCATTACAAAATCTTGATCGTTTTAAAGTTATTTGTAATAGAGTTTACGAGTTTATTGGCCCCTAATTAAAGGGGCCAGCCCCTTTTTCTTGATTTTGTTGGAAAGGTCTTAAGGATACTAACAATTTTTGTTCTTACACCTGTCTAAAATTGTTGTTCATTTTTGAGATATAATGGATTGTATCTTTTAGGGGTCAGCCCTGTAAATCCTTAATGGGGACAGATATTGATGTTTTGATAAGTGCAATCGATTAAAATTATCAATGCAGACATTTTCTCTTCTACAATGCTTAACAAAATATGTCTCCTTCTCTAGATATATTGCGTCAAATTTAAGGTTTTTGGCCCCTAAAAATCCCTGGTTACGTAATAAATGGGCGTGGCAATGATTTTTTCTGACAGATATTGTTATGATCAACAACTTTGCTTCTATAATGCATTACAAAATCTTGATCGTTTTTAAGTTATTTGTATTAGAGTTTACGAGTCTCTTGGTCCCTAATCAAAGGGGCTAGCCCCTTTTCCGTGATATCGGTGAAAAGAACTTTTCATAATTTACCATTTTTGTTATATATGTCTTAACAAACTATCAACTGATAAAAAGATACAGATCAAAACGTGTGAAAATTTTGTTTAAAAATCCGTACCCAATTTTCGAGCCATAGCGAGCTCCAAGAAATGGCGCCACAGGAGTAAAACAAAAACAATGGGCACAACTTCAAACTATGGTCTAACTATCCTGAAAATTTCATATTCATATCTCTGATAGTTTTTGAGTTTTTGTGTGCACAAAATAGGTCGTAAAAATGAACAAAATGGCCGATAAATCGGTACCGGAAGTGACGACAGGAAAATTATCAAAAATGTTTGAAGATCATATGAAGTCCAATCATCTGTGAAAAAATTTTGGAAATCGGTCAATAAGTTTTCGAGAAATCGCGTGCACAAAATTTGTGGAAAAGAAAAATAATAATAATAATAATAATAATAATAATAATAATAAGAAACAGTACGAAAACAATAAGGTCTTCCGTTGGAAACGGAAGACCTTAATAATAAGAAGAAACAGTACGAAAACAATAAGGTCTTCCGTTGGAAACGGAAGACCTTAATAATAAGAAACAGTACGAAAACTATAAGGTCTTCCGTTGGAAACGGAAGACCTTAATAATAAGAAACAGTACGAAAACAATAAGGTCTTCCGTTGGAAACGGAAGACCTTAACTAGATACGATCTCGTTACGAGTAACGAGTAGGTCTTCCGATCAATTTTTTAAAAAGTTAAGGACTTTGCCTCCTATAAATCTCTAATTAAGTAGTAAATTGGTGTGGCAAAGAGTTTTTCAAACAGACACTGTTATGATCAAGAACTTTGCTTCTATAATGCATTACAAAATCTTGATCGTTTTTAAGTTATCTGTAATAGAGTTTACGAGTATCTAGGCCCCTAATTAAAGGGGCCAGCCCCTTTTCCTTGATTTCCCTGAAAAGGTCTTAAGAATACTAACATTTTTTGTTCTTAAACCTATCCAATATTGTTGTTCATTTTTGAGATACAAACGATTGAATCTTTTAGGGGCCAGCCCTGTAAATCCTTAATGGGGACATACATTGGTGTTATTATTAGTGGAATCGATTAGAATCATCAATGCAGACATTTTCTCTTCCACAATGCTTCACAAAATAAGTCTCCTTCTCTAGGTATATTGCATCAAAGTTTAAGTACTTTGGTCCCTAAAAGTCCTTAATTACGTAAAAAATGGGCATGGCAATGATTTTTCCTAATAGATATTGTTATGATCAACAACTTTGCTTCTATAATGCATTACAAAATTTTTATCGTTTTTAAGTTATCTGTAATAGAGTTTACGAGTGTGTTGGCCCCTAATGAAAGGGGCCAATCCCTTTTTCTTGATTTTGTTGAAAAGGTCTTAAGGATACTAACAATTTTTGTTCTTACACCTATCTTAAATTGTTGTTCACTTTTGAGATATAAATGATTGAATCTATTAGGGGTCAACCCTGCAAATCCTTTATGGGAACATAAATTGGTGTTTTGATAAGTGGCATCGATTGAAATCATCAATGCAGACATTTTCTCTTCTACAATGCTTAACAAAATATGTCTCCTTCTCTAGATATATTGCGTCAAAATTTAAGGTTTTTGGCCCCTAAAAATCCCTAGTTACGTTATAAATGGGCGTGGCAATGATTTTTTCTGACAGATATTGTTATGATCAACAACTTTGCTTCTATAATGCATTACAAAATCTTTATCATTTTTCAGTTATTTGTTATAAAGTTTACGAGTCTCTTAGCCCCTAATTAAAGGGGCTAGCCCCTTTTCCGTGATATCGGTGAAAAGAACTTTTCATACTCAACCACTTTTGTTATATATGTCTCAACAAAATATCAACTGATAAAAAGATACAGATCAAAACGTGTGAAAATTTTGATTCAAAATCTATACCCAATTTTCGAGCCATAGCGAGCTCCAAGAAATGGCGCCAAAGGAGTAAAACAAAATCAATGGGCACAACTTCAAACTATGGTCTAACTATCCTGAAAATTTCATATTCATATCTCTGATAGTTTTTGAGTTTTTGTGTGCACAAAATAGGTCGTAAAAATGAACAAAATGGCCGATAAATCGGTACCGGAAGTGACGACAGGAAAATTATCAAAAATGTCTGAAGATCATATAAAGTCCAATCACCTGTGAAAAAATTGTGGAAATCATTCGAATAGTTTTCGAGAAATCGCGTGCACAAAATTTGTGGAAAAGAAAAATAATAATAACTAGATAAGATCTCGTTACGAGTAACGAGTAGGTCTTCCGTTCAATTTCTTAACAAGTTTAAGGACTTTGCCTCCTATAAATCTCTTATTAAGTAATAAATGGGTATGGCAAAATGTTTTTTCAAACAGACATTGTTACGATCAAGAACTTTGCTTCTATAATGCATTACAAAATCTTGATCGTTTTTAAGTTATTTGTAATAGAGTATACGAGTATCCTGGCCCCTAATTTAAAGGACCAGCCCTTTTTCCTTGATTTCCTTGAAAAGTTCAAAAGAATACTAACATGTTCTGTTCTTAAACCTATCTAAAATTGTTGTTCATTTTTGAAATACAAACGATTGAATATTTGAGGGGCCAGCCCTGTAGGTCCTTAATGGGTACATACATTGGTGTTTTGATAAGTGGAATCGATAAGAATCATCAATGCAGACATTTTCTCTTCTACAATGCTTAACAAAATAAGTCTCCTTCTCTAGGTATATTGCGTCAAAGTTTAAGGTTTTTGGCCCCTAAAAATCCCTTGTTACCTAATAAATGGGCGTGGCAATCATTTTTCCTGATAGATATTGTTATGATCTACAACTTTGCTTCTATAATGCATTACAAAACCTTGATCGTTTTAAAGTTAATTGTAATAGGGTTTGCGAGTGTATTGGCCCCTAATTAAAGGGGACAGCCCCTTTTTCTTGATTTTGTTGGAAAGGTCTAAAGAATACTAACATGTTTTGTTCTTACACCTATCTAAAATTGTTGTTTATTTTTGAAATAAAAACGATTGAATATTTTAGGGTCCAGCCCTGTAAATCCTTCATGGGGACAGATATTGGTGTTTTGATAAGTGCAATCGATTAAAATCATCAATGCAGACATTTTCTCTTCTACAATGCTTAACAAAATATGTCTCCTTCTCTAGATATATTGCGTCAATACGATTGTATTGGCCCCTAATTAAAGGGGCCAGCCCCTTTTTTTTATTTTGTTGGAAAGAACTTTTGATTCTCTACCACTTTTGTTATATATGTATTAACAAAATATCAACTGATAAAAAGATGCAGACCAAAACGTACAAAAATTTTGATTCAAAATTCGTACCCAATTTTCGTGCCAAGGCGAGCTCCAAGAAATGGCGCCACTGGCGTAAAACAACATAATAGTGCACAATTTCAAACTATGGTCTACCTATCCTGAAAATTTCGTTGTCATATATCTAATAGTTTCCGAGATCAGCTCTGCACAAAATGGGTCGTCAAAAATTACAAAATCGGCCGTAGCTCGGTACCGGAAGTGACGACAACGAAAATTTCAAAAACATATAAAATTCAGATCACGTCTCATCATCTGTGAAAAAATGGTCGAAATTGGATGAATAGTTTCTGAGAAATCGCATGCACAAAATTTGGAAAAAAAAATAAGAATAATAATAATAATAATAATAATAAGAAACAGTACGAAAACTATAAGGTCTTCCGTTGGAAACGGAAGACCTTAATAATAATAACTAGATACGATCTCGTTACGAGTAACGAGTAGGTCTTCCGTTCAATTTTTTAAAAAGATTAAGGACTTTGGCTCCTTTAAATCCCTAATTGAGTAATAAATGGTTGTGGCAAAGAGTTTTTCAAACAGACTTTGTTACGATCAACAACTTGTCTTCTATAATGCATTACACAATCTTGATCGTTTTTAAGTTATTTGTAAGAGTGTTTACTAGTATCTTGGCCCCTAATTTTAAGGGCCAACCCCTTTTTCTTGAGTTCATTGAAAAGGTCTTAAGAATACTATCATTTTTTGTTCGTAAACCTATCAAAAATTGTTGTTAATTTTTGAGATATAAACGATTGAATATTTTAGGGACCAGTCCTGTAGATCCTTAATGGGGACAGACATTGGTGTTTTGATGAGTGGAATCGATTAGAACCATCCATGCAGACATTTTGTCTTCTATAATACTTAACAAAATATGTCTCCTTCTCCAGATATATTGCGTTTAAGTTTAAGGACTTTGGCCCCTAAAAATCCCTAGTTACGTAATAAATTGGCTGGCAATGATTTTTTCTGATAGATATTGTTATGATCAACAACTTTGCTTCTATAATGCATTACAAAATCTTTATCGTTTTTAAGTTATTTGTAATAGAGTTTACGAGTGTGTTGGCCCCTCATGAAAGGGACCAGTCCCTTTTTCTTGATTTTGTTGGAAAGATCTTAAGTATAGTAACATATGTTGTTCTTACACCTATCTTAAATTGTTGTTTATTTTTGAGATATAAATGATTGAATCTTTTAGGGGTCAGCCCTGTAAATCCTTTATGGGAACATACATTGGTGTTTTGATTAGTGGCATTGATTGAAATCATCAATGCAGAAATTTTCTCTTCTTCAATGCTTAACAAAATATGTCTCCTTCTCTAGATATATTGCGTCAAAGTTTAAGGGCTTTGGCCCCTAATAATCCTTAGTTACGTAATAAATGGACGTGGCAATGATTTTTCAGATAGACATTGCTACGATCAATATCTTTGCTTCGATAAAGCATTACAAAATCTTGATCGTTTTAAAGTTATTTGTAATAGAGTTTACGAGTTTATTGGCCCCTAATTAAAGGGGCCAGCCCCTTTTTCTTGATTTTGTTGGAAAGGTCTTAAGGATACTAACAATTTTTGTTCTTACACCTATCTAAAATTGTTGTTCATTTTTGAGATATAATTGATTGAATCTTTTAGGGGTCAGCCCTGTAAATCCTTAATGGAGACAGATATTGATGTTTTGATAAGTGCAATCGATTAAGATTATCAATGCAGACATTTTCTCTTCTACAATGCTTAACAGAATATGTCTCCTTCTCTAGATATATTGCGTCAAAATTTAAGAGTTTTGGTCCCTAAAAATCCCTAGTTACGTAATAAATGGGGATGGCAATGATTTTTTCTGACAGATAATGTTATGATCAACAACTTTGCTTCTATAATGCATTACAAAATCTTTATCATTTTTAAGTTATTTGTAATAGAGTTTACGAGTCTCTTGGCCCCTAATTAAAGGGGCTAGCCCCTTTTCCCTGATATCGGTGAAAAGTACTTTTCATACTCTACCACTTTTGTTAAATATGTCTCAACAAAATATCAACTGATAAAAAGATACAGATAAAAACGTGCGAAAATTTTGATTCAAAATCAGTACCCAATTTTCGAGCCATAGCGAGCTCCAAGAAATGGCGCCACAGGAGTAAAACAAAATCAATGGGCACATCTACAAAGAATGGTCTAACTATCCTGAAAATTTCATATTCATATCTCTGATAGTTTTTGAGTTTTTGTGTGCACAAAATAGGTCGTAAAAATGAACAAAATGGCCGATAAATCGGTACCGGAAGTGACGACAGAAAAATTATCAAAAATGTTTGAAGATCATATGAAATCCAATCATCTGTGAAAAAATTGTGGAAATCGGTCGAATACTTTTCGAGAAATCGCGTGCACAAAATTTGTGGAAAAGAAAAATAATAATAATAATAATAACTAGATACGATCTCGTTACGAGTAACGAGTAAGTCTTCCGTTCAATTTAGTAAAAAGTTTAAGGACTTTGGCTCCTATAAATCCCTAATTAAGTAATAAATGGTTGTGGCAAAGAGTTTTTCAAACAGACTTTGTTACGATCAACAACGTGTCTTCTATGATGCATTACATGATCTTGATCGTTTTTAAGTTATTTGTAACAGTGTTTACTAGTATCTTGGCCCCTAATTTTAAGGGCCAGCCCCTTTTTCTTGAGTTCATTGAAAAGGTCTTATGAATACTATCATTTTTTGTTCGTAAACCTATCAAAAATTGTTGTTAATTTTTGAGATATAAACGATTGAATATTTTAGGGGCCAGTCCTATAGATCCTTAATGGGGACAGACATTGGTGTTTTGATAAGTGGAATCGATTAGAACCATCCATGCAGACATTTTCTCTTCTATAATACTTAACAAAATCTTATTTTTATTATATTCCTTCTCTAGATATATTGCGTCAAAGTTTAAGAACTTTGGCCCCTAAAAATCCCTAGTTACGTAATAAATGGGCTGGCAATGATTTTTTCTGATAGATATTGTTATGATCAACAACTTTGCTTCTATAATGCATTACAAAATCTTTATCGTTTTAGGGTTATTTGTAATAGAGTTTACGAGTGTGTTGGCCCCTAATGAAAGGGGCCAGTCCCTTTTTCTTGATTTAGTTGGAAAGATCTTAAGTATAGTAACATTTTTTGTTCTTACACCTTTCTTAAATTGTTGTTCATTTTTGAGATATAAATGATTGAATCTTTAAGGGATCAGCCCTGTAAATCCTTTATGGGAACATACATTGGTGTTTTGATTAGTGGCATCGATTAAAATCATCAATGCAAACATTTTCTCTTCTACAATGCTTAACAAAATATGTCTCCTTCTCTAGATATATTGCGTCAAAGTTTAAGGACTTTGGCCCCTAATAATCCTTAATTACGTAATAAATGGGCGTGGCAATGATTTTTCAGATAGACATTGCTACGATCAACATCTTTGCTTCGATAATGCATTACAAAATCTAGATCGTTTTAAAGTTATTTGTTATAGAGTTTACGAGTTTATTGGCCCCTAATTAAAGGGGCCAGCCCCTTTTTCTTGATTTTGTTGGAAAGGTCTTAAGGATACTAACAATTTTTGTTCTTACACCTATCTAAAATTGTTGTTCATTTTTGAGATATAATTGATTGAATCTTTTAGGGGTCAGCCCTGTAAATCCTTAATGGGGACAGATATTGATGTTTTGATAAGTGCAATCGATTAAAATTATCAATGCAGACATTTTCTCTTCTACAATGCTTAACAAAATATGTCTCCTTCTCTAGATATATTGCGTCAAAATTTAAGGTTTTTGGCCCCTAAAAATCCCTAGTTACGTAATAAATAGGCATGGCAATGATTTTTTCTGACAGATATTGTTATGATCAACAACTTTGCTTCTAAAATGCATTACAAAATCTTGATCGTTTTTAAGTTATTTGTAATAGAGTTTACGAGTCTCTTGGTCCCTAATTAAAGGGGCTAGCCCCTTTTCCGTGATATCGGTGAAAAGAACTTTTCATACTCTACCACTTTTGTTATATATGTCTTAACAAAATATCAACTGATAAAAAGATACAGATCAAAACGAGTGAAAATTGTGATTAAAAATCCGTTCCCAATTTTCGAGCCATAGCGAGCTCCAAGAAATGGCGCCACAGGAGTAAAACAAAAACAATGGGCACAACTTCAAACTATGATATAACTATCCTGAAAATTTCATATTCATATCTCTGATAGTTTTTGAGTTTTTGTGTGCACAAAATAGGTCGTAAAAATGAACAAAATGGCCGATAAATCGGTACCGGAAGTGACGACAGGAAAATTATCAAAAATGTTTGAAGATCATATGAAGTCCAATCATCTGTGAAAAAATTGTGGAAATCGGTCGAATAGTTTTCGAGAAATCGCGTGCACAAAATTTGTGGAAAAGAAAAATAATAATAATAATAATAATAATAATAATAAGAAACAGTACGAAAACAATAAGGTCTTCCGTTGGAAACGGAAGACCTTAATAATAATAAGAAACAGTACGAAAACAATAAGGTCTTCCGTTGGAAACGGAAGACCTTAACTAGATACGATCTCGTTACGAGTAACGAGTAGGTCTTCCGTTCAATTTTTAAAAAAGTTTAAGGACTTTGGCTCCGATAAATCCCTAATTAAGTAATAAATGGTTGTGGCAAAAAGTTTTTCAAACAGACTTTGTTACGATCAACAACTTGTCTTCTATAATGCATTACACAATCTTGATGGTTTTTAAGTTATCTGTAATAGTGTTTACTAGTATCATGGCCCCTAATTTTAAGGGCCAGCACCTTTTTCTTGCATTCATTGAAAAGGTCTTAAGAACACTATTATTTTTTGTTCGTTAGTCTATCAAAAATTGTTGTTAATAATTATAAAAATTAATAATTATCAAAAATTGTTGTTAATTTTTGAGATATAAACGATTGAATATTTTAGGGACCAGTCCTGTAGATCCTTAATGGGGACAGACATTGGTGTTTTGATGAGTGGAATCGATTAGAACCATCCATGCAGACATTTTGTCTTCTATAATACTTAACAAAATATGTCTCCTTCTCCAGATATATTGCGTCAAAGTTTAAGGACTTTGGCCCCTAAAAATCCTTAGTTACGTAATAAATTGGCTGGCAATGATTTTTTCTGATAGATATTGTTATGATCAACAACTTTGCTTCTATAATGCATTACAAAATCTTTATCGTTTTTAAGTTATTTGTAATAGAGTTTACGAGTGTGTTGGCCCCTAATGAAAGGGGCCAGTCCCTTTTTCTTGATTTTGTTGGAAAGATCTTAAGTTTAGTAACATATTTTGTTCTTACACCTATCTTAAATTGTTGTTCTTTTTTGAGATATAAATGATTGAATCTTTTAGGGGTCAGCCCTGTAAATCCTTTATGGGAACATACATTGGTGTTTTGATTAGTGGCATTGATTGAAATCATCAATGCAGAAATTTTCTCTTCTTCAATGCTTAACAAAATATGTCTCCTTCTCTAGATATATTGGGTCAAAGTTTAAGGACTTTGGCCCCTAATAATCCTTAGTTACGTAATAAATGGACGTGGCAATGATTTTTCAGATAGACATTGCTACGATCAACATCTTTGCTTCGATAACGCATTACAAAATCTTGATCGTTTTTAAGTTATTTGTAATAGAGTTTACGAGTTTATTGGCCCCTAATTAAAGGGGCCAGCCCCTTTTTCTTGATTTTGTTGGAAAGGTCTTAAGGATACTAACAATTTTTGTTCTTACACCTATCTAAAATTGTTATTCATTTTTGAGATAAAATTGATTGAATCTTTTAGGGGTCAGCCCTGTAAATCCTTAATGGAGACAGATATTGATGTTTTGATAAGTGCAATCGATTAAGATTATCAATGCAGACATTTTCTCTTCTACAATGCTTAACAAAATATGTCTCCTTCTCTAGATATATTGCGTCAAAATTTAAGGGTTTTGGTCCCTAAAAATCCCTAGTTACGTAATAAATGGGGATGGCAATAATTTTTTCTGACAGATAATGTTATGATCAACAACTTTGCTTCTTTAATGCATTACAAAATCTTTATCGTTTTTAAGTTATTTGTAATAGAGTTTACGAGTCTCTTGGCCCCTAATTAAAGGGGCTAGCCCCTTTTCCGTGATATCGGTGAAAAGTACTTTTCATACTCTACCACTTTTGTCAAATATGTCTCAACAAAATATCAACTTATAAAAAGATACAGATCAAAACGTGCGAAAATTTTGATTAAAAATCCGTACCCAATTTTCGAGCCATAGCGAGCTCCAAAAAATGGCGCCACAGGAGTAAAACAAAATCAATGGGCACATCTTCAAACTATGGTCTAACTATCCTGAAAATTTCATATTCATATCTCTGATAGTTTTTGAGTTTTTGTGTGCACAAAATAGGTCGTAAAAATGAACAAAATGGCCGATAAATCGGTACCGGAAGTGACGACAGGAAAATTATCAAAAATGTTTTAAGATCATATGAAGTCCAATCATCTGTGAAAAAATTGTGGAAATCGGTCGAATAGTTTTCGAGAAATCGCCTGCACAAAATTTGTGGAAAAGAAAAATAATAATAATAATAATAATAATAATAAGAAGAAACAGTACGAAAACAATAAGGTCTTCCGTTGGAAACGGAAGACCTTAATAAAAAGAAACAGTACGAAAACAATAAGGTCTTCCGTTGGAAACGGAAGACCTTAATAAGAAACAGTACGAAAACAATAAGGTCTTCCGTTGGAAACGGAAGACCTTAATAAGAAACAGTACGAAAACAATAAGGTCTTCCGTTGGAAACGGAAGACCTTAATAATAATAATAATAATAAGAAACAGTACGAAAACAATAAGGTCTTCCGTTGGAAACGGAAGACCTTAATAATAAGAAACAGTACGAAAACAATAAGGTCTTCCGTTGGAAACGGAAGACCTTAATAAACAGTACGAAAACAATAAGGTCTTCCGTTGGAAACGGAAGACCTTAATAATAAACAGTACGAAAACAATAAGGTCTTCCGTTGGAAACGGAAGACCTTAATAATAACAATAAGGTCTTCCGTTGGAAACGGAAGACCTTAATAAGAAATAGTACGAAAACAATAAGGTCTTCCGTTGGAAACGGAAGACCTTAATAACTAGACATGATCTCGTTGCGAGCAACGAGGAGGTCTTCCGTCCGATTTATGACATCATTGATTTTGATTATCGACAACAAAACATGATCTGAAAAAAGATGTGGAGTACTAATGCTTTTCTGTATCGTTTTTATAAGTTCTCTTACGTTTCTTTTCTAAATACTTGCATTTCTTCCAATTGAGATAGAAAATGTTAAACTTTTTACCTCTGGCCCCATACAAACCCTAATTAGGTAATGCACGAAAAAATCATTATATTGTTAGGATATATAAATGTTTTATACTTAATTTTGCTTTTATAACCTCTTACAAAATATCTATCAGTAAACGACTATAGATAAAATACTTAAAGCCCACCTGCATCCCTGATTTGAGGGCCCAGCCTCTTTTTCATGATATCAAATGAAAGGTCATTTAACTTTAAACACATTTTGCTCAACAAGTATATAGAAATTCATTACCGTTCTTGAGATATATTTGAAAGAACATTTAAGGGGCCAATCCTTTTTCTCCTTAAAAGGGCCGTTTAACGCAACTATGATGGTTGCATATTGTCTAGTACATCATTTTATGAATTTTCTCTTCTATACTGCATTTCAAAATATTTTTCCTTTCTGAGATATCGGTGATCAAACTTTTGGACTTTTGACCCCCAAAACCCCCCAAATTACGTAACACCTGATTAAATCATTACATTACTTGGATAAATAACTGTAAGATATACATATCTGTTTCTATAACCTTTCACAAAATATCTCTCAGTAAAGGGCTATAGATAAAAATCTTTAGAGCCCTCTGGTCCCCTAAATTTAGGGGCCAGCCCCTTTTTCTTGATATCAAATTAAAGTTCATTAAATTCTTAACACATTTTGTTCAACAAGTGTTTAAAAATTCGTTACCGTGTTTGAGATATATGGATAGAATATATTAGGGGCCAATCCCTTTTCTCCTTATAGGGGCTGTTTAACGAAAGTTTGAAAGTTGCATATTGTTCAGTACATTATTTTGAGCATCTTTTGTTCTATACTGCATTTCAAAATATGTTTCCTTTCTGAGATATGGGTGATCAAACTTTTGGACTTTTGACCCCTAAAAACCCCTAATTATGTAACATGTAATGAAATCATTACATTGCTTCGATACATAACTGTAAGATAAACATATTTGCTTTTATAACATTTCACAAAATATCTCTCAGTAAAGGGCTATAGATAAAAATCTTTAGAGCCCTCTGGTCCCCTTATTTGTGGGGTCAGCCCCTTTTTCTTGATATCAAATGAAAGGTCATTTAATCTTAAACACATTATGTTCAACAAGTGTTTAAAAATTCGTTACCGTGTTTGAGATATATGGAAAAAACATATTAGGGGCCGATCCCTTTTCTTCTTATAGAGGCCGTTTAACGAAATTTTGAATGTTGCATATTGTTAAGTACATCATTTTGACCATCTTTTGTTCTATACTGCATTTTAAAATATGTTTCCTTTCTGAGACATGGGTGATCAAACTTTTGGACTTTTGACCCCTAAAAATCCTTTATTACGTAACGCATGATAAAATCATTACATTTCTTGGATCAATAACTGTAAGATAAACATATTTGCTTCTATAACATTTCACAAAATATCTTTTAGTAAAGGGCTATAGCTAAAAAACTTTAGAGCCCTCTGGTCCCCTTATTTGAGGGGCCAGCCCATTTTTCCTGATATCATATAAAAGGTCATTTAATTCTAAACACATTTTGTTCAACAAGTGTTTAGAAATTCGTTACCGTTCTTGAGATATATGGGAAAGAACGTTTTAGGGGCCGATCCCTTATCTCCTTATAGGGGCCGTTTAACAAAATTTTGAAGATTGCATATTGTTCAGTACATCATTTTGACCATCTTTTGTTCTATACTGCATTTCAAAATAATTTTCCTTTCTGAGATATAGGTGATCAAAATTTTGGACTTTTGACCCCTAAAAACCCTTTATTACGTAATGCATGACAAAATCATTACATTGCTTGGCTCAATAACTGTAAGATAAACATATTTGCTTCTATAACCTTTCACAAAATATCTTTCAGTAAAGGGCTATAGCTAAAACACTTTAGAGCCCTCTGGTCCCCTCATTTGAGGGGCCAGTCCCTTTTTCTTGATCTTAAACAAAAGCTCTTGTAAATATAAAGGTTTTTTACATTACATGTCTTCACAAAATGTTTTTCAGAAAAGAGATAAACACAGAAAACCAGGAAACATTACGACGTTTTTTAATCTCAACTTTCGGGTCCAGGCGAGCTTCGGCGCCTTTTATGCCAGATCAAAATAAAAATAAAATTACAAATCTACAATCTTTTGTCTACTATCCCTGAAAGTTTGAACTCAATATCTTTTATCGTTTAGGAGAAGTTCTGCGGACAAGCCACAACTCTAAAAATCGCTAAAACGTCAATATCTCAAAAACGTTAATGACGTCATCAATATTATAAAAAACCTATCAGGTTTAAATCATTTTCTATCAGATCTGAAAGTTTTGTGAAAATCGGTCGAGCCGTTTCTGAGAAATCGCGTGCACAAAATTTGTAAGAAAAAAAAGGAAAATAACTAGACATGATCTCGTTGCGAGCAACGAGGAGGTCTTCCGTCCGATTTATGACATCATTGACTTTGATTATCGACAACAAAACATGATCTGAAAAAAGATGTGGAGTACTAATGCTTTTCTGTATTGTTTTTATAAGTTCTCTTACGTTTCTTTTATAAATACTTGCATTTCTTCCAATTGAGATAGAAAATGTTAAACTTTTTACCTCTGGCCCCTACAAACCCTAATTAGGTAATGGACGAAAAAATCCTTATATTGTTAGGATATATAAATGTATTATACTTAATTTTGCTTTTATAACCTATTACAAAATATCTATCAGTAAACGACTATAGATAAAATACTTAAAGTTTACCTGCATCCCTGATTTGAGGGGCCAGCCCCTTTTTCATGATATCAAATGAAAGGTCATTTAATTTTAAACACATTTTGCTCAAAAGTATATAGAAATTCATTACCGTTCTTGAGATATATTTGAAAGAACATTTAAGGGGCCGATCCTTTTTCTCCTTAAAAGGGCCGTTTAACGCAACTATGATGGTTGCATATTGTCTAGTACATCATTTTATGAATTTTCTCTTCTATACTGCATTTCAAAATATTTTTCCTTTCTGAGATATGGGTGATCAAAATTTTGGACTTTTGACCCCTAAAACCCCTAATTACGTAACAAATGAGAAAATCATTACATTGTTTGGGTACATAACTGTAAGATAAACATATTTGTTTCTATAACCTTTCACAAAATATCTCTCAGTAAAGGGCTATAGATAAAAGTCTTCAGACCCATCTGGATCCCTAATTTGAGGGGCCAGCCCCTTTTTATTGATATCAAATGAAAGGTCATTTGATTTCAAACACATTTTGTTCAACAAGTGTTTAGAAATTCATTACCGTTCTTGAGATATATGGGAAAGAACGTTTTAGAGGCCGATCCCTTATCTCCTTATAGGGGCCGTTTAACGAAAGTTTGAAGGTTGTATATTGTTTAGTACATCATTTTGAGGATCTTTTCTTCTATACTGCATTTCAAAATATTTTTCCTTTCTGAGATATGGGTGATCAAAATTTTGGACTTTTGACCCCTAAAACCCCTAATTATGTAACAAATAAGAATATCATTACATTTTTTAGATACACAACTGTAAGATAAATATATTTGTTTCTATAACCTTTCACAAAATATCTCTCAGTAAAGGGCTTTAGAAATTCGTTACCGTTCTTGAGATATATGGGAAAGAACGTTTTAGGGGCCGATCCCTTATCTCCTTATAGTGGCTGTTTAACGGAAATTTGAAGTTTGTATATTGTTTAGTACATCATCACCCCTAAAAACCCCTAATTACAAAACACAGGAGAAAATCATTACATTGCTTGGATACATAATTGTAAGATAAACATATTTGTCTCATAACCTTTCACAAAATATCTCTCAGTAAACGGCTATAGATCAAAAACTTTAGAGCCCTCTGGTCCCCTAATTTAAAGGACTAGCCCCTTTTTTCTGATATCAAACGAAAGGTCTTGTTAATATAAAGGTTTTTTACGTTACAAGTCTTAACAAAATATTTTTCAGAAAAAAGATAAACAAAGAAAACCTCGAAAAATTACGACGTTTTTTTAATCTCAATTTTCGGGTCCAGGCGAGCTTCGGCGCCTTTCAAGCCAGATCAAAATGAATATAAAATTACAAATCTACAATCTGTTGTCTACCATCCCTGAAAGTTTGAAATCAATATCTTTCCTAGTTAAGGAGAAGTTCTATGGACAAGCCACCCCTCTAAAAATTGCTAAAACGTCAATTTCTCAAAAACGGAAATGATGTCATCAATATAAAAAATTTACAATAAGGTTCAGATCATTATCGATCAGATCTGAAAGTTTTACGAAAATCGGCCCAGCCATTTTCGAGAACGTGCGTCCACAAAATTTGTAAGAAAAAAAATAAAAACTAGATACGATCTCGTTACGAGTAACGAGTAGGTCTTCCGTTTAATTTTTTAAAAAGTTTAAGGACTTTGGCTCCTATAAATCCCTAATTAAGCAATAAATGGGCGTAGCAAAGAGTTTTTCAAACAGACTTTGTTACGATCAACAACGTGTCTTCTATAATGCATTATATAATCTTGATCGTTTTTAAGTTATTTGTAATAGTGTTTACTAGTATCATGGCCCCTAATTTTAAGGGCCAGCCCCTTTTTCTTGAGTTCATTGAAAAGGTCTTAAGAATACTATCATTTTTTGTTCGTAAACCTATCAAAAATTGTTGTTAATTTTTGAGATATAAACGATTGAATATTTTAGGGGCCAGTCCTATAGATCCTTAATGGGGACAGACATTGGTGTTTTGATAAGTGGAATCGATTAGAACCATCCATGCAGACATTTTGTCTTCTATAATAGTTAACAACATATTATTTTTATTATATTCCTTCTCTAGATATATTGCGTCAAAGTTTAAGGACTTTGGCCCCTAAAAATCCCTAGTTACGTAATGAATGGGCTGGCAATGATTTTTTCAGATAGATTTTGTTATGATCAACAACTTTGCTTCTATAATGCATTACAAAATCTTGATCGTTTTTAAGTTATTTGTAATAGAGTTTACGAGTGTGTTGGCCCCTAATGAAAGGGGCCAGTCCCTTTTTCTTGATTTTGTTGGAAAGATCTTAGGTATAGTAACATTTTTTGTTCTTACACCTTTCTTAAATTGTTGTTCATTTTTGAGATATACATGATTGAATCTTTTAGGGGTCAACCCTGCAAATCCTTTATAGGAACATACAATGGTGTTTTGATTAGTGGCATCGATTAAAATCATCAATGCAGACATTTTCTCTTCTACAATGCTTAACAAAATATGTCTCCTTCTCTAGATATATTGCGTCAAAATTTAAGGTTTTTGGCCCCGAAAAATCCCTAGTTACGTAATAAATGGGTGTGGCAATGATTTTTTCTGACAGATATTTTTATGATCAACAACTTTGCTTCTATAATGCATTACAAAATCTTGATCATTTTTAAGTTATTTGTAATAGAGTTTACGAGTGTGTTGGTCCCTAATTAAAGGGGCTAGCCCCTTTTCCGTGATATCGGTGAAAAGAACTTTCCATACTCTACCACTTTTGTTATATATGTCTTAACAAAATATCAACTGATAAAAAGATACAGATCAAAACGAGTGAAAATTGTGATTAAAAATCCGTACCCAATTTTTGAGCCATAGCGAGCTCCAAGAAATTGCGCCACATGAGTAAAACAAAAACAATGGGCACAACTACAAACTATGGTCTAACTATCCTGAAAATTTCATATTCATATCTCTGATAGTTTTTGAGTTTTTGTGTGCCCAAAATAGGTCGTAAAAATGAACAAAATGGCCGATAAATCGGTACCGGAAGTGACGACAAGAAAATTATCAAAACTGTTTGAAGATCATATGAAGTCCAATCATCTGTGAAAAAATTGTGAAAATCGGTCGAATAGTTTTCGAGAAATCGCGTGCACAAAATTTGTGGAAAAAAAAAAAAAATAATAATAATACTACTAGATACGATCTCGTTACGAGTAACGAGTAGGTCTTCCGTTCAATTTTTTAAAAAGATTAAGGACTTTGGCTCCTATAAATCCCTAATTGAGTAATAAATGGTTGTTGCAAAGAGTTTTTCAAACAGACTTTGTTACGATCAACAACTTGTCTTCTATAATGCATTACACAATCTTAATCGTTTTAAAGTTATTTGTAAGAGTGTTTACTAGTATCTTGGCCCCTAATTTTAAGGGCCAGCCCCTTTTTCTTGAGTTCATTGAAAAGGTCTTAAGAATACTATCATTTTTTGTTCGTAAACCTATCAAAAATTGTTGTTAATTTTTGAGATATAAACGATTGAATATTTTAGGGGCCAGTCCTATAGATCCTTAATGGGGACAGACATTGGTGTTTTGATAAGTGGAATCGATTAGAACCATCCATGCAGACATTTTCTCTTCTATAATACTTAACAAAATATGTCTCCTTCTCTAGATATATTGCGTCAAAGTTTAAGGACTTTGGCCCCTAAAAATCCCTAGTTACGTAATAACTGCGCTGGCAATGATTTTTTCTGATAGATATTGTTATGATCAACAACTTTGCTTCTATAATGCATTACAAAATCTTGATCGTTTTTAAGTTATTTGTAATAGAGTTTACGAGTTTGTTGGCCCCTAATGAAAGGGGCCAATCCCTTTTTCTTGATTTTGTTGGAAAGATCTTAAGTATAGTAACATTTTTTGTTCTTACATCTATCTTAAATTGTTGTTCACTTTTGAGATATAAATGATTGAATCTTTTAGGGGTCAACCCTGCAAATCCTTTATGGGAACATACATTGGTGTTTTGATTAGTGGCATCGATTGAAATCATCAATGCAGACATTTTCTCTTCTACAATGCTTAACAAAATATGTCTCCTTCTCTAGATATATTGCGTCAAAGTTTAAGGTTTTTGGCCCCTAAAAATCCCTAGTTACGTAATAAATGGGCGTGGCAATGATTTTTTCTGACAGATATCGTTATGATCAACAACTTTGCTTCTATAATGCATTACAAAATCTTTATCATTTTTCAGTTATTTGTTATAAAGTTTTCGAGTCTCTTAGCCCCTAATTAAAGGGGCTAGCCCCTTTTCCGTGATATCGGTGAAAAGAACTTTTCATACTCTACCACTTTTGTTATATATGTCACAACAAAATATCAACTGATAAAAAGATACAGATCAAAACGTGTGAAAATTTTGATTCAAAATCTGTACCCAATTTTCGAGCCATAGCAAGCTCCAAGAAATGGTGCCACAGGAGTAAAACAAAATCAATGGGCACAACTTCAAACTATGGTCTAACTATCCTGAAATTTTCATATTCATATCTCTGATAGTTTTTGAGTTTTTGAGTGCACAAAATAGGTCGTAAAAATGAACAAAATGGCCGATAAATCGGTACCGGAAGTGACGACAGGAAAATTATCAAAACTGTTTGAAGATCATATGAAGTCCTATCACCTGTAAAAAAATTGTGGAAATCGGTCGAATAGTTTTCGAGAAATCGCGTGCACAAAATTTGTGGAAAATAATAATAATAATAACTAGATCTCGTTACGAGTAACGAGTAGGTCTTCCGTTCAATGTTTTGAAAAGTTTAATGACTTTGGCTACTATAAATCCCTAATTAAGTCATAAATGGGTGTGGCAAAAAGTTTTTCAAGCAGACATTGTTACGATCAACAACTTTGATCTATAATGCATTACAAAATCTTTATCGTTTTTAGGTTATCTGTCATGGAGTTTAGGAGTATATAAAGGGCCAAACCCTTTTTCTAGATTTCATTGAAAAGGTCTTAAGAATACTATTATTTTTGTTTCTTAAACCTATCTAAAATTGTTGTTCATTTTTGAGATACAAACGATTGAATATTTTAGGGGCCAGCCCTGTAGATCCTTAATGGGGACATACATTGGTGTTTGATCAGTGGAATCGATTAGAACCATCAATGCAGACATTTTCTTTTCTACAATGCTTAACAAAATATGTCTCCTTCTCCAGATATATTGCGTCAAAGTTTAAGGACTTTGGCCCCTAATAATTCTTAGTTACGTAATAAATGGGCGTGGCAATGATTTTTTCAAATATATATTGTTATGATCAACAACTTTGCTTCTATAATGCATTACAAAATCTTGATCGTTTTTAACTTATTTGTAATAGAGTTTACGAGTGTGTTGGCCCCTAATGAAAGGGGCCAATCCCTTTTTCTTGATTTTGTTGGAAAGATCTTAAGTATAGTAACATTTTTTGTTCTTACATCTATCTTAAATTGTTGTTCACTTTTGAGATATAAATGATTGAATCTTTTAGGGGTCAACCCTGCAAATCCTTTATGGGAACATACATTGGTGTTTTGATTAGTGGCATCGATTGAAATCATCAATGCAGACATTTTCTCTTCTACAATGCTTAACAAAATATGTCTCCTTCTGTAGATATATTGCGTCAAAATTTAAGGTTTTTGGCCCCTAAAAATCCCTAGTTACGTTATAAATGGGCGTGGCAATGATTTTTTCTGACAGATATCGTTATGATCAACAACTTTGCTTCTATAATGCATTACAAAATCTTTATCATTTTTCAGTTATTTGTTATAAAGTTTACGAGTCTCTTAGCCCCTAATTAAAGGGGCTAGCCCCTTTTCCGTGATATCGGTGAGAAGAACTTTTCATACTCTACCACTTTTGTTATATATGTCACAACAAAATATCAACTGAAAAAAAGATACAGATCAAAACGTGTGAAAATTTTGATTCAAAATCTGTACCCAATTTTCGAGCCATAGCGAGCTCCAAGAAATGGCGCCACAGGAGTAAAACAAAATCAATGGGCACAACTTCAAACTATGGTCTAACTATCCTGAAAATTTCATATTCATATCGCTGATAGTTTTTGAGTTTTTGTGTGCACAAAATAGGTCGTAAAAATGAACAAAATGGCCGATAAATCGGTACCGGAAGTGACGACAGGAAAATTATCAAAAAGGTTTAAAGATCATATGAAGTCCAATCTCCTGTGAAAAAATTGTGGAAATCGGTCGAATAGTTTTCGAGAAATCGCGTGCACAAAATTTGTGGAAAAGAAAAATAATAATAACTAGATCTCGTTACAAGTAACGAGTAGGTCTTCCGTTCAATGTTTTGAAAAGTTCAATGACTTTGGCTACTATAAATCCCTAATTAAGTAATAAATGGGTGTGCCAAAAAGTTTTTCAAGCAAACATTAATTGTTACGATCAACAACTTTGCTTCTGTAATGCATTACAAAATCTTTATCGTTTTTAAGTTATTTGTCATGGAGTTTAGGAGTATTTTGGCCCCTAATGTAAAGGGCCAAACCCTTTTTCTAGATTTCATTGAAAAGATCTTAAGAATACTATTATTTTTGTTTCTTAAACCTATCTTAAATTGTTGTTCATTTTTGAGATACAAACGATTGAGTATTTTAGGGGCCAGCCCTGTAGAACCTTAATGGGGACAGACATTGGTGTTTTGATAAGTGGAATCGATTAAAACCATTAATGCAGACATTTTCTCTTCTACAATGCTTAACAAAATATGTCTCCTTCTCAAGATATATATTGTGTCAAAATTTAAGGATTTTGGCCCCTAAAAATCCCTAGTTACGTAATAAATGGGCGTTTCAATGATTTTTTCTGATAGATATTGTTATGATCAACAACTTTGCTTCTATACTGCATTACAAAATCTTGATCGTTTTTAAGTTATTTGTAATAGAGTTTAGAAGTATATTGACGCCTAATTAAAGGGGCCAGCCCCTTTTTTTTGATTTTGTTGGAAAGGTCTTAAGAATACTAACATTTTTTGTTCTTACACCTATCTAAAATTGTTGTTCATTTTTGAGATATAAGTGATTGAATCTTTTAGGGGTCAGCCCTGTAAATCCTTAATGGGGACATATATTGGTGTTTTGATTAGTAGAATCGATTAAAATTATCAATGCAGACATTTTCTCTTCTACAATGCTTAACAAAATATGTCTCGTTCTTTAGATAAATTGTATCAAAGTTTGATAACGTTGGCCCCTATAAATTCCTAATCACGTAATAAATGGGCGTGGCAATGATTTTTCCTGATATATATTGTTACGGTCAACAACTTTGCTTCTATAATGCATTACAAAATCTTTATCATTTTAAAGTTATTTGTAATAGAGTTTACGAGTGTCTTGGCCCCTAAAAATAGGGGCTAGCCCCTTTTTCGTGATTTTGTTGGAAAGAACTCTTAATTCTCTACCACTTTTGTTATATATGTCTCAACAAAATATCAACTGATAAAAAGATACAGATCAAAACGTGTGAAAATTTTGATTCAAAATCTGTACCCAATTTTCGAGCCATAGCGAGCTCCAAGAAATGGTGCCACAGGAGTAAAACAAAAACAATGGGCACAACTTCAAACTATGATATAACTATCCTGAAAATTTCATATTCATATCTCTGATAGTTTTTGAGTTTTTGTGTGCACAAAATAGGTCGTAAAAATGAACAAAATGGCCGATAAATCGGTACCGGAAGTGACGACAGGAAAATTATCAAAAATGTTTGAAGATCATATGAAGTCCAATCATCTGTGAAAAAATTGTGGAAATCGGTCGAATAGTTTTCGAGAAATCGCGTGCACAAAATTTGTGGAAAAGAAAAATAATAATAATAATAATAACTAGATCTCGTTACGAGTAACGAGTAGGTCTTCCGTTCAATGTTTTGAAAAGTTCAATGACTTTGGCTACTATAAATCCCTAATTAAGTAATAAATGGGTGTGCCAAAAAGTTTTTCAAGCAGACATTAATTGTTACGATCAACAACATGCTTCTATAATGCATTACAAAATCTTGATCGTTTTTAAGTTATGTGTAAGAGACTTCACAAGTGCCTTGGACCCTAATTTAACTAACAATTTTTGTTCTTACACCTATCTAAAATTGTTGCTCACATTTGAGATATAAATGATTGAATCTTTTAGGGGTCAGCCCTGTAGATCCTAATGGGGACAGATATTGGTGTTTTGATAAGTGCAATCGATTAAAATCATCAATGCAGACATTTTCTCTTCTACAATGCTTAACAAAATATGTCACCTTCTCTAGATATATTGCGTCAAAATTTAAGGATTTTGGCCCCTAAAATTCCCTAGTTACGTAATAAATGGGCGTGGCAATGATTTTTTCAGATAGATATTGTTATGATCAACAACTTTGCTTCTATAATGCATTACAAAATCTTGATCGTTTTTAAGTTATTTGTAATAGAGTTTACGAGTCTCTTGGCCCCTAATTAAAGGGGCCAGCCCCTTTTTCTTGATTTTGTTGGAAAGGTCTTAAGAATACTAACATTTTTTGTTCTTACACCTATCTAAAATTGTTGTTCACATTTGAGATATAAATGATTGAATCTTTTAGGGGTCAGCCCTGTAGATCCTTAATGGGGACAGACATTGGTGTTTTAATTAGTGGAATCGATTTAAATCATCAATACAAATATTTTCTCTTCTACAATGCTTAACAAAATATGTCTCGTTCTTTAGATAAATTGTATCAAAGTTTGAGAACGTTGGCCCCTATAAATCCCTAATTACGTAATAAATGGGCGTGACAATGATTTTTCCTGATATATATTGTTACGGTCAACAACTTTGCTTCTATAATGCATTACAAAATCTTTATCATTTTAAAGTTATTTGTAATAGAGTTTACGAGTGTCTTGGCCCCTAAAAATAGGGGCTAGCCCCTTTTCCCTGATTTCGTTGGAAAGAACTATTAATTCTCTACCACTTTTGTTATATATGTCTTAACAAAATATTAACTGATAAAAAGATACAGATCAAAACGTCTGAAAATTTTGAATGAAAATTCGTACCCAATTTTCGAGCCTAGGCGAGCTCCAAAATAAGGCGCCACTGACGTAAAACAAAAACAATAGACACAACTTCAAACTATAGTCTACCTACCCTGAAAATTTCATAATCATATCTCTGATAGTCTCTGAGTTTATGCGTGCACAAAAATGATCGTCAAAAACGACAAAATCACCGATAAATCGGTACCGGAAGTGACGACGTCAAAAATTTCAAAAACATATAAAATTCAGATTACATCCAATCATCTGTGAAAAAATGGTTCAGATCGGTCGAATAGTTTTCGAGAAATCGCGTGCACAAAATTTGGAAAAAAAAAATAATAATAATAATAATAAACAGTACGAAAACAATAAGGTCTTCCGTTGGAAACGGAAGACCTTAATAATAATAATAACTAGATACGATCTCGTTACGAGTAACGAGTAGGTCTTCCGTTCAGTTTTTAAAAAGTTTAAGGACTTTGGCTCCTATAAATCCCTAGTTACGTAATAAATGGGCGTGGCAAAGAGCTTTTCAAACAGACTTTTTTACGATCAACAACTTGTCTTTTATAATGCATTACACAATCTTGATCGTTTATAAGTTATTTGTAATAGTGTTTACTAGTATCTTGGCCCCTAATGTTAAGGGCCAACCCCTTTTTCTTGAGTTCATTGAAAAGGTCTTAAGAATACTAACATTTTTTGTTCGTAAACCTATCAAAAATTGTTGTTAATTTTTGAGATATAAACGATTGAATATTTTAGGGGCCAGTCCTATAGATCCTTAATGGGGACAGACATTGGTGTTTTGATAAGTGGAATCGATGAGAACCATCCATGCAGACATTTTGTCTTCTATAATACTTAACAAAATATGTCTCCTTCTCTAGATATATTGCGTCAAAGTTTTAGGACTTTGGCCCCTAAAAATCCCCAGTTACGTAATAAATGGGCTGGCAATGATTTATTCTGATAGATATCGCTATGATCAACAACTTTGCTTCTATAATGCATTACAAAATCTTTATCGTTTTTAAGTTATTTGTAATAGAGTTTACGAGTGTGTTGGCCCCTAATGAATGGGGCCAGTACCTTTTTCTTGATTTTGTTAGAAAGATCTTACGTATAGTAACATTTTTTGTTCTTACACCTATCTTAAATTATTGTTCACTTTTGAGATATAAATGATTGAATCTTTTAGGGGTCAGCCCTGTAAATCCTTTATGGGAACATACATTCGTGTTTTGATTAGTGGCATCGATTGAAATCATCAATGCAGACTTTTTCTCTTCTACAATGCTTAACAAAATATGTCTCCTTCTCTAGATATATTGCATCAAAGTTTAAGGACTTTGGCCCCTAATAATCCTTAGTTACGTAATAAATGGACGTGGCAATGATTTTTCAGATAGACATTGCTACGATCAACATCTTTGCTTCGATAATGCATTACAAAATCTTGATCGTTTTTAAGTTATTTGTAATAGAGTTTACGAGTTTATTGGCCCCTAATTAAAGGGGTCAGCCCCTTTTTCTTGATTTTGTTGGAAAGGTCTTAAGGATACTAACAATTTTTGTTCTTACACCTATCTAAAATTGTTGTTCACTTTTGAGATATAATTGATTGAATCTTTGAGAGGTCAGCCCTGTAAATCCTTAATGGGGACAGATATTGATGTTTTGATAAGTGCAATCGATTAAAATTATCAATGCAGACATTTTCTCTTCTACAATGCTTAACAAAATATGTCTCCTCCTCTAGATATATTGCGTCAAAATTTAAGGTTTTTGGCCCCTAAAAATCCCTAGTTACGTAATAAATGGGCGTGGCAATGATTTCTTTCTGACAGATATTTTTATGATCAACAACTTTGCTTCTATAATGCATTACAAAATCTTTATCGTTTTTAAGTTATTTGTAATAGAGTTTACGAGTCTCTTGGCCCCTAATTAAAGGGGCTAGCCCCTTTTCCGTGATATCGGTGAAAAGAACTTTTCATACTCTACCACTTTTGTTATATATATCTCAACAAAATATCAACCGATAAGAAGATACAGATCAAAACGTGTGAAAATTTTGATTAAAAATCCGTACCCAATTTTCGAGCCATAGCGAGCTCCAAGAAATGGCGCCACAGGAGTAAAACAAAAACAACGGGCACCACTTCAAACTAAGGTCTAACTATCCTGAAAATTTCATATTCATATATCTGATAGTTTTTGAGTTTTTGTGTGCACAAAATAGGTCGTAAAAATGAACAAAATGGCCGATAAATCGGTACCGGAAGTGATGACTGAAAAATTATCAAAAATGTATGAAGATCATATGAAGTCCAATGATCTGTGAAAAAATTGTGGAAATCGGTCGAATAGTTTTCGAGAAATCGCGTGCACAAAATTTGTGGAAAAGAAAAATAATAATAATAATAATAATAATAATAATAAGAAACAGTACGAAAACAATAAGGTCTTCCGTTGGAAACGGAAGACCTTAATAAGAAACAGTACGAAAACAATAAGGTCTTCCGTTGGAAACGGAAGACCTTAATAATAATAAGAAACAGTACGAAAACAATAAGGTCTTCCGTTGGAAACGGAAGACCTTAATAATAATAATAATAATAATAATAATAAGAAACAGTACGAAAACAATAAGGTCTTCCGTTGGAAACGGAAGACCTTAAATAATAATAAGAAACAGTACGAAAACTAGATACGATCTCGTTACGAGTAACGAGTAGGTCTTCCGTTCAATTTTTTAAACGATATGATTAAAAAATAAATGAAATTTCAGAATTACCCCTCAACTCCGCCCTTTCAGATAATGTATACGATTGTCAGTATCTTTTACAATGCTTAACAAAGTGTTTTGCTTTTTCACATACAGCACTTTAAAGATTTAAGATTTTAGTCCCCTAAGATCCCTAATTACGTCATCAATGGGTGTGGCAATTAGTTTTATAACTTGCTTTTATAATGCATTAGAAAATCTTGATCATTTTTAAGTTATGTGTAAGAGACTTTACGAGTGCCTTGGACCCTAATTTATGGGCCAAGCTCCTTTTTCTTGATTTAATTCGATAGGTCTCACGAATACTAACATGTTTTTGTTCTTACACCTATCTTAAATTGTTGTTCATGTTTTAGATACAAATGATTGAATATTTAAGAGGCCAGCCATTTAGATCCTTAAGGGGGACATACATTGGTATTTTGATTTATGGAATCGATTAGTATCATCAATGCAGACATTTTCTCTTCTACAAAGCTTAACAAAATATGTCTCCTTCTCTAGATATATCGCGTCAAAGTTTAAGTACTTTGGTCCCTAAAAGTCCCTTGTTACGTCATCAATGGGTGTGGCAATGATTTTTTCTGATAGATATTGTTACGATCAACAAATTTGCTTCTATAATGCATAGCAAAATCTTTATCATTTTTAAGTTTTTTGTAATAGAGTTTACAAGTGTCTTGGGCCCCAATTAAAGGGGCCAACCCCTTTTTCTTGATTTCCGTGAAAAGCTATAAGAATACTAACATTTTTTGTTCTTACACCTATCTAAAATTGTTGTTCATTTTTGAGATACAAACGATTGAATATTTTAGGGGCCAGCCCTGTAGATCCTTAATGGGGACATACATTGGTGTTTTGATAGGTGGAATTGATAAAAACCATCAATGCAGACATTTTCTCTTCTACAATGCTTAACAAAATATGTCTCCTTCCCTAGATATATTGTGTCAAAGTTTAAGGACTTTGGCCCTAAAAATCCCTAGTTACGTAAGAAATGGGCGTGGCAATGATTTTTTTCTGATAGATATTGTTACTATCAACAAATTTGCTTCTATAATGCATTACAAAATCTTGATCGTTTTTAAGTTATTTGTAATAGAGTTTAGGAGTGCATTTGCCCCTTATTAAAGGGGCCAGCCCCTTTTTCTTGATTTTGTTGGAAAGGTTTTAAGGATACTGACAATTTTTGTTCTTACACCTATCTAAAATTGTTGTTCAATTTTGAGATATAAATGATTGAATCTTTTAGGGGTCAGCCCTGTAAATCCTTAATGGGGACAGATATTGGTGTTTTGATAAGTGCAATCGATTACAATCATCAATGCAGACATTTTATCTTCTCTAATGCTTAACAAAATATGTCTCCTTCTCTAGATATATTGTATCAAAGTTTGAGATATTTGGCCCCTAAAAATCCCTAATTACGTCATAAATGGGTGTGGCATTGAGGTTTTCAGATTGATCTTGTTACAATCAACAACTTTGCTTCTATAATGCATTACAAAATATTTAAAGTTTTTAAGTTATTTATAATATACTTTACGAGTCTCTTGGCCCCTAGTTCAAGGGGCCAGCCCCTTTTCCTTGATATCGATGAAAAGAACTTTTAATAATCTACCACTTTTGTTATATATGTCTCAACAAAATATCAACTGATGAAAATATACAGATCAAAACGTGTGAAAATTTTGATTCAAAATTCGGACCCAATTTTCGAGCCATAGCGAGCTCCAAGAAATGGCGCCACAGGAGTAAAACAAAACCAATGGGCACAACTTCAAACTATGGTCTAACTATCCTGAAAATTTCATATTCATATCTCTGATAGTTTTTGAGTTTTTGTGTGCACAAAATAGGTCGTAAAAATGAACAAAATGGCCGATAAATCGGTACCGGAAGTGACGACAGGAAAATTATCAAAAATGTTTGAAGATCATATGAAGTCCAATCATCTGTGAAAAAATTGTGGAAATACGTCTAATAGTTTTCGAGAAATCGCGTGCACAAAATTTGTGGAAAAGAAAAATAATAATAATAATAATAATAATAATAATAATAAGAAACAGTACGAAAACAATAAGGTCTTCCGTTGGAAACGGAAGACCTTAACAATAAGGTCTTCCGTTGGAAACGGAAGACCTTAATAATAATAATAATAATAGGGAAAAAGAAACCGTACGAAAACAATAAGGTTTTCCGTTGAAAACGGAAGACCTTAATAATAATAGGGAAAAAGAAACCGAACGAAAACAATTAGGTCTTCCGTTGGAAACGGAAGACCTTAATAATAACTAGATACGATCTCGTTACGAGTAACGAGTAGGTCTTCCGTTCAATTTTTTAAACGATATATTTAAAATATCAAGATAGATATTCTCTAGATATATTGCGTCAAAATTTAAGGATTTTGGCCCATAAAAATCCTTAGTTACGTAATAAATGGGCGTGGCAATCATTTTTGCTGATAGATATTGTTATGATCAACAACTTTGCTTCTATAATGCATAACAAAATCTTGATCGTTTTAAAGTTATTTGTAATAGTGTTTACGAGTCTCTTAGCCCCTTATTAAAGGAGCCAGCCCCTTTTTCTTGATTTCTTTGGAAAGGTCATAAGAGTACTAACAATTTTTGTTCTTACACCTATCTAAAATTGTTGTTCACTTTTGAGATATAATTGATTGAATCTTTTAGGGGTCAGCCCTGTAAATCCTTAATGGGGATATATATTGGTGTTTTGATGAGTGCAATCGATTTACATTATCAATGCAGACATTTTCTCTTCTACAATGCTTAACAAAATATGTCACCTTCTCTAGATATATTGCGTCAAAATTTAAGGATTTTGGCCCATAAAAATCCCTAGTTACGTAATAAATGGGCGTGGCAATGATTTTATGTGATAGATATTGTTATGATCAACAACTTTGCTTCTATAATGCATTACAAAATCTTGATCGTTTTAAAGTCATTTATTATACAGTTTAAGAGTCTCGTGGCCCCTAATTTAAGGGGCCAGCCCCTTTTTCTTGATTTTGTTGGAAAGGTCTTTAGAATACTAACAATTTTTGTTCTTACACCTATCTAAAATTGTTGTTCACATTTGAGATATAAATGATTGAATCTTTTAGGGGTCAGCCCTGTAAATCCTTAATGGGGACAGATATTGGTGTTTTGATAAGTGCCGTTGATTAAAATCATCAATGCAGACATTTTCTCTTCTGCAATGCTTAACAAAATATGTCACCTTCTCTATATATATTGCGTCAAAGTTTAAGGCTTTTGGCCCCATGAAAATCCCTAGTTACGTAATAAATGGGCGTGGTAATGATTTTTTCAGATAGATATTGTTATGATCAGCAACTTTGCTTCTATAATGCATTACAAAATCTCGATCGTTTTTAAGTTATTTGTAATAGAGTTTACGAGTCTCTTGGCCCTTAATTAAAGGAGCCAGCCCCCTCTTCTTGATTTGTTTGGAAAGGTCTTAAGAATACTAATAATTTTTGTTCATACACCAATCTAAAATTGTTGTTCACATTTGAGTTATAAATGATTGAATCTTTTAGGGGTGAGCCCTGTAGATCCTTAATGGGGACAGACATTGGTGTTTTGATTAGTGGAATCGATTTAAATCATCAATACAAGAATTTTCTCTTCTACAATTCTTCACAAAATATGTCTCGTTCTTTAGATAAATTGTATCAAAGTTTGAGAACTTTGGCCCCTATAAATCTCTAATTACGTAATAAATGGGCGTGGCAATGATTTTTCCTGATATACATTGTTACGATCAACAACTTTGCTTCTATAATGCATTACAAAATCTTTATCATTTTAAAGTTATTTGTAATAGAGTTTACGAGTGTTTTGGCCCCTATATATAGGGGCTAGCCCTTTTTTCTTGATTTTGTTAGAACGAACTAGTAATTCCCTACCACTTTTGTTATATATGTGTTAACAAAATATTAACTGATAAAAAGATACAGATCAAAACGTCTGAAAATTTTGAATTAAAATTCGTACCCAATTTCGAGCCATAGCGAGATCCAAAATAAGGCGCCACTGACGTAAAACAAAAACAATAGACACAACTTCAAACTAAAGTCTACCTACCCTGAAAATTTCATAATCATATCTCTGATAGTCTCTGAGTTTATGCGTGCACAAAAATGGTCGTCAAAAACGACAAAATCACCGATAAATCGGTACCGGAAGTGACGACGTCAAACGTTTCAAAAACATATAAAATTCAGATCACATACAATCATCTGTGAAAAAATGGTTCAGATCGGTCGAATAGTCTTCGAGAAATCGCGTGCACAAAATTTGGAAAAAAATAATAATAATAATAACTAGATAAGATCTCGTTACGAGTAACGAGTAGGTCTTCCGTTCAATTTTTTAAAAAGTTTAAGGACTATGCCTCCTATAAATCTCTTATTAAGTAATAAATCGGTATGGCAAAGAGTTTTGCAAACAGACATTGTTACGATCAAGAACTTTGCTTCAATAATGCATTTTAAAATCTTGATCGTTTTTAAGTTATTTGTAATAGAGTATACGAGTATCGTGGCCCCTAATTTAAAGGACCAGACCCTTTTTCTTGATTTCCTTGAAAAGGTCTAAAGAATAATAATATGTTTTGTTCTTAAACCTATCTAAAATTGTTGTTCATTTTTGAGATACAAACGATTGAATATTTTAGGGGCCAGCCCTGTAAATCCTTTATGGGAACATACATTGGTGTTTTGATTTGTGGCATCGATTGAAATTATCAATGCAGACATTTTCTCCTCTACAATGCTTAACAAAATATGTCTCCTTCTCTAGATATATTGCGTCAAAGTTTAAGGACTTTGGCCCCTAATAATCCTTAGTTACGTAATAAATGGGTGTGGCAATGATTTTTCAGATAGACATTGCTACAATCAACATCTTTGCTTCGATAATGCATTACAAAATTCTTGATCGTTTTTAAGTTATTTGTAATAGAGTTTACGGTTTATTGGCCCCTAATTAAAGGGGCCAGCCCCTTTTCCTTGATTTTGTTGGAAAGGTCTTAAGAATACTAACAATTTTTGTTCTTACACCTATCTAAAATTGTTGTTCATTTTTGAGATATAATTGATTGAATCTTTTAGGGGTCAGCCCTGTAAATCCTTAATGGGGACAGATATTGGTGTTTTGATAAGTGCCGCCGATTAAAATCATCAATGCAGACATTTTCTCTTCTACAATGCTTAACAAAATATGTCACCTTCTCTATATATATTGCGTCAAAGTTTAAGGCTTTTGGCCCCATGAAAATCCCTAGTTACGTAATAAATGGGCGTGGTAATGATTTTTTCAGATAGATATTGTTATGATCAGCAACTTTGCTTCTATAATGCATTACAAAATCTCGATCGTTTTTAAGTTATTTATAATAGAGTTTACGAGTCTCTTGGCCCTTAATAAAAGGAGCCAGCCCCCTCTTCTTGATTTGTTTGGAAAGGTCTTAAGAATACTAACAATTTCTGTTCATACACCTACAGTGGTAACAACGTTATTGTTGACAAGCCAATCGTTTTAAATAGTTCGTGTACCGTGGGTGATCGTTCGTGTAACGTGCGGGATCGTGCGTGTATCAGGAAAATTGGTTTGCGTTTTTTACCGTGCGTGATCGTTCGTGATCGTGCGGTTTTTTCGTTTTGTAACTTTTTTTACGGAATGCCAGGATTTATTCTAAAACAATAACGAGTAGTATTTCAAACAACACAACAACGTGAATTTAAAACTTTTTTATAGAAGAATACTGACAATTGTTTACATTCATGTATCATGTCAGCGCTATTTTTAAAAATAAAATTTTCTCTTTCGTCTTTAAATACTAAGTATTTCAACAATTGATTTAATCCTTTGATCGGTCGAGTTAGCTTCACGTGATTTTGTAATTAGTCTATATAAAGCATTTATCGTATCTTAACACAATTCTAATCATATTAGCAAGAGAGACACGTTGAATGAAAGCGGTCATGCTTACACATTACCCTTTCAAAACTGAACAATTAATGACTGAGTTTTCTCTCAAATGAAATTACGATATGCATTCTTCTCTGTTACATTGTATAAACATTCATTAGAATTAAAATTTATTTAGACGCTTTAAAATTTAGAATAAATAGAATTCAATCAATCATGTACCTTAAATTATGGAAATATGGGATGTGTAAAGTCGAAATACTTTGGAACAAGGTAACAAATTTATTTGTATATCGCACAATTGAATCGTACCCAATGGAATCGGATTAAATAAACATCAACTCGTATGTAAATAATTTCGCTTGGTCTATGCATTATCTTCATTTATTTTACACTTAAATTTCTTTAACTTATGATATACGTTAATATTCGTTGTGGAAAAAAAAAACAATTTAATTTGTGTATGGATCCTATCATATCGTTTACTCGTAAAAATGTAAGAGTGCATGGCTACTGTTCATGTCGCTTTAAAAAAAAACACAAGTTTATTGTAATACAAATTAAAGCACGTTTTCTTAATTCTAATCTTAAAAATTAATTTTGATTTTGCGTGTTAAATGGTGTAGAATCGTTTGTTTGCGTGTTTTATCGTTATCGTTCGTGCATCGTGAAAATTCAGTAAGTTAGTGATCGTCCGTGTATCGTGCGTAATCGTTCGTGTGTCGTGCGTGATCGTTCGTGTATCAGAATCGTGCGTGTCGTTTGTCAACAATAACGTTGCTACCACTGTATCTAAAATTGTTGTTCACATTTGAGTTATAAATGATTGAATCTTTTTTTTCAGCCCTGTAGATCCTTAATGGGGACAGACATTGGTGTTTTGATTAGTGGAATCGATTTAAATCATCAATACAAGAATTTTCTCTTCTACAATTCTTCACAAAATATGTCTCGTTCTTTAGATAAATTGTATCAAAGTTTGAGAACTTTGGCCCCTATAAATCTCTAATTACGTAATAAATGGGCGTGGCAATGATTTTTCCTGATATACATTGTTACGATCAACAACTTTGCTTCTATAATGCATTACAAAATCTTTATCATTTTAAAGTTATTTGTAATAGAGTTTACGAGTGTTTTGGCCCCTATATATAGGGGCTAGCCCTTTTTTCTTGATTTTGTTAGAACGAACTAGTAATTCCCTACCACTTTTGTTATATATGTGTTAACAAAATATTAACTGATAAAAAGATACAGATCAAAACGTCTGAAAATTTTGAATTAAAATTCGTACCCAATTTCGAGCCATAGCGAGATCCAAAATAAGGCGCCACTGACGTAAAACAAAAACAATAGACACAACTTCAAACTAAAGTCTACCTACCCTGAAAATTTCATAATCATATCTCTGATAGTCTCTGAGTTTATGCGTGCACAAAAATGGTCGTCAAAAACGACAAAATCACCGATAAATCGGTACCGGAAGTGACGACGTCAAACGTTTCAAAAACATATAAAATTCAGATCACATACAATCATCTGTGAAAAAATGGTTCAGATCGGTCGAATAGTCTTCGAGAAATCGCGTGCACAAAATTTGGAAAAAAATAATAATAATAATAACTAGATAAGATCTCGTTACGAGTAACGAGTAGGTCTTCCGTTCAATTTTTTAAAAAGTTTAAGGACTATGCCTCCTATAAATCTCTTATTAAGTAATAAATCGGTATGGCAAAGAGTTTTGCAAACAGACATTGTTACGATCAAGAACTTTGCTTCAATAATGCATTTTAAAATCTTGATCGTTTTTAAGTTATTTGTAATAGAGTATACGAGTATCGTGGCCCCTAATTTAAAGGACCAGACCCTTTTTCTTGATTTCCTTGAAAAGGTCTAAAGAATAATAATATGTTTTGTTCTTAAACCTATCTAAAATTGTTGTTCATTTTTGAGATACAAACGATTGAATATTTTAGGGGCCAGCCCTGTAAATCCTTTATGGGAACATACATTGGTGTTTTGATTTGTGGCATCGATTGAAATTATCAATGCAGACATTTTCTCCTCTACAATGCTTAACAAAATATGTCTCCTTCTCTAGATATATTGCGTCAAAGTTTAAGGACTTTGGCCCCTAATAATCCTTAGTTACGTAATAAATGGGTGTGGCAATGATTTTTCAGATAGACATTGCTACAATCAACATCTTTGCTTCGATAATGCATTACAAAATTCTTGATCGTTTTTAAGTTATTTGTAATAGAGTTTACGGTTTATTGGCCCCTAATTAAAGGGGCCAGCCCCTTTTCCTTGATTTTGTTGGAAAGGTCTTAAGAATACTAACAATTTTTGTTCTTACACCTATCTAAAATTGTTGTTCATTTTTGAGATATAATTGATTGAATCTTTTAGGGGTCAGCCCTGTAAATCCTTAATGGGGACAGATATTGGTGTTTTGATAAGTGCCGCCGATTAAAATCATCAATGCAGACATTTTCTCTTCTACAATGCTTAACAAAATATGTCACCTTCTCTATATATATTGCGTCAAAGTTTAAGGCTTTTGGCCCCATGAAAATCCCTAGTTACGTAATAAATGGGCGTGGTAATGATTTTTTCAGATAGATATTGTTATGATCAGCAACTTTGCTTCTATAATGCATTACAAAATCTCGATCGTTTTTAAGTTATTTATAATAGAGTTTACGAGTCTCTTGGCCCTTAATAAAAGGAGCCAGCCCCCTCTTCTTGATTTGTTTGGAAAGGTCTTAAGAATACTAACAATTTCTGTTCATACACCTACAGTGGTAACAACGTTATTGTTGACAAGCCAATCGTTTTAAATAGTTCGTGTACCGTGGGTGATCGTTCGTGTAACGTGCGGGATCGTGCGTGTATCAGGAAAATTGGTTTGCGTTTTTTACCGTGCGTGATCGTTCGTGATCGTGCGGTTTTTTCGTTTTGTAACTTTTTTTACGGAATGCCAGGATTTATTCTAAAACAATAACGAGTAGTATTTCAAACAACACAACAACGTGAATTTAAAACTTTTTTATAGAAGAATACTGACAATTGTTTACATTCATGTATCATGTCAGCGCTATTTTTAAAAATAAAATTTTCTCTTTCGTCTTTAAATACTAAGTATTTCAACAATTGATTTAATCCTTTGATCGGTCGAGTTAGCTTCACGTGATTTTGTAATTAGTCTATATAAAGCATTTATCGTATCTTAACACAATTCTAATCATATTAGCAAGAGAGACACGTTGAATGAAAGCGGTCATGCTTACACATTACCCTTTCAAAACTGAACAATTAATGACTGAGTTTTCTCTCAAATGAAATTACGATATGCATTCTTCTCTGTTACATTGTATAAACATTCATTAGAATTAAAATTTATTTAGACGCTTTAAAATTTAGAATAAATAGAATTCAATCAATCATGTACCTTAAATTATGGAAATATGGGATGTGTAAAGTCGAAATACTTTGGAACAAGGTAACAAATTTATTTGTATATCGCACAATTGAATCGTACCCAATGGAATCGGATTAAATAAACATCAACTCGTATGTAAATAATTTCGCTTGGTCTATGCATTATCTTCATTTATTTTACACTTAAATTTCTTTAACTTATGATATACGTTAATATTCGTTGTGGAAAAAAAAAACAATTTAATTTGTGTATGGATCCTATCATATCGTTTACTCGTAAAAATGTAAGAGTGCATGGCTACTGTTCATGTCGCTTTAAAAAAAAACACAAGTTTATTGTAATACAAATTAAAGCACGTTTTCTTAATTCTAATCTTAAAAATTAATTTTGATTTTGCGTGTTAAATGGTGTAGAATCGTTTGTTTGCGTGTTTTATCGTTATCGTTCGTGCATCGTGAAAATTCAGTAAGTTAGTGATCGTCCGTGTATCGTGCGTAATCGTTCGTGTGTCGTGCGTGATCGTTCGTGTATCAGAATCGTGCGTGTCGTTTGTCAACAATAACGTTGCTACCACTGTATCTAAAATTGTTGTTCACATTTGAGTTATAAATGATTGAATCTTTTTTTTCAGCCCTGTAGATCCTTAATGGGGACAGACATTGGTGTTTTGATTAGTGGAATCGATTTAAATCATCAATACAAGAATTTTCTCTTCTACAATTCTTCACAAAATATGTCTCGTTCTTTAGATAAATTGTATCAAAGTTTGAGAACTTTGGCCCCTATAAATCTCTAATTACGTAATAAATGGGCGTGGCAATGATTTTTCCTGATATACATTGTTACGATCAACAACTTTGCTTCTATAATGCATTACAAAATCTTTATCATTTTAAAGTTATTTGTAATAGAGTTTACGAGTGTTTTGGCCCCTATATATAGGGGCTAGCCCCTTTTTCTTGATTTTGTTAGAACGAACTAGTAATTCCCTACCACTTTTGTTATATATGTGTTAACAAAATATTAACTGATAAAAAGATACAGATCAAAACGTCTGAAAATTTTGAATTAAAATTCGTACCCAATTTCGAGCCATAGCGAGATCCAAAATAAGGCGCCACTGACGTAAAACAAAAACAATAGACACAACTTCAAACTAAAGTCTACCTACCCTGAAAATTTCATAATCATATCTCTGATAGTCTCTGAGTTTATGCGTGCACAAAAATGGTCGTCAAAAACGACAAAATCACCGATAAATCGGTACCGGAAGTGACGACGTCAAACGTTTCAAAAACATATAAAATTCAGATCACATACAATCATCTGTGAAAAAATGGTTCAGATCGGTCGAATAGTCTTCGAGAAATCGCGTGCACAAAATTTGGAAAAAAAAAATAATAATAATAACTAGATAAGATCTCGTTACGAGTAACGAGTAGGTCTTCCGTTCAATTTTTTAAAAAGTTTAAGGACTTTGCCTCCTATAAATCTCTTATTAAGTAATAAATCGGTATGGCAAAGAGTTTTGCAAACAGACATTGTTACGATCAAGAACTTTGCTTCAATAATGCATTTTAAAATCTTGATCGTTTTTAAGTTATTTGTAATAGAGTATACGAGTATCGTGGCCCCTAATTTAAAGGACCAGACCCTTTTTCTTGATTTCCTTGAAAAGGTCTAAAGAATAATAAATATCTTTTGTTCTTAAACCTATCTAAAATTGTTGTTCATTTTTGAGATACAAACGATTGAATATTTTAGGGGCCAGCCCTGTAAAACCTTAATGGGGACATACATTGGTGTTTTGATTAGTGGAATCGATAAGAATCATCAATGCAGACATTTTCTCTTCTACAATGCTTAACAAAATATGTTTCGTTCTCTATATATATTGCGTCAAAGTTTGAAAACGTTGGCCCCTAAAAATCCCTAATTACGTAATAAATGGGCGTGGCAGTCATTTTTCTGATAGATATTGTTATGATCAACAACTTTGCTTCTATAATGCATTACAAAATCTTGATCGTTTTTAAGTTATTTGTAATAGAGTTTGCGAGTGTATTGGCCCCTAATTAAAGGGGCCAGCCCCTCTTTCTTGATTTTGTTGGAAAGGTCTAATGAATACTAACAATTTTTGTTCTTACACCTATCTAAAATTCATGTTCATTTTTGAGATATAAATGATTGAATCTGTTAGGGGTCAGCCCTGTAAATCCTTAATGAGGACAGATATTGGTGTTTTGATGAGTGCAATCGATTAAAATCATCAATGCAGACATTTTCTCTTCTACAATGCTTAACAAAATATGTCTCCTTCTCTAGATATATTGCATCAAAATTTAAAGATTTTGGCCCAAAAAAAATCCCTAGTTACGTAATAAATGGGCGTGGCAATGATTTTTTCAGATAGATATTGTTTTGATCAACAACTTTGCTTCTATAATGCATTACAAAATCTCGATCGTTTTTAAGTTATTTGTAATAGAGTTAACGAGTCTCTTGGCCCCTAATTAAAAGGGGCCAGCCCCTTTTTCTTGATTTGTTTGGAAAGGTCTTACGAATACTAGCAATTTTTATTCTTACACCTATCTAAAATTGTTGTTCACATTTGAGTTATAAATGATTGAATCTTTTTTTTCAGCCCTGTAGATCCTTAATGGGGACAGACATTGGTGTTTTGATTAGTGGAATCGATTTAAATCATCAATACAAATATTTTCTCTTCTACAATGCTTCACAAAATATGTCTCGTTCTTTAGATAAATTGTATCAAAGGTGAGCTGATATTTCAAGACAATAAAATTTTTTATAAGATATACCTAATTCCTTTCTACTTAACAAATAACTTTCATATTCAATAAAACAAGAGGCCCATAAGGCCTTGCTGGTCACCTTAAAGTATGAACCTGTCTGAAAAGAAGAAAACACACAATAACTTCTCTACTTGCAGTTAATGAAAATAGCCATGCGAAGATCATCTGTGGATAAAACCTTGAATATGTTTCTAATCTGAGTGTTGACAGATGCAGTTTCAATTTTCAAAAATTTCCCATACAATCTCTTATAATGCAAGTCTGAAAATAGGACTATGATTTTCTTTGATGAGCATACTGACCTTGGAAAAACTTACAAAACATTATCAGAAATTGCATATTTCTATTATTTTAATGCACGAAAAAGGAAAATCTAATATAACAAACTATTTTAAAATTGCCAAAAATACTACAATATATTTAAATAATCATATCATTGAGTTTGAATTTAATTTACATTCCCTTTTGACTCATCTCATCAATTTATAAGACTTCTAGGTTTAAACAGATTCTAACTATCATTTTGCAAAATAATTCATTTCTTTATAATGAAAGAAATGTTTCATGTATATGAACCAGTATAACCAAACAAATAATGCACATTTTACTGATTATCAATTTTCCCTAAACATATGACACATAATCAATCTTAACAATGGCTCGGATAAGGGTCCCCTTAGGACAAATCTTGTCTTTAATGTTCTTGTTCCATCTTCCCATAAAATAAAGACATCATTAGCAGAAAAATTCATTACTTTCTTGGAATTTTTTTAACAAAAACTTCTAGAAAATTATTACTACATGTATTTTGTTAAGATTGTACAAGAAAACCAAACATAACAATTTATTACGCAATTCATGTACATATGTTTACTTGAAAATTAGTAATAGTTTAAAGTACATTGTACTATTGTTTTTCCTTATGATCAGTTGAAAATATGTCCCAGATTTTAAAAAGATAAGAATTACTCTATGTACTATTATTAGAACGCTACTCCAGGCATCAACTCAACTTGTATGTTTTTTTTTTATTCTTAATCTGACTCTTATTTAATTCATAAACTACTTTCCGCTCTCTCTCTAGACCGTCTCTATATTCGAAAACAAAATAAATAATGCACAATTCAGACACATTGAAAATGAGACGCGTGTGAATAACTATTACGTAACACTTTCTGTCTGTGTCAGCACCCGTGCTTGGACCATGTGCCGTGAGAAATTTTATAGAATGTTGAGACACCTTTCTCTCTCTCTATCTCTCTCTCTCTTTTAAAAAAAACCTCATATCTTATGTGAACTTATAAAGTAATACATGTAGCCGTAACGGCTATTTTCAGAAATTTATCATACCCGCTTTCGATCTTTACCGCATGAAAATATAAACATGCATAATTCAATAATTCAGACAGGTACATTGAAAATCATAAGTACAGCACAATTAAGGAAAAGCTCTACCTGGGATAATGTGTGTGTGTATAACTATTACATAACATTTCCTGTCTGTGACAGCACCCGTGCTCTGACCACCTGCCGTGAGAAATCATCGAATATTGGTCTCTCTCTCTCTCTCTCTCTCTCTCTCTCTCTCTCTCTCTCTCTAATCAAAATTTATGAATCTCTATGAAATTTGAAAATTAAAACTTTTTTTTAATTTTAACATGGCTAGAAGAGTTACATGTAATAATGCATCACATATCGTGTAAAGAAGTTTTTAACTTATGCACCCAAAAACAGAAATCACATGTTCATATGATTCATGAAATGATTCATAATTTACATTCATTCAAACAATAACATTTTGCCCTTTAAAAGAAAATGCATATACTACATGTATGTATATAAACTTTACTGTAGCCGTGTTCTCAATTACTATCTCTGTTCCTGATTAACTCTGGTAATAGTCTGTTTGTTAATTGTATTTAATCGATTGCACCTATTAAGTATATTATTAACAGGTTATTATATAGATGTATTTTCTAAATTATGTGTTATAAATACACAGCAGAAATTATCTTTTAATTTAATTATAAAAAAATCATTTATTTGAAACTAAATTATTCTACCAAGAAAGTTTTGCTGTTTGTAAGAACAGACAATAAACATCTATTTAGCACCAATTGCTGAGGTCACCCATCCTGACGGAGGTCACCCAAATTCTGAATACACATACTGTATACGTAATGTTACCCAATCCCTGTCCTCAGTTGATCACTTCACACTTTGCAAAATTTTAACATGTGATGGATTCCATAAAATATCATTTGGGTTTTGAACGATCAACATAAATTTTGGGCTACCAACAGAACATCATACATTTGCCGAATTGGATATGAAAGTCAGTTTTAAAACACACACGATTTAACATTTACATTATTTGTCTACAATGTAGATGTACTTTGTTGTTCACTAAATGAATTTTTTAATGTTTTAAAGCTAAGAATTAATTATGAAAAGATTGTAAATGAAACGCCAATTATTATTCCCTTTTCCGAGGCTAAATGAGATACTTTGATGAAATGTTTAATTAAATACCTTAATTGATATCCAATCAATGTCAATGATGAATATGCCAAGAACAACATGAACAATTATGATTATTATACCTCAATATGATTATTCTATATAACGCGTCATCTGATTGGTCTAGAGAGTCACGTGACAGGGCGAACAAAACGTTGTGTCTCCCGGGGAACAAATATCGTGTCTCACCTCTTCGGAAATCTCGAAATTTTTCATTCCAAAAGTATGGAAAAGCCAATATGAGCATACGATGTTGACAAATATGATTAAATCAAAAATATTTAAGCATTTAAATTCTCTTTATACCAGAAACTTTGTGAAAGAAAACAGAGACAATATAAAATAAAACCCAAACAATCACGACGTTATTGCTTTCCACAAGTCGAAAAATTATTAGAAATCGCCGTATTTTGTATAATCATATGTTATTCGGTATAATAAAACATTTATTGCATGAATGTTCGGGAATTAGGAAGATTTATTCCCCCAGAAAATTCATATTTCCCTCGGGCATAGCCCTCGGGAAATATGATTTTTCTTGGGGGAATAAATCTTCATATTTCCCTCACCATCATGCAATAAATGTATATTATATCGGCATTACATGTATATATGAACAAAATTTTGTATTAGCAAAAATGCACGTTCGTTTTATTTTCCCCACTTTTTAAAAAATAAATTGTAACAATCAACTTCATTTATAAAATAAATAAATATGAATTTTCATTAATTCCCTAAATTGAATAATTATTCATGAATTCCCTCAATCATATTTCCCATGCGAGGAGAAATTGGGGGAGGTAACTTACGTTAAAAACAAGGACAGTTTTCACCTGAAACTGGTACGTTTCACAAAACCGCGACGGTGTGGACAAGGTGAGAAGCTATACCGCAAGGATGCACGGTTTAACCTGAGTTACCTCTGCTAAACCCCGATCAATTTCACACCACGAGGACTCGCAGTAAATATGCAAACCGTGTTGACCGTAGTGTATGTCTTTCAAATTATAACCATTATCGATGCTTACTATTAGTACAATATGTTTATACATGTACGCATGATGACATACCAAATGAATCTATATAACGTTGGCCAAGGGTAATCTATCAGGTCCAGTTCAATCACTAGATTTAGCAATGCAGGTTGATTTTCCTACATAGGTTTATTTACCTACCTGATACTCAATCATACTTTCTTCTTAAATGGGCATTTGTGCTAAAAGTTGTACTTAAAGGCAGCAATAATTTTCAACTATGAACTAATCTGATAACAATTCATGACAAAAAAATCCTCTTAAAAATTTTGCTTTTTTTCCAGAAATGCAGTAAAAGTTCTTAATGTTTTGGGGCAATGTTTAACTGTTCATGTGTTACTAAAAATCTAATTCTTAAATGGAATAACAAAGAAAAACAGTTCTGGTTAACATAATTGATCGAATGTCAGACAAGTCGGCCCAATGACACCTCAGCCCAAGATTTGAGAAACTCGGCTCACGTAAAAGACACCTTGGCAAAAGAATATTAAATTAATTTAAATATTGCTATTAACATATATATTACATATCTATGAAAACACAAAAGAAAGTGAATTAAATAAAAAAATGAAGCCAATGAAGTGTTAAAGGTTAAACAAACAAGAGGATGCAGCACTTTCTTTAGAGTCTCAAACGCGTGTCACTGGTGACAATGAGGATTTACAATTACGAGCAGGCTTAATTGTGAGACGATAATCACTGAAGTCCATATATATCCTTCCCATGATTATCAACCCATACCAGATGTTCCATATCATTAGTCATACTTTGGTTTTCTATGTATACTTTTTTCATTTTCTTTGACTCTTTCTCAAAATTTCTATTTCCATCAATAAAAAAGAAATCCTTGCTATTTGTTTTTTTCCCTTAATTGAGAAGGTCTTAACGAGTACAAGACCATAAATGAGTCATTTCATTTTATTTCAGTTTCAAACCATTAGACTGTTTATCAATTGATTTAAAAATCATTGTGAATATCATGGACATATACCCTAAGGCTTGAGGATATTCTTTATAACATAGTGCAGTCAAACAAGAAAAATACTAATGAAATATTTTAATTACTTAAAAAGTTATAATTCTTATATTACTTTAAGCAGAAATATCTAGTCCTATATCAAAAACAGAATCAAGGCACAACCGTTATGCACTTATGGTCAGCATGTCAGCTATTGTGTAAATTTAAGTTAACAGTACAGTATATTAAGCACTTAATCAGTAGCACGAAAATTACAGATTTTTCATATGAAATAAAAATCAATGAAGTTGCATTATCATAAGCATATATATGAATAAATAAAGTAATTTTTGCAATGGTATCTACTTTCCTGCCCCACATGTACTCGCTTCACCCACAATGTGTTGTCTGAAATTATCTGCCCATGTTTATTTTATTGTTGTCTGAAATTATTTGTTCCTAATTGTTATATATATCTATTATGTTATAAATATATTTATTATGTACAGAGACATATATACATTTAAATTATAACCGAAAATGTTCATTGGCCGAGGTGTCTTTTACATGGGCATACGTGTCAATAAGTTTGGGCCGACCTGTCAGGGCTGATGTGTCGTTGGGCCGAGACCTCTGTCTACCAGTTGATCATATTGACCGGTAATAATTCAGCAAAGTAATTACACTAATCTATGCCACATTGCACACAAGCTGTCATACGGTTACTCAAGCAATAGAAATGCATGTTTTAATTAAAACTGTTCAAAAGTAGTGATGTTTTGACTATTTTTGCTCTGGGTTGCTCTTATAAAAATATAGGTTGAAAGTTCCTTACAACCTTTTACCTGCTGTACATAAAAAGTTAAATTGCATAAAATTAGCTAAATAAATCTACTTCAGGTAGGTAAACAAAGCTATAAAGGCAAATCACGCTACGTTGTTAAATCTAGTGATTGGGACCCAGTAAATGTACTGGATTTACTTATACAGATCAGTTGCCTATGCCGTAAATGTCAAATGAACAATACAAATAAAAAAACACAACACAGGAGTCATACCCAACAATTTCTCATTTTGGCGCATTTTTATTGTGAATCCATCAGATATAAACTGATCCGCTAAAGCCCACTTATATTTTAAAATCAAAATGGCGCAGACAAACGATGAACCTCTTCGAAAATATACGATAAAATCTGTGGTTTTTGTCCCATATACTTACACTGAATTCTTTTTAGTGCAAACACACTCTTTGTTGATGTAGGTGTCTCTAAACAATTCACACCAAGATGGGTTTCACAAGGAATGATTAAATCTCTCCACAGCCCAGAAGTTAATTTCCCTTCTTCTTTGTAAACAAATCATAGGCCAACGCTGATTGGCTAATCCCATTCTCGAGACATACTAAAGACCTGAAATTCTAAAGACCCGAATGTCCTGAAAATTTATGTAAATGTTACATTTTTATGTTCTGCGTAAAATAAAACGACTCTCTGTGTGATTTTAAAATTATATTTCCATGTGAAATGTGGAAGAAAAATATCATGAAATGACTTTAATATTTATTCGTTTTTTTTGTGTCAATAACTAATGACTGTGTCAATAACTGATAATGATGCCATGTCATGATATTTTTCAAACAAATTTCACATATAATATATATACTTAAAAGCCATACATAGTCATCTTATTTGACGCAGAACATTGAAATGTAACATATATATAAATTGTATGGTCAGGCCTTTCAGGTCTATATAATTGCAGGTCTTTAGTACGTCCCCAAATTTTCGAGTAGGTCTTCCGTGCGATATGTTTAAAATATGATGCCATGAACTATTGATACAATTTCAGAATTACTCCCTCCTACTTTCAGATAATGAATAAAATTCCTAATTAATCATAAATGCTTCTATTATGCATTACAAAATCTTGATCATTTTAAAGTTATTTGTAATAGACTTTACGAGTCTCTTGGCCCCTTATTAAAGGGCCAGCCCCTTTTTCTTGACTTCATACAAAAGGTCTCACGAATACTAAATTTTTTTGTTCTTACACCCATCTTAAATTGTTGTTCATTTTTGAGATACAAATGATTAAATATTTTAGGGACCAGCCCTGTAAATCCTTAATGGGAACATGCATTGATGTTTCGATTAGTGGATTTGAATAGAATCATCAATCCAAACATTTTCTCTTCTACAATGCTTAACAAAATGATTCTCCTTCTCTAGATATATTGAGTCCAAAGTTTCAGGTTTTTGGCCCCTAAAAACCCCTTATTACGCAATAAATCGGTATGGCAATGATTTTTTCAAACAAATACTGTTACGACCAACAACTTTGCTTCTATAGTGCATTATAAAATTCTTGTCGTTTTTAAGTTATTTGTAATTAAGTTTACGAGTCTCTTGGCCCCTAATTAAAGGGGCCAGCGCCTTTTTTTTTTTGATTTCCTTGAAAAGAACTTTTGATATTTCATCACTTTTGTTATATATGTCTTAACAAAATTTCTTCTGATAAAAAGATACAGATCAAAACGTATGACAATTTTGATTCAAAATTTGTACCCAATTTTCGTGCCCCGGCGAGCTCCAAGAAATGGCGCCACTGGCGTATAACAAATAAATGGTGCACAACTTCAAAATATGGTCTACCTATCCTAAAAATTTCAAAGTTATATCTCTAATGGTTTCTGAGATCAGCTCTGCACAAAATAGGTCGTACAAAATTACAAAATCGGCCATAAATCGGGACCGGAAGTGAAGACAACAAAAATTTCAAAAACATATAAAATTCAGATCATGTTCCATCATTTCTGAAAAAATGGTTGAAATCGATCCAATAGTTTTTGAGAAATTGCGTGCACAAAATTTGGAAAAAAAAAATAATAATAAACAGTACGAAAACAAAAAGGTCTTCCGTTGGAAACGGAAGACCTTAATAAGAAACAGTACGAAAACAATAAGGTCTTCCGTTGGAAACGGAAGACCTTAATAATAATATCTAGACACGATCTCGTTGCGAGCAACGAGGAGGTCTTCCGTCCGATTTTTTGAAGATGGAATGACCTTGCCCTTGATCTTCGTTGACAGAACATACCTGAAAATGGTGGCGGGATCTAAAGAGCTATGATTGAAAGACTATATACCCCTCTGGGTCCCTTATTTGAGGGATCAGCTCCTATTTCTTCATTTCAATTAAAAAGTATTTTTGTGTAATCAGTGTTTAGAAATTAGTTACCGTTTTTGATGTATCTGGGAAAGATTTTCTTAATACCGATCCTTTAACTCCCTTTAGGCTCCAGATAAAAAAACAATATATGGTTGTAGATTGTTAAGCATATTTTTTTTAAATATCTTTAGTTCAATATTGCTTCTAAGAATTTTCCTCTATTTATAGAGATATTGAAGATCAAAATTTTGGACTTTGGCCCCTTAAAATCCCAAATTACGTAACAAAGGAGTAAATAATTGTCATGTATAGGTCAAATACATTATGACGAACATAATTGCTTCTATAACGTATTACAAAATATTTCACAGTTAAAAGTTATCATTAAAAGATGTTAGAGCCCTCTCAGCCCCTAGTTTGAAGGGCCAGCCCCTTTTTATTGATGTTATAAGAAAGCTCCTGTCAATTCAAACACATTTTGTTCAACAAGTGTTTAGTAATTATGTACTGTTCTCGAGATATTTACAAACAGGTAATTTGGGGGGCCGACCCTGTAACTCCTTTTAGGGACCACATAGCAAAGAAATGATGGTCGCATTTTGTTTTGCTCAATATTTTGAGCATCCTTTGTTCAATATTGCTTTACAAAATTTTCCTCCATTTTGAGATATTGAAGATCAAAATTTCGGACTTCTGGCCCCTTAAAATCCCTAATTACTTAACAAAGGAGTAAACAGTTGCCATGTATAGGTCAATAACATTATGATGAACATAATTCCTTCTATAATGTATTACAAAATATTTCATAGTTAAAAGTAATCATTAAAAGACTTTAGAGCCCTCTCGGCCCCTATTTTGAAGGACCAGCCCCTGTTTTTTGATGTCAAAAGAAAGCTCTTGACAATTCAAACACATTTTGTTCTACAAGTGTTTAGAAGTTATGTACCGTTTTCGAGATATATGAGAAAGATCGTTTTAGGGGCCGACCCTCTAACTCCTTTTAGGGTCGGGATAACGAAGAAATTTTGGTTGCATGTTGTTTAGCACATTGTTTTGAGCATCTTCTGTTCAATATTGCTTTTCAGAAGTTTCCTCCATTTTGAGATATTGAGGATCAAAATGTCGGATTTCTGGCCCCTTAAAATCCCTAATTACGTAACAAAGGAGTAAACAATTATCCTGTATAGAAGCAATAACGTTATGATGAACATAATTGCTTCTATAACGTATTACAAAATATTTCAAAGTTAAAAGTTATCATTAAAATACTTTAGAGCCATCCCGGCCCCTAATTTGAAGGGCCAGCCCCTTTTTCTTGATGTCAAATGAAAGCTCTTGACTTTATAAAGTTTTTTTGTTCTACATGTTTTAACAAAATACAATCAACAAAAGAGATGTTGAGAGAAAACCACAAAAATTCACGATGCTTTTTTAACCGTAATTTTCGAGCTCGGGCGAGCTTCGGCTCTTTTGGTCACAGACCAATATATATACAACATGTCAGATCTACAACCTTTCGTCTACAATCCCTGAAATTTTGAACTCAGCATCTTAAATCGTTTAGGAGTTTACCCCTGGACAAGCCGACCCTCTGAAAATCGCCAAATTGTTAAAATCTCAAAACCGGAAGTGACGTCATCGTTAAAAAATATTTCCAATAAGGTTCAGATCATTATCTATCATATCTGAAAGTTTCCTGTAAATCGGTCGAGTAGTTTCTGAGTAATCGCGTACACAAAATTTGTAAGAAAAAAAAAAGAAAAATAATAATAATAACTAGACACGATCTCGTTGCGAGCAACGAGGAGGTCTTCCGTCCGATTTTTTTAAGATGGAAAGACCTAGCCCTAGATATTCGTTAACGAAACATATCTGGAAATGGGGGTGGGATCTAAAAGAGCTATGGATGAAAAACTATCAACCCCTCTGGGTCCCTTATTTGAGGGATCAGCTCCTTTTCCTTCATTTCAATTAAAAGGTATTTTGGTTTTAAACACTTTTTGTTTATTAAGTGTTTAGAAATTCGTTACCGTTCTCGAGATATCTCCGAAAGATCATTTTTGGAACCGATCCTATATCTCTTTTTAGGGTCCAGATAACAAACAATATATGGTGGTAGATTCTTAAGCATATTTTTGTTCGCATCTTTTGTTCAATATTGCTTTCCAAAATTTTCCTCCATTTAGGGATATTGAAGATCAAAATTTCGGACTTCTGGCCCCTTAAAATCCCTAATTACGTAACAGAGGAGTAAACGTTTGCCATGTATAGGTAAATAACGTTATGATGAACATAATTGCTTCTATAACGTACATGTATTACAAAATATTTCAAGGTTATCATTCAAAGACTTAAGAGCCCTTGCGGCCCCTAATTTGAAGGGCCAGCCCCGTTTTCTTGATGACATAAGAAAGCTCTTGTCAATTCAAACACATTTTGTTCAACAAGTGTTTAGAAGTTATGTACCGTTTTCGAATTATATGGAAATGATCGTTTTAGGGGCCGACCCTGTAACTCCTTTTAAGGACCGGATAGTAAAGAAATTATGGTTGCATATTGTTTAGCACATTATTTTGAGCATCTTCTGTTCAATATTGCTTTTCAAAATTTTCCTCCATTTTGAGATATCGAGGATCAAAAATTCGGATTTCTGGCCCCTTGAAATCCCTAATTACGTAACAAAGGAGTAAACAATTGACATGTACAGGTCAAAAACATTATGATGAACATAATTCCTTCTATAATGTATTACAAAATATTTCACAGTCAAAAGTTATCATTAAAAGACTTTAGAGCCCTCTCGGCCGCTAATTTGAAGGGCCAGCCCCTTTTTCTTGATGACATAAGAAAGCTCTTGTCAATTCAAACACATTTTGATCAACATGTGTTTAGAAGTTATGTACCGTTTTCGAGATATATGAGAAAGATCGTTTTAGGGGCCGACCCTGTAACTCCTTTTAGGGTCCGGATAACGAAGAAATTATGATTGCATATTGTTTAGCACATTGTTTTGAGCATCTTCTGTTCAATATTGCTTTTCAGAATTTTCCTCCATTCTGTCATATTGAGGATCAAAATGTCGGATTTCTGGCCCCTTAAAATCCCTAATTACGTAACAAAGGAATAAACAATTGACATGTATAGGTCAATAACATTATGATGAACATAATTCCTTCTATAATGTATTACAAAATATTTCACAGTCAAAAGTTATCATTAAAAGACTTTAGAGCCCTCTCGGCCCCTAATTTGAAGGGCCAGCCCCTTTTTCTTGATGGCAAATAAAAGCTCTTGTCAATTCAAACACATTTTGTTCTACAAGTGTTTAGAAGTTATGTACCGTTTTCGAGATATATGAGAAAGATCGTTTTAGGGGCCGACCCTGTAACTCCTTTTAAGGACCGGATAACGAAAAAATTATGGTTGCATACTGTTTAGCACATTGTTTTGAGCATCTTCTGTTCAATATTGCTTTTCAGAATTTTCCTCCATTTTGAGATATTGAGGATCAAAATGTCGGATTTCTGGCCCCTTAAAATCCCTAATTACGTAACGAAGGAGTAAACAATTACCCTGTATAGATCAATAACGTTTTGATGAACATAATTCCTTCTATAATGTATTACAAAATATTTCACAGTCAAAAGTTATCATTAAAAGACTTTAGAGCCCTCTCGGCCGCTAATTTGAAGGGCCAGCCCCTTTTTCTTGATGACATAAGAAAGCTCTTGTCAATTCAAACACATTTTGATCAACATGTGTTTAGAAGTTATGTACCGTTTTCGAGATATATGAGAAAGATCGTTTTAGGGGCCGACCCTGTAACTCCTTTTAGGGTCCGGATAACGAAGAAATTATGATTGCATATTGTTTAGCACATTGTTTTGAGCATCTTCTGTTCAATATTGCTTTTCAGAATTTTCCTCCATTCTGTCATATTGAGGATCAAAATGTCGGATTTCTGGCCCCTTAAAATCCCTAATTACGTAACAAATGAATAAACAATTGACATGTATAGGTCAATAACATTATGATGAACATAATTCCTTCTATAATGTATTACAAAATATTTCACAGTCAAAAGTTATCATTAAAAGACTTTAGAGCCCTCTCGGCCCCTAATTTGAAGGGCCAGCCCCTTTTTCTTGATGGCAAATGAAAGCTCTTGTCATTTCAAACACATTTTGTTCTACAAGTGTTTAGAAGTTATGTACCGTTTTCGAGATATATGAGAAAGATCGTTTTAGGGGCCGACCCTGTAACTCCTTTTAAGGACCGGATAACGAAAAAATTATGGTTGCATACTGTTTAGCACATTGTTTTGAGCATCTTCTGTACAATATTGCTTTTCAGAATTTTCCTCCATTTTGAGATATTGAGGATCAAAATGTCGGATTTCTGGCCCCTTAAAATCCCTAATTACGTAACGGAGGAGTAAACAATTATCCTGTATAGATCAATAACGTTTTGATGAACATAATTGCTTCTATAACGTATTACAAAATATTTCAAAGTTAAAAGTTATCATTAAAAGACTTTAGAGCCATCCCGGCCCCTACTTTGAAGGGCCAGCCCCTTTTTCTTGATGTCAAATGAAAGCTCTTGACTTTATAAAGTTTTTTTTGTTCTACATGTTATAACAAAATACTATCAACATTAAAACATCGCTTGCACAAAATTTGTAAGAAAAAAAAAGAATAATAAGAACTAGACACGATCTCGTTGCGAGCAACGAGGAGGTCTTCCTTCCAATTTTAGAAGTTGAGATACATGTATGACCTTTATTTTGCTATTTACCAGCTAAATGATTTGTAGAAAGAAAAAAAAAAGATCTTTTGATTCAGAACAGACAATTTTCTCCTATTTCTTTATCTTTTTTCCTTTTTTTTTTTTTTTTTTCAGCCCCTTTGTCTTGATATCAACTGAAAGATCTTATTATTTTAAACACATTTTGTTCATTAAGTGTTCAGAAATGTGTTACCGTTCTTGAGATATTTGGGAAAGATTGCTTTAGGGGCCGACCCTTTATCTCCCTGTAGGGTCCATTTGACGAAACTTTGATGGTTAAATTTTATTACGAACACTATTCTTAGCATCTTCTCTTATATAATGCTTTTCAAAATATTTCTCCTTTTTAAGATATAAATGATCAAAATATTGGACTTCTAGCCCCTCAAAACCCCCAATTATGTAACATATCCGAAAACTTTTAACATGCGTAGATAAAGAGCTAGAAGATTAACATTTTTGCTTCTATATTACATTACAAAATGTTTCTTATTAAAGAGATATAGATGAAAGACTTTAGACCCTTCTGGGCCCCTAATATGAGGGGTCAGCCCCATTTGCTTGGTGTCAGTTGAAAGGTCTTGTTTATATAAACTTTTAATGTTCTACATATGTTATCACAATATTTATGACAAGAAAGATATTCGTGATCAAATCTCAAATTTCCCAAAAAACTGTCAAAAAAGTTAACATCAACATTTTCAGGTTCAGGCGAGCTTCAAGGACAATGACTTCTAGTCAAATCTAAAACAAGCATGCAAATCTACCATAACCACTCTATCTTGCACATAAATTTCAAGTCTTTAACTATAACGGTTTTTGAGGAGATGCGTGGACAATATCATGTCCCAAAATACATGAAAAAGGGAGATAATTCAGAAGCGGAATTGAATTTTCAGACAAAAAGTTGTATGCAATGAGAGGTTCACCTAAGACATCATCCCTGTAAAAATGATTAAAATCGATGGAGAAATGGCTGAGAAATTAAGGGTGTCTACCAAGAAGAATAATTAAATAATATAGAAGAATGAGAAACAGTAGAATAACTGTAAGGTCTTCCGCTGAAGACGGAAGACCTTAATAACTAGACACGATCTCGTTGCGAGCAACGAGGAGGTCTTCCTTCCAATTTTAGAAGTTGAGATACATGTGTGACCTTTATTTTGCTATTTACCAGCTAAATGATATGTAAAAAGAAAAAAAAATGATCTCTTGACTCTGAACAGATTATTTTCTTCTATTTCTTTATCTTTTTTCATTTTTTTTTCAGCCCCTTTTTCTTGATATCAACTGAAAGATCTTATTATTTTTAACAAATTTTGTTCATTAAGTGTTCAGACATTTGTTACCATTCTTGAGATATTTGGGAAAGATTGCTTTAGGGGCCGACCCTTTATCTCCCTGTAGGGTCTATTTGACGAAACTTTGATGGTTAAATTTTATTACGAACACTATTCTAAGCATCTTCTCTTATATAATGCTTTTCAAAATATTTCTCTTTTTTAAGATATAAATGATCAAAATATTGGACTTCTAGCCCCTTAAAACCCCTAATTATGTAACATATCCGAAAACTTTTAACATGCGTAGATAAAGAGCTAGAAGATTAACATTTTTGCTTCTATATTACATTACAAAATATTTCTTATTAAAGAGATATAGATGAAAGACTTTAGACCCTTCTGGGCCCCTAATATGAGGGGTCAGCCCCTTTTGCTTGATGTCAGTTGAAAGGTCTTATTTATATAAACTTTTAATGTTCTACATATGTTAACAAAATATTTATGACAAGAAAGATATTCGTGATCAAATCTCAAATTTCCCAACAAACTGTCAAAAAAGTTAACATCAACATTTTCAGGTTCAGGCGAACTTCCAGGACAATGACTTCTAGTCAAATCTAAAACAAGCATGCAAATCTACCATAACCACTCTATCTTGCATATAAATTTCAAGTCTTTAACTATAACAGTTTTTGAGGAGATGCGTGGACAAAATCATGTCCAAAAATACATGATAGTTTATAAGTTCTCTTACGTTTCTTTTTTAAATACTTATTAAGGTCTTCCGTCTTCAGCGGAAGACCTTACTGTTTTTCTACTGTTTCTCATTCTTCTATATTCTTCTTGGTAGACACCCTTAATTTCTCAGCCATATCTCCATCGATTTTAATCATTTTTACAGGGATGATGTCTTAGATGAACCTCTCATTGCATACAACATTTTGTCTGAAAATTCAATTCCGCTTCTGAATTATCTCCCTTTTTCATGTATTTTGGGACATGATATTGTCCACGCATCTCATCAAAAACCGTCATAGTTAAAGACTTGAAATTTATGTGCAAGATAGAGTGGTTATGGTAGATTTGCATGCTTGTTTTAGATTTGACTAGAAGTCATTGTCCTTGAAGCTCGCCTGAACCTGAAAATGTTGATGTTAACTTTTTTGACAGTTTTTTGGGAAATTTGAGATTTGATCACGAATATCTTTCTTGTCAAAAATATTGTGATAACATATGTAGAACATTAAAAGTTTATATAAACAAGACCTTTCAACTGACACCAAGCAAAAGGGGCTGACCCCTCATATTAGGGGCCCAGAAGGGTCTAAAGTCTTTCATCTATATCTCTTTAATAAGAAACATTTTGTAATGTGATATAGAAGCAAAAATGTTAATCTTCTAGCTCTTTATCTACGCATGTTAAAAGTTTTCGGATATGTTACATAATTAGGGGTTTTGAGGGGCTAGAAGTCCAATATTTTGATCATTTATATCTTAAAAAGGAGAAATATTTTGAAAAGCATTATATAAGAGAAGATGCTAAGAATAGTGTTCGTAATAAAATTTAACCATCAAAGTTTCGTCAAATGGACCCTACAGGGAGATAAAGGGTCGGCCCCTAAAGCAATCTTTCCCAAATATCTCAAGAACGGTAACACATTTCTGAACACTTAATGAACAAAATGTGTTTAAAATAATAAGATCTTTCAGTTGATATCAAGACAAAGGGGCTGAAAAAAAAAAAAAGGAAAAAAGATAAAGAAATAGGAGAAAATTGTCTGTTCAGAATCAAGAGATCTTTTTTTTTTCTTCCTACAAATCATTTAGCTGGTAAATAGCAAAATAAAGGTCATACATGTATCTCAACTTCTAAAATTGGAAGGAAGACCTCCTCGTTGCTCGCAACGAGATCGTGTCTAGTTCTTATTAATCTTTTTTTTCTTACAAATTTTGTGCAAGCGATTTCTCAGAAACGGCTCGACCGATTTTCACGAAACTTTCAGTTCTGATAGAAAATGATTTAAACCTGATAGGTTTTTTATTATATTGATGACGTCATTTCCATTTTTGAGATGTTGACGTTTTAGCGATTTTTAGAGGGGTGGCTTGTCCGCGGAACTTCTCCTAAACGATAAAAGATATTGAGTTCAAACTTTCAGGGATAGTAGACAAAAGATTGTAGATTTGTAATTTTATTTTCATTTTGATCTGGCATAAAAGGCGCTGAAGCTCGCCTGGACCCGAAAATTGAGATTAAAAAAACGTCGTAATTTTTCCTGGTTTTCTGTGTTTATCTCTTTTCTGAAAAATATTTTGTGAAGACATGTAACGTAAAAAAAGTTTATATTTACAAGAGCTTTTGTTTAACATCAAGAAAAAGGGGCTGGCCCCTCAAATGAGGGGACCAGAGGGCTCTAAAGTTTTTTAGCTATAGCCCTTTACTGAAAGATATTTTGTGAAAAGTTATAGAAGCAAATATGTTTATCTTACAATAATTGATCCAAGCAATATCATGATTTTATCATGCGTTACGTAATAAAGGGTTTTTAGGGGTCAAAAGTCCAAAACTTTGATCACCTATATCTCAGAAAGGAAAATTATTTTGAAATGCAGTAAAGAACAAAAGATGGTCAAAATGATGTACTGAACAATATGCAATCTTCAAAATTTCGTTAAACGGCCCCTATAAGGAGATAAGGGATCGGCCCCTAAAACGTTCTTTCCCATATATCTCAAGAACGGTAACGAATTTCTAAACACTTGTTGAACAAAATGTGTTTAGAATTAAATGACCTTTTATATGATATCAGGAAAAAGGGGCTGGCCCCTCAAATAAGGGGACCAGAGGGCTATAAAGTTTTTTAGCTATAGCCCTTTACTGAAAGATATTTTGTGAAAGGTTATAGAAGCAAATATGTTTATCTTACAGTTATTGATCCAAGCAATGTAATGATTTTATCATGCATTACGTAATAAAGGGTTTTTAGGGGTCAAAAGTCCAAAAGTTTGATCACCCATATCTCAGAAAGGAAACTATTTTGAAATGCAGTAAAGAACAAAAGATGGTCAAAATGATGTACTGAACAATATGCAATCTTCAAAATTTCGTTAAACGGCCCCTATAAGGAGATAAGGGATCGGCCCCTAATATGTTCTTTCCCATATATCTCAAGAACGGTAACGAATTTCTAAACACTTGTTGAACAAAATGTGTTTAGAATTAAATGACCTTTTATAAGATATCAAGAAAAAGGGGCTGGCCCCTCAAATGAGGGGACCAGAGGACTTTAAAGTTTTTTAGCTATAGCCCTTTGCTGAAAAATATTTTGTGAAAGGTTATAGAAGCAAATATCTTTATCTTACAGTTATTGATCCAAGCAATGTAATGATTTTATCATGCGTTACGTAATAAAGGGTTTTTAGGGGTCAAAAGTCCAAAAGTTTGATCACCCATATCTCAGAAAGGAACCTATTTTGAAATGCAGTATAGAACAAAATATGCTCAAAATGATGTACTGAACAATATGCAACTTTCAAAATCTTGTTAAACGGCCCCTAAAATGAGATAAGGGATCGGCCCCTTATATGTTCTTTCCATATATCTCAAACACGGTAACGAATTTTTAAACACTTGTTGAACATCATGTGTTTAGAATTAAATGACCTTTCATTTGATATCAAGAAAAAGGGGCTGACCCCTCAGATAAGCGGACCAGAGGGCTCTAAAGATTTTTATCTATAGCCCTTTACTGAGAGATATTTTGTGAAATGTTATAGAAGCAAATATGTTTATCTTACAGTAATGTACCCAAGCAATGTAATGATTTCATTACGTGTTACGTAATTAGGGGGGTTTAGGGGTCAAAAGTCCAAGAGTTTGACCACCCATATCTCAGAAAGGAAAACCATTTTGAAATGCAGTATAGAAGAGAAGATTCATAAAATGATGTACTGAACAATATGAAAACTTCATAGTTGCGTTAAACGGCCCTTTTAAGGAAAAAAGGATCGGCCCCTTAAATGTTCTTTCAAATATATCTCAAGAACGGTAATGAATTTCTATATACCTGTTGAGCAAAATGTGTTTAAAATTAAATGACCTTTCATTTGAAATAATGAAAAGGGGCTGGCCCCTCAAATCAGGGATGCAGGTGGGCTTTAAGTATTTTATCTATAGTCGTTTACTGATAGATATTTTGTAATAGGTTATAAAAGCAAAATTAAGTATAACTAGACACGATCTCGTTGCGAGCAACGAGGAGGTCTTCCTTCCAATTTTAGAAGTTGAGATACGTGTATGACCTTTTTTTTTTTGCTATTTACCAGCTAAATGATTTGTAAAAAGAAAAAAAAAGATCTCTTGATTCTGAACAGACTATTTTCTTCTATTTCTTTATCTTTTTTCATTTTTTCATTTTTTTCATTCGATGGAGAAATGGCTGAGAAATTAAGGGTGTCTACCAAGAAGAATATAGAAGAATGAGAAACAGTAGAAAAACAGTAAGGTCTTCCGCTGAAGACGGAAGACCTTAATAAGTATTTAAAAAAGAAACGTAAGAGAACTTATAAAAAAGATACGATACAGAAAAGCATTAGTACTCCATATCTTTTTTCAGATCATGTTTTGTTGTCGATAATCAAAGTCAATGATGTCATAAATCGGACGGAAGACCTCCTCGTTGCTCGCAACGAGATCATGTCTAGTTATTATTCTTCTTTTTAGACACCCTTAATTTCTCAGCCATTTCTCCATCGATTTTAATCATTTTTACAGGGATGATGTCTTAGGTGAATGTCTCTTTGCATACAACTTCCTGTTTGAAAATTCATCTCCGCTTCTGAATTATCTCCCTTTTTCATGTATTTTTGGACATGATTTTGTCCACGCATCTCCTCAAAAACTGTTATAGTTAAAGACTTGAAATTTATATGCAAGATAGAGTGGTTATGGTAGATTTGCATGCTTGTTTTAGATTTGACTAGAAGTCATTGTCCTGGAAGTTCGCCTGAACCTGAAAATGTTGATTTTAACTTTTTTGACAGTTTGCTGGGAAATTTGAGATTTGATCACGAATATCTTTCTTGTCATAAATATTTTGTTAACATATGTAGAACATTAAAAGTTTATATAAACAAGACCTTTCAACTGATACCAAGCAAAAGGGGCTGACCCCTCATATTAGGGGCCCAGAAGGGTCTAAAGTCTTTTATCTATATCTCTTTAATAAGAAATATTTTGTAATGTGTTATAGAAGCAAAAATGTTAATCTTCTAGCTCTTTATCTACGCATGTTAAAAGTTTTCGGATATGTTACATAATTAGGGGTTGTAAGGGGCTAGAAGTCCAATATTTTGATCATTTATATCTTAAAAAGGAGAAATATTTTGAAAAGCATTATATAAGAGAAGATGCTTAGAATAGTGTTCGTAATAAAATTTAACCATCAAAGTTTCGTCAAATGGACCCTACAGGGAGATAAAGTGTCGGCCCCTAAAGCAATCTTTCCCAAATATCTCAAGAACGGTAACAAATGTCTGAACACTTAATGAACAAAATTTGTTAAAAATAATAAGATCTTTCAGTTGATATCAAGAAAAAGGGGCTGAAAAAAAATGAAAAAAGATAAAGAAATAGAAGAAAATAATCTGTTCAGAGTCAAGAGATCATTTTTTTTTCTTTTTACATATCATTTAGCTAGTAAATAGCAAAATAAAGGTCACACATGTATCTCAACTTCTAAAATTGGAAGTAAGACCTCCTCGTTGCTCGCAACGAGATCGTGTCTAGTTAAGGTCTTCCGTCTTCAGCGGAAGACCTTACTGTTTTTCTACTGTTTCTCATTCTTCTATATTATTTAATTATTCTTCTTGGTAGACACCCTTAATTTCTCAGCCATTTCTCCATCGATTTTAATGATTTTTACAGGGATGATGTCTTAGGTGAACCTCTCATTGCATACAACTTTTTGTCTGAAAATTCAATTCCGCTTCTGAATTATCTCCCTTTTTCATGTATTTTGGGACATGATATTGTCCACGCATCTCCTCAAAAACTGTTATAGTTAAAGACTTGAAATTTATATGCAAGATAGAGTGGTTATGGTAGATTTGCATGCTTGTTTTAGATTTGACTAGAAGTCATTGTCCTGGAAGCTCGCCTGAACTTGAAAATGTTGATGTTAACTTTTTTGACAGTTTTTTGGAAAATTTGAGATTTGATCACGAATATCTTTCTTGTCATAAATATTTTGTTAACATATGTAGAACATTAAAAGTTTATATAAACAAGACCTTTCAACTGATACCAAGCAAAAGGGGCTGACCCCTCATATTAGGGGCCCAGAAGGGTCTAAAGTCTTTCATCTATATCTCTTTAATAAGAAACATTTTGTAATGTGTTATAGAAGCAAAAATGTTAATCTTCTAGCTCTTTATCTACGCATGTTAAAAGTTTTCGGATATGTTACATAATTAGGGGTTTTAAGGGGCTAGAAGTCCAATATTTTGATCATTTATATCTTAAAAAGGAGAAATATTTTGAAAAGCATTATATAAGAGAAGATGCTTAGAATAGTGTTCGTAATAAAATTTAACCATCAAAGTTTTGTCAAATGGACCCTACAGGGAGATAAAGGGTCGGCCCCTAAAGCAATCTTTCCCAAATATCTCAAGAACGGTAACACATTTCTGAACACTTAATGAACAAAATGTGTTTAAAATAATAAGATCTTTCAGTTGATATCAAGAAAAAGGGGCTGAAAAAAAAATGAAAAAAGATAAAGAAATAGAAGAAAATAGTCTGTTCAGAATCAAGAGATCTTTTTTTTTTCTTTTTACAAATCATTTAGCTGGTAAATAGCAAAATAAAGGTCATACATGTATCTCAACTTCTAAAATTGGAAGGAAGACCTCCTCGTTGCTCGCAACGAGATCGTGTCTAGTTATTCTTTTTTTTTTTTTTCTTACGCATTTTTCTCAGAGATGGCTCGATCAATTTTCACGAAACTTTCAGATCCGATAGGTGTTCATTCAAACTTAATACATATTTTTTTATCTTGATGATGTCACTTCCGTTTTAGAGTTTTTGACGTTTAAGCGATTTTTAAAGGGTCAGTTTGTCCTGGAAACTCCTCCTAAACCATAAAAGATAACAAGTATAAACTTTCAGGGATTATAGACAAGGGATTGTAGATGTGTCATTAGGCATTCATATTTGTCTGGCTCAAAAGGCGTTAAAGCTCGCCTGGACCTAAAAATTGAGAACAAAAAAAAGTCTCGATTTTTCGTGGTTTTCTTTGTTTATCTCTTTTCTTTAAAATATTTTGTTTAGACATGTAATGCAAATAAAGTTTATATTTACAAGAGCGTTTGTTTGGTATCAAGAAAAAAGGGCTGGCCCCCAAATTAGGGGCTGAGAGGGATCTACAGTCATTCATCCATAGCACTCTACTGAGGAATATTTTGTAATACATTATAGAAGCAAAAATGTTTATCTTGCAGTAATGTATCTAATGAACATAATGATTTTGTTATGTGTTGCGTAATTAGGGGTTTTAAGGGGCCAGAAGTCCAAAACTTCTATTATTATTAACTCAAAAAATACAATTATTTCGTAAAGAAGAAAAAGATGCTTAAAATAACGTTTATAGCAATAATCAACCATCAAAATTTAGTTAACTCTCCCCGATAAGGAGATAAGGGTTGGCCCCTAAAACGTTCTTTCCCAAAGTGCCCAAGAACGGTAACGAATTTCTAAACACTTGTTTAACAAAATGTGTTTAATATCCAAAGACCTTTCATTTGAAATCAAGAAAAAAGGGCTGGTCCTTTAAATTAGGGGCCAAAAGGGCTTTTACGTTTTTCTCCCGCAGCACTTTATTAATAAATATTTTGTAACATTTTATAGAAACAGAAATATTCATCGTACAGTTATTTAACCATACATGATAAAAACTTTCTCACGCATTACGTAATAAGGGCTTTTAAGGGGCCAGAAGTCCAAAACTTGTGATCACTCATATCTCAAAAAGGACAAATATTTTAAAAAGCAACATAGAAGATGCTTAGAATGATGTTTTAAATAACATTCGACCATTAAAATTTCGTAAAGGGTCCCCATAAGAAGATAAGGGGTCGGCCCCTTAAACGTTCTTTCCCAATTAGCTCAAGAACGGTAACAAATTTTTAAACACATGTTGTACAAAATGTATTAAGCATCAATGAACCTTTCATTTGATATCAAGAAAAAGGGGCTGATCCCTCAAATTAGGGGCCAAAAGGGCTCTAAATTCTTGCTTCCAGAGCACTTTACTGAGAAATATTTTGTAATATGTCATAGAGGCAAAAATGTTCATCGTACAGTTGTTTAACCATACATAATAAAAACTTTCTCATGCGTTACGTAATTAGGGGTTTTAAAGGGGCCAGAAATCCGAAACTTCTATCGCTTATATCTCAAAAAGGGTAAATATTTTGAAAAGCAATAAAGAGAAAAAGATGGTTAGAATAATGTTCTGAACAACATTCAGCTATATAGATTTCAATAAACGGTCCCGATAAGGAGATAAGGGGTCGACCCCATCAACTTTTTTTTTCCATATATGCCAAGAACGGTAACAAATTTCTAAACACTTGTTGAGCAAGATGTGTTTAGAATCAAAAGACCCTGAATTTGAAAGGGGTTTGCACCTTAAATTAGGGGCCAATAGAGGTCTCAAACTTTTCACCCCCAGCTCTTACTTTTGATACTAAATAACCTCTGATCATTTGAATGAAGGCTGTGCCCTAATTTAGATTAGGTTTTGTTGTCGAATATTAAAATCAAGGTTTTATTTCACACTCTAAAAATCGGACTGAAGACCTCCTCGTTGCTTGCAACGAGATCATGTCTAGTTAAGGTCTTCCGTCTTCAGCAGAAGACCTTACTGTTATTCTACTGTTTCTCATTAAGGTCTTCCGTCTTCAGCGGAAGACCTTACTGTTTTTCTACTGTTTCTCATTCTTCTATATTATTAAGGTCTTCCGTTTCCAACGGAAGACCTTATTGTTTTCGTTCGGTTTCTTTTTCCCTATTATTATTATTATTAAGGTCTTCCGTTTCCAACGGAAGACCTTATTGTTTTCGTTCGGTTTCTTTTTCCCTATTATTATTAAGGTCTTCCGTCTTCAGCGGAAGACCTTACTGTTATTCTACTGTTTCTCATTCTTCTATTATTTAAATATTCTTCTTGGTAGACACCCTTAATTTCTCAGCCATTTCTCCATCGATTTTAATGATTTTTACAGGGATGATGTCTTAGGTGAACCTCTCATTGCATACAACTTTTTGTCTGAAAATTCAACTCCGCTTCTGAATTATCTCCCTTTTTCATGTATTTTGGGACATGATATTGTCCACGCATCTCCTCAGAAACCGTTATAGTTAAAGACTTGAAATTTATGTGCAAGATAGAGTGGTTATGGTAGATTTGCATGCTTGTTTTAGATTTGACTAGAAATCATTGTCCTGGAAGCTCGCCTGAACCTGAAAATGTTGATGTTAACTTTTTTGACAGTTTTTTGGGAAATTTGAGATTTGATCACGAATATCTTTCTTGTCATAAATATTTTGTTAACATATGTAGAACATTAAAAGTTTATATAAACAAGACCTTTCAACTGACACCAAGCAAAAGGGGCTGACCCCTCATATTAGGGGTCCAGAAGGGTCTAAAGTCCTTCATCTATATCTCTTTAATAAGAAACATTTTGTAATGTGATATAGAAGCAAAAATGTTAATCTTCTAGCTCTTTATCTACGCATGTTAAAAGTTTTCGGATATGTTACATAATTAGGGGTTTTGAGGGGCTAGAAGTCCAATATTTTGATCATTTATATCTTAAAAAGGAGAAATATTTTGAAAAGCATTATATAAGAGAAGATGCTAAGAATAGTGTTCGTAATAAAATTTAACCATCAAAGTTTCGTCAAATGGACCCTACAGGGAGATAAAGGGTCGGCCCCTAAAGCAATCTTTCCCAAATATCTCAAGAACGGTAACACATTTCTGAACACTTAATGAACAAAATGTGTTTAAAATAATAAGATCTTTCAGTTGATATCAAGAAAAAGGGGCTGAAAAAAAAAAAAAAAAAAAAAAAAGGAAAAAAGATAAAGAAATAGAAGAAATTTGTCTGTTCAGAATCAAGAGATCTTTTTTTTTTTCTTTTTACAAATCATTTAGCTGGTAAATAGCAAAATAAAGGTCATACATGTATCTCAACTTCTAAAATTGGAAGGAAGACCTCCTCGTTGCTCGCAACGAGATCGTGTCTAGTTATTATTATTTTTCTTTTTTTTCTTACAAATTTTGTGCACGCGATTTCTCAGAAACGGCTCGACCGATTTTCACGAAACTTTTAGATCTGATAGAAAATGATTTAAACCTGATAGGTTTCTTATTATATTGATGACGTCATTTCCGTTTTTGAGATATTGACGTTTTAGCGATTTTTAGTGGGGTGGCTTGTCCGCGGAACTTCTCCTAAACGATAAAAGATATTGAGTTCAAACTTTCAGGGATAGTAGACAAAAGATTGTAGATTTGTAATTTTATTTTCATTTTGATCTGGCATAAAAGGCGCCGAAGCTCGCCCGGACCCAAAAATTGAGATTAAAAAAACGTCGTAATTTTTCCTGGTTTTCTGTGTTTATCTCTTTTCTGAAAAATATTTTGTGAAGACATGTAATGTAAAAAATGTTTATATTTACAAGAGCTTTTGTTTACCATCAAGAAAAAGGGGCTGGCCCCTTAAATAAGCGGACCAGAGGGCTCTAAAGTGTTTTAGGTATAGCCCTTTACTGAAAGATATTTTGTGAAAGGTTATAGAAGCAAATATGTTTATCTTACAGTTATTGAGCCAAGCTATGTAAAGATTTTATCATGCATTACATAATAAAGGGTTTTTAGGGGTCAAAAGTCCAAAAGTTTGATCACCTATATCTCAGAAAGGAAAACTATTTTGAAATGCAGTATAGAACAAAAGATGGTCAAAATGATGTACTGAACAATATGCAATCTTCCAAATTTCGTTAAACGGCCCCTATAAGGAGATAAGGGATCGGCCCCTAAAACGTTCTTTCCCATATATCTCAAGAACGGTAACGAATTTCGAAACACTTGTTGAACAAAATGTGTTTAGAATTAAATGACCTTTTATATGATATCAGGAAAAAGGGGCTGGCCCCTCAAATAAGGGGACCAGAGGGCTCTAAAGTTTTTTAGCTATAGCCCTTTACTGAAAGATATTTTGTGAAAGGTTATAGAAGCAAATATCTTTATCTTACAGTTATTGATCCAAGAAATGTAATGATTTTGTCGTGCGTTACGTAATAAAGGATTTTTAGGGGTCAAAAGTCCAAAAGTTTGATCACCCATATCTCAGAAAGAAAAACTATTTTGAAATGCAGTATAGAACAAAAGATGGTCAAAATGATGTAATGAATAATATGCAACTTTCAAAATTTCGTTAAACGGCCCCTATAAGGAGATAAGGGATCGGCCCCTAATATGTTCTTTCCATATATCTCAAACACGGTAAGGAATTTTTAAACACTTGTTGAACATAATGTGTTTAAAATTAAATGACCTTTCATTTGATATCAAGAAAAAGGGGCTGACCCCACAAATAAGGGGACCAGAGGGCTCTAAAGATTTTGATCTATAGCCCTTTACTGAGAGATATTTTGTGAAATGTTATAAAAGCAAATATGTTTATCTTACACTTATGTATCGAAGCAATGTAATGATTTTATTACGTGTTACATAATTAGGGGTTTTTAGGGGTCAAAAGTCCAAAAGTTTGATCACCCATATCTCAGAAAGGAAACATATTTTGAAATGCAGTATAGAACAAAAGATGCTCAAAATGATGTACTGAACAATATGCAACTTTCAAAATTTTGTTAAACGGCCCCTATAAGGAGAAAAGGGATTGGCCCCTAATATGTTCTATCCATATATCTCAAACACGGTAACGAATTTCTAAACACTTGTTGAACCAAATGTGTTTAGAATTAAATGAACTTTAATTTGATATCAAGAAAAAGGGGCTGGCCCCTAAATTTAGGGGACCAGAGAGCGCTAAAGATTTTTATCTATAGCCCTTTACTGAGAGATATTTTGTGAAAGGTTATAGAAACAGATATGTATATCTTACAGTTATTTATCCAAGTAATGTAATAATTAAATCAGGTGTTACGTAATTTGGGGTTTTTTGGGGGTCAAAAGTCCAAAAGTTTGATCATCGATATCTCAGAAAGGAAAAATATTTTGAAATGCAGTATAGATGAGAAAATTCATAAAATGATGTACTAGACAAAATGCAACCATCATAGTTGCGTTAAACGGCCCTTTTAAGGAAAAAAGGATCGGCCCCTTAAATGTTCTTTCAAATATATCTCAAGAACGGTAATGAATTTCTACATACTTTTGAGCAAAATGTGTTTAAAATTAAATGACCTTTCATTTGATATCATGAAAAAGGGGCTGGCCCCTCAAATCAGGGATGCAGGTGGGCTTTAAGTATTTTATCTATAGTCGTTTACTGATAGATATTTTGTGATAGGTTATAAAAGCAAAATTAAATATAATACATTTATATATCCTAACAAGATAATGATTTTTTCGTCCATTACCTAATTAGGGTTTGTAGGGGCCAGAGGTAAAAAGTTTAACATTTTCTATCTCAATTGGAAGAAATGCAAGTATTTAAAAAAGAAACGTAAGAGAACTTATAAAAACAATACAGAAAAGCATTAGTACTCCACATCCTTTTTCAGATCATGTTTTGTTGTCGATAATCAAAGTCAATGGTGTCAATAATCGGACGGAAGACCTCCTCGTTGCTCGCAACGAGATCATGTCTAGTTATTTTTCTTTTTTTTCTTACAAATTTTGTGCACGCGATTTCTCAGAAACGGTTCGACCGATTTTCACGAAACTTTTAGATCTGATAGAAAATGATTTAAACCTGATAGGTTTCTTATTATATTGATGACGTCATTTCCGTTTTTGAAATATTGACGTTTTAGCGATTTTTAGAGGGGTGGCTTGTCCGCGGAACTTCTCCTAAACGATAAAAGATATTGAGTTCAAACTTTCAGGGATAGTAGACAAAAGATTGTAGATTTGTAATTTTATTTTCGTTTTGATCTGGTGTAAAAGGCGCCGAAGCTCGCCTGGACCCGAAAATTGAGATTAAAAAAACGTCGTAATTTTTCCTGGTTTTCTGTGTTTATCTCTTTTCTGAAAAATATTTTGTGAAGACATGTAATGTAAAAAATATTTATATTTACAAGAGCTTTTGTTTAACATCAAGAAAAAGGGGCTGGCCCCTCAAATGAGGGGACCAGAGGGCTCTAAAGTTTTTTAGCTATAGCCCTTTACTGAAAGATATTTTGTGAAAGGTTATAGAAGCAAATATCTTTATCTTACAGTTTCTGATCCAAGAAATGTAAGGATTTTATCATGCGTTACGTAATAAAGGGTTTTTAGGGGTCAAAAGTCCAAAAGTTTGATCACCCATATCTCAGAAAGGACAACTATTTTGAAATGCAGTATAGAACAAAAGATGCTCAAAATGATGTACTGAACAATATGCAATCTTCAAAATTTCGTTAAACGGCCCCTATAAGGAGATAAGGGATCGGCCCCTAAAACGTTCTTTCCCATATATCTCAAGAACGGTAACGAATTTCTAAACACTTGTTGAACAAAATGTTGTTAGAATTAAATGACCTTTTATATGATATCAGGAAAAAGGGGCTGGCCCCTCAAATGAGGGGACCAGAGGGCTCTAAATGTTTTTAGCTATAGCCCTTTACTGAAAGATATTTTGTGAAAGGTTATAGAAGCAAACATGTTTATCTTACAGTTACTGATCCAAGCAATGTCATGATTTTATCATGCGTTACGTAATAAAGGGGTTTTAGGGGTCAAAAGTCCAAAAGTTTGATCACCCATATCTCAGAAAGGACAACTATTTTGAAATGCAGTATAGAACAAAAGATGCTCAAAATGATGTACTGAACAATATGCAATCTTCAAAATTTCGTTAAACGGCCCCTATAAGGAGATAAGGGATCGGCCCCTAAAACGTTCTTTCCCATATATCTCAAGAACGGTAACGAATTTCTAAACACTTGTTGAACAAAATGTTGTTAGAATCAAATGACCTTTTATATGATATCAAGAAAAAGGGGCTGGCCCCTCAAATGAGGGGACCAGAGGGCTCTAAAGGTTTTTAGCTATAGCCCTTTACTGAAAGATATTTTGTGAAAGGTTATAGAAGCAAATATATTTATCTTACAGTTACTGATCCAAGCAATGTAATGATTTTATCATGCGTTACGTAATAAAGGGGTTTTAGGGGTCAAAAGTCCAAAAGTTTGATCACCCATATCTCAGAAAGGAAACTTATTTTGAAATGCAGTATAGAACAAAAGATGCTCAATGAACAAATGATGAACAATATGCAACCTTCAAAATTTCGTTAAACGGCCCCCAAAAGGAGATAAGGGATTGGCCCCTAATATGTTCTTTCCATATATCTCAAACACGGTAACGAATTTTTAAACATTTGTTGAACATAATGTGTTGAAAATTAAATGACCTCTCATTTGAAATCAAGAAAAAGGGGCTGACCCCTCAAATAAGGGGACCAGAGGGCTCTAAAGATTTTTATCTATAGCCCTTTACTGAGAGATATTTTGTGAAATGTTATAGAAGCTTACGTTTTTATCTTTAAAATGATGGATACTTTTCCGTTTTAATTTTGTAAAAGAAGGTGCAATAATAGCGCTTTTCCCCGTATTTGTGTATTGAGATCATTAGCTGTGTATTCATACTGAAATAAAGTGAAAATGCTGAGAAAAATCAATAGTTACATCTTTAATACAACGCTTATACATTGTTCTAACATATGTATTTCATTTAGTAATTGTGTAATATGTAATATATAGAATTTAACATTCTACGTTAAGTATAGAAGTCATCACCACCTCCCCCCCCCCCCCCACCCCCTTCTCCCCGATTCACAAAATCACTTAGTTTTTCTGCCCTGATTTTACTTGATCTTTGATCTTGGACCTTTAATTTCAACCTAGTACCATTCTAGAATACTGTACTAATTTTCGTTTTTAACAGAGTTAAGAATTTTTTGGCATTTGAGTTTCAATTGGCGTGCTTGACATGTACTGTGGAAAAAAATTCTAACTTCCGAGCCCTTTACTCAATCCTAATGAAAATTCGTGTAAATGTACCTCGGACCCCATTCTTATTGTCCGTCAAATATGCAGCGGATTCAACAATTTACAAGAAATTCCTGAGATCAAACGGCGCGTATTGCCTGTACGTGGAATTAAAATTTACACAGTACACGGGATGTAAGCAGCCGCGTAATATTTCTGTTGCATGTGTATTTCTTGTTTTCCGTTTAGTCTGTATCTACGATAGCATGTGAACTACTTATGATTGTTAGAAATGTGAAAATTACTGTCATCGAATTCGAGCGTGAAATTCAATATTTCTTCTTAAAATAACACCTAGCAAAGTGTTACAACCGTTTGTCAGAATTTTTTACAAGTCTGAAACTCTGACTTCGATTTTACTCCAGACCGCGTTTTAAACTATGCATCTGAATTAAAATTCCAGCTCCAGTAAGACTCTGTAGAACTTGGCGAAAATTCGTGGGATTGTTTCTTACGCCTGAAACTAATTGCCTGCCAAATTTGAAAGCGAATGAACCGTATTGAAGAAAGTTATCCAGTCCAGCGGCATCAAACCATCATCCCGAGAAACGAAATTTCAACGCTTCGATATTTGTATCCAATAAATTCATGCTCAAATTTCACTGAAAATCTGTGTTTACCTTTTTATCAACAACCTGTGACGGTATTTGTTGAAGTTCTACGAAAGACAACTCTTCTTTACCAGACCCCGATTTTATATGAATTTTGTTTACATTTTCTCTCAGTTGGCTCTTTTTTCCGACTTGGCCTGTAACACATGTACATGACCGGCCTTAATTCATTTCAGACTTTCCGCGTACCTGTGACCCACAAATGCACGCTAATTAACCCATTTCCGAGCACCTGCAATTCAAATCGGCAGGAGAATGCGCATCAGTTAATCCGACGTGGCCTTCACACACCTTCAAATAGCCGCTCGCGACAAGAGTTTGACCTGGCATGTTCATTTCTTAGCCAACGCTATCCGGCCACATTGTTTACAAGCAGCACTGATTTTTGTTATATTAAAAGTTTAAAATCGAAGATTTCTAAACTTAAGATTGTTATAGATAAGTTTAGAAATCTTCGATTTTAAACTTTTAATATAACAGGTTATAGATTTAAAATTTACAAGCTGCTATGAGAACTTAAGTTTAAGGATTTTCTCTCAGTTAGATTAATTACGCAATATAATTTGTAGAAAAAAAATAACCAAACAAACAAATGGGGATGCTTAATCTGACAAAAATGTTAATCCTCTTGACACTAGCCTTTGATATCTTCTTAACTTAATCTCCAGGCAAATTAAATAATTGTTGGACAATAGAAGTGCGAAAATATCTTAACAACTATATGTGTGAATGTTTATTTTTCTGGCATGTCATTACCATCTCTTTGTAATCGAAAAAAGAGCAATGCCTTTCAAACAAACAAAAAATGTAAGAGAGAATGGTTTAAGATCTGGAAGAGTACGGTTGGGCTAACTGTGCTGGAACCCCGCACGATAGCATAGAGTGTTATGTTGGGCTAACTGTGCTGGAACCCCGCACGTTAGCGTAGAGAGTTTTATGTTGGACAAACTGTGCTGGAACCCCGCACGTTAGTGGAATGTGTATGAAATCGGACCGTGCTGGATTTCCGCACGTTAATGTCGATTTTGTGTACAGAATTTTATCGGACTGTCCTTGCTGGATTCTCCGCACGTTATTAAGTTGTTATCTCGGAACTCCGAGAATCGGTTTTCATTGTAATACCATGTACCGTTATTTCATCAACTTAAATACAACTTGTTGAACTTTTGTTTCGTGTTGGAGTTTTTATTCAGCGTATACTTGAGCGAGTGTAACGAAATGAGCTTTCCCCTGAATTCACCATATGGATTTTAAGAACTTTTACATTACAATTAACAGTTACAATACAAATCAAATACAATATACGTTCGTGAAAGTTGGGTAGTATTTTAGTAGAAATCCGTGTTGCAGCCTACCGAGCTGACCACAGCTTCACGTAAAACTTAACGAATAAAAACTTTACAATTAAAATAATCTTGGTGAAAATTGGTGTGAGAATCAAATTGTTCCCCGTCCTCTCAACAAAGCCAGTGATAGAAACTCTACCGTCACGATGATTCAACAAGTGCGACCTACCATCCGCAAGAAGTCCGAGAAACAAAAATTACGGGACAGGAATCGAATGCAGCAGTTTTTGGAAAAGATATTCCAAGGATCTCCGAACTCTGTTTCTCCGCCCGCTACTAACGTTACCATCTTAACAACGCCAGAGGATATCCGAAGCAAGCTTTCCATCCTTAATCGGAACAGACCACCACCAGTCCGTGTCTAGAAGCTGTTACAGAAACAATCTAGCTGTGCTGCCTTACAGAGCAATTTATTAGACGTTAAATGGCTTTGAATCAATTTACATTGTGATTTATGTCGAATATGTTTGTTTACATTGTATTTCAATTTTTAATTGTGTTTCAAAGTAGAACTCTGGGACAGAGTTCATTAAGGCTGTGAGAGAGATTGTTATAGATAAGTTTAGAAATCTTCGATTTTAAACTTTTAATATAACAGGTTATAGATTTAAAATTTACAAGCTGCTATGAGAACTTAAGTTTAAGGATTTTCTCTCAGTTAGATTAATTACGCAATATAATTTGTAGAAAAAAAATAACCAAACAAACAAATGGGGATGCTTAATCTGACAAAAATGTTAATCCTCTTGACACTAGCCTTTGATATCTTCTTAACTTAATCTCCAGGCAAATTAAATAATTGTTGGACAATAGAAGTGCGAAAATATCTTAACAACTATATGTGTGAATGTTTATTTTTCTGGCATGTCATTACCATCTCTTTGTAATCGAAAAAAGAGCAATGCCTTTCAAACAAACAAAAAATGTAAGAGAGAATGGTTTAAGATCTGGAAGAGTACGGTTGGGCTAACTGTGCTGGAACCCCGCACGTTAGCATAGAGTGTTATGTTGGGCTAACTGTGCTGGAACCCCGCACGTTAGCGTAGAGATTTTTATGTTGGACAAACTGTGCTGGAACCCCGCACGTTAGTGGAATGTGTATGAAATCGGACCGTGCTGGATTTCCGCACGTTAATGTCGATTTTGTGTACAGAATTTTATCGGACTGTCCTTGCTGGATTCTCCGCACGTTATTAAGTTGTTATCTCGGAACTCCGAGAATCGGTTTTCATTGTAATACCATGTACCGTTATTTCATCAACTTAAATACAACTTGTTGAACTTTTGTTTCGTGTTGGAGTTTTTATTCAGCGTATACTTGAGCGAGTGTAACGAAATGAGCTTTCCCCTGAATTCACCATATGGATTTTAAGAACTTTTACATTACAATTAACAGTTACAATACAAATCAAATACAATATACGTTCGTGAAAGTTGGGTAGTATTTTAGTAGAAAGCCGTGTTGCAGCCTACCGAGCTGACCACAGCTTCACGTAAAACTTTACGAATAAAAACTTTACAATTAAAATCATCTTGGTGAAATTTTTATTAATAAACTGATCAACAAATACCGTCCTCTCAACCAATCGCTAAGCGCCTATCTATTCTAAAAGTTCACAACATTGAGTATCAACTTAAGATGGACGGAAGAACGCTGGATCTCTTCTTTCAATCATCATCCAAACTGAACTATATAACTCTAACTTGAGTCGGATATCGATTTTTCTCTAAATACTCATTAATTAACAACATTTTCGGGAATTTTTTTAACCATTATGAAAAGGTGGAAAGGCCTCTAATTGTTCGAGAACAATTAGTCTACTATTTTATTTTATTTTATTTTTTTTTTTTTTTTTTTTGATTTTCTAACAAAAATATTCTTCACAAAGGGGTTGTTGCAATGTAGAACAAGGGGTTAGAAGTCATAAACTTTGATCAACTATATATCAAAAAGGAAAAATATTTTGAAATGCAGTATAGAAGAAGAGATGCTCAAAACAATGTACTTAACAATATGCAACCTTCAAAATTTTGTTCAGCGGCCCCAATAAGGTGATAAGGGACCGGCCCCTAAAATGTTCTTTCTCAGATATCTCAAGAACGGTAACGAATTTCTAAACACTTGTTGAACAAAATGTCTTAAAAATAAAATGACTTTTTATTTGATCTCCGGAAAAAGGGGCTGGCCCCTCAAATTAGGGACCTAGAGGGCTCTAAAGTCTTTTATCTATAACCCTTTACTGAGGGAATTTTTGTAATCGATTATTGAAGCAAATATGTTTATCTTACCGTTATGAAGCCTAACAATATAATGATTTTCTCTTGTGTTACGTAATTAGGGGTTTTTAGGGGTCAACAGTCCAAAACTTTGATCAACTGTATCTCAAAAAGGAAAAATATTTTGAAATGCAGTATAGTAGAAGAGATGCTCAAAACAATGTACTTAACAATATGCAACCTTCAAAATTTTGTTCAGCGGCCCCAATAAGGAGATAAGGGACGGCCCCCTAAAATGTTCTTTCTCAGATATCTCAAGAACGGTAACGAATTTCTAAACACTTGTTGAACAAAATGTCTTAAAAATTAAATGACCTTTTATTTGATCTCAAGAAAAAGGGACTGGCCCCTCAAATTAGGGACCTAGAGGGCTCTAAATTCTTTTATCTATAACCCTTTACTGCGGGATATTTTGTAATCGATTATTGAAGCAAATATGTTACGTAATTACGGGTTTTTAGGGGTCAAAATTCCAAAACTTTGATCACCTATATCTCAAAAAGGTAAAATATTTTTACAAGCAGTATAGAAGAAAAGGTGCTCAAAATGTTCTACTTAATAGTATGCAGCCATCAAATTTTGGTTAAACGGCACTAGAAAGGAGATAAGGGGACAACCCCTAAAGCAATCTTTTCCAAATATTTAAAGATCTGTACCAAATTTCTAAACACTTGTTGAACAAAATGTGTTAAGAATTAAATGACCTTTCATTTGATATGAAGTAAAGGTGACTGGCCCCTTAAATTAGGGGTCAAGAGGGGTCTTAAGTTTTCAAACCAAAGCTCTTACACCTGAAACAAAATACTCTTAGATATGTAGAATGAATACCCCCTTTTCCTCTATTTTCAATTTATGTTCAGCTGTTTTATAGTAAAATCAAGATCTTACATGTATCTCAACTTCTAAAATCGGACGGAAGACCTCCTTGTTGCTCGCAACGAGATCGTGTCTAGTTAAGGTCTTCCGTTTCCAACGGAAGACCTTATTGTTTTCGTTCGGTTTCTTTTTCCCTATTATTAAGGTCTTCCGTCTTCAGCGGAAGACCTTACTGTTATTCTACTGTTTCTCATTAAGGTCTTCCGTCTTCAGCGGAAGACCTTACTGTTATTCTACTGTTTCTCATTCTTCTATATTATTTAAATATTCTTCTTGGTAGACACCCTTAATTTCTCAGCCATTTCTCCATCGATTTTAATCATTTTTACAGGAATGATGTCTTAGGTGAACCTCTCATTGCATACAACTTTTTGTCTGAAAATTCAATTCCGCTTCTGAATTATCTCCCTTTTTCATGTATTTTGGGACATGATATTGTCCACGCATCTCCTCAAAAACCGTTATAGTTAAAGACTTGAAATTTATGTGCAAGATAGAGTGGTTATGGTAGATTTGCATGCTTGTTTTAGATTTGACTAGAAGTCATTGTCCTGGAAGCTCGCCTGAACCTGAAAATGTTGATGTTAACTTTTTTGACAGTTTTTTGGGAAATTTGAGATTTGATCACGAATATCTTTCTTGTCATAAATATTTTGTTAACATATGTAGAACATTAAAAGTTTATATAAACAAGACCTTTCAACTGACACCAAGCAAAAGGGGCTGACCCCTCATATTAGGGGCCCAGAAGGGTCTAAAATCTTTCATCTATATCTCTTTAATAAGAAACATTTTGTAATGTGATATAGAAGCAAAAATGTTAATCTTCTAGCTCTTTATCTACTCATGTTAAAAGTTTTCGGATATGTTACATAATTAGGGGTTTTGAGGGGCTAGAAGTCCAATATTTTGATCATTTATATCTTAAAAAGGAGAAATATTTTGAAAAGCATTATATAAGAGAAGATGCTAAGAATAGTGTTCGTAATAAAATTTAACCATCAAAGTTTCGTCAAATGGACCCTACAGGGAGATAAAGGGTCGGCCCCTAAAGCAATCTTTCCCAAATATCTCAAGAACGGTAACACATTTCTGAACACTTAATGAACAAAATGTGTTCAAAATAATAAGATCTTTCAGTTGATATCAAGAAAAAGGGGCTGAAAAAAAAAAAAGAAAAAAAAAGGAAAAAAGATAAAGAAATAGAAGAAAATTGTCTGTTCAGAATCAAGAGATCTTTTTTTTTCTTTTTACAAATCATTTAGCTGGTAAATAGCAAAATAAAGGTCATACATGTATCTCAACTTCTAAAATTGGAAGGAAGACCTCCTCGTTGCTCGCAACGAGATCGTGTCTAGTTCTTCTATATTATTTAAATATTCTTCTTGGTAGACACCCTTAATTTCTCAGCCATTTCTCCATCGATTTTAATGATTTTTACAGGGATGATGTCTTAGGTGAACCTCTCATTGCATACAACTTTTTGTCTGAAAATTCAATTCCGCTTCTGAATTATCTCCCTTTTTCATGTATTTTGGGACATGATATTGTCCACGCATCTCCTCAAAAACCGTTATAGTTAAAGACTTGAAATTTATGTGCAAGATAGAGTGGTTATGGTAGATTTGCATGCTTGTTTTAGATTTGACTAGAAGTCATTGTCCTGGAAGCTCGCCTGAACCTGAAAATGTTGATGTTAACTTTTTTGACAGTTTTTTGGGAAATTTGAGATTTGATCACGAATATCTTTCTTGTCATAAATATTTTGTTAACATATGTAGAACATTAAAAGTTTATATAAACAAGACCTTTCAACTGACACCAAGCAAAAGGGGCTGACCCCTCATATTAGGGGCCCAGAAGGGTCTAAAGTCTTTCAACTATATCTCTTTAATAAGAAACATTTTGTAATGTGATATAGAAGCAAAAATGTTAATCTTCTAACTCTTTATCTACGCATGTTAAAAGTTTTCGGATATGTTACATAATTAGGGGTTTTGAGGGGCTAGAAGTCCAATATTTTGATCATTTATATCTTAAAAAGGAGAAATATTTTGAAAAGCATTATATAAGAGAAGATGCTAAGAATAGTGTTCGTAATAAAATTTAACCATCAAAGTTTCGTCAAATGGACCCTACAGGGAGATAAAGGGTCGGCCCCTAAAGCAATCTTTCCCAAATATCTCAAGAATGGTAACACATTTCTGAACACTTAATGAACAAAATGTGTTAAAAATAATAAGATATTTCAGTTGATATCAAGAAAAAGGGGCTGAAAAAAAAAAAAAAAAAAAAAGGAAAAAAGATAAAGAAATAGAAGAAAATTGTCTGTTCAGAATCAAGAGATCTTTTTTTTTTTCTTTTTACAAATCATTTAGCTGGTAAATAGCAAAATAAAGGTCATACATGTATCTCAACTTCTAAAATTGGAAGGAAGACCTCCTCGTTGCTCGCAACGAGATCGTGTCTAGTTATTTTTTTTTTCTTACAAAATTTGTGCACGCGATTTCTCGGAAACGACTCAATCGATTTTCATGAAACTTTCAGATATGATAGGTATTGATGTGAACTTAATATACTTTTTTTTATTTTGATGACGTCATTTCCTTTTTTGAGATAATGACGTTTTAGCAATTTTCAGAGGCTCGGCTTGTCCAGGGATCTCCTCCTAAACGATAAAAGATATTGAGTTTAAACTTTCAGAGATTGTAGACAAGAGATTGTAGATATGCCATTTGGCATTCATTTTTGTCATGCTCAAAAAGCGTTGAAGCTCGCCTGATCCCGAAAATTAAGACTAAAAAAACGTCGTAATTTTTCATGGTTTTCTTCGTTTATCTTTTTTCTTAAAAATATTTTGTTAAGACATGTAATGCAAAAAATGTTATTATTTATAAGAGCTTTCGTCTGATATCAAGAAAAAGGACCTGGCCCCTTAAATAAAGGACCCAGATGGGTCTTAAGTCTTTTATCTATAGCCCTTTACTGAGCGATATTTTGTAACATGTTATAGAAGCAGAAATGTTTATCTTACAGTTATGTATCCAATTAATGTTATGATTTTCTTATGTGTTACGTAATTAGGGGTTTTTAGGGGTCAGAAGTCATAAACTTTGATCACCTATATATCAAAAAGGAAAAATATTTTGAAATGCAATATAGAATAAGAGATGCTCAAAACAATGTCCTTAACAATATGCAACCTTCAAAATTTTGTTCAGCGGCCCCAATAAGGAGATAAGGGACCGGCCCCTAAAATGTTCTTTCTCAGATATCTCAAGAACGGTAACGAATTTCTAAACACTTGTTGAACAAAATGTCTTAAAAATTAAATGACCTTTTATTTGATCTCAGGAAAAAGGGGCTGGCCCCTCAAATTAGGGACCTAGAGGGCTCTAAAGTCTTTTATCTATAACCCTTTACTGAGGGAATTTTTGTAATCGATTATTGAAGCAAATATGTTTATCTTACCGTTATGAAGCCTAACAATATAATGATTTTCTCTTGTGTTACGTAATTAGGGGTTTTTAGGGGTCAAAAGTCCAAAACTTTGATCACCTATATATCAAAAAGGAAAAATATTTTGAAATGCAATATAGAAGAAGAGATGCTCAAAACAATGTACTTAACAATATGCAACCTTCAAAATTTTGTTCAGCGGCCCCAATAAGGAGATAAGGGACCGGCCCCTAAAATGTTCTTTCTCAGATATCTCAAGAACGGTAACGAATTTCTAAACACTTGGTGAACAAAATGTCTTAAAAATTAAATGACCTTTTATTTGATCTCAGGAAAAAGGGACTGGCCCCTCAAATTAGGGACCTAGAGGGCTCTAAAGTCTTTTATCTATAACCCTTTACTGAGGGAATTTTTGTAATCGATTATAGAAGCAAATATGTTTATCTTACCGTTATAAAGCCTAACAATATAATGATTTTCTCTTGTGTTACGTAATTAGGGGTTTTTAGGGGTCAAAAGTCCAAAACTTTGATCAACTGTATCTCAAAAAGGAAAATATTTTGAAATGCAGTATAGAAGAAGAGATGCTCAAAATAATGTACTTAACAATATGCAACCTTCAAAATTTTGTTCAGCGGCCCCAATAAGGAGATAAGGGACCGGTCCCTAAAACGTTCTTTCTCAGATATCTCAAGAACGGTAATAAATTTCTAAACACTTTTGAACAAAATGTGTGTAGTTTAAAATGACCTTTTATTTAATACCAAGGACAAGGGGCTGGCCCCTCAAATTAGGGACCTAGAGAGCTCTAAAGTATTTTATCTATAGCCCTTGACAACAGGATATTTTGTAATAGATTATAGAAGCAAATATGTTTATCTTACCGTTATGTAGCCAAACAATATAATGATTTTCTCATGTGTTACGTAATTACGGGTTTTTAGGGATCAAAATTCCAAAACTTTGATCACCTATATCTCAAAAAGGTAAAATATTTTTACAAGCAGTATAGAAGAAAAGGTGCTCAAAATGTTCTACTTAATAGTATGCAGCCATCAAATTTTGGTTAAACGGCCCTAGAAAGGAGATAAGGGGACAACCCCTAAAGCAATCTTTTCCAAATATCTAAAGATCTGTACCAAATTTCTAAACACTTGTTGAACAAAATGTGTTAAGAATTAAATGACCTTTCATTTGATATGAAGTAAAGGTGACTGGCCCCTTAAATTAGGGGTCAAGAGGGGTCTTAAATTTTCAAACCAAAGCTCTTACACCTGAAACAAAATACTCTTAGATATCTAGAATGAATACCCCCTTTTCCTCTATTTTCAATTTATGTTCAGCTGTTTTATAGTAAAATCAAGATCTTACATGTATCTCAACTTCTAAAATTGGACGGAAGACCTCCTCGTTGCTCGCAACGAGATCGTGTCTAGTTATTATAATTATTTTTCTTTTTTTTCTTACAAATTTTGTGAACGCGATTTCTCAGAAACGGCTCGACCGATTTTCACGAAACTTTCAGATCTGATAGAAAATGATTTAAACCTGATAGGTTTTTTATTATATTGATGACGTCATTTCCGTTTTTGATATATTGACGTTTTAGCGATTTTTAGAGGGGTGGCTTGTCCGCGGAACTTCTCCTAAATGATAAAAGATATTGAGTTCAAACTTTTAGGGATAGTAGACAAAAGATTGTAGATTTGTAATTTTATGTTCATTTTGATCTGGCATAAAAGGCGCCGAAGCTCGCCTGGACCCGAAAATTGAGATTAAAAAAACGTCGTAATTTTTCCTGGTTTTCTGTGTTTATCTCTTTTCTGAAAAATATTTTGTGAAGACATGTAATGTAAAAAATATTTATATTTACAAGAGCTTTTGTTTAACATCAAGAAAAAGGGGCTGGCCCCTCAAATGAGGGGACCAGAGGACTCTAAAGGTTTTTAGCTATAGCCCTTTACCGAAAGATATTTTGTGAAAGGTTATAGAAGCAAATATCTTTATCTTACAGTTACTGATCCAAGCAATGTAAGGATTTTATCATGCGTTACGTAATAAAGGATTTTTAGGGGTCAAAAGTCCAAAAGTTTGATCACCCATATCTCAGAAAGGAAAACTATTTTGTAATGCAGTATAGAACAAAAGATGCTCAAAATGATGTACTGAACAAGATGCAATCTTCAAAATTTCGTTAAACGGCCCCTATAAGGAGATAAGGGATCGGCCCCTAAAACGTTCTTTCCCATATATCTCAAGAACGGTAACGAATTTCTAAACACTTGTTGAACAAAATGTTGTTAGAATTAAATGACCTTTTATATGATATCAAGAAAAAGGGGCTGGCCCCTCAAATGAGGGGACCAGAGGGCTCTAAAGGTTTTTAGCTATAGCCCTTTACTAAAAGATATTTTGTGAAAGGTTATAGAAGCAAATATGTTTATCTTACAGTTATTGAGCCAAGAAATGTAATGATTTTATCATGCGTTACGTAATAAAGGATTTTTAGGGGTCAAAAGTCCAAAAGTTTGATCACCCATATCTCAGAAAGGAAAACTATTTGGAAATGCAGTATAGAACAAAAGATGCTCAAAATGATGTACTGAACAATATGCAATCTTCAAACTTTCGTTAAACGGCCCCTATAAGGAGATAAGGGATCGGCCCCTAAAATGTTCTTTCCATATATCTCAAACACGGTAACGAATTTTTAAACACTTGTTGAACATAATGTGTTTAAAATTAAATGACCTTTCATTTGATATCAAGAAAAAGGGGCTGACCCCACAAATAAGGGGACCAGAGGGCTCTAAAGATTTTTATCTATAGCCCTTTACTGAGAGATATGTTGTGAAATGTTATAAAAGCATATATATATATATATATATCTTACAGTTATGTATCGAAGCAACGTAATGATTTCATTACGTGTTACATAATTAGGGGTTTTTAGGGGTCAAAAGTCCAAAAGTTTGATCGCTCATATCTCAGAAAGGAAACATATTTTGAAATGCAGTATAGAACAAAAGATGCTCAAAATGATGTACTGAACAATATGCAACTTTCAAAATTTTGTTAAACGGCCCCTATAAGGAGAAAAGGGATCGGCCCCTAATATGTTCTATCCATATATCTCAAACACGGTAACGAATTTTTAAACACTTGTTGAACAAAATGTGTTTAGAATTAAATGAACTTTAATTTGATATCAAGAAAAAGGGGCTGGCCCCTAAATTTAGGGGACCAGAGGGCTCTAAAGATTTTTATCTTTAGCCCTTTACTGAAAGATATTTTGTGAAAGGTTATAGAAACAGATATGCATATATATATATCTTACAGTTATTTATCCAAGTAATGTAATGATTTAATCAGGTGTTACGTAATTTGGGGTTTTTTGGGGGTCAAAAGTCCAAAAGTTTGATCACCAATATCTCAGAAAGGAAAAATATTTTGAAATGCAATATAGAAGAGAAAATTCATAAAATGATGTACTAGACAATGTCCAACTATCATAGTTGCGTTAAACGGCCCTTTTAAGGAGAAAAAGGATCGGCCCCTTAAATATTCTTTCGAATATATCTCAAGAACGGTAATGAATTTCTATATACTTGTTGAGCAAAATGGTTTAAAATTAAATGACCTTTCATATCATATAATGAAAAAGGGGCTGGCCCCTCAAATCAGGGATGCAGGTGGGCTTTAAGTATTTTATCTATAGTCGTTTACTGATAGATATTTTGTAATAGGCTATAAAAGCAAAATTAAGTATAATACATATATATATCCTAACAAGATAATGACTTTTTCGTGCATTACCTAATTAGGGTTTGTAGGGGTCAGAGGTAAAAAGTTTAACATTTTCTATCTCAATTGGAAGAAATGCAAGTATTGAAAAAAGAAACGTAAGAGAACTTATAAAAACGATACAGAAAGGCATTAGAACTCCAAATCTTTTTCAGATCATGTTTTGTTGTCGATTATCAAAGTCAATGATGTCATAAATCGGACGGAAGACCTCCTCGTTGCTCGCAACGAGATCATGTCTAGTTTAATTATTCTTCTTTTTAGACACCCTTAATTTCTCAGCCATTTCTCCATCGATTTTAATGATTTTTACAGGGATGATGTCTTAGGTGAACCTCTCATTGCATACAACTTTTTGTCTGAAAATTCAATTCCGCTTCTGAATTATCTCCCTTTTTCATGTATTTTGGGACATGATATTGTCCACGCATCTCCTCAAAAACCGATATAGTTAAAGACTTGAAATTTATATACAAGATAGAATGGTTATGGTAGATTTGCATGCTTGTTTTAGATTTGACTAGAAGTCATTGTCCTGGAAGCTCGCCTGAACCTGAAAATGTTGATGTTAACTTTTTTGACAGTTTTTTGGGAAATTTGAGATTTGATCACGAATATCTTTCTTGTCATAAATATTTTGTTAACATATGTAGAACATTAAAAGTTTATATAAACAAGACCTTTCAACTGACACCAAGCAAAAGGGGCTGACCCCTCATATTAGGGGCCCAGAAGGGTCTAAAGTCTTTCAACTATATCTCTTTAATAAGAAACATTTTGTAATGTGATATAGAAGCAAAAATGTTAATCTTCTAACTCTTTATCTACGCATGTTAAAAGTTTTCGGATATGTTACATAATTAGGGGTTTTGAGGGGCTAGAAGTCCAATATTTTGATCATTTATATCTTAAAAAGGAGAAATATTTTGAAAAGCATTATATAAGAGAAGATGCTAAGAATAGTGTTCGTAATAAAATTTAACCATCAAAGTTTCGTCAAATGGACCCTACAGGGAGATAAAGGGTCGGCCCCTAAAGCAATCTTTCCCAAATATCTCAAGAATGGTAACACATTTCTGAACACTTAATGAACAAAATGTGTTAAAAATAATAAGATATTTCAGTTGATATCAAGAAAAAGGGGCTGAAAAAAAAAAAAAAAAAAAAGGAAAAAAGATAAAGAAATAGAAGAAAATTGTCTGTTCAGAATCAAGAGATCTTTTTTTTTTTCTTTTTACAAATCATTTAGCTGGTAAATAGCAAAATAAAGGTCATACATGTATCTCAACTTCTAAAATTGGAAGGAAGACCTCCTCGTTGCTCGCAACGAGATCGTGTCTAGTTATTTTTATTTTCTTACAAAATTTGTGCACGCGATTTCTCGGAAACGACTCAATCGATTTTCATGAAACTTTCAGATATGATAGGTATTGATGTGAACTTAATATACTTTTTTTTATTTTGATGACGTCATTTCCTTTTTTGAGATAATGACGTTTTAGCAAATTTCAGAGGCTCGGCTTGTCCAGGGATCTCCTCCTAAACGATGAAAGATATTGAGTTTAAACTTTCAGAGATTGTAGACAAGAGATTGTAGATATGCCATTTGGCATTCATTTTTGTCATGCTCAAAAAGCGTTGAAGCTCGCCTGATCCCGAAAATTAAGACTAAAAAAACGTCGTAACTTTTCATGGTTTTCTTCGTTTATCTTTTTTCTTAAAAATATTTTGTTAAGACATGTAATGCAAAAAATGTTATTATTTATAAGAGCTTTCGTCTGATATCAAGAAAAAGGACCTGGCCCCTTAAATAAAGGACCCAGATGGGTCTTAAGTCTTTTATCTATAGCCCTTTACTGAGCGATATTTTGTAACATGTTATAGAAGCAGAAATGTTTATCTTACAGTTATGTATCCAATTAATGTTATGATTTTCTTATGTGTTACGTAATTAGGGGTTTTTAGGGGTCAGAAGTCATAAACTTTGATCACCTATATATCAAAAAGGAAAAATATTTTGAAATGCAATATAGAATAAGAGATGCTCAAAACAATGTACTTAACAATATGCAACCTTCAAAATTTTGTTCAGCGGCCCCAATAAGGAGATAAGGGACCGGCCCCTAAAATGTTCTTTCTCAGATATCTCAAGAACGGTAACGAATTTCTAAACACTTGTTGAACAAAATGTCTTAAAAATTAAATGACCTTTTATTTGATCTCAGGAAAAAGGGGCTGGCCCCTCAAATTAGGGACCTAGAGGGCTCTAAAGTCTTTTATCTATAACCCTTTACTGAGGGAATTTTTGTAATCGATTATTGAAGCAAATATGTTTATCTTACCGTTATGAAGCCTAACAATATAATGATTTTCTCTTGTGTTACGTAATTAGGGGTTTTTAGGGGTCAAAAGTCCAAAACTTTGATCACCTATATATCAAAAAGGAAAAATATTTTGAAATGCAATATAGAAGAAGAGATGCTCAAAACAATGTACTTAACAATATGCAACCTTCAAAATTTTGTTCAGCGGCCCCAATAAGGAGATAAGGGACCGGCCCCTAAAATGTTCTTTCTCAGATATCTCAAGAACGGTAACGAATTTCTAAACACTTGTTGAACAAAATGTCTTAAAAATTAAATGACCTTTTATTTGATCTCAGGAAAAAGGGGCTGGCCCCTCAAATTAGGGACCTAGAGGGCTCTAAAGTCTTTTATCTATAACCCTTTACTGAGGGAATTTTTGTAATCGATTATTGAAGCAAATATGTTTATCTTACCGTTATGAAGCCTAACAATATAATGATTTTCTCTTGTGTTACGTAATTAGGGGTTTTTAGGGGTCAAAAGTCATAAACTTTGATCACCTATATATCAAAAAGGAAAAATATTTTGAAATGCAATATAGAAGAAGAGATGCTCAAAACAATGTACTTAACAATATGCAACCTTCAATATTTTGTTCAGCGGCCCCAATAAGGAGATAAGGGACCGGCCCCTAAAATGTTCTTTCTCAGATATCTCAAGAACGGTAACGAATTTCTAAACACTTGTTGAACAAAATGTCTTAAAAATTAAATGACCTTTTATTTGATCTCAGGAAAAAGGGACTGGCCCCTCAAATTAGGGACCTAGAGGGCTCTAAAGTCTTTTATCTATAACCCTTTACTGAGGGAATTTTTGTAATCGATTATAGAAGCAAATATGTTTATCTTACCGTTATAAAGCCTAACAATATAATGATTTTCTCTTGTGTTACGTAATTAGGGGTTTTTAGGGGTCAAAAGTCCAAAACTTTGATCAACTGTATCTCAAAAAGGAAAATATTTTGAAATGCAGTATAGAAGAAGAGATGCTCAAAATAATGTACTTAACAATATGCAACCTTCAAAATTTTGTTCAGCGGCCCCAACAAGGAGATAAGGGACCGGTCCCTAAAACGTTCTTTCTCAGATATCTCAAGAACGGTAATGAATTTCTAAACACTTTTGAACAAAATGTGTGTAGTTTAAAATGACCTTTTATTTAATACCAAGGACAAGGGGCTGGCCCCTCAAATTAGGGACCTAGAGAGCTCTAAAGTATTTTATCTATAGCCCTTGACAACAGGATATTTTGTAATAGATTATAGAAGCAAATATGTTTATCTTACCGTTATGTAGCCAAACAATATAATGATTTTCTCATGTGTTACGTAATTACGGGTTTTTAGGGATCAAAATTCCAAAACTTTGATCACCTATATCTCAAAAAGGTAAAATATTTTTACAAGCAGTATAGAAGAAAAGGTGCTCAAAATGTTCTACTTAATAGTATGCAGCCATCAAATTTTGGTTAAACGGCCCTAGAAAGGAGATAAGGGGACAACCCCTAAAGCAATCTTTTCCAAATATCTAAAGATCTGTACCAAATTTCTAAACACTTGTTGAACAAAATGTGTTAAGAATTAAATGACCTTTCATTTGATATGAAGTAAAGGTGACTGGCCCCTTAAATTAGGGGTCAAGAGGGGTCTTAAATTTTCAAACCAAAGCTCTTACACCTGAAACAAAATACTCTTAGATATCTAGAATGAATACCCCCTTTTCCTCTATTTTCAATTTATGTTCAGCTGTTTTATAGTAAAATCAAGATCTTACATGTATCTCAACTTCTAAAATTGGACGGAAGACCTCCTCGTTGCTCGCAACGAGATCGTGTCTAGTTATTATAATTATTTTTCTTTTTTTTCTTACAAATTTTGTGAACGCGATTTCTCAGAAACGGCTCGACCGATTTTCACGAAACTTTCAGATCTGATAGAAAATGATTTAAACCTGATAGGTTTTTTATTATATTGATGACGTCATTTCCGTTTTTGATATATTGACGTTTTAGCGATTTTTAGAGGGGTGGCTTGTCCGCGGAACTTCTCCTAAATGATAAAAGATATTGAGTTCAAACTTTTAGGGATAGTAGACAAAAGATTGTAGATTTGTAATTTTATGTTCATTTTGATCTGGCATAAAAGGCGCCGAAGCTCGCCTGGACCCGAAAATTGAGATTTAAAAAACGTCGTAATTTTTCCTGGTTTTCTGTGTTTATCTCTTTTCTGAAAAATATTTTGTGAAGACATGTAATGTAAAAAATATTTATATTTACAAGAGCTTTTGTTTAACATCAAGAAAAAGGGGCTGGCCCCTCAAATGAGGGGACCAGAGGACTCTAAAGGTTTTTAGCTATAGCCCTTTACCGAAAGATATTTTGTGAAAGGTTATAGAAGCAAATATCTTTATCTTACAGTTACTGATCCAAGCAATGTAAGGATTTTATCATGCGTTACGTAATAAAGGATTTTTAGGGGTCAAAAGTCCAAAAGTTTGATCACCCATATCTCAGAAAGGAAAACTATTTTGTAATACAGTATAGAACAAAAGATGCTCAAAATGATGTACTGAACAAGATGCAATCTTCAAAATTTCGTTAAACGGCCCCTATAAGGAGATAAGGGATCGGCCCCTAAAACGTTCTTTCCCATATATCTCAAGAACGGTAACGAATTTCTAAACACTTGTTGAACAAAATGTTGTTAGAATTAAATGACCTTTTATATGATATCAAGAAAAAGGGGCTGGCCCCTCAAATGAGGGGACCAGAGGGCTCTAAAGGTTTTTAGCTATAGCCCTTTACTAAAAGATATTTTGTGAAAGGTTATAGAAGCAAATATGTTTATCTTACAGTTATTGAGCCAAGAAATGTAATGATTTTATCATGCGTTACGTAATAAAGGATTTTTAGGGGTCAAAAGTCCAAAAGTTTGATCACTCATATCTCAGAAAGGAAAACTATTTGGAAATGCAGTATAGAACAAAAGATGCTCAAAATGATGTACTGAACAATATGCAATCTTCAAACTTTCGTTAAACGGCCCCTATAAGGAGATAAGGGATCGGCCCCTAAAATGTTCTTTCCATATATCTCAAACACGGTAACGAATTTTTAAACACTTGTTGAACATAATGTGTTTAAAATTAAATGACCTTTCATTTGATATGAAGAAAAAGGGGCTGACCCCACAAATAAGGGGACCAGAGGGCTCTAAAGATTTTTATCTATAGCCCTTTACTGAGAGATATGTTGTGAAATGTTATAAAAGCATATATATATATATATATATATATATATATATATATATATATATATATATATATATATATATATATATATATATATATATATATATCTTACAGTTATGTATCGAAGCAACGTAATGATTTCATTACGTGTTACATAATTAGGGGTTTTTAGGGGTCAAAAGTCCAAAAGTTTGATCGCTCATATCTCAGAAAGGAAACATATTTTGAAATGCAGTATAGAACAAAAGATGCTCAAAATGATGTACTGAACAATATGCAACTTTCAAAATTTTGTTAAACGGCCCCTATAAGGAGAAAAGGGATCGGCCCCTAATATGTTCTATCCATATATCTCAAACACGGTAACGAATTTTTAAACACTTGTTGAACAAAATGTGTTTAGAATTTAATGAACTTTAATTTGATATCAAGAAAAAGGGGCTGGCCCCTAAATTTAGGGGACCAGAGGGCTCTAAAGATTTTTATCTTTAGCCCTTTACTGAAAGATATTTTGTGAAAGGTTATAGAAACAGATATGCATATATATATATATCTTACAGTTATTTATCCAAGTAATGTAATGATTTAATCAGGTGTTACGTAATTTGGGGTTTTTGGGGGTCAAAAGTCCAAAAGTTTGATCACCAATATCTCAGAAAGGAAAAATATTTTGAAATGCAATATAGAAGAGAAAATTCATAAAATGATGTACTAGACAATATCCAACTATCATAGTTGCGTTAAACGGCCCTTTTAAGGAGAAAAAGGATCGGCCCCTTAAATATTCTTTCGAATATATCTCAAGAACGGTAATGAATTTCTATATACTTGTTGAGCAAAATGGTTTAAAATTAAATGACCTTTCATATCATATAATGAAAAAGGGGCTGGCCCCTCAAATCAGGGATGCAGGTGGGCTTTAAGTATTTTATCTATAGTCGTTTACTGATAGATATTTTGTAATAGGCTATAAAAGCAAAATTAAGTATAATACATATATATATATCCTAACAAGATAATGACTTTTTCGTGCATTACCTAATTAGGGTTTGTAGGGGTCAGAGGTAAAAAGTTTAACATTTTCTATCTCAATTGGAAGAAATGCAAGTATTGAAAAAAGAAACGTAAGAGAACTTATAAAAACGATACAGAAAGGCATTAGAACTCCACATCTTTTTCAGATCATGTTTTGTTGTCGATTATCAAAGTCAATGATGTCATAAATCGGACGGAAGACCTCCTCGTTGCTCGCAACGAGATCATGTCTAGTTTAATTATTCTTCTTGGTAAACACCCTTAATTTCTCAGCCATTTCTCCATCGATTTTAATGATTTTTACAGGGATGATGTCTTAGGTGAACCTCTCATTGCATACAACTTTTTGTCTGAAAATTCAATTCCGCTTCTGAATTATCTCCCTTTTTCATGTATTTTGGGACATGATATTGTCCACGCATCTCCTCAAAAACCGATATAGTTAAAGACTTGAAATTTATATGCAAGATAGAATGGTTATGGTAGATTTGCATGCTTGTTTTAGATTTGACTAGAAGTCATTGTCCTGGAAGCTCGCCTGAACCTGAAAATGTTGATGTTAACTTTTTTTTCAGTTTTTTGGGAAATTTGAGATTTGATCACGAATATCTTTCTTGTCATAAATATTTTGTTAACATATGTAGAACATTAAAAGTTTATATAAACAAGACCTTTCAACTGACACCAAGCAAAAGGGGCTGACCCCTCATATTAGGGGCCCAGAAGGGTCTAAAGTCTTTCATCTATATCTCTTTAATAAGAAACATTTTGTTATGTTTTATAGAAGCAAAAATGTTAATATTCTAGCTCTTTATCTACACATGTTAAAAGTTTTCGGATATGTTACATAATTAGGGGTTTTAAGGGGCTAGAAGTCCAATATTTTGATCATTTATATCTTAAAAAGGAGAAATATTTTGAAAAGCATTATATAAGAGAAGATGCTTAGAATAGTGTTCGTAATAAAATTTAACCATCAAAGTTTCGTCAAATGGACCCTACAGGGAGATAAAGGGTTGGCCCCTAAAGCAATCTTTCCCAAATATCTCAAGAACGGTAACACATTTCTGAACACTTAATGAACAAAATGTGTTTAAAATAATAAGATCTTTCAGTTGATATCAAGAAAAAGGGGCTGAAAAAAAAATGAAAAAAGATAAAGAAATAGAAGAAAATAGTCTGTTCAGAATCAAGAGATCTTTTTTTTTCTTTCTTTTTACAAATCATTTAGCTGGTAAATAGCAAAATAAAGGTCATACATGTATCTCAACTTCTAAAACTGGAAGGAAGACCTCCTCGTTGCTCGCAACGAGATCGTGTCTAGTTAAGGTCTTCCGTCTTCAGCGGAAGACCTTACTGTTATTCTACTGTTTCTCATTCTTCTATATTATTTAAATTTTCTTCTTGGTAGACACCCTTAATTTCTCAGCCATTTCTCCATCGATTTTAATGATTTGTACAGGGATGATGTCTTAGGTGAACCTCTCATTGCATACAACTTTTTGTCTGAAAATTCAACTCCGCTTCTGAATTATCTCCCTTTTTCATGTATTTTGGGACATGATATTGTCCACGCATCTCCTCAAAAACCGTTATAGTTAAAGACTTGAAATTTATGTGCAAGATAGAGTGGTTATGGTAGATTTGCATGCTTGTTTTAGATTTGACTAGAAGTCATTGTCCTGGAAGCTCGCCTGAACCTGAAAATGTTGATGTTAACTTTTTTGACAGTTTGTTGGGAAATTTGAGATTTGATCACGAATATCTTTCTTGTCATAAATATTTTGTTAACATATGTAGAACATTAAAAGTTTATATAAACAAGACCTTTCAACTGACACCAAGCAAAAGGGGCTGACCCCTCATATTAGGGGCCCAGAAGGGTCTAAAGTCTTTCATCTATATCTCTTTAATAAGAAACATTTTGTAATGTGATATAGAAGCAAAAATGTTAATCTTCTAGCTCTTTATCTACGCATGTTAAAAGTTTTCGGATATGTTACATAATTAGGGGTTTTGAGGGGCTAGAAGTCCAATATTTTGATCATTTATATCTTAAAAAGGAGAAATATTTTGAAAAGCATTATATAAGAGAAGATGCTAAGAATAGTGTTCGTAATAAAATTTAACCATCAAAGTTTCGTCAAATGGACCCTACAGGGAGATAAAGGGTTGGACCCTAAAGCAATCTTTCCCAAATATCTCAAGAACGGTAACACATTTCTGAACACTTAATGAACAAAATGTGTTTAAAATAATAAGATCTTTCAGTTGATATCAAGAAAAAGGGGCTGAAAAAAAAATGAAAAAAGATAAAGAAATAGAAGAAAATAGTCTGTTCAGAATCAAGAGATCTTTTTTTTCTTTCTTTTTACAAATCATTTAGCTGGTAAATAGCAAAATAAAGGTCATACATGTATCTCAACTTCTAAAACTGGAAGGAAGACCTCCTCGTTGCTCGCAACGAGATCGTGTCTAGTTCTTCTATATTATTTAATTATTCTTCTTGGTAGACACCCTTAATTTCTCAGCCATTTCTCCATCGATTTTAATGATTTTTACAGGGATGATGTCTTAGGTGAACCTCTCATTGCATACAACTTTTTGTCTGAAAATTCAATTCCGCTTCTGAATTATCTCCCTTTTTCATGTATTTTGGGACATGATATTGTCCACGCATCTCCTCAAAAACCGTTATAGTTAAAGACTTGAAATTTATGTGCAAGATAGAGTGGTTATGGTAGATTTGCATGCTTGTTTTAGATTTGACTAGAAGTCATTGTCCTGGAAGCTCGCCTGAACCTGAAAATGTTGATGTTAACTTTTTTGACAGTTTTTTGGGAAATTTGAGATTTGATCACGAATATCTTTCTTGTCATAAATATTTTGTTAACATATGTAGAACATTAAAAGTTTATATAAACAAGACCTTTCAACTGACACCAAGCAAAAGGGGCTGACCCCTCATATTAGGGGCCCAGAAGGGTCTAAAGTCTTTCATCTATATCTCTTTAATAAGAAACATTTTGTAATGTGATATAGAGGCAAAAATGTTAATCTTCTAGCTCTTTATCTACGCATGTTAAAAGTTTTCGGATATGTTACATAATTAGGGGTTTTGAGGGGCTAGAAGTCCAATATTTTGATCATTTATATCTTAAAAAGGAGAAATATTTTGAAAAGCATTATATAAGAGAAGATGCTAAGAATAGTGTTCGTAATAAAACTTAACCATCAAAGTTTCGTCAAATGGACCCTACAGGGAGATAAAGGGTTGGTCCCTAAAGCAATCTTTCCCAAATATCTCAAGAACGGTAACACATTTCTGAACACTTAATGAACAAAATGTGTTTAAAATAATAAGATCTTTCAGTTGATATCAAGAAAAAGGGGCTGAAAAAAAAAAAAAAAAAAAAAAAAAAAGATAAGGAAATAGAAGAAAATTGTCTGTTCAGAATCAAGAGATCTTTTTTTTTTCTTTTTACAAATCATTTAGCTGGTAAATAGCAAAATAAAGGTCATACATGTATCTCAACTTCTAAAATTGGAAGGAAGACCTCCTCGTTGCTCGCAACGAGATCGTGTCTAGTTATTATTCTTCTTGGTAGACACCCTTAATTTCTCAGCCATTTCTCCATCGATTTTAATCATTTTTACAGGGATGATGTCTTAGGTGAATGTCTCTTTGCATACAACTTCCTGTTTGAAAATTCATCTCCGCTTCTGAATTATCTCCCTTTTTCATGTATTTTGGGACATGATTTTGTCCACGCATCTCCTCAAAAACCGTTATAGTTAAAGACTTGAAATTTATGTGCAAGATAGAATGGTTATGGTAGATTTGCATGCTTGTTTTAGATTTGACTAGAAGTCATTGTCCTGGAAGCTCGCCTGAACCTGAAAATGTTGATGTTAACTTTTTTGACAGTTTTTTGGGAAATTTGAGATTTGATCACGAATATCTTTCTTGTCATAAATATTTTGTTAACATATGTAGAACATTAAAAGTTTATATAAACAAGACCTTTCAACTGACACCAAGCAAAAGGGGCTGACCCCTCATATTAGGGGCCCAGAAGGGTCTAAAGTCTTTCATCTATATCTCTTTAATAAGAAACATTTTGTTATGTGTTATAGAAGCAAAAATGTTAATATTCTAGCTCTTTATCTACACATGTTAAAAGTTTTCGGATATGTTACATAATTAGGGGTTTTAAGTGGCTAGAAGTCCAATATTTTGATCATTTATATCTTAAAAAGGAGAAATATTTTGAAAAGCATTATATAAGAGAAGATGCTTAGAATAGTGTTCGTAATAAAATTTAACCATCAAAGTTTCGTCAAATGGACCCTACAGGGAGATAAAGGGTTGGCCCCTAAAGCAATCTTTCCCAAATATCTCAAGAACGGTAACACATTTCTGAACACTTAATGAACAAAATGTGTTTAAAATAATAAGATCTTTCAGTTGATATCAAGAAAAAGGGGCTGAAAAAAAAAAAAAAAAAAAAAAAAAGATAAGGACATAGAAGAAAATTGTCTGTTCAGAATCAAGAGATCTTTTTTTTTTTCTTTTTACAAATCATTTAGCTGGTAAATAGCAAAACAAAGGTCATACATGTATCTCAACTTCTAAAATTGGAAGGAAGACCTCCTCGTTGCTCGCAACGAGATCGTGTCTAGTTATTATTCTTCTTGGTAGACACCCTTAATTTCTCAGCCATTTCTCCATCGATTTTAATCATTTTTACAGGGATGATGTCTTAGGTGAATGTCTCTTTGCATACAACTTCCTGTTTGAAAATTCATCTCCGCTTCTGAATTATCTCCCTTTTTCATGTATTTTGGGACATGATTTTGTCCACGCATCTCCTCAAAAACCGTTATAGTTAAAGACTTGAAATTTATGTGCAAGATAGAATGGTTATGGTAGATTTGCATGCTTGTTTTAGATTTGACTAGAAGTCATTGTCCTGGAAGCTCGCCTGAACCTGAAAATGTTGATGTTAACTTTTTTGACAGTTTGTTGGGAAATTTGAGATTTGATCACGAATATCTTTCTTGTCATAAATATTTTGTTAACATATGTAGAACATTAAAAGTTTATATAAACAAGACCTTTCAACTGACACCAAGCAAAAGGGGCTGCCCCTCATATTAGGGGCCCAGAAGGGTCTAAAGTCTTTTATCTATATCTCTTTAATAAGAAATATTTTGTAATGTGTTATAGAAGCAAAAATGTTAATCTTCTAGCTCTTTATCTACGGATGTTAAAAGTTTTCGGATATGTTACATAATTAGGGGTTTTAAAGGGCTAGAAGTCCAATATTTTGATCATTTATATCTTAAAAAGGAGAAATATTTTGAAAAGCATTATATAAGAGAAGATGCTAAGAATAGTGTTCGTAATAGAATTTAACTACCAAAGTTTCGTCAAATGGACCCTACAGGGAGATAAAGGGTCGGCCCCTAAAGCAATCTTTCCCAAATATCTCAAGAACGTCAACAAATTTCTAAACACTTAATGAACAAAATGTGTCTAAAATAATAAGACCTTTCAGTTGATATCAAGAAAAAGGGGCTGAAAAAATAAACCCCCAAAAAATGAAAAAAAATAAAGAAATAGAAGAAAATAGTCTTTTCAGAGTCAAGAGATCTTTTTTTTTCTTTATACAAATCATTTAGCTGGTAAATAGCAAAATAAAGGTTATACATGTATCTCAACTTCTAAAATTGGAAGGAAGAATTCCTCGTTGCTCGCAACGAGATCGTGTCTAGTTATTATTCTTTTTTTTTTAACACTTTTCTTTAAACTCAAATATCTCAGACCTGGTACAGTGGATTTTTATGAAATTTTTGTAGATTATAAAGAATATCAAGATCTTTTATCACGTACATTTTTGTCGATGAAGTCACTTCCGGACGGCCGATATGTTTGTTTATCTTTTTTTAAAAAGTGATTTTGTCCTCTCTTTTTCTCAAAAACGATTAAGGATAGAAAATTGAAAATTTCAGGAATGATAGATTTTTGAATTCTTCGATGCCATCAGGTACAAACATGATCGTCCGTCACTTCTGGTCCGCTCAAAAACTGCATTTTCGAAAAATTGCGTTTTAAAACTTTTTCAAATTTAAAGATTTGGATTTTTTTTTATCAAAATATATTCTAAACGCATCCAATTTTAATATGAACAGGTCATCCGTCACTTCCGTTCTTCACCGGAAGTGATTCCAAAATTCATTTTGTAGACATTTTTGTTCTAAATACAAAACTGAAAACCGTTTTAAAATCGGACTATGCATTGCAGAAATATTGCAGTTTAAAAATGACCTTTTCCAGAAATCTTAATTTTGCAATCCAGGTCTAAAAATCACCCTTCATTTTGATCATTTTGATCTTATCAAAGTCGTTACAATGAAATTTTGTTCGGGTATTGTGTAATACGAGAGTACAAAGCTTGACCTAATTGTTAACACGTACCTGTTTTCATGTGAAAAGTGCATTTTTTTGTCTGCATAACTGACACAAGTTACAATAGAAAGTGTAATAGCTTACCTATATGTCGCTTTAATTAATTATAACAAGTGAGTATCGATGTTTTTCTTACAGGTGATACGTGAGGATCATTAGTCACTTTTGTTTAGTTTTTGTAATGGACAATCATTCAAAACCGCGAAAGAGAAAGTACATAGTCGCGGACATACATTCTTATTCTATTCAAGTGAAACACGGAACAACTCCTACAAAAAAATGTTTAAAATTTGTTTAAAAATCATTTTAGAAGCCTGTGTTGTATGTGAAATCACGTACCAATTCCTCACCCGCGACCGAAGAGATTATTGATCGGCTGCTAGCTAGCAGCCACCGGTTATCTAATACACAACATTCGCGTCTTGCATACATAAGTTTATTTATATAGCGGCTTACACAAAGAACTATGGTATAAAGATATATTAAGTGTAAATTAAGGAGAAAAGAGTAACCTCTTAACCCACAAATTAAATGTTTAGCTCTGTTATTTGAAAAACGGGGTCTTTATGCGTATAACTGACATAAAGCTACCGTAGACAAGGTACCAGCTTACATAAGGAAAGTGTATAAACATTCTCATTCTCTTCTAGTGACACACATTATGTATAAAAGAACCAATACTATGCAATACATTTGAGTCGCATTTAAAATCTAGCTGGATTCCGAGCTGTGTATGTGAACAATTACGTATCCGATCCCTTGGCCGCGGCCAAAGAAATAGGTCGCGGCTGGACTAGCGAGCGGTCTGCTGTTATCCAATACACAAGATTTGCGTTTTGCTGTGATGCACACATGGGTTTATTTATTTAGCTGCAAACACAAAGAATTCCGATTTTAACGATATTAAAGAGTAAATAAAAAACATTATACCTTAACATACGAGGTTATGATGTTTTAGTTTCGTAATTTAAAAACGATATATAGTGTGACTGTCATTGAAAAAAGGTGTTCTATGTGATCTTGTCTATGTCATAAAATAAGTTTTATTGTTGGGAAAAAATTCCGTTATCAAACTGCAAACATTTAAAACCCACCATGTTGGGTGTACATTTATGTAACGCATCAATCGCACATGGCCGAAGAGATACCGCGCTAGTGGATAAGCGATTCGCTGTGGTCTAAGACACACGATTCTCGTGTTTCTACGTTATCACACGTACAGTTCATTGAATTGTTTTTATTTTCAATTATATTGGTTAAAGATGCATCAAACTTTTGATTTAGCATTGATTGAAATCACAGTGCGTAAAATTAAAAGAAACTGCCATCAATGAATATAATACAACGTTTTACAGTCGTACGAGTTGAAAAATAAATTAGTCTATTTCTGACATTTTTGTTGCTGAGAATTTAATGATTTTACACTTCCCACATCTAGGCGATATTCACAACATGATTATTCCAACACAAACATCTTATGTATCTGTAATCTGTGATAATTCATTTGGCTAACACAATCTTAGAAGTCTTTTTATGAGTTGTGTGTGTGTGTGTGTGTGTGTGTGTGTGTGTGAGAGAGAGAGAGAGAGAGAGAGAGAGAGAGAGAGAGAGAGAGAGAGAGAGAGAGAGAGAGAGTGAGCATGCATGAATATAGCAGGGTGTAGTAAGTAAAGTGAGTTGAAAACGCGTTCGAGATATGGCAGTTTAAGTGTTACAATGTTACATGCTTGCGGTAGGTGCAGGCACGATAAAACTTACCGATGCCCGCTAATACGGAAGGAATTGAAAAAATCAGTAATTATTTTTTTAATATACCAATGAATTTTTTTAACAAGTTTGATTTACATTCAGGCAGTAAAAGAATAACGGTCACACGAACACCATTGGTTTAACCTCTTCTGAATGGTTGTCCAAATCATTCAAAAGCATACTCATTGCTGATTTTATTCTCTCATTTAATTAAATTACATTTTTTTTTTCTTGATTATCAAAGAATATGTGAGTTTTAAAAACAGTTTATCAACATTCGGTAAGTAAAAGTTTTGTTAAGATTCTGACAGTCGAAGAGCGAGTAGAGGACACATGGTTATAAACTACTTATAAACTACTTAGTAGATTACGGAGATTTTCAAATCGACCGGACTTCTGCATATGCGTTGCACGTACACTCGAATACTTGATACATATATATTTTAATAAAACGTCTGTATGCTGTATTATTATTTTCTGTCTGATCAGGACTGTTCTTCCCAAAAAGAAGCGCACGGCGATCGCGTAATGAATGTTCTGTATATGTAACCGAGCAGTCAAGCAAAATGAAGATGGTGTACTGTGTATCTGATGACTTTTTATTTTGAATATATAGAGGCATTGACCTACAAAATAATACATAATATGAGAAAACTGACAAAATGAAAGAAAATACATTAGCTATAAGTTACCACAAATACATTATACGTTTCATAAAAAATCAATTACAGTGCGTACTGTAAAGAAAGCTAACCTTTGAACTTTACAGACACAATCCAAGTATTATAACTTTAATTACAAAAATACACTTTAGTATTGACAATGCAATTAAAATAAAACCAGAGACTAAACATTTACACTGATAAGTAAAACATAAGTTAATATGAAATTTACATACCATAAGATGCCACAGATATCAACCGGATGGTATTTTCTTGAAACTGTATACTGCTCTAACTTAATTAGAATTATAGGTAACTTATTTATACACCTAGCTTCAAAATAATTGGTTAATATTATGAACCAATGAAATTACAGATAGGAAGAACTCAGTTTACTTGCGCAGTAAAACTTTGGCTGATATAATTTTAAGATTATATTGAACAAAACGAAAAATAGAAAATACAAAACGAATAAATACACATAGACATATTACTCTACTATCACATACTCCCCCGGAACTTTATTAATCTGTCCTCAGATTACACAATTTAATACTAGTATCAAAATAAATACACATAGAAATATACAATCGAATAAATAAGAACCCGGCATCAATTGAACACTGTTGTATTCACAAACACACGCTTTACTACATAACCGGTTTTATTTCGGCTCTGTTCACAGTTCTTTTCCCAGAATCACCATTTTCCGCTTTAACTGTGTATACTGAATGGAACGGTTTGTCAGTTATGACGTAAACTTCCGGCTTCCATTTATCTTGGATCTTGTCACGACCTTTGACTCCCCTGTTTCTGACATACACTCTATCACCGATTTCCATTTCTTCTTCGCTTCTCCCGGTGTCGTGTCTTCTCTTACGGTCGTCTGCATTTCTGTTGATTTCCACTTTTGCCTTGTTATACGCAAACGCCAACTTTTCGGAATGCAGTTCTATCCACCGGTCGATATTGACATCGTTGAACTGAGTAGTATTTCTTCCAAGCATGAAATCAATAGGTAAGTTGGGATGTCTTCCAAACATGAGGAAATAAGGTGAGTATCCCGTAGATGCGTGAGGTGTTACGTTGTAAGAAAACACAAGTTCTCTTATATATTCCGGCCACTTTCTTTTCCTAGCAGGTGGTAACGATCGTAGTAAGTCATGCAGGGTCCTATTGAAACGCTCGCACTGGCCGTTGCCTTGGGGATGGTAAGGCGTTGTTCTCGTCTTCTTCACCTTGTAGAGATTACATAGTTGTTTTATTATTTCCGCTTCAAAACATTTCCCCTGGTCTGAATGGATACGCTTACACACACCGAATTTGAAGAACAGTTCATTCACTAAAACTTTAGCCACCGTCTGCGCCGTCTGATCTCTTGTTGGTACAGCGATCGTCCATTTAGTGAATATATCCGTGATCACTAACACATTCTCCAGTCCTTGGGCTTTCTCCAACATGGAAAAGTCTATTGCTACACATTCTAATGGTTCAGATGCTGTTAAATGTCCCATGTTGGTATGCACTTTTGGAGGAGGAATCTTCGAAACTGCGCAACGGTTACACTGTTTACAATAATTCTTTATTTCCGCAAACATTTTGGGCCAGTAACATCTCATTCGAATGGAGTTGAACGTTCTTTCAATACCTTGGTGTCCTAGTTCATCATGAAGACTCTGTAAAACGAATTCCTTTAAATACTCTGGCAATAGAATCTGTGTAAGTTCTCCAAGTTTTGGATCCTTGATCTCCCTGTACAATACTCCATCTTTCACTGTAATGTGCTTTAGCTGTCTTATAAGAATCTGAACACTTTTACTTTGCCTCCATGCGAAACTAGCTTTCGGAACTGTATTTGTTTCTACATACACCTTGCACACGCTAATCGATTTATCTTTTGACTGCATTTCGGCTAATTCTTCCATAGAATAAGTTGGAAAGGTATTCACAAAAGAAACATCAGAAGATTCAATAAATATAATCGAGTTTTGTGCTGATTTAATTTCCGGAGGAATTATGGATCCCTGAATGCACTCACAAAGAATATCACTAGGTAGACGAGATAACACATCAGCGTTCACATTCTGCTTTCCAGGTCTGTATTTGATTTCAAAGTCGAACTCCGCAAGTTGTGATGCCCACTTCTGCTCGTAAGCACCGAGCTTCGCTGTTGAAAGATACTTTAACGGATTATTATCTGTTATCACAGTGAATTTATTTCCAAGAAGATAATCTCTAAACTTTTCCGTGACACTCCATTTCAGGGCCAATAACTCTAACTTCAGACTGCTCATATTCTTTGCCGTCCGCTCATTTGGTCGAAGACTTCGGCTAGCGTATGCGATCACAACCACCCGTCCGTTTTGATTTTGCGACAATACGGCTCCAAGTCCGTGTGCGCTTGCATCCGTTTCCATCACAAAAGGTAAGGTAAAATCCGCATATCCGAGTAACGGGGCTGTCGACAACACTTTCTTTAGCTCTTCAAAGGAATCTTGACACTGTTTAGACCACTTATCTCCAAATTTGGTTTTGGGGTGTTTCATGTTGTTTTTAGATATTTCTAATAAAGGTGCGGCAATTTGAGAAAAATGGCGAATGAAACGACGATAGTATCCTGCAAATCCCAAAAACGATTTCACTTCTTTCACTGTTTCAGGTACTTTCCAAATGGTAATACACTTAATCTTTTCTTCATCTGTACTAATTCCGTTTTTGCTCACCACATGGCCTAAATATTTCACAGATGGTTTGAAAAATGTGCACTTTTTCATTTTCAACTTTAATCCATGCTGTTTTAAAATAGTAAACACTCTGTCAAGTCGCTTGATATGTTCCTGAAGGGTCTTGGAATATACGATGATGTCATCTAAGAAAACTAACAGGATGTTGAAAACTTCTTCTCTAAAACAGTGCTGCATAAGACGTTGGAACGTTGACGGTGCGTTTGTAAGTCCAAATGGCATGCGGTTGAATTCATACAATCCAAAGGGAGTCGTAAACGCGGTTTTCTCCTTGTCTTCTTCTGATAATGCTATCTGGTTGTATCCTGAGGTAAGATCCATTGTGGAAAACATAACGGAACCATGAAGAACGTCAAAGGTTTCTTCGACTCTGGGTAACGGAAACTTGTCCTTAATTGTTTTGTCGTTTAACTTCCTGTAATCTACGCACAGTCGGAGTGAGTTATCCTTCTTTCTAACTAAAACAATTGGCGATGCAAATGGACTTGTGCTTTCACGTATCACATTATTCTTCAATAATTTTCGAATGTGTTGTTTCACTTCGTCTAATTGGGATGGTGGAATGCGACGATACTGTTGTGAGATAGGTTTACTGTCAACGAGGCGAATCTGATGTTTAATGGTATCTGTACAGCCAATGTCATCATCGTCCTTTGAAAACACATGTTTATGTTTCTGAAATAATGACGTAATTAACTCTTTCTCCTCCATGCTGCAATCCAAATGATATATATCAGCCGGTATTTCAAATTCCTGTTCTGATGACGTAACCACTACTTCTTCACTCTGGAGCTCATGAATCCTAATTTCTTCTACATTTCCTACACTTTGAAATTCAATTTTAGAATCTTCACTTTCTATTTCACATCTTGATACGGTCCCAATTCTCGTTCTTGGTTTGATGAATATGTCCTCATCTCCCACATTTGCTGCCCGAACACACATTTGACCTCCAACAATATTGGTACAAGTATATACCGTTTTGAAATTTCTGTGTAGATGCGCTCCGTTGGTCAAAGGATTCACTATTATATCACCGTCGATATTGGGTCCAGTACAACAAAGCACTACAACGGTATTGGCTGGTATACGTATAGGAACTGTTCCACTTAATCTAGCAAATCCATGTATAGATTTTCTATCGCACTCGGTTGTTTTTGCGAACACTTCACTTAAAATCCCGTCCATAGGAACATCAGAGTTTAAAAGAATATCCCTGCATAGGTTCAGAACGTTCATTCCTAAAATGCCGGGTACAGCTTCTTTACGTTTTCTTGTAAATTCATCAGTTGCATCTTTGACAATAAGAAAACCACGCTGTTTTAATACATTTCCACAGTACTTCACATCAAATTCAACGTATCCAATGTATGGAATAATTAATCCATTAGCAGCTTTAAGTTGTAACATACATTTTTTACTAAGTGTTTGTCCAAGGGGCTCTAAGAACTTCTTGTAAAAACTTTCAGTAATTGTAGATACCATGGATCCTGTATCAACTAGACACGGAATATATACATCACACACTTTAACACTAATCACCGGACACTGTCCTATTGCTCTATACTTGAATGAGTCTTTTTCACTATCATCTATTGGTTGACTCGTAGCAATAGATGCTACTTGTTTTCCGAACCGTTGTTCCTGTACGCTGTAGCGCGGCAGTTCTTCTGGATATGACCCTGTCTTCCACAACCGTAACAATACACAGATCGATTAAAGGCCCGGCGATCCATAGGATACTGATTGGAACGGCGCTCCGTAGATGACTCGTTGGCGTTGGTAAAACGTTCTATAGGTGTCTGAGTGATATGGCGTTCCATAGTTTGATGTTTGTTTTCGCTATCTTTCATATATCCGGTCAGGGAATCAATCTGTTTCTGTTGTGCTTGAATGATTTTTAACAGGTCATCTGTGCTGGGCGCATCGGACGAGTTGGTATTTAAACTTGGATGATCGCTGATCACTGAATGTGGTCTGTCTGAGGTTTTCTTGGTTTCACATGTTGAGACTTGAGTCGATTCGAATTCTTCTTCTTCACTGAGTAAAATCATTTCATCCCGCAAATGATAAAAGTCTATTTTGTCAAACTTTCTTCTGAACAGACGTTTAGCTTCTTTCCGCATATACTTGTCATGAAGTCCGTTAACAAAACGCTCACACAAAGTTCTTTCTTTGTCAGGAAAAACGGTGTTGTCTTTCTTGATCACTGCTTGGTATAATTCTAAAAGGACATATGAATATTCTCGGATCGTTTCACTTTCCCTCTGCTGACGTTCAAAGAATCTTTGTTGAAGCGTAATGATGCTTTCCGGGTTTCCGAACGCTGACCGTAGACATTCCAATATCGCTTCGGGGTCATGGCGAATATCGGCGCGAAACTTTATTTCCTCCTTTGCTTGGCCTTCTAGATGATTATATATCAAATCAACTTTCTGTGCGTCGGTCCTTCCGCGGGCTGAGAAAGCTATTTCCAAATCGTCTATCCAATCATCAATGGAAGGATCACCATCATTCTTTGGTCTACCCGAAAATGTTCTTAGTTTACGATTTTCCGCAAAAAATGTATGTTTCTCAATAACTTTGGCCTTAGATATTTTTGCTTCAAGTAACTCTTGTTCCAGTTCATAAACACGATTTTGGAGTTCCTTTTTATTCATTTTGGACAGAATAACGGTACACAGAAAACAGTTCACTTTATATATACAGTTCCAGGTAAAGACTATCGGTAAATACTACTCATACCGTTGATACAGCGGGCCCTGAGTTTAAAGTCCTTACTATATTGGTAAACTCTACTCACGGACGTATTTCAATAGCACCGATTCCTGGCATCTCTGGAATATAATTTCCTGAATATGGTCGATACCTCTAGATGTTGTTGTTTTCTCGCAGCGCCATGATGTAACCGAGCAGTCAAGCAAAATGAAGATGGTGTACTGTGTATCTGATGACTTTTTATTTTGAATATATAGAGGCATTGACCATAAGATGCCACAGATATCAACCGGATGGTATTTTCTTGAAACTGTATACTGCTCTAACTTAATTAGAATTATAGGTAACTTATTTATACACCTAGCTTCAAAATAATTGGTTAATATTATGAACCAATGAAATTACAGATAGGAAGAACTCAGTTTACTTGCGCAGTAAAACTTTGGCTGATATAATTTTAAGATTATATTGAACAAAACGAAAAATAGAAAATACAAAACGAATAAATACACATAGACATATTACTCTACTATCACACATATACATGCTTATATATATTTTAAAAACTTTTTTAACGTTTAACTCAGCAAAATTGTAGAGGTCATGGAGTCTAAAAGCAAATCAAATTAATTTGCCAATTAGGCAATAGTACTTATCTAATGCCTATGATTAATAACTTGAATAAATATGAATTTACAAGCCCACCGCCCCCCCCCCCCCCCTCCTTGTTAAGAGTATGTTGGGGGCATACAAAAATACCCCAAAAATACATCATGGAAAAGTTTAAAAAAGGTAACCGTTTGATTTCCTCCCCCGAATGATTGGGTTTATTCAACCTGCATGTTATGCATCGATTGTAAACAACGTAAACTTCAGAATTATTAGTGAACAAATGTACAATGCTTTATTTTTTCAAATAGCCATGCTGTTTATTTTATTTGTTACAATAGATCATATAAAAAAGGACATATGTCAAAGTCGTAATACAATCATACTCGCTTCGACGTATGGGGCGAGTATAAACACGAGGCGAAATCACGCGAAACCCTTTTATGTCGTTTATTTTGTAAATAAATTTTGTACATTGTAAAACTTGTCTTATCTGGCGGAGTTTGGTCCTGAAAAATTAGGGTAGATTAGACAACATCCGGTTTGGAGGACATTGTTGCAAATTAATTTCAGTATTTAATGCATTAGGTCTTGATCGTCTATTCTTTCACAATTTTCAATTCTTCTGAAATATATTAGACCTAATCGATCGTGATTACGGTACCAATTTTCATTTTTTTCTTGGAAAACAATTAGTCCATAAGGGAGTACTTACAATTGTAATACTTTTTCAATCAAATTATCTTAATTGATATTTTCAAGCATTCGATTAACCTGAAAAGTCCGACACAAGATAAGTGCATGACATTGGCCAACAGGTGGCTGATTACGTAATAGCGAGGTTGAATATTTATATAGATGAGAATTTAATAAAGAATGGAGCATTTTGACAGAATAAAATGTAACTCTGTAAATGTAGCCATACAACGGGGATAACATACGATATCGGCAGTCTTACTACCGCAGTATCCTAAATCACGGCCTGAAAAAAAATGGGATGAACTATAATCTCATTATCTAATTTTGGCAACAACCAAAAAAATGCGTATTTATTTATAACAAGACTTACCGGTATATACTGAAATGAGTTACTAGTTTGGATCTACTATAGTATATTCACATTTGTTTAAATCAATGCCAACGACAGGAAAATTGCCGATCGATCGATAAGTGGCTGGATTACGGGAGATAACTCTCACTAATCATAAGCAGTCAATTCTTTACATCGCGGCCGGTTTACAGAATAGACAAGATCCGGATTGCACAACATTTTTTAAACATAAAATGCTAGGAAAATGCCAAGAGACTGAATAATGTCGCCGGATTAGAGAACATGCCGGAATGCACAGCATCCGGATTCAACAAGTTTTAACATGTACATCATTTTTTCATTGAAACAGAGACAATTTCAAATTTTAAATTTGAGTCGATATGATAAAACATTTTGAATTGCGGATCACCTTTAACAAGCAATTTGCAAGCTTATTTTTTTGGCAGTAAAAAGAGTCAAACTTTCAGTTTTTATGCACATGTTCAATTTTTTAAAATTGAACTGTTTTTAAAATAAGAGCCCAGAATGGTCTAAAGTCTTTACTTCGTACCTATACAATATACATGTAATAATTTTAATAAGCTGTGTTGTTAAGGATTTAAAGGACTAGAAGTCCAGAATTTTGATCATTCTTTTTTAAAAAAGAGAAATATTTGTGAAATTGTTGTACAAGTAAAAATGCTTAGAACTATGTACATTTATATATACTATGTGTATAACAATAGACAACCCTCAAAATTTCGCTAAAAGGAGAAAAAGAATCGACCCCAACGTTCTTTCCCAGATACATGTATCTCAATAACTGATTTCTAAACACTTTTTGAACCAAATGCATTTAAAACAAAAATAAATTTCCTTTTACATAACCAAGGTCTAGTCCTTTAAATTATGAGCCAATTCATTTGAAGACAATCATGGCTTTTAATTTCTGAATATTTTGTAATATGAATGATGTATTTAACAATGTACAGTCATCACAATTGTTAGATGGCCCGATAAAAAGTCGGCCCCAAACAAGTTCTTTCCCAGATATCTCAAAAACGGTCACTTTCTCAATGCTTGTTGAATAAAATTTCCATCAAATAATAAAAAGTCCTTTAATTTGATATCAAGAAAAATTGACAAGCCCCTAAATTAAAGGGCCAAAAGGGATCTAAAGCTATTCATCAATAGCTCTTACACTTCATACAGAAACGTCTCAGATCCTTTAAATGTAGCCCCACCCACATTTCCATGTTTCGTTTTCGAATAGCAAAAGTAAATGTCTTATCACATCTGATGAGAATCGGACGGAAGACCTCCTCGTTGCTCGCAACGAGATCGTGTCTAGTTTTTTTTTTTTCCTGGACGCAAACTTTGAAACTTCATATCTTGCTCATTTCTAAACGGTTTTTGCTCAAATTTTCAGGGCTAGTAGACTATACAAAACACTATCTAAAACATATCATAAACTTTAAAATTCCTCTTCCGTTAACGAGTTATTCCCCTTTGAAAATTTTTTAGGGCCTTTGGTTTCCAGACAAAGGCTCTGAGACTATAATAGCAGGGAATGGGAATCCAACGAATTTGAATAATAGAGGCATTGAAGTTGTGCACATCGCTTTTTGTTTTGGGATTTCGTTTTTTATTTAGAAAAAGGTAGGGGGTCAAAAACTGGATTCCAAAAAGTGCTAAAAGAACTATGTGCGGGATAAAGTGTTTTTATGCCCCAAAATTTAAAGTTATGAATAGAGCTTAAGAAATTTGCTAAAAGATAGGTTAATATATATCTATTTCAGGTTTATACAGAAATGCTGTCTAATCTAAGTCATAATAGAAATATGATATGTTAATAATGAGCTAATTTCACAAAAAATACGTAACTATTTTAGCCAAAAATGGGGGATTTCCTATCCGTTTTTTGAAAAGGAAACATCGAGCGCATGCTTGCTCCAACACCATTTTTTAATATGATATGCAAAACAGTATGAACAATAATATATGTAAAAATGGTTTTGGAGCAACATTGCGCTCTATACCTCCTACTCTTGAATAAGAAGAAAAACTGATGAAATTTTAATGCTTTTGAGAAAATGCGGGAAATGGCCCATTTCCGTGACGTCATAGAAGCACGAGGAATGACCAATGTTGTAAAACCTTTTAGATTTCTGTAAATAGCATATTCAGTTTTATGTTTTATCAAAATATCTTTATGATATGATGTTTTTATTCAAATTTATAAAATACGGGGCAGAAATTAGACCTTATCGCATATAGTTCTTTACACATAATTTCCTTTGTATCTTTTAAACAAAAATATTTTGATAAAACATGTAAAATAAAAGTTGTGCAGAATTTCAAGGACTTTCATTTGACACCATTGAAAAAGGGCTGGCCCCTTACATAAGGGGCCAACCGCCCTTGAAACGTTTTGCTTTATAACTCAAAAACGGTTAAGATTTCGATATGGCTGTCGCTGGAAAAGTTGTTCATTGGGATCTTATCAATGTCGTTACAATGTTATTTTGTTAGGGTATTGCTTAATATGAGTGTAAAAAGCTTTACTTGTTAACATGTACCTGTTTTCATTTGGCAAGTTAACGAAAAGTCTTTGAGCGTACAACTGACAGAAAGTTATCACAGAAAGTGTATCTGTTTATACAGGATGCTTTAATTCATTAGAAAAGGCTTTTTTTTTTTTTTTTTTACAGTATACATGCTTTTAGGTGAGGATTATAAGCCAGTTTTGTTAGGTTTTTAGAGTGAAAAATCCTATAAAAACAATAAACACAAAATATAAACATTCTTTTTTAGTAAGACACAAATTACGGATTAAAAAAATTTCTTTGTTATACATATTAGTTATTATACTGCATGCATTTGAAATCTTTCTGGGATCTGAGCTATGTGTGTATACCATTGCGTAACCTATCCCTCGCCCGCGGCCGAGGAGATCGGTCGCGGCTGGACTACCCAGCCGTCAGCGAGTATCTAATACACAAGATTCGCGTCTTCATATATGGGTTTGTTTAGCCGCAAACACATAGAATTGTTTTAATTTTGATTACATATAAAAGTTTATTCTTATTAAATTGAATTAAACGATAGAGTGTTAATTAAGAAATCGTGCTGTTAATTAATAAAAGCAATGTAATTCCCAATTAGAAGCAACATCACACATAAATCAATGGTTGGAATTAATGTAAAAAAAAAAAAATAACGTATTGTTATATATTTAAGTCATTTAATAATACTGCTAGCTTTCTAAATTATCCTTGCTTCACCTATCCCTCGTCCGCGTCCGAGGAGATCGGTCGCGGCTGGATTACCTAGCGGTCAGCGGTTATCTTATACATAGGATTCGCGTCTTCATATATGGGTTTTAGCCGCAAACACAATAACTCATCTGTTTTAAATTTATGTTATAGAAGTTTCTACGTCTTAGAACGATAGAGTGTAAATTAAGAAATCGTTCTGAAATTTAATAAAAATATATTATTCCAAATCAAAAACATCGTCAGTCATAGATAAATGTTGGTTTAGTAAGACTAAAAAGTTCTAAAAACTCTACAAATAATGTTTAGGATCAGCACAAAAACCCACAAAGATTAAACCTTTAAAGACCGAGAAAATAAGCTCCGCCTTCAAATTTATCTGGTCAGTGTACTCCTGTCAATCAACTGAATCGAGGCCTCAGATTGGATGTTAGAAAATGCATGATTGACATTCGTTTACTCGTCCTGTGTATACCATGTTTGGCGCTCGCGATGATCGTGCAATTAACTTTTGTCTTTTGATGCATACCTTGACGAAGAAACTACCTTCGACATATTAAATTTTCTACTCTTGGAAATTGAAAGATATGGAGTAAAAATTTACTCGTAGTTGCATGGTTATGTACCACACGAAACGCGCTGATCACCTACAGTCTATCTAAATCACGTGGCGCCGATCATCCATGAAAAATTTCTTTTATAATTAAAGATGTTTGGGAATAATTGAGATTAAATAATTATATAAATAAATGAAATATTGCGTCTACGATTTATAACGTTAGTTATCACATTTTTTTGAGAAATTTTCCGAGCCGAAACCGGAAGAGAAACAGGTACAGACAATTAACTCTGGTAAATGCGAAGCTGGTAGAATTGTGCACTGTAGCAGATGATCGGAGAAGTTATACAAACGTATGTTGCATAAAAGTTGCATTAGTATTTGAGTACGGTACGATGAGCGTGTATTGCATAATTTTTCAGTAAATCCCGTCGAAAACTTGTTCAAACAAACGAAAGATTTTGTTCATGTCGCTGGCGGTTATTCATGCCGATATTCATTTCAACGATTGTTTTTCCTAGTACATAATTATATAAATACAATAATTTTCTAGATCATCGGAAAAAAACTCTGTTGAGAGCATTTTAACACCCGTGCCTATAGACAATATACACAAGCGAGCATGTTTCCCTCAGGCCTTCACACCTGAACATCTGAAGTAAACCGACCGGTTAAAAACCTCGGCCTCTAACGGGCTTGATCGGTCCATGTAAATCGACTTATGTTTCAACTGAAGATTAATTTATGTATCCATGATTATTTCCGTTAATTTATGATGAGAGTTTTTACAGACTTCGTAGAAAGTAAAGGAAATTTTCTTAGAGTTGCGCGCGCGCGCGCGCGCGCGCGAGAGAGAGAGAGAGAGAGAGAGAGAGAGAGAGAGAGAGAGAGAGAGAGAGAATCAAAATTGGATGCATTATTTAGCAGGGTGTACAAAGTAAAAATGAATTCAAAAAATTAAATATTCTCCGAGCGTTCAAGGCAGTCAAAAGAATCAAATCAAATTAAAATCAAAGTTCCGTGTTACAATGTTACACGTATGCGGTAGGTGCTGGCACGATAAAAGAAATGTTCGGAATTGAGGGATTGGGTGATTTTTTAAAAGAATATTAACATGAGTTTTAAACAAGTTTTGTTTTGATTCTAGCGATCACATAATCACTTTTGTACTATTAGTACTTCAACATGGCCGTTTGTTTCATTGTGAAAACGAACTCATTGCTGTGTTAACCACTCCTGCTAAGTGCTCATGCTAATTTTTTTTCAAAACGGGCGAAAAGGAATCCAAATGTGGCGAATATCAATTTTTGGTGACCTATTGTGTGTAAAATTTTCCCACCCGTTCGTTTATTCGATCAGCCTGTGTTATTCTATCCCACATGCGACCAAAAATCTCGTGTCGCTTCAGCACAGCTCAGAACATATTTAGCCCCAGGTTATTTATGGCTGCAGATCATCAATTGATATGTAATTGAGTAAACACTTAGAAGGGTGCGTTCACTGCATGGTCAATTGTTTAACAATTAGATATCTAGTCTAACTCGAAATCAGTCATCTTAATTCGCGTTAAAGGTGCGAGATCGTAATCTGAGAATGGGGCTAATAAATTAAACTGTTGAACACGCTAAACTTCTATAGTTATGAACAGAATAAAATAAATATTATAATTAAAAAGTTTTAAGTCAAAGATCTTAAATAAAATTGGTTCTCTGGATTAGAAGTTAGGAAATACGATTATATGATGCAATGTAGTCGGTCGCTATAGAAATCATCAGAGTACTGCAAGTGTCGACAGTTTTCTTATTTCTTTGAAAGACCATAGCTCACTTGGCTTACAAACATTAATATAGCGACATATTTTCCTCCCCAAAAATATATGCACTTCTTAAAGTTACGCTTAAGTGAGATAAATATGTGTTCTTGGGGATTTTATTTATTTTTATATGCACATTGATTAAAAACATTTTATTGAAGCTGTGTAGTATGAGATAGTAATGCAACTTCATTGACTGAAAACCAAGCAGAATATTTTATTTTTACATCTGGCCTGTCAAAATAGGAGATTGTAAACTTGTAGCTTGTTAACTCAGAAATAGTCTAGAACAAAAGAAATAATGTCTTTATGGCTTTTGCTCCTCTTCTTATTTATGTGTATGAGTCCATAAAGGTATTTTTGTTTTTGTTTCATCATATAAAAAAGTGTTGGTTTTTTTACCTCAAACTTAGAACTGTAGAAATTCAGTAAATTAACTTTTCAAAAGCTTTGATGCCTTACCACTTGGAAATCATGTAGTGATGCAAATTGTCAAATGTCAATGAGGAGACATCGTCAGAACCCACGGGTTTCCTATCCGTTATACTGCTTTTAAGGCAGTGTAACGGATAGAAAACTCGTGGGTTCCGAGTGCAAATGTACATACAATACATTGGTCAATACATGTATATTTAAAAAGTACAAAATATGAATAACTAACACATATACATGTACATGTATATGTGATTTGATAGAAATGATAGTAAAACATAGGGCGTTCTTTGTGCCGCACTAAAGTGGCGAAAAAGATTTTTATAGCCCCCCCCCCCCCCCCCCCCCCCCCCCCCGCAAACGAATTCTGGGAGGTATATAGGAATCACCTTATGTAGGAATCAAATTGGAAGTTATTACTTCACTCAAATATTGCTTATGACCTGACGGTCTGTAATGACCTAGATGCAAGGTCATTTGGGCAAGGTCACTGGCAGGAAAAGTGCAAAATTCGTGTCCTGTCCATATCCTAGTTTCTTATGCAGAAACATTGGAAGTTCTTACTTCACACACAGATTGATTATGACCTGAGGGTGTGTCATGACCTTGACCCAAGATTATTTGGACAAGATCAAAGAAACTGGCAGGAAAAGTGCAAAATTCATGTCTGGTCTATATAACTTTTATGGAAAAACATTGAAGGTTCTAATTCACACAATGATGGCTTATAACCTGAGGGTGTGTAATGATTTGTCCCAAGGTCATTTTGGCAAATTCAAGGTCAGAGGAAGAAAAATTTCATAATTTTAATAGAAATGATCAGAAGCTAAATTTTGACACAAAGATTGCTTGTGACCTGTAAATATGTTCTGACTTGAGCTTTGGTCATTTGTGCAAGTTCAGTGTCAAAATAAGAAATAGAAGCAACAATTATTTTCTAGTAGAGAAATACTTTGATTTTTTCTTAGCGGGGGTATCATTTGTTAGCCTGCTCACAGTACACAGTACACAGTACCTCTAATTGATCCAGTGGGAGCACTTCTCCCCCCTTCCTCACAACCAAAATTTTCCTTAAATTAACATTTAGAAAATTGGATTTTGGGGCATTGTCTCCCCCCTCCCCCCCCCCCACCCCACACACACACACTTTTAAGGAGAAAGCAAAATTTTTTTTGGCAAATTTAAAACAAAAGCATATTAAACAATAGAAGATACAGCTGCCTCGCAGCTTCCCCTCCACTACCACCACCACCACGGATTAGGACTTTGAAGATTTTCTTGTCAAGATTTCGGATAAATATGTTCGCCTAGCAAAAACGATGCTGAGTGTCTGTATGGCCTAACGTTATACGGAGAGTTGTCCCTCCTGCTGAGCACCTCTCGTATAGCGCACCCTAAGGCGGGAGAAGGCGTCATCATTTATTTACAATTTGTGTTCGTTTCAATTGTGTAATTTTAACACTGCCCTTTACATAAATTATTCCCTTAGAAAGCAGTAGAGCTGTAAGTATAAGTACAGGGAAATGTTTATCAGACATAACACTGTTTGTTTCAGGTATTAGCGCAGTGAAATTTGTGTTGATTACACTTTGATATAGGGCTAGGCCCAGTTTGTATCGTGTAATCAGTTGTACATAAACGTATTTATAACTTTGTGTTTGTGTTCGGAATAATTATATACATGTACATATATGATGTTTTTTTCAAAAAATTATCCTAACCTAATGTAAACATGAAGTAAGTTAAACGGAGAACTTGCCTGGTATAAAAATAATACTTTGAAATTGAGCCTCGTTTTCGATTTTCTGAACGTACTATTATCATATTGACAGTCTAATCTGATGAAAACCATCCCTCTTCTTATACTCGTCAGGGTCTGATAGGTATCGACAACAGGTCATCTATTAATACAAGACCTTCACATTTGCATACAATCTAAATATACTCCTACTTACTAAAGACATGGCTTTATATGTTTACCAAAGGCATACCTTTATATGTTTAATGTTTAGGTGCATATCTTCAATACTTATTCTGGAGGTTACATATAAATAGACATGAATTAATTTGTCTGTCTCTTTTGAAGAGTTCCTATTGATTTTCTACAGCTCTGATTGGTCAGAAGTAATGGTCGTGTGAAGATGACCTCCAATCAATGCCTGTCAGGCCCTGACAAGTGCAAGGAAAAGGGGGTGGTTTTTATCAGACTGTTTGACAATCCTTTCTCGACTCGAAGCTGCAACGGAAGACCTCTTCGTTGCTTTGCAACGAACACGGCTCTAGTTAACCTGTATATTTGAATGATCAAATATTAAGGGAAATAATACTAAATTGTATTTGGTGTAAATTGATTTTACTCAACTGTTATTTAAAATTATTACTGATCCTACATGCACATTATTTATTGTCATGTATATGTTTTGTAGGATCCAAAATTAAATTGAATTAAAAGTAATCATTACCAAATGAAACAGACTTATTTATACGCCAACACTGCCTCCCGCTACAAATTTGGCGCCCACGTTGGGACAAGGACTAAGGCACCACCTGTAGGAGCCTGCAGCTCTAGCCCAGTCCAATTAACATATTCCAATCAACGCCAAAGAAGTGCCGTGAACAGAATTCAGACTAAGACCCAGTGACTGTGAAATCTGTAAGTGATATTTTTACACATCATTGACTTCAAGTTCTGAAGATCGATCGTTTTTACATTCCGGAAAATTCCTGTCCATTCGTACCGGTTCCGGGTTTTCGGTTTTAGAGACCGATATTCTACATCCTGTTTGATTGTGTGCACATGGATCAGTGAAACATTGAAACTGTCAGTTGTTTACAATTACAAAAAACCAATACTGTCTGCAGCAAATATTGTTTTTTCTTATTTAGATATAGCTAAGGCCTAGCACAAACTAAGGTACTGCTGTTTACCTATTTTTGCATGTGACAATTTGATTTAACAGCTGTTAAAAACAATTTGTTTACGTTTTGATTCACTATTTGTGCAATCGTTATTCATTTTTGTTCATTTACCGGTATTGCATATTTTTTTCTGTGTATTTACTTCATATTTTTCATTTATTTTTTTTTTATTTCATACTTTGATTTGGTATTAGTTTGCACATCACAGGTAGTGATGTATTCATTTGATTTTTGTTTGTTTGCAAATACATTTAATTTAGTATAAGGAAATTCATATCATTGAGTGAAAGAATCTGTTGAGTGATTGAAGTTTGTTTACTAACTTTATCTTAATACCTACCAAGCCCTGCTATAGCCAAATCCTATTATTGGTGACCTACATATTGACTTTTACAGTACTTTAGAGTTGTATATAGTACTTTAGAGTTGTGCGAAGTTTATTGGATTGGATTTTGGTTTTTGATATTGTGTTCTAGTTCAGCCCATCTGATCCCCATAAGAATTCATTAAAATAATCATTCTGTAACATACAGCTTAAGTAAAACAAAACTCATTATAAATCGGTATAAAATACATTAAAACTAAATTAAGCATAAAACAGGGGTTAAAAACAACTTCAAAAATTTTAGTTAAAATCATAATAATTAAAATAAGTTAAAAGGATTTAAACAAAACAAACCAAAAACTAATATTTCATTTCAGATATCTCGGTGTGCAGTTTTTCTACTGTCATGCGTTTTTTTTTTTTTTTTTTTTTTACAAATACTGCGATTTCGTTTATCGTAAACGTCCGTTTTCGTTATAAATCTGCAATATATTACTTTAGCAATTTTGCTGCGAACTTGTATTGCAATTACAGCGCTGCGAACAAACTCGACAGTTGTTGTATGTCAACTGTGCAACCCCTATCTGCATTGAATGTTTTAGAGTTAAAGTATATGCAAGTTATTGTTGTTTACACAACACTTTTGCTTACATTTAGCACATTTAGTTATTGTATAATGGCTTCAAATGAAAATGCATTTGATGATCCATTTGATGGTCAAGTCAGAGAAGAACATCATTCCGAACATGATGCAGGTACCCAAGATTTATCAGAAGAAGAGAAAAAGAAGATGATTGAGTATTTGCAAAATCATGATTACAAAGTATTCACAAATGAGGCATTCAATTCCTTTGTGTCCCAAACAAAATATGTCAAAAAGGAGATTAATCCTAGCCCACCACCATTTTTGGCCTCACCAATTCCTCCTAAACTGAGTTACAAACCAGTATCAGTACAATCAGGGTCAACATACATTCCCAAATTGTCCATATTTTCTGGTGACCCTAGTAGGAGCGATGTATCATTTGATGTTTGGAAATATGAAGTTGAATGTTTGATTAAAGAAGAGTACAGTGAAAAGGTCATACTTCAGGCTATCAGAAGGTCTCTTAAGGCACAAGCTAGTAAAATAGCTATGAGGTTAGGACCTGATACTATACTAGATGAAATTCTAGAGAAAATGGAAAGCATTCATGGAACTGTAGAAAGAGGAGAATCTCTTATTACAAACTTTTACAGTGCAATGCAGAAAGTTGATGAGGATACAACTACATGGGGGTGTAGAATAGAAGATCTTCTCAGTAAAGCTGTCAGTATAGGAAAGATTCACCATGATGATGTGGATGAAATGCTGAAAAACAAATTCTGGACAGGACTCCGTCAAGATCTAAAAGATATAACAGGATATCTATATGACAAATGTACAACATTCGACAAACCCAGAAAAGAAATAAGATTAGTTGAATTAGAACATCCCATTAATAAGAAGAAGTCTGTTCCAAGTATGAATGTAGCAGCATCTGGAGAATCCACTTCTAAATCGGATGATATTTCAGATCTTAAAGCTATGATCCAAGAGTTGTCTACAAAAGTTGAAAACTTTGAAACTCAAAAGAAAGTTGGAAGTGGACAAGAATCACAGATGAGAGAGCAAGGATATACTTACTTCAACAGAGGAAGACCAACAGTAAGAAACAGTAGTATAAGATCATACAGAAATGACAGACAACCATCTACTTACGGTAGGGGTAGAGCCATACGATATGAAGAACAAATATGTCGTAGGTGTGGACAGCGAGGACATCTATCCTATGGTTGTCGGGTAAACCTACAGAGACCTTTAAACATCAACAGGCCTGTGTCAGGGGGCAGACATTTGGCCACAGACAGATTCAGCGCCCCATGAATACCATTCAACTAGTTGGCAAAGCTTCTGAGGTTATGATCACCATAGAAAACATCAACTGCAAAGCTTTATTAGATACAGGATCAACTGTGTCTACCATAAATAAAGAGTTTTATTGTAAGTATTTGAAACATCTTGAACTCCATTCTATTACTGATATATTGAATGTTGAGTGTGCAGATGGCAAGAGTTTACCATACTCAGGCTACATTGAAGGGAATATCTCAGTGTTAGGTGAACCCTTTCTCAATGAGTCATGTTGTTGTTTATTTTTGGTTGTACCCGAGAGTAATTACAATAGTGAAGTACCTATACTTTTAGGCACAAATATTTTACAATATATTCTTGACAGTGTACAACAACAATATGGTACCAAGTTTTTAAATCAAACCCAGTTGTATGTTGCATGGTATACCACATTTAGATCTTTACTCCTCAGAGAAAAAGAGTTAGAGGAGAACGGTAACAGACTTGGTATTGTGAAATTAGCACATCAACATTGTGTAACTATAGAACCAAACTCTTCTGTAACTGTTCAGGGGTATGTTGATAAGGCAGTTCCTTATCACACAACGTGTGCACTTTTACATGCAACACCTAGATCGAAAGTCCCTAGAGACTTAAATATAGTTCCCTGTATTGGGAACTTTGAATACCCTTGTAACAGGCTTATTCCAGTACAGATAGAGAATGTCACGAAGAGAACAATTACCATCTCGCCTAAAGCAATTTTTTGTGAGCTTCAATCTGTTAAGTTAGAGGATATTGATGACATCAAGGAAGACAGTCCAGATACAGAGATGAAAACGAATTTCAAGATTGATGATCATTTGCCAGAAGTGAAAAGACATGAGATTTCTGCTCTTCTCAATAGGTATCAAGATGTTTTCTCTCATTCATACTGATATTGGCCATACTTCTTTAGTCCAACACAAGATAGAGCTTACAGATGAGACGCCATTTAAGCAGAAGTCCAGACGAATCCCACCCAGCATGTATATGGAGATAAAGAATCATCTGAAGCAATTACTTGATGCAGGACTTATCAGGAAATCCAAATCACCCTGGTCAAGTAATGTTGTTTTATGTAGGAAAAAAGACAACTCACTTCGGATGTGCATAGACTATAGAGAATTGAACAACAAAACAAAGAAGGATTCATATGCATTGCCTAGAACTGATGAAATTTTAGAAGCACTCTCCAACAACAAATTCTTTACAATATTAGATATGAAGAGTGGATACCACCAGATAGAAGTTTTTGAGAAGCATAAAGAACGGACAGCTTTTGCAGTAGGTCCCCTTGGGTTCTATGAGTTTCAACGGATGCCTTTCGGCCTATGCAATGCACCGGCTACTTACCAACGTTTAATGGAAGAAGCATTTGACGGTTTACATTTGAAAATCTGTTACATCTATCTTGATGACATCATTATTTTTTCAAACACTTTTGAAAAACATACTGACCGTTTAGAACAAATTTTCAGACGTCTTCGAGAAATTAACTTGAAATTGTATCCAAAGGAATGTGAATTTTGTAAGCAAAAGGTAAAGTATGTTGGTCACATTGTGTCTGAGAAGGGTATAGAACCCGACCCAGATAAGATTCAAAAAGTTGTAGATTGGCCCATTCCTGTAAATTCAGATCAAGTACGTCAATTTTTAGGGTTTGTGGGTTATTAACGAAAATTTATTAAAGATTTTTCAAAAATTGCAAGACCACTAATCAATTTAATTCCAGATTCATCCAAGAAGACCAAGAGGGGTACAAAAGCAGCAAAGAGTCCATTACCAAATTGGCATTGGGGGCAAGAAGAAGAAATTTCTTTTCAGAAACTAAAAAATTGTTTGATTGAATTTCCAATTTTAGGTTTCCCAATTTATAGTCAACCATTTGAGGTCCATACTGATGCTTCACAGAAAGAAATAGGTGCTGTTCTATACCAGCTGCAAGACAATTGCAAACGCGTTATTGCTTATGCAAGTCGCGGTCTGACAAAGTCAGAAAGAAACTACCCAGTCCACAAACTTGAGTTCTTGGCTCTCAAGTGGGCTGTGACAGAAAACTTCTCTGATTATTTGTACGGTACAACATTTGACGTTATAACGGATAATAATCCATTGACATATGTTCTATCCTCTGCAAAATTAGATGCTACTTCTCAAAGATGGGTTGCTTCTTTAGCCACTTTTAATTTTAGTATTTATTATCGCCCTGGTAAGAGCAACTCAGACGCTGATAGCATGTCACGATTACCTGAACTTTCAGACGTTCGTGACAGAGAGCAAATTTCTGTTGATTTGATAAAAACTATTTGTAATGCCCAAAGTGTTAACATTCCTTTTGTTGAGTGTTTGTCTATTTCAGCTGATATTTCAGATTTGGACAATTATAGACAACTAGAACTATCTAAATTTGCAGATATAAATGTCAGATTGGCACAGGTAAGAGACAGAGACATTCGTTACTGGTTTTCGCATGTGCAGAAAAGAGTTCCTCCTGTACGAAGTAGTTTTCCGAGCAACAATTTTCCTTATCATTTGGCTATGTTAAGGAATTTTGATAAATTCTATATCAAAGATGGAATACTTTACCGGAAAACATGTAGTAATGAAGTGACAAAACATCAGATTGTATTACCTTACTCATTAAGGAAGACAGTCTTAGAGTATTTGCACTCAGATATGGGACATTCAGGTCGAGAAAAGACAAAAGGTCTCATTCAAGACAGATTCTTTTGGTTTGGAATGACAAAGGACATTGAAAACTTTGTCAGGTCTTGTTCAAGGTGTATTCTTAGAAAATTTCAAACAGAGAAAGCTCCACTTGTAAACATTACTACATCTCAACCTCTGGAGATGATCTGCATTGATTTTTTGTCTTTAGAATGTTCTAAAGGAGGTTTTCAAAACATTCTTGTAGTAACGGACCACTTTACAAAATATGCCCAAGCTTACCCAACAGAGAATCAGACAGCTAAAACTACTGCAGATATTTTGTTTAACAAATTTATAGTTCACTATGGTATTCCACAAAAGATTCATAGTGATCAGGGAGCTCAGTTTGAGGGAAAGGTTATAGAGGAGTTATGCAAGATCATGAACATTAAGAAATCCAGAACCACCCCATATCACCCTATGGGTAATGGATTATGCGAAAGGTTCAACCGGACACTTCTTCAGATGTTGGGCACCTTGAACTTGGAACAGAAAGCTGATTGGAAGTCATACATAGGCCCATTAGTACATGCATATAATGCAATGAAACAAGAATCAACACAACAGTCGCCCTTTTATCTCATGTTTGGAAGGAGACCAAGGTTGCCAATAGATGTTGCGCTGAACATCCCAGACTCAGAACCATGTTCAAATACTTCTATTCCAAAGTATATTTACAACTTAAAATCAAGACTGAAACAAGCATATGAATTAGCTTCGGAAGCAAATAAAAAAGCACAAGAAAAACAGAAACAAAATTATGATCTTAAGATTAGACATGCAGTTCTTATGGTGGGGGATAGAGTTTTAGGTAAGAGAACATCATTTGATGGTAAACACAAACTATCTAACAAATGGGAATCTGAACCATATATAATTGTAGATCAACCTAATAAGTTTATTCCAGTATTTACAGTTAAAGAAGAAGAGTCTGACAGAGAGAAAACCGTACACCGGAATTTATTATTACCTATTGGACATCTAGACTTTCAACCAGAGAAAGTGAAAACCAACATGAGACCTGTACCCAAACCAAGGAAACTTAGAAGAAAGACACACAATAGGAAACAAGAGAGAGATCAGCATATCACTGAAAGTGACAGCAGTAGTGATGAGGAGATACAAGTTGTATATGTACCAAGGACTAGTCCTGAGCGGTGAGGATACTTACATCCTCCAGCTATTGATGTGGTATCGAATGATGACGATCAGGATCCAGCTCGCTGTACCACAGCAATGGATCACAGGAAAGATGCTAGAGAGGACGTTCTCATCCTTTCAGATGAAAAGAGTAATGCATCTTTTATGTTAGATGAAGCTGATAATCAGACTCCCCAAGATGATAAGATGTTGGAGACTGTCACAGATGAGCAAGAAGAAAATGCTGACACTTGTACAACAGCAGAAGATGCTCTTGCAAAAGATGGAAATAAGACTACTGAGACTTATGATGAACTTACATCAACAGGTAGACCCATTAGAAAAAGGAATAAACCAGCTTGGATGAAGACTGGAGAATATACAATGTCTATACAAGAACTTAAGCAACCTGATTGGATTTTAAGATGCAACTACCTCAAGTCTCTTGTTTCGGATAGAAAATTACATGGATTAGACGAAAAACAACTTTCTTCAGCATTTATAGATATTTTGCTACAGAAATGAATTTTTATGCTTTGTATTTTACCTTTGTATTTATTTCAGATAAACTATACATACTCCTAGCTATTGTCAAAACGTAAATGACGAGGACGTCATTTCAAAGGAGGGGAAGTATGTGATAGTGTGTTTATTAATATTTTAATTATTATCGTTTCTTTCAGTATTGTTGAAAGTTATGAAATAACTTTCAAGGTTTAATTAGTAAATAATAAATAAAGTTAAACTAAATCATTTAAATAAATAGGGAAATAAATATGTATTGGTTTAAATCTGGAAATCTCCAGACCATAATTACTTACACCTTTAATCTTTGAACTTAAATAAAATATGTCTAGTGTTTCATTGGCTAGATTTTCCCGCCATGTCCACTGACCCTTCATTGTTTTTATACTTACTCTGCCAGTAGCAGAAAGGCAGTGGTTCAGAGAAGTCACAGTATGTGTTATAAATATATTCTTATGGAATATTAAGTGTCAGTGACAGTAAGTTGACATTTTGACAATATTCAGAGTCCTTAACATTGGTTTTATATAATTCCAATTACTAATATACAATTTTGAGAATGAAAGATAGAGAGAAATTGACATGATTCATATAAAATTAAAATTATACTATCCTTTTATATACATTTTAAATATTTACACCAACATGTACAGATGTGTTCATAAATTATAGAGATCTGACTGTTATGCTGACTGTGAGTGATCACTAGTATGCAAATCCTATGATGGGATTCAAGCCCATAGTTTGGTATGTTTTGTATAATGTATATTATATTATTATCACAGTAATACTGAATGTGGAAGTCATGTCTTTAATTAACCTGTATATTTGAATGATCAAATATTAAGGGAAATAATTCTAAATTGCATTTGGTGTAAATTGATTTTACTCAACTGTTATTCAAAATTATTACTGATCCTACATGCAAATTATTTATTGTCATGTATATGTTTTGTAGTATCCAAAATTAAATTGAACTGGATTGAATTAAAAGTAATCATTATCAAAGTGAAACAGACTTATTTATACGCCAACACTGCCTCCCGCTACATTAAGATATGAAAGCTGTTGGACATTTATCAGTCTCTGATGCAGTGTCGGCTGAAACTGAAAATATGTGAAGCATTTAATTTCTAATTTCCCTGGAATATGTATAGTGATATTATAATTGGCTCCTTAAATAATATTTTTTTTTTTATTTTTCAATGAAAAATATGACAATAAGATCTAATATATATAACTGCTGAATATTAAAAACTGATTACCTTTACTTTCAGAAACAGAAGATGCAGTTGCTGATACTAGCTTATCATGTGATCTGATATGTCTATTTGGGGGCCTTCGCTTAGGTGTTTCCTAGTATGAAAAAACAAGAGGCCCATGGGCCATATCGCTCACCTGAGCAACAACAGACATAATAAAATCAGCTTTATAGAGTCATATACAAAATATCTGAACAATGTCGTATAATAGATCCTGTATATAAAAAAAATTCCCCTGCATATTCTTATGTTTATCATTGACCCCCTTTGTAACAGGATGATTTTACAGTCATATCACATATTGAGCATTGCAGTTCTCGAGAAGATGATCAGACCTAAACAACTGTTGATATATGGACTGTAAACCTACATCAAACTTTGAACCCCTTTTGAGGTCCAAGAATTGTCCAGGGGCCAGAGTCTAAACAATTTTAAAGAATCAACAATATGTCAAAATGCTTGCATATAAGTAAAACCATATATAAAAACCATTTGAATTTTTGAGAACAATTTAAATGTTTTCCTTTGAAAAATTGGAACCCCCCCCCCCCCCTTGGGCCCAACCCTAGTCCTGAAGAATATGATTTTGACAAATTTTAATCTAGACTATTTGAAGACTGAACTGACTAAAGCTTTTCTAGACAATTTTTGTTTTAGAAAGTTTTTCCCTATATATTCCTATGTAATAATTTGACATCCCCCCCTCATATTGTGGCCCCACCCTACCCACAGGGATCATAATCTGAATAATTTGAATTTTCCCTACCTGAGGATGCTTCCAGACAAGTTGCAGCTTTTCTGCCCAATTTGTTTCTGAGAAGAAGATTTTTAAAGATTTTTCTCTATATATTCTTATGTAGAAATTCGACTCCCTATTGTGGCCCCATCCTACCCCCAGGAATCATGATTTGAATAAACTTAAATCTACATTACCTGAGGATGCTTCCACACAAGTTACAGCTTTTCTGGCTGATCAGTGTCAGAGAAGAAGATTTTTAAAGAATGACTCTATATATTCCTATGTAAAATTTGACCTCCCCATTGTGGCCCCACCCTACCCACGGGGATCATGATTTGAATAAACTTGAATCTACACTACCTGAGGATGCTTCCACACAAGTTTCAGCTTTCTGGCTAATCAGTTTCAGAGAAGAAGATTTTTAAAGATTTACTCTATTTATTCCTATGTAAAAAATTCGACCCCCCATTGTGGCCCCACCCTACCCACGGGGATCATGATTTGAACAAACTTGAATCTACACTACCTGAGGATGCTTCCACACAAGTTTCAGCTTTCCTGGCTGATCAGTTTCAGAGAAGAAGATTTTTAAAGATTTACTCTATATATTCCTATGTAAAAAATTCGACCCCCCCCCCCCCATTGTGGCCCCACCCTACCCCCAGGGATCATGATTTGAATGAACTTGAATCTACACTACCTGAGGATGCTTCCACACAAGTTACAGCTTTTCTGGCCGAACAGTTTCAGAGAAGAATATTTTTAAAGATTTACTCTATATCTTCTTATATAAAAATGCAACCCCCATTGTGGCCCCACCCTACCCACGGGGATCATGATTTGAACAAACCTGAATCTACACTACCTGAGGATGCTTCCAAACAAGTTTCAGCTTTCCTGGCTGATCAGTTTCAGAGAAGATGATTTTTAAAGATTTACTCTATATATTCCTATGTAAAAAAAATTCGACCCCCCCCCCCCCATTGTGGCCCCACCCTACCCCCAGGGATCATGATTTGAACAAACTTGAATCTACACTACCGGAGGATGCTTCCACATAAGTTACAGCTTTTCTGGCCGAACAGTTTCAGAGAAGATGATTTTTAAAGATTTACTCTATATATTCCTATGTAAAAAATTCGACCCCCCCCCCCATTGTGGCCCCACCCTACCCCCAGGGATCATGATTTGAATAAACTTGAATCTACACTACCTGAGGATGCTTCCACACAAGTTTCAGCTTTCCTGGCTGATCAGTTTCAGAGAAGAAGATTTTTAAAGATTTACTCTATATATTCCTTTGTAAAAAATTCGACCCCCCCCCCCCCCATTGTGGCCCCACCCTACCCCCAGGGATTATGATTTGAATAAACTTGAATCTACACTACCTGAGGATGCTTCCAAACAAGTTACAGCTTTCCTGGCTGATCAGTTTCAGAGAAGAAGATTTATAAAGATTTACTCTATATATTCCTATGTAAAAATGCAACCCCCCATTGTGGCCCCACCCTACCCACGGGGATCATGATTTGAACAAACTTGAATCTACACTACCTGAGGATGCTTCCACACAAGTTTCAGCTTTCCTGGCTGATCAGTTTCAGAGAAGAAGATTTTTAAAGATTTACTCTATATATTCCTTTGTAAAAAATTCGACCCCCCCCCCCTTCCCATTGTGGCCCCACCCTACCCCCAGGGATCATGATTTGAATAAACTTGAATCTACACTACCTGAGGATGCTTCCACACAAGTTACAGCTTTCCTGGCTGATCAGTTTCAGAGAAGAAGATTTAGGAGAAAGAGGGTGCGGCCCTTTATTTTAACAAACTTGAATCCCCTTTACCTCAGGATGCTTTGTGCCAAGTTTGGTTGAAATCGGCCCAGTGGTTCTGGAGAAGAAGTCGAAAATATAAAAAGTTTACGGACAGACAGACAGACGGACAGACGGACGGACGCCGGACAAAAAGTGATTAGAAAAGCTCACTTGAGCTTTCAGCTCAGGTGAGCTAAAAACAGAATAAAATACAAGTCAACATACTTAGATTTAAATATTTGAGTTCTTTTAAAAGATATTAAAAATAATTGCATCACAGTGTCTGAGTGAGCTGCACTGCACTGCCCATTAAAAATCCATGCAGTATATCAGTTCAGAAACACTAATGATTCATTCAATTTTAATATGAGAACTGTAGCACCATCTATGCCATTGGCTATGACAATACCGTTTTCATGGATTATTCTTAAATGTATATGACTAAAGTTTTGTATACATTGTACAAAAGTGCTAAATAAGGTTTAAAAAACCATGCACACACCTATATCATGTCTATATTCCTTGAATAGTTACATGTTCACTTCGGTGCCAAAAGTATGTCAATTTTTTTTTCACTATATACTAGAAGCTCATTGTAAACCAACATTTTTCAAAGAATTGTTAAAAAGAAACCCCTTAACTGAAAACAAAAAAATGACATACTTTTGGCGCATGAGTGTATATTAAACATGCACATGATATATTTATCATCATGGCGATTGTATACGTAAATATTAACATATCACATATTTTTGCCTTGTGTGAAAATATTGTAGGGATTCTGTTTTTGTTCCCCGGTTTTCTAGATTTGGGATCTGGACTCTGATCAGTCTCAAAATGACAGCTACATAGTTTTGGTATTCAGATGGCGTCCATTTCGTTCTCTTGCCACTTTCAAACACAAGTTCACGCTTACATGCATTGGTACACCTCTGAAAATATTTAGGGTCCTCAGGAAATGTAAAAAATATACAAAAGTTGCCCCATAAGCTCGATGGTGGTTGCAGTGTACGCGACACAATAGTCATTTTTGCCCATTTTGTGTCTAATGATGCTTTACCCCTGGCTAGACCTAGCTTGACCCCAACATCCGCCGCAATGCATTATGGTATTATCTAATTATCCTATTACCAGATGAAAACATTTAAAACAGGGTTGATCTATAAACCCAAAGATCGTGGAACAGTCTCGTGAACATAATTATAAGGCAAAATGTTAACTCTATAGCCATCTGAAATAATTTATAAATTAGTTTATACAAATAAAAGTGACATTACTAAATGGCAGGCGTGCATTTTAAATGGACAGTCGTAAGAATTCTGCGTTAGAGTTTTCCCTTTATTTTTAAGTCATTCGCGCATTTTTTTAATATAAATTTGCGTATAGAAATGAATATTTTTATCTATGCATTTTTTTAGTACATTGAAGTAAAAGACTAACGTACAAAAAAATAAAATAAAATTAGCCATCAGGTAAACGGCAGGCGTTTAGATTATGGATTCTGCGTAAGAGTTTTTTTACTTACATGATTTTTATTCAATAAACATGGTAATTTTTCTATCAATGTGATCATTTTTTAAGTTAGAAAGTATAAAAGAAAAACATTAAAATCACCCATCAGGTAAGCGGCAGGTGTGTACTTTTCTCGGCGGGCGTATGCATTCTGCGTAAAAGTTGTCTACCTATCCGATTTTTACTAATTTTATGTTAATTAATGAATATATGGTCAACTTTTTATTGCTATTAGAATTTATTTTGTTAGAGAAAATTAAACCGTTAAACAATTAAACGGCGGGAATATAGATTCTTCTGCTGCCGTATGAATTCTACGTAAGAGTTATCTATCTTTACCAAAATCTTTGATTTTTTCGTCGATAAATCCGTAAAAAAGCTTTTAAAAATATTTTGTTTTGTGAATTATGATTATTTTATCATAATTAATCATAATCAATAATTATTGTATCGATATAAAGCCGTATTTGCCGTGGGACTTACGTGGGACTTGTTTTCACCGTGGGACTTGGTTTAGTATCTCCGCCAAACATTGGAGACGCAGACTGCTGTAGGTTGTACAACACTATTAATTTTTACTATATATTCTTACCAAAATTACGCAAGTTTAGATACGGGTAGCGAGTTTAAAACAAACTTCTGGGAAAATACCTCTTTACAACTTTTAAAACGATAGTTCCTAAACAATTTAGTAGCAAAATACACACAGCCATCCACAAAGGCACGAGAGTTTGTTTACATCAAAGTTACACATGTGCTTGAAAATCATATCCGAGCCTTTTCACCCCCCTGCCGAAACAACTGGCATCAAAAAATTCAAGTGACCTCGTATTTTTACAAAAGTGGGAAAATCAGGCATTTTACACGTTGTTTTTCATCTCATAAATAAATACAGTCCCAGTCGCTGGCGGAAAACCCCTAAAAACGAAGGGGAATTCGGGAATTATTATGCCTCAGCCATGTTTTGACATGAACCTCCGGAAAAATAGTGTTGTGAGACCATACTACCCATAGTCCTCTGCGTCTCCGCACACAGAGACACTACCAAGTACCGCATAACGCATACCGAAAAGGGATAATGTACGTCCGCGATTACAACGCGGACAATTTACAGGAAAATATAAGTGCGTACATATCGGCCTTAATTTCATGTATTAAAACTCAAAAGATTATACAAATAAGTCAGAAAATACTATTTACATAAGTATATCTTACAATAAAGATAGGTTAATCATAAAAAAGTTAGTGTTTTAATCACTTTCAATTCAATAAAATTATACAAAACACGTTGGATTTTTCTACTTTCACTTCAACGAAAACTATGGATTTCAACCGATTAAAGGCCGACGTTTTTAACCGGGTGGTTTACCTCAGGTAAGTTCAGGTGGGGGTGGAGCCTATTTTGATAAAGGCGTGAAGCCCCGAGGGAAACACGCTCGCTTGTGTATACAAGTCTATATACACGGGGTGTTAAAATGCTAACAACAGAGTTTTTTCGATGATCTAGAAAAATATCGTATTTATATATGTATGTACTAGGAAAAACAAATTGTCGATCGTTAAAATGAATATAAAATCATGAAATAACCGCGTGCGACCTGGGCAAACAAGTTTCTGAATCGAGTGAGAATTTATTGCGATGTTTTATGCAACACGTGATCATCGTACCCGTTCTCAAATACTAATACAACATTTATACAACATACGTTTGTATTACTTCTCTGATCAGCTGCTAAAGTGCACATGATTATACCAGCTGCGCATGTACCAAAGTTGTCTCTAATTTGTTTCTTTTCCGTTAAATTTCGGCTCGTGAAATTTTTCAAAGAAATATGATAACTAACGTTATAAATTGTGGACGCAATATTTGATTTAATTTAATTCTGTATTCTCAATTATTCGCAAACATCTTTATTAATAAAAGAACGTTTTCAAAGATGATCGGCGCAACGTGATTTTGAAAGACTGCAGGTGATCAGCGCATTTGGTGTAATACATAAACCAAGTACGAGTAAATTTTTAATTCATATATTTCAATTTTCAAGAGCAGATAGTCTGTGTCAACCGTAGTTTCTTTTGATTATAGTACTAAAAGACATGGAGTTTTATATTCACGGTATGCATCAAAAGACAGAAGTTAATTGCAAGATCCTCGCGAGCGCTAGACATGGTATACACAGGACGAGTAAACAAATGTCAATCATTTTCTAATACCCAATCTGGGGCCTCAATTCAGTTGATTGACAGGGGTACACTGGCCAGGTAAATTTGAAGGCGGTGCTTATTTTCTCGGTCTTTAACAAAAGCTAAACAAAAGACAGGGATCACATACGAGTTAAAGCCAGAACAAATAACTGCACTTCGTGCTTTTATGGAGTCAAAGGACATTGTGTGTCTTCTTCCAACAGGATTTGGGAAAAGTATAATATTTCAGATGATGCCCTTTCTTTCTGACTACCCCATGGCGTGTGTCCTTGTAATTTCTCCTCTGAATGCCATCATGAAGGACCAGGTCAGAAAACTCTGCGAAAACGGGATTTCAGCCTGTTTCTTAGATATCACAGGGAGAGATGGTTCAACATACATGCTAAAACCTGCATTGGGGACAGGTTTGTAATTTCTACCTACCTATGTTGTACGTCTCATAATGTCCACACTTGGTATCAAAATAGTCATGTTTTTAAATCTACATGTTCATTATATATAAAATATGCATTGATCAATATTGAAGTTTATACAGACTATCTGCGTAAAAGCATGCACAAAGTTAGAAGAATTATATTATTTTAGCCAAATGTTGCAAGAATGTTGCATTTCGTTAATTTCTAACAGATTAATAAATCAACGACTCCCATATCTGAAGTAATCCAATTCCAAAAAGTTTATTAGTACATAATGCTTATTCACACCTTTTGTGTTGTAGATAAATGTACTTTACAGAGTACCTTAGTGTAATTGGTCAGCACACCTCATGCTCCTAGCAATTGCTTTTGGCTGGCTTTGAGGAAGTCCAGGTTCAAATCCTGGGGGCAGTCTGAAGTGCAACTTACAGCAACAATTGTTTATATTAAGAGGCCAAATAGTTACTTATTTTATCTATTAAACCTGCATGTGTAACCTTAAATGCTAATGCATTCAGTTGTCCGATAAAACTTGATTTATGTCTGAGGGTTCCACTTAACAGCTTAAGCACTATATTCTCAAAAAAAAAATTAAAGTTTGATGGATGAACAATGAAATGATTGATAAAGGAAATCATAGGCCTCAAATTATTATCACCAATATTAGAGTACGATTGATATATAACTTATGCAGTACAATATTACACTTTGACAGATTAGACAATTTTTTTGGTGCAAAATACAGATATGCAAACAAATATGAGCATCTTAAGTTGTAATCCTGTAGATATTGAGGATGACGGTGAGCAAGGTGACAATGATGATGACACTGCTGAAGACGTTGGAAATATACAGATGAAAGTTTCAATAGATGATGTGGCAGCGGGGAAATACCAGCTCATATATGCACATCCTGAGGCTTTCCTTTCTTCGTGAGATGGAAGGAAAATTTTGCATAGCAAAGCTTTGCACGATCATGTGTGCGGCATTTGTATAGATGAAGCCCACATGATACAAGAATGGTATGATATTAAGAAAGCAGTTGCAAATCAGAAACTTATTTTCCTTTGGAATGCCTCTACACATGCTTAATTGTAAACATTAATTTTCTTTAAGGGGCGAGGACTTTCGCAAGGATTTTGCAAGAATTCAAGAATTGCTGGGCATTTTCCCCAAGGGTACCTGTGTCCCCTTTTACGGCTACTGCTTCACAATCGACAAAAGAGAAATTAGTTAAAAACCTTGGTTTAAGAGATCCTTTGTTCATTTCCAAAAACCCAGACAGACCAAATATTAAGTATCACAAGTATGACAGACTCCCGAGTGTAAGACAAGAGGACGATCTGGACAAAATTCTGGGAGATATTGTGACTGGTCTACAAGAGGACAGGAGACATTACCCTCTCACCTTCATCTATACTGATTTGGAATCAATTAGGTATGGATATAGGTTTTTGGAAAGTAAGTTAGGAGTCGAGTCTCCTGAGAATCGATGTTATGCACAATACCATGAAAAATTTCATCATATCAGAAATCAGCAAATCCGAGCCAGTTATTCGTGTAGTGCTTGCCACTGTAGCCCTTGGCATTGGTTTACATGCTCCTGCTGTACGGAAGGTTATGCACTTTAAATGTCCCACTAGCATCGAAAAGTACTTACAAGAAACTGGCCGCACGGGACGAGATGGACTACCAGCGGATGCAATTTTGTATGTTAATAAGACAGATGTAAGGACCAACAGGCCCGGCATGCAAAACTCAATGCGCCAATACTGCATTAATACATATACATGTTTGCGTTTGCAATTGCTACAGCATGTGGATTACAAGCCAGAAGAGGGAACCAAAAAATGTAAATGTGTGATGTGTGTGAAAGTTTGTGCTGTTGCTCTAACTGTGAACTGTAACATGATGCAATGATATTCAAGTGACATAAGATTACCACTAAATCTTTATTAATGTACAAATTACAGTACTGCTTGCCTTTATAACATTAATTCATCCTTATCTTTCATGTCTCAAAGATGCAAACATACCATATTCAAGATTTTACAGGATTTTTAAGTTATATGGTAATATAAATTCAATTATTTGCTATGGAGTTTCATATTAAAGTTAACATAATCAGTAGTTACACAAGAGGCCAATGGGCCACAATGATTCTTACTGGTTGTAGTATTCAAGGTCAATGTTCTGACATCTTTTCAAGCGCTCAACTATTTTGAATAGATGGGAATGAAATTCTGAAGATATAGATGAGAATGGATTTTTCCTGAAACCACAGTAAAAATTCATCTTGTGGTTGTCAATGACACTAAATGGGTCTATTCGACCTAATATTTGCACAAGAAATGTTGCATCTTCCACATTGTCTTTAGTACTATGTTTTCCACTCCTTGATATGCACCGAATATTGTCCATATAATTTTCTACAGTTTCTGCGACAACAGGGGCTGCTGCAGATGCACGTTCCATAGCTTTGGTTGTTTTGTTTGCACCTAAGCCTTTTATGACATCTTTAAGAACAAGAATGTTCTTCTCTTGTTGCATGTCAGCTGGCTTATTTCCCCCCTTTTTTCCATGTGGGTTAACGAAACTACCAAGTCTAACTCTCATAGCTGTGAGTTTTGGCAGCATGACTTCTGTTTTGAGGATATAATTTATACACTCAACTGCATACTTGGACCGAACGGAATGACTGTAAAAGAAGGGAATCATTCTTTTTAAGTTAATGTTTGTTCTGAAAGGGTCCCCTTCTCGTATCCCATCTTGAAATTCACAAAAATGGATATACCACATAAGTAATTGTATGGAGTAGTTCTGCAAGTCATCCATGGTTTCATGTGAATTAAATACTCTATAAACTTCACCAGTTGACATTTTCAGGTCTACATAGCCACTTTTGCAGAGTTGTTCTCTGGGAATAATCACAGAAGTATCCTTAAAATCCAAGTGCACTGGAGGCAAACATCCTGGGTTATGAAATTCCATGAATATTTCATTCACAACTTCTTGAACAATCTTCCAAAAGAGAGGTTTTCTTGTTTTAACATGAGTGTTTCGGATGTTTTCTGGCAGGTTTAAATTTGAAATAACAGGCTCACTCTCTAAGCTGTCCATTGAAAATTTCTTCATACATAACTGAATGAGTAAGGCTTCACCAACTGTGTGTATAAAGTCGCTGTGTGCCTAAAAAGATATCAAAAGTAAATATATCACAAACTCTGCCCACACTACAGTTTGAACTCATGAATTTCACAATTTGATAAGGGCTCATTGCTTATTTAAATCATGCAAATAGAATGCCCGATAGAAAGACTAAACATTGAGATCTTTGAAAATTCTGTTCCATTAAGCTTTTGGTCCCGCTCGGGCTTTCGATAGGCAAGAATTATAAAACTCAGAATACTTGCTCATCTTTAGCTATTTATTGATTCAAGAGAAAAAGCTTGAAAGAATCAAATGTCAATAAACAACACATGATACCTACCTGGAACCCTCCTTTTACTTGACCGTTTACGTTGGTCCTCCTCAGCTGACATTTAAAGAAAGCCAAACTTCCTTCCTGTCGTGAAGTCTTTGTTGAGAAGAATCGTTTGAACAATTTCTACAGATAAAAATTCTCACATTTAATCCTTTTTAAAATAAATGTTAATTTTGTAGTAGTGACCATGCCCCTTTAAACAACAGTATAACTAACCTCAAGATAATCCTGCTCGACATGGAAGAGTTCTTCTACAACAGGATCAAATATGTCCATTCTTTCAGCTGCAGTGTGAGCCCCAGCAAGGAGATCTTTAGCCCCACTCATCCTTACTCTAACAAGTTGGTCCCCTCCAAGTATTATTTTAACAGTTTCAAATTCATCTCCTAATATACAAGCAATAAAAAACACATTTGATTAAAGAATTCATCAATACACAAATCAAAGAAGATTTTCAAGCAATTGCACCAGATTTTTTGCACCACAGATCTCCAAAATGTGTTTAAAATTTTTTTCTTACATAACCATTCAACAATACAATTAATACAAAGAACAAAATAACTCATATAACTATAAAAGAACAATGATCAGAGCATACAGTAAACATTTGTTTAAACGGTGTTAGTAATTATCCTGTAAATCAAACTCTAAAAACAGTAACAGATATATTATAGAAAGTATAAATCCATAAAAGAAAACAAAAACAAATTAAATCATTAAAAGGTGTTTACGTCTTCCAGCTTTTTCATAAGAATTCATCAACTGTCTACTTAGTTCATTTAATACCTCAATACAACCACCATAATATTTGGGATCTTGAAGAATTATCTGAAAGGATTCACAACTCAACTTGATATGAAACTTAGTGGTTTACTGCATGTTCGCTTGTTGATTTTAAATGTGCTATCTCATAACATTTATGTATAAGCAACACTAATACATCAGGTAAACATATATGTAAGTAACATACATGTATATAGGTTTTTTAAATGATAACTTTTTCTCCAAGACAAATTCTTATAGTATTGGAAAATCTTAAAAAGATTACCTTAAGGGGAAATATCTGTGACTTGCTTGCCATCTGCTGACTATACTGATGAGGAATGTGTGAAGGGATACAGGGTTCCATCCATTTCATAGCTGGGAAATATTTAACTAAGGTTCGACCTACCTTGATAAAAAATTAAATGGAAATTACTGTAAATCTATGTTGTCCTCTAATATTATTCAAATAAGCAATAATAAATTTTAATAGCACGTACTGTACTCATATGATAAAGATGAGATGAATAGAATAAAAATCATTTTCTTTTTGCTACTTTTGAATATGATTTACACAAATTAAAAATGGATTGAGTATTACATACCATATAACCATACAATTTTTTTAACCTGCTCTCCTCTTCTGCACTGAGATAGAATACATCAAAATTAATTTCCTCTGGAGGTGTTAGGGTGGTGCTTTCTTCAAGATCGGTCAAATCTGCACGATCAGGGTAATAAGTAGATGCAGTGTAATGATAATGTTTATTACCTCCAGTAAGTCTAACATCTCTTGCTATGGTCATTCCATCAACATTATCAACTGTGACTTTCCCTCCTATTCCCATCTGAACACTTCGCACAATGCCTTCAGTGTTTAAATCTCCCATTTTGTCCAAAAATGTATATTATTTTACTGTCTGCAGAAAGGGTTATACTAGTCTTGTTGAAGATATCTAAGAGGTCGTTGCCTGCATGAAATCTAAGGGCAATGCAAGTGTTTATCTTCTGCATGGCACACAGATCTTTATTTCTTCTATTCGTAGCCATAGCATACATCATAGCAATTGTGCAATTACAAGTATTAGTTCTCTGTTGATCAGCATGTAATGGAGATGCTAATGTCTGAAAAACTCTAAAAACGAATGGAAAACAGTTTTGAAATTCAAGCAGACATGCAAAATATCCTCTGATTTTAAGCAAGATGGATGGTGTAATGTTCTCAGGACAGATGGACCAGGTTGAATGCTGAGAGAGCATAACTTGTCCGCAACGACTTCAGTCTCTAGCAAAATCAGTTTTTGAACTTCAGACAGTAATATTTTATTCTTGAAAATATCATCTGCAGAATAACACTGATCCTTGTGGTTTTTCTTGCAAAAGAGTTCTTGTTTAGCTCTTACTGTGAGTTTATATGTGCCATGTCAACTGGGGATGCTAAACTTCCATAGTTATGATCTGATTGACACATGTCAGATTTCTTTACATCACTTTGTACATCAGTATCCAGTTCTAAAAAAAAGTTTCTTTTTCTTCTTACAGTTGACTTTCCTGGAAGATATATTCTCTTTATTGCTGACATCATTTACATTCTCTTTTTTCGTAGAACTAAGGGTCTGAGAAAATGCCATTCGTTTTATTGAACATGTTGAGGTTGATTTACCATTAATGGCTTCATTCAACTTATTCTGAAATTCCACACAATTTTCTAAATGTCTCTTACATGTCAAGCATATCTTACACTCATGAATTGAGAACTGTGCATTGGAATCCATGTTTAAACATTTTCTTATGTCTTTCAAAATTGGGTTATTATCTGGGAGAGCTACATTTGTTACTATATTCCTCAATTTCCCTGATGGAGAACGTAGACATATGAAGCAGTGCGGTTCCGTTCTAAGAGACTGACTTCCTTCACATCTGAAAATTGTCTTGAGAGCTTAAGCTCCATAACAGAGTGGTCAATATATTGCAAATTTGATCTGTATATCCTTAATTTGAATATTGCTGGTGATTTTGTTTTACTAAATTATTTTTTGCATTATTGCTATTGGGGTAAGGATAGGCAAGACTAGTTATACATATTTGCTCTTGTTTTAATCAATGCAGTTTTTACCAGATTTATATTATTTGAACTTGGTCTTAAGCCAGTATGGGCCATACCCATATTATGACATACAACCAATAGAAATAAAACTAAACATATTTGTTTCTTGTTATACTTAAAGGAAATGTCAACATTTAAGCATTAAATAATTATTTTCTGAAAGATGTGGTCTCAAAACTACAACGGTGTGTGCATGTACTAATTGAATCACATGCGCTAGCGCATTATGATAATTTGTTTGCATACACCATTGCAGTTTTCAAGAAATAGTTATTCAATGCCTATGAATATTTACGTGTTTAAACATTTACTTTTTCCCGCAAGTATGATTTGTTTTTAAAGAAGGTCTGACTTATTAAACGAGTAATGCGAAATTAACGGAAGAGCCATTGGAACAGCCGAATCATGCTGACAAAAATAGTGCAAAGCGTTTTAAAGTTTAAGAACACAATTCCATTCTTCTTTGTGATTTAATGAGTTTACTTTTGGTACACTAAAAAATTAATCAATGAAATTTCATTTATCTGTCAAAACATATTTACATCAATGAAATATTAATCAGCGTAAGTATAATATCAGGTCGTGATCCGGTTTGAAGTTGCGAAAAGAGTCAGTTCATGTTCTTTGCATACTAAATGTATTCCTACGCACCAGATTTGGTGGTTGGGTCTTCTGTGTTATGCGTAAATATCACTTAAATCAACCAATGCAATTTAATGGAGGGAAAGAAAGTAAATGTGAATATTGATCAGTGAAATGTTCTCCTCAGATTTTATGGTTTTCTGAACAATGGGGCGTAAGCAACATAAGGAAGAAAATAAGGGGAATGTATTCATTTATTATCATTGATAAACAGAGAAAGTTGGAATGGCACAAAAGGTTTGTTATAAATGGAACAATGTGAGGAAAAAGTAAATCATTTGGACATAATGATTGTTTTTGCTTTGGTGCAACAAATTTGAACATGTATATTATGTCAGATATGAAAAGTATAATAACTGCATAGTAAGGAATTGTACATTTAAAACATCGACATGTATTTTATATCAGATTTAAAAAAGTAAGAACAAGTGCATTTCAAAAAATAGTACATCCAAAACATACACATGTGAAAAACTAATGACATCGTGTGACAAATATGGACATGTATATTATAAATAACAGCATTGTAAAGAAATGTACATCCAAAATATACACAAGTTATAAAACACATTACATTGTGTGACAAATTTTGATATGTTTTAAAGCAGAACTGCATTGTAAGGAATTTAACATAAGAAAGGAAAAAAGTACAGACATATGTGAAAAACATTTTACAATGTGCAACAAATTTGGACATGTATGTAATGTTGGATAAGAAAAGGAAAATAACTGCATGGTAAGAAATAGTACATGCAAAACAGAGATGTGTAAAACACAATACATTGGGTGAGAAGTATGGACTTGTAAATTATAACTTGTAAAGCAGACACTTGTGTAAAACAGATGATGAACGTAACTAAACACTAGACAAAAAAACAACTAAGTACAATACTATGAAATAAAAATAATACTGTAAATATGAGGAAGCATAACTGTTAACAGGAAAAACTGAAATATCTCCCTTGTTTGATATTAAATCAAGTTATTGGTATATAATAAGGTATAGTACAAAGTTAACAATCTATCATAGTTTCTTTTTGGTTTGGTTTGATAAACCTGAGCACATTTTTATTCAAGGGGAGAGGAATTATTAAAAACAAATGATAGGAATAACAAAACACTACAACATACTTTATAGTCTAAGCACATCTACTAAAAATATAAACAAGCAGCACTAACATAAGATATATTTACAAAAACGTTTAACTTGAAGCAGAATGTTTTATACAAAATAATAGGAATTTACATTTTGTGGAGAAATATGGTTACAATATCTGAAATGTTTGAGATTTTAAAGAGAAAATAAATTTAATTGGCACAAATAGGAGTTGAAATGCATAGTTTAGGGACAATTGCATATATTTTAAAGAAAAAACTGTTGCAACATTATAGTGTTTGATGTATAAGAAGATTTTTTTTTCATACAAAAAAAACTGTACATAACATTTTGAACTCAAAAGAATTCTCTCCAGGCATTTTATATTTTGATTTGGCACATTTTTTGGAGATATATTTCCGTTTTAAAAAATGAGAAAATTGTGTAAATATTGGCACACACAAGAAATTATGCATCAGAATTGCAAATTATTTTGAAGACTTACCAGTAGTTTCATCACAAATGTAAATGATAGATATTTTCGTAATAAGTTTTAGTTCAAGTTCAAAAACTTTTGAAATTTAGACAATAAACCAAAAATTTGGAATATTGGTGGGCATTATTGTTATGCTGAATTTCAAGAGTAAACCAATGTTAATGAATCAGATGTAAGTTTATTTCAAGCAATCACTCTGACCCATGCTCTATTCACTTTTTTAGGTTTATTGTGAATTTATATCCAATGTGGAATGTTTGAAGTTTTGAGGAAATTGATGGTTCTGCAATTTGGCATGGCCCAATTTTGGCACTACTCAGGGCATTGTAAAGTTCAAACAATTCAAAGCAGAATACTTTGGACGGACATTCCAATTGCAGTTATTTGTACTTGAAACGGAAGTCTCTGCACAATGACGTCCTCCATCTGCTCGACGGTCATCTGTGACACATCCCCAAAACGTTGCAACTGTCCTCTTATCATGTCTATATCTACGACATAGTCTCTGAAAATCCCATTCTCCTGAAGACAAACCTCACAGGTAGCATCTCCAAATGAAATGGCTTCCACTTGCCCTGTAACATTTCTCTCTTGTGGTTGTGTCTTCTAAAAAGAGAAATTGTAAAAATGTTAAATTATCAAAATAAATCACATTAACCAAGGCAAGTAAGAAATATATTGGGTATGACTTGATTGTTAGGAATTCAGACAACTTTTATTTGAAGAAGCGTTAATGTGGATGTAAAGTGAGGTTTATGATATCAATTTCTTTAATCGTTTTGAATAATTTGAAATCAGTTATTCTGAAAATGTATTTTTAGCTAAGAAGATACCTTCACTACAGAGTTGCGGGTGGAGTTCAAGGTTTTTCTTCTTTGCCACTCTGCAACAACACAGTGTGACACTTCCACATAATTGCCAGTGGTAATTGGCTGATTTGCCAATTCCCTCCAAAGAGTTAACTCTATTTCCGCATCGCTATCTTGTATCGTAATCGTTCTCACTTTGGTCTCCGTCTGGTTGACTTGTACTGTCTTGATGGCCTCATCCTGTGAAAATTATTTTATGAGTATTATTTCATTTTCTAAATAAAATTATGTACATTAATATTAGAACTTATTTTTCAACTTAATTTAGGGTGAAGACATACTTTCCATTTAATAATGCTTATCTCTTAAACAAACATTTATGCTTACTTTCACAACTTCCCCTTGAACAGTGGAGATCGATTTTACTGGGGCATCAAGAATTTCTTTTAGACTCTTCTTTGGTGACTGTGGAGTAATGAGGCCGATTCCCTTCAAAGAGAGTTCTTTTGGAACGGTGACCATTTGTCCTGCCATTATCTTTGTCTGTTTGGATAGAACCAAGCGGGTGCCTTTAACCAAGAAATTTCTCAGAGTGAGGGAGCGTCCTTCTCTTATTTGGCTGAACTTCGTCTCGTCACTTAATGTAGCCGTCATGGCTTCAGTAGCATCAGCGACACTGAAGTTCAGCATCTGGCCTTTTTCCCCGTTTGAGCTGTTGAAAGTCGCAGTGTGGCCAACTTTGATTACACATACTCTCACCATTGTTGTCGGATATGGTGCTGAATCGCTGGCCTTGCATGACAGCAACTCCTTTAGAGTCTTGTACTGCATCTAAAAGAATATAAGTAAACTATAAATGCATATAACTGGAAAGACCATCATAATATTATATTGATGTTAACCGAGTATGATTCCCTGTATTTCTTACTGAAACTTATAGAGGAACTGCAGAACTGAAATATACACGTAAACAAGGGTTGTGTATTTTTCTGCACTCATGTTGTTACCTTCGATCATAATGATTTTCTCCTTAAGTACAGATTTTTAAGAACACATAAATTTACGCTGGTATATACGCAACAATAGGTTTGTGGTCAGAATAAAATGATTCTAAAGTAGCAGATGAAATACCCTGAGAATAATTCATTACTGGCCTGTTAGTATAAATGTGATCCAAACAACTACCATAATCAGTGGTACAACTGTGCACTATCTGATGGAGCAAAATTCCAGTTGTGTCTGCTAATGACTTTAGTTCTTTGTGGGAAAAATAATCAAGATTTGTATCACCCATCAAAATGAAGGGTTGTGTAGCATTCAACAGACCCATATAGAAAAGGGATGTGACATAGAGCTGAAAATTGACAATTGTTGCAATCCTTGGTGAACAGTAAAAGAATACTAAATTGAAAATTTCATTTTTTACCTCTATGGAGAACACTACTGTTTCAATTCCACATAAACAGAGGTTCTTCAGGTTTTTCAGGGGGGGTTTGGAATAAACAACTATACCATAAAAGGGTCTTTCATTATTGTGATTTACATTTGAATCAAAACGTTGAATGGAAAAACCTGGCAAGTGGTAGTCTTCATTCTTGTCACTAGATTTGAGTCTACTCTCTGCTAAAACAATTATATCTGCTGAAAGCATATTGTTCTCAGTTTGTAAGTCCCTATAATGCAAATGCAAAGACCTTGTGTTGTGATATATTATTTTCACATCGGAGTTCAAGTTTTCAAGCATAGGTAAACAGGCCCATAAAGATGCCTCCAGACGAAGACGATTCATTTCCATTACAACTTGTTCTGACACAGCAATTTTGTTTTCATTCAAGTTCAGGATAAATAAGTCTTGCAATTTTCTGACTCGACTTAACCCTACATAATGCATATGCTCTTGCTTTCTCCTTCCCAAATCTAACACAATTTGTTTGACAGTTGAACCTTGAGCTTTATGGATGGTTTTAGCGCAAGCCATTCGCAAGGGAAATTGTCTCCTGGTCACATGACAAGATTTATGTCTACCAACTGTGAATTTTTTAGACACTTCAAGAACCGGTGTCCAAGTACTTGGAATGTTTTCATTGTACAAATGCCTGTATTTTAATCTTGAAGCATGTCCAATTCTTGGATCCTCAAACAGCACCCATACTATGCTACATCTCTTGGAACCTGCAACTCTATAGTCTAAATTCTTAACAATGCATGGACTTCCATTAGTTAAACCATCTTCCACATCAACATTTATACATATTTCAGCAGGGTGCTCAGTTGCTAAATGCAAATCTTTTAACAATCCCATTGTCTTACTTGGATCATTAGGTATTTGTTGGAGAATGCGTTCTTTAATTTCTCCAGCAACATCCCCATTTACCATGTCTAATGCCAATACTATACATTTACTTTCAGGTAACGCCATTTCAAAGGCTGCATCATTATGACTGTTCACTTGCGCATTTGTTGTATATAGATGAGGAACAAAATTCATGTCAAGAATATCAGCTCTACTGCAAATTCTGCTTTTCAACATGTCAATGTCTGAATCAGTGTGTAGACCCTCCCTTTATTAGCAATTTTGCAAAGTCCTGATCATTTTTTTGCCTCATAATTTCTGTTAGTTCATACATCTGAAATAAATCTGTCCAAAGATTAATTGCAAGAGGCCCATATCCTTCAGAAATATCTTCGAACACCCAACCATCAAACACTGGTTTCAGCTGGAATAAATCACCTATAGCTATGATGCTAATTCCCCCAAAAGGGCAATCTTTTCCAAAGATCTCCTGTAGTCTTAAATTTATAAAATTGAACATTCTATTTCCAACCATGGAAACTTCATCGATAAAGATAACTTTCAAGCTTCGGAATTTCACTCTCATATTATCAAGTTGCTGAGCATCTAAAGGTTTGTATTTCAAGCTTTGGTTAGCTGGAATGCAGAAAATGGAGTGTATTGTATGACCTCCAATGTTGTATGCAGCCTTTCCAGTTGGTGCACATAGAATAGCTTTCACCTCATCACAGTTATATGCAACCTTTTTTGAATAAAAACGTGTAAGAGCTTGGAATAGGCATGTTGTCAGTAAACTTTTTCCTACACCAGCACCTCCTGTTAGAAAGCAATAGATTGGCAAATCATCTGTTTTGATTTTGTGCAAAACATGATAAAAGAAAATTTTCTGTTTATCATTCAGTGATCTAACAAGGGCATTGTATTCAGAGTTACCCATTGAATTAAATGAGATATCATTTGTCTCCACTTGCTTTCTACTTATTCCCAAGTCCAATCCAAGGTCATATTCCACAGCAGCCAAATCTGGATTGAAACACGCATACTCTGCACAAGCATTGTCATCTTCCTCAGCATCTATTGCTTCATTGTGTTGTATTTCTGCTGCAACAACGTGATCTGGATTGCAATGAAAATGATCCATTGTTTCCTCAATAACATTGGTAATACCATTGTCCAACTCAAAAGGCATCTTATTTGTCAGAATTATTTCAACATGTCTCGTATGAGCCATCCATTTCCCTCAGATCTATTTCTTCTTTTCTCCATGGGTAAAAAAGCATAAGCTGCTCTCTGAAATAATTTTCAGGATCTTGCTCCTTATTGTAGCGTACATATCTTATTATCTTACTAGTCTTTCTTAGTCTTAAAATTGAACCATCATTCATAGGATACTCCTTCTCAAAAATGAGATTTTCTTGGGCATCATTTTCATCAGCCTCATCTTCATTCACCTCTTCAAATTCATCTTCTAGTAAGAAATCACTCCTTTGGTTTTGTTTATCCTTTGAAGGTCTAACAACATCAAATGATGACACGAAAGTTGCTAAACAATACTTTTGTAGAAGCCTTGGCCTTCTCTGATAACGTTTAATCCAATTGTCTGTTTCTATATCTGTGGAACCCTCGGGCAATTCTTGTAGTGCTTCAAAGGATTTCAATAAAAATGTGCGTTTTGCTGGTTCACTTGTGTTGATGAAAACCACAGTCCTACTACTGGAACGAAGGGGCATTTGCAATAGTAAATATGCAGCTTCTTGAGCACAAATTTCTACATGAGTCAAGAATTTGTTTCCTATTTGCCGGACTTGCTGTTTTAATGACAAGTTGCCTTTTCTTGCCTCTTCACATGCATCATGGAGTAAATTTGACATACCTTTCTGAGATTTTGAAACATATGAGACAAGATATGAAGCACATGCATACCCATCAAGAATAAACTGAACATCAATATTTGCTTCCCAAGCCCTAAGCAAAAGTTCATTATATGAATTGATCCTAATTTCTTCTATTCCTCGTTTTAGAAACAATTTTGGGGACTTTAAAGACGACCTTATTGCTAAGATGTAACTTTCTTCTGTCAGTTCTAACTTTTGAAGAAGGTTATCAAAAGTTTTAATGGTCTGTAGTAATTGTGCATCATTAAGAAGCTCACATATTTTTTGAAAGTGTTGCTGTACATTTGGATTTTTCTCATAACAGTCATCATTTAGAGGTTCAAGAATAAGTGTTTCTCGCAGAGGAGGTAAGGGGAAATTGAATCGGCAGATATTTTTACCACCTCTCTTGCATGTTCGAGCATGTCGATGCGTTTGATAATTCACAAGCTCTGCAATGTCATCATTCTTTGAACAAGTTGCATGATTGTCAACAAAATTTTGTATCTCTTCATTTTTTGCTTTCCCAAAAATAGGAGCATTTTCAATCCAGAGAAGGAGATGGATATGAGGAGACCCTCTTTGTTGAAATTCAACTCGATAGAAGAAGTCAACAATTTTTCCTAGAGGGAGATTTTTTCCTCTTAAAATTTGAGACATAAACATTCTAAACCGATGGTCAAAATACCTGGAGCATGTTACAGGGTCCTTTTTAATGAGTTCACATCTGTCAATCCAAGACAATTCATCAACATCTTTCTCAGACAAATCAATGTTGTTCAAGCTTTTGCTCAGGATTTGAAGCAAATTTTTCCACTTTGTCTCAGCGGCAGAAAAAGAGCAAAACCATGTTGGAATGCCCAATTGCCTAATCATAGCAAACACATCTTTTTTAGCACCTTCCCAGTATGCTGGTGACCCTCTAAGAGTTCTCAAAACCCTATATCCCTCATTTAGTCTTACAATATTGTCAAAAGTTGTTGGATTTAAAACATGTCCTGCTGTTATTTTCTTTCCTTCATTTTTACATTTCCTCATTGCTAGAGTGACTTTGTCTTGTATTTGCTTTATTTGCACCTTTTTGAGTTTGAAAAACAAATTTTGCATTGAACAAGCTGCTCTTCTATCATGAGATCTCAATTCCCATTTGCAAATAGAACTGTATGTGACTGGTACAATTCTGTCTTTGTTTGAAGGACGTAGTTGCCCACAATAAATAGTAGGAAATGCAAGATATTCTGCATGTGGATCTTGATACAGGCCAAGAGGGGTTTGGTTTTCTCCAGGAGCAAATGACAATGTTTTTTGAGATGATCGGACATCTACAGGATGTAACAATGTGTCTGTATTTCCTGTGAGCCTACTTTCAAAGTTTTCATCTTCTGTCCAGTCATCACCATCAATAACCTCATTTTCATTCTGGTTGGATTGAGAGTCTGACAATGTTTCTTCATTATACCCAAACCAATCTTTTTGTTCCTCCAATATATTCCAGTTCTCTCTTATTGAAATACCCTCATTTTGAAGTACAGCACTGTTTCTTAAAAGCCAGTGAAGAGCAACAATGCATTTGAAAGGTCTTACTGATTCATGGTAAACATGATGTTTGAACTGCAATTTTCGTTTCAACTTCACCTGAATTGTTTCAGTTTCTGCTAGTGTGCGAGGTAGGGATTTGATAGTTTTATTCACATCAGAGGGAACATTTACAACATTTCCACGCAAACTTTTCTGTCCTCCTCTTGGTTTTTCCATGAGTTGCATAAATGGAATGCGTGGGCTAATTAAACGTTCTTCCATTTCTGTCAATTTCAATTCTGGTGGAATTTCAGGAAATTTACAACCATTTTTAACTGATAACGGAGGTATTTTCCTTAGATTCAAGTATTTCTGACACGTGCAACAAACCCATTCAATGTCTTCATTACTTTTTATGCCCAATAAACAGTTTTTGGTAAACTCTGACATTGGCAAAACATTTGCTTTTCTTACACCATCTCTAAACCATGTCTGTGTACAACAAGAACATATGTATGTTGGACCCATGTTTGCATTTTTCTTAAAGTTCTCAATAGCTACAAATTCATCTGAGTTGAGCGTAGAAGCAATACTTCCATTGGAATTTTGTGAAGAAATATTCTTAGTTATTGGACTGTCTGGTTCTGTCTCTTGAACAACTTTCTCAGAGCTTGCTTTCTGAATTGCTTCATTGACAGTAGTTGGTTTCCATTTTTTTGGCTTGATGACTTTATCGACCCCAGAGTTTGCAAAATTCACACTTCTTTTTCTTGTGTTAGAATTATGTTCAATGTATATTTCAACACAAGATTTTGTCTTTGGTTTGTGTTTTAAGGACCTTATGCGCATTGCATTCAACTCAAATTGAACATTCTCAAAGGGAATAATGGATACAGAATTGCAAAGAATTCTTAGAAAATAGCACAAATCATCAAAACAATCAAAATTTGTTAAAGTACACACTCCATTTGGATCACACAAGCCATTACTACCTCTACAATGAGAGTCAAACACAAAAAATCTGCCATTCCAAGACATCAAAGCTATTGCGGATGAATGAAAAATCAAGATGCATGCATTGCTGCTAGCAAAAGATTGATTAAGTGCGTGTTCTAAAGAAAGACCCATCTCTGAATGAAACATATTCTCTTCTGCCATATTTCCATAATATGTATTTTGCACAAAACTAGAGAAATAGTTCCTTTCAAACTTGACATAGTTTGGCAACTCATTGGCAAGTAAAAATGAATGTTCTTTTACAATTTCATGATACAAATTATCACCAGCCACTAAAACTGAATCCAAATCATTCTTTGTAATTGAACAACTGTTTTGTGCATGACAAAATACAAGAAATGTGAAACTCATACTCATACACTGTTTTCCTCTGGAGCTTACACGGAAAATGTCTGAACCTTGAGAATAATTTCCTTGAATAACTGTTGGGCAAGTCATTTTCTCTTGATCATCCATATTATTTCTTTTTTTTCTTTAGCTAACAAGTCAAAATAGTATTGTACAATAACTTGAGACAATGAGTTATAAAGAATAACTTGAAATGTTATCCTAACTGTTGCTTTCTTCAAGGACTTTAGTAATATGCAGAAGTGAAACGCATAATTATTTCTAATCTAAATTTGTATTTTTTAATTTTTAATACACTGTAAATTATAGCACCTTATTTGTTCAATCAAAAATATATCATTATTGGTCAAGGTAGAAATTTTAAAGATCATACTACAAATGATTTCATTGTTTCACAATATTATCAAAATTTCCATATAGAAATCGCTCTAATTCAGTTGAAATTTCTCAAATATGCTCAAAAAATTTGATGTGAACACTGAACAAAAATCTGAAGTTGTTGCAAATCTCAAAGTGAAGCAGAAATAGTTTTTCAGAATTTTCATAAAGAAATTGTACTCATCCATTTTGAAATTTCTCAAATGTTCTCATATAATTTAATGTGATAAATATCTAAATTTACTGATTTAGTGCATATCTCCAAGTCAAGCTAATATAGTTTCTCAGAACTGTTATATATTGATCTCATTCGATAGAAAATTTCTCAAATGTTCTCATGTGATTTGATGTGAAAAAAAATCTAAATTTGGTGCATATCTCTCCGTCAAGGTAAAATTGTTTTCCAGAATTTTCATATAAAATTGCTCTCATTTGATATAAAATTTCTCAAATGTTCTCATATAAATTGATGTTAACAAATATCTAAATTTGGTGCATATCTCCAAGTCAAGCTTATATAGTTTCTCAGAGTTTTTATATCAAATTGCTCTCATTCAATTTAAAATTTCTCAAATGTTCTCATATGATTTGATGTGAACAAAATGTAAATTTGGTGCATATGTCTCAGTCAAGCTAAAATTGTTTTCCAAAATTTTCATATAAAATTGCTCTCATCTGATATAAAATTTCTCAAATGTTCTCATATAATTTGATGTAAACAAATATCTAAATTTGGTGCATATCTCCAAGTCAAGCTTATATAGTTTCTCAAGAGTTTTTATATAAAATTGCTCTCATTCAATTTCAAATTTCTCAAACGTTCTCAGATATTCAGATGTCAACAAATGCATACCTCAAAATTAAACTGAAACAGTTTCTCATAATTTCCAAATATAAGAAAACTGATAATTATACGTCAACAAATATCTCAAGCTGTTGCATATCTCAAAGTCAAACTGAAGTAGTTCGTTATAATGTGCATTAATAAATTGCTTTCATTTGAAATATTCTCAGATTTGGGCGATTAAACTTTGTATGTTCCACTTAAGCCTTGTAAATTTCTATTAAAATATTCATTAGTATTCTCAACTTCTGACATTCAGCAGTTCCTACTTTAATTATATTTATTTCAAATATTTCAATCTCATCTTGAATTTTTACACAAATTCTCAGAAAAATTAATAAAAAATTAGTGTGAAACTTTGAAATGTCAAAAGGTTTTTCATAAAGCTTTTATCTTATTAATCCTGATTTATCAGAAAACAGATTAAAAAAAAAACACAGATTTTTAAGTTTTCACCAAAACATCCAAAGTCCACAACTACCACAACATGTAAACAACTCCAAATGCGAATTCTAGTACATTTAAACGTTTTCACAAAACGTAAAAATTAATACACCAATTTCTTACATATGTAAGCAGGTAAAAATCATAAAATCAAAATCTAGAGTACAAAAGCAAAGAAGTATGAAAGGCCAAAGTTATATTTCAATCCAACTCCAAGATGGCCGACTTTCGATGTTTGTATACTATCTGTTTACATTCGCTTTGCTATAATTTTGTCACATAAAACAAACAATAATATTCTATTTACGTACAATTTCCTAAATCTTTTACACCCACGTCGTATATATAAGCAGTTCTAAGATACAGTAATGCTTAAAATCTTTATTTCTTAAATACTGATAAAATGCATTATAGGCAAACTGATCAACATGGCCGCCATCGAAGTGCTCTCTGGTGTTTTGCTTTTTATCTCAAAAATAAACAACGTAAACAAATATGTCTATTTATAAACAACTTCGTGGTATAGTAATATATTCATATTCACCTTGCGACGTCACTCTTCCGATGATTTTCCTATTGTTCGGGCTTCTTCGTTCTCTCTGCGTAAACTATCGTCCTTCTCTGCCTTCTTCCTCGCTCAGTCGAAAATTAATACGCGACACCGATGTCGCCTTTTCTTTTCTAGATGATTATTTTAATGTAATTTAACAGAAGAACAATTTTTATTTTACTTTACAAAAGGTTTGATTTCAAAGAAAAATGATATTACTTTTAATACACCCTCAATCAACCAGAAGAAAATATTGCACTATTTTCTTCACGCGTAAATAACGATGAATGTAGTGTCCTTTGCGCGGGAAACCCTGTGATGCCTATCATTAGCTATAGTACGCGAAATTCCCAACAATTGGTTTGTTTATTTTAATTTATTTTTTAAAAGTAATAACCATCGATTTCTTTTAATAAACACAAAATTATTTAAATAACTTACAATATACATGATAGAAGCAGCAATTAGATAGATAAAACGTAGTATAAACATTGCACTATTTTGCAGTTACAGCGTAGGGATTTCTATGATCGTGTTGATGCTTCATGAATATTCATGAAAAACAAAATATTTTACACGATCTGTCTCTATCAACAAACCAACAAATATGTATATTTATTTATTTTATAATGCTTAAAATATGCGAGAGCTGTAAATTGGTTTAAATCTGAAATGGAATCATAGGTGAACATTGCCTGTTACACTGCATCTGTAACACAGGAAATACCTAACAGAGTTATCGTTCCTTATCCGCTAGGGTCCCCGTGAGAAATACCCTTCCGGTCAGGACCGTAGCAATAGACAGTGGCTATAAATAGCCACCGTCTAAAAATACATACCCATCCACGGTCATACTAAAACACGCCTGCCGACGCCTGCCGGGGAAAACACGCCTGCCGAGAAAATATAGACGCCTGCCGTTTACCTGACGGATTATTTTAATTTTTTCTTTGATATTTTATTTTACTTAACTAAATTAATGATCATAGAAATAAAAAGTTGACTTTATATTAATTATTTAGCTCAAAATTAGAAAAAATGTTCAATGTTGGTAAAGATAGATAACTCTTACGTAGAATTTATATGCCCGCCGAGGAAATCTCACTCGGCACACCTCGGCCGATTCGTATCTCATCTAACCTCGGCTGTCATTCGGCAAACCTCGGCCGATTCCGTAACCTACATCAAACCTCGGCTGTATGATAGAACTTGATATCCCACTACGCCGGGCATTTGCGATGCGGTCGCCTATTTACTCAATCGGTAAATCTGACGCTATAGAAATTAGTTTTCAAAATGGCGTCTTTTGATGAGTGTTTAGATTATGCAGTTCAGAATTGTCCCATTTTAGTGGACAAATCTTTGAAACTGAAAGATAAACAGTTAGATACTTTAAAAGCATTATACGAAGGAAATGACTGTATATCGGTTTTGCCGACAGGTTACGGAAAGAGTATTATTTTCCACATGTTACCGTGGTTTGCACAGCGCCTCTATCAGAGACAAACCGATGATTGTGTTAGTTGTTTGTCCGCTGAATTCTATAATGCAAGACCAAGTGCTTTCTCTTCGAAAGGCAGGGATAAATGCATGCACAATTAGCATCACCGGTATGTTTTGTAAACTTTGGCCTTTTAATTTCATATGCATGTACCAAACTAGTAAAAGCCTTTATAAAGGTTATTGTGTTCAATAACAATTTCTTTACTTTAAGTGATTTTTTAAATAACTATAATAAAGCAATATCATGCAGGTACACATGGGATTGCTTTTGATGAGAAAGATGCAGGTGATGAAGATTCTGAAGATCACACCAGTGAACATTGTACCATTGAAACTGATGTACCATTTGAAACATTCATGAGAGGAGAGTTTAACCTGATATACTCCCATCCAGAGACATTATTTAAAACTAGATTTGCCAAACTGCTGAGATCAAAACTGTATCAGGATACTGTGTGTGCAGTAGTAATTGACGAAGTGCACATGATTTCAGAATGGTAAATTTATTGAAATGAAAACTTTTTGTTTTACCATGTTGATAACTATTTGATAGGTATATACTACTCAGAGCTACTTGAATATCACAGGTGCGCACTTAGTTAAACCTTAATCATCATTGATACTGTGTTCTGTTTATTTGCAATTCAACTTTGTACGAGGGTTCGATTCCCTCCCTAGGCATTTTAATGAAAGCTGGTGCAAAGTGGGCTGATCGCCTAGTGGCCCCGCAAAGTTGAATTGTTTGTCACTAAAACAATGAGCAAAGTAAAGTATCAGAAATTTTTATTAGCCTGTCAGCAACAGTGCTCTCCATTTGCATTTTTACTGTGTAAAAGCAGTATAGTACACTCTTCCTGTCTCTGTAACATTCGGCAGTTTTATTAGATCTGCAGGCTGAATGCAGGCTTTTAATTCATAAAGAAATAAGCATAAATTATTGAAATTTTATACATATTTAATTTACTGTAATATTTGTATTTAAAATTACATGTCCTGGTAATTTAAAGGACATCATTTTTGTAAATTATACTCATTTCTTTGTAGGGGAGAAGAATTTCGTCCTGCTTTTAAGAAGCTTGGGGATCTAGTTTGTGTATTTGAAAAGGCATTACATTTACTTTTAACTGCAACAGTAACACCAAAGTCTATCCTTACCCTTACGAAACAGATAAATCTAAAAAATTCTGTTGTGATCACCGAAAATGTAGATCGACCAAATATCTTTTTGGAGATAAGAGCAAGGCTCCCAAACATAAAAAAGTTTGAAAAATATGATGACTTGATTGAACCTGTTATATCAGAATTACGAGAAAAGAGACTTCTATTCCCTGTAACAATTATGTATGTAGATAATCTTGAAGCGCTAGGGTATTTTTTCCAATATGCTGCACACAATCTTCAGGACTTGGGGTATGATGGAGAAAAAAATCCTCAAAATAGACTCTTTGCACAGTTTCACAAGGACTATCCAGAGTCTATGAAAAAACTTATTCTTCAAGAGCTTACTAGTCTGAACCCTAAACTTCGTTTGGTGTTTGCAACAGTTGCTCTAGGAATGGGTGTTAATTCACCTAGTGTTGTACGTATTATTCACAGCAGACCCCCCACATCAATGGAAAAATACCTCCAAGAAATTGGACGGGCTGGGCGACTTGGACAAGAGGCTTCAGCTGTTATGTATTTCAATCAAAGCGACATTGCAAAAAACAGGAAAGGTATTACTGATGAAATACGAGAGTACTGCACACATCAAGGCTGTTTGAGACTTATGCTTGTAAATTACTTTGGGTTTGATAGTCCTGTATATTCAGGAGAGAAAAAAGTTGCTGTTCAAATTGTAAAACTCTTGCTGAACAGATTTGAAAACTTCATATTAATAGCATGTCATGATAAACATTTTATTGATAAATTTCATATTCATTTGTTTTTTTCCACTATGCATCATACTTTATTTTCAGATGCCATTTGCAAAACAACAAGGTGATGCATGATAAATAACTATTCACTGGCCTACTGCTATTCTTCCTTCAATAATATATCATATCAGTATATAAAATCATTTGTATAACAAAAATTAACTTAAGGTAATCACGGCATGAGTATTTTTCCATGTAGCAAAAACATATGAAGTTCATGCATGGATTTTTTAACAAGTGTTATGCTTCAATATTGATGGAATGAGACAAAACACAACAAGTAGCCATGTTATGAAAAAAAAAATCATTCGAAGTGGGATTCATCTTCACTTCCTTCAGATTAAGAGTCAAGTATCCTTTTTTTTGCTTATAAAAAAAGCTACACATGTATACTTGAACACAAAAGAAGAAAAAAACCCCTTAAAAATCATTGACCAGATACATCAACATGTATAATGTTTACATTTGACATTAGTCAGTTTTTTTGATTTTCTAGCTTGTATACTTTAATATTATTCAAACGAGAGAAAACCAACAATAACTAGCCAAGTTACAAATAAAATAATCATTCTGAGGTAGATTCATCATCACTGTCAGATGAGGAGATAACTATTCCTCTTCTTAGTCTTTCCACTTTTTTCATTACCACATCTTTAAAATGAATTATGTCCACAATAAAAGGAGAAACTTTTATTTTATGAAAGTTCTCTAGTTTTCTTCCATTTGTTTTCTCCCAAATCTTAACAGGAATAAGTTCTTTGAGAATGCAATTTACATCATCCTGAAATGAACGCTTCTTGTGATGTGTCTTTTTATCACGAATGTTGAGCATTTTGTCAAAATTATTAGCAACATCCTGTATGACTGGTGCTGCCTTTGTGATGGCAACTATTGCGTTTTCAGTTTTATTGGAACCCAGTCCACGTATCAACTCCTTCAACACCAACACCTCATTCTCTTTCTGTAGATCTGCTGCTTTGTTGTCACCTCTGCGCCCACTCAGATTAACAAAAGAACCATACCGCACTTTCAGAGCCATCTTTTCAGAGAGCATGATTTCAGTTTTTAAAATATAATCAATGCACTCCTCTAGGTACTTAGATAAAACAGAATGACTGAAGAATATTGGTATGCAAAATTTAAGAGATATGTTCATTCTACAAGAATCTCCCTCCTTGATGGCATCTTTAATGGTCAAAATTACAAAATACCACTGCAGAAATTGCATCACATAGTTTTGTAAATCATCAGTGTCTTCATCTGTGTGCTCAGAGAGTGAAATTGAGACTGGAATTCTATGATTAGACACATTTACTGTCACTCCTTGTTTCACTTGCTGTGGTGTAAGACTGAATAAGAACTGTGAATTGTTGATTTTCAGCTGGAAGTTTAATAAGCCTTTTTCATTTAGTGTGCTGTTCACAACAAGGCAGGTTCCCAAAATATCCACCATCAATGGAATCTGTTGGTGAAGAAGATCTTGTAGAAAATTTAAGTAAAAAAAAAACAAACTAATAATTCAACATACAATCCCTGGTGATTCATGTGGGACATGAAGGTAGCAACATTGCAGAAAAAATACATAACCTGTATTAACATCTTTCTTTTAACAAGTTAATGAATTGATTGTAAAGTGTAAGTAAAAGTAACTAAATTATTCTATATGTAAGTCAATACTTTAGATAACAGAAATGGCCAAGTCATCTTATATGGCAATTTGAGTCTGATATCATAATGATTATTTTGTCAATTTTCTAAGGTTGCTGAAGGTTTCAAACAATCAATCAACTCATTAGAATCAGACTGTGTAGATTTCAGCCCTGTCTGTTTCTACAGAGCTATGAAATACTATTGGTTTTCTTAAGAAATTACTTGTATGTCAATATACATCAAGTATATGCATTAAATCACCCGTTATAAACATTTTGCATGTGCATACCTTTTCTGGGAATGTCAACATCAACTTGTCAATTATTTCTTCAAGCAGCTGAGAAAAAATTTCTTCCTTCTTTGAATTATGCATCATCTTCATGTTCTTTTTCAGTAATGGATGCTGAGGCTCATCTGTTATTGACTTCATGCCAAAAAACTGTAATATGTAGGACAGGAAGTATGCACACCCAGCGGTTAAAATGAAGTCCTCATGAGCCTGAATAGAAAAAACAATTGGTGTTGTAATTGATAAATAAAGTTTATTAATGTTTTGCCAAACTTAAAACCTATAGGTGTTTATTTATAACTTACTTCGAATCGAGACTTCACTTTGCCATTGACATTGGATCTCTGGACAAGGACTTTCATATGGTAAATTGTTCCCTTGTCTCTACCACTAGATGGGTTGAAGAAACGCTTATACATTTTCTGAAATTGATTGAAGAAAAAAATGTGTACATCTTTTATTGGGGGGGGGGACGCGATTGAAAGGATGATGTGAAATACATTGCACTACTTTTAAAGTCTTTTTATTGTTTACTATACCTCTAACAGATCCATTAAGGTGTGAAACATTTCCATAATCATAGGATCTATGTGATCAAGTCTCTCTGTTGAGGTCAAAGCCCCATCTTGCAGTGCCTTGGCTGACTGTAGGCGGACTCTTGTAAGCTGGTCCCCTCCAACCGGAACTTTAAGATTGTCTAGATCAGATGCTGTAAGAGATTTAAATCAAAATGTTAGGTTTTTTCTAATCTAGGATTTGTGAAATTCTGCATTTCAAGTCAGTTAAGGTTTATAAAATCTATTCATTTAAACTTGTATTTACTGTAATTGTAATTTTTTGAAATTAATTTAGCAAAACAGCAAAATTGTTAAGCTCACCGATTTTTTTTATATCTAAGAATTCTTTGAAAAAGAACCCAATACCGGTAAATAGCAGACAAAATTTGGTAAGCTTAGCAATAACAAGATATCAAAATATAAGCGCACCTCTACCAGCCTTTGTGTACCACAGGGTCAACTGCTGTTCATAAGATTGCAAGATGTGAATGCAATCAGATAATGATTGTTCATTCTTCAGCAGGACTGGTAGGAGAAAGACTTCAGATTTCTTGGACATGGCATTTTCATAGTCATGGGGAATGTGCTTTGGTATTATTGTTTTCATCCAACTAAAGTGGTCTATGTTTTCACACAAGATCCTTCCGAGCAGGACTTTCAGGGACTCCTTAAACTTGGAAATTTCATTTGGTGATGGCACAAAGTTTTTATATGTGATATTTTTAGTATCACCAACAGGTTTTGAGTCTTCCAGATTTTAACATTCAACTCTATCAAATGTTAAGTCAGTTGCAAAGAAGTGATAATCTTTGCTCTTATTGTCCATGCGAACATCGTTGGTAGTAACATACAGATCCAAGTTGTCACCATTCAATTTTCCGTCTTTTCCTTGTGCGATACCTTGAATTATTTTCTCTGTCGAATATTCCCCGAAATCATTCAAAATGTTTCTCTTTGTTTCATGAGACAACGTAATATGCACTTGATTGAAACGTTCCAAGATCTGAAAGATATTATACATAGCTGTATTTCTATACATACAACTGCTTTCAAAAACACAGTATATCACATGATTGAATATTAAATTAACATTTGAAAATTTATTTTCAAGATTCTAAAAACTTACAATTTGCATAATATCTAATACTATAAGACAATTTAACATAGATAAAAAAATAAATATCTGGCACATTTATTTTGTTTAATCTTCAGTCTGCAACTATTGTGAAATCTGCAGAACAGATAGTTCATTTATTATAATTCTTTAATGCTCACACTTGCTCGTTATTTTTCAAATATAAAAGTTATCAGGTTTACAAACCATTGACGTAAGGAACAGTTGACTGCATCACATCTCCTCTGTAAGCAGTTTTACTACTTCGCCATATATGTGCCCTCTGAGAAATCAAAACATTTGTAAGTATCAAAAAAGGGTTAGTCAAACAAGAAATAATTTGAAACAAATTAAACCATAACATAAATATAAAATCAATCAAACAGATACAAGAAATGCTGTAGAAGTGTATAAGCTTGACCGGACAAAAATCTTCATTGTTTTCATGATTATAAAACTGGAATGGGTCTATCATGCTTTGGGATGGCCATATGATATAAAGGCTCACTTGAAAAAACCATATGACTAGAATGGGTCTATCATGCTTTGGGATGGCCATATAAAGGCTCACTTCAGCAAATAAAATAAAAGGTACTAACATGATGAATATACTTAATTTAATGCTATGCACTGTACAGCTGCTGTAGTTGAGAACATCAAAATGTTGATAACACTGATTGCATAATACACGAACAACTAAATTCCGTAAAATGTAAATAACAAAAACAATAACAAAAACAATAACATGCAAGTTAAAATGCATACCTTGTTGTCTGCATGGTATCGTATGCATAAGGCAGAATAAATACGCTGTATGGCACAGGCTTTCACATTTCTGCAATGTAGGATCATTCCATATATTGTGGAGATTGTTGCTAGCTTTGATTCTGGAGAAACTCGGTCACCTAAAAACAAGAATATCTATTAATGGGTATATCTATTTCTATAATAATGATTACAATACAATCCTATACATTTCTTTTTATGTACTACAAATAATGACAATTTGTGGGTCCAATTTAATATCATGGACTGCTTAGTTTGACAGGTTATATATTTATTGGGACTGTCACATATAAATTTCACAAAATAACAAAGGAAGACAGTTCATTTTTATTTTTTTGAGTAAGTAAACTGTGAGGACACTAAAGTGTACTCATTAATCGACTTAATTCACAATTTAATTTGTTCCACAAAGTCTGAAATTCCACAGTATGCTTGATATTTAAACATTTAAATTTAATATACTTCATATAATTTATAATAAACAAAACATACCAATAGCAGCAAACAATATCTGGAAAAGTTCTGAACACTTCTCACTCATCTCTGAGGAAACTTCTCTCATCCAGCTTTTGTTCATCAACATAAATGGGTCTTTCTTGAAAAGAACACTGTTTCTTCCCTTGCACACATTTTCAAGGGACTTTGTTATAGTTGATGTCATGCTGCAAGGTGATGATGACGATAATGCCTGGCTATTGAAGAAATCTAGAAGGTTGGTCTCAGTATCTGCATCGTTTTCTTCAATATTAATTGGCTGGAACTTGCAGTAATTAAAATGGTCGGGTGCAGATGTATTGATGGGGTCTTGAGTTGATTCTTGGGTGTCACTGCACGACTCAAATGAGAGTTTTTGTCTTGATTTTTTTGTTCCACCTAACTCTAACTTTCTCAATTTCTCCACAGAGCTTTCTATCTGCTCGGCCACTGAATGTCGTAATGACGACGGTGGAGTTTTGGGTAAACGTTTAAGACGTTTGTGCGTACTTTCGAAATTCTCGATACTGTCTACACACTTTCGCTTAAAGTCCATGAAACTTTGACACTTGCCCACACACGTTTCGCATACATACATTTCATATAATAAAGACGGATCAAGTACAAGTCCTGTGAATTGTTCAATAATTTTGACATAATTCAGTTTTGTTGATCTAAATTTACCTAAGCAGTGTAATCGTTTAGTTAATTTCTTCGCACACAATACACATGCTTGAATATCCGAAGAGAAGTACAAGCATTTCACCGGTGTACTGGAGGCCGCCATTTTGGTTTTATACTGCTGGGAAAAGTAGTTCCAATGGCGCTTCCCGTGATATTTTTTATTCTGATATTATTCTGTTTGATGTAGGTTACGGAATCGGCCGAGGTTTGCCGAATGAGGAAATCTATACGCCTGCCGTTTAATTGATGGATTATGTTAATATTTTCTTTGATATTTTATTTCACTTATCTAAATGAATGATAATAGACATAAAAAGTTGACTTTATATTCATTAATTAACACAAAATTTATAAAAATCGGCTAAGAAGATAACTCTTACGCAGAACTCATACGCCCGCCGAGAAAATCTATACGCCTGCCGTTTATCTGATGGATTATTTTAATTTTTTCTTTGATATTTTATTTCAGTTATGTTAAAAAATGATAATAGAAATAAAAAGTTGACTTTATATTCATTAATTAACACAAAATTAGTGAAAATCGGGTAAATAGATAACTCGTACGTAGAATTCATACGCCTGAAATATTTGTTGTCATATATTTATTCCAAAAGTGGTGTCTGAAATAAGATTGGAAGTATATATGAATATACATGTATATAATGCACTGTTAAGTTCAGAAATACGCTTAGGGTTTTTTTTAGTAGCTATAGTGTCATACTGCAAATATTGTGTTTGATGTACATGTAAATACAAAATGCAAGACACGTAACGTAAATTTGTATTTACACCAACTCAATCAATTCAAAAAGGTACAATTCAACAATATTATTCCTTTAGAGAAGTGGACTGGCATAGCCTTTATCCATGTATGAAGACTATATCATGTAATCTATAAAAAGAACAGGCTAACGTACTTGTGTAAGCATTCCAGATTTTAAAAATATTTATTCTCCTAAATTCGTAATTTTAGTAAATGTATATGGGGGAAAAGTTAGACGCTTTAAGCAAAGTGCATGAATATTTTTTCGTACACAGTTAGTTCTGTACAATGTTAGTAACTGTTTACATCTTGAAAAACTTTTTCGTCTCTAGATCTAAGACTTTCACTGCCTAGTTCACCAAACTATATCTAAAACCTCAGGTCCTGGTTCTGTTTCGCCGCGTATTTAAAAACAAATATTACACAGATCATTCATAAGCTTGTAGCAAAATTTTACATTGCATGATATCAATGTGGCGGACAATTATTCCATTCAAGGGAAAGGGGGGGGGGGGGGCTATCAGTTTAAAATTTTAAAAACGTCCTCTTCTATCAAGAAAATCTAACATAGACTGAATGATACCCCACCATAGACTTTTGAAACCCAATACATGCTTAACCTTTCCAGTGATGACTTATTCTGTTCATAGAAGAAAAAATGGTAAATCTGTAGACTTTTCAATTTTCAATTAGACACAAACTTAAGCTGTCCCTGTTTACCTGTTCTGTCCTTGGAAGAAATGGAACAAAATAATGTAAGTGAATGATCAATCTTCTCCCCACTCAAGTTCATATATAGAAGCATTTATTTTCAAAGTTTACTATAAATGCACTGCTTTTTTAAGTCTCAATTATTGTGATCGTTCAAGTCAACATAAAAAAACCCAAACAGGAGACACAAGAATTGGAAGGATAACAAAAGTCCGAAATCTTAATCGAAAATAAGTAATCTGATAAAAAAAAAGTTATAGAGCAATTACCAAATCAAATCAGAACTATGTTGATTCAATATTCAGCACAGTCAATACTGCATTATAACTGCAATAATGTAGCTAGTTTGTGTGTTGTTTTTCTGTTTTTCTTTTTTTTTTCTTTTTTTTTTGGGGGGGGGGGGGGGGTCAGATGAAAATAAATCGAAGGTGGTCACATTATTGCAGCTACATGTACAGTATATGCTTTATTTTAAGGTTATCAGTATTAAGATTTTTTTTTTTACCAAGCTGTTAAAAAATGTGCCGGGTTAAAATTTCACGATTTTTGCTCTCAATTTTTAATGCAGTAAAAAGCACCCCGGTTCAGTGATTAACGTTGTAAAATGATTCAACTCATGTCAACATTCTTGGTTATACGCCTGGACTGTTTCGTAGATAATAATGAATAATACTTTCCCTTACAAAATAAGTTTTGATTTTCTGTATTTTATAAATATGTTTACGGTTATGAATAGACTATATACGTTTTATGAATAGACGTACAAGTAAGTTTGACTAGTTAAAACAATGGCTTATAAACCAGAAATAGTTTTTGATTAAGTGTTTGTACATGAGATATATAAGGATAAAGTGGTATTCGTCTTCAACTTCATATAGATTACATATAAATTAAATATAAGTGTCAGAAACCCTGATAATCCTGTTGTAGCGACCCTGCTCTATCAATCATGGGTATATAATAAAAGTGTACTGAAAGTTTTTAACAGTCCTTTTGGGTTAATAATTATGTAAGTTCATACACTATACATACTTTCTTAAAACATAACTTTTTGTGTTTAGTATATCGACTCGTACTTAACTATATTTCCTAGTCTCCTAAAACATTTGAGAGAGAGAGAGAGAGAGAGAGAGAGAGAGAGAGAGAGAGAGAGAGAGAGAGAGGGGGGGGTTGTGTATAAGGTGTGCTTCACGGTCGTCTTCCAATAACAGGTAGGTAAAGGTCTATTGTTTCTTTAGAGACAAAAAACCGTTCAATTCACACAGAATATACAAGAAACTAACAGGGGAATACACGTGTATAGGTAGAGCAACGATCACTAGTTATCTTTGGACTTGTAGCCCCAGCCCCATTCCCCAAATATTATAGTAAAGAAAATAATGAGTAAGTTATTTCGTAATTAGTACATTATTTGTACATGTAATAAAATGAGATAAAAACACATTAATCTACATGTACATGTTCAGATTGTGACAATAGTCCGGTTTCCTTTTTTACAACACACTGCGTTTAACCGTTTGAGGGATAGTGAAGTGAATGATTGTATTTCGTATGAAAAACATCTGCACATGTCAATATGAATGCATGCAATATTATTTACTTTTTCATCAAAAAGTTTCTCGACCTACGATTAATTCTGTTCAGTGTGATTCATTAAAATTGTATATGTCGGAATGACATTTTGCATTCAACATGTTCGAAGATACCGATCTGCATAGATTATTGTATTCATTTTTGACTTTGAAAATTTTGACTTCAATATGAAATCAATTATAACCGGAAAAAAAACCCCACCACGTTCAGATGTCAAACATATAGAATGTGAATGTTGCAGTGACACACTTACCGACTCGCTACAAAAATAACAAAATTTGTCCATCTGTTTGCAAATGAGTGATTTATTGGCACATATGTGTTGTGCATGTCCTATCAATTTATTTTTCCTGCACATTCAATCCCGTTTGCTTGATAGATTTCTCTATATTTTTATTGAAAAATACATGTACTAGAACAGTTAAACAAAGTTCAACTACATATAAGTATTTTTTTTCTCTCGATGTTTGTATTGTTTTCCCGTTCATGAAGAGAGAAAGAAAGAGAAGGCAGTGGATGGAAAAGACGGAAAAAGAGAGAGGAAGTGAACGAAGGAGGGGAGACAAAGAAAGAGGGAGAGAGAAAGAGATGCATGTTTATAGATATACATATTTATATACATATACGCTTGTATGATTCTAGCAGTTATCAAAAATTCGATAAAATAAGTCGAAAACATCTAAGTAAAACGTTACTTTTTACATATATATTTTTCCATAGTTTCCGAATTAATTGGGGGAATATATTGGAAATCTCAAGAAAACGGCTTCAGTTGATTCCTTGCTGAGAATTGACAGGCAAACAACTATATATGTGTACACACGTTTCCAAAGCCCTCTCTTTTATTATAAGGGTTTCCAAATATAGAAAACCACTGATATCACGATTCCTGTTGGTTTCCACTTTTTGAAATACGATTTTTCATCCAGTATTCAGAAAAACATTAATTAAAACAGGATTGTTCTATAGACCAAAAGATCGTGGAACAGTTTTATAGATCGACTCTCGTGATCAGTAAACTGCCATAGACTAGGATACTTCAATATTAATGTTCTTGCTGACAATAACAATTTAATAACAAATAGATGTTAGTATAACTCATGAACTTCCATCAAATATCTATTTCAGTCACCATTCATTAATTTTTTGGGGTAGATATAAGAATGTTTCTTTGGCTTTGTAGATGATTTTCACATACATACTTTTCATGAGCTGATCTAATTTAAACATACTTTACGACGATATTTTGACGATTCAAAAGGATTGGGCAACAGGCTAAGCCTATGTACACCCTCTCCAAAACAAAAGGTCAAGCAGTGGTTATAATGAATAATTTACAAATTTACAAACCCACCACCTCATTTATACCCAAATACATATAAACATTAGAATGGGGTTTTTATAATCCAGCCCATTTGAAAAGAACAATAAATAAAAAAGAGTACTTATAAATAGCTAAATATATTATGATAATAACTAAATAAGTTTAAGCAGTGTATCTTTAGAGAGTCAAAAGCGCTTAGAAGCTCTGATATAACTCTAAACATAAGAAAATATTTTACAATTCTTAAAAGTTGCATGAAAATCAGAACTACCATAAAGAATATAGTTGATATGAAAGGGCACACTAATGTCATGAGGTTGCTTAGAAGTTCATCTCTTAGTTGAGTGTATCTTGGACATTCAAGAAAAATGAGCTGATCTAGACGGGGTCGGGGGGGGGGGGGGGGGGGATGGAGTCCCCCCCCCCACCCACCCACCCTGGAAAAAATTTAATTTCTTAAATTTACGTGGTAAAATTACCAAAAATATGCTTTGAATTCCTCCCCCCAGACAAACCTGAATACCCCCCCCCCCCCCAAAAAAAAATATTCTGGATGCACGTATGATTCTTATTACGTTTTGATATTATTAAAAATCTAATTGTTATTTCTTAAATCGTTTACTTGGTTGAGTTAAATGAAATATTGTTGGAAAAACCACGATTATCCATTTTTGCGTAAAGCGAAAAAATAAATAATCCATTAATATAGGTATTCTACAAGTTTAAAAGCCTACACATATATATTCCTTGTGTGTTTCGTATAGACTTGTTCATAAATTTTTCACTGAATTATAATTTATCATAAAAGCTTCATTGACAGGCATAATAATGAAATTATTATGTTTTATTAAATTAAAAAAAAAAAATGGGTCAAACTTAAAAGGGATGATATACGGATTATATCAAACTAGTATCACACGAATTCATGTAACATGATAATTAATCACAGCAATAAGTACAGTTCTGAACATAATTGTAAGGCAAAATTTAACTCTATAGCCGTCTGAAGTAATTCATAAATTAGTTCATACAAATAAAAATGACATAGATAAAATGGCAGGCGTGCATCTTAAATCGACTGTCGTAAGAATTCTGCGTTAGAGTTTTCCCTTTATTTTTAAGTCCTTCGCGCATTTTTTTCTAATTTTGCGTAAAGAAATGAATTAAAAAATCGCCTTTTTATATATGCTAATTTCTTTTGTACAGTGAAATAAAATAATAACATATTTTTTTTTTAAATAATCCATCAGGCAAACGGCAGGCGTAAAGATTTTCTAGGTAGGCATATGGATTCTGCGTAGGAGTTATTTACTTACACGAATTTTACCAATTTTTTGTCAATCAATAAATATGGTATTTTTTTTATAAATATGATCATATATCTAGATAGAAAATATATAAGAAAAAATTAAAATTATCCATCAGGTGAGCGGTAGGCGTATACTTTTCTCGGCGGGCGTATGAATTCTACGTACGAGTTATCTACTTACCCGATTTTCACTAATTTTGTGTTAATTAATGAATATAAGTCAACTTTTTATTTCTATTATCATTTTTTTACTTAAGTGAAATAAAATGTCAAAGAAAATATTAAAATAATCCATCAGATAAACGGCAGGCGTATAGATTTTCTCGGCGGGCGTAAGAGTTCTGCGTAAGAGTTATCTTCTTAGCCTATTTTTATAAATTTTGTGTTAATTAATGAATATAAAGTCAACTTTTTATTTGTATTATCATTTATTTAGATAAGTGAAATAAAATATCAAAGAAAATATTAACATAATCCATCAATTAAACGGCAGGCGTATAGATTTCCTCGGCAGGCGTATAAATTCTACGTAAGAGTTATCTATCTTTACCAACATTGAACATTTTTGCTAATTTTGAGCTAAATAATTAATATAAAGTCAACTTTTTATTTCTATGATCAATAATTTAGTTAAGTAAAATAAAATATCAAAGAAAAAATTAAAATAATCCGTCAGGTAAACGGCAGGCGTCTATATTTTCTCGGCAGGCGTGTTTTCCCCGGCAGGCGTCGGCAGGCGTGTTTTAGTATGAAATGATACCGGATGTGATCTGAACAGTGAACTAGCATCGACGATACTTACATTCACCGCTCTTCAGCCGACTTGTAAGTATTTTTAAATAGGAAATACTCTTTTTGGAGCAAGGAAAGGGGGAAAGGAGCTGCAAGCTTTGTTAGTGGGTAAAACAGAGATTTGACTCGATCTGTACAAGAAGAAAAAAAAAGGGGGGGGGGGGGGGGGTACCAGTATGTGGGTAAAGTCACAGCCAACTGGTCGTGAGTTACTTACATGGATAATTCTGTGGAAATCGTAGTTGTGTTCACAATCCACACTTTACAAATGTTGTGTCTCTTTATCGTCATCTTTTTGGGAAAATCCATAGATTTATCACAGTAGCCTTTGTAGTCCGAAATATCTGACGTTTTCCTGGCTTTTTTAACGATTTTGATATTTTACATGCCAGGAAAACGTCAGAACCGGCGCCATTACGAAAACTGGAAATTCACAGCCTCCATCTGGAAGCGACATTCTAGGCTCGATTTTAAATAGATATATATTTAAACTCAATAATACAGCTTAAAATATAATTTTACTGCACATTTAGATAATCACACTGATAAACAATAGTGTTGTTGACCTATTTTCTCCAGAGATTTCAAAAATGCACGAAATCAAAACAAATCTCAACAGTTTGATAGAATGTGTTCAACAGCCTGTTTTTGGGATACAAGGACCCATAAAAGCGATATTAGTGAGCAGCAAAATCATCGTTTTATTAAATAGTTGTGAGTGAAACGTTTGTTTCAACTCGTAAATATTTAAAATCGAGCCGAGAATGCCGCCTCCACTTGGAGGCGGCGAATTCCCAGTTTTCCTAATGGCGCCGTTTCTGACGTTTTCCTGGCATGTAAAATATCAAAATCGTTAAAAAAGCCAGGAAAACGTTAGATATTTCGGACTATAGCCTTTGTAGTATAGAAGTTTGTATCTATATGTTTTGTATCTATATCAGTTGATATTAAAACTCCGTTTTTGGTAATACATGTACTACACAAATGCAGGCGCGGATCCAGAATTTTTTTCCAGGGGGGGTCGAACCTTTTCAGAAAACCAAACCCAATATATAAAATGTTCACCCTTTTATTTTTCAACTCAAGAACGAAACGCCCTAGATGACCACTCCATCACGTACGGAACTTTTTTTTTGGTTGTAAGCGTCATTTAGCTAAAAAGACTTGACTGAAATAATCTTCGTTTCCCTTGCCTGATAAATGATTGTACTATTTCCTTTTGGTCAATCTCTAATGAATGATGAAGATGCATTAGTGCTAGCCCAGTTAATCTGTCCTCTTGCATAGTACTGCGCATATAACTTTTGATGCGTCTTAATCCAGAAAAGGATCTTTCAGCCTCACATGTTGTGATAGGTAACACACATCCAATGTGCAGAAGAATTTTTACGTTCGGAAAAACGTCCCCATCGACAAAGTTGAAAAGAAAGATCAAATTACAGAGCTTTTCTGAGGTTTCTTTCCTCATGTTAACACAATATCTTTTCCAATCTGCAAGTTCCTTCTCCAAGTCCTTTACAGAAAGACAAGGTAGGTCGCTCTCCCAAAATGTAAGTTCTGAGGCAAGTTTGGACAATTCCTCTGGTGAGAGATTTGTCATATTGATAGGCAACAAAGTGCATATTGAATATGCCACCAGATCTTCTTTCTGAAACCTTGAATTTAATTCACTGAGAAGAAAGTCCAGAAATGGAATGGCCACGACAGATCTATAATAATCTTTGGGATTAGTTGTGGAGACATTTTCCCTGTGTTGTTGCTTTGAGCAAACCCTTGGAATTTTAATCACTATATCAAGGTCATCTGCAATTTGTTTGGCGTCTTCAAAGCAAGACTCAAATTCCGTATCTACCGCTGTACGAATTTCTTTGATTCTATCAACGTGTTCCTCGATTAGCTTACTTGCAGTGAAAATGTCAATATCTCTCTTCTGAAGTTTGAGAGTTAAAGGTTTTATTGTGTCTAGGACGTACCTTACAAACACAAATGTTATCAACACAGAGAAGGACGTCAACGAAGCCAAAAGTCCCTGTGCTGTCACTTTAGTTTGTCTATCCCAAGACCAGTCTTCACTGGTACTTTCATCAAGGTTTTGATTGATAATGTGCTGAAGACATTTGATGACGAACTTGTACATAGTGTAAAACACATCAAAGCAGATATGACGTTCAACCCACCTAGTCTTACAGAGTCCTACTAGTTTCTTTTTGGAAAAATCTACTGACCCGTCATTTTCTATAATATTCTCAAAAAACCCTTGTCTTTTGGGGGAACTGTCATAGAAAATAAACACTGAATTAAGGACATCTATCATATTCCTTACAAGAGGTAATTTGCAGGCTGAAGCAACGCTCAGATTCAACACATGACTCCGACAATGTGTAAACAAAGCTAATTGGTTTAGAGACTTCATTCGTCCCTGACACCCCCGTTTTTCCGATGCCATTGCTGCTGCACCATCGTATGCTTGCCCTCGCATGTTCTCAATTGGAATTGCAAGCGAGCGGAGGATTTCAATGAGTTTATCAGCAATTGCTTCCCCTGTAGTTCTGCCTATATTTGAAAAGTCAAGGAATTCCTCCTTAATGGTGGCAGGGTTTTCTCTAGTATCTAGAAATCTGAGACACAAGACTAAAACTTCTTTGTTAGCATATTTGTCTGTTACCTCATCGGCTATGATGGAATAAAAACCCCTCCCTTGTAGACCCTTCAAAATTTTACCTGTGATGTGATTTCCTATGAGTTGGATAACCTCATTTTGAATGGTTTTGCTGGTGTATAAGGCATTCTTTTTTGCTGTTTGTAGATGAGACATGAGCTGCTCATCATGCTTTGCCAACAGCTGTAATATTGCCAGGAAATTACCTTTATTTGAAGAATCACTTGTACTATCATCTCTGTGTCCTCGCAGAGGAATATTTTGTTTCCCACACAGAATGACCGCATCTACTATTTTCTCAAGCAACCTAATGTTGTGCTGATACTGTGTCTGATTTTGCTGATTTAGTTTATACGGAAGAGACGAAGATGGCACTTCGGATGTCATCTTGGTTGTGTGATAAACAGATTTGGCATTCTTGTGGTGTTCTGAATTTTGATGCTTTAAAAGGGCAGATGTTTTTCCAAGGGCTTTTTTATACGCAGTAAAAGGTTGCGTAACAAACGCATTTTGATGTTGGACATCTGATTGAGGGAACATGACACAAAACTTGCATAGACCGCCATTTAACAGTTTGCTAAAGGTCAACCATGGAAACTGATTCATCCAAGAAGATTGAAATGATAAAGTCTTCTTTAGTTCACCTGTATTCGTTGTTTGAGCACGACCTGTTTTTAACTTGGCGATATCGTCTGGCAAGGGCTGATTCTGAATATAACTTATCTTTTCAGCTGAGGACATTGTGTTCAACTTTATTGCACCTGTGACAATTTTACCAAGATCAGAAAAACCTGAATCGTCAATAGATGTTTTATCTTTATCAATTTCATCTTCTGTTGTCTGAATAAATTCATTGTCATCAGATTTTTTATTTGCTTTATCATTTTGTGAGCCCAAGGTGATCTCCGGGGTATCATCTAAGTCAATACAAAGTTTTGACTTTTTAGGAGCAGGCTCCTTCATTTCATTGGTTTGGACATCTGTAGGTAAAACTGAGAAACAAACAACAAAATGATTTGGTGACCAATTGATTGGATTGCTATTTTCAGTGTGTGACCACATGATGTAGATGGGGGAACCTTGACGTACCTTTTCATCTGATAATGGCCTTATTTCTTGATGAAAATAATGTCTGTTTACAGCAACATTTTGTATTGTTGGGTAGATGCTATATATTGGATGATTCAGAGCATTTGCCACTGCGAAGAAATGAATTAAAGAACAATATTCCCCTGATTTGATTGAACTTAGAGTTTCATTCTGAATAGACTTGAGAAAATTCCCCGGAACAAGTGATCTGTCCGATACTGACGTCTCCACAACATATTGCACACTTGGAGGATTAGAACACATCTTGTCGTAAGTTGCCTGTGACGCATATTTTCTCGTATTTTTTACCAGTTCTAATACAGTCATGACTCGAAGTTCAGTATGTCTCCCTTCATAACCAAAAATGGCTTTAGAGAGGGCCCTATAGAAGCAATTGCCATCCCCATACACTTTCAAAGGACAAATATTTTCTGGGCCATCTGCTGGATAAATCGCTTCGGCAATGTTGTCCACATTACCGTCTCTGGGCAATACATCGGACCTCATTTTACTCAGATCATAGGTGTAGTCTTTCTTCAAACTTGTGTATCTCAAAGATACATCGAACTGCAAGGCTTGCCAGCCTTTTGCTGCTGCTTTCAGCAAGGTGGCTTGCAAAAGATCAAAATCCCTTTCACCCATGATATATTTTCATCTATAACTAAACTACAAGCAAGCGTTAAACATGGAAGGAAATGATAATCAAGATTATTTTGAGAGAACTATTATTCAAATAATTGGAATCAGTTACCGAATAACAGAATTCGAGAGACAGCCTGTCACACTGAGTCTGAAGCAGAGCTATAATACAGCCGATGACTTAGTTAATGACGATGCATTAGCATTATGACAAGATTGTGACGTCAATGACTCGTAATAGGACATTAAACAAATCGTACCTTTTTAAATTCGTTTCGAAACCCGAATAACATTTGTGATTTTGATTCTAATCACGCAATAATAAGATTTGATTACAATACAAAAAAAAGTTAATTCAGAAATATCTATAACATAACAGTCGAGTCATTTTTCTTATAAATTGTTTTATTGTATTTTTTTCTTTGAAAATTCCAGGGGGGGTCCGGACCCCCCCGACCCCCCCTCTAGATCCGCGCATGCAAATGTATTTTGATTGCCCCAGAATGACTCATTAAATATGTAGGTTGTCACCACATATTGAATGAATAAATCAAATCCAAAGCGATTTCATCACAGTACGCCAAACTACATGTATTTGATTGTATAAAGAAGGGGAATTTTGGTTTTTTCCCTTTTGACCTTTGGGGTGACCCTGCAAATGGGGAACAACTTTTGAAAAGTGTGGATTGGACTTTTGTGCTTTAAAGATATTGTAGATTTCTCAAAGTAACAAGAACAAATAAAGCTTTAGTATGATAAAATACTTATCAGGTTTTTACTAACTATTTGGGCATACATGTAGTATGTTTATTGTCCCTCTCGACAGCATTTTCCCTCAATTTCTTCACGGGGAAAAAGTTGCATCATCACACTTGCTTGTGGACCATCACACTTGCTTTTGTCCTCATAGTCAGTTATACATTTAGGTGTACAGAAAACGGAATGGTTTGCAAGAACCTGTTTGATAAAACTGATATTGCTTTTGGAATGCACGTCATCATGAAACAGAAGAGTCAATCAATATTTTATCTTCGACTGTAGTGGATTATTTCCATTTGCTCACAACGAAAGTGAATAAAAATTTGAGAAAAAAAATATCATACAATATTCAGTCGCGGCAGTTTCATTAATCAACGTTTTAAAGTACATTTGTCTAATTGTATTTAGCTATAGATTTATTCAAATCATTTGAAAGTCACATGTATATTTTATCGCTTCTCAGTACACTTTAACACGCATAATTTACTTGCAACATTAAACTTTTCTAGTAAACTTACAAGAAATATAGATTAATTATTCAAAATTAGTTTTTAAAAACACCAAACAAACAAAATCCAAGTTAAACGCATGTGTTTTCTGACCGTACAGCTGTGTATATAAATTTCATTTTATTCTTTGCATGTACTATAGTCTATACATTAGATCTACGGTCCACAAATCCCGGCAATATTTCCGGAAAGCTAAAGTTCTGTAGCTCGGCAGAATACTAGTTATCTATGAAGCACATTTTTTTACCTTCATGTTTCATTATTTATCGCAAATATAGCATGGATGTATACGCTACGGTCGATGTAGCATTTCGTTGAGTGATGACACTTATTTCAATTGCGAGTCGCAACAAACTGGCGCATTTATATAGGCCCGCCTATTTGTAAATGGAAACAAATGTCGGAGAAAGCTCATACTCGCGAGTTAAAAATTATTTGAGAACAAAAGGGGTGATATTTACGTACATGTGTAAATAATGTTATCTGTTTGCGAAAAAATCCCCCAAAACCAAAGAAAAGGTTCTCTAGTAGCAGAGACGGGTGCATATGGATTAAAGTCACAGATTGTACTTCGCTCATCAAATTGCGTTATTTCAGTTAAATGTGAAAAATTCGTCAGAAACTGTTAAGTGAACAAAATTATTATATCTTACATTACCGTTCAAAATGTACCATAAATGTATATGGACTATTGCATGAGTTGAACCGATTGTTTTTTCTCAAAAAAAGCTAGCGTTTACTGCAAATTAGAGATACACGAGCTGATACGCCGTGCAATCCATAAGACGTTTTACAGCATGTCTTTAATCCCTTATTTGCTTACAAAAAATCTGAACTGAAAATCTTTAAAACATCGTAAAATGTTGTTTGTTTATACATGTACATATAAAATGGCGACTTGATTTGCACGTGAATTTTACAATCCGAGGTCTATCGATTAGCGTGTTTGAGAGAAAGTCAGCAGCAAGTAAAGCGTCAACATCAGTAGTAAATATTGTCTGATGAATATTGAGGTGCCTGTAATAATATTAATGTTCCTACAGACTGAGTGGGTTACAAAATTAAGTAAATCACAGGATAGTCCAAAATTAAACACATTTGTATCGTAAATTTCAAGTTTTTTGTGTGTTAAAAGAACACATGAACACTTGTAGAAGAAAGTGTGCCATTGATCGGTTGAAGTTCAATAAAATGTAATTAATCTAATATTCATTATCAGTATCTGTTGTGAATTCTTTAGAATAAGTTACAAAAAAATAAATATTTTTCCTCAACTAAAATTAATGCGTTGAAAATGAATTAATTTATCGATGAAGCATACTTGCTGAAATATGAAATGGCAAACTTTTTTAAATTGTGTGTGTTTCTGACAATTGTTTACATCATAAAAAAAACAAGAAGCGATTATTGTGAGATGTCTTAGCCAATTATCGCAGTGATATAGTTTATGCAGTCCTGATACACAGTTTAACGTCACAACTGGCAGTTGGTGCATAAATTATCGATACCGCGTAAGCAGACATGGTAACGGCTCATTTAAAATAAAACACAATTTCATAAATTATTTAAATATATGTACAAAATGATTAGCAGTTATAATGCTTAAAATATCTGAAAAGATTAAAATTACTGAAATCGACACATAGATAAACATTGCGTGTAACACTGCATGCCTAACAGAGTTATCATTCGTTATCCGCTAGGGTCCCCGTGAGAAATACTCTTCCGGTCAGGACCGTAGCAATAGACCGTGGCTATTTATAGCCACCGTCTAAAAATGGGGTTTTCCGGTTGGAGGTGTGATAAGGCGGAAGTCAACAATAGTAATTTGCTGCAAAAAAATAGATACATTTGAAGCAATTCATTAAGTCCTTTTTTCTATGACTTTTTTGTTTTGAATACAATAAAAGACATTTTTATACTTTTGAATCGCTTAATTAAAGAGATAAAAGCATAATTGACATAAGATCGTGTAAATTGCAAAAACGAAACCGAAACCAAAACAAAACTAATGCACGTGGAAAATTCAATATGACCGATTTCTTAACTGCTCTCAAAACTGCCACAAATATTTACGGCGACATCGAACTAAAGAAGGAACAGAAGGAAGTGCTTGAGTATGTGTACCAAGGTAGAGACTGTATTGCTGTTTTACCTACTGGTTTTGGGAAGAGTGTGATTTTTCACCTTATCCCCTACCTGTTCCAACAAAGATCAGCGATAGTGGTTGCCCCGATATCGGCCCTAATGGAGGACCAGCTTCTGTCCTTGAGTGAAATGAACATAAGTGCATGTTCTCTTACAATGGATGGCTCTTTCTTTAACATTGTTTCCAGGGAAGGTGATAAATGTATAAAAACTGTAAACATGGACCATTTCAATATGGCAGATTTTAAGCTAGTTTATGCCCATCCAGAGACAGTGACATCAAATAGCAGTAACTTAGGAGAATGTTACTTACAAAGAAAATTCAACAACAAGTATGCTGTGTTGTAATTGATGAAGTGCACATGGTTTCAGAATGGTAAGTCTTTCAAACAATTTCAATTGATCATGATAATTGTGTCAGTGCTTCTTACTAACTTGGATTGGTGGGTTCAAATTGCTATCATGTCTCCTTTACACAATGTTATTAGAAGGAAGCAATAAGATTAAATAGTAAATATACCATGTCAGAGAATACGCAATTTGAGGTTATTATACTGAGGTCAAGATTAATGTACAATTAGTTAGAATTATGCCAATTTATTTTCTTCAATGCTGTCTTTTTTGGTGTATGAGTGTAACATTTTTTTAAAGGAGGGGGCATTTCAATGAGGCGGGAGGCAATTCCAAAGAAACAATAATTTTATTTTGGCCTCACATGAGCTTTGAACTAAAACGCTAACTTTTAGCATACCAAAATAACCCAATATCTTGTATTTTTTCAGGGGTGACAGCTTCAGGCCATCTTTTAGCAAGCTTGGTGAATTGACAGCTATTTTTCCGAGGATACCCCATTTAGCACTAACTGCCACTGCAACCCCAAAGTGCATTGAACAACTATGTGAAATTTTACAGCTAAGAGATGTGAAACTGGTTACCAGCAATCCAGATAGACCAAATATTTATTATGAGATAAAAACAAGACTTCCAAATGTGAAGAAATACGACAAGTATGATGACTTAATAAAGCCTCTTTGTACTGAACTTAAAAGTTTAAAAAGTGCATTCCCTGTTACGATATGCTACATGGATAGCCTTGAGTCCCTGGCATACTGTTACCAGTTCACAGAGGAATTCCTTGCTGAAGATGCTTATGACCCAGTGGAACAGGTACCCGAAAACCGCATATTCGCTATGTTTCACAAGGACTATACTACAAGGATGAAGACTCATATTATAACGGAACTTAGAAAACCTGAAACTAAAATCCGCCTGATATTAGCAACTGTTGCTTTAGGCATGGGCCTAAATGCTCCAGGGGTCAGCCATATTATGCATTTTAGACCACCAACTTCATTAGAGAAGTACATGCAGGAATCGGGGAGAGCAGGAAGAGGTGGACAGCCGAGCAGAGCAACACTGTACTTCAACAAAAGTGACATTGCTGCCAACCGACCCGGAATGACTGATGAAATGAGACGTTACTGTAAGAGTGATGACTTGTGCTTACGATTATTATTGGTGAAACATTTTGGCTTTTCCGAGACTTTGTTTGAAGGGGAAAAGAAAAACTGTTGTTTTAGTTGTAGAAATGATGAGTAGTTATTCATCAATGTTGTTGGATACTATACAATTATAATATTGTGTATTTTTGAATCAACATTCTTAAGTGAATATAGCACATATTGACTAAACTTACAAGTCTGTGGTTTCATCAATATTCGTTGAATACCAATTTTAGTTGATTTCGTTGTTAAGTTTATCCTTGAAATTAAATATTCATTGAACTGCAATTTCTACTAATATTTTGTATTGATAAGGGTTATTGGCCACGAATTTATGTATCCTTGAAACTGTGATTTTTACTTTATCCACGAAAATTGATACCCTTGAATATTAATGAAACCACAGTAGCTGTCAATTCTGAGAATATATACATGTATTGTTTGTTTAAGTAACACAATGAAGAAAAGTATTTTGAGGATTAACTTTGCATTTTTTATCAACTTATAAATAACAAGTTTTCAAATGAAAGTAGAAATTTTTAAATATTGTTTTTGTGTCTATACATCACTCAAAAAGAGAACCGGGATCATCAGTATCACTATCGCCACCCTCGATATCACTAGTGTCTTCTTCTGTTTGGTCAGAAATCTGTCCCCTACGTAATCTTTGTGCCGTTCTTAGGACAACTTGATGAAATTTTTCCTTGTTTACAGAATAGATAGGATTAGCATTTATTCCCTTGTATGATTGCAAACTTCTCCCTTGGTTACTAAATGGATCCAATTCCCTGGTTTTCTCTAACATTACCTTTAGGTCACTTTCCAGAGATCTTGATTTATGTGTTGTTCTGACCTCACAGATCCCTGCTTCTTCATCAAAGTGATGGACCACAGATTCGATAACTGGTGCAGCTTTAGAGATTCCAACAATAGCATTTTCTGTTTTATTGGAACCAAGTCCTCTGATAAGTTCTTTTAGAAGTTTTACTTGATTTTCTTTTTCCATGTCTGCTGGTTTGTTTTTTCCAATTCGCCCACTTTTATTAATGAATGATGCAGCTCTCACTTTCATGGACATCTTTGTAGAAAGCAGGATTTCTGTCTTCTGAATGTAATCAATGCATTCAGCTAGATATTTTGATAGTTCTGAGTGACAGTAAAACAAAGGAATCATTGTTTTTAAACATACATTTGTTCTAAATATATCACCTTCTTTGATGGCATCCATGAAATTCCAAATAAGAAATACATACTGTAGAAAACACATAGAGTAATTCTGAATGTCATCAGTTTCCTTGTTAATTCTTGTTGCAGATACTGTAACTCCATTTACAGTCAACTGAACCGATTTGCCAATTGTAAGGAAAGCAATAGGTATTTGTACAATGGTAATCCTATTTTCTTGTCCCTTGCGTAAATTCAATTTGGCATATCCGTTTTGTACAGGAGCTTGTATCAGTAATTCAGTGCTCTGAATTTTAACTTTCAAGTCCAAAATCAGAGAAGACTTGTCATTCTCCAAATCCTGCAAAACAAGGATATACAGTGAAAACTCTTTATAATTGAAATTTTTAACTTACAATAATATATATGAGTACTTAGTAATTGATCAGTTGCAAACCATAATTTTATCTGATAGGTTTGTTATGGTTTTGGTTTTCATGCAGTTAAAAATACCGGTATGTGCAACATGAGCATGCACCACATAATACTTGTAACATGAGACTCATAGGCCACATCACTCACCTGAACACTTTGGATAAAAAAAAGCAAATTTCAGTTCAGTGCTGATAAGTGGTCTCATCCCTCCCTTGGCAAAGGGGGGGGGGGGGGGGGGGGGGCATGATTTTAAACAAACCAAACTGAATCTACACTAACTGAGTATGCTTCCATATTTTGACTAATCAGTGGCTTTAGAAAATTTTTAAAGTTTCTTTTCTTAGACATTTCATCATCTAGTGCAATCTACCTAGTTAAGATGTTAAATCCACTTGCTACACTAACATCTAACAACATCCCATTGAGGGTCACGTCAGAAGTCAAATTCTATTAACCAATCAAATTGTCGCCTACAAAAGTATTGTATATTTGCTAAAGTGAATAAGTATCCAGTTGTTCTGAATTTAACCTCGGACGTGACCCTCTATTGGATATTGGTAGATGTTAATGTAGCGAGAATGCGAGTGGATCTTACGTCTAATTTTAATAATATTACTTCTTATCCCAGGGAAGATGATTTTCTTAAATTTGAATCTACAATACACTAACTTAAAAAAATGAGGATGCTGCTTCTTAATATGAATTATCAAGACAGAAATTTGTAATGATTTTTCCTATATATTTCTTTACATAACTTTGATTTAATAGTTTGGTCTTTCTTTACACCCATCCCCCATGGTCATGATTTGAAGTTCTAAGAAATGGAGGACATGAAAAGTTTATGACAACAACTACAACAGACAAATTTTGATCAGAAGAGCATATTTTAGCCTTCACCTTTAGTGAGCTAAAACCTACAGTGAAATTAAAATTTGAATAATGGTATTTTGTAAGTTAGAATGTCATATAAATTTAAATGTGCTACTTACCCAAAATCTAACTAATATTTTATCAAGGATTTTGTCCATTGTTTGATGAAATATCTTTTCACGTTTTTCTTTGTGGAGTAGGTGCACATTAGTTGGTAAATAACTTTCAGGAATCTCACTTGATTCTTCAGGCATGTCAAAATAATGCAGAGTAAATTCTCTGAAAAGTCCTTTTCCTACAGTTGTAACGAAGTCCTCATGAGCGGCAAACCTGCTTTTCACTTTCCCATTTACATTGGAACGGTGCAGAATTATCTTATACCATGCCAAACTGCCTTCATCTCTTGATGACTTTAAGTTGAGGAATCGTTTACAGGTTTTCTACAAAGGAAAAGTTAAAAACAATTATTTTGGACCAAAAACTATCTATAGAGGAGGTATTGACTCAATTTAACAATACTTCAAAATACAATCTCAGTGGCCATGATTGATTATACGATGTACACAATAAAATTAAAACTGATAAAAAAAAACCAAACATGATCCTAATGGTATCAGAAAAAAATATGTTAAATTCAACTTATTTCCCCTGTAATTGAAGCTTCAAGGGCATAAAGTTTTTGCCCTGTCCATGAACTTTTCATTTTGACCTTGAAGTTTGTCCAAAGAAGTTTGATTATTGTTAAGCATAGATTCAATTGTCACCAAATGGTCCAATATTCCCTTCTTTCATATGGAAGAAAAATATAGCCAATTTAATTGAAATAAATTACCTCTAGAAAATCCTGTAGTGTGTGAAAGAGCTCAACAATCATTGGAGATAGATTATCAAATCTTTCCAAACTGGTATGGGCACCAGACCTCAAAGCTTTAGCCCACTGGAGTCTCTCTCGCGTCAGTTGGTCCCCACCAACTGGTACCTTCATTTTGGGAAATTCTTCACCTAAAACAAATTAACATCAAATTAACATCAACATGATTAAATAAATTTGGTATTGAGTATCGATATCTTCTGCATATAATAAAATGTATGCATTAGATTTTAAATGACTTGTAATTACATGTGTTATTTTCATCAGACTTATTTTGCACTATTTTTTATTTAAACTTTTACAAAATAAATGTTTAATTAATATCATAAGATGACAAATCTACACCTTATTAATATTTTATAATTATTCTTTCAGATTGAATAATAGATTAATTCTTGAAAGCATACCAATAAATCATAATCTTGAAATTTCTGTTAGTTGTAACAAAATAAAAATAACTTTAAAAAAATACAAACACTAACCAAGTAAAGAAGGTAAGAAAACAGAACTTCAGAACTCAGAAGCCAAGAAACTGTATTGAACCTCGACCGGCTCGTGTATACCAATCCTCCAATTGATTAGTATATGATGTTAATATATCAATGCAGTCAGAGTATGATGTCTCATTTTTTAAAAGTATTGGCATGAGGAAAGGAGTGGATTTCTGTGACATTTCCTCAGCAAGTTCATGCGGTATGTGGTCTGGAATGCACATTTTCATCCATGTAAATTTGTTGGAAAAAGTAACCATTTCTCTTGCTAAAATGATTTTCAAACTTTCTCTATAAATTTCCTCCTCTTCTAGAGATGGCAGGCAGTTTTCAACTCTTACAGAATTGACATCACCGATGCTCCCTTTGTCACTGTACTTTGAAAGATCTATTCTGTCTGGGGTAAAGTCTGAAGCAAAGAAATGAAAGTCTTTGGCTTTAACATTCATTCTTATTTCGTGTGTAGCCACTCGGAAGTCTAAGTTGTCCCCGTTTATCTTGCCATCCCTCCCACTTCTTAGACTCTGTACGATTTTTTCATCACAGTATTTCCCCACGTCATCCATGAAATATTTTTTGGAACTAGTGGAAAGGGTGATGTGTGCTTTATTTAGTCTCAGAAGTAGCTGAAAAAATTCCCCAAAAAACAAAATTAGTGATTCTTTTCAAAAATGGACATACACATGTATAACTATTACAATTATGCCAATGTTTTAATATATTTAATTATATTAATTATATCTTTATTTATGATTGTTTACCTAAGGACCAAGACTCACCATATTATCCGCATGACTTCTGATAACAAGTGCTGTATACACTCTTTGCAATGCTGAGGACTGCTTGTTTCTACTCTGCCTGATCATACCATACATGGTAGCCATTGTCACCTTTTCAGAAGGTGTAAGTTCACTTTCATCTCCAACACCCAAGAGTGTCTTAAACACTTCATATAAAAGTGAAACTTTTGTTTTCAACTCTCTCAAAGCTTTCTCAAACACAGCACCATTCAACAGCTCAAATGAGTTCTTCTCTTGTAAAACAGTCTCACCTTTCCTATTAATTTCTCTTATAGAACAATCCAGTTTCTTCAAGAATGTTTTCAAATTAAAAGATTCTCTTGAACCAGAATTGTTTTTTATGCTAATTGAATTAGAAAAATCATCTTCAGGTAAGTCAGGTAAGTCAAGTTTTTTCTTTGCCTTCTTATGATGATTTGTTGTACTACTTTGTGAATTTATGCACAGTTTTTCAACAGACCGTGTTAATTGCTCTGCCACAGAAATCTGATGAGTTTTATGTGGCCTTTTCACACTTTCTGGGGTAGCTATTGGTAATCTTTTCCTTCGAATGCTTTCATGGAATTTTTCATGATTTAACAATGCAGTTTCTCTACACATAGAGTAGTTTAAAACAATTCTATAACATTTCTCACAAATGTACACCTCGCCGCTATTTTCAAAATCAGAGTAGTTGATACTTAAAATGTTTTCCAATTTTTCCACAAAGGAATCTTTGCGAGATTTATTTCCAAAAATATTTATTAGTCTTGTGGGTATTCCAAAGCATGTTACGCAATTTTTTGGATATAATATTTTGACTGGTGTTGTTTTCTTCTCCATACTGAAAAAAGTTTCACAATTATGTAATAAATAACATAAAATTACTTCATAGGTTTAACATATATATAAACAAACAAACAAGAAAATTCAATCTATGCAATGGTTAAAAAATGACATTATAGCAGGAGCTTGTTCCAGGCGTGTTATTATTCTTTATTTTAATAAAAAAAAATACATATAAGGTAATTGTAAGGTAGAGCTCCTGTGCTTTACACAGGTTGGGACCTATCGCCCAAACGGGATATAATAGTCCGTTTGGGATATAAATATCCCAGGTTGGCTATAAATTTACAGTGCAAAAAAAATAATTTGGCACTAAATAACATAAGTCCGCATCAGGACACTTAAAACGGAATTACTTTTAGTTAACAAGACCTGGTACAGTTAAATGGGGACACGTTTCAATTACTTAAAACTCATTACAGAATAGTGTGTGTTTACTAACTTCTGTATTCTACATGTATGATAATCACGTTTCATTATTTGCATATATACATAAAAATATACATTAATTATTTACCTCTAGGCTCCTATCTGGAAAAGATAAACTAACCCATGCTCTAACAAATCCGCCATTTTTAAGTCACGTGAGGAACTACTTTCGGTCACATGGGTATATTCGTTTCCGAGGTGTTTTTCTGTGAAAGGCCCGAGGTGTTCCGGATGGCCAAAAGGGTACTCCTGTTGTACGGATAACTCCTCCTACAGTTTTCAAGATAGGAAATTGTTCTTTTGCTAGGATTTTGATTTCTGATAATTTATGAAAAAATACTAGCTGTTGAACTTAGTTATTTTTCAATTGTACATATATCAGAGGTGTGCATATTGCTAGAATTTTGATTTCAATCTGATTATTTATTGAAAAATACCAGCTGTTTAACTTAGTCATTTTGGCAAAATATTGCATATAGTTTTCAAAATAAGAAGTTATTCTATTTAAGATCAATTGTACATATATCAGAGGTGTGCATATTGCTAGGATTTTGATTTCTGATGATTTCTGAAAAAAATACCAGCTGTTGAACTCGGTCATTTTCCGGCAAAATATTGCATATAGGGTACCCCTATTGTACGGATAACTCCTCCTACAGTTTTCTAAATAAGAAGTTATTCTTTTTAAGATCAGTTGTACATATATCAGAGATCAGAGGTGTGCATATTGCTAGGATTTTGATTTCTGATAATTTATGAAAAAAATAACAGCTGTTGAACTTATTCATTTTTCGGCAAAATATTGCATATAGGGTACCCCTATTGTACGGATAACTCCTCCTACAGTTTTCTAAATAAGAAGTTATTCTTTTTAAGATCAGTTGTACATATATCAGAGGTGTGCATATTGTTAGGATTTTGATTTCTGATAATTTATGAAAAAAATAACAGCTGTTGAACTTGGTTATTTTTCGGCAAAAATATTGCATATAGAGTACACCTTTTCTCAGGATAGGTAGTGTTTATCAATTCAGGGTTGACAAATGGATTATGGATACTGTTTACACCAAAGAAAACTCGGTTTGCTAGCTGTCACATTGACAGCTTTTCTCTTGTTCATTTTAAAATGTTATTAGCAAGCACATCTTGCCTGCGCGAAATGCTGGCAAGCACTGCAAGCTTTAAGGAGTCTCGAGGAGAATGTTTGAAACATACGATTTCCTTTAATTTTTTTCCAGGGAAAGGTCAACTTATGAGTAAGCTATGTGCAAAATATAAAGTAAATTGACCGGAAAGTTTATCTGTTTACCGATTTTGGTCGTATGTCCAAATCATCCCCGATATTTTATATAGGATTATATAGAAAAAGGGGGTTATCATTTTAAATTTAATTACAAACATACGATTTTATTTTAATTTTCAGTGATGGACGGTTAACGTATAAGTAAACTTTTTGCCCAATTAAAAAGAAATTGACCAGATGGTTTTTATGCTATCTGCCCTCATAGTTTGGTTCTATAAACGTGTCTTGCCAGCCATTTTACATATATAGTTGTATAAAACAAAAGGATCTTTACAAATCAAATTTAATTTAATTTGTAATAAATATAAATATACCTTTCCTCTCACACAGAACATTAAAGGATTGGGCAGATCGATGCTTTTATTTTGCTAATTATATTTTCAATTTTAATTATTGACATTGCAATAAAAACTGCACAACGTTTATTTTTGTCAATTGTTATGTCAAAGTCTCAACTGACGTCATCGTAAGACATTGACTCCAATGTGGATAATGTCGATTTTGAAGAAGCAGTGGAATGATTAAAATACTTCTGAACATTATTCTAAGGATTCATTTCACTAAAAATAATTTTTATGATAAATAATTTTTTAAAAATAATACGTTACATGATAACCTGTATATTTGAACATTTTTCTGCATTTACATTTTACGACAGCAATGCGCAATACCCTGCGCAGAGGGCGCAAAATTTTAAACCTGCTACTGACCTTAAGGTCAAGATCTAGTAAATGATTACAGAGTGTCTTTTTGGTGCTAGAACCATTATGACGTCATATTTGATTTGTTAAATCTTTTTCCCGTACTTTACGGCTTTAAAGGAATTATGTGGAAAATGAAACAGTTTCTTGACATTCTATATTAAAAAATGGGAAAAGTAATCCCAATACCTATATTCAATTTGACATCATTTTAATGAGGAGGTCAAGAGCTTGTTTGATGCCGGTTTTGAAGAAACTTTAGGCATTCTAGCTAGAGATATTTGCTTAGTCAAAAATGGACAAAACCCTGAGATTTGTTAATACTTATTTCCTTCATATTACATATATAAATTGACATTTAAAAACATGATTTTTCATTGTCCAAAAAATTAAGCCCCAATACCCTTTCAAACAAAGCTATTGTTATAAAGCATCACTTAAAGAATTTTATCCTGAATTTCATAAATCTGTAGACATCTTTCATTTACTAGATCTTGACCTTAACGACAACGCCTGGGGGAAGAGAAATTCTAACTTCTGCACCCTTTGACATACTGAAAATTTTGTCAGATTTGTACCCACAACTCCGTGTAAATTGCAACTGGCTACCAATTTCATGTTCTCGCAAGAACAGGTAGAAATGTAGCTGCAGGTCTGTAGCACCCAGTCTGAAAAAATTTGGATGGACGAATTTTTTCAGATCAGGAGCTACAGACCTGCATCTAGTAGAAATGTATTTTAAGAGTGTCATGCATTAAAAGGTGAATAAAACATTCTGCTGATTCGAAAAACTAGTTTGCAACTAGTACTGTTGTTAAAGCTATTTTCTGCGAATATTGTTCGGAGCATTGTTACATTGACAGAAATTGTGGTGTGATGTCTGCTCTACTGACTGAGCAAGTAACCTTTAGCTTAATGAATAAATAGATACTGTAAATTCCTTATTTTTCGCTAGTACTTAATTCCGCGATTCCGCTGTTTTGTATCAAATCACGAGAATATAAAATCATGAGCACCAATTTTTGTTCCATAAAGCTCGAAACTGTCTGAAAAATAAAAGCGAATTTTAAAATCCACGTGGACCGCTTCTCGCGATTTTACGCGGATATTTATTCCTCACGTTTAATAAGGAATTTACAGTACGCTGACCCAACTGTGCATGTTTCTAATTAATCCGATGGTGAAATTGTGATTGTATTATTGACTTCGCCCTCCACACGGCCACACCATTAAACATAAATGTTTATACATGTATACTTGAGCGTAAAATATTGAATATTTTTATTCATGTTTTATCACATTAATGCATCCATGTACCCGTGTGTATTGAATTCAAATCATGCCTTTATTGCCCCCAACTGTTGCACCGTAAAACATTGTTTGCTGTTCATAAAGCTTATAATATGTTTTACGTTGGGGCGAGTGCAGCAGGAATTACACACTGTGAATAAAAATACAGAGCATGACTCTGTACCCAATAAAATTTCTTCAAGGTCTGCTAAAATTGGGTCTGCTCTCTGTGTCTCTGGGTCTACTCTTCGTCAGCTTTGGGTGTACTCTGGGTCTGCCGTAGCAGACCCGGGTTTTTGTTGGGGTGTGTTTTCTGTTAGATTGGGTCTGGACGGTACTGTTCAATGCTAAGTTTTGTGATGTCACTACTCATTTACATTTTTCGGTGTCTTTGTGATAACACTACGAATTACATATGTATTGTACAGTCCAATAAATTCAAATTCAGAATGTATTGTCAGGGTGCAGGCGGGGTTTGCATAATCAAAAGAACTGAAAATCACATAAAATTATGTCAATATTCAAATATTTAATCGTACAATTGCTTAAAATTATATAAATATAAGTAATAAGAAATCATTCTTAGAACATTATGAGGTGATAGTTTCAGTCGGAGTGTGATCAAATCTATCATGTAGCCCTTTAGGCTTTATTGAATTTGACCACGCCCCGACCGAAATTAACACCTCATTATACTCAAAGAATGATTCCTTATTCCTTAAGTAAGCATCCTCATATTAAGGTCCCGGTCATTTCTTTTCAACTTTTTATGAATTTTATCTCACCTGAGCTGAAAGCTAAAGTGAGCTTTTTTTATCACTTTTTGTCCAGCGTCTGACTGCATGTGTCTGTAAACTTTTTACATTTTCCACTTCTTGTACAGAACCAGTGCACAGGGCCAATTTTAACCAATCTTGGCACAAAGCATCATTAGATGAATGGGATTCAAGTTTGTTAAAATGAAGGGCCACACCCTCTTTCAAGGGGAAATAATAAAAAATTATTAAGAATTAAATGGGTTAATTATTTTTTTCTAATATGATTCATATGTGTATTAAAAACAAAGTAATTGCATATCTGTTTATTAACATATCTTTTACACCCATCTGATTTAACATATCCAGTATATACACACTCAGATAAATTAAGTATCATAGTATGTCGCTTTGTTCCTAAGATTTGGAGTTTTATATCTATTTTAGACATTTCAAGTACTATAGAAGTTAATTAAGACAAAATGATTATTTTCTTAGATTTTGTTGATATGTCTTATTCTTAATATGGAATAAAATAGGATAGAGCTCATTTGTAGGATAGGATATTAGGGTAACTGTTTTGTTGAAAACGATCCGTATGGAAAAAGGTGAAATATAGTGTTAATCAGGTAAATGAATGTGAATACACACACACACACACACACACACACACACACACACACACACACACATTTTTGGTCCTACCTTAAATTACTTGTTTATTTATATGATTATATTTTAGATTTCTCAAAAGGAGTTCTATGAAGACTTGATGATATTATCCCTAGACAATGGACAACAACCTTATTTACAAGATATTGATATTATTACTGCTTGGCGTAGTAATATATTTCCCATTGGTAGATATCATACAAAATCTATTTATTATAAAAATAATTAATATGTTTTTTCTTTGACTGCTTGGATGATGGTCATGTATTGATTGAAAAAAGGCAAATGGTGAGATAGTTAATACCTGAACAGATCTGTATATATAAAACGTATGGTCAGGTTACAGTCTTGAAAATTATTTGGAAGAGTGTTGTAAAAAAAAATGTGACAGGGAGAAGCGTGCTGAGCCCTATTCACGATTTCGAACCATCCCTAGATATTGCTTATATTTCAAGACAGTTATAACGCGGGTATGTTAAGGCTTCCCACAGCGATGTGTAGAAAGTTACTTGTCTGTACTTCATACAATATGACGTCATAATCAACTTTGACGTCACGATCTGCATTCCTTTCGATAGGTCTCAGGGAATGTATCGTAACGTTAAAAATGAATTATATTGAAACTGTAATAAATATGCTTTTTTCCTTTACACAGATGCTGCCGTTTATGCTAGATTAACAGAATTCATTCATATAAAAAATTAGTATTAAATAATCTGTAGATTTAAAGCTTCATTTAAAGTAAAATACTATTAATTTATAAATTAGTGGCTTGGAGACTCTCCCTGTTATGTGTAAACAACTGAATAAAGGAATTTTAATGCAAGTAAAAAACAGCTTGGCGCAGGTGAAAGATCCATACATTTTTCGAATATTTTAAGTAAAATTGGTACCACTTAAGTGAATCATGCTTGGGAAACCTACGGATTTACCCCAATTTTATGTAAATCGCTTTTAATTAGTAAAAATGTACCTTATTTTGATGATTTGGAGAAATGTTTTAACAATATCTTTAACAAACGAAATATCTATTTGAAGCCCAAACAAGAACTTCAAAGTGTATGACATAACAAAGGATTTTTCTTAAAAATGTTTCTGATTTAATGTCATTAATCACCTGCGCCGATGCGATTTATTCAGACAATATCCAATGTTAGGAAACACACATCACGTGACAACGAAGTACATATGACGTCACAAAAATGCATCAAGTATTATGTTTGACATCGTTGTCAATATATGATATCAAAAATTTAAGAAATACTCCCGGTCAAACTATTTCTTCGTTGAATTAAATAATATCGTTTTTCAGCTGTATTTTTGCTCCGGGACACCTTAACATTGCTGCGAAAGCCAAAATAAAATTAAAGTTTGTTTGGAAATGCCTCCTAGCTGCTTCATTGAAATACCCCCTGCTGATAAAACTTTAAAAGCAAAAAAAAAGAAATTTTCTTTTGTATTTTGTTTATTGTATTTTTATTGTCATACAACATCTGGAGTTGAAACCCTTAAGTCATTTAATCATTGAATACTTATTTTTGGATATCAGTCCTATAACACACCAGGTCGTGCAGACAAATTGAATATCATGTGTTAATGTGGTATGATAATTTGTTTGCATAATCTGGTGTGTTATAGGACTGACGATATCCAAAAATAAGAAGTTAATGCTTATATTAACATTTTTTAACTTCTTGCCTTGTCCGCAAATGTGAAATATACCTCAAAATCACTGTGGGTGACTTCATTTGGAACTCGGGGTTTATACTCCCGTCATGTCATAAGTGTAAACATAAGCAAAGGAAACCCTCATATGCATAAAATAATGTGAACAGCAGGAGTACACACCAGAGTTTAATATAGCAGCAGCTTACTCCCTTGTTTTTCTTCTTAAAATCCTTTAAAAAATTAAGCAAATGATTTCTCTGGTATATAATGCAAGGGGTGCATCGAAATGCTAAGTGATATCTTCAATAAAATCTATTCACAGCTCATATTGCTTAATCAACAGAGCAAATTCATAGACGCTATCCAAATATCTTATAAAACCAGGATTTAAAATTGCAAACTTCAATTATTAATATGCATTATTAAATATTCAAGCATGAAATTTTTCTGCAATAACAGAGAATCAGGCAAACTAATTTAATAATAAAATGCACAATTTTTAACACTTGAATTCCTCTCCTCTGCCTTTCGAAGCCATGTTGAAAGAATACTAATCTTACCTGCCAGGTGAGTTAAAACTCTAGTATGGGTCAAAGTTCAAATTACGTCAGTTTAGTCGATGCCATGCTTGTTCACGTGTAACTTGGGCTAACTGCATGAGTTAGTTCTTGAGTTCCAGATGAAGTCGTCCTGTATTATATCCTAAGGGTAAGTTCAAATTAATGGAAGAGCCACAAGCGTGAACTTTGATTTTTGCTTGTGACGTTGCACTTTAACAGCATTCAACATTTGTGACATCATGATAAAAATATTCATTTAACCTTTCAGTACCCACTGTGTGTTACTGCGTTATAACTGCAGTAGCTTTCCGAACACTTCACCTGCTAAAAATACATAGAATGTAAATATGGCATAAATGAAGCAAAATAGATGACGTCACAATGCATCTGAATGTCAATTAAATGTACAAGGCTATTGAGGTATTGATTAGATTAGCTTTGGTTTATTGGGTCACCTTTATTTGGTTAGTTGCAGGATAAAAAAAAATCCCAAATAACTTTTTTATTTCAACTTTAAAAGATATAGTGAGCTTTCTTGATCAACATTTGCCTGTTATCTATCTTTGTTAACATTAGTATAACCAACACAAAAATTCTTAATATTATAGTGAAAATGTATTAGATCTTATGTAATCTTCTTCTTAAAATCTAGTTAATATCCTATGCACTTTATACTTGTAAAAACAAGCTGTATGTATTTTGTGTGCATTATAAATGAAACTGTGAATATATAAAAGATTGGCCGTTAAAGGCCTTGCAGGTCTCTTATTACCAAAAGTTTACAATTTTTGGCCCCTGGAGCTAAGCTATAGATAATCCGAGATTCCTCCAGCTCTTGTAAACAATCCCCCCCCCCCCCCCCCCCCCCATCATGAATGATTATTATACCTCTTCTTATTTTTCACTATATAAGAGGAATTCTATATATTTCGCTGATTACCTGAAAATCAACGTAAACAGACTGATTCCCTGCAAAACAGACTGATTCCCTGCAAAAAGGTGAATCAGTTCGATGAACTGATACACCACTTTTCGAAACACTTAATTAGTAATTTCTGTTAACTAAAGGAAAAATACCGAAATATTCCGAATTAATCATGACTATTCATAACCATATGATTTGGCTATACTTATTCATCTTTTTTTGTATAACATAACTTGCCTATGTCACAATATGATGTGCGTGCAATTTAATTGTATTTATTTTGACATTATAACTAGTTGGATCGATACAAGAAGAATTATATCAATTTGAACTTTTTCTGATTGATTGTTTGCATCGGTATAATAAAACACATAAAGTAACTACTAGTCATTTAGTGTTAATGTATATAATGTTTAATAACTACTACTGACACAGAATAAAAATTGACTGCATATTTAGAAAAAAAACTTAAGCTGTCATCTTTAATAATATTTCATGTCACCTACATGTAAGGCGAGGGTTATGGGGGGGTTATTCATTTGTCTTATTATTTTATTCTGCTCAGAAATTTCAATGAAAGAGATGAGTAAATTCTCATATTTAGAAAATAAAAGAATGAAGCTGTCTATCAAAATTAAGATGTTTGTGAAAGCATTTGGAAAGAGTTCATATCTTCCCTTGCTTCTTCATAATGGAGTTATCTTCCTTTGCTTGTTCATCATTGAATATAATATTAAGAAGTTGTATGATCAAAAGAGGAAAGAGTTATGCAAGTCTTTTTATCATTTGAAACAAAAACAGTTTAAAATTGAACTTTCTAAATAAACAAATAGACTTGTTAATAGTATTAAAATTAATAATTGGGTAACCAAAATCACTGATAAGCAGTACATGTAAAATGATTTTGGTATAAATGCCAGATGGTGATGAAATGTTAATGAAGATTAAATATTCAGAAGCTTGATCAGGAGAAGTGAGTAACATGACTTTATAGCTTTTGAAGCTTTTTTTTTTTTTTTTTTTTTTTTTTAAATGCCCACAGGGAGAGTTTCTGTCTGCCCCTGGGGATGGGGGATGGGAGGTTGTTTAAAATAAAACATGTATACTAGCCACCTTGTTTTAGTTTATCTATGAAAACATATACACACAAGTATGGGAAAATTATTTTCTATCAGAGTCTTGCATCTTTTCAATATCAGGTCATGCACATTATTATGATTTTTTTTCGCTAAAATTATAGGTTGCATAGTCCTTTTTGAAAAAAATTTTCAGGCATCATAACCCATTACAATATTATAATTTTTCTACTCCAGAATGAAACTTAATTAAATGCATATGTGAGACTCCTTGACAAGTTTGTGTATGGGCTATGGTACTAAAGGTGACCGTTAAGGCCTCTCGCCCTCTTGTTTTGTTAAGTTGTTCTTTGAATCATTCAGATTTATGTTAATTATATTGTACGTCGTTCTTAGAATAATTCATATTTTGTTAAGTCGTACTAGATTTACAATAGCAGATAAATTATTTGGTCATTTTCAGTTTTCATTTGGAAAAAAGTTAGGGCAGAAATTTCTTTTAAAAATTGTATGTAATTTGTAACATGAAATTGAAAATGATAACTGAGAAGAGATGATCGAAATACTCGTCTGTAACTGTATAGTATTTTCAAAAATATGCTTCTAAACACTGTTCATGTGGTTACAAGTTGCATATACATGTAATGGGGACAACATTAATCATGATTAATTATCTCTTTTTTATTTTTTTCTATTTAAAAGCCAATCACTAGCCAAGTCTGTAGAAAGACAGTGATTAAGGTATCAGAGTGCCTTAGTAATAGCAGTGAATATGAGAAACAGGCATTAGAAAAATGTTCCAAAGCATGTGGAAACTCTGAGGGAGACATGAAGTACAAGTATCATTGTATGTGGGATTCCACTCATAAAGATCTATTGGAAATGTGTGCCATTCTGAAATACCTTTTTGGTAATGAACTTTTCTGTTTTTTTAGCATTCAGTTTAAGTTTTGTTTCAGAATTATTCATACCAAATTTCGTATGCGCACTGTAAACATATTAATACATGTAAAATTCAAAATACAGCATCTTTAACATTTTATTGAGAAATTTCATCATGTATGTAATACAATGTTCAAAGGAAGATGGAAAAATTTGGCAGGAATTTAATTTATCATAATATCTAATATTTCTTTAAAAATTCTGTTCTCAGCGGCCATGTATATGTAGAAAAACATTGATTTAGGAGTTTTTAAAATGAAATCACCAAATTGTGTCTTTTTAGTATTTCATAAAGTGAGTCTGTGCTCCATAAGTTTTTTTACGGTTTTATTTAGGCATGATAAGAAAAGACACAATATCAGTAAACAAAATTTTGGAGTGATGACCTTAAAGCTGAACAGCGCTCGTAAATAGGCACTCTCCGCCATATTTCTCTTTAATCACCACTATCCCTGCAATCCCTATATAAGCCATAGACCTCTTAACAGTTTAAAGTATTTCGCTGTAGAGGTCTCACCTGTGTGGACGTACATCTTGCCTCACCATGTTACTTGGTCGCAATGAAATTACAAATTTTTACGCACTTTGTTCATGCTAGAATATTACTAGCATCAAATAAACAGGTCAATGCAATATTTACGAACAGAATATGCACATAAAATTTTTAAAAATGCATAAAATCCAAAGACCACGAAAGGAATACTACGAGTTTTCCTGACTACGAGTCGGCCACGAGTTTCAGGTGTGCAATCAGGTGTAACAAAATTGAAGGGTTTATATTCCTGTGTGACAGTGCCTATTTACAAGCGGTATTCAGCTTGAACTTTGTATTAGAAATATCATTTTGTACATTTTGAACATTTCGGAAAATTAATAGCAGAATGGTGAATCTAAATAGATACAACTTTAATCTAAAAATTCATTCTTTTGTGATAAAGACTATTGTCCAGCATATGATCCAAAGGGTCAACGAATCCAGAAAGATGAATCTAGGCCTTGCAAGACAAGTTCTCCCAGGACTTATTACAAATCTGATGAATTGTTTTTCTGTAAGTATTTCACTGTTGAGAAAAATCATCCATAATTAAGGCCTTTTATATTAAATAAAATGGTGTTCATTATGATATATTGTTCATATGTGTAGGTGATCTTACCAATTGCCAGGATTCATTTACCAGTACTACAAAAGACAGCCCTAGTGAAACAACAGATATGACCACAACACAGATGCCTGATGGGTAATAATGATAAAATATGGTTTTTCTTATTCGCCATAACAATATGATGAATAGAAGATATTCCAAATCAATGTACTTTTTTATGCCTTTATGCCTAAGGTTATTAAACATTCTTATGGTGACATAGTTCTGCCACCACTTGTCAGATAATTATGTTGACTTGTCAGATCTTGATGTCGACTTGTCTGATAATTATGTTGACTTGTCTGATCTTTATGTTGACTTGTCAGATCTTTATGTCAACTTGTCACTTATTCATGTGTTTAAAAATTCAAACTAAACTAAACATTAAAACGTTTCTACACCCAATTTGTGCCATCCAGTAGACATGATATTTTCTGACAAGTTGATATAAGGATCTGAAGTCAACATGATTATGAGACATGTCAACTTATAATATGAATGATTATTTTCTTCAAACTAGTGGCCTCTTTGTTTTTTTCTGTTGGATAAATATGTTAACTTGTCAGATCTTTATGTCAGCTTGTCAGATAATTGTGTTACCTTGTCAGATCTTTATGTCGACTTGTCAGATAATTATGTTCACCTGTTAGATCTTTATGTCGACTTGTCAGATATTATGATGACAAATAAATGGCAGAGTGTGGCACTTACACCTTTGACAACAAAATATTGAGTTTTTAGTCAATATGATTATTTTCAAACAAGTCAACATAATTATCTGACAAGTGGTGGCAGATCTATGCCACCATACATTCTGACTTGGATGACAAGATTTTAACCAAATTTGATAACCCTTACAGAACAGTGATGTTTGCTGCAGACTTGCTGCAAATTTGCAGCAAGTCTGCAGCAAACAAATTTGTTTGCAGGAAGAAATAAGTCATGTTCGCAGATGTTCGCAGCTAGCTGCAACCTTTCTGCGAACATTGCAGCTTTTTGCAGCAAGCTTGCTGCAAATTCGCAAAAACTTGCCTCTTCGCAGAAAGCTTGCAGGAAACCTCCACCATCAGAAATTGTTTGCAGGAAGCTTGCAGGAAACTTTAACAATCATATATTTTTCGCAAGAAGCTTGCAGGAAACTTCAACCATCAGAAATTGTTCGCAAGAAGCTTGCAGGAAACTTCAACCATCAGAAATTGTTCGCAAGAAGCTTGCAGGAAACTTTAACCATCAGAAATTGTTCGCAAGAAGATTGCTAGTATCTTCTTTACTGGGGTATTTCTGAAAGAAGCTTTCACAAAGATCAGGTTTATAAAGCTCATTGGGTGCTTGAATTTAAAAGCATAAACACTTTTAAGAATTTAAGTAATAGGTTTTATTAACCAAATCATGTCAACTGATACAAAACACATTCATAAGGCCTAGAAAAAAGTGGTTTTGCTTTCAAGCAGAAAAAATTAAGGTAGGTTTTTTCCCTTCAAAATGACACTGGCACATCAATTTGTGCTCACCTGAGATATAAAATCACTATCTAGTGATGAACAGTTTAAAAAAAAAACTATAGTTCAATGTTCAAAGAGTTTAAATTGTGATAAAAAACTAAGATTTCTTTACATTATTTTAAAATGGTCAGGGAAAAAACTTCACAATTTTAGCACAGACAAAAATTGAAATACATATTATCACTGAAACAACTTTAAATAAAATTACGGCATGTGCTATAAATTATGTTTATTTCCGGGAAGCAGAAACAAACATTTTTTCTAGGCCTAATGTTAAAAGTCACCTTATTAAAGAAATCTAAAGTAGAACAATTCTACTCTAGGTATTTATTCATAATACCTTCAAAATTTGTGAAAACACAAGTTTAAAACCTAATAATTATATATAAAAAAGTAAGTTTTGTAAACATATCAAAAGATATAAAATGAAGGTGAAATTAAATACTGGTTCAAACAACAGTTTAAACTGTTTTGATGACATTGATCCTGTTCTATGACTTACATGTGTACTAAGTAGTAAATGGAAAATAATTTGGAACCCTAGTTAAGTTCTAATAACAGAGTTTTGTACAAATACACGAATGCTGTGTGTTTTCAGTCAGATTCTACAACATTTGGGAAATTGCAAAGAAACATTTTCTCTTTGTTCAATTTGTCTGTCATACTCAAATATACAACAACATTCAAAATTTTTGACACATCTACAACTTGGATAATATCTGTTTTCATTGCCAATTTGATATGCGATACATCAGCCTGTAAGAAGTTGTCCTCAATAATTGATTGTTCTTTACATTTTAATTCATGAACAATGGCAAACAATTCTGAATTACATAGACACAAGTCTTCAATACAATCGCAAGCTTTTGCCAATACATAACTCTCTATTTGACCATAGTGTATCCTTTTATCTACCATGTCAAAATAACTTACAGTAAATGTATTTCTCATATAAACCCTGGTGTATTCCATTGAATGTATTATTCTTCCTCTTAGTGATATTCTTTTATAAGTTAATAGCTTTACTGGTTTGAATTTGCATTCTTTAATAATTTTGCTGTATATATCATCTGTCAAAATAGCAGTTTTACTCATGCCAATAGGAAAAGATCCTGACAATGTCCCTACTACAGATTTAATACAATGGCGCTTATGAGTAAGTTTGTTTGCAAATTCTATAAGTCTCTGATCATCAAATTCTTCAATCATACTTGTCATATTCTGAAGTACATTTAAACCACACATAATTTGTAATTCAACATTTTGCGTACCATGGAATAGTTCCATCAACGTACCATTAATATTTTCAAATGGAAAGCACGAATAGACCCAAAGAGGGCCTAATTCGGTTACACATTGTGGTAAATGCAGCAGTGAATGCATATTTAAAGTAATGTATCTTTCCCCATACAAGGAAGGAAACATGTGCACAAAATAAGACAATAGCTTAGAACTCTTCTCTATGTCTGTAGAGGTTACACTATCTGTACACAATAAAAAAATACCTTCAACGAAACAAGCAAAATGCAACAAGTATTTCCCAGGTAAAATATCATGTAGAATAGGTAATGAATAAAAAAACAACCAAGACCTCAATTCTGAGGCCTTCCAATATTTAAAATGGTCAGACAATGATCTCGGAACTCTTGTGATAATAGATGGTGGTCTAATTTGCAGAAGTCTTTGATCTATAACTTCAACATAGTTAGATATTGAGAAAATTTCTTTACTGTGAGTGCTGCTGATCCACAGATTTATTAAAAGTTTACCTATTCCTAGAAGTACGCCATGCATGTAATCTATTGAGGTTGACTTCACAAAATCATATGACTTTAGAGTCATCAAAAATGAGGGTCCTTTTATTCCATTGACTGTTTTTCTGTTTTCTGTTGCCAGAACTGCATCTCTCAGGCAATTTTCAGTTGTTCTCTCTTCATGTTTAGGCATAGATGCATCATATGGAAAGGTGTGAACGCTTCCGCCTTTTTGTGTTCTATACGTTTCCCCTGGATGTAAGCACGACATACAACTAAACTGGCCGTTAAATTGGTTACAATTTAAAACTATACTTTTGGCTGGTAGATCAGCTGTTCCACAGATTAGAAAGCCTTTAGTGCAAATCTTCTCGTTGTCCACTTCATAGTAAATTCCATTACTTTCTAAAATTTTGAGAGATTTCATAAGCGGTTTTGTAAAAATACTCATAAATGGCTTTGACTCACCAAACCAAAGTCCGCAAAGGATCATATTTTCTTTCAAAAATCTCTGTTTAAATGGAAGTTCATTAATGGCTAGATAGAGGGGCCAAAGGGAAAACTTTGAACTTTTGAAAACAGGAATTCCATCAGTGTTCCATGTAAATGATACATTTGTAGGGTTTTCTGAAGATAAGGGACCTCCAAATTCAGAAAACCTTTTGTATACAGCACCATCATATATGTCTTCAATTCCATTGAACTGCCTCTTTTTTCTGTTAAATCTTGATTTAATTAAATTCAAAATTCCAGGCCTCTTCATTATTTTCTTTAACTGTTCTTCCAATGGTAATTCGATGAAATAGTCTTTGTTTTTAACTCCTAATTGTATTCCACAGTCTTTAGAAGGGCAACTGGTGTCATTTTCTTTCACACTTGTCATGCACTGCTTACAAAAATAATGTTTCACTAGTGGAGAATGCATATCTGCAAAATACTTTTTAAAAGTATAGATGCTCTTTAGACCTGGATGTGAATGTAAGCAGTGTAGACTAACAAGAGTTAATGTATCTGCCAACTGAGCTCCACTGATAGTATGGCAAATAGCGTAAAGAAGAATTAATACCATACTATGATGTACACTCACAAAATGACCTGGATAAATTGGGGTATCTTTTGGGAAAGTTTCCCCTGAGTCACTGGCCTGATTTTCTTCATCTTGTCCCATTAAAGGATCTTCATTATTGTCCTCAATAACGTGAATTTCATTATCTGGAATCAAGTTTTCAAATGAAAAATCATCCCCTTCACAGATTTCTGTAACAACACTGTTCTCCATTAATTCCGTAACAATTTCATAAAACTCTTTTCTTATGGGTGATTGTGGATTGGAAGGACAGTCCTCATGTTTTTCAGAGTCTGTGTTGAATTGAATACTTGAGTGAGAGTCTGTAGCTGGTAAAGAGACTGTTTCAGAACTTTCCAGTTCAGGGGGCTGTTTCTTTGTTGATTTTGGTTTTCTTGCATCTCTTTTAGCATATGAACTGGGCCGAACTCTTCCAAGATTGTCAATTTTTTTTTGCTTTTTTGGTGTGGGGACTGCAAAAAAATTGATCAAAATATAAAAACTACTAAATTTTTCATTCTGACTGAAACTTGTGAACAAAAAAGCACAACCACAAAACTAACTAATGTATATTAGTTTTAATGCATAATTGAAGCTTTTATGAAACATGTTGTCATAGTGCATACAGTTATTATTTACCTTGTTTCTCCTCATCATGCTCATTTGTAGAGTACATGTAATTATCAGACTGATATTCAATCTCCTCTTCATGTACATCTTCAATGCATACCTCATCTGTACATACATTATCGTCTGTAAAAGAAAAAATTGAAGAAGTTACACACAAGGTAGTGTACGGTTACCCAATCAATGGAAATTCATCTTTTGCTTAAATTTATTCAAATATAGCTGCAGAACTGTAGCTCTCCGGGGAAAAAAATATTGACAGACCGGAGAGCTACAGGGCCACCCATTGAAAAAAATGTATACTTATTGCGCAGAAAAACGTGCGCTAGTTTTCGACTAATTTACCTTATTTATACGCAAATTCTGTAAAAACAATTAGTACCATTAAATCCTTCATGAAATTTACTACTGATATCGTCTCTTCACTGGCCTCGGATAGTCTTTTAAACACCATCATCAGTCCCGTAAATTCATTTGGTGCACTTTGTTTACATGTAAAAATGGCGACTCTCGATCTCGATGTAAATTCAACATACATGATTTTCCGAGGTCGGTAGCGTGTTTCAGAGAAAGTCTGAGGCAAATAAAGAGGCGATAACAGTAGTAAATTGCATGAAGAATTTAATGGTACGTATATATTACAATAACATACCATTATCTGCAAAAATAGGAGTCCCGTTGTTTTCCTTATCTTCAGGGGTAGCCATGCTTGTTAAACCGGATGTAAATAAATAAAAGGCTGATGGGTAATTTTGATATTTGTGATTCGAAAACAAATACCGAATGTTTAAATTTGTCTATTTTAAGATAATTGAAGCACTTTTTATTGATTAAAAAATTGAAGTGAATTCTGTAAACATAATTTTATTATTTAGCCTGTATTATATGCAAACTAAAAAGGATTTTGAAGATTGATTTCGTTTTGTTAACTACCATTTCGTGTTTGGTGATAACAGCTCGACCAATCAACGATCTTGGCGCAAATATTGTATTGAGAATTCGAGACCGGCATATTGTGAACGTACGTACTAGTGTCTGCGGTAATAATTCTCCCAGCTACTATAAAGTGATTCCGTAACATGTCAGGAAGAAGAAGAGTCCGACTTCCTGGAAGATTTCTAGAAGGCGCAATAAGTAAGTATATAATGATTAGAGTAGAAAAAATCTGTCTTTGTGACTTTGCACATGATGATCGAAGAACCGGTAACCCCATTGCCTTGAACACGAGGAATACCTCTTGACAATGTCAAAATATAAACCAGTTAAATACTGTGAAAAATACATATTTTGTATGGTTTTCAATTTTAGTTTGGTATGTTGTCCAGTTTACTATGGACAGCCAATTAAGTGACCCCATATCAGCAGACGCTATAGAGGACGAGGATGGTCACACAGGGGAAGAAAGAACCTTTAAGGTTGGCGACTCCTGCTCTGCTGTTTGGAGGGATGGTGTGAACTATGAAGGGAAAATTTTGTTTGCATCTGGTATGTTGTGTGTACTCAAGATTTCAGATTACTTGCAAATATGTAGCTTTTTTCTCAATAAATTGAACCCCATTAACCAAACAACCTATGTGCATGCATGGCATGCATGCAGACCTTAAATGAAATTACTGTGGAATCAAAATTGTTTATGGGGGATCAATGTTTGTGGATTTCCTTGGTAGCCGTTACCCATGAATTTAAGTCCCCATGAACATTGAAATGTGCATACATTCGACACAGCTGATTTATTTACCTAAATGAAATATGCAAGTTACCCAAAATTACTTCCCCCATGAACCTCTCAAATTTTGATTCCCCATGAACATTGATCAAAACAAAAAAATGATGATGCCACAGTAGTTTATATAAATTTGTATACAGTATTGCCCTAACCAGATTCGTATTAAATTGTTTCAAATTAAATTGCAGAAGACAAAGAAAAGTGTTCAAAATTCATAGCCTCAGAAAAGAAAAAGTCTCAAGGAAAAAGGAAGGCTGTGGATGAACTTACAAAAAAGAAAAAAGGTGAACAATTTCAGAATTCTGCTCTGTTAATCTGCAATTCTCAAACATTTTATTGTGTTCGAGTATAAAGAAAATTATAGTTATAGATTTGAATAATTTATTCAAGGTTCTGATGACAACTGTTCTTGGTTGAAACCGATCAATAAAATAAATCTATATATGCATTCTCTGTTCATTATCTGTTTATGTCTTAAAATATATTTTTATTTAGAATTGGCAGAAAAGAAGAAAAAAGAAATGCAAAAGAAGGCAGAAACAGCCGTCAAAAATGCAGAAGAAATATTCAAAACATGCATGAGGAATGAAGTAGGTTCTAACTCAACTATTAGTACACCCATGTCTACTGTCCCATCCACATCTTCCTCTTGCTTGACCTCCCTGTCTTCCCTCCCATCCACATCCACATTTTCTCCTAATACAACCCCTCTGTCTACCCAGCAATCCACAATTCCCCATAACACAACACTTTTGTCTACTTCCCAATCCACACCCACGTGTTCCCCCAGCATGGATCCTCTGTCAACTTACCCAACACCATCTGCATTTTCCCCTAACATGACACCACTGCCTATTTATCCACCCACACTGCCCCTTACTACAACACCCTTTACTTATCAACCACCATCAACCCATCCCTTCAACATGGCATGTCTGCCTGTGTACCCAACCCCACCTTCAGTTCCTTCAGACAATCCACCTGTATCTACTGCTCCTCTGCCTCCTCCATTGCCCTCCAACTCTAGCACAAATTTGGCAACATCATCTTCTTTCCAACACCAATCCTCATTTCCTTCTAATTCTGATAATATACCAATGTCTACTTACCAAAACCTTTCCTCATTCTCTCCTAACACAGTTTCTTCTTTTCAATCCCCACTTACTCCATCTTCTTCTAACCCGATTAGTTCTTCGAACCCATTACTAAACTTCTCATCATTAACATCAAATTCTTCGCACCCATTAGATAACATTGTTCCATGTGGGAGTTGTGAGGTGAAAGAACAGAGTATCAAAGGCCTTCAGTCCTTTGCAGACCAACTCGAAAGAGATTTAAATTTCTGGAGGACTGAGGCTAGCAGATTAAAAGCTGAGCTAGGTTAATTTCTACTATTTTTTTTTATATTTTATAATTTTATGTAAAAGAATTTTGTATTAAAAAATATTTCTTGTTTTTGGTTATAATTAAATGTCTGCAAATGTCAGGTTCTAGATTTATGATAGAATGTTGTTTTTTTTGTTTTGTTTTTTACAAGACTTAAATTTTATTTTAAGACTTGCTGAGACAGGAAGAAGAGGAGGGGAAAGTTTCTATCTACTCCAGTTCAGACCACTATATGCCAAAAAGGGGAACAAAAATTAATAAGTGTCACTATGTAAGTAATCTTTATACTTAAAATAAAAAAGAACATGCATTTACAACAATATAGTCCATCATATATATTGATTACTTTGATCATTTCAGTTAAGGGATCTATCTAGAATTATGGTTTTATTTTTAGTTTTAGTCATACTTATTTTTTCATTTTCTCAGCAAAATATAAAAGGCATATGCACTACATTTGAAATGTTAAGTATCATCATTCAAAGAATATTCTTAAAATTTTTAAAGAATACAATGAGTTCAAAATCATACTGAGACAAATTTAAAGTATCCATTGTGAAACCATGATTTAAAAAATGTATGTCCTTGTTTTCAAACTTATAGCCATTAACATTGTAGAAATTTCTAGAGAATGGCGCAACGGTCCCTGTTGAGTACACCCAGCTGGTGGAGGGGCACCATCTGTATGTTCCTGTCACGTGGCTGAGTGATATTCAGGGAGCATTTAAGGGCAAGACAAAATCATGCGCCTTTAAGCTTATGATTAATGGTTTTTTCGAACCCCATGAGATGGTGGGCAAAACGGGATGCAAGGTGGCCGATACACCACTAGGAAAAGCCCTGAAAGGTTTGTTTAATTTTTTTTGCTTTTATTTAAATGATGATTGAGTACCAATCAAGGTATCAATCCTAGCAAATCTTTCAGAGAGACATTTTTTTTTATATATTCCTACTCCTTAGGTAGATCAATTTCTTTTTTTTTTTATCTCACCAGTTACTCTGGTGACCCATTGTTATTGGTCTTATAGTTGTATAACCACTAAATATTTTGGTCTTTGTAATTGTATAACATTGGATAAAAATTAAATATTTTTAACTTCTTTTTCAAATACTGCTAGGTAAATTTTCATCAAATTTGGAATGAAGCATGTTTAGAAAAACATGAACATAAATTTTTATTTTCATTAATGCACCCATTGTACCCTAGGGTTAAGGCAAACCCTGCCAAAATCTTCCAAAAACTTTTCTACCACTATTAGTCCTGAACATCTTATAGAAAAACTGAAGGCATGTCTGAAAACATTTCACTAGTAGTACAATTTAAGAATCCAATGTTCATATTGATTATGACTGATAAGTACTATAAATATACAAGTTTGTTGTTCATTTTATTTTGTCTTCAGCCTATGCCCTTAAAACATTCATGATGGACGGAAAAGCCGCCATAGCTGCCATAAATGCAAAGATCGGGACCATGGTTAGGGCCTTCAAGAAAATGGAGAGTGACAGTACTTAGATGACATTTCAGTAATATCATTCATCACTAATATAGCTTTCAGATGCATCAAGGTTATGCTTTCTCTTTAAAATCTGAGACTTCTTATTGTATATTCCAAAATTATTTTGTCTTCACGGTTGTGTTAATTATATTCAGACTTCTTATTGCTTATTCCAAAATTATTATGTCGATCTTCATGGTTGTGCAGTTCATATTCAGGTTCTTATATAGATTATGATTTTGTTGTATGTGATTGTCATGTCTGGAATAGTGTTTTGTTTTTGATGATGTTACAGCTATACATTTTTTTATGAATTAAGGTCATGATTCAGTAAACTTGTTTTTACTTCTTCAGGTGATTTTTCTAGTCAGTTGTTTATTTTCATATGTGTATACATGTATGTGTTACTACCATTCCTAGTTTAGCATTGTACTATATATATTGACATAATATTTTGATTAATGTACATTTGTTAATTTTTTCTTCAGGAAGAATTTTTTACATATAAACTTCTCATAGTGTCTTATTACAATTTGGGTAAAAAACACTTTATTTCTCTATTTTATTTTATTTTTTATTCTTTTTTTTATGTTGCTACATTTTCTAGTCAGTTATACTAAAGATATTCCATTTATGGTGCTATTTTTTCCTTAAATGTTTTTAAATTCAAATTTTGTAATTAAATTTTTCCCTTCTGTGTAAAGGAAACATATTTAGAGGATGATTTATTTTTGAAAATAAATTGAGATTTGAATTTTTTAACTTCTCTTGTGTATACTGAATTTTTAATTTGTATTAAGAAAATTTTAATGTACATAGTTAGGACAGACAGTTTTCATTTAAAATTATCAATTAATACTAGCAAACTAGCAAATCTGTCTTAAAAAAATTGTATGCAGCAATGATTGACGAAAGCTATTTCAATTTATGGACAAGTGAATGTTTGCTGCAGGCTTGCAGCAAACTTATTTGCATGGTTAAATGTTTGCCGCAAGCTTGCAGCAATGTTCACATCTTGTTTGCAGAAATGTTTGCCGCAAGTATGCAGCAACAATTGCGGCAAGTTTGCAGCAAACGTTCGCAGGAAGCTGTTCTTAAATGGGCATGGGAATGTTTGCTGCAAGCTTGCCGCAGACCTCATTTGCATGGTAAAATGTTTGCTGCAAGCTTGCGGCAAGTTTGCTGCATGCTTGCAGCAATGCCTTTCTCTCATGGAATAAAATTTTAAGTTTTGCTTATGTCTGCAGCAAGCTTACAGCAATGTTTGCTGCAAACTTGCAGCAATGTTTGCTGCAAGCTTGCGGCAAGTATTCGCAGCAAGCCCATTTTTTCGGTAAGGGAAGTGGTTTCCTGGTTTAATAGAGAAGCATTGTAATATAGTTGATTATTTTCCCAAATTCTCTTTTAGGCCAACATCATGTCAGGCAATTAATGCCAATTATGCATTGGTTCAAATATTTGAACATGTTGAACATTGAATAATTTTATTGCCAGTAGAAAAGGGGGGAAACTCAATATTCATTTCTTCAAAGTTGAAAATTTGAACTATTCATACTGTCAAATTTTGCAATGAACATGAAATACCTGCATGTCATTACATCTGAAATTATCTTCTTGTTGGTTGTTGCAGGGAGAGTTGGTATCTTCATTTGATATGGATAGCTATAGTTGTGATAGGTTTGATTATTGGCCTAATCATCTTTTTGATGCGGAGACAACAAAGCAGTGGTAAGAATTTTTTTTTCCTCCTGCAAATATTTTGTAAAAGTTTTGACTTATTTTATTGTCCAATTATCAATCCCGAGTACTCATTTTAAATAAAAGAGAGTGTTTTAGGCATCTGGACCTCTTGTTTGATTATTTCATGTTATAAAATTCTAATGGCAAGCTCTTACAAATTGTTTTGTTGTAAGTAAAGTAATCAAACTGTTTTCTCTTTAAATTATCAAAACATAATGTCTTGTTATGAGTTAAAACAGTCCCTGAAACATTCTATTTTCTTATTGAACGGTGAATAAATACTGAACAGTGAGGAAAAGAGCGAACCGTGAGTGAATGGTCTGTGATCACTGAACAAAACTTGTTGTGATCATGAACTGTTAGTGAATGTTGAGTATACAGAGTCAAAGTGAATATTGAACAAACAGAGGCAAACGCAAGCACAAAGTGCACAGTAAACTTCATTAATTAAAAAAAAATGGAATATCTATTTCTCAAGAAATGTTTTTATGAAACATTTTCTCCTTAGTATGCATGCTATGCTAGCAAGCCATTACAATAAAGTCAAATCATTTCAATTCATTTTTAGCTCACCTGAGCTGAAAGCTCACTAAGCTCCAGTGAGCTTTTCTGATCACATTTTGTCCGTCCGTCCGTCTGTAAACTTTTCACATTTTGAACTTCTTCTCTAAAACCACTTGGCCAATTTCAACTAAATTTGGCACAAAGCATCCTTATTGTATGGTGAATATAAATTGCAGAAATGAAAGATTGATCTTTATTCAAAGCGGAGAAAACCTCTAAAATGTAAGAAAAAAAAAATAGGGGTGCATTTTAAAAAATCTTCTTCTCAAGAACTACTTAGTCAAATTCAACGTAATTTAGCATAAATTATCCTTATGGAAAGAAAAATATAAATTGCAAAAATTATTGGCTAATTCTGTTTCAAATTTGAGTAATTTACGAAAATAATAAAGAGGGAAGTCAGTCAGTTTATAACTTCGGGTTCGGTATTTCATATATCGAAAACCAGGTTCTTTGGTTGAAGCAGCCATGTTGGACGCATGATAAAGGGGTTGATCTTACAAAGATGAATTTGCTTGTTGTGCAACAGTTTACGCGCAAAGGGAATATTTGAAACATGCAAAATATATTTGTGCCAATTTTGTGAAGTAAATTGAGGTTAAATATTTCAATGCGTTGAAATTTTCACTTGTGACGGTGGTTTTAGCTTGTTTTGATTTTCGTTTCATTTTCATTATGCTTTTTAACTTGAGGGGAACTATTGCCTGTATTTTGGAATTTTTACATATCAAATCAAACATAGACTTCGGTAAATCAGACAGCTGATTGTTTACCTGCGCAAAATGAACAAAATCTGATGCACATATTATAAAATACTATACATTCTAATGGTAATTCGGTAAGATCTCTACGTAATGGTTGATTAATGCAACATGTTTTGTTAAGATGTTCAGCATTTTCAGTCTAAACGGAGATTATTTTCGCTGCTAGAAATATATAGGTATTTATATGATGAAAAATAAATTGTGCTCTCTCTTTGTTTTATTGCATTTTTCCTTTGTTTTAATTGTTTAAAATTTTCTATTTACTTACCATATCTGAGAGTCAAGCTTCGAGTTATAAGCAAGATACAGAGCTTTGCTCGAAATGCTTTGTTTGTACACAGTGCTGAGGTCATGGTTTAGTTTGTTTATATTTCAAATGCTGAATAGGAAATACCAAGTTGAAAAATCTTAAGTTGAATGTAATAAAACTCATGTGAACAAAAACATGACTCGAACAAAGCTCTGTATCTTGTTTATAATTCTACGATTGTCCATCTTTGCTAGCCAAGGGTGACGATCCGCCCCTCTACTCTTTTCATGTGTAGAGGAGCGGATCATCACCCTTGGCTAGCGAGGATGATGATAGTCAGACGTTTAAATTTTGGTTGACCATTAGAAATGTCCTGCTTTAAAATGTAATACTTGTACAGAAAAATTAAAAGGATGATATGTTGAAACTACTTTCTGGTGCCCCTTCTTACACGATGAATTATATAAAATCTACACCAATTTTGATAGTTTTTCAAACACAAGTAAATAAAAACGACATCTTTTAAACACTTTCCATAGTTCTGACACATTATTATTAGGAGGATAAAAGCATTATCGTTGTTCTTTAAAAATTATTGCAGCGGAAAATCATCTTTGTAGCCATTTGTTGTTTTTGAATAAAGATGAAAATAATGGCTGGGCCTTGGTACAATAGAGTGATATGCCTGTCAATACATTGATTAGAATTATAGCTCTTTAACATATCATATGACAACATTTTCAGTTAAGTTTATTCATCAGTCAAGTGAGTAAGTTTATGAAACGTCATACGAATTCATGCCAGGTAAACGACAATCGTTTATAATGAAGAAGACCAATTAAATTTTTGAATGTTTTTAATTTGATGAATTTTTACCTAGGAATATATAGAGAAAATCTTTAAAAACCTTCTTAAAAACTAGTAGGCCAGAAAAGCTCAAACTTGTCTGGAGGCATCCTCAAATAGTGTAGATTCAAGTTTGTTTAAATCATGGTCCCCAGGGGTAGGTTGGGGCCACAATGGGGGGATGAATTTTTGCAAAGGAATATATAGAGAAAATCTTTAAAACCCTTCTTCTTAAAAACTAATAGGCCAGAAAAGCTCAAACTTGTCTGGAGGCATCCTCAAATAGTGTAGATTTAAGTTTGTTTAAATCATGTTCCCAAGGGGTAGGGTGGGGCCACAATGGGGGGATGAATATTTACATAGGAATATATAGAGAAAATCTTTAAAACCCTTCTTCTTAAAAACTAATAGGCCAGAAAAGCTCAAACTTGTCTGGAGGCATCCTCAAATAGTGTAGATTTAAGTTTGTTTAAATCATGGTCCCCAGGGGTAGGGTGGGGCCACAATGGGGGGATGAATTTTTACATAGTAATATACCGGTATATAGAAAATCTTTAAAAATCTTCTTCTCAAAAAATATTGCCAGAAAAGCTCAAATTGGAGTGAAAGCATCCTCAGATAGTATAGATTCAAGTTTGTTTAAATCATGTTCTTCAGGGGTAGGGTGGGGCCACAATGGGGGATGAATTTTTCCATAGGAATATATAGAGAAAATCTTTAAAAACCTTCTTCTTAAAAACTAGTTGGCCAGAAAAGCTCAAACTTGTCTGGAGGCATCCTCAAATAGTGTAGATTCAAGTTTGTTTAAATCATGGTCACCAGGGGTAGGGTGGGGCCACAATGGGGGATGAATTTTTACATAGGAATATGTAGAGAAAATCTTTAAAAATCTTCTTCTCAAAAACTATTAAGCCAGAAAAACTCAAATGGGAGTGGAAGCATCCTCAGATAGTGTAGATTCAAGTTCGTTCAAATCATGATCCCCAGGAGGTTGTATAGGAATAGAGAAAAATCTTCTTACAGGTATAACAACAAAAGGGGCTTGGTATGTACCATATAAATAGGTGGATAAAAATTGGCAGATTTTTAAAATATTTTGAGCAAGATCTATTGTAAATAGTTGTCAAGATATTTTGATTTTGATACTGTAATGCTAATTTAATCAGAGTTAAGGCTAATGTTGCTCAGGTGAGCGATGTGGCCCTTGGGCCTCTTGTTTAAGAAATGAACTCAATGTCTACCCAAGTTATACGAGAATAACCTGGGTTGGGGCAGTTTACACTTTATAATCTGCGAAGCGGATTATAAGAAAGGGTAAAATGCCCCAACCCAGGTTGTATGAGTATAACTTGGGTAGATATTGAGTTCCTTCAAATTGAGTGCCTTTTACTTTTAAAAATGATATTAATCTGTTTAAAATTCAAAGGTAACGTCAAGCGGATTAGTACGTTTTTGACTTGGTGCATTGTAACGTGTCTTGTGACGTGCAAACCAGGTTATACAAATTTAACTGAATTTTTCTATCCAATCAAATGCCGCGTTACAACCAGAATTACATTATTTAAGAATATTGCACCACAGACAAACCACATTGTTTGTTATATTATATTAATAAGAAATTAGGAAAAACAAATAATCTTCAATATGAATGTTGAAAGCTATATTTAAAAATCATGATCTGAATAATTCATCAATAGTTACTATAAATACCTCTGATCAATCATATATTTTGATTTCTTAGTTTGGACTGTTTTCTATTGTTTATCCAGATGCATTGTAAAGTTAAAAAAGAATTATGCACTGTAAAGAGTTGCTTGACCAACATTCTTATTCATATTTTCTGGGCTTCAAATATAAGTTTTTTAGCTTTTAACAAAACAATTAAACAAGATAAAAAAAAAAAATAAAGCCGGAACAATGTGTAAAATAAATGCTTAATAAAAGGTAATTACATGCTAGTATTGAAGGCAGAGTGAACATAAAATGTACAATTTAAGTGAAAGGATTGTGAGTGGGAGGTGAACATAGAAAGCAAGACATTTGTAGTGACCAAAGAGATATAGAAAAAATTGGAATGTAGAACATTTCAGGGGCTGCATCACTCAATTTTGAAATCATGTTTGCATACTTAATTTGGCATCGTTGTTCAGATAAGCAATTTAACTACTAGACCTTTTGTTGAAAATAGATTTTATGTTAGCATTTTGTATTTAGCATTTTGTATTTATAAAATTCAGTGTATTTATACTATATTAAAATCAGGATTCCATTGATTTAATATATTTGTTTGAGCAGAACCTTCCAATTGTCTTCAAATTTTCACGCCTGACTGCTGGAAGCCCCAAGGAAAGAAACGCGAAGAGAATGGGCGACCAAATGGATTTTTGCTTTCAGTGTAATACAATATCAGGACTTAATTGCCTGTGATTGATGATCCTTTATGCAGTGTAGATGGGTCCATCAAATTAATGATATTGCTAAGTAATATCACAGTATGTTTATTACTGCACCAATCTTTTAATATTCAACTATTTTTACATGTAAAGATCAAAATGTTGTACATGTTTGTGTAATACATATAGTATATACAATCATGTACATTTGCATGTAGTATATACATGAACGGTCAATTTGGAAATTTCAAATTTTAAAATATTATTTTGTAAACAAAAGATTTCTTCTGTTTTTGAAAACAAATAGATGAAGTCACTTGGCTGATTGAAAAATATGGGAATGTGCATGTTGTAAAATGTTTAAAAAAGGCATGTGAAAAACTGTATCTCATCTGAGCAAGCTTTCTGATCTGATCACATTGCAGATTAGTGGTAAACTTCGGCTTCTTATCATTTTACTTTGAAATGTTTGGAACTCTTCTGTGTATGGAAGCGTTTTTGTTTAAATCGCATAGCAAAGCATGCCATATCATTGAGCCCTTCATTTCAAATTTTCACAGCATAGCATACAAATCTCATAGCATTGCATTGAAATCTCATAGCATATCATTAAAATCGCATACCATAGCATACAGCATAAAATTGCATGAAATATGCATGAAATGACTGTATCCTTAGTGTACGGATAATTCCTCCTACAGTTTACAAGATATTAAGAAGATGATGTTTTGCAGATCAATTGTACATAAATACACATTACTTGGATTTTGATTTTTGATAATTTATGAAAAAATACTAGCTGTTGAACTTAACCATTTTCTCGCAGAATATTGCATATAGAGTACCCCTATTGTATGGATAACTCCTCCTACAGTTTTCAAGATATGAGTTAATGTTCTGCGGATCAATTGTAGATATATCAGAGATGTGTATATTACTTGGATTTTGAGTTTTGATATTTTATGAAAAAATACCAGCTGTTGAGCTTAGTCGTTTTCTCGCAGAATATTGCTTATAGGGTACTCCATTTCTCTGGATAGGTAGTGTTTATCAATTCAGGATACTGTTCACATGAAAGAAAACCCAGTTTACTGTCAATGTAAAGCTTGAAAATAAGCTTTTCATTTGTTATTTTTTAGATACCAAAAATTGTTGTTTTTGTTTTGGTTTTTTTTTGTTATGTTTTTTTGGGGGTTTTTTTTGTTGGGTTTTTGTTGTTGTTGAAAACGCAATAGAAAGGGGAAAAGGTTACTAAGTTTTATTTTATTTTTGTTTGGGGGGTGGGGGTGTTTTCAACATAAGATATTATATCCAATGATTCCATGGGGAAAACGTACAGAATTGTGAAATCATAAAAAAGAAGAAACATACCTTTATTGTAAAGATTTATGATGGAAATATTGGTATGTTTTTTTTAGAAAGCTGTTGCAGGTTACCACCAACCATTATTTATATAAATGTATATTTTGAAACATTTTTTATTTCATTAATGATCTGTCATTCACTGATGAACTTCTATACTTTTCTACACTTAAACCTTGAATACTGCTGTTTATCATATATATTTTTCATGAAAGTCATAACCAACTGATTAAGCTATAATATCACAATCACAATTACATGCATACTTTGTCACATAATACTCCATTTAGACATTCATGTTGATTGGAATATGAAGTATTTGGACATGTAAGTTGGTTAAAAGTATTTCTATTGTCACGTCTTGCTTTTTGTCCTTAATAACGTGATCTGAATTCACTATAAATTTGGGGAAATTTAACTTTAATTTGAACACTCGCTTGCTGTGATGAACTAAATTTAACTCGCTGATGTAATTTCTTATTGGTGTCAGCTCTACTGACGTTGTTATATGTTGAACACAATCTGTCGTGGCTGCAATCCAAATAAGAAAAATGATGATAAAATATGAATACAAGTTTATTGAATGGAGCGTCGCATGGAAGTGCTATAAACAACAGTCACCAGTTACAAAAGGTTAAGTTCATTTACGTATAATATTTTAAAACTCTGGTGACCGTAACAGAGGTATAAACAAGATGTACTAAAAATATAACCTTTGTATTATTAATTAACAATATGAAAAATAATAAAATCCAATGTAAACAATATAAAGAATATAAACAAAGACTTAACGTCGAGGAAATTCGAACTAAAACTTGACAACGCGTATGTGAATTAGAACCAAAAGCGATTACAAAGATCTTAAACGATGAATGATTTGAAAGCCTTTATGGTATAATTTTATCTAATTTAACTGTCAATATTTACTGAGAACTTACAATTTGATCTAAACATGATTCCCGTATTTTGTTTCCCGAACTAACTTTAAATTACCTCCTTTTACTAAAGAGTCTCTTTAACTTAGAAATGGCGCTAAATTCAAATTCTAATTTACCACGCATCGATGCAACAAACAAAAGTATTTCATTTACTTGTCTATTCTACGACTATCAAAATATAAAACTATTTACTAAAAAAAATACATGTGTTAACGGCAAAACTTAGACGGATGAAAAAGCAATTATTGTGTCTCCTAGCCGATAGGTTAATAATGAATTATTTCATAAACGACAAAGCTCAAATTTAGAAACTTATTCCTTTAAAATCATAACTTATTTAAATACCAAAATTAAAAAATAAACGTTTAAGCAAATTATTATTTTCTTAAAATCAAACTTTTATGAACTTTGAAACAATAGAAAATAAAATAGAGAGCAACATACCTGCAATCCAAATAAGAAAAATGATGATAAAATATGAATACAAGTTTATTGAATGGAGCGTCGCATGGAAGTGACCGAGTTAGGCCAAATTTCCAGCGACGTCCCCACGCGCTTGGATTGCAGGTCATTGACCAATCAAAATTCAGTATTAGATGATCGGAAATATCAAAAGTGTGAAAATTTACCATTTTAAGAAAAAACCTATTAGTGATAAATCACGTGACCCGTACAGTTTATCCGTTTAATTGACATAACTCAGCGCAGCTGTACATAGCCGTGGGTCATTTGCAAAAAGAAAAAAAGTACAATAAAAATGAAACTTGATTACGTAATTGATTAAGCCTATTTCGGACTAGGCCGGATATCAAAGACTGATAAGTAAACTATTTACACACAATACAATGGATGGTCCATTAAGTGGACATGTTAGGGATTACTCAATTTACACCTGCTTACATTTTGTAAAAAAAAACTATTTACCAAATAAACAACACAATGTCCAGAGGAATTGCTGTCATGTGTTTGAACATTTGACATTTGAATGAATAAAAGAGAAATTGACAATGAACTGTTAAAATTCAGTAAACCAGTTATCTAATTCTTTAAATATTGCATATTTGTTCATGTAGTGAAAAGTTAAAAATATAAAGATAATGATACAATTTCTAATGAATCTTTTCCGTTAAATCTATCTGTCCTTCCACAAATTCATTTAAAAATTAAATTTGTTGTTATGACTATTTTCCTCCCTACTTCAATTACTTTCGACCTCGAAAGCTCAAATTTAGAAAAAAAATTGAGGGTGTAACCTTTGGGGACAAAAATCATGAAATAAAATATATACAGATGCTACAAAAGGAGAGCACCAACAAAATATCAAAATTGAACATGAAAGGTATGAACATATCATTGATGAATATCCACTATAATAGAGGATATATCTTTTGAAACAATAAATCAATTATGTAGGTGGAGAAATTTGTCCACAAAACATAAAAAATTGATTATACAAAAAAAAACTTATATATATATACATAAAAATACAACAATGGATGTCTTGTGATTCCAATGAAATAAAAAATGAACCTGATCAATTGTAGAGACAGCTGATTCCGAATATCAATATCTTAGGATGTGTGCTGCCATAAGTGAAATTGAAAAATTCTTAACTCAGAGATGGAAAGCATAATTTTGATGGACCAAGACAACATATGCACTGAAAGGTTGTTTCAAAATGTTTTTAAGTTTATGACCAATGTAACAGCTGATCTGAATAGACTTGGGAACAGAGATTGTTTTGTCAGTGCGCTTGTCTGTTACAATAAAGTTTGACCAATTTGCATATAATTTGGTATAGGGGAAATCCGAAATTGAAATAGTGCCAATATTTGGTTTTTGAATGTCATAATAAGAAGGACACAATGACAACTGCATGATTGGAACCAATACACATTGACCACCGGTTGTTAACTCTAGTGCCAAAAATGTGTGTTTTCTAGATTTTCTGTGATAAAGCCAAGCAAATAGAATGACGACTAGAATAAATGATAAAGTTCCAATGATGATGTAAGCATGTAACAATGAAAATTCCTCCATTAACCAAGTTTGGGAATCTGAGGGTGCTGCAGTGGTTAAAGCTTTATAGATGAATGAAGGGACTTCCTGAGATTTGGCCATGTGAATATTTTGCATTAACATAAGTGCAATGTGCATTTTTCTAACCTTGAAGAACAACAAAATACCACATGCAAGTGCAATGGCAGCAATACTAATTGAAACAATTGTTAATATATCATTAGTACTAGGCCAAGGTGGGGTTAATTCAATCTGTCCATCTATCAGAGGTTCTGCTAGATGTTGAAAAATTTTCTTTTCTTTCTTAGTTGCTTCTACCATTTTCTTTAAATTAAGATGACTTTTCAGATCGTTAGCCAAAAATTGATTGAAAGTATGATTGTACATCTGAAATTGAGGGATGGAAAAGGAAACTGGTTTTGAAAAAGTTGAATTTGCAGAGATATGAGATACTTGAGTGTCATCAAAGAATTCCTGCAATAAAGCCAAATTTACAGGATGAACTGTTGAATATTGCTTTGATTGATTGTAACAATTGACTAATCTTGGGGCAAAATAAAGATTGCTTGTTGATAATGAGCACCTACAAGGAATATCTATAATGCAAAAATGACAACCTGGTAGAATTTTCTGTTCGGCTGGACAGTTTAGGGAAAGTTGAGAACTATGGTACACTAAAACTGAAGTGGAGGTTATTTCAAGAATGTTAGTTTGGGGTTTGTAGTTTTGAAGATAACGAAAATTGCATAATTTGTGAACTACTTTAACATTGTTAGTGTACAGAGACAATACACAAGAGTTAGTAGTGAAGGGAGTTAATGCATAGTTAGTGTCGCAAACGACTGTGTCACCATGATTGCAGTTAATCAGATCTTTTGCTTTCAGTTGTACATAGTTATCATGATGTTGGGAGACTGCTAAATATTCCGGGATAGACAAAAGTTGGGTTGCTTGGCCTGAAGTGTTCGAAATAGGGACTGGCATAGAAATGACTTTAAACAATTTCATACTGGAAGGTTGAGATGAGATGGGGAATTTTAAAGTAATGTACAAATCTGATCGATGTCTGGCATACAAAAATTTGCCTTGTGCATAGAACAATGAGGGATCAGTGTGGACTAAATGAAACCCATGATATGATTTTCTTAACAAGCCAGTAATTTGATGAAGAGTATGACCAATGATAGATTTTGAAATCAAAAAGGGGGACAACTTGCCTTCAATAAGAGTTTGGACAGCTGAAACTAACCTATTCATTTTAAAATAGTCATAACAACAAATTTAATTTTTAAATGAATTTGTGGAAGGACACTATGATATTTGGGTACTTGCACTGTGTGTGTGTGTGTGTGTGTGTGTGTGTGTGTGTGTAAATGGGTCGGTGGGGTGTACGTGCGTGTAAATCTATTAATCGTCTTTTTAAGGTACCGAATTGTCTTTCAAGCTTTTTTGAAACTCTTTAATTTACTGATTGAATTAAATATCACTGATATAAATTTCACTGAATACACATAGCTTTAGATAAAAGTTCATGTAATTTGCTAATTAAACCCAGTTTTTTTATTTAAAATTAGTGAAGTATTCAAATAATTTATTGTTATCTTCTTTTATATATGTGTTGTGAAAATGTCGTCTTGTTTAATTACATGTATATTTTTACATTGTTTTTAAATGTAACTTTGTCCTCATTGCATTCTTGAACATATTCATTTTTATAGATATATCATAATTTTATTTTGATTAATTGATTTTATACTGATGTAAAAGAAATAGTACTTTTACTTTTATATCAGGCCATGATGGCGTTTTTACCGAGCGCCAGTGAACCAATCATTTATGTGATACATGTGTATGTAAGCTGTTATTTGCTTTGTTAGAGTTATGAACATCATCAAGTAATAAAACTGAAAATCTGATACATGATTTTTGTGTTTCCTTACATTTTTTTCCTATTAAACATATTTTCAAATGCAAACCGATTAATAAAATCTAAATTTGTTATGTACAATGTAGCGAATGCAGGACGACCATGCTTTATTTCACGTTATCCAAAAAAGCGTTTTCTTTAACACAATCGTTGCATATTTTCTATGGTTTCATAACGATTCATTCTTATTTCCATGAAATGTTACATGTGTATTTGTATATTTTATTACAAGAATTTTTAATTCGAGAACACTGTTGAAATTGCTAATCGAAAATGTGCTTGATTGATAACATTGTTTGCGATCGCTATACGTTTTTGGCCCCTCCGTCAAAAAAAAAAAAAATAATGCATTTTCATTTATTTGTAATGATAGTATAAAAACACCAGCATTTAGGTTTATGTTATGGTTGAGTGTGGTTGAATTGAAATGTTATGCTTGATGTGGGTATATATGAGTTAATATGGTGTTTAAGTTAACAATCTAAAACAATTAAAGGAATATTCTCAACGAACGAGTGCACTTAAGCTATAGAGAATGGGCCCTTTTTTAGTGCCGTTTTTATGTAGAAAATATCAACTAATTGCTTATTTTCCGTAATATGTAAGCACTGATGTATACTTCTGATTTAAATACACCTTATCTTCACCAAAATTAGCATCCATTTTAAACAATTGAGGATTTTTAAAGGCCTGTAGATAATCTAAATCTGGAAAAATCGTACCGAACCCATTTGAATTGTGTCTTTTTAAATCAGAGAGAGGAGACATTTAAATCGACATTATTCTGTTGGTGGATCAATTGGCGCGTTTGCTGAATTATACTTTATGTGATATTTTATGTCTGGAAAAAATCGAATAAAGCTTTGAAGTTGCATTTTTCCATAGTTATTAAACAAACATTTCTGCCCGCTTGTATTTGAAATAGAGAATGCATACGCATTTACTAGTAAAATATTACATAAAAAATAAGCTTTTGAGCTTTAATTAGTATTTCTCAAATTAAATACATGTAGATGTAAACAATTTTAACTGCGTAATATTATGACTTAAAATACCGCCGTCTTTCAATATGAATGTTATGATTTTTATATGATGTACATTTCAAATGTCACCAAACTCTCTTATTCTTTCATTTATCTTAAAATCAAATACATTCAAATACTTTTTTGCTGACTTAGTGTCTTAATATTTCAATTAAATTAACTTTCTAGAGAAAATGTACGTTTTAATAGATAATGTCCAAAATATTACCAGTAGAACAGCATGAACAAAATTAAATTTTGGAAGAAATGTTGCAATTTGGCATATAATTATATTTTTGCATTTTTTGCGAACAACTATCGTCGCAAACCACGGTTTTGATGGAGAGAATCGATGTGAATGACACGTGGGTCCCCGACGATTGCGAACAACATGACCGCATGAGTTATTTACTTTTTTTTTTAAATCATAAAAAAATGCATGGCAAGGACTTTTAGTTGAAAAGAACTTTTTATGGTTTATGCGGGGTGTTAATTATTAATTACATTTTTTGACACTTCTAAAAACAAAATATCAAAGGAATGGAGGAAAAGGCACATGATTTATCACTTTTATAATGCAAACGCTGGAGAAATGAAAAAAAAATACAATAAAGGATGAAAATAATAGTATGTCGCTCTATAAAGATATCCATTTGCTTTTTATCACACAATAACAAGTTTCCTAAAGTTATCAAATGCATACATTTTCACTTTAATGATAGCGATTAGCAAAAAAAAGGTTACCTTTAAGGCTGTCTATTTATATTGCACGTGCTGGTGGTTTTCATTTTTCCCCAACAAGAAAAAAAATCTACCCCTCTTAAACACACGAGTAACCAAAAGAGAAAGTACATGTACATTGTAATTAATGTTGACACTGGAAAATTGGCAACCCCCCCCCCCTCCCCCCCGCGTTTTCTTTCGTTTCCATTGAAAAATTTTAGTCTGTTGATTCACCACAATCGATAACATTATTAGGAATTATTTTGTTTGTTAAGGGCGATTCGTGTCTTTTTATGCCAATATACATGTACATGTACCACAACACGGAGGCGACACAGCATCCAACAAACCGCACACACGATTTGCACTGGCAATACCAGTATTTAACTGGATCATTACTGAACTAAACTGTATCCAGAGATAATAAGACTTGGGAGAGACATGCCTAGACTGGATTTTAGCTTGCAAAATATCTGGATTATTTTTCCTAACAAAGATTTCCATCATCACTTACAAGTTCAGAGGAATATGAAAGGGCTAGCTGCAGGTCTGTAGCTCCCGGTCTGAAAAAAAAAATTGGATGGACGACCTTGGTGCCACCCATTGAAAAAAATGTGTATCTATTGTGCACAAAAACGTGCGCTAGTTTTGGACTAATTAACCTTGTGTATACGCAAATTCTGTGAAAACAATTAGTACCATTAAATTCTTCAAGAAATTTACTACGGGAGATACAGACCCGCAGCTATGAAAGGGCCTGTTTTAACTGATAAACACCAAAAGTTAGCGAACGTAGATACTCTTCAGTTAAAACAGGGAAATCTTGCAAATCCTCAGTAGCATCAATATTTCACATTTTTACGGCATCTTCTTCCATTATCTTTAATGAATAAAAATTTAAATGGGTTTACCTCAATTTTTGATTTTTCCAACATTCTCTCTACCACAGTGGAATCTGTTGGGGAATTTTTAGATAGCGGTGGTCTAAAAGCGTTTATAAATGAGGAAAGCAACAATGCGAGCGAGATCCCCAATGAAGGCAACTTGTGTATTGGTCACAGTAAGTTCAGTTCAGTTCAGTTTATTTCGCTCAAAACCATAGTATGGCCATGGTACATGAACAAAAGGAACACGCGTGCATTTCCATTTTAAAGGTAAATGCAATTTACCAACAAACAATTTGATAAATTTTTGTAATAAACATACACAATTTTCATAATGTCGCTTAGTTTTTTTAAGTCATAATTTCACAAAACTGTTTAATATTAGGAGAAGAACAGTAATCTGTAGCTAAAACCTGACTACGTAAGTTACATAATACCTTACGTTCTGAAATGAAATTCATCATCATTTTTTTTTTCGATTACTTAAGTTACATTAACGTTCCCGTTTTTGAACACTGCTTTGATCAATGATTTGCAGTTCTAAATTTAACTAATATTTTTCTTAATTTATTGGTAACAATTAATTTATTGGTAAGTAGCGTTCACATTCAAAATATGTTTTATAAATTCCGTGTATACCCCCATAGGACGATTCTTGAATAGCATTATTCCGTTTGTTGTACGAATTTATCTCTTAACCTTTGATTTACTGTTGTTCCAATTTAATTGGTGTTATAATGGTATGATTCGTGGTCACTCCATATATTTAAAAGGAAGCTGTTATCTAACATGTTTTATTTAAGTATAGCCATGGATTTAGTATTTTATCTTTATCAAATGTATGCGTATATGCATATACATGTATGAAATCTTGCTCAGCTTCTTCACTGCTATTAATAATGTTGAACCAAAATCAAACCCTTCTAGTAAAAACTGTTATATACAGAGAAAATTGTCCAATTTCACCGTACACCAAGACGAGGTCGGGGGGGGGGGGGGGGGGGAGCTTATGCTATACCCCCGGCGTCGGCGTTCGGACCTTGTTAAAGTTTTTGAAGCAGGTCCTGTGTCTAAGTTGTTACTTGTCCTACCTTCACCAAACTTGCATGGATGGTGCATGCATCTTGACCTTCTTATGAATTAACAGACTTGGATGCTGAATCTGGGCCATGAATTTTCAGATGCTGGGGAAGGTTAAGGTTTTTGGAGCAGGTTAAGGTTTTTGGAGCAGGTGCTCTTTGATAGCCATATCTAAGTTACTACTAGTCCTATCTTCTCCAAACTTGCATGGATGGTGCGTCTTATGAAACTTATGCACGTGACAGGCTTCAATGCTGAATCTGAGCCATAGGTTTCGAATGCTTGATGAGGTTAAGGTTTTTGAGCAGGTTAAAATGCAGGTTTATAGCAGGTGCCCTTTGATGACTATATCTTAGTTTTTACAGGTTCTAACTTCACGAAATTTGAATGGCTGGTGGGTCACGATACTTATGCACTTGACAGGCTTGAATGCTGAATTTGAGCCATAAGTTTTGGATGCTGGATGAGGTTAAGGTTTTTGGAACCAGTTAAGGTTTTGAAGCAGGTGCCCTTTGAAAGACAAAGCATAGTTATAATTGATTCAATCTTTACCAAATTTACGTAGATGAAGCATCTTACACAGGCATGGATGCTGAATCTAAGTCATAGGTTTTGGATGCTGGAGGATGTAACGTGGTTGAGCCAGGCGATCTCCAAATAACACTCAAAATAGTTTCAATTAATGAATTTATTTACAAGAAAATAAATCAATAGAAAATATTTACAAATTCTCACTCACTTTCACCCTCAATCACACACTCACTCTCGTTCAAAAAAAAACCTAATTGCTTAAATCTAAACCCCAAAAATTAATTTTCCTTCTTGACAATTACTAGCTATATATATAGACAGCTAAATGATCTTACTATTAATGTTCAGTTTTCAAACAAACTTATACAGTAACGTTTATATTATCTATGTTGCCAAACGTTCACAAGAAAACTTCTTGTCCACTAGTCCTATCACTATAGGTTCCACTTAGCTCAACCATCGACATCTAGATACGGACGCCTGCCTGATGGTTCAATAATGATATTCGCAAGTCCACCCTCATCACTATTTCTGGGGCTGCAGTCCTAGAACTGATTGTGGTGTGGCGTGGTAGTGAAACAAAGTCCTATCGGATCCAATCGTGTGCTACCTCATGCTCATCGACCACTGTCACAACGCTACAAAGTCAACACTAATAAATCAACTGTATCAATACGCACCGTATATAAATCTAGGCAACAACCACAGGCAACATTATTACATTAATATAGTAAATAATATCTTATAGCTGTCTATATTGATTAAAATACATATGCATGGTAACATGTAAACAAAGTTTAAACCAATATGGCTTCCACTTCCGGAAACTCACTTCCGCCCAAACCATTTAATTCACTTTACCAAAAACTATCTCTACAGTAGAAAAATACGTTTAAAAGGAGAAGAAAAATACAAATACAAAAGGCGTTTAAAGTTATCGATAGAAATAAGAATGGGGTATTTAAACTTTCTCTCCACTGTCAAACCTGAGTGAACAACACAGGTAAGTTTTGTGAATGCTAGCCAAGCTATATTTAGAAATAGGTTAAACTACAAAGTTTTACTTTACATGCAAAAATAGCAAGAATACATATCGAATACACTGTACATTACTCACCACGGTCTGTTTTCCGTGCCTGTGTTATGAAGTAAGCCAAGCAGCTATATGCATACACATGCTGGTAGATAAATCGTGCGCCCCTCTTGCAACACGGTTAAGTTTTTAGAAGCAGATTATATATTTATATAAATAATATTAGTACTAATTCAAACTTGCATAGTTGATTTAACGAATCACAGAGGTAGCTTCAGATACAGAGAGTGATATTGGTTATCTAGACGCTTATATTAGTCAGGTTTAGATTCTGGAGCAACTCAACTTAGAACTGGTTATAAAATGAAGTAAATTCTGCTCATACCTAGTCAGATTTTTAAAAACAATTAACAAAACTTTGGATGTGTAAATAGATGTAGCTTCAGATACAGAGCTTGCTCTTGATAATCTTAATGCTGGAGCAGGTGTAAGTTTTTTTATAAGTTAAATGCAGGTTTGAATGTTGGAAAACATGCTGTCCTGACCAATTTTCATGGTTCATGAAACTTTGGATTTGAAACATAAGGTTCGATTCAGATACAGTGCCTGAACTTCATTAACAAGAATGCTTAGAAAAGCTTGTCCTACCTCACTCAAACTTGTTTGATAGATGTGTTTGTTGTTATATGATATATTATGATACCTAGGATATTGAACTGTATGATATGATACTGTATTGTATTATATGATATGATATGATGTAATATTGTAAAATTTTATATTATACGATATGATATTGTATCAATTTTTTATCATATGAGCTTATGTTGTATTGTATCTTATGATACTTGTATGATATGATATTGTATCATATAATAATGTATCATGTGATATCATATATGCAATATCACAATATGTTACAATATTGTAATGTATCATATAATACGATATTGTATCATATGATATGATATTGTGTATCATATAACTTGATCTGATATTTTATTACTTGATATGATACAATATTGAATAATATGATACAATACCACATAATATGATACAATGTCATTTAAGCATTGAATGCTTATTTTTGGATGTCGTCGGTCCTATGACACACCAAGCGGTACAGACAAATTAAATACCGCGCGTTAGTGCGGTATGATAAATTGTCTGCACCGTTTGGTGTGTCATAGGACCGACGACATCCAAAAATAAGCATTCAATGCATATATTTATATTCATATTGATGTCTATTTGTATGAAATATATGTGTATCGTTGCTGTAAAGCCAATGCAAAGATAAGGGAAAATATACACTGAATGTAAATATATCCTTGATACGATGTCTTGTCATATGATACAATACCATACTGTGTCATGTTATCATACAATGTTATATTGTATCATAGATAATATCATGGTAATCTAACAACAAAACTTTACGATGAACGTGACGACTTCATTTTTTCTATCGTCAACTTTCCTTACTTATTTAGCAAGTTTTTGTCTCTCAGTTGATTCGATGCGCAAGGTCATGCTCTATGTATGAACAATTTCTAAAACGAAACAAGCTAATGACAAACAAGTTGATAAAACAAGATTATCAACAGTCTCGATTGAAGTCATTATTTCGTAAGTTCTATGGTCGATACAACGACCTTGTCAGCAAATACAATCTTCTGATAGGTCGAATGCTGACTGGCGTTTTTCATACTTATTGTTAGGCCATTATTAATCCCGAATTGTCAACGGATTTTTCGTTTTTCCGACTACGACAAAGAGCAAACGTCGGGTGTAACCGATCAGCAGATGATGCTCACTCCTCCATGGCACCTGATCCTACCTCTAATTTTCGTAGAGGTCCGTGTTTGTTCTGCTCTTGCTTTGTATTTTTCCTTTGGACTTTTAATTTTGAACACTGTTTGTTATCACCACATTTCACACAAAATGGCTACTAGTTTAAAGAAAATTATCATTCATATTAAAAGTCGACTTGTCAGATAATGATGTTAACTTGTCAGATGTTATGTAGTCTTGTTGAATAATTATGTTGACTTGTCAGATAATTATATCAACTTGTCAAATAAGGATGTGGACTTAAAAGATGATTATGTCAACTTATCAGATCCTTATGTCGACTTGTCAGAAAATATTATGTCAGCTGGATGGCACAGATTTACGGAAGCGTATCTACACTTGTGTTATTACTTATAAATTGTCTTATTTTGTTATCCTCCTATTGACATATATAATCTATTATGTCGTATTTTTAATGCAAATATTATGCATTGTATTGAGGTAAGTTTACATAATTCAAACCACCTTATTATAATTGATCAGTTTTCTTGCAATATGTTATATCAACTAAACAAAATATGGGGTTATAAATAATCACTTAAGAATGTGTTTTAGTCATATCGAGAAAGAAATGTTGACATAGAACGATGTAATTCTATACACTTAAAATATATCGACATATAGATGTTTCATTTCTCGGGAAAATATTGCGAAAATATTGTAATCGTATGAATTTCGCGGGGGCGGGAGTTCTGATGGTACGACACTTCATCTGACTCTAGCTCTGAGAAACACATGTAGACTGACATTTGTGGACTCATTGGAATTCGTATGCTCAATTTTCATGGATTTCGATTATCCTTTCATCAATGAATTTAAATCCACAACGAATTATGAGTAATAGCATTGATATATTTATCGAACAAATTATTCCACGAAATATAGTACCCTTTAACCTATGAAAAAATAGTAATCTACGAATATTGGCTCCGCGAAATTCAATCCAAAATAAATTAAATAAATTGAAACTCTAAAAGTCAGATACTTCTTTTATTGTCAAGCAATTAACAAAATATCTGCATTTGTTATCGTAGTTAGGGGCGGTAGATGTGAGCAGTCCTACATATGTACCCCAAAATTATGATCATGTTTCAATAATCATGTTTTTACAACGGTCTCCCATCGAAAAGGCTTGTTTCACCCATCTGTCTTGAAGCAATTTTATTGGATGATAACCCACCTTCTCAACTACGATGTAATCTAACTACGATATCAACTGCTGTTATGCATGAACTAACTGCATAAGCGTTGCATTTTCTCATTACCATGAACTAATGTGAGTCTTTTCTTTATTCGCGTGGTGAAAAGACTCGCATCAAATCATGATAGTGTGAAAAATCCAACGCTTATGCGATCAGTTCATGCATACTATTATTTTAAAGCAAATACACTAATTTTATTTAAAAAAAATTGACGTTTTGGTAAATGAAACATTTTAGGGGGGTGGAGGGTAATATAATACGTGTAAGTAAATGGGTTCACGTACTTTAAATGTTCTACCATGTTTTCAAAACACATATCACATGTTTAACCCAAACATAGAAGATCATAACTACATTATCTAATACTAATATGAATTGCAATTGATATTAAGTAATTACTGTTCTTTGTGATTCAGTCTACATGTGCTGTCTACAGCTAGATTCAAAGTGAGGTGACGTATATATACATCAACCATCAGAACTCCCGCGCCCTCGAAGTTCATTTAATAGTAACATTTTCGCAACAGGTTCCCCAGAAATGAAAGCATATTGATATTAACATGACTATAAAGCATTTATTTTATCATTCTTTGTCTAAATTAAATTTCTATGTCAATATAATTAAATCACGATCTTAAATCAACATTTCAAACTCCATATTTTATGAAGTCGATAACGCAGATAGCAATAAAACATGTAAAACTCAATAAGGTGAATAAAATTATATAGAAATCACAAAATACAATTCAACACATTTGCATAAATAAAAGGTCACAATGCTTTACATGTCGACAATACAATAAAAAGAAGGACATTTTATAAGTTTAAACACAACAAGTGTAGGCCCCGATACGCTTCCGTACAAATTGGGCGTGGAAACGTTTTAAAGTTGAATTTTGAAACACATGAATAAGTGACAAGTCGACATAATTATCTGACAAGATGGCATCAGGATCTGACATATCGACACAATTATCTGACAAGTGGTGGCAGAACTATGCCACCATACGATCGTCAAATCTGGTATTCGTCCAAATTTTTCTTCTGCACCGCCATCTATATGCTCAGAAGAAATAAGTTCCTTAAAGTATCAAATGTATCAAAACATTTTTTTTCCTATATTAAACTAAATTGTGCACAAAAAGCCCGAACTGTGCCTCCCTGGTTATTGACAACTCATCGCAAAAGCATAAGTTTGCTTAATCAAGAAATTGCGGATGGAAACGATAACACGAATGGTGTAAAAACATTCGGCGCACCTCGGTCCATTCCGGTATCCTTCATCAAACTTCGGAAAATTCACGAAATATGATATAAGTTTATTTTATTTTATTTGGAGACCGTGCCCGATAAAAATAAAGTTTAATTTGGGTGCAAAACACAGTTTTATATGTAACGTTATAGTGACGTTTTCAGATGAGGGACAAGCAAAACTGAGAACTATAAAAATACTATATAAAGACATGTTACATATACATGTATATCTACATATCAACAGAAAGATAAAATTATGAATTTTGTAATTACTCAAGAAAAATTCACATGTAACTTAATAATAGAATTCATTTGGCACTTAAAACATAAGGAAAATAGGCAAGAGCATGCCTCTAAATGCAGTACACCCATGTATTTTAGCATTTACACCAGGTGAGATAATATAATTCATTTGGCACTTAAAACATAAGGAAAATAGGCAAGAGCATGCCTCTAAATGCAGTACACCCATGTATTTTAGCATTTACACCAGGTGAGATAATATAATTCATTTGGCACTTAAAACATAAGGAAAATAGGCAAGAGCATGCCTCTAAATGCAGTACACCCATGTATTTTAGCATTTACACCAGGTGCCGAATTCACCAGGTGCCGAGTTCACTATTAATGCAGAAGCCGAATTCACCAGATGCCGAGTTGACTTGTGACCCATTTTAATCACCCCCCCCCCCCCAACCACCACCACCACCACCACCACCACCCCTAACAGCAGAATGCAAATAAATCAGACATTTAAAGTTCTGTGCATTTTACAGAGCAAATGATAATGCATCGTTTTTGGTGTACAAAAAGTTGAATTTAGTGAAAAAATGGCCGAGAAATTGTCATATTAGAAGGATATCATGTCAAATACAAAGATAGACCTTTCGCAGTTCAAAATTCAAAACAGACTATCTACTTACAAATTCTACTTTATTTAATGAATTGAACATAACCAATGGTACTGCGCATTTAATATTGATGACATACAAATAAAAAAAATATACCCCCTCCCCTCAAATACAATTTCGGATACTTGACAATAATGTCTAGTTAAGGTATGAACACATGTGTGATAATTTCATATTAAATTTTGTTGAATTCATAGTCCATAACTGGATACTCATTTCAACATATAATTAAATACAATATAATATAATATGATACAATATCATATCACATAATAAATACAATATCTTATCAAATTACTTGATACAATATCATATATGATATAATATGGCATGCATTTTATAGCGTTTTAAGAAAAATTCGTCATTTTAACCAACAAATTAATTGTCAGTTAGATCTGTTTGACAAAGTCATTAATCCGATATCACTTTATTCGTGTAAAGCATGGGGTTCCGAAAACGTAGATATTATCAAATAGGAAATTTAAAAAAAAATTGAAATTGATGGGAGGTATCCATTGTTACTTTTTGTTAAAATTGAAATGATAATGTACTGGACGGAAGTTTTGACAGCCCACGATTGTAAACTCACTAATATACATTTATTGCATGATTGTAAGGGAGATATGAAGATTTGATTTGATTTGATTTGACTTGAACATATTTTTATTGTACATAAAAACAATTGGAATTGCGCACAAGTTCCAAAACTTAGACCGCCCTCTCCCAATACAAAGATATAATACACTAGATGTGTACACAACATAAAAAATGTCAGTGGATCAATTGGTAGTTTACATATATGCAATTGACATGTATATAATTAACAACGGTGTACAAGTAGTTTTAAGATCAGTTAAATCTTTCAGTGTTTTGACATAATTATAAACTAATGTAAATAAATGTGTGTTTTCATTGTCACTTACTGCACTGTCAACCCAAAGTAAAACATGAGTATTGACAATGTTTAGATTTACAATATGAAAAATTTCTTTAAAAAGAACATTTTTAGCATCTTTATATTTATTACATGTGAAAAAATAATGGTTAGTATCTTCGAGCTTATCACACGAACAGAGTTGATAATATTACATCAAAACAAATCATTATTTAGTGCACAATTGTGACGAAGTCTAGTATGAATAATATTCAAATATCTATCACCATATGTTAAAAAAACTTTATGTCTACTTCTACTAGTAAGAGTAAGTACATTTTCATTATTAACAGAAACATGTATTTTTCCTTTAAAATGCGAACGGACATCCGTTGAAAGCGCATTTCATTCGTCAACAACATTTATTCAATTCCAAAGGACATTTTGGTATAGAGTAATTCTGTTCATGTCTGGTAGTACAGATAAATGCATTAACACACTTGTTTGGAAAAATGTCCATTACACACTGAGTGAAATGTTTCGGTCAATTTTATACATTGTTTTTAACCTAGATATTTCCCCTTTACTATAAAGTGCTTCCCGCCCTGTTTCAAAGTAAAGAGATTCCCTAGAAGCAAAAATAGGTAAACCTGTAACAATTCTTGCTGCAATCAATTGCATATTTTCTAATTTTTTAGAATCAGTAATATTATTTCCTATGTTACTTACAACACGAGATCTGATTGGTTAACAAGCCGGCTGTAAATGTCCGTACCACCTGCTGAAGTCGGGTGTAAATAAAATGTGACGTCACAATGCAATTCTTATTTTCAAGTACACCTTATAGATCTTTGCGCAAATTAATGTAACGTTAAATGAAGTAATTGAATAAATGAAAAAATGACAATAACAAACCGTCAACCATCTCAAAAATCCATAAAACGAAATACAAATGCAAGGCAGAGCAACACGGACCTCCAAAAAGATAGAGGTAGGATCAGGTGCCATGGAGGAGTGAGCATCCTCTGCTGACCGGTTACACCCGCCGTGTGCTCTTTGTCGTAATCGGGAAAAAACGGAAAAGTCCGTAGACAATTAGGTGAAAAATTATGGTTTAACAATTAGTATGAAAAACGCCAGTCAGCATGCGATCCAGTGGATGATTGTATTTGCTGACAAGGTCATTGTATCGACCATAGAACTTACGAAAAGATGGCTTCAAACGAGCCTGTTGATAGTTTGTCAGTAGCTTGCCTCGCCTTAGAAACTGTTCAAATCCCTATTTCTTAATACTTGTATTCTATTGGTATGGATAAATGATTTTCAGCAGAATTTCAATTAATATTTTTTAATTTTTGGTTCTTTTTATCGTACTTATTTGTAAAACAATATAATTTAAAAATTTGTATAACATAGGAAATAAATTCGTTATCCAGGTCCAATCAAGGGTGTACGGGGATTTACCCCGGGTTGTATTACATACACGTATTTATCAATGTTACTCAAACACATGGTAGTGTTTGTTTATTCTTTTCATCTATTGGCTGTTATTATTGTCATCTAATCAGGTGACATTAATATTCATAGCACGGGCTATGAGTGACCGTGAAAGTTATTGTGTACCAATAAAACCATTCGAAGGATCTTTTCGTGCAGTGAAGACACGTTTGTCATGGACGACTCTGGCGATGAAATTTCTCTATTAGAAAAAAGCGAAACCAACCAAACTCAAAAAGAAACTGTTGGAAACCCTCCACTGGATATTGCCGACGTGGTGAAGCCCGTCACGGGCGTTTTGCAGACCCAATTTCACAATTTATGAGGTCAGCTTAAAGCAGAACAGTCTGAATCTATCACTAAGAAATTAAAAGAAAATTCTATTTTGAAAATTAAATCTGAAGGCCGTGCACAGTACGAGTTTTATGCTTAAATTCTTGAGGGTCTAGATAAACTGGAAGCAAGAGCTTTAGACACTAAAGATAGCGAGTCAGTTACTATTATAGCAGAATTGCGCTAAAAACGCGCCAGACGCATATTCGAATCGCTGATTCCTCTCTAGCCGGTAGGAAAACAGTAAATGAATATCAATCAAGAGAGATTGCGGACAACTCAGATGACGAAAAGAAAATTTGAAGTGCAGAAAACCGCGCCCTATGACAAACAGAAACAAGGGCAGAATAGGCGTTTTCATCCATATGGCACCTACAAGACTCCCCCAGCGGCGGAGACAGGCTCGGCAGCTTAGCTTAGTTCTTCTGTGTCTTCTGCTAATACATTGCAGCAATTCACATACCATTCGTGGCAAATCTGCACGGCGTCAACCACAGCCCAGTGACGTGTGCTTCAACTGTTTTTCCACAGGACACCGGAAAACCAACTGTCCCAAAAACAAGTCACAAAGTCAATGATAAGTATAAAGGTTATAATGGCAATTCTACTATTGCTGGCCAGGTGAAATGCTTTCAGAAAAATCATTTAAAGCAAAGTTCATTGATAAAACACAGTTTAAAAAGAAATCTTGGTAAATGGAGAGAAATTGGTACAAATCCCTTCATTTTGAAAGTTATTGAATCTGGCTATGAAATTCCTTTTGTTTCAAATCCACCTACAATGTGTTTTCGTAATAACAAACCTGCCATTCACAACGTTGAATTTGTTTCTTCAGAAATTTCAGACTTGCTGAAAAATAAACGTATTTTAGAAGCTCCTTTTCAGCCGTTTGTGTGCAGTCCCCCGAGTGTTGCAGAAAATAAAAACAAAAAGAGGTTGATTCTTGATCTCAGTAGGTTAAATAAGTATGTAAAGTACGAAAAATAAAGTTTGAAGACTGGAAGACGGCATTAGATTGTTTCGAAAAAGGTTTTTATTGCATTAAATTTAATCTTAAATCGGGATACCATCACATATATAGATATGGTTGTAGAATATCAGACTTGTTTATGGTTTCAGTGGGATGATAAATACTACTGCTTTACAGTTCTGCCATTTGGTATTTCGTCAGCTCCATTTATTTTTACTAAATGCCTAAGACCTCTTGTGAAAAAAATGGTACGTGTATAATGATTGTATTGTAGTTAGATGACGGGTAAGCATATGCTTCAACTGAGAGTCGATGTATTTTAGATTCTAATTTCATTCAGAGAACAATGTCAGAAATTGGACTGGTCATGGTTAATATAGAAAAATCACAGTTTATACCAACGCGAACTATTGAAATGTTACGTTTAAAATGGAATTCAAATTTATTTTCCATTTCAGTTCTGGATAGAGGAATAGAAGACGCTGTTTGTTTTTTTTAAGAAAGTAATCAGTCGTTTCCCTGATATAACAGCGAGAGAACTGGCTCAAGTAGTGGGGAAAATCGTTTCCATGACACCAGTAATGGGTAACATGTGTAATATAATGACAGGATTTTCTTCTATGGAAATAGCTACAAAAGAATCATGGGATTAAAAAAATTACTATTTAGATATAGAGATCAAGTTTTAGATGAATTGAATTTCTGGATAAAATCTTCCTTGTAAAAATACAAGATTTCTCCATTCTGTTAAGAGAAAAAATGTAATCATTTATTCAGATGCAAGTAACTCAGCATCAAGTGAATATACAGCTGAAGTTAATTCTAAGGTGTTCCATTTGATGTGGAAAGATGATGAGAAACATATGAGTTCAACATGGAGAGAGTTGAAGGCCGTAGAATCGGCGTTGACATCTTTTAAGAATGAATTACAAGAAATGACAGTGAAGTGGTTTATTGATAACCAAAGTTGTGAGAAAATAGTGCACTCTGGTAGCATGAAGCACCATTCACAAGTTATAGTATATTATATTTTCAAAATGTGCGCCGATAGCAAAATTTCACTTGATGTTCAGTGGGTTCCGAGATCAAAAAATGACAAAGCAGATTTTCTTAGTAAAATCATCGATCACGATGATTGGGAAGTTACTGTAGAATTTTTCGATTTTGTAAGTTCTATGTTCAGACCATTCACTGTTGACAGATTTGCAAATTTCAATAATCGTAAATTGGTTAGATACAATTCAAACTTTTGGAATCCTGAATCAGAAGCGGTAGAATGTTCTACAAAAAAATTGGGTTGGGGAGAATAATTGGTTAGTTCCTCCCATTCATTTGATAGTCTCTTCCATAAAGCATTTACTAAATTGTAAGGCCTACGGTGTTCTTGTAGTACCGAACTGGCCGTCTGCTGGGTTTTTTTTGCCAATAATTATTTGATGAAAAATTATATTATAAGACTTATGTGAAAGATGTGTTAATGTTTAAAGATACAAAGGAGATAATCCTTCAAGGTCAGAAAAAAACCTGCTTATTTGGTTCTATATATTTCGGTTCTGGAATACTTGTGGTACGATTAGATGCTACTCATCTATAATGAATAATTAAAGTGTATTGCAGATGACAATGGTCCTGGTACATCTAATTAATAATGATACTTGCTTATATGTTGCGAATATGAACGATGGATGTATTGCAGATGACATGGGTCCTGGTACATCTAATTATTAATGATACTTGCTTATATGTTGCGAATATGAACGATGGATGTATTGCAGATGAGTAATGGTCCTGATACATCAAAGGGTGTATTATAGATGTATTATGGTTGACGGTTTGTTATTGTCATTTTTTCATGAAAGTCCTGATACTCCAAAAATATTGTAATTTGAAATTAAGAAGATATTGATGTTTTGTTTGAACAAACACATTTTTCAGATATATTTAAAGTAGGCAGATGGATGGGAATTAAAAACGAAAATAAAGATCATCGTTTTGCAGAACTCGCATCAGAACTACCTCGATATTGTATAACATCCAAGGTCGAAACACAGCAAAGCAATACAGGTACGCTTTTAACACCTTTTGCAAATGGTGTAACAGCTTTAACCCTGTGATTACTCCTCTTTGCTTCGGAAACCAACGTTGCATTGTATATCATTCATTTGGCAAAGCAGTAAAAAACATCGGGAAAAATTCATTCAGGCGTGCATGCTATTAGCTGGACTTATAGCCTAGCAGGTTATGTAGATCCATGTGATTCTGACCTCGTAAAAAATATAAAGGAGTGAGCAATCAGAGAAACATCAAAACCTGTGACCAAAAATAGCCAATTACGCCAGAACATTTGAAAGCCCTGGTTTCAACATTTAGAAAGGATGACAATTTATATAATTTGAGAACGTTGTGTTTGTGTTTTTTAGGGTTTGCAGGGTTTCTGAGATTCTCAGAAATAGTGAATATTCGTTATTTAGATATTTGTTTACAGGATAATTGTGTGGAAATTAACATTGTTAAAAGTAAGACAGATGTGTATAAAACTGGTCATAAAGTTTGTATAGGTAGAACATTCTGGGATACATGTCCTGTAAATATCTTAGAAAAGTTCTTAAAATTGTCAAATGCTGACATGCATTCTTCTCAATACTTGTTTAGATCGGTGTCTTTATGTAAAAAAAAAAACTAATACTTACAGACTTAGAACGGATAATCTTCCGATGTCATATACAAGAGCAAGGAAGATCACATTGGACGCCCTTGAAAAGATTGGTTTAGACGAGTCAAAATTTGGTGTACATAGTTTAAGATCGAGCGGTGCTATTTCTGCAGCAGCCGCAGGGGTTTGTGATAGACTGTTTAAAAAGCATGGGCGGTGGCGGTCAGATAGGACCAAGAATGGCTATGTCAAAGAAAATTTATCAGAGAAACTGTCAGTCACAAAAAATCTTGGCATTTAGCGAGTTTTCTTATTTTCTTTATCTTCGAATTAATTAAACTGCACTTTCAGAGCGTTTCACATCCTACTTTGTGTTTGAGTGAAACGAATAAGGACATACACGTATTTATTAATGTTACTAAAACACGTGGTAGTGTTTGTGTATTCTTTTCATCTATTGGCTGTTATTATTGTCGCCTAGTCAGGTGACATTAATATTCATAGCACGGGCTATGAGTAACCGTGAAAGTTATTGTGTACTAGTAAATCATTCGAAGGCTCTTTTTCGTACAGTCATACAAGTCCCACCCAACCGCCAATTGCTTCGTCTTGTACAATTTATTTAGATGTATACATCGTCTAAAATTTGTAATTTTATTTTGTAGACGTGGAAGATGTGGTTTTGAAAGAAAGAAATTATTGTTATTTATTATATATCTATATTTATATTTATATAACTATACTGCACTTTTAGAAGTCTTCACATCCTACTCACGAGTTTGTGTTTATTTCATAAATATTTTATGTTCGTTTGAGTGAAACAAATAAGAACATAAAACCTTCGGCCTTTTGCTTTCTATTTACAAGGTAACTATTAAACCATTTGAAAAGATTTCCAGGAATATTGTAGGTATGAAGTTTAAACAATAAACCTTTATGCCAAACGTGGTCAAATGCTTTTGACTAGTCCCAAAACAATCATACAGCAAGATTGACCTTGATCAATTGCTCTTAGAATATGGTCATACGTTTCTATTAGCTGATAAACAGTTGAGTGATCCGGTAAAAATGCAGCTTGATACTTATAAAAAAGATTATTGTCGTGAAAAAACTTGTATACATGCGTAAAAATAATCTGCTCCATTATCTTAGAAACACAAATTAATAAGGAAACAGGTCTGTAATTTGACATTTGTGATGAGTCGCCGTTCTTATATAAATGTAGAACATTGGATATATTCCAAGAGCTTGAAAATGTACAGTCTCTTAAAGAACGAATAAATGGAGAACATAGAGGCTTTGCTATTGTATACATAGTATTTGTATGCATTTTATGACTTATATTATCTGGCCCCACAGCTTTGTTTACTTGAATGATTGAAATAATATCTATCACATCTTGTTCAGAAATACACTAGCTGATATCCCAAGCAAGTGCGGAAATTAACACTTAACACATAAATATGATACAATATCCAAATATGTTGAACAATATTTTATGTTCATTTTTGGGTATACTGTGTCCAATTTTTTTTAAAATTGCTTTCTAAACCTTTTCCTCAAATTTGAAATAAAAAAGGAACAATTGCAACTGCATGTCTTGATATTTAGAGGAGCGGACAGGGATGAAAAATACAAATCTAAACTGAAATGGGTGATATATAACATGTACGTGGCCCTAATTCTTTTTGTTACAGTTTGTAACGTGCAATGGGGTCACTGCCTGTGTTCCCCTGCGGGCCCGTACCTGAGATCGGATAGCCCTGATTGCTGCCAATATTTACAAGTGCAGACTTCAATCACCGCGCCATAGGGACTCGAACGTTACGCAGGCAGGGATCCGCACACCTGCACAACTCAACATGCACCAACGTCAACGCAAGCAGGGATGACCGCACACTTGCGCCGACAACGCAACCTAACGCAAGCAGGGAGTGCCGCACACTTGCGCTAGAAAGGCCAGAACACCAGCAGGGATGACCACACACTAGTGCTTCGCCGCAACCACCACCAATACAAGCAGGGATGACCGCTCACTTGTATTGATGCGATACTGAGCAGGGATGACCGCGTTATGATTTTATTTACATAGACTATTTATTATTGTATAAAAATAATCATCATACTAATTGGTTAATATTAGAAACATTAATTAAAAAATCAAAAATCACTAAATCAGGGGCAGTAACCCAATACAGTATCATAAAAATAAATACAAAAATACAAATGAAAAGTAGCTGCCTGCTTCATTACCCCCACCTCAGATTTTTGCGTCCTCGCAAAACTAAAACCCCTAATTCACAAAAAGGTGAAGTTGCAATTGTATCCAATATAAAAATAGCCAAAAGTCAAAATCATTAAAAAAAAAAAGCTGGCCCTTCTTTTCCCAGACCACGTTCACATAGCCTAACTACAAAAAATCGACGCTTAATTAAAATTCGCATCATCACTGACACTGCTTTGTTCGTGGTAAAGCAGAATGCGCGCGTTCAAGCAAGCTTAGAGTACATAATCATTATGCCAGCGCGGCGCTTGCGTGCAGTGGCTAGACTTTCTTCATCGCCAGTAACAGGATACTTCTCATCCTGATCATTCTGATCATCTGACGATTCAAGCTTTGTCTCATTAACACTTTCCGCATCTAATGGCATGTACTTGTCCTCAGACAATGAATGTGTATCTTCTGATTCATCATATACATTCTGGGGAAGCTGTAAACGAATGTGATCCGGATGGATTACTTGTGCTCTTCCTCGCCTCCAACAGTTCACTTCATACAAGAGATCGGAGATCGGCTTTAGGATCGAATAAGGTCCTCTCCAGTAGGTCATCAACCTCGAGGAATGTCCCACTTTGCGCTGGGGGAAATAGACAATCACAGCGTCGCCCTTTGCAAACTTCTTCTCATAACTCCCAATTCGGCCCTCTACCATCACTTTTCTGTCAGCGCAATTTGACATTGCAACTACGTGGTAACATGCATTGGTCTTCCCTTTAGTCAGATTTTGTCCCTTTTCGTCTCCATCAGTTCCATCTGATTGTTCGGGCTGTTCTGAATTGACATCGCACTTAACTCGCTTTCTGACCATGAAAGCCTTTCGCAAGTGTCCCGGTTTTCGACAATAATAGCATATTCCTTGTAGTTTGTCAACATTCAGCCCATTATCTGCCAATTGTCGCTTGCTAAGACGTTTCACGTTTGTCTGGAGAGAATTGACCTTATCACTCAGCCGTTTGATCATTTCCATAACCATTGTATATAAAGGATCTACATTTATATTGCGTGCATAGCCATTGCTCTTCGCTCTTTGGATCGCCTCAATTCCGTCTCTCTGGTTTCCATATCCACTATCCTTGGCATAATTTTCTCTCGGCCTGTTCTGTCTGTAGGCTCTACAGTTCTTTTGAAGATGTCCAGTTTTCGGCAGTAGTAGCAAAGCTTCTGCTGCTCCTGTGCTTTAAGTCTCAACTGCGCATAGTCTCCAGCTCGACTGCTCTTTAACGACTTCACCTCCAACTGTAGGGAGTCTATCTTGGCGTTAAGAGCATCTAACGTCTTTGTCAATGCATTGTTTCCTGGATCTGTAGTAGTAGGGCGAGCATAGCTTTTTCTCTCGGCTTTACTATGTGCAACTATATATAACTCCACAGCCAATTGAATCGCATCATTCAGATGTCTGGGGTGGGACTGTTTTATGCGAATGCGCATCTCTGAGTCTGCCAGTGCGTCTACGAATTGGTCTTGGCCAACGTTTCTCGAATATCCGCAGAGGCAGTAGGGTATACCAAATAAGCGAGTCGCTGAATGGCTTGGCCTAGCTCGGGAAGAGTCTCACCGGCTCTTTGACGTCTTTCTCTCATCTGGACTCTGTATAGCTCGGTTTGGCTAGGCGGCACAAATCGATCCTCTAAGGCTTGGACAAGGAAATCAAAATCAGGTTTTGCACCTCTTGGCATATTTCCTAGTACACCATGCGCATTGCCACGTAAAGAAACTGCCAAATATAAACCTTTAGTGGCATAATTCCAGCCGTTGATGTCGGCGCAAGCTTCGAAATGCGTATGGTAATCAATCCAAGGGCCACTTCCATCATATGTACCTGGCTTGATAGATTGCTTGGCAATGGCATTGTCTGTTCCATTACCTCTTCCAGGACTTTCAAATCTCACCCGAGATCATCTGAGCGTCACGCCGGGTAAGAACGAGTCAGCCTGCCAATTCAGGTCTGGCTTGTGCGCGGGACCAGTGCCGCAAGCGAGTGGCCTATTGACGATATATCTTTCCACTTTCCTCTCTGACTCTTCGTAAAGCTCATATGAATCAGAAAACTGGTCGCTACTGCGCGGGCGCACTTCTGTTCTCCTGTTAGAGCGATGCGTGGAACCAACCCCTGTCTCATAAGCAGCAGTAGCACCTTCAACATGTAAAGCCGTCGTTTGATCAGTGCGCAAAGACAGCTATCCTTTCTTCTGAGAAGTATCCGAGGCTATGCGCAAAGTGTCTACACCAGAATCTTTGCTTGCAGCGGGTCTTGGCGTTGAGGTTTTCATGATGTCGCTGCGCTCGCGCATCTCGGCGAACTTCTCCTCTAAGAAAGATATTTCTTAGTCGAGGTCTTCCATTCTCTCCGCAGCAATTGCAGGGTATCCCAACGCAGCCACCAAATTTTATGTAACGTGCAAGGGGGTCACTGTCTGTGTTCCCCCAAGGGCCCGTACCCGAGATAGAATCGGATAGCCCTGATTGCTGCCAATATTTACAAGTGCAGACTTCAATCACCGCGCCTGCACATATATAGGGACTCAAACGTTACGCAGGCAGGGATCCGCACACCCACAACTCAACAGGTACCAACGTCGACGCAAGCAGGGATGGCCGCACACTTGCGCCAACAACGCAACCTGACCACACAATAGTGATCCGCCGCAATTACCACCAATACAAGCAGGAATGACCGCTTACTTGTATTGCTGCGATACTGAGCAGGGATGACCGCCCACTCAGTATCGTAGATCAGACCACACGAAGATTAGGCAGATCAGAGATGACCGAGGGTCATCACAATAAGATTGTGTACTATGATAGAATGTAGATTGTTAAAAATGATTAATTGATAATTGATGTTGAAATATTATTAGTAAACAAAAGCATAAGTTTAGATTGATAAACAGTCTGGAATGTTAACAGGAAAAACTGAAAAGCCAGGGATTTTTGTTTCATAAGCCAAGTTTTTTCTATCTGCTGGACGATTTCATTCGTTTTGAATATGGTGTAAGTTGCATGTCTTTCTAAATGTTCACGCTTACACTTCAGCCGATTAAAAAAGACTACGTTAGATTAATAAATCGTTTCTAAAACATTCGATCTTGTAATCGTTGTTAACAAATTCAAAACTTTAAACGATTAAATTGATTTGATACCCCCATCCCTACTCCTTGGAAGAATACATTATAACCAATGGAAATTTCATTAATTGTACTAGACTTGAAGGGACTCTAAAGATGTCAGAATCCTTTCAAATTTGCACCTGAGAATTCCCATTCAACTGTCAACAAATCCCTAAAACCCTGTCATCAAGCTCCCTCTATTTCTTTAGTTATTGAGGATTTATCTCACTTACTCAGACTGAAGAAAATAGCACAGAGGAAACACATTTGGAGCATGACAACATGCATGATTTGAGGCCAATTTTTATTTTTAAAACAATGAATTACAAAATCATCTTGGTATCAAATCAGAGTATATACATTCTTCTTTACATCAAATCAAAAACATTTCATTAGAGTCACTTCATTATGTAATCATTGCATAACAAATAAGAAATTTACCTCTATTGTTCATACATTTTACATCTATATTGTGAATTATAAGGTAAAAAATGAAATCTGTATCTGGTAAATTTATATATCAGGTAAAGCCTGTTTACTTGTCTACACACTGCCATACTCACTTTTATCTAAAAGCAAAATGGTAACACAGGACAGCACAAATGATATCAGCATGTAATGGAGCTCAGATCTGCCCTGACAACCATAAATCTTGCTTTGATGATAAGAATGTAGAGCAAAAGTAGCCATGAAATTTCAATTGGACACACTTAATTATACCCCTCATCAGGCCATCCCTATAGAATTTGAAGAGAATTACTGAACAATGATGATTGACACATCTTAGATAATTTACAGCAAGAGCAATAAGCATATAGAAGGAGTAATTCAATAAGGCAATGCATTTCTGAAGCATATTTACAAGATAAATCACATAAGTGCATGCCATATCACAATACTAAAAAAAGAATCAGACCAACCCTCATAGTTCTAGATATGGGTGGGGCATCTATTTTGTACCCATACATGTTACATGATATGATTCCATTCAAATTTTGATTTTCATTACATAGATTATGACAGGTGTACTGGGGTTACTATATAAAAAAAATAGCAATATCTCATTCTATACATTTTAACATTGACTAATATTTCAATATCTTATGTCACTCAAACATAAATATCAGTATTTGTATTTTGTAAATAAGGAACTCCCCTTGAAATGTGGGTAGAAACTGATTTTTTGGCTATATTGCATAAAAACATTTTCAGGAAAACTGAAATCCATTAGTTCTTTAGGATGAAAACCATGAACAGCTCCTAGATTCAATCATGATGATATTATGTATACTTGACTCCTAATGACCTTCTTAACTAAATGCATGAAACCTATTTTCTACACAAAATGTGCATCTGTGTGATCATGTAAAAGGTGTTTTTGCCTTAAGTATATCATCAATGGGAAATTCAATGTAAAATAAACATAAACATAGCACATATCTGTCCAAATCCTCTCATTCCTTGAATCATGGCTCTGCAGGCAGTGAAATCAAATCTCACATAAGGTGAGCAAAAATCAAAGAAATTTAAGTTTTTGTCAAAATAGTCCTTCGATAGAATGTTCTTGTTCTTCTTCGCAATGTTTCGCACTTGTCGCTTAATTCTGAGACTTGCGCATAAACTCAAAATTGGTCATTGTATGAAAAACTAGTCGCTGCGTACTCTTACGACAAAGTATGAGGGCATCATTTATGACTGCGTTCAACTGATCTGCACACTTTTACAGCATCTAGAATACAGAAACCCATTTTCTAAGCTCCAGTGACTTCATATCATCCATTTCCAAAGGTTTTTGTTATTATATATTGAAAATTATATGTTTTCCACACCAAAATTCATCATTTTTCATATTTTTTTCATTACAAAATTTTAAAAGCATTCCTCAATCTTCAGACTCCATAAAATAATTTCTTTCATCAAAATTTGACATAAAATACTGAAAACTGGCATCTACATGCATTTTTACATGTCAACACACAGCCCTTCAAGGTATCACACCGGTAATTGTTTTCACTATATAACACTATAGAGGGAAAAAAATTCTTAAAAATCAGTTTGTATTTCTCATGACAAAATATTCGGAGGAAATGTTCTCATCAGCTAACACCAAAAAAATGGCACACGATACGGCATTTTCTCAAAATATCTAGCTTCAAACAGGTCTACCCTCAAAACCACGTGTTTTCTGTTTGTATGTAAACAGACTGCACACTCCCAAGGAAGCTGCTGCATGTGCCCTGAAAGAAGTAGTCCCTGTGAGAAAAGATCATCATCTAACAAAATACATAAAATATCCTTCTCAGTGGTACAAAAAATTTTAAAACTGGGTAAAGGAAAATGTAAAAATGCAGTCAATGAAAAAAATAATTCTGAAGTATATATGGAACTACAATTTTGATTGGTCGATTACCGGTGTGATACCTTAACCCGTGCGTGCACGGGTTGACATTGCATACATTTACGAAATAGATACATCGACACATTCATATTGTAAGGTACTTTTGAAATAAATAATGAATGTGAATATAATTCTGGTATTTTTGTTCTTATTTTGTTTCGTTTTTTTTATTTGAAAAATTGAACAAAGCTATATAAGCCTACAATAATGCTATTAATTTCACTGAACGCATTCTATCGTTAAACCGGGTGCATAGGACATTAACGATAGAACATTCTATCTACACTCTCTTAAGAAATATAATGTGAATTTTTTGCATGGAATCAAATATTCCTTTGCCTTTAGTTAATGTTTCCACAATATCACATTTGCATGGATACACTCAGAAACGATAATACAAATACGTGTAAATTTTCATTGGAAATTTACTATATATTCTGTTCATGTATATTTATTTCTCATGAGAGAAATTATAAAATAACAAATGCATATCATTACTTTTGTCTTGAATGTAATGACGCACGCGCATGATTGTAAAATCCAAAAAATCCAGATAATGTCCGGAATTTTTGGAGGAATTTTCGTTGATTATTAATTAGCGAAGCTTAATTGAGAAAAAATAAAAACAAATTCGTAATCTTCAAATTCCAACGATGTTTGCAATATATAAAACAAAAGACAGTGCTCTTCCGATTTATCGGTATTAAAGACCAAAAATTCGAGTCTATTATTTTAATATAGTAGTATAGATGAAAGGAAAACAGGACTTCGTCGCGCCAGAATGTTTCATTCATTAATTTTTACGCATCGTTATAGTGGACGAGTCCAAAATAGGAACTTTTAAGAGACACATCATACAATGTGAATACTCTGGAACATACATGTACCCTGCATGAAGTTTATTTTGCGTTTATTTTCTTGTTTTAAGAGTCCTTTGCTTGAAAATGACGGATTGCTATCTTTATGTCATATATATGTAACATGTAATTAACATGTAAAACTTTTTTCATTTCACTGACAAGCTTGAAATAAGGAAATAATTTCATTGAAAATAATATAAATAGACGTTATAAATCCTATGTCAAACGACTTATTACTACTTTAATCTGCACGTCTCTTTAAAAAAAACAGCGGCAAATTTAAAATTTATTTTTAAGTAATTATAGCTGCAAGTCTGTAGCACCCAGTCTGAAAAAATTCGGATGGTAGTCAGTCCGATTTATTTCAGACCGAAAGCTACATATATGTAGCTAATGTAACTAATACATGCTTCCAATGAAATGTGCAAGCATATAGTGAGCTATTACTTGTTTAAAAAATACCACCCCTACACTTCGTCTGAACATTCGATATTTGTAGAACAAACAGAACCGGTATCAGTCCGGCCCTCACCATATACATTGTTCGATTTAATAGCCCCATCTTCGCTAGCCAAGGGTTTCCAATATACTTCTCATAAATTTTATGAGAAGCGTAGTTTATTGAAAACCCTTGGCTAGCGAAGATGTAATAGCCCTAGCCTAGCATTGTAATAGCATTGCTTTGCATGTACACAAAACTTTTAAAAATTCAACAAATGAAGCGTTTATTTATATGGCTATTTATATGTACACATACAAGCATAGTGTACATGTGTGATTCAAAACCGTCCAAACTGAATGGGGTTGAACAAGCAGTCATTGATGAGTATACATTTTATAGAATGTGTTAAAAAAATCCCAAAACCACATAGAAGGTATGAAAGTTTATCAATTTGTCAATATATCAATATACAGTTTGTTAATTTCCTTCGATTGCTAAGGCTACAACGTAATTGATAAACATTGAACAGCGTTTTCACCTAAAAAGAATAATCTTACCGTAACAAGGCTGCGCTCAAAGTCACAGTAAGAGTTCGTCCCATATACTTGCAATGTAGCAGACGCGAAGCAGATCTGCTCCGCGTCAATTTTTAGCTTGTTAAATATAATCTGCAGGAGAAAACTCATAAATATTCGGTTCCGTAGGACATCGATAGAACACTTTTTCTACGATTTTACCATGAAAATATCCTCCGCGGACGATAGCGAGTACATTAATAAATCAAAAGTTATTTCAATACCTCTTTAGAATTTTATATGTAGATTATTTTAAATTGCTGTTTTAAACATTTAAATATTAAGGCTGTTTGATATTTTCCTTTGTTGATGTTTTGCAAATAGTTAAAAAACGCGAAACGTGGGTCGAGTCATATTTGATATCCCTAATAACCGTAACTAAATATTAACGGCTTTGGATTCAAATACTTTTATTGACGAATATCGCGTTCACTTTTAAGAAATCATCTCCATGATAATACTAGTATTATCTTCATCGTAAATCAGTGTTTTGTGATGCTTTAAAAGAAAACGTTCTTTGGGAATCAAACCCGTGTTCGTTAAATTGCCAGCGTAGATTTGTTCAATTATGTCACTGTATGTTATGCTACAATTTGTTTTAATATTTTTTAGAATTGAGAAAGTTCATTGGATTAAACAATCCCAGAATATTAAAAATTATTTCATTAATAGCCCTGTAATTATAAAGCACATGAATATACATTGCAAAAGTCACACTGCAGTTACTCAGGTGACCGATAAGGCTCTTGGGCCTCTTGTTGAAAGCTTTGATTAGATATTCTCTCCACATTTTAACTGTTATATTGTCTTTATTAGTCATTAACCTTATTAAATTTGTCTCAAAAGATTTATTTATTCTATGCGAACAGAACACATACTGTACTGTTTTCCGCTCATTCAACATATCGTTAAACAAAATATCCCCTCATGTGTAATAAACCCTCAAAGATGTAATATATAGATGTAATATATATTGTATAATTTTGAAATAAGCTGTCCAATTTAAACATAAATCGATGAGTTAATGTCGTTATACCCCCCACAAAAAAGTTAAGGGGGTCTATAGGAATCACCTTGTCCCTTTGTCTGTCTGTCTGTCTGTCTGTACAATCGTGTCTGGTCCATATCTATCTTATGGAGAAACATTGAAAGTTTTTATTTCACAGATAGATTGTTTATGACCTGAGGCTTTGTTATGAATTTTATCCAAGTTCATTTGGTGAAGTTCAAGGTCACAGGACGATTAAACGCGTAATTCTTGTCCGGTCTATATCTTTCTTATAAAGAAACTGTATAACTTACTACTTCACACAAAGATTGCTCGTGATCTAAAGGTGTGTCACGATGTTCATCCAAGGTCATTTATGCAAATTTAAGGTCATTAGAAGAAAAAGTTCCATAATATGTGTTTGCTCTATACCTTTCTTATTGATAAATGTTGGAAGTTCCTACCTTACGTAAAGACTGCTTATGACTTGAGGGTGTGTCATGATTTTAACCCTAGGTCATTTATGCACATTCAAGGTCATTGTAAAAAAAAATGCATAATTCCTGTCTAGGCCATATTTTGTAATGAAAAATTATTAGAAGTAAAAAGCAAAATCTTGACACAAAGATTACCTGTCCTGACTTTCCAAATGAGAAATACTTGTGTTCTTATATTTTCTTAGTGGGGGGGGGGGGGGGGGGGGTATCATTTATGAGGTTGCTCACAGTACCTCTAGTTTATTTTTGTCTCAAACTTACCCTCTATATAAATATCATTTTATTTTTTTTACAAACATCTATATGTCAGACAGCGAAACATTGCATTTGTCTCAGTCCACTGCTGCATCAAATTGGTCAGATATGCAAAAGTCTTCAAGTGAGAGGTACATTGATGCTATGCAAATGCTGACAAATGGCCACCTGGAGTTCCTTCGCTCTCAAGCAAACCAACCTCAACAAGACTTGCAGTACTCATCCAGAGTTTATTATGTGCGTCATGCAAAAGCTGCTTTTGAATTTATTTGTGACATCATAGCTCCTGGTCAAGGTCAAGATCTAGTTGATGAAGTAGTCTGCAGCTACAGAAGCAGCTAAGTGGTAACCCAACAAGATTCTACGACGGACACGGTAGTTGAGGCGTATAAAAAGGCAGCAGACCATAAAACTAGAATTCAGATTATTTCCTTTATTGCCAATAAATATAGCAAAACCACATTGTTGGAAATGATTGAGATTATGACAATCCACCAAATTGATATGGCAAGAAAACATGCAGCTACCTACTGGCCTGGGCATTATGTTGCTCCACCAAAAATTGTTCGAGTCAGAATATCAAAAGAAAAATTCCGCATTTTATAGAGTTCATATCAGCTCATATGTACCTTCATACAGTGGGTTTTGGTTCCAAAACTTGAAGCTCTCGTTAAGATTAGAAGTCAAAATACCTAAAGTAATCCGTACAATGATTGCATCAAGACTCATCACCGCATATGTTGCATATTGCCAGGACAATGATATTGTACCTCCATCAAGAGCCACATTATATAAGATATTAAACGTGTGTGCAGCATCACAGATGAAATCTTTACATACAACCTTGCCAGTGAAGGAGATTCAGGAATTTCCATCATTAAAAAAGCAGTGGAAAAACTATCTGAATTAGGACTTGAGTTAAAAGTGAAGGATTTCAAGAATCAATTACAAGCTGTAAAATTGCATCTAAAAATGATTTTATGACACACCTTATCACAAAAAGCAGATGCATTGAGCACTGTATGCAATATGCTTTATTTGATTCTCCTTGCGATCATGAACATTCAGAAACCTGCTCATCTTGTCACCAAGTGAAAAATGTCCCCACTGAAATTGCTCAGTGCCTTAAAGGTGTCCACTGTGAAGCTAATGGGAAAGAGGAAATTCAACATGATGTAGACTTGTCATGTGAGAAAATAGTGAACTGGCGAAATTATTGCATAAGGACTGTGAATCAGGATGCATGTAAGAGAGATATTCTGAACAACCTTCGAGAAGATCAATCAAGGATTTATAATCATGGACTGGGCAATGAAATGTTTGCCACAGACATTCAGAGAAACTCAGAGTAAATGATTCGGAAAGTAAGGCATCAGTTGGCATGTATCAAGTGTCCTCTTACGAAGAAATGGTACAGAAGATGATGAACCATTAGACATTTTTTCCTATGTCCACCTTCTTCAAAATGGAACACAGGGTTGGTTCAGTTTCCAAAATTCTTACCCACATTTTGCAGATGCTTTATGAGAGTCACCCACATCTGAGAGAAGTATATTTACGCTCTGATAATGCTGGATGCTACCACTGTACCACTCTTCTGACATGCTTTTGGAAATTAAGGAACGAGTCATTTGTGACAATCAGATAGTATAACTTTAGTGAAGCACAATCTGGCAAAGATTTGTGTGACTCGCGCACAGGGAGTTGTAGAATGCACATCTTAAATTACATCAATGAAGGTAATAATGTCGCTAATGTCTTTGGGATGAACGATGCCCTTGAGAGTCATGGGAGAGTGCGAAATACATTCACTTCCATCATTGATGTTGATATGAGCATCCAGCCTTAATCTTAAAAGTTTCATTTGTTTCATATTGTTCAATTTTATATTCCGATTTTTATACATTTGAGTGAACATGCATGTAATACTTCTATTTTTTCACAATAGATTGTTGCAAACCCCAAACCACCCACAGAGAAACCAAGACAAAAGATAACTACACGTCATTTGCTGTCATGTTGTGATTCTGATTGTGTAAAAGAGTTCAAAAAAGAGAGTCAACTGCTAAACCACGTAGTATTGGTAATCATGTGTACGACAATGAAGAGGCTGACAACATACTGGACACCTCGAAAAGAATGTGGGTGCAGTCATGTACCCAAATCAGATCAACTCAACCCAGTGTTACATTGAAACTGATGATCGGAGTGTGGCTGATGAAGTCAGATATAAAACACAGGCATATGCACTGAAACAAAGGAAGAAAATTGAAAGATTTTCCAGTGCTGTGAAAAAGTTTTTGTTTGAAATTTTTGATGAAGGAGAAAAGACTGGTCGAAATCAAACCCATACACAGTAAGCAAACAGATGCGATCAGAAAAAGACTCAGATGGGAAAAGACTTTTGAGTCTATGTGAATGGTTGACATATCAGCAAATTAGTACAATCTCCATAATTTTAAAAAATATAAAATTTTACAATTGAAATTTGCTCTTTATTCAACGTTGTTGCAGAATAGGTTTTACTTTTGGATATCTTGTTCTTAAATGTGGTGGTGGGATAAATAATGATTTAAAGTTGTTTGAATTTTTTACTACAGAGAGAGTTGTGTACTGTCCAGTAATGACAGAAATTTTATGACACAGATTTAAGTTAGTCCCTTGTCATTCTTGAATGTTTCTTGTGAGTAAATATAGGTAATTAGATATCCTGTATGATTATAAAAAGACAGACTGAAATTAATGACTACAGTGTCTTGATAATTATTATTTTAAATGCATGCGTAAGTACCAGAAGTTTTCATATTTTTGTACTTCTTGTACATATTCTTGTACACAAAATTAATTAAGTTTTGTAAGCATCTTTAGCAATGTTTGTTACATGTAAATGAAATAAACAAGTTGGTATGCATTAATACTGGTTTTGAATTAAATATGAAATTACTTTGAAATTGTGATTTTATGAAAAAATAAAATGATGTTTAAAATCGTAAGTTTGATAATTTATCAATCTAGCCTTAGGTATTGATTTTCTATGTTAATACATCTTCAATGAATATTGCTTTAATTATAACGTAACGAATTGTAATACCTGTTTTGATGCAATTAATTATTCTAATAGAAATACTGTGTAAAATACTTTTTTTAATTTTTTAAGCTTTATATAAAGTGCAAATAATTTACTGTTGACCTTATCAAATAATATTTATTAGCAATATGTATACAAGACTGTTATTTTTTAATTAAGCTTAGCATTAATATATTTTTTTAGCAAAAATGACAACTTTTCAAATTTAATACATGTATTAAGAAAATAATAAGAGACAGTTGAGGGTCTTCCTATGATATTGGTTTATTTTTATATATATTTTTTCAAAACATAATACACAGTTACAAAAAACAGATTTTTATGTTCACATCACCAAATGATTTTACAATATTTTTTTTATAAATAACAGAGAAACATGTAGTTCCTGTGTGGGTTAAAAATGGATTTGTTGATAAAAATGATGTATATTTGTTTTAAGCATAGCTTGCTGATTTTTTCGTTTCCGAGGAATTCCTTTTTAATGAAAATATGCTATTCAAATACCTTTCAGAAAATACAAAATTCATTTTCTTTCTAAAGTGTGTATCAGGTGTTATAGCTCTTAGAATTTTATTTTATGAAATAACATCAGTGAAATTCTATTTTTAGAACAATATGAGTTTGTAAGAGTTGTCTCTCTTTAGTGCCATCAGAATTAAAAAAATTATATGATGGATATGATAAACACTCTTTATATATGTATGTTTGTCAAATATATTTTTTATTGAAATTTGTTTAAAATGAAATATAGCTACTCATTAACTTGGTATTTTCTTCATGATTTTCACTACGTTATGGAATTGTTGCTAATGGCAACCATAGAGGGTTCTGTAATCCATAGCAATTACCATATTTTGACCAAATTTACAGGAAATGCTTAAAATACATTTAAATTGATAATTATGATAAAAGGAACTAAAATAAAGAACCTAACATGAATAGCTTTCTGCATGGTTTCCTCTTAATACACATTATGCTTTATAGAACGGTCGTGTATTGTAGAAAACAAATTTATTAGCACATCTTCCAGTAATGAAACAATTCAAGTTGTCTCTGTTACCGTAAAACAGTGGGGCGTTTAAACGTGTGTAGTTCCAGCTCTCCAAGCACATGCACTATCGTCTGGGCGACGGCCTAAATATAGCTAGCGGCTCTGCTTTCAATTGGTTACCAGAGTCTTGGAATGCATCTAAATTTAGAGAAGGGCACAGTTTTGAAACAATCAACTAAAATAAAGTTAAAGAGGTTCATGTTTATGAAATAAAAAGATACATTTCAATGAAAACATTTGGGAATTTTATTTTGAATATTCTATACGCGCTGGATGAATCAGTTCACAATCAGTGCACAACAAGAACCCCTTTCATAACTTTCATAATAATACAGTTTACCACAATTAATCATGTAGATAGAGATACTGTCTGAACCAGGAGCTTTCAGGCTTTTGAATTTTGAAATAGCATTTGATATTTCTCTATCGTGATTATCGAGCTCATTAAAACATTTTTCTTTTTCCAGTTCTGTAAGAATATTTTCTGCCTGTATAAACGATTGGTAAATTTTGGTTTTGGTTTGTTAAAGTTTTGGAAGTTGGAGACCCAGGTTGGTTGGTCAACTGCTTCCAAGACGTTTTCTCTTTGAACACCTCGCAGCTTATCTATCAATTTCCAGTATTATTTGGCATTTTCTTCACGTAGCGTTTCCAACGATTTAAGAATTATTGATTGTGACGACACTTGAATTTCCCTGACTTTGTATATAATCTATATCAGTGATTTTTACACAGGGTTCTTTAAGATATTTTGAGTATATCTCGCTAAGTAATTTTTTTCTCATGTAGTTCAAATCAGAATCAAATCATTTTCGACATTTTTGTGAGTATTAAATACATTTTTCAGAGATTTTTCAGCTGTATTAATAATATGTCACAGTATCTAAAATGTATTGTAAATAGTTACGCAGTGTTTGTTTACAGATCATTGCTCCGCGAGAGCAATGCTATTACATAACCGACCCCGTTTTGAAAAGATTGCTCTTGATGAGCAATGCAAGTTATATAGGGATGTGAAACGACTCGGTGTGGGCATTGTTTTCTCTGTTTTGTATACAACTGTCACATGTTTTATTTTTACCAGTGAGATTCAATTATATTAATTGTGAACTTTTGAAATAATCTATTACGAGCATGTGAATAAACTGTGAACTAAAGCTGATGCTTTCGAGGCTGGAGAATTATAGTCACAAAGATTTATTATTTTAACTGGGATTTAATAAAATGTGAAGTTATCTCACCTACCTGTGGATTACGTTGATATAGCCATTTACCGCTCGACGCCGTTACAACTGGTGGCAGCGGCGGGATTCTTATAATTTCTATGGATATTATTTGTGAACTTTTGTGGACTATTCTATGTTGGATTATATTAACACTTTGTGACAATGGAATTAAATCCGGGAGATTCTGTGCAAAGACAGGGGTTTGTTAATGTGATCGATTTTGATGAAAATGGACATCGTATGATTGTGGGACAAATGGATCTATTTGCTCATAAAGAGTGCCCAAGTTGCAATTTAATATTCAACCGCAAGGAAAATTTCAACTGCGTTAAGCGAGGAAATAAAGATATTTTCTTCTACCGGTGCCCGTGCTGTAAATGCAGAGTGATGACCAAAGTGTGTGCGCGGACACTCGTACTGTAATATGTGAATCAGATAGGGAGGAAGTCAATAGTATCCCCAGTGTATTAAAATCAACGGTGTGGCTAAAATACAAAGGACTTTTCCAGACGGGAAGGAAGAGGTTGAGAGACTTAAATCCAGAAAACATTGATGTGTTTGATATAGCGATGACAGTTCTAGACGAAATTCCGAGACATTTGGAAGCAAACCGAATGAGATTTGTGCAAGGAAAAATTGTAAAGTGAAACTCTGTAAATATATTTTTGACATTGAAATTATTTATGTTTTTGTATAAAGTTTTATTATTTGCAGTGACATGTGGTGAAAACGAACAGTGTTTCAAATTCAAAAGTCCAAAGGAAAATTATAAAACAGGAGCAAAGTAAACACGGACCTCTTAAAAAAATAGAGGTAGGATCAGGTGCAATGGAGAAGTGAGCATCCTCTGCTGACCGGTCACACAAGAAATTGGGAAATAGTTGAGATGATTAATTTTAATTTTATTGTTTTTGAACGGAGTCAAAATTTAAGTAGGGGGAGTTGTAACAGTATTTAAAATGCATTGTAAATTGTTACGTAGTGCTTGTTTACAGATCATTGCTATTACATAACCTACCCAGGTTTGAAAAAGTTAAATAGGGATGTGAAACGACTCGGTGTGGGCATTGTTTTCTATGTTTTGTGGGATATACATATACAACTGTCACGTGCATTATTTTTAGCAGTGAGGTTCTATTATCTTATTTGTGAACCTTTGGAATAATTTATTACGAACTGTGAATAAACTGTAAATAGCTATACTTACGTTTCATTTAATTTGAACTAAAGCTGATGCTTTAGAGTCTTATGAGAGAGAATTATAGTTACAAGGATTTGTTATTTTAACTGGGTTTGAATAAAATGTGGAGTTATCTCACCTACCTGTGGATTACGTTGGTAAATCCGTTTACCGCTCGACGGCTCTACAAATAGTATTTGATCATTCGGCTGAAAAATAATCAATTGACTCATAAGAATGAAGATAATCCTCTTTTGTAAGATTTTATAATCTTTTGTGAATGTCCTCAGAATTGAGAGCAGCTGCAAAACGAGCGGAAGATTCCTCAAACCATATACATTGAAGTACCTATGATAAACTATATGTATCATTAATAGTCTCAGGTTTAAAACAGAACCTAGCCGGCAGTGACCATTGTAACCGACAGTGAGTTTCGGGCAGTGTGGGTAAAATACAAATGCCCCAATATACAATATTCGATTCAAAATTTTTTCTGATATCAGAACATAGTCAACTGTGCTACATCCATTGTGTGTAAAACACACGTATAGTTACCAATTGTATCTCCAAACATACGACCATTAAGTATTCTCAGTTGATTTGATATACAGAGATCTAATAAATCCACGTCTCTGTTATTTAATTTAGAGCCCACATTATGGGGAATGAGACAATGTAATTTGAATGAAGAAGAATCGAGCCATTTATATCATTCACAATGAAATATGTATCCGTAGAATCTCTAACATTAAAAAACGTGACAAAATAAATTGTTGCCTGGCTTGTTGTAATGAGCTATATCTTTTTCAGTGCAACCAAGAATGTTACGGTCGATACCTTTGGAATAAGATGAATTTTCGTGAGGGTCATACAACATGTAGATAAATAAAATTCCACCAAAATTGAAGAATTCTTTCTCTAACCTAATCCACTAAAAGTAAGATTTTATGTTCTTCAAAATCTTAATATGTGAATTGAATTACTTGCATTGCATTGCTAACCATCTAAATGTTATGTTGGTAAACTTAGATACGGATGACAATATTAATTTCCAATCTAATAAGTTCACTGGTCATGACTTAGTGTGTTTCTGCAGGAAAAATAATAAATATAAAATGTTTCAATTTTTTGAGAAAAATTGCATCGTTTGACTTGTTGTATGATGTGCTCATCAGACCCCCTACATTCCAAAAGCCAATTTTGATTGATGAGTAAAAAAAACAGTGAATTTATTCTCAATAGAACAAGGATTTAACCCGCAGAACTACATGTATATGAACATTTTTAAAAAATAAAGTTGTCCTCTTTTACAATATAGGACAATGTTTTTCAGAACAATAGCACTAACCTAGACGGTTAAAATAATATAAGCACAATATACATGTACAATATATATGTTATACCAAATATAATATAACATATACATACATGTATATCTGCATGTGTGTGTGTGTGTGTGTGTGTGTGTGTGTGTGTGTGTGTGTGTGAGGGTGTGTGTGTGTGTGTGTGTGTGTGTGTGTGTGTGTGTGTGTGTGTGTGTGTGTGTGTGTGTGTGAGGGTGTGTGTGTGTGTGTGTGTGTGTGTGTGTGTGTGTGGTTTCTGAATATACTGTTAATGGAGATATACAGCTCACCCCTCCATGGCACCTGGTCCTGCCTCTGAGGTTTTCCAGAGGTCCGTAGTTGCTCTGCTTTGAACTACTGATTGAATACCGAATCGTCCAGGGATTTTTCTCCGGTTTTCCCGATCATGATATATTTTCCAAATTACAACAATATCCCCGATAATGACATTTTTACCGATATGACATTGGGCACAAGGCGGGTGTGACCGGTCGGCAGATGCTTACTCTTTCATGGCACCTGATCCTACCTCTATGTTTTCCGTGTTTGCTCTGCTCCTGTTTTGTAATTTTCCTTTGGACTTTTGAATTTGAACACTGTTCGTTATCACCACATGTCATTCAAGCAACTCTTAACTGAGAGTGCCATTGCTAATACATTATCATTACACCAATATCAGAAATATTGTGAAGGCAAGTGTTTACAATGAGATTTACAAATCCAATGATTTTTGTTTTGGATTACATTAACATACAAGTATAACAGAATTTGTTATTGTAGCTTGGACTGCATCTTTACGGATCACGTTTACACATGTAAAGAATTCAGGATGGCGCCCTCTTGTGCTGTTGTTGCGAAACTTGGACCTTGATCTACTGCGATTGAGAATTAGGAAATTCAACCCCGTGAATGGCATTTTTAATGTTTGCTGCAAGATTAAATGTGGCTTCCTTGGAGAGATGGTTCTTATCATCAGACAGGTAGTCGTGGGTTGGATCCCCATCCTTTAGCATATCACAGTATGATTCATCTGTAATTCTTTGCAATAATGATTTGTCAGTCGCACGGTACACTAAATGTAATAACTAAAATCACTTCATTAGTATAAATTTAAACTCGTTTAATCTATAACAACCTAAAATCAAAGTAGCTATGTGTGTCAGGGAACAACCATGTTCTACCTGAAACAAAAGATAGTATGTCCGGACCTACTTTCAGTTTTTCTTAGTTTAAAAAGTTTAATGTTAATATATACAAAATTGATTATGGTTTAAATTATGTCATAACAAAAATGTATATATATGCATATTTGTTTAAATCTTTAAACTTAATGCATTCCTTTATGATGACGCGTTTACCTGATCAGGTGATCTCGCAACCAGGAAGAAATAAGCCACTGTGACAGAAGACAAATATTTTTACTAAGGAATTTATACCACAGAAGACTCATCTAGAATTCAAACCACTGGATTTATACCATCGAAGACACGTTTAGAATTCAAACCACTGGATTTATACCACAGAAGGCAAATCTAGAAAGGCAGAGGTTTGTTCATGATTAATGCTAAATAGTAATCATAACAAAGAGACGTGGTGACCGACAGAACCATGATTTACCAATTGTTTACATTATTTTCACATATTTTATAACACATTTGAAAAAAAATGAACTGTTGAAATGATGGTGTTTTAAAGTAAACAAGGGCACCGCAAAGCGGAGCATCCCTCAGGACATGAAATAGTGTGAGGGTGTGCATTATTTAGGAATATACATATAATTGAATAGATCAAGTTGTTTGGTGGAAAGTCAAGGCATATTATGTATATAGACATATAACTTAGATCAGAGTAAATATGACACGAGTATTTAGTTACTGGGAGGGGGTCTACATTTACGTGGTTGTACAGTTCCAATATTTCTAGCAGACACACAACACATATGCTATAAAGTTAAGTAAGTTAGCTTCGATTCATTTAGTGACATACAATTATTGTGCAAAGCATCAATCCATATGTAACTATTATAAAAAGCAATCGCAATGTTATAAGTGTAAATCCGTATAAACATTTCTTGAACTGAATTGTTTATGCCAAATACTGACTAAGACAGTTGTCAATACAAAAGCAATAAATATGAAGTTTTACATGTTATTTGATAATTATGCAAATTGCGCACACAAGTACAGAACAATGACTTTTTTAATCACCTAGAACTGAGCAGTTGCAGACCTAAACTGAAGATGGCAAACATCTTCTTAACAACTTGTTAGCTGATTGATTATGGCTTAGAATTAGTGAAACCTCCCGTGTGATTCAAATATCAAATTCCTTATACTTCTCCATATTTCCTTTGTCATAATCAAGAAGTAAAATATCTGTTTTGAGTCATTATGTCACATTAACTAAGGTATGGTCATCTTGATTTTACGTAGCAACTTTTATGGAAAATACTTATGCATGAAATTATTTGGATTTGAATCAATCTTTGTTTTTGGTTATTAATGGGTTTTTTCTGTCTTTCATTATGGTCGAATTTATTCACATCATCATCATCATCATCATCATCATCATCATCATTTAAACAATTAATAATATTTAAACATTTTGCATCAAATTCAATTTCAACATATCATCATCATTATACACATTTTGCTCCTACAAATAATCACTTATATTCTTGTAAATATCATTTTTACTACAACCAGTCATCTCTAGAAAAGTATTTTGTATATTTAGCTTTCCTTTAGTATATATAAAAGGTTTTTCTCTGACATTATTTTATTTTTATAGACTTAAGAACTCGTCTCGCCTTCAGTTATCAATCATTTTTTGCTTTTTACAACTACTGAACGCAGTGATTACATTTCCATAGAATTAGGGAATTTGTAAAATTCAAAAAAGTTCCAAATCATTTCATTTACACTCATTAGTCTTGATAATATCAAGGATCGAAACAGTATGCTGTTGTAAAATACTACTGAGTGTTCTGTATGTAATGCTCTCTACATTTACTATTCCACTTATCCATGATGCCTTTGCAGAATAAAATTTGCTCTCACCAATTCAATTATCCCAATTCCACTATATTCAATGTTACTTATATTATTAAGTTGTTTCTCTTTAAGCTATCTCTTTTTCCATAAAAAGTTGTATCTCAGTTTAGAGAAGCTTTTGATAAAAACCAAATTTAAATATTGTAAAATAAAGGCAATGTACGATATGTGGAAATAGCTAAATTATTAATGATTGTACATTTTCCAAACACTGTAAGATTTGTTGTTTTCCAAACACTAATAGTATTTCCTTATTACCTTATTAAATTTTACCAGTTTTATTGCTATCTGTGTTATCGACTTAACAAAATATGGAGTTTGAAATGTTGATTTAAGACCGTGATTTAATTATATCTATACTTACAAATTAAGACAATTTGCTTATAAACTATAAAAACGCCTGCACCAGAGTAACTCCTTACACCTTTGGTATTTCAACACGTGTGATATGGTGTCCGTAAACTATAATTGAATTTTTACCTATTAAGTACCTTGTAAAAATAATGAAAATCCTATTTTCATATTCGATAAACCAGACCGAAATAGCAAAATGAGAGTAAGGTGGTGGACACGCTTCAGCGGATCCACGTCGGTGGGAGTTCGAATCAAAATATATTCTTGCAATGAAATGATATTAAATGATTACGTTAAGACTGAATATATTTACTGGGAATTTACTTAGAGTACACATTAAGTTAAGATTTGACAAAATTGAATAAAGAAATTAAATTGATTCTTTTCTTGAATGTGCGATTTTAATTTTGATTGATAGAACTCATTCGCTTGCGAAACACGACATCTAATGAGTTAACGGGATGGGATATAACTTTCCAGAAAGGGGTAATCAAGAACTCGGGTTGACTAATTAACGAAAAGAGTAGGACGAGTTCATCATGCATCGCGGGCAGATACCTTGGATACTTTGTGTTATTTTCTTTGTTCCCGTGATTAATTCGAAAACGTTAAAGAATACAATGGAAGAATTTGATGTCATTTTAGTTTTGATGGAAAGAACGGTATGCCCACTAATTAACATCATGGTGGAAAGTGTAGGGCGAGTTAACCATCGGGTATTAACTTTGTATCTGACAGCTTTGGTTTAGAATATATGCAAATAAACATGCATAGATTAGCGATTTTTTGTAAATTTTATACATTTTTATACCACAACAGTGTGGTAGTAAATCTTATATATCAATTAATAAAATTTTAAAAATATGAACAGATTGTGTTCTACGTCTATTTAAATAAATAAATAAATGAATAAAGCTGGGAAGTTGAATAGACAGTAATAAAGATTATATTTATACTGAAATTTGATCCAATAACAAAATGTAGAGATATGACGCACAAAACACACACTAACTGATTTCAAGTAAAATAAAAAAGCTTATCTTTTTCCAGTCAGATGCAACATATATAAAGAATTAAGGTCATGTACATTTATATAATATCATCCATTTCAGTTTAGATTTCTCATCCCTGCCCGCTCCTCCAACTATCCAGCCATGCAGTTATTTTTTTTTTTAATTTCAAATTTAAAGAATAGGTTAAGAAAGCAATTTTAAAAAAATCATAAAGAACTATATGCGATAAGGTCTAATTTCTGCCCCCGTGTTTTATAAATTTGAAAAAACATCATATCATAAAGATATTTTGATAAAATATAAAACTGAATATGCTTGTTACAGAAATCTAAAAGTTTTTCAACATCGATCATTCCTCGTGCTTCTATGACGTCACGTAAATGGGCCATTTCCCGCATTTTCTCAAAAGCATGAGAATTTCATCTGTTTTTCTTCATATTCAAGAGTAGGAGGTATAGAGCGCAATGTTGCTCCAAAACCATTTTAACATATATCATTGTTCATATTATTTTGCATATCATATTAAAAAATGGTGTTGGAGCAAGCATGCGCTTGATGTTTCCTTTTCAAAAAACTGATAAGAAATCCTCCATTTTTGGCTAAAATACGTACTTTTTGTGAAATTAGCTTATTATAAACATATCATATATCTATTATGACTTCGATTAGACAATTTATCTTTATAAACCTGAACTAGATATATATTAACCTATCTTTTAGCAAATTTCTAAAGCTCTATTCATAACTTTGAATTTTGGGGCATAAAAACGATTTATCCTGCACATAGCTCTTTGTGATATGAGTTTTGACACTGATTGTAGAATATCAAAACTTTGTAAACCCCTTTACTTACACAAATTATATTATCCCTTAAAAATAGATTTTTTACATTTACCGAAGCCTCGAGTATTTTTTTTTTTCAATTTTTCAATTGTATTTGCTTTTAAATAATATTATGCATGACCTGATCGCATGAGCATTGCATTTACTCATTGTCCCGATTTGATGCAATTCTTTTCACCACGGGAAAGAAGCGATTCACTACAATTCATGATGAGAAAATACAACGCTCATGCAATTAGTTCATGCATAGTAGCATTTGATATCGTAGTTAAATTATAGTTCAAATGAGAGAATGAGTTATCATCCAATAAATTTTTTTAAGATCGTGTAATACCTTACTCATATTGGCAGAATTACTGTTATTAAAAGTTTGCTTATCCCAAATCTAAACCACTTGTTTATTTCACTGCCTACTCCAAAAAAGTAGACAATTTTATACCTTTAAATATTTGTGGAAATCTAATGTAGATAAAGCTCAGGGATCAGTAATAACACTATAAGACTGGCGTTCAGGGTGTAATGGTTGATATAAATAACTTTATTACATCTCTTAAATGATCATGGATAAAAAGGTTAACAAAATCATATAAACCATGGATGGATATATTTTTACTATCAATGGACAAGATTTTTACAGAAATCAATGCATATGACTTTTCGAAAGATGTTCTTCGTCATGTTATATAAAACTATTAATAACCATCCAACCATTAAAGACAACTTTTTAAATATTTCAGTATGGTATAATTCCACTATAAAGGGTTTTTTTTTTTTTTATAAATCCTGGTATAAATATGGGGTTAAGGTAGTGCAAGATTTTCTTGATGAGGATTGTATTCGTTTAGCTAATAGAAATATAAAGGGAAAATGTATAAAATTCTCCTCAATAACTACAATGAAACAATTTGTGTGGCTACTATGAAAGCATCCTCATATGATATAAATTATAAATTGTTAAAATCGTACCCCCTCCCCCCCCCCCCGACTAAAACTGGGGCCCAAAGAGGGGTTCAACGTTTAACATAGAAATATATAGGGAAAATGTTTAAAAATAATCTTCTTATAATAACCTCAATTCTACAATTTGTGAGATTACTATGCGAGCATCCTCAAATAATGGATATTCTAAATTGCTGAAATGGTGACTCGAGGACTAATAATTGAGGCCCTGAGAGGCGTTCAAAATTTAACATAGAAATATATAGCAAAATGTTTAAAAATCTTATTTTCAAGAACTAGAATGCTACAATTTTTATACAAACATCCTTAGAAAGGGTAGATTATTTAAATTGTGACCTTAGACGAATACTGGGGCCCTAAGAGGTGTTCAATATTTAACTTTGAAGTAAATTGGGAAAATATTTAAAATCTTAAATAAAATGATACAATGAACTGTTGTTCTGGACAGTGATATGGCCCATGGGCCTCTTGTTTATGTTACTTATCCAGTTTTTCTTATTAGCACTTAGTTTTATTGTGCCCAATATAGATCTAGAGCTCTATAGATTAGATACAGGTTTTCGTAATTCTTATCCTATTGATAAAGGATTAATTGGCGTATATTCTTATATAAATTTACCTGTTTATGTTGTAACATGTATATGTTTTTATTTTAGAGTGTTTCATCATTCATATGAAGCTCGATTCAATATTTTAAAACTTTTCTAAAGTTTTAAACATAAATTAGATTTAATACTCAACTGAATCAAACGCTTTTTCAAAATCGAGAAAAAATAATATTACTTCTACATCATTTTATAAGTAATATAAATAGACATCTAATATCACTCATGTCTTTTCGCCGATATGTCGACCTGTAATATATGCACTTTGTTCACGTTTGATAATTTTATCAGCTACGTTTTATAAACGCTTTGCTTGTACATGTCCAAATATCTTGTAGTCAACTATAGTTAGGCTTAAATGTCGGAAGTTTTTTTGGTTGTATTTTTCTTCTTTATTAAAAAATAGTTAAGAAAACGACAGTATTCCTATTTAATACTTTGAAGAAGATATGCATAAAACGTTTCATTTATATTCTTCCAAAACACTTCTGCCGTTCGCACATCTATTTAGATTTATCATATTTCTTACTTTAAACTGACATTTTGGATTTATGCATTGTCGGCATTTCATCACATTTTCTCTTTTCGCTTTCTGTCATTTTTTCACATTTGATATTTTTAAAATAATTACCATTATCACTATTACTTTCATAAAGTGTTTCATAGAAGTTAATTAGACAGTCCATTATATTGTCTGTATGCTCTATTTGATTTTCATCTTTTGCTTTATTGATGGTATTTTTTATCGTTGTTGGGTTTTTTTCAAGATTTAAAAAATAAAATGATTTTGTTCTCCTTTTTCTATCCATATCGCTCTAGATCTGAAGCGGATAAAAGCATCGCTACATTATTCGGCGTACATCTCTTTTGTGGATATTCGTTTATAATCCATATTCATTTCAAAAGAATTTTTTTTATTACAGTTGTTTTATTTGTAATTCAATAAATTTGTTTCGTTTTATCTTAATATATTTAGCCAACTGTTTTGAATATTTTATACCAAAAATTATAAATATTTATTTTAGATATTCCCATTTATATATAAGATCTTATGTTTCCAACGTTTGAGTTTCCTCATGTAGAAAAGATTCAAGTTTCTCATAAAACGTTTTATTCTCTAAAAGCGTATAATTAAGCTTCCAGTAACCAGCACACCGTGAATGTTTACAAGTGCATAGTTCAAAAACTATACCCAAGTGATATGTAATTCTATTATTGTCAACATTAGGTGCTTTTCTTTAAAACAAAATCATTAATGGAAAAGCTAGGTGTTTCAAGGCAAATACACAATCAATTCATTATCCCGTTTTCCCTATGTCAGGCCTTACATGTATATACAAGTTTTTCACTAGAATATTCCTAAAAGTGCCTAAAAGATGCTTTATAGAAGCCTAACTATATTAAACTGTCGAAGATTTATATACAGAGTGAGATAACGCGCGGCACTTACTACTTTTCTTCCCTTTCTTGTTTGACATGATGTTATGTTGATGTATGATTTTACAATACAATTCTTTCTACACAAGCAAAATTTTGTTCTATAATATGTATCTCAAAAACCTACGCATAAGGTGCGGATATCACAGGATCCACATAATTCTGTGACTTGTCTGGGGTTTAAGTAGAGCAGAGTTCATAACCCCCAATTGCTTTACATTATATTATAAGGGGGGGGGGGGGGGGCGATAAATAACAGACACGACTGGAATGAATGAATATATTCCTACGAATACAGAAATTCCTCGATTACATAATAAAAAATATTCCAATGAGCAGCAATAACAAATAACGTAATATATAAGGCAAAGCAATGATGTCTTTTTTTAAAATCATGTGTGTACAGAATGGCCGCACCCTATTTAATGATTTGGAAACCCCCCAAAAAAACTGTACTTTCGCTTTGGATAATATAGATTACTCTCCTGTCGTTGCTCCAATTTTCTTCACTTTAAATAGTAAGTTATTAATGTAAACTATTAAATACATACTTTGATTTGCAAAATATAGTTTTATTCGTACAAAAAGTTTATTAATTATATACATGTATATATCTTGTATGTCTTTTGATGACGTATTTACTTGTTCAGGTGATTTCGGATAACTAGGAAAAAAGGCACCACTGTGACAAAACACATCAACAATTTGTACAAAACGACGACATTTACCACGAAATACACAGCCAGAACTCACACCACGGAAATTATTCCATTGAAGACCCATATTGAATTTCAAAGGTTTGTTTATGATTTACGTAATTGTATTTTCAGTGATAACATTGGCTTCTTTCGATTTAACAAATTCAATTTTTGGGTCTGTTTTTTTTGGAACTTGATCATCTATCAGTCATATACTTGTACACTAAGGCATTTTGAAGGAAAAAAAAAACGAAAAAAAACCTAAACAATGCCTGTACCAGAGTAACTGCTTACACCTTTGGTATTCGGACAGGAGAGATATGATATCCGTAAACTATTTATTTATTGATTTTACCTGATAAGTAATTATGGGGCGCACTTGATTTTCCAAAAAGGTGTACAAATATAGTGGGGTAGCGTTGAGGTGTACACTATTCTACACCGAGTCAGGGGCATGTGTTGTCGGGTGTAGTACTGAAACCAATATGGCGGACGAATTTTATGATTGGAAACTTCATAAATGATTTTAAGTAATAAAACGGATTAGAAGTCGCATTAAAATTGTCTTTTGTATGAACTCTATGAAATGTGTTTTTTTATCGCATTTACGTTATATCAGGATGTCTCGGAGCATCAGATACTCTCTAAAAACTGCATCATTTTCCACCATATACATGTATATTCTTGACCTTCTTACACCACTACACCATTTAAGTCCAATTGACAAACAAGTGTACACCAAGTTAGGCTAAATCAAGCGCGCCCATTGCAAAATTAAAAACTTAGTACTCTCATTATCGATGAACCAGCACGAAATATCAAAAATGAGAGTAAGGAGTTGGACACGCTTTTGCGGATCCAAGTCAGTGGGAGTTTGCATTAAAATATATATTTGCAAGGAAATGATATTGGATAATTGCGTAAAGCATGAATTCATTTAATGGGAACTTACATAGAGTAGACGTAAAAATTAAGATTTGACAAACGTTGAATATATAAAATAGGGCAATTTGTTTCTTGAATGTGCGATTTTAGTTTTGATGGATAGAATTCATTCGCTTGCGAAGCACGACCTCTGGAATTACAAACACATCTGTTTACTACGACTACATTTTTTTAACTGAAAAAAAATTAAGGTACATCACAATAAGTTTCACAAACTATCAAATATCAAATTTAGCAGAGCCAGTGCTTATAATAAAATAAACTACGGAGTTTCCCATTTCTGAATCAGTTACTGCCCTAAACATTGGTTAATATATACGAGAGATGCAGGAGCTTAAGATTTTATCAACTGCAAACAACACACCTGGTGAGAGTATGGAATTTAACTTTCAAGAACGGGGTAACAAAGAACGCGGGTTGACTAATTAACATCATGGCGGAAAGTGTAGGACGAGTTAACAGATACTTAAGATCTGAAAACTTTGGTTTAAAATATGGAAATAAATATGTATACACTCGCGTATGTCGATTGCATACACTTTTAAACCACGACAGATTGTTTGTTAACCTTATACGTTCGTAAACAATGAACATATTTTCTATATTGTCTATATGAATAAATGATGTAAGCATAAAACAGTGAAGTTGAATGATGGGTTGACCCCCTTTCCAATTGTTTAAAAAGACAGTTTTTATTATCTGCAATTTTTGTTTGGGTAATGAATATAATAATAGTGAAATTTGAGCTAAAGAACAACATTTAGAGATACGACACAACTCAATACCCACTCGATACCCAAACACACTGGTTTGAAATAAAACTTTTTAAAAAGTTTGTTTTACTTTTAAATCACCTGCAACCAAAAGAATTAAAACCATCTACATTTATATATCATCCATTTCAGTTTAGATGTTTCATCCCTGTCTGCTCCGCTAAACATATCCAGCCATGCAGTTGGGTTTTTTTTAATCAAAATTTTTAAGAATGTTAAGATAGCAATCAAGAAAAAAAAATCGGACACTGTATTAAAATTGAGCACAAAAAATATGGTTCTACTTATTAAGCATTATATCATATTGATGTGTTAAGTGTTAAATTCTGCGCTTGCGCGGGATATCATCTAGTGTTTAAAAAATCAAATATTTTTGCTTTGTGTTTGATTGGAAAAATGAAAAAGAGTTAATGGAAATGTTTTTACCAGATGAAGAAATTCAGAACTACATAGAATACTTTGAAAAAAAAACTATAGGAAAATACCAGAAGAGTATTTAAAACGGAAAGCTCTATTTGAAATGGAAGGAACGTCGATATACCATCGAATGTTGGTCAATATATGAGCATGTCTTAGCAAATGACCCACATGAGGCGATACTAGATAGTGTTTGTGTCTCGTCGGTGTCTCACACCCTGTTTTTTACGAGTGCCTTGCATCGCTGTAAAGAGGACAATCCAGAGCCGAAATAATCATCGATACCCTAATCCGTTTTGTGTTTTATTTACCTATTTTTCACTTTCGATAAGTGTCGATAAGTATCGATGTGTTGTCATATCCATGAGTTGTCTATTCCATGATTGTCGTTTCGATGAGCTGTCCATTCTGTGAGTTGTGGCATCGATAATTTTTTTTGGACGAGTTGTCGTTCGATGAGATTTCAAAGACCCGTCTTATTATCTAGTGTATGTGATTATGTAAATCAATACAAAACAATAGCAAACCAGATACAAATGTTTATTAAATAAGTCATTTTATTGCATAAGAACATTTTTATAACTATTTTTACGATTTCTCCAGGGTACATTTTTTATAAGAGATACGCACCTTAATTCTTCTGTACGTTTTTTCCAGGTTACGTTTTCTCCAGGTTACGATTTCTCCTGATACTTCTTTGCACGTTATCTTGCGTCAATTTAGTGAATGACTGTTGATTTTGCATCTTTGATTGTTTGTTTTGCATCGGTGTGTGTTGATTTTGTTTTAAGCCTGTCTGTTTTGTATTTCAGTATGGTTTTAAATATAAGTTGTTCGTTTTGCATTATTGTCTTTTTTTTACCCTTTTCGCCACTTATATACATGCTTACAACGATTTAAATATGCCTTTTTTTACGTGATATAGGAGATTGCTTGCACAGTTTACACATTTGAGTATCAAAATATATGCATATGAATAAATAATTAAGATTAAAGAGAAACATTTTCATCACGATTTTAAATATTGTTACGTACTTACTATCAAATACAAATGAAGAAGATGTAATGAGTTGATGAAAGAAAACCTGAAATGCTTTATATTTAGAAAATATATATTTAATCCGAGTTTATCAGATTTGTCATATCATATTAATATTAAGCATTTAATGTACAACAGCTTCCACATGGCATTTACAAAGAATTTCATTATACATTTTTTCGCATGACAAACTTAAGTCTATTCAAAGGGCAACTAATCTTAAAAATGATTATGAATAATTTTATTAGATGTGATAAATCTCCAGAGAAAAATTATCAGGAATGAAAATATTAGCATGTGTGTGTACCCTCAAATTTTGACTAGTCTGTTAAAGAAATAAAAGATTCCCCAGGATAATTCCGAAAATTAATGCTTGTTATTGGACGTTTGTTGGAACGATATGAACAGACTAATAGCGTCAAACGGAAACCTAGGAGTGGTCTTTGTTGGAACGATATGAACAGACTAATAGCGTCAAACGGAAACCTAGGAGTGGTCTCTTAAAATACACAACTGGCAGACAAGATAGACAATTTTCACTGATTGCCAAGAGAAACCGAAAGTCATCAGCAGTTGCACTTAACAGAGAGATGACAGTGCCAACAGGCAGAAGGATTTCCGCAAAAACCTTACGAAACCGACTTTATGATGTGGAAATGCATGCCAAAAGTCATGCGCACCCACCATTGACCATGGAACATCAAAACCCTCGCCTCCAGTTATAGGGGGTGAATCTTTGCATATATTTTAATGTCGTGCTGCCGCCATTGGTGACAATTCCGTTTTGATGGATGATAATGGCAGACCCTACCCTGCAAGAGTGTATAAGGCAAAAAAATTTTAATGAAATAATTAATGGTTCGATTCAAAATCGTCTGAAAAAAGATCACGGCCCTTAAAGTTTTTGGTTGAGTATGTATACCAATTAACACTCCGTAAACGAATTTGATGCTGAAGATTAAAATTAGTTTTTCACACGAAGGAAAATTTAACCCATTCAAATTATCTACAAGTAAGCATACAAGATTATAACATTAAAAATAAGAAACCAGATCGTCAAAATTATATTTAAACTCAAAATGCGGATGAAGAGTTTGAACATATATACTTTCTGAACAATTGGGGGTGTTTTTTGTTTTCATTTTATTTATAAATTTATTTTTCAAATAATGTTGACCTATTACTCATTTTCCACAATGTTTATTTCAAAAAATCAAATTATTTTGATTCACAGATGAAAAAAATGCACGCAACAGTCCAAAGAAATAAGCATTCTTTAAAATTTCAAATGAAACAAATTGAAAATGTGCATTGTCTATAGAAAACGCTAACAACAACACTTTTTCTTTTAAATGTTTCCGTAGTTTTTATTTACAGATGGATGACGTATCTAAGCAACAGTTAAAAGAAGTAAGATTTGTTAAGTTTTTTTTCCAAATGAGATAAGAATGTACATTGTCTATTCAAAGACGCTATTAATGCCAACATCTATCTATCTATCTATCTATCTATCTATCTATCTATCTATCTATCTATCTATCTATCTATCTATCTATCTATCTATCTATCTATCTATCTATCTAACCATTTATCTATCCATCGTTTTTACACACAATATTATTTTATTCGAAATTGTTTGCAAATGTCCATTTTTTTCACAGATCAAAAGAATATGGACTCAAGGGTTGAATGAAGTAAGAAATGTTAATTTTTTTCATTGACAAGAGAATGTGCCTTGACTATCTATTGATCTGTTCATCTGTCTGTTAGTATTTTTAGCTCACCTGAGCTGAAAGCTCAAGTGAGCTTTTCTGATCACTTTTTGTCCGGCGTCCGTCCGTCTGTCCATCCGTCTGTCCGTCCGTCTGTCTGTCTGTATGTCTGTCCGTTAACTTTTTACATTTTGGACTTCTTCTCCAGAACCACTCGGCCAATTTCAACCACAGTTGGCACAAAGCATTCTTAGGGGAAGGGATATCAAGTTTGTTAAAATGAAGGGCCACGCCCTCTTTCAAGGGGAGATAATTAAAAATCATTGAAAATTTGTTGATATTTTCAAAAATCTTCTTCTCAAAAATCATTTGGCCAGAAAAGCTGAAACTTATGTGGAAGCATCCTCAGGTAGTGTAGATTCAAATTTGTTCAAATCATGATCCCCGGGGGTAGGTCGGGGCCACAATGGAGGATCGAATTTTTACATAGGAATATATAGAATAAATCTTTAAAAATCTTCTTCTCTGAACCTGATCAGCCAGAAAAGCTTAAACTTGTGTGGAAGCATCCTCAGGTATTGTAGATTCAGGTTTGTTCAAATCATGATCTCTGGGGGTAGGGTGGGGCCAAAAAGGGGGGGGGGTTGAATTTTTACATAGGAATATTTAGAGTAAATCTTTAAAAATCTTCTTCTCTAAAACTGATCAGCCAGAAAAGCTGAAACTTGTGTGGAAGCATCCTCAGGTAGAATAGATTCAGGTTTCTTCAAATCATGCTCCCCGGGGGTAGGGTGGGGCCACAGTGGGGGGGGGGGGGGAGGTGTGAATTTTTACATAGGGATATATAGAGTAAATCTTAAAAAGCTGTAAGCTGTAACTTGTACAAATCATGATCCCCAGGGGTAGGCTTGGGCCACAATTGGGGGGGGGGGGGTGAATTTTTACATAGAATATTTAGAGTAAATCTTTAAAAATCTTCTTCTATCAAACTGAACAGCCAGAAAAGCTGTATCTTGTGTGGAAGCATCCTCAGGTAGTTTAGATTCAGGTTTGCTCAAATCATCATCCCCGGGGGTAGAGTGGGGCCACAATGGTACGGGGGTGAATTTTTACATAGGGATATATAGAGTAAATCTTTAATAAAACTCTTCTTAGTGTAGAATCAAGTTTGTTCAAATAATGATCCCCAGGTGTATGCTGGGGCCACAATGGGGTGGGGGATTGAATTCTTATATATGAATATTAAGAGTAAATCTTTAAAAATCATCATCCCCAGGGGTAGAGAGGGGCCACAATGCAGGGGGGGGGGGAATTTTACATAGGGATATATAGAGAAAATCTTTAATTAAAATCTTCTTCTCTGAAACTGATCAGCGAGAAAAGCTGTAACTTATGTGATGCACCCTCAGGTAGTTTAGATTCAAGTTTATTCAAATCATGCTTCCTGGGGGTAGGGTTGGGCCACAATGGGGGTTGAATTTTTACATAGGAATATATAGAGTAAATCTTTAAAAATCTTCATCTCTGAAACCGATCAGCCAGAAAAGCTGTTACTTATGTGGAAGCATTCTCAGGTAGTGTAGATTCAAGTTTGTTAAATCATGATCCCCAGGGGTAGGGTCTGGCCTCAAAGAGGGGGGGGGGGGGGAGGTTGAATTTTTACATAGGAATATATAGAATAAATCTTTAAAAATCTTCTTCTTTAAAACTGATCTGCCAGAAAAGCTGTAATTTGTGTTGAAGCATCCTCAGGTATTGTAGATTCAAGTTTGTTCAAATCATGATCCCCAGTGGTAGGCCGGGACCACAATGAGGGGGGGGGGGGTTGAATTTTTACATATAAATATTTAGAGTAAATCTTTCAAAATCATCATCCCTGGGGGTAGGGTGGGGCCCCAATGAGGGCGTGAATTTTTACATAGGGATATAAAGAGTAAATCTTTAATAAAAATCTTCTTCTCTGAAAATGATCAGCCAAAAAAGCTGTAACTTATGTGGAAGCATCCTCATGTAGTGTAGAATCAAATGTGTTCAAATCATGATCCAAGGGGGTAGGTCGGGGCCACAATGGAGGATCGAATTTTTACATAGGAATATATAGAGTAAATCTTTAAAGACCTTCTTCTCTAAAACTGATCAGCCAGAAAAGCTGACACTTGTTTGGAAGCATGCCCAGGTAATATAGATTCAATTTTGTTCAAATCATGATCCCCGGGGGTAGGGATGGGGCCACGAGGGGGGATTGAATTTTTACATAGGAATATATAGAGTAAATCTTGAAAAATCTTCTTCTTTAAAACTGATCAGCCAGAAAAGCTGTAACTTGTGTGGAAGCATCCTCAGGTAGTGTAGAATCAAGTTTGTCAAAATCATGATCCCCAGGTGTTGGCTGGGGCGCAATGGGGGGGGGGGGGGGTTGATTTTTTACATAGGAATATTTAGAGTAAATCTTTAAAAATCGTTTTCTCTGAAACTGATCAGCCAGAAAAGCTGTAACTTATTGGAAGCATCCTCAGGTAGTTTAGATTCAGGTTTGCTCAAATCATCATCCCCGGGGGTAGAGTGGGGCCACAATGGTAGGGGGTGAATTTTTACATAGGGATATATAGAGTAAATCTTTAATAAAACTCTTCTTTTCCGAAAATGATCAGCCAGAAAAGCTGTAACTTATGTGGAAGCATTCTCAGGTAGTGTAGATTCAAGTTTGTTCAAATCATGCTCCCCGGGGGTATAGTGGGGCCACAATGGGGGTTGAATTTTTACATAGGGATATATAGAGTAAATCTTTAAAAATCTTCTTCTCTGAAACCGATCAGCGAAAAAAGCTGTAACTTGTGTGTAAGCATCCTCAGGTAGTATAGAATCAAGTTTGTTCAAATCTTGATCCCCAGGGGTAGGCTGGGGCCACAATGGGGGGTTGAATTTTTACATAGAAAATTTAGAGTAAATCTTTAAAAATCTTCTTCTATAAAACTGAACAGCCAGAAAAGCTGTTACTTATGTGGAAGCATCCTCAGGTAGTGTAGAATCAAGTTTGTTCAAATCATGATCCCCAGGGGAAGTGTTGGGCCACAATGTGGGGTTGAATCTTTGCATAGGGATATATAGAGTAAATCTTTAAAAATCTTCTTCTCTGAAACTGATCAGCCAGAAAAGCTGTAACTTATGTGGACGCATCTTCAGGTAGTGTAGATTTAAGTTTGTTAAATCATGATCCCCAGGGGTAGGGTCTGGCCTCAAAGAGGGGGGGGGGGGGGGAGGTTGAATTTTTACATAGGAATATATAGAATAAATCTTTAAAAATCTTCTTCTTTAAAACTGATCAGCCAGAAAAGCTGTAATTTGTGTTGAAGCATCTTCAGGTAGTGTAGAATCAAGTTTGTTAAATCATGATCCCCAGGGTTAGGTTTGGGCCACATTGGAGAATTTTTAAATAGGGGTTTATAGAGTAAATCTTTTAAAATCTTCTTCTCTGAAACTGATCAGCCAGAAAAGTTGTTACTTATGTGGAAGCATCCTCAGGTATTGTAGATTCAAGTTTGTTCAAATCATGATTCCCGGGGGTAGGGTGGGGCCACAGTGGGTGGGGGGGGGGTCAAATTTTCACTTCGGAATATATAGAGAAAAATCTGTAAAACCCTTTTTTTCAGAATCTAATCGGGCAGAAAAGCTGTAACTTGTGTGGAAGCGTTCTCGGGTTTGAAAGATTCAAGTTTGTTCAAATCATGATACTGGGGGTAGGGTGGGGCCACAAGGGGGGGTGGGGGGTTAAACTTTTACTTTTACATAGGAATATACAGGGAAATATCTTTAAAAATCAGTTGCCTAGAAAAATCAGTTCAGATAGTGTAGATAAAAATTTGTCAAAATCATAATCTTCAGGACTAGAGTTGGGCCATAGGGGGGGGGGGGGGGGGGGGGGAAGGTCTAATTTTACAAAGGAAAACATTTAAGTTACCTACAAAAACTCAAATGTTATTATATATGGTTTTATACTTATATGCAAGTATTTTGAATTATTGTTGATTCTTAAAAATTGTTTAGACTCTGGTCCCTGGACAATTCTTTGGCCTCACAAGGGGTTCAAAGTTTGATGTAGGTTTATTATCCATATATAAACAGTTGTTTAAGTCTGATCATTTTCTCAAGAACTGCAATGCTCAATATGTAATATGACTGTAAAATCATCCTTTTACAAAAGGGGTGAATGATAAACATAAGAAAATGCAGGGGAATTTCTTTTATGCAGTATCTATTATACAACCTTGTTCAGATACTTTGTATATGACTCCATAAAACTGAATTTATTACGTCTATCATTGCTCAGGTGAGCGATGTGGCCCATGGGCCTCTTGTTTATCTATCTATCTATCTATCTATCTATCTATCTATCTATCTATCTATCTATCTATCTATCTATCATTCTTTCAAATGCCCATTGCTAAAAAAAATCTTTTTTTTTTTGACAGATTAAAAGATTAGGAGATGGAAAGACAATTGAAGTAAGCATTGTTCAATTACGCAATTGAAACAAGAATGTGTCTTGTCTGTGCATAGAGCCTAGTGTTATAATTTTTTGAAATGTTTTCTTCTTGAAAACTTTTCAGAAACGTTATGATATTTTTATATTATAGGAAGAAGAAAAACGGAACGGAAAGTCTGAGAAAGTGAGCATTTTTCAAATTTTCATCTATCTATCTAACTACCTACCTATCTATCGATCTATCTATCTATTTATTGTTCTATCCATTGTTCTATTGTTCTATCCATCCCTTTATCGATATCTATCCATTTATCATTTCCCTATTTTTTAAATTAAAGTTTCTTTAATTCAAAGATGGATGAAATGTTGATCAACAGTTAAATAAAATGAGCGTTGTTAAATATTTCAAATGAATAAGATTGAGTTTTGTCGATGCAAAGACGTTAGCAATAATATCTATCTATCTATCTATCTATCTATCTATCTATCTATCTATCTATCTATCTATCTATCTATCTATCTAATGAAACAAGAATGAGCATTGTCTCTGCTAAAATGCTTTTGATAACAAGATATATATATATATATATATATATATATATATATATATATATATATATATATATATATATATATATATATATATATATATATCGTAATGAAAACATGATTTAGGCATGAAGAAAAAAATACTTCTCTGTATTTTGTTATACGAAGTTTTTTTCATTCATTCTTTTTGCTACATGGGATTTGATCACGTGACCAGCCCGTATTTATATCCCGATATACATCCGGGCTTTATGGAAAGATTTGAATAAGTTTTCTCGTTATGTCATAAATGAAATAATTTTATTACTATGCCCCGAAAACTGCTGAATCACACCGGAAACAGTTATATTGCCCACCCGGAAATAGTTGTATTTCACAGGAAACAGTTATATTGCCCTCCCGAAACTGTTAAATCACCCTCGCGTGCAATTATTCTGCATATTAATTACGTCAGGTTTGAAATTCAATGAGTCAGTTGCTAGGCAAACGTAAACGTAAACAGTTCCCCGAAAATCAAAATGTCAGGACAACGTCTGCGATTCATTTTAAATTCCGAGGTACTTTAATTGTTTGATTAATTAGAAAACTTTGATAAATACAATTGGAATAATCAACTCAAGCGAGAGCGTTCTGAAAACAACAAACGTCATCTATTTATAGACCTTTAATTACCGGGGAAGAGAAAACAGCTTTCCGAAATTCAGTCCAGCCAGCCCCAATGATTCATTTTCAACAAAAGCAGCGTTAATGTACATTATCATTATTTCATTTATTGAAACTAACAAGCACCGATCGACTTTTTACAAAACATTTTACATTTATTTGTAAAATATGAACATTTTTCAATACAATACACTTATTAATGGAAAATACGGTTATGAACCGCTTTGATTTGTTTTAAAATGTTATATTACATATATTACATGTCTTCTCGGACGACAATACCAGAATATTTGTCCCTCGGTGACAGAAAAGCCCTGGCGTGTTATGTATGAAACAAGAATGTGCATAGTCTACACATATATGCTATTAATAACGATACCTACCATCAATTTCTCTCTCTCACTCTCTGTATCTGTCTCTTTCTCTATAGGGTCTCTCATGATATGCGATGGCATATGATTTTTATCCAACGAATTGTGTGTTTTCTATCCCCGATCCTTGGCGAGGGGATAGAAAACACACAACGAGTTGGATAAAAATCATATACCATCGCAAATCATGAGAGATTCTTTTTATCACATGTTTTACAACGTTTTTTGTTAAACCTCAATCTTTTCTATAAAACTTATAATTGTGAACCGCAAAACACATATACTACAAGACGTCAACAACTTAACGCATGGACAAAAAGTTCCTTTAAGATTAACAAACAAACATTTCATTTTCGGGTATATTTTTATCAATTCATGAAAGAAACAATTAAAACAGCATTCAATGCTTCACATTTAAAACTCTACACTTTTCAACTAAATTATTTCGTTACGTTTTGATTCTATGTCAATCATCCGGTTGAAGCTACGTAATTTTTAATTATGATGTCATGTGGCGTAAGAACACACAGTGAAATATCAAAAATTTATTACATGAGTGATATCCACCGCATATTGAGATAAACATGTGAATGGCGAACATAAACTGGCGAGGAACGAAAAAAAACCCCAAGAGAATAAAGCTATGTATTTAATTGTTATATTATCTTTTGTTTGTTTACATATCAAACTTTAGGTCCTCGATAAAACAAAACACTTATTAAGTTTGCTACTGACTGTTTACAGAAATTTGTGGGGTCGGTAAAATCCATAGAAGGCTCGGCTTCGCCTCGCCTGTGTCAAAAATAGTTCGGACCGGAAGTATTTGATAACGCATCACCCGTTTGATAAAGCAAAGGTTTATCACACGGGTAGTTTACACCACACGTATGAGATAAATTCAAATATTCTATAATTGTACACGAAAAACATTAAATATATTCAAATATTCATAATTATAATGAAACTCAAAAACTCCTGAAGATTACAATGAAACCGGTAGAGTTTTGAATCGGCTTTCTGTTATTTTTGATCATTTATTACTTGTGTGGATTAACTTTACTCATTTTGGGTTTTATATATATACACCAGGCCGTGCAGACAAATTGAATACCGCGCGTTAGCGCGGTATGATAATTTGTCTGCATGGCCTGGTGTGTTATAGGACCAACGATATCACAAAACAAGCATTTAATGCTTATATTTATATTTGAAAATTCTTACCTTGTCTGCAAATGTGATTTTTACCTCAAAATTATTGTATTATCCTAAGGGTAAGTTTAAATTAATGGAAGAACCACTGTAACAGCCACAAGCGTGAACTCTGATTTTCGTTTGTGACGTTGCACTTCGAAGTTTGTGACGTCATAATAAAACTCATCATTTAACCTAAGTGTGTTCATAGGGAATTGAACGTCGCAGATATCTAATGCAAACATGAGGGGAAATATACACTGAATGTAAATATATATATATATATATATATATATATATATATATATATATATATATATATATATATGAAAAAAAAATAGCTGCACTATTTGTAAAACGTTAGCACTTTCATTTCATATCTTCAGACGTTTTACAGTAGTTAAAATTATGACGCAATTACGTTACCTAGTGATAACATCAACAATAATACAATGACATCATAATGCTTTTGAAGGAAACAATCGTAGAATCAAGTATAGCATTGAACCATGATTTTTTGAAAGATACAGTCTCACAGCTGCAGTGGTGTGTGCATACAAATTGAATAACGCGCGTATGCACACATCGCTGCAGTTATGAGACTGTATCTGTCAAAAAATCATGATTTATTGCTTATATTTACACTTTTTCAACTTCTTGCCTTGTGTGCAAATGTGATTTATACCTTAAAATTCTTATCTTATCCTAAGGGTAAGTTCATATTAATGGAAGAGCCACTGTAACAACCACAAGCGTGCACTTTGATTTTCGCTTGTGACGTTGCACTTTGCAGCGTTCAACGTTTGTGACGTCATAATAAACTCGTCATTTCAACCTTTGAGTACCCTGTGTGTATTATAGTGTTATAACTGCTGTAGCTTTCAACACACTTTACAAGCAAAAAATATGTGGAATGTAAATATATAGCGTTAAATATATAGTAAAATAAATTCAAAGATGATGAAGCAGTATATATCAAACTATTTAACGAAGGTTCTAGTGACTTTATAAAATATTTTTCTTTTTCCCTTCGTTCAATTGGGTTGTCCGTATAAAGTTTACAAAATAGGAAAACAGAAAACTGCCCGTGGCCACAAATATCATTGACGTGTTGTTTGTGTATACGAATACGGGTGCGTAGAGTTGTTCCACATGTCGTTGGTTATATTTTCGTCAATACCTTCATATCAGTTCTTGCCATCCCAGCCATACTAAACGTGCAATCAATTTTATTCGGTCAACAAGTGTAACGATCCCCGTTGTGGAACTTGCCAATACATTAAAGTCGGGAATTCGTTCAAGTTCGGGAACAAGGACTTTATTATTAATGCGAACATGTCCTGTGCCTCTAAAAATGTTATATACAACATTACGTGTAGCGGATGCAAAGAATTTTATATAGGAGAAACTGGAACAACTCTACGCACCCGTATTCGTATACACAAACAGCAGGTCAATCAACCCGAGTACAAAAAAATTAAACTTAGTGAACATCTTGATATTTGTGGCCACGGGCAATTTTCAGTTTTATATATTTCAGTGTTATATATATATATATATATATATATATATATATATATATATATATATATATATATATATATATATATATATATCCTGCAACAACCCCTTTCATAAAGGTAGCCCAATAAGCCATATAATATATATAATATAATCAATGTTACCCGAAAACACAGTCAACATTTGTTTTGTTATATAAAGAAAGAAACCAAAAATCAAAAAAAAAGAAACAATTATTAAAAAAACAGATCGCCGTAATTTTCTCAACTCAACATAGAATTCACAAATTCACATTTGAGCAGAGTCTAATCCAAAATATTGTCGGCATCAAACGTTCACTAGTTACATTCCGCCGACTATAGAAATTAGGCTACAGATATTGTACCTAATTTTGCTTCGCAACAATTCGCAAATTCGTATATCCGTTATGATAGCATACCGTCACATTGCGCCTTCGTACCTTTACTGACTGCTTATTATGACGTCACCTTGTTCTGGAGTAGCGAAGCCTTTTTTATGTCACTCTTTACGAATCAACGAATCAGATGCGATTAATTGAAATAGAGGGAATATTCTCTTGATATTATTCCTACCTGGTCAACATTTAAAACATATTGACCGGTCAATATTTTTTGGACGAGCAAATTTTACAATTATTGACTATTCGTCTATATAGAGTTATATAGTGAGAATGTACTACTGCATATAACAATAGCAAATATTGCAAATGATACTAATAGAATCATTAAGGAATGAATTCAATATTTATTTTTTTTATATGATATGAAATGGTTTGGGGCAGTTTACGCTTTATAAACCGCGAAGCGGTTTATAAAAAAGCGTAACTGATTTTTCCAATATAAATAGCATCAAAAGTTACGACTTTTCTACACTTTATACAACCATCCCCCACGATAAATTAAAGTCCCGTCTTTTTGACATCATTGATAGCTGCATTTTTAATAAAAATATATCACGTAAATTTACTTACGTTGTCATCGGTCATTTGCAAAACTATTTTGTTAAACGCCATTCGGATTGTGCACACAAGTACTCTGAAGTGGATATTAAAAAGATACTTGAGTTTCTGATACACAACATCTATGTAGTTTTTTTGGGAAATCAGGTCTTCCAACAATCTGTTGGAATTCCCATGGGTACCAATTGCGCCCCATTGTTAGTAGACCTATATTTGTATTCAAATGAAGCAGAATTTATTCAAAAACTTAAACGAGAAAAAAATGAATCACTCGCTGTGGCCTTCAACTCAACATTCAGGTATATCGACGACGTATTATCAATTAACAATTGTTACATGTACTTCCATACTTACGTCGACTTGATATATCCCAGTGAATTTGAAATAAAAGATACCACAGAGTCTGCGTCATCTGTTTCATATTTGGATATTTTACTGGAAATGGACATTGATGGTAACCTAACAGCAAAACTTTATGATAAACGTGATGCCTCCATTTTTTCTATAGTCAACTTTCCTTACTTATGTAACAATATACCTTCATCACATGCATATGGAGTTTTTGTCTCTCAGTTAATTCGATAGGCAAGGGCATGCTCTTCGTATGAACATTTTCTAAGGCGAGGCAAGATACTGAAATACAAGTTAACAAAACAGGACTATCAACAGTCTCGTTTAAAGTCATCTTTTCGTAAGTTCTATTGTCGATACAACGACCTTGTCAGCAAATACAATCTTCCTCTGGGTCGCATGCTGACTGACGTTTTTTTTTCATACTAATAGTTAGACCATAATTAATCACCTAATTGTCTACGGACTTTTCCGTTTTTCCTGATTACGACAAAGAGCGTATGGTGGATGTGACCGATCAGCAGAGGATGCTCACTTCTCCATGGCACCTGATCCTGCCTTTGAGGTTTTCCAGAGGCCCGTGATTGCTCTGATTTGGACTATTGATTGAATACCGAATTGTCCACGGATTTTTCTCCGTTTTTCCCGGTCATGATATTTCTCTCAAATTACGACAATTTCCCCGATAATGACATTTTTACCTATATGACTTTGGGTGCACAGCGGGTGTGACCGGTCGACAGAGGATACTTACTCCTACATATCACCTGATCCTACCTCAATTTTTTTTTAGAGATCCGTGTTTCCTCTGCTCCTGTTTTGTAATTTCCCTTTGGACTTTTGAATTTGAACACTGTTCGTTATCACCACATGTCATCGTATAAAACTAACAGATATTGAATTCATTCGTTTGATCTTTAAAATGACGTCAAATTGTACAAAATTTAAACGTAACCTCAGGCGGATTGATACGGTTTTGACGTTCGTCTTACTTTGACGTAGGCAAAATTCTTTATACGATACAAAATAATTTGAAAACCAATCAGAAAGCTCGTTACAACCAGAATTAAATTATTTCATTATATTACGAGTGTGGGATAGTGAAATTCCTCCGAAGGGACAAGATTCACGGTCTAGAACGAGGCTCTGCCGATTCCTAGACCGTGGCCGTGACCGTAGCCCCAGATAGAGTTTCACTATCCCACACGAGTATGAAATGTATGATTATTTTTCTCGTATTATTTTAGAATAAAAAACGATGCCTGAAAACTTTGTTACGACGTTCAAAAGATAACTTTCGGTTTATCCCTCCGCGTGCTTCAAATAGTGCAAGTCAAAATGAGTAGTAATACACAGTGTGACAGAAAAACTCACACTGCTGTCTCACACTGGACAGACCAATCTCACATCGGTGATCATGCGAGAAAATGGCATCACATGTTTATTGTTGATTATTCACTGAATACGATTCAGTCTTGGTTTGAATAATTTAATAAAGTAGAATTCCTTAGCTGAGCGTAGTATTTCATTATAATTAAAAAGTTCTGTTTTGCAATTTTGAAGTTGGGTTTTGAAATAAAGACTTCAAACCCTATCATACTAAGTCCAAACAATACTTTAAATGTGTTGTATCTATCTATCTATCTATCTATCTATCTATCTATCTATCTATCTATCTATCTATCTATCTATCTATCTATCTATCTATCTATCTATCTATCATCATTTTCTAAATAATAAACTTTACCTATACATTATAATTCTTTTATTTTAGAAAGCAAAAAAACAGATTGGACAATGTACGAAAGTAAGCATTAATCATTTTTTCAATTAAGTTTTTAATGAAACAAGAATGTGCATAGAGTATGCAAGGAAACGATTGAATAAAATATCTAGCATCTATCTGTCTGTCTGTCTGTCTGTCTGTCTGTCTGTCTGTCTGTCTGTCCGTCCGTCCGTCCGTCCGTCCGTCCGTCTGTCTGTCTGTATCTATATCTCTATCTATCTATCTATCTATCTATCTATCTATCTATCTATCTATCTATCTATATATCTATCTATCATTTTCTAAAAATAATCTTTATTTAAACGTTATATTTTTTTTTGTTTTAGAAAGCAAAAACACAGTCTGAGCAATCTGAGAAAGTAAGCAATATTCATTTTTTTCAATTAATTTCATTTAATAAAACAAGAATCTGCTTAGTCTATGCAAATATGGGATTGAGTATATCTATATATCTATCTAACTATCATTTTCTTTATGATATTTTTTACCTAAACATTATAATTATTATATTTTAGAAAGCAAAAAAACAGATTGGACAATGTACGAAAGTAAGCATTAATCATTTTTTCAATTAAGTTTTTAATGAAACAAGAATGTGCATAGAGTATGCAAGGAAACGATTGAATAAAATATCTAGCATCTGTCTGTCTGTCTGTCTGTCTGTCTGTCTGTCTGTCTGTCTGTCCGTCCGTCCGTCCGTCCGTCCGTCCGTCCGTCTGTCTGTATCTATCTATCTATCTATCTATCTATCTATCTATCTATCTATCTATCTATCTATCTATCTATCTATCTATCTATCTATCTATCATTTTCTAAAAATAATCTTTATTTAAACGTTATATTTTTTTTTGTTTTAGAAAGCAAAAACACAGTCTGAGCAATCTGAGAAAGTAAGCAATATTCATTTTTTTCAATTAATTTCATTTAATAAAACAAGAATCTGCTTAGTCTATGCAAATATGGGATTGAGTATATCTATATATCTATCTAACTATCATTTTCTTTATGATATTTTTTACCTAAACATTATAATTATTATATTTTAGAAAGTGAAAATACAGAATGGACAATCTGAAAAAGTAAGCAATATCAATTTTTGTCAATTATTTTTTTTAATAAAACAAGAATGTGCATAGTCTATGCAAAGATTCGAATAAGTACAAATTCTATCTATCTTTTCTAACTATCATTTTCTTAATAATAATTTTTACCTACATGCTATAATTCTTATATTTTAGAAAGCAAAAAAACAGGTGGGACACTCTGAAAAGGTAAGCATTATTCATTTTTTTTTCCATATAAGATTTTTTAATGAAACAAGAATGTGAATAGTCTATACAAAGATGCTATTGAGAACAATATCTATCTATCTATTTATATATCTATCTATCTATCTACCTATCTATCTATCTATCTATCTATCTATCTAAACGTTATTATTTTTTTAATATCAAAAAGGAGAAAATTGGGTTTGTCAATCTGAGAAAGTATACTTCTGGAATATTTCTCATGAAACAAGAATGTTCATAATATTTGCTAAGATGCTTTTGATAACAATATAAATTACTCTTTGTAATTTTGCCTATCTATTTATCTATTTAGCAATCTATGTATTTATCTATCTAACTATTTATCTATCTAAAGATTTATCTATCTATCTATCTATCTATCTATCTATCTATCTATCTATCTATCTATCTATCTATCTATCTATCTATCTATCTATCTATATATCTAAAATTTTCCAAATTATAATCTTTAATTAAAAACTGTTCTTAAATGTAATAATTCTTTTATTTTAGAATGCAAAAAAAAGATGGGACAATCTGAGAAAGTAAGGATTGTTTCTTTTTTCATATAACATTTTTTATTAGAACAAGAATATGCATAGACCATGCAAAGATGCTATTGAGTACATCATCTATCTATCGAACCGTCTATCGATCTGCCTACATGTATCTATCTATTTATCTAACAATCAACATCTATCTATCTTTTCTAACTATTATTTTCTAAATAATGATTTTTACCTAGATGCTATAATTCTTATATTTTAGAAAGGAAAAAAACAGACGGGACAATCTGAGAAAGTATGCATGATTCATTTATTTCATATGAAATTTTATCTATCTATCATTTTTCAAATTCAAAACTATTCTTACACATTATAATTTTTTTTATTTTAGAACGCGAAAAAACAGATGGGACAATCTGAGAAAGTGAGCATTTTAACAAATTTAACAATTTTAACAAATGAATTTTATTAATGAAATAAGGATGTGCATAGTCTATGCAAAGATGCCAATGAGCACAACATTTATCTCTCTCTCTCTCTCTCTCTCTCTCTCTCTCTCTCTTTCTCTCTCTCTCTCTCTCTCTCTCTCAATATATCTATCTCTTTAATTCAAAGCCTTTTCTTGAACGTTTTAATTCTTTTATTTTAGAAAGAAGAAAAACTGATGGGCAAATCTGGGAAAGTATGCATTATTCATTTTTTTCATATGAAATTTTTTACTGAAACAAGGATGTGATCTATCTATCTATCTATCTATCTATCTATCTATCTATCTATCTATCTATCTATCTATCTATCTATCTATCTATCTATCTATTTATCTATCATTTTCCAAATAATAATCTTTTATTCAAACTTTTCTTTTATGTTATAATTCTTTTATTTTAGAAATCAGAAAAACAGACGGGGCAATCTGTGAAAGTATGGATTATTCATTTTTTTCATATTATTTTTTTAATGAAACAAGAATGTGTATAGTCCATGTAAAGATGCTATTGAGTAAAATATCTATCTATCTATCTATCTATCTATCTATCTATCTATCTATCTATCTATCTATCTATCTATCTATCTATCTATCTATCGATTGTTTCAATCCTTTTTGTCAAATTTTAACGCAAGTAAATAAATTTCTCAATTGAGTATAATTGAAATCAATGAAAAGAGCAAATGTACACATTTTTTTTACCTGGATATGCTCAGATGACGAAACCCAATTTCCTACGGAGATGCACAATAGAAAATGTTCAAATTAGTTGTCGTGCGTCGTTGTGACGCGAATTGTGTTTCGTCCGTTAACAATTTTACAATTCTTCATCTTGAAAATTACATGGCCAATTGTTAACATTTTTACCTTACCACCTTGGGGTCTCATGGACAGGGCAAAATATTGTAAAAGTAGTTATTTGCGCGTGGATGAAATTTACACTAGTTGCGCAGAAAATCAAAATTCATTACCTCTGGGTTAGGAGTTCAGGCCCGTGGTCGGGGCCAAGATGGCCATATAGTGAAAATGTTAATTAAATGGGCATGATCACGATTTTGGTCATGTTCGAATTTTCTGTTTTTATTATTTACAATGCTTAAGGAATGCATTTCTGATGATCAAATGAAATTTCAGAGTAAGTCGTAAAGTTATAACAAGATACATTGCTTTCAATTCTTTGTCATGTAAACAAGGCTCGTGCCCTGTTTTTGTTTACATAGGTTCAATATACCATTTTCAAGCCCTCTACCTTTTGTCAAATTCATGATCCCGTAAAAATTCATGGCCCCTGGTTCAGGGGATCAGACCCTAGGGGGGGGGGGCAATATGATAGATAGTAAACATGTATTAAACTGAAAATAAATTATTTTCTATTCCCATATTATATTTTAGAAAACGATATGCATAATTATTATGTCCATGAAGCCTTCTATCTACATTTATAATTTATATAAATTCATGACGCTTCGGCCATGGGTTATGCTCTAAGGCGATGCCAATACGACCATATAGTAAAAATATTTTTAATCTTAGAAAATATTCTCTTCTCACATTAATTTAGAGAACAACTAAATAATTTATTATTTTTAGACATTCTATAGAAATGTTCAGTAAGTTACAAAACAAAAAACACAAATACTAGTAAGCATGTGTTTCGAAATATCATCGTTTTCTTGTCGTAAACGGTTATGACATGCACATGCGCGATGTATAAACTGGAATCGATATTGCCAACCAAAGTGTTTTTATTGAAAGAAAGCGAATTTATTCTCGCATATATTAATACTTACTTTGAGAGAGCATTATGCATTTCGTTTGAACTAGACATGTTTTAGACGTGAACGTTTAGCAAGACAATACTTGAATCTGTGCAGCATAAATGGATATTGTAACAATTCTTCAAATAATATTATGTGGTTTCTTCAGGAGTAGAGAATTTGTTAAGAAAATTATATTTTTGCAATTGTTTAATTTATAACGATTATGATTTCGCAAAGTGGTTGTACACATTAGAGACAAGAGGTCAATGTTGGTGGATTGTTCATCAGAATACTAATCATTTTGTTTAACTAACATCCGCCACCATAATACTGTCTAAATATGATATATTTATCAATTCATTTAATACCAGGTCATTTATGATAGAGAAAGAAGGGAGTTTGGTTCAAGCAATAAGGAAAAAGCTGTCGAAAAACATTTGCGTCAAAGGAACTATAATGATTATCGCCCGTGTCACAGTGTCAAGTTATTGAAAAGTGCGTACATTCTTACATGTATTATTCAGTTTGAGAATTTTTTTCTCTATATAAAAACAAAAATTACAGCATGTTATCTAAAAATAGATAAAATTACGAAATAAATACTATACACAGTGACTGTCATGTACATATTATTATTATTATTTATTACATGCATTGATGCATTGCAGTTCTATACTGCCAGAATAGATATACCATAATATATATGTACTTCAATTTTAAATAGTTGGTACTACTTCTTGTTTGACTTAGTTTATGGCCTTCAGTTGGTTTATTTGTGCTTATCGTAAAACGTTAAATTCGACGTTTTATTAAATTCTAGATATCTTATACTTCTTCCTGGTTGTTTTGCATTGCCCTTGGGTTGATGGCCTTGGAAATGGTCAACAAGAACACAAGGTAAATATGTTCATTTGGTTTAGTTTTAGCAATAATTGTATCAATGACATTTGCTACTTTAGCCATTATACTAAATCGTATATTTTGTTATATTGTTTGACTGTGTACTAAGTCTGTCTCAAATGTGACATGAAATGGCGCATATTTTCTCTTAATTTATCATTATAAACAACGAAGACAAGTGTAAAGTTCATTAATTGTTTTATTCTATATATTTTGGCGATTGTGGCCACGACCTACATAATATAATCTATATAATATTCACTTATGTATTTTTGTGTGAAGTGTTACAACATGTTGAACCTTATGATCCTTATCCTTATAACATAATTGACCCTTATAATCCTTATAACATATTGATCCTTATAATCCTTATCCTTATAACCTTATCCTTATAACCTTAAATACCTTATCCTTAAAACCATATAAACCTTATCCTTATACCCTTATCCTTATAAAAGTTTTATAATACTTATAAACCATCACAACATTCAAACTGGTACTGGATGAGCAGATACTCAGCAGAAGTTGTAAGCTATCTAAATTAGATAAAAATGCATCTCGAATAAACGCTTCCTCATATTGACATGTAGGTCGTGACGAAAAAGAAATTTAGGTCTTTGAAATAGTGATTAAAAGAAGTCTCTGCAAACTGTCACTCACTAATCACTGCAAGTCTATGCAAAATGTCACTCATTGATCACACGCTTAAACTGTTGGCTTTCATTGTCCTGGCTATCTGAAAATTGCATTAAAACTACGGCAGAAAATGAGCACATGACATAATTGATATAAGTATGTGTAATATTAAAGGAAGTGAACATGAAAAAATTATCAAGGGCTCAAAATTGTCTGTTTGATGTATGTAATGATTTCTGAAAACCATTTAGACACAGCTTTCCTCAGTAAGAAGATATAACACGTAGAATAACTAATTCTTGCAATCCATGAGCGCTGCCATATTGTTAAAATTATTACCTTCCTCCTGGGTTATCTCAAAGCACGTAAGAGAGGGCAGCACTGATGCTGACGTCAGTGAGATGCATTGCATTTTTACACACGCTTAGTAACAGAATTAAAATGCCATCATCAAAATGTGACTTGAAACTTGAAATGGATGTAAAGAGTTGTCATTTTGAATGCATTCCCACCAACAGTTAATGGTACACGTAACTAGAATGTCCCTGGATCAGTGTTATTGTGACCTTTTTTTGCATTCAGGAGTTTCTTAATTTGTTGCTTATGAGTTCTAACATTATTTGTGCTACATAAATGAACACACAAAGTGCAATTTACTCAGCATCCTGATTTTTAAAATGTGTCGTAGTTCTGATATCCTTCTGATAGCATAAACCGAACCGGCATACGTATCATTAAGATCTAATCTTAGATAAAAACAAATCAGAGCGAAAGAGTTCTAAAGCATTCATATAAAAAGTAACGATAAGAAACCCCACAAATATAATGAAATTGAGTTTTTATATCTATTTGAAATCTACAAACAGCATTTTATTAATCTAAACACTAAACACTGACTGCCACATCTCCGTACAAACATCTGGAATGCGATGGTCTCAAATTATCTATTCATTTTTTGCACAAATCATATATAGTTGCCTAAGGTTTAAGTAATAGAAATCAGTAATAGAAATGTATTGAATCCTTGTCCTCTCATGACAGTACAAAATTTTGCTTCACATCCAGGCATAACTTTTTATCAACTCAGTATAAAAATTGACCAAGTTCTATCAACTCTGTATAAACATTGACCCAGTCACCAGCAGCATTGTGACTTATCTACGTCAGAGGACAGATGCATGCTGGGGAAAAATGGATTACCTCCATATATCTTTCACTGAGAGTGTTAAATTCATAAAACCTCATGAAAGAAATAAACAAAAAGGTCACATACCTCATTTCTAAGTTTAAAAAGACTTATAATTTATTTAGCAACAATTAATTTGTTCATGTTCACTTATTATTATCATTATGAAACATTTCATGCAAAGATATACATATAATTACTTTAAATTGGGGTTAGGGAGGATGTGATAAAAATGCATCCACCTCTCGAATTTCAACAGCTAGGAATGTAATGACGTCAAAATTAAACAGAACGATATCAGCTTTGGTATGCCATTACGCGCAAAAATTATGGCGCTAAACAAGAATCAAGCCAAAATATATTATTGCTATCATAATTTGATTTATTTTATATCCTAGAGACAAGTAAACTATCTCTAAGTTAAGCTTTTTTACCATATATTTACAAAATCATGCATCTTGTCCTGGGATATATCTTAAAACATATCTTTCACACACTCATGTCATAAGATAATCTATATTGAAATATAAACATATTTTAACAAAATATATTCTGACATTATTATCTATAAAAACTTTATAGATATCAGTTAAAGTATTGTGAATGACCAGGGAAATTGTACATAAATTGTATATTAATACTCACATTTTCAAAGACTTTGTTACTAATACGGTTTTTGATCAGCCAGTGGGATCGATTTTTTAATTTCGTATCACTCTTACATCTAGGTTAAGTAATAGGCAGTGCCTCAATAATATGTTTTATTTTAATTTTTGAAATTGTATCTAGCCATTTTCACCTTACTCAGAAACGAAATTCTCTGAAACAGAGCTTTAAACGCTCCAGCAAGAAATTTAGCAAAATATTGAAGAACTGAAAGTCGGGCTCTTTCGGTGTGTCTTTATGCATATTTTGTCGTAAAGACTGGCAATCTCTCTCTCTCTCTCTCTCTCTCTCTCTCTCTCTCTCTCTCTCTCTCTCTCTCTCTCTCTCTCTCTCTCTCATGCTTTAATGTCAGAAAAGCATCAGACAGCGACTAATTTTTTTTCAGCGACCAGTAACAAAACTATGTCCGTCAAATATTAAAAAAATTAATAGTGCATTGATTTTTGAAACAACCGTTATAAAATCAATTCCCCATTTCTTTGATGTGCAGCCAAACAACAATGCTCTGCACAGTAGTTCATGATAATGCATGTGCATGTTGTATGTGCCCAAAATGCAGTCTTTAATACGCGTAATTATCAAGAAAAAAAACACTCGTCGCTAAATTTATTCACTAACAAAAACACAAATCAATTGATTTGACAATAATTCAATTGTTAATGACAACTGCTTTGTCCGATAGTAATGAACGCCTCAAAGCGGTTAGTAAAACAGGTCGCCTTATTTTTGAAACAATCAATTATTTTAAGAAATACTTAATGTTTATCTTTAATTTACTCAAGAAGTTACTTTACTGATTTACTTTGTATTACCTAAACAGTGTGTCTATTTTTTATTTTGTAGGCAGTCTTTCAACACACATTGGGCACTGTATCACATTGTCCCAATGTAAGCGAGCACATGAAAAGGGCCTCAGACAAATGTGCTGTAGCGTGTGGAAGCTACTTTCAAGCTGAAAATTGTGCATATCACTGTATGCGTGATTCTTCTAAAAAGAGCCTAGTGGAATTCTGTGCCAAACCTGTAATCCTATTTGGTAAGATTCAAAGAGAGCAATCAAACATAAAACACTGTGCCGGATAATTATGCCAGTGCAAAGGTGTCATTTTTGCATGCATTTAAGATGCAGTTTCGTAAAAATTCATATAAACCAAATGATAGACTATTGTCTATAGAGTATATAACCACTTTTGTTTTTAGCGTATCTCACCTGACAGGTGAGATATTTACCTTTAAAAATAACATCCTATAGGAAAACAATTCCTATATGATAGGAGAAATAACTTTCCTACAGGAAATTTTGAAAACCCTATAGGATTTTCTAAAATTCCTATAGGAATTAAATTTCCTCTAGGAGAAAAATATTTCCTGCAGGAATTTGATTCAGGTAGTTTTCCTACAGGAAATTAAGATTTCCTGTCGGATTTTAAAATCAAATGGGAGTTTTGATCAAATCCTATCGGAATTTAAATTCCGATAGAAAGTTCTTGTATTCCGGTAGGAAATTCTAGTTATCCTACAGGAAAATTGTTTTTCCAATGGGATAAATTATTTTCCTGTAGGAATTTATTTTATAAAGGTAAATATCTCACATGACAGGTGAGATACATTAATAACAAAGGTGGTTATAAACTCCTTGAGCAATGGTCTCTCATATGGCATATTTGAATTTTTCAATACATGCAGCTTATACGGGTGCAAAAATGCCACCTTGGCACTGGCATAATTTTCCGGCAGTGTTATAAGAGTATTGTACATTCTTTCTATTTCAACATTTTACCCGTTCCTCGTGTATGTACATTTATGCCAGATTACGTCCTGTACACATTTTTCATTTATTTGGATTAAAGATTATTGCCCAGTGTATGATCTTCGTGGTCAAAGAATCCAAAAAGACATTAGTACGTTGTGCAAACCTTCCAAATCTTTCCAGAGACATTACCATTCTTCGGATATATTCTTTTGTAAGTAAAAAACAATTTCACTATGTATAAGTCTCTCCATAATTATTACACGATGAGATGGAGAGAAATACTGAAAACATGCTTACAGTCTGTTCATGTACCGCTTAAATGTTACAAAGTGACAAAAACATTTCGGTTTATAATGATTGTTAACAGAATCTTTTGTGATATGATAGAGTTGTTTTAGGTGACCCAGAAAATTGTCTGCAACTGCAAGACGCAGGTGGTAGCACTGATTTAACAGGCCTGGTGATCGAAAACACTCCGAGTAACAGAGGGTATTTCAGAGAGAGAGAGAGAGAGAGAGAGAGAGAGAGAGAGAGAGAGAGAGAGAGGGGGGGAGAGGGTGAAGACTAGTATGTTTGTGTCAGTCAGTTATATCTATTTCACTTTTTATTATGATTTGCTGATAGCTGTTATAGAACTATTTTTTCTTGTTTTACGGTTGCAGTGATATAAACAATACACAATCATCACAGTATTGGTATATGCTGTTGCTACTTCTGCCGGCTGTGTTCGCAGTCCTTTTGTTTGCATGCATTTTTCGTAGGCGTAAGAACCTCTCGGGTAAGATGTATATCTATTCTAAAAATGCGTCGACAAGCATAATTAGCATGCAATATTTTTCCATGTGCATAAACACTGTACAGTTAAATGTTTAAACTCTGTTTATATAAAATGGCGATTTCTGGCAAAATAATTTGAAGTTTATGGTTACTAAATATCTTAAGTTATCTGATAGCAAAACATGTAGAACTGATAAATTTAATAATTGAGATCATGACTAACTTCTATAATAATTTTAAAATAATATCTATCAGCGTGGAGACATGACTCAGTGGTCGTAGATGTAAGCCAGTAACTCAAATGTGTGTGTATGTGTTCAAATGAAACTAATAATTTACTGGAATCTAAATTAAATGGATATGTATATTTTATTTTAAGCATGGTTTGGAAAAATAACAAAGAAAAGAAATTCAAATGGCAGTAAGGATAAAATGGAAAATATGGCTTTTATCGGTTAGGTGCAGAAGAGAGATACAACCGTACAATTACATTTACTGTATTCACTGAAAATACATTTTGTAATGATTAAGCATTCATTTATTACTATTGTTAATTTATACCATTAGCGTTGACCTTTAAATGTATTTTCTAGCTTTTGAAAAAGAATAGTTTTATTCGTACAATTGTGTTTACTGTATTCGCAGAACAATACACTTTGTGATGGTTTATCATTCATTTGCATCTTTTGTTGATTTGTGCGATTGAAATTGGCTTTTTTCTTGTATTGCAGCTATTTTAATTGTATACTCAGTCTGATTTTAAAAAATGCATAATGTAACTTTGAAACACACGACGAATCAATGTTTAATTCATTGAGATGCTTCGCTTTATGGGATCTTGTAATGAACACAGTTGATACAAGTATTACTTTTAAAGGAATGATCGATATGTTCTATTACAGTTTAGTACGAACACGGATATAGCGAAATCTCGGATATAGCGAAGTTTTTTTGAGTCCCCCGTAAAATTCTTAACAAATCTTTGCAAAATTTTACGGTTATAACGAATTCGGATATAACGAATTTACGGATATAGCGAATTGATTTTGAGTCCCATAGAGGTGAATCATGACGAAATTTAACACTTTTATAACGAATTTTTTATAGTTTAAAAAGTTTGAACTACCATTTAACGTAATAGTTTGAATGAATGTTTTTTTTTAAATTCTTCAATATGCAATCTGATTATTAAAGGTATCTAAAGAATGTGTTTTCATTCTAAGACTCAACTAGCAGAAATTTTAATCTGTCGAAAGAAATGTATATAGTGAATTTGTTATAGTTATTATTACAAATTCGTTTTACGGATATAACAAATTACTGATATAACGAAGTAAATCCATTGGTCCCTAGGACTTCGCTATAACCGTATTTATGTGAAAATAAATTCATTCAAACTATTATGTTAAATGGTAGTTCAAACTTTTTAAATTATAAAGAATTTCGTTATAAAAATTAAATTTCGTCATTATTCACCTCTATGGGACTCAAAATTAATTCGCTTTTTCCGTATATTCGTTATATCCGAGTTCGTTATAATTGTAAAATTTTGCAAAGATTTGTTAAGAATTTTACCGGGGACTCAAAAAAACTTCGCTATATCCGAGATCTCGCTATATCCATGTTCGTACTAAACAAGTTTTAGTGTAGTATTAGTTGTGACAATAACAATCATTGTACTTGTAATAATAGATGATACTATAGTCTTCCCAAGATATTTATGCAGTACATTTGGCCTATTTTGAATAAATCTACACATACCTGTGAAAGAAGTGCCATTGAAATCGATGAAAGGGAAAATTTCCAAGATATCTTCATTGACACATTATCATTTTTCACCCATATAAGTTCACAGGATCGAAAACAGATTTCTTACGGAGATTTATAATGGGGAATGTTTCCATCTTTTCTCCATTCGGAACTTACTCGGAATACCTCGTGCAATTTTTCAACGGTATCTTCTGGGTCTGCTTCAATACAAAATCCCCGTAGACATTACATTTTTTAGCGGTGTATTGAAACATGATCAGCTAGAGGGGGCGTTTCAACGGAGAAATCTTGAAAAATTTTCATACTTTTGAACGACCATAGTTTGAACCCTGAGGCATTTATAAATTTCGAATAATTAAGCAAAATGTGAATCCAGGATATCTTGGGACAGAGTATATAACTAAACATAATGTTATATGACATATGTTATATGTATATATCTTTTTTAAAAATTGAACAAAATCATTATATCTTAAATTATATATCATTTATAGGTGTATTGCTTTTTTAAAAAAAAATGAAAAGGTTTATTATATACCAAGGTTTTAGAAATTTTTCATCTCGTAAATGTTAATCACATAATATAAATGAACCGAAAAAAAAGAAACGTAATTCTTTTTGAAACATGTAGATGCAAGCTGTCTATAGGGATTACCATTTCATAGTTGCAGTTCATAATTCACATACCCTATAGAATGCTATTTGGAGACTGGTCTCCTCTCAGTTAATATTTTACAAAATATTTATACATGTATACAAACAGTAATATTATTATTATAAAATATCAGCAAATAACTGGCAATAAATTTTACTTCAAACATATTAAAGAAGCGTAGTAAAACACATATGATTTGAGATGCGCCGTAAGACCTTCCTTTTCATCTAAGTTTTCTAATCGACAATACAGTTTTACTTAATATATATCTTAAGTACTATTTAAGATATTAAAAAATTTCATGTAGCAGATTTTCGATTATATTTTAAGTGAAAACCTACTATAATATGTTTCTATTTGATACAAAAGAAAGATAGTCAACGAATTATCTGCAAATTAGAGCACATTTTTTACAATCATAAATCAAATGTTTACTTGTTTCTATATCTTTACACATCATGAATTCTGGTTTTACATCTGCCTTTCATTTACATAAATAAGTATTGTTACACAGTATATTATTATTTATCTGTAATTGAAGTCAGATAATTGTTTATCTTCAACATCTTAAATTTTACTAACATATATTTGTTTTCATTGTTGAGTATCGTGAATTTCAAACTCTTTTGACAGTCTTGTCTGGTACATGTACCAGGGTTTTGTGAACTTCATCTTTATAAAATTTTTGTACTTTTTTCTCCATACAAATTATCATAGCCAGTTTGAAAATAAAAATTCATACCAATTTTTTTATTCACAAATTTTGTAGCTGCTAAATTATATTTTCTCACCTAAGATTTTTTTCATTCTTAATGTTACTATTATCATCTAGTACATCTTAAACATATAGGATGTCACTCTTAACCCAATCTTTAAAGAATAAAACATTGCCTTTGTATCGCATATTACAATTGTTCCACATGGGCTATCGTAGTATATCGACATTTGACATCTAATCGGGATATTTTACATGCATTTAGAGCACAAAGTACTTCTTTATAAAACAATGGAAATTTCAGATTAGCTACGTTACTCGAAAATTATAAAACATACTTAATATCTATATTGTATTTGTTTCAAAAACCGTTTAGTATAGTATACAGAACTCCTTTTGATTTCAATATTCGTGGTAACCAGGCTGCTTTTAATGCAAAGAGTTTACTTTCCACATCATTCATACAGAGACCACCATTTCTAGCATTGCCGATACGAGTTTTGCGTTTTATTCTTTCTGATTTATTCCATATAAAATTAAAGATAAGTCATTGAACCTTCTTGATATATTCCTTCTCTGAGAGGCTTAAAAAAGGAGTACGGATATAAGTTTTGATATAGCTAAGTTGTTAAATTATGTAAGACTTTCCAAATAATGTTCATTTTTGGGGTTTACATGATACATAACGTTTTTCCATATCGTCATATATTTTCATACATTTTTTTTAATTATAACATTCCTATTTGTCGTGCCCAATTTAAATGTCAAACATTTTTATCATTTTTCATTTATTTCTGTGTATGTATTTTTTAGTATACCAAGCAATATACATTCAATTTTGCTAACATTTATTTTGGATCATGTGTAATCACAGAACTCGTGTACAATTTTCATTATTTTAATAAAAATAAAAGAAATATTATATCTTACAGCTATTGTTAAATTATCTGCATGCTAAATACTTAATATTTAAATTGCATTTATGATAATACCTTTTACGTTTGGATCGCTCATAATTGTCATAGCTAGAACTTCAGCTACAACAAAATACTAGATGCTGTCATTAGACAGTAATACCAAGTGTTTGCCTCTAAATAACACTCTATTGTACCAGTTTTAGTAAACAAGAAGGCCACATGAAATTTCCGGTACTTTTTAAAAATTATAATTTTCATAAATGATGAGTTCACATCCCATAATACACATATTGCCTTTATGTATAATTTTGGGTCAAACTGTTTGCATGTGAATTTTAAATTAATCAATAATCTAAACATTTCATGTCATAAAAAGTATGGTCTATATAATTATTACAAACAAAATTAAATTATCCCCCCCCCCCTCCCCGGCGGTTGCCTGCTTTACAGATGCTTTTGTGTGCCAACATCATCGTGTGCGTGGATTTAGAGAAAGGGTGGGGGTGAGAAATCCAGACCCCCCCCCAAAAAAAAAAATTCATTTATGTAGTAAAATTACCAAAAGTAAACCTCGGACTACATTCCCTCTCCCCCCTCCCCCTGCAAACACAATTATTACTCTGAACCCCCCCCCCCCCCCCACTACCCATGGATAAATAAAAATCAGAATATTTTGATAACCATGAAAGCCTGTACATGTAATTGCAATAAAGAATATTGTAAACAGTGCAAAATAAATGTCATATTGCGCAATGATTTTCACTGCAGGACTGCTTTAACGATTTTAAAAGGTGGTATCAAACACATGTCGATATTTATGTGGATGAAAGTGCGTTATTTATATTATATGTAGTTATATTCTAATTAAATTACTTTCAACGTTTTAGAATTAAAAAATTTTACAAATGAATATTTGGCCAAAAAATTGGTTTTTAAAATTTTTGGAAACTTCAGGTAAAAATAAGATAAGCCCCAGTAGGATTCAAACTCTCTACTTACAGACACATTGTTAACGCTCTAACCCATTGCACTATGCTGTTAGGTAACAGGGAAAACATTATATTCTATACTTTAATTGTTCCGTTCAATAAGGAGTACATCACAATATGTGAGTGTCCCATACAACCTTAAGGCTGAAAATTGTGCTTTACATTATTAATTACCTAATAAAATTGTGCAAGGGGTTTTAAAGAATAAAGTTATGAAAATACATGCAATATGTTACAATTAAATGAACTTTGTCTGAAATTACGTACACAACACAGGTCTACAGGCTGCATTAGCGGGTACTAGTTTTACCCAGCTCTTTGGTTAGATGGGTTTCACGTGGTGTACATGCATATGTTTTTTTTTTATATGCAGAATAGGATTAATTAACATGAATAAACGTTTCTTTTGTGGTGATCAGCTAAAGAAATTCGTATTGTGCTAATTGGATAATCATTATGATGTTGACCAATATAGGTAAGTATAATACATGTAGAAGCGCAATATCATGAGACACCGGCATACAAAACAGTTAAATTTTACTTTCACTTTCTAAAATCTTAGTACAATAGAGTGATGTGCCTGTCAATACATTGAACAGATTTTGGTCGAGACTGTTTTACATATCACGTGACAACATTTTCCAGTCGAAAATCAAAGTACCGAGTATACTCATGGGAGTAATATTCTTTCTTCCTTTTTTCTTTTTCTTTTCCTCTGTATTATATTTGGCATGGTTTTCCCTAAAAAAAATATCATATCCCCGTCTTCATCTAAATGTTCAAGTGTATATGAAAATGCCTGTTTAATTTGATACACCCCAAATGTAAGAGATCGAAGGTAATCTTTCGATAGAACAGGGAAATCTGGTACTGCGTCCGACGCGTCTATCTTTGTTAATTCCTTTAATAAAATTATTTACCAGAGTCATTAATATACATATCTCTTAAAGGGTTATTTTTTTTATTTTTTAAGCATTTTCTTTGACAATTCTAAATCGCTCGCAGAATCCAACAATAGAGGTGGTCTAAATGCATTGATCAATGATCCCACAATACGTACATAGTCTCCAATAATCATAACTAGATGATATCCCGTGCAAGTGCAGGGATTAACAATAATTCACATTAATATAATATAATGCTTAATTTGTTGAACCAGTTTTTGTTTTGTTCATTTTTCTATGTACTGTGTCCGAAAATTTTCTTTATTGCTTTTCTTAACATATTCTATAAAATTGAAATAAAAAAGCAGAGGAGCGGACAGGGATGAAAATCTAGACTGAAATTGATTATATATATGTGTGCGTGTGTGTGTGTGTTTTATCTTTATCTATTTTTATTTCAAACCAGAGAGCAGGTGGATACTGCGTCATATCTCTTTTTTATACCCGCACTTTCTTAAGAAAGTTCGGGTATATTGTTGTTACCCTGTTCCGTCTGTCAGTCAGTCCGTCCGTCCGTCCGTCCGTCCGTCTGTCACGTTTTACTTTCTCAAACTGCTTTTACATCATATAAACCTGCAAACTGAACTCTTGGAGTATAATTTGGGGTGTCATGTTGTTTTGTAAAAAGGTTTCAAAAATTCTCTGGTAGTCCTGGGGGTCAAATAATTGGTAAAAAATGACGTTTTTTGACAAAACACCTTCTTCCTCGAACTCCTTTTACATTTTCAACAGTAGACAACTCATCTCTTGGAATATGTTTTGGGGTGTCTTATAGATGCGCAATAAGGTTTCGGAAATTTCAATTTTGTCCTGGGGGTCATTAAATGGCTGAAAAATGACGGTTTTTTTTTTTTACAAAAAGTCTGGTTTCAAAAAACGTCAATTTCTTTTTGCAGTAGCCAAATGATCTTCTAGAATATGATTCGGGGTGTCATGTTGATGTGTAATCATGTTTCAGAAGTTTTGTTTTTATCACGGGGGTCTGTGGGCAATAAAAAATGACGTTTTTTAGCCAAAAAATATGGTTCCCAGAACTCCTCTTACAATTTATGCAGTAGCTATGTCATCTCTTGAGATATGATAGAGTCTGTCCTATAGGTGTGCAATAAGGTTTTAAAAATTTAATTTTCAACCAGGGAGTCAAATAGTAGCAGAAAACTGACGTTTATCACTCCTAAAAAAATCTACTTCCCAGAACTCCTCTCATGATTTAATGAATAGCCATATCACATCTTGGTGTATGATAGGGGCTGTCCTTTAGTTGTGCAATAAGGTTTTAAAAATTTAAATTTCATCCACGGAGTCAAATAGTAGCTGAAAATTGACGTTTATCACTCCTAAAAAAATCGTACTTCCCAGAACTTCTCTCATGATTTAATGAATAGCCACATCATCTATAGCGATATAGCATGGGCTGAGCCATCGATATGCAATGAGGTTTTAGAAATATAAATTTGATTCTGAGGGTCAATACTATCTGCAAAATGATGTTCCGTCCCATAAAAAAAACCTTATTCCTTGACCTCCTCTTATATGTTGTGATTGAAATAACGTACCATAAGATGCATAAGGAGGAAGAATATATGAAATTATGTTTTAGGGTGGGGATCACAAGCATTTTTTTTCAAGTTATTTGATCATTTCTGATTTTGGGAAGGTGGGTGGGGTTAAGGTGCCCCCAGAGGCCATGAGCTACTAATACCACAAAAAAAATTGCCTTGACATGGTCATGGTTGAAGAAACAAAAATATATATGGTTTAGGAGTGGGGATTTTGATGATTTTGAGGATATTTTAAAAATATTTAACTATTCATGTTTTCGGTGGGGGGGGGGGGGGGGGGGGGGGGGTGGGGAGATTCAGAGTCTCTTCTCACATTTTTACAGTAGCAAAATCATTTCTTGATTGGTATTTTTCTGTATGATGTCAGAGGTACATCAAGAGATTTTGAAAATTGCTTTTTTAATCTTAAAGATAAACAAAATGTTATAATATTATGTAATTGTAGAAATTGTAAAGTAAGTCAACAAAAACCTAGAGCTTGCTGTAAAAAACAAAGCAGGGTCAAAATTGGGCTAGGGCTAGGAATTACACTACATATGAATAAGATAGATTAATACTTGATTAATTCCAACTCTGGAAAGTCACTGGGTATCTCAAAGGGGGCATAACTATATACATGTACAATTGATGTGCAATGACACAAGGAGGAAGAATAAATATGGTCTAGGGTGGGTATCTCAACAGTTATTAAAATGTATTATAATTTCCTATTTCAGAGGAGGGGGGGGGTGGTTGTTTAAAAACAACTCCGGGGGGTGGGGGAATAATCCAAGGGGCAGGGGCCAATCTGTCTTAAATGTATCTAATGTATCTTGACATGATCAGCAGAATTGGACAGAATGATCACTATAGGGCATCTGCAGCGTGTGGTCCTAAATAGTTACAAAATCAATCTATTGATAATATGTTATACATGTATTTAGAAATGTCTTTATTTTCAAAATGATTAACAAATTAATCAGTCAAAATGAGTTATAAATAACCGATTGGCAATTCTGCAATTGATTGCATGATCCCTAGTATAATATCACATGTATTTTTTAGATATATAATTATACATGTACGTTAACAATCAGGATTTAAATGCACAAATTTTCATGAGTCATAAATCTTGACATACCACATATCTCTTGACAAAAAAGAATGAGCAATTTAAAATAAAAGAAAATTAGTCATTAACTCTTTTTCTATTACTGGTGTATGATGATGGGGTAGGGGGTATAATGAAAAAAAAAGCTGCAGCATGCCTTCATTCTCACTAGAAATGTATATCTAATCCACACATCCTGGGGATGGGGAGCGGTTAATGCCCCTTCCCCTTCCTCTCTATTTTAACTCATATAAACATGATATTTAGGACCCAAATTTAATACAAAATAGGGTCAATATGGAGTTAACTCAATAGTGCAAGTCTGATAAATGAAAAAATAAAAAAATTCTGCAATTAAAATGACAGAAACTGTAGATAAGCTTATTTAAATAAAGATGATGATACAGTATGCTGGCAAAGGTAGATCACATTTTAGAAAGTGAAAGTAAAACTTAACGGTTTTGTATACCGGTGTCTCATAATATAGCGCTACTACATATATTATACTTACCTATATTGGTCAACATCATAATGATAATTCAATTAGCACAATATGAATTCCTTTAGCAGATCACCACAAAAGAAACGTTTATTCGTGTTAATTAATCCTATTCTGCATATCAAAAACACCAAAGAGCTGGGTAAAACTAGTACCCGCTAATGCAACCTGTAGACCTGTGTTGTGTACGTAACTTCAGACAAAGATCATTTAATTGAAACATATTGGATGTATTTTCATAACTTTATTCTTTAAAACCCCTTGCACAATTTTATTAAGTAATTAACCATGTAAAGCACAATTTTCAGCTTTAAGATGGTATGGGACACCCGCATATTGTGATGTACTCCTTATTGAACGAAACATTAAATAAAGTGTATAAAATATAATATTTTCCCCCAAAATAATGTTACCTAACAGTTAGGCATAAGAAAAAAAATTGTTTTTATAGGGTAACACTGATGAAAAAATCAGGTTAGGTAGGTAGGGATTTTTTTTTATCATATTTTTTTCTGCATGAGGGCACAAATACAAATATAAAATCCTAAGAATGTTTGTTTGTGTCATAATTAAAAACGGGTTTTTAATGGAAATAATATGAAGATCACAAACAGATGCAAACAGTTCAACCCCAAATTGTACATAAAGGCAATATGTGTATTATTAGATGTGAACTCATCATTTATGAAAATTATAATTTTTAAAAAGTACCGGAAATTGCATGAGTCCTTCTTTTTGACTAAAACTGGTACAAAAGAGTGTTATTTAGAGGCTAACACTTGGTGCGGGTATTACTGTCTAATGACAGCATCTAGTTAAATTTTGTTCTTTAGGTCAAATTTCACTTACCATTGTCCCAAATAAGAATTTCAGATAAAGACTGTCAACTAACTCCATATAGACGTAGAATTGTAACACAATTTGTTTATGGTTCACAAATTAATGTATAATATTTACTACCAATCTGTCGTGGTATAAAAAATTTGTTATTTAAAAACGTTTACTCATATTTTTATTTGCATATCTTGAACCAAATATGTCATCCAAGGTTTCTGCTCGATGATTAACTCGCCATGGTGTTAATAAGTCAACCCATGTTTTTTGGGGGCACCCCGTTCTGAAAAGTTCTTTCCATCAAAAATGAAATCGCGTCTATTGTCCCATTTTATTTATTAACTTTTTTTGTATTAAACAAAGATGTCCGACCCAAGGTATCTGCCCGCGATGCATGATGACTCATCCTACATTCTCCACCATGACGCTTTTGGTTACCCCGTTCTGGAGAGTTCTATTCATCAAAACTGAAATCGCCCATTCAAGAAACGAATTGGGTCATTTTTTTTCAACATTTGTCAAATCTCAATTCTTATTTATACCTTAAATAGGTTCCCAATAAATATATTCACTCTTTACGTAATCATGCATTATTATTTCATCACAAGCATATATTTTGATGCAAACTCCCACTGACTTGGATCCGCCAAAGCGTGTCCACCACCTTACTCTCATATTTGCTATTTCGGGCTGGTTTATGGGAAATGAAAGTAGGTTTTTAATTTATCTTACAATAATTACTTATCAGGTAAAATTCAATTATAGCTTACGGACATCAACTAACACGTGTTGAAATACTAAAGGTGTAAGCAGTTACTCGGGTGCAGGCAATTCGTAGTTTATTGGCAAAATGTCTTAATTCATAAGTACAGATTTGCGTGTTTGAAACTATATTTGCTAGGAATTTCCATCGTTTTAGTCTACCATTTGCAGATTCAACTGCCCATCTAATTTTGGTCACTAACCTAGATGCATTAGCTTGATACAGAGTGTTGTTTTTGTCCCTTTCCCAAAAAATATGGCGACTCAGATCGTAAACCCACCGAATTAATTATATCAAGAGAATCCCTGAAACCCCAATCTAACACTAGAATGTCATTTTTTCAGACCATTTTGAAATACAATTTTCCCTTTTGGATAAATGCTTGTTTGAAATAGCAGCATCATAATTTTCCCATCTGCAAGGTACGGGCCAAGGATGTTAATGATATATCCGTCGGATGCCGCAACCATCATAGGTTTGACAAGAGGTCGGCCTTTGTAAACACTGTAAGACTTTCTTTGAAAAGCATATTTTGAACTTTTTTCTATGTAGATATATGTACCCTCGAGGAGAAGGATTGCGGTGTTTGAATCTCCGGATGCCAGAAGTTCCTGTGCAAATATCGTTGTGTGATTGCGAATCACTTCACCTCGTGTGATATGGTCGAAGCCCATATATTGTGGAACGAACTTAGTCATCATAGCTTCTCTGACATTCTTGACAATTTTAGAAATACAGGATGATTTTTCAATTCCTGATAAAGTTTTTAGTATGTTATTTGAGAGACCAGTACGTTGTTTTGTTAATAGAATTCCTACATGCGTTTTATTGCGCAAAGTGAGAATTGAACATAATTTTTCAAGCTGTGATTTAGAAATTCCTGTCAAATTATAAAAATCTTCATCACGAAGAGAATCGTTTTCGAAATGTATTCTATTGTTTTCAGATCTCAGCAAAAGCTTCCGAAAGTTTGTAAGTTGTTCTATCAGCTCTGTGAGAATATTTTTGCAGATCAGAATCGTTAAATTCTTTGCCTACAAAATGACATGGACAAGCTCGTGCTTTCTCATAAAGAATTATATTATGTTTTTTAAAAAACTTGTGTATGGGCCTTGTCGAGAATAACTTGCATTCGTTTTTCCTTTTTTCCACATACATGTACAGTGCAGTATCTGTGTGGCTTTGTGCCCAAATAACGGGTGCTTACGTCTGATGCAGGTGTGGAACTTTCAAATAACTTATTATGTAGTATTCCCTTGTCGAAATGTAAAAAGCATTTGCTACAAACAACGTCATTTTCTGATACCTTTTTCCAATGATAGAGCCAAATGTCTCTCTACATGTATCATTTCCTTTGCCTTTTAATGTCTTTCGATTTCTACAGCTGGTACGCTTACTGCATACAACGCAGCTTAACAATTTTGGCATGGTAAACAGTCTCGACTCAAGGCAAACCTCGTGCAAGCTAATACAGTGTCCCTATAAGTACCGGTATATAGATCGATAGTATACTTACTTAAAGAAAAACACCGAACGGAATAAGTTTATACTAAATTACACCAATTAAAAAAGTGATAAATATATTATATGCTTATGTAAACGAAGCCAAAATTGCTATGACATGAGCTGACGAAGTAGTGTGGACCACAAGTACCCGAGCAAGTGAGATGAATGTAGACCACGTGACATGCGTAAAAAAAAAGTAGGGTATTCATCAGAACAGGTGAGTAAGGTTATGAAAGGTCACGCCAGGTAAACAACAATCGTTTGTAAAGGGAAACTTACAGGAATCGAGCGCATTGATGTACATTTTTCGCCTTTCACATATAGGTAGATTTTAATGAAATAGCCAAAGGAGAAAAATGTACCCCCTTGCGCTCATATATTTCTAAGGTGGGCGGGGCTAAAAATGAATGGGAATTGGAATTAAACAGTGTACCCCTACCTAACATTTAGTAATATATCTTAAATCTTGTCTTTTTATTTTCGGTAAAAGTGGGATTTCATAAAGGTACATATGTCAAAGAATACGTATATACAAGCACAAGTTCAAAATTCGGATATTTATATTTTATCACTCTATCGAGGGGCCGCACTGCACATGATCCTTTCAAACTTACATCATGTTTACTATACCTTGTTAATTGAAGAAAATAAAAGCAAAAGAATAAGAGATTATGAATTCATTTAAATTTAATCCATATTGTACATATTACATTGTAATTAAAAAGCGAATGATTAAATTGTATTGTGAAGCTATGGTGAGCATCAGAAAAAAGTACATTATATCTATAAACAAGTCAACAATACGATAGAATTAACCAACAAACTATAATACACGGTTAATTCTGCTGCACACGAATTTCACCTGAAGAGGACTGAAACGAAGAATTTTGTGTGAAGAAAAATAATTTTAGTTTTATATAAATCTGGTAACAACCTATTCATCGTCAACTTAGAATATTTGTCAAATAATCATTTCAAGAATTAATGAAAACGTGACCTTGAACTTGATATTCTTTAAGGTTGTGTCAATAAAAATATGTAAAGAAATACAAAGAAAAGTATGAAAAGTATGGACAATCCGTCATTATACCCGCACTTTCTAAAGAAAGTTCGGGTATATTGTTGTTACCCTGTTCCGTCCGTCCGTCCGCCCGTCTGTCACGTTTTACTTTCTCAAACTGCTCTTACATTTTATAAACCTGCAAACTGAACTCTTGGAGTATGATTTGGGGTGTCATGTTGTTTTGTAAAAAGGTTTCAAAAATTCTCTGGTAGTCCTGGGGGTCAAATAATTGGTAAAAAATGACGTTTTTTGACGAAAAACCTTCTTCCTCGAACTCCTTTTACATTTTCAACGGTAGACAACTTATCTCTTGCAATAAGGTTTCGGAAATTTCAATTTTGTCCTGGGGGTCATTAAATGGCTGAAAAATGACGGTTTTTTTTACAAAAAGTCTGGTTTCAAAAAACGTCAATTTCTTTTTGCAGTAGCCAAATGATCTTCTAGAATATGATTCGGGGTGTCATGTTGACGTGTAATCATGTTTCAGAATTTTTGTTTTTATCACGGGGGTCTGTGGGCATCAAAAAATGACGTTTTTTTTTTGCAAAAAAAATATGGTTCCCAGAACGTCTCTTACAATTTATGCAGTAGCTATGTCATCTATTGAGATATGATAGGGGCTGTCCTATAGGTGTGCAATAAGGTTTTAAAAATTTAAATTTCATCCACGGAGTCAAGTAGTAGCAGAAAACTGACGTTTATCACTCCTAAAATAACCTACTTCCCAGAACTCCTCTCATGATTTAATGAATAGCCACATCATATCTAGGGGTATGATAGGGGCTGTCATATAGTCATGCATTAAGGTTTTAAAAATTTAAAATTCATCCAGGGAGTCAAATAGTAGCTGAAAATTGACGTTTATCACTCTTGAAAAAACCTACTTTCTAGAACTCCTCTCCTGATTTAATGAATAGCCACATCATTTATAGGGATATAACAGGGGCTGAGCTATAGATATGCAATAAGGTTTTAGAAATATAAATTTGATTCTGAGGGTCAATACTATCTGCAAAATGATGTTCCGTCACATAAAAAACCTAATTCACGGACCTCCTCTTATCTATTGTGATTGAAATAACGTACCATAAGATGCATAAGGAGGAAGAATATATATGCTTTAGGGGTGGGGATCACAAGCATTTTTTTCAAGATAATTGATCATTTATGATTTTGGGAGGGTGGGGTGGGGTTAGGGTGACCTTCAGATGCCATGACCTTCTAATACCACAAAAAGATTTGCCTTGATATGGTCATGGTTCAAGAAACAAAAATATATATGGTTTAGGAGCTGGGATTTCGATGATTTTGAGGATATTTTAAAAATATTTGACTATTCATGTTTTCAGGGGGCAGGTGGGTAGGGAGATTCAGAGTCTCTTCTCACATTTTTACAGTAGCAAAATCATTTCTTAATTGTTTTTTTTTCTGTATGATGTCAGATATACATAAAGAGATATTGGGAATTGCATTTTAATCTTAAAGATAAACAAAATGTTATATATAATTGTAGAAATTATAAAGTCAGTCAACAAAAACCTTGCTGTAAAATACAAAGCAGGGTCATTATTGGGCTAGGGCTAGGAATTACACTACATATGAATAAGATAGGTTACTTGATTAGTTCTAACTCTGGAAAGTCACTGGGCATCTCAAAGGGGGCATAACCTATATACATGTACCAATTGATGTGCAATGACACAAGGAGGAAGAATGAATATGGTCTAGGGTGGGGATCTCAACAGTTATTGAAATGTATTATAATTTCCTATTTCAGAGGAGGGGGGGGGTGTTGTTTAAAAACAACTCCAGGGGGTGGGGGAATAATCCAAGGGGCAGGGGCCAATTTGTCTTAAATGTATCTAATGTATCTTGACATGATCAGCAGAATTGGACAGAATGATCACTATAGGGCATCTGGAGAGTGGGGCCCTAAATAGTTACAAAATCAATCTATTGATAATATGTTATACATGTATTTAGAAATGTCTTTATTTTCAAAATGATTAACAAATTAATCAGTCAAAATGAGTTATAAATAACCGATTGGCAATTCTGCAATTGATTGCATGATCCCTAGTATAATATCACATGTATTTTTTTATATATAATTATACATGTATGTTAACAATCAGGATTTAAATGCATAAATTTTCATGATCATAAATTTTGATATACCACATATCTCTTGACAAAAAAGAATATTAAGCAATTTAAAATAAAAGAAAATTAGTCATTAACTCTTTTTCTATTACTGGTGTATGATGATGGGGTAGGGGGTATAATGGAAAAAAAAGCTGCAGCATGCCTTCATTCTCACTAGAAATGTATGTCTAATCCACACATCCTGGGGATGGGGAGCGGTTAAGGCCCCTTCCCCTTCCTCCCTCTTATAACTCATTTAAACATGATATTTAATACCCAAATTTAATACAAAATAGGGTCAATATGGAGTCAACTCAATAGTGTAAGTCTGACAAATGAAAAAATAAAAATAAATCTGCAATTAAAATGACAGAAACTGTAGATAAGCTTATTTAAATAAATATGATGATACAGTATGCTGGCAAAGGGAGATCACATTTTAGAAAGTGAAAGTAAAACTTAACTGTTTTGTATACCGGTGTCTCATGATATTGCGCTACTACATGTATTATACTTACCTATATTGGTCAACATCATAATGATAATCCAATTAGCACAATATGAATTCCTTCAGCTGATCACCACAAAAGAAACGTTTATTCGTGTTAATTAATCCTATTCTGCATATCGAAAACACACATACATGTACACCATGTGATACTCATCAAACCAAAGAGCTGGGTAAAACTAATACCCGCTAATGCAACCTGTAGACCTGTGTTGTGTACGCAACTTCAGACAAAGATCATTTAATTGTAACATATTGCATGTATTTTCATAACTTTATTCTTTAAAACCCCTTGCACAATTTTATTAGGTAATTAACCATGTAAAGCACAATTTTCAGCTTTAAGGTGGTATGTGACACCCACATATTGTGATGTACTCCTTATTGAACGAAACATTAAATAAAGTGTATAAAATATAATATTTTCCCCCAAAATAATGTTACCTAACAGTTAGGCCTAAGAAAAAAAATTGTGTGTTTAGCGTAACACTGATGAAAAAATTAGGTTAGGTAGGTAGGAATTTTTTTTATTTTATCATATTTTTTTCTGCATGAGGGCACAAATACGAATATAAAATCCTAAGAATGTTTGTTTGTGTCATATTTAAAAACGGGTTTTTAATGGAAATAATATGAAGATCACAAACAGATGCAAACAGTTCAACCCCAAATTGTAAATAAAGGCAATATGTGTATATTGGATGTGAACTCATCATTTATGAAAATTATAAATTTTAAAAAGTACCGGAAATTGCATGAGTCCTTCTTTTTGACTAAAACTGGTACAAAAGAGTGTTATTTAGAGGCTAACACTTGGTGCGGGTATTACTGTCTAATGACAGCATCTAGTTCATACTTCTATAAATAAACACATTAAAATTGCTGAAATTCTAGTTTATAATGTAAAAAACACACTCGCAAAAAACTTTTTAAAAATAACTAATGTTAAATTAAAAAAACAAACACATCAAAATATTATCATCAATGCATCCTCTGTATTCAAATTCAGTGTAAACAACAATATCATTTGGAAAAGAAATAAAAGGATTTTTTTTTTAAATCTACCCCTTCCTTACATTAATTTACAACTATTTTTACTCTGTCAAAAATTGTTTGGCTATCTGAAAAGTTCATGAATGCATTCTCTATAAAAAAAAATTCCTTCTGAAAGTGGGTTGTCAAAATCAAATGGATGAAAAAAATAAACTGATACCACGGCATATTTCAAACACCAGAATTATCATCATAACCACAATTTGACAGAATTTGTACTAATCTAAAACTACTAAAACACTGCATTAACACACACAGTGGAGTAGCTTCATTGAAGCACTGTAAGCGTGTGCTCACATTTTTTTCTGAATCTCATTTTAAAAACAGTTAATTTTTTATTGAAAATCCCAACAACCTTTTGCGTTTCTGTCGAACTTTTCCTGAAGCATTCTGAACTAGTAATGCGTTTTTCAAGTTCAAAATTTGAAAACTAAATGGTACAATTTAACAAAAATTCATTACATTACAATCAAATGATCAGTGCATCATTCCGTATTCGAATAAAAAGAAGCAGCACTGCTTTTTCAGAGCCAGGTTTTTGGTTAGCGTCTATCCTCTAATTCCGGAGGAAAAAATTAAACCTCCAAAAAGATTGCTTTGACCTAGTAAAGTGGAAAGTAAATTGCCATAGCAGTATGAAATTTCAAAACATGCAATAAATAAGCGTTTGCATCATGTGGTAGCCGTAAATTACAACTTTCAAGACAAATATTACAGGTAAAAAAACTATTTGAGAAATAGTTATACTGCAACTTGTAATCTAATAAAAAACAGTAAAAAATGCCACATTTATTGTATTGTCAGTCGTGGTTGCATCATATTTGAATTTAAATTTATTAGTTTTCGTTTAGATCATGCGCGGATCTAGAGGGGGGGTCGGGGGGGGTCCGGACCCCCCCTGGAATTTTCAAAGAAAAAAAATACAATAAAACAATTTATAAGAAAAATGACTCGACTGTTATGTTATAGATATTTCTGAATTAACTTTTTTTTGTATTGTAATCAAATCTTATTATTGCGTGATTAGAATCAAAATCACAAATGTTATTCGGGTTTCGAAACGAATTTAAAAAGGTACGATTTGTTTAATGTCCTATTACGAGTCATTGACGTCACAATCTTGTCATAATGCTAATGCATCGTCATTAACTAAGTCATCGGCTGTATTATAGCTCTGCTTCAGACTCAGTGTGACAGGCTGTCTCTCGAATTCTGTTATTCGGTAACTGATTCCAATTATTTGAATAATAGTTCTCTCAAAATAATCTTGATTATCATTTCCTTCCATGTTTAACGCTTGCTTGTAGTTTAGTTATAGATGAAAATATATCATGGGTGAAAGGGATTTTGATCTTTTGCAAGCCACCTTGCTGAAAGCAGCAGCAAAAGGCTGGCAAGCCTTGCAGTTCGATGTATCTTTGAGATACACAAGTTTGAAGAAAGACTACACCTATGATCTGAGTAAAATGAGGTCCGATGTATTGCCCAGAGACGGTAATGTGGACAACATTGCCGAAGCGATTTATCCAGCAGATGGCCCAGAAAATATTTGTCCTTTGAAAGTGTATGGGGATGGCAATTGCTTCTATAGGGCCCTCTCTAAAGCCATTTTTGGTTATGAAGGGAGACATACTGAACTTCGAGTCATGACTGTATTAGAACTGGTAAAAAATACGAGAAAATATGCGTCACAGGCAACTTACGACAAGATGTGTTCTAATGTGTTCTAATCCTTCTAATAAGTGTGCAATATGTTGTGGAGACGTCAGTATCGGACAGATCACTTGTTCCGGGGAATTTTCTCAAGTCTATTCAGAATGAAACTCTAAGTTCAATCAAATCAGGGGAATATTGTTCTTTAATTCATTTCTTCGCAGTGGCAAATGCTCTGAATCATCCAATATATAGCATCTACCCAACAATACAAAATGTTGCTGTAAACAGACATTATTTTCATCAAGAAATAAGGCCATTATCAGATGAAAAGGTACGTCAAGGTTCCCCCATCTACATCATGTGGTCACACACTGAAAATAGCAATCCAATCAATTGGTCACCAAATCATTTTGTTGTTTGTTTCTCAGTTTTACCTACAGATGTCCAAACCAATGAAATGAAGGAGCCTGCTCCTAAAAAGTCAAAACTTTGTATTGACTTAGATGATACCCCGGAGATCACCTTGGGCTCACAAAATGATAAAGCAAATAAAAAATCTGATGACAATGAATTTATTCAGACAACAGAAGATGAAATTGATAAAGATAAAACATCTATTGACGATTCAGGTTTTTCTGATCTTGGTAAAATTGTCACAGGTGCAATAAAGTTGAACACAATGTCCTCAGCTGAAAAGATAAGTTATATTCAGAATCAGCCCTTGCCAGACGATATCGCCAAGTTAAAAACAGGTCGTGCTCAAACAACGAATACAGGTGAACTAAAGAAGACTTTATCATTTCAATCTTCTTGGATGAATCAGTTTCCATGGTTGACCTTTAGCAAACTGTTAAATGGCGGTCTATGCAAGTTTTGTGTCATGTTCCCTCAATCAGATGTCCAACATCAAAATGCGTTTTTTACGCAACCTTTTACTGCGTATAAAAAAGCCCTTGGAAAAACATCTGCCGTTTTAAAGCATCAAAATTCAGAACACCACAAGAATGCCAAATCTGTTTATCACACAACCAAGATGACATCCGAAGTGCCATCTTCGTCTCTTCCGTATAAACTAAATCAGCAAAATCAGACACAGTATCAGCACAACATTAGGTTGCTTGAGAAAATAGTAGATGCGGTCATTCTGTGTGGGAAACAAAATATTCCTCTGCGAGGACACAGAGATGATAGTACAAGTGATTCTTCAAATAAAGGTAATTTCCTGGCAATATTACAGCTGTTGGCAAAGCATGATGAGCAGCTCATGTCTCATCTACAAACAGCAAAAAAGAATGCCTTATACACCAGCAAAACCATTCAAAATGAGGTTATCCAACTCATAGGAAATCACATCACATGTAAAATTTTGAAGGGTCTACAAGGGAGGGGTTTTTATTCCATCATAGCCGATGAGGTAACAGACAAATATGCTAACAAAGAAGTTTTAGTCTTGTGTCTCAGATTTCTAGATACTAGAGAAAACCCTGCCACCATTAAGGAGGAATTCCTTGACTTTTCAAATATAGGCAGAACTACAGGGGAAGCAATTGCTGATAAACTCATTGAAATCCTCCGCTCGCTTGCAATTCCAATTGAGAACATGCGAGGGCAAGCATACGATGGTGCAGCAGCAATGGCATCGGAAAAACGGGGGTGTCAGGGACGAATGAAGTCTCTAAACCAATTAGCTTTGTTTACACATTGTCGGAGTCATGTGTTGAATCTGAGCGTTGCTTCAGCCTGCAAATTACCTCTTGTAAGGAATATGATAGATGTCCTTAATTCAGTGTTTATTTTCTATGACAGTTCCCCCAAAAGACAAGGGTTTTTTGAGAATATTATAGAAAATGACGGGTCAGTAGATTTTTCCAAAAAGAAACTAGTAGGACTCTGTAAGACTAGGTGGGTTGAACGTCATATCTGCTTTGATGTGTTTTACACTATGTACAAGTTCGTCATCAAATGTCTTCAGCACATTATCAATCAAAACCTTGATGAAAGTACCAGTGAAGACTGGTCTTGGGATAGACAAACTAAAGTGACAGCACAGGGACTTTTGGCTTCGTTGACGTCCTTCTCTGTGTTGATAACATTTGTGTTTGTAAGGTACGTCCTAGACACAATAAAACCTTTAACTCTCAAACTTCAGAAGAGAGATATCGACATTTTCACTGCAAGTAAGCTAATCGAGGAACACGTTGATAGAATCAAAGAAATTCGTACAGCGGTAGATACGGAATTTGAGTCTTGCTTTGAAGACGCCAAACAAATTGCAGATGACCTTGATATAGTGATTAAAATTCCAAGGGTTTGCTCAAAGCAACAACACAGGGAAAATGTCTCCACAACTAATCCCAAAGATTATTATAGATCTGTCGTGGCCATTCCATTTCTGGACTTTCTTCTCAGTGAATTAAATTCAAGGTTTCAGAAAGAAGATCTGGTGGCATATTCAATATGCACTTTGTTGCCTATCAATATGACAAATCTCTCACAAGAGGAATTGTCCAAACTTGCCTCAGAACTTACATTTTGGGAGAGCGACCTACCTTGTCTTTCTGTAAAGGACTTGGAGAAGGAACTTGCAGATTGGAAAAGATATTGTGTTAACATGAGGAAAGAAACCTCAGAAAAGCTCTGTAATTTGATCTTTCTTTTCAACTTTGTCGATGGGGACGTTTTTCCGAACGTAAAAATTCTTCTGCACATTGGATGTGTGTTACCTATCACAACATGTGAGGCTGAAAGATCCTTTTCTGGATTAAGACGCATCAAAAGTTATATGCGCAGTACTATGCAAGAGGACAGATTAACTGGGCTAGCACTAATGCATCTTCATCATTCATTAGAGATTGACCAAAAGGAAATAGTACAATCATTTATCAGGCAAGGGAAACGAAGATTATTTCAGTCAAGTCTTTTTAGCTAAATGACGCTTACAACCAAAAAAAAAGTTCCGTACGTGATGGAGTGGTCATCTAGGGCGTTTCGTTCTTGAGTTGAAAAATAAAAGGGTGAACATTTTATATATTGGGTTTGGTTTTCTGAAAAGGTTCGACCCCCCCCTGGAAAAAAATTCTGGATCCGCGCCTGTAGATGTACATAATTGTGTATATTCTTGATTCTTTGGTATCTGCTGGTATTTCTTTTGTTTTGTTTATTTTTTATTTTTTGGTTCCTATATATTTGATTTTTATGTAGGCCAAAAAAAGGGAAAAAATGTATATCTATTACAGCTTTTTCTGTAAGTACAATTATAATATCATGACTGATGTATTAAATCTAATACATTCTATATATCAAAATTACTGCCGATGTAATTAGAATTTGTGCTCAGCTTCTAGGGGGTTGCTGTTCTCCATATGCCTTGCTTACAAATATTTTGTCCCTAGCTACGCCACTGACACAATTTGACTTGTTACTTTGTTACTGAAATCGTGAATTTTAACGTCCTGCTGATCTGAGTCAGAGTTGTAATGATGACTAGAAATTATGGGATTGGACTGCTTCCCTCGATACCATGTAACATGGGCGACTTCATCGGGAACTCGGGTTCATACTCACATTACGTCATAAGTGTAAATGTAAGCAAATGAAACACTCATATGCATAAAATAATGTGAACAGCAGAACGCATCCGAGTTTACTATAGCAGCAGCTGACTTCCTTGTTTTTCTTCTTGAATCAGGTCAAAAAGAGGGCAAATGATTTCTGTGGTATAAAATGCAAGGGGTGCATTGAAATTGCTGCACCAAAGAATGTTTACAAAATGCGGAAAATTCATAAAAATCATATCGTTTTATTTTACACACAGCTCTTTACTTAATGATCAGAGTAATTGCATAGACGCTACCCAAATAGCTCATAAAACCAGGATTTAAAATTGCAAACGTCATTTATTAACATGCATTACTTAAATATTCCAGAATAAAATTATTCTGTAATTAGAGAGAATCAGTAAAATTAAATTAAAATATAATGCGCAATTTTTAACACTTAGTTTCCTCTCCTCTGCCTCTCGACGCAATGTTGAAGAAAACGGAATATTATATGCCATAAGATAAACTCTACAACGGGTCGAAGTTCAAATTACGTCAGTTTCGTCGATGCCATGCTTTTTTATTGTTTATGTGTAACTCGTGACTGCACGTGGAAAGGATAGGGTTATAGGGTTATTACAATATGACAGAGTGGTTCCTTAGCAATTCAGGAGTCCGGCAAGGAGATAATCTTTCATCTACATTATTTGCGTTATCTATAAACGACTTGGCTATAAATATCAAATCATAACGCAAGGGTATCGAAATACAACATGGTAGTGATACAGATCATAGACACATAACATGAACTCAGATGGCAAATAGATATCCAAAATACTAAATTAAAAACATATAAACTTTTAAAGGAAATTTTTTGCCTAGAAAATTACATTTCAATGAATATTCCTAAACATGTTAGGTCAACAATGGCACAGTTTCGGTGTGGGGTACTACCGCTGAGGATAGAGACCGGACGATTTCGGGGGGAACCTGTCATTGAGCGCACGTGTAAATTCTGTATCCTGGACGAAATAGAGGACGAATTCCACTTTCTTCTAAAATGTACTCTTTATAACAATATCAGAAGTGAACTTTATCAAAGTGTTAATTTTCTAACTAATTCATATTTATCTCAAGACAACCTATTTCAAACTCTCATTTGTAATTTTCCAAGACAAACTGCAAATTTTATACATTCTGCATTTAAATTAAGACAAAGTAAATTCTCGTGCATGTATTAAAAATTATTACTTAGTGTTAACAGTGACTTATAGGTCCGTCCAATGGGCCGAGTGTTTGATTTATGTAATAGATAGATAGATAGATAGATAGATAGATAGATAGATAGATAGATAGATAGAATTAGGTTTGTTATAGAGATATCGGTGATTTTGTCGCAAAAATATGCATACCCGATGAAACATACTACATATCATGGAAAAAATTCAGAAATATATTTTTTTTCTAAACAAATGTGTAATTGTAAGTTGTAAACACTACAGTTACCCTCCTATATTTTCATGGTTTTTGGCTTCGGCCGCTCAAAGTTGTGTCTAACTGAGGCATCCGGCAAAGTGTACAGATACACATATCTTGTACATGTCTGCATGATGTTTATCTGATATAAAATATCTCAATATTGAGATACATTGAATGTGTGTGTGATAGTGTATGTGTATGTGTCTATGTATATTCATTCGTTTTTGTATTTTTGTATTTTTCGGTTTATTCAACAGAATCTGAAATTTATATGTCAAAGTTTTACTGCGCAAGTTTATTGAGTTCTTTCCTATCTGTGATTTCATTGGGTTCGTATTAACCAATAGTAGTTAAGCTATATGCACATATAAGTTACTTATAATTCTAATTAAAGTCAGACGACACGTTCCTCAAAAAATTATAACTATTTTTCAAATTCAGCCTGATAATATACCAAATAAAATTATTATCATATATTATCATCTTTAAAATGATTAAAATTTTAAAAAACAATGTGTTTATATGTTTATATATATAAATATATATATATATATATATATATATATATATATATATATATATATCTATATATGCCAAAAGATTTTATATCAGCAATCCAAGTGTATCTTCAATAAGATATTATTTAGGAAATTGCATACTCTAGTATCTTGCACAAATGCCTGGCAAGGTACCCTATTTTTGCAAGATAGCTTATCAAAGTAGTAATAAATCAATGATGAATTCCTGGAAAAAGTTATATAAAATTGAGGAACGTACTTTTTCTAGAAATTATTATCCAGCTAATATCCGTAGCATCTTTCGATGAAAAAATGACAATAACAAACCGTCAACCATCTCAAAAATTCATAAAACGAAATACAAATTCAAAGCAGAGCAACACGGACCTCCAAAATGATAGAGGTAGGATCAGGTGCCTAGGAGGCATATTAATCTATGTTTTACTCATCAGTGTACAGTCTGTCCCAAGTTATTGCTTCCAACACTTTTTTGATGATTTTTAATAAATATATACAAACCCGTGAAAGACCAGTTGAAATTGATAAAAGGAAAAATATTCAAGATATCTTCATTGACACATTATCATTTTTCACTCATAAAAGTTCACAGGAACGAAAATAAATTTCTGACAGAGATTTATAATGGGAAATGTTAACATCTTATCACCATTCCGAACTCACTCGGAATACCTCGCACAATTTTTCAATGTTATTATTGTTTATTTGCTCAAGATATACATCTTTTGGCATTATGCACAGGAGTAAATATACATATATGTATATGATTTACATTAGGTATGGTGCAATGTCGGGTATATAATAAAGACACAGTAGAAAAACAGAAAACACATTATGGAATACCATTGCGGTTATTAAAAGCTAAGTGTATATGATTTACATTAGGTATGGTACAATGTCGGGAATATAATAAAGACACAGTAGAAAAACAGAAAACATATTATGGAATACCATTGCGGTTATTAAAAGCTAAGTGGAGATATATCCCCAGATTACACAATTCTTTATAATTTTGGACACTTAATAATTGTATGAATTTATAAACAGAGGGTTTTTCCCAATAATATTCCTTAATATATTTTAATCGGAACTCTTTATATTGAGGACACTTTAATACAAAATGGAACTCATCTTCAATATCTGAGCAACAAAGTTTACAGAGACGATTATCTTTTGTAACATTTGTGTGCCGACCACTTTCAATAGCAAGGTTATGTGAAGACATTCTAATTCTAATAATCTGCTTTTTGTAAATTTTAGGAATTGGTTTTTTAAGTAATATTGTGAAGAAAAATGATCTATAATATACTTATAAAAATGACATCTAGATGAGGAGTTAATTTGTTCAACAAGGTTTTTAATAAAATTATCAGTGAGTCTCTGCTTAATAAGTGGATAATGGGTTGCAAAATGTACATACTCTTGCTCACAACAAACTTGGCCCAGGCCAATTTCAAATAACGTATGTTTAATATTACTAACCCAATTTTTAACAGGTGATATACTTCGTTCACATTCATCAAACAACACATTATAACATACTTTCAAGATACAATTCTCGCTGTGTTATAGTTTAAACCAAAATTTAAAAATTCGTAACAATCTTATAACTTTCATAGACAGTCTTCCCGTTTCAAAGTAAACCACTGTCGTATTTGTATTTTTCCTCACGCTTAATATAGATTTAATATACTCTAAATGTACCTTTTCAATATCGTTGGCATTAGGGTTGCCCACTACTTCACAGCCGTAGTTAAGTATACTGGATACGTATTAAATAAAGACAATAACGTTTCTGTATTAAGAAATAATTGACTGGTTTTAGACTTTAATGAGAACACGGCTTTTCTAAATTGACTTGCTAATTGTTTTTGTGTGATATTAAATTTTCCGTTATATTGTAAGATATATGAAGCTATCAACAATTTCAATAGGCTCACCATTTAAATGCCACTTTTCATTATTACGAATGTTTCCCCCATTTCTAAAAATAACAATTGTTTTCTTTGTAACATTAACAGCAATGTCCCATGTTGAAGTATAAGCATACAAAGTATTTAACATTTCCTGGAGCTCATGTATACTCATTGAGAAAATAACCATGCCATCCGCATACATTAAAATAAAAAGGTTTAATTCTTGCATATGAATAGGAACATTTCCACTCCGTAAAATTTCCATTTCAAAATCGTTGACATATAAAGAAAACAATATTGGAGACAAGACTTCTCCTTGTAACAGACCTATGCTATTTTTGAAAAATTCAGATAGTTTTCCTGCAGATTTAACGCAGCACTTCATATTTTTATACATAACCCGAATAATACTAAGCAGTTTACCTCTTATACCAACATTACAAAGTTTTTTCCAAAGTTTGACTCGTTCCACCGTAACAAATGCTTTTTGAAAATCTATAAAACAACAATATAACCTTTTTTTCTTCTGTAGTGACATATTAATGATTGTTGACAAACTAAATATAGCCTCAACTGTACCTCTTTGAGGTTGGAATCCAAACATGTTAATAGCCTTTGATTTAAAATTGAAGCAAACAATTTACAAAAACAACTTACAAGACTAATTCCTCTATAATTGTTGGGATCAATATATATTATCAAAACTAGGGTGTATTTTTGCAGTTAATGTTGAAATACTTTGAATGTGTCTGAAAAGTTCAAAGGTAAATTTTCTTTATAGTGCGCACTGTAATTGATTTTTTCATGAAACGTATAATGTATTTGTGGTAACTTATACTGTAGCTAATGTATTTTCTTCAAGTGTCAATTGTAGCTCAACGCCTATTTTTCATTCTATATATAAAGTCATCAGATATCTCAATATTCATTTTCCTTAGATGCTCGGTTACACTTGTATCGTAATTATACGTCATTTACTGGAGTAAGATAAAGATCATCGGTTTCTCGTACTCCTTTGTTCGACTGGTTTTCGTACATTATTTTTTCGCATTTTTGTTCTTCATTCAGCGGTTCTTCGTTTATCAGTTCCAGCGATGGTCTGATAGACCCAGAATCCATCTTTCTTTGACTATTGTTTATATCACTTACACAGCTATCATTAGGTGCAGCCGAAAGATAGCGTTCTGGGTCTTCATATTCTACGTTCTGTATTTCTTTATACTTGCAACCAGTTTGATTGCTCACATTTAATGCTATATCTGTTGACGATGTTCTTGTGTTGCTAATTGGAAGAGATCTGGACTTCCATTGCCGATGAACATACTTTACAAGATATTTCAAAGCCAGTACGGAAAACACAGCTAACATAATTAACAAAAACTGCCAAATTGTTTGTATCCGATTTTCAAGTTTACCCCCAATATTTGATTCGGAGATTTTTGGAAGTGTCAATGTACTTTTTTCTTCCACTTGGTGCGTACTGTAAACGATATTGTCAAAATCAATGATAGTTACAATTGGTTCGGTAGAAATTGCTCCTTGTCCTGTGAAAGATTTAAAAACATAGTTTTGTATATGAAAATGAAATTTGTAAAGTAAACGCTGACCAAATTTTATAAATTATATAATGTATCTTAGGTTATAATTTATCCATGCATCATACCATATAATATAGTATCAAATTATAAAAAAAATTTTGTTTGGTAATATTGCATTGACCTGTATATTTGATTTTATTTTTTTCCTGGCTTGAAATAAGTGCGTAAAAATTTATCATTACAACTTGATCGAGTAACAGGGCGGTGCAAGATGTACATTTTTTTTCAGGGATATAATTTTAGATGTTAAAACTCTACGGCTTAAGGTATTTAAACTAATTTCATTTAAAATCTTCAGATTGGAATAATTGTCTGACGAAGGTTTAACAAGGGCATTCTTTCAGGTTTAATAATCCTAAGTAAATATTACTGTAATGGTAACATTATATTGATGTTATGTAAAAACAGAGGATACATACTACTGGTAGTTTGAGTTGCACTCTGAACTGTGGATTGAAAATTGACATAATATTGTAAATATGGTAAACAAAAACGTTAAATTGTTAAATGTTACGTTTTTTGTTTACTATTTTCTTTTTTATTTGCAATTAACCTACCAATGTTATTGTTTAAATGATATATATACTTACTCTCGAGGCACCCAAACATGAAATCACAGTACTCCGTTTGGGAACAGGTGCAAATGTTCTGGCAATCTTTTCCGTATAATGGATAAGGACAAGTAATAAAACACCCAGGACCACTAAATCCCGGACGGCATTCTACAATAAAGAGACTTGAATTAGAAGAAAACTTAACAAAGTTATCAATATAAAGACCTTTCTATTTTAAACTATAATTAATTCAATATATATTTAATGGGATTAGGCAGCAGGCATAGCCTACTAGTATTTCAGCTTTCATTCTACATTATGGTCAAAATGAACATGTTGAAATATTCAATATAATACAACTTAGGGCATAGAAAGAATACAAATGAAAGAAAAGAAAGGGAAGAAATATTTTGATACTTGTTCGGAAAGTAAAAAAGTCTATTTTTTTCATTTAATATAAATACTTGAAAAGGGCGTTTTCTTACTGTAATTAAACTATGCACAGCATTAAATATTCAAAAATTGATATTGAGTCCAACAAGACCTTTAAATATTAAATCAGTATCAGTTAATTAAAAGAATTAGAATTATATGTAACATACCGATGCAATTGTCAACAACAGAGTCCCACATGTATCCATCACAACAGCCCTGCGGGTTCTGTTCAGTGCTGAAGAAAGGAAAATGTTTTAATTATACCATTTGATTCGTTGATCATTACTCTTCCTTGTCATCTTTATGCTTTATTCTCTATGACTACACCGAGTTCCAAAAAGTTTACACATACAAGTACGATGAATGAAGATATCAATGTACAGGGACAACATGGTCATGTTTTATTTCAAATCTGATTTTTCTATTTGTTTATAATGCTTTAGTAATGTATTTCTAATGATCAACCACATTTGATTGTCAATCGTAGAGTTATAAGCAAGATACATCTTTGTTATGTAAACAATGATCGTGCCATGTTTTGTTTACACTGGTTCAATATACCGGTCGGTGGCGTCGGAAGCAAATTGATAATGGGAGGGGGGGGGGGTAGACTTATAAGAAATTTTGACAAGCAAAAGAAAAAAAATTAAGATAGTAATGTCTAACTTTGCAAAAAAGTGCGGGGATGGGGCTAAATCTGTAGCACGATTGCGATGAATATTAGTTTATGTAGGAGCACGTGCAGCACCATCATGACACAGAACGACAACTCTACTCAACTTTTTGTCCACATTTAAAATGAAAATGGAAACAAGACCTAAGCTTTTTTTACATAACAAGGAATTGTGAGCAATCTGAATATCTCGCTTATAACTCAACGACTGACACTCAAAGTTTGACCGACTCTTATGAAATGCCTTACTGGAGCACTGTAAACATTAAAAGCGGAGAAATAAATTCTGACCAAAATCGTGACCACGCCCCTTAAAAGCCAAAACCTTTTTTATAGTGCATTTGTATCATCTATTTTCTTCACTAAAAGAACAATTAATTAATTGTGGCTCATTTTCAAACTGAAAAATGATTATTTCCTGATCAGTCTAAAACTAAGCTACATCTAAAATTCCAAAATGCTGATAACAGACTTCCTTGTACTTGTATTAACTATGGTTACATATGGAAATAACTGCGAATGATAACTAATGTACTTTTACTCACTTTTTATGGATATTTAATTAAATGATTCATTGAAAATTGTTAATATAAACAAGGAAATGTTTTCTTTGTGTTTTGGTGGACTATTAAGGTAGCAATAATTGCAATATTTTGTTACATTAAATCTTAAAATTCAGAGAACTTAAAACTATCTGTAAAAATTGTTATATATTGTTTAAAATTCTCTGAATTTTAAATCTTTTGTGTAACAATTTGACAAAGTAATCGTGATCTTTCATTAATATGAGTATCACCTATTAGTATATATTGGCAGGTATTCGGCAACAAGTTTTGGAGATTATTTTTCGTTCAATAGATATAAGATTTTATAAGTTTTTCTACATTTTAAATTTATATTCTTGTGATGAATTGTTACGATTTCTGACCAGTGTCTCTTAAAAATCAACTAAAACGAAATAACAAAAGAACAAGCATAGAGTAGATATCAAAAATAACGAAATTTTCTTATTTCACGCAAAAATAATCCAGAGGTTCGGATAAATATAATCATAAATTTGTTATTTAGATTTGTGTTAATGTAATATGTGGAGCAAAAATGACCTAGGAAATAAATTGATGAAATTCCAAGGCTAATTTTTTTTATCACAGTTTGTTTCAGAAATTAGTTTTTTCGAATTATTTATGTGAGAGGATACATTTTCACTTAGTCCATTCAAATGCCGAACATTCAAATCATACTTTTGTGCAAAATGTGTGTAACTAAGTTTCTAATGATGGCGTTTTTTACGATGTCTATATTGCTATGTCTTTGACAATGTGATAATCAAATTCTTAATGATAATAATAAAGTTAATCAGTTCTAATTCAGGAATAAATGAAACAATACAAAAGTGCATGCACGTTTATTTGTAAATGTTTAACCAAAGTTGTCCGAGCCAACTGAAGGTTAAGATGTATGTGTCCGATGTATGGTAAACTCAACAGTCTTTTATCTGAAATTCTTATTTGGGAGAGTGATAAAAATTATATAGTGAAATTTGACCTAAAGATCAAAATTTAGAAAAGAGTTAACTAACGACTTACTATACACCCATTCCCTGGTTTGATATAAAAAAAAGATTAAAAAATTGTAATTTCTTCCAGTATGCTGCAACATAAGGAATTAAGGCCATGTACATGTGCATGTATATATAATCAATTTCAGTTTAGATTTTCATCACTACCCGCTCCTCTAAATACCCAGCCGTGCATTTGCTTTTAGATTTCACTTTTATAGAATAGGTTAAGAAAAGCAATTATATAAGAAAAAAACCGGACACAGTACATACAAAAAATGAACAACAAAAAATTCTGGTTCAACATATCAAATATCGTATCATATTAATGTGAATGTGTTAATTCCCGCGCTTGCGCGGGATATCATCTTGTATGTATATATATATATATATATATATATATATATATATATATATATATATATATATATATATATCATTTTAAAATGGAGAAATTACTAACCTTTGACAACGTTGTGATGTTGGAGCCCCCAATAAAAAGGTTTGGAAAATACACAAAATTTCACATAAACACAGCATTCTCTGCATTTTGAAACTCAACGACTGGATGTGAATTAATAAATTAAAGAACTGTAATTTACTTTTAATAAAACATATTATTTCCTGGTCATAATTAGCATTTCCGATTAATATTACAATTTTGTTAATCGAAATATTTAAAACGGAAGGTATGTGGTTACGTAATTTGACAAACCCTTTTTGTCATGATTTCATGTCAAATTTAAATCAACGCATTGCGAAGAAATTTGAGACCAAGAAAACGCAATTTTGTTTAAGGAATAAGGAATCATTGTTTGAATATCATGAGGTGATAATTTTGGTCGGGGCTTTCTTAAATGCAATAAAGCCCGAAGGGCTTTATGATAGATTTGATCACCCCCCCCCCCCCCCGACCGAAATTATCACCTCATTATATTCAAAGAATGATTCCTTATTACTTATATTTATATATTTACATTTTCCAGTGTCTTTCCCTTTGATAACACTACGTATCGATTTTGTTCTATACAGTCCAATATATTCAAATGACGTATATAATTGGGGCGCAATTGGTCGGTAATATGGGACAGATTTTAAATAAAAAGAATTAATGATACTGGTATTCATATTGTGTCCTTTCAAGTGTCTCATTCTAGAAGCGAAATGTTAATCCTTTGTGTATCTGGGCTTCCCTTATTTTTTGTTCTTGTTTTGCTTACATTCTTAACAATAAAACCATACATTTCTTCTTTAGCAGTTCATCTTCAAGCTTTGTATTGCCACGATAGCACTTTGCAATAGCTGATCAGTTCCTTCTTTTTGTACAATAATTTTCTCTTTGTGAAACGTCAGCAACTAAAGTAATGGAGGGGTAGATGGTTTTATTTTGTTTTCCTCCTTCCCCTTTTTTCTTCGTTCCCTTTTTGGTTATACTTTCCTTTGATCTTGGAGTCATGTATATACGTCAGAAATTCTCCATGAGTTTTTCAACTTGCAAATCACTAATGTAGTTTCCTTTTCGCTTCTGGAAATGTTCTGCCCTTCTTGATTATTCCTTGTTCACCTCAAGCGCCATTGATTTCGGCATTTGTCAATGACATATTGAAATACATTAAACGTCCTTTGCGTTACCATTTTTAAACATCTTGTTTATAAATATATTGAGCATTTTTTTATTGTTTTATTTTTACTTATATTGTCCAATCCCATCGTATTATTCTGTGGTATTTACAGAACACTATTTACACTACATTTGTGATGTTTATTTTGGTTTGTCCCTTGAGTAACTAGATTTGTTCGTGGTGTTACCATAGGTAAAAAATCAACGAGTTAAACAATGAGTGAAGTTTTATTCTAAGGAAACTTAATATTTCAAATGGTCAGAATAAATAGATTTTATAAATTACTGTAATATTAAATACATGATTTTTTTTGGTAAAACAGACATATTTTATCCTTTTAATATCATTAGGGTTACCAAAATTGTCCTTTGTGTTACTTATATTGTTTATTTAATGAATTTGTTATGTGTTTGAAACATTGACATTACATGAAACACTTACTTGATCCGCATTATACTGCTAATTTATTTCCCAAACAGTTAATATAATTATTTTATTTTTAAATTGCAAATTTTAAATTTTGTTTCAATATATGTCTATGGAGTTACTAATTCTGTCCCTTGCACAACCAAAAATTCTTATCTATAACATTGTCAAACTTTGAAGAACATTTTGTTATCAATTCTGCATTTAAGAGTTACTAGTCAGTTTAAACAATAAGGAATATGAAACAGATCACTCAAAATTGTATAATAGTCAATAATGTTTTCTAAAGATTGTCCATGGAGTAATCAAATGTGTCCTTTGGGTTATTTTTTCTACAGTTACACAGTGGACAGTTACTCCAGGGAATTATTCAATAAATAGGAAGAATTATGAATAAAATGACTGTGTTGTGGATACATTTACAGTTCCCAGATGATTGGTATTCTGCTACAAATTTGCAACAAAAAAATAACATTTGAATTAATAGTTACAGTAGCATAGTAACTCTCGGGACTTCAAAATTAATTACTATTGCGATCAAACTTTCTTTGAACCTCATATTGTACATTTGTCAGCGGTGTGAAACACATGTGTTCAGTGTTTGTTTATGTTTTGGCGGTGACAAGAACTAGAGAAGGAGACTTGTGCTGAAGAGTTCCGCGATGAAAGATAACTGTTACATATTTTATGTCTTGGTTACCCCCAAGGACACGGCGAAAATTACACACATTTATCATTTAAAAAATCATAATTTCACTCTTTTTCATATACATTTTTGCATGTTTCTAGACATTATTAAACACAAACAAAACATCAAATGTGTGTTTGCACTGCCAATCATATCTGCTGCATCAATAATGACAGTTGAATGCATACATTTGGCGAACTCACAAGCAATTTTCCTTCACTTAGTCATATGGAAGGTTTTATTTTCAGTATTTAAATCAATTTTTAATCACACTTTTATGTCTTTTCTCATTACTTGATTGTTGTTTAATACCCCAGCTAAAAAAAACTACTATTTTTATTGCAATATTTACCAGAAATCCTGTGTTACTAAAATTTGGTCAAATTTTGAAAATGACTCATCAAGTATGGTAATGAAAACATGATTTAGGCATAAAGGAAAAAAAATTATCTGGATTGTGTTATACGAAGTTTTATTCATTCATTTTCTTACAATATATACCATTAATTGCGGGGATAAATGATCACGGCTTAAGATTCACGTAAGATATAATGTTTATGGATCGACATCGTAACGAAGCGTTCTTGAAAATTACAATCGCAATTTGTAAAAGGAGTTAAAATCAGTTAAAATTCATTTCTGACTCGTATAACAAGCCTCGATCAAAATCGCAAACGCCAATATCAAGGCCTTTCGTATTTAGTCCATTCGTGGTCAAATTTAACTTTTTCTGCTTCTCTCTCCTTTTTTCCGTAAAAATAGTTGGAATTGCTTGCCTCTATAATGTCGGAGGAAAATCATTATGCTCTTGAATTTGATTTTGCGATAGAATTTCCTCTGAAAATGCCTAAGTAAACTCTAACTCAGTTTTCGATCGCTTTGTTTTCAAATTTTCAACCGCTCTGCGACTTCAACGGAAGTGGTACTTATCCGCCAAGCTTCAATCATTTTTTTCAATTGTAGTCTACAATTGAGTTTTATTTACTGTTTCACTTTATTAAAATAAAAAAAGTGTTGTCTTGTCAAAGGTAGTGTCGTATTCATTTATCATGATAATCAAATACTTGCAACATTGTTGAACGATATTTTGTTACGTCATGTTCATCAAAGCGGCCTTCTAGGTCATCACAAAAAAGAAAGTATGGAGCAATGCTGTCGTCATAATTTGCGACAAATGTAGATATTATAACATTAAATTATTTATTTTTGATGTCGTCGTGTCAATAACTGTCGTCAGCTGAGCAGACAAATTGAATAACGCGCGTTAGCGAGTTATAATAATTTGTCTGCTCAACTGACGGCAGTTATTGACACGACGATGTCAAAAATAAATCATTTAAATAAATGCTTATATTTACATTCCCTTATTGATGAAGTCAATTATTTTATTAAAATAAATCGGTATAAATTGCAGATCACGGAAGGAGTAAATTAGTAACAGCAAGAACAGCTGTTTTCTAGAACCGGTTAAAACTAGTTATCACATAGACTGTTGAGATGAGCATGAAAATATAATCCATGAAAAATTACTCTGGAAATTTTGTTTTTAACAATAAAATCAATTTTATTAATGCAAAATTGTAGAACACGGTGTTTTAACATATATGGAATATATTTTTTAACCGATAACATAGAAATCATTGTTTGGGAACTACTTATGTAAATTACATGTAAATTCATACGCAGTGATTAGCTTGTTGCAGTTAGAGGCATTTAAAGATCACAGATTTCAATGGAAAAACACAGTAGAATGTAAATATAAGAAATGGGTATAGTCCACTAATGCATTTTCCATAGGCAGTAATGTTAACGTTCGGGTTCATAGCTCCGGCCCTAATTTTCGTTCAGCAACGAAGGACCTCTTGAATGAAAGCTCATCAAATTGTCTCTCCCCCGTTAAAATTTCGTGGTGTGAAGTCAGATTCGTGTTCCCGCAAAATGCGTCTGTATTGAAAAACTCTGAAAATGAAAGTAAAAGTAGGGAATTTCACAGTTTTGAAAAGGGTGTACTTCAAACAATTTCAATTCTTTCCTTCAAATGATAATTCGATTTTGACAATTGCTTTTAAAATTGCAAATCCTCTTTAAAATGTCCCAATAAATGTATATCCACTCTGCAAGTATAGGAACTATTTTGCTTAAAGGCACTACTTTGTTGTCCTACCGATTCTAAAAATAGTTGGAGGGATATACCCAAATAAGGTATCATTTTAGGATGTATATCGGGATATAAATACGGGTTGGTACATGATCAAATCTTCCTTAAAGCCCTTCGGGCTTTATGGGATTTGATCACGTGACCAACCCGTATTTATATCCCGATATGCATCCAAAAATGATACATTAATTCTTAAGTAATAGAAAATTGAAGTTGACTTCTGCTTCTGCTGATGATTCCAGAAGTTGGATTAAGCGATCCGATTGAACTTCTTATCCAGGCCAGTGTCAGCAGCAAAAGGAGGTCGTTATGCGGAATATTTGCGCACGTTCTAAGAGAAATTTCCTTATATAGACAATAGGGATTTACAAGGGATAATACAAGGGCTCTAACAACAGGAGTTATCTTTCATGGGCATACTCTGTTCATCTCCATAAAGGGACTTAGCACGTTGTGAGTTTTGTCTAATTACACGTATCAAATCAAAAAGAGCATAAGGAAAAGCATTAATTTTAACTTAAAAAAAAGAACATAAAAATGATTGACAAGTATTTGATAAACATTACTTACATATATCCTTTTTCATCGTGTTTGTTCAAAAGCTTATAAAAGTAACTAAATTTGAAATATAGGCAAGCTTTTTTCCCTAAATTTAATCATTGTTGTCATTGCAATAGCCCAAAGGAGTAAATGTGCTGCATTCACAAAGTAAAGAAATTAAAAGGCTACAAGAAAAGGGGACAAATATATGCTCACTCCTCCATGGCACCTGATCTTACCTCAAATTTTTTTAGAGGTCCGTGTTTGCTCTGTTCCTGTTTTGTAAATTCCCTTTGGATTTTTTTAATTTGAACACTGTTCGTTATCACCACATGTCATTTATCACCTCTATACCAGTATATTCCCTTATTATGATTTTTTTACACACATATCATAATGTATAAGTAGCATTATTCTACTAATCTATAGCAGTTTGCAGTATTTCTGAGCATAATAAAATATAAAAGTATAATGATACAATATAACAATATGAAAGCTTACATAAAAATGAAGCAACAAAAGTAGAACTGAGCTTTAATTCGAAAGAAAAAATAGTGTTATAGTAATTTCTTATCTATTTACAGTAAATATAAACAATCAATGCATATTTTTTTAATATTAAGGCCGATAATAATTTATTTTTATTTGGTGGACATAATATCAGGATTAAAATCGGACGCTTTAGAGCGAATAGTGATTTCTTTGGACGAATGAGGTATATGTTTTTGTTCGGACATACATGTATAACTTATTAGTTCGGACGAATTAGGATTTGATCGGACGAATCAGCAAGGTATTTGTTCGGACGAAATGCGTATTTTTTCAGACGAATTGGGATTTGTTTTGACGAAATGGATTAGCTCGGGTGCATTAGGATTTCTTCGGACACTACTGGCTTCGAAAACCCCTGTCCGTATGAAAATCCCCTGTCTTTCCCTGTCACCCCCTGTGTTTTCCCTGTCATCCCCTGTGCACCCCCTGTCAGGCCCTGTACACATTCCCTGTACACCCTGCAATCCCCTGTCAGCCCCTGTACACATCCCCTGTGTGCCACTGTAAGCCCCTGTCACCCCCTGTACGCCCCTGTCACCCACTGTAAGCCACTGTATTTCCCTGTGCGTGCCCCTGACATCCCCTGTACGGTCTTTAACTGCTTGCTAAATTAAAAAAATTGTTTTTAATTATGTTTTCGGGTTTTCTTAAATATATATTTAGCAGTTTCTGATACATAAGGAAATGGAAAGCAAGAAAAGCATTCATGGTTTAGACGGTGTTTGTTTTTCATTATATTTCATAGAGGGCAACATTATTACAAACGTGAATAATTCTGACTCAGAATAGATATATATCAAGATAAATATATACCGATAAACCGCTTAATATTTTATTCCATGTATTTAAACAAATGACCGTGTTTTGTAATTTGTGAAACAAAAATCTAAATGGAGGATGTGCGGGAAATCTGCAACGTTCTGTGCCATGTACCCTGTCTGAGTTAGCGCGCTTAAAGGCCGAACATTTTAAAAACGCCCCCTTTTTTACCTGTACAAACTTCAAAACGAGGCCGCCTGTCAATCAAGTTTAAAACAATAGCACCCAGTTTGATTGACGTGATCGTCCGAGCGTGATCTGGACAGGTTTGTTGTACATTTGTGCTGTACACACGTGTGTTTAGAGAAAATTCGGACGACACAGACATCGATATAGAACGTACAATCCAACTGTTAGATTGGATTCATATTCGTATTAAATCGCTTCATAGACATTTAGAACAATAAGATATTCCAACTGAGATCAATTCTGACTAATTATTTACTTCCTGTGTATTAATCTAATTGCTTCCTGTGTTTAGAGATTAGCAGCGATCACGACCGCAGGTACACTACAACCCCCGGAGGATTTCACACCTCTAAAAATTAAGCACCTGAGATTTATCACCCGGTAAAAATGTTCGGCCTTTAATAACACACCATGATTAGCACGTGCAGATAATCACACACCGATCGAAATGATCACCTATATTTTGACTGTTTTGCCTTGTGTAATGATGCATAGAATAACATCGTCCCAATGAAATGCATGTTGATTCTATTTAGCAGAAAGTTAATTAGTTAATATCTAACCCTTACCGAAAAAATGGGCTTGCTGCGAATACTTGCCGCAAGCTTGCAGCAAACATTGCTGCAAGTTTGCAGCAAACATTGCTGTAAGCTTGCTGCAGACATAAGCAAAACTTAAAATTTTATTCCATGAGAGAAAGGCATTGCTGCAAGCATGCAGCAAACTTGCCGCAAGCTTGCAGCAAACATTTTACCATGCAAATGAGGTCTGCGGCAAGCTTGCAGCAAACATTCCCATGCCCATTTAAGAACAGCTTCCTGCGAACGTTTGCTGCAAACTTGCCGCAATTGTTGCTGCATACTTGCGGCAAACATTTCTGCAAACAAGATGTGAACATTGCTGCAAGCTTGCGGCAAACATTTAACCATGCAAATAAGTTTGCTGCAAGCCTGCAGCAAACATTCACTTGTCCATAAATTGAAATAGCTTTCGTCAATCATTGCTGCATACAATTTTTTTAAGACAGATTTGCTAGTTTGCTAGTATTAATTGATAATTTTAAATGAAAACTGTCTGTCCTAACTATGTACATTAAAATTTTCTTAATACAAATTAAAAATTCAGTATACACAAGAGAAGTTAAAAAATTCAAATCTCAATTTATTTTCAAAAATAAATCATCCTCTAAATATGTTTCCTTTACACAGAAGGGAAAAATTTAATTACAAAATTTGAATTTAAAAACATTTAAGGAAAAAATAGCACCATAAATGGAATATCTTTAGTATAACTGACTAGAAAATGTAGCAACATAAAAAAAAGAATAAAAAATAAAATAAAATAGAGAAATAAAGTGTTTTTTACCCAAATTGTAATAAGACACTATGAGAAGTTTATATGTAAAAAATTCTTCCTGAAGAAAAAATTAACAAATGTACATTAATCAAAATATTATGTCAATATATATAGTACAATGCTAAACTAGGAATGGTAGTAACACATACATGTATACACATATGAAAATAAACAACTGACTAGAAAAATCACCTGAAGAAGTAAAAACAAGTTTACTGAATCATGACCTTAATTCATAAAAAAATGTATAGCTGTAACATCATCAAAAACAAAACACTATTCCAGACATGACAATCACATACAACAAAATCATAATCTATATAAGAACCTGAATATGAACTGCACAACCATGAAGATCGACATAATAATTTTGGAATAAGCAATAAGAAGTCTGAATATAATTAACACAACCGTGAAGACAAAATAATTTTGGAATATACAATAAGAAGTCTCAGATTTTAAAGAGAAAGCATAACCTTGATGCATCTGAAAGCTATATTAGTGATGAATGATATTACTGAAATGTCATCTAAGTACTGTCACTCTCCATTTTCTTGAAGGCCCTAACCATGGTCCCGATCTTTGCATTTATGGCAGCTATGGCGGCTTTTCCGTCCATCATGAATGTTTTAAGGGCATAGGCTGAAGACAAAATAAAATGAACAACAAACTTGTATATTTATAGTACTTATCAGTCATAATCAATATGAACATTGGATTCTTAAATTGTACTACTAGTGAAATGTTTTCAGACATGCCTTCAGTTTTTCTATAAGATGTTCAGGACTAATAGTGGTAGAAAAGTTTTTGGAAGATTTTGGCAGGGTTTGCCTTAACCCTAGGGTACAATGGGTGCATTAATGAAAATAAAAATTTATGTTCATGTTTTTCTAAACATGCTTCATTCCAAATTTGATGAAAATTTACCTAGCAGTATTTGAAAAAGAAGTTAAAAATATTTAATTTTTATCCAATGTTATACAATTACAAAGACCAAAATATTTAGTGGTTATACAACTATAAGACCAATAACAATGGGTCACCAGAGTAACTGGTGAGATAAAAAAAAAAAGAAATTGATCTACCTAAGGAGTAGGAATATATAAAAAAAAATGTCTCTCTGAAAGATTTGCTAGGATTGATACCTTGATTGGTACTCAATCATCATTTAAATAAAAGCAAAAAAAATTAAACAAACCTTTCAGGGCTTTTCCTAGTGGTGTATCGGCCACCTTGCATCCCGTTTTGCCCACCATCTCATGGGGTTCGAAAAAACCATTAATCATAAGCTTAAAGGCGCATGATTTTGTCTTGCCCTTAAATGCTCCCTGAATATCACTCAGCCACGTGACAGGAACATACAGATGGTGCCCCTCCACCAGCTGGGTGTACTCAACAGGGACCGTTGCGCCATTCTCTAGAAATTTCTACAATGTTAATGGCTATAAGTTTGAAAACAAGGACATACATTTTTTAAATCATGGTTTCACAATGGATACTTTAAATTTGTCTCAGTATGATTTTGAACTCATTGTATTCTTTAAAAATTTTAAGAATATTCTTTGAATGATGATACTTAACATTTCAAATGTAGTGCATATGCCTTTTATATTTTGCTGAGAAAATGAAAAAATAAGTATGACTAAAACTAAAAATAAAACCATAATTCTAGATAGATCCCTTAACTGAAATGATCAAAGTAATCAATATATATGATGGACTATATTGTTGTAAATGCATGTTCTTTTTTATTTTAAGTATAAAGATTACTTACATAGTGACACTTATTAATTTTTGTTCCCCTTTTTGGCATATAGTGGTCTGAACTGGAGTAGATAGAAACTTTCCCCTCCTCTTCTTCCTGTCTCAGCAAGTCTTAAAATAAAATTTAAGTCTTGTAAAAAACAAAACAAAAAAAACAACATTCTATCATAAATCTAGAACCTGACATTTGCAGACATTTAATTATAACCAAAAACAAGAAATATTTTTTAATACAAAATTCTTTTACATAAAATTATAAAATATAAAAAAAAATAGTAGAAATTAACCTAGCTCAGCTTTTAATCTGCTAGCCTCAGTCCTCCAGAAATTTAAATCTCTTTCGAGTTGGTCTGCAAAGGACTGAAGGCCTTTGATACTCTGTTCTTTCACCTCACAACTCCCACATGGAACAATGTTATCTAATGGGTGCGAAGAATTTGATGTTAATGATGAGAAGTTTAGTAATGGGTTCGAAGAACTAATCGGGTTAGAAGAAGATGGAGTAAGTGGGGATTGAAAAGAAGAAACTGTGTTAGGAGAGAATGAGGAAAGGTTTTGGTAAGTAGACATTGGTATATTATCAGAATTAGAAGGAAATGAGGATTGGTGTTGGAAAGAAGATGATGTTGCCAAATTTGTGCTAGAGTTGGAGGGCAATGGAGGAGGCAGAGGAGCAGTAGATACAGGTGGATTGTCTGAAGGAACTGAAGGTGGGGTTGGGTACACAGGCAGACATGCCATGTTGAAGGGATGGGTTGATGGTGGTTGATAAGTAAAGGGTGTTGTAGTAAGGGGCAGTGTGGGTGGATAAATAGGCAGTGGTGTCATGTTAGGGGAAAATGCAGATGGTGTTGGGTAAGTTGACAGAGGATCCATGCTGGGGGAACACGTGGGTGTGGATTGGGAAGTAGACAAAAGTGTTGTGTTATGGGGAATTGTGGATTGCTGGGTAGACAGAGGGGTTGTATTAGGAGAAAATGTGGATGTGGATGGGAGGGAAGACAGGGAGGTCAAGCAAGAGGAAGATGTGGATGGGACAGTAGACATGGGTGTACTAATAGTTGAGTTAGAACCTACTTCATTCCTCATGCATGTTTTGAATATTTCTTCTGCATTTTTGACGGCTGTTTCTGCCTTCTTTTGCATTTCTTTTTTCTTCTTTTCTGCCAATTCTAAATAAAAATATATTTTAAGACATAAACAGATAATGAACAGAGAATGCATATATAGATTTATTTTATTGATCGGTTTCAACCAAGAACAGTTGTCATCAGAACCTTGAATAAATTATTCAAATCTATAACTATAATTTTCTTTATACTCGAACACAATAAAATGTTTGAGAATTGCAGATTAACAGAGCAGAATTCTGAAATTGTTCACCTTTTTTCTTTTTTGTAAGTTCATCCACAGCCTTCCTTTTTCCTTGAGACTTTTTCTTTTCTGAGGCTATGAATTTTGAACACTTTTCTTTGTCTTCTGCAATTTAATTTGAAACAATTTAATACGAATCTGGTTAGGGCAATACTGTATACAAATTTATATAAACTACTGTGGCATCATCATTTTTTTGTTTTGATCAATGTTCATGGGGAATCAAAATTTGAGAGGTTCATGGGGGAAGTAATTTTGGGTAACTTGCATATTTCATTTAGGTAAATAAATCAGCTGTGTCGAATGTATGCACATTTCAATGTTCATGGGGACTTAAATTCATGGGTAACGGCTACCAAGGAAATCCACAAACATTGATCCCCCATAAACAATTTTGATTCCACAGTAATTTCATTTAAGGTCTGCATGCATGCCATGCATGCACATAGGTTGTTTGGTTAATGGGGTTCAATTTATTGAGAAAAAAGCTACATATTTGCAAGTAATCTGAAATCTTGAGTACACACAACATACCAGATGCAAACAAAATTTTCCCTTCATAGTTCACACCATCCCTCCAAACAGCAGAGCAGGAGTCGCCAACCTTAAAGGTTCTTTCTTCCCCTGTGTGACCATCCTCGTCCTCTATAGCGTCTGCTGATATGGGGTCACTTAATTGGCTGTCCATAGTAAACTGGACAACATACCAAACTAAAATTGAAAACCATACAAAATATGTATTTTTCACAGTATTTAACTGGTTTATATTTTGACATTGTCAAGAGGTATTCCTCGTGTTCAAGGCAATGGGGTTACCGGTTCTTCGATCATCATGTGCAAAGTCACAAAGACAGATTTTTTCTACTCTAATCATTATATACTTACTTATTGCGCCTTCTAGAAATCTTCCAGGAAGTCGGACTCTTCTTCTTCCTGACATGTTACGGAATCACTTTATAGTAGCTGGGAGAATTATTACCGCAGACACTAGTACGTACGTTCACAATATGCCGGTCTCGAATTCTCAATACAATATTTGCGCCAAGATCGTTGATTGGTCGAGCTGTTATCACCAAACACGAAATGGTAGTTAACAAAACGAAATCAATCTTCAAAATCCTTTTTAGTTTGCATATAATACAGGCTAAATAATAAAATTATGTTTACAGAATTCACTTCAATTTTTTAATCAATAAAAAGTGCTTCAATTATCTTAAAATAGACAAATTTAAACATTCGGTATTTGTTTTCGAATCACAAATATCAAAATTACCCATCAGCCTTTTATTTATTTACATCCGGTTTAACAAGCATGGCTACCCCTGAAGATAAGGAAAACAACGGGACTCCTATTTTTGCAGATAATGGTATGTTATTGTAATATATACGTACCATTAAATTCTTCATGCAATTTACTACTGTTATCGCCTCTTTATTTGCCTCAGACTTTCTCTGAAACACGCTACCGACCTCGGAAAATCATGTATGTTGAATTTACATCGAGATCGAGAGTCGCCATTTTTACATGTAAACAAAGTGCACCAAATGAATTTACGGGACTGATGATGGTGTTTAAAAGACTATCCGAGGCCAGTGAAGAGACGATATCAGTAGTAAATTTCATGAAGGATTTAATGGTACTAATTGTTTTTACAGAATTTGCGTATAAATAAGGTAAATTAGTCGAAAACTAGCGCACGTTTTTCTGCGCAATAAGTATACATTTTTTTCAATGGGTGGCCCTGTAGCTCTCCGGTCTGTCAATATTTTTTTCCCCGGAGAGCTACAGTTCTGCAGCTATATTTGAATAAATTTAAGCAAAAGATGAATTTCCATTGATTGGGTAACCGTACACTACCTTGTGTGTAACTTCTTCAATTTTTTCTTTTACAGACGATAATGTATGTACAGATGAGGTATGCATTGAAGATGTACATGAAGAGGAGATTGAATATCAGTCTGATAATTACATGTACTCTACAAATGAGCATGATGAGGAGAAACAAGGTAAATAATAACTGTATGCACTATGACAACATGTTTCATAAAAGCTTCAATTATGCATTAAAACTAATATACATTAGTTAGTTTTGTGGTTGTGCTTTTTTGTTCACAAGTTTCAGTCAGAATGAAAAATTTAGTAGTTTTTATATTTTGATCAATTTTTTTGCAGTCCCCACACCAAAAAAGCAAAAAAAAATTGACAATCTTGGAAGAGTTCGGCCCAGTTCATATGCTAAAAGAGATGCAAGAAAACCAAAATCAACAAAGAAACAGCCCCCTGAACTGGAAAGTTCTGAAACAGTCTCTTTACCAGCTACAGACTCTCACTCAAGTATTCAATTCAACACAGACTCTGAAAAACATGAGGACTGTCCTTCCAATCCACAATCACCCATAAGAAAAGAGTTTTATGAAATTGTTACGGAATTAATGGAGAACAGTGTTGTTACAGAAATCTGTGAAGGGGATGATTTTTCATTTGAAAACTTGATTCCAGATAATGAAATTCACGTTATTGAGGACAATAATGAAGATCCTTTAATGGGACAAGATGAAGAAAATCAGGCCAGTGACTCAGGGGAAACTTTCCCAAAAGATACCCCAATTTATCCAGGTCATTTTGTGAGTGTACATCATAGTATGGTATTAATTCTTCTTTACGCTATTTGCCATACTATCAGTGGAGCTCAGTTGGCAGATACATTAACTCTTGTTAGTCTACACTGCTTACATTCACATCCAGGTCTAAAGAGCATCTATACTTTTAAAAAGTATTTTGCAGATATGCATTCTCCACTAGTGAAACATTATTTTTGTAAGCAGTGCATGACAAGTGTGAAAGAAAATGACACCAGTTGCCCTTCTAAAGACTGTGGAATACAATTAGGAGTTAAAAACAAAGACTATTTCATCGAATTACCATTGGAAGAACAGTTAAAGAAAATAATGAAGAGGCCTGGAATTTTGAATTTAATTAAATCAAGATTTAACAGAAAAAAGAGGCAGTTCAATGGAATTGAAGACATATATGATGGTGCTGTATACAAAAGGTTTTCTGAATTTGGAGGTCCCTTATCTTCAGAAAACCCTACAAATGTATCATTTACATGGAACACTGATGGAATTCCTGTTTTCAAAAGTTCAAAGTTTTCCCTTTGGCCCCTCTATCTAGCCATTAATGAACTTCCATTTAAACAGAGATTTTTGAAAGAAAATATGATCCTTTGCGGACTTTGGTTTGGTGAGTCAAAGCCATTTATGAGTATTTTTACAAAACCGCTTATGAAATCTCTCAAAATTTTAGAAAGTAATGGAATTTACTATGAAGTGGACAACGAGAAGATTTGCACTAAAGGCTTTCTAATCTGTGGAACAGCTGATCTACCAGCCAAAAGTATAGTTTTAAATTGTAACCAATTTAACGGCCAGTTTAGTTGTATGTCGTGCTTACATCCAGGGGAAACGTATAGAACACAAAAAGGCGGAAGCGTTCACACCTTTCCATATGATGCATCTATGCCTAAACATGAAGAGAGAACAACTGAAAATTGCCTGAGAGATGCAGTTCTGGCAACAGAAAACAGAAAAACAGTCAATGGAATAAAAGGACCCTCATTTTTGATGACTCTAAAGTCATATGATTTTGTGAAGTCAACCTCAATAGATTACATGCATGGCGTACTTCTAGGAATAGGTAAACTTTTAATAAATCTGTGGATCAGCAGCACTCACAGTAAAGAAATTTTCTCAATATCTAACTATGTTGAAGTTATAGATCAAAGACTTCTGCAAATTAGACCACCATCTATTATCACAAGAGTTCCGAGATCATTGTCTGACCATTTTAAATATTGGAAGGCCTCAGAATTGAGGTCTTGGTTGTTTTTTTATTCATTACCTATTCTACATGATATTTTACCTGGGAAATACTTGTTGCATTTTGCTTGTTTCGTTGAAGGTATTTTTTTATTGTGTACAGATAGTGTAACCTCTACAGACATAGAGAAGAGTTCTAAGCTATTGTCTTATTTTGTGCACATGTTTCCTTCCTTGTATGGGGAAAGATACATTACTTTAAATATGCATTCACTGCTGCATTTACCACAATGTGTAACCGAATTAGGCCCTCTTTGGGTCTATTCGTGCTTTCCATTTGAAAATATTAATGGTACGTTGATGGAACTATTCCATGGTACGCAAAATGTTGAATTACAAATTATGTGTGGTTTAAATGTACTTCAGAATATGACAAGTATGATTGAAGAATTTGATGATCAGAGACTTATAGAATTTGCAAACAAACTTACTCATAAGCGCCATTGTATTAAATCTGTAGTAGGGACATTGTCAGGATCTTTTCCTATTGGCATGAGTAAAACTGCTATTTTGACAGATGATATATACAGCAAAATTATTAAAGAATGCAAATTCAAACCAGTAAAGCTATTAACTTATAAAAGAATATCACTAAGAGGAAGAATAATACATTCAATGGAATACACCAGGGTTTATATGAGAAATACATTTACTGTAAGTTATTTTGACATGGTAGATAAAAGGATACACTATGGTCAAATAGAGAGTTATGTATTGGCAAAAGCTTGCGATTGTATTGAAGACTTGTGTCTATGTAATTCAGAATTGTTTGCCATTGTTCATGAATTAAAATGTAAAGAACAATCAATTATTGAGGACAACTTCTTACAGGCTGATGTATCGCATATCAAATTGGCAATGAAAACAGATATTATCCAAGTTGTAGATGTGTCAAAAATTTTGAATGTTGTTGTATATTTGAGTATGACAGACAAATTGAACAAAGAGAAAATGTTTCTTTGCAATTTCCCAAATGTTGTAGAATCTGACTGAAAACACACAGCATTCGTGTATTTGTACAAAACTCTGTTATTAGAACTTAACTAGGGTTCCAAATTATTTTCCATTTACTACTTAGTACACATGTAAGTCATAGAACAGGATCAATGTCATCAAAACAGTTTAAACTGTTGTTTGAACCAGTATTTAATTTCACCTTCATTTTATATCTTTTGATATGTTTACAAAACTTACTTTTTTATATATAATTATTAGGTTTTAAACTTGTGTTTTCACAAATTTTGAAGGTATTATGAATAAATACCTAGAGTAGAATTGTTCTACTTTAGATTTCTTTAATAAGGTGACTTTTAACATTAGGCCTAGAAAAAATGTTTGTTTCTGCTTCCCGGAAATAAACATAATTTATAGCACATGCCGTAATTTTATTTAAAGTTGTTTCAGTGATAATATGTATTTCAATTTTTGTCTGTGCTAAAATTGTGAAGTTTTTTCCCTGACCATTTTAAAATAATGTAAAGAAATCTTAGTTTTTTATCACAATTTAAACTCTTTGAACATTGAACTATAGTTTTTTTTTTAAACTGTTCATCACTAGATAGTGATTTTATATCTCAGGTGAGCACAAATTGATGTGCCAGTGTCATTTTGAAGGGAAAAAACCTACCTTAATTTTTTCTGCTTGAAAGCAAAACCACTTTTTTCTAGGCCTTATGAATGTGTTTTGTATCAGTTGACATGATTTGGTTAATAAAACCTATTACTTAAATTCTTAAAAGTGTTTATGCTTTTAAATTCAAGCACCCAATGAGCTTTATAAACCTGATCTTTGTGAAAGCTTCTTTCAGAAATACCCCAGTAAAGAAGATACTAGCAATCTTCTTGCGAACAATTTCTGATGGTTAAAGTTTCCTGCAAGCTTCTTGCGAACAATTTCTGATGGTTGAAGTTTCCTGCAAGCTTCTTGCGAACAATTTCTGATGGTTGAAGTTTCCTGCAAGCTTCTTGCGAAAAATATATGATTGTTAAAGTTTCCTGCAAGCTTCCTGCAAACAATTTCTGATGGTGGAGGTTTCCTGCAAGCTTTCTGCGAAGAGGCAAGTTTTTGCGAATTTGCAGCAAGCTTGCTGCAAAAAGCTGCAATGTTCGCAGAAAGGTTGCAGCTAGCTGCGAACATCTGCGAACATGACTTATTTCTTCCTGCAAACAAATTTGTTTGCTGCAGACTTGCTGCAAATTTGCAGCAAGTCTGCAGCAAACATCACTGTTCTGTAAGGGAAGTCATGTAAATCGCAATCGATTATATTTGCATTCAGCCATTGTTTTTTTCTGATAAATTAAGAGAGAGAGAGAGAGAGAGAGAGAGAGAGAGAGAGAGAGAGAGAGAGAGAGAGTTGATTTTTTAGAGGGGGGATTAGTCCGGCCCTTTGACACTTTTAACTTTTATGAGGTTGCATTGATCAGTTTAGTACATTATATGCATTATTGTATAAAATTATCCTCATACATATAAAGCAATCATGATATAGTTCGTGAATAATTTAATACATGTATACAAATACCGGTAACGGCACGCATGCATGATCTTAAAACAATGTTCTGGGCTTCGGGTTTTAGATTAAAAAAATAATTTACATTTATTTAAATTCTGAATTTGAGAAATGAAAAAATATGGCAATACGGTTTAATTCATATAACTGTGTCAAATGATGTTCCGAATTTTAAGCCCTTTCTTCTCATGTTTTTTATTCTTACATGTAGAACTGATAAATCAAAATTTTAAATTTCTGTTTTCTTTACTTGACATACTGGGAAAGAAAGTCATAAGCGGCGTTTAAACAACATATTGAATAATTGTTTAGCATTACCGAGCATTCAGATCTTAGGAAAAAAGTGTGTGTATATACAAGTACACGTGTGTCTGTCACCTCATTGTTCCCGCTACCGTGCACTGCAAATTGTCAAGAAGGGTTGTGTATACAGTAGCTATAATTATATAATCAGTGACCGACCATTCAGATCTGAGGAAGTGTGTGTATATACATGTACACGCGTGTCTGTCATCTCATTTTCCTTACCTCGCTACAGTGTGCTCTGCAAATTGTCAAGAAGGGCTGTGTACAGTAGCTATTATATAACTACTGACCAAGTGAAAAATTAATGTCAACATCCTCTTCTTTGAAAACTGTAACTTCAATTAATTCTTTGATCAATTGATATGGTGTAAAATAAAACATTGGTGGATTAAAATTAATATGATCGCTTAATCTAAATAATGATAAAGAATTGAATGAAAAAAGGATTGCATGTTAACTTTTTAGGAAATTAATACCCGGGTAAACTAATTTTAGTAACTTTTAATTCAAAATCAATCCAAACTCTCTCTCTCTCTCTCTCTCTCTCTCTCTCTCTCTCTCTCTCTCTCTCTCTCTCCCCGTATCTATATAAACTCCTACATGTATAGTAAACACTAGTGCTACATTTACATGTATGTTGTGAATGTTCTGACAAAGGCCGCGGATTTCTGTTCACTGGCAATAAATAAAATTATCTTTGATATCTTCCACTTCGCAGTGAAAAAGGGAAATGAAAATTAGGTTTTAGAAAGTATTAAATTGTTTATGAGAGTTAATCATCAGATAAAATTCAATTCAAGGGTCCAATAAGCCGCTCAGAAACATATTTAACAAACATAATAGAATTATTTCTTAGGCAAACTTACAAGCTATTGAAGCTTTATTTTTTTTATTCACGGGAAATTAATAAAGGTATAATCAGGAACTTGTTATAAAAAAAGAAAGACGTGGCTGCTTATACATGTACATTCTGCATTCTTATTAACATGTTGCAGTTTGCAAATATTTGTTGAGATACACAAAATTAAATGCTAAACACCATGTGCTGCGCTTGATCTTTATAGAAATAATTCACAGTATTTTTTATATCTATTTTTCAAACACTACGGAGTAGTGATGTTCCCGGCCGCTAAAGGACTAAATGCCCTGAAGGCTTTCACACCTACCGAAAATAATCCCCGCCCTCACCAGAGATTTACCACCCGGTGAATCTCGAGCTTTTAGTTGTAAGCATGATTATTAAAGTACTGTATCAATACATTATGAATGAAAACATATTATAATTTCTAAAATTACAATAACAGTGTGTCTTGTGAGTCGGCGCTCTGTCGAGTTCAAAAATTGATTTATAGCTCAATCTATAACACATGAGAGTTAAGTAATTGAACTAAGAAAAAAAATATTTGAAATTAAATAACAGAAAAGGCTGTTATAAACTGTTAAAAACCGTACAGGGGGTGTCAGGGACATGTACAGGGGAATACAGTGGCTTACAGGGGATAACAGTGGCGTACAGGGGGTGACAGGGGCTTACAGTGGCACACAGGGGGTGTGTACAGTGGCTGACAGGGGATAACAGGGTGTACAGGGGCTGTGTACAGGGGCTGACAGGGGATGCACAGGGGATGACAGGGAAAACACAGGGGGTGACAGGGAAAGACAGGGGATTTTCATACGGACAGGGGTTTTTAGAGCCAGTAGTGGGAGGAATCAGCCATTGGTTCGGACGAATAACTTATTTGTTCGTCGAATGATATTTGTTTGGACAAATAAGATATTTGTTTGTACAAGGAAGTTAAATTATTTCTCTGACGAAGCAATTATCGGAGAGAGAAAAAAGAAAGAGAGAGATAGAAAGAAAGAGAGCGACTCGAGTCTCTCTCTCTCTCTCTCTCTCTCTCTCTCTCTCTCTCTCTCTCTCAACCATAAGCAGAATTTAAGCAACGTGCTCTATTAAAAACAATAGTTTTCTTTTTTTGTAGTCCGTTTGAAAAATATGTTTGGCAATCCAATTAAAAAACAACTGAGTGTTCATAATTTTGCATTTCAAATTTCCAAATCCTGTTGTTTACTGTAAATTCTTTATTTTACACGAATACTTAATTTCGCGATTCCGCTGTTTTGTATCAAATTGCGAGAATATAAAATCGCGATCGCCAATGTTTGTTATAATATCCTATAGTTCAAAACTGTCTGAAAAATAAAAGCGAGATTTTAAAATCCGTAAGGGTTGCTTCTCGGGATTTTACGCAGAAATTAATTCCTCGCGTTTAATTTAATTAGGAATCTACAGTAATTTTATTTAACTCAGAAAATGCTTACAATTCTGGCTAAAATACAGGTTTGCCTTATCAAAAAAAGTGTGGCAATCCAATTAAAACGCCATCGAGTGTTCATAATTTTATATTTTACATTTGCAAATCCTGTTTTTTAATTTTATTTGATTCAGAAAATGCTTACAATTCTGGCTAAAATATAAGTTTGCCTTATTTGAAATAACAGTCACTGAATTAAGATATTTGAAACCATGTGCCTACAATGTGAACTTGTTTGTCAATAAAAAAAGAGCCGATCTTTCAGTTATTTTAGAACATTGATTAAAATAATTGTGATATTGTGAAGTAGTTTAGCTGGGTTGGTTGTATTGCATTGTGTATTAGTCAACAGCTATTATACAGCTCGTAGACATACAAGGAAATTGATATAAACATATTAATATAAACAGGTCAGCTGAGTAGAAAGCAAGATTACACTTGATGTTTTCTGATAGCAAAAGCATTCTTAATAAATAAGATGTTAATCATATGGTCATAGCATTATAGATTACGTGAGCACTGTTACCCTGGTCTCTTTATTATTGATGTAATAGACAATCTATCTATTCAAACTTAAAGAGAAATAACAATGTATTCTTGTTTAAACCAGCTAATCATACAGTAGTTATGAATCTAATGTAAGTGTTAAAATATTTTTTTTATCCAAAGAGTTTTTGTTATAACACGAATATGGAATATCGAATAATGCAAATATGATATGAATTCAGTGATGAAGTTTGTAAGTTAACACCTGATTCGGTCAAGAGCCGCTTGTAAGGTCTTAAAAGATGATTCATCCGGATCCGTTTTCAAATCGAATTATTCCTCTTTTGCTATTTGTTTCCTGTCAAAATATATTTGTTTCCTAAATTTCTGAACGCATTTAATACGGTAAGTATGAAATTATTCTTTATCAAAATAAATGGGTAATTGTAGGTGTTTATATTGCTAAGTAAACGAGATAAACGAGAAAATAAATGAAATTCCTCTTATTAAATGAAGTCTTGTGGATTTATGCTCTATAATCCTCTTCGGGGTTGACGTCCGATTAAGGTTGTTGAAGCATGTCCCATATCAAGGTTATTGCTAGTCTGATGTACATGTAGTTTGTTGGATTTACTACTCTAAGATTCTTACATAATAAAATACATTTTGTAATATGACTTGACATGCTTGGTTGCTAAACTCCAGATGCCAATGAAGTTCTAGTTTTTTGAGAAAGTAAAAGTTTTTGGAGCAGGTTACACATCTAAGGTATAGCAGACTTACCAATTCAGACTTGCATATGGTTGATGTAACCATGAAAAATTATAAACTACAGAGCTAGCTTCAGATACGTAGCCAAATCCGCATTATCCGTGTTTCCGGTCAGGTTAAAGTTTTTTCAAGCAGTTTAAAGCAGGTTGCAGTATAAATCGATATTGATGCACCAGCAGTTGCAAATTCAGATACCCCCCTCCCCCAAGTTTGATCAGTGCATCCCCAAATTATTGTTCTTTTGTATTTTCCCATATTTTGTTGTTATCCGCCCCTAAGTTTGGTTTATCCGCCCCTAAGTTTGGTCAATCCGTCCCCAAGTTTGGTCAGTTAGAGTGCGATTATCGTCAATTATATTTAAGGTGTTATAATTAATTTGGAGACTCTTTATGTAAGTATTATCATAATTATGAGACGGGTGTTAATTATGAGAACTAATGGTAACACGCGGAGATCCGTTCTCCGTGATCACCAATTAATTTATATCTATATGTCGGGCTTTATCAAAAATATCATAAATGATTTGATTTGTTTTGAACATATTTTATTGTATATATATAACATAAACTATACACATATGGCATAGCCCTCTTTTTTTTTTTTTTTTTTTTAGGTTTTTTTTGCTTTCCGGGGAGGGGACTGTTTTTGTAACTGTACATTTTCAACACCCCCCCCCCCCCCCGGCAAAAAAAATAGATCTACGTGCATGATGAACGCGTATTTTTCCTAGCATATGAAAAAAAAATATGGGATGTTCATTTTATCAAATTAAAAATCATATTGTTAATAAACTGAGATTAACATTGAGATCTGTAGAATGCTTGACTTTCACCTTTTTACAGAAATTATTTAACAACACCTGTAAGAAAGGTTCTACATGTACGACGTTGAAGCATCCTCTAGCTAATGTGTCAAATGAAACACCACCATCTGAATCACGAGCCCGATCGATATGGATTGTTGACGCTGTCTCTCTAAATGAATTGGGCAATAATATGGCTGGTGGTGTTTTCTCTTGCATTGAGCTCTGCGATTAAAAGTATTTAAGTTCTCACTGAAATGTCAGCTTAGAAGCAAACAGAACCGCCATAATTGAGATTGGATTATTTATTAAGTCCGGCGCCAGGAATCAAGCTGACGTCCGCCATGATTAATCAGGGGAAACTCTAATCGAGAATGTGTCAAAAAGTGACAAATCCATCCGTTTTTCTTAAGGCTATTCAAATAAAAGAAGCCGTCTGTGGAATGCTAAGTTCTTGCATGTTGCCTTTTTTTGCCGCAATTAAAGAGGAGAGATAAATACCTGCGAGTCTGCATCTTGCATGCTTGTCTTTGTGGTAGTTTTATTGACCATGAAAGACTTTAAGAGAGGCCATTTTTCGAAGCGGGCAGTAGCAATGACATTAAATGGAGCAAATACATGTACTAATATTTCATGATATTCCAACCAAAGACAAATTTTGCTCTCCCATAGATATGTCTTTTAGTTACTATACAATGTACATTTAACAAAATTACCTCAATTATAAATTTAACAATTATTACAAAAGATATTGTTTTCTTATGATTCTTTTTACTCTTTGAGAGAGAATATAACTACACTTTATAACTAATATAAACATTTAGTTAAAGAAACAAATAATAAAAAAAACTAAAGCTATGTAATAGAAGTGTTGTTTCGGGGCTTTCGAGCAGTTCAAAGCAGGTTGCAGAATAAATCGATATTGGTGCACCATCAGTTGCAAATCCAAATTAATCTCATTAAAAGTATAAAAGAATTAGAAGTTTTCTTTATGAAAAATAGTTTATAGCTAAAATAGCATTTCCAAAATTAAGGTAGATCTCATGCTTAATTTGCTGCCTATCCAGCCTCCTTAAACATGTTTAACCATTCAGAAAATTTCAACTAAATGTGTAAGTTATTTCAAATCAGTAAACAGCTTTTTAAATACTCTTTCTGTAAATGTTTCAAATCATTAAAAAGGGGGTGTTCAAAGATTATGGAACACAGTATATAAACATAACAAAATGCAACTTTTTAGCCTGCCTTCTTGGCAGAATAAGAAAATGCGATATATACTTCATTTAGAAATACAAGATAAACACTATAATTGAGAAAAACAGTTCAGAAGAATTCTTTTCAATCAAATCATCTGGGCGTTTGATCCTGTGATGGATTTCCATTAATGACAATTTGACACCGTAAAGTCCCGGGAGACGGACAAAAAGTCTATCTCTCACGGATTCGGAAACCTCTTGTAAAGACAGTAAAGAAATTGGATCCTTCCTTCGCAAGGCAGGGTGATATTCCTTAGCTCAGTTTTGGGCTTGCTATTGTTTTGTAATCACAAGTTTCTTGTCTAAAGTACAGAGCTGTTTACCGATTCCGAACCAAGCAAATAGTCCCTGGTCTGAATTTGTTGTAACACGCTGGGCTAGTTTCGGTTCCATTGCACTTGTAAACTTTTGTGGAATATAATGAAAATGCAGGTTAGGTTTTTTAGATTGATAAAATCAAATTTTAGGTCCGTGGGTTGGAACATTTCAACAGACTTAAACAACGACAAAACAAATATTTTTGTAAATTAAGAATCGACATCTTTTTGTTTGTAGAAATCATTTGTACTTTAGATCTGTTCTTTTAAGATGGAAAACACTAGTGATTCTGTAATCTATTGAACACTGCTTTGTTGTTAAACCAAATGTACATAATTATACTGTATGAATCACCAGCACAGAAAAACAACAAATGGCTTTTGTCTTTATTGTAGAGACTGTCCTTGTATAAGAAAAAATAAAAATGTAAGGTCTGCTGACAAGTTCTGGCTTTTATTTCTTTATCAGTATCAAAAAATATATATGCTTTTGTATTTACAAGTGTACATCCTCCTCTTAAACATTTTTAAACATTCAATGTGTCACTCATGTCATATTTCTAACAATAAAAATCCTGAAATATTACGTTATATGTTGGAAAATGTTAAGAATGATATTTATGTCCCTCATCTAATTCCGATGGTGGAAAAAGGTATCTATTTATATCCATTGCTTTTTTTATTATATATGGACAAGGTCAAGAACTTGCCAAATCTGTTTTTTAAAACAGTTTCTTTTTTGTTGTTCTTGTTAAGCTCAAAAGAGTTTACAATAGTTAACACAGGTAAGTAACTAAAGAAGGCGTGGAAAGTGTTGTATGGTTTACATCATTTCTTAAAGTGATGGTTTTGACAAAAATATGAATTTTAAAAACTCTTGAGCTACAATAAACAAGACAAATTTTACAACCATGAAAAAAATGTGTTCTATATGCATACACAATGATAAAATAATTTCTTCGGTTCCCCCAAAACTTAAGATTCCATGGAAAGAGTAACGGAATTTCAATGGATGATACTTCGACAATTACTTCTTTGAATTGAAGATGCTAATTTAAAATTCAATTGATTGGTTATTCTTCATTCACACTCAGCTAAGTATGGTTTGTCCAAACGGTTAATCCTGTCTCCATATCACGGACAAATGCTTCCTTCCAGTGATCGCTATTCTCAGTGAGTGGGGTTAAGATTCACTGTCACACTCAAAAAGTCAAGAGAATTGCAAATATATAATGAACTCTCATGCAGGGCAAAGAACCGGTCAATCATAGAAGCCACCGTCCAAGTTCCAAGAAAAATTCCTTCGGGTCTTAGATTTATTGGCAGCCTTCCCTTATACACAGTCCAAATTTTCACAGAGAGATAGTTGGCTTTTACGCAAACATTCAAAACAAAAAGGGCTTTTAAATCATCAAAAACATTCTGTATGCGTCCATGTAAATACATTGTATTCTCATTTGATTGGTGTATTATATTTTTCTTTCCACATTAACTTTGTCCATAGTCATCTGGAAGGTAACTAAATGTTGACTGTATGATATATTTCTGCTATTTTAGTCAGCCCTTCATACCTTCCAGTGCAGTCGATTCAGTTGACTGATTGACTTAGGTTCATCTCGTGTTCTTTCTTTCTTTATATTTTTTAGTTGGATTAATTTGAGAGGCTTAAAACTTAGTCATAGTTTTTGGTGGAACGATTAGATAAACCATATAACGATATAAGTAAAAGTTTCAATCGATGAAGTGGGGTTCCATGTTTATACCAATTTGGTTGAGTTAATTTGAAAAATAAAGTTACAAATAAATGCATTGAAATTATCAATAGCAATTCGTACAAACAGTTAAAAAAGCCCACTGTTGTAGGACAAAATACATTCTTTTTCGATTAAGTAGACCTGCTAACCAGTTTATTCATTGATCTCTTGTGTATTGCGGTGCATCTAGATACACTCTCATTATTCTACATGACTATATATATACTGAATATAATTTGGTGAGATAAGTTCACTTCATTTACATTACTTGTATATATATATATATATCCTAGATGTGTTCCGGAAACTTAAAACGATCCGTCAAAAGGAAGTTAAAACCAACTAGTCTTGAGCTAGCTACTAGTTAGAAAGAGATGCAAGGGCCCTCATTCGATTTTTCCAAAAAAAAAAAAAAAAGAATTTATGAAGGATCTTTAGGTTTTTATCAAGTGATCAGTGACCTCCATTTCTGCGTTTTAATCAATATTACGAAAAGAGCGTTCACCAGTGATGTTTACATGCAATAAAAAGGATAAAAATTGACAGTTCTCCAAGATTAATGTCGATAAATATTTTATAAAAAAGCGGATGATCTCCTGAAATAGCTGTTGCCATAAGTTGATTTGGAATAGCGGCAATGGACGTCATTTATTTGGCTTGCTAAATATCGTTATGTAATCCAAAGGTTTTTATGTAAGACTGCATTCCGTGTCTGTGGACACAGTTTTCAGATGTGGGGTAAAAAAAAAACCTCGACAAACCGTAATTAAAGAGATAAGAATATTTCATTCTTCGGAGTACGGACCTTCATCGCGGGGTTTACATTGAGTCCACTCAGGGTTTACTTTGGGTTTACTTGGGGTTTGCTTTTGAGGTCCACTGAAGTGTAAAGCAGACCCGTCTTTTATCTTACCATCTTACTGCCTATAATTCCTGTCCCTTATATATTTCAAATACACATGTAGCGTCTGCCTTTAGGGGTATACTTCTGATCTGGTTTACTCTCTGTGTCCACTCTGAGTTTACTTTGTGTTCACTTAGGGTTTACTCTGGGTCCACTCAGTAAATCCAGAGTAAACCCCGAAAGTAAACCCAGGGCTTAGTTGGGGTTTACTTTCTATTAGGTTGGGTCTGATCGGTACTGTATATCAAACCAACAATAATTTTTCAACATAACAACATTCAACGTCAACAATCATAGTCCAAACTTGGGAATTGAAGGTGACGATTTCGTCACTTGAATTTTCTTAGAAATCAAGTGCCTAGCCCATGACATTACTGATAATACAATAGGAACCAACTCAAGGAAAGTAAAACATGTATCTCTCATCACTGCTTCATTATCCTAATCAAGTGGCCATACAAAATACATCGAACTATTTTGAAAAAAAAAAACAACCACAGCCAAGACCAATAGAACAAGCACTATCAGTAACACTCTCGAATTGATCCATCCCTGCTGTGGAAAGAAAGTTATATCACTAAAGTTATCCAAAAAAACCAAGCCACATGAGCATGTCCTCCCTAACTGCCTTAGATATCCTTATCTTAAAATCTGGGTTAGTCATTCCAATTAAAATCATAAAATCTCATATTAAATGCTCTACTACCATTAACAGCTTTACTAAAGAAGTTTAATTTACCAACTAAAGATTCTAGTTCCTTCCTTTTGACTTTCTTTCTATCAATCAAAATCTTTAATAAACCTTTTAATTCTAGAATATTTTATAGGAATTCTAATACACCTTTGGACAGTATCAATTTCCAAACCAAGAAAAACAAGACAAGTCACTGGTTCCTGTATTTGATCATCTGCCAATGGAATATCAACTTCATCACATGTTTGCTTAAAGAATTCCATCAAATTCTTATATTCTCCAGTTTGTTTTCTTCCAGCAAAAAATCCACTAAATGATGTTCTAACGTGGACACGCCTGCCTTTTCTTTAAGAACCCACTGCAAAAATGTTAAAAACTTTTCAAATATATAGCACATGATATTAAGCAGCCCATTTGTAAACACTTGTCAATGTAGAATTGATTTTTAAACTTAAATCCTAACAACTCAAACTCTCTTGCATGTATTGGTAACAAACGAAAAGCATTTTTGATATCCACCTTATCTAACTCAGCTGAAGGCACTAACTATCATGAAAAAATGACAATAACAAACTGTCAACCATCTCAAAAATCCATAAAACGAAATACAAATTCAGAGCAGAGCAACACGGACCTCCAAAATGATAGAGGTAGGATCAGGTGCCTAGGAGGAGTGAGCATCCTCTGCTGACCTGTCACACCCGCCGTGTGCTCTTTGTCGTAATTGGGGGGGGGGGGGGGGAAACCCCGGAAAAGTCCGTACACAATTAGGTGATAAATTATGGTCTAACAATTAGTATGAAAAACGTCTGTCAGCATGCGACCCAGTGGATGATTGTATTTGCTGACAAGGTCGTTGTATCGACTATAGAACTTACGAAAAGATGACTTCAAGCGAGCCTGTTGATAGTCCTGTTTTATCAACTTGTTTGTCAGTAGCTTGCCTCGCCTTAGAAACTGTTCATACGAAGAGCATGCCCTTGCGTATCGAATTAACTGAGAGACAAAAACACCATATGCAGGTGATGAAGGTATATTGCTACATAAGTAAGGAAAGTTGTCTATAGAAAAATTGAAGTCATCGCGTTTATCATAAAGTTTTGTTGTTAGGTTACCATCAATGTCCATTTCCAGTAAAATATCCAAATATGAAACAGATGACGCAGACTCTGTGGTATCTTTTATTTCAAGTTCACTGGGATATATCGAGTCGACGTAAGTATGGAAATAACAATTGTTAATTGATAATACGTCGTCGATATACCTGAATGTTGAGTTGAAGGCCACAGCGAGTGATTTATTTTTTTCACGTACAAGTTTTTGAATAAATTCTGCTATCATCTAAACAATTGTATCAAAAGCAGTATACTTTATTTTGCATGTGCTTGGATCTATAAAAAAATAAAATATTTCCTGTCATAGAAGGTATGACAAACGAGTAATCATTCTCTAGCTACCACTGGATTTGGGTACTAAGCCTATAGGGGAAATATGTATATTTGGCATAGGGGGATGTGAAAAAGGGCATATTCCTCTTCTTTCTCTAATTTCATTGCATATTTTGTCTTCTACCTAGGCTTGAAGTTGGTCAGCTGATCATAAATTATTTGAAACAACACCAATTCTAGGAGCTTGATAATTTAGCATGAAACCATACAGTACAGGCAACGCGGATCCCGTATAAACCAAATTGCAACGCGGTTTAAGACACATGTCTCAGGTAAAACCACGTACCCCCGCGGTAGGGTCGTCCAGCAAGTCAACACCGCCGCGGTTGACGATTAATTAAGAGTGAACATATGTATCGGACTGAAGCGTTATCTCCCTCGACTAAAAATTAATTGACGGTTACAAGTAACTATTATTATTACATATATCATATTATTAATGGAACTATCTAAAATAACAGAAGATATATTTTGGATTGTTAAATTTATAGCGTGTGTTTAAAATCATTCATCAATGCTATTTTGTAAGATTTTAATTTCTTTTTTTTCCTTCTTCAATCTAATTAAATTGTGAAGAAGAATTGAAACTTTTTCTGTTTAACCTATGCAAACTGCATACCGGGTAAATCAAATTAATGAAATGCTTTTGCCGATCTATGTCCGTGCGATCGAATTTCAACAAATTTTCAGCCAGTATGCAATCGTATCATAGAAAACAGAAAGTACACATTTACATGTACAAGTATTATATTAATTAAGCTCTTCCGTTTCCAAAGGATTTCCACATTTTTTTTCACAGATGATTGGATTTGATATGAACTTAATATATTTTTGATAATTTTTCTGTCGTCACTTCCGGTACCGATTTATCGGCCAGTTTGTACATTTTTACGACCTATTTTGTGCACACAAAAACTCAAAAACTATCAGAGATATGAATATGAAATTTTCAGGATAGTTAGCTATAGACCATAGTTGGAAGTTGTGCTTACTGTTTTTGTTTTACGCCTGTGGCGCCATTTCTTGGAGCTCGCTATGGCTCGAAAATTGTGTACGAATTTTGAATCAAAATTTGCAAACGTTTTGATCTGTATCTTTTTATCAATTGATATTTTGTTAAGACATGCATGTATATAACAAAACTGGTAGAGTAGTAAAAGTTCTTTCCACCGATATCAAGGAAAAGGAGCTGGCCCCTTAAATTAGGGGCCAATAGACTCGTTAACTCTATTACAAATAACTTAACGATAAAGATTTTGTAATGCATTGTAGAGCAAAGTTGTTGATTGTAACAATATCTATCTGAAAACCTCAATGCCACACCAATTTATTACGTTATTAGGGATTTTGAGGTGCCAAAGTTCTCAAATTTTGATACAATTTATCTAGAGAACGAGACATATTTTGTTAAGCATTCTAGAAGAGAAAATGTTTGTATTGATAATTTAATTTAAAATCGATTTCTGTAATCAAAACACCAATGTATGTCCCCAGTAAGGATCTACAGGGCTGGTACCTAAAATATTCATTCATTTGTATCTCAAAATTGAACAAAAAAATTTAAGATTGGTGTAAGAACAAAAAATGTTAGTATTTGAGAGATTTTCGTATGAAATCAACAAAAAGGGGCTGGCCCTATTGATTAGGATCCAATAGACTCGTAAACTCTATTACAAACAACTTTTAAAAACGATAAAGATTTTGTAATGTATTATAGAAGCCAAGTTGTTAATCGTAACAATATCTGTTTGAAAAATTCATCGCCACACCCATTAATGACGTAATTAGGAATTTTTAGGGGCAAAAGTCCTTAAACTTTGACGCAATATATCTAAAAAAGGAGACATACTTTGTTAAGCATTATATAAGAGAAACTGTCTGTATTGATGATTCTTATCGATTCCACTAATCGAAACGTAAATGTCTGTCCCCATTAAAGATCTACAGGGCTAGTCCCTAAAATATTCAATCATTTGTATCTCATTAATGAACAACAATTTAAGATGAGATTACGAACAAAAAATGTTAGTGTTCGTAAGACCTTTCTTATGAAATCAACAAAAAGGGGCTGGCCCCTTTAATTAGGGGCCGAAAAACTTCTAAAGTCTATTACAAATAACTTAAAAGCGATAAAAATTTTGTAATGCATTAGAGAAGCAAAGTCAATGATCGTAACAATATCTGTTTGAAAAACTCATTGCCACACCCATTTATGACATAATTTGGGAGTTATAGGGACCAAAGTCCTTAAACTTTGATGCAATATATCTAGAGAAGGTGACATATTTTGGTTAAGCATTGTAGAAGAGAAAATGTCTGCATTGATGATTCTAATCGATTCCACTAACTAAAACACCAATGTCTGTCCCCATTTAGGATCTACAGGGCTGGCCCCCAAATTATTAAATCAGTTGTATCTAAAGTTTTATCGATAATTCATCGTATCGTTTTAAAAAATCGAACGGAAGACCTACTCGTTACTGGTAATGAGATCGTATCTAGTTATATTTGTGTTTGTTTGTATTTTAAGTTCTAAATCTTTTTGTTCATGGGCAAGGTTCTCTGTACAAGTGATAGTCTTATCTATTCTTACAAGAATGACAAGCAAATATATATATGCCGACTAGCCCAGAATCATAATGGGGAGCCGGAATTTTATTTTAAACTGTGAACAATACAAAAATGTATCATGTACATATAATATAACAAATCACTGCCTCACCCTTTTTTTAAACAAACTGTTTGATCCTTTCATCGACGTCGTGACCGGCCAGAAAAAAACAGAAATAAAAAAACTAATAAATAGAAATATCTCTGGAAACCGGTGTCCAATACCATGTCAAAATCGCAAAATGCGCGCCATCTTCAGGGTAGTGCAGGGACTTTGTAACAAACAAAAATATGAAAATTCTAAACATTTAAAACATAGTATTATAAAAAAAAAAATGAACTTCTATATTGATGAAAAATTCATGCGTATTTGTCAGAAGACGGGCTAGAACTTATTTCTCGTGCTAATCGAACACGTCATACACTCCTCACCACGTGACTCGTAACTATAAATTTCATTGGATATAATTTTCTACTCGAATCAACAAGACAATTATTTTCCGAGAATCTCCGTACCGTGGAAAATATTGTCTTATCTATTGTAAAAATGACAAGCAAATATATATTTGGCGACTAGCCCAGAATGCATAGAAAAACACCAAAGTTAGGGTGTGGCGACGAAATGAATACGGGGGAAACATCATACAAGAGAAAAACTGTCAATGTGACAGCAAACCGGGTTTTCCATTTTGTGAACAGTATCCATAATCAATTTGTCAACCCTGAATTGATCAACACTACCTATCCAGAAAAACGGGGTACTCTTTATGCAATATTTTTACCAAAAAACAACTATGTTCAACAGTTGTTTTTTTTTTCATAGATTATCGGAAATCAGAATCCTAGCAATATGCTCACCGCTGATATATGTACAATTGATCTGCAAAAGAACAACTTCCTTCCTTGAAAACTGTAGGAGGAGTTATCCGTACAATAAGGGTACCCTTTTAGCAGCCGCCCGCCCGCCATTTTCACCATTTCAATAACGGATTTTTTCTTTGGAAAACCCGGTTAAAAATACATGTAAGAATAAACTCAAAACAAAAGATTAATGTGAAAACTTTAAGTATGATAATTATAACCCCAATTTCTTGTAAACTGCCTGTCGATTTTCTAACTGGTCTACAGCAAACATGTCCTTACTGGAATTGCACTTCCAGCGACCATGTCTTTTAATACACCTTTCATTTACACTTGAACCGACTGCGGCTGTAGCTCCGCCTGATCTAAGCGAATGTAAACCTAAGTTTAAACCAGAGCTGACCTCTTCAATTCTAGAAATAATGTTTTCCCTTGCAGCAGTGTAACTGATCTTTTTGTTTTTATATATCAATTTTGCAATACCATGTGATCTGAAAACTGGCTTAAATAAAAAAAAACAACTGGAAGATAACAAATTAATATCTGCCAACATAACATATTTTTGTAACATTTTTACAGGAAAAGCACTTGTGGAACCGTTTGCGACAAACACCTCGTTTCTGCGAGCAGGCTATTTTAGCGGTCTTTTGAGATCGGCGTGGTGCTTAGGGGACACCACGCGGTTCGGCCATGTTTGAATTTTGGTAGGTTTTGGATTTGTGTGTTATGTTATTGTTTGTGGTAGGGCAGTGCATTGTTGTTTTGTTTGTATATTGTGTCAATGGAGGGACAGTTAGGGTGAAGTAGTCAGGGTAGAAAGAGTTTCTGGTTCGTGAGTGGCATGGGTGTTCCGGGGGGCAAGGTAGTTTTCTTTACATGAATTGATACATCTAATGAAAATTTCGATGGGTTTTCATATTCCATAAATTTACTATTATATCAAGATGCATATGTGCATGTCATAATATTCACCGCTGCAGTATGTATCGAGTTAACTTTCGAATCATGAACTCGTCTTTTCTCGAAGTACCGAGGTCGCAAGTTGAAATTAAATTTTATAAACCTGTTTTTATTTCACAAAGTCGGAGTAAGGTACAAACCACCAGTTTCTCTTATTCCAAGAAATTTTTAGTAAACCTGAAATTTCAAAATTTTACCAAAATCAATAGCATCAAAACTTTCGAATTTTCTACACGTTATACAACCGTCCCCCACGATATATTAAAGTCCCGTCTTTTTGACATCATTGATAACTGCTTTTTTAATAAAAATGGATCACGTAAATTTTCTTTTTATACCTTTTCATCGGTCATTTGCAAAACTATTTTGTTTCAAGTCATTCGCATTGTGCAAACAAGTACTCTGAAGTTGACATTAAAAAGATGCTTGAGTTTCTGATACACAACATCTATGAAGATTTTGGAAATCAGGTCTTCCAACAATCTGTTGGAATTCCCATGGGTACCAATTGTGCCCCATTGTTAGCAGACCTATTTTTGTATTCATATGAAGCAGAATTTATTCAAAAACTTGTACGTGAAAAAAATAAATCACTCGCTGTGGCCTTCAGTTCAATATTCAGGTATATCGACGACGTATTATCAATTAACAATTGTTACATCCATACTTACATGTTCGTCGATTCGATATATCCCAGTGAACTTGAAATAAAAGATACCGCAGAGTCTGTGTCATCTGTTTCATATTTGGATATTTTACTGGAAATGGACATCGATGGTAACCTAACAACAAAACTTTACGATAAACGTGATGACAATTTTTCTATAGTCAACTTTCCTTACTTATGCATTATAGCATTATACCTTCATCACCTGCATATGGTGTTTTTGTCTCTTAGTTAATTCGATACGCAAGGGATGCTCTTCGTATAAACAGTTTCTAAGGCGATGCAAGCTACTGACAAGTAAGTTGATAAAACAGGAATATCAACAGTCTCGTTTGAAGTCATCTTTTCGTAAGTTCTCTGGTCGATACAACGACCTTGTCAGCAAATACAATCTTCCACTGGGTCGCATGCTGACTGACGTTTTTCATACTAATTGTTAGACTATAATTAATCACCTACATGTAATTGTTTACGGACTTTTCCGGGTTTTTTTCCGATTACGACAAAGAGCACACGGCGGGTGTGACCGGTCAGCAGAGGATGCTCACTCCTCCATGGCACCTGATCCTACCTCAATTTTTTTAAAGAGGTCCGTGTTTGCTCTGCTCCTGTTTTGTACTATTGAATTTGAACAATGTTCTTTATCACCACATGTCATTTTCAATCTTCGGCTGTTTTTCATACATTGTGTTTTCGCTGTCGTTGTGCCCATTGAATGGCTCGTCTGTAGACAACTCTAATGATGACCTGATAGGTATGATAGACACAGAATCCATCTTTTCTTGAGAAGTGTTTATACCATTTTCACTGTTATCATCGCATGCGATCGTTCTATAACCCTCGGGGCCCTCATATTCTACGTTCTGCATTTCTTCGTAAAAAAATCGATTTGGTGGCTTTTATTGTTTGCCGTATTTGGTGCTGCTGTGTTTGTGTTGCTTACCTGATGAGTTCTCGATTTCCAGTGACGATGCATCTTCCTAGATGGAAATAGCTAGGACAATAAGTACGCATGTTATGATTAACATAAATTGCAAATTTGTTTGTATCCAACGTTCAAGAATAGTTCAAATAATTGTATCGGTGATTTTTATACCCGCACTTTCTAAAGAAAGTTCGGGTATATTGTTGTTACCCTGTTCCGTCCGTCAATCCGTCTGTCACGTTTTACTTTCTCAAACTGCTCTTGCAGTTTATAAACCAGCAAACTATACTCTTGGAGTTTGATTTAGGGGGGGTCATGTTGTTTTGTAAAAAGGTTTCAAAAATTCTTTTGTTGTCCTTGGGGTCAACTAATAAGTAAAAAATGACGTTTTTTCACAAAAAACCTTCTTCCTCAAATTCCTCTTACATTTTCAAAGTAGACAAATGATCTCTTGGAGTATGTTTTGAGGTGTCCCATAGATGCACAATAAGGTTTCGGAAATTTAAATTTTGTCCTGGGGTTCATTTAGTGCCTGAAAAATGACGTTTTTTTGTTGTTTTTTTTTTTTTTTACAAAAATTCTGATTTCAAAAAACGTCAATTTCTTTTTGCAGTAGCCAAATGATCTACTAGAATATGATTCTGGGTGTCGTGTTGATGTGTAATCAGGTTTCAGAATTTTTATTTTTATCACGGGGGTCGGTGGGGACAAAAAAAGACGTTTTTTTTCCAAAAAAGTATGGTTCCCAAAACTCCTCTTACAAATTATGCAGTAGCTATATCATCTCTTGAGATATGATAGGGGCTGTCCTATAGATGTGTAATAAGGTTTTAAAAATTTTAATTCCATCCAGGGAGTCAAATAGTAGTAGAAAATTGACATTTATCACTCCTAAAAATCCCCTACTTCCCAGAACTCCTCTCATGATTTAATAAATAGCCCTATCATCTATAGGGATATAACAGGAGCTGAGCTATAGATATGCAATAAGGTTTTAGAAATATAAATTTGATTCTGAGGGTCAATATTATCTGCAAAATGATGTTCCGTCCCATAAAAAACCCAAATTCCTGGACCTCCTCTTATCTCTTCTGTTTGAATTAACATACCATAAGATGCACAAAGAAGAAGAATATATATACTTTAGGGGTGGGATCACAAGCATTTTTTTCAAGTTATTTGATCATTTCTGATTTTGGGGGATGGGGTGGGTTTGGGGTTAGGGTGACCCCCAGAGGTCATGACCTACAAATACCACAACAAGAATTGCCTTGACATGGCCATGGTTCAAGAAACAAAAATATATATGGTTTAGGAGTGGTGATTTCGATGATTTTGAAGATATTTTAAAAATATTCGACTACCAGTTATTCATTTTTTTCGGGGGGGGGGGGGGGGGGGAGATTCAGAGTCTCTTCTCACATTTTTCCAGTAGCAAAATCATTTCTTGATTTCTATGTCAGATGTACATAAAGAGATTTTGGAAATTGCTTTTTAATCTTATAGATAAAAAAAAATTTATATGTAATTGCGGATATTATGAAGTCAGTCAATAAAAATCCTTGCTGTAAAAAACAAAGCAGGGTCATCATTTGGCTAGAGCTAGGAATTAACTACATAAGTAAAACACTACATATGAATAAGATAAAATACTTGATTAGTTTCAGTTCTGGAAAGCCACTGGGCATCTAAAAGGGGGCATAACCTATATGCCAATTGATGTGCAATGATACAAGGAGCAAGAATGAATATGGTTTAGGGGTGGGGATCTCAACACTTATGAAAATGTATTATCATTTCCTATTTCAGAGGGGTAAGGGTGGTTTAAAAACAACTCCTAGGAGGAAGGAGGAGAATGACCCAAGGGGCAGGGGTCATGTCTTAAATGTGTCTTGACATGATCAGCAGAATTGGACAGAATGATCACTATAGGGCATCTGCAGAGTGAGGCCATAATTAAGTTGTTAATAGTTACAAAATCAATCTTCAAATAATATTGATACTATGTTATATTTAGAAATGTCTAGATATTTTCGAAATGATTAACAAATTAATCAGTCAAAATGAGTTATAAATAACCGATTTATAATTCTGCAATTGATTGCCATCCCTAATGTATATGTATATTTGTTAACAATCAGGACTAAAATGCACAGATTTTCATGAGTCATAAATCTTGACATACCACATATTTCTTGACAAAAAAGAGTAAGCATACTAAAAGAAAATTACACTCATTAACTCTTTTTCTATTTCTGGTGTGTGATGAGGGGTAGGGGGTTTAATGGGGGAAAAAAAGCTGCAGCATGCCTTCATTCTCACAAGAAATCCACATATCCTGGGGATGGGGAAGGGTTAATTAGACCCCTTCCCCTTATTATAACTCATATAAACATGATGTTTAATACACCAATTTGTAAGTCTGACAAATGAAAAGATAACTTTTGAAATTAAAATGACAGAAACTGTACAACTGCAATAAGAAAGTTAACGATGATAAGCTTATTTAAATAAAGATGATGATACAGTATGGTGGCAAAGGGAGATCACATTTTAGAAAGTGAAAGTTAAACTTAACTGTGTACCGGTGTTTCATAATATTACGCTACTACATGTATTATACTTACCTATATTGGTCAACATCATAATGACAATCCAATTAGAGCACAATATGAATTCCTTTAGCTGATCACAACAAAAGAAATGTTTATTCATGTAAATTAATCCTATTCTTCATATCGTAAACACATATGCATGTACACCACGTGAAACCCATCTAACCAAAGAGCTGGGTAAAACTAGTACCCGCTTATGCAACCCGTAGACCTGTGTTGTGTACGTAACTTCGGGTCATTTACTTGACAATGTAACATATTACATGTATTTTCACAACTTTATTCTTTAAAACCCCTTGCACAATTTTATTAGGTAATTAACCATGTAAAGCACAATTTTCAGCTTTAAGGTGGTATGGGACACCTGCATATTGTGATGTACTCCCTGTTGAACTAAACAAATAAAGTATAAAATAAAACATTTTCCCCAAAGTAATGTTGCCTTACAGCAAAGCGCAATGGGTTAGAGCGATTATGATGTGTCTCTAAGTAGAGAGTTCGAATCCTGCGGGGGCTTATCTAATTTTTACCTTACGTTTCCAAAATTTTAAAAACTTTTTGTCCAAATATTGTAAAAGTTTTAAATTCTAAAACGGTGAAAGTGTTTTAACTATAATATAACTATAGAGTATAAATAACGTACTTTTATCCACATAAATATCGACATGTGTCCGATCGACCTTAATTAATCAGTAATTATATTTTCTGTCCTAGCAGTCCTGCATTGAAAATCATTGTGCAATATGTCATTTACTTTGCACTGTTTAATGTATCTAATGTTTTGATCATTTTGAAACGTATTCATTTGATCTGTTAGCCTTTTATTAATTAAACATGTGTAACTTATGTATCTTTGAAAGTAAAGTCCTTAAATTTGGACATAATGACCACCAGTGTTGTGACTTAATGGACATTAATTTTCAAGGTCATATCAAAAGATCAAAGGTCAAATATGACGTCATCTATGATTTCTATTAATTTTTAACAATTTTCAACAAATAATTTTAAAACCTTGATTAATTCAAAACTCACTGTTAATTTTCAATATTTTGATAAATACTGTATCTTGATTAATGTGTTTTGACAATTAATTTATGCTGTTTAATTTATATTAAAATCACACAATTTTATATTTTAGTGAAGCAATTTTTTGTCTTCAAAGGCAATTAACAAGCGCTATACTTACATTATGTTACATCAGAATTTATTGTAAGTTACCAGTAAGAATATATTTCAGTGATTTTAAGTAACAAAACGGTCTTCCGTATAAAAAGCAATAAAAAACATATGTAATACTTAAAACGTAACTTTTTGGCATTGCAAATTCTGCCAATGACTATTTTATTTTACATTTAATTTGAATGGTATGTTTGAGGTGATGGGGGAAAAAATTAAAATCGGATTTCTTTCATTATTTTAATATTTACAAGTTTCAGAAATTAAAGTAGGAAAATGTTGTCCTCTCTGTTGTGTAGTACCTTAAAACAGCTTGATGGCTTATTCCCCTGATTCACATTTTTAATGTTTTTTGAAGCTTTCTTTATAACTTTGAACTTGGGAGAAAATGCAAAATACTCGTGTAGACCTTTGACAAACTCATTCGACTTGAGCATATACATTTTATCTAATATCTAGGGTTTGCTTAGAATATCTAAAACTCACGATATTTAGATAAAGTGTTATATAACGTACAAAATATAATAACACAACAGCTGCGGTGTTTTCCTCAAAAAATTATATGTGGATTGCCTAGCATGCTGTGAAATGACACAACAGCTGTTCATGAGTTACAATCTGCAATTTGATCCTTATCATCAATCAACCCTTTTGATCATCATCTTATATTTCTAAATAAATTGCAAGCAGTTAGAGTGCTGGTTTATTTCCTCAGTCATTGACAATTCCACATATATGTAACTGTACAATATTTCAAACCTGCTGATATCCGATCTTTTTATGTATTTTATATATTATTCTTATGTACTATTTTTTCTCAATTTCTAGGGATATACCACAGAATATGTCAAATACCGTTGGTCCATTAATTCTGATTGTGTTTGTCTGGGATCTCCCTAATAGTGACACAGTTTATTTGTAATTAGTTTTTTTTAATGATACGTCATTTATACAAAACAATATTCGTCAAAGCTAATTAAGTTGTTCTCAAAGAAGCAAAATTTAACAAGTGACTCTGTATAAAGATGAAACTGGAATGATTATATAGATATAGTTGTTGAATGGTATATGCACAATATTGGCAAAATCAAAGATAAATGGATGGATATAAAAATTCAAACAAAATGTAAATTACATTTAGTTTTTGGCTTTTCACCAGCGTATCATTGCCGTGTGGGTTATCCAACAATATTTGAATTATTGGTACATTATTTTTTAAATATTTTTTAAATATCAAAAATAAGTATTTCATTTTCATAATTATTATTTCAAATTGGCATAACAAATAATATTTGTTCATAGAAAAAAATAAAACAAGACAACATACTGACGCAATCGTTTTCAACACCATCCCACATGTAACCATCACATTAGTCGTGTTCTGTTGAGTACTTGTCAGGCAAAAAATCCCCATAAAATGTAAGTATCAAAATAGTTTTAAGATAACTCATCTTAAGAAATTCTTACGTTCAAATTGGTTAATTATTTAGACTATTTTCAGTTGTAAATAAAGTACACGTACATTTCATTCAAAATTTGAAATTTGTTTGTTAAACATATTCATTTGACATACTGACGAAACGTATTTTAGCATTGCAGGAAATATTATATAAAAATTCTTATGTGGAGTGATTATTTTAAGAACTTGATCCGTGTAATTGTATGTGTAAAAATGTGTTAAAATGTGTTATTTTGTTAAATGAAATGGTAGCAACAATAGCAACAACAACAAATACAATGTTACAAAAATTCAATAACGAAAGCGGTCAAAGAAACTTTTAAAATAATCAAATAACGTATATTGTATAAGAAATATTTTTCTCAAAATATGGTCTTTTTATGTATGTGAGGGATAAGCTTTAAGAAGGACATTACATTTTTAAAAACACCATACACATTTCTAGAAATTCACTTATGTGGTTTTAAGATACAAATCTTACTTCGAAAAATATTTCTATCAAATCCAAGAATAATTCCTTAGTAATATAAATGATAGAGTCTTTTGTGACTAATTCATGATTGTATTACACTGCCACTATTTGTATCTATATGATGACAGTTTATCCAGCCACAAGAATTGTAAATATAGTTCTTCAAGTCGAAGTTTTTGATATTCGAAAAATTTGCTTTAGATACGTCCAACGCCTATCAACAGAGAACGTAAAATAATATATGCATCTTGTTGATAAGTCGGAAATAGGTATAAATTTAACAAGAACATGTATACTGTATATAGATATTTTATAACTAATAAATCATTATCAATATGCGGAATGGACTGAAAAAATGAACATACTGTAACACTGCGATGAATTGTTAACATTTCAATTACTATTATAATAACTTTTTTATCTACGTAGTTGTTAACTACATGTAGCAGCATAAAGCAGTTGGATATAGCGTTGGATCTGTAGGTCATTTAATCGAACTGACTTTAAATTTTACAAATTTAAACACTATAATTTTCAATAACTTAATGATGTTATTTATTTTTGTATTTGTGAAAATATTTCAAATAATTAATTTTACTAGTGTTTCTACTACCTTAAGGTAATAATTCATACCGCACTACATAAATAAAATATGTACAGATTTTTTTTTTAAGATTTCTCAAACATGCATATGGGGATACATGTATATCCATATCAAATTTTGCCCAGTTGTGGCAAGTCCATCGGTATGAAAAAAGCTAGTGCCGTATCTACAAATAGAACCGATTGCGGAAATGGTATTTTTTCATACATTCAGAATATAAGCCTAAGCCTGAAATTTTACTTTCAGAAAATCATTGTTTTGCTGATATCCTATGTATAATGAACGATTTTTTTTAAAAACAATTAATTTCATGTTATACCTGCCTATTTATTTAAAAATAGATAAATTTGCTTACATTGTACAAATGAGATAAAATGAAACAAATTTTCAAAGAGAATTTAATCTCTTAAAATTTCATTTACCTACAGAATTCTCTGACATATTGATAATGTTTTCCCTTAGGGCCCTTAATCAAACGAAAATAAAATAACCCAAAGGACTGGCCTTTTTAGGATGGCAATGGGCGTATTTTTGGTAAAAATCATGAAAATATTTATTTGGAAAAAAGTTCCGTAAAAAAATTGCATTGGTTTTTCATTTTATATCTCTAAATAGTATGTTTGTTAAATAGAAAACATGATTTGAACAAAAACTTGATCAATCTATATTACATAAATCGCATAAGACGTTTTTCTTTTGGATATTGGTAAGTATTATGGATCGAGATGGGTATTTAGAATTTGCAGTCACATACACATGGACATATGTCGTTTTTGGAAATCAGGTCTTCCAACAATCTGTTGGAATTCCCTTGGGTACCAATTGCGCCCCATTTTTAGCAGACCTATTCTTGTATTCATATGAAGCAGAATTTATTCAAAAACTTGTACGTTAAAAAATAAATCACTCGCTGTGGCCTTCAATTCAGCATTCAGGTATATCGACAACGTATTATCAATTTACAATTGTTACTTCCATACTTACGTCGACTCGATATATCCCAGTGAACTTAATAAAAGATACCACAGAGTCTGTGTCATCTGTTTTAAATTTGGATATTTTACTGGAAATTGACATCGATAGTAACCTAACAACAAAACTTTATGATAAACGTCAAATTCCCTTACTTATGTAGCAATATACCTTCATCACCTGCATATGGAGTTTTTATCTCTCAGTTAATTCGATAAGCAAGGGCATGCTCTTAATATGAACAATTTCTAAGGCGAGGCAAGCTACTGACAAACAAGTTGATAAAACAAGACTATTAACAGTCTCGTTTGAAGTCATCTTTTCGTAAGTTCTACGGTCGATACAACGACCAGCAAATACAATCTTTCACTATGCCGCATGCTGACTGACGTTTTTCATACCAATTGTTAGACCATAATTAATCATTCAATTATCTACAGACTTTTCCTTTTTCCCGATTACGACAAAGAGCACACTGGGAGTGTGACCGGTCAGCAGAGGATGCTCACTCGTCCATGGCACCTAATCCTATATCTATTTTTTTAGAGGTCTGTGTTTGCTCTGCTCCTGTTTTGTAATTTTGATTTTAATTTTGACATTTGAATTTGAACACTGTTCGTTACCAACACATGTCATACACCGAAAACGCGAATTACTTGACACTGTGGAATCATCATCGTTTGTGGAATTATCATTGTTCCTGGGGGCCCAATTTTCAATGGCTTTCTTGGGTAACCCTTTACCATGAATTTACATCCTCACGAACGTATATACAATCATTTGTCTAGTATTTATTAAAATTATCCAGATTACACTACCAACGAAATAATGTCCCCCACGAACCAGGAAAATTTTGGCTACCCACGAATATTGACCCCCACGAATAAAAATGATTCCACAGTATGCTTTCAAGACAATCCTCTATTCAAATATTTTGACTGGTTTTAAAGATTGTTCTAAAAAATCAAATAACTTTTCCCAACGTATTACTTTAACTCTAAAAACAATAGTTTGGGGAAAATATATCTATTGTCGTTGCTAAACGTATAGAATAAAGATAATAATTATAGCTTTAAATCACAAGTTGGTCAAATTATTCCCATTGTGTATTTATCTCCCTTATTGCACTGAAATCGATCTCGAGTAGGATTTCATTTTGGATGTTTATGGACATTCGGGGATTAATGTTCAAATATTCGGATTAAATTCAATCTTACAACTTAATGATGTTTATACAGGAAAAAAGTAAGCGGTCTATATTTTCAAAAAGAGTACGCAATCGACACAACCCAGTCATGTTTTCATTCCGTTGATTTATAAATGATTGCAGTTTTCAGGATTTTTAATAGATTTGTTTTAAATCAATTTTAAGGTCAGCTTTGTTTCTTTGATTAATACATCGTGTAGGTCTCCATTAGATCGGGCACAAACAAGACATAATAATGCGTGAATTACGTCAGACGTTGTTTGGATCATTTCTAATTCACTGGAGTGTTGGATCGCAGACTTCATATTCCTGTATTCAATCTTAATTCTAGGGTCATTATAGTTAAACAAAAATCCATCTTTGAAACTATCCTCAACAACTTTGCATCTTCTATCCTATTTGTAAAGATTGTTACTATAATTGAAAAACAGTCTAATGCTATAATGTACTTTATACCAGAGCAAACTAAGATCTATGAGAAAACTAGAAGTACTGTGCAATCTCACTAATGATACCTCCTGCTAAGAAAATATAATGACTCTAAAGTAATGGCCACACCATTTTTCTTATAGTGACCATGAACTTGCATAAATGACCAAAGCTCAAGATCAGGGTATATTTACAAGTCACGAGCAATCTTTGTGTCAAATTTTAGCTTCTAATCATTTTCAACTACAAGCCATAGCCAACACAGGAATTACGCATTTTTTTTTACAAAGACCTTGAACTTGGACAACTGCCCTGGGTCAACTTCAAGACACACCCTCAGGTCATAAGCATTCTTTATGTGAAGTAGGAATTTCCAATACTTTTTAATAAAAAAATTATAGTGCAGACACAAATTATGAACTTTTTCTTCCAATGACCTTGCCAAAATGACATTTGTTCAAAATCCTGAACACCCTCCGGGCATAAGCAATCTTTTTGTGAACTAAAAATTTGCCGAAATGACCTCTGACCTTATGTCAAAATCATGGCACCCTCTCATGAGCAATATGTGTGTGAATTAAGAACTCCCAATATTTTCTATAAGAATGATATAGACTGGACACGAATTATGCACTTATTTTTCCATTGATCTTGAACTTAACCAAATGACATTGGGTCAAAATATTTACACACCATCAGGTGATAATCAATCTTTGTGTGAAGCCAGAACTTACAATGTTTTTTTTCCAAAGAAAGATATGGACCGGACACGTACTATGCACTTTTCATTTCAGTGATCTTTAACTTACCCATATGACACATCCTGAGGTCAAAAGCAACCTTTGTGTGAAGTAAGAGCTTCCAATGTTCCAAAGATATAGACCAGACACGATTGCACGGACAAACGGACGTTCGGACAGACGGACAAGGTGATTTCTATATACCCACCAAAAAAAAACTTTGTTAGTGGAAGGGGGGAGGGGTATAATAAGTACTGCTGTGGTGTAGGGTGGATTTGGGAGAATTGGTTATAATAGCTATGCTATATTTGCTAGATCTACTATTCGATTTAAAAAAAATATGCAAAACCTGCAACAATGTATTTTTTATTACCTGATTGAATTACCCAATCAAGATAAACATTAAAATGTTCAATATCTAATCAATATTTTTCATTAACAGATTAGGGGACTCTAAATCTTTTCTTTCAATCATACGGGGGCATGTACTTATGTGATGATACAGGCAAAACACTCCGAGAAGGTGTAGAGTCAAACAGAGAATCAAAATTGTATAGCCTAAGTTAACTGCTGAGAGTGCTCACTGACGCGGCAATTGTTATATCTAAATCAAACAGGCTGTGGAAGCGGTTGGGCTGCTAGACACCTTTGGCTTATTATTTTAGTTTTTACTTATCCCACAATATATCAAACACAGACAGCGTCAACTCTCATACTGGATGATGTTTTCGGGAGGCTCCACCAACATTGTCCTGCCTGGGAGCCAGGGAGGAGACAACAACGGATGCTTTTGGCTGAAGTTGGTCGGATTAACTGTCTGTCTTTACTGTCCTAGCTTTATTTTTCTAAGCATGCCTGTGTATTGATCTAGTTTCTCATTAATTTACCTGGTCCCTCTCAGAGTTAAGGTTTGTAAAGGGATGAGCGGAGACTCTCCAAATAACAAGAACTCTTTCAATTGAAACAAAAATAATTTATTTACCACAGAAGAAAAGAAATAAAAGATAGATAGATAATTAAACAAAAAAAAAACCACACAAACACTCGCACACCTTTCACGCACCTAAAAAATTATATGAAAATTTACAATGAAAAAAATAGGAAAAATATGTCCTCCTCCGGGGCTGTAGTCGCGGACCTAGTTATAGACTTATAAGACTACAAAATAATCAATATCATCGTCATTCAGATCATCATCATCATCATCATCAAGATCATCGTCTGCTTCATCATCTTCATTATCATCATCAACATCGACACATCGTCGTCGTCGTCGTCGTCATCATCATCGCCGTCGTTGTCATTATCATTATCATCAAATGCGTCTTCGTATACTTCATCATCATCGTCTACTTCATCGAAATCATCCTCACCGAAACTTCGTCATCGACATCATCGTCTGCTTCATCAAATTCCCCACCGCAATAATACGACACACGGTCCTCTTTACGTGTCCTTGTCGAAATGTTGCTAAAAATATGCCACGCAGGCTTAATTACCGCTGCCCCCTCACATATGCGTCTGACTAGCTGGACAGCTCTGCCGGGAATGAACTAGCATCTATTGTTATGGTCGGCTGAACTTGTTGCAAAGAATTATGGGAAAACTATATGGGGTTTGTTCGATTTACAGTGATTGTCACAAGGTTGATTAGGAAAAGGAAGTCGCATATGCACATGTCCAATCACACAAAACAAGTGTAATAGTTTATCATGCGATGATAGCATATGTGTCAAAACTTGGTTTATCTAGTGTATGTAGTGAATATAAACTTAATTACATTACGATGCCTTACAATTTTCTTTATCTGATATTTTAAGAGTCATAAAATGTAAAACAAGAGGCCACTGGGCCACATCGCTCACCTGAGTAATAATAGGCATGATATGATCAACTTAATGGAGTCATAATACAAAATATCTGGACAATTTGGTATAATACATGTTGATACTGTATAAATAAAAATCTTTTTCCCCTGGGATATTCTTATGTTTATAATCAAGTCCTTTTTCTAACAGGATGATTTTATAGTCATATCACATGTTGAGCATTTCAGTTCTAAGGAAGATCCTAAACACTTGTTTATATATATGATATAAACCTGCATCAAACTCTGAATCCCTTGTGAGGCCCAACCCTCGGGGTTCATGATTTTCACAACTGTGAATCTACACTACCTGAGAATGCTTCCACACAAGTTTCAGCTTTCCTGGGTAATTGGTTTCTGATGAGAAGATTTTTAAAGATTTACTCTATATATTCCTACGTAAACATTCGACCCCCATTGTGGCCCAATCCTACATCCGGGGCTCATGATTTTCACAACTGTGAATCTACACTACCTGTGGATGCTTCCACACAAGTTTCAGCGTTCCTTGGTAATTGGTTTTTGAGAAGAAGATTTTTGAAAATTTCACGAAAAGTTTCAATAATTTCTAATTATCTCCCCTTGTAAAAGGGCGTGGTCCTTAGTTTTCACAAATTTGAATTTCCTTTGCCTAAGGATGCTTTGTGCCACGTTTGGTTAAAATTGGCCCAGCGTTTTCTTGAGAAGATGTTTAAAATGTGAAAAGTTTACGGACAGACCAACAGACGGACAGACGGACGGACAGACGACAGACAATATGTGATCAGAATAGCTCACTTTAGCTTTCAGCTCAGGTGAGCTAAAAAAGCACCCTATTACAATGCTTGCAAGTTATTTTTGTTTCAATAAATTAAGAAGTTAGATGCATATTTAAGTGTTTAAATTTCTGAGTTTCAAAGACAAATGAGATTTTGGTAAACCTGAGACACAAGAGACCGTCTCTAGTGTCTGTGTCAAAAGTAAACTAGCGTATTTTTGTTGCATTGAAGTCATTCCTTCATTTCACTCTACAACATCTAATTTTACTTAAATTCTTCTTAGAGGTCTTCAACACATTAGGATATGGTTTATATAACAACACAAACATTTTTTTTACCAAGTGTTTTGCTCAAGAATTAGGAAGGATAATAATATTCAAAAGATAGTTTCAATGTTAAAAGAATAATATTTACATTTTCCAGTGTCTCTGTCTGTGATAACACTACGAATCGATTTTGTACTATACAGCCTAATAAATTCAAAAGACGTATTGTTGGGGGCGCAAGCGGGTTTGCATAATTAATATTATAAAATTTAATCGTAGAACTGCTGAAAATTATATAAATATAAGTAATAAGGAATCATTCTTTGAATATTATGAGGTGATAATTTTGGTCGGGCCGTGATCAAATCTATCATAAAGCCCTTCGGGCTTTATTGTATTTGATCACGCCCCGACCGACGTACTATAAAAAGTTTAAGTCACGGTGGGATTTGGACGACCCTTAAATATTCGGAATTTGACTATAATCTCGTTATCTCCTTTGCAGATATTCAAGGTTTCAAACTCATATAATATTCATATAGGTGCAAGCGTTTTGTGCGATTTAAAATTAGCATTCCTTTTGATGTTATAAAAGTTCCTTTTCTGCGTTACATGATGAACATTCTTCTTGCCTTATTGAGCATTACACGGGAATAATTTTTCTTCAGATGTTATCGTGGATTTCTACGTGTGTGAAATTGTGTACGTTTTGCTTTTATAGTGCACGTTTTTTTAGTGTGCATACGTCATTAAATTTCGTTTGTATCTTTGTTTCGATTTTTAATGATCTATTCAGTATCTAGTCCATACTATCAGAAATTAGAAAAAAAACATACGCAATGCATGTTCAATTGTTAAGCAAATTTTATACTGTAAACCAGCTTTTATTCGCGACGACTTTATTTTGTGATTTTCCGAAGAAAAATTGGTTCGCGACGAATATTTTTCGCGACCAAGCATGAGCTACACTCTTTTTGATAAAGTATCAATAAAGCAAATACTAGTTCGCAGCGAGAAATATTTGCGACGAAAAGGCTCTCCCGAATCTCACAAAATATTTCTCGCACGCAAATAAAAGTTGGTTTACAGTATTACACGCAATAGAGGACATTGTGCAGTTTAGTTACATGTAACCTAATACTAACTGAAATGTCTGGCAAATATGTCTGAATGATTAAGATAGCACATTAAAACCTTTGAAAGTTATTTTTCAATGTAGTCCTAACATACTGCTGGGGATTTAAAATGAAAAACAATTTGCCGAGGTCACTGCAAAATATATTCATTTTTCCTGTCAATCTAACAAAAGGAAGTAAATATGATTCAGCTTAATTAATTGCAGACAATTTTTGGTGCAATTCAATTTCCTGATAACGTTTTGCGTTAGAATTTAATATCAAGATAATCTGGATTATATTGAATGATAATTTTATTCCTAGTTGAAAACAAAGTGATGTAATTTTCTATCGTCAAATATAGTTAAAAAACAAATATACACTAATATTAATTATTCAAGCAGATATTTTTCCTTATTTGTTTTATTGCTTAATTTGTTAAATTATTTGTAAAATTTTTCAAACTAACTGCGAGTGCCGAACCAGTTAGGAATTACCATGGCGTACCTAGGATGGTGGAGGATAGCTTTATGTCATTTTTTCTGCAATTATCGCTACCTTCATAACCCATGAATCATCATAGAAAGTATTTTTTTGTTTATATTTACACCTTTCTTTTAACAAATTTATAAATTGATTGTAAAAAGTAATTTTACTAAATTACTGTTAATGTACATCAGTACGTTAGCTAAAAGAAACAGCCAAATCGTATCCTATGGGAATTTGAGTCTGACGTCAGCATGATTATTTCGTGCAGTCCGTGATTTTTCTTAGGTCGCTGTAGGTATCGACCAATCGATAAACGGGGCCTGTAGATTACAGTCTGGTCAGTTTCCTGATAGTTTCGATCAATCAATAAACGGAGTGAGTTGTTCAGTTTCTATGGAGCTATGAATTAACAGTATGTTTCCATAAGAAATAGAGGGAATAATACTCGGTAGATGTAAATATAAATCAATAATATGTGCTACTCTGAACTAAAAAGCACCGCTTCATTATGTTTTGTACTATGATTTGACAATATATATAATTATAAAATATTGTCATATAACTAATAACAGGCTCGTTTGAAGTCATCTTTTCGTAAGTTCTATGGTCGATACAAGAACCTTGTCAGCAAATACAATCATCCACTGGGTGGCATGCTGACTGACGTTTTTCATACTATTTGGTAAACTATAATTTTCTACGGACTTTTCCGTTTTTTCCCGATTACGACAAAGAGCACACGGCGGGTGTGACCGGTCAGCAGAGGATGCTCACTCCTCCTAGGCACCTGATCCTACCTCTATCATTTTGGAGGTCTGTGTTGCGCTGCTTTGAATTTGTATTTCGTTTTATGGATTTGTGAGATGGTTGACGGTTTGTTATTGTCATTTTTCATACAATTTTAATTTTATGCTGTGTTGGTAAAGGTTAGCGTTTTCTATTCCCTGTGTCTAATTATCTTCATACTATGATTAGACATATTATCAATTTTTGAAAAATCTAACAGTGCTTCATCATTTCAGCTTTGTTTCATGTGAATCTTTTGATTGTGAATTTGTAAAAATATATATATTTTAAAAAAAATATATGGTAAAATTTATAGCAGAGGGACATTCCACTTTAAACAGAGATCCAGGAATAATACATGATTATTTGGAAATGAAAATGGAATTTTACATACAAATATTCAATACTATTCAAAGACATTGATACAAAGGTCATTATAATATTCAAACTACTTAATAAAAATACATTTTCAAATATTTACTTGCAGAATTCAATAAATCAAACATGTTCATAAATCAACAATTGCTTTATGAATTCAGATCTCAATTTTCTCCAAAGTTTATTGAGTCATCTTTTCACAGTTCACATGCGTTCGCAATGTCTGTTCATTTTCCATTTTAATATAGCATTGAATATTTAATTTCTTGAACCTTCGTTTATTATTCATGATTTGTAGAACAAATATTCATGTTTTTGGCTAACTAGTACATGTACCATGTTGTAATAAGTGTTAACATATTCGCCATAAGGGATCACTTGAAGGTTGTTTTTTTTACCAAGAGGCTGGAAGGCCTTGATGATCACCTGAGTACCATAGCCCTTATATTGACATGTCAGAGAGTTTCATGTTTTTATTTTAAGCTATATTTTGAAGTCTTAACCCTATTTTGAAACTTCCCTGTCTTTTATTATTTGATGTTTGAAAAACTGAATTTATTCATAAAAGGGGAGGAGGGAGTATAGTCGAAGAAGTCACAGATTATCTATACCCTAGCTCCAGGGTGGAACATTATATACATTTGGTTAAAAACGACCTCCAGATCTTTAATGATCAATCTTTTATAATATTCAGTTTCATTTATAATGTATACAATATGCATACTGTTTATTTCTACAAGCATACAGCGCACAGGATATAAAAATAAATTTTTCAAAAGAACACATTTTTGATATAATGTGGCCAAGTGACAATTTACCTAGTGGTTTTTAAGATTAATTCAAAAAAGTAAATGTTTTTACGGACGATAAACGAAAATAGGTAATTTGAATGATTTAAGTGACCTTAAACAAATACATGTTCACTATACGGCCGTATTTGTCCCCCTCCCTCCCTCCTCTCAGAAAAAATCTTAACCCTTTTACAAGTTAAGAACAAGACCTAAGTTGATCGTCATGATCGGCAGTGGTTGTATGTGAAAGGGTATTATGGTAGCCCGCTTGGACACGTGGATTTTCTCCGGGCACTCCGGCTTCCTCCCACATTAATAACCCCTCGCGCTGACATCCGTGCCAACGAAAGATGTAAATATAAGTTGTAAAACTTGTTTACATTGTATCAATCGTTGTAAAATAAATAAAGTTCATTTTTTAAGAACAAGACATTACATGTACGTGCATGTGTTTAATATTAATAATAATGCGACACAACTGAGAAAGTACAGAAGAAAATTTTATAAAATTCTATACATTTTCATTATACATTATGTGCCTATGTTGGCCCTACATATGTACCTAAGGGTCCTAAACCACTGTCTCAGGGGTCTTGAATTTCATAATTAAGGAAGAGGTCTTCATGAATATCATGATCATAAATTAAGGCTATCTCCCTCTGTAGAGAAGATAAGGTACATTTTCACTGTAAGGCTGTATTGGCCTTCCCGAAGGGCCTTAACCCTGACCTAGAAGCCATGAATTTCACAATTTTGGTGGAGGGTTTAATGACCATAAGATGTGAGCATTTAGTTCATCTCCTAATACTGTTGAAGTTTTTTAAGATTAAATTCATCACAGGGTGAACCTCTGCCATTCAGTCAACTGAATGTTAACTGAAAGGTCTGGACATGTGACTGAATGACACAGCTATGCCATTCAGTCACCTTTCAGTTACCGATCAGTCACATTTCAGTTAACTGAATGGCAGAGATTCATCCTGTGCATTTTTTTGCCCCGCCCTTGAAACTCAGGGAGTGGAATGGTCATAAATTTCACAATTGATATCCCTCTTTTTTTAAAGATGCTTCAAACCAAAGCTGGTATCAATTGACCTTGTAGTTTTCAAAAAACGTAAAAAATATAAAATTGTTAACGGACGACGACGGACAAACTCCAACGGCAATGGGTCGGGTGACCTAAAATGCGATAGAGTGAATATATTGCAAAATTACCTATATTACCTGTGAACATGACTGTAACAATATCAAACAATGTACACAATGGTTTTACTATAATCCTTATTTGAATTTAACCTGCATTTTGCCAACAATTAACACAATAACTCTTTTTATGGATGAGATGTAATCGTCAATCTCTCGAATATTTTCCGTATGCGAATAAAAGTTGGTTGACAGTATGTAAATGAGAGCACTATAGAGGCAAGAACTAATAAAAGTATTGTTATCAGTTTCCAGTTTCTCATCTTTACAATGTCAAGATTTGTGATAACGGGAACTCCACACAAACCCTTGACATAAGTCGTTATTTAAAAGTCGGGCTCACGCTCAACAATACGTAATAATTCTAAAAATAAAATGTCCAATGAAATCACTCCTTTTGAAACGTAGTTTTGTTTGAGCACAAGGATGGCAGATCTCGAACGAAAAATTTGCGAAAAATTCAATATTAATTGTCTCACTGAAAATCAAAAGCTCGCGATATCAAGTTTAATAGATAATCAGGATGTATTATAATTAGAACTAAGCACATTTGACGTAAGTATGGTGACTTTCCATTGTTTTCCAAAGGTATGCAACGTATTCATAACTTCAGAGGGCTGTTCTAACACAGTGAATGATCTAAAAAAAAATGAATCAGCGATATTTGTTTAGGTTATTATCCATACTAATGCGACAAGAAGTTTGAAAACTTGCTATTTTCTAGGATCAACATGTGCGCAGTGGCATTTGTTTACATCGTTTCTGATATGAATGAGAACCGCATTCTGATTGGCTCCAAATTGAGACTTGGAACCAATGATATACGACGGCCTGAGCCCGACTTTTAAATAGCGACTTATGTCAAGGGTTTGTGTGGAGTTCCGTAATCACAAAGCCTTGACATTGTGAAGATGCCAGTTTCTTTGTAACATATTTTTGGAATTGCTGTCTCCGTCGTTTTTTTCAAAAATCACTTGACGTTTTGTACTCAGATCAACGAAATATTTCGTGTGATTAACATGCATATCGATATATTTTCCAGTGAAATGAGAAACAGGAGAACTCGTTTTAATTTCTGCAATGAAACATTTGTTGAGTTAGTCGTCATTTTTGGAATATAGGCTCTAAAACTTTATATTTGATTTACTATCAAATACATTAAATCCATCAGTATTACGATATGATGCAAGTCTACTGCTTTGGTATGGTGCAACCCGTTATTAAAAGCAATATGAGCTGCAGTTTTCATGTTAAAAAAGGATAGTCTATGTCGTCTACTTATAACAAATATACTCTTTTCCGCCCTTGCCCGTGTATTATAAACCCAAGGGATGTGTTATTAAGGAAGACCTTATAGTGATTGTACTGTTTGTTCTCCTTTCTTTGTTAGACGGGCATGGTCACGATTTTGGTCAAATTCTATTTTTCTGTTTTTATACAATGCTTTAGGAATGCATTTGTAATGATCAAATGAAATTTGAGAGTCAGTCGTACAGTTATAAGCAAGATACAGGGCTCACAATGCTTTGTCAGATAAACAAGGCTCGTGCCCTGTTTTTGTTTACATAGGTACAATATACCAGTAAAAATATTTTTCAAGCTGATTTGTCTATCTTCTTATTCATTTTAAGCATAAATAAACAGCTCTTATTGTTAAGCACATTCATTTTAGGTCCAAAACTGGACTTTTTACTTCAACATTCAAAATGTAAACAAACGTTTTGTTTACATAGCAAAGAATGTAAGCTCTGTAACTCGCTTAGAATTCGACGAATGACACTCAAATTTAGGTTGCCTATTAGAAATGCCTTACTTAAGCATTGTAATCATTAAATTCCGAAAAAATGATTTTTGACCCAAATCGTGACCATGCCCTTTTAAGGTAATCCGTCACAACGGAAGACCTTATAGTGATTGTACTGGTTTTTCTTTCTTCTTATTCTCCCCTTTTATGTCGGCAGAATTTCTCAGAGATGGCTTGATGGATTTTCCTGGAATTTTCATGGAATTTTGAAAATGAAAGTACCCGAGGAGATTTTTTTTTTATTTTTTCAAAATTCACTTCCGGTCGTCAGATTTATCCGACTCAGGAAAATGTTGTCCGAGTGAGATCTCAGAAACGGTAAATGATTAAGGCACTTTTGTAGGAGTACCATACCGTTAAGAAGTAGGCGAGTCCAGTTTGGTTAAAATTGTCTTGTGTCACTTGCGGTCGTCGCAGGAAGTGATTTAAAAAGCGAAATTTTTAACTTTACTTTTTTAAGGCAAAACTTGCGTCACATAATTGCAAATGTTTTGGAGTTTCAAAATATGTAGGTCCCACCGGAAGTAAAAGCGTCCGGTTTAAAAACAAACTGCTTTATATATTTGGTTGTTAAATTTACCCATTAATATCGCTCATTGATAAAATATCGAAAATGACTTTTAAATATGTTGTGCGTGTCTATGTGTAAACTTACGTCGAATATCTCTGTTAAAATGACTTCCGGTCGCGTGTTTTCTTCTCCTCAAAATGAGAATTTGTATAAGCAAGATCTCAAAAACGGTAAAAGATTAGGGCGCCAATCTTGAATGGGTAATAGACATTGATTTAATGGAGAGCCAATTTGGGCAAAAAATTGGCATGTGGTTGTCACAGAAAGTTATTTCAAAAACCGAAATTTTTAACTTTTCTCTTTTTAATTAAAACTTGCATCAGATTATTGTATCTGTTGTGCAGTTTCAAAATAGGTATGTTTCACCGGAAGAAAAGACGTCAACTTCCAGTTTAAGAGAAAAACTGCGTCATATGGTTGTTGAACTTTCCCATAAATGTCGATCATAGATAAAGTATTTGAGATGATTTTTGAATATGTTGTATGGACTTGGTTGTCTAGATTTACCTCAAATATCTCTGTAAAATTTACTTCCAGTCGAATATTAGGCTGTCCTCAAAAGATAATTTGTACAAGCAAGATCTCAGAAGCGGTAAAAGATTACAGTATTAATAGACCTTGGGGAGAAAGTGAGCCCGGTTTGATTAAGAGCGTAAACCGTCACTTCCGGTTGTTACAGGAAGTGATCAAGAAATTACATGTTTATTTGTTTTATTTAAATCTTGCCTTATATTATTGCATCTGATTCTAATTTCCTACCGATTTGTTGGATATTATTTAAAGATATGTTTAGGTTTGTTAGAGGTCAATCGATAGGTGCCAACTATTTTATTTTTCAAAAATTTAGTCATAAAAAACCTTAGGTAATGTAAGGGTAATTTTTTAAATTTTCCTCACAGTAAAGATTTAATGCAAGATATATTTTTGTTTTTACATAAAATAGCAATTTGTAACAGATTAATACATGTATATAAGACCGGAAAACCTGTTTGTTGTCATAACAACAAGAGTCTAACTACTTATTAGCTTTAGGGTTGTTACTGACTGAATACGAAAATATATCGGGCTGATCAATCTCATGGACGGTGAAGTGAAGTTTCTGACTGAATAAGGAAATATATCGCGATTACCAATCTCATAAATCACGTTTAATATTTACACAGTTGAACTCTTTAAAATTCTCATTCTCACCTTTTAAATACTCGAGTTTTGAAAATTTCTGCTGCACCCGTTCATTTTTAAACGTGCTTCTACACCTATAAAACGAACTGTACCGTTCCGTGCAAGAAACGAACCGTACCGTTCACAAAATGAACCGTACCGTGCAAAAAGCGTGCAAGATAATTTATGCAAGACCCACCCCAAAACGACCAAAAAAGCGTACCGTACCGTGCAACAAGCGTGCAACTTCCATATACGGTTTATTGACTAATGTCGCTCGATGAATACGGACGGAAATTAGCGCTGACCAGATAAGTTCAATATTTTGCTAGTTTTTTTTTATACGGGAATAAATAACACATACTTAAATTTCACGCCGATATTTTCATTAAAATTATTACGAGAATAGTTTAATATAATTTCCTTTCATAGACCTTAATCATTTCTATGGTTTTCGACGAAACTTTCATGCCGATTTCTTGAACATTGTAAAATATTAATGTTCACACAATGCGTGGTAATACTATTTTGATTATTTTTATGAAATGTTTTAAACATTGTGTACATAATTGACTTTAAATAGCATTAAGTGATTCTCAAGAGAGAGAGAGAGAGAGAGAGAGAGAGAGAGAGAGAGAGAGAACTTGTGTGTTAATTATAATACTTAGATTAAAGTTTTAACACTGAACTGAATTATTTTGCTTTAGGTTTCTATAGTTGGTCATTTGTGCGGGATTTTATTTCAGGACTCCACGTGCTTCGCCTGTCAATCAGTTTAAGTATAAGAGTAAAGATCACGCCATGCGCCGCGAGTTACTTGGCTCCTCCTACATAGCTAGAAGAAAATTATCGAATGAAAACGTTTTGATTTCATGTTTTCTTAAATCCATATTTAAAAGAGTGTTCCTATTTGAAAATATTCAACCATCATTTCCTTACGACTTAATGATTTTAACTCATGTACTGGCGATCAGAGTCCCTTTCCCTCGCTGACGTATTTTTTGTTACTAGATAAATTCTTTACATAGTTATCACTTTTAACATTGTTGATTACCGGGTATTTACCCGTGTCCTGTTTACAACAAGTATGTCAGTAAAAAGGTAAATGAAATAAAAAAAAAAAAAAACAGTTAGCCAGAATTTGAAAAACAGCAGCTAGATCGCATGCATATATCATAAGGTACATTTGACCCCTAATCAAAAATATTTTAATATAGAATTTTTTCCTATTTTCTATAAATTGTAGCTTTATTATCGTCATTGTGTTTCAAACTATTTCTGGGACAAAATGCTCAAAAAGTAACTAAGATCTTTTGTCACTATAAAACCTATTTCGCCGCAAGGAAATATTTCTCTATCACTTGATAATCTGCCTCGCAAATATTCACACTTATCACGGCGATGAGCGAAATATCTATCTAGTTAAGGTGAAACAAATTTTACGTAACAAATCACTTTTCAATTAGAAATTTCTTTTGATGTTTAATCTACTCAATTAGTGTCAGGCCATCGGATTAAGTCCCTTTGTCTGTACCCACGCTATACCTATCTTTTTGTCAAGAGGCCCTCAAAAGGGAATCCTTCCTTATTCTTATTGATATGATAAGTAATTAACCTGTAATGTACTTCACCTGGACCAAGTCGATTTTTGTCCCAAGATCCCAGCGCGTCACTTTATGCTGGATCTTCGAGGAATAAAGTTTGTAACTTTACATCGACTCAATTATCAATTACAGAACACCAACTAACAACACATCCCAAACGCACGAAAGTTTTTCGTTACACATATTCCAAATGTATGGCATGTCAAACGTTGCAATATTCGATCTTTTTCATTTGTATTGTATAAATTTTCATTTGTATTGTATAATTTTCTTTTTGTATTCTATAATATTCCCTTTGTATTCTATTATTTTTCCATTTGTATTGTATTTTCATTTGTATTCTATAATTTTTCATTTGTATTCTATAATTTTCCATTTGCATTGTATAAATTTCATTTGTATTGTATGATTTTTATTTGTATTCTATAATTTTCCATTAGTATTGTATAATTGTCAATTTGTATTGCATACCGTTGTTTCCCCTAACGAGACCGACCCAATTAAATCCCGCCGACTGAATTGTTTTTACACATTGAATAGAGATTATTTTTTTTTTACACAAATCAGTTTTTAGCAAAACAACATCTTTTTCGTGTTTCAACCATTTTGTTAGCCTTGATCATCATTATGGGCGAAAAACTCGCTTTTTGATCAGTAACTTCGCCGGAATTTCCTCCGAAAGAGAAGTTGAAGTCGACCTGAATTCTGAGTTCACGATCGTGCAAGTTAATCGGCAATAAAATGATAATCATCTATTTCAAAAGACGTTCTCATAGCCTCAGTTAAATCCTGTCGTGATTAATAACTCGCGACTGTCTTATCTCTATAGGGCTAATATATACGGGTGATACAACCACGTACTGTACAAACCGATTTTTATTACTTCAATGTTGATATTCCATTTAGTCGGTCTTTTAGTGTTGATATTCCAGTTAGTTGGTAAGTTTTATTTAGTTAATAACTATGCCAAATTAATGCTAAAATAATAATAAAACCCGTTTTTCTACAGTTATCATCGAAATTAAAAATCAGTGGCATAGTACCCTTTACGCAAAAACGCAAATGAATACACAGAATGTTGCAAATAATAAATAGTTATTCCCTTATAAGAAAATGTTTTGTTTTATGCCCAGTCCATTTTACATGATTACAATGAGCTTGAATTAATTAATTTTCATGATGGTGATCAACCGGAACTTTCCCTGACACATAAACATAAAACATAATTATCATCTCTTCCGATCTATATGCATAATTATGTTGATGAAATTACAAGCAGGTGTTTTCTCACGCACTCAAGTTAAAGTTTTTTCAATAAAAAATATTTGCTGTAAAGCATAACGATACGTGACCGATACTTGGCTATTTAGCCTGTTTTGTCTTACAAGATATTTCTTAAATAGCAGAGCTAAACTCTTTTATATACAGATTATATGCAACAATCATTTCGTGCTAAAAAATATGTGCAAAAGAGTCAGTTTATAGCTAAACTATTGATGATGAAAGTAGATTTATTTTTCGAAGAGACAAGGTAGATTTCCGTGATTATAGCAATATTATAAAAGAATCGGTTGGATACTAGGCAAAACTTCATTTATGTCAAGAAAACAAGATAAATTTTCCATTTACCTTTTTAGTAGTCATATAAAATAATCTTGTATCAAGAATATTTTTGTCTGGTACCAACAAAACGTTGTTCATGCAAAGTTTATACAAATATGGACTGGTTTTATTTGGAGGGGTAGTGGTGAAAATATATTAAGTTATGAAGTTTGAGAAACCTATTTACCAAGTTCAGGACAATTATTTACCACCTTCCAAAGGAAATTAGTAGATAGAACAATTCACCAAGAGACGAACGTGCGTGCAACTTGTGTCAAGCCAACCAGATCGGCGATTAATATCATTATACTCTAGAACATGTTGCTTTAGCAGGAGTTGTAAGATAACATTTACTGCAGAAACCCCAATAAAATAAAATATTGCGTACTTCTGTTATCTGAAAATCTTTCAACCTTCGAAAAATGTTCATTTATAAGTAAGATACTTTATAGGCGTGGTAGAGTTGTCATAAAAAATATATATATCTGAACAAATCCTGCTTTTTCTTGATCGTTTTATATCTGTATTGATCATGAAGTACTCCATATAACATTCTATATGTTGAGAAGAATAAATGAACTTGACACTTTCTGTGTTTATGTATATTCTTTTGCATACAGCCGAAAATAACATTGTCAATTATTACGGCTGCAACGTACTCGTCAACCTTGTAAAAAATTCTCGTATGCGAATAAAAGTTGGTTGACAGTATGCTAAAGAAAGAACAATAGAGGAAAGTAGTAACAATAGGATTGTTATTAGTTTCCAGTTTCTTTGTATCAGATTTCCAGAGGCACAATTTGAAATGTTCCCATTGCTTATTTCAAGAATTTCTTGACTTGGCGTACTTTCATCGATGAAATGATCCATATGTTCGCTATCCTTGTCGATAGTGATTTCAGTAACGAGTGAAACAGTAGAACCTATTTCCCGATCTGCAATAAAACAATTTTAGTTGATAACTCGTTAATCTAAAAGTAATAGCTTTAATAGCTGTAATGAACCGCGGCGTAGAAGGACCATATACAACTGTATTTGTTTCGACGATTTAGATTTTACATGTACGAACGAATAAGTTATATGGCGGGCAAATAAGTCTTTTGTTGAGCATATTAGATACATGTTAGATAAATTAGGAATTTGTTTGGATTAAAAAGGTTTTTGTTTGGATTAATTTCATGTAGCTATTTGTTCAGCCAATACAGTTATTTTTGCTGACGATTTGGATATTCATTCGGATGATGTAGATACATGTTCCTACGAATTAAGTATATGTTTTGACTATTTATATAATTGCTTGAACAAAGAAATAAACTGTTAGAGAGAGAGAGAGAGAGAGAGAGAGAGAGAGAGAGAGAGAGAGAGGGAGAGAGAGATACATGTATGCTTGCTAACACAAGCGGGGCATGTATTTTCTGTCTTAAGATCAATGTGATTGTTACATTACTAAAATATAGTTAATTGTATCATATATGATGCAAATTGTGTAATATTTATTGATTTAGCAACATATCTTGTTAACAATACAGCACGAACCTCTCCCCTTCGTTTCACTGAAAGGGTACCGAAAGAAAGCTAAAATGTGACTAAATAGCATACATGTAGCTTTGTTATTGAGTCATTTTTCAATGAATTTCAGTTTACTTTTAAATGACTAAATGGCACGAGTTTAGAATATGTGTAAATTAATATATAATTTATATTTCCAAACTTGAGACAGGATTCAACTACAACTACAGCCCCTCTCCCTCTCTCTCTGTGACATTATATTTATTTCTTCTAGCAAGTAACTTATTTGTCCAAACAAAACAAATGCCTAACTCTTTACAACAAATATATAATACGTCCGAACAAATAGCTAATTGAACGAAAACCTAATTCTTCCAAACAAATACCTAAATGTCCCGAACAAATCACTGTTTTGTCCGAACAAATATCTACAAAATGTGTAATTCCTCCAAACAAATAGTTTTGATCTGGTCCTTCCGTAGTTAAACTACTAAACATGATAAATGTACAAAAGCTTAATTTGACGCAAGTCTAGCGTCTTGTGATGTATTGAAACTCAAAACTGTAAAAGGTGCAAAACTGTTGAAGTGGAAAACCTACATGTACTTCACAATGGAAACACATCATCATCAATTAATCTATAAAATGTTTTTGAGGTCATGAAAAAAATTATTGTGCAACTGTAAGGCTGCTAGGTTAAATCACGCGCAAAAGGAATCGCCTGAATGCTCACCCTACCCTTGTTTAGCGTTATCCTATTTTATCGATATTAAGAGATCTTAATTTTCCGTGTGAAGATTAAAATGCATCCACACCATATCACCATAGTGTTCTTACTTACTTTTGAGGCACCCAGACACAAAATCACAGAACTCCATAGGTGAACACAAACAGATGTTCTGGCAATATTGTCCATATAATGGATAAGGACATGTGAGGCTACATCCTACACCGGTATAACCTGGTCTGCACTCTGTAACAACCATACATGAATTACTAGTACATTTATTATTTCCAAACACTTATATAACTATTGTAATTTATATTCATGCAAAAAATTAATAGAAATATCGCATATATATAATTATCTATACAATAAAAACACGTACTGGCGCAATCGTTGTCAACAGTATCCCAAAAGTAGTCATCACAACATCCATGTATGTTCTGTAGAGTACTGTTGAAAAGACAATAATTATAATTAAGGCAAGCAGCGAGTAGGTAAGATTTTTGAAAAATTAAATGTGATATTTACGTATACAAAACGCAACAAGTTGAAGGAGTATTATGTAAATAATCCGTCCTTCAGTCACTCAACCCGTCGGTCTTGTTTTCTTGTCATTATGATATGTATAGACAGTCATCAATCAATGTTCCTTTTCCTATTTTCTGGTAATGTTGCCCCTTTTGAATTTAAAGTTTGCCAATTTTGAATTTACTGTTGTACATGTAACAGTTTGTCAGCGCTATTCCATTTAAACCACTTTAAAAACATTTATGAAACCTTATATATACAAGGACATAATGTGTAGATGTGCATGCTCACAGGATTTTCTGATTCCAAAATTTCATGGGAATTATACACTTTTGAAACCTAAAATTTTGGATATTATTAAATATACAACTGGAACAATTTATCAAAAACTATTAAATAAAATTTCATGAACCATAGAAGTAAGTAAAGACATAGTTAATAGACGTGCTTATTTACAAAAACAAGAGGCCCATGGGCCACATCGCTCACCTGAACAACAGTTCCAAGTAACATTCTATTTCGAAGCATATGCTATTTCTATTTTAAACTTTCTGGGGTCCCAGTATTGGTCCGGAGTTTATGGTTGGCTTGAACAATTTAGAATTTACACTATTTGAGGATCCTTGCATAGTAATATCACAAACTGTAGCATTATAGTTCTCGAGAAAACTTTTTAAAAACGTTTTACATATGTATTTCTATGTTAAACTTTAAACCCCTCTTGGGGCCCCGGTATTAGATCGAGGGTCACGGCTTTTATAATTTAGAATCTGCACTATTTGAGGATGCTTACATGGTAAACTAACAAATTGAAGCATTGTAGTTCTTGAGAAGATTTTTTAAACAGTTTCCATATATACTTCTACATTAAACTTTGAACCCATCTTGGGTCCCAAGTATTAGTCCAGGGGTCACTATTTTAAAACTATCGAATCTACATTATCCAAGGTTGTACGCATAGTAATCTCACAAATTGTAACATTGTAGACATGTTACCTATATATTTCTATATTAAACTTTGACCCCTCTTGGGGCCCCAGTATTAGTCCGGGGGTCACAATATTTACAAATTAGAATCTACAATAGCCAAGGATGTATGCATTGTAATATCCAAAACTGTCGCATTGTAGTCATTGAGAAGAAAATTTTTTAACATTTTTCCTATGTATTTCTATGTTAAACTTTGAACCCCGCCTGGGGCCCAACTTTTTGTCCGGGGGTCACGATTTTTACAATTTAGAATCTTCACTACATATACAAGCTTTTGTGTCAATATTGGCATTTCTGGTTCAGTGGTTTTTGAGTAGAAGAGTTTTAAACATTTTTTATATTTTTTTCTATGTTAAACTTTGAACCCCGCTTGGGGCCCCAGTTTTGGCCCAGGGGTCACGATTTCTACAATTTAGAATTTTCACTATATATATCAAAGGCCGAAACGGCCAAAAATGCGTCGAGCTGACATTTTCTTGAATATAGATATCATTTATTTGAATTTATGTACCAATAGTCGTATATAAAATAATATCAGAATAAAAGAGTAAAAAAAAATTATGTTTTGTGAAACTAGATTCGTGCATATTAAACTAGCTGGTGCTTTAAAAAGAAACCAAACAAATATATTTAATTTGCGATTTTAACCATAGTGAAAATAAATCCGATTTTTCTCATTAATATTCATTAACCACACTACGTAAATTCTGACGTCACAATGCATAAAGTTCAAAGGGCGCCACAATGCAAACGCGAGGTCGAAGCATTGATTTAAGATAGTTATCGCAGGGAAATTTTTCAACAGAAAAGAAGAAGAAAACATCTAAGTGTTCTGTGCAAAAAAATTCAAAGTAGAAAAGCTTCATTTTAAAATTGAGACTGATTCCTGTTCACTTAAATATCGTAAGAATAATCTAAATACCCCCTCTCTCTCTCTCTCTCTCTCTCTCTCTCTCTCTCTCTCTCTCTCTCTCTCTCTCTCTCTCTCTCTCTCTCTCTCCAAGGCTAGTTAAACACCCGTTGGGTGCCCCTGAAATATCGCTTAAATCAAATATATATGATAGAGGTTTCTTAGATTTGTGCCCATTTAGCACCCGTTTACCTACAAGCAGCACCCCCCAAAAAGACAATTTTCAAAACTTATTGGCACATTCATTTTAATAAGAAATAGATAAAAATGTAGATTAATTTAAAGTTTAAAATATCAAATACTAGGGAGCACCATGGCAACTCCCTTAACTTATATCAATTAGAAAATTTAAAATTCTGTTTTGAAATTGGTAATTATCCCCTAAATTCATGGTTTTACTATAACAATGGTTCACTTTCGCTTCAAATTTTCATATTCAAATGGCACAATAAAATATAAACCAATTTTTAATCGAATAGCGTCATTTTTTTCTTCCGGTGTAGGTGAAGTTCGTACCATGGCAAAAAGTTCTGGCGTAAGCGTTTCCGAGTTATATGAGTATTTTAAATGTTCCTTATACATTACTTTGAAATATTTCCAGCCTTAAATCCAAGATGGCGGCCGTATGCTAATTAGACAAATCGGATTTATTTCTCCATATGCATCACCATGTGATTGTATACTCAGTATATTTCCTTATAAAATACGTAGTGATGCATTTGTAATAAAATAACTCATCATAGTTACAAAAATCGAAGAAATTTCTAAGTTTCTGCTTTAAACAATCTATGAACAAATTTCACAGGTTCATAATTTGAATATGAGGATACAACAGATTAACAGTGTTCCCTAATCATAATAAAACATAATTTTATTTATTTCAATTCCCGTTTGAAACAAGATTACCTATGGTATGGTTGTTTACAAACAAATCCACACCACGTGCGTTGATCTGCCGTATCTATAATGCTCAACCAAACTAGCTGCAATATTCCAACAAAATCACAAGATACATTTATCCCTTACATTCATTTTTGAGATCGTGCCCAATAAGATATAAATTCACATATTATTTTTTTTTATCGGGCACGGTCTCCAAATAAACTATCAGCGATAACCTAAAATAATATTTGGGGAAATTGTACCCCTTATCGTATTCATCCGCCATTTCTTGATTAAGCAAACTTATACTTATGCAATGAGTTGTCAATACTCAGGGAGAGACAGTGGGTTTTTTGTGCACAATTTAGTCAAATAAATGGAACAAAACTCTTGTAAACAATTTCCTATGTATTTCTATGATAAACTTTGAACCCCGCCTGGGCCCCAGTTTTGGTCCAGGGGTCACGATTTTCACAATTTAGAATCTTCACTATATATACAAGCTTTTGTGTAAATATTGTCATTTCTGGTGCAGTGGTTCTTGAGAAGAAGATTTTTAAACATTTTTACTATGTATTTCTATGTGAAACTTTGAACCCCGCCTGGGGTCGCAAATTTGGTCCGAGGGTCATGACTTTTACAATTTAGAGTCTTCACTATATATACAAGTTTGTTGTTGACTTTTACAATTTAGAGTCTTCACTATATATACAAGTTTGTTGTAAATATTGGCATTTCTGGTGAAGTGGTTCTTGAGAAGAAGATTTTCATAAGAATGCTTTGTAGCAAGTTAGGTTAAATTTGGTCAAGTGGTTTCAGAGAAGAAGTAAAAAATGTGAAAAGTTTACAGACGGACAGACGGACGGACGGACGACGGACAACGGGTGATCAGAAAAGCTCACTTCGGTTCAGGTGAGCTAAAAACTGATTCCAGTATTTTCCTGGGAATTTCTCCCCTGTTGAATATTATAATAGATTTTGGCCATTAAGTAAATATTATCTTTGTAATTAGTAAAGAAGACAATAATTTTCACTTTTATATTGATCAGAAGATGCTCAAAACACAAATATGAATGACATGTAACTTCTGAATTTTAGCATTAACTAAAATATGATGAGAACAGCATTTTCTTTTTTCGATATGATTCACGAACCGAAGAACTAAATTTAAGTTTTGGTCCGGGGGTCACGAAACTTTCGTAAGATGTGACCTAAGTGTGTTCCTAAGATATGACTTAGGAAAAAAGTTAAGAACATCCTAAGATCAACTTAGGATATGTCTTAAGATGTAGCTCGACGGTAACTTAGGAACATCTTAAGTTAGGATATCCTAACCTACTAAAATCATTCTTATTTTTCACATCAATTCATACAGATAGAATTTGAGAGACATGTGCAGGGATAAATCATTAAACATTTTGCCAAAGGAAATAATTATACTTGTCGGTAACACGATAGGCCAAAAACCAGTAATTTTAATGTACATTTACTTAGATATATTTCAGTGACCAATAACAATTTAGTCCAAATAAACCCAAACAAACCAGAAATCCAAATAACTGCTATTTTGTGTAATGAAAATATATATCAGGAAAGCTTTTGGCTTACAAGCAAATAATTATTTAAACAACGCATGTGCATTCGTTGAGTGTATGTTGACAATTGATACTCTTGTCATACAAGAGGACATAAAATTAATTGGAATTACTCAATTAGAATTTAACGTTACATGAACAAAATTAACTAATTTCCCTTTAATCTGCAATATATGGAATATGGCGTCCAGATTAAATGAGAAATAAGTTGTAATTTATCTCGAAAATACATAAATACGGTTTATTCAAACATAACGAATTTTTAAAGATTATTTTTCAGAATGAAGTGAAAAAAATTAAGAATGATCCCGCATGACTTACATAAACTGACGTAGATTTACTCTTAAGCGAAAGACATTTGATTAATTTTTTGGCGATAGGAAGTATACTAGTGATCTAAACAATGAATATAACTTACTTAGTGTACATATTGAAAATAAGTAAATAATTTTCTTTTGCCAAACTGAGACAGTATTTGCGAAAAATTAATAAATTTGTTTTATTTGTCAGCTCCAAGGCAGGCATGTAGCAACGGAGAAGGTGAAAGGGGGGGGGGGGGGGGGGTCGCGGTCCCTCTCCACATCATTATGTTAAAATAAACGAAAAGATTGCCTTATTCTACCGGTTTCAAGAAAAACTTTCACAACAGTCCTAATATCCCCAAAAATGTGATTTTACATCCTTAGGATGGTCTTAAGACAAGGTAAGTGATGTCCTAAAGTTAGGACAAAGTTATGACAGTTCCTAAATCTAGGAGAGCTTCGAGAAACAGACTTAAGACTAAGGTATATCCTAAGACGTACTTAGGATGCACCATTGTCCTAAGATATCTTCGCGAACATGCTGCCTGTTGGCTAAAAGTATTTCAAATCACATCGGTGTTCCTTTAATATCTAGATAAAAGGGACTGATAATTTAAACTATGGGTAACATATCATTCTTCTAGAATTTATTTTACGGTATACTTTATAAAAGCAAAAATGTTAAGCTTGATGTTATGTACTTTACCTCATGATATTGTGTTGCAAAATGTTTGAAAAGTGGGGATTGAAAAAGGCTAGAAGGTCAATTCTTTTTTTATTTTTAAAAAATCATTTATTTCAATGATGCGTTGAACAATATGCAACAAATACTAACATTTTTCAATTTCTTTGTCCGTGAAAAAGAGTACAAATCTGACTTCGTTCAAGTAATTTGAAATATTTAAACAATAAAACGCTTTTTTTTCTTGATTCATGCGGGATATGAGGGTAGCGACATTGCAGAAAGAAAAAAATACATAACCCGCGTTAATGAATTGATCGTAAAGAGTGAGTAAAAGTAACGAAATTATTGTTAATGTACATCAGTACGTTAGATTAAAGAAATATCAAGTCGTCGTATATAGGATTTTGAGTCTGACATCATCATGATTATTTCGTGCAGTCCGTGATTTTTCTTAGGTTGCTGAAGTTTTCGACTGATAGACAAACTGGTTAAAACTGGATCGTGTCAATTTCAGTCCTGTCAGTTTCTATAATAGTTTGCATAATTATAGACAATGAAATAATGAAAACAACAGTTTGCAGCGTACAATGATTAAAAAATTATGTAAATGTTGGCAATGAGGGATATTTTTCTTCTTTCACGGGTAAATCAATACGGGTCAGTACAAATATGGGTCACCTTGTTTTACAGTATTACCTAACGATATCTTTGGAGTATTTTTGAGGCTATAGAATGTTTCAGAGACTAAATTACATAAATTGATTACCTTTGACAACGTACAGACTTTGATGTAGAAGCACTTCTTACAATATCATAGAAGACACAAAGAAATCCAAACAACCACCAATAATTTTGCATTTTAAAGCAAGACAACTTGCTGTAAATGGATACAAACGCAAATGGACTGAAGAATTTTATATAATATAATTTCCTGGTCATAAGCCTCAATTAGATTTCCAAAAAATATGATTCAAGTGATTACGTAGCCACATAAATAGAAATACTTTTCCGCAACCCCCTTATCGAATAAATATAAAACAAACACTGAAACTACATAATTTGTAAAGAAGATTTTGAGCGGGGGGAGGATATGGCAAATGCCCATTTGGTTTAGTATAAGATAAAATCAAAAAATATCATCATCATTAAGAGCAACTTATGAGTGATTTCCACCGATTGTAGGTGTTGTAAATAAACCAGTCACCGTCCCTGATTATTATCCCGTAGAAAATCACTGATACTACTCTCTGGTTGTATTTTAAAAAGTTCTCAAATTATCGACATACGCATAATTTGTCTATCCTCCTCAGGCTTCTAGATGGAGGGGGGTCACAGGGGTTTTATGTGTAAATTAACACAACGATCTGTAAAAAAAAAAAGTACAAAGCTAATTAATTTACTGGAAAATTATGAAGATGGAAAGAAAATATCAACTTTCTTTTTTAGATGGAAAACTTGCAAAAAAATGATTTAACTTATTAAGTCAGCTCAAGTACAGAAAAAATGGAAGAAAATATTGTCACATAAAGTCAATGTTGATGTATTCATTTTTATATCAGCGTTGACGTTTTAAATAAGCAACAAAAAGTTGATATCGCGGACAAATTTGTAAAAAGGAAACTTAGTACTTAGTTTAGTTTCTAAATAATGACACAATAATCAATATGTAATCAATAAATATTGAAAAAGTGCAAGTTTCTAACGATAGTAAATAATATTTCCTAATTTGTTTACTGTCAAGATAGTTTTACATATGTATTGTTTCATGAAGATAGCTGGTATAGATGTTTTAACTAAACAACCCCTCCAAATATTCAGGGGCCAGAGAGAAATTATTCCCCCTGGCATTTACCGGATTAAATGAAAAATAAAAATAGTGTAATGCTTTATTTTTCACTTAATTTGTATTAATTCTCATATCAACATATATAAAGAACAGAATTCAGCCCTAAGGCTTCCTTAGCATCTTGTATTGTGTTGGACCATGATCAGGCGCCTCAGTCCGTGCCCGCTTTACCCCAGTTTTGTAGGAAATGCGAGTAAAGTATAATAATGGCAGCTACCGAGTGCCTCTTGGACAAACGAAAAAGCTTTCATTCAATACATAAAAATATTCCATAATCCATGGTTATTTCAACGTCAACAGACCTTGCAACCGACAGGGCAACTTGTCATCTAACGCCTGGCTGTTCTACTTGGCAAAGTCACTTGGTCAAACAAAAAGACATTGCAACTTATTACTGCGCAGTATTCTACCTAATTTACATTGTAATCAAATTTTACAGACTATGCCGCAGTGATATTCTTTTCTGTTTACCTGTAATACTTCTGCATCTACTATGCAGTTTGAGGAATATTTGACCAACAAAGCTTAATTAAGCTTTCAGTATTAATTCTTACACTGCCTCTTCTTTAATAGAAATACTAACAACTAATATCTGGCATTTAAATCTAAAAATCATTGCACAACATATTATGCAGTGTTTTTGGCTAGGACATTGTTACTTTACCATATTTACATCCACCAGACAGAAATTAACAGACATTTATTGTAATTTATTGCTATGTAGAAATTGCCATGACTGAAATCTACCCAACCCTCTTATCGATTTGTCGAAACCTACAGCGACCTAAGAAAAATCACGGACTGCACAAAATAATCATGTACATGTACATCATACTAATGTATATGAATTGTAATTTAAATAATTCTAATAACATTTGACAATCATTTTATCAATTTGTTTAAAGAAAGTTTTAAACATAAACAATGGCATGCTTTCTTTGATGAATCATGCATGTTATGAAGGTAGCGATAACTGCAGAAAATTTTTCATAACCCGATAACGCAGATTCTGGCCACACCCTGTGATAAGAAACTCTACCCTGTGGTCGTGGAATTAATAATTTTGGACAGTTTAGTCTTTCTTAAAATGCTGTCAGTTTCAGTAGAGATAAAGAAGAATACTTTCAACCATTTTATGTATATATTAAACACTAAATTACCATATTGGCCTCCTGAGTGACTCAGGTGACAAAACAAAATCATATAAATGCCTATGTTAAGGTATCTCACCCCTCACGTTTTGATTTTATTACGCAGATGATCATTATTTTTAAAATGAATATGATTTCATTTATTTAATCACAGAAAGATTAAATTTTCATAATCATACAACATTCATCAAGAAAGTCAATTTGAATTCAAGAAACAAACAAGTTTTGGGTGAACTATTTTTTCGTGCGGAAGGTTTTTTAGACGAAAATGACAGAAACAAGCAATTTTTTAAATTTTCAATATACTTTTCTTTTCATTAATTTTTTTTCATTATTCACATTTTTAACATATGATGGGTTTGTAACATATTCTATAGGTTCTGTGCGACATATACAAAATTAAATTTTGAGAGAGTGATAGACGTTTAGCATAAAATCATGCAAATATATATAACATGTCTGAATTTGTGAAGCCAAATTGTTCAAGAATGTTACCTTTGAAGCCCTATATCTAAAATTTGACATCACTGACCCCCATGTTTTATTATGTCAAAATGATACTGAATACATATCTAGGCAAACTGGATAAATCTTAAAAAATTCTTGATATTCAAAAAGATTTTATTCCAAATCAAATTGTAACTATTATAGAAATTGTCTATTTTAATGGCAAAACGTTTATGCAGCTTCGTACATATTTTTTTTTTCGAATTCCCCTATTCAGTGTGACCATTATGCATAATTAAAATCAATATTTGAAGAAAACAGTTTGCTTAATAAAAAATAATGACAAAAAATCCTAATCAGGCTGAAATTGCATTTTAGGTGCAAAAAAGTCAAATTAATTGGGTCATAACTCAGAGGGAGGAATATTGCCCCCCCCCCCCCCCCCCAACATTATCTTTGTATTTTTTAAGTATGTTTTTTTCTACAGATTTCAATGATATACTTCTCAAGAAATCCTTGATACAACAACATTGAAGGGGGGGGGGGGGGGGGGTGATAACCCCCCTTTATTTTTCGTTCGTGCAGCAGACATGTTTTTGTAAATCTACATATAAAAAAAAGAAATTAAAACACCCCATCGCCCCCACCACTTTTTAGGAGGATGAAAATAATTGAATTGAAAGGAAGAAAATTTATAGTGATTATGATGTTATAGATTATATGAAGTTATAGATATGCTATATAGATCTATATATATATATATCTACCTCTTCCCCCCCCCCTCCCCCACGGATTCGGATTTTCATGATTTTGATTAGTTGCCCTTTTTTCTTTTTGCTTGTCAAGATTTTTTGGATGAGTTTGCCCCCCCCCCCCCCCCCCTACACACACACACTTTCAAAAACGATGCTACGTGCCTGTAACTGCTGTCATAATGATTTTTGAATATCCAGTGTTTTGGTTTTATTTGTTCTAAATGTAAGTCTTAAACACGCGCGAAATAAAATAGACCTATAAATGACATTATAATGTCTCAAAACACCCTTCTTTCAAAGAGAAAAGAATGAGAAGGTTCAAATTTTTCAGTGACTGCGTAAAGGAAGGTGCACTAATTTATTCCTTCGCCTGACGTAATCAATCGGTTGGGATGGATATATACATGTATGATATCAAAAAATATATTCAGCGATATGTTCTCCTTGATATATACACATACCATACTTATCTGGCTACCTAATTTCCTTAAACACTAACTTGCAGGATCTAACACGTTATCATAGAGGAGATGAAAGTTTCAATTATATGAAGTTTAATTCTAAAAAAAACATGTTGGTTTTATTACAGATTCCTCTCATCATTTTACAACAGGATCGTTGATCTTGAATCATGACCTTATAGAAAGCTTTTTAGTAAGTATAAGACATGTGCATGAAGAGGCATTTCAACATTTTGGAGTTTTCCAAAAACTTTATTTGAAATAAAATTTAACAGATTTAAAATTAAGGTATCCCACTCCTCAATGTTTGTTGTATCAAGGATTTCTTGAGAAGTATATCATTGAAATCTGTAGAAAAAATACACTTAACAAATACAAAGATAATGGGGGGGGGGGGGGGGGGGGGGTCAATATTCATCCCTCTGAGTTATGACCCTATTTTAAGTGCAAAAAGTTTATGCAGCTTCGTACATATTTTTTTCGAATTCCTCTATTCAGTGTGACCATTATGCATAATTAAAAACAATATTTGAAGAAAACAGTTTGCTTAATAAAAAGTAATGACAACAAATCCTAATCAGGCCTAAAGATATATTATAGTTGCTGTTTAAGGGTAAGATAGAGGAATTTGCTTGAATGTGATCGATTGTTAGTGTACAATATGTAATTCATCAGATGGATATATTGACATTATCTAATAGATCAATACATTGGTTGTTTGAATATTGCTTTTACTAGATTTTATGATCAGACAATTGAATCATAAGTGTTTAGTTAACCCCAATATACAATCAATTAAGATGATATTTACAGGATTTTTTATCCTCTGGGATAAAATATCCCAACATGGTGATTCATAGGATTTTATATCCTATAAAAGCTTTATATATAGAGGATTAGTTATCCTATCAACACCAATGATGGGAGAAAAAATCCCACGGGAGTTTATATCCCACAAAGATTTTTTTCTCCCATGGGATTTTGGTGGGATTTTAGACGGGATGAAAAATCCCACCATTCGTCCATGGGATTTTGATATTTGAGAGACAATTATAAGAAAACTAGAGCAATGTGTACATTCAGGTTGACATGAAAGGATCAGAGTAAAAAGTCCCACCAAAATATATAAACAAAACTAAGTTATGTCTAACCGAAAGGGTAGCTGAAAGTCCGGACTGGGTCATGTCCGGACTTTAATATCTCACTGTTCTGTACATTTCTAACACCCCCCCCCTCCCAAAAAAAAAAAACAAGATCTACGTGCATGATGAACGCGTATTTTTCCTAGGATATGGAAAAAAATGGGATGTTCATTTTATCAAATTAAAAATCACATTGTTAATAACCAGAGATTAACATTGAGATCTGTAGAATGCTTGAATTTCACGTTCATACAGAAATTCTTTAACAACACCTGTAAGAAAGGTTCTACATGTACGACGTTGAAGCATCCTCTAGCTAATGTGTCAAATGAAACACCACCATCTGAATCACGAGCCCGATCGATATGGATTGTTGACGCCATTTCTTTAAATGGATTGGGCAATAATTAGGCTAGTGGTGTTTTATCTTGCATTGAGCTCTGCGATTAAGAGTATTTAAGTTCTCACTGAAATGTCAGCTTAGAAGCAAACAGAACCACCATCATTGAGATTGGATTATTTATGATGTCCGGCGCCAGGAATCAAGCTGACGTCCGCCATGATTAATCAGGGGAAACTCTAATCGAGAATGTGTCAAAAGGTGACAAATCCATCCGTTTTTCTTAAGGCTATTCAAATAAAAGAAGCCGTCTGTGGAATGCTAAATTCTTGAATGTTGCCTTTTTTGCTGCAATTAAAGAGTCGAAATAAATAACTGCGTCCCCGTATCCTGCATGTTTGTCTTTGTGGTAGTCTTATTGACCATTAAAGACTTTAAGAGAGGCCATTTTTCGAAGCGGGCAGTAGCAACGACATTAAATGGAGCAAATACATGTACTAATATTTCATGATATTCCAGCCAAAGACAAATTTTGCTCTCCCATAGATATGTCTTTTAGTTACTATACAATGTACATTTAACAAAATTTACTCATTTATAAATTTAATAATTATTACAAAAGATATTGTTTTCTTATGATTCTTTTTACTCTTTGAGAGAGAATATAACTACACTTTATAACTAATATAAACATTTAGTTAAAGAAACAAATTATAAAAAAAACTAAAGCTATGTAATAGAAATGTTGTTTCGGAGCTTTCGAGCAGTTCAAAGCAGGTTGCAGAATAAATCGATATTGGTGCACCATCAGTTGCAAATCCAAATTAATCTCATTAAAAGTATAAAAGATTTAGAAGTTTTCTTTATGAAAAATAGTTTATAGCTAAAATAGCATTTTTAAAATTAAGGTAGATCTCATGCTTAATTTGCTGCCTATCCAATCTGTTTAATATGTTTAACCATTCAGAAAGTTTAAACTAAATGTGTAGGTTATTTCAGTAAACAGCTTTTTAAATACTCTTTCTGTAAATGTTTCAAATCATTAAAAAGGGGGTGTTCAAAGATTATGGAACACAGTATATAAACATAACAAAATGCAACTTTTTAGCCTGCTTCTTGGCAGAATAAGAAAATGCGATATATACTTCATTTAGAAATACAAGATAAACATTATAATTGAGAAAAACAGTTCAGAAGAATTCTTTTCAATCAAATCATCTGGGCGTTTGATCCTGTGATTTTTTCCATTAATGACAATTTGACACCGTAAAGTCCCGGGAGACGGACAAAAAGACTATCTCTCACGGATTCGGAAACCTCTTGTAAAGACAGCAAAGAAATGGGATCCTTCCTTCGCAAGGCAGGGTGATATTCCATAGCTCAGTTTTGGGTTTGCTATTGTTTTGTAATCACAAGTTTCTTGTCTAAAGTACAGAGCTGTTTACCGATTCCGCACCAAGCAAATAGTCCCTGGTCTGAATTTGTTGTAACACGCTGGGCTGGTTTCGGTTCCATTGCACTTGTAAAATTTTGTGAAATATAATGAAAATGCAGGTTAGGTTTTTTAGATTGATAAAAGCAAATTTTAGGTCCGTGGGTTGGAACATTTCAACAGACTCAAACAACGGCAAAACAAATATTTTTGTAAATTAAGAATCGACATCTTTTTGTTTGTAGAAATCATTTGTACTTTAGATTTGTTCTTTTAAGATGGAAAACACTAGTGATTCTGTAATCCATTGAACACTGCTTTGTTGTTAAACCAAATGTACGTATTTATACTGTATGAATCACCAGCACAGAAAAACAACGAATAGCGTTTGTCTTTATTGTAGAGACTGTCCTTGTATAAGAAAAAATTAAAATGTAAGGTCTGCTGAAAAGTTCTGGCTTTTATTTCTTTATCAGTATCAAAAAATATAAATGCTTTTGTATTTACAAGTGTACATCCTCCTCTTAAACATTTTTAAACATTCAATTTGTCAATCATGTCATATTTCTAACAATAAAAATCCTGAAATATTTTACAACCATGAAAAAAATGTGTTCGATATGCATACACTATAATAGAATAATTTCTTCGGTTCCCCCAAAACTTAGGATTCCATGGAAAAAGTAACGGAATTTCAATGGATGATACTTCGACAATTGCTTCTTTGAATTGAAGATGCTAATTTAAAATTCAATTGATTGGTTATTCTTAATCCACACTCAGCTAAGTATGGTTTGTCCAAACGGTTAATTTTGGCGACATGTCTCTATATCACTTCCATCCAGTGATCGCTATTCTCAGTGAGTGGGGTTAGGATTCACTCTCACACTCAAAAAGTCAAGAGAATTGCAAATATATAATGAACTCTAATGCAGGGCAAAGAACCGGTCAATCATAGAAGCCACCGTCCAAGTTCCAAGAAAATTCCTTCGGGTCTTAGATTTATTGGCAGCCTTCTCTTACACAGAGTCCAAATTTTCACAGATAGATAGTTGGCTTTTACGCAAACATTCAAAACAAAAAGGGCCTTTAAATCATCAAAAACATTCTGTATGCGTCCATTTAAATACATTGTATTCTCATAGCATTTGATTGGTGTATTATATTTTTCTTTCGACATTAATTTTGTCCATAGTCATCTGGAAGGTAACTAAATGTTGACAGTATGATATATTTCTGCTGTTTTAGTCAGCCCTTCATACCTTCCAATGCAGTCGATTTAGTTGACTGATTGACTAAGGTTCATCTCGTGTTCTTTCTTTCTTTATATTTTTTAGTTGGATTAATTTGAGAGGCTTAAAACTTAGTCATAGTTTTTGGTGGAACGAATAGATAAACCATATAACGATCAAAGTAAAAGTTTCAATCGATGAAGTATGGTTCCATGTTTATACCAATTTTGTTGAGTTAATTTGAAAAATAAAGTTACAAATAAATGCATTGAAATTATCAATAGCAATTCATACAAACAGTTAAAAAAAACCCACTGTTGTAGGACAAAATACATTCTTTTTCGATTAAGTAGACCTGCTAACCAGTTTATTAATTTATCTCTTGTGTATTGCAGTGCATCTAGATACAATCTCATTATTCTACATGACTATTTATATACTGAATATAATTTGGTGAGATAAGTTCACTTCATTTACATTACTCGTATATATATCCTAGATGTGTTCCGGAAACTTAAAACGATCCGTCAAAAGGAAGTTAAAACCAACTAGTTTTGAGCTAGCTACTAGTTAGAGGGAGATGCAAGGGCCCTCATTCGATTTTTCCAAAAAAAAAAGAATTTATGAAGGATCTGTAGGTTTTGATCAAGTGATCAGTAACCTCCATTTCTGCGTTTTAATCAATATTACGAAAAGAGCGTTCACCAGTAATGTTTACATGCAATAAAAAGGATAAAAATTGACAGTTCTCCAAGATATATGTTGTCGATAAATATTTGATAAAAAATCGGATGATCTCGTGAAATAGATGTTACCATAAGTTGATTTGGAATAGCGGCAATTGACGTCATTTATTTGGCTTGCTAAATATCGTTATGTAATCCAAATGTTTTTATATAAGACTGCATTCCTTGTCTGTGGACACAGCTTTCAGATGTGGGGTAAAAATAAACTCGACAAACCGTAATTAAAGAGATAAGAATATTTCATTCTTTGGAGTACGGGCCTTCATCGCGGGGTTTCGATGAGTCCACTTAGGGTTTACTTTGGGTTTACTTGGGGTTTGCCTTTGGGGTCCATTGAAGTGTAAAGCAGACCCGTCTTTTATCTAACCATCTTACTGCCTGTAATTCCTGTCCCTCATATATTTCAAATACACATGTAGCGTCTACTTTTAGGGGTATACTTCTGATCGGGTTTACTCTCTGTGTCCACTCTGAGTTTACTTTGTGTTTACTTAGGGTTTACTCTGGGTCCACTCAGTAAATCCAGAGTAAACCCCGAAAGTAAACCCAGGGCTTAGTTGGGGTTTACTTTCTATTAGGTTGGGTCTGATCGGTACTGTATATCAAACCAACAATAATTTTTCAACATAACAACATTCAACGTCAACAATCATAGTCCAAACTTGGGAATTGAAGGTGACGATTTCGTCACTTGAATTTTCTTAGAACTCAAGTGCCTAGCCCATGTCATTACTGATAATACAATAGGAACCAACTCAAGGAAAGTAAAACATGTATCTCTCATCACTGCTTCATTATCCCAATCAAGTGGCCATACAAAATACATCGAACTATTTTGAAAAAAAAAACAACCACAGCCGAGACCAATAGATCATGCACTATCAGTAACACTCTCGAATTGATCCATTCCTGCTGTGGAAAGAAAGTTATATCACTAAAGTTATCCAAAAAAACCAAGCCACATGAGCATGTCCTCCTTAACTGCCATATATATCCTTTATCTTAAAATCTGGGTTAGTCTTTCCAATTAAAATCATAAAATCTCATATTAAATGCTCTACTACCATTAACAGCTTTACTAAAGAAGTTTAATTTACCAACTAATGATTTTAGTTCCTTCCTTTTGACTTTCTTTCTATCAATCAAAATCTTTAATAAACCTTTTAATTCTAGAATATTTGATAGGGATTCTCATACACCTTTGGACTATGGAATATCAAATTCATCACATGTTTGCTTAAAGAATTCCATCAAATTCTTATATTCTCCAGTTTGTTTTCTTCCAGCAAAAATCCTCTTAATGATGTTCTAACGTGGACACGCCTGCCTTTTCTTTAAGAACCCACTGCAAAAATGTTAAAAACTTTTCAAATATATAGCACATGTTATTAAGCAGCCCATTTGTAAACACTTGTCAATGTAGAATTGATTTTAAAACTTAAATCCTAACAACTCAAACTCTCCTGGATGTATTGGTAACAAACGAAAAGCATTTTTGATATCCACCTTATATAACTCAGCTGAAGGCACTAACATTGCTATCATCTAAACAATTGTATTAAAAGCAGTATACTTTACTTTGCATGTGCTTGGATCTATAAAAAAAATTAAAAATTTCCTGTAATAGAGTGTATGACAAATGAGTAATCATTCTCTAGCTACCACTGGATTTGGGTACTAAGCCTATAGGGGAAATATGAATATTTGGCATAGGGGGATGTGAAAAAGGGCATATTCCTCTTCTTTCTCTAATTTCATTGCATATTTTGTCTTCTACCTAGACTTGAAGTTGGTCAGCTGATAATAAATTATTTGAAACAACACCAATTCTAGGAGCTTGATAATTTAGCATGAAACCATACAGTACAGGCAACGCGGATCCCGTATATACCAAATTGCAACGAGGTTTAAGACACATGTCTCAAGTAAAACCACGTACCCCCGCGGTAGGGTCGTCCAGCAAGTCAACACCGCCGCGGTTGACGATTAATAAAGGGTGAACAAATGTATCGGACTGAAGCGTTATCTCCCTCGACTAAAAATTAATTGACGGTTACAAGTAACTATTACTATTACATATATCATATTATTAATGGAACTATCTAAAATAACAGAAGATATATTTTGGATTGTTAAATTAATGGCGTGTGCTTAAAATCATTCATCAATGCTATTTTGTTAAATGACGATGTATTTTTTGAAACCTTTAAAATTGACGTAGCCTATTCAAAAATTGATATCTGTGCTTGGCAGTAAGATTTTAATTTCTTTTTTTTTCTTCTTCAATCTTATTAAATTGTGAAGAAGAATTGAAACTTTTTATGTTTAATCTATGCAAACTGCATACCGGGTAAATCAAATTAATGAAATGCTTTTGCCGATCTTTGTCCGTGCGATCGACTTTCAACAAATTTTCAGCCAGAATGCAATCGTATTATAGAAAACAGAAAGTACACATTTACATGTACAAGTATTATATTAATTAAGCTCTTCCGTTTCGAACGGATTTCCACATTTTTTTCACAGATGATTGAATTTGATATGAACTTCATATAGTTCTGATAATTTTTCTGTCGTCACTTCCGGTACCGATTTATCGGCCAGTTTGTACATTTTTACGACCTATTATGTGCACACAAAAACTAAAAAACTATCAGAGATATGAATATGAAATTTTCAGGATAGTTAGACCATAGTTGGAAGTTGTGCTTACTGTTTTTGTTTTACGCCTGTGGCGCCATTTCTTGGAGCTCGCTATGGCTCGAAAATTGGGAACGAATTTTGAATCAAAATTTGCAAACGTTTTGATCTGTATCTTTTTATCAGTTGATATTTTGTTAAGACATGCATGTATATAACAAAAGTGGTAGAGTAGTAAAAGTTCTTTCCACCGATATCAAGGAAAAGGAGCTGGTCCCTTAAATTAGGGGCCAAGAGACTCGTTAACTCTATTACAAATAACTTAAAAACGATAAAGATTTTGTAATGAATTATAGAGCAAAGTTGTTGATTGTAACAATATCTATCTGAAAACCTCAATGCCACACCCATTTATTACGTAATTAGGGATTTTTAGGTGCCAAAGTTCTCAAACTTTGATACAATTTATCTAGAGAACGAGACATATTTTGTTAAGCGTTGTAGAAGAGAAAATGTTTGTATTGATAATTTGATTTAAAATCGATTCCTGTAATCAAAACACCAATGTCTGTCCCCATTAAGGATCTACAGGGCTGGTACCTAAAATATTCATTCATTTGTATCTCAAAATTGAACAAAAAAATTTAAGATGGGTGTAGGAACAAAAAATGTTAGTATTTGAGAGATTTTCGTATGAAATCAACAAAAAGGGGCTGACCTCTTTGATTAGGATCCAATAGACTCGTAAACTCTATTACAAATAACTTTTAAAAACGATAAAGATTTTGTGATGTATTATAGAAGCCAAGTTGTTAATCGTAACAATATCTGTTTGAAAAATTCATCGCCACACCCATTAATGACGTAATTAGGAATTTTTAGGGGCAACGTCCTTAAACTTTGACGCAATATATCTAAAAAAGGAGACATATTTTGTTATTGATGATTCTTATCGATTCCACTAATTAAAACACCAATGTCTGTCCCCATTTAGGATCTACAGGGCTGGCCCCCAAATTATTCAATCATTTGTATCTAAAGTTTTATCGATAATTCATCGTATCGTTTTAAAAAAATTGAACGGAAGACCTACTCGTTACTGGTAACGAGATCGTATCTAGTTATATTTGTATTTGTTTGTATTTTAAGTTCTAAATCTTTTTGTTCATGGGCAAGGTTCTCTGTACAAGTGATAGTCTTGTCTATTCTTACAAAAATTACAAGCAAATATATATACAATAGCCCAGAATCATCATGGGGAGCCGGAAGTTTATTTTAAACTGTGAACAAAACAAAAATGTATCATGTACATATAATATAAGAAATCACTGCCTCACCCTTTTTTAAACAAACTGTTTGATCCTTTCATCGACGTCGTGACCGGCCAGAAAAAAAAAACCAGAAATAAAAAACTAATAAATAGAAATATCTCTGGAAACCCGTGTCCAATACCATGTCAAAATCGCAAAATGCGCGCCGTCTCCAGGGTAGTGCAGGGACTTTGTAACAAACAAAAATATGCAAATTCTAAACATTTAAAACATAGTATTATAAAAAAAAAATGAACTTTTATATTGATGAAAATTTGATGCGTATTTGTCAGAAGACGGGCTAGAACTGATTTCTCGTGCTAATTGAACACGTCATACTCTCCTCACCACGTGACTTGTAACTATGAATTTCATTGGATATAATTTTCTACTCGAATCAACAAGACAATTATTTTCCGCGAATCTTCGTACCGCGGAAAATATAGTCGTATATATTGTAAAAATGACAAGCAAATATATATTTGGCGACTAGTCCAGAATGCATAGAAAAACACCAAAGTTAGGGTGTGGCGACGAAATGAATATGGGGGAAAACATCATAACTTCACTGTTATCATCGCATGCGATCGTTCTATAACGCTCGGGGCCCTCATATTCTACGTTCTGCATTTCTTCGTAAAAAAAAATCGATTTGGTGGCTCTCATTGTTTGCCGTATTTGGTGCTGCTGTGTTTGTGTTGCTTACCTGATGAGCTCTCGATTTCCAGTGAAGATGAACACATTTTCCTAGATATGAAATAGCTAGGACAATAAGTACGCATGTTATGATTAACATAGATTGCCAATTTGTTTGTATCCAACGTTCAAGAATAGTTCAAATGTTTGTATCCGTGATTTTTATACCACTTTCTAATGAAAGTTCGGGTATATTGTTGTTACCCTGTTCCGTCCGTCCGTCCGTCTGTCCGTCCGTCTGTCACGTTTTACTTTCTGAAACTGCTCTTGCAGTTTATAAACCAGCAAACTATACTCTTGGAGTTTGATTTGGGGGGTCATTTTGTTTTGTAAAAAGGTTTCAAAAATTCTTTTGTAGTCCTTGGGGTCAACTAATAATTAAAAATTGACGTTTTTTCACAAAAAACCTTCTTCCTCAAACTCCTCTTACTTTTTCAACAGTAGATAAATTATCTCTAGGAATATGTTTTGAGGTGTCCCATAGATGCGCAATAATGTTTCGGAAATTTAAATTTTGTCTTGGGGGTCATTTAGTGCCTGAAAAATGACGTTTTGTTTATTTACAAAAAATCTGGTTTCAAAAAACGTCAATTTCTTTTTGCAGTTGTCAAATGATCACTAGAATATGATTCGGGGTGTCGTGTTGATGTGTAATCAGGTTTCAGAATTTTCATTTTTATCACGGGGGTCGGTGGAGAACAAAAAATGACATTTTTTTCCAAAAGAATATGGTTCCCAAAACTCCTCTTACAAATTATGCAGTAGCTATATCATCTCTTGAGATATGATAGGGGCTGTCCTATAGATGTGCAATAAGGTTTTAAAAATTTAAATTCCATCCAGGGAGTCAAATAGTAGTAGAAAATTGACATTTATCACTCCTAAAAATCCCCTACTTCCCAGAACTCCTCTCATGATTTAATGAATAGCCCCATCATCTATAGGGATATAACAGGAGCTGAGCTATAGATATGCAATAAGGTTTTAGAAATATAAATTTGTTCTGACCCATAAAAAACCCAATTCCTGGAACTCCTCTTATCTCTTGTGTTTGAATTAATATACCATAGGATGCACAAAGAAGAAGAATATATATTTTTTAGGGGTGGGGATCACAAGCATTTTTTTTCAAGTTATTTGATCATTTCTGATTTTGGGGGATGGGGTGGGGTTGGGGTTAGGGTGAACCCCAGAGGTCATGACCTACTAATACCACAACAAGAATTGCCTTGACATGGCCATGGTTCAAGAAACAAAAAAATATATGGTTTAGGAGTGGTGATTTCGATGATTTTGAAGATATTTTAAAAATATTCGACTACCAGGTATTCATTTTTTCCGGGGGGGGGGGGGGAGATTCAGAGTCTCTTCTCATATTTTTCCAGTAGCAAAATCATTTCTTGATTTCTATGTGAGATGTACATAAGGGGATTTTGGAAATTGCTTTTTAATCTTATAGATAAAGAAAATTTTATATGTAATTGCGGAAATTATGAAGTCAGTCAACAAAAATCCTTGCTGTAAAATACAAAGCAGGGTCATCATTTGGCTAGGGCTAGGAATTACCTACATAAGTAAAACACTACATATGAATAAGATAAAATACTTGATTAGTTTCAGTTCTGGAAAGCCACTGGGCATCTAAAAGGGGGCATAACCTATATACCAATTGATGTGCAATGATACAAGGAGCAAGAATGAATATGGTTTAGGGGTGGGGATCTCAACACTTATGAAAATGTATTATCATTTCCTATTTCAGAGGGGGGAGGGGTTGTTTAAAAACAACTTCTGGGAGGGGGAGGGGAATGACTCAAGTGGCAGGGGCCATGTCTTAAATGTGTCTCGACATGATCAGCAGAATTGGACAGAATGATCACTATAGGGCATCTGCAGAGTGGGGCCCTAATTAAGTTGTTAATAGTTACAAAATCAATCTTCAAAAAATATTGATACTATGTTATATTTAGAAATGTCTAGATATTTTCAAAATGATTAACAAATTAATCAGTCAAAATAAGCTATAAATAACCGATTTATAATTCTGCAATTGATTGCCATCCCTAATGTATATGTATATTTGTTAACAATCAGGATTAAAATGCACAGATTTTCATGAGTCATAAATCTTGACATACCACATATTTCTTGACAAAAAAGAGTAAGCATACTAAAAGAAAATTACACTCATTAACTCTTTTTCTATATCTGGTGTGTGATGAGGGGTAGGGGGTTTAATGGGGGAAAAAAAGCTGCAGCATGCCTTTATTCTCATTAGAAATCCACATATCCTAGGGATGGAGAAGGGTTAATTAGACCCCTTCCCCTTATTAAAACTCATATAAACATGATGTTTAATACACAAATTTGTAAGTCTGACAAATGAAAAAATAACTTTAGAAATTAAAACGACAGAAACTGTACAACTGCAATAAGAAAGTTAACGATGATAAGCTTATTTAAATAAAGATGATGATACAGTATGGTGGCAAAGGGAGTTCACATTTTAGAAAGTGAAAGTTAAACTTTACTGTATACCGGTGTCTCATGATACTGCGCTACTGCATGTTTTATACTTACCTATATTGGTCAACATCATAATGACAATCCAATTAGAGCACAATATGAATTCCTTTAGCTGATCACAACAAAAGAAATGTTTATTCATGTAAATGAATCCTATTCCGCATATCTAAAACACATATGCATGTACACCACGTGAAACCCATCTACCCAACACAGGATGAAGCTCTGCCATTCAGTCAGCTGAATGTTAACTGAAAGGTCTGGAAAGGTGACTGAATGGCATAGCTATGCCATTCAGTCACCTACCTTTCAGTTACCTTTCAATCACATTTCAGTTGATTGAATGGCACAGTTTCATCCTGTGCAAAGAGCTGGGTAAAACTAGTACCCGCTTATGCAACCCGTAGACCTGTTTTGTGTACGTAACTTCGGATCATTTACTTGACAATGTAACATATTACATGTATTTTCACAACTTTATTCTTTAAAACTCCTTGCACAATTTTATTAGGTAATTAACCATGTAAAGCACAATTTTCAGCTTTAAGGTGGTATGGGACACCTGAATATTGTGATGTACTCCCTGTTGAACTAAACAAATAAAGTATAAAATAAAAAGTAACTTTTTGGCATTGCAAATCTGCCAATGACTACTTTATTTTACATTTAATTTGAATGGTATGTTTGAGGTAATGAGGGAAAAAATTAAAATCGGATTTCTTTCATATTTTCAATATTTACAAGTTTCAGAAATTAAAGTATAGGAAAATGTTGTCCTCTCTGTTGTGTAGTACCTTAAAACAGCTTGATGGCTTATTCCCCTGATTCACATTTTTAATGTTTTTTGAAGCTTTCTTTATAACTTTGAACTTAGGAGAAAATGCAAAATACTCGAGTAGACCTTTGAAAAACTCATTCGACTTGAGAATCAACATTTTATCTAATATCTAGGGTTTGCTTAGAATATCTGAAACTCACGATATTTAGATAAAGTGTTATATAACGTACAAAATATAATAACACAACAGCTGCGGTGTTTTCCTCAAAAAAATTATATGTGGATTGCCTAGCATGCTCTGAAATGACACAACAGCTGTTCATGAGTAACAATCTGAAATTTGATCATTATCATCAATCAACCCTTTTGATCATTATCTTATATTTCTAAATAAATTGCAAGCAGTTATAGTGCTGGTTTATTTCCTCAGTCATTGACAATTCCACATACATGTAACTGTACAATATTTCAAACCTGCTGATATCCGATCTTTTTATGTATTTTATACATTATTGTTATGTACTATTTTTTTCTCAATTTCTAGGGATATACCACAGAATATGTCAGATACCGTTGGTCCATTAAGTCTGATTGTGTTTGTCTTGGATCTCCCTAATAGTGACACAGTTTATTTGTAATTAGTTTTTTTCATGATACGTCATTTATACAAAACAATATTCGTCAAAGCTAATTAAGTTGTTCTCAAAGAAGCAAAATTTAACAAGTGACTCTGTATAAAGATGAAACTGGAATGAATATATAGTTATAGTTGTTGAATGGTATATGCACAATATTGGCAAAATCAAAGATACATGGATGGATATAAAAATTCAAACAAAATGTAAATTACATTTAGTTTTTGGCTTTTCACCAGCGTATCATTGCCGTGTGGGTTATCCAACAATATTTGAATTATTGGTACATTATTTTTTAAATATTTTTTAAATATCAAAAATAGGTATTTCATTTTTATGATTATTATTTCAAATTGGCATAACAAATAATATTTGTTCTTAGAAAAAAAAACCAAGACAACATACTGACGCAATCGTTTTCAACACCATCCCACATGTAACCATCACATTAGTCGTGTTCTGTTGAGTACTTGTCAGGCAAAAAAAAACATAAAATATTAGTATCAAAATAGTTTTAATATAACTCATCTTAAGAAATTCTTACGTTCAAATTGGTTAATTATTAAGACCATTTTCAATTGTAAATAAAGTACACGTACATTTCATTCAAAATTAGAAATTTGTTTGTTAAACATATTCATTTGACATACTGACGAAACATATTTTAGCATTGCAGGAAATATGATATAAAAATTCTTATGTGGAGTGATTATTTTAAGAACTTGGTCCGTGTAATTGTATGTGTAAAAATGTGTTTAAATGTGTTAAAATGTGTTATTTTGTTAAATGAAATGGTAGCAATAATAGCAACAACAACAAATACAATGTTACAAAAATTCAATAACGACAGTGGTCTAAGATATTTTTAAAATAATCAAATAACGTACATTTTATAATTTTTTTTCTTCAAAATATGGTCTTTTTATGTATGTGAGGGATAAGCTTTAAGAAGGACATTACATTTTTAAAAGCACCATACACTTTTCTAGAAATTCACTTATGTGGTTTTAAGATACAAATCTTACTTCAAAAAATATTTCTATCAAATCCAAGAACTAATGCAATACCTGACACGAATGATTCCTTAGTAATATAAATGATAGAGTCTTTTGTGACTAATACATGATTGTATTACCCTGCCACTATTTGTATCTATATGATGACAGTTTATCCAGCCACAAGAATTGTAAATATAGTTCTTCAAGTCGAAGTTTTTGATATTCGAAAAATCTGCTTTAGATACATCCAACGCCTATCAACAGAGAACGTAAAATAAGATATGCATCTTGTTGATAAGTCGGAAATGGTATAAATTTAACAAAAACATGTATACTGTATATAGATATTTTATAACTAATAAATCATTATCAATATGCGGAACGGACTTAAAAAAATGAACATACTGTAACACTGCGGTGAATTGTTAACATTTCAATTACTATTATAATAACTTTTTTATCTACGTAGTTGTTAACTACATGTAGCAGCATAAAGCAGTTGGATAAAGCGTTGGATCTGTAGGTCATTTAATCGAACTGACTTTAAATTTTACAAATTTAAACACTATAATTTTCAATAATTTAATGATGTTATTTATTTTTGTATTTGTGAAAATATTTCAAATAATTAATTTCACTAGTGTTTCTAGTACCTTAAGGTAATAATCCATACCCCACTACATAAATAAAATATATACTGAATTTTTTTTTAGATTTCTCAAACATGCATATAGGGATACATGTATATCCATATCAAATTTTGCCCAGTTGTGGCAAGTCCATCGGTATGAAAAAAGCTAGTGCCGTATCTACAAATAGAACCGATTGCGGAAATAGTATATTTTCATAAATTCAGAATATAAGCCTAAGCCTGAAATTTTAATTTCAGAAAATCATTGTTTTGCTGATATCCTATGTATAATGAACGATTGTTTTTAAAAACAATTAATTTCATGTTATACCTGCTTATTTATCAAAAAATAGATAAATTTACTTATATTGTAGAAATGAGATAAAATGAAACAAATTTTCAAAGAGAATTTAATCTCTTAAAATTTCATTTACCTACAGAATTCTCTGACATATTGATAATGTTTTCCCTTAAGGCCCCTAATCAAACGAAAATAAAATAACCCAAAGGACTGGCCTTTTCAGGATCGCAATGGGCGTATTTTTGGTAAAAATCATTAAAATATTTATTTGGAAAAAAGTTCCGTAAAACAATTGCATTTGTTTTTCATTTTATATCTCTAAAAAGTATGTTTGTTAAATAGAAAACATGATTTGAACAAACAGTTGAAAAATCTATATTATATAAATCGCATAAGACGTTTTTTATTTTGGGGATATTGGTAAGTATTATGGATCGAGATGGGTATTTAGAATTTGCAGTCACATACACATGGACATATGTCGTGTTTGGAAATCAGATCTTCCAACAATCTGTTGGAATTCCCTTGGGTACCAATTGCGCCCCATTTTAGCAGACCTATTTTTGTATTCATATGAAGCAGAATTTATTCAAAAACTTATACGTTAAAAAATAAATCACTCGCTGTGGCTTTCAATTCAGCATTCAGGTATATCGACGACGTATTATCAATTAACAATTGTTACTTCCATACTTACGTCGACTCGATATATCCCAGTGAACTTGAAATAAAAGATACCATAGAGTCTGTGTCATCTGTTGTATATTTGGATATTTTACTAGAAATTGACATTGATAGTAACCTAACAACAAAACTTTATGATAAACGTCAAATTTCCTTACTTATGTATCAATATACCTTCATCACCAGCATATGGAGTTTTTGTCTCTCAGTTAATTCGATACGCAAGGGCATGCTCTTAATATGAACAATTTCTAAGGCGAGGCAAGCTACTGACAAACAAGTTAATAAAACAAGACTATCAACAGTCTCGTTTGAAGTCATCTTTTCGTAAGTTCTACGATCGATACAACGACCAGCAAATACAATCTTTCACTATTCCGCATACTGACTGACGTTTTTCATACCAATTGTTAGACCATAATTAATCATTCAATTATCTACGGACTTTTCCTTTTTCCCGATTACGACAAAGAGCACACTGCGAGTGTGACCGGTCAGCAGAGGATGTTCACTCCTCCATGGTATCTGATCCTATATCTATATTTTTAGAAGTCTGTGTTTGCTCTGCTCCTGTTTTGTAATTTTGATTTTAATTTTGACGTTTGAATTTGAACACTGTTCGTTATCAACACATGTCATACACCGAAAACGCGAATTACTTGACATTGTGGAATCATCATCGTTTGTGGAATTATCATTGTTCCTGGGGACCCAATGTTCAATGGCTTTCTTGGGTAACCCTTTACCATGACTTTACATCCTCACGAACGTATATACAATCATTTGTTTAGTATTTATTAAAATTATCCAGATTACACTACCAACGAAATAATGTCCCCACGAGCCAGGAAAATTTTGGCTACCCACGAATATTGACCCCCACGAATAAAAATGATTCCACAGTATGCTTTCAAGACAATCCTCTATTCAAATATTTTTACTGGTTTTAAAGATTGTTCTAAAAAATCAAATAACTTTTCTCAACGTATTATTTTAATTCTAAAAACAATAGTTTGGGGAAAATATATCTATTGTCGTTGCTAAACGTATAGAATAAAGATAATAATTATAGCTTTAAATCACAAGTTGGTCAAATTATTCCCTTTGTGTATTTATCTCCCTTAATGCACTGAAATCTATCTCGATTAAGATTTCATTTTGGATGTTTATGGACGTTCGGGGATTAATGTTCAAATATTCGGATTAAATTCAACCTTACAACTTAATGATGTTTATACAGGAAAAAAGTAAGCGGTCTATATTTTCAAAAAGAGTACGCAATCGACACAACCCAGTCATGCTTTCATTCCGTTGATTTATAAATGATTGCAGTTTTCAGGATTTTTAATAGATTGGTTTAAAATCAATTTTAATCTATCATTAAAAATCTATCATGAAGCCCTTTGGGTTTTATTGTATTTGATCACGCCCCGCCTGAAGTTATGACCTCATACTACTCAAAGAATGATTCATTATTCCTTAAATAATCCCTACTGTATTCGAACTTGGGATTTGTGATTTAGTTGTCAGTTGGCATATCCAAAGCTATTAAAAAATCTTCATGTTTTGACGTACTATAAAAAGTATAAGTCACGGTGGGATTTGGACGACCCTTAAATATTCGGAATTTGATTATCATCTCGTTATCTCCTTTGCACATATTCAAGGTTTTAAACTCATATAATATTCATATAGGTGCAAGCGTTTTGTGCGATTTAAAATTAGCATTCCTTTTGATGTAATAAAAGTTCCTTTTCTGCGTTACATGATGAACATTCTTCTTGCCTTATTGAGCATTACACGGGAATAATCTTTCTTCAGATGTTATCGTGGATTTCTACGTGTGTGAAATTGTGTATATTTTGCTTTTAAAGTACACGATTTTTAGTGTGCATACATCATTAAATTTCGATTGTATCTTTGTTCCGATTTTTAATGATCTATTCAGTATCTAGTTCATACTATCAGAAATTAGAAAAAAAAAACATACGCAATGCATGTTCAATTGTTAAGAAAATTTTATACTGTAAACCAGCTCTTATTCGCGAGGACTTTATTTCGTGATCTTCCGAAGAAAAATTGGTTCGCAACGAATATTTTTTGCGACCAAGCATGAGCCACACTCTTTTTGATAAAGTATCAATAAAGCAAATACTAGTTCGCTGCGAGAAATATTTGCGACGAAAAGGGTCTCCCGAATCTCACAAAATATTTGTAACCTAATACTAATTGAAATGTCTGGCAAATATGTCTGAATGATTAAGATAGTACATTAAAACCTTTGAAAGTTATTTTGCAATGTACTCCTAACATACTGCTGGGGATTTAAAATGAAAAACAATTTGCCAAGGTCACTGCAAAATTTATTCATTTTTCCTGCCAATCTAACAAAAGGAAGTAAATATGATTCAGCTTAATTAATTGCAGACAATTTTTGGTGCAATTCAATTTCCTGATAACGTTTTGCGTGATAATTTAATATCAAGATAATTTGGATTATATTGAATCTGATAATTTTATTCCTAGTTGAAAACAAAGTGATGTAATTTTCTATCGTCAAATATAGTTAAAGAACAAATATACACTAATATTAATTATTCAAGCAGATAGTTTTCCTTATTTGTTTTATTGCTTAATTTGTTAAATTATTTGTAAAATTTTTCAAACTAACTGCGAGTGCCGAACCAGTTAGGAATTACCATGGCGTACCTAGGAAAGAGGCGGGGATGGTGGAGGATAGCTTGGTACCGACGCTTTGAAGGACCATCGAAAGATAAGGAGTCACTTGACCTATTAACCTATGACCGATGGACAGTGATAATTGCATAACTATTAAGGACAACAACATACATGCGTAATGGATCGTAGTTTAAGGCAATTTGTATGAAATAAACTACGCTTAAAATTTTTAGTTTTTGCTACAATTTATTTCCAAGACAATTAAACGTATGAAGATTCAAAGTTCTTGATCTAAAACATTCCAGCATAAAAAGATGACAATTGGACACTATTTAAAGAAATACAGGTAAACAACAAACATACAATAATCACATATCAAATATATAATATGGGACAGTCACTCATGTATAAATAGAGACTTGCTGGATTGAAGAATCCACATGGTAGAATCTTCCCGATGTATTAGACATCGCCACAACGGAAATTGTAGAACCCAGTACGACAGAGTTGGACGATCCACATGATAGAAAGTCCCCGGTACATGTGTACTGTAACAACGGAAGTTGTAAAGTCTGCTATAAAATGTATAATTATGCAAGTTTTAGCTGGTTATAGATTCTTAATGGGGAATCTATGACAATAATAAGGCCAAAACTCAGGAACGATAAGTAAATATAAGTGACTGAGTGCCCCATAAGTATTTATAATAATTACGCCATGGTAATACATACGAATAAAACAAAAACTTCGCAAAATATATACGGTACATGTATTACAGTATTTAAAATCAAGTTCAAAGAAGATCAAACAAGTATAAGCTATAATGTTAATTAAACATAAGCAAGCCATGTATTTGTATTTAAACATTGGACAGTGTTTGTAGAGAAAAATACATATGTACAGAAAACACTTGCAAAACTAACAGTTTACAATATACAATACGTGCATGTTCCACTTTCATAAGGATTTGATGAGGCGATCTACAATACACGCTTTTGCTGCAGATGTAGCAGCACAAATACGGAATAAATGTCCAGTGATGTGGTTGTCGGCGTGGTTTGTGCGCTTAATAAGTTCTCTTAACAAAGTCAAAGAGTTACACCTAATAAGGGCACTTCCATTATCTTTTATGAACAGGGGAATATGAATTTGGGGGTCGAAAATGACGCATAGGTCTTTTTTTTTGTTAAATGAATACAAATTGGTAGTATTTTTAAACAACTTGATTGCAACTCCTTTTCGGTTTTGGGTTGTTTAAGAAAAAGAAATGCATGGTCATTGTAAAAGTGCACGTCATTTATGCACATATTCATCTGTCATCAGGGTCGAAAGATGTATTGCATGTAAATTCTGCTCATCTAAGGAAACTAAAGAAAGCGACTACGCACACTGTTGCCATCAGCGTATCCAAGTATTTTGAGAAATCTCCTTTTTGAAGTATGTTGCACAAGTCTGTTAATACAGGAAAAGTTATCGGTTGTCGGCTCGGATGGAAATATTGACTTTGTCTTCTAATTCCATTCAGTAGCATGTGCAATCTAGGTAGATTTTCTGCCGACTCGGGAAAGGGTTAGGTCTACTAAGCAGGGTAAGATGATGTCGGATCCCACATAGGTAATTTTAATTGTTTGGTGCAACAGATTCATGGAATCGTAGCAGCAAGTGACGAATTGCACTAAAGTAGATTCTGACACATCTTGGCACAGGTTGTTCATACGGCGAAACTTTAAAAAGCCTTGATAAATGGAATAATAAGTAGCTCTAGTTGACACTGCACGGAGTTTTCATCAGCTCTTTTATTCTGTGAGAGGTTTCCAGAGAACATCTTTCATGGGTGGGCAGGGATGAGGTAACCTGTCTGCTTGGGGAGCCAGACTTCTGGATTTGTTTATCTTAATTCGAGATTAGCGTCAGCAATTACGTTAGTTTTCCATGGAAGGAATTCAGAATATATACAAAAATTGTATTTAGCTGAACACAATGTTAACAGTCTCGTCAATTGCGTAATAGAGAGGACTTCAGATCGTCCCTTTTGAATGATATTCACTGTAGCTGCGTTATCACAATAAAATAGTATTTTTTTTGAAGACCAATATTATCCCCAGAGAATGGAAGCTACAACGATGTGGTAAAGTTCACGTAGTGCCATAAATATGTCCCTTTCTGGTTCACTTGGTAACTTTTCTGGCCAAATGTCACAGAACAAAATGACCGTTGTAGAATTCCCCGAATCCTATGGTAGATGAAACATATAAATGCATACTATTAGCTAGAGTTTTTTCTATATCATATCGTATTTTATTCTATATCTATATCCTGATATATTCTCCACACTCTGAAGTCAGATGAATGTGATGATGGATCTCGCGCACTGAAGAGGCTAGGCACAAGAGATAGAAAGCAAAAGATCTTTCTGGTACAACGACAGGAAAAGAAAAGCGAAGCGTGTCCTTAGAGTTGGAAAAGTTCTCGTATAGTACAACTTTGCTTCACTTAGAAAGTTTCTAACATTTCTCGCGTTCTAAGAGCTTTATCTGGAGAAAGTCGAGCTTGCATATTCATAGAATCTAATATGATTCCGAAGTATTCCACGACATTATTGTTTTAAGTTGAGCAATTAGAACGTTTAACTTCTTAAAGATCATGGTCAGGAGGGTCCGAATGGAAATATGGTTTGTCTATGGTCAGGAAATCGTCGAATGAAGTATAGATTCAATTTTATAATTGTTTTGTGCTATCCAACAAATTGATTGAGAAAACTGATCAAAGATCTTTGGACTTGATCTACATCCGAAAGATAAACGAGTATAGTAATAGCATGAATTTCTCCACTTCACACAAAATAAGTGATATTAAGAAGGTAGTAAAGGAATAAGTTTAAAGGCGTCGGATATATTAGTCTTGCACTTCAGGGCACCTTGACCACAGCGGACAATAATTTTTATAGCATCGTGTATTTTCACATAAAACAGAGAGCATTCCTATTTATCAATGAGTTCGTTTACTAGGGTGGGTTTCGTTGTTGTGAGGTGCAGAAAGGTCCACAATGAGCCTTTTCTTATTGAATACTTGTGTTCGGCAATTCCAAGAGGGATAGCTTTCATAAGGAGGACTTCATAAGACCTGCTAGAAATCCCTTCTCAACTTCTTTTGATAATAGTTCATCGACTGCGTCAATGTTCTGTAAAGCTGACCTCAAATTTCTTCATTCTCTTATTTCCAAGTCTGTTTTCTGCACTTTAATATCAAATCCATTTATGAAACCGTTGATAATTTTAATGCTTTTGAAGCTCTAGTTTCAACGGTTCGGTGTTTATTGTGGAGCACGGTGTCGCTGAAAAGGATAGTCACTTATGATTGGTAGTTAAAGGGCAGCATTCTTTGATTTGGATTTAAGGTTGCAAGTCGATAAACGAGTGATCCTTGTTTTTGCATACTGCCATAGGCTACAGACGTGGAGGAAAGGGCATTTGTTTCTTCCACATCTTTTTGAGGAGTTATAACTATTGCAGACTTCGTGTCCATTATGTACAGTCCTCTTTATACCATTCCTATCTGGGTATATCCGTCCAACTTTTTTTTAGAATCGGTAGGACATCAAAGTATTGCCTTTAAGCCAAATAGTTCCTATACTTGCAGAGTGGATATAAATTTATTGGGACATTTTAAATCAGAATGCTTGACAAAAAAAAGGATTTACAATTTTAAAAGCAAGTGTCAAAATTGATTTATCATTTGAAGGAAAGAATTGAAATTGTTTGATGTAGACCCTTTCCAAAACTGTGAAATTACCTACTTTTACTTTCATTTTCAGAGTTTTTCAATATAGACGCATTTTGCCGGTTACTTGGCTCCTCCTACATAGCTAGAAGAAAATTATCGAATGAAAACGTTTTGATTTCATGTTTTCTTAAATCCATATTTAAAAGTGTTCCTATTTGAAAGTATTCAACCATCATTTCCTTACGACTTAATGATTTTAACTCAAGTACTGGCGATCAGAGTCCCTTTCCCTCGCTGACGTATTTTTTGTTACTAGAAAAATTCTTTACATAGTTATCACTTTTAACATTGTTGATTACCGGGTATTTACCCGTGTCCTGTTTACAACAAGTATGTGAGTAAAAAGGTAAATGAAATAAAAAAAAAACCCAGTTAGCCAGAATTTATAAAACAACAGCTAGATCGCATGCATATATCATAAGGTACATTTGACCCCTAATCAAAAATATTTTAATATAGAATTTTTTCCTATTTTCTATAAATTGTAGCTTTATTATCGTCATTGTGTTTCAAACTATTTCTGGGACAAAATGCTCAAAAAGTAACTAAGATCTTTTGTCACTATAAAACCTATTTCGCCGCAAGGAAATATTTCTCTATCACTTGATAATCTGCCTCGCAAATATTCACACTTATCACGGCGATGAGCGAAATATCTATCTAGTTAAGGTCAAAAAAATTTTACGTAACAAATCACTTTTCAATTAGAAATTTATTTTGATGTTTAATCTACTCAATTAGTGTCAGGCCATCGGATTAAGTCCCTTTGTCTGTACCCACGCTATACCTATCTTTTTGTCAAGAGGCCCTCAAAAGGGAATCCTTCCTTATTCTTATTGATATGATAAGTAATTAACCTGTAATGTACTTCACCTGGACCAAGTCGATTTTTGTCCCAAGATCCCGGCGCGTCACTTTATGCTGGATCTTCAAGGAATAAAGTTTGTAACTTTACATCGACTCAATTATCATTTACAGAACACCAACTAACAACACATCCCAAACGCACGAAAGATTTTCGTTACACATATTCCAAATGTATGGCATGTCAAACGTTGCAATATTCGATCTTTTTCATTTGTATTGTATAAATTTTCATTTGTATTGTATAATTTTCTTTTTGTATTCTATAATTTTCCCTTTGTATTCTATCATTTTTCCATTTGTATTGTATTTTCATTTGTATTCTATAATTTTTCATTTGTATTCTATAATTTTCCATTTGCATTGTATAAATTTCATTTGTATAGTATAATTTTTATTTGTATTCTATAATTTTCCATTAGTATTGTATAATTGTCAATTTGTATTGCATACCGTTGTTTCCCCTAACGAGACCGACCCTATTAAATCCCGCCGACTGAATTGTTTTTACCACATTGAATAGAGATTATTTTTTTTACACAAATCAGTTTTTAGCAAAACAACATCTTTTTCGTTTTTCAACCATTTTGTTAGCCTTGATCATCATTATGGGCGAAAAACTCGCTTTTTGATCAGTAACTTCGCCGGAATTTCCTCCGAAAGAGAAGTTGAAGTCGACCTGAATTCTGAGTTCACGATCGTGCAAGTTAATCGGCAATAAAATGATAATCATCTATTTCAAAAGAAGTTCTCATAGCCTCGGTTAAATCCTGTCGTGATTAATAACTCGCGACTGTCTCATCTGTATAGGGCTAATATATACGGGTGATATAACCACGTACTGTACAAACCGATTTTTATTACTTCAATGTTGATATTCCATTTAGTCGGTCTTTTAGTGTTGATATTCCAATTAGTTGGTAAGTTTTATTTAGTTAATAACTATGCCAAATTAATGCTAAAATAATAATAAAACCCGTTTTTCTACAGTTATCTTCGAAATTAAAAATCAGTGGCGTAGTACCCTTCACGCAAAAACGCAAATGAATACACAGAATGTTGCAAATAATAAATAGTTATTCACTTATAAGGAAATGTTTTGTTTTATGCCCAGTCCATTTTACATGATTACAATGAGCTTGAATTAATTAATTTTCATAATGGTGATCAACCGGAACTTTCCCTGACACATAAACATAAAACATAATTATCAGCTCTTCCGATCTATATGCATAATTATGTTGATGAAATTACAATCAGGTGTTTTCTCACGCACTCAAGTTAAAGTTTTTTTTTCAATAAATAGTACTTCTGTTATCTGAAAATCTTGCAACCTTCGAAAAATGTTCATTTATAAGTAAGATACTTTATAGGCGTGGTAGAATTGTCTACGTGATCATAAAAAATATATATGTCTGAACAAATCCTGTTTTTTCTTTATCGTTTTATATCTGTATTAATCATGAAGTACTCCATATAACATTCTATATGTTGAGAAGAATAAATGAACTTGACACTTTCTGTGTTTATGTATATTCTTTTGCATACAGCCGAAAATAACATTGTCAATTATTACGGCTGCAACATACTCGTCAACCTTGTGAAAAATTCTCGTATGCGAATAAAAGTTGGTTGACAGTATGCTAAAGAAAGAACAATAGAGGAAAGTAGTAACAATAGGATTGTTATCAGTTTCCAGTTTCTTTGTATCAGATTTTCAGAAGTACTATTTATTATGATGTTCCCATTGCTTCTTTCGAGAATTTCTTGACTTGGCGTACTTACTTTCATCGATGAAATGATTCATATGTTCGCTATCCTTGTCGATAGTAGTTTCAGTAACGAGTGAAACAGTAGAACTTATTTCCCGATCTGCAATAAAACAATTTTAGTTGATAACTCGTTAATCTAAAAGTAATAGCTTTAATAGCTGTAATGAACCGCAGCGTAGAAGGACCATATAAAAGTGTATTTGTTTCGACGATTTAGATTTTACATGTACGAATGAATAAGTTATATGGCGGACAAATAAGTCTTTTGTTGAGCATATTAGATACATGTTAGATAAATTAGGAATTTGTTTGGATAAAAGTTTTTTGTTTGGATTAATTACATGTAGCTATTTGTTAAGCCAATAAAGTTATTTTTGCTGACGATTTGGATATTCATTCAGACGATATAGATACATGTTCCTACGAATTAAGTATATGTTTTGACTATTTATATAATTGCCCGAACAAAGAAATAAACTGTTAGAGAGAGAGAGAGAGAGAGAGAGAGAGAGAGAGAGAGAGAGAGAGAGAGAGAGAGAGAGAGAGATACATGTATGCTTGTTAACACAAGTGGAGCATGTATTTTCTGTCTTAAGATCAATGTGATTGTTACATTACTAAAAAATAGTTAATTTTATATGCAAATTGTGTAATATTTATTGATCAAGCAACAAATTTTGTTAACAATACAGCACAAACCTCTCCCCTTCGTTTCACTGAAAGGTGACCGAAAGAAAGCTAAAATTTGACAAAATAGCATACATGTAGCTTTGTTATTGAGTCAACTTTCAATGAATTTCAGTTTACTTTCAACTGACTAAATGGCACGTGTTTAGAATATGTGTAAATTAATATATAATTTATATTTTCAAACTTGAGACAGGGTTCAACTACAACTACACCCCCTCTCTCTCTCTGTCTCTCTCTGTCTCTGTCTCTCTCTCTCTCTCTCTCTCTCTCTCTCTCTCTCTCTCTCTCTCTCTCTGACATTATATTTATTTGTTCTAGCAAGTAACTTATTTGTCCAAACAAAACAAATGCCTAACTCTTTACAACAAATATTTAATACGTCCAAATAAATAGCTAATTGAACGAAAACCTAATTCTTCCAAACAAATACCTAAATGTCCCGAACAAATCACTTGTTTGTCCGAACAAATAACTACAAAATGTAATTCCTCCAAACAAATAGTTTTGATCCGGTCCTTCCGTAGTTAAACTACTAAACATGATAAATGTACAAAAGCATAATTTGACGCAAGTCTACCGTCTTGTAATGTATTGAAACTCAAAATTGTAAAAGGCGCAAAACTGTTGAAGTGGAAAACCTACTTCACAATGGAAACACACATCATCATCAATTAATTTATAAAATGTTTTTGAGGTCATGAAAAAATTTATTGTGCAACTGTAAGGCTGCTAGGTTAAATCACGCGCAAAAGGAATCGCCTTAATGCTCACCCTACCCTTGTTTAGCATTTTCCTATTTTATCGATATTAAGAGATCTTAATTTTCCGTGTGAAGATTAAAATGCATCCACACCATATCACCATAGTGTTCTTACTTACTTTTGAGACACCCAGACACAAAATCACAGAACTCCATAGGTGAACACGAACAGATTTTCTGGCAATATTCTCCATATAATGGATGAGGACATGTGATGGTACATCCTACACCGGTGTAACCTGGACTGCACTCTGTAACAACCATACATGAATTACTAGTACATTTATTATTTCCAAACTATTGTAGTTTATATTCATGCAAAAAATTTATAGAAATATCACATATATATCTATACAATAAAAACACGTACTGACGCAATCGTTGTCAACAGTATCCCAAATGTAGCCATCACAACATCCATGTATGTTCTGTTGAGTACTGTTGAAAAGACAAAAATTATAATTAAGGCAAGCAGCGAGTAGGTCCGATTTTTGAAAAATTAAATGTGATATTTACGTATACAAAACGCAACAAGTTGAAGGAGTATTATGTAAATAATCCGTCCTTCAGTCACTCAACCCGTCAGTCTTGTTTTCTTGTCATTATGATATGTATAGACAGTCATTAATCAATATTCCTTTTCCTATTTTCTGGTAATATTGCCCTTTTGGATATAAAGTTTGCAAATTTTGAATTTACTGTTGTAACAGTTTGTCAGCGCTATTCCATTTAAAACACTTTAAAAACATTTATGAAACCTTATATATACAAGGACATAATGTGTAGATGTGCATGCTCACAGGATTTTCTGATTCAAAAATTTCACGGAAATTATACCCTTTTGAAACCTAAAATTTTGGATATTATTAAATATACAACTGGAACAATTTATCTAAAACTATTAAATAAAATTTCATAAACCATAGAAGAAAGTAAAGACATAGTTAATAGACGTGCTTATTTACAAAAACAAGAGGCCCATGGGCCATATCGCTCACCTGAACAACTGTTCCTTGTGACATTCTATTTCGAAGCATATGCCATTTCTATTTTAAACTTTCTGGGGTCCCACTATTGGTCCGGGGTTTATGGTTGGCTTTAACAATTTAGAATTTACACTATTTGAGGATCCTTGCATAGTAATCTCACAAACTATAGCATTATAGTTCTCGAGAAAACCTTTTATAAACGTTTTCCAAATATACTTCTATGTTAAACTTTAAATCCCTCTTGGGGCCCCGGTATTAGATCGAGGGTCACGGCTTTTATAATTTAGAATCTACACTATTTGAGGATGCTTACATAGTAAACTGACAAATTGAAGCATTGTAGTTCTTGAGAAGATTTTTAAACATTTTCCATATATACTTCTACATTAAACTTTGAACCCATCTTGGGTCCCCAGTATTAGTCCAGGGGTCACTATTTTAAAACTATCGAATCTACATTATCCAAGGTTGTACGCATAGTAATCTCACAAATTGTAGCATTGTAGACATGTTACCTATATATTTCTATATTAAACTTTGACCCCTCTTGGGTCCCCAGTATTAGTCCGGGGCTCACGATTTTTACAAATCAGAATCTACAATAGCCAAGGATGTATGCATAGTAATATCCCAAACTGTTGCATTGTAGTCATTGAGAAGAAGATTTTTTAACATTTTTCTTATGTATTTCTATGTTAAACTTTGAACCCCGCCTGGGGCCCAACTTTTTGTCCGGGGGTCACAATTTTTACAATTTAGAATCTTCACTATATATACAAGCTTTTTTGTAAATATTAGCATTTCTGGTGCAGTGGTTCTTGAGAAGAATATTTTTAAACATTTTTTATATGTATTTCTATGTTAAACTTTGAACCCCGCCTGGGGCACCAGTTTTGGCCCAGGGGTCACGATTTCTACAATTTTCACTATATATATCAAAGGCCGGAACGGTCAAAAATGCGTCGAGCTGACATTTTCTTGAATATAGATATCATTGATTTGAATTTATGTACCAATAGTCGTATATAAAATAATATCAGAATAAAAAAGTAAATGAATTATGTTTTGTGAAACTAAATTCGTGCATATTAAACTAGCTGCTGCTTTAAAAAGAAACCAAACAAATAATTTTATTTGCGATTTTAACCATATGGAAAATAAGTCCGATATTTTCTCATTAATATTCATTAACCACACTACGTAAATTCTGACGTTACAATGCATAAAGTTCAAAGGGCGCCACAATGCAAACGCGAGGTCGAAGCATTGATTTTAGATAGTTATCGCAGGGAAATTTTTCAACAGAAGAGAAGAAGAAAACATCTAAGTGTTCTGTGCAAAAAATTCAAAGTAGAAAAGCTTCATTTAAAAATTGAGACTGATTCCTGTTCACTTAAATTTCGTAAGAATAATCTAAATACTCCCCCCCCCCCCCTCTCTCTCTCTCTCTCTCTCTCTCTCTCTCTCTCTCTCTCTCTCTCTCTCTCTCTCTCTCTCTCTCTCTCTCTCTCTCTCTCCAGGTTCTCTCTCTCTCTCTCTCCAAGGCTAGTTAAACACCCGTTGGGTGCCCCTGGAATGTCGCTTAAATCAAATATATATTGTAGAGGTTTCTCAGATTTGTGCCCTTTTAGCGCCCGTTTACCTACAAGCAGCACCCCTCAAAAAGATAATTTTCAAAACTTATTGGCACATTCATTTTAATTAGAAATAGATAAAAAGGTAGATTAATTTAAAGTTTAAAATATCAAATACTAGGGAGCACTAGGCAACACCCTTAACTTATATCAATTAGAAAATTTAAAATTCTGTTTTGAAATTGGTAATTATCCCCTAAATTCATGGTTTTACTATGAAAATGGTTCACTTCTCGCTTCAAATTTTTATATTCAAATGGCACAATGAAAGGTAAACCAATTTTTAATCGAATAGCGTCATTTTTTTCTACTGGTGTGTAGGTGAAGTTCGTACCATGGCAAAAAGTTTCGGCGTAAGCGCTTCCGAGTTATATGAGTATTTTAAATGTTCCTTAGACATTACATTGAAATATTTGCAGCCTCAAATCCAAGATGGCGGCCGTATGCTAATTTGACAAATCGGACTTATTTCTCCATATGCATCACCATGTGATTGTATACTCAGTATATTTCCTTAAAACATACGTAGTAACGCATTTGTTATAAAATAACTCATCATAGCTACAAAAATCTAAGAAATTTCTAAGTTCAAAAATAAATTATTTTCTTTCTGCTTTAAACAATCTATGAACAAATTTCACAGGTTCAAAATTTGAATATGAGGATACAACACATTAACAGTGTTCCCTAATCATAATAAAACATACTTTTGTTTATTTCAATTCCCGTTTGAAACAAGATTACCTATGGTATGGTTGTTTACAAACAAATCCACACCACGTGCGTTAATCTGCCGTATCTATAATGCTCAACCAAACTAGCTGCAATATTCCAACAAAATCACAAGATACATTTATCCCTTACATTCATTTTTGAGATCGTGCCCAATAAGAAATAAATTCACATATTATTTTTTTTATCGGGCACGGTCTCCAAATAAACTATCACAGGATGAAATGTGCCATTCAGTCAACTGAAATATGACTGAAAGGTGACTGAATGGCATAGCTATGCCATTCAGTTACCTTTCCAGACCTTTCAGTTAACATTCAGTTGGCTGAATGGCACAGTTTCATCCTGTGTATCAGCGATAACCTAAAATAATATTTGGGGAAATTGTACATCTTATCGTATTCATCCGCCATTTCTTGATTAAGCAAACTTATGCAATGAGTTGTCAATACTCAGAGAGAGACAGTTGGGTTTTGTGTGCACAATTTAATCAAATAAATGGAACAAAACTCTAAATAATTTCCTATGCATTTCTATGATAAACTTTGAACCCCGCCTGGGGCCCCAGTTTTGGTCTGGGGGTCACAATTTTCACAATTTAGAATCCTCACTATATATACAAGCTTTTGTTTAAATATTGTCATTTCTCATGCAGTTGTTCTTGAGAAGAAGATTTTTAAACATTGTTACCATGTATTTATATGTTAAACTTTGAACCCCGCCCAGGGTCGCAGATTTGGTCCGAGGGTCATGATTTTTACAATTTAGAATCTTCACTATATATACAAGTTTTTTGTAAATATTGGCATTTCTGGTGAAGTGGTTCTTGAGAAGAAGATTTTTAAAGACAAACACCCTATACTCACTGTTTCGCAATCATCTCCATTTTTAAAAGGGTTGTGCCCTTTATTTTAACAATTTATAATCCTCTTTTCATAAGAATGTACCAAGTTAGGTTAAATTTGGTCCAGTGGTTTTAGAGAAGAAGTAAAAAATGTGAAAAGTTTACAGACGGACAGACAGACGGATGGACGGACGACGGACAACGGGTGATCAGAAAAGCTCACTTGAACCTTCGGTTCAGGTGAGCTAAAAACTGAATCCAGTATTTTCTTGGGAATGTCTCCCCTGTTGAATATTATAATAGATTTTGGCCATTAAGTAAAAATTATCTTTGTAATTAGTAAAGAAGACAATAATTTTCACTTTTTTATTGGTCATAAGATGCTCAAAACACAAATATGAATGACATGTAACTTCTGAAATTTAGCATAAACTAAAATATAATAAGAACCGCATTTTCTTTTTTCGATATGATTCACGAACTGAAGAATTAAATTTAAGTTTTAGTCCGGGGGTCACGAAACTTTCATAAGATGTGACCTAAGTGTGTTCCTAAGATATGACTTAGGAAAAAAGTTAGGAACTTCTTAAGATCACCTTAAGACATGTCTTAAGATGTAGCTCGACGGTAACTTAGGAACATCTTAAGTTAGGATATCCTAACCTACTAAAATCATTCTTATCTTTCACATCAATTCATACATATAGAATTTGAGAGACTTGTGCAGGGATAAATCATTAAACATTTTGCCAAAGGAAATAATTATACATGTCGGTAATACGATAGGCCAAAAACCAGTAATTTTAATGTACATTTACTTAGATATATTTCAGTGACCAATAACAATTTAGTCCAAATAAACCCAAACAAACCAGAAATCCAAATAACTGCTATTTTGTGTAATGAAAATATATATTAGGAAAGCTTTTGGCTTACAAGCAAATAATTATTTAAATAACACATGTACATTCGTTGTGTGTATATTGACAATTGATACTCCTGTCATACAAGTAGAACATAAAATTAATTAGAATTAGAATTTAACGTTACATGAACAAAAACAACTAATTTCCCTATAATCTACAATATATGGAATATGGCGTCCAGGTTAAATGAGAAATAAGTTGTAATTTATCTCGAAAATACATAAATACGGTTTATTCAAACATTACGATTTTTTTAAAGATTATTTTTCAGAATGAAGTGATAAAAATTAAGAATGATCCCGCATGACTTATAAAAACTGATGTAGATTTACTCTTTAGCGAAAGACACTTGATTAAGTTTTTGGCGATAGGAAGTATACTAGTGATCCAAACAATGAATGTAACTTACTTAGTGTACATATTGAAAATAAGTAAATAATTTTCTTTCGCCAAACAGAGACAGTATTTGCGAAAAATTAATAAATTTGTTTAATTTGTCAGCTCCAAGGCAGGCATGTAGCAACGGAGAAGGTGAAAGGGGGGGGGGGGGTCGGGGTCCCTCTCTACATCATTATGTTAAAATAAACGAAAAGATTGCCTTATTCTACCGGTCTCAAGAAAAACTTTCAAAACAGTCCTAATATCCCCAAAAATGTGATTTTACATCCTTAGGATGGTCTTAGGACAAGGTAAGTGATGTCCTAAAGTTAGGACAAAGTTATGGCGGTCCCTAAATCTAGGAGAGCTTCGAGAAACAGACTTAAGACTAAGACTATCCTAGGACGTACTTAGGAGCACCATAGTCCTAAGATAGCTTCGCGAACATGCTGCCTGTTGGCTAAAAGTATTTCAAATCACATCGGTGTTCCTTTAGTATCTAGATAAAAGGGACTGATAATTTAAACTATGGGTAACATATCATTCTTCTAGAATTTATTTTACGGTATACTTTATAAAAGCAAAATTGTTAAGCTTGATGTTTTGTACTTTACCTCATGATATTGTGTTGTAAAATGTTTAAAAAGTGGGGATTGAAAAAGGCTAGAAGGTCAATTCTTTTTTTATTTTAAAAAAAAACTTATTTATTTCAATGATGCGTTGAACAATATGCAACAAATACTAACATTTTTTCAATTTCTTTGTCCGTGAAAAAGAGTACAAATCTGACTTCGTTCAAGTAATTTGAAATATTTAACAATAAAACGCGTTCTTTCTTGATTCATGCGGGATATGAGGGTAGCGACATTGCAGAAAAAAATACATAACCTGCGTTAATGAATTGATCGTAAAGAGTGAGTAAAAGTAACGAAATTATTGTTAATGTACATCAGTACGTTAGATTAAAGAAATATCAAGTCGTCGTATATAGGATTTTGAGTCTGACATCATCATGATTATTTCGTGCAGTCCGTGATTTATCTTTGGTTGCTGAAATTTTCGACTGATCGACGAACTGGTTCAAACTGGATCGTGTCAATTTCAGTCCTGTCAGTTTCTATAATAGTTTGCATAATTATAGACAATGAAATAATGAAAACAACAGTTTGCAGCGTACAATGATTAAAAAATTATGTAAATTTTGGCAATGAGGGATATTTTTCTTCTTTCATGGGTAAATCAATATATGGGTCACCTTTTTACAGTATTACCTAACGATATCTTTTGAGTATTTTTGAGGCTAAAGAATGTTTCAGAGACTAAATTACATAAATTGATTACCTTTGACAACGTTCAGACTTTGATGTAGAAGCACTTCTTACAATATCATAGAAGACACAAAGAAATCCAAACAACCACCAATAATTTTGCATTTTAAAGCAAGACAACTTGCTGTAAATGGATACAAACGCAAATGGACTGAAGAATTTTATATAATATAATTTCCTGGTCATAAGCCTCAATTAGATTTCCAATAAATATGATTCAAGTGTTTACGTAGCCAATTAGAGATATTCTTCCGCAACCCCCTTATCGAATAAAAATAAAACAAACACTGAAGCTACATAAGTTGTAAAGAAGATTTTGGGCGGGGGGGGGGGGGCGGCGGAGATAATATATCGCAGATGCCCATTTGGTTTAGTCTTAAAATGCAATTTAAAATTGATTTGATAATTTTATAATAAACTGTTTCTATTAAGAAAGAGGATTTTCTGTTCGTGTCCTCTTTTTTCAGCGCAAAATGAAAAATGAACACAATGCAATAACAGAAATAAACATGAATTTTATTCAATTTGGTCGTTGAACACAACATAAATTGGTGAACCAATCATCTTTTTTACACAAAATCACATTTTACAGTATCTTTAAACCTCTTTCTATTAAGAAAGAGGATTTTCTATTCGTGTCCTCTTTTTTTCAGCGCAAAATGAAAAATGAACACAATGCAATAACAGAAATAAGCATGAATTTTATTCATTTTGGTCGTTGAACACAACATAAATTGGTGAACCCACAATTTTTTTTACACAAAATCACATTTTACAGTATCTTTAAACCTTCATATTCCAAAGTAACAGATTCCACCAATTTTATTAATCGAATATCTCACTTACGAATAAACTTGGTGGGTCCACCAATAATAAAATATTGCCGATTCTATTATTTTGATCAGCATCAAATATCTCATTCACACAGGACCCTGGTGATTCTACCAAAACACAATTGTGAAATTGTCCGTATACAGTTTTGTATTTCATTCAAAAAATTGGTGAACCCACCAACAAAGCAATGATAGAACATATGACAAAAACAAGAACCTTTGGAATGCCTAAAAATCAGCAATTCTATATGGAACGCCTGTACTGTCTCATAATGGCAAAACTAAATTCGTTATGTGCTTATATCATTGTATTGCATGATTTTATCGTTATGTAGTGTGCTTGTATCATTATGTGGTGTGCTTTTATCGTTATGTAGTGTGCTGGTATCATTATGTGGTGTGCTTTTATCATTTTTGGTGTGCATTTACCAATATATGACGTGCACACATTATTATGGCATTTGCAATTGGTATTATGTGATGTACATTTGACATCATGTGATACGCATTCATCATTATGTGATGTGCAGTTATTTTATGGCATGTGCATTCATCATGATGGCATGTGCTTTTCTAATTATGTGATGTGGTTCCATCTTTACATAGTGTGTTTTTAAACATCATAATTTAATATGCTTTCGTCTTTACGCGATGTACTTTTTATTCATTATGGCATGTGCAAACATCTTTATGTTATGTACAAACATCATTATGTGATGTGCAAACTTCGTTATGATAATGATCAAAGTCACATGACAAACTTTTAAAGTTTAAAGTTGGCGGACGTAGATCCAGCGGCAAAATTCAATACGGATATTTATCTTCATAATTTGTTTGCAAACTTTACGGGTACAAATCTAAATAATCTAACGATACAAAACCTCACTGAAACAGACTTGTTTTTTTTTAAAGAAAATAACTCTCATTAGCCACACACCTCAGATCACTTGCATCGAGACTATATTTTAGTGTTTCGACAGTGTGATACGAGGTTTATGATTTATTATTATTTCTTTTTACAGTTTATTTTTAATCTGCAAATCCCCATCATAAGGATATTATCTGCACATATGTTGTACAGATTATTTATTTAGTGAGGAAGTGAGCATATCTCCCAAATTCGTATTGTGTTTATGACACAGTTGGCAAATCAGATAAAATCCATGCAGCATGGATTCAGGAAAATAAACCAGAAATGAGTAAAACACTGGAACATTCTTATTAAAGACGAAGACTGCAAATTGAATGCGATTTTATCTGAAAAACGGAGAATTTCACGCCGGTCTTTTCAGATCGGCAAGATCGGCATACGCCGGCGAACCATCCCATTAAACCATTAAATGAAGCAACAAACCGGGTTACCAAAGGTCAATCGACGCATTTGTCGTATGCCAGTTGGACAAATGGGTGTCTTTCCGTTATCTAAAATTATGGAATTTACACAGGTGACTGGTTTTAGCTAGGTGGGAATGGTGTGCATGAAAGGGGAACTATGGTTTGTTTTTTAATTAATGAAAAATCATTTTAAAGTCATCTGTTGTAATGATTTTTTAAATTATATTAATCTATGAACTTTCTTTTTAAAATTTAAAAAAACCTAACTGAATGGGTTTTTTTCCAGTTTGGAACTTGTTTTAATGGAAATTAATCGATATAGCATTGGAAACGTACATGTAATAGTTCCTCTCTTTAAATATGACAAATCAATACTAGATGCTGTCATTAGACAGTAATACCCGCACCAAGTGTTAGCCTCTAAATAACACTCTCTTGTACGTACCAGTTTTAGTCAAAAAGGCCACATGCAATTTCCGGTACTTTTTAAAAATTATAATTTTCATAAATGATGAGTTCACATCCAATAATACACATATTGCCTTTATGTACAATTTGGGGTTGAACTGTTTGCATCTGTTTGTAATCTTCATATTATTTCCATTAAACCCGTTTTTAGATATGACACAAACAAACATTCTTAGGATTTTATATTTGTATTTGTGCCCTCATGCAGAAAAAAATATGATAAAATAAAAAAAAATCCCTACCTACCTAACCTAATTTTTTCATCATTGTTACCCTAAACACACAATTTTTTTTCTTAGGCCTAACTGTTAGGTAACATTATTTTGGGGGAAAATAATATTATATTTTATACACTTTATTTAATGTTTCGTTCAATAAGGAGTACATCACAATATGTGGGTGTCCCATACCACCTTAAAGCTGAAAACTGTGCTTTACATGGTTAATTACCTAATAAAATTGAGCAAGGGGTTTTAAAGAATAAAGTTATGAAAATACATGCAATATGTTACAATTAAATGATCTTTGTCTGAAGTTACGTACACAACACAGGTCTACAGGTTGCATTAGCGGGTACTAGTTTTGCCCAGCTCTTTGGTTTGATGAGTATCACATGGTGTACATGCATGTGTGTTTTCGATATGCAGAATAGGATTAATTAACACGAATAAACGTTTCTTTTGTGGTGATCAGCTAAAGGAATTCATAATGTGCTAATTGGATTATCATTATGATGTTGACCAATATAGGTAAGTATAATACATGTAGTAGCGCAATATTATGAGACACCAGTATACAAAACAGTTAAGTTTTACTTTCACTTTCTAAAATGTGATCTCCCTTTGCCAGCATACTGTATCATCATCTGTACTTAAATAAGCTTATCTACAGTTTCTGTCATTTTAATTGCAGAATATTTTTATTTTTTCATTTGTCAGACTTACACTATTGAGTTGACTCCATATTGACCCTATTTTGTATTAAATTTGGGTGTTAAATATGTTTAAATGAGTTATAATAGGGAGGAAGGGGAAGGGGCATTAACCGTTCCCCATCCCCAGGATGTGTGGATTAGATATACATTTCTAGTGAGAATGAAGGCATGCTGCAGCTTTTTTCCCCATTACACCCCCTACCCCATCATCATACACCAGTAATAGAAAAAGAGTTAATGACTAATTTTCTTTTATTTTAAATTGCTTATTCTCTTTTGTCAAGAGATATGTGGTATGTCAAGATTTATGACTCATGAAAATTTGTGCATTTAAATCCTGATTGTTAACATACATGTATAATTATATATCAAAAAAAATACATGTGATATTTTACTAGGGATCATGCAATAAATTGCAGAATTGCCAACCGGTTATTTATAACTCATTTTGACTGATTAATTTGTTAATCATTTTGAAAATAAAGACATTTCTAAATACATGTATAACATATTATCAAAAGATTGATGTTGTAGCAATTTAGGGCCCCACTCTGCAGATGCCCTATAGTGATCATTCTGTCCAATTCTGTTGATCATGTCAAGATACATTAGATACATTTAAGACAAATTGGCCCCTGCCCCTTGGGTTATTCCCCCCACCCCCTGGAGTTGTTTTTAAACAACCATCCCCCCCTCCTCTGAAATAGGAAATTATAATACATTTTAATAACTGTTGAGATCCCCATCCTAGACCATATTTATTCTTCCTCCTTGTGTCATTGCACATCAATTGTACATGTATATAGTTATGCCCCCTTTGAGATGCCCAGTGACTTTCCAGAGTTGGAACTAATCAAGTATTAATCTATCTTATTCATATGTAGAGTAATTCCTAGCCCTAGCCCAATGTTGACCCTGCTTTGTTTTTTAGAGCAAGCTCTAGTTTTTTTTTTGACTGACTTTACAATTTCTACAATTACATATAACATTTTGTTTATCTTTAAGATTAAAAAGCAATTTCCAAAATTTCTTTATGTACATCTGACATCATAAGAAAAATACCAATCAAGAAATGATTTTGCTACTGTAAAAATGTGAGAAGAGACTCTAAATCTCCCCACCCCCCGAAAACATGAATAGTTAAATATTTTTAAAATATCCTCAAAATCATCAAAATCCCCACTCCTAAACCATATATATTTTTGTTTTTTCAACCATGACCATGTCAAGGCAAATCTTTTTGTGGTATTAGTAGGTCATGGCCTCTGGGGGTCACCTTAACCCCACCCCACCCTCCCAAAATCAGAAATGATCAAATAACTTGAAAAAAATGCTTGTGATCCCCACCCCTAAAGCATATATATTCTTCCTCCTTATGCATCTTATGGTACGTTATTTCAATCACAAGAGATAAGAGGAGGTCCAGGAATTAGGTTTTTTATGGGACGGAACATCATTTTGCAGATAGCATTGACCCTCAGAATCAAATTTATATTTCTTAAACCTTATTGCATATCTATAGCTCAGCCCCTGTTATATCTCTATAAATGATGTGGCTATTCATTAAATCATAAGAGGAGTTCTGGGAAGTAGGTTTTTTCAGGAGTGATAAACGTCAATTTTCAGCTTCTATTTGACTCCCTGGATCAAATTTAAATTTTTAAAACCTTATTGCATGACTATATGACAGCCCCTATCATACCCCAAGATATGATGTGGCTATTCATTAAATCATGAGAGGAGTTCTGGGAAGTAGGTTTTTTTAGGAGTGATAAACGTCAATTTTCTGCTACTATTTGACTTCCTGAATGAAATTTAAATTTTTAAAACCTTATTGCACATCTATAGGACAGTCCCTATCATATCTCAAGAGATGACATAGCTACTGCATAAATTGTAAGAGAAGTTCTGGGAACCATATATTTTTGGCAAGAAAACGTCATTTTTTGATGCCCACAGACCCCCGTGATAAAAACAAAAATTCTGAAACATGATTACAAGTCAACATGACACCCCGAAGCATATCCTATTAGATCATTAGGCTACTGCAAAAAGAAATTGACGTTTTTTGAAACCAGACGTTTTGTAAAAAAAAAAAAGTCATTTTTCAGCCATTTAATGACCCCCATGACAATATTGAAATATCCAAAACCTTATTGCGCATCTATAGGACACCCAAAAACATATTCCAAAATATGATTTGTCGACTGTTGAAAATGTAAAAGGAGTTCGAGGAAGAAGGTTTTTTGTCAAAAAACGTCATTTTTTACCAATTATTTGACCCCCAGGACTACCAGAGAATTTTTGAAACCTGTTTACAAAACAACATGACACCCCAAATCATACTCCAAGAGTTCAGTTTGCTGGTTTATAAGATGTAAGAGCAGTTTGAGAAAGTAAAACGTGACAGACGGACGGACGGACGGACGGACGGACAGACGGACGGACAGACGGAACAGGGTAACAACAATATACCCGAAATTTCTTTAGAAAGTGCGGGTATAATTATTGTCATGTATTGAAAACAATTACGTATCATAAACTGATATTACATAGCTTATTAAATTTACAGGAACCATCTACTTAATTAATTTTTGAAAAAGAGAAAAATGTTGATGTTTACTCCTAAGATTAAATTATCATAATCCCAAATAAAGGGTGTACATCTTTGATATCTAAATCAAATCTAAATGTCAACATTAATGTTTTTAGCATGTACATACTACATATGTATTAGATTTTTCAGACAATATTTAGTAGGCACTTTTGCCTTAATTTGATATGAATAAAGTATGTAAAGCTTTTACAAAATAAAGCTTACTTTATATTTTTTTTTTCATTTTTTTATTTTTGGTATTTTTCATTCACAATTGCATATAAACATATCATTGGTATAATAACATAATATATACTATATGTCTTTATGCTTCATATGGTCATGTCTATTATATATACATATATATATGTATATATACAATAGTGAAAGTTATATTGGAGAGGGTAAAGAAAGAAAGATTGATACTATTATGTACAGGAACATTGCATTGGAGCAGTTTTTCATTATAAAATCCATGAGTTAGAGCAGATCACAAATTTTTTTCCAGTGTTTTTCATACTGAGTAAAATTACAATTCTTTAAAAGTAAATATTTTTCAATAAGTAATCTATCGGTTATTAAGTTAAACAATGCACTCATATCCAATTTGGGTACCGTTTTATATTTACAGGAAAAAATAAATTGTTTCACAACAAGTGTCAATAAGTTATGAACTTTGTGAACATTATTGTTGATAAATTTACCAAATAATACACCTATCTTATCAAAAACTATTGAAAAATTAAACCTCGATAGAAACATTTCTTCTACTGCACACCATATCTCTTTAACATTAGGACATTCATAAAAAAGATGCTCTATGGTTTCAGCTTCTACCTTACAAAATGTACAAAGCTGAGTGTCCTTTAGTTTTAATTCTGTTAAAAAGTAGTTTGTTGCAATTATTCTGTGTAAAATTTGAAATTATAACCAGTGATATTTAGATTCCTTTGTAGTTTTAAACGGGAGCTCAACATTTTTTCCCCAATCTGAGTCACTAAATCTATAACCTTCTTCATGCCATTTATAAACTGCTTTGATTGTTTCTTTCTTTTTACTTATTAAAATATTATACATATCCTTGCAACCTTTATTTGCTTTCTTGAAAATTGCAATTGTATTTGGTATGTGTGCTTGTATTTTAATTCTTGCTTCTTTAATATCATAAAGACCAATTCTATCTAACACAGCTTTTTTAAGTCCAGCATATTCTAAAAAGTTTGTGTTTACATGTAAATTATTAAGGGATTCAAGAGTTATGAAATTACCTTCTGAATCAAAAAGATCAATTATAAATATAAAGCCTGCATTAAAATAACTTTTTAGGAAAGCTGAGTTACTATCAATTCTAATTTGTGGATTATACCATATATGTTCACTGTGAATGTTTTCATTTTTAAGGGCTGAAATGTCTATTATTTTCTGCCAGCTGCAAAATACTTCTTTCCAAAAACAGTTATGCATGATATTACTAAGTTTGGATAGGAAATCTGTTCCTCTAAGCCATAAATTGTTCACTGTTATATTCAAACTAGTCTCTAACAAATTAACCCATATAGATTTTGAATGAGTTAATCTCCTTATCCAGCTTGACTTCAAAGCCAGAATAAAGTCGTTGTAGTCTACCAGATCTATAGTCCTGTAGAATAGTTTGTTTATTTATTTTGTGTATTTTGCTTCCCCAAAGATAAAGGTATAATTCTCTCTCAAAGTTTTCTAAGAACTCTTTACTTGGATTTGGTAATGTAAGTATTAAATGATTCATTTTTGGAATGATAAGTGATTTTATGACTGTTAACCTTCCTAGTATTGTTAATTTACGTTGTTTCCATTGCTTTATTAGTTTTTTTTATATTCTCTAATTTTGCATTGTAATTTAAGTTTATCATCTCATCTAAGTTTACCGAAAATTTTATCCCTAGCAAGTCAAAGTTTGTATTGTTCCAATCAAGTTTCCATCTCGAGTGATGAAAAGTTTCTTTTGAAAATTTTCTACTCCCTATCCACACCATCTTGGTCCTAGAAAAGCTTATATTTAGTCCTGATATATCAGCAAAAAAGTCTAGTTCTCTAAGAATACCATCTAGAGTTTCTGGTGATCCATTTGTAAATAAAGATGTGTCATCTGCATATTGTGAAATTTTGTATTCAGTATCTCCAATTTTTATGCCTTTAATATCTTTATTATTTCTAATTATTATTCCTAATATTTCTGCACAGAGCAAGAATAAGTAGGGTGATATTGGATCACCCTGTCTGCATCCTCTTTGTGGGTAAAAATAATCCGAAATTATTCCATTTTGAATAATACATGTTTTTATGCCATTATAAAAGGTTTGTATCCAATCTTTTATTGAATTTCCAAAATTAAATAGGTCGAGTGTATAAAAGACAAATTCCCATGATATAGAATCAAAGGCCTTTTCAAAGTCAATTAACATAAATAAACCTGGAATAGTCTTTCTTTCAGTATAGTTCATTAGATCATATACTAATCTGATATTTTCACCTATAAATCTACCCTTAAGGAATCCAGTTTGATCTCTGCTAATTAATTTATCCATGTATACTTTTAACCTATTTGCAATACAGCCTGGAGCAATTTTATAAATAACATTTAAAAGGCATATTGGTCTCCAGTTTTTTAGATACTCTTTTGGTTTACCACTTTTTGGAATGCAGGTTATTATACCTAATTTGTTTGGTTCTGAAAAATGCTTAACTTGTTTTGAAAAGTTAATAGCTCGTGTAATAAATGAGCCCAGGTCATGCCAGAAAAATTTGAAAAATTCACAAGTAAAACCATCAGGACCTGGGCTTTTATCATTTTTCATATTTTTCAGAAAGGATAAAGCTTCATTTTTTGTTAGGGGCCCTTCAAGACTATTTGCCTCATTTTCACTTAATTTTGGCAAGTTACAAGTATTCAGTTTGTCATGTATGTCACTTAGATCAATATAATGCTCTCTTTTTTGGTATAAATTTTGGTAAAAGCATTTTGTTTCATTTAATATATCAAATTGATCATATAGTACAGATCCGTCATTTTTAATTAATTTTGGTATTTGTTTATTTATATAGTTTCTAGATTCTAGTGCAAGAAAATATTTACTAGGTTTTTCTCATTCATCAATCCACTTTACTTTTGATCGAACACATTGACCTTGAAACTTTTTTTTTCTTATATTCTCTAGATCTTTCTTTTTAATACTATATTCATTCATATTCTGTTCTGTTAAATTTAACTCCAAGTTGAGTACCTCTTTTTCCAATTGTTTTTCTTTTTTATTTATTTGTTTTTTCTTAAATGCTGCAAAGGATATTGATTTACCTCTAATTTCTGTGAGCAGAATATCAAGGAAGGTTTGATCAGTAATTGTAAATTGTATAAGCTCATTGTCTATATTTGGAACATTTTCTCTCTTATATATGGGGCATGAATATAGAAGCTTCACGTTGTTAATTTCTTCCTTGATTAAAGTAACATATTCCTTATCTGTTAATAGAGAATTGTTAAATTTCCAAAAACCTTTGCCTTTTTTAAAATCACTAGTTTTACAAGATAAAATTACAGGTGAATGATCAGAACCGTAACTGTTTTCAGACTTGACTGATACTATCTTTGGTAGCAATGATTCTGATATTAAAAAACATCAAGTCTAGCCTGTTTAATAGGGTTTCTTCTTCTCCAAGTAAACATTCTAGAATCTGGGTAATTTTCCCTAAAAACATCTTTCAAGTTTAATGTGTTCATTAAGTTGTTAACTTCTTGTCTAGATTTAGGGTTATTATGGTGTAGGTAGTTCATTGAATCTAGTTCTTTGTTTAAAATCAAATTAAAATCACCACCTAATATAATGTGTTGAGAAGCGTAAATATCTTGGAGGGTATTCAGTAGTTGAGAATAAAATTCTGGTTTGTCGGAATTTGGACCATATATATTTATAAACAGGAAGTGTAGATTATCTACAATAGCATCTAAAATCAAGTAGTTTCCATTATCATCTTTATATTGTTCATGAATTGTTATCTCACAATTGTTGTTAAAAAGAATGGCAACCCCTCTTGAATTAGATTTGTAAGAACTAAAAATAGCTTTGTATCCCCATTGTGTTTGTATTAGGTTTTCATCTTCATGAATAAAGTGTGTATCTTGAATAAAATAGTTATTGTAATTTTTAGTTTTTAATATTTTAAAAACATCTCTTCTTTTATTTGGGTCACCAAGGCCTTGACAATTGACACTAAGTAATTTCAATTGAGTGGAACTATCCATTATCAAATTGGTATGAGGTGGACATTGTGCTCCAACAAAAATGTGTAAACATTGTTTGGGAAGAGAAAGAAAGTGCATAAACATATATACAAAAAGTAGGTAAAACAAAATTACGAGAGACGCATGATGGCATGTGTGATGAAATCATACCAGTAGGGGGGGGGGGGGGTCCACCAGAAAAAATGTGATAGTTTTCAAAAATACAGAGTCTCATTATATTCTTAAATAAAAAATATATGGATACGGTTTTGAGAAACTTACTTAATATTTTTAGGTTTACAATACAGAGAAGACTGCAACATCAGCATCGGGTATATAAGACTTACGATAAACGTCTAACCTATTTTTTATTAAGAGCTATATTGCGTATAAATATTCTGACACAACTCTAAATAATAAATTGACTCTTATTGGGAGACCCATTATACTATTTTAGCCGCGGTTATGCTCATTTCCTTACTAAATAAATAAACTGTACAACATATGAGCAAATAAGCTCCTAATGATCATGATGATGGCGGATTCGAAAATCAAAAGTAAACTGTGAAATAAATAAATAAATAAAAAATACATAAATAAATAAATAAATAAATGAATAAATAAAACAAATTACAAACCTCGTATCATACCGCCGAAACACTAAAATATAGTGTCGAGGCAAGTGATTTGAGGTGCATGGCTAATGAGAGTTACTTTCTTTAAAGAAATTAAGTCTGTTTCAGTGAGACTTTTGTATCGTTAGATTATTTAGATTTGCACCCGTAAAGTTTGCAAACAAATTATGAAGATAAATATCCGTATTGAATTTTGCCGCTGGATTTACGTCCGCCATCTTTACACTTTAAAACTTTGTCACGTGACTTTGATCATCATCATAACGAAGTTTGCACATCACATAATGATGTTTGTACATAACATAAAGATGTTTGCACATGCCATAATGAATAAAAAGTACATCGCGTAAAGACGAAAGCATATCACATATTGATGTTTAAAACACATTATGTAGAGACGGAATCGCATCACATAATTAGAAAAGCACATGCCATAATGATGAATGCACATGCCATAAAGATAACTGCACATCACATAATGATGAATGTACATCACATAATACCAACTGCAGATGTCATAATAATATATGCACATCATATATTGGTAAATGCACATCATATAATTGAAGGAGTACACCAAATGATGATAAAAGCACACCACATAATGATACAAGCACACAACATAACGATAAAAGCACACCACATAATGATACAAGCACATTACATAACGGTAAAAGCACGCAGTACTATGATATAAGCACATAACGAATTTAGTTTTGCCATGATAAGACAGTCCAGGCGTTCCATAATTCTACAAACATTGTTTGGTGATTCCACCAATAGTCAAAGAGGTAAATTTTCCTAGTCAATATATAACTACTACACTGAATACATTTGATGAACTTGTCCAAAATGAAAAATGCTGTCGCTATTTCAATACTTGGTGAATCCACCAATTTAAAATTATGCGAAATGTGAAATGAAACTAGAGTTCCAAATTGGTGGACTCACCAAGAATGTTAAAAGATTAAAAGCTGTTAATAAATCGCTGTAATAAATATAGAATTGGTTGGGCAACCAAAATAGATTCAAATTTTAGCTTCTATACAAGACAAGAAAGTTGGCGAATCCACCAGAAAGATCACATTAACATAACATATTTTTAGCATTCGCAGATGTAGACTAATGATTTACCTTGATGGACTCACCAAAAGCAAGCATTTGCACTTTAAATTTAAATTTCTTATTCTAAGTGGACTTATTAACCAAAAATAGATTACTAAGCAGGTGCATGCACCAACATAATTAAAATCTCTCAAAAACACTTGGTTATCACTGACAAATAAAAAATAGATTTGTCAGAGTCTGTTTGTTCTTCCTGTGTGTCAAAAATACGTTTTCCTTTTTAACTGGATTATCAATGACAGAGAAGAATTTTATCATATAAGATAAAAGCAGAAAATATCATCACAAACTCATCAAGAGCAACTTATGAGTGATTTCCACCGATTGTAGGTGTTGTAAATAAACCAGTCACCGTCCCAACTCATCATTTCAATAATTTCGTTTATTACTATTCCGTAGAAAATCACCGATACTACTCTCTGGTTATATTTTATAAAGTTCTCGAATTATCGACACACGCATAATCTATCTCCTCCTCAGGCTTCTAGATGGAGGTGGTGCCACAGGGGTTTTATGTGTAAATTAACACAACTATCTGTAAAAAAAAAAGTACAAAGCTAATTAATTTACTGGAAAATTATGGAAAGAAAATATCAACTTTCTTTTTTATATGAAAAACTTGCACAAAGATGATTTTACTTGATTAAGTCAGCTTAAGTACAGAGAAAATGGAAGAAAATATTGTCACATAAAGTCAATGTTGAGGTCATTTTTATATATGCGTTGACGTTTTAAATAAGCAACAAAAAGTTGATATCACGGACAAATTTGTAAAAAGTAAACTTAGTACTTAGTTTAGTATCTAAATTATGACACAATCATCAATATGTAATCAATAAATATTGAAAAAGTGCAAGTTTCTAACGATAGTAAATAATATTTCCTAATTTGTTTACTGCCAAGATAGTTTTACATATGTATTGTTTCATGAAGATGGCTAGTATACATGTTTTAACTAACCAACCCCTCCAAATATTCAGGGGCCAGAGAGAAATTATTCCCCCTGGCATTAACCAGATTAAATGAAAAATAAATATAGTGTAATGCTTTATTTTTCACTTAATTTGTATTAATTCTCATATCAACATATATAAAGAATAGAATTCAGCCCTAAGACTTCTTTAGCATGTTGTATTATATTGGACCATGACCAGGCGCCTCAGTCCGTGCCCGCGTCACCCGAGTGTTGTAGGAAAAGCGAGAAAAGTATAATAATGGCAGCTACCAAGTGCCTCTTGGACAAACGAAAAAGCTTTCATTCAATACATAAAAATATTCCATAATCCATGGCTATTTCAACGTCAACAGACCTTGGAACCGACAGGGCAACTTGTCATCTAACGGCTGGCTTTCTACTTGGCAAAGTCACTTGGTCAAACAAAAAGACATTGCAACTTATCACTGCGCAGTATTCTACCTAATTTACATTATAATCAAATTCTACAGACTATGCCACAGTGATATTCTTTTTCTGTTTACCTGTAATACTTCTGCATCTAATATTCAGTTTGAGGAATATGAGACCAACAAAGTTTAATTAGGTTTTAAGTATTAATTCTTACACTACCTCTTCTTTAATAGAAATACTAACAACCAATATCTGGCATTTAAATCCAAAACTCATTGCACAACATATTATGCAGTGTTTTTGACTAGGACATTGTTACTTTACCATATTTACATCCACCAAGTATGATTACCTCAAATTTTAACAGAAATTTATTGCAATTTATTGCTATGTAGAAACTGACATGACTGAAATCTACCCAACCCTCTTATCGATTTATCGAAACCTACAGCGACCTAAGAAAATCACGGACTGCACGAAATAATCATGTACATGTACATCATACTAATGTATATGAATTGTAATTTAAATAATTTTAATAACTTTTGACAATCATTTTATCAATTTGTTTAAAGAAAGGTTTAAACATAAACAATGGCATGCTTTCTTTGATGAATCATGCATGTTATGAAGGTAGCGATAACTGCAGAAAAAATTTCATAACCCGATAACGCGGATTCTGGCCACACCTTGTGATCAGAAACTCTACCCTGTGGTCGTGGAATAAATAATTTTGGACAGTTTAGTCTTTCTTAAAATGCAGTAAGTTTCAGTTGAGATAAAGAAGAATACTTTCAACCATTTTATGTATATATTAAACACTAAATTACCATATTGGCCTCCTGAGTGACTCAGGTGACAAAACAAAATCATATTTGCCTATATTAAGGTGTCTCACCCCTCACGTTTTGATTTTATTGCGCAGATGATCATTATATTTAAAATGAATATGATTTTATTTATTTAATCATCACAGAAAGATTAAATTTTCATAATCATACAACATTCATTAAGAAAATCAATTTGAATTCAAGAAACAAACAAGTTTTGGGGGAACTATTTTTTCGTGCGGAAGGTTTTTTAGACGAAAATGACAGAAACAAGCAATTTTTTTAAATTTTCAATATACCTTTCTTTTCATTAAAGTTTTTTCATTATACACATTTTTAACATTTTGTGGATTTGTAAAATATTCTGTAGGTTCTGTGCGACATATACAAAATTAAATCTTGAGAGAGTGATAGACGTTTAGCATAAAATCATGCAAATATATATAACATGTCTGAATTTGGTAAGCCAAATTGTTCAAGAATGTTACCTTTGAAGTCCTATATCTAAAATTTGACATCACTGACCCTCATGTTTTATTATGTCAAAATGATACTGAATACATATCTAGGCAAACTGGATAAATCTTATAAAATTCTTGATATTCAAAAAGATTTTATTCCAAATCAAATTGTAACTATTATAGAAATTGTCTATTTTAATGGCAAAACGTTTATGCAACCTCGTACATATTTTTTTCGAATTCCTCTATTCATTGTGACCATTATGCATCATTAAAAGCAATATTTGAAGAAAACAGTTTGCTTCATAAAACATAATGACAACAAATCCTAATCAGGCTGAAATTGCATTTTAGGTGCAAAAAGGTCAAATTAATTGGGTCATAACTCAGAGGGATAAATATTGTTCCCCTCCCCCCCCCCAACACACACATTATCTTTGTATTTTTTAAGTATATTTTTTCTACAGATTTCAATGATATACTTCTCAAGAAATCCTTGATACAACAACTTTGAAAGGGGGGGAGGGGGTAACCTCCCTTGCTTTTTCGTTCGCGCAGCAGACTTTTTTTGTAAATCTACATATAAAAAAGTAAATTAAAATGAAGTTGCCCCCCCCCCCCCCTCCTCGCCCCCACTACTTTTTAGGAGGATGAAAATAATTGAATTGAAAGGAAGAAAATTTATAGTGATTATGATGTTATATGAAGTTATAGATATGCTATATATATATATATATATATATATATATATATATATATATATATATATATATATATATATATATATATATATATTATAGATCTGCCTCTCCCCCCCCCCTCCCCCACGGATTAGGATTTTCATGATTTTGATTAGTTGCCCTTTTTTCTTTTTGCTTGTCAAGATTTTTTGGATGAGTTTGCCCCCCCCCCCCCATCCCCCCCCCATACACACACACACACACACACACTTTGAAAAACGATGCTACGTGCCTGTAACTGCTGTCATAATGATTTTTGAATATTCATTATTGGTTTTATTTGTTCTAAATGTAAGTCTTAAACACGCGCGAAATAAATAGACCTATACATGACATTATAATGTTTCAAAACCCCCTTCCTTCAAAGAGAAAAGAACGAGAAGGTTCAATTTCTTCAGTGACTGTATAAAGGAAGGTGCACTAATTTATTCCTTCGCCTGACGTAATCAATCGGTTGGGATGGATATATACATGTATGATATCAAAAAATATACTCAGCGATATGTTCTCCTTGATATATACACATACCGTACTTATCTGGCTACCTAATTTCCTTAAACAGTAACTTGCGGGATCTAACACGTTATCATAGAGGAGATGAAAGTTTCAATTAATATGAAGTTTAATTCTAAAAACATGTTGGTTTTATTACAGATTCCTCTCATCATTTTAAAACAGGATCGTTGATATTGAATCATGACCATATAAAAAGCTTTTAAGTAAGTATAAGTCATGTGCATGAATAGGCATTTCAACATTTGGGAGTTTTCCAAAAACTTTTTTGAAATCAAATTTAACAGATTTAAAATTAAGGTATCCCACTCCTCAATGTTGTTGTATCAAGGATTTCTTGAGAAGTATATCATTGATATCTGTAGACAAAATATACTTAAAAATATAAAGATAATGGGGGGAGGGGTGGCCAATATTCATCCCTCTGAGTTATGACCCAATTAATTTGACCTTTTTGCACCTAAAATGCAATATCAGCCTGATTAGGATTTATTTTCATTAATTTTTATTAAGCAAACTATTTTCTTCAAATATTGCTTTTAATATTGCATAATGGTCACACTGAATAGAGGAATTCGAAAAAAATGTGTACGAAGCTGCATAAACTTTTTGCCATTAAAATAGACAATTTCTATAATAGTTACAATTTGATTTGGAATAAAATCGTTTTGAATATCAAGAATTTTATAAGATTTATCCAGTTTGCCTAGATATGTATTCAGTATCATTTTGACATAATAAAACATTGGGGTCATTGATGTCAAATTTTAGATATAGGACTTCAAAGGTAACATTCTTGAACAACTTGGCTTAACAAATTCAGACATGTTATATATATTTGCATGATTTTATGCTAAACGTCTATCACTCTCTCAAGATTTAATTTTGTATATGTCGCACAGTACCTACAGAATATGTTAAAAACCTATCAAATGTTAAAAATGTGAATAATGAAAAAACTATAATGAAAAGAAAGGTATCTTGAAAATTTAAAAAAAATTGCTTGTTTCTGTCATTTTCGTCTAAAAAAACCTTCCGCACTAAAAAATAGTTCCCCCAAAACTTGTTTGTTTCTTGAATTCAAATGGATTTTCTTGATGAATGCTGTGTGATTATGAAAATTTAATCTTTCGGTGATGATTAAATAAATAAAATCATATTCATTTTAAATATAATGATCATCTGCGCAATGAATTAAAACGTGAGGGGTAAGATACCTTAACATAGGCAAATATGATTTTGTTTTGTCACCTGAGTCACTCAGGAGGCCAATATGGTAATTTAGTGTTTAATATATACATAAAATGGTTGAAAGTATTCTTCTTTATCTTTACTGAAACTTACTGCATTTTAAGAAAGACTAAACAGTCAAATTATTTATTCCACGACCACAGGGTAGAGTTTCTGATCACAGGGTGTGGCCAGAATCCGCGTTATCGGGTTATGAAAATTTTTCTGCAGTTATCGCTACCTTTATAACATGCATGACTCATCAAAGAAAGCATGCCATTGTTTATGTTTAAAACTCTCTTTAAACAAATTGATAAAATGATTGTCAAAAGTAATTAAAACTAGATGCTGACATTACACAGTAATACCTGCACCAAATATTTGCCGCTAAATAACACTCTCTTGTACCAGTTTTAGTAAAAAAGAAGGCAACATGCAATTTCCGGTACCTTTTAAAAATTACAATTTTCATAAATTCTGAGTTCATATCCCACTTAAATTAATCAATAATCCAAACGTTCATGTCATAGAAAGTATGGTCTTTACAATTATTACAAAAAAAATACGCCCCCCCCCCCCCGGCGGTTGCCTGCTGTATATATGCTTTTGTGTGCCAAGATCATTGTGTGCGTGGATTTAGAGAAAGGGTGGGGCTGAGAAATCCAGAACCCACCCCCCCTCCCTACAAAAAATCATTTATGTAGTAAAATTACCAAAAGTAAACCTCAGTCTACAATCCCCCCCCCCCCCCGCAAACACAATTATTACTCTAACTCCCCCCCCCCCCCCCACTACTCATGGATAAATAAAAAAAATAATCAGAATATTTTGATGACAATGAAAGTCTGTACATGTAATTGCAATAAAGAATATTGTAAACAGTGCAAAATGTCATATTGCGCAATGATTTTTCACTGCAGGACTGCTTTAACGATTTTAAAAGGCGGTATAAAACACATGTCGATATTTATGTGGATGAAACTGCGTTATTTATATTACATGTAGTTATATTCTAATTAAATTACTTTCACCGTTTTAGAATTTTTACAAATGAATATTTGGCCAAAAAATAGGTTTTTTAAATTTTTTGGAAACTTAAGGTAAAAATAAGATAAGCCCCAGCAGGATTCAAACTCTCTACTTACAGACACATTGTTAACGCTCTAACCAATTGCACTATGCTGTTGGGTAACATTATTTTTGGGAGAAATATTATATTCTATACTTTGTTTTGTTCAATAAGGAGTACATAACAATATGTTGGTGTCCCATACCACCTTAAAGCTAAAATCTGTGCTTTACATGGTTAATTACCTAATAAAATTGTGCAAGGGGTTTTAAAGAAGAAGGATATGAAAATACGTGCAATATATTACAAATAAATGATCTTTGTCTGAAGTTACGTACACAACACAGGTGTACAGGATGCATTAGCGGGTACTAGATTTATCCAGCTCTTTGGTTAGATAGGTTTCACGTGTGTACATGCATATGTTTTTCTGATATGCAGAATAGGATTAATTAACATGAATGAACGTTTCTTTCGTGGTGATCAGCTAAAGAAATTCGTATTGTGCTTATTTGATTATCATTATGATGTTGACCAATGTAGGTAAGTATAATACATGGAGAAGCGCAATATTTTGAGACAACGGTATACAAAACAGTTAAGTTTACTTCACTTTCTAAAAAGTGATCTCCTTTTGCCAGAACACTGTATCATCATCTTTATTTAAATAAGCTGAATAAATCTACAGTTTCTGTCATTTTAATTGCAGAATCTTTTTATTTCTTCATTTGTCAGACTTACACTATTGACTCCATATTGACCCTATTTTGTATTAAATTTGAGCATTAAATATCATGTTTATATGAGTTATAATAGGGAGGAAGGGGAAGGGGCCTTAACCGTTCCCCCATCCCCAGGATGTGTGGATTAGATATACATTTCTAGAGAGAATGAAGGCATGCTGCAGCTTTTTTCCCTTTATACCCCCTGCCCCGTACCCCATCATCATACACCAGTTACAGAAAAAGAGTTAATGACTAATTTTCTTTTATTTTAAATTGCTTATTCTTTTTTGTCAAGAGATATGTGGTATGTCAAGATTTATGACTCATGAAAATTTGTGCATTTTATTCCTAATTGTCAACATACATGTATAATTATATATGAAAAAACACATGTGATATTATACTAGGGATCATGCATGAATCAATTGCATCATTGCCAATTGGTTATTTTTAACTCATTTTGACTGATTAATTTGTTAATCATTTTGAAAATAAAGACATTTCTAAATACATGTATAACATATACATATAGATGATGTGGCTATTCATAAAATCATGAGAGGAGTTATGGGAAGTAGGGTTTTTTTTAGGAGTGATAAACACCAGAGAAATAACACTCTCTTGTACTAGTTTTAGTCATAAAGAATGCCACATGCAATATGTTACAATTAAATGATCTTTGTCTGAAGTTACCTACACAACACAGGTGTACAGGTTGCATCGGGTACTAGTTTTACCCAGCTCTTTGGTTAGATGGGTTTCACGTGGTGTACATGCATATGTTTTCTTGATATGCAGAATAGGATTATTAACATGAATAACTTTTTTTGTGGTGATCAGCTAAAGGAATTCGTCTTGTGCTAATTGGATTATCATTATGATGTTGACCAATATAGGTAAGTATAATACATGTAGAAGCGCAATATTATGAGACACCAGTATACAAAACAGTTAAGTTTTACTTTCACTTTCTAAAATGTTGCCAGCATACTGTATCACTTTCTAAAATGTTGCCAGCATACTGTATCATCATCTTTATTTATATAAGCTTATCTACAGTTTCTGTCATTTTGATTGCAGAATTTTTTTATTTTTTCATTTGTCAGACTTACATTATTGAGTTGACCCCATATTGACCCTATTTTGTATTAAATTTGGGTGTTAAATATCATGTTTATATGAGTTATAATAGGGAGGAAGGGGAAGGGGCCTTAACCGTTCCCCATCCCCAGGATGTGTGGATTAGATATACATTTTTAGTGAGAATGAAGGCATGCTGAAGCTTTTTTTCCATTATACCCCCTACCCCATCATCATACACCAGTAACAGAAAAAGAGTTAATGACTAGTTTTCTTTTATTTTAAATTGCTTATTCTTTTTTGTCAAGAGACATGTAGTATGTCAAGATTTATGACTCATGAAAGTTTGTGCATTTTAATCCTGATTGTTAACATATAGCATAATTATACAAAAAAAAAATACATGTGATATTATACTAGAGATCATGCAATCAATTGCAGAATTGCTAATCGGTTATTTATAACTCATTTTGACTGATTAATTTGTTAATCATTTTGAAAATAAAGACATTTCTAAATACATGTATAACATATTATCAATATTTTTTGTAGATTGATTTTTTGTAACTATTTAGGGCCCCACTCTGCAGATGCCCTATATTGATCATTCTGTCCAATTCTGCTGATCATGTCAAGATACATTTAAGACAAATTGGCCCTTGCCCCTTGGGTCATTCCCCCATCCCCCGGAGTTGTTTTAAACAACCCCCCCCCTCCTCTGAAATAGGAAATGATAATACATTTTAATAACTGTTGAGATCCCCACCCCTAGACCATATTTATTCTTCTTCCTTGTGTCATTGCACATCAATTGGTACACGTATATAGGCTATGCCCCCTTTGAGATGCCCAGTGACTTTTCCAGAGTTGGAACTAATTAAGTAACCTGTCTTATTCATATATAGTGTAATTCCTAGCCCTAGCCCAATGTTGATCCTGGTTTGTTTACAGCAAGCTCTAGGTTTTAGTTGACTGACTTTAAAATTTCTACAATTACATATAACATTTTGTTTATCTTAAGATTAAAAAGCAATTTCCAAAATCTCTTTATGTACATCTGACATCATCACAGAAAAATACCAATCAAGAAATGATTTTGCTACTGTAAAAATGTGAGAAGAGATTCTGAATGCTTGTGATCCCCACCCCTCAAGCATAATTTTATATATTCTTCCTCCTTATGCATCTTATGGTACGTTATTTCAATCACAAGATATAAGAGGAGGTCGAGGAATGAGGTTTTTCTATGGGACGGAACATCATTTTGCAGATAGTATTGACCCTCAGAATCAAATTTATATTACTAAAACCTTATTGCATATCTATGACTCAGCCCCCTGCTATATCTATATAGATGATGTGGCTATTCATTAAATCATGAGAGAAGTTCTGGAAAGTAGGGTTTTTTTAGGAGTGATAAACGTCAGTTTTCAGATTCTATTTGACTCCCTGGATGAAATTTAAATTTTTAAAACCTTATTGCACAACTAAAGGACAGCCCCTATCATACCCCAAGATATGATATGGCTATTCATTAAATCATGAGAGGAGTTCTGGAAAGTAGGTTTTTTTTAGGAGTGATAAACGTCAGTTTTCTGCTACTATTTGACTCCCTGGATGAAATTTAAATTTTTAAAACCTTATTGCACACCTATAGGACAGCCCCTATCATATCTCAAGAGATGACAAAGCTACTGCATAAATTATAAGAAGAGTTCTGGGAATCATATTTTTTTGGCAAAAAAACGTCATTTTTTATGACCACAGACCCACGTGATCAAAACAAAAATTCTGAAACATGATTACACATCAACATGACACCCCGAATCATATTCTAGAAGATCATTTGGCTACTGCAAAAAGAAATTGACGTTTTCTGAAACCAGACTTTTTGTAAAAAAAAAAAAAACACGTAATTTTTCAGCCATTTAATGACCCCTAGGACAAATTTGAAATTTCGGAAACCTTATTACGCATCTATAAGACACCCCAAAACATATTTCAAGAGATGATTTGTCGACTGTTGAAAATGTAAAAGGATTTCGAGGAAGAAGGTTTTTTGTCAAAAAACGTCATTTTTTACCAATTATTTGACCCCCAGGACTACCAGAGAATTTTTGAAACTTTTTTACAAAACAACATGACACCCCAAATCATACTCCAAGAGTTCAGTTTGCTGGTTTATAAGATGTAAGAGCAGTTTGAGAAAGTAAAACGTGACAGACGGACGGACGGACGCATGGACAGGCAGACGGAACAGGGTAATAACAATATACCCGAACTTTCTTGAGAAAGTGCGGGTATAAAAAGTATTAAAAACGGTTTTTGCTATAAAAAAATAAAATGGGAAAGAAAATTAAAAGACGCCCAAGACGGGTATCGATCCCGGGTCCCTTCGTTTATTAGCACTAGCTCACATCCATTGCTCCACAGGAACTTCAGATATGAAAGGGTCTTTATATACTATAAATCATTGGCTATTGAATGTACCGGTAATGTGTATGTATTTTTTTACTTGAAAAGATTTTTATTTCCATTAAGTTTGTAACAATCAATTATACCTAATTACATTAATGCATGTATTTACAATGAATTACGCTACTTGCATGGTCTTCAGTTAACAAAATATATATTATACCTGATTGGAAACTGTTCGGCTTGCTAGACGTAGTACTAAGTTTAATAAATTTAAATCTGTTAGATATACGTTCACCTAATTCATAACTATGAAATGCAAGGAAGAAGATGAAACATTTTTTTTAAAATGCATTGAAACTATTAGGGTAATAGATCTACGCAATTTACCGGTTTTCATTATCACGGCGTAGTTCCAGCATGTAATAATTTTAATAATATTGATAATTATACATTTACAACAGATGTACATGTAGAATAACTGATTAAGTTATGTCTAAATATTTAATTGTATACATGACTTTTAAACTATTAATTCTATAACAAACAAAATCACCAATTACTAGTGACGTACTATTTTCAGCATGTGGCAATTGCAAAATTAATGATGTATACATATACATGTACATATGATGTACCAGGCCTGGTATGTGACATATTATATTACCCCTTATAAATATATTTAAATAACTAGATACGATCTCGTTACGAGTAACGAGTAGGTCTTCCGTTCAGTTTTTTAAACGATATGATTAAAATATCACTGCAATTTCTGAATTCCCCCTCACCTCCTCACTTTCAGATAATGTATACGATTGTCAATATCCTTTACAATGCTTAACAAAGTGTTTTGCTTTTTCACATACAGCACATTAAAGATTTAAGATTTTAGTCCCCTAAAGTCCCTAATTACGTCATCAATGGGTGTGGCAATAAGTTTTACAAACTCATAATGTTACGATTAACAACTTGCTTCTATATTGCTTTACAAAATCTTGATCGTTTTTAAGTTATGTGTAAGATACTTTACGAGTGCCTTGGACCCTAATTTAAGGGGCCAGCCTTTTTTTCTTGAGTTCATTCGAAAGGTCTCACGAATACTAACATTTTTTGTTCTTACTCCTCTTTTAAATTGCTGTAATATTTTTAGATACAAATGATTAAATATTTTATTTAAGGGTCCAGCCCTTTAGATCCTTAATGGGGACTTACATTGGTGTTTTGATTAGTGGAATCGATTAGTATAATCAATACAAACTTTTTCTCTTCTACAATGCTTAACAAAATATGTCTCCTTCTCTAGATATATCGCGTCAAAGTTTAAGTACTTTGGCCCCTAAAAGTCCTTAATTACGTAAAAAATAGGCATGGCAATGATTTTTTGAGGTTCTGATATTCTGATATATATTGTTACGATCAACAAATTTGCTTCTATAATTCATTACAAAATCTTGATCGTTTTTAAGTTATTTGTAATAGAGTTTACAAGTGTTTTGGGCTCTAATTCAAGGGGCCAGCCCCTTTTGCTGGATTTTCCTGAAAAGGTCGTAAGAATACTAACATGTTATGTTCTTACATCCATCTAAAATTGTTGTTCATTTTTGAGATACAAATGATTGAATATTTTAGAGGCCAGTCCTGTAGATCCTTAATGGGGACAGACATTGGTGTTTTGATTAGTGGAATCGATTAGAATCATTAATGCAAACATTTTCTCCTCTACAATGTTTAACAAAATATGTCTCGTTCTCTAGAAATATTGTATCAAAGTTTGAGAACTTTGGCCTCTAAAAATCCCTAATTACGTCATAAATGGGTGTGGCATTGAGATTTTCAGATTGATATTGTTACAATCAACATCTTTGCTTCTATAATGCATTACAAAATCTTTAAAGTTTTTAAGTTATTTATAATATACTTTACGAGTCTCTTGGCCCCTAGTTCAAGGGGCCAGCTCCTTTTCCTTGATATCGGTGAAAAGAACTTTTAATAATCTACCACTTTTATTATATATGTCTTCAAAAAATATCAACTGATAAAAAGATACAGATCAAAACGTGTGAAAATTTTGATTCAAAATTCGGACCCAATTTTCGAGCCATAGCGAGCTCCAAGAAATGGCGCCACAGGAGTAAAACAAAAACAATGGGCACAACTTCAAACTAGGGTCTAACTATCCTGAAAGTTTCATATTCATATCTCTGATAGTTTTTGAGTTTTTGTGTGCACAAAATAGGTCGTAAAAATGAACAGAATGGCCGATAAATCAGTACCGGAAGTGACGACAGGAAAATTATCAGAAATGTATGAAGATCATATGAAGTCCAATCATCTGTGAAAAAATTGTAGAAATCGGTCGAATAGTGTTCGAGAAATCGCGTGCACAAAATTTGTGGAAAAGAAAAATAAAAATAACTAGATACGATCTCGTTACGAGTAACGAGTAGGTCTTCCGTTCATTTTATTTAAACGATATGATTAAAATATCAATGAAATTTCAGAATTCCCCCTCAACTCCTCACTTTCAGATAATGTATACGATTGTCAATATCCTTTACAATGCTTAACAAAGTGTTTTGCTTTTTCACATACAGCACATTAAAGATTTAAGATTTTAGTCCCCTAAAGTCCCTAATTACGTCACCAATGGGTGTGGCAATAAGTTTTACAAACTCATAATGTTACGATTAACAACATGCTTCTATAATGCATTACAAAATCCTGATCGTTTTTAAGTTATGTGTAAGAGACTTTACGAGTGCCTTGGACCCTAAATTAAGGGGCCAGCACCTTTTTCTTCAGTTCATTCGAAAGGTCTCATGAATACTAACATTTTTTGTTCTTATTCCTCTTTTAAATTGTTGTTCATTTTTTAGATACAAATGATTGAATATTTAAGGGTCCACTCCTTTAGATCCTTAATGAGGACAAACATTGGTGTTTTGATTAGTGGAATCGATTATTATCATCAATACAGACTTTTTTCTCTTCTACAATGCTTAACAAAATATGTCTCCTTCTCTAGATATATCTCGTCAAAGTTTAAGTACTTTGGCCCCTAAAAGTCCTTCATTATGTAAAAAATGGGCGTGGCAATGATTTAAAAGTCCTTAATTACGTAAAATATGGGCATGGCAATGATTTTTCTGATAGCTATTGTTAGGATCAACAAATTTCCTTCTATAATTCATTATAAAATCTTGATCGTTTTTAAGTTATGTGTAAGAGACTTTACAAGTGTCTTGGGCCCTAATTCAAGGGGCCAGCTCCTATTGCTGGATTTTCCTGAAAAGGTCTTACGAATACTAACATTTTATGTTCTTACATCCATCTAAAATTGTTGTTCATTTTTGAGATACAAATGATTGAATATTTAAGGGCCAGTCCTGTAGATCCTTAATGGGGACAGACATCGGTATTTTGATTAGATGAATCGATTAAAATTATTAATGCAAACATTTTCTCTTCTACAATGCTTAACAAAATATGTCTCGTTCTCTAGATATACTGTATCAAAGTTTGAGAACTTTGGCCCCTAAAAATCCCTAATTACGTAATAAATGGGCGTGGCAATGATTTTTCCTGATATATATTGTTACGATCAACAACTTTGATTCTACAATGCATTACAAAATCTTTATCGTTTTAAAGTTATTTGTAATATACTTTACAAGTGTCTTGGCCCCTAATTTAAGTAGCCAGCCCCTTTTTCTTGATTTCCATGAAAAAGTCTTACAAATACTAACATTTTTTGTTCTTACACCTATCTAAAATTGTTGTTCATTTTTGAGATACAAATGATTGAATTTTTGAGGGGCCAGTCCTGTAGATCCTTAATGGGGGCAGATATTGGTGTTTTGATTAGTGGAATCGATTTAAATCATCAATACAATTATTTTCTATTCTACAATGCTTTACAAAATATGTCTCGTTCTCTAGATATATTGTATCAAAGTTTGTGAACTTTGGCCCCTAAAAATCCTTAATTACGTAATAAATGGGCGTGGCAATGATTTTTCCTGAGATATATTGTTACGATCAACAACTTTGCTTCTATAATGCATTACAAAATCTTTATCATTTTTGAGTTATTTTGTAATAGAGTTTACGAGAGTCTTGGCCCCTAAATAAAGGGGCCAGCCCCTTTTTCTTGATTTTGTTGGAAAGAACTGTTGATTTTCTATCACTTTTGTTATATATGTCTTAACAAAATATCAACAGATAAAAAGATACAGATCAAAACGTATGAAAATTTTGAATGAAAATTGGTACCCAATTTTCGAACCTAGGCGAGCTCCAAGATAAGGCGCCACTGCCATAAAACAACATAATAGGGCACAACTTCAAACAATAGACTACCTATCCTGAAAATTTCACAGTCATGTCGTAAAAAATTGAAAAATCGGCCGTAAATCGGGACCGGAAATGACGACGGAAATAATTTCAAAAACATATAAAATTCAGTTCACGTTCCATCATCTGTGAAAAAATGGTTGAAATCTGTCGAATAGTTTTCGAGAAATCGCGTGCACAAAATTTGGAAAAAAAAATAATAAAAATAATAATAATAACTAGATACGATCTCGTTACGAGTAACGAGTAGGTCTTCCATTCAATTTTTTAAAAAGTTTAAGGACTTTGCCTCCTATAAATCCCTAGTTACGTAATAAATGGGCGTGGCAAAGAGTTTTTCAAACAGACTTTGTTACGATCAACAACTTGTCTTCTATAATGCATTACACAATCTTGATTGTTTATAAGTTATTTGTAATAGTGTTTACTAGTATATTGGCCCCTAATGTTAAGGGCCAGCCCCTTTTTCTTGAGTTCATTGAAAAGGTCTTAAGAATACTAACATTTTTGTTCGTAAACCTATCAAAAATTGTTGTTAATTTTTGAGATATAAACGATTGAATATTTTAGGGGCCAGTCCTATAGATCCTTAATGGGGACAGACATTGGTGTTTGATAAGTGGAATCGATGAGAACCATCCATGCAGACATTTTCTCTTCTATAATACTTAACAAAATATGTCTCCTTCTCTAGATATATTGCGTCAAAGTTTAAGGACTTTGGCCTCTAAAAATCCCTAGTTACGTAATAAATGGGCTGGCAATGATTTTTTCTGATAGATATCGCTATGATCAACAACTTTGCTTCTATAATGCATTACAAAATCTTAATCGTTTTAAAGTTATTTGTAATAGAGTTTACGAGTGTGTTGGCCCCTAATGAAAGGGGCCAGTACCTTTTTCTTGATTTTGTTAGAAAGATCTTAAGTATAGTAACATTCTTTGTTCTTACACCTATCTTAAATTGTTGTTCATTTTTGAGATATAAATGATTGAATCTTTCAGCGGTCAGCCCTGTAAATCCTTTATGGGAACATACATTGGTGTTTTGATTAGTGGCATCGATTGAAATCGTCAATGCAGACATTTTCTCTTCTACAATGCTTAACAAAATATGTCTCCTTCTCTATATATATTGCGTCAAAGTTTGAGGACTTTGGCCCCTAATAATCCTTAGTTACGTAATAAATGGACGTGGCAATGATTTTTCAGATAGACATTGTTACGATCAACATCTTTGCTTCGATAATGCATTACAAAATCTTGATTGTTTTTAAGTTATTTGTAATAGAGATTAAGAGTTTATTGGCCCCTAATTAAAGGGGCCAATCCCTTTTTCTTGATTTTGTTGGAAAGATCTTAAGTATAGTAACATTTTTTATTTTTACACCTATCTTAAATTGTTGTTCATTTTTGAGATATAAATGATTGAATCTTTTAGGGGTCAGCCCTGTAAATCCTTTATAGGAACATACATTGGTGTTTTGATTAGTGGCATCAATTGAAATCATCAATGCAGACATTTTCTCTTCTACAATGCTTAACAAAATATGTCTTCTTCTCTAGATATATTGCGTCAAAGTTTAAGGATTTTGGCCCCTAATAATCCTTAATTACGTAATAAATGGGCGTGGCAATGATTTTTCTTATAGGCATTGCTACGATCAACATCTTTGCTTCGATAATGCATTACAAAATGTTGATCTTTTTAAAGCTATTTGTAATAGAGTTTACAAGTTTATTGGCCCCTAATTAAAGGGGCCAGCCCCTTTTTCTTGATTTTGTTGGAAAGGTCTTAAGGATACTAACAATTTTTGTTCTTACACCTATCTAAAATTGTTGTTCATTTTTGAGATATAAATGATTGAATCTTCTTTGGGGCCAGCCCTGTAAATCCTTAATGGAGACGGACATTGGTGTTTTGATAGATGGAATTGATAAGAACCATCAATGGTGATATTTTCTCTTTTACAATGCTTTACAAAATATGCCTCCTTCTGTAGATATATTGCGTCAAAGTTTAAGGACTTTGGCCCCTACAAATCCCTTATTACGTCATAAATGGACGTGGTAATGATTTATTCTGATAGATGTTGTTACGATCAACAACTTTGCTTCTATAATGCATTACAAAATGTTTATCGTTTTTATGTTAAATGTAATAGAGTTTATAAGTGTCTTGGCCCCTAATTAAAGGGACCAGCCCCTTTTTCTTGATTTCCTTGAAAAGGTCTCACAAATACTAACATTTTTTGTTCTTACACCAATCAAAAATTGTTGTTCATTTTTGAGATACAATTGATTGAATATTTTAGAGGCCAGTCCTGTAGATCCTTAATGGGGACAGACATTGGTGTTGTGATAAGTGGAATCGATTAGAATTATTAAAACAAACATTTTCTCTTCTACAATGCTTAACAAAATATGTCTCCTTCTATAGATATATTGCATCAAAGTTTAAATACTTTGGCCCCTAAAAATCCCTTATTACGTCATAAATGGGCGTGGCAATGATTTATTCTGATAGATATTATTATGATCAACAACTTTGCTTCTTTAATGCATTACAAAATCTTTATCATTTTTAAGTTATTTGTCATAGAGTTTACGAGTGTCTTAGCCCCTCAATAATGGGGCCAGCCCCTTTTTCATTATTTTATTGGAAAGAACTCTTGATTCTCTATCACTTTTGTTATATGTAACTTAACAAAATATCAACTGATAAAAGATACAGATCAAAACGTGTGAAAATTTTTATTCAAAATTCAGACCTAATTTTCGAGCCATAGCGAGCTCCAAGAAATGGCGCCACAGGAGTAAAACAAAAACAATGGGCACAACTTCAAACTAGGGTCTAACTATCCTGAAAATTTCATATTCATATCTCTGATAGTTTTTGAGTTTTTGTGTGCACAAAATAGGTCGTAAAGATGGACAAAATGGCCGATAAATCGGTACCGGAAGTGACGACAGGAAAATTATCAAAAATGTATGAAGATCATATGAAGTCCAATCATCTGTAAAAAAAATTGTAGAAATCGGTCGAATAGTTTTCGAGAAATCCCGTGCACAAAATTTGTGGAAAAGAAAAATAATAATAATAATAATAACTAGATACGATCTCGTTACGAGTAACGAGTAGGTCTTCCGTTCAATTTTTTAACAAAGTTTAAGGACTTTGCCTCCTATAAATCTCTAATTAGGTCACAAATGTGTGTGGCAAAGAGATTTTCAAACAGACATTGTTACGATCAACAACTTTACTTCTATAATGCATTACAAAATCTTTATCATTTTTTAATTATTTGTCATAGAGTTTACGAATATCTTGGCCCCTAATTTAAAGGGCCAGCCCCTTTTTCCTGATTTCCTTGAAAAGATCTTCAGAATACTATTATTTTTTGTTCCTAACCCTACCTTAAATTGTTGTTCATTTTTGAGATATAAATGATTGAATCTTTTAGGGGTCAGCCCTGTAAATCCTTAATGGGGACAGACATTTGTGTTTTGATAAGGGGAATCGATTAGAATCATCAATGCAGATATTTTTTCTTCTACAATACTTAACAAAATATTTCTCATTTTCTAGGTATAATGCGTCAAACATTGTGGATTTTGGCCCCTAAAAATCCCTAATTATGTAACAAATGGGCGTGACAATATTTTTTTCTGAAAGACATTGTTATGGTCAACAACTTTGCTTCTATAATGCATTACAAAATCTTTATCGTTTTTATGTTATTTGTAAAAGAGTTTACGAGTATCTTAGCCCCTAATTAAAGGGGCCAGCCCCTTTTTCTTCATTGTGTTGAAAAGGTCTTAAGAATACTAACATCTTTTGTTCTTACACTTATCTTAAATTGTTGTTCATTTTTGAGATACAAACGATTCAAAATTTTAAGGGCCAGCCCTTTAATTCCTTAATGGGGACAGACATTGGTGTTTTGATAAGTGAAATCGATAAGAATCATCAGACATTTTCTCTTCTACAATGCTTAACTAAATAAGTCTCCTTCTCTAGGTATATTGCGTCAAAGTTTAAGGACTTTGGCCCCTAAAAATCCATAGTTACGTAATAAATGGGCGTGGCAATCATTTTTCCTGATAAATATTGTTATGATCTACAACTTTGCTTCTATAATGCATTACAAAATCTTGATCGTTTTTAAGTTATTTGTAATAGAGTTTACGAGTATCTTAGCCCCTAATTAAAGGGGCCAGCCCTTTTTTCTTGATTTTGTTGGAAAAGACTAATGAATACTAACAATTTTTATTCTTACACCTATCTAAAATTGTGGTTCATTTTTGAGATATGAATGATTGAATCTTTTAGGGGCCAGCCCTGTAAATCCTTAATGGGGACAGATTTTGGTGTTTTGATTAGTGGAATCGATTTAGATCATCAATACAAATATTTTCTTTTCTACAATGTTTAACAAAATATGTGACGTTCTTTAGATAAATTGTATCAAAGTTTGAGAACTTTGGCCCCTAAAAATCCCTAATTACGTAATAAATGGGCGTGGCAATGATTTTCCCTGATATATATTGTTACGATCAACAACTTTCCTTCTATAATGCATTACAAAATCTTTATCATTTTAAAGTTATTTGTAATAGAGTTTACGAGTGTCTTGGCCCCTAAATATAGGGGCTAGCCCCTTTTTCTTGATTTTGTTAGAAAGAACTATTGATTTTCTACCACTTTTGTTATATATGTCTTAACAAAATATTAACTGATAAAAAGATATAGATCAAAACGTTTGAAAATTTTGAATGAAAATTTGTACCCAATTTTCGAGCCTAGGCGAGCTCCAAAATAAGGCGCCATTGATGTAAAACAAAAACAATAGACACAATTTCAAACTATGGTCTACCTACCCTGAAAATTTCATAATCATATCTCTGATAGTCTCTGAGTTTATGCGTGCACAAAAATGGTCGTCAAAAACAACAAAATGGTCGATAAATCGGTACCGGAAGTGAAGACGTCACAAATTTCAAAAACATATAAAATTCAGATCACACCCAATCATCTGTGAAAAAATGGTTCAGATCGGTCGAATAGTTTTCGAGAAATCGCGTGCACAAAATTTGGAAAAAAATAATAATAATAATAATAATAAACAGTACGAAAACAATAAGGTCTTCCGTTGGAAACGGAAGACCTTAACTAGATACGATCTCGTTACGAGTAACAAGTAGGTCTTCCGTTCAATTTTTTAAAAAGTTTAAGGACTTTGCCTCCTATAAATCTCCAATTAAGTAATAAATTGGTGTGGCAAAGAGTTTTTCAAACAGACATTGTTACGATCAAGATCTTTGCTTCAATAATGCAATACAAAATCTTTATCGTTTTTCAGTTATTTGTGATACAGTTTACGAGTATATTGGCCCCTATTTAAAGGGGCCAGCCCCTTTTTCTCGATTTTGTTCGAAAGGTCTTAGGAATACTAACATTATTTGTTCTTACACCTATATAAAATTGTGGTTCATTTTTGAGATATGAATGATTAAATCTTTTAGGGGCCAGCCCTATAAATCCTTAATGGGGACATACATTGGTGTTATAATTAGTGGAATCGATTAGAATCATCGATGCAGACATTTTCTTTTCTACAATGCTTAACAAAATAAGTCTCCTTATATAGGTATATTGCATCAAAGTTTAAGGACTTTGACCCCTAAAAATCCCTAGTTACATAATAAATGGGCGTGGCAATGATTTTTCCTAATAGATATTGTTACGATCAACAACTTTGCTTCTATAATGAATTACAAAATCTTTATTGTTTTTCAGTTATTTTATAATAGAGTTTACGAGTATATTGGCCCCTATTAAAAGGGGCCAGTCCCTTTTTTTTGATTTTGTTTGGAAGGTCTGAAGAATACTAACATTATTTGTTCGTACACCTATCTAAAATTGTGGTTCATTTTTGAGATATGAATGATTGAATCTTTGAGGGACCAGCCCTCTAGATTCTTAATGGGGACAGACATTGGTGTTTTGATTAATGGAATCGGTTTAAATCATCAATACAAGTATTTTCTCTTCTACAATGCTTAACAAAATATGTTTCGTTCTCAAGATAAATTGTATCAAAGTTTGAGAACTTTGGCCCCTAAAAATCCCTAATAACGTCATCAATGGGGGTGTCAATGATTTTTCTTCATATATATTGTTACGATCAACAACTTTGCTTCTATAATGCATTACAAAATATTAATCATTTTTAAGTTATTTGTAATAAAGTTTACGAGTGTCTTGGCCCCTAAATAAAGGGGCCAGCCCCTTTTTCTTGATTTTGTTGGAAAGAACTGATGATTTTCTACCACTTTTGTTATATATGTCTTAACAAAATATCAACTGATAAAAAGATACAGATCAAAACGTATGAAAATTTTGATTTGAAATTCGGACCCAATTTTCGAGCCATAGCGAGCTCCAAGAAATGGCGCCATAGGAGTAAAACAAAAACAATGGGCACATCTTCAAACTATGGTCTACCTATCCTGAAAATTTCGTATTCATATCTCTGATAGTTTTTGAGTTTTTGTGTGCACAAAATGGGTCGTAAAAATGAACAGAATGGCCGATAAATCGGTACCGGAAGTGACGACAGGAAAATCATCAAAAATGTATGAAGATCATATGAAGTCCAATCATCTGTGAAAAAATTGTGGAAATCGGTGGAATAGTTTTCGAGAAATCGCGTGCACAAAATTTGTGGAAAAGAAAAATAATAATAACTAGATCTCGTTACGAGTAACGAGTAGGTCTTCCGTTCATTGTTTTGAAAAGTTCAATGACTTTGGCTACTATAAATCCCTAATTAAGTAATAAATGGGTGTGCCAAAAAGTTTTTCAAGCAGACATTAATTGTTACGTTCAACAACTTTGCTTCTATAATGCATTACAAAATCTTTATCGTTTTTAAGTTATTTGTCATGGAGTTTAGGAGTATTTTGGCCCCTAACTTAAAGGGCCAAAGCCTTTTTCTAGATTTCATTGAAAAGGTCTTAAGAATATTCTTATTTTTGTTTCTTAAACCTATCTTAAATTGTTATTCATTTTTGAGATACAAACGATTGAGTATTTTAGGGGCCAACCCTGTAGATCCTTAATGGGGACATACATTGGTGTTTTGATTAGTGGAATCGATAAGAATCATCAATGCAGACATTTTCTCTTCTACAATGCTTAACAAAATAAGTCTCCTTCTCTAGGTATATTGCTTCAAAGTTTAAGGACTTTGGGCCCTAAAAATCCCTAGTTACGTCATAAATGGGCGTGGTAATCATTTTTTCTGATAGATATTGTTATGATCAACAACTTTGCTTCTATAATGCATGACAAAATCTTGATCGTTGTTCAGTTATTTGTAATAGAGTTTACGAGTATCTTGGCCCCTAATTTAAAGGGCCAGCCCCTTTTTCTTGATTTCCTTGAAAAGGTCTTAATAATACTAACATTTTTTGTTCTTAAACCTATCTAAAATTGTTGTTCATTTTTGAGATACAAACAATTGAATATTTTAGGGGCCAGCCTTCTAGATCCTTAATGGGGACAGGAATTGGTGTTTTCATTCGTGGAATCGATTTACATCATCAATACAAGTATTTTCCCTTCTACAATACTTAACAAAATATGTTTCGTTCTCTAGATATATTGTATCAAAGTTTGAGAACGTTGGCCCCTAATAAACCCTAATCACGTAATAAATGGGCGTGGCAATAATGTTTCCTGATATATATTGTTACGATCGACAACTTTGCTTCTATAATGCATTATAAAATCTTTATCATTTTAAAGTTATTTGTATTAGAGTTTACGAGTGTCTTGACCCCTAATTTAAAGGACCAGCCCCTTTTTCTTGATTTCCTTGAAAAGGTCTTAAGAATACTAACATTTTTTGTTCTTAAACCTATCTAAAATTGTTGTTCATTTTTGAGATACAAACGATTGAATATTTAAGGGGCCAGCCCTGTAAATCCTTAATGGGGACATACATTGGTGTTTTGATTAGTGGAATCGATAAGAATCATCAATGCAGACATTTTCTCTTCTACAATGCTTAACAAAATAAGCCTCCTTCTCAAGGTATATTGCGTCAAAGTCTTAGGAATTTGGCCCCTAAATATCCCTAGTTACGTCATAAATGGGCGTGGCAATCATTTTTTCTGATAGATATTGTTATGATCAACAACTTTGCTTCTATAATGCATTACGAAATCTTGATCGTTTTTAAGTTGTTTGTAATAGAGTTTACGAGTATCTTGGCCCCTAATTTAAAGGGCCAGCCCTTTCTTCTTGATTTCCTTGAAAAGGTCTTAATAATACTAACATTTTTTGTTCTTAAACCTATCTAAAATTGTTGTTCATTTTTGAGATACAAACAATTGAATATTTTAGGGGCCAGCCTTCTAGATCCTTAATGGGAACAGGAATTGGTGTTTTCATTCGTGGAATCGATTTACATCATCAATACAAGTATTTTCTCTTCTACAATGCTTAACAAAATATGTTTCGTTCTCTAGATATATTGTATCAAAGTTTGAGAACGTTGGCCCCTAATAAACCCTAATTACGTAATAAATGGGCGTGGCAATAGTTTTTCCTGATATATATTGTTACGATCAACAACTTTGCTTCTATAATGCATTATAAAATCCTTATCATTTTTCAGTTATTTGTATTAGAGTTTACGAGTGTCTTGGCCCCTAAATAAACGGGTCAGCCCCTTTTTCTTGATTTTGTGGGAAAGATCTATTGATTCTCTACCACTTTTGTTATATATGTCTTAACAAAATATAATTTGATAAAAAGATACAGATCAAAACGTATGAAAATTTTGAATGAAAATTGGTACCCACTTTTCGAGCCATAGCGAGCTCCAAGATAAGGCGCCACTGCCATAAAACAACAAAATAGGGCACAACTTCAAACTATAGACTACCTATCCTGAAAATTTCACAGTCATATCTCTGATAGTTTTTGAGATCACCTGTGCACAAAATGGGTCGTAAAAAATTGAAAAATCGGCCGTAAATCGGGACCGGAAATGACGACGGAAATAATTTTGAAAACATATAAAATTAAGGTCACGTTCCATCATCTGTGAAAAAATGGTTGAAATCGGTCGAATAGTTTTTGAGAAATCGCGTGCACAAAATTTGGAAAAAATAATAATAATAACTAGACACGATCTCGTTGCGAGCAACGAGGAGGTCTTCCGTCCGATTCTCATCAGATGTGATAAGACCTTTACTTTTGCTATTCGAAAACGAAACATGGAAATGTGGGTGGGGCTACATTTAAAGGATATGAGACGTTTCTGTATGAAGTGTAAGAGCTATTGATGAATAGCTTTAGATCCCTTTTGGCCCTTTAATTTAGGGGCCTGTCAATTTTTCTTGATATCAAATTAAAGGACTTTTTTTATTTGATGCAAATTTTATTCAACAAGCATTGAGAAAGTGACCGTTTTTGAGATATCTGAGAAAGAACTTGTTTGGGGCCGACTTTTTATCGGGCCATCTAACAATTTTGATGACTGTACATTGTTAAATATATCATTCATGTTACAAAATATTCAGAAATTAAAAGCCATGATTGTCTTCAAATCAATTGGCTCATAATTTAAAGGACTAGACCTTGGTTATGTAAAAGGAAATTTATTTTTGTTTTAAATGCATTTGGTTCAAAAAGTGTTTAGAAATCAGTTACCATTATTGAGATACATGTATCTGGGAAAGAACGTTGGGGTCGATTTTCTCCTTTTAGCGAAATTTTGAGGGTTGTCTATTGTTATACACATAGTATATATAAATGTACATAGTTCTAAGCATCTTTACTCGTACAACAATTTCACAAATATTTCTCTTTTTTAAAAAAGAATGATCAAAATTCTGGACTTCTAGTCCTTTAAATCCTTAACAACATAGTATATTAAAATTATTACATGTATATTGTATAGGTACGGAGTAATGACTTTAGACCATTCTGGGCTCTTATTTTAAAAACAGTTCAATAAAAAAATTGAACATGTGCATAAAAACTGAAAGTTTGAATCTTTTTACTGCCAAAGAAAATAAGCTCGCAAATTGCGTGTTAAAGATGGTCCGCAATTCAAAATGTTTTATCATATCGACTCAAATTTAAAATTTAAAATTGTCTCTGTTTCAATGAAAAAATGATGTACATATTAAAACTTGTTGAATCCGGATGCTGTGCATTCCGGCATGTTGTCCAATCCGGCGACATTATTTAGTCCCTTGGCATTTTCCTAGCATTTTATTTTTAAAAAATGTTGTGCAATCCGGACCTTGTCTATTCTGTAAACCGGCCGCGATGTAAAGAATTGACTGTTAATGATTAGTGAGAGTTATCTCCCGTAATCCGGCCACTTATCGATCGATCGGCAATTTTCCTGTCGTTGCTATTGATTTAAACAACTGTGAATATACTATAGTAGATCCAAACTAGTAATTCATTTCAGTATATTCCGTTAAGTCTTGTTATAAATAAATACGCATTCTTTTTTTTGCGAAAATTAGGTAATGAGATTATAGTTCATCCCATTTTTTTTCAGGCCGTGATTTAGGATACCGCGTTAGTAAGACTGCCGATATCGTATGCTATCCCCGTTGTATGGCTACACTTACAGAGTTACATTTTATTCTGTCAAAATGCTCCATTCTTTATTAAATTCTCATCTATATAAATATTCAACCTCGCCGTTACGTAATCAGCCACCTGTTGGCCAATGTCATGTACTTATCTTGTGTCGGACTTTTCAGGTTAATCGAATGCTTGAAAATATCAATTACGATGACTTTGAAAAAGTATTACCATTGTATGTACTCCTTTATGGACTAATTGTTTTCCAAGAAAAAAAAAAGTGAAAATTGGTACCGTAATCACGATCGATTAGGTCTAATATATTTCAGAAGAATTGAAAATTTTGCAAGAATAGACGATCAAGACCTACTGCATTAAATACTGAAATTAATTTGCAACAATGTCCTCCAAATCGGATGTTGTCTAATCTACCCTTATTTTTCAGAACCAAACTCCTCCAGATAAGACAAGTTTTACAATGTACAAAATTTATTTACAAAATAAACGACATAAAAGGGTTTCGCGCTATTTCGCTTCGTATTTATACTCGCCCCATACGTCGAAGCGAGTATGATTGTATTACGACTTTGACATCTGTCCTTTTTTATATGATCTATTTTAACAAATAAAATAAACAGCATGGTTATTTGAAAAAATAAAGCAGTGTACATTTGTTCACTAATAATTCTAAAGTTTACGTTGTTTACAATCGATGCATAATTTGCAGGTTGAATAAACCCAATCATTCGGGGGAGGAAATCAAACGGTTACCTTTTTTAAACATTCCCATGATGTATTTTTGGGGAATTTTTGTACGCCCCCAAGAATTATTTTTATTTACTTTGAATATTTCTAACGTTAAAAGAAAATCAATTCTGTGTAAATAGGCGAAAGTCTATAACTTTCTAAGATAATTCATTTGGTTTGCATGGTAACATTTGATACTGAAATGGCCGAAAAATCGGAACATTCAGCTTTAAGAAATTTCTCCACTTGGTACGACATCGAAACGTTATTTCAAATCAGGCATCAAACAATGAAAGGAAATGAAAATTTTCGGCGGATCTAAATGTTAAAATATTCTTATGATAAAATGATGTATTTATGACAAATGTAGATTAATCATTTTTATCTTTACTAGATATATTCGCACTTGTGTTTTGTATCCATCTCTTTTAAATCCTTTACAGCCAAATATGTTACAATTCGTGGTCTTTTTATCCTTTTGTTGTAAACAACGCTGAAATCTTCACAATCAATGTGCGGTTGAACGAAAGGCTCGGTTAGCAATACTTACTGCATGGGCCGTCAAAAATTAGTAATTTTAGTGATAGATTAAGAATTTTTTTAGATTTCACAAAGCGTAATTTGTGAAAAAATTAAACTGTTATTACTTTGAAAAAAATCATTTAAATTACAAGAAAATTTTGCTATTTCATACGTATAGAGTTTGCACAAAATGAGTTGTATGTTATTCAACCAGTGTTTGAAATTTGAGACCGTTCTTGATATATTTGAGAAAGAAATTTTAGGGACCATCCTTTTATCTTCTTATCAGGGCCGTTTAACAAAATTTGAGTCATTTCCGAGAAATCGCGTGCACAAAAATCGTTAATAAAAGAACAAAAAGAATACAAGACACGGAATCTCTTAACAAGGGGGGGGGGGGGGGGGGCTTGTAAATTCATATTTATTCAAGTTATTAATCATAGGCATTGAATAACTACTATTGCCTAATTGGCAAATTATTTTGTTTTGCTTTTTGACTCCATGACCTCTACAATTTTGCTGAGTTAAACGTTAAAATTTTTTTAAAAATATATACAAGCATGTATATACAGAACATTCATTACGCGATCGCCGTGCGCTTCTTTTTGGGAAGAACAGTCCTGATCAGACAGCAAATAATAATACAGCATACAGACGTTTTATTAAAATATATATGTATCAAGTATTCGAGTGTACGTGCAACGCATATGCAGAAGTGCGGTCGATTTGAAAATCTCCGTAATCTACTAAGTAGATTATAGTAGTTTATAAGTAGTATTTATAATCATGTGTCCTCTACTCGCTCTTCGCCTGTCCGAATCTAAACAAAACTTTTACTTACCGAATGTTAATAAACTGTTTTTAAAACTCACATATTCTTTGATAATCAATAACAAAAAAATGTAATTTAATTAAAATGAAAGAATAAAATCAGCAATGCGTATGCTTTTTAATGATTCGGACTACCATTCAGAAGAGGTTAAACCAATAGTGTTCGTGTGACCATTATTCTTTTACGGCCTGAATGTAAATCAAACTTGTTAAAAGAATGCATTGGTATATTAAAGAAATAATCACTGATTCCTTCAATTCCTTCCGTATTAGCGGGCATCGGTAAGTTTTATCGTGCCTGCACCTACCGCAAGCATGTAACATTGTAACACTTAAACTGCCTTATCTCGAACGCGTTTTCAACTCACTTTACTTACTATACCCTGCTAAATTCATGCATGCTCTCTCTCTCTCTCTCTCTCTCTCTCTCTCTCTCTCTCAGAACTCATATATAAAGACTCCTAATATTTTGTTAGCCAAATGAATTATCACAGATTACAGATACATAAGATGTTTGTGTTGGAATAATCATGTTGTGAATATCGCCTATATAGATGTGGGAAGTGTAATGCATTAAATTCTCAGCAGCAAAAATGTCAGAAATAGACTAATTTATTTTTCAACTCGTACGACTGTAAAACGTTGTATTATATTCATTTGATGGCAGTTTCTTTTAATTTTACGCACTGTGATTTAAATCAATGCTAAATCAAAAGTTTGATGCATCTTTAACCAATATAATTCAAAATAAAAACAATTCAATGAACTGTACGTGTGATAACGTAGAAACACGAGAAGCCTGTGTCTTAGACCACAGCGAATCGCTTGTCCACTAGCGCGGTATCTCTTCGGCCATGTGCGATTGATGTGTTACGTAAATGTAGACCCAACGTGGTGGGTTTTAAATGACGGAATATTTTCCCAACAATAAAACTTATTTTATGACATAGACAAGATCACATAGAACACCTCTTTTCAATGACAGTCATACTATATATCGTTTTTAAATTACAAAACTAAAACATTACAACCTCGTAGGTTAAGGTATAATTTTTTTTGTTTACTCTTTAATATCGTTAACATCGGAATTCCTTGTGTTTGCAGCTAAATAAATAAACCAATGTGTGCATCCCAGCAAAACGCAAATCTTGTGTATTGGATAACAGCAGACCGCTCGCTAGTCCAGCCGCGACCTATTTCTTTGGCCGCGGCCAAGGAATCTGATGCGTAATTGTTTACATACACAGCTCGGAATCCAGCTAGATTTTAAATGCGTCTCAAATGTATTGCATAGTATAAGTTCTTTTATCCATAATGTGTTTCACTAGAAGAGAATGAGAATGTATATACACTTTCCGTATGTAAGCTGGTATACTGTCTATGGTAGCTTTATGTCAGTTATACGCATAAAGACCCCGTTTTACAAATAACAGAGGTAACATTAAATTTATGGGTGAAGAGGTTACTCTTTTCTCCTTAATTTACATTTAATATATCTTATACCATAGTTCTTTGTGTAAGCCGCTATATAAATAAACTTATGTATGCAAGACGCGAATGGTGTGTATTAGATAACCGGTGGCTGCTAGCTAGCAGCCGATCAATAATCTCTTCGGTCGCGGTTGAGGAATTGGTACGTGATTTCACATACAACCCAGGCTTCTAAAAATGATTTTAAAACAAATTTTAAACATTTTTTGTAGAAGTTGTTCTGTGTTTCACTTGAATAGAATAAGAATGTATGTCCGCGACTATGTACTTTCTCTTTCTCGGCTTTGAATGATTGTCCATTACAAAAACTAAACAAAAGTGACTAATGATCCTCACGTATCACCTGTAAGAAAAACATCGATACTCTCTTTTTATAATTAATTTTAGCAACATATAGGTAAGCTATTACACTTTCTGTTGTAACTTGTGTCAGTTATGCAGACAAAAACATGCACTTTTCACATGAAAACAGGTACGTGTTAACAATTAGGTCAAGCTTTTTACTCTCGTATTACGCAATACCCGAACAAAATTTTATTGTAACGACTTTGATAAGATCAAAATGAACAACTTTTTCAGCGACAGCCATCTTGAAATCCCAACCGTTTTTTAGTTATCCTGCGAAGACTTTCAAAAAACTTTGGCCCCTAATTTGAGGGGCCAGCCCCTTTTTCTTGATGTCAAACGAAAGCTCTTGGAATTATAAACTTTATTTGCTCTACATGTTTTCACAAAATATTTCTGAGAAAAGAGATAAACAAAGAAAACCATGCAAAAAAACGACGCTTTTTCAATCCCATTTTTCGAGCCCCACCGAGCTCCAGGGTTTCTTGTGCTAGGCAAATAAGAATGCTTTTGTTCAGATTAACAATCTTTTGTCTTTCATCCCTGAAAGTTTAAAAACGATATCATTTGTAGTTTATGAGAACACTCTTGGACAAACCAACCACCTAAAAATCCTTAAAATGCCAATATCTCAAAAACGGAAATGACGTCATCAACCAAAAAAATTTCCGATAAGGTTCAGAACATAGTTAGTAAGATCTGAAAATTTCGTGCAAATCGGCCGAGCCATTTCTGAGATATCGCGTGCACAAAAAGTGGTAAGAAAAAAAAAGAAGAAGAAAAAGAAAAAGAATCCGAAGAATAACAATAAGGTCTTCCGTTGGAAACGGAAGACCTTAATAAGAAGAAAAGTGAAAAAGAAACAATAGAATAATAGAAGGGTCTTCCGCTGAAGACGGAAGACCCTAATAAAATTGAAAAAGAAACAATAGAATAATAGAAGGGTCTTCCGCTGAAGACGGAAGACCCTAATAATAAAATTGAAAAAGAAACAATAGAATAATAGTAGGGTCTTCCGCTGAAGACGGAAGACCCTAATAAATAAGGACTGTTTTTGTCTTAATCTGAATAGATGAGTGTTTTTCGACTTGTTCTACATTCCAACAACCCCTTTGTCAAAAATATTTTTGTTAGAAAATCAAAAAAAAAAAAAAAATCAAAAAAAATCAAAAAAAATGGAGAGAAAGAGAAAGAGAGAAAGAACAAATCTTGGCTCTGGTGAGATTAGAACACACAACTTTTACAGTTGTCATAACAATATTTCACCGAAGGTTCACGTCAAAACATGGCTGACGCGAAATAATTCCCGAATTTCTCTTTGAATTTGGGGTGTTTCCGCCCGGGACAGGAGCTGATTTTTTGTATGAGTTGAAAAACAGCGTGCAAGTTGTCTGACTAATTAGGTTTTGTAACAATGCGAAGTGATTTGAAATATTGATGCATGTTGTTTCCGGAGAGGGGTGAATAGGCCCGAGCTTGATTTTCGTCGTAAATAAATCGAAAGTAGAATTTTGAGGTGTGGATCTCGGATATTCGGTTAACGACAATTAGGGGAAGTCCTAAAGCAATGACTGATGCATTGTACACATGTATTTCAGCGTTGAGAATTTTTTTGGTGTCGTTTACTATTAAGTTTGACTGTTTTATCAACAGGATTGATACAATCTTTATAAATGTAGAAATAACGAACTCGGTAACATGTAAATTTATTCGTTAAAAAATCAATGACAGTAATTTTCACACTTCTCACATTCATACGTAGTTCACACGCTATCGTAGATACAGACTAAACGGAAAACAAGAAATATACATGCAACAGAAATATTACACGGCTGCTTACATCCCGTGTACTGTGTAAATTTTAATTCCTCGTACAGGCAATACGCGCCGTTTGATCTCAGGAATTTCTTGTAAATTTTTCAATCCGCTGCATTTTTGACAGACAATAAGAATTGGGTCCGAGGTACATTTACACGAAATTTCATTAGGATTGAATGAAGGGCTCTGGAGTTAGAATTTTTTTCTACAGTACATGTCAAGTACGCCAATTGAAACTCAAATGGCAAAAAATTCATAACTCTGTTAAAAATGAACGAATTGGTATGGTAATTAGTACAGTAATCTAGAATGGTACTAGGTTGAAATTAGAAGTCCAAGATCAAAGATCAAGTAAAATCAGGCTAGGTAAACTAAATGATTTTGTGAATCGGGGAGGGGGGGGGGGGGCTCGGTGCGTGTACTCTGTAAATTTTAATTCCCCTTATAGGCAATACGCGCCGTTTGATCTCAGGAATTTCTTCTAAATTGCTCAATCCGCTGCATATTTGGCAGACAATAAGAATGGGGTCCGAGGTACATTTACATGAAATTTCATTAGGATTGAGTGAAGGGCTCGGGAATTAGAATTTTTTTCTACAGTACATGTCAAGTACGCCAATTGAAACTCAAATGGCAAAATATTCATAACTCTGTTACGTAGAATATTAAATTCTAAATATTACATAATACACAATTACTAAAAGAAATACATATGTTAGAAGAATGTACAAGCGTTGTATTAAAGATGAAACTATTTATTTTTCTCAACATTGTAACTTTATTTCAGTATGAATACATAGCTAAGGATCTCAATACACATATACGGGGGAAAGCGCTATTATTGTAACTTCTTTTTCAAAATTTAAACGGAAAAGAACAGAATACATCATTTTAAAGATAAAAACGTAAATCTGAACACATATGGAGGGAAAATGTTTTTTCGGCACTCGGGGCTTGAACCCGGGTCGCCTGGGCAATGTCCGCGACTATATCGACTGAGCTACTCGGACTCTCGCTTCGGGACTTTGATGCTTAATATCTCGAGAATGCGTTAATCGATTTTAAAAGAAATTACATATTCTGAATCAGTATAAGAGTTACTATTGAGTTTAAAAATTTCAAAGAAAAAAATTAAAAAATAAAAAAGTTGAAAAATTAAATTTTTCAAATTTCCTTCCGGTGACGAACAGAAGTGACGGCGGACATTCTCTTGACCGAGGTGCACCAGAAAAACGGTAGATCTATCATCTCTGAAAATTTCAGCACTATAACTTTACTCATTTTTGAGAAACATGACAGACAAAATTGACTTTTAAAAATCGTTTTTCGACGATAACTTCCGATCGGAAGTGAATTTTGAAAAACTGTCACGGCGGTACAAACTTCAGATGGCAAGGCATCATCCCTGAAAATTTGAAGGAAATCGATCGAGCCATCTGCGAGAAATCGCCTGCACAAAATGTGTAAGGAAAAAAAGAATAATAATAATAATAATAATAATAAAATTGAAAAAGAAACAATAGAATAATAGTAGGGTCTTCCGCTGAAGACGGAAGACCCTAATAATAATAATAACTAGATGCTCGTTGCGAGCAACAAGAGGTCTTCCGTTTGAGTGCACCATAAAGTAGACTTGAGGGATAGTTGTTCTTTTCTATCATTTCTAAACACGTCATTAAATTTCGTTTAACCCTCTATAAGATTTTCAATAGTCATATAATTATACTTAAATTAATCTTTAAAAATTAGCTATTATTGTGATTTTTGATAAAATTATATTGGAAATAAGTAAAATCTATCATTTCATATAAAAAATTATAAACCTTAACACAATTAAGGAAGAAAAAATATTCGGCACTCGGGGACTGAACCCGGGTCGCCTGGGCCAAAGTCCACCACTCTAACGACTGAGCTACGCGGACTCTCGCTTCAGGACTTTGGAGCCCAAAATCTCGAGAATGCATGGATCGATTTTAAAACAAATTTCATATTCTGAATTTATTAAAGCGTCTCTATCGAACAATAATATTAAAAAATTTCAAAACAAAAAAGTTGAAAATTGACTGTTTTTTGTTTCCTTCCGGTGCCGACCGGAAGTGACGGCGGACGTTCGGATATGCGAAGGGCACTGCGGCAGGACACTTTCTACCATCCCTGAAAATTTGAAAGTTCTATCTTAAATACTTTTGGAGAAAAATCGTGAACAAGCAAAAACATAAAATCTTTAATATCTCGGGACCGGAAGTGACGACCAAAAAAAACTCGTGTAATTTTCTTACAAATTTTGTCATGAATAAGATCTAAAAATTTCATCAAAATCGGCTGAAGCGTTTTTGAGAAAACGTGGGAGAAAAAAAAAATAATAATAATAATAATAGAAGAAAAGAAACAAAGCAATAACAATAAGGTCTTCCGTTGGAAACGGAAGACCTTAATAATAATAATAAGAAACAGTACGAAAACAATAAGGTCTTCCGTTGGAAACGGAAGACCTTAATAAGAAGAAACAGTACGAAAACTATAAGGTCTTCCGTTGGAAACGGAAGACCTTAATAATAATAATAAGAAACAGTACGAAAACAATAAGGTCTTCCGTTGGAAACGGAAGACCTTAACTAGATCTCGTTACGAGTAACGAGTAGGTCTTCCGTTCAACGTTTTGAAAAGTTTAAGGACTTTGGCTACTATAAATCCCTAATTAAGTCATAAATGGGTGTGCCAAAAAGTTTTTCAAGCAGACATTAATTGTTACGATCAAGAACTTTGCTTCTATAATGCATCACCAAATCTTTATCCTTTTTAAGTTATTTGTCATGGAGTTTAGGAGTATTTTGGCCCCTAATTTAAAGGACCAAAGCCTTTTTCTAGATTTCATCGAAAAGGTCTTAAGAATACTATTATTTTTGTTTCTTAAACCTATCTTAAATTGTTATTCATTTTTGAGATACAAACGATTGAGTATTTTAGGGGCCAGCCCTGTAGATCCTTAATGGGGACATACATTGGTGTTTTGATAAGTGGAATCGATTAGAACCATCAATGCAGACATTTTCTCTTCTACAATGCTTAACAAAATATGTCTCCTTCTCCAGATATATTGCGTCAAAGTTTAAGAATTTTGGCCCCTAATAATTCTTAGTTACGTAATAAATGGGCATGGCAATGATTTTTTCAGATAGATATTGTTATGATCAACAACTTTGCTTCTATAATGCATTCCAAAATCTTGATCGTTTTTAAGCTATTTGTAATAGAGTTTACGAGTCTCTTGGCCCCTAATTAAAGGGGCCAGCCCCTTTTTCTTGATTTTGTTGGAAAAGTGTTAAGAATACTAACAAGTTTTGTTCTTACACCTATCTAAAATTGTTGTTCACATTTGAGATATAAATGATTGAATCTTTTAGGGGTCAGCCCTGTAACTCCTTAATGGGGACAGATATTGGTGTTTTGATAAGTGCCATCGATTAAAATCATCAATGAAGAAAGTTTCTCTTCTACAATGCTTAACAAAATATGTCACCTTCTCTAGATATATTGCGTCAAAATTTATGTCTTTTGGCCCCAGAAAATCCCTAGTTACGTAATAAATTGGCATGGCAATAATTTTTTCAGATATATATTGTTATGATCAACATCTTTGCTTCTATAATGCATTAAAAAATCTCGATTGTTTTTAAGTTATTTGTAATAGAGTTTACGAGTCTCTTGGCCCTTAATTAAAAGGTCCAGCCCCTTCTTCTTGATTTGCTTGGAAAGGTCTTACGAATACTAACAATTTTTGTTCTTACACCTATCTAAAATTGTTGTTCACATTTGAGTTATAAATGATTGAATCTTTTAGGGGTGAGCCCTGTAGATCCTTAATGGGGACAGACATTGGTGTTTTGATTAGTGGAATCGATTTAAATCATCAATACAAATATTTTCTCTTCTACAATGCTTCACAAAATATGTCTCGTTCTTTAGATAAATTGTATCAAAGTTTGAGAACTTTGGCCCCTATAAATCTCTAGTTATGTAATAAATGGGCGTGGCAATGATTTTTCCTGATATATATTGTTACGATCAACAACTTTGCTTCTATAATGCATTACAAAATCTTTATCATTTTAAAGTTATTTGTAATATAGTTTACGAGTGTCTTGGTCCCGAAATATAGGGGCTAGCCCCTTTTTCTTGATTTTGTTAGAACGAAATATTAATTCCCTACCACTTTTGTTATATATGGGTTAACAAAATATTAACTGATAAAAAGATACAGATCAAAACGTCTGAAAATTTTGAATGAAAATTCGTACCCAATTTTCGAGCCATAGCGAGCTCCAAAATAAGGCGCCACTGACGTAAAACAAAAACAATAGACACAACTTCAAACTATAGTCTACCTACCCTGAAAATTTCATAATCATATCTCTGATAGTCTCTGAGTTTATGCGTGCACAAAAATGGTCGTTAAAAACGACAAAATCACCGATAAATCGGTACCGGAAGTGACGACGTCAAAAATTTCAAAAACATATAAAATTCAGATCACATACAATCATCTGTGAAAAAATGGTTCAGATCGGTCGAATAGTTTTCGAGAACTCGCGTGCACAAAATTTGGAAAAAAAAAATAATAACTAGATACGATCTCGTTACGAGTAACGAGTAGGTCTTCCGTTCAATTTTTTAAAAAGTTTAAGGACTTTGGCTCCTTTAAATCCCTAATTGAGTAATAAATGGTTGTGGCAAAGAGTTTTTCAAACAGACTTTGTTACAATCAACAACTTGTTTTCTATAATGCATTACACAATCGTGATCGTTTTTAAGTTATTTGTAAGAGTGTTAACTAGTATCTTGGCCCCTAATTTTAAGGGCCAACCCCTTTATCTTGAGTTCATTGAAAAGGTTTTAAGAATACTATCATTTTTTGTTCGTAAACCTATCTAAAATTGTTGTTAATTTTTGAGATATAAACGATTGAATATTTTAGGGGCCAGTCCTATAGATCCTTAATGGGGACAGACATTGGTGTTTTGATAAGTGGAATCGATTAGAACCATCCATGCAGACATTTTCTCTTCTATAATACTTAACAAAATATGTCTCCTTCTCTAGATATATTGTGTCAATGTTTAAGGACTTTGGCCCCTAAAAATCCCTAGTTACGTAATAAATGCGCTGGCAATGATTTTTTCTGATAGATATTGTTATGATCAACAGCTTTGCTTCTATAATGCATTACAAAATCTTGATCGTTTTTATGTTAAATGTAATAGAGTTTACAAGTGTCTTGGCCCCTAATTAAAGGGACCAGCCCCTTTTTCTTGATTTCCTTGAAAAGGTCTCACAAATACTAACATTTTTTGTTCTTACACCAATCAAAAATTGTTGTTCATTTTTGAGATATAATTGATTGAATCTTTGAGAGGTCAGCCCTGTAAATCCTTAACGGGGACAGATATTGATGTTTTGATAAGTGGAATCGATTAAAATTATCAATGCAGACATTTTCTCTTCTACAATGCTTAACAAAATATGTCTCCTTCTCTAGATATATTGCGTCAAAATTTAAGGTTTTTGGCCCCTAAAAATCCCTAGTTACGTAATAAATGGGCGTGGCAATGATTTCTTTCTGACAGATATTGTTATGATCAACAACTTTGCTTCTATAATGCATTACAAAATGTTTATCGTTTTTAAGTTATTTGTAATAGAGTCTACGAGTGTGTTGGCCCCTAATTAAAGGGGTCAATCCCTTTTTCTTGATTTTGTTGGAAAGATCTTAAGTATAGTAACATTTTTTGTTCTTACACCTATCTTAAATTGTTGTTCATTTTTGAGATATAAATGATTGAATCTTTTAGGGGTCAGCCCTGTAAATCCTTTATAGGAACATACATTGGTGTTTTGATTAGTGGCATCAATTGAAATCATCAATGCAGACATTTTCTCTTCTACAATGCTTAACAAAATATGTCTTCTTCTCTAGATATATTGCGTCAAAGTTTAAGGATTTTGGCCCCTAATAATCCTTAATTACGTAATAAATGGGCGTGGCAATGATTTTTCTTATAGGCATTGCTACGATCAACATCTTTGCTTCTATAATGCATTACAAAATCTTGATCTTTTTAAAGCTATTTGTAATAGAGTTTACAAGTTTATTGGCCCCTAATTAAAGGGACCAGCCCCTTTTTCTTGATTTTGTTGGAAAGGTCTTAAGGATACTAACAATTTTTGTTCTTACACCTATCTAAAATTGTTGTTCATTTTTGAGATATAAATGATTGAATCTTTTTGGGGCCAGCCCTGTAAATCCTTAATGGAGACGGACATTGGTGTTTTGATAGATGGAATTGATAAGAACCATCAATGGTGATATTTTCTCTTTTACAATGCTTTACAAAATATGCCTCCTTCTGTAGATATATTGCGTCAAAGTTTAAGGACTTTGGCCCCTACAAATCCCTTATTACGTCATAAATGGACGTGGTAATGATTTATTCTGATAGATGTTGTTACGATCAACAACTTTGCTTCTATAATGCATTACAAAATGTTTATCGTTTTTATGTTAAATGTAATAGAGTTTACAAGTGTCTTGGCCCCTAATTAAAGGGACCAGCCCCTTTTTCTTGATTTCCTTGAAAAGGTCTCACAAATACTAACATTTTTTGTTCTTACACCAATCAAAAATTGTTGTTCATTTTTGAGATACAATTGATTGAATATTTTAGAGGCCAGTCCTGTAGATCCTTAATGGGGACAGACATTGGTGTTGTGATAAGTGGAATCGATTAGAATTATTAAAACAAACATTTTCTCTTCTACAATGCTTAACAAAATATGTCTCCTTCTATAGATATATTGCATCAAAGTTTAAATACTTTGGCCCCTAAAAATCCCTTATTACGTCATAAATGGGCGTGGCAATGATTTATTCTGATAGATATTATTATGATCAACAACTTTGCTTCTTTAATGCATTACAAAATCTTTATCATTTTTAAGTTATTTGTCATAGAGTTTACGAGTGTCTTAGCCCCTCAATAATGGGGCCAGCCCCTTTTTCATTATTTTGTTGGAAAGAACTCTTGATTCTCTATCACTTTTGTTATATGTAACTTAACAAAATATCAACTGATAAAAGATACAGATCAAAACGTGTGAAAATTTTTATTCAAAATTCAGACCTAATTTTCGAGCCATAGCGAGCTCCAAGAAATGGCGCCACAGGAGTAAAACAAAAACAATGGGCACAACTTCAAACTATGGTCTAACTATCCTGAAAATTTCATATTCATATCTCTGATAGTTTTTGAGTTTTTGTGTGCACAAAATAGGTCGTAAAGATGAACAAAATGGCCGATAAATCGGTACCGGAAGTGACGACAGGAAAATTATCAAAAATGTATGAAGATCATATGAAGTCCAATCATCTGTGAAAACATTGTGGAAATCGGTCGAATAGTTTTCGAGAAATCGCGTGCACAAAATTTGTGGAAAAGAAAAATAACTAGATAAGATCTCGTTACGAGTAACGAGTAGGTCTTCCGTTCAATTTTTTAAAAAGTTAAAGGACTTTGCCTCCTATAAATCTCTTATTAAGTAATAAATGGGTATGGCAAAGAGTTTTTTCAAACAGACATTGTTACGATCAAGAACTTTGCTTCTATAATGCATTACAAAATCTTGATCGTTTTTAAGTTATTTGTAATAGAGTTTGCGATTATCGTGGCCCCTAATTTAAAGGGCCAGCCCCTTTTTCTTGATTTCCTTGAACAGGTCTTAAGAATACTAACATTTTTTGTTCTTAAACCTATCTAAAATTGTTGTTCGCTTTTGAGATACAAACGATTGAATATTTTAGGGGCCAGCCCTGAAAATCCTTAATGGGGACATACATTAGTGTTTTGATTAATGGAATCGATAAGAATCATCAATGCAGACATTTTCTCTTTTACAATGCTTAACAAAATAAGTCTCCTTCCCTAGATATATTGAGTCAAAGTTTAAGGACTTTGGTCCCTAAAAATCCCTAGTTACGTAATAAATGGGCGTGGCAATCATTTATCCTGATAGATATTGTTATGATCAACAACTTTGCTTCTATAATGCATTACAAAATCTTGATCATTTTTAAGTTATTTGTAATAGAGTTTGCGAGTATCGTGGCCCCTAATTTAAAGGGCCAGCCCCTTTTTCTTGATTTCCTTGAACAGGACTTAAGAATACTAACATTTTTTGTTCTTAAACCTATCTAAAATTGTTGTTCGTTTTTGAGATACAAACGATTGAATATTTTAGGGGCAGCCCTGAAAATCCTTAATGGGGACATACATTGGTGTTTTGATTAGTGGAATCGATAAGAATCATCAATGCAGATATTTTCTCTTCTACAATGCTTAACAAAATAAGTCTCTTTCTCTAGGTATATTGCGTCAAAGTCTTAGGAATTTGGCCCCTAAAAATCCCTAGTTACGTAATAAATGGGCGTGGCAATCATTTTTTCTGATAGATATTGTTATGATCAACAACTTTGCTTCTATAATGCATTACGAAATCTTGATCGTTTTTAAGTTGTTTGTAATAGAGTTTACGAGTATCTTGGCCCCTAATTTAAAGGGCCAGCCCCTTTTTCTTGATTTCCTTGAAAAGGTCTTAATAATACTAACATTTTTTGTTCTTAAACCTATCTAAAATTCTTGTTCATTTTTGAGATACAAACAATTGAATATTTTAGGGGCCAGTCCTCTAGATCCTTAATGGGGACAGGAATTGGTGTTTTCATTCGTGGAATCGATTTACATCATCAATACAAGTATTTTCTCTTCTACAATGCTTAACAAAATACGTTTCGTTCTCTAGATATATTGTATCAAAGTTTGAGAACGTTGGCCCCTAATAAACCCTAATTACGTAATAAATGGGCGTGGCAATAATTTTCCCTGATATATATTGTTACGATCAACAACTTTGCTTCTATAATGCATTATAAAATCCTTATCATTTTTCAGTTATTTGTATTAGAGTTTACGAGTGTCTTGGCCCCTAAATAAAGGGGTCAGCCCCTTTTTCTTGATTTTGTGGAAAAGATCTATTGATTCTCTACCACTTTTGTTATATATTACTTAACAAAATATAATTTGATAAAAAGATACAGATCAAAACGTATGAAAATTTTGAATGAAAATTGGTACCCACTTTTCGAGCCTAGGCGAGCTCCAAGATAAGGCGCCACTGCCATAAAACAACATAATAGGGCACAACTTCAAACTATAGACTACCTATCCTGAAAATTTCACAGTCATATCTCTGATAGTTTTTGAGATCACCTGTGCACAAAATGGGTCGTAAAATATTGAAAAATCGGCCGTAAATCGGGACCGGAAATGACGACGGAAATAATTTTGAAAACATATAAAATTAAGGTCACGTTCCATCATCTGTGAAAAAATGGTTGAAATCGGTCGAATAGTTTTCGAGAAATCGCGTGCACAAAATTTGGAAAAAAAAAAAATAATAATAATAATAATAAGAAACAGTACGAAAACAATAAGGTCTTCCGTTGGAAACGGAAGACCTTAATAATAATAATAATAATAAGAAACAGTACGAAAACAATAAGGTCTTCCGTTGGAAACGGAAGACATTAACTAGATACGATCTCGTTACGAGTAACGAGTAAGTCTTCCGTTCAATTTTATAAACCATATGATTAAAATATCAATAAAATTTCGGAATTCTCCCTCACCTCCTCCCTTTCAGATAATGTATAAGATTGTCAATATCATTTACAATGCTTAACAAACTGTTTTGCTTTTTCACATACAGCACATTAAAGATTTAAGCTTTTGGTCCCCTAAAATCCCCAATTACGTCACAAATGGGTGTTGGAATGAGTTTTACAAACTGATACTGTTACGATCAACAACTTTGCTTCTATAGTGCATCACAAAATCTTGCTTTCAAGATATTTGTGATAGAGTTTACGAGTCTCTTGGACCCTAATTTGAGGGGCCAGCCCCTTTTTCTTGAGTTCATTCGAAAGGTGTCTCAAATACAAACATTTTGTGTTCTTACACCTATCTTAAATTGTTGTTCATTTTTTAGATACATATGATTGATTATTTAAGGGGTCAGCCCTTTAGATACTTAAGGGGGACAGACATTGGTGTTTTGATTAGTAGAACCGATTAGTATCATGAATACAGACTCTTCTACAATGCTTAACAAAATATGTCTCCTTCTCTAGATATATTGCGTCAAAATTTAAGGATATTGGCCCCTAAAAATCACTTGTTACGTAATAAATGGGCGTGGCAATGATTTTTTCTGATAGATATTGTTATGATCAACAACTTTGCTTCTATAATGCATTACAAAATCTAGATCGTTTATAAGTTATTTGTAATAGAGTTTACGAGTTTATTGACCCCTAATTAAAGGGGCCAGCCCCTTTTTCTTGATTTTGTTGGAAAGGTCTTAAGAATACTAACAATTTTTGTTCTTACACCTACCTAAAATTGTTGTTCATTTTTGAGATATAAATGATTAATATTTTAGGGGTCAGCCCTGTAAATCCTTAATGGGGACAGATATTGGTGTTTTGATAAGTGGAATCGATTAAAATCATCAATGCAGACATTTTCTCTTCTACAATGCTTAACAAAATATGTCTCCTTCTTTAGATATATTGCGTCAAAACTTAAGGATTTTGGCCCTTAAAAATCCCTAGTTACGTAATAAATGGGCGTGGCAATGATTTTTTCCTGATAGATATTGTTATGATCAACAACTTTGCTTCTATAATGCATTACAAAATCTTGATCGTTTATAAGTTATTTGTAATAGAGTTTACGAGTTTATTGACCCCTAATTAAAGGAGCCAGCCCCTTTTTCTTGATTTTGTTGGAAAGGTCTTAAGAATACTAACAATTTTTGTTCTTACACCTATCTAAAATTGTTGTTCATTTTTGAGATATAAATGATTGAATCTTTTATGGGTCAGCCCTGTAAATCCTTAATGGGGACAGATATTGGTGTTTTGATTAGTAGAATCGATTAAAATCATCAATGCAGACATTTTCTTTTCTACAATGCTTAACAAAATATGTCTCCTTCTCTAGATATATTGCGTCAATTATTAAGGATTTTGGCCCCTAAAAATCCCTAGCTACGTAATAAATGGGCGTGGCAATAATTTTTTCTGATAGATATTGTTATGATCAACAACTTTGCTTCTATAATGCATTACAAAATCTTGATCGTTTTTAAGTTACTTGTAATAGAGTTTACGAGTCTCTTGGCCCCTAATTAAAGGGGCTAGCCCCTTTTCGTGATATCGGTGAAAAGAACTTTTAATAATCTACCACTTTTGTAATATATGTCTTAACAAAATATCAACTGATAAAAAGACACAGATCAAAACGTGTGAAAATTTTGATTCAAAATTCGGACCCAATTTTCGAGCCATAGCTAGCTCCAAGAAATGGCACCGTTGGCGTATAAAAATTATATGGTGCACAACTTCAAACTATAGTCTACCTATCCTGAAAATTTCACATTTATGTCTTTGATAGTCTCTGAGTTTATGTCTGCACAAATTGGTCGTAAAAACTTACAAAATCGGCCGTAAATCGGAACCGGAAGTGACGATTTCAAAATTTAAAAAAACGTCTAGAATTATGACCACAGGCAATCATCTGTGAAAAAATGGCTGAAATAAGCTGGATAGTTTTCGAGAAATCGCGTGCACAAAATTCATGGAAAAAAATAATAATAATAATAATAATAATAACTAGATACAATCTCGTTACGAGTAACGAGTAGGTCTTCCGTTCAATTTTTTAAAAAGTTTAAGGACTTTGCCTCCTATAAATCTCTAATTAAGTAATAAATGGGTGTAGCAAAGAGTTTTTCAAACAGACATTGTTACGATCAAGAACTTTGCTTCTATAATGCATTACAAAATCTTGATCGTTTTTAAGTTATTTCTAATAGAGTTTACGAGTATCTTGGCCCCTAATTTAAAGGACCAGCCCCTTTTTCTTGATTTCCTTGAAAAGGTCTTAAGAATACTAACATTTTTTGTTCTTAAACCTATCTAAAATTGTTGTTCATTTTTGAGATACACACGATTGAATATATAAGGGGCTAGCCCTGTAAATCCTTAAAGGGGGACAATACATTGGTGTTTTGATTAGTGGAATCGATTAGAATCATCAATGCAAACATTTTCTCTTCTACAATGCTTAACAAAATAAGTCTCCTTCTCTAGGTATATTGCATCAAAGTCTTAGGATATTGGCCCCTAAAAATCCCTAATTACGTAATAAATGGGCGTGGCAATCATTTTTTCTGATAGATATTGTTATGATCAACAACTTTGCTTCTATAATTCATTACAAAATCTTGATCGTTTTTAAGTTATCTGTAATAGAGTTTACGAGCATCTTGGCCCCTAATTTAAAGGACAAGCCCCTTTTCCTTGATTACCTTGAAAAGGTCTTAAGAATACTAACATTTTTTGTTCTTAAACCTATCTAAAATTGTTGTTCATTTTTGAGATACAAACGATTGAATATTTTAGGGGCCAGCCCTGTAAATCCTTAATGGGGACATACATTGGTGTTTTGAGTAGTGGAATCGATAAGAATCATCAATGCAAACATTTTCTCTTCTACAATGCTTAACAAAATAAGTCTCCTTTTCTAGGTATATTGCATCAAAGTTTAAGGACTTTGGCCCCTAAAATCCTTATTTACGTAATAAATGGGCGTTGCAATCTTTTTTTCTGATAGATATTGTTATGTTCAACAACTTTGCTTCTATAATGCATTACAAAATCTTGATCGTTTTTAAGGTATTTGTAATAGAGTTTGCGAGTGTTTTGGTCCCTAATTAAAGGCGCCAGCCCCTTCTTCTTGATTTGTTTTGAAAAGTCTTACAAATACTAACAATTTTTGTTCTTACACCTATCTAAAACTGTTGTTCACATTTGAGTTATAAATGATTGAATCTTTTAGGGGTCAGCCCTGTAGATCCTTAATGGGGACAGACATTGGTGTTTTGATTAGTGAAATAGATTTAAATCATCAATACAAGTATTTTCTCTTCTACATTGCTTAACAGAATATGTCTCGTTCTCTAGATATATTGTATCAAAGTTTGAGAACTTTTGCCCCTAAAAATCCCTAATTACGTAATATAATGGGCGTGGCAATGATTTTCCCTGATATATATTGTTACGATCAACAACTTTGCTTCTATAATGCTTTACAAAATCTTTATCATTTTTCAGTTATTTGTAATAGAGTTTACGAGTATCTAGGCCCCTAATTAAAGGGGCCAGCCCCTTTTTCTTGATTTCCTTGAAAAGGTCTCACAAATAGTTACATATGTTGTTCTTACACCCATCTTAAATTGTTGTTCATTTTAGAGATACAAATGATTGAATATTTTAGGGGCCAGCCCTCTAGATCCTTAATGGGGACAGACATTGGTGTTTTGATTAGTGAAATCGATTTAAATCATCAATACAAGTATTTTCTCTTACTCTTTGAGATACAAACGATTGAACATTTTAGGGGCCAGCCTTGTAAATCCTTAAAGGGGACATACATTGGTGTTTTGATTAGTGGAATCGATAAGAATCATCAATGCAGACATTTTCTCTTCTACAATGCTTAACAAAATAGGTCTCCTTCTTTAGGTATATTGCGTCAAAGTTTAAGGACTTTGGCCCTTAAAACTCCATAGTTACGTATTAAATGGGCGTGGCAATCATTTTCTCTGATAGATATTGTTAAGATCAACAACTTTGCTTCTATAATGCATTACAAAAATTTTGATCGTTTTTAAGTTATTTGTAATAGAGTTTGCGAGTATCGTAGCCCCTAATTTAAAGGGCCAGCCCCTTTTTCTTGATTTCCTTGAACAGGTCTTAAGAATACTAACATTTTTTGTTCTTAAACCTATCTAAAATTTTTGTTCATTTTTGAGATACAAACGATTGAATATTTTAGGGGCCAGCCCTGTAAATCCTTAATGGGGACATACATTGGTGTTTTGATTAGTGGAATCGATAAGAAACATCAATGCAGACATTTTCTCTTCTACAATGCTTAACAAAATAGGTCTCCTTCTCTGAGTATATTCTGTCAAAGTTTAAGGACTTTGGCCCCTAAAATTCCATAGTTACGTAATAAATGGGCGTGGCAATCATTTTTTCTGATAGATATTGTTATGATCAACAACTTTGCTTCTATAATGCTTTACAAAAATTTTGATCGTTTTTAAGTTATTTGTAATAAAGTGTGCGAGTGTATTGGCCCCTAATTAAAGGGGCCAGCCCTTTTTTCTTGATTTTGTTGGAAAGGACTAATGAATACTAACAATTTTTGTTCTTACACCTATCTAAAATTGTTGTTCATTTTTGAGATATAAATGATTGAATATTTTAGGGGCCAACCCTGTAAATCCTTAAAGGGGACATACATTGGTGTTTTGATTAGTGGAATCGATAAGAATTATCAATGAAGACATTTTCTCTTCTACAATGCTTCACAAAATAGGTCTCCTTCTCTAGGCATATTGCGTCAAAGTTTAAGGACTTTGGCCCCTAAAAATCCATAGTTACGTAATAAATGGGCGTGGCAATCATTTTTTCTGATAGATATTGTTATGATCAACAACTTTGCTTCTATAATGCATTACAAAATCTTGATCGTTTTTAAGTTATTTGTAATAGAGTTTGCGAGTATCGTGGCCCCTAATTTAAAGGGCCAGCCCCTTTTTCTTGATTTCCTTGAACAGGTCTTAAGAATCCTAACATTTTTTGTTCTTAAACCTATCTAATATTGTTGTTCATTTTTGAGATACAAATGATAGAATATTTTAGGGGCCAGTCCTCTAGATCCTTAATGGGGACAGGGATTGGTGTTTTCATTAGTGGAATCGATTTACATCATCAATACAAGTATTTTCTCTTCTACAATTCTTCACAAAATATGTTTCGTTCTCTAGATATATTGTATCAAAGTTTGAGAACGTTGGCCCTTAATAATCCCTAATTACGTAATAAATGGGCGTAGCAATGATTTTTCCTGATATATATTGTTACGATCAACAACTTTGCTTCTATAATGCATTACAAAATCTTTATCATTTTTCAGTTATTTGTAATAGAGTTTACGAGTGTCTTGGCCCCTAAACAAAGGGGCCAGCCCCTTTTTCTTGATTTTGTTGGAAAGAACTGTTGATTCTCTACTACTTTTGTTATATATGTCTTAACAAAATATCATTTGATAAAAAGATACAGATCAAAACGTCTGAAAATTTTGAATGAAAATTGGTACCCAATTTTCGAGCCTAGGCGGGCTCCAAGATAAGGCGCCACTGCCATAAAACGACATAATAGGGCACAACTTCAAACTATAGACTACCTATCCTGAAAATTTCACAGTCATATCTCTGATAGTTTTTTAGATCACCTGTGCACAAAATGGGTCGTAAAAAATTGAAAAATCGGCCGTAAATCGGGACCGGAAATGACGACGGAAATAATTTCAAAAACATATTAATTTCAGGTCACGTTCCATCATCTGTGAAAAAATGGTTGAAATCGGTCGAATAGTTTTCGAGAAATCGCGTGCACAAAATTTGGAAAAAAAAAAAAAAATAATAATAATAATAAGAAACAGTACGAAAACAATAAGGTCTTCCGTTGGAAAAGGAAGACCTTAATAATAATAAGAAGAAACAGTACGAAAACAATAAGGTCTTCCGTTGGAAACGGAAGACCTTAATAAGAAACAGTACGAAAACTATAAGGTCTTCCGTTGGAAACGGAAGACCTTAATAATAAACAGTACGAAAACAATAAGGTCTTCCGTTGGAAACGGAAGACCTTAATAATAATAAGAAGAAGAAACAGTAAGAAAACTAAAAGGTCTTTCGTTGCAAACGGAAGACCTTAATAACAAGAAACAGTACGAAAACTATAAGGTCTTCCGTTGGAAACGGAAGACCTTAATAAACAGTACGAAAACTAGATACGATCTCGTTACGAGTAACGAGTAGGTCTTCCGTTCATTTTTTTTAAACGATATGATTAAAATATCAATGAAATTTCAGAATTCCCCCTCAACTCCTCACTTTCAGATAATGTATACGATTGTCAATATCCTTTACAATGCTTAACAAAGTGTTTTGCTTTTTTACATACAGCACATTAAAGATTTAAGATTTTAGTCCCCTAAAGTCCCTAATTACGTCACCAATGGGTGTGGCAATAAGTTTTACAAACTCATAATGTTACGATTAACAACATGCTTCTATAATGCATTACAAAATCCTGATCGTTTTGAAGTTATGTGTAAGAGACTTTACGAGTGCCTTGGACCCTAATTCAAGGGGCCAGCACATTTTCCTTCAGTTCATTCGAAAGGTCTCATGAATACTAACATTTTTTGTTCTTATTCCTCTTTTAAATTGTTGTTCATTTTTTAGATACAAATGATTGAATATTTAAGGGTCCACTCCTTTAGATCCTTAATGAGGACAAACATTGGTGTTTTGATTAGTGGAATCGATTATTATCATCAATACAGACTTTTTTCTCTTCTACAATGCTTAACAAAATATGTCTCCTTCTCTAGATATATCTCGTCAAAGTTTAAGTACTTTGGCCCCTAAAAGTCCTTCATTATGTAAAAAATGGGCGTGGCAATGATTTAAAAGTCCTTAATTACGTAAAATATGGGCGTGGCAATGATTTTTCTGATAGCTATTGTTAGGATCAACAAATTTGCTTCTATAATTCATTATAAAATCTTGATCGTTTTTAAATATACTTTAATTTAGAAATGATGTATGTATATGTGAGACCTAAACAGCATAAATATGTAATATGCAGCGAGCAAATATCAAGATATAGGTTGTATAATTGTCCATGTTGAAAAAAAAAATGAATTCTGTCTTCTTCAAAGTAGAGACAGATGGTTCGTACATGTAGGGGATAACACTCAAAGGCCGATTAAGAGGAAAATGGTGACCAGAAGCTGTGAAACAATTGATCAACAATAAAATACAAAGAATCAACCACGCTTTATGTGTCACATTTACATGAAACATTTATCACAGTTATGGCTTTTAACTGCATTTGTTGTAATAGTCTTTGTCCAAATTTTATTTTTATCCAGTTTTCATTGATATTAATTAAAACAATGTCAAAATATTAAACTTCTGTTTTGTTTTTACAAAAAATCTACATTATACAATTCTTGAAAAATGAATAATAGTATTACATGACCATGAACACTAGTTGTAATGACCATGAACTTTGCTAACATATAAAAAACAACATACACATGTTTAAAGTGTCTTAGTATATGAATTTCAGCAGAACTCAAAAGCACTTTTCACATGAAAAATATGATGCACTAATTACAAAAATTGATGTCACTTCAAGAGGACTGATATAATGATTTCATTAAACATGGTTATTTCTTTTTCGAGCTTTAACCAGCATACAGCTCACTTTTTTCTTGATGTTGTCCCTTGGTCGTGCATGCAGTAGACCCCCATATTTCTTGCTTTGGGCCATCACTTTCTCCACGTCTTTTTGACCAGGACACTTATCTCGTGCAAGGAAACCTGCAAACCTCTTCTTTATTTCTTCTTCTTCTGCTGCTGTCCACTTCTGCCTTGTAAAACTTTGAGCCTTTTTCTTCTTGACTGGCCTTGTCTCTGAAACAAATATTTACATCATTACTGGTTGAGAGCACGAAAAGAGACTGTGGGAAAGCAATTTACAAACTGATTAAGAAGGCATAACGTCAATGGGAAAAAACAGTCATCTAATAATTCTTTACACAGTAAAGTCTGAAGCTAAGAAAATCTTTGAGTAAAGGATGAGATTTTATAATTTTCTGCAGAGCATTAAAATAGTCTAATGTTCTTAATTCAGTTTTCCTTAAACTGTTTGCCAATTTGTCAGAGAAAAATTACCAGATTAACCGATAATTAGATTAACAGATTTATCAATTTTACGGTCTTGGATTTTGGATACTTGTTGCAAATGAAAAACGAAATCATCTACCTTGAATTAACAATGAAATAGCATTTAAGTCTTAATTTTGTTTGTAAATGTTCAAAAGAAAATGTTACTTATTATGATAGTTTCAACTTTTACCGGAAGTAATAAGAAGAAGTGGCTAATTGTCTAAAAAGCCAATCTTTTTACCTGGATTTTTTTTTTTAATTTACTTTCTGTTATATATCATGTATATAAAATACTCTTACATTATCAACTCTACATGATAAATATCTAGTTGAGTTTTATTTTCTATTTTTTTATCGTTGTGAAATTGAAAGCAATCAGAATTTTCTTAATGTCACATGCTCTAAAACAAATCACTTTTGATTTAAGAATTCCATGTTAAACTGATTCTTAATGGTGCAAGCCCTGCATGAACTAATACACACTATTGGTAAATAAACAATAAAATGTGTACACAGGTAAGGTCAGTCCCCTGTGTGGTCTTTAATCAGATATTGTTAGAAGTACAAGTAACATGAAATTCAAAAGTTTAAGTTGCAAAATAAACAATTTCTTGAATGAATTTGGTTCATTTCACTTTTATTATCAAGCAATATATTAAACTAATCTAAAATGATTCAATATTGTTCAAAATACTTTGAATAAATTTATCACCTGGTAAAATGATGCAACAAATGACCATTTTATTTGGTGATTGATATCTAATTACACTTTATATTTGAGCATTTTTTTCTTCCAAATACCAGTATTCTATTACGAAATTTCTGTGTGAAATAAGATGAAATGAAAAATTAAATTTCATCATAAAAAGACCCCTGGTTTCACCACCACCGAACTAATAAAGTTTTATGTACAATGGAATATATAAAGTGCAACAAGGTATGAACACACAAATGTTGCATGGAACTTAAACACATATCAACATAGATAGATAGCCAGGAATAACAATTTATTATCCTAAAGCTGCTCATCATGCATTCATATTACTTACCAAATGAAAGTTCTTCCTCATCTTCTTCTTCCAGCAAGTCAGGAATGAACCCATCACATGCTTTTTCCTCATTCTCATCCTCATTTGACTTATCTGATTCTTCAATTAATTCTGTGATTAAAATGAATTGGGTTTGTTAACAATGGTTGGTCATATCATTTTGAACATTATTCTAGTTTTAATAAGAAACATGCACTGATTACAAAAGAAATATGCGTCTCATATAGTTTGTATCTATTTGAATCACATTAACTAGATGTTTTTTTTCATGGTTTTGTTTTATATGAATGATATCTAAAACAACTGCTAAGCACTTACCTTCCAAGCTTATTTCTTCCAACTTTTTGTTTTAAAGTATCCCATCTGCTTTCGGTCCATAAGCATCAACAGTTTTGCAACATCTGACCTCTCTATAATATCAGAGGTGCACCTATAATGGATGTTGTGAATATCTAAAGTATGGCCCATGTGATCAACTATCCACTTCTGTTGCTGAGGCGTCACATCCAAAGCCTAACATGAAAAAGAAACTTTAAAACATTTATTTAAACCTTTACAAAACAGAAACTGGTAATTACATAACAGTTAACAATTACCAGACTTTAGTTTAACATTTACTGGCATCAAACAAGGACTAATGAGTATGAACACAAGTTAAAACTTTTACATATGATTATTTAAAAGGGTAAAAAAAAATATACAAATATACATGTATTTACCTGGCATAAAGTTGCCATGAGACGCCTCATGTTTGTTCCTCTAATGCGTTCTGGATATTGCAGATCAGCACACTGAGTCACATGCTGCACTGAATCATATCCACGTAAAACACCTGCCCCTAAAAACAATATTCATCAATTTCAATGATGGCATAATCAGGAATGAATGTTTAAGTATTTGTTTTTTACTACAACAAGAGAATCAAAACTGTCACCTTAGGACGTAGAGTTTAAATTACTAGATAGATGTCAATACATTTAAATGAACTCAAAGATAAGTTTCTAGTTGAAATGAAGTTTAATATGATTATCGTGTAACATACAAAATATACACAGATAATGCCAACTAACAAAAACTTGTCATAAACTTACTGTTTGTTGCAAAGATATAGATGCTTGAGCTTGGTATTCCCGCAGCCACTCTTACTCTCGGATTACATAGGTGTGCCAGTACTTCCCGTACATGCTTTGGAATGATCACTGGTACACATTTTCCACACTATTACAGCAAACAAAGATTCAAATTAAATACACAAGGATGCATGATATGTTATAAAAGCATTTACTTTCAGAAAATGTAAGGCTTAATCTATATGTCTAGAGCTACAAATAACAAAAATTTTCCACACATACATCAAATAATTGTTTGATCCAGACACAGTATACTTTAAAAATGCTAATTTTTTAAAAAAAATTTCAGCTATAGCTTATATGTGCATGAACAAGTTGCTAACCTTCCCTCTTATTTCAATCACATCTTGTTCTTCTACAAGTTTTCTTTCAAATTCTGTCAGCGATTTCACTATTTCTTCCCCAACACCCGAGTCTATGCCAGTCTTCCTGTTCTGGTAATCAATCAACCTGCAAGTTCAATGATTATGTCAACACGGTATAGTTTAACTTCAATATTTTTGCAAGGAGAAAATTGATAAATTAATGTCATATCCCTAAAAATATAAGACAACCAGTTACACGTACATTTCTCTCAGTTTGACTTCTAAAAAAGTGACATTGACTTTTATTTCTATCAAAAGCTCAAAAATACTAATATGAAGACTATCTATCAAACTTTAACATTTTCACCTAAATTCAAGGAGTTAATCCATATTATTAGAAAAGTTCTTTTATGAATTCGTATAAAAGCCTTAAAAATACCTCATTGCTTGAACTTCCCCTGGACGCCGCCGGTTATATGTAATGAGTGCTGATTCTGCCAGTGTTGCACCTTTCTTGAAATTTTCGTATGCAAGGTTTCCTTTGTCAAATGATTCTAGTTCAGTTTTCAAGTATTCCGAGAGCTTTTTTACATCAGACGGTAGAGGAAGTTCAACTTTCTTATTTCTTCTTCTTTCTTCTAAATTGACTCTAGTAAGTTTCGAACACCATTCTAACTCCATAAGCTTTAAGAAGTTTTTAGATGCTCTTCTTTGGTCATCATTTCCCTCTCTAATTGCAAATCCAAGTTTTAGGTTGCACAACCTCTTCAAATGATAACCCAGTTTAATGGCATTAGAAGGGGCGTCTAAATTGTCGTCATTGTCATCATCCTGTTTAGCTACCTTCAGTGCTGCATGGGCTACCTCAGAAAAATATTTAGGTTGCAAATAGAACTCCAATCTTTGCTCAGATTCTGTTAACTTTCTAATTTCAATCAGAAGACGACTGGTGAGTCTCATAACAGCTGAGACGTAATGCTTTCGCATTAACTTGTTTCCTACATTTCTTTTAAACCAGTGATTGCCAAGGGCAATTATGAGATTGTCATTCTTAGCTTCACGTCCAATTTTATCATCCTGCATAATAGGGTAAACTTCTTTAACAAGTGTTTTACATGCTGTTTCCGTAAGCCGCCCAGCAATCATTGCACTTTGCACCATGATGTTACCCTTCGACAGATGACCTGAATCTGCTGCAGAGCCTGAGCACTTACTCTGATGTCTGTACAAAACATCAAGCTTAAGCCATTCCAAGCATGAGGGACATGGGCCATATTCAGAAATGTCCAAATGTTCATTTGGTCCTATTCTTCTTGCAAGAACAATCTCACCCCTTTTCTTTGACAAGGTTTTCTCATTTTGAATATGGTCTCCTTTATTTCTTAAAATTGATATTTTCTTTTTACGTTCTTTACCAACTAACGTTTTCAGTTTCACAACTTCCGGCTCCTCATTATGTATCTTGGAATTTACATGTTGGACAAAATTTGAAACAGACTTCTCACAAAATGGGCAGAAATGCCTAGTATTATAAACACGATCAGATTTTTTGAATTTTCCACATTTTGTTGTTTTTGATAAGATGATTTTTCTAATAAAGATTTGCGGATAAGTAATATCTCTGTTAATTTCCTCCTCAACTATGTCACTATCAGACTCCACAGAAGATTCATCGGTTTCATTTGACTGTGGATTACTTAGTGGCCCAAGCGGTGAAAGGTAAGGGATCTCATCAGATATGTCGCTGTCAGAATTCTCAACAATATCTTTGTCCATGCCGTAATTTGTTGTAGATGAAATTGTAAACACATCGTCTTCAAAACTCTTTCTCTTAACACCTTTAACAGAGGTGGAGGAGGAGATCTTTTCATCATCAGAATCAGAAAAGTCTGAATCAGAAGGAATAAAATCTGAATCCTTATCCATTTCATCAATCCAATCATCATTTTCATCACTGCTAAAATTGACATACTCTAAGAGGTCTTTAAGCAACTTTTCATCTCGAACAGAAAGAGTAGATGAAGTTGGCAATGATGGTTCTAGATAATGTTCATGTGTGAAGGGGGTCTCTCCACATACAGCTCTAAGGTCCTGCGTGCTCAAGGTGACGGGTGGGACCATCTCTTGTTCCTGCTCTTCAGATGCTAAGGGGGTCTCTGCAAACACAACTGTAGGGTCCTCCTTGCTCAAAGTGTGGGGTGGGGCCATCTCTTGTTCCTGCTCATCAGTTACCATGGGGGTCTCTGCAAACACAACTGTCGGGTCCTCCTTGCTCAAAGTGTGGGGTGGGGCCATCTCTTGTTCCTGCTCATCAGTTACCACGGGGGTCTCTGCAAACACAACTGCCGGGTCCTCCTTGCTCAAAGTGTTGGGTGGGGCCATCTCTTGTTCCTGCTCATTAGTTGACAAGGGGGTCTCTGCACACACAACTATCGGGTCCTGCTTACTCAAAGCGTGGGGTTGGGTCATCTCTTGTTCCTGCTCATCAGGATCCATGGGGGTCTTTGCACACACAACCTTGGGGTCATCCTTGCTTAAAGTGTGGAGTGGGGTCATCTCTTGTTCCTGCTCATTAGTTGCCAAGGGGGTCTCTTCACACACATCTATCGGGTCCTCCTTGCTCAAAGCGTGGGGTGGGACCATCTCTTGTTCCCGCTCATCAGTTGCCAAGGGGGTCTCTGCACACACAACTATCGGGTCCTCCTTTCTCAAGGTATGGGGTGGGTCAATCTCTTGCTCCCGCTCATCAGTTGCCAAGGGGGTCTCTGCACACACAACTATCGGGTCCTCCTTGCTCAAAGCGTGGGGTGGGGCCATCTCTTGTTCCCGCTCATCAGTTACCAAGGGGGTCTCTGCACACACAACTGTCAGGTCCTCCTTGCTCAAAGTTTGGGGTGGGGCCATCTCTTGTTCCCGCTCATCAGTTGCCAAGGGGGTCTCTGCACACACAACTATCGGGTCCTCCTTTCTCAAGGTATGGGGTGGGTCAAGCTCTTGTTCCCGCTCATCAGTTGCCAAGGGGGTCTCGGCACACACAACTATCGGGTCCTCCTTGCGCAAAATGTGGGATGGGGCCATCTCTTGTTCCTGCTCATTAGTTGCCAAGGGGGTCTCTGCACACACAACTATCGGGTCCTGCTTACTCAAAGCATGAAGTTGGGTCATCTCTTGTTCCTGCTCATCAGTAACCATGGGGGTCTTTGCACACACAACCTTGGGGTCACCCTTGCTTAAAGCATGGAGTGGGGTCATCTCTTGTTCCTGCTCATTAGTTGCCAAGGGGGTCTCTTCACACACAACTATCGGGTCCTCCTTGCTCAAAGCGTGGGGTGGGACCATCTCTTGTTCCCGCTCATCAGTTACCAAGGGGGTCTCTGCACACACAACTGTCAGGTCCTTCTTGCTCAAGGTGAGGGGTGCTGTCTTTTTGTTACTTAGAGATTTTGCTTTATCTATGTCTTCCAAGTACTTTTGTTTTAAATCAACCTGCCTCTTTAATTTCCCTAAAATTAGAACTGGTGGTTTGAATTTCTTGCATTTAAAATGTTCACATTTTATATTGAAACAAGTAAAATTAAGTTTGTTCATGTGCAAAATCTAGTGATTCATACATTTAGAAAATAAAAGGTGGCAGAATCCTGATCTTTTTTCACTTACACTGTAAGTTAAATTATTCATACATCATTTTTTGGAGGAATTGGACAATTTTGCACTGCATTCCCATTGAAACAATGTAGGTCAAGTTGGTTTTAATGCACTCAATCAGCACATTGTCAAAACATGATTCATGTTTAAAATTTGCACATAAATTCATGCAAGTTGTCTGCCACCCCCCCCCCCCCCCCAAAAAAAAAAAAACATTTATAACACATATCAGATGATTAATATTGTTATCCTCTTATATATTTTAATAATTTTGTTATACTGTCCTGCATTGCCTTCCCTCTCCAAGCATGCATTAGTAGAAAAACAACAAACATTTTGGTTAATATTAACATTTAAGTAAAAGATATGCAACATTTTGTAGATAATCTTGTGTGTGATAGCATTTTACACAAAATGATAAAAAAAAGAACTCATTCATCAATGGTTATTTTCTAAATAAAAATATCTTGCAAGTGTAAAAAAAATTATTTTATTTGTTATAATAATTTTTTTTTTTACTGATGAACGAGTATTTTACCAAAAGAAATCCATTTCTTGGAATTTTGCATAAATTAATAACAACATTCCAAAAACAACTTAAATTATACTTAAGGTATTTACTTAAGCTTGAAGCAATCATGTCAGTTGTGTCAAAATCTCGGAGATTGTGGCCATTACAAGTTATCCTACATGTGTGAAAAACAACAATGCCTAGTATACACATTAACAAACCTCTTTTGTGCATGAAGAGTAAAACAATTATAACAAAGATTTGCAATGAGTTGTCAATAACCAGGGAGGCAAAGTTGGATTTTTCGTACACAATTTAGATGAATAAAGTGAATAAAAATCTTGTAATACTTTTAATACTTTAAGGAACTCATTTCTTATGCACATTTAGAAGGCAGTGCAGAAGAATATCTGCCAATCCAAACGATCGCTAGAAGATTGCCGAGCATTAGCTCGACGCCTTAAAAAATCATACAATAATATAAAATACATTTCAATTACTTAATCTTAATCTTACATTTCCTCCTCATTCCAAAAGGAAATTTGGTAGACATCGTTCTTCAACACATTATGCACAGCACCTGGCCACCAAATCCCACTCCACATACAGTACACAATCTGTCCTGTAGAATGGAAAATATAATAGTTGTCATGATCAACAAAGAGACAAACTTACATCACTGATCATTGTATATGAATTTTGTCTGCAAAGTAAAGCAAAATGTTCAAGTTTTATTAACACTTATTCTAATACGTGTAATATATGTGGAATTTTTGCTATAATACATGAACACAAGAATTCACATTGAAACAAAAATACCCCATTTATGTTATACCGGTATGCATGTTCAATTTTGGAAATACATAAACTTCTATTCTGTACTTTAAAATATGGAATTGTAGGCACTTCAAAATGACTTTCTTAAGAACATTGCCACAACACTTGAACATGATAATATTTCAATCAAATTATGGTTTTCAACACTTACCCTTTACGTAGGTGACGTCTTCAGCCTTTCTATACTCTAAAATATTTTTAAAATACACATTATCAAAATGTTCCATCAACAATGGAGGCCGGGCCACAGAAAAAATGTTAGCAAGGTATTTCTTATTAAAATCATCATAACATTTATTGGTGGCCAAATTAATCTTTAGGGTACTCTTTTCACACAATACAGACACATTTTTGTTCTTACTTTTTAATTAACCAATTTTAACCAAGACTGTTGAGCAACTATTTGCCTTTCCTCTTTCGTCTGGTTTCTGGCATTTTCACTGTCTTGAAAATAACAAAGAAATGACATTCAAATAATTTTTCTTAATTTCACAATGACACCAAAATGGTTAGTTACAGAAGTTTCTTCATATGTAAAGGAGAAAGTAAACTTTCTTTCAATAAATCTCGTAAAAATACATATACAAATGTATCTGTGTATACCATCATTAAAACGTGGGTGGATAAAAAACAAGTTAGGCACTTTTATTCTGTTTACAAAAGGGAATAATGAACTCAACAATTGGTCATATTCCTTAGATGTAGTCAAAAAGATGAAAAATGGCACATTTTCCCTTGTTTTTTGAAAAGAGAAAAAGAAAATGTGTCCACAGCAAACGCCAACAACAAAATTAATACATATATGTGATATAACAAAATAAAATTATAATTTTCACCATGGGTGATGTATAATAGTTTTCTTTCTACCATTATCAGATCATTATTTAAAGATTTTTAATTTGTTTGGCCTTTCTTGTGTAAATAAAAGCTCAATTCTATTGTATTTGATTAACTAGTTGTGGTCAAGTTTTTCCTCGTTATTAATGTTAACAATAAAGAATGCACAAAGATGCCGGTTTCAAATATGCTGATAATTATATCTCATAAATGCAAATTGACACTCTGATCAACTTTATGATTCTTAAAATATAACATGTCTGTCATTGACAATGTAGACAAAATTGTTGCTTTCTGTGGGTCCAAAACTAACTCCCTTTTATCAAACTTGTTCCAGTTTTAAAAAGACTGTCTGAAGGTATACAAGTTATTGCCAAAGCCACTGTGAGCTTATTCTGTCTGTAACAGTGGGATTTTTTAGTCTGTCATTATGAGCATTATTGTCAAAGCCACTGTGGGCTTATTCTGTCTGTCACAGTGGGATTTTTTAGTCTGTCATTATGAGCATTATTGTCAAAGCCACTGTGGGCTTATTCTGTCTGTCACAGTGAGACTTTTTATTCTGTCATTATGAGCATTATTGTCAAAGCCACTGTGGGCTTATTCTGTCTGTCACAGGGGGATTTCTTAGTCTGTCAGTATGAGCATTAATGTCAAAGCCACTGTGGGCTTATTCTGTCTGTCACAATGGGATGTTCTGATGTATGTTTTGCTTTTATATTTAGTCCGTCACTGTGGGGATTAAATGTCTCTAATTGTGGGCCAAACTGTCTGTCGTTCTGGGTCTATTCATTTTGGTGTTATAACTTTTTTATCTGATCTAAGTTTTCCTTTTATATTGTCCATCACTGTGGGAATTAAATGTCTTTTGTTGTGGGCCATACTGTTTGTCGTTCTGGGCCAAACTGTCTGTCGTTCTGGGTCTGTTCATTTTGGTGTTATAACTATTTTACATGATCTGTTTTCCATTTATATTGTCCATCACTGTGGGAATTAAATGTCTTTTATTGGATCTGTCTTTCTGGGTCTATTCATTTCCAGGAATGGTCTATTTTTTAGGATGTTTGTTACTGTTAGAAATTGTTTAGCTTTTGAGCAAATTAATACACAAATCATTCTATTAACATAAACAATTTAAGATTTTATTCTTTAATTATCCCACACATATATATATTTATAAGTTAAGTACCTCTGCTTTACTGAATAATTTCATTCCATCTTCTGAAAAAACTTGTCCACTTTCGAAAGAAGATCAAAAGGAGAATTACACCAAAAACTAAGACCAGCAGAATTAAGATAACTGTTACCAGTATCATTAAAAGTAAAGCTTCCATTTCTCTCCCAATAAAAATGTGTGTCATGCAGAGTCTGCAGAGTCTGCTGAGTCCGTTGTGTCCGTTTTTATGGGGAAAAATGATTAACAGAGTGGGTCTACTGTTGAATGTGCCTCAACTAAAGTAATTTAATCATAAAGTAATTCAAATTATTTTAAGAGAAATACTTGCCAAGAAGTAAAATTAACAATTAGCTTACCTTGTTATCCACTAGTATACTTTTTAATAGAAAAACCATTGAGGTTGCAAAAAACACAACTGCACTAAACTCCATTTGTAAAAAAAAATACTAAACAACTATAACCATAAATTTCAATTTCTAAAACATCTATATCCATGTCAGAGCAAAATGCACATGCTTCTGAGAAATCCAGATGAAATTGAAATAGAATAATTGCACTTGGCATATCACAATCCTCCATCTTGAATATCTGTGACATGTGACCAATTACTTCCTGTTTCAGTTTTCAACAAACTAACTTTTAGAGATGAGAAATATATTTTTAAAATATGTATTTTTAAAGAGCTACAAACTAAATTAATTGATTCTGTTACCTCAGTTGCAATTGATAAACTAACTAGCATATGGAAATTCAGTATAGTTTATGTATTTTATCTCCAGAATGTATTATATACATCCCAAAGTCATTCCCAAAGTTTGATATTTACAGAAGGGTATATATCGAAGCAGAGTTTGTTTTCATAATGTTATGCCTATAGCAAGTCTATTAAGTTTGATCATAATCCTTGCTTTTGTAAAATCATTATCCAGCGAGATGCTTCGACTTTAATCATATATAATAACCTTAGAATTCTTACCCTTTTGGCAGTACAAAAATGCTACATAAACACCAAAAGAAAAAAGTAAAAGGATGTCCAAAACCAGGGAAGTGTAAAATAGAGCGGGGTACTTAAAGAAAACACAAGCGACACGTAAAACTAAATTGAATAGAAAGTAAACAAAAAAACTAAGGAACTCAAACTTTTCCATATTTTCCCCTGAAAAGGAATGTAAATTCTAGATAAAACTATAATTCTTATAATATACAGACAGATAAAAAAAAATTGCCATAATTCCCTAACCATTTAGATAGAATGTTCTATCATTAAAATGACAGATGTCCTATGGACCCGGTTTAACGATAGATTTCGTCCCATATACTCGCTTTGTAGCAAAAAAAATATATCGCGCTGTATCTCGCCTAAATTTTCATATGATTGGTTTCAAATACCTACAGTGTTGCTCTTTCATAAGCCCATTTTATCACATCAACTGTTTTTGCAACAAAATCACTGCCACCTTTAACATCACTTTTGAAAATTCACTGTTTACGGTCACCATGTTAATGACAGGGGCTGACAAATACATTTTTTAAGCACTTGCCCTCGGGCAAGTGGCAAGGCAAAATTTACCTGCCCTAACTCAATATCTACTAGCCCTACCAAATTCTTTATTGTGATTAAAAATAAACAATACACATACCGTACCATGATTTTGCCCTTTAATTTAAATTTTTCCACTTTTAATACTCTTCATGAAAATATATATAGTTTTGATTTAACATCTCTTCCTCTTGGTTTTCTCGAGAATGTGTTAAAAAATCAACACTTTACATATTGATATTTAGTTGGATTTGTTGTAAAGGTAAAAAACAAACATTTTACTAACAGTTTTGGGTGTTTTGATAATTTCTTTCACCTTAGGTGAATGTCCGAGATAATAGGTGACAAGTGCACACGTGTTCACAATATAATTATAAACCTGTTATTCTACAGGTTCAATCAATGGTTTTAGGGCCGAAACTTTTTTTATCTACATTCGATATTTAAAGAAACAGTTATGCTATTCGGAACTCATCGACTTCTTCGCAACTGGTAAAATGGCTTCTCATGGAAGTTGTTAGAATAAAATTTTATTTAAAAAAAATTAAATGCAGCAATATTGCATTAATATCAGCAGGGATATGGTGTATATCGTCCAAAAAATTAGATCTAAAAATAACAACTGGGAACATCATTAAAGTTACCGCACCGGGCAAGTCAGGTTACAGATAATTATATGCATTTACGGATGAACAGTCAGTTAAAGTTCAAAGAGCTTTCCATTTTTTATCTCTCGAGCCATTAACATATTAAGGCGGGTGTAAAAAATAAATGCAAACTAGAAACAAGTAATTGCAAGTTAAACTAATTATTTCTAGCTTTTGTGACGATTATCTTATAAGGAAACTACTTGAATTTTGTTCGAATGCACAAAACAACAAAAACGTGAATGCGCATCTATTACGTTCATTCCATGTTAAAACACGATCTTTAAACCAGAGACATAAATAACGCATGAAAATATATTTTTAATGTTTTTATAATAGGATTTAGCTGTTTATATTTCGATATATTAGTTTTTTAGAAAGATATACCGATTTAAACTGGGGATACTTTACAATAGGGGCCGCGAGATTTCGATCAGTTGCCAATCTGTTATTTATGTCTCTGCTTTAATCATATACGTAATAAAAAAGGTCCACGCTGTATAATAATAAATTATTTTACCAAAGTTAATCAACTAAAAGTCTATAAAAATGGTTTTTTATCTAAAATCATCTAAACTCACCTTTTCGTTTATTCCACCATTTTGCGAGGGAAAACGTCAACAGATTAAGCATGCGTAACGGAAATGGCAAGGCCAAGATGGCTAAGGTAACGACTAGAGGTTTTCCGATGCTGGTAACAATACGAAAAACTCCGAAGATATTCGAAAACAGTTAAGTTTATGGTCAAAGGGGAAGTAACTCTTGCTATACAGACATTTTTCTATATAGACAAAGTTGAATATAGACATTGGACAATTCACTCCGGGGATGTCTTTGTCACTGAAGTAAAATCATCCCCACAGTTCATTTAAAGACACTCCCCTTTGTGGGAATATCCCCACAATTCTAATTTTCCCCACAAAGTATGTTTGAACTTGTATTTATACCCACAATGTACCTCTCGTAAACCCAGACGGACAGACAGACGGACGCCGGACAAAAAGAGATCAGAAAAGCTCACTTGAGCTTTCAGCTCAGGTGAGATAAAAACTATAAATTCGTTGAAAATGATACCAATGTTTTGTAACAAACGTTTATTCAAAAATATCATTTTTGCTGGTTTGTTGTCAGATTGCAGAAACAATAATTGAAATTTCTGATCAGCCGCCTAATTTATTTAAAAATATCTTGTCTTTCACTAAGCAAATACCAAGATTGTAAAATTTATCGATACACTAAAGTATATCCAAAGTACAAGTGTTTTTTTTTTAATCTGTCATATCCCTGAAAACGTCCCAGGTGTTATCAGAGACAGTGATATCCATAAACTTGTTGGCTGAAAGCGTACTCTAGACCATTCACTTTCGAAAGCCAGGAGATGCGTGGATGGGGCTTGATGTGCCAATTTCAACACATAACCTTTCTAATCTGTCACTTCAGTATGATTGATAGGTAGCTGGAAATTGTGAGAAATTTATGTTACATTGACCGACGCACGTATTAATTAAAACGATGTCGGGAAATTTCACAAAAAAGTGATGAGCATTTCTATTACAATGTAACTTATTATAATTCTATGTATGGATATGGTTTAAACAACTAAAAATTAAAAATTTTCATGCAGGAATTTACAAGTAAAATAATTCTTTGTGCTAGAAGGGACAGGTAAAAATAGACTCCAAGATAATAGACAACATAAAATAGCATCTTAGTGTTGAGGAAAATCGTAGTCACAAATTTATGAACTAAGATAAAAGTCAAAGATGTGACATTGTGACATTTGATATCACCAGAACAATACAGTAAACATAAAACAAGAAAAATATTGATTTATGCTAAGAAAAAAAACACGGGCTTGATAGAGTCATCTGATGAGTCCATGAACAAAAAAGAGCATCTCACTGTTGAGTTGAATTAAAGTCACAATATAATGAATCACAAAGAGAGTCAAAAAACATTACTTCATGATTGTCATTATCAAAAGTATATAAAAAAAAAAATTGCCGATATATTTTACATTTAAAATCTTTTAAATAAAAATAAAATAAATTGTGTATTTAAGAAAAAAAATAATTGTTGACTTTTTAAAACAAAGCAACTGTTTTTCAAATTTACAAATAATTATTTCGCAATTCACTGTTATATTTTTTGATATCTGAAGAAACGTCTTGTTTGAGAAGAAAAACACTGCCTTTATAAAGAACCCATTGAAGGAAAAAATGATAAGATTTGGTGAACTTTAATAATTATGTATGCTTTGATTTTTTAAACAGTGAGCCTCAATAATGATTGCATATTAGCAATATCGTTAATCAGGTGAGCGGGTAAATTATATGCCTATGTGTTGACAGAGTTGAATAAATAATATACATGTAGTTGTGGCTCCATTTTGTTCTTGATTAGGAAATTGAAATGACGGATTAAATAGGTTGTGTATTAAAATTAACACATTGAGATACGACCTCTGCATTCCCATGACTATCCAAAATGGATGGTCCAAAGTCAGCTTTTTACTTCGAACTTTAATATATCTCAAAACGAAAGTTATTTTTGATTATAAGTTGAAACGGTTTCGGATACTTTTTTAACGATAAGGCGAAATCAAACTAATTTAAGTCAGTAGAAAACGGTTCATAGTTGCATTCGGTCTGCAGGTAAAAAGACGCCAAAGATTTTTTGCGGGTGGAGGTCTCGTGCGTTTTCATTGGATAGCATATTGCAATAAACCGGAAGAACAAGGATAATAACCTGCATTGATTTTGGTCAGGTATGTAATTATTCTAATGAAATCGAAGTTTGAATTAGGTGCGTGAATATTTGAATAAGAATAAAAGTAACCTTAATGTACTTAAATGCATTTCATTTAACATTCAGTTATGATATAAAATCATATGTATTGAAAGATTTTCTGGACATTTTGAGGTACATATTTACACAGTTAGGCCATATCAAAGTCCAAACGGATGCATTTTTGTTATTAAAGGCCTTTGTATTTATCACTTCAAACTTGAAAAAGAAAAAGAGAACACCCCAAAAAGCATTTTCTTTAATCGAAATCGACAGAAAATCATTCAGGAATTACCACCGAAAACGAAAGTAGGAGCTAGCACTACTGACTCTAAAAACCCCTGTCCGTATGAAAATCCCCTATCTTTCCCTGTCATCCCCTGTGTTTTCCCTGCCATCCCCTGTGCACCCCCTGTCAGCCCCTGTACACAGCCCCAGTACACCCTCTAATCCCCTGTCAGTCACTGTACACATTCCCTATGTGCCACTGTAAGCCCCTTGTCACCCCCTGTACGCCACTGTCATTCCCTGTAAGCCACTGTATTTCCCTGTACATGCCCCTGACACCCCCTGTACGGTGTTTGAGTGTTTATAACAGCCTTTTCTGTTATTTAATTTCATTTTAAATTCAATTATTTAACTTTCATGTGTTATAGTTTGAGATATAAATCAATTTTTGCACTCAACAGAGCACCGACTCACAAGACACACTGTTATAGTAATTTTAGAAATTATATGTTTTCATTAAACATTTATTGATACAGTACTTAAATAATGATGCTTACAACTAAAGGCTCGATATTCACCGGGTGGTAAATCTCAGGTGAGGGCGGTGTGAAAGCCTTCATGGCATTTAGTTCTTTAGCCGTCGGGAACATCATTACTCCGTAATATTTGAAAAATAGATATAAGAAATACTGTGAATTATTTCTACAAAGATCAAGCGCAGCACATGGTGTTTAGCATTTGATTTTGTGTATCTAAACAAATATTTGCACACTGAAACCTGTTAATCAGTCAGAATATAGGATGTACATAATATATAAGCAGCCATGTTACGATAGAGCAGGTCTTTCTGTTTTTTATAACAAGTTCCTGATGATACCTTTATTAATTTCTCGTGAATAACAAAATAAAGCTTCAATAGCTCATAAGTTTGCCTAAGAAATAATTTTAGTTTGTTTGTTTTATATGTTTCTGAGTGGCTTGTTGGACCCTTGAATTGAATTTTAACTGATGATTAACTCTCAAAAACAATTTAATAATTTCTCAAATCTAATTTTCATTTGAATTCCCTTTTTTACTACCAAATGGTAGATACCAAATATAATGGTATTTATTGCCAGTGAAAAGAAATCCGTGGCCTTGGTCGGAACATTAACAACATACCTGTACATGTAAATGTAACACATGTAGGAGTTTATATATATATATATATATATATATATATATATATATATATAGAGAGAGAGAGAGAGAGAGAGAGAGAGAGAGAGAGAGAGAGAGAGAGAGAGAGAGTTTGCATTGAATTTGAATCAAAAGTTACTAAAAGTTTACCCGGAAATTAGTTTCCTAAAAGTTAACAATCCTAATTTCATTCCCTATTCTTTATTATTATTTAGATTAACTTAAAGCGATCATACTAATTTTAATCCACCAATGTTTTATTTTACACCATATCAATTGATCAAAGAATTGATTGAAGTTACAGTTTTCAAAGGAGAGGATGTTGACATTATTTTTTCACTCGGTCAGTGGTTATATAATAGCTACTGTACACAACCCTTTTTGACAATTTGCAGAGCACGGTAGCGAGGTGGGGAAAATGAGATGACAGACACGCGTGTACATGTATATACACATACTTCCTCAGATCTAAATGGTCGGTCACTGATTATATAATCATAGCTACTGTACACACCCCTTCTTGACAATTTGCAGTGCACGGTAGTGAGGATGGGAACAATGAGGTGACAGACACACGTGTACTTGTATATACATACACACCGTTTTCCTAAGATCTGAATGCTCGGTAATGCTAAACAATTATTCAATATGTTATTTAAACGCCGCTTATGACTTTCTTTCCCAGTCTGTCAAGTAAAGAAAACATAAATTAAAAATTTTGATTTACAGTTCTACATGTAAGAATATTAAACATGAGAAGGAAAAGCCTAAAATCGGAACATTATTTGACACAGTCATATGAATTAAACCGTAATGCTCTCATATTTTTCATTTTTCAAATTCAGAATTTAAATAATGTATGATATTTTTCTAATCTAAAACCCGAAACCCGGAACATTGTTTTAAGATCATGTATGCGTGTCTTTACGTTACCCGTTACCGGTATTTGTATACATGTATTAAATTATTCATGATCATAAACTGTATCATTGCTTTATATGTATGAGGAGAATTCTATACAATAATGCATATGAATTACTAAACTGGACAATGCACCCTCATAAAAGTTAAAAGTGTCAAAGGGCCGTACTAATTACCCCTCCTAAAAAATCAACTCTCTCTCTCTCTCTCTCTCTCTCTCTCTCTCTCTCTCTCTCTCTCTCTCTCTCTCTCTCTCTCTCTCTCTCTCTCTCATAATTTATCAGAAAAAACCCAAAAAACAATGGCTGACAGCAAATATCATCGATTGCGATTTACATGACTTATATATTAACTAATTAACTTCCTGCTAATTAGAATCAACATGCATTTCATTGGGACGATGTGATTATATGCATCATTTCACTAGGCAAAACAGTCAAAATATAGGTGATCATTTCGATCGGTGTGTGATTATCGGCACGGTCTAATCATGTTGTGTTATTTAACTCAAGTTAGTTAACTCAGGCAGGTTACATGGCACAGAACGTTGCAGATTTCCCGCACTCATCCTCCACTTAGATATTTTTTTTTACAAATTACAAAACACGGTCGTTTGTTTAAATACACGGAATAAAATATTAAGCGGTTTATCGGTATATATTTATCTTTGATACACGGAATAAAATATTAAGCGGTTTATCGGTATATATATATCTTGATATGTGTCAATGTTGAGTCAGAATTATTCACGTTTGTAATAATATTGCCCTCTATGAAATACAAAGAAAAACAAACACCGTCAAACCATGAATGCTTTTCTTGCTTTTTATTTCCTTATGTATCAGAAACTGCTAAATATTTACTTAAGAAAACCCGAAAACGTAATTAAAAACTTTTTTCTACTATATCAAGCAGTCAAATACCGTACAGGGGTGTCAGGGGCATGTACAGGGAAATACAGTGGCATACAGGGGGTGACAGGGGCTTACAGTGGCACACAGGGCATGTGTACAGTGGCTGACAGGGGATTGCAGGGTGTACAGGGAATGTGTACAGGGGCTGACAGGGGTGCACAGGGGATGACAGGGAAAACACAGGGGGTGATAGGAAAAGACAGGGGATTTTCAAAGCCAGTAGTGTAGGTGTATGCTTTAGCAAAATTTCAGTTATCAGATTAATTTCATAGTATTTTAAAGAAACTTTATGGGGAAAAAACCTGTAATTGGTTATAAAACTAATCAGAACTCACATCATAAACCCTCATGGTATTACAACTTGAAACTTATCTGCACTAAGTTATGATAAAGAATGATGTTGCTTTGCTGTGTTGAGTACACTTCCATACATTCAATAAGTGAATTCGAATCAACTTAGATTAAACTGATTTATTATATATGAAAAGCTTTATAAGTCAGTTTGTCAACCATATGTTAAAACTGAAATATAAAGACTGGGTGTCATGAATGAATTTTGCAATGAATTAATGCCCAGAAAGTAAAACATCTCTGCTATTTTGACTTTCTTTAGCTTTCTTGAGGTTTTTTTTTAAAAAAAGATACAATTTCTACGACATAGACTCATGTCACAAATGAATCCAAACAAAACTAAATTGTTTTTAATTAGAACAAATACAATTTTTTTTCTTTTTAAATCGCTAAAAAAAATTTCAATGGGAAGGTTTATCTCAAAATATCTCATTTTCCGGTTTGTTGCTATATTGTCCAAAACTAGTCGAAACGTACGATCGTAACTTTATTCGTCTGATAATATCCCTTATTTGACTAAACAAAAAACTAGTTCGTCAAATATAATTTTTATCAGACGAATTAGAAAAGTCGTCCAAAAATTGGCAAATTTCAAAAAATTGTCCGTTCAATAATTTTTTTTCGGTCAATAAATTAGGCAAATCATCGATACACTATTTCAACGCCAACGTCCTAGGCTTTTAGAGAGGCGGTGTTATCCATAATAAACTTGGTGGCTAAAAGCGTACTCTGAACCATTCACTTTGGAGGATAAGAAAATGCAGGGATGGGGCTGGTTGTGATAATTTCCACCCACCTTTTTTATCTGTCATTTCAATATTGATTGAGAAATTTATGTTATATTGTCAAATGCACACATCAATAAATACGATGTTTTGGAATTTCATAAACATTGGTAACTTTGCGTTTCAATTAACTTACTAGAGCTTTATGTAAGAATTCGGTGTGAACAGCTTACATTTTCATGCATGAACTTAAAAGTAATGTTTTGTGGAAAAGGGGGCAGGTAAATATAGAGTTCAGAAACAGGAAACGCATTCTCAGAGTTAAACAAATTTAGAGTCACAAATGAATTGAGAAGAAAGTCCGACATTATCTTTTGACTATCATCAGAACATTTTTTGCCAATACAGTAAAAATACAAGTTAATTTGTGCTAAAAAGGGACTTCTTAATATACAGCCAACTGAGTCAATAAACAAGAAAAAGCATCTCACTGTTGAGTAGAATTCGAGTCACAATAAAATAAATCCACAAAGAGTCAAAAAACATCTAATAATTGCCATTTTACAAATTAATAATTCTGCAATTTCTGATTTGTTTTTTCAATATCTAATAAAAAGTCAGATTTCAGGGAAAAACTGCTTAAAAATAATCCCATTCAGGTAAGAAAAAATCCCAGATTTGGTGAACAATAATAATTATGTATGGTTTGCTTATCAAACAATGAGCCTCAATAATAATTGCATATTAGCAATATCGTTTATCAGGAGAAGGGTATATAATCCTCTGCCTGTGTGTTGATCGAGTTAAATGAATAATATAGGTGTGGCTCCTTTTTATCTTAATTATGAAATTGAAATGACGGATCAAATAGGTTGTGTATTAAAATTTACACATTGAGATCCGACCTCTGCATTCCAATGGCTATCCAAAATGGATGGTTCTAAGCCATCTTTTCCTATCTGAACGTTAACATAGATCAAAACGAAAGTTGTTTGTAAAAATGAATTGAAATGTTTTTGGATAATTTGTTAACGATGTGGCAAATTCGAATTAATTTAAGTCAGTAAAAAAAAGTTCGGTGGTTGCATTTGTTCGAAGATAAATAATTATGACGGCTTATTTTATTTAGGGCGGGGTTCATGTGCGTTTTCAGTGGAAAAAGACTGCAAATAAACCGAAAGTACAAAGATAATAGACCTGCATTGACGTCCTTCGGGTATTTCATTGTTCTAATGAAATAAAAGCTTGATTTAGGTGAGTGCATATTTCCATAGCGTTAGTTTGAAGTAACTGGAAGTGTCTTGATAAAAAATTCAGGACAAAAAATAAATATATGTGACTCTTAATGTTTTCTATACTTTTACGGGGTCAAAATTCAGTCAGATAATGTCATCTAGAAATCCAGATTAAAATGATTGTATTTATATCTTATCATATTTCGGGCGGGGTTCATGTGCGTTTTCAGTGGAAAAAGACTGCAAATAAACCGAAAGTACAAAAATAATAGACCTGCATTGACGTCCTTCAGGTATTTCATTGATCTAATGAAATAAAAGCTTGATTTAGGTGAGTGCATATTTCCATAGCGTTAGTTTGAAGTAACTGGAAGTGTCTTGATAAAAAATTCAGGAAAAAAAATAAATATATGTGACTCTTAATGTTTTCTAGACTTTTACGGGGTCAAAATTCAGTTAGATAAGGTCATCTAGAAATCCAGATTAAAATGTATTTATATCTTATTATGTTCTAAACAAATTTGATCGAAAAAGATGAGAATTCCGATTAATAAGTTTGAAACATATTCTGTACTCAAAACAGAAAATAAAACAGGAAAAACCAAACAAGAAAATGACGACAATAGGTGTATAAGCAAGATTTAAGTCGGAGTGATTTAAATCTCATTACATTTCAAGAACTGTTTTTGAGAAAAACTGGTTATGAAATTTTATAGAATATACATGTACTATGAACCTCCATGTTATTACAACTTGAATTTGAGTGACTATTATAAACATTACTCTTATCAGTGGCTCGTCTTTCATACATTCTATGTCAAACGGTTTATAAGTTTGTATACGTCCATATCTAGAAGTTAGTATGTCACTACATAAGAAGTAAAATGTTAAGACAGGATGCTGTCAGCCCTTTTTGTAAATCTTTAATCATGAAATGCTCAAAATGTTAAACAGCTAGGAGGGTTTTTGACCAAAAAGATAAGAAATCCTTATCTAAAAATTCTCTATGAAAAATTTCTTCGTAAAAGTTAACAAGTACTACATCATATATATTTCCTGATTAACGAAAGGAAAAGTCATTTACACACTACAACTCGTTTGATCCCTTTTAATACAGCAATATACCAATATTACCTGTTTATATACGCATATCATTAGCGCATTAAGAGTGTTGTATGTTATGTTCATGTTATATCAAATGAAAATGTTTAAATATTATTTAAATTTCATTAACACTAAACGTCTCTAATTATTCAAATTTGTTTTGGAGAATCTCTACATATTTGCTACATTTGGATAATTTCATATAACAGAATCACAAAGTTTTCATAACAACATGTAATACATAGTTTGCAAACTGTGACGCATAAATTAGCTTTCCTAGTAAAACTGAAAAAGACTCATTCATAAGTATACCGTACTCTCAGCACTCATATATAGATTAATTCATGTAGCTATGTATGTAAATGTAGGCCCTTTACAATCGTTCTACATGAATGCATTCTTGAATATCTTGGTCGAAGCGAGTGTTCCTTACATTAGGCAAGTGATTGCATTTTTATTTCATCGTTTAACGTACATTTTCAGTTTGGTTTTAATACCTTGACCTATATATATTATGTGTGTTTATAATCTCCTGACCTGAAATAAGTGCGTACATTCTTATGAACAATTAAGCGTTTTAATGTCACAGTACCGCTATATCCCCCATATCCACTCGAATAGTTCTGTTCAAAAAATGTGTTTTTCATTAAGTTAGAGGGGTGTTTATAAGGCCATATTTGATTATTATTTAGGCATGATGCAAACAACCATGATTATGAACAAAAGTGAAATTAGATTTTGCTGATAAGAGGTTATTGTAGGGGCAATAACTTATCAGTCCTCCAATATTGCTTAACAGAAAGCCGATTCAAAACTCTACCGGTTTCATTGTAATCTTCAGGAGTTTTGAGTAATCTCCATAGATACATGGGTACATACATTTCAAATGAGCATTGTAACGTCATGAAACATCAAATAAATGTTGCACTTTTTAGAGTTCATTATGACGTCATAGCAAAATATATTTAAATATATTGTATGTTTTTATGTCAAAATATATCAATTTTTTAAAATATAGTCTTTATACACGCGTGCGTGCGTGCGTGCGTGCGTGCGTGCGTGCGTGCGTGCGTGCGTGCGTGCGTGCGTGCGTGCGTGTGTGGATAAATAAAGCCTTGGTACAGCAAAAAATACGTAAATAAATAAAACAGAATGCGACAGTCCAATTTAAATAAATTGTTTAAATTGTTTAAATAAATTGTTTGTAGCTGAACCTACAGATTCATCAAGAATTTTTTTGTCTACGTCCCATAATGCTCTCTAATGTGTTATATATATATATATATATATATATATATATATATATATATATATATATATATATATATATATATATATATATATATATAAAGACTATATTTTTCAAAATTTGTTTTCTCTACTTCAAAACATATAAGAAAAAATATCTAAATGCATGGTTATGATATCTAATACGTCCTCTATCTAAATTGTGAAATTTATGGCCCCTGGATAAGATGTTTAGACCCTTTGACGTGGCTAATTTGGCCATATCGTGAACATCTCTTAAATCTTAGAAAACCGTTTTTTCTACTTCCATATAAATTTTTGAAAAAAACTGTGAAATTCATGATCTCTGCTTCAGGGCTTAAGACCCTAGGTCAGGGTACATGTAAATATGGCTATATAACATATATTTAATCTTCAAAAATATTCTTCTCTACTCCCATATATAATTGACAAATCAATTTAATGCATTCGTATGATGTCCACGAAGTCCTCTACCTTAATTGGGAAATTCCTGGATCCTGGGCCAGGGGTTCTGCTCCTAAGGCGGGGCAAATATGTCCATATAGTGTAAAATGTATTAAATTTTAGGGAATATTCTTCTATTTCCCAGTAGTGGGAGCAAAACGGATATTCATGACGATTTGACAAGTTTTAGTAATATATGTTACAAAAAATAAAGCACAGTGTCAGAGTCGGGCGGTTTTTATTCATACGCAACGGCATTCGCTATTTCTGACCAGTTTGAATAGTTTTACGATAACAGAAATGAAGTTGTTTTGTTGACTTGAATATGTTTAAAACGTTTGCGCTTTATTCGTGTTTTTTCAGGTTAATCAGCAATATGTACCTTGTTGAAAAATCGAGCTCTGATGAGGAGGAGATGACAGAACGATATTATGATGCACTTTCACCTGAAGAAATGAACAGTAAGATAAGATAGGGATCATCAATTAATAGTATCCCAATGATGCTTTTTAACAAGCATATTCCTTTATGCAAATAAGTTTTGATTGTAATTCTTATTGTTTCAATTGTTTAAAATTTAGAACTTGGTTGTTTACAACTAATTGTAGAATTGACAGTGTCAGATATAAGACATGAATCAGATGATGCTGAAAGGCAGGTAAGTTGTGTAGCTGTATCTATTTATTATAAAACAGTAAGTTTTAAACCAATGCAAACCACATTTACAGTTATCTCACCTTAACATTGCAATCCACTCAAGTAAGTATAGGGAATTTTGTTGTTACAGAATTTCCCGTTTCAAAAACACAAAATGGTATTGATACAAAGCGCATATATTTTATCATAATTATGTTTATAGCACTGCCAAGTATATGATATGCTTCAATAAGTACTTTCTAATTCTTTCTATCTACATTGTCTTAAAACATTTGTTTTATTTGTAAGAAAATCTCAATATTTAAGCTTCAAAGAATTTCTTCACATATATCTATACTTTATAATTGATAATACATATCATAAATAAAATATGGAGAGTCAATTATTTAACTCAACTCAAAAGTTTATTTATTAATTAAGTTCATAAATTATTGTTTCTTCTTAACATGTTTAAGGGAGAAAATTAGTAAGTATAACATACAAAATTAATCTGTTTTTTTTTTTTGTTTTTTTTTTCATTTTCTTACGGCATGAAACCCTATCTTCTGTCGCAATAATACCTGGAATGCCCATTTGTTAAAAATATGATTTATACAAAAACTATTATTTGAGATATTCTAATAAGATTGTTATTTGGTAATATTGTTTACGTTAAAAGAGAATAAACAGTAACACAGTATTTTGATTAATTATGTCTCAAAATACTGTGTTTGTAGTTATAAAGTGATATTTTAAAATAAAAGCAAAATTCTTGATAACTCTTTCAATTCTTTATTCACTCAAAACTAGATCACTGGTATACGGGGTTCATATTAAACATAAATAAATATAAATGAACACAAAAAGGGTCAAAAGTACATGCCATTGTATATAATTTGAAAAAGCGAAAGTACAATGGGTTGCTTAGGTTTTAGAATGAGCAAAAATCATTTCTAATCTATCGTTTGCAAACAGTTTTACATTGTAAACTGGTACATAATCAAATAGGTTCAAGAAGAAGAAGAAGAAACCGAGGAGGAATATTTTGATGCTTATTCACATGAGGAACTGATTAGAAAGAAAAGTAAGTATTCATGACATGGCAATTTAAATATATGATATACCATAATACGATATATCAGCCTAGGAGGCCTTAAAAACAATGTCCAATTGTTAATACTGGATGCGTTATAAAGTGTTTAAACATTCTGTTATCAAAATATAAAACGAAATGGTAGCACAACAGATTACTGAGAAATATATATTGTTAAGTACTGTAACAAATATTTGATTTGCTATGCAAATATCCCGAGGATTCTGCAGCAAAATAATCTTCTTAATTAATTGTGTGATTTTTTTCAGTGCTTCTTATAATTTTAATTAACAAGTCCGCTATTTCCCCTAAACTTTAAATATATTTAAACATTCATGCATAATTCCTTCCGCTATTTGTATTCTTATTCAAACGATGTAGAAAGTGAAAGTAGGCACTCGAAGGAAAAAGGCATTCATGCATGTAACAAACGGTGCTTGTTATGTTTGGACTTGGTTGTTTTCATCGAAAATATGTTTAAAAAATTGCTTTATTTTTTTTTTAAACAACTTTATTTTTAATTTCATAATTTATGCACTATCACCTTAATGTGTGGAATATTTCCTTTGTTGTATTTTAACGTAAATTTAATTTCACCCAGATAATAGACAGGTATTATAATCTGAACTAGAACCGTATAATTTACCATATGTATACAAAATAACCGTTTAAAAAATGTTTTGGTTGGAGGAAATTTGCAATATTCTGTGCTAATTACACTACCTGATTAAAGCCTAATCAAAATAAACACATATTACTCTGATGTGATATGACAGTTTGATAGATTGACAGCGTTTCAATTAATTAAAACAGTGTAAAAGAAATTGATTTTCTAACATGTTTATGTTTAAACATTGGATTTTTCTTTCTATGCGGAATTGATATTTTATGGTGCATGCAAAGTATGTTGAGCAGAAGGCTAATGTGTTAAGCTATCAACATATTTATAATTATAAACGCAATCAATAATATTATTGGGAGGTAGGGAAGTTTGTTTGGTCAATCAACACTATTTACCTAAGCGCATGCTTCCTTTTAATTGAATAGCAAAACACGGTACAGGAAACACGCCTATAATGAATTGACGCGTACAGCGAAGTGGATTTCATTCCCCAAGACTCTATAACATGTTGTAAATTTGACGGATATAACGAATCACGCTTATAACGAGGTAAAAATGCCCGTTCCTGGGACTTCGTTATAATCGTGTTTTGCTGTAAATACCTCAAATTTGATCTCACGTAAATATTAAATATACATATTTTGTATAACTAAGTATGATGTAGGACAAGTGACTTTATTCGAAGAGAGGTTCAGAGTCAGTATTTTGATTAAGATCATTTTAGTTCATAATTTATACCACTTACTGTGGAATCATTTTTATTCATGGGGGTCAATGTTCGTGGGTAGTCAATTTTTTTCTGGTTTTGGGGACCTTATTTCGTTGATAGTGTAATCGGGACAATTTTAATGAATATCATACAAATGTTTGTATATACGTTCGTGGGGATGTAAATTCGTGAGCATGGGTTACTCACGAAAGCCACGAACATTGGTCCTCCACGAACAATGATGATTCCAAAGTATATGAAAAGCGCACAGAAATAGATCATCCTGGCTTTGCCTCTTCGGCATTAAACTTCAGACCAGCGGAAAATATTCTTATAGTAGTGCGCGACCAGAGCGTTAGCAATTTGTTTTTTTTTTATCGAGACAAGTAAGTAAACCTGTGTTGGATGACGAATTGAACTTAGACACACTGACGCACACTACACAATCTTCGAGATAGACGTGAAATACAGGAATTTAAATCTGATAAGATTGTTGAAGTTAACAATGCATAGAACATGCCCTACCATTTCAGTAACTTAAATCAAGTTTCTAATTACGTTAGGATGTGAGCAATAAAAAAAACTGATGCATCATCTTTTGATTTAAAAAAAAATGAACATCTTTATAAACAATGTATGATAACATTATTTTGTTAGTACATTTAAATCATTTTAATCTTTTTTATATTTTATACTTCAGAGACAAACAATTCACTACTGACAGCAAACCTTTCGAAACCTAATATTGGACAGGAGTTAGAAAATGGAGACTGCGAAGAGAGTTCTGCAGATATTTGGATTCCGCCGGTAAGCTATAGATTCTTACATTGTATCAGTATCTTGTGTTTTGTGCGAATACAGTGTCTATCTCGAAGATTGTGTAGTGTGCGTCAGTGTGTCTAGGAAGTGTTTTTTATGCTTCAAGTGAATACGAAGATAGAACAATTAGGTTGAAAAAAAAATTTTAATGGTATATTGAACCTTTGTAAACAAAAACAGGGCACGAGCATTGTTTACAAAACGAAGACTTGGTGGAACGGTCATTGTTCTACGTCGAAAAATGACTTCGGGGTCATTATTCTTCTTCAAACCGTATCCATTAGTTCCATTAGCAAACCATCAACCAATCAGTGTCATATCATTCCACAAGTAACAAAATATTTTGTTTTGATATACATGTATACTATTTTATCGATCTCTTTTGGTAAACATTGGTTGGCTATTCTGAATTTACAAAATATTCATTTCAAAAACCAACATTAATTATGTTTTAGAAATTAATTATTTAAGTGAAACCTTTAGAGGAGTTGTTAATAAAAGTTAAAAAGTTAGAAGGCCCAATCCCTCAATGGACGAGTTTATTTAGAGCAGCGATTACAGAACGAAAATAAAAAACAAAATGTTTTTTATTAGAAATGATGTTTGTTTATGTACATTTGTTTTATTTTTAATTGTCAGGATAAACGAATTGGACCTTACTTTAATCTCAGAATATCAGAGAGCCATGAGGACTCGCACATTTCTAAATTGTCTGTCAATGGAGATCGATATTTCACTGATTTTTATACATTTTTTGCCAAAGAGACGAACAGTGAGAAAGGTACATGTTATGCATCATATTTGAATTTCTGAATATGTTGTTATCAACAGAAAGTTATCAAAAGGCTAAAGTCAATCCTGGAATACAATATTTTTTTTGAAAATCTTCTTGTTTTATTTTGAAATTACATGAGATATTCTTTTGGATATTAAATGAAAAAGGAACTACGCTATCTGTTGAACACCAATCGGAGAATAGTGAAAATAGTTCAGTAGCAGTGAGGATGTTTTCGGTAAGTTATTTAGCAATCTAGACCAACAATTCCTAGGAAAGAAAATAATTGTCCGTGTAGTTGAATTAAGCGATAGATGTCAGACTACTTGTTCTTTCTTTGGTCTTTTATCAACTCTGCAGAATGTAGAAAGAGTCACTTCGTAACATCTATGAATTCTGTTTAACATTGTTATACTGTAAACGTTCAGAAAGTGTATAACAAACATAGAGCTTATTTATCTTAAACACACAACTGTTGCATAAAAATATATATTCATATAGTTATATTTAGCTTTGAATTTACGTTAGTGTGTATTAAGTCTGATCAAAACAATTATTTATAAGGACCAACGAGAGAGGGAGTCTATTGATGCCCAGATGTCAGAAATTCAAAGTGAAATGCATAATCCTGAATGCTCAAGTTTTGGAGAACAGGAAACATTTTTAGTAAAACAAAATCCATTGGATAATGATTTGACTGAAAGCCAAGATGACACAGACAATCCTGAAAACTCACGCTCTGTGGTAGAAGAAGAAGAGAAATATTCAAATTTACGCAAAGGTAATTAAGGATAACATATTGCCCTTTTTGCGTTTATCATACAAACTCTTTGACTTCTATTATATATTTTTTTTATAAACAAACACAGCTTTTTGCACTATTTATTCTCTTATTTTAAAACACTTGTTTCAATTAAACATGAGGATAAGATAATCAACATTATTCTTGGAATCATACGGTATAAAAGGCCCAGCTAATAAGTTTATCAACAATCTGTGATGAACCACATTACAACATCTGTTTTAGGGATTTGCGGATGATAAAAAATGTGTTATTTAAGAAGGTTTCTCACTCGATACGTTTTGATTTTATTGCGCACATGATAATTATATCTAAAATGAATATGATTATATTTATTTTTTTATCACAGAGAAATTTTGAATTTCATGATTAAACAACATTCATATAGAAACCCCATTTAAATTCATTAAACAAACAAGTTTTGGGAAAACTATTTTTGTGCGGAAAGATTTTTAGACGAAAATGACAGAAACAAGCAATTTTAAGAATATTCAATATACTTTTCTTTGTAAAGTCTTCCGTTTCCAACGGAAGACCTCATAGTTTTCGTACTGTTTCTTCTTATTATTTTTTTTTCCACAAATTTTGTGCACGCGATTTCTCGAAAACTATCCAACCGATTTCGACCATTTTTCTACAGATGATTGGAAGTGATCTGAATTTATTTTGTTTTTAAGGAAGGAGTCTTTTCTTGTTTTCGACTTGTCGAAAGTAAATTTGATTAAATATTCATTAAATGAAGATGAAAGGTAAATGAAATATCATATTTTTCTATCTTTTTTACTATTATACAATTTGGCGTAGAAATAAAAGTCAACGTTTACAATCTAACAAGGACTATATTTTTGGTGCAACATTGGCGTAGGAAAATATCACATTTTTTTTCAATCCAGTATTTTTAGCATTTTTAAAACATAACATTAATGATGGATTTTTTCAACTAATTTGAAATAATAATTAGATACTAGGGTTTAGAATATGTTTTTAAAACGTGATTTGCCTATCAAATTACATTTTTATAAGCTTTGTAAGCGCTCATTCTATAAATAGATTTGTGTGAAAAAATCACTAAAATCGGATTTTCTCTCTTATTAAATGGTCAATATATAAGATTTTCTGTCAGTTTATATCTTTATGTATAGTCTTCATAATATGTAAAAATCAGAAATATTTTATCATTGGAAGCATAGAAAAATATTATATGATCTGTTTGACTGTGTAGAAATTTCACGAATTTCTTGTTATAAGAAGTATGTTTAATAACGAGAAGACTCCTTCCTTCATATTTTTGCCGTCGTCACTTCCGCTACCGATTTATCGCTGATTTTGTACGTTTTTCGATTCATTTTGTGCAAACTTGATCTCGAAAACTATCAGAGGTATGAATAAGAAATTTTCAGGATAGGTAGACCATGGTCTGAAGTTGTGCCTATTGTTTTTGTTTTACGCCAGTGGCGCCATTCTTTAGAGCTCACTATGGCTCGAAAATTGGGTACGAATTTTTTATGTTTACCCCCTTCTTTATACAGAATATTTTTCAGAGATGGCTCAATAGAATCTCTTAAAATTTGCAGGAATGATAGAAAAAATTATATCTTTTTTCTTTTTATATAAGTTTTTTTTTTCATTTTTTCCAAAATTGATTTCCTGTCGTCAGTTTCCTGTCCTGCGACAAAAAGCTTGTGACATCGAGATCTCAAAAATGATTAGGACTTAAGCAAGCAGACTTTGTAGAATAATAGACCTATAGTTGTAGATGTCTTTAAACTATTTTGTTTTGTTCGTCATAACATCCGGTCGTCACCGGAAGCACTTCAAAAATTATTTATTTTTTTTTTTGGCATTTAATTAATTTCATATAGAATTGAAATATAAATACTGTTTCTTACATATTTCATCTATCCGATGTTAAATAAACAAAAATATTCTACTTTCGGTGAGATATCTCAAAGATCTCAGATAGCCTTTTTGAAACAAATGTTTTACCCACAAGATCTCAGAAAGTGCAAGTGATCAATACACGAAACTTATATGGATGGTAGACATTTGATAGCAAATGCGTTTAACCGATTTCATTTTGTCAACTGCCATTTTATAGGTTTGGAACATATTGTATAGGTTCTGTGTGATATGTACCTAATTAAATCTCGAGAGTGTTGTAAACGTTGGGCATAAAATCATGCAAATATATAGAAAAAAGCCTGAAACTTTTTAAGCCAAATTTTGCTAGAATTTATTTTACTTTCGAAGCACTCTATCTGAAAGTTGACTTTACTGATCCCAATATTGTATTTTGTCAAAATAATACATATTTAGGCAAACTGGATTAATCTTATAAAATTCTTGATAGTCAAAAAGTTTTGATTTTGAATCAAATAGTGTAGAAATTGCCTATTTTAAGTGTTAAAAGGTAACAAAAGCATTTATGCGGCGTAATTCTGAACATTTTTGTACTCTCTCTCTCTATTCAGTTTGATCATTGTGCATTATTGAAAACAATATTTGATTAAATAATTTTGCATAATTAAAATTATCAGTTCAATGAAACCCAATTACGATATTTAAAGTTGGGATTATTAAAAAAATGTACTTTGTTTATTTGAAAAGAGTAAGACGGGTAGTTTTTTTTAGCTCACCTGAGCTGAAAGCTCAAATGAGCTTTTCTGATTAATTTTGTCCGTCGTCCGTCCATCCGTCTGTTCGTCCGTCCGTCTGTAAACTTTTCACATTTTCATATTCTTCTCTAAAACAACTTAGCTCATTTCAACCAAATTTGGTAAGAAGCTTCACAATGGAAAGGTGAATATAAATTGAAGAAATGAAAGGTCAGTTTTCATTCAAAGAGGAAAAATCTCGATTTTACTGGGTAAAATTCAACGTAATTTAGCATAAATAATCCTTATGAAAAGGAAAATATAAATTGCAAAAATTAAGGGCTAATTCGATTCCGAATTTGAGTTAATTACGAAAATAATAATAAGGGGCAATCAGTTTATAACTTAGGGTTTGGTATTCCATATATCGAAAACGAAAGTTCTTTGTTTGAAGCAGCCATATTGGACGTATGATAAACGGGTCAAATCTGACTAGACTGAATTTATTTGTTGTGCAACAGTTCGCGTGAGAATGGAATTTTTGAAACATGCAAGTTGTATTAGTGTCGATTTTGTGAAGTAAATTGAGTTAAAATTTTTCAATGCGTTGACATTTTCACATCTGACGGTGGTTTTAGCTTGTTTTGATTTTCGTTTCATTTTCATTAATCATGCCTTTTAACTTGGGAGAACTATCGCTTGTATTTTGGAATTTTTACGTATCAAATCAAACATAGACTTCGATAAATCAGACATTTGATTGTTTACCTGCGCAAAATGAGCAAAATTGAAAATTTAATGTAATATTATAACAACATACTAAAATACGTTATGATCATGATAAGATGATCTCTGCGTAATGGTTGATTAATGCAATGTGTTTTGTTAAGATGCACAGCATTTTCAGTCTAAACAGAAATTATTTTCGCTGATGGAAATATATAGGTATATAAATGATTCATATTGAAAAATAAATTGTGCTCTTTCTTTGTTTTAGTGCATTTTCCCTCTGTTTTAATTGTTTACAATTTTCTAGTTACTTACCGTATTTGAGTGTCAAGCTTCGAGTTATAAGCAAGATGCAGAGCTTTGCTCACAATTATGTGTGTACACAGAGCTGAGACCATGCTTTTGTTCGTTTACATTTTAAATGCTAAATAGGAAATACCGAGTGTTAAAATCTGAAGTTTAATGTAATTAACTCATGGGAACAAAAACATGACTCAAATCTAGCAGAATTGTGAGCTCTGTATCTTGCATAGTTTACGATTGATGTTGAAATTTTCGTTGATTATTATAAATGTCTTGCTAAACATTAAAAACTTGTACAGAAATATTAAAATGATGATATGCTATAATTTGCTATAACTACATGTACTTTCTGGGGCTCCTTCTTAAACGGTGAATTATATGAAATGTACACCAATTTTGATAGTTTTTCAAACACGAGTTAAAAAAAACGACACCTTTTAAACAGTTTCTATAGTTCTGACACATTATTATGAGGATAAATGCATTATCGTTGGTTTTTAAAAAAATATTGCAGCGAAAAATCATCTTTGTAGCCATTTATTGTTTTTGATTAAAGATGAAAATAACAGGTGGGCCTTAGTACTGTAATAGGAGAGGAGGAAATTAGCACCATATAAATACATTAAAAACATATGGCTGGACTGGGAATCGAACCCGAAACCCTTGCAACTCCAGTCAAGAGCTCTGCCACTGAGCCATCCAGGCCGATATCAACGGTCCATGATATAGCCCAAGCTACTACATTCCTCCCTTCTTAAATAATATTTGCTCTGGAAGATCACCCGTGGTTCTTTCCTTTGGAAGGCGTTCACCTGCTATTTCCAGGGGTTGGTTTTGGAACCAATATAGTAGAAAAAGAGGAATGATCATATAAATACATTGAAAACATATGACTGGACCGGGAATCAAACCCGGGGCCCCTGCAACTCCAGTCAGGAGCTCTACCACTGAGCAATCCACTCATCCAGGCAGATATCCACGGTCCATTTAGTCACAAATACTACAGTACATTAGAGTGATATGCCTGTCAATACATTGATTAAATAGCTCTTTAACCTATCACATGACCACATTTTCAGTCGATTGTATTCATCGACCAAGTAAGTTATAAAACGTCATACAAGTTACGCCAGGTAAACAACAATAGTTTATAATGGGGAAGACCAATTAAATTTTTGAATGTTTTTAATTTGAGATTGAGCGCATTGAGTACAATTTTCTTCTTTCACATAAAGGAATTTTTTGAATAAAATAACTTATATGTAAGTACAAACTTTATAAAGCGATCAAAATATATGAGAGTATTTAGGTACATTTTCTCCATCAACTACTTACTAGTGTAAGTTATTACAACTAACTTACACTAGTAAGTAGTTGATGGAGAAAATGTACCTATATACTCTCATATATTTTGATCGCTTTATAAAGTTTGTATGGTGGGGGGGGGGGCTACATTTTGTAAATAAAAAAGGGAATTGGATGTTAACAGTGAACTCCTACCCATAATTTATAGTTATATGTCTTAAAAAGGACATTTTTGGTAAAAATGGTATTTCAAAAAGGTACATATGTCAAAGATTAATATATGGCCATATGGCACAATATCCTTTGAATGCCCATATAAAGCCATTGTTGCTCCGTTGAACGATGTTGCACATGGGCCTCTTGTTTGATCACTGATAGTGAAAAAAATTGAATTTAGAAAAATAAAGTAGAATCAGGTATTGTAAAGCATTACACATGCATGATAGAGAATATTATTTCATGTTCATAAATATCTCCTGGTGAAAAACCTACTTTAGTTTCATGTATATAAATTAACAAAGCAAAAAGTTCATTATTTCACTAAAAATCAAAAACAAATCAACAATCACCTGTAATAGTCTGATTTTTAAAACACACTGCAAGTTTATCATAAATTATGACGAAAATTTTCCACCAAAAATATTCCCTGGTTTTCACTCTAAAAGACAATTTATATGCATGATATTCTGATCAGGCAAAAGAGGGGAAAAGAGGAGAAAGCCTTAGCTTAATATTCATAAATATTTGTTTTTGATAATTATTTGTTACACATTTGTGCATGTTACTAACTCAACTTCAGCATTTGAGAAACTACAAATATATAGACAAGTGTCAAAGCAACCTGCTGAAGTGGAACCAAAGATTGGTGGAAGGAAACAGACGGTAAATCTTTATATATTTGATGTCTAAACAGATGTACACAGTATTATATTTTGCATGAAAATATTAAGAATGCCAACTTGTTTTTAAATCTATGGAAGAGACTGCAGGGCGAAAGCGCTTGAGATGAAATTTGAGCATTGAATTATTTTATAATCATATATAAATATATATATATATATATATATATATATATATATATATATATATATATATATATATATAATCCAAAAAGAATGAAAGATGATACACACAGTATAAATAAATAATCAAAATAGAAAAAAGAAAATGCACAGTGCCAAAGTTTCTATTCACCTTAAAAGAAAAAGATAATGCACAGTGAATAGAAACTTTGGAACTGTGCATTTTCTTTTATTTTCTTTTTCCATTTTTGATTATATATATATATATATATATATATATATATATATATATATATATATATATATATATATATATATATAAATAGGCGACGGATCTAAAAGATACATAGATATAAAAAAAGCGATACAAATAGACAACGATACGAACTTTCGCAACGACCCGTCCCTTCTTCAAGACAATAAACTAAACACTCTATATGGAAGAAGAGAACATCTACAAAACTAGCACATAACTACAATCTAAAAAAAAAATGTACTAGAAAAAAAAATTCGCCTTTTAGAAACTCATGATAAATTGTACAATCAAGTTTTTGTTTGATCTTCTTTTTAATATCCCACTGTCCCTGTCTTTTGAAGGTTTTATGAGGACTGTAAAAGAATTGATGAGGAAATTTATAAACATTCTTAACAAATAGCAAATCATTTTAGACTAAATGAATTTTCATCTGATTCCTTTTTAAAATGTACTGCAAGTGGCTGCATATGGCAATTCTTTTGATTTATGTAAAATTTAGGGAAACAAATGGAATAACTATGGAAGGGATCTAGGCCCGAGAAATGGAGCCAATTGCAGAGTGTTTGTCAGCATTGAAGAATACATATCACCCTTGTCGGAGTCAAAACAGATACTGTTTACAGTGAGTTAATTCATTGTTGTATTGTTTTCTTTTTTAAAGTCTGAAAATTTACATTTGGGTTGTCAAAAGTAGTGGAATCAGTATCAGCCTCAGTAATACAAGGAACAAATTGACGCACGCATCCAGCCTCCTTAAGGCTGCTCACTACACCTTGAATGTTTTTTTTTCGAATTCAATTCAGCAAAAAGTTACTTGATCATAAAATATAGCATTATGAATAAGTCAAATGGGTGAAAAAATTTACATTTCTTTTTTTTATTAAAAAAAAATATGATTTTTAATAAATGATTCAGTAGGTATGAATGAAATCCCCGTGCGGATTCGAACTCATGATCTGTGGTTTACAAGTTCAATACTTTAACCACTGAACTATGATTATGTTTAACCTAATCGATTGATAAAAACAATTTAACAAAACATTTGAATCGTCATCTTGTGACTTAGTGTTATAAAAAGTATAAGCCTTGATGTAGTGAGGTATCGTAAGAGTTTTGTGATTTAACAACTAATTTTTAGAAATGATTTCAAACTTTTAATAACAACACTATTTGTTGTTATAGCTAGTAATATTGACAATTTAAAATAGGTATTTTTAAAGAAAATAATTATAATTTAACAAAATCATTTTTATCTCAAAATATTTGTTCTTCTTTTAAATTATTTTTTACCAAGTGCAATTTCAGGTCTTCGGTTCGTTACAATTCTGAAAACGAATATGCACAAATGACGTATTCAGTGTTCCTATCATTCAAGAAAAATATTTTCGAAATCAGGATCGTATATTCATTAACTTAGGTTTTTTAAACTCTCTTTCCAATAAAATATGAATCAAACATGGAAATTTATTCCTCATGCCTACTCAGTTTTGATGAAATTGGTGCAGATACATTTAGAAATGAATTCCAACATAAAACAAAATTCTGTAGAAACAACTATGCTAGCCACCTATAAAAACAATTTGTGTGTGTGTTAGTTGATTTTCATTAAAAAGTAGTCAATTTTAAACTCACGATGAATTGTTTCATAACGTTTTTGTTGGATTTCTTTTTTTAGCATTTCCCCGTCCCTTTCTTGTGAAGGTTTCTTGAGAACTGCAAAGGAATTGATTAGAAAATTCATAAACATTTTAAACATATCTCAAATTATTATTAGACTTGATAAATTTTCATCTGATTCCTTTTTAAAATGTACTGCAAGTGGCTGCATATGGCAATTCTTTTGATTTATGTAAAATTTAGGGAAACAAATGGAATAACTATGGAAGGGATCTAGGCCCGAGAAATGGAGCCAATTGCAGAGTGTTTGTCAGCATTGAAGAATACATATCACCCTTGTCCGAGTCAAAACAGATACTGTTTACAGTGAGTTAATTCATTGTTGTATTGTTTTCTTTTTTAAAGTCTGAAAATTTACATTTGGGTTGTCAAAAGTAGTGGAATCAGTATCAGCCTCAGTAATACAAGGAACAAATTGACGCACGCATCCAGCCTCCTTAAGGCTGCTCACTACACCTTGAATGTTTTTTTTTCGAATTCAATTCAGCAAAAAGTTACTTGATCATAAAATATAGCATTATGAATAAGTCAAATGGGTGAAAAAATTTACATTTCTTTTTTTTATTAAAAAAAAATATGATTTTTAATAAATGATTCAGTAGGTATGAATGAAATCCCCGTGCGGATTCGAACTCATTATCTGTGGTTTACAAGTTCAATACTTTAACCACTGAACTATGATTATGTTTAACCTAATCGATTGATAAAAACAATTTAACAAAACATTTGAATCGTCATCTTGTGACTTAGTGTTATAAAAAGTATAAGCCTTGATGTAGTGAGGTATCGTAAGAGTTTTGTGATTTAACAACTAATTTTTAGAAATGATTTCAAACTTTTAATAACAACACTATTTGTTGTTATAGCTAGTAATATTGACAATTTAAAATAGGTATTTTTAAAGAAAATAATTATAATTTAACAAAATCATTTTTATCTCAAAATATTTGTTCTTCTTTTAAATTATTTTTTACCAAGTGCAATTTCAGGTCTTCGGTTCGTTACAATTCTGAAAACGAATATGCACAAATGACGTATTCAGTGTTCCTATCATTCAAGAAAAATATTTTCGAAATCAGGATCGTATATTCATTAACTTAGGTTTTTTAAACTCTCTTTCCAATAAAATATGAATCAAACATGGAAATTTATTCCTCATGCCTACTCAGTTTTGATGAAATTGGTGCAGATACATTTAGAAATGAATTCCAACATAAAACAAAATTCTGTAGAAACAACTATGCTAGCCACCTATAAAAACAATTTGTGTGTGTGTTAGTTGATTTTCATTAAAAAGTAGTCAATTTTAAACTCACGATGAATTGTTTCATAACGTTTTTGTTGGATTTCTTTTTTTAGCATTTCCCCGTCCCTTTCTTGTGAAGGTTTCTTGAGAACTGCAAAGGAATTGATTAGAAAATTCATAAACATTTTAAACATATCTCAAATTATTATTAGACTTGATAAATTTTCATCTGATTCCTTTTTAAAATGTACTGCAAGTGGCTGCATATGGCAATTCTTTTGATTTATGTAAAATTTAGGGAAACAAATGGAATAACTATGGAAGGGATCTAGGCCCGAGAAATGGAGCCAATTGCAGAGTGTTTGTCAGCATTGAAGAATACATATCACCCTTGTCGGAGTCAAAACAGATACTGTTTACAGTGAGTTAATTCATTGTTGTATTGTTTTCTTTTTTAAAGTTTGAAAATTTACATTTGGGTTGTCAAAAGTAGTGGAATCAGTATCAGCCTCAGTAATACAAGGAACAAATTGACGCACGCATCCAGCCTCCTTAAGGCTGCTCACTACACCTTGAATGTTTTTTTTTCGAATTCAATTCAGCAAAAAGTTACTTGATCATAAAATATAGCATGATGAATAAGTCAAATGGGTGAAAAAATTTACATTTCTTTTTTTTTATTAAAAAAAATATGATTTTTAATAAATGATTCAGTAAGTATGAATGAAATCCCCGTGCGGATTCGAACTCATGATCTGTGGTTTACAAGTTCAATACTTTAACCACTGAACTATGATTATGTTTAACCTAATCGATTGATAAAAACAATTTAACAAAACATTTGAATCGTCATCTTGTGACTTAGTGTTATAAAAAGTATAAGCCTTGATGTAGTGAGGTATCGTAAGAGTTTTGTGATTTAACAACTAATTTTTAGAAATGATTTCAAACTTTTAATAACAACACTATTTGTTGTTATAGCTAGTAATATTGACAATTTAAAATAGGTATTTTTAAAGAAAATAATTATAATTTAACAAAATCATTTTTATCTCAAAATATTTGTTCTTCTTTTAAATTATTTTTTACCAAGTGCAATTTCAGGTCTTCGGTTCGTTACAATTCTGAAAACGAATATGCACAAATGACGTATTCAGTGTTCCTATCATTCAAGAAAAATATTTTCGAAATCAGGATCGTATATTCATTAACTTAGGTTTTTTAAACTCTCTTTCCAATAAAATATGAATCAAACATGGAAATTTATTCCTCATGCCTACTCAGTTTTGATGAAATTGGTGCAGATACATTTAGAAATGAATTCCAACATAAAACAAAATTCTGTAGAAACAACTATGCTAGCCACCTATAAAAACAATTTGTGTGTGTGTTAGTTGATTTTCATTAAAAAGTAGTCAATTTTAAACTCACGATGAATTGTTTCATAACGTTTTTGTTGGATTTCTTTTTTTAGCATTTCCCCGTCCCTTTCTTGTGAAGGTTTCTTGAGAATTGCAAAGGAATTGATTAGAAAATTCATAAACATTTTAAACATATCTCAAATTATTATTAGACTTGATAAATTTTCATCTGTTCTTTTTAGATTGCAGTGGAAGTGGCTGCTGATGGCAATTCCTTTGATTTGGTCAATTTTTTTGGAAACACCTGGCATAAGTATGGATGGTATCTAGGCCTCATTCGTACCAAGGTTGATGCCAGATATCTAAAAAATGTAGCCAATTCCATAGTGTTTGTCAGCATTGAAGAATACATATCACCCTTGTCGGAGTCAAAACAGATACTGTTTACAGTGAGTTAATTCATTGTTGTATTGTTTTCTTTTTTAAAGTTTGAAAATTTACATTTGGGTTGTCAAAAGTAGTGGAATCAGTATCAGCCTCAGTAATACAAGGAACAAATTGACGCACGCATCCAGCCTCCTTAAGGCTGCTCACTACACCTTGAATGTTTTTTTTTCGAATTCAATTCAGCAAAAAGTTACTTGATCATAAAATATAGCATGATGAATAAGTCAAATGGGTGAAAAAATTTACATTTCTTTTTTTTTATTAAAAAAAATATGATTTTTAATAAATGATTCAGTAAGTATGAATGAAATCCCCGTGCGGATTCGAACTCATGATCTGTGGTTTACAAGTTCAATACTTTAACCACTGAACTATGATTATGTTTAACCTAATCGATTGATAAAAACAATTTAACAAAACATTTGAATCGTCATCTTGTGACTTAGTGTTATAAAAAGTATAAGCCTTGATGTAGTGAGGTATCGTAAGAGTTTTGTGATTTAACAACTAATTTTTAGAAATGATTTCAAACTTTTAATAACAACACTATTTGTTGTTATAGCTAGTAATATTGACAATTTAAAATAGGTATTTTTAAAGAAAATAATTATAATTTAACAAAATCATTTTTATCTCAAAATATTTGTTCTTCTTTTAAATTATTTTTTACCAAGTGCAATTTCAGGTCTTCGGTTCGTTACAATTCTGAAAACGAATATGCACAAATGACGTATTCAGTGTTCCTATCATTCAAGAAAAATATTTTCGAAATCAGGATCGTATATTCATTAACTTAGGTTTTTTAAACTCTCTTTCCAATAAAATATGAATCAAACATGGAAATTTATTCCTCATGCCTACTCAGTTTTGATGAAATTGGTGCAGATACATTTAGAAATGAATTCCAACATAAAACAAAATTCTGTAGAAACAACTATGCTAGCCACCTATAAAAACAATTTGTGTGTGTGTTAGTTGATTTTCATTAAAAAGTAGTCAATTTTAAACTCACGATGAATTGTTTCATAACGTTTTTGTTGGATTTCTTTTTTTAGCATTTCCCCGTCCCTTTCTTGTGAAGGTTTCTTGAGAATTGCAAAGGAATTGATTAGAAAATTCATAAACATTTTAAACATATCTCAAATTATTATTAGACTTGATAAATTTTCATCTGTTCTTTTTAGATTGCAGTGGAAGTGGCTGCTGATGGCAATTCCTTTGATTTGGTCAATTTTTTTGGAAACACCTGGCATAAGTATGGATGGTATCTAGGCCTCATTCGTACCAAGGTTGATGCCAGATATCTAAAAAATGTAGCCAATTCCATAGTGTTTGTCAGCATTGAAGAATACATATCACCCTTGTCGGAGTCAAAACAGATACTGTTTACAGTGAGTTAATTCATTGTTGTATTGTTTTCTTTTTTAAAGTTTGAAAATTTACATTTGGGTTGTCAAAAGTAGTGGAATCAGTATCAGCCTCAGTAATACAAGGAACAAATTGACGCACGCAGTTAAAGCAAACAAATCACTAAAGCTCAAGCTCATAGTAGCGCTACTATAACAACCGAAATTGTGAGAGTGCTAATTTCATAATTCAACCTTTAGGTGTTGAGTATTTTTGATATATTTTGATTATCGTGAGAGCATTGTGCTGTTGACACAATTTGCACAGTTAAGAGGGTTCTGTCTTGATCTCCTTTGGAAGAAAGAGCTCTAGATAAAGATATATAAAAATATCCAGTTTTCAAAGATAAAATATATGGAATTTTTATTTACTATACAATTGTTCATAGCCAAACAAATCGAATCTTAAAGTTTTAGGTAGATCTGATAGTTAATTTGTTTGAACATCCAGCCTATAACAATTTAACAAAACATTTGAATCGTCATCTTGTGTATTGTTTTTAAACGTATAAGCCTTGGTGTAGTGAGGTTTCGTAAGAGTTTTGTGATTAAACAACTAATTTTTAAAAATGATTTCAAACTTTTAATAACAACACTATTTGTTGTTATAGCTAGTAATATTGACAATTTAAAATAGGTATTTTTAAAGAAAATAATCATAATTCCACAAAATCATTTTTATCTCAAAGTATTTGTTCTTCTTTTAAATTATTTTTTACCAAGTGCAATTTCAGGTCTTCGGTTCGTTACAATTCTGAAAAGGAATATGCACAAATGACATATTCAGTGTACCTATCATTCAAGAAAAATATTTTCGAAATCAGGATCGTATATTCATTAACTTAGGTTTTTTAAACTCTCCTTCCAATAAAATATGAATCAAACATGGAAATGTATTCCTCATGCCTACTCAGTTTTGATGAAATTGGTGCAGATACATTTTGAAATGAATTCCAACATCAAAAACATTCTGTAAAAACAACTATGTTAGCCATCTATCAAAACAATTAGTGTGTGTGTGTGTTAGTTGATTTTCATTAAAAAGTAGTCAATTGCAAACTCATGATAAATTGTACAGTAAAGTGTTTGTTTGATTTTCTTTTTAATATCCCCCTGTCCCTGTCTTTTGAAGGTTTTATGAGGACTGTAAAAGATTTGATGAGGACATTTATATACATTCTTAACAAATAGCAAACCATTTTAGACTAAATAAATTTTCATCTTATTCCTATTTAGAATGTAATGCAAGTGGCTGCATATGGCAATTCTTTTGATTTATGTAAAATTTAGGGAAACAAATTGAATAACTACGGAAGGGATCTAGGCGTCGTTCCTACCAAAGCTGATGCCAGATATCCGAGAAATGGAGCCAATTGCAGAGTGTTTGTCAGCATTGAAGAATACATATCACCCTTGTCGGAGTCAAAACAGATACTGTTTACAGTGAGTTAATTCATTGTTGTATTGTTTTCTTTTTTAAAGTTTGAAAATTTACATTTGGGTGGTCAAAAGTAGTGGAATCAGAATCAGCCTCAGTAATACAAGGAACAAATTGACGCACGCAGTTAAAGCAAACAAATCACTAAAGCTCAAGCTCATAGTAGCGCTACTATCACAACCGAAATTGTGAGAGTGCTAATTTCATAATTCAACCTTTAGGTGTTGAGTATTTTTTATATATTTTGATTATCGTGAGAGCATTGTGCTGTTGACACAATTTGCACAGTTAAGAGGGTTCTGTCTTGATCTCCTTTGGAAGAAAGAGCTCTAGATAAAGATATATAAAAATATCCAGTTTTCAAAGATAAAATATATGGAATTTTTATTTACTATACAATTGTTCATAGCCAAACAAATCGAAATCTTAAAGTTTTAGGAAGATGTGATAGTTAACTTGTTTGAACATCCAGCCTCCTTAAGGCTGCTCACTACACCTTGATTTTTTTTTCAATTCAGCAAAACGTTACTTGATCATAAAATATAGCATTATGAATAAGTCAAATGGGTGAAAAAATGTATATTTCTTTTTATTTAATATATATAAAAAATATGATTTTTAATAAATGATTCAGTAAGTATGAATGAAATCCCCATGCGGATTCGAACTGATGATCTGTGGTTTACAAGTCCAATACTTTAACCACTGAACTATGATTATGTTTAACCTAATCGATTGATAAAAACAATTTAACAAAACATTTGAATCGTCATCTTGTGACGTAGTGTTATAAAAAGTATAAGCCTTGATGTAGTGAGGTATCGTAAGAGTTTTGTGATTAAACAACTAATTTTTAAAAATGATTTCAAACTTTTAATAACAACACTATTTGTTGTTATAGCTAGTAATATTGACAATTTAAAATAGGTTTTTTTAAAGAAAATAATTATAATTCCACAAAATCATTTTTATCTCAAAGTATTTTTTCTTTTTTTAATTTTTTTTTTTTACCAAGTGCAATTTCAGGTCTTCGGTTCGTTACAGTTCTGAAAAGGAATATGCACAAATGACATATTCAGTGTACCTATCATTCAAGAAAAATATTTTCGAAATCAGGATCGTATATTCATTAACTTAGGTTTTTTAAACTCTCCTTCCAATAAAATATGAATCAAACATGGAAATTTATTCCTCATGCCTACTCAGTTTTGATGAAATTGGTGCAGATACATTTTGAAATGAATTCCAACATCAAAAAAATTCTGTAGAAACAACTATGTTAGCCATCTATCAAAACAATTAGTGTGTGTGTGTTAGCTGATTTTCATTAAAAAGTAGTCAATTGCAAACTCATGATAAATTGTACAATAAAGTGTTTGTTTGATTTTCTTTTTAATATCCCCCTGTCCCTGTCTTTTGAAGGTTTTATGAGGACTGTAAAAGATTTGATGAGGAAATTTATAAACATTCTTAACAAATAGCAAATCATTTTAGACTAAATAAATTTTCATCTGATTCCTATTTAGAATGTAATGCAAGTGGCTGCATATGGCAATTCTTTTGATTTATGTAAAATTTAGGGAAACAAATTGAATAACTACGGAAGGGATCTAGGCGTCGTTCCTACCAAAGCTGATGCCAGATATCCGAGAAATGGAGCCAATTGCAGAGTGTTTGTCAGCATTGAAGAATACATATCACCCTTGTCGGAGTCAAAACAGATACTGTTTACAGTGAGTTAATTCATTGTTGTATTGTTTTCGTTTTTAAAGTTTGAAAATTTACATTTGGGTGGTCAAAAGTAGTGGAATCAGAATCAGCCTCAGTAATACAAGGAACAAATTGACGCACGCAGTTAAAGCAAACAAATCACTAAAGTTCAAGCTTATAGTAGCGCTACTACAACAACCGAAATTTTGAGTTTGCTAATTTTCATAATTCAACCTTTAGGTGTTGAGTATTTTTGATATATTTTGATTATCGTGAGGGCATTGTGCTGTTGACACAATCTGCACAGTTAAGAGGGTTCTGTCTTGATCTCCTTTGGAAGAAAGAGCTCTAGATAAAGATATATAAAAATATCCAGTTTTAAAAGATAAAATATATGGAATTTCTATTTACTATACAATTGTTCATAGCCAAACATATCGAATCTTAAATTTTTAGGTAGATGTGATAGTTAACTTGTTTGAACATTCAGCCTCCTTAAGGCTGCTCACTACACCTTGATTTTTTTTTTCAATTCAGCAAAACGTTACTTAATCATAAAATATAGCATTATGAATAAGTCAAATGGGTGAAAAAATGTATATTTCTTTTTATTTAATATATATAAATAATATGATTTTTAATAAATGATTCAGTAAGTATGAATGAAATCCTCATGCAGATTCGAACTCATGATCTGTGGTTTACAAGTCCAATACTTTAACCACTGAACTATGATTATGTTTAACCTAATCGATTGATAAAAACAATTTAACAAAACCTTTGAATCGTCATCTTGTGACGTAGTGTTATAAAAAGTATAAGCCTTGATGTAGTGAGGTATCGTAAGAGTTTTGTGATTAAACAACTAATTTTTAAAAATGATTTCAAACTTTTAATAACAACACTATTTGTTGTTATAGCTAGTTATATTGACAATTTAAAATAGGTTTTTTTAAAGAAAATAATTATAATTCCACAAAATCATTTTTATCTCAAAATATTTTTTCTTCTTTTAATTTTTTTTTAACCAAGTGCAATTTCAGGTCTTCGGTTCGTTACAGTTCTGAAAAGGAATATGCACAAATGACATATTTAGTGTACCTATCATTCAAGAAAAATATTTTCGAAATCAGGATCGTATATTCATTAACTTAGGTTTTTTAAACTCTCCTTCCAATAAAATATGAATCAAACATGGAAATTTATTCCTCATGCCTACTCAGTTTTGATGAAATTGGTGCAGATACATTTTGAAATGAATTCCAACATCAAAAAAATTCTGTAAAAACAACTATGTTAGCCATCTATCAAAACAATTAGTGTGTGTGTGTTAGTTGATTTTCATTAAAAAGTAGTCAATTGCAAACTCATGATAAATTGTACAGTAAAGTGTTTGTTTGATTTTCTTTTTAATATCCCCCTGTCCCTGTCTTTTGAAGGTTTTATGAGGACTGTAAAAGATTTGATGAGGAAATTTATAAACATTCTTAACATATAGCAAATCATTTTAGACTAAATAAATTTTCATCTGATTCCTATTTAGAATGTAATGCAAGTGGCTGCATATGGCAATTCTTTTGATTTATGTAAAATTTAGGGAAACAAATTGAATAACTACGGAAGGGATCTAGGCGTCGTTCCTACCAAAGCTGATGCCAGATATCCGAGAAATGGAGCCAATTGCAGAGTGTTTGTCAGCATTGAAGAATACATATCACCCTTGTCGGAGTCAAAACAGATACTGTTTACAGTGAGTTAATTCATTGTTGTATTGTTTTCTTTTTTAAAGTTTGAAAATTTACAGTTGGGTGGTCAAAAGTAGTGGAATCAGTATCAGCCTCAGTAATACAAGGAACAAATTGACGCACGCAGTTAAAGCAAACAAATCACTAAAGTTCAAGCTCATAGTAGCGCTACTATAACAACCGAAATTGTGAGTTTGCTAATTTTCATAATACAACCTTTAGGTGTTGAGTATTTTTGATATATTTTGATTATCGTGAGGGCATTGTGCTGTTGACACAATCTGCACAGTTAAGAGGGTTCTGTCTTGATCTCCTTTGGAAGAAAGAGCTCTAGATAAAGATATATAAAAATATCCAGTTTTAAAAGATAAAATATATGGAATTTCTATTTACTATACAATTGTTCATAGCCAAACAAATCGAATCTTAAATTTTTAGGTAGATGTGATAGTTAACTTGTTTGAACATTCAGCCTCCTTAAGGCTGCTCACTACACCTTGATTTTTTTTTTTTCAATTCAGCAAAACGTTACTTGATCATAAAATATAGCATTATGAATAAGTCAAATGGGTGAATAAATGTATATTTCTTTTTATTTAATATATATACATAATATGATTTTTAATAAATGATTCAGTAAGTATGAATGAAATCCTCATGCGGATTCGAACTGATGATCTGTGGTTTACAAGTCCAATACTTTTAACCACTGAACTATGATTATGTTTAACCTAATCGATTGATAAAAACAATTTAACAAAACATTTGAATCGTCATCTTGTGACGTAGTGTTATAAAAAGTATAAGCCTTGATGTAGTGAGGTATCGTAAGAGTTTTGTGATTAAACAACTAATTTTTAAAAATGATTTCAAACTTTTAAAAACAACACTATTTGTTGTTATAGCTAGTAATATTGACAATTTAAAATAGGTTTTTTTAAAGAAAATAATTATAATTCCACAAAATCATTTTTATCTCAAAATATTTTTTCTTCTTTTAATTTTTTTTTAACCAAGTGCAATTTCAGGTCTTCGGTTCGTTACAGTTCTGAAAAGGAATATGCACAAATGACATATTCAGTGTACCTATCATTCAAGAAAAATATTTTCGAAATCAGGATCGTATATTCATTAACTTAGGTTTTTTAAACTCTCCTTCCAATAAAATATGAATCAAACATGGAAATTTATTCCTCATGCCTACTCAGTTTTGATGAAATTGGTGCAGATACATTTTGAAATGAATTCCAACCTCAAAAAAATTCTGTAGAAACAACTATGTTAGCCATCTATCAAAACAATTAGTGTGTGTGTGTTAGCTGATTTTCATTAAAAAGTAGTCAATTGCAAACTCATGATAAATTGTACAGTAAAGTGTTTGTTTGATTTTCTTTTTAATATCCCCCTGTCCCTGTCTTTTGAAGGTTTTATGAGGACTGTAAAAGATTTGATGAGGAAATTTATAAACATTCTTAACAAATAGCAAATCATTTTAGACTAAATAAATTTTCATCTGATTCCTATTTAGAATGTAATGCAAGTGGCTGCATATGGCAATTCTTTTGATTTATGTAAAATTTAGGGAAACAAATTGAATAACTACGGAAGGGATCTAGGCGTCGTTCCTACCAAAGCTGATGCCAGATATCCGAGAAATGGAGCCAATTGCAGAGTGTTTGTCAGCATTGAAGAATACATATCACCCTTGTCGGAGTCAAAACAGATACTGTTTACAGTGAGTTAATTCATTGTTGTATTGTTTTCTTTTTGAAAGTTTGAAAATTTACATTTGGGTGGTCAAAAGTAGTGGAATCAGTATCAGCCTCAGTAATACAAGGAACAAATTGACGCACGCAGTTAAAGCAAACAAATCACTAAAGTTCAAGCTCATAGTAGCGCTACTATAACAACCGAAATTGTGAGTTTGCTAATTTTCATAATTCAACCTTTAGGTGTTGAGTATTTTTGATATATTTTGATTATCGTGAGGGCATTGTGCTGTTGACACAATCTGCACAGTTAAGAGGGTTCTGTCTTGATCTCCTTTGGAAGAAATAGCTCTAGATAAAGATATATAAAAATATCCAGTTTTAAAAGATAAAATATATGGAATTTCTATTTACTATACAATTGTTCATAGCCAAACAAATCGACATCTTAAAGTTTTAGGAAGATGTGATAGTTAACTTGTTTGAACATCCAGCCTCCTTAAGGCTGCTCACTACACCTTGATTTTTTTTTCAATTCAGCAAAACGTTACTTGATCATAAAATATAGCATTATGAATAAGTCAAATGGGTGAATAAATGTATATTTCTTTTTATTTAATATATATAAAAAATATGATTTTTAATAAATGATTCAGTAAATATGAATGAAATCCCCATGCGGATTCGAACTCATGATCTGTGGTTTACAAGTCCAATACTTTAACCACTGAACTATGATTATGTTTAACCTAACCGATTGATAAAAACAATTTAACAAAACATTTGAATCGTCATCTTGTGACGTAGTGTTATAAAAAGTATAAGCCTTGATGTAGTGAGGTATCGTAAGAGTTTTGTGATTAAACAACTAATTTTTAAAAATGATTTCAAACTTTTAATAACAACACTATTTGTTGTTATAGCTAGTAATATTGACAATTTAAAATAGGTTTTTTTTAAAGAAAATAATAATAATTCCACAAAATCATTTTTATCTCAAAGTATTTTTTCTTTTTTTAATTTTTTTTTTTTACCAAGTGCAATTTCAGGTCTTCGGTTCGTTACAGTTCTGAAAAGGAATATGCACAAATGACATATTCAGTGTACCTATCATTCAAGAAAAATATTTTCGAAATCAGGATCGTATATTCATTAACTTAGGTTTTTTAAACTCTCCTTCCAATAAAATATGAATCAAACATGGAAATTTATTCCTCATGCCTACTCAGTTTTGATGAAATTGGTGCAGATACATTTTGAAATGAATTCCAACATCAAAAACATTCTGTAAAAACAACTATGTTAGCCATCAATCAAAACAATTAGTGTGTGTGTGTGTGTGTGTTAGTTGATTTTCATTAAAAAGTAGTCAATTGCAAACTCATGATAAATTGTACAATAAAGTGTTTGTTTGATTTTCTTTTTAATATCCCCCTGTTCCTGTCTTTTGAAGGTTTTATGAGGACTGTAAAAGATTTGATGAGGAAATTTATAAACATTCTTAACAAATAGCAAATCATTTTAGACTAAATAAATTTTCATCTGATTCCTATTTAGAATGTAATGCAAGTGGCTGCATATGGCAATTCTTTTGATTTATGTAAAATTTAGGGAAACAAATTGAATAACTACGGAAGGGATCTAGGCGTCGTTCCTACCAAAGCTGATGCCAGATATCCGAGAAATGGAGCCAATTGCAGAGTGTTTGTCAGCATTGAAGAATACATATCACCCTTGTCGGAGTCAAAACAGATACTGTTTACAGTGAGTTAATTCATTGTTGTATTGTTTTCGTTTTTAAAGTTTGAAAATTTACATTTGGGTGGTCAAAAGTAGTGGAATCAGAATCAGCCTCAGTAATACAAGGAACAAATTGACGCACGCAGTTAAAGCAAACAAATCACTAAAGTTCAAGCTCATAGTAGCGCTACTACAACAACCGAAATTTTGAGTTTGCTAATTTTCATAATTCAACCTTTAGGTGTTGAGTATTTTTGATATATTTTGATTATCGTGAGGGCATTGTGCTGTTGACACAATCTGCACAGTTAAGAGGGTTCTGTCTTGATCTCCTTTGGAAGAAAGAGCTCTAGATAAAGATATATAAAAATATCCAGTTTTAAAAGATAAAATATATGGAATTTCTATTTACTATACAATTGTTCATAGCCAAACAAATCGAATCTTAAATTTTTAGGTAGATGTGATAGTTAACTTGTTTGAACATTCAGCCTCCTTAAGGCTGCTCACTACACCTTGATTTTTTTTTTTCAATTCAGCAAAACGTTACTTGATCATAAAATATAGCATTATGAATAAGTCAAATGGGTGAATAAATGTATATTTCTTTTTATTTAATATATATACATAATATGATTTTTAATAAATGATTCAGTAAGTATGAATGAAATCCTCATGCGGATTCGAACTGATGATCTGTGGTTTACAAGTCCAATACTTTTAACCACTGAACTATGATTATGTTTAACCTAATCGATTGATAAAAACAATTTAACAAAACATTTGAATCGTCATCTTGTGACGTAGTGTTATAAAAAGTATAAGCCTTGATGTAGTGAGGTATCGTAAGAGTTTTGTGATTAAACAACTAATTTTTAAAAATGATTTCAAACTTTTAAAAACAACACTATTTGTTGTTATAGCTAGTAATATTGACAATTTAAAATAGGTTTTTTTAAAGAAAATAATTATAATTCCACAAAATCATTTTTATCTCAAAATATTTTTTCTTCTTTTAATTTTTTTTTAACCAAGTGCAATTTCAGGTCTTCGGTTCGTTACAGTTCTGAAAAGGAATATGCACAAATGACATATTCAGTGTACCTATCATTCAAGAAAAATATTTTCGAAATCAGGATCGTATATTCATTAACTTAGGTTTTTTAAACTCTCCTTCCAATAAAATATGAATCAAACATGGAAATTTATTCCTCATGCCTACTCAGTTTTGATGAAATTGGTGCAGATACATTTTGAAATGAATTCCAACCTCAAAAAAATTCTGTAAAAACAACTATGTTAGCCATCTATCAAAACAATTAGTGTGTGTGTGTTAGTTGATTTTCATTAAAAAGTAGTCAATTGCAAATTCATGATAAATTGTACAGTAAAATGTTTGTTTGATTTTCTTTTTAATATCCCCCTGTCCCTGTCTTTTGAAGGTTTTATGAGGACTGTAAAAGATTTGATGAGGAAATTTATAAACATTCTTAACAAATAGCAAATCATTTTAGACTAAATAAATTTTCATCTGATTCCTATTTAGAATGTAATGCAAGTGGCTGCATATGGCAATTCTTTTGATTTATGTAAAATTTAGGGAAACAAATTGAATAACTACGGAAGGGATCTAGGCGTCGTTCCTACCAAAGCTGATGCCAGATATCCGAGAAATGGAGCCAATTGCAGAGTGTTTGTCAGCATTGAAGAATACATATCACCCTTGTCGGAGTCAAAACAGATACTGTTTACAGTGAGTTAATTCATTGTTGTATTGTTTTCTTTTTGAAAGTTTGAAAATTTACATTTGGGTGGTCAAAAGTAGTGGAATCAGTATCAGCCTCAGTAATACAAGGAACAAATTGACGCACGCAGTTAAAGCAAACAAATCACTAAAGTTCAAGCTCATAGTAGCGCTACTATAACAACCGAAATTGTGAGTTTGCTAATTTTCATAATTCAACCTTTAGGTGTTGAGTATTTTTGATATATTTTGATTATCGTGAGGGCATTGTGCTGTTGACACAATCTGCACAGTTAAGAGGGTTCTGTCTTGATCTCCTTTGGAAGAAAGAGCTCTAGATAAAGATATATAAAAATATCCAGTTTTAAAAGATAAAATATATGGAATTTCTATTTACTATACAATTGTTCATAGCCAAACAAATCGAAATCTTAAAGTTTTAGGAAGATGTGATAGTTAACTTGTTTGAACATCCAGCCTCCTTAAGGCTGCTCACTACACCTTGATTTTTTTTTCAATTCAGCAAAACGTTACTTGATCATAAAATATAGCATTATGAATAAGTCAAATGGGTGAAAAAATGTATATTTCTTTTTATTTAATATATATAAAAAATATGATTTTTAATAAATGATTCAGTAAGTATGAATGAAATCCCCATGCGGATTCGAACTCATGATCTGTGGTTTACAAGTCCAATACTTTAACCACTGAACTATGATTATGTTTAACCTAATCGATTGATAAAAACAATTTAACAAAACATTTGAATCGTCATCTTGTGACGTAGTGTTATAAAAAGTATAAGCCTTGATGTAGTGAGGTATCGTAAGAGTTTTGTGATTAAACAACTAATTTTTAAAAATGATTTCAAACTTTTAATAACAACACTATTTGTTGTTATAGCTAGTAATATTGACAATTTAAAATAGGTATTTTTAAAGAAAATAATTATAATTCAATAAAATCATTTTTATCTCAAAGTATTTTTTCTTTTTTTAATTTTTTTTTTTTACCAAGTGCAATTTCAGGTTTTCGGTTCGTTACAGTTCTGAAAAGGAATATGCACAAATGACATATTCAGTGTACCTATCATTCAAGAAAAATATTTTCGAAATCAGGATCGTATATTCATTAACTTAGGTTTTTTAAACTCTCCTTCCAATAAAATATGAATCAAACATGGAAATTTATTCCTCATGCCTACTCAGTTTTGATGAAATTGGTGCAGATACATTTTGAAATGAATTCCAACATCAAAAACATTCTGTAAAAACAACTATGTTAGCCATCAATCAAAACAATTAGTGTGTGTGTGTGTGTTAGTTGATTTTCATTAAAAAGTAGTCAATTGCAAACTCATGATAAATTGTACAATAAAGTGTTTGTTTGATTTTCTTTTTAATATCCCCCTGTTCCTGTCTTTTGAAGGTTTTATGAGGACTGTAAAAGATTTGATGAGGAAATTTATAAACATTCTTAACAAATAGCAAATCATTTTAGACTAAATAAATTTTCATCTGATTCCTATTTAGAATGTAATGCAAGTGGCTGCATATGGCAATTCTTTTGATTTATGTAAAATTTAGGGAAACAAATTGAATAACTACGGAAGGGATCTAGGCGTCGTTCCTACCAAAGCTGATGCCAGATATCCGAGAAATGGAGCCAATTGCAGAGTGTTTGTCAGCATTGAAGAATACATATCACCCTTGTCGGAGTCAAAACAGATACTGTTTACAGTGAGTTAATTCATTGTTGTATTGTTTTCGTTTTTAAAGTTTGAAAATTTACATTTGGGTGGTCAAAAGTAGTGGAATCAGAATCAGCCTCAGTAATACAAGGAACAAATTGACGCACGCAGTTAAAGCAAACAAATCACTAAAGTTCAAGCTCATAGTAGCGCTACTACAACAACCGAAATTTTGAGTTTGCTAATTTTCATAATTCAACCTTTAGGTGTTGAGTATTTTTGATATATTTTGATTATCGTGAGGGCATTGTGCTGTTGACACAATCTGCACAGTTAAGAGGGTTCTGTCTTGATCTCCTTTGGAAGAAAGAGCTCTAGATAAAGATATATAAAAATATCCAGTTTTAAAAGATAAAATATATGGAATTTCTATTTACTATACAATTGTTCATAGCCAAACAAATCGAATCTTAAATTTTTAGGTAGATGTGATAGTTAACTTGTTTGAACATTCAGCCTCCTTAAGGCTGCTCACTACACCTTGATTTTTTTTTTTCAATTCAGCAAAACGTTACTTGATCATAAAATATAGCATTATGAATAAGTCAAATGGGTGAATAAATGTATATTTCTTTTTATTTAATATATATACATAATATGATTTTTAATAAATGATTCAGTAAGTATGAATGAAATCCTCATGCGGATTCGAACTGATGATCTGTGGTTTACAAGTCCAATACTTTAACCACTGAACTATGATTATGTTTAACCTAATCGATTGATAAAAACAATTTAACAAAACATTTGAATCGTCATCTTGTGACGTAGTGTTATAAAAAGTATAAGCCTTGATGTAGTGAGGTATCGTAAGAGTTTTGTGATTAAACAACTAATTTTTAAAAATGATTTCAAACTTTTAAAAATAACACTATTTGTTGTTATAGCTAGTAATATTGACAATTTAAAATAGGTTTTTTTAAAGAAAATAATTATAATTCCACAAAATCATTTTTATCTCAAAATATTTTTTCTTCTTTTAATTTTTTTTTAACCAAGTGCAATTTCAGGTCTTCGGTTCGTTACAGTTCTGAAAAGGAATATGCACAAATGACATATTCAGTGTACCTATCATTCAAGAAAAATATTTTCGAAATCAGGATCGTATATTCATTAACTTAGGTTTTTTAAACTCTCCTTCCAATAAAATATGAATCAAACATGGAAATTTATTCCTCATGCCTACTCAGTTTTGATGAAATTGGTGCAGATACATTTTGAAATGAATTCCAACCTCAAAAAAATTCTGTAAAAACAACTATGTTAGCCATCTATCAAAACAATTAGTGTGTGTGTGTTAGTTGATTTTCATTAAAAAGTAGTCAATTGCAAACTCATGATAAATTGTACAGTAAAGTGTTTGTTTGATTTTCTTTTTAATATCCCCCTGTCCCTGTCTTTTGAAGGTTTTATGAGGACTGTAAAAGATTTGATGAGGAAATTTATAAACATTCTTGACAAATAGCAAATCATTTTAGACTAAATAAATTTTCATCTGATTCCTATTTAGAATGTAATGCAAGTGGCTGCATATGGCAATTCTTTTGATTTATGTAAAATTTAGGGAAACAAATTGAATAACTACGGAAGGGATCTAGGCGTCGTTCCTACCAAAGCTGATGCCAGATATCCGAGAAATGGAGCCAATTGCAGAGTGTTTGTCAGCATTGAAGAATACATATCACCCTTGTCGGAGTCAAAACAGATACTGTTTACAGTGAGTTAATTCATTGTTGTATTGTTTTCTTTTTGAAAGTTTGAAAATTTACATTTGGGTGGTCAAAAGTAGTGGAATCAGTATCAGCCTCAGTAATACAAGGAACAAATTGACGCACGCAGTTAAAGCAAACAAATCACTAAAGTTCAAGCTCATAGTAGCGCTACTATAACAACCGAAATTGTGAGTTTGCTAATTTTCATAATTCAACCTTTAGGTGTTGAGTATTTTTGATATATTTTGATTATCGTGAGGGCATTGTGCTGTTGACACAATCTGCACAGTTAAGAGGGTTCTGTCTTGATCTCCTTTGGAAGAAATAGCTCTAGATAAAGATATATAAAAATATCCAGTTTTAAAAGATAAAATATATGGAATTTCTATTTACTATACAATTGTTCATAGCCAAACAAATCGAAATCTTAAAGTTTTAGGAAGATGTGATAGTTAACTTGTTTGAACATCCAGCCTCCTTAAGGCTGCTCACTACACCTTGATTTTTTTTTCTATTCAGCAAAACGTTACTTGATCATAAAATATAGCATTATGAATAAGTCAAATGGGTGAAAAAATGTATATTTCTTTTTATTTAATATATATAAAAAATATGATTTTTAATAAATGATTCAGTAAGTATGAATGAAATCCCCATGCGGATTCGAACTCATGATCTGTGGTTTACAAGTCCAATACTTTAACCACTGAACTATGATTATGTTTAACCTAATCGATTGATAAAAACAATTTAACAAAAAATTTAAATCGTCATCTTGTGACGTAGTGTTATAAAAAGTATAAGCCTTGATGTAGTGAGGTATCGTAAGAGTTTTGTGATTAAACAACTAATTTTTAAAAATGATTTCAAACTTTTAATAACAACACTATTTGTTGTTATAGCTAGTAATATTGACAATTTAAAATAGGTTTTTTTAAAGAAAATAATTATAATTCCACAAAATCATTTTTATCTCAAAATATTTTTTCTTCTTTGAATTTTTTTTTTAACCAAGTGCAATTTCAGGTCTTCGGTTCGTTACAGTTCTGAAAAGGAATATGCACAAATGACATATTCAGTGTACCTATCATTCAAGAAAAATATTTTCGAAATCAGGATCGTATATTCATTAACTTAGGTTTTTTAAACTCTCCTTCCAATAAAATATGAATCAAACATGGAAATTTATTCCTCATGCCTACTCAGTTTTGATGAAATTGGTGCAGATACATTTTGAAATGAATTCCAACATCAAAAAAATTCTGTAGAAACAACTATGTTAGCCATCTATCAAAACAATTAGTGTGTGTGTGTTAGTTGATTTTCATTAAAAAGTAGTCAATTGCAAATTCATGATAAATTGTACAATAAAGTGTTTGTTTGATTTTCTTTTTAATATCCCCCTGTCCCTGTCTTTTGAAGGTTTTATGAGGACTGTAAAAGATTTGATGAGGAAATTTATAAACATTCTTAACAAATAGCAAATCATTTTAGACTAAATAAATTTTCATCTGATTCCTATTTAGAATGTAATGCAAGTGGCTGCATATGGCAATTCTTTTGATTTATGTAAAATTTAGGGAAACAAATTGAATAACTACGGAAGGGATCTAGGCGTCGTTCCTACCAAAGCTGATGCCAGATATCCGAGAAATGGAGCCAATTGCAGAGTGTTTGTCAGCATTGAAGAATACATATCACCCTTGTCGGAGTCAAAACAGATACTGTTTACAGTGAGTTAATTCATTGTTGTATTGTTTTTTTTTTTAAAGTTTGAAAATTTACAGTTGGGTGGTCAAAAGTAGTGGAATCAGTATCAGCCTCAGTAATACAAGGAACAAATTGACGCACGCAGTTAAAGCAAACAAATCACTAAAGTTCAAGCTCATAGTAGCGCTACTATAACAACCGAAATTGTGAGTTTGCTAATTTTCATAATTCAACCTTTAGGTGTTGAGTATTTTTGATATATTTTGATTATCGTGAGGGCATTGTGCTGTTGACACAATCTGCACAGTTAAGAGGGTTCTGTCTTGATCTCCTTTGGAAGAAATAGCTCTAGATAAAGATATATAAAAATATCCAGTTTTAAAAGATAAAATATATGGAATTTCTATTTACTATACAATTGTTCATAGTCAAACAAATCGAAATCTTAAAGTTTTAGGAAGATGTGATAGTTAACTTGTTTGAACATCCAGCCTCCTTAAGGCTGCTCACTACACCTTGATTTTTTTTTCAATTCAGCAAAACGTTACTTGATCATAAAATATAGCATTATGAATAAGTCAAATGGGTGAAAAAATGTATATTTCTTTTTATTTAATATATATAAATAATATGATTTTTAATAAATGATTCAGTAAGTATGAATGAAATCCCCATGTGGATTCGAACTGATGATCTGTGGTTTACAAGTCCAATACTTTAACCACTGAACTATGATTATGTTTAACCTAATCGATTGATAAAAACAATTTAACAAAACATTTGAATCGTCATCTTGTGACGTAGTGTTATAAAAAGTATAAGCCTTGATGTAGTGAGGTATCGTAAGAGTTTTGTGATTAAACAACTAATTTTTAAAAATGATTTCAAACTTTTAATAACAACACTATTTGTTGTTATAGCTAGTAATATTGACAATTTAAAATAGGTATTTTTAAAGAAAATAATTATAATTCAATAAAATCATTTTTATCTCAAAGTATTTTTTCTTTTTTTAATTTTTTTTTTTTACCAAGTGCAATTTCAGGTTTTCGGTTCGTTACAGTTCTGAAAAGGAATATGCACAAATGACATATTCAGTGTACCTATCATTCAAGAAAAATATTTTCGAAATCAGGATCGTATATTCATTAACTTAGGTTTTTTAAACTCTCCTTCCAATAAAATATGAATCAAACATGGAAATTTATTCCTCATGCCTACTCAGTTTTGATGAAATTGGTGCAGATACATTTTGAAATGAATTCCAACATCAAAAACATTCTGTAAAAACAACTATGTTAGCCATCAATCAAAACAATTAGTGTGTGTGTGTGTGTTAGTTGATTTTCATTAAAAAGTAGTCAATTGCAAACTCATGATAAATTGTACAATAAAGTGTTTGTTTGATTTTCTTTTTAATATCCCCCTGTTCCTGTCTTTTGAAGGTTTTATGAGGACTGTAAAAGATTTGATGAGGAAATTTATAAACATTCTTAACAAATAGCAAATCATTTTAGACTAAATAAATTTTCATCTGATTCCTATTTAGAATGTAATGCAAGTGGCTGCATATGGCAATTCTTTTGATTTATGTAAAATTTAGGGAAACAAATTGAATAACTACGGAAGGGATCTAGGCGTCGTTCCTACCAAAGCTGATGCCAGATATCCGAGAAATGGAGCCAATTGCAGAGTGTTTGTCAGCATTGAAGAATACATATCACCCTTGTCGGAGTCAAAACAGATACTGTTTACAGTGAGTTAATTCATTGTTGTATTGTTTTCTTTTTGAAAGTTTGAAAATTTACATTTGGGTGGTCAAAAGTAGTGGAATCAGAATCAGCCTCAGTAATACAAGGAACAAATTGACGCACGCAGTTAAAGCAAACAAATCACTAAAGTTCAAGCTCATAGTAGCGCTACTACAACAACCGAAATTTTGAGTTTGCTAATTTTCATAATTCAACCTTTAGGTGTTGAGTATTTTTGATATATTTTGATTATCGTGAGGGCATTGTGCTGTTGACACAATCTGCACAGTTAAGAGGGTTCTGTCTTGATCTCCTTTGGAAGAAAGAGCTCTAGATAAAGATATATAAAAATATCCAGTTTTAAAAGATAAAATATATGGAATTTCTATTTACTATACAATTGTTCATAGCCAAACAAATCGAATCTTAAATTTTTAGGTAGATGTGATAGTTAACTTGTTTGAACATTCAGCCTCCTTAAGGCTGCTCACTACACCTTGATATTTTTTTTCAATTCAGCAAAACGTTACTTGATCATAAAATATAGCATTATGAATAAGTCAAATGTGTGAAAAAATGTATATTTCTTTTTATTTAATATATTTAAATTATATGATTTTTAATAAATGATTCAGTAAGTATGAATGAAATCCTCATGCAGATTCGAACTGATGATCTGTGGTTTACAAGTCCAATACTTTAACCACTGAACTATGATTATGTTTAACCTAATCGATTGATAAAAACAATTTAACAAAACATTTGAATCGTCATCTTGTGACGTAGTGTTATAAAAAGTATAAGCCTTGATGTAGTGAGGTATCGTAAGAGTTTTGTGATTAAACAACTAATTTTTAAAAATGATTTCAAACTTTTAAAAATAACACTATTTGTTGTTATAGCTAGTAATATTGACAATTTAAAATAGGTTTTTTTAAAGAAAATAATTATAATTCCACAAAATCATTTTTATCTCAAAATATTTTTTCTTCTTTTAATTTTTTTTTAACCAAGTGCAATTTCAGGTCTTCGGTTCGTTACAGTTCTGAAAAGGAATATGCACAAATGACATATTCAGTGTACCTATCATTCAAGAAAAATATTTTCGAAATCAGGATCGTATATTCATTAACTTAGGTTTTTTAAACTCTCCTTCCAATAAAATATGAATCAAACATGGAAATTTATTCCTCATGCCTACTCAGTTTTGATGAAATTGGTGCAGATACATTTTGAAATGAATTCCAACCTCAAAAAAATTCTGTAAAAACAACTATGTTAGCCATCTATCAAAACAATTAGTGTGTGTGTGTTAGTTGATTTTCATTAAAAAGTAGTCAATTGCAAACTCATGATAAATTGTACAGTAAAGTGTTTGTTTGATTTTCTTTTTAATATCCCCCTGTCCCTGTCTTTTGAAGGTTTTATGAGGACTGTAAAAGATTTGATGAGGAAATTTATAAACATTCTTGACAAATAGCAAATCATTTTAGACTAAATAAATTTTCATCTGATTCCTATTTAGAATGTAATGCAAGTGGCTGCATATGGCAATTCTTTTGATTTATGTAAAATTTAGGGAAACAAATTGAATAACTACGGAAGGGATCTAGGCGTCGTTCCTACCAAAGCTGATGCCAGATATCCGAGAAATGGAGCCAATTGCAGAGTGTTTGTCAGCATTGAAGAATACATATCACCCTTGTCGGAGTCAAAACAGATACTGTTTACAGTGAGTTAATTCATTGTTGTATTGTTTTCTTTTTGAAAGTTTGAAAATTTACATTTGGGTGGTCAAAAGTAGTGGAATCAGTATCAGCCTCAGTAATACAAGGAACAAATTGACGCACGCAGTTAAAGCAAACAAATCACTAAAGTTCAAGCTCATAGTAGCGCTACTATAACAACCGAAATTGTGAGTTTGCTAATTTTCATAATTCAACCTTTAGGTGTTGAGTATTTTTGATATATTTTGATTATCGTGAGGGCATTGTGCTGTTGACACAATCTGCACAGTTAAGAGGGTTCTGTCTTGATCTCCTTTGGAAGAAATAGCTCTAGATAAAGATATATAAAAATATCCAGTTTTAAAAGATAAAATATATGGAATTTCTATTTACTATACAATTGTTCATAGCCAAACAAATCGAAATCTTAAAGTTTTAGGAAGATGTGATAGTTAACTTGTTTGAACATCCAGCCTCCTTAAGGCTGCTCACTACACCTTGATTTTTTTTTCTATTCAGCAAAACGTTACTTGATCATAAAATATAGCATTATGAATAAGTCAAATGGGTGAAAAAATGTATATTTCTTTTTATTTAATATATATAAAAAATATGATTTTTAATAAATGATTCAGTAAGTATGAATGAAATCCCCATGCGGATTCGAACTCATGATCTGTGGTTTACAAGTCCAATACTTTAACCACTGAACTATGATTATGTTTAACCTAATCGATTGATAAAAACAATTTAACAAAAAATTTAAATCGTCATCTTGTGACGTAGTGTTATAAAAAGTATAAGCCTTGATGTAGTGAGGTATCGTAAGAGTTTTGTGATTAAACAACTAATTTTTAAAAATGATTTCAAACTTTTAATAACAACACTATTTGTTGTTATAGCTAGTAATATTGACAATTTAAAATAGGTTTTTTTAAAGAAAATAATTATAATTCCACAAAATCATTTTTATCTCAAAATATTTTTTCTTCTTTGAATTTTTTTTTAACCAAGTGCAATTTCAGGTCTTCGGTTCGTTACAGTTCTGAAAAGGAATATGCACAAATGACATATTCAGTGTACCTATCATTCAAGAAAAATATTTTCGAAATCAGGATCGTATATTCATTAACTTAGGTTTTTTAAACTCTCCTTCCAATAAAATATGAATCAAACATGGAAATTTATTCCTCATGCCTACTCAGTTTTGATGAAATTGGTGCAGATACATTTTGAAATGAATTCCAACATCAAAAAAATTCTGTAGAAACAACTATGTTAGCCATCTATCAAAACAATTAGTGTGTGTGTGTTAGTTGATTTTCATTAAAAAGTAGTCAATTGGAAATTCATGATAAATTGTACAGTAAAGTGTTTGTTTGATTTTCTTTTTAATATCCCCCTGTCCCTGTCTTTTGAAGGTTTTATGAGGACTGTAAAAGATTTGATGAGGAAATTTATAAACATTCTTAACAAATAGCAAATCATTTTAGACTAAATAAATTTTCATCTGATTCCTATTTAGAATGTAATGCAAGTGGCTGCATATGGCAATTCTTTTGATTTATGTAAAATTTAGGGAAACAAATTGAATAACTACGGAAGGGATCTAGGCGTCGTTCCTACCAAAGCTGATGCCAGATATCCGAGAAATGGAGCCAATTGCAGAGTGTTTGTCAGCATTGAAGAATACATATCACCCTTGTCGGAGTCAAAACAGATACTGTTTACAGTGAGTTAATTCATTGTTGTATTGTTTTCTTTTTTAAAGTTTGAAAATTTACAGTTGGGTGGTCAAAAGTAGTGGAATCAGTATCAGCCTCAGTAATACAAGGAACAAATTGACGCACGCAGTTAAAGCAAACAAATCACTAAAGTTCAAGCTCATAGTAGCGCTACTATAACAACCGAAATTGTGAGTTTGCTAATTTTCATAATTCAACCTTTAGGTGTTGAGTATTTTTGATATATTTTGATTATCGTGAGGGCATTGTGCTGTTGACACAATCTGCACAGTTAAGAGGGTTCTGTCTTGATCTCCTTTGGAAGAAATAGCTCTAGATAAAGATATATAAAAATATCCAGTTTTAAAAGATAAAATATATGGAATTTCTATTTACTATACAATTGTTCATAGTCAAACAAATCGAAATCTTAAAGTTTTAGGAAGATGTGATAGTTAACTTGTTTGAACATCCAGCCTCCTTAAGGCTGCTCACTACACCTTGATTTTTTTTTCAATTCAGCAAAACGTTACTTGATCATAAAATATAGCATTATGAATAAGTCAAATGGGTGAAAAAATGTATATTTCTTTTTATTTAATATATATGAATAATATGATTTTTAATAAATGATTCAGTAAGTATGAATGAAATCCCCATGTGGATTCGAACTGATGATCTGTGGTTTACAAGTCCAATACTTTAACCACTGAACTATGATTATGTTTAACCTAATCGATTGATAAAAACAATTTAACAAAACATTTGAATCGTCATCTTGTGACGTAGTGTTATAAAAAGTATAAGCCTTGATGTAGTGAGGTATCGTAAGAGTTTTGTGATTAAACAACTAATTTTTAAAAATGATTTCAAACTTTTAATAACAACACTATTTGTTGTTATAGCTAGTAATATTGACAATTTAAAATAGGTATTTTTAAAGAAAATAATTATAATTCAATAAAATCATTTTTATCTCAAAGTATTTTTTCTTTTTTTAATTTTTTTTTTTTACCAAGTGCAATTTCAGGTTTTCGGTTCGTTACAGTTCTGAAAAGGAATATGCACAAATGACATATTCAGTGTACCTATCATTCAAGAAAAATATTTTCGAAATCAGGATCGTATATTCATTAACTTAGGTTTTTTAAACTCTCCTTCCAATAAAATATGAATCAAACATGGAAATTTATTCCTCATGCCTACTCAGTTTTGATGAAATTGGTGCAGATACATTTTGAAATGAATTCCAACATCAAAAACATTCTGTAAAAACAACTATGTTAGCCATCAATCAAAACAATTAGTGTGTGTGTGTGTGTTAGTTGATTTTCATTAAAAAGTAGTCAATTGCAAACTCATGATAAATTGTACAATAAAGTGTTTGTTTGATTTTCTTTTTAATATCCCCCTGTTCCTGTCTTTTGAAGGTTTTATGAGGACTGTAAAAGATTTGATGAGGAAATTTATAAACATTCTTAACAAATAGCAAATCATTTTAGACTAAATAAATTTTCATCTGATTCCTATTTAGAATGTAATGCAAGTGGCTGCATATGGCAATTCTTTTGATTTATGTAAAATTTAGGGAAACAAATTGAATAACTACGGAAGGGATCTAGGCGTCGTTCCTACCAAAGCTGATGCCAGATATCCGAGAAATGGAGCCAATTGCAGAGTGTTTGTCAGCATTGAAGAATACATATCACCCTTGTCGGAGTCAAAACAGATACTGTTTACAGTGAGTTAATTCATTGTTGTATTGTTTTCTTTTTGAAAGTTTGAAAATTTACATTTGGGTGGTCAAAAGTAGTGGAATCAGAATCAGCCTCAGTAATACAAGGAACAAATTGACGCACGCAGTTAAAGCAAACAAATCACTAAAGTTCAAGCTCATAGTAGCGCTACTACAACAACCGAAATTTTGAGTTTGCTAATTTTCATAATTCAACCTTTAGGTGTTGAGTATTTTTGATATATTTTGATTATCGTGAGGGCATTGTGCTGTTGACACAATCTGCACAGTTAAGAGGGTTCTGTCTTGATCTCCTTTGGAAGAAAGAGCTCTAGATAAAGATATATAAAAATATCCAGTTTTAAAAGATAAAATATATGGAATTTCTATTTACTATACAATTGTTCATAGCCAAACAAATCGAATCTTAAATTTTTAGGTAGATGTGATAGTTAACTTGTTTGAACATTCAGCCTCCTTAAGGCTGCTCACTACACCTTGATATTTTTTTTCAATTCAGCAAAACGTTACTTGATCATAAAATATAGCATTATGAATAAGTCAAATGTGTGAAAAAATGTATATTTCTTTTTATTTAATATATTTAAATTATATGATTTTTAATAAATGATTCAGTAAGTATGAATGAAATCCTCATGCAGATTCGAACTGATGATCTGTGGTTTACAAGTCCAATACTTTAACCACTGAACTATGATTATGTTTAACCTAATCGATTGATAAAAACAATTTAACAAAACATTTGAATCGTCATCTTGTGACGTAGTGTTATAAAAAGTATAAGCCTTGATGTAGTGAGGTATCGTAAGAGTTTTGTGATTAAACAACTAATTTTTAAAAATGATTTCAAACTTTTAATAACAACACTATTTGTTGTTATAGCTAGTAATATTGACAATTTAAAATAGGTTTTTTTTAAAGAAAATAATTATAATTCAACAAAATCATTTTTATCTCAAAGTATTTTTTCTTTTTTTAATTTTTTTTTTTACCAAGTGCAATTTCAGGTCTTCGGTTCGTTACAGTTCTGAAAAGGAATATGCACAAATGACATATTCAGTGTACCTATCATTCAAGAAAAATATTTTCGAAATCAGGATCGTATATTCATTAACTTAGGTTTTTTAAACTCTCCTTCCAATAAAATATGAATCAAACATGGAAATTTATTCCTCATGCCTACTCAGTTTTGATGAAATTGGTGCAGATACATTTTGAAATGAATTCCAACATCAAAAACATTCTGTAGAAACAACTATGTTAGCCATCTATCAAAACAATTAGTGTGTGTGTGTTAGCTGATTTTCATTAAAAAGTAGTCAATTGCAAACTCATGATAAATTGTACAATAAAGTGTTTGTTTGATTTTCTTTTTAATATCCCCCTGTCCCTGTCTTTTGAAGGTTTTATGAGGACTGTAAAAGATTTGATGAGGAAATTTATAAACATTCTTAACAAATAGCAAATCATTTTAGACTAAATAAATTTTCATCTGATTCCTATTTAGAATGTAATGCAAGTGGCTGCATATGGCAATTCTTTTGATTTATGTAAAATTTAGGGAAACAAATTGAATAACTACGGAAGGGATCTAGGCGTCGTTCCTACCAAAGCTGATGCCAGATATCCGAGAAATGGAGCCAATTGCAGAGTGTTTGTCAGCATTGAAGAATACATATCACCCTTGTCGGAGTCAAAACAGATACTGTTTACAGTGAGTTAATTCATTGTTGTATTGTTTTCTTTTTGAAAGTTTGAAAATTTACAGTTGGGTGGTCAAAAGTAGTGGAATCAGTATCAGCCTCAGTAATACAAGGAACAAATTGACGCACGCAGTTAAAGCAAACAAATCACTAAAGTTCAAGCTCATAGTAGCGCTACTATAACAACCGAAATTGTGAGTTTGCTAATTTTCATAATTCAACCTTTAGGTGTTGAGTATTTTTGATATATTTTGATTATCGTGAGGGCATTGTGCTGTTGACACAATCTGCACAGTTAAGAGGGTTCTGTCTTGATCTCCTTTGGAAGAAATAGCTCTAGATAAAGATATATAAAAATATCCAGTTTTAAAAGATAAAATATATGGAATTTCTATTTACTATACAATTGTTCATAGTCAAACAAATCGAAATCTTAAAGTTTTAGGAAGATGTGATAGTTAACTTGTTTGAACACCCAGCCTCCTTAAGGCTGCTCACTACACCTTGATTTTTTTTTCAATTCAGCAAAACGTTACTTGATCATAAAATATAGCATTATGAATAAGTCAAATGGGTGAAAAAATGTATATTTCTTTTTATTTAATATATATAAAAAATATGATTTTTAATAAATGATTCAGTAAGTATGAATGAAATCCCCATGCGGATTCGAACTCATGATCTGTGGTTTACAAGTCCAATACTTTAACCACTGAACTATGATTATGTTTAACCTAATCGATTGATAAAAACAATTTAACAAAACATTTGAATCGTCATCTTGTGACGTAGTGTTATAAAAAGTATAAGCCTTGATGTAGTGAGGTATCGTAAGAGTTTTGTGATTAAACAACTAATTTTTAAAAATGATTTCAAACTTTTAATAACAACACTATTTGTTGTTATAGCTAGTAATATTGACAATTTAAAATAGGTATTTTTAAAGAAAATAATTATAATTCAATAAAATCATTTTTATCTCAAAGTATTTTTTCTTTTTTTAATTTTTTTTTTACCAAGTGCAATTTCAGGTTTTCGGTTCGTTACAGTTCTGAAAAGGAATATGCACAAATGACATATTCAGTGTACCTATCATTCAAGAAAAATATTTTCGAAATCAGGATCGTATATTCATTAACTTAGGTTTTTTAAACTCTCCTTCCAATAAAATGTGAATCAAACATGGAAATTTATTCCTCATGCCTACTCAGTTTTGATGAAATTGGTGCAGATACATTTTGAAATGAATTCCAACATCAAAAACATTCTGTAAAAACAACTATGTTAGCCATCAATCAAAACAATTAGTGTGTGTGTGTGTGTGTTAGTTGATTTTCATTAAAAAGTAGTCAATTGCAAACTCATGATAAATTGTACAATAAAGTGCTTGTTTGATTTTCTTTTTAATATCCCCCTGTCCCTGTCTTTTGAAGGTTTTATGAGGACTGTAAAAGATTTGATGAGGAAATTTATAAACATTCTTAACAAATAGCAAATCATTTTAGACTAAATAAATTTTCATCTGATTCCTATTTAGAATGTAATGCAAGTGGCTGCATATGGCAATTCTTTTGATTTATGTAAAATTTAGGGAAACAAATTGAATAACTACGGAAGGGATCTAGGCGTCGTTCCTACCAAAGCTGATGCCAGATATCCGAGAAATGGAGCCAATTGCAGAGTGTTTGTCAGCATTGAAGAATACATATCACCCTTGTCGGAGTCAAAACAGATACTGTTTACAGTGAGTTAATTCATTGTTGTATTGTTTTCGTTTTTAAAGTTTGAAAATTTACATTTGGGTGGTCAAAAGTAGTGGAATCAGAATCAGCCTCAGTAATACAAGGAACAAATTGACGCACGCAGTTAAAGCAAACAAATCACTAAAGTTCAAGCTCATAGTAGCGCTACTACAACAACCGAAATTTTGAGTTTGCTAATTTTCATAATTCAACCTTTAGGTGTTGAGTATTTTTGATATATTTTGATTATCGTGAGGGCATTGTGCTGTTGACACAATCTGCACAGTTAAGAGGGTTCTGTCTTGATCTCCTTTGGAAGAAAGAGCTCTAGATAAAGATATATAAAAATATCCAGTTTTAAAAGATAAAATATATGGAATTTCTATTTACTATACAATTGTTCATAGCCAAACAAATCGAATCTTAAATTTTTAGGTAGATGTGATAGTTAACTTGTTTGAACATTCAGCCTCCTTAAGGCTGCTCACTACACCTTGATTTTTTTTTTTCAATTCAGCAAAACGTTACTTGATCATAAAATATAGCATTATGAATAAGTCAAATGGGTGAATAAATGTATATTTCTTTTTATTTAATATATATACATAATATGATTTTTAATAAATGATTCAGTAAGTATGAATGAAATCCTCATGCGGATTCGAACTGATGATCTGTGGTTTACAAGTCCAATACTTTAACCACTGAACTATGATTATGTTTAACCTAATCGATTGATAAAAACAATTTAACAAAACATTTGAATCGTCATCTTGTGACGTAGTGTTATAAAAAGTATAAGCCTTGATGTAGTGAGGTATCGTAAGAGTTTTGTGATTAAACAACTAATTTTTAAAAATGATTTCAAACTTTTAAAAACAACACTATTTGTTGTTATAGCTAGTAATATTGACAATTTAAAATAGGTTTTTTTAAAGAAAATAATTATAATTCCACAAAATCATTTTTATCTCAAAATATTTTTTCTTCTTTTAATTTTTTTTTAACCAAGTGCAATTTCAGGTCTTCGGTTCGTTACAGTTCTGAAAAGGAATATGCACAAATGACATATTCAGTGTACCTATCATTCAAGAAAAATATTTTCGAAATCAGGATCGTATATTCATTAACTTAGGTTTTTTAAACTCTCCTTCCAATAAAATATGAATCAAACATGGAAATTTATTCCTCATGCCTACTCAGTTTTGATGAAATTGGTGCAGATACATTTTGAAATGAATTCCAACATCAAAAAAATTCTGTAAAAACAACTATGTTAGCCATCTATCAAAACAATTAGTGTGTGTGTGTTAGTTGATTTTCATTAAAAAGTAGTCAATTGCAAATTCATGATAAATTGTACAGTAAAGTGTTTGTTTGATTTTCTTTTTAATATCCCCCTGTCCCTGTCTTTTGAAGGTTTTATGAGGACTGTAAAAGATTTGATGAGGAAATTTATAAACATTCTTAACAAATAGCAAATCATTTTAGACTAAATAAATTTTCATCTGATTCCTATTTAGAATGTAATGCAAGTGGCTGCATATGGCAATTCTTTTGATTTATGTAAAATTTAGGGAAACAAATTGAATAACTACGGAAGGGATCTAGGCGTCGTTCCTACCAAAGCTGATGCCAGATATCCGAGAAATGGAGCCAATTGCAGAGTGTTTGTCAGCATTGAAGAATACATATCACCCTTGTCGGAGTCAAAACAGATACTGTTTACAGTGAGTTAATTCATTGTTGTATTGTTTTCTTTTTGAAAGTTTGAAAATTTACAGTTGGGTGGTCAAAAGTAGTGGAATCAGTATCAGCCTCAGTAATACAAGGAACAAATTGACGCACGCAGTTAAAGCAAACAAATCACTAAAGTTCAAGCTCATAGTAGCGCTACTATAACAACCGAAATTGTGAGTTTGCTAATTTTCATAATTCAACCTTTAGGTGTTGAGTATTTTTGATATATTTTGATTATCGTGAGGGCATTGTGCTGTTGACACAATCTGCACAGTTAAGAGGGTTCTGTCTTGATCTCCTTTGGAAGAAATAGCTCTAGATAAAGATATATAAAAATATCCAGTTTTAAAAGATAAAATATATGGAATTTCTATTTACTATACAATTGTTCATAGTCAAACAAATCGAAATCTTAAAGTTTTAGGAAGATGTGATAGTTAACTTGTTTGAACATCCAGCCTCCTTAAGGCTGCTCACTACACCTTGATTTTTTTTTCAATTCAGCAAAACGTTACTTGATCATAAAATATAGCATTATGAATAAGTCAAATGGGTGAAAAAATGTATATTTCTTTTTATTTAATATATATAAAAAATATGATTTTTAATAAATGATTCAGTAAGTATGAATGAAATCCCCATGCGGATTCGAACTCATGATCTGTGGTTTACAAGTCCAATACTTTAACCACTGAACTATGATTATGTTTAATCTAATCGATTGATAAAAACAATTTAACAAAACATTTGAAACGTCATCTTGTGACGTAGTGTTATAAAAAGTATAAGCCTTGATGTAGTGAGGTATCGTAAGAGTTTTGTGATTAAACAACTAATTTTTAAAAATGATTTCAAACTTTTAATAACAACACTATTTGTTGTTATAGCTAGTAATATTGACAATTTAAAATAGGTATTTTTAAAGAAAATAATTATAATTCAATAAAATCATTTTTATCTCAAAGTATTTTTTCTTTTTTTAATTTTTTTTTTTTACCAAGTGCAATTTCAGGTTTTCGGTTCGTTACAGTTCTGAAAAGGAATATGCACAAATGACATATTCAGTGTACCTATCATTCAAGAAAAATATTTTCGAAATCAGGATCGTATATTCATTAACTTAGGTTTTTTAAACTCTCCTTCCAATAAAATATGAATCAAACATGGAAATTTATTCCTCATGCCTACTCAGTTTTGATGAAATTGGTGCAGATACATTTTGAAATGAATTCCAACATCAAAAACATTCTGTAAAAACAACTATGTTAGCCATCTATCAAAACAATTAGTGTGTGTGTGTGTGTGTTAGTTGATTTTCATTAAAAAGTAGTCAATTGCAAACTCATGATAAATTGTACAATAAAGTGCTTGTTTGATTTTCTTTTTAATATCCCCCTGTCCCTGTCTTTTGAAGGTTTTATGAGGACTGTAAAAGATTTGATGAGGAAATTTATAAACATTCTTAACAAATAGCAAATCATTTTAGACTAAATAAATTTTCATTTGATTCCTATTTAGAATGTAATGCAAGTGGCTGCATATGGCAATTCTTTTGATTTATGTAAAATTTAGGGAAACAAATTGAATAACTACGGAAGGGATCTAGGCGTCGTTCCTACCAAAGCTGATGCCAGATATCCGAGAAATGGAGCCAATTGCAGAGTGTTTGTCAGCATTGAAGAATACATATCACCCTTGTCGGAGTCAAAACAGATACTGTTTACAGTGAGTTAATTCATTGTTGTATTGTTTTCGTTTTTAAAGTTTGAAAATTTACATTTGGGTGGTCAAAAGTAGTGGAATCAGAATCAGCCTCAGTAATACAAGGAACAAATTGACGCACGCAGTTAAAGCAAACAAATCACTAAAGTTCAAGCTCATAGTAGCGCTACTACAACAACCGAAATTTTGAGTTTGCTAATTTTCATAATTCAACGTTTAGGTGTTGAGTATTTTTGATATATTTTGATTATCGTGAGGGCATTGTGCTGTTGACACAATCTGCACAGTAAAGAGGGTTCTGTCTTGATCTCCTTTGGAAGAAAGAGCTCTAGATAAAGATATATAAAAATATCCAGTTTTAAAAGATAAAATATATGGAATTTCTATTTACTATACAATTGTTCATAGCCAAACAAATCGAATCTTAAATTTTTAGGTAGATGTGATAGTTAACTTGTTTGAACATTCAGCCTCCTTAAGGCTGCTCACTACACCTTGATTTTTTTTTTCAATTCAGCAAAACGTTACTTGATCATAAAATATAGCATTATGAATAAGTCAAATGGGTGAATAAATGTATATTTCTTTTTATTTAATATATATAAAAAATATGATTTTTAATAAATGATTCAGTAAGTATGAATGAAATCCTCATGCGGATTCAAACTGATGATCTGTGGTTTACAAGTCCAATACTTTAACCACTGAACTATGATTATGTTTAACCTAATCGATTGATAAAAACAATTTAACAAAACATTTGAATCGTCATCTTGTGACGTAGTGTTATAAAAAGTATAAGCCTTGATGTAGTGAGGTATCGTAAGAGTTTTGTGATTAAACAACTAATTTTTAAAAATGATTTCAAACTTTTAATAACAACACTATTTGTTGTTATAGCTAGTAATATTGACAATTTAAAATAGGTTTTTTTAAAGAAAATAATTATAATTCCACAAAATCATTTTTATCTCAAAATATTTTTTCTTCTTTGAATTTTTTTTTAACCAAGTCAAATTTCAGGTCTTCGGTTCGTTACAGTTCTGAAAAGGAATATGCACAAATGACATATTCAGTGTACCTATCATTCAAGAAAAATATTTTCGAAATCAGGATCGTATATTCATTAACTTAGGTTTTTTAAACTCTCCTTCCAATAAAATATGAATCAAACATGGAAATTTATTCCTCATGCCTACTCAGTTTTGATGAAATTGGTGCAGATACATTTTGAAATGAATTCCAACATCAAAAACATTCTGTAAAAACAACTATGTTAGCCATCTATCAAAACAATTAGTGTGTGTGTGTTAGTTGATTTTCATTAAAAAGTAGTCAATTGCAAACTCATGATAAATTGTACAGTAAAGTGTTTGTTTGATTTTCTTTTTAATATCCCCCTGTCCCTGTCTTTTGAAGGTTTTATGAGGACTGTAAAAGATTTGATGAGGAAATTTATAAACATTCTTAACAAATAGCAAATCATTTTAGACTAAATAAATTTTCATCTGATTCCTATTTAGAATGTAATGCAAGTGGCTGCATATGGCAATTCTTTTGATTTATGTAAAATTTAGGGAAACAAATTGAATAACTACGGAAGGGATCTAGGCGTCGTTCCTACCAAAGCTGATGCCAGATATCCGAGAAATGGAGCCAATTGCAGAGTGTTTGTCAGCATTGAAGAATACATATCACCCTTGTCGGAGTCAAAACAGATACTGTTTACAGTGAGTTAATTCATTGTTGTATTGTTTTCTTTTTGAAAGTTTGAAAATTTACATTTGGGTGGTCAAAAGTAGTGGAATCAGTATCAGCCTCAGTAATACAAGGAACAAATTGACGCACGCAGTTAAAGCAAACAAATCACTAAAGTTCAAGCTCATAGTAGCGCTACTATAAGAACCGAAATTGTGAGTTTGCTAATTTTCATAATTCAACCTTTAGGTGTTGAGTATTTTTGATATATTTTGATTATCGTGAGGGCATTGTGCTGTTGACACAATCTGCACAGTTAAGAGGGTTCTGTCTTGATCTCCTTTGGAAGAAAGAGCTCTAGATAAAGATATATAAAAATATCCAGTTTTAAAAGATAAAATATATGGAATTTCTATTTACTATACAATTGTTCATAGCCAAACAAATCGAAATCTTAAAGTTTTAGGAAGATGTGATAGTTAACTTGTTTGAACATCCAGCCTCCTTAAGGCTGCTCACTACACCTTGATTTTTTTTTCAATTCAGCAAAACGTTACTTGATCATAAAATATAGCATTATGAATAAGTCAAATGGGTGAAAAAATGTATATTTCTTTTTATTTAATATATATAAAAAATATGATTTTTAATAAATGATTCAGTAAGTATGAATGAAATCCCCATGCGGATTCGAACTCATGATCTGTGGTTTACAAGTCCAATACTTTAACCACTGAACTATGATTATGTTTAACCTAATCGATTGATAAAAACAATTTAACAAAACATTTTAATCGTCATCTTGTGACGTAGTGTTATAAAAAGTATAAGCCTTGATGTAGTGAGGTATCGTAAGAGTTTTGTGATTAAACAACTAATTTTTAAAAATGATTTCAAACTTTTAATAACAACACTATTTGTTGTTATAGCTAGTAATATTGACAATTTAAATTAGGTTTTTTTTAAAGAAAATAATTATAATTCAACAAAATCATTTTTATCTCAAAATATTTTTTCTTCTTTTAATTTTTTTTTAACCAAGTGCAATTTCAGGTCTTCGGTTCGTTACAGTTCTGAAAAGGAATATGCACAAATGACATATTCAGTGTACCTATCATTCAAGAAAAATATTTTCGAAATCAGGATCGTATATTCATTAACTTAGGTTTTTTAAACTCTCCTTCCAATAAAATATGAATCAGACATGGAAATGTATTCCTCATGCCTACTCAGTTTTGATGAAATTGGTGCAGATACATTTTGAAATGAATTCCAACATCAAAAAAATTCTGTAAAAACAACTATGTTAGCCATCTATCAAAACAATTAGTGTGTGTGTGTTAGTTGATTTTCATTAAAAAGTAGTCAATTGCAAACTCATGATAAATTGTACAGTAAAGTGTTTGTTTGATTTTCTTTTTAATATCCCCCTGTCCCTGTCTTTTGAAGGTTTTATGAGGACTGTAAAAGATTTGATGAGGAAATTTATAAACATTCTTAACAAATAGCAAATCATTTTAGACTAAATAAATTTTCATCTGATTCCTATTTAGAATGTAATGCAAGTGGCTGCATATGGCAATTCTTTTGATTTATGTAAAATTTAGGGAAACAAATTGAATAACTACGGAAGGGATCTAGGCGTCGCTCCTACCAAAGCTGATGCCAGATATCCGAGAAATGGAGCCAATTGCAGAGTGTTTGTCAGCATTGAAGAATACATATCACCCTTGTCGGAGTCAAAACAGATACTGTTTACAGTGAGTTAATTCATTGTTGTATTGATTTCTTTTTTAAAGTTTGAAAATTTACAGTTGGGTGGTCAAAAGTAGTGGAATCAGTATCAGCCTCAGTAATACAAGGAACAAATTGACGCACGCAGTTAAAGCAAACAAATCACTAAAGTTCAAGCTCATAGTAGCGCTACTATAACAACCGAAATTGTGAGTTTGCTAATTTTCATAATTCAACCTTTAGGTGTTGAGTATTTTTGATATATTTTGATTATCGTGAGGGCATTGTGCTGTTGACACAATCTGCACAGTTAAGAGGGTTCTGTCTTGATCTCCTTTGGAAGAAAGAGCTCTAGATAAAGATATATAAAAATATCCAGTTTTAAAAGATAAAATATATGGAATTTCTATTTACTATACAATTGTTCATAGCCAAACAAATCGACATCTTAAAGTTTTAGGAAGATGTGATAGTTAACTTGTTTGAACATCCAGCCTCCTTAAGGCTGCTCACTACACCTTGATTTTTTTTTTCAATTCAGCAAAACGTTACTTGATCATAAAATATAGCATTATGAATAAGTCAAATGGGTGAAAAAATGTATATTTCTTTTTATTTAATATATATAAAAAATATGATTTTTAATAAATGATTCAGTAAGTATGAATGAAATCCCCATGCGGATTCGAACTCATGATCTGTGGTTTACAAGTCCAATACTTTAACCACTGAACTATGATTATGTTTAACCTAATCGATTGATAAAAACAATTTAACAAAACATTTTAATCGTCATCTTGTGACGTAGTGTTATAAAAAGTATAAGCCTTGATGTAGTGAGGTATCGTAAGAGTTTTGTGATTAAACAACTAATTTTTAAAAATGATTTCAAACTTTTAATAACAACACTATTTGTTGTTATAGCTAGTAATATTGACAATTTAAATTAGGTTTTTTTTAAAGAAAATAATTATAATTCAACAAAATCATTTTTATCTCAAAATATTTTTTCTTCTTTTAATTTTTTTTTAACCAAGTGCAATTTCAGGTCTTCGGTTCGTTACAGTTCTGAAAAGGAATATGCACAAATGACATATTCAGTGTACCTATCATTCAAGAAAAATATTTTCGAAATCAGGATCGTATATTCATTAACTTAGGTTTTTTAAACTCTCCTTCCAATAAAATATGAATCAGACATGGAAATGTATTCCTCATGCCTACTCAGTTTTGATGAAATTGGTGCAGATACATTTTGAAATGAATTCCAACATCAAAAAAATTCTGTAAAAACAACTATGTTAGCCATCTATCAAAACAATTAGTGTGTGTGTGTTAGTTGATTTTCATTAAAAAGTAGTCAATTGCAAACTCATGATAAATTGTACAGTAAAGTGTTTGTTTGATTTTCTTTTTAATATCCCCCTGTCCCTGTCTTTTGAAGGTTTTATGAGGACTGTAAAAGATTTGATGAGGAAATTTATAAACATTCTTAACAAATAGCAAATCATTTTAGACTAAATAAATTTTCATCTGATTCCTATTTAGAATGTAATGCAAGTGGCTGCATATGGCAATTCTTTTGATTTATGTAAAATTTAGGGAAACAAATTGAATAACTACGGAAGGGATCTAGGCGTCGCTCCTACCAAAGCTGATGCCAGATATCCGAGAAATGGAGCCAATTGCAGAGTGTTTGTCAGCATTGAAGAATACATATCACCCTTGTCGGAGTCAAAACAGATACTGTTTACAGTGAGTTAATTCATTGTTGTATTGATTTCTTTTTTAAAGTTTGAAAATTTACAGTTGGGTGGTCAAAAGTAGTGGAATTAGTATCAGCCTCAGTAATACAAGGAACAAATTGACGCACGCAGTTAAAGCAAACAAATCACTAAAGTTCAAGCTCATAGTAGCGCTACTATAAGAACCGAAATTGTGAGTTTGCTAATTTTCATAATTCAACCTTTAGGTGTTGAGTATTTTTGATATATTTTGATTATCGTGAGGGCATTGTGCTGTTGACACAATCTGCACAGTTAAGAGGGTTCTGTCTTGATCTCCTTTGGAAGAAAGAGCTCTAGATAAAGATATATAAAAATATCCAGTTTTAAAAGATAAAATATATGGAATTTCTATTTACTATACAATTGTTCATAGCCAAACAAATCGACATCTTAAAGTTTTAGGAAGATGTGATAGTTAACTTGTTTGAACATCCAGCCTCCTTAAGGCTGCTCACTACACCTTGATTTTTTTTTCAATTCAGCAAAACGTTACTTGATCATAAAATATAGCATTATGAATAAGTCAAATGGGTGAAAAAATGTATATTTCTTTTTATTTAATATATATAAAAAATATGATTTTTAATAAATGATTCAGTAAGTATGAATGAAATCCCCATGCGGATTCGAACTCATGATCTGTGGTTTACAAGTCCAATACTTTAACCACTGAACTATGATTATGTTTAACCTAATCGATTGATAAAAACAATTTAACAAAACATTTGAATCGTCATCTTGTGACGTAGTGTTATAAAAAGTATAAGCCTTGATGTAGTGAGGTATCGTAAGAGTTTTGTGATTAAACAACTAATTTTTAAAAATGATTTCAAACTTTTAATAACAACACTATTTGTTGTTATAGCTAGTAATATTGACAATTTAAAATAGGTATTTTTAAAGAAAATAATTATAATTCAATAAAATCATTTTTATCTCAAAATATTTTTTCTTTTTTTAATTTTTTTTTTTATCAAGTGCAATTTCAGGTTTTCGGTTCGTTACAGTTCTGAAAAGGAATATGCACAAATGACATATTCAGTGTACCTATCATTCAAGAAAAATATTTTCGAAATCAGGATCGTATATTCATTAACTTAGGTTTTTTAAACTCTCCTTCCAATAAAATATGAATCAAACATGGAAATTTATTCCTCATGCCTACTCAGTTTTGATGAAATTGGTGCAGATACATTTTGAAATGAATTCCAACATCAAAAACATTCTGTAAAAACAACTATGTTAGCCATCTATCAAAACAATTAGTGTGTGTGTGTTAGTTGATTTTCATTAAAAAGTAGTCAATTGCAAACTCATGATAAATTGTACAGTAAAGTGTTTGTTTGATTTTCTTTTTAATATCCCCCTGTCCCTGTCTTTTGAAGGTTTTATGAGGACTGTAAAAGATTTGATGAGGAAATTTATAAACATTCTTAACAAATAGCAAATCATTTTAGACTAAATAAATTTTCATCTGATTCCTATTTAGAATGTAATGCAAGTGGCTGCATATGGCAATTCTTTTGATTTATGTAAAATTTAGGGAAACAAATTGAATAACTACGGAAGGGATCTAGGCGTCGTTCCTACCAAAGCTGATGCCAGATATCCGAGAAATGGAGCCAATTGCAGAGTGTTTGTCAGCATTGAAGAATACATATCACCCTTGTCGGAGTCAAAACAGATACTGTTTACAGTGAGTTAATTCATTGTTGTATTGTTTTCGTTTTTAAAGTTTGAAAATTTACATTTGGGTGGTCAAAAGTAGTGGAATCAGAATCAGCCTCAGTAATACAAGGAACAAATTGACGCACGCAGTTAAAGCAAACAAATCACTAAAGTTCAAGCTCATAGTAGCGCTACTACAACAACCGAAATTTTGAGTTTGCTAATTTTCATAATTCAACGTTTAGGTGTTGAGTATTTTTGATATATTTTGATTATCGTGAGGGCATTGTGCTGTTGACACAATCTGCACAGTAAAGAGGGTTCTGTCTTGATCTCCTTTGGAAGAAAGAGCTCTAGATAAAGATATATAAAAATATCCAGTTTTAAAAGATAAAATATATGGAATTTCTATTTACTATACAATTGTTCATAGCCAAACAAATCGAATCTTAAATTTTTAGGTAGATGTGATAGTTAACTTGTTTGAACATTCAGCCTCCTTAAGGCTGCTCACTACACCTTGATTTTTTTTTTCAATTCAGCAAAACGTTACTTGATCATAAAATATAGCATTATGAATAAGTCAAATGGGTGAATAAATGTATATTTCTTTTTATTTAATATATATAAAAAATATGATTTTTAATAAATGATTCAGTAAGTATGAATGAAATCCTCATGCGGATTCGAACTGATGATCTGTGGTTTACAAGTCCAATACTTTAACCACTGAACTATGATTATGTTTAACCTAATCGATTGATAAAAACAATTTAACAAAACATTTGAATCGTCATCTTGTGACGTAGTGTTATAAAAAGTATAAGCCTTGATGTAGTGAGGTATCGTAAGAGTTTTGTGATTAAACAACTAATTTTTAAAAATGATTTCAAACTTTTAATAACAACACTATTTGTTGTTATAGCTAGTAATATTGACAATTTAAAATAGGTTTTTTTAAAGAAAATAATTATAATTCCACAAAATCATTTTTATCTCAAAATATTTTTTCTTCTTTTAATTTTTTTTTAACCAAGTGCAATTTCAGGTCTTCGGTTCGTTACAGTTCTGAAAAGGAATATGCACAAATGACATATTCAGTGTACCTATCATTCAAGAAAAATATTTTCGAAATCAGGATCGTATATTCATTAACTTAGGTTTTTTAAACTCTCCTTCCAATAAAATATGAATCAAACATGGAAATTTATTCCTCATGCCTACTCAGTTTTGATGAAATTGGTGCAGATACATTTTGAAATGAATTCCAACATCAAAAACATTCTGTAAAAACAACTATGTTAGCCATCTATCAAAACAATTAGTGTGTGTGTGTGTTAGTTGATTTTCATTAAAAAGTAGTCAATTGCAAACTCATGATAAATTGTACAGTAAAGTGTTTGTTTGATTTTCTTTTTAATATCCCCCTGTCCCTGTCTTTTGAAGGTTTTATGAGGACTGTAAAAGATTTGATGAGGAAATTTATAAACATTCTTAACAAATAGCAAATCATTTTAGACTAAATAAATTTTCATCTGATTCCTATTTAGAATGTAATGCAAGTGGCTGCATATGGCAATTCTTTTGATTTATGTAAAATTTAGGGAAACAAATTGAATAACTACGGAAGGGATCTAGGCGTCGTTCCTACCAAAGCTGATGCCAGATATCCGAGAAATGGAGCCAATTGCAGAGTGTTTGTCAGCATTGAAGAATACATATCACCCTTGTCGGAGTCAAAACAGATACTGTTTACAGTGAGTTAATTCATTGTTGTATTGTTTTCTTTTTGAAAGTTTGAAAATTTACAGTTGGGTGGTCAAAAGTAGTGGAATCAGTATCAGCCTCAGTAATACAAGGAACAAATTGACGCACGCAGTTAAAGCAAACAAATCACTAAAGTTCAAGCTCATAGTAGCGCTACTATAAGAACCGAAATTGTGAGTTTGCTAATTTTCATAATTCAACCTTTAGGTGTTGAGTATTTTTGATATATTTTGATTATCGTGAGGGCATTGTGCTGTTGACACAATCTGCACAGTTAAGAGGGTTCTGTCTTGATCTCCTTTGGAAGAAAGAGCTCTAGATAAAGATATATAAAAATATCCAGTTTTAAAAGATAAAATATATGGAATTTCTATTTACTATACAATTGTTCATAGCCAAACAAATCGAATCTTAAATTTTTAGGTAGATGTGATAGTTAACTTGTTTGAACATTCAGCCTCCTTAAGGCTGCTCACTACACCTTGATTTTTTTTTCAATTCAGCAAAACGTTACTTGATCATAAAATATAGCATTATGAATAAGTCAAATGGGTGAAAAAATGTATATTTCTTTTTATTTAATATATATAAATAATATAATTTTTAATGAATTATTCAGTAAGTATGAATGAAATCCTCATGCGGATTCGAACTCATGATCTGTGGTTTACAAGTCCAATACTTTAACCACTGAACTATGATTATGTTTAACCTAATCGATTGATAAAAACAATTTAACAAAACATTTGAATCGTCATCTTGTGACGTAGTGTTATAAAAAGTATAAGCCTTGATGTAGTGAGGTATCGTAAGAGTTTTGTGATTAAACAACTAATTTTTAAAAATGATTTCAAACTTTTAATAACAACACTATTTGTTGTTATAGCTAGTAATATTGACAATTTAAAATAGGTTTTTTTTTAAAGAAAATAATTATAATTCAACAAAATCATTTTTATCTCAAAATATTTTTTCTTCTTTTAATTTTTTGTTTACCAAGTGCAATTTCAGGTCTTCGGTTCGTTACAGTTCTGAAAAGGAATATGCACAAATGACATATTCAGTGTACCTATCATTCAAGAAAAATATTTTCGAAATCAGGATCGTATATTCATTAACTTAGGTTTTTTAAACTCTCCTTCCAATAAAATATGAATCAAACATGGAAATTTATTCCTCATGCCTACTCAGTTTTGATGAAATTGGTGCAGATACATTTTGAAATGAATTCCAACATCAAAAACATTCTGTAAAAACAACTATGTTAGCCATCTATCAAAACAATTAGTGTGTGTGTGTTAGTTGATTTTCATTAAAAAGTAGTCAATTGCAAACTCATGATAAATTGTACAGTAAAGTGTTTGTTTGATTTTCTTTTTAATATCCCCCTGTCCCTGTCTTTTGAAGGTTTTATGAGGACTGTAAAAGATTTGATGAGGAAATTTATAAACATTCTTAACAAATAGCAAATCATTTTAGACTAAATAAATTTTCATCTGATTCCTATTTAGAATGTAATGCAAGTGGCTGCATATGGCAATTCTTTTGATTTATGTAAAATTTAGGGAAACAAATTGAATAACTACGGAAGGGATCTAGGCGTCGTTCCTACCAAAGCTGATGCCAGATATCCGAGAAATGGAGCCAATTGCAGAGTGTTTGTCAGCATTGAAGAATACATATCACCCTTGTCGGAGTCAAAGCAGATACTGTTTACAGTGAGTTAATTCATTGTTGTATTGTTTTCTTTTTGAAAGTTTGAAAATTTACATTTGGGTGGTAAAAAGTAGTGGAATCAGTATCAGCCTCAGTAATACAAGGAACAAATTGACGCACGCAGTTAAAGCAAACAAATCACTAAAGCTCAAGCTCATAGTAGCGCTACTATAAGAACCGAAATTGTGAGTTTGCTAATTTTCATAATTCAACCTTTAGATGTTGAGTATTTTTGATATATTTTGATTATCGTGAAGGCATTGTGCTGTTGACACAATCTGCACAGTTAAGAGGGTTCTGTCTTGATCTCCTTTGGAAGAAAGAGCTCTAGATAAAGATATATAAAAATATCCAGTTTTAAAAGATAAAATATATGGAATTTCTATTTACTATACAATTGTTCATAGCCAAACAAATCGAAATCTTAAAGTTTTAGGAAGATGTGATAGTTAACTTGTTTGAACATCCAGCCTCCTTAAGGCTGCTCACTACACCTTGATTTTTTTTTCAATTCAGCAAAATGTTACTTGATCATAAAATATAGCATTATGAATAAGTCAAATGGGTGAAAAAATGTATATTTCTTTTTATTTAATATATATAAAAAATATGATTTTTAATAAATGATTCAGTAAGTATGAATGAAATCCCCATACGGATTCGAACTGATGATCTGTGGTTTACAAGTCCAATACTTTAACCACTGAACTATGATTATGTTTAACCTAATCGATTGATAAAAACAATTTAACAAAACATTTGAATCGTCATCTTGTGACGTAGTGTTATAAAAAGTATAAGCCTTGATGTAGTGAGGTATCGTAAGAGTTTTGTGATTAAACAACTAATTTTTAAAAATGATTTCAAACTTTTAATAACAACACTATTTGTTGTTATAGCTAGTAATATTGACAATTTAAAATAGGCATTTTTAAAGAAAATAATTATAATTCAATAAAATCATTTTTATCTCAAAGTATTTTTTCTTTTTTTAATTTTTTTTTTTTACCAAGTGCAATTTCAGGTCTTCGGTTCGTTACAGTTCTGAAAAGGAATATGCACAAATGACATATTCAGTGTACCTATCATTCAAGAAAAATATTTTCGAAATCAGGATCGTATATTCATTAACTTAGGTTTTTTAAACTCTCCTTCCAATAAAATATGAATCAGACATGGAAATTTATTCCTCATGCCTACTCAGTTTTGATGAAATTGGTGCAGATACATTTTGAAATGAATTCCAACATCAAAAAAATTCTGTAAAAACAACTATGTTAGCCATCTATCAAAACAATTAGTGTGTGTGTGTTAGTTGATTTTCATTAAAAAGTAGTCAATTGCAAACTCATGATAAATTGTACAGTAAAGTGTTTGTTTGATTTTCTTTTTAATATCCCCCTGTCCCTGTCTTTTGAAGGTTTTATGAGGACTGTAAAAGATTTGATGAGGAAATTTATAAACATTCTTAACAAATAGCAAACCATTTTAGACTAAATAAATTTTCATCTGATTCCTATTTAGAATGTAATGCAAGTGGCTGCATATGGCAATTCTTTTGATTTATGTAAAATTTAGGGAAACAAATTGAATAACTACGGAAGGGATCTAGGCGTCGTTCCTACCAAAGCTGATGCCAGATATCCGAGAAATGGAGCCAATTGCAGAGTGTTTGTCAGCATTGAAGAATACATATCACCCTTGTCCGAGTCAAAACAGATACTGTTTACAGTGAGTTAATTCATTGTTGTATTGTTTTCTTTTTTAAAGTTTGAAAATTTACAGTTGGGTGGTAAAAAGTAGTGGAATCAGTATCAGCCTCAGTAAAACAAGGAACAAATTGACGCACGCAGTTAAAGCAAACAAATCACTAAAGCTCAAGCTCATAGTAGCGCTACTATAACAACCGAAATTGTGAGTTTGCTAATTTTCATAATTCAACCTTTAGATGTTGAGTATTTTTGATATATTTTTATTATCGTGAGGGCATTGTGCTGTTGACACAATCTGCACAGTTAAGAGGGTTCTGTCTTGATCTCCTTTGGAAGAAAGAGCTCTAGATAAAGATATATAAAAATATCCAGTTTTAAAAGATAAAATATATGGAATTTCTATTTACTATACAATTGTTCATAGCCAAACAAATCGAAATCTTAAAGTTTTAGGAAGATGTGATAGTTAACTTGTTTGAACATCCAGCCTCCTAAAGGCTGCTCACTACACCTTGATTTTTTTTTCAATTCAGCAAAACGTTACTTGATCATAAAATATAGCATTATGAATAAGTCAAATGGGTGAATAAATGTATATTTCTTTTTATTTAATATATATAAAAAATATAATTTTTAATAAATGATTCAGTAAGTATGAATGAAATCCCCATGCGGATTCGAACTCATGATCTGTGGTTTACAAGTCCAATACTTTAACCACTGAACTATGATTATGTTTAACCTAATCGATTGATAAAAACAATTTAACAAAACATTTGAATCGTCATCTTGTGACGTAGTGTTATAAAACGTATAAGCCTTGATGTAGTGAGGTATCGTAAGAGTTTTGTGATTAAACAACTAATTTTTAAAAATGATTTCAAACTTTTAATAACAACACTATTTGTTGTTATAGCTAGTAATATTGACAATTTAAAATAGGTATTTTTAAAGAAAATAATTATAATTCAATAAAATCATTTTTATCTCAAAATATTTTTTCTTTATTTAATTTTTTTTTTAACCAAGTGCAATTTCAGGTCTTCGGTTCGTTACAGTTCTGAAAAGGAATATGCTCAAATGACATATTCAGTGTACCTATCATTCAAGAAAAATATTTTCGAAATCAGGATCGTATATTCATTAACTTAGGTTTTTTAAACTCTCCTTCCAATAAAATATGAATCAAACATGGAAATTTATTCCTCATTCCTACTCAGTTTTGATGAAATTGGTGCAGATACATTTTGAAATGAATTCCAACATCAAAAAAATTCTGTAGAAACAACTATGTTAGCCATCTATCAAAACAATTAGTGTGTGTGTGTGTTAGCTGATTTTCATTAAAAGTAGTCAATTGCAAACTCATGATAAATTGTACAATAAAGTGTTTGTTTGATTTTCTTTTTAATATCCCCCTGTCCCTGTCTTTTGAAGGTTTTATGAGGACTGTAAAAGATTTGATGAGGAAATTTATAAACATTCTTAACAAATAGCAAATCATTTTAGACTAAATAAATTTTCATCTGATTCCTATTTAGAATGTAATGCAAGTGGCTGCATATGGCAATTCTTTTGATTTATGTAAAATTTAGGGAAACAAATTGAATAACTACGGAAGGGATCTAGGCGTCGTTCCTACCAAAGCTGATGCCAGATATCCGAGAAATGGAGCCAATTGCAGAGTGTTTGTCAGCATTGAAGAATACATATCACCCTTGTCCGAGTCAAAACAGATACTGTTTACAGTGAGTTAATTCATTGTTGTATTGTTTTCTTTTTGAAAGTTTGAAAATTTACATTTGGGTGGTCAAAAGTAGTGGAATCAGAATCAGCCTCAGTAATACAAGGAACAAATTGACGCACGCAGTTAAAGCAAACAAATCACTAAAGTTCAAGCTTATAGTAGCGCTACTACAACAACCGAAATTTTGAGTTTGCTAATTTTCATAATTCAACCTTTAGGTGTTGAGTATTTTTGATATATTTTGATTATCGTGAGGGCATTGTGCTGTTGACACAATCTGCACAGTTAAGAGGGTTCTGTCTTGATCTCCTTTGGAAGAAAGAGCTCTAGATAAAGATATATAAAAATATCCAGTTTTAAAAGATAAAATATATGGAATTTCTATTTACTATACAATTGTTCATAGCCAAACAAATCGAAATCTTAAAGTTTTAGGAAGATGTGATAGTTAACTTGTTTGAACATCCAGCCTCCTTAAGGCTGCTCACTACACCTTGATTTTTTTTCAATTCAGCAAAACGTTACTTGATCATAAAATATAGCATTATGAATAAGTCAAATGGGTGAAAAAATGTATATTTCTTTTTATTTAATATATATAAAAAATATGATTTTTAATAAATGATTCAGTAAGTATGAATGAAATCCCCATGCGGATTCGAACTCATGATCTGTGGTTTACAAGTCCAATACTTTAACCACTGAACTATGATTATGTTTAACCTAATCGATTGATAAAAACAATTTAACAAAACATTTGAATCGTCATCTTGTGACGTAGTGTTATAAAAAGTATAAGCCTTGATGTAGTGAGGTATCGTAAGAGTTTTGTGATTAAACAACTAATTTTTAAAAATGATTTCAAACTTTTAATAACAACACTATTTGTTGTTATAGCTAGTAATATTGACAATTTAAAATAGGCATTTTTAAAGAAAATAATTATAATTCAATAAAATCATTTTTATCTCAAAGTATTTTTTCTTTTTTTAATTTTTTTTTTTTTACCAAGTGCAATTTCAGGTCTTCGGTTCGTTACAGTTCTGAAAAGGAATATGCACAAATGACATATTCAGTGTACCTATCATTCAAGAAAAATATTTTCGAAATCAGGATCGTATATTCATTAACTTAGGTTTTTTAAACTCTCCTTCCAATAAAATATGAATCAAACATGGAAATTTATTCCTCATTCCTACTCAGTTTTGATGAAATTGGTGCAGATACATTTTGAAATGAATTCCAACATCAAAAAAATTCTGTAGAAACAACTATGTTAGCCATCTATCAAAACAATTAGTGTGTGTGTGTGTTAGCTGATTTTCATTAAAAGTAGTCAATTGCAAACTCATGATAAATTGTACAATAAAGTGTTTGTTTGATTTTCTTTTTAATATCCCCCTGTCCCTGTCTTTTGAAGGTTTTATGAGGACTGTAAAAGATTTGATGAGGAAATTTATAAACATTCTTAACAAATAGCAAATCATTTTAGACTAAATAAATTTTCATCTGATTCCTATTTAGAATGTAATGCAAGTGGCTGCATATGGCAATTCTTTTGATTTATGTAAAATTTAGGGAAACAAATTGAATAACTACGGAAGGGATCTAGGCGTCGTTCCTACCAAAGCTGATGCCAGATATCCGAGAAATGGAGCCAATTGCAGAGTGTTTGTCAGCATTGAAGAATACATATCACCCTTGTCCGAGTCAAAACAGATACTGTTTACAGTGAGTTAATTCATTGTTGTATTGTTTTCTTTTTGAAAGTTTGAAAATTTACATTTGGGTGGTCAAAAGTAGTGGAATCAGAATCAGCCTCAGTAATACAAGGAACAAATTGACGCACGCAGTTAAAGCAAACAAATCACTAAAGTTCAAGCTTATAGTAGCGCTACTACAACAACCGAAATTTTGAGTTTGCTAATTTTCATAATTCAACCTTTAGGTGTTGAGTATTTTTGATATATTTTGATTATCGTGAGGGCATTGTGCTGTTGACACAATCTGCACAGTTAAGAGGGTTCTGTCTTGATCTCCTTTGGAAGAAAGAGCTCTAGATAAAGATATATAAAAATATCCAGTTTTAAAAGATAAAATATATGGAATTTCTATTTACTATACAATTGTTCATAGCCAAACAAATCGAAATCTTAAAGTTTTAGGAAGATGTGATAGTTAACTTGTTTGAACATCCAGCCTCCTTAAGGCTGCTCACTACACCTTGATTTTTTTTCAATTCAGCAAAACGTTACTTGATCATAAAATATAGCATTATGAATAAGTCAAATGGGTGAAAAAATGTATATTTCTTTTTATTTAATATATATAAAAAATATGATTTTTAATAAATGATTCAGTAAGTATGAATGAAATCCCCATGCGGATTCGAACTCATGATCTGTGGTTTACAAGTCCAATACTTTAACCACTGAACTATGATTATGTTTAACCTAATCGATTGATAAAAACAATTTAACAAAACATTTGAATCGTCATCTTGTGACGTAGTGTTATAAAAAGTATAAGCCTTGATGTAGTGAGGTATCGTAAGAGTTTTGTGATTAAACAACTAATTTTTAAAAATGATTTCAAACTTTTAATAACAACACTATTTGTTGTTATAGCTAGTAATATTGACAATTTAAAATAGGCATTTTTAAAGAAAATAATTATAATTCAATAAAATCATTTTTATCTCAAAGTATTTTTTCTTTTTTTAATTTTTTTTTTTTTACCAAGTGCAATTTCAGGTCTTCGGTTCGTTACAGTTCTGAAAAGGAATATGCACAAATGACATATTCAGTGTACCTATCATTCAAGAAAAATATTTTCGAAATCAGGATCGTATATTCATTAACTTAGGTTTTTTAAACTCTCCTTCCAATAAAATATGAATCAAACATGGAAATTTATTCCTCATGCCTACTCAGTTTTGATGAAATTGGTGCAGATACATTTTGAAATGAATTCCAACATCAAAAACATTCTGTAAAAACAACTATGTTAGCCATCTATCAAAACAATTAGTGTGTGTGTGTTAGTTGATTTTCATTAAAAAGTAGTCAATTGCAAACTCATGATAAATTGTACAGTAAAGTGTTTGTTTGATTTTCTTTTTAATATCCCCCTGTCCCTGTCTTTTGAAGGTTTTATGAGGACTGTAAAAGATTTGATGAGGAAATTTATAAACATTCTTAACAAATAGCAAATCATTTTAGACTAAATAAATTTTCATCTGATTCCTATTTAGAATGTAATGCAAGTGGCTGCATATGGCAATTCTTTTGATTTATGTAAAATTTAGGGAAACAAATTGAATAACTACGGAAGGGATCTAGGCGTCGTTCCTACCAAAGCTGATGCCAGATATCCGAGAAATGGAGCCAATTGCAGAGTGTTTGTCAGCATTGAAGAATACATATCACCCTTGTCCGAGTCAAAACAGATACTGTTTACAGTGAGTTAATTCATTGTTGTATTGTTTTCGTTTTTAAAGTTTGAAAATTTACATTTGGGTGGTCAAAAGTAGTGGAATCAGAATCAGCCTCAGTAATACAAGGAACAAATTGACGCACGCAGTTAAAGCAAACAAATCACTAAAGTTCAAGCTCATAGTAGCGCTACTACAACAACCGAAATTTTGAGTTTGCTAATTTTCATAATTCAACGTTTAGGTGTTGAGTATTTTTGATATATTTTGATTATCGTGAGGGCATTGTGCTGTTGACACAATCTGCACAGTAAAGAGGGTTCTGTCTTGATCTCCTTTGGAAGAAAGAGCTCTAGATAAAGATATATAAAAATATCCAGTTTTAAAAGATAAAATATATGGAATTTCTATTTACTATACAATTGTTCATAGCCAAACAAATCGAATCTTAAATTTTTAGGTAGATGTGATAGTTAACTTGTTTGAACATTCAGCCTCCTTAAGGCTGCTCACTACACCTTGATTTTTTTTTTCAATTCAGCAAAACGTTACTTGATCATAAAATATAGCATTATGAATAAGTCAAATGGGTGAATAAATGTATATTTCTTTTTATTTAATATATATAAAAAATATGATTTTTAATAAATGATTCAGTAAGTATGAATGAAATCCTCATGCGGATTCGAACTGATGATCTGTGGTTTACAAGTCCAATACTTTAACCACTGAACTATGATTATGTTTAACCTAATCGATTGATAAAAACAATTTAACAAAACATTTGAATCGTCATCTTGTGACGTAGTGTTATAAAAAGTATAAGCCTTGATGTAGTGAGGTATCGTAAGAGTTTTGTGATTAAACAACTAATTTTTAAAAATGATTTCAAACTTTTAATAACAACACTATTTGTTGTTATAGCTAGTAATATTGACAATTTAAAATAGGTTTTTTTAAAGAAAATAATTATAATTCCACAAAATCATTTTTATCTCAAAATATTTTTTCTTCTTTTAATTTTTTTTTAACCAAGTGCAATTTCAGGTCTTCGGTTCGTTACAGTTCTGAAAAGGAATATGCACAAATGACATATTCAGTGTACCTATCATTCAAGAAAAATATTTTCGAAATCAGGATCGTATATTCATTAACTTAGGTTTTTTAAACTCTCCTTCCAATAAAATATGAATCAAACATGGAAATTTATTCCTCATGCCTACTCAGTTTTGATGAAATTGGTGCAGATACATTTTGAAATGAATTCCAACATCAAAAACATTCTGTAAAAACAACTATGTTAGCCATCTATCAAAACAATTAGTGTGTGTGTGTGTTAGTTGATTTTCATTAAAAAGTAGTCAATTGCAAACTCATGATAAATTGTACAGTAAAGTGTTTGTTTGATTTTCTTTTTAATATCCCCCTGTCCCTGTCTTTTGAAGGTTTTATGAGGACTGTAAAAGATTTGATGAGGAAATTTATAAACATTCTTAACAAATAGCAAATCATTTTAGACTAAATAAATTTTCATCTGATTCCTATTTAGAATGTAATGCAAGTGGCTGCATATGGCAATTCTTTTGATTTATGTAAAATTTAGGGAAACAAATTGAATAACTACGGAAGGGATCTAGGCGTCGTTCCTACCAAAGCTGATGCCAGATATCCGAGAAATGGAGCCAATTGCAGAGTGTTTGTCAGCATTGAAGAATACATATCACCCTTGTCGGAGTCAAAACAGATACTGTTTACAGTGAGTTAATTCATTGTTGTATTGTTTTCTTTTTGAAAGTTTGAAAATTTACAGTTGGGTGGTCAAAAGTAGTGGAATCAGTATCAGCCTCAGTAATACAAGGAACAAATTGACGCACGCAGTTAAAGCAAACAAATCACTAAAGTTCAAGCTCATAGTAGCGCTACTATAACAACCGAAATTGTGAGTTTGCTAATTTTCATAATTCAACCTTTAGGTGTTGAGTATTTTTGATATATTTTGATTATCGTGAGGGCATTGTTCTGTTGACACAATCTGCACAGTTAAGAGGGTTCTGTCTTGATCTCCTTTGGAAGAAAGAGCTCTAGATAAAGATATATAAAAATATCCAGTTTTAAAAGATAAAATATATGGAATTTCTATTTACTATACAATTGTTCATAGCCAAACAAATCGAAATCTTAAAGTTTTAGGAAGATGTGATAGTTAACTTGTTTGAACATCCAGCCTCCTTAAGGCTGCTCACTACACCTTGATTTTTTTTTTCAATTCAGCAAAACGTTACTTGATCATAAAATATAGCATTATGAATAAGTCAAATGGGTGAAAAAATGTATATTTCTTTTTATTTAATATATATAAAAAATATGATTTTTAATAAATGATTCAGTAAGTATGAATGAAATCCCCATGCGGATTCGAACTCATGATCTGTGGTTTACAAGTCCAATACTTTAACCACTGAACTATGATTATGTTTAACCTAATCGATTGATAAAAACAATTTAACAAAACATTTGAATCGTCATCTTGTGACGTAGTGTTATAAAAAGTATAAGCCTTGATGTAGTGAGGTATCGTAAGAGTTTTGTGATTAAACAACTAATTTTTAAAAATGATTTCAAACTTTTAATAACAACACTATTTGTTGTTATAGCTAGTAATATTGACAATTTAAAATAGGTATTTTTAAAGAAAATAATTATAATTCAATAAAATCATTTTTATCTCAAAGTATTTTTTCTTTTTTTAATTTTTTTTTTTTACCAAGTGCAATTTCAGGTCTTCGGTTCGTTACAGTTCTGAAAAGGAATATGCACAAATGACATATTCAGTGTACCTATCATTCAAGAAAAATATTTTCGAAATCAGGATCGTATATTCATTAACTTGGGTTTTTTAAACTCTCCTTCCAATAAAATATGAATCAAACATGGAAATTTATTCCTCATGCCTACTCAGTTTTGATGAAATTGGTGCAGATACATTTTGAAATGAATTCCAACATCAAAAACATTCTGTAAAAACAACTATGTTAGCCATCTATCAAAACAATTAGTGTGTGTGTGTGTTAGTTGATTTTCATTAAAAAGTAGTCAATTGCAAACTCATGATAAATTGTACAATAAAGTGTTTGTTTGATTTTCTTTTTAATATCCCCCTGTCCCTGTCTTTTGAAGGTTTTATGAGGACTGTAAAAGATTTGATGAGGAAATTTATAAACATTCTTAACAAATAGCAAACCATTTTAGACTAAATAAATTTTCATCTGATTCCTATTTAGAATGTAATGCAAGTGGCTGCATATGGCAATTCTTTTGATTTATGTAAAATTTAGGGAAACAAATTGAATAACTACGGAAGGGATCTAGGCGTCGTTCCTACCAAAGCTGATGCCAGATATCCGAGAAATGGAGCCAATTGCAGAGTGTTTGTCAGCATTGAAGAATACATATCACCCTTGTCCGAGTCAAAACAGATACTGTTTACAGTGAGTTAATTCATTGTTGTATTGTTTTCTTTTTGAAAGTTTGAAAATTTACATTTTGGTGGTCAAAGGTAGTGGAATCAGTATCAGCCTCAGTAATACAAGGAACAAATTGACGCACGCAGTTAAAGCAAACAAATCACTAAAGTTCAAGCTCATAGTAGCGCTACTATAAGAACCGAAATTGTGAGTTTGCTAATTTTCATAATTCAACCTTTAGGTGTTGAGTATTTTTGATATATTTTGATTATCGTGAGGGCATTGTGCTGTTGACACAATCTGCACAGTTAAAAGGGTTCTGTCTTGATCTCCTTTGGAAGAAAGAGCTCTAGATAAAGATATATAAAAATATCCAGTTTTAAAAGATAAAATATATGGAATTTCTATTTACTATACAATTGTTCATAGCCAAACAAATCGAATCTTAAATTTTTAGGTAGATGTGATAGTTAACTTGTTTGAACATTCAGCCTCCTTAAGGCTGCTCACTACACCTTGATTTTTTTTTCAATTCAGCAAAACGTTACTTGATCATAAAATATAGCATTATGAATAAGTCAAATGGGTGAAAAAATGTATATTTCTTTTTATTTAATATATATAAATAATATAATTTTTAATGAATTATTCAGTAAGTATGAATGAAATCCTCATGCGGATTCGAACTCATGATCTGTGGTTTACAAGTCCAATACTTTAACCACTGAACTATGATTATGTTTAACCTAATCGATTGATAAAAACAATTTAACAAAACATTTGAATCGTCATCTTGTGACGTAGTGTTATAAAAAGTATAAGCCTTGATGTAGTGAGGTATCGTAAGAGTTTTGTGATTAAACAACTAATTTTTAAAAATGATTTCAAACTTTTAATAACAACACTATTTGTTGTTATAGCTAGTAATATTGACAATTTAAAATAGGCATTTTTAAAGAAAATAATTATAATTCAATAAAATCATTTTTATCTCAAAGTATTTTTTCTTTTTTTAATTTTTTTTTTTTTTACCAAGTGCAATTTCAGGTCTTCGGTTCGTTACAGTTCTGAAAAGGAATATGCACAAATGACATATTCAGTGTACCTATCATTCAAGAAAAATATTTTCGAAATCAGGATCGTATATTCATTAACTTGGGTTTTTTAAACTCTCCTTCCAATAAAATATGAATCAGACATGGAAATTTATTCCTCATGCCTACTCAGTTTTGATGAAATTGGTGCAGATACATTTTGAAATGAATTCCAACATCAAAAAAATTCTGTAAAAACAACTATGTTAGCCATCTATCAAAACAATTAGTGTGTGTGTGTTAGTTGATTTTCATTAAAAAGTAGTCAATTGCAAACTCATGATAAATTGTACAGTAAAGTGTTTGTTTGATTTTCTTTTTAATATCCCCCTGTCCCTGTCTTTTGAAGGTTTTATGAGGACTGTAAAAGATTTGATGAGGAAATTTATAAACATTCTTAACAAATAGCAAACCATTTTAGACTAAATAAATTTTCATCTGATTCCTATTTAGAATGTAATGCAAGTGGCTGCATATGGCAATTCTTTTGATTTATGTAAAATTTAGGGAAACAAATTGAATAACTACGGAAGGGATCTAGGCGTCGTTCCTACCAAAGCTGATGCCAGATATCCGAGAAATGGAGCCAATTGCAGAGTGTTTGTCAGCATTGAAGAATACATATCACCCTTGTCCGAGTCAAAACAGATACTGTTTACAGTGAGTTAATTCATTGTTGTATTGTTTTCGTTTTTAAAGTTTGAAAATTTACAGTTGGGTGGTCAAAAGTAGTGGAATCAGTATCAGCCTCAGTAACATAAGGAACAAATTGACGCACGCAGTTAAAGCAAACAAATCACTAAAGCTCAAGCTCATAGTAGCGCTACTATAACAACCGAAATTGTGAGTTTGCTAATTTTCATAATTCAACCTTTAGATGTTGAGTATTTTTGATATATTTTTATTATCGTGAGGGCATTGTGCTGTTGACACAATCTGCACAGTTAAGAGGGTTCTGTCTTGATCTCCTTTGGAAGAAAGAGCTCTAGATAAAGATATATAAAAATATCCAGTTTTAAAAGATAAAATATATGGAATTTCTATTTACTATACAATTGTTCATAGCCAAACAAATCGAAATCTTAAAGTTTTAGGAAGATGTGATAGTTAACTTGTTTGAACATCCAGCCTCCTAAAGGCTGCTCACTACACCTTGATTTTTTTTTCAATTCAGCAAAACGTTACTTGATCATAAAATATAGCATTATGAATAAGTCAAATGGGTGAATAAATGTATATTTCTTTTTATTTAATATATATAAAAAATATGATTTTTAATAAATGATTCAGTAAGTATGAATGAAATCCCCATGCGGATTCGAACTCATGATCTGTGGTTTACAAGTCCAATACTTTAACCACTGAACTATGATTATGTTTAACCTAATCGATTGATAAAAACAATTTAACAAAACATTTGAATCGTCATCTTGTGACGTAGTGTTATAAAACGTATAAGCCTTGATGTAGTGAGGTATCGTAAGAGTTTTGTGATTAAACAACTAATTTTTAAAAATGATTTGAAACTTTTAATAACAACACTATTTGTTGTTATAGCTAGTAATATTGACAATTTAAAATAGGTATTTTTAAAGAAAATAATTATAATTCAATAAAATCATTTTTATCTCAAAATATTTTTTCTTTATTTAATTTTTTTTTTAACCAAGTGCAATTTCAGGTCTTTGGTTCGTTACAGTTCTGAAAAGGAATATGCTCAAATGACATATTCAGTGTACCTATCATTCAAGAAAAATATTTTCGAAATCAGGATCGTATATTCATTAACTTAGGTTTTTTAAACTCTCCTTCCAATAAAATATGAATCAAACATGGAAATTTATTCCTCATTCCTACTCAGTTTTGATGAAATTGGTGCAGATACATTTTGAAATGAATTCCAACATCAAAAAAATTCTGTAGAAACAACTATGTTAGCCATCTATCAAAACAATTAGTGTGTGTGTGTGTTAGCTGATTTTCATTAAAAGTAGTCAATTGCAAACTCATGATAAATTGTACAATAAAGTGTTTGTTTGATTTTCTTTTTAATATCCCCCTGTCCCTGTCTTTTGAAGGTTTTATGAGGACTGTAAAAGATTTGATGAGGAAATTTATAAACATTCTTAACAAATAGCAAATCATTTTAGACTAAATAAATTTTCATCTGATTCCTATTTAGAATGTAATGCAAGTGGCTGCATATGGCAATTCTTTTGATTTATGTAAAATTTAGGGAAACAAATTGAATAACTACGGAAGGGATCTAGGCGTCGTTCCTACCAAAGCTGATGCCAGATATCCGAGAAATGGAGCCAATTGCAGAGTGTTTGTCAGCATTGAAGAATACATATCACCCTTGTCCGAGTCAAAACAGATACTGTTTACAGTGAGTTAATTCATTGTTGTATTGTTTTCTTTTTGAAAGTTTGAAAATTTACATTTGGGTGGTCAAAAGTAGTGGAATCAGAATCAGCCTCAGTAATACAAGGAACAAATTGACGCACGCAGTTAAAGCAAACAAATCACTAAAGTTCAAGCTTATAGTAGCGCTACTACAACAACCGAAATTTTGAGTTTGCTAATTTTCATAATTCAACCTTTAGGTGTTGAGTATTTTTGATATATTTTGATTATCGTGAGGGCATTGTGCTGTTGACACAATCTGCACAGTTAAGAGGGTTCTGTCTTGATCTCCTTTGGAAGAAAGAGCTCTAGATAAAGATATATAAAAATATCCAGTTTTAAAAGATAAAATATATGGAATTTCTATTTACTATACAATTGTTCATAGCCAAACAAATCGAAATCTTAAAGTTTTAGGAAGATGTGATAGTTAACTTGTTTGAACATCCAGCCTCCTTAAGGCTGCTCACTACACCTTGATTTTTTTTCAATTCAGCAAAACGTTACTTGATCATAAAATATAGCATTATGAATAAGTCAAATGGGTGAAAAAATGTATATTTCTTTTTATTTAATATATATATAAAATATGATTTTTAATAAATGATTCAGTAAGTATGAATGAAATCCCCATGCGGATTCGAACTCATGATCTGTGGTTTACAAGTCCAATACTTTAACCACTGAACTATGATTATGTTTAACCTAATCGATTGATAAAAACAATTTAACAAAACATTTGAATCGTCATCTTGTGACGTAGTGTTATAAAAAGTATAAGCCTTGATGTAGTGAGGTATCGTAAGAGTTTTGTGATTAAACAACTAATTTTTAAAAATGATTTCAAACTTTTAATAACAACACTATTTGTTGTTATAGCTAGTAATATTGACAATTTAAAATAGGCATTTTTAAAGAAAATAATTATAATTCAATAAAATCATTTTTATCTCAAAGTATTTTTTCTTTTTTTAATTTTTTTTTTTTTTACCAAGTGCAATTTCAGGTCTTCGGTTCGTTACAGTTCTGAAAAGGAATATGCACAAATGACATATTCAGTGTACCTATCATTCAAGAAAAATATTTTCGAAATCAGGATCGTATATTCATTAACTTAGGTTTTTTAAACTCTCCTTCCAATAAAATATGAATCAAACATGGAAATTTATTCCTCATGCCTACTCAGTTTTGATAAAATTGGTGCAGATACATTTTGAAATGAATTCCAACATCAAAAACATTCTGTAAAAACAACTATGTTAGCCATCTATCAAAACAATTAGTGTGTGTGTGTGTGTTAGTTGATTTTCATTAAAAAGTAGTCAATTGCAAACTCATGATAAATTGTACAATAAAGTGTTTGTTTGATTTTCTTTTTAATATCCCCCTGTCCCTGTCTTTTGAAGGTTTTATGAGGACTGTAAAAGATTTGATGAGGAAATTTATAAACATTCTTAACAAATAGCAAATCATTTTAGACTAAATAAATTTTCATCTGATTCCTATTTAGAATGTAATGCAAGTGGCTGCATATGGCAATTCTTTTGATTTATGTAAAATATAGGGAAACAAATTGAATAACTACGGAAGGGATCTAGGCGTCGTTCCTACCAAAGCTGATGCCAGATATCCGAGAAATGGAGCCAATTGCAGAGTGTTTGTCAGCATTGAAGAATACATATCACCCTTGTCGGAGTCAAAACAGATACTGTTTACAGTGAGTTAATTCATTGTTGTATTGTTTTCTTTTTTAAAGTTTGAAAATTTACATTTGGGTGGTCAAAAGTAGTGGAATCAGTATCAGCCTCAGTAATACAAGGAACAAATTGACGCACGCAGTTAAAGCAAACAAATCACTAAAGTTCAAGCTCATAGTAGCGCTACTATAACAACCGAAATTGTGAGTTTGCTAATTTTCATAATTCAACCTTTAGGTGTTGAGTATTTTTGATATATTTTGATTATCGTGAGGGCATTGTGCTGTTGACACAATCTGCACAGTTAAAAGGGTTCTGTCTTGATCTCCTTTGGAAGAAAGAGCTCTAGATAAAGATATATAAAAATATCCAGTTTTAAAAGATAAAATATATGGAATTTCTATTTACTATACAATTGTTCATAGCCAAACAAATCGAAATCTTAAAGTTTTAGGAAGATGTGATAGTTAACTTGTTTGAACATCCAGCCTCCTTAAGGCTGCTCACTACACCTTGATTTTTTTTTCAATTCAGCAAAACGTTACTTGATCATAAAATATAGCATTATGAATAAGTCAAATGGGTGAAAAAATGTATATTTCTTTTTATTTAATATATATAAAAAAATATGATTTTTAAAAAATGATTCAGTAAGTATGAATGAAATCCCCATGCGGATTCGAACTCATGATCTGTGGCGCTGCAGGTTGCAGCGTTCAACGTTTGTGACGTCATACTAAAATTCGTCATTTTAACCTTTGAGTACCCTGTGTGTATTTAGTTTTATAACTGCCGTAGCTTACAATACACTTTACAAGCAAAAAATATGTGGAATGTAAATGTATAGCGTTTAATATATAGTAAAATAAAATTAAAGATGATGAAACAGTCTATATCAAACTATTTTACGAAGGTTTTAGTGACTTTATAGTGACTTTTCCGTTCTTCAATTGGGTTGTCCGTATAAAGTTTATAAAATAGAAAAACTGAAAATTGCCCGTGGCCCCAACTATCAAGATATTCAACAAGTTTCATATTTCTGTACTCGGGTTGATTGACGTGTTGTTTGTGTATACGAATACGGATGTGTAGAGTTGTTCCAGTTTTTCCTATATAAAATTCTTTGCATATGCTACACGTAATGTTGTATATAACATTTTTAGAGGCACAGGACATGTTCGCATTAATAATAAAATCCTTGTTCCTGAACTTGAACGAATTCCTGACTTTAATGTATTGGCAAGTTCTATATATATATATATATATATATATATATATATATATATATATATATATATTTATATAACCATGCAATTACCCATTTCATAAAGGTAACCCAATAAGCCATATAAATATAATATAATCAATGTTGCCGGAAAACACAGTCAACATTTGGTTTGTTATATAACGAAACAAACCGAAAATCAAAAAAAAGAAATATTAAAAAATCAGATCGCCGCAATTTTCTCAGCTCAACATAGAATTCACAAATTCACTTTTGCGCAAAGTCTATTTCCAAAATATTGTCGGCATCAAACGCTCACTAGTTACATTTACATCCCGCGACTATAGAAATTAGGCTACAGATGTTGTACCTAATTTTACTTTGCAATAATTCACAAATTTCCATATCCGTTATGATAGCATACCGTCGCATTGCGCCTCCGTACCTTTACTGACTGCTTATTATGATATCAACTTGTTCTGGAGTAGCGAAGCCTTTTTTACGTCACGCTTTACGAATCAACGAATCAGATGCGATTAATTGAAATAGAGGGAATATTCTCTTGATATTATTCAATATTTTTTGGACGAGCAAATTTTACAATTATTGACTATTCGTCTATATAGAGTTATATAGTGAGAATATACTACTGAATAAAATAATAGCAAATATTGCAAATGATATTAATAGAATCATTAAGGAATGAATTCAATATTTATTTGTTTTTTATACGATATAAAATGGTTTGGGGCAGTTTACGCTTTATAAAGTTTACGCTTTATAAACCGCGAAGCGAAGCGGTTTATAAAAAAGCGTAACTGATTTTTATAATATAAATAGCGTCAAAAGTTACGACTTTTCTACACTTTATACAAACATCCCCAACGATAAATTAAAGTCCCGTCTTTTTGACATCATTGATAGCTGCTTTTTTAAGAAAAATATATCACGTAAATTTTAAACGCCATTTGGATTGTGCACACAAGTACTCTAAAGTGGATATTTAAAAGATACTTGAGTTTCTGATAGACAACTTCTATGTAGTTTTTTGAGATCAGGTCTTCCAACAATCTGTTGGAATTCCCATGGGTACCAATTGCGCCCATTGTTAGCAGACGTATTTTTGTATTCACATGAAGCAGAATTTATTCAAAAACGTATACGAGAAAAAAATAAATCATTCGCTGTGGCCTTCAATTCAACATTCAAGCATATCGACGACGTATTATCAATTAACAATTGTTACTTCTATACTTACGTCGACTCGATATATCCCAGTGAACTTGAAATAAAAGATACCACAGAGTCTGCGTCATCTGTTTCATATTTGGATATTTTACTGGAAACAGACATTGATGGTAACCTAACAGCAAAACTTTATGATAAACGTGAGGACTCCATTTTTTCTATAGTCAACTTTCCTTACTTATGTAACAATATACCTTCATCACCTGCATAAGGAGTTTTTTCTCTCAATTAATTCGATAGGCAAGGGCATGCTCTTCGTATGAACATTTTCTAAGGCGAGGCAAGATACTGACATACAAGTTAATAAAACAGGACTATCAACAGTCTCGTTTAAAGTCAGTCATCTTTTCGTAAGTTCTATTGTCGGTACAATACAACCAAAACAAATACAATCTTCCTCTGGGTCGCATTCTGACTGACGTTTTTTCATACTAATTGTTAGACCATAATTAATCACCTAGTTGTCTACGAACTTTTCCATTTTTCCTGATTACGACAAAGAGCATATAGTGGATGTGACCGGTCAGCAGAGGATGATCACTCCTCAATGGCACCTGCTCCTGCGTTTGAGGTTTTCTAGAGGCCCGTGATTGCTCTAGTTTGGACTATTGATTGAATACCGATTTGTCCATGGATTTTTCTCCGTTTTTCCCGGTCATGATATTTTTCTCAAATTACGACGATTTCCCCGATAATGAAATTTTTACTGATATGCGGGTGTGACCGGTCGGCAGAGGATACTTACTCCTATATGGCACGTGATCCTACCTCACTTTCTTTAGAGACCCGTGTTTCCTCTGCTCCTGTTTTGTAATTTCCCTTTGGACTTTTGAATTTGAACACTGTTCGTTATCATCACATGTCATCGTATAAAACTAACAGATATTGAATTCATTGCTTATAATTTTATATTTTTTTACTCCTAATTGTACACCAAGAAAACGGTCATTTGATCTTTAAAATGACGTCAAATTGTACAAAATTCAAACGTAACGTCAGGTGGATTGATACGTTTTTGACGTTCGTCTTACTCTGACGTAGGCAAAATTCTTCATACGATATAAAATAATTTTTAAGCCAATCAGAAAGCGCGTTATAACCAGAATTAAATTATTTCATTATATTACGAGTGTTGGACAGTCAAATTCCACCAAAGGGACACGATTCACGGTCTAGGACGAGGCTCAGCCGATTCCTAGACCGTGGCCGTGACCGTAGCCCCGAGAGAGAATTTCACTATCCCACACGAGTATAAAATGTATGATTATTTTTCTCGCATTATTTTAGAATAAAAAACGATGCCTGAAAACTTTGTTACGACGTTCAAAAGATAACTTTCGGTTTATCCCTCCGCGTGCTTCAAATAGTGCAAGTCAAAATGAGATCATACGACAGTTTTTTCAATAAAAATATGATAAATTGTAATTAATTAAGCAAAACAATTACTTAATAGATTAGCTCATTCCTAATTTTTCATTTCATTTCCTTACAGCAGACAGCGTTTGTTTACGTTTTACAGCGGAGTAGTAATACACTGTGTAAGACAGAAAAACTGACACTGCTGTCTGACACTGGACAGACCAATCTCACACCGGTGATAATGCGAGAAAATGGCATCACATGTTTATTGTTGATTATTCACTGAATACGATTCAGTCTTGGTTTGAATAATTTAATAAAGTGGACTTCCTTAGCTGAGCGTAGTAGTTCATTATAATTAAAATTTCTGTTTTGAAATTTTGAAGTTGGGTTTTGAAATAAAGACAACAAACCCTATCATAAGTACAAACAATGCTTTTAATGTGTTGTATCTATCTATCTATCTATCTATCTATCTATCTATCTATCTATCTATCTATCTATCTATCTATCTATCATTTTCTAAATAATAAACTTTACCTATACATTATAATTCTTTTATTTTAGAAAGCAAAAAGACAGACGGGACAATGTACGAAAGTAAGCATTAATCATTTTTTCAATTAATTTTTTAATGAAACAAGAATGTGCATAGGCTATGCAAGGAAACGATTGAGTAAAATATCTATCATCTATCTATCTGTCTGTCTGTCTGTCTTTGTATCTATCTTTATGTATTTATCTATCTATCTTTTTATCTTTCATTTTCTAAAAATAATCTTTATTTAAACGTTATATTTTTTTTGTTTAGAAAGCAAGAAAACAGTCTGGCCAATCTGAGAAAGTAAGCAATATTCATTTTTTCAATCAATTTCATGTAATAAAACAAGAACCTGCTTAGTCTATGCAAAGATGGGATTGAATACATCTATATATCTATCTAACTATCATTTTCTTTATGATATATTTTACCTAAACATTATAATTATTATATTTTAGAAAGTGGAAATACAGAATGGACAATCTGAAAAAGTAAGCAATATCAATTTTTGTCAATTATTTTTTTTAATAAAACAAGAATGTGCATAGTCTATGCAAAGATTAGAATGAGTACAAATTCTATCTATCTTTTCTAACTATCATTTTCTTAATAATAATTTTTACCTAAATACTATAATTCTTATATTTTAGAAAGCAAGAAAACAGATTGGACACTCTGAAAAGGTAAGCATTATTCATTTTTTTCATATAAGATTTTTTAATGAAACAAGAATGTGAATAGTCTATGCAAAGATGCTATTGAGTACAATATCTATCTATCTATCTATCTAAACGTTATTATTTTTTTAAATTTTTTTTTTTCAAAAAGGAAAAAATTGGGTTTGTCAATCTGATAAAGTATACTTCTGGAATTTTTCATATGAAACAAGAATGTTCATAATATTTGCTAAGATACTTTTGATAACAATATAAATTACTCTATGTAATTTTGACTATCTATTTAGCAATGTGTTTTTATCTATCTAACAATTTATCTATCTATCTATCTATCTATCTATCTATCTATCTATCTATCTATCTATCTATCTATCTATCTATCTATCTATCTATCAAAAATTTTCCAAATTTTAATCTTTTATTAAAAACTGTTCTAAATGTAATAATTCTTTTATTTCAGAAAGCAAAAAAACAGACGGGACAATCTGAGAAAGTATGCATGATTCATTTATTTCATATGAAATTTTATCTATCTATCATTTTTCAAATTCAAAACTATTCTTACACATTATAATTCTTTTATTTTAGAACGCGAAAAAACAGACGGGACAATCTGAGAAAGTGAGCATAAATCAATTTTTACAAATGAATTTTATTAATGAAATTGGGTTGTGCATAGTCTATGCAAGGATGCTAATGAGCACAACATTTATCTCTCTCTCTCTCTCTCTCTCTCTCTCTCTCTCTCTTCTCTCTCTCTCTCTCTCTCTCTCTCTCTCTCTCTCTCTCTCTCTCTCTCTCTCTCTCTCTCTCTCTCTCTCTCAATATATCTATCTCTTTTATTCAAAGCCTTTTCTTGAAAGTTTTAATTCTTTTATTTTAGAAAGAAGAAAAACTGATGGGCAAATCTGGGAAAGTATGCATTATTCATTTTTTTTCATTTGAAATTTTTTACTGAAACAAGGATGTGATCTATCTATCTATCTATCTATCTATCTATCTATCTATCTATCTATCATTTTCCGAATAATAATCTTTAATTGAAACTTTTCTTTTATGTTAGAATTCTTTTATTTTAGAAATCAGAAAAACAGACGGGGCAATCTGTGAAAGTAAGGATTATTCATTTTTTTGATATTAATTTTTTAATGAAACAAGAATGTGTATAGTCCATGTAAAGATGCTATTGAGAAAAATATCTATCTATCTATCTATCTATCTATCTATCTATCTATCTAACTATCTATCTATCTATCTATATATCATCTATCTATCATCTATCTATCTATCTATCTATCTATCTATCTATCTATCTATCTATCTATCTATCTATCGATCGATCGTTTCAATCCTTTTTGTCAAATTTTAACGCAAATAAATAAATTTCTCAATTGAGTATAATTGAAATCAATGAAAAGAGCAAATGTACACATTTTTTTTTACCTGGATATGCTCAGATGACGAAACCCAATTTCCTACGGAGATGCACAATGGGAAATGTTCAAATTTGGAAAAACTAGGGATACCTCAAACTGTTTTAAGTAACTTTTCGTCTCCGCCAGTTGTCGTGCGTCTTTGTGACGCGAATTGTGTTTCGTCCGTTAACAATTTTACAATTCTTCATCTTGAAAATTACATGGCCAATTGTTAACATTTTTACCTTACCACCTTGGGGCCTCGTGGACAGGGCAAAATATTGTAAAAGTAGTTATTTGCGCGTGGATGAAATTTACACTAGTTGCGCAGAAAATCAAAATTCATTACCTCTGGGTTAGGAGTTCAGGCCCGTGGTCGGGGCCAAGATGGCCGTATAGTGAAAATGTTAATTAAATGGGCATGGTCACGATTTTGGTCAAGTTCGAATTTTCTGTTTTTATTATTTACAATGGTTAAGGAATGCATTTCTGATGATCAAATGAAATATCAGAGTAAGTCGTAAAGTTATAACAAGATACATTGCTTTCAATTCTTTGTCATGTAAACAAGGCTCGTGCCCTGTTTTTGTTTACATAGGTTCAATATACCATTTTCAAGCCCTCTACCTTTTGTCAAATTCATGATCCCGTAAAAATTCATGGCCCCTGGGTCAGGGGATCAGACCCTAGGGGGGGGGGGGGCAATATGATAGATAGTAAACATGTATTAAACTGAAAATAAATTATTTTCTATTCCCATATTATATTTTAGAAAACGATATGCATAATTATTATGTCCATGAAGACTTCTATCTGAATTTATAGTTTATATAAATTCATGATGCTTTGGCCATGGGTTATGCTCTAAGGCGATGCCAATACGACCATACAGTAAACATATTTTTAATCTTAGAAAATATTCTCTTCTCACATAAATTTAGAGAACAACTAAATAATTTATTATTTTTAGACATTCTATAGAAATGTTCAGTAAGTTACAAAACAAAAAACACAAACAAATACTAGTAAGCATGTGTTTCGAAATATCGTCGTTTTCTTGTCGTAAACGGTTATGACATGCACATGCGCGATGTATAAACTGGAGTCGATATTGGCAACCAAAGTGTTTTTATTGAAAGAAAGCGAATTTATTCTCGCATATATTAATACTTACTTTGAGAGAGCATTATGCATTTCGTTTGAACTAGACAGGTTTTAGACGCGAACGTTTAGCAAGACAATACTTGAATCTGTGCAGCATAAACGGATATTGTAACAATTCTTCAAATAATATTCTGTGGTTCCTTAGGGAATAGAGCATTTGTTTAGAAAATTATATTTTTGCAATTGTTTAATTTATAACGATTATGATTTCGCAAAGTGGTTGTACACATTAGAGACAAGAGGTCAATGTTGGTGGATTGTTCATCAGAATACTAATCATTTTGTTTAACTAACATCCGCCACCATAATACTGTCTAAATATGATATATTTATCAATTCATTTAATTCCAGGTCATTTATGATAGAGAAAGAAGGGAGTTTGGTTCAAGCAATAAGGAAAAAGCTGTCGAAAAACATTTGCGTCAAAGGAACTATAATGATTATTGCCCGTGTCACAGTTTCAAGTCATTGAAAAGTGCGTACATTCTTACATGTATTATTCAGTTTGAGAATTTTTATTTCTATATCAAAACAAAAATTACAGCATGTTATCTAAAAATAGATAAAATTACGAAATAAATACTATACACAGTGACTCTCATGTACATATTATTATTATTATTTATTACATGCATTGATGCATTGCAGTTCTATACTGCCAGAATAGATATACCATAATATATCTGTACTTCAATTTTAAATAGTTGGTACTACTTCTTGCTTGACTTAGTTTATGACCTTCAGTTGGTTTATTTGTGCTTATCATAAAACGTTAAATTCGAAGTTTTATTCAATTCTAGATATTTTATGCGTCTTCCTGGTTGTTTTGCATTGCCCTTGGGTTGATGGCCTTGGAAATGGTCAACAAGAACACAAGGTAAATATGTTCATTTGGTTTAATTTTAACAATAAATGTATCAATGACATTTGCTACTTTAGCCATTATACTAAATCGTATACTTTGTTATATTGTTTGACTGTGTACTAAGTCTGTCTCAAATGTGACATGAAATGGCGCATATTTTCTCTTAATTTATCATTATAGACAACGAAGACAAGTGTAAAGTTCATTATTTTATTCTATATATTTTGGCGATTGTGGCCACGACCTACATAATATAATCTATATAATATTCACATATGTATTTTTGTGTGAAATGTTACAACATATTGAACCTTATGATCCTTATCCTTATAACATAATTGACCCTTATAATCCTTATAACATATTGATCCTTATAATCCTTATCCTTATAACTTTATCCTTATAACCTTAAATACCTTATCCTTAAAACCATATAAACCTTATCCTTATACCTTTATCCTTATAAATGTTTTATAATACTTATAAACCATCACAACATTCAAACTGGTACTGGATGAGCAGATACTCAGCAGAAGTTGTAAGCTATCTAAATTAGATAAAAATGCGTCTCGAATAAGCGCTTCCTCATAATGACATGTAGGTCGTGACGAAAAAGAAATTTAGGTCTTTGAAATAGTGATTAAAAGATGAACTACAAGTCTCTGCAAACTGTCACTCACTAATCACTGCAAGTCTATGCAAAATGTCACTCATTGATCGCACGCTTAAACTGTTGGCTTTCATTGTCCTGGCTATCTGAAAATTGCATTAAAACTACGGCAGAAAATGAGCACATGACATAATTGATATAGGTATATGTAATTTTAAAGGAAGTGAACATGAAAAAATTATCAAGGGCTCAAAATTGTCTGTTTGATGTATGTAATGATTTCTGAAAACCATTTAGACACAACTTTCCTCAGTAAGAAAATATAACACGTAGAATAATTCTTGCAATCCATGAGCGCTGCCATATTGTTAAAATTATTACCTTCCTCCTGGGTTATCTCAAAGCATCTAAGAGAGGGCAGCACCGATGCTGACGTCAGTGAGACGCATTGCATTTTTACACACGCTTAGTAACAGAGTTAAAATGCCATCATCAAAATGTGAATTGAAACTTGAAATGGATGTAAAGAGTTTTCATTTTGAATGCATTCCCACCAACAGTTAATGGTACAGGTAACTAGAATGTCCCTGGATCAGTGTTATTGTGACCTTTTTTGCATTCAGGAGTTTTTTAATTTGTTGCTTATGAGTTTAACATTATTTGTGCTACATAAATGAACACACAAAGTGCAATTTACTCAGCATCCTGATTTTTAAAATGTGTCATAGTTCTGATATCCTTCTGATAGCATAAACCGAACCGGCATACGTATCATTACGGATCTAATCTTAGATAAAAACAAATCAGAGCGAAAGAGTTCTAAAGCATTCATATAAAAAGTAACGATAAGAAACCCCACAAATATAATGAAATTAAGTTTTTATATCTATTTGAAATCTACAAACAGCATTTTATTTATCTAAACACAAAACACTGACTGCCACATCTCCGTACAAACATCTGGAATGCGATGGTCTCAAATTATCTATTCATTTTTTGCACAAATCATATATACAATGTAGTTACCTAAGGTTTAAGTAATAGAAATCAGTAATAGAAATATATTGAATCCTTGTCCTCTCATGACAGTACAAAATTTTGCTTCACATCCAGGCATAACTTTTTATAAACTCAGTATAAACATTGACCAAGTTCTATCAACTCTGTATAAACATTGACCCAGTCACCAGCAGCAATGTGACTTATCTACGTCAGAGGACAGATGCATGCTGGGGAAAAATGGATTACCTCCATAAACCTTTCACTGAGAGTGTTAAATTCATAAAACCTCATGAAAGAAATAAACAAAAAGGTCACATACCTCATTTCTAAGTTTAAAAAGACTTTTATAATTTATTTAGCAACAATTAATTTGTTCATGTTCACATTTCATGCAAAGATATACATTAATACAAAGATATACATATAATTACTTTAAATTGGGGTTAGGGAGGATGTGATAAAAATGCTTCCACCTCTCGAATTTCAACAGCTAGGAATGTAATGATGTCAAAATAAAACAGAACGATATCAGCTTTGGTATGCCATTACGCGCAAAAATTATGGCGCTTAACAAGAATCAAGCCAAAATATATTATTGCTATCATAATTTCATATCATAATGTGAATGACCAGGGAAATTGGTACATATATGTACATAAATTGTATATTAATACTCACTTACATTTTCAAAGACTTTGTTACTAATACGGTTTTTGATCAGCCAATGGGATCGATTTTTTAATTTCGTATCACTCTTACATCTAGGTTAAGTAATAGGCAGTGCCTCAATAATATGTTTTATTTTAATTTTTGAAATTGTATCTAGCCATTTTCACCTTACTCAGAAACGAAATTCTGTTAAACAGAGCTTTAAACGCTCCAGCAAGAAATTTAGCAAAATATTGAAGAACTGAAAGTCGGGCTCTTTCGATGTGTCTTTATGCATATTTTGTCGTAAAGACTGGCAATCTCTCTCTCTCTCTCTCTCTCTCTCTCTCTCTCTCTCTCTCTCTCTCTCTCTCTCTCTCTCTCTCTCTCTCTCTCTCTCTCTCTCTCTCTCTCTCATGCTTCAATGTCAGAAAAGCGTCAGATAGCGACTAAATTTTTTAAGCGACCAATAACAAAACGATTTCCGTCAAATATAAACAAAATCAATAGGGCATTGATTTTTGAAACAATCGTTATAAAATCAATTCCCCATTTCTTTTATGTGCAGCCGAATAACAATGCTCTGTACAGTAGTTCATGATACTGCATGTGCATGGTATATGTGCCCAAAATGCAGTCTTTAATACGCGTAATTATCAAGAAAAAAACACTCGTCGCTTAATTTATTCACTGACAAAAACACAAACCAATTGATTTGACAATAATCCAATAGTTAATGACAACTGCTATGTCCGATAGTAATGAACCCCCCAAAGCGGTTAGTAAAACAGGTCGCCTTATTTTAAACAATCCATTATTCTAAGAAATACTTAATATTTATCTTTAATTTACTCAAGAAGTTACTTTACTTATTTACTTTGTATTACCTAAACAGTGTGTCTATTTTTTATTTTGTAGGCAGTCTTTCAACACACATTGGGCACTGTATCACATTGTCCAAATGTAAGCGAGCACATGAAAAGGGCTTCAGACAAATGTGCTGTAGCGTGTGGAAGCTACTTTCAAACTGAAAATTGTGCATATCACTGTATGCGTGATTCTTCTAAAAAGAGCTTAGTGGAGTTCTGTGTCAAACCTGTAATCCTATTTGGTAAGATTCAATGAGAGCAATCAAACATAAAACACTGTGCCGGATAATTATGCCAGTGCCAAGGTGGCATTTTTGCATGTGCTTAAGATGCAGTTTGGTAAAAATTCATATAAACCAAATGATAGACTATTGTCTATAGAGTATATAATCCCTTTTGTTTTTAGTGTGTCTCACCTGACAGGTGAGATATTTACCTCTAAAAATAATATCCTATAGGAAAACAATAATTCCTATGGGAGAAATAACTTTCCTACAGGAAATTTTGAAAACCCTATAGGATTTTCTAAAATTCCTATAGAAATTAAATTTCCTATAGGAGAAAAGTATTTCCTGCAGGGATTTGACTCAGACAGGTAGTTTTCCTACAGAAATTTAAGATTTCCTATCGAATTTTAAAATTTCACCTGTCAGTTTTGTTCAAATCCTATCGGAATTTAAATTCCTATAGAAAGTTCTTTATTCCGGTAGGAAATTCTAGTTATCCTACAGGAAAAAATTGTTTTTCCTATGGGATAAATTATTTTCCTGTAGAAATTTATTTTATAAAGGTAAATATCTCACATGACATGTGAGATACATTAATAAAAAAGGTGGTTATAAACTCCTTGAGCAATTGTCTATCATATGGCATATTTGAATTTTTCAATACATGCAGCTTATACCGGTGCAAAAATGCCACCTTTGCACTGGCATAATTATCCGGCACAGTGTTATAAAAATATTGTACATTCTTTCTATTTCAACATTATACCCGTTCCTCGTGTATGTACATTAATGCCAGATTACGTCCTGTACACATTTTTCATTTATTTGGATTAAAGATTATTGCCCAGTGTATGATCTTATTGGTCAAAGAATCCAAAAAGACTTTGGTACGTTGTGCAAACCTTCCAAATCTTTCCAGAGACATTACAATTCTTCGGATATTTTCTTTTGTAAGTAAAAACCAATTTCACTATGTATACTTCTCTCCATAGTTATTACACGATGAGATGGAGAGAAATACTAAAAACATGCTTACAATCTGTTCATTCAACGCTTATATATTACAAAGGGACAAAAACATTTCGGTTTATAATGATTGTTAACAGAATCTTTTGTGATATAATAGAGTTGTTTTAGGTGACCCAGAAAATTGTCTGCAACTGCAAGACGCAGTAGGTAGCACTGATTTAACAGGCCTGGTGACCGAAAACACTCCGAGTAACAGAGGGTATTTCAGATAGAGAGAGAGAGAGAGAGAGAGAGAGAGAGAGAGAGAGAGAGGGGGGGAGAGGGTGAAGACTAGTATGTTTGTGTCAGTCAGTTATATCTATTTCACTTTTTATTATGATTTGCTGATATAGCTGTTATAGAACTATTTTTTCTTGTTGTACGGTTGCAGTGATATAAACGATACACAATCATCACAGTATTGGTATATGCTGTTGCTACTTCTGCCGGCTGTGTTCGCAGTCCTTTTGTTTGCATGCATTTTTCGTAGGCGTAAGAACCTCTCGGGTAAGATGTATATCTATTCTAAAAATGCGTCGACAAGCATAATTAGCATGCAATATTTTTCCATGTGCATAAACACTGTACAGTTAAATGTTTAAACTCTGTTTATATAAAATGGCGATTTCTGGCAAAATAATTTGACGTTTATGGTTACTAAATATCTTAAGTTATCTGATAGCAAAACATGATAACTGAGAACTGATAAATTTATCAATTGAGATCATGACTAACTTCTATAATAATTTTAAAATAATATCATATAAGCGTGGAGACATGACTCAGTGGTCGTAGATGTAAACCAGTAACTCAAATGTGTGTGTATGTGTTCAAACGAAACTAATAATTTACTGGAATCTAAATTAAATGGATATGTATATTTTATTTTAAGCATGGTTTGGAAAAATAACAAAGAAAAGAAATTCAAATGGCAGTGAGGAAAAAATGGAAAATAGGGTTTTTATCCGTTAGGTGCAGAAGAGAGATACAACCGTACAATTGCATATATTGTATTCACTGAAAATACATTTTGTAATGATTAACATTCATTTATTACTATTGTTAATTTACACCATTAGCATTGACCTTTACATGTATTTTCTAGCTTTAGAAAAAGAATGGTTTTATTCGTACAATTGTGTTTACTGTATTCGCAGAACAATACACTTTGTGATGGTTTATCATTCATTTGCATCTATTGTTGATTTGTGCGATTGAAATTGGCTTTTGTCTTGTATTGCAGCTATTTTAATTGTATACTCAGTCTGATTTTAAAAAATGCATAATGTAACTTAAAAACATACGACGAATCAATGTATAATTCATTGAGATGCTTCGCTTCATGGGATCTTGTAATGAACACAGTTGATACAAGTATTACTTTTAAAGGAATGATCGACATGTTCTATTACAGTTTAGTACGAACACGGATATAGCGAAATCTCGGATATAGCGAAGTTTTTTGAGTCCCCGGTAAAATTCTTAACAAATCTTTGCAAAATTTTACGGTTATAACGAATTCGGATATAACGAATTTACGGATATAGCGAATTGATTTTGAGTCCCATAGAGGCGGTATATTGAAACATAATCAGCTAGAGGGGGCGTTTCAACGGAGAAATCTTGGAAATTTTTCATACTTTTGAACGAACATAGTTTGAACCCTGAGGTATTTATAAATTCCGAGTAATTAAGCAAAATGTCAATCCAGGATATCTTGGGACAGAGTATATAACTAAACATAATGTTATATGACATATATTATATGTATATATCTTTTTTTAAAATTGAACAAAATCATTATATCTTAAATTATATATCATTTATAGGTGTATTGCTTTTTAAAAAAAAAAATGAAAAGGTTTATCATATAACAAGGTTTTAGAAATTTTTCATCTCGTAAATGTTAATCACATAATATAAATGAACCGAAAAAAAAAGAAAAAAGATTTCTTTTTGAAACATGTAGATGCAAGCTGTCTTTAGGGATTACCATTTCATAGTTGCAGTTCATAATTCACATACCCTATAGAATGCTATTTGGAGACTGGTCTCCTCTCAGTTGATATTTTACAAAATATTTATACATGTATACAAACAGTAATATTATTATAAAATATCAGCAAATAACTGGCAATAAATTTTACTTCAAACGTATTAAAGAAGCGTAGTAAAACACAGATTATTTGAGATGCGCCGTAAGACCTTCCTTTTCAACTTATTTTTCTAATCGACAATACAGTTTCACTTAATATATATCTTAAGTACTATTTAAGATATTACAAAATTTCATGTAGCAGATTTTCGATTATATTTTAAGTGAAAACCTACTATAATATGTTTCTATTTGATACAAAAGAAAGATAGTCAACGAATTATCTGCACATTTTTTACAAGCATAAATCAAATGTTTACTTGTTTCTATATCTTTACACATCATGAATTCTGGTTTTACATCTGCCTTTCATTTACATAAATAAGTATTGTTACACAGTATATTATTATTTATTTGTAATTGAAGTCAGATAATTGTTTATCTTCAACATCTTAAATTTTGCTAACATATATTTGTTTTCATTGTTGAGTATCGTGAGTTTCAAACTCTTTTGACAGTCTTGTCTGGTACATGCACCAGGGTTTTGTGAACTTCATCTTTATAAAATTTTTGTACTTTTTTCTCCATACAAATTATCATAGCCAGTTTGAAAATAAAAATTCATATCCAAACTTGTATCTGCTAAATTATATTTTCTCACCAAAGAGTTTAATTCAAAAATAATAGTCTTATATTCACATAGCCAATCAGATTTATTTTTATAACATTAGTAAAACTTTCTTCATTCTTAATGTTACTATTATCATCTAGTACATCTTAAACATATAGGATGTCACTCTTAACCTAATCTTTAAAGAATAAAACATTGCCTTTGTATCGCATATTACAATTGTTCCACATGGGCTATTATAGTATATCGGCATTTGACATCTAATCGGGATATTTTACATGCATTTAGAGCACAAAGTACTTCTTTATAAAACAATGGAAATTTCAGATTAACTACGTTACTCGAAAATTATAAAACATACTTAATATCTATATTGTATTTGTCTCAACAACCGTTTAGTATAGTGTACAGATCTCCTTTTGATTTCAATATTCGTGATAACCAGGCTGCTTTTAAAGCAAAGAGTTTACTTTCAACATCAATGATACAGAGACCACCATTTCTAGCATTGCCGATAAGAGTTTTGCGTTTTATTTTTTCTGATTTATTCCATATAAAATTAACGGCAAGTCATTAAACTTTCTTGATGTATTCTTTCTCTGAGATGCTTAAAAAAGGAGTACTGATATAAGTTTTGATATAGCTAAGGTGTTAATTATGTAAGACTTTCCAAATAATGTTAATTCTCTGGGTTCACATGATGCATAAAGTTTTTCCATATCGTCATATATTTTCCTACATTTTTTTTGTTATAACATTAATATTTGTCGTACCTATATAAATGTCAAACATTTTTCATCATTTTCCATTTATTTCTGTATATGTATTTTTTAGTATACCAAGCAATAAACATTCAATTTTGCTAACATTTATTTTGGATCATATGTAATCACAGAACTCGTGTACAATTTTCATTGTTTTAATAAAAATAAAAGAAATATTATATCTTACAGCTATTGTTAAATTATCTGCATGATAAATACTTAATATTTAAATTGCATTTATGATAATACCTTTTACGTTTGGATCGCTCATAATTGTCATAGCTAGAACTTTAGCTACAACAAAATATGAGTGCCGATAAAGGACAACATTGCATAATGCCTTTTGCTATATTACATGTTTTATATGTGTTAGATTCCTATGTAGAATTTCAATCCATTTCATAAAATTTGTACCATCATTGAATTTTTCTAATACTTTAACCAAAAAATTCCATTAGACAGAATCGAAAGCTTTTTTTCAAACTCTAAGAACAATAAAGTCATGTTTACTTTCTGAATTACAATAGTAAAAAATATCTCGAATTAGCCTAGCATTTCCAACTACATGTATATATTTTCCTTTTACATGTACATAAGCCGTTTGATTTTCATTAATTATACCAGATTAAACATTTTGCAATCTCTCGGCAAATACAAATGCAATAATTCTGAATTAATTATATTACGTTTAGTAGGCTTAATCTACTTCCAAACAAAACGTTTAAGCATGTAATGAAAAACAAAACTTTATTTTAATTATTATGTAACTTAGTTATGACACTATTAATATAAGTGATACAGGATTCCTCAATATTAATATCAAAATAAACAATAAAACTTAATATACTTTTATTACTCAGTATATAATATTTCCCTCCAAATATGTTTACTATCAACGTAGCGCATTGGGTTAGAGCGGTAATTACGAATCTGATACCATGAGATCGAATGTGGGCGTACTTTGATTTTTACCTTTCTAAAAGTTTAAAAACATATGTTTTGGCCAAATATTGAAAATTTGGAAATGTTAATGCAATGAAAGTATTTTTTTAATGTACTTTTTTATTCACACCAATATCCCATAGGTGTCCCATATCACCAATATTTACGTAAAGCTGTCACTGTAAAGTTAAAAAATTGATAGTTTTCACACAAGGGTATATAAATATGACGCCTTTTAAATTGTTTCAATATTTCTAACAGTTTATAACTATGAGAATATCTGCATTTTCGTTGTTTTTTAAGACCTCATCACAGCGGGAATTCGCCATGGTTTGTGGCCATTTGTTGTATATGAATAAAGATGAACAATAGAGTGATGTGCCTGGCAATACATTGAACAGATTTGGGTCGAGACTGTTTTACATATCACGTGACAACATTTTCCAGTCGAAAATCAAAGTACCGAGTATACTCATGGGAGTAATATTCTTGTTTTATTTTTCTTTCTTCCTTTTTTCTTTTTCTTTTCCCCTGTATTATATTTGGCATGGTTTTCCCTAAAAAAAAATATCATATCCCCGTCTTCATCTAAATGTTCAAGTGTATATGAAAATGCCTGTTTTATTTGATACACCCCAAATGTAAGAGATCGAAGGTAATCTTTCGATAAAACAGGGGAATCTGGTACTGCGTCCGACGCGTCTATCTTTGTTAATTTCTTTGATAAAATTCGTTTACCAGAGTCATTAATATACATATCTCTTAAAGGGTTATTTTTTATTTTTTAAGCATTTTCTTTGACAATTCTAAATCGCTCGCAGAATCAGACAATAGAGGTGGTCTAAATGCATTGATCAATGATCCCACAATACGTACATAGTCTCCAATAAATAATTAGATGATATCCCGTGCAAGCGCAGGGATTAACAATAATTCACATTAATATAATATAATGCTTAATTTGTTGAACCAGTTTTTGTTTTGTTCATTTTTCTATGTACTGTGTCCGAAAATTTTCTTTAATGCTTTTCTTAACATATTCTATAAAATTGAAATAAAAAAGCAGAGGAGCGGACAGGGATGAAAATCTAGACTGAAATTGATTATATATATGTGTGCGTGTGCGTGTGTGTGTGTGTGTGTTTTATCTTTATCTATTTTTATTTCAAACCAGAGAGCAGGTGGATAGTGCGTCATATCTCTTTTTTATACCCGCACTTTCTAAAGAAAGTTCGGGTATATTGTTGTTACCCTGTTCCGTCTGTCAGTCCGTCCGTCCGTCCGTCCGTCTGTCACGTTTTACTTTCTCAAACTGCTCTTACATCATATAAACCTGCAAACTGAACTCTTGGAGTATGATTTGGGGTGTCATGTTGTTTTGTAAAAAGGTTTCAAAAATTCTCTGGTAGTCCTGGGGGTCAAATAATTGGTAAAAAATGACGTTTTTTGACAAAACACCTTCTTCCTCGAACTCCTTTTACATTTTCAACAGTAGACAACTCATCTCTTGGAATATGTTTTGGGGTGTCTTATAGATGCGCAATAAGGTTTCGGAAATTTCAATTTTGTCCTGGGGGTCATTAAATGGCTGAAAAATGAAGGGGTTTTTTTTTTACAAAAAGTCTGGTTTCAAAAAACGTCAATTTCTTTTTGCAGTAGCCAAATGATCTTCTAGAATATGATTCGGGGTGTCATGTTAATGTGCAATCATGTTTCAGAAGTTTTGTTTTTATCACGGGGGTCTGTGGGCAATAAAAAATGACGTTTTTTTGCCAAAAAAATATGGTTCCCAGAACTCCTCTTACAATTTATGCAGTAGCTATGTCATCTCTTGAGATATGATAGAGTCTGTCCTATAGGTGTGCAATAAGGTTTTAAAAATTTAACTTTCAACCAGGGAGTCAAATAGTAGCAGACAACTGACGTTTATCACTCCTAAAAAGATCTACTTCCCAGAACTCCTCTCATGATTTAATGAATAGCCATATCACATCTTGGTGTATGATAGGGGCTGTCCTTTAGTTGTGCAATAAGGTTTTAAAAATTTAAATTTCATCCACGGAGTCAAATAGTAGCTGAAAATTGACGTTCATCACTCCTAAAAAAACCCTACTTCCCAGAACTTCTCTCATGATTTAATGAATAGCCACATCATCTATAGCGATATAGCATGGGCTGAGCCATCGATATGCAATGAGGTTTTAGAAATATAAATTTGATTCTGAGGGTCAATACTATCTGCAAAATGATGTTCCGTCCCATAAAAAAAACCTTATTCCTTGACCTCCTCTTATATGCTATGATTGAAATAACGTACCATAAGATGCATAAGGAGGAAGAATATATGAAATTATGCTTTAGGGTAGGGATCACAAGCATTTTTTTTCAAGTTATTTGATCATTTCTGATTTTGGGAAGGTGGGTGGGGTTAAGGTGACCCCCAGAGGCCATGAGCTACTAATACCACAAAAAAATTTGCCTTGACATGGTCATGGTTGAAGAAACAAAAATATATATGGTTTAGGAGTGGGGATTTTGATGATTTTGAGGATATTTTAAAAATATTTAACTATTCATGTTTTCGGGGGATGGGGAGATTCAGAGTCTCTTCTCACATTTTTACAGTAGCAAAATCATTTCTTGATTGGTATTTTTCTGTATGATGTCAGAGGTACATCAAGAGATTTTGAAAATTGCTTTTTAATCTTAAAGATAAACAAAATGTTATAATATTATGTAATTGTAGAAATTGTAAAGTCAGTCAACAAAAACCTAGAGCTTGCTGTAAAAAACAAAGCAGGGTCAACATTGGGCTAGGGCTAGGAATTACACTACATATGAATAAGATAGATTAATACTTGATTAATTCCAACTCTGGAAAGTCACTGGGCATCTCAAAGGGGGCATAACTATATACATGTACAATTGATGTGCAATGACACAAGGAGGAAGAATAAATATGGTCTAGGATGGGGATCTCAACAGTTATTAAAATGTATTATAATTTCCTATTTCAGAGGAGGGGGGGGGGTAGTAGTTCAAAAACAACTCCGGGGGTGGGGGAATAACTCAAGGGGCAGGGGCCAATTTGTCTTAAATGTATCTAATGTATCTTGACATGATCAGCAGAATTGGACAGAATGATCACTATAGGGCATCTGCAGAGTGTGGTCCTAAATAGTTACAAAATCAATCTATTGATAATATGTTATACATGTATTTAGAAATGTCTTTATTTTCAAAATGATTAACAAATTAATCAGTCAAAATGAGTTATAAATAACCGATTGGCAATTCTGCAATTGATTGCATGATCCCTAGTATAATATCACATGTATTTTTTAGATATATAATTATACATGTACGTTAACAATCAGGATTTAAATGCACAAATTTTCATGAGTCATAAATCTTGATATACCACATATCTCTTGACAAAAAAGAATGAGCAATTTAAAATAAAAGAAAATTAGTCATTAACTCTTTTTCTATTACTGGTGTATGATGATCGGGTAGGGGGTATAATGAAAAAAAAAAGCTGCAGCATGCCTTCATTCTCACTAGAAATGTATATCTAATCCACACATCCTGGGGATGGGGAGCGGTTAAGGCCCCTTCCCCTTCTTCCCTATTTTAACTCACATAAACATGATATTTAGGACCCAAATTTAATACAAAATAGGGTCAATATGGAGTTAACTCAATAGTGCAAGTCTGACAAATGAAAAAATAAAAAAATTCTGCAATTAAAATGACAGAAACTGTAGATAAGCTTATTTAAATAAAGATGATGATACAGTATGTTGGCAAAGGGAGATCACATTTTAGAAAGTGAAAGTAAAACTTTTGTATACCGGTGTCTCATAATATTGCGCTACTACATATATTATACTAACCTATATTGGTCAACATCATAATGATAATTCAATTAGCACAATATGAATTCCTTTAGCTGATCACCACAAAAGAAACGTTTATTCGTGTTAATTAATCCTATTCTGCATATCAAAAACACCAAAGAGCTGGGTAAAACTAGTACCCGCTAATGCAACCTGTAGACCTGTGTTGTGTACGTAACTTCAGACAAAGATCATTTAATTGAAACATATTGGATGTATTTTCATAACTTTATTCTTTAAAACCCCTTGCACAATTTTATTAAGTAATTAACCATGTAAAGCACAATTTTCAGCTTTAAGATGGTATGGGACACCCACATATTGTGATGTACTCCTTATTGAACGAAACATTAAATAAAGTGTATAAAATATAATATTTTCCCCCAAAATAATGTTACCTAACAGTTAGGCATAAGAAAAAAAATTGTTTTTATAGGGTAACACTGATGAAAAAATCAGGTTAGGTAGGTAGGGATTTTTTTTTATTTTATCATATTTTTTTCTGCATGAGGGCACAAATACAAATATAAAATCCTAAGAATGTTTGTTTGTGTCATATTTAAAAACGGGTTTTTAATGGAAATAATATGAAGATCACAAACAGATACAAACAGTTCAACCCCAAATTGTACATAAAGGCAATATGTGTATTATTAGATGTGAACTCATCATTTATGAAAATTATAATTTTTAAAAAGTACCGGAAATTGCATGAGTCCTTCTTTTTGACTAAAACTGGTACAAAAGAGTGTTATTTAGAGGCTAACACTTGTTGCGGGTATTACTGTCTAATGACAGCATCTAGTTAAATTTTGTTCTTTAGGTCAAATTTCACTTACCATTGTCCCAAATAAGAATTTCAGATAAAGACTGTCAACTAACTCCATATAGACGTAGAATTGTAACACAATTTGTTTATGGTTCACAAATTAATGTATAATATTTACTACCAATCTGTCGTGGTATACAAAATTTGTTATTTAAAAACGTGTACTCATATTTTTATTTGCATATCTTAAACCAAATATGTCATCCAAGGTTTCTGCTCGATGATTAACTCGCCCTACACTTTCCGCCATGGTGTTAATTAGTCAACCCATGTTTTTTGGGGGCACCCCGTTCTGAAAAGTTCTTTCCATCAAAAATGAAATCGCGTCTATTGTCCCATTTTATTTATTAACTTTTTTTGTATTAAACAAAGATGTCCGATCCAAGGTATCTGCCCGCGATGCATGATGACTCATCCTACATTCTCCACCATGACGCTTTTGGTTACCCCGTTCTGGAGAGTTCTATTCATCAAAACTAAAATCGCGCATTCAAGAAACGAATTGGGTCATTTTTTTTCAACATTTGTCAAATCTCAATTCTTATTTATACCTTAAATAGGTTCCCAATAAATATATTCACTCTTTACGTAATCATGCAATATTATTTCATCACAAGCATATATTTTGATGCAAACTCCCACTGACTTGGATCCGCCAAAGCGTGTCCACCACCATACTCTCATATTTGCTATTTCGGGCTGGTTTATGGGAAATGAAAGTAGGTTTTTAATTTATCTTACAATAATTACTTATCAGGTAAAATTCAATTATAGCTTACGGACATCAACTAACACGTGTTGAAATACTAAAGGTGTAAGCAGTTACTCGGATGCAGTCAATTTGTAGTTTATTGGCAAAATGTCTTAATTCATAAGTACAGATTTGCGTGTTTGAAACTATATTTGCTAGGAATTTCCATCGTTTTAGTCTACCATTTGCAGATTCAACTGCCCATCTAATTTTGGTCACTAACCTAGATGCATTAGCTTGATACAGAGTGTTGTTTTTGTCCCTTTCCCTAAAAATATGGCGACTCAGATCCTAAACCCACCGAATTAATTATATCAAGAGAATCCCTGAAACTCCAATCTAACACTAGAATGTCATTTTTCAGACCATTTTGAAATACAATTTTCCCTTTTGGATAAATGCTTGTTTGAAATAGCAGCATCATAATTTTCCCATCTGCAAGGTACGGGCCAAGGATGTTAATGATATATCCGTCGGATGCCGCAACCATCATAGGTTTGACAAGAGGTCGGCCTTTGTAAACACTGTAAGACTTTCTTTGAAAAGCATATTTTGAACTTTTTTCTATGTAGATATATGTACCATCGAGGAGAAGGATTGCGGTGTTTGAATCTCCGGATGCCAGAAGTTCCTGCGCAAATATCGTTGTGTGATTGCGAATCACTTCACCTCGTGTGATATGGTCGAAGCCCATATATTGTGGAACGAACTGAGTCAACATAGCTTCTCCGGCATTCTTGACAATTCTAGAAATACAGGATGATTTTTCAATTCCTAATAAAGTTTTTAGTATGTTATTTGAGAGACCAGTACGTAGTTTTGTTAATAGAATTCCTACACGCGTTTTATTGCGCAAAGTGAGAATTGAACATAATTTTTCAAACTGTGATTTAGAAATTCCTGTCAAATTATAAAAATCTTCATCACGAAGAGAATCGTTTTCGAAATGTATTCTATTGTTTTCAGATCTCAGCAAAAGCTTCCGAAAGTTTGTAAGTTGTTCTATCAGCTCTGTGAGAATATTTTTGCAGATCAGAATCGTTAAATTCTTTGCCTACAAAATGACATGGACAAGCTCGTGCTTTCTCATAAGGAATTATATTATGTTTTTTAAAAAACTTGTGTACGGGCCTTGTCGAGAATAACTTGCATTCGTTTTTCCTTTTTTCCACATACATGTACAGTGCAGTATCTGTGTGGCTTTGTGCCCAAATAACGGGTGCTTACGTCTGATGCAGGTGTGGAACTTTCAAATAACTTATTATGTAGTATTCCCTTGTCGAAATGTAAAAAGCATTTGCTACAAACAACGTCATTTTCTGATACCTTTTTCCAATGATAGAGCCAAATGTCTCTCTACATGTATCATTTCCTTTGCCTTTTAATGTCTTTCGATTTCTACAGCTGGTACGCTTACTGCATACAACGCAGCTTAACAATTTTGGCATGGTAAACAGTCTCGACTCAAGGCAAACCTCGTGCAAGCTAATACAGTGTCCCTATAAGTACCGGTATATAGATCGATAGTATACTTACTTAAATAAAAACACCGAACGGAATAAGTTTATACTAAATTACACCAATTAAAAAAGTGATAAATATATTATATGCTTATGTAAACGAAGCCAAAATTGCTATGACATGAGCTGACGAAGTAGTGTGGACCACATGTACCCGAGCAAGTGAGAAGAATGTAGACCACGTGACATGCGTAAAAAAAAGGTAGGGTATTCATCAGAACAGGTGAGTAAGGTTATGAAAGGTCACGCCAGGTAAACAACAATCGTTTGTAAAGGGAAACTTACAGGAATCGAGCGCATTGACGTACATTTTTCGCCTTTCACATATAGGTAGATTTTAATAAAATACAGCAACTAGCCAAAGGAGAAAAATGTACCCCCTTGCGCTCATATATTTCTAAGGTGGGCGGGGCTAAAAATGAATGGGAATTGGAATTAAACAGTGTACCCCTACCTAACATTTAGTAATATATCTTAAATCTTGTCTTTTTATTTTCGGTAAAAGTGGGATTTCATAAAGGTACATATGTCAAAGAATACGTATATACAAGCACAAGTTCAAAATTCGGATATTTATATTTTATCACTCTATCGAGGGGCCGCACTGCACATGATCCTTTCAAACTTACATCATGTTTACTATACCTTGTTAATTGAAGAAAATAAAAGCAAAAGAATAAGAGATTATGAATTCATTTAAATTTAATCCATATTGTACATATTACATTGTAATTAAAAAGTGAATGATTAAATTGTATTGTGAAGCTATGGTGAGCATCAGCAAAAAGTACATTATATCTATAAACAAGTCAACAATACGATAGAATTAACCAGCAAACTATAATACACGGTTAATTCTGCTGCACACGAATTTCACCTGAAGAGGACTGAAACGAAGGATTTTGTGTGAAGAAAAATAATTTTAGTTTTATATAAATCTGGTAACAACCTATTCATCGTCAACTTAGAATATTTATCAAATAATCATTTCAAGAATTAATGAAAACGTGACCTTGAACTTGATATTCTTTAAGGTTGTATCAATAAAAATATGTAAAGAAATACAAAGAAAAGTATGAAAAGTATGGACAATCCATCATTATACCTGCACTTTCTAAAGAAAGTTCGGGTATATTGTTGTTACCCTGTTCCGTCCGTCCGTCCGTCCGTCTGTCACGTTTTACTTTCTCAAACTGCTCTTACATTTTATAAACCTGCAAACTGAACTCTTGGAGTATGATTTGGGGTGTCATGTTGTTTTGTAAAAAGGTTTCAAAAATTCTCTGGTAGTCCTGGGGGTCAAATAATTGGTAAAAAATGACGTTTTTTGACAAAACACCTTCTTCCTCGAACTCCTTTTACATTTTCAACAGTAGACAACTCATCTCTTGGAATATGTTTTGGGGTGTCTTATAGATGCGCAATAAGGTTTCGGAAATTTCAATTTTGTCCTGGGGGTCATTAAATGGCTGAAAAATGACGGGTTTTTTTACAAAAAGTCTGGTTTCAAAAAACGTCAATTTCTTTTTGCAGTAGCCAAATGATCTTCTAGAATATGATTCGGGGTGTCATGTTGACGTGTAATCATGTTTCAGAATTTTTGTTTTTATCACGGGGGTCTGTGGGCATCAAAAAATGACGGTTTTTTTGCAAAAAAAATATGGTTCCCAGAACTCCTCTTACAATTTATGCAGTAGCTATGTCATCTCTTAAGATATGATAGGGGCTGTCCTATAGGTGTGCAATAAGGTTTTAAAAATTTAAATTTCATCCAGGGAGTCAAGTAGTAGCTGAAAATTGACGTTTATCACTCCTAAAAAAACCTACTTCCCAGAACTCCTCTCATGATTTAATGAATAGCCATATCATATCTTGGGGTATGATAGGGGCTGTCATATAGTCATGCAATAAGGTTTTAAAAATTTAAAATTCATCCAGGGAGTCAAATAGTTGCTGAAAATTTACGTTTATCACTCTTGAAAAAACCTACTTCCCAGAACTCCTCTCATGATTTAATGAATAGCCACATCATTTATAGGGATATAACAGGGGCTGAGCTATAGATATGCAATAAGGTTTTAGAAATATAAATTTGATTCTGAGGGTCAATACTATCTGCAAAATGATGTTCCGTCCCATAAAAAACCTAAGTCATGGACCTCCTCTTATCTATTGTGATTGAAATAACGTACCATAAGCATAAGGAGGAAGAATATATATGCTTTAGGGGTGGGGATCACAAGCATTTTTTTCAAGATAATTGATCATTTATGATTTTGGGAGGGTGGGGTGGGGTTAGGGTGACCCCCAGAGGCCATGACCTTCTAATACCACAAAAAGATTTGCCTTGACATGGTCATGGTTCAAGAAACAAAAATATATATGGTTTAGGAGCTGGGATTTCGATGATTTTGAGGATATTTTAAAAATATTTGACTATTCATGTTTTCAGGGGGCAGGTGGGTAGGGAGATTCAGAGTCTCTTCTCACATTTTTACAGTAGCAAAATCATTTCTTGATTGTTTTTTTTCTGTATGATGTCAGATATACATAAAGAGATTTTGGGAATTGCATTTTAATCTTAAAGATAAACAAAATGTTATAAATAATTGTGGAAATTATAAAGTCAGTCAACAAAAACCTTGCTGTAAAATACAAAGCAGGGTCATCATTGGGCTAGGGCTAGGAATTACACTATGAATAAGATAGGTTACTTGATTAGTTCTAACTCTGGAAAGTCACTGGGCATCTCAAAGGGGGTATAACCTATATACATGTACCAATTGATGTGCAATGACACAAGGAGGAAGAATGAATATGGTCTAGGGTGGGGATCTCAACAGTTATTGAAATGTATTATAATTTCCTATTTCAGAGGAGGGGGGGGTGTTGTTTAAAAACAACTCCAGGGGGTGGGGGAATAATCCAAGGGGCAGGGGTCAATTTGTCTTAAATGTATCTAATGTATCTTGACATGATCAGCAGAATTGGACAGAATGATCACTATAGGGCATCTGCAGAGTGGGGCCCTACATAGTTACAAAATCAATCTATTGATAATATGTTATACATGTATTTAGAAATGTCTTTATTTTCAAAATGATTAACAAATTAATCAGTCAAAATGAGTTATAAATAACCGATTGGCAATTCTGCAATTGATTGCAAGACCCCTAGCATAATATCACATGTATTTTTTTTATATATAATTATACATGTATGTTAACAATCAGGATTAAAATGCACAAATTTTCATGATCATAAATTTTGACATACCACATATCTCTTGACAAAAAAGAATATGAAGCAATTTAAAATAAAAGAAAATTAGTCATTAACTCTTTTTCTATTACTGGTGTATGATGATGGGGTAGGGGGTATAATGGGGAAAAAAAGCTGCAGCATGCCTTCATTCTCACTAGAAATGTATATCTAATCCACACATCCTGGGGATGGGGAGCGGTTAAGGCCCCTTCCCCTTCCTCCCTATTATAACTCATTTAAACATGATATTTAGGACCCAAATTTAATGCAAAATAGGGTTAATATGGAGTCAACTCAATAGTGTAAGTCTGACAAATGAAAAAATAAAAATAAATCTGCAATTAAAATGACAGAAACTGTAGATAAGCTTATTTAAATAAATATGATGATACAGTATGCTGGCAAAGGGAGATCACATTTTAGAAAGTGAAAGTAAAACTTAACTGTTTTGTATGCCGGTGTCTCATAATATTGCGCTACTACATGTATTATACTTACCTATATTGGTCAACATCATAATGATAATCCAATTAGCACAATATGAATTCATTTAGCTGATCACCACAAAAGAAACGTTTATTCGTGTTAATTAAAGGTCATAGGAGACAATATTTTAATAAATTTTGTTATGGCTGAAAATAAACTTGTTTTCTATAACTGAAAATTATTATATAAATATTATAATAAAATTGGCAAGGTAACTGGCACTACAGCCCATCAAAAGTTGGCTTCGTGCAAAAGAACCATAAGAGCATGATGACTTATCTCCCTTGGTTGATGACGTCACAAGAGACCACTTGGACGCGATATAGTGGATTGTTTATCCAAACGACAGTAGCGTTCTCTATCTAGTTTGTTTGAGATATACATCAAAATGGTTCCGTGTGTGGCTTACAACTGCAATGTTAGAAGACGGAGGGTGTTTCGATGTACTTATTCCCAAAGGATCCAAAATTCAGGACGATTTAGGTGCGAGATATATACAGAGACGGCTTCGCAGTTACCGATTATTCGAAGCTGTGTGCCAAACATTTCACGCCTGTTCAGTTTAAAATACATCCCGCTTTAGCTAAAAAGTGTGGTTATAAGAAGCTGGATCTTCGACTAGATGCCATACCAACTCTGTTTGACATACATGTACCCGTAAATCCGAGAAAAACCCGAGTACCTCAACAGCTACAGTACTTCAAGCGGAGGGCGATCTCTAGGTACGTTGTCAATAAAACACGGACTATATCTCACATAAATTATTATATACGTTGTAGGACGAATATTCGTTAATCTAATTCTAAAATATGAATTCATTGTAAATAATTTTGATGTTGAGATGTATAACGAAGAAAATTTAGCGTACACATAACAACAGCCAATAAAATGGCTGCACTATGTACATGAATATATGTAGGTGCGTGTCAGTATCGATCTGCTGTCATACATTTTACATGTACACGACGCATATTCAGGTATACAATACTAAATAGTAATTTTTTATAGTCTTTGTTTCTTAATTTTATTGTACTAATGAGTAACAGGTTTAGCCAACTATAATGTTTTTGTCAAAGATGCGAAACGAAAATATTCAATTAAAAAACGAGAGAAAAACAAAGTGTTGTTAGCAATTACACCTCACCCACCAGCTCTCTTGTACATAAAGCCATTTTAAAAGAAATGAAAAATTAAATAGTTGTTTTTCAATGCCCTATTTATTAAATTTAGGCGATATGGCAGATATAGGAGATGAGTCTAATGACAGGAATGACCATGATGGCAACGCAACCCGTTCTACATCAGATACATTAGATTGCACATAGCACATTGCATTTGTCTATTTACCGGCAATGATAAAATTGTATTTGACAATGATTCAGCATTATGTTTCAATAGGTTATGATAACATTTTAGACCCAATTTATTGTGATTACTAATACTTTTTTCTTCATAGGACATACCTTGCAGCTCTACATTTTAATGAAAATGTCACCATGCCACAAAGTAGAACAAATGAAGGAGAGAAGCAGTGTTGTGCCTTGTATTGAAAAGGTCGACTTGGAGAGGGAGTTGCAAAGGAACTTTTAGTGAGTTTCATGTTTGTATATAAATATCTTAAGAAAAATTCTTCAATATATACATGTAAAAGTATATATGTAAAATTTATGTTCTGTACAATACAGATTACATGTCTGATCTGATGGATGCTGTAGAGAGTCTGCATTCTGTCAATGACAGTTACGTGAAAGCCAGGGAACGAAGCTACCTAAACATGTGACCATCCAAAAGCACATCACCCATTTCAATGATAATTGACATTGATAGGTGTGTTAATTATTTCTAATCTGAAGAAAAAATTCTGAATATTTTGCAATACACTCTTTAAATGTGTCATAATCGCTCAGTTTATTAATTTGAATAATAACAAGATGCCATTTTCAGCTAGACTTAGTTTTAATGTGTTATTTATCAATGTTTTTCCCCAGGGTAGTGAAACCCACAATACTGTTGGCTGGGAAACTGTTTCCTGATGGCCGTCACAAAACATGCCGGCAGGATCCTCCTGTTGTGCCGTCAAAGACGTCTCCAAATAAACCTGGCACACCGCAAAGTGTCGATACAGCCTGATAATAAAATGCACAACTTTAAATCTAATGTTAAAATAAATTATTGAAGAGGGAGGTTATTTCCCAAAGAAATTTGTAACATTATTTTGTGTTTATTACTTTCTTTGTGTATGTTACAAGAACTTACTCATGAACTGGCTCATCATCCTCAAAGGGTCCATTGTCTTGAATGTACTCATAATAAGACAATGCCAAGACATGATGGTTCAGATAGTTTACAATAAAACTTTCATGCTAGGTAATGCACTGTAATTTCTCTTGATGTACTTTCCTAGCAATATCGGGTATTCCCAGGCAGAATTTGCACTCTCTGGATATTTTCCTAATAAGATAACAAGCCACACATTAAAATAAAATTATAGTTGATTATAAATGTAAAATCTTTTTCATAAATAAATTTAAATTATACTGGAGTTTTGGCAGAAAAGAAAGGAATGTTTATATTTCTTATGAAATACAGTACTACTGCACACTCATGTTCGAAAATTTTGTCTCCCAAGGGACGTTCGAGGCCAAATTTTATTATGTGATATTTCCAGAATGTCCCTGACCCACCCCCTTTTTCTATATGTCTAGATCCACGCATGTAGTACATACTTTATTTGTCATCATACACACGTATGTATATAGTGAAACAAACAAAAAATTTATGTCGTTACATTTTGACAAATCTGTAGTGTATAACTGAAAAATCACGTGATAGAATCGGAAGAAAGAATTAACATCTTTATTTTTTCCAATGTGTGACGAGGAAATTCTAACCTTGTGGTAAAAAATATTGAGTATGGGACATAATGGCTAAGCCTGTGCATATATTAACATTTCGTGCTTTGTTCTTACGTCATGGGAAATAGAAATTCCCTAAAATGTTAACAAAAGAGACATTGTGATTGTTTACCAGTCAGTGTTATAGGCCGAAATGGAACCGTGCATCTTCATGATCCTGTTCTCAACGCTGTCTTCTTTCAATGAAAATTCGCCCCTCCTAATCGCATTTGCATTAAAAACAGGTTCAAACTTATACCCCTGGACAATAAATTATGGACCCTCGTCCGAAAACGCTTCCATCATCAATTTATTTTCGCCGTTTACATACCTTTTGTTTTGATTCTGTGTTTCACAAATTGAAAGTGGTCTCTTGTGACGTCACAAATTCGGAAATTCAAGAACGATAATCACGATGCGATTTTCTTTCCCTGGCAACTTTGGTCTTTTATTTCTTACAGTAAATGCTCAAAAAAAATTTGTTCCATATTTTTTATGAATACTCTATGGTACAAAGTTGATATTTATTAGGAAAAAAACTACTGTTAAAATCCGTCTCCTATGACCTTTAATCCTATTCTGCATATCGAAAACATACATGCATGTACACCATGTGATACTCATCAAACCAAAGAGCTGGGTAAAACTAATACCCGCTAATGCAACCTGTAGACCTGTGTTGTGTACGCAACTTCAGACAAAGATCATTTAATTGTAACATATTGGATGTATTTTCATAATTTATTCTTTAAAACCCCTTGCACAATTGTATTAGGTAATTAACCATGTAAAGCACAATTTTCAGCTTTAAGATGGTATGGGACACCCACATATTGTGATGTACTCCTTATTGAACGAAACATTAAATAAAGTGTATAAAATATAATATTTTCCCCCAAAATAATGTTACCTAACAGTTAGGCCTAAGAAAAAAAAAATTGTGTGTTTAGGGTAACACTGATGAAAAAATTAGGTTAGGTAGGTAGGGATTTTTTTTATTTTATCATATTTTTTCTGCATGAGGGCACAAATACGAATATAAAATCCTAAGAATGTTTGTTTGTGTCATATTTAAAAACGGGTTTTTAATGGAAATAATATGAAGATCACAAACAGATGCAAACAGTTCAACCCCAAATTGCACATAAAGGCAATATGTGTATATTGGATGTGAACTCATCATTTATGAAAATTATAATTTTTAAAAAGTACCGGAAATTGCATGAGTCCTTCTTTTTGACTGAAACTGGTACAAGAGAGTGTTATTTAGAGGCTAACACTTGGTGCGGGTATTACTGTCTAATGACAGCATCTAGTTCATACTTATATAAATAAACACATTAAAATTGCTGAAATTCTAGTTTATAATGTAAAAAACACACTCGCAAAAAACTTTTTAAAAATAACTAATGCTAAATTAAAAAAACAAACACATCAAAATATTATCATCAATGCATCCTCTGTATTCAAATTCAGTGTAAACAACAATATCATTTGGAAATGAAATAAAAGGATTTTTTTTTAATCTACCCCTTCCTTACATTAATTTACAACTATTTTTACTCTGTCAAAAATTGTTTGGCTATCTGAAAAGTTCATGAATGCATTCTCTATAAAAAAAATTCCTTCTGAAAGTGGGTTGTCAAAATCAAATGGATGAAAAAAATAAACTGATACCACGGCATATTTCAAACACCAGAATTATCATTATAACCACAATTTGACAGAATTTGTACTAATCTAAAACTACTAAAACACTGCATTAACACACACAGTGGAGTAGCTTCATTGAAGCACTGTAAGCGTGTGCTCACATTTTTTTCTGAATCTCATTTTAAAAACAGTTAATTTTTTATTGAAAATCCCAACAACCTTTTGCGTTTCTGTCGAACTTTTCCTGAAGCATTCTGAACTAGTAATGCGTTTTTCAAGTTCAAAATTTGAAAACTAAATGGTACAATTTAACAAAAATTCATTACATTACAATCAAATGATCAGTGCATCATTCCGTATTCGAATAAAAAGAAGCAGCACTGCTTTTTCAGAGACAGGTTTTTGGTTAGCGTCTATCCTCTAATTCCGGAGGAAAAAATTAAACCTGCAAAAAGATTGCTTTGACCTAGTAAAGTGGAAAGTAAATTGCCATAACAGTATGAAATTTCAAAACATGCAATAAATAAGCGTTTGCACCATGTGGTAGCCGTAAATTACAACTTTCAAGACAAATATTACAGGTAAATAACTATTTGAAAAATAGTTATACTGCAACTTGTAATCTAATAAAAAACAGTAAAAAATGCCACATTTATTGTATTGTCAGTCGTGGTTGCATCATATTTGAATTTAAATTTATTAGTTTTCGTTTAGATGTACATAATTGTGTATATTCTTGATTCTTTGGTATCTGCTGGTATTTCTTTTGTTTTGTTTATTTTTTATTTTTTGGTTCCTATATATTTGATTTTTATGTAGGCCAAAAAAAGGAAAAAAATGTATATCTATTACAGCTTTTTCTGTAAGTACAATTATAATATCATGACTGATGTATTAAATCTAATACATTCTATATATCAAAATTACTGCCGATGTAATTAGAATTTGTGCTCAGCTTCTAGGGGGTTGCTGTTCTCCATATGCCTTGCTTACAAATATTTTGTCCCTAGCTACGCCACTGACACAGTTTGACTTGTTACTTTGTTACTGAAATCGTGAATTTTAACGTCCTGCTGATCTGAGTCAGAGTCGTAATGATGACTAGAAATTATGGGATTGGACTGCTTCCCTCGATACCATGTAACATGGGCGACTTCATCGGGAACTCGGGTTCATACTCACATTACGTCATAATTGTAAATGTAAGCAAATGAAACACTCATATGCATAAAATAATGTGAACAGCAGAACGCATCCGAGTTTATTATAGCAGCAGCTGACTTCCTTGTTTTTCTTCTTGAATCAGGTCAAAAAGAGGGCAAATGATTTCTGTGGTATAAAATGCAAGGGGTGCATTGAAATTGCTGCACCAAAGAATGTTTACAAAATGCGGAAAATTCATAAAAATCATATCGTTTTATTTTACACACAGCTCTTTACTTAATGATCAGAGTAATTGCATAGACTCTACCCAAATAGCTCATAAAACCAGGATTTAAAATTGCAAACGTCATTTATTAACATGCATTACTTAAATATTCCAGAATAAAATTATTCTGTAATTAGAGAGAATCAGTAAAATTAAATTAGAATATAATGCGCAATTTTTAACACTTAGTTTCCTCTCCTCTGCCTCTCGACGCAATGTTGAAGAAAACGGAATATCATATGCCATAAGATAAACTCTACAACGGGTCGAAGTTCAAATTACGTCAGTTTCGTCGATGCCATGCTTTTTTATTGTTTATGTGTAACTCGTGACTGCACGTGGAAAGGATAGGGTTATAGGGTTATTACAATATGACAGAGTGGTTCCTTAGCAATTCAGGAGTCCGGCAAGGAGATAATCTTTCACCTACATTATTTGCGTTATTTATAAACGACTTGGCTATAAATATCAAATCATAACGCAAGGGTATCGAAATACAATATGGTAGTGATACAGATCATAGACACATAACATGAACTCAGATGGCAAATAGATATCCAAAATACTAAATTAAAAACATATAAACTTTTAAAGGAAATTTTTTGCCTAGAAAATTACATTTCAATGAATATTCCTAAACATGTTAGGTCAACAATGGCACAGTTTCGGTGTGGGGTACTACCGCTGAGGATAGAGACCGGACGACTTCGGGGGGAATCTGTCATTGAGCGCACGTGTAAATTCTGTATAGAGGACGAATTCCACTTTCTTCTAAAATGTACTCTTTATAACAATATCAGAAGTGAACTTTATCAAAGTGTTAATTTTCTAACTAATTCATATTTATCTCAAGAGAACCTATTTCAAACTCTCATTTGTAATTTTCCAAGACAAACTGCAAATTTTATACATTCTGCATTTAAATTAAGACAAAGTAAATTCTCGTGCATGTATTAAAAATTATTACTTAGTGTTTACAGTGACTTATAGGTCCGTCCAATGGGCCGAGTGTTTGATTTATGTAATAGATAGATAGATAGATAGATAGATAGATAGATAGATAGATAGATAGATAGATAGATAAATGATAGATAGATAGATAGATAGATAGATAGATAGATAGATAGATAGATAGATAGATAGATAGATAGATAGATAGATAGAATTAGGTTTGTTATGAAGATATCGGTGATTTTGTCGCAAAAATATGCATACCCGATGAAACATACTACATATCATGGAAAAAATTCAGAAATATATTTTTTTTTCTAAACAAATGTGTAATTGTAAGTTGTAAACACTACAGTTACCCTCCTATATTTTCATGGTTTTTGGCTTCGGTCGCTCAAAGTTGTGTCCAACTGAGGCATCCGGCAAAGTGTACAGATACACATATCTTGTACATGTCTGCATGATGTTTATCTGATATAAAATATCTCAATATTGAGATACATTGAATGTGTGTGTGATAGTGTATGTGTATGTGTCTAGTATGTGTATTTATTCGTTTTTGTATTTTTGTATTTTTCGTTTTATTCAACAGAATCTGAAATTTATATGTCAAAGTTATACTGCGTTTATTGAGTTCTTTCCTACCTGTGATTTCATTGGGTTCGTATTAACCAATAGTATTTAAGCTATATGCACATATAAGTTACTTATAATTCTAATTAAGGTCAGACGACACGTTCCTCAAAAAATTATAACTATTTTTCAAATTATCAACAGCCTGATAATATACCAAATAAAATTATTATCATATATTATCATCTTTAAAATGATTAAAATTTTAAAAAACAATGTGTTTATATGTTTATGTATGTGTGTATATATATATATATATATATATATATATATATATATATGCCAAAAGATTTTATATCAGCAATCCAAGTGTATCTTCAATAAGATATTATTTAGGATATTGCATACTCTAGTATCTTGCACAAATGCCTGGTAAGGTACCCTATTTTTGCGAGATTGCTTATCAAAGTAGTAATAAATCAATGATAAATTCCTGGAAAAAGTTATATAAAATTGAGGAACGTACTTTTTCTAGAAATTATTATCCAGCTAATATCCGTAGCATCTTTCGATGAGAAAATGACAATAACAAACCGTCAACCATCTCAAAAATTCATAAAACGAAATACAAATTCAAAGCAGAGCAACACGGACCCCCAAAATGATAGAGGTAGGATCAGGTGCCTAGGAGGCATATTAATCTATGTTTTACTTATCAGTGTACAGTCTGTCCCAAGCTTCCAACACTTTTTGATGATTTTTAATAAAATTATACAAACCCGTGAAAGACCAGTTGAAATTGATAAATGAAAAATATTCAAGATATCTTCATTGACACATTATCATTTTTCACTCATAAAAGTTCACAGGAACGAAAATAAATTTCTGACAGAGATTTATAATGGGAAATGTTAACCTCTTATCACCATTCGGAACTCACTCGGAATACCTCGCACAATTTTTCAATGTTATTATTGTTTATTTGCTCAATATATACATCTTTTGGCATTATGCACAGGAGTAAATATACATATATGTATATGATTTACATTAGGTATGGTACAATGTTGGGTATATAATAAAGACACAGTAGAAAAACAGAATACAAATTATGGAATACCATTGCGGTTATTAAAAGCTAAGTGGAGATATATCCCCAGATTACACAATTCTTTATAATTTTGGACACTTAATAATTGTATGAATTTATAAACAGAGGGTTTTTCCCAATAATATTCCTTAATATATTTTAATCGGAACTCTTTGTATTGAGGACACTTTAATACAAAATGGAACTCATCTTCAATATCTGAGCAACAAAGTTTACAGAGACGATTATCTTTTGTAACATTTGTGTGCCGACCACTTTCAATAGCAAGGTTATGTGAAGACATTCTAATTCTAATAATCTGCTTTTTGTAAATTTTAGGAATTGTTTTTTTTAAGTAATATTGTAAAGAAAAATGATCTATAATATACTTATAAAAATGACATCTAGATGAGGAGTTAATTTGTTCAACAAGGTTTTTAATAAAATTATCAGTGAGTCTCTGCTTAATAAGTGGATAATGGGTTGCAAAATGTACATACTCTTGCTCACAACAAACTTGGCCCAGGCCAATTTCAAATAACGTATGTTTAATATTACTAACCCAATTTTTAACAGGTGATATACTTCTTTCACATTCATCAAACAACACATTATAACATACTTTCAAGATACAATTCTCGCTGTGTTATAGTTTAAACCAAAATTTAAAAATTCGTAACAATCTTATAACTTTCATAGACAGTCTTCCCGTTTCAAAGTAAACCATTGTCGTATTTGTATTTTTCCTCACGCTTAATATAGACTTATTAATAATATACTCTAAATGTACCTTTTCAATATCGTTGGTATTAGGATTGCCCACTATTTCACTGCCGTAGTTAAGTATACTGGATACATACGTATTAAATAAAGACAATAACGTTTCTGTATTAAGAAATAATTGACTGGTTTTAGACTTTAATGAGAACACGGCTTTTCTACCTTGACTTGCTAATTGTTTTTGTGTGTTATTAAATTTTCCGTTATATTGTAAGATATATGAAGCTATCAACAATTTCAATAGGCTCACCATTTAAATGCCACTTTTCATTATTACGAATGTTTCCCCCATTTCTAAAAATAACAATTGATGTCTTTGTAACATTAACAGCAAGGTCCCATGTAGAAGTATAAGCATATAAAGTATTTAACATTTCCTGGAGCTCATGTATACTCATTGAGAAAATAACCATGCCATCTGCATACATTAAAATAAAAAGGTTTAATTCTTGCATATGAATAGGAACATTTCCACTCCGTAAAATTTCCATTTCAAAATCGTTGACATATAAAGAAAACAATATTGGAGACAAGACTTCTCCTTGTAACAGACCTATGCTATTTTTGAAAAATTCAGATAGTTTTCCTGCAGATTTAACGCAGCACTTCATATTTTTATACATAACCCGAATAATACTAAGCAGTTTACCTCTTATACCAACATTACAAAGTTTTTTCCAAAGTTTGACTCGTTCCACCGTATATAACAAATGCTTTTTGAAAACCTATAAAACAACAATAGAACCTTTTTTTCTTCTGTAGTGACATATTAATGATTGTTGACAAACTAAATATAGCCTCAGCTGTACCTCTTTGAGGTTGGAATCCAAACTGGGCGTCTGTGATTACATTATCATTATCAGACCATGTTAATAGCCTTTGATTTAAAATTGAAGCAAACAATTTACAAAAACAACTTACAAAACTAATTCCTCTATAATTGTTGGGATCAATATATATTATCAAAACTAGGGTGTATTTTTGCAGTTAATGTTGAAATACTTTGAATGTGTCTGAAAAGTTCAAAGGTAAATTTTCTTTATAGTGCGCACTGTAATTGATTTTTTCATGAAACGTATAATGTATTTGTGGTAACTTATACTGTAGCTAATGTATTTTCTTCAAGTGTCAGTTTTCTCATATAATGTATTATTTTGTAGCTCAACGCCTATTTTTCATTCTATATATAAAGTCATCAGATATCTCAATATTCATTTTCCGTAGATGCTCGGTTACACTTGTATCGTAATTATACGTTATTTACTGGAGTAAGATAAAGATCATCGGTTTCTCGTACTTCTTTGTTCGACTGGTTTTCGTACATTATTTTTTCGCGTTTTTGTTCTTCATTCAGCGGTTCTTCGTTTAACAATTCCAGCGATGGTCTGATACACCCAGAATCCATCTTTCTTTGACTATTGTTTATACCACATACACAGCTATCATTAGGTGCAGCCGAAAGATAGCGTTCTGGGTCTTCATATTCTACGTTCTGTATTTCTTCATACTTGCAACCAGTTTGATTGCTCACATTTAATGCTATATCTGTTGACGATGTTCTTGTGTTGCTAATTGGAAGAGATCTGGACTTCCATTGCCGATGAACATACTTTACAAGATATTTCAAAGCTAGTACGGAAAACACAGCTAACATAATTAACAAAAACTGCCAAATTGTTTGTATCCGATTTTCAAGTTTACCCCCAATATTTGATTCGGTGATTTTTGGAAGTGTCAATGTACTTTTTTCTTCCACTTGGTGCGTACTGTAAACGATATTGTCAAAATCAATGATAGTTACAATTGGTTCGGTAGAAATTGCTCCTTGTCCTGTAAAAGATTTAAAAACATAGTTTTGTATATAAAAATGAAATTTGTAAAGTAAACGTTGACCAAATTATATAAATTATATAATGTATCTTAGGTTATAATTTATCCATGCATCATACCATATAATATAGTATCAAATTATAAAATAATTTTGTTTGGTAATATTACATTGACCTGTATATTTGATTTTATTTTTTTCCTGGGTTGAAATAAGTGCGTAAAAATTTATCATTACAACTTGATCGAGTAACAGGGCGATGCAAGATGTACATTTTTTTCAGGGATATAATTTTAGATGTTAAAATTCTACGACTTAAGGTATTTAAACTGATTTCATTTAAAATCTTCAGAATACTGGAATAATTGTCTGACGAAGGTTTATCAAGGGCATTCTTTCAGGTTTAATAATCCTAAGTAAATATTACTGTAATGGTAACATTATATTGATGTTATGTAAAAACAGAGGATACATACTACTGGTAGTTTGAGTTGCACTCTGAACTGTGGATTGAAAATTGACATAATATTGTAAATATGGTAAACAAAAACGTTAAGTTGTTGAATTTTACGTTTTTTGTTTACTATTTTCTTTTTTATTTGCAATTAACCTACCAATGTTATTGTTTAAATGATATATATACTTACTCTCGAGGCACCCAAACATGAAATCACAGTACTCCGTTTGGGAACAGGTGCAAATGTTCTGGCAATCTTTTCCGTATAATGGATAAGGACAAGTAATAAAACACCCAGGACCACTAAATCCCGGACGGCATTCTACAATAAAGAGACTTGAATTAGAAGAAAACTTAACAAAGTTATCAATATAAAGACCTTTCTATTTTAAACTATAATTAATTCAATATATATTTAATGGGATTAGGCAGCAGGCATAGCCTACTAGTATTTCAGCTTTCATTCTACATCATGGTCAAAATGAACATGTTGAAATATTCAATATAATACAACTTAGGGCATAGAAAGAATACAAATGAAAGAAAAGAAAGGGAAGAAATATTTTGATACTGGTTCGGAAAGAAAAAAGTCTATTTTTTTTCATTTAATATAAATACTTGAAAAGGGCGTTTTCTTACTGTAATTAAACTATGTACTGCATTAAATATTCAAAAATTGATATTGAGTCCAACAAGACCTTTAAATATTAAATCAGTATCAATTAATTAAAAGAATTAGAATTATATGTAACATACCGACGCAATTGTCAACAACAGAGTCCCACATGTATCCATCACAACAGCCCTGCGGGTTCTGTTCAGTGCTGAAGAAAGGAAAAGGTTTTAATTATACCATTTGATTCGTTGATCATTACTCTTCCTTGTCATCTTTATGCTTTATTCTCTATGACTACATCGAGTTTCAAAAAGTTTACACATACAAGTACGATGAATGAAGAAATCAATGTGCAGGGACAACATGGTCATGTTTTATTTCAAATCTGATTTTTCTATTTGTTTATAATGCTTTAGTAATGTATTTCTAATGATCAACCACATTTGATTGTCAATCGTAGAGTTATAATCAAGATACATCTTTGTTATGTAAACAATGCTCGTGCCATGTTTTGTTTACACTGGTTCAATATACCGGTCGGTGGCGTCGGAAGCAAATTGATAATGGGATGGGGGGGGGGGGGGCTAGACTTATAAGAAATTTTGACAAGCAAAAAAAAAAGAATTAAGATAGTAATGTCTAACTTTGCAAATAAGTGCGGGGAGGGGGCTACATCTGTAGCACGATTGCGATGAATATTAGTTTATGTAGGAGCACGTGTAGCACCATCATGACACAGAACGACAACTCTACTCAACTTTTTGTCAACATTTAAAATGAAAATGGAAACAAGACCTAAGCTTTTTTTTTTACATAACAAGGAATTGTGAGCAATCTGTATATCTCGCTTATAACTCAACGACTGACACTCAAAGTTTGATCGACTCTTATGAAATGCCTTACTGGAGCATTAAAAAGCGGAGAAATAAATTCTGACCAAAATCGTGACCACGCCCCTTAAAAGCCAAAACCTTTTTATATAGCATTTGTATCATCTATTTTCTTCACTAAAAGAACAATTAATTAATTGTGGCTCATTTTCAAACTGAAAAATGTTTATTTCCTGATCAGTCTAAAACTAAGCTACATCTAAAATTCCAAAATGCTGATAACAGACTTCCTTGTACTTGTATTAACTATGGTTACATATGGAAATAACTGTGAATGATAACTGACGTACTTTTACTCACTTTTTATGGATATTTGATTAAATGATTCATTGAAAGATGTTAATATAAACAAGGAAATGTTTTCTTTGTGTTTTGGTGGACTATTAAGGTAGCAATAATTGCAATATTTTGTTACATTAAATCTTAAAATTCAGAGAACTTAAAACTATCTGTAAAAATTGTTATATATTGTTTAAAATTCTCTGAATTTTAAATCTTTTGTGTAACAATTTGACAAAGTAATCGTGATCTTTCATTAATATGAGTATCACCTATTAGTATATATTGGCAGGTATTCGGCAACAAGTTTTGGAGATTATTTTTCGTTCAATAGATATAAGATTTTATAAGTTTTTATACATTTTAAATTTATGTTCTTGTGATGAATTGTTACGATTTCTGACCAGTGTCTCTTAAAAATCAACTAAAACGAAATAACAAAAGAACAAACATAGAGTAGATATCAAAAATAACGAAATTTTCTTATTTTACGCAAAAATAATCCAGAGGTTCGGATAAATATAATCATAAATTTGTTATTTAGATTTGTGTTAATGTAATATGTGGAGCAAAAATGACCTAGGAAATAAATTGATGAAATTCCAAGGCTAATTTTTTTTATCACAGTTTGTTTCAGAAATTAGTTTTTTCGAATTATTTATGTGAGAGGATACATTTTCACTTAGTCCATTCAAATGCCGAACATTCAAATCATACTTTTGTGCAAAATGTGTGTAACTAAGTTTCTAATGATGGCGTTTTTTACGATGTCTATATTGCTATTTCTTTGACAATGTGATAATCAAATTCTTAATGATAATAATAAAGTTAATCAGTTCTAATTCAGGAATAAATGAAACAATACAAAAGTGCATACACGTTTATTTGTAAATGTTTAACCAAAGTTGTCCGAGCCAACTGAAGGTTAAGATGTATGTGTCCGATGTATGGAGAACTCAAAATAAACTTCCCAAGTACACATGCTTGTATATTTAGTATTTAGAAAAAATGGAAGCCAATAAATTCATTTAGTGAGTTTTAAATTTCAAAATATCTTGTTCACACATATTTTGCCTGGAAGTTGGGTAAAAATGAAATGCTACACTATTCTTATACAAATACACCTTTGCACTACACGTGCATCATACATGTATTTATATTATTCATTACTCAATCTACTGTTTGTCTAAATATGTCGTTTTAACCTGTATAAGGCAAGTGCAAATATAAGTAATGTGTATAAAGCATGATAAGAAAGTTTCTATGCGAGAATTGATACCACCTATCAAAACCATCTATTTTCTTAATTTCATATGAATTTGATCAAATTTAAATGACAAATTGTACAATTTAACATTATGGTCAGCAACGATATTCTCAGCAACAGATTTTGCAATCATTTTATGTTTACGCCAAATGTTACGACTACCCTTGGCTAGGCGTAGATTTTTGGCTTAACTTAGGTCGGGCGCAAAGTTACGCCCTTTAGTGAAACGGACCTTAGTCCAGATAATTGACTTAAGTCCGGATCTACGCCAGGCGTAAGGTTACGCCGGTCGTACGCCTTTTAGTGAAACGGGCCCCAGAGTGCGGAAAAAAACGTGGGTTGACTAATTAACATCATGGCCGAAAGTGTAGGGCGAGTTACATGTAATCATCGGACAGATACTTTGGATGACAACTTTGGTTTAAGATGTGCAAATAAATATGCGTACACGTTTTTAATTTCATACATTTTTATACCACGACAGATTTGTAGTAAACCTTATAAATTAATTTGTGAACAATCAACAGATTGTGTTAACGTCTATATGCATGAATGAAGGGTGTATGCATAAAACGGGGAAGTTGAATTCGGGGGATCGGGATTGGTTGACAGTCTTTTATCTGAAATGCTTATTTGGGAGAGTGATAAAAATTATATAGTGAAATTTGACCTAAAGATCAAAATTTAGAAAAGAGTTAACTAACGACTTACTATACACCCATTCCCTGGTTTGATATAAAAAAAAGATTAAAAAATTGTAATTTCTTCCAGTATGCTGCAACATAAGGAATTAAGGCCATGTACATGTGCATGTATATATAATCAATTTCAGTTTAGATTTTCATCACTACCCGCTCCTCTAAATACCCAGCCGTGCATTTGCTTTTAGATTTCACTTTTATAGAATAGGTTAAGAAAAGCAATTATATAAGAAAAAAATCGGACACAGTACATACAAAAAATGAACAACAAAAAATCTGGTTCAACATATCAAATATCGTATCATATTAATGTGAATCTGTTAATTCCCGCGCTTGCGCGGGATATCATCTTGTGTGTGTGTGTGTGTGTATATATATATATATATATATATATATATATATATATATATATATACACACACACATATCAGCTTAAAATGGAGAAATTACTAACCTTTGACAACGTTGTGATGTTGGAGCCCCCAATAAAAAGGTTTGGAAAATACACAAAATTTCACATAAACACAGCATTCTCTGCATTTTGAAACTCAACGACTGGATGTGAATTAATAAATTAAAGAACTGTAATGTACTTTTAATAAAACATATTATTTCCTGGTCATAATTAGCATTTCCGATTAATATTACAATTTTGTTAATCGAAATATTTAAAACTGAAGGTATGTGATTACGTAATTTGAAAAACCCTTTTTTCACGATTTCATGTCAAATTTAAATCAACGCATTGCGAAGAAATTTGAGACCAAGAAAACGCAATTTTATTTAAGGAATAAGGAATCATTCTTTGAATATCATGAGGTGATAATTTTGGTCGGGGCTTGATCAAATGCAATAAAGCCCGAAGGGCTTTATGATAGATTTGATCACCCCCCCCCCCCCCCACCCCGACCGAAATTATCACCTCTTTATATTCAAAGAATGATTCCTTATTACTTATATTTATATATTTACATTTTCCAGTGTCTTTCCCTTTGATAACACTACGTATCGATTTTGTTCTATACAGTCCAATATATTCAAATGACGTATATGGGTATAGTCCACTAATGCATTTTCCATAGGCAGTAATGTTAACGTTCGGGTTCATAGCTCCGGCCCTAATTTTCGTTCAGCAACGAGGGACCTCTTGAATGAAAGCTCATCAAATTGTCTCTCCCCCGTTAAAATTTCGTGGTGTGAAGTCAGATTCGTGTTCCCGCAAAATGCGTCTGTATTGAAAAACTCTGAAAATGAAAGTAAAAGTAGGGAATTTCACAGTTTTGAAAAGGGTGTACTTCAAACAATTTCAATTCTTTCCTTCAAATGATAATTCGATTTTGACAATTGCTTTTAAAATTGCAAATCCTCTTTTCTGACAGGTGTCAAGCATTCTGATTTAAAATGTCCCAATAAATGTATATCCACTCTGCAAGTATAGGAACTATTTTGCTTAAAGGCACTACTTTGTTGTCCTACCGATTCTAAAAATAGTTGGAGGGATATACCCAATATGAAACAGCATTCTCTGCATTTTGAAACTCAACGACTGGATGTGAATTAATAAATTAAAGAACTGTAATGTACTTTTAATAAAACATATTATTTCCTGGTCATAATTAGCATTTCCGATTAATATTACAATTTTGTTAATCAAAATATTTAAAACTGAAGGTATGTGATTACGTAATTTGAAAAACCCTTTTTTCACGATTTCATGTCAAATTTAAATCAACGCATTGCGAAGAAATTTGAGACCAAGAAAACGCAATTTTATTTAAGGAATAAAGAATCATTCTTTGAATATCATGAGGTGATAATTTTGGTCGGGGCTTGATCAAATGCAATAAAGCCCGAAGGGCTTTATGATAGATTTGATCACCCCCCCCCCCCCCCCCCACCCCGACCGAAATTATCACCTCTTTATATTCAAAGAATGATTCCTTATTACTTATATTTATATATTTACATTTTCCAGTGTCTTTCCCTTTGATAACACTACGTATCGATTTTGTTCTATACAGTCCAATATATTCAAATGACGTATATGGGTATAGTCCACTAATGCATTTTCCATAGGCAGTAATGTTAACGTTCGGGTTCATAGCTCCGGCCCTAATTTTCGTTCAGCAACGAGGGACCTCTTGAATGAAAGCTCATCAAATTGTCTCTCCCCCGTTAAAATTTCGTGGTGTGAAGTCAGATTCGTGTTCCCGCAAAATGCGTCTGTATTGAAAAACTCTGAAAATGAAAGTAAAAGTAGGGAATTTCACAGTTTTGAAAAGGGTGTACTTCAAACAATTTCAATTCTTTCCTTCAAATGATAATTCGATTTTGACAATTGCTTTTAAAATTGCAAATCCTCTTTTCTGACAGGTGTCAAGCATTCTGATTTCAAATGTCCCAATAAATGTATATCCACTCTGCAAGTATAGGAACTATTTTGCTTAAAGGCACTACTTTGTTGTCCTACCGATTCTAAAAATAGTTGGAGGGATATACCCAATATGAAACAGTCATTGTGGTTATTAACAATTCTAAGCTTACATATTCACTCTAGCCACCATATAGAACCATGATTCCAAATTTGGAAAAATTCAATACATAATTATGGATTTTGCAGCATTGATACACATGCATGACATTTGAAGACACAGTCCAGTCAACATTTACCTAAACAACATCTAGTTCATTGGCACTCGATGTTCTCCAAATAGCATATATTGAGGAAACTTTTATCTCAAGGATTAAAATACATGTAAAACATAAACATTCAAGAATTTAACAAATTTATTTTCTTCATATTCTTATGAAAAAGCTTAAATATGTCTGATTTTATAAAGTTTTAGTCGCACAAATTATGAGTTTTTCTTTAGTTACTAAAAAGAATTGTTTTCAAATACCACGAAAAAGGTAAAATAGAAAAATATAGGAATTTTCCTATCCATCAATGTACTACATGTAGGTATTGGTCTGTAAATAATAAAGTTATATGACTCTATATTGTGAAGCTCTTAGTTCATTTTTTGCTCAATTTTGATGCTAGCTTTAGATTACCTCACCTATGACGTCATAATGACGTCATAGTGATTAGTTGTTTTTACTCGTGCAAGTGTAATATTTGCTGAACTTTTATTTAAGCCTAATTTCAGATGAAATGCACCATGACTTTACCCACTAAAGATACGTCATAGGGAAAAGAAACTTGCTAATGAGGGTGTTTTTTATTTACTCTTGTATATGGTTACCATGGTAACAAATTTAACAAAATTTATAGAAAGACATATCCTATGAGTCTACAATTAACTAGAGTTCAAAATCTAGAAGAACAAAAAATACCCACTAAGGCTGTGAAATATGTAATCAATATTAAGTTTCCCGTTTTTAATATTCTAAAATATATGCATGTCAAAGACTGGGTATATAGTTTTTACAGGTTTCTTCTTTTAAACTTGGATGAGTGTAATTAGACATCATTGTTACAAAATTAAATTTTACTTACATCAAGTGTGTCTCACTGTTGTATTTTAATCTTTGATGAAGTTCCATTTGAATTTACATGGTATCTAAAATGAAATGTTTTGAATTGAATTCTACATGTATCAAACACTATCACCAACATTTGCAATTTTATGTCACAAGCAGCCATATATTTAAAACTCAGAGAGAGAGAGAGAGAGAGACAGAGACAGAGACAGAGAGACAGACAGACAGACAGACAGACAAAGAGACAGAAAGAGAGACAGAGACAGATAGACAGACAGAAAGAGAGAAAAAGAGACAGAGACAGAGAGAAAAAAGAGACAGAAAGAGAGAGAAGACAGACAACAAACAACTACACATCTTCATGCACAACACATTTGTACAACCTAAAGACCACCCCCCCCCCTTTTAAACATTCAATATCAACCCCACCCCCCAAAAATTAATCTATTGTTTCAATATATGAATAGATAAATATAGGTAAATATCTACTTAAAATGAATACAGATAATTTCATTCAATTTTGATTATGATAAACAAAGATAGGTTTTATGGATCAAGTACTAAGCAATATGGTAGGCTTTCACATGTTAAAGTGTGCATACACACTGTAGTTTGTACAACATGCACGACAGATTTATTTATGCAAATTTAATGCAAATCTTTAATCATAAAAATAGAATTGGAACCTACCGGGCATTAATACAACTCCCATACAACGCAAACTAATATTAGATAGCTGAACACTGCTTGAATGAAGTATATTCCCTCACTGTAAACTTTCTGCTTCTCTACTTTCACTTTTACTCGCTTGAAATGATCGCACTAAAAACCCAAAGTGGGTCTCAAAATTTATAAAATGTCTTCTAAACTCATATATGAGTAGAAATACACATACATTATTATTTTTTGTACATAAAAACTCAAAATAAATAACATTCAAGTTAAAATCACAATAATTTCTTTAATTCATTAAATTGGTTTTCTGAGAATCCCAGGGGAGGGGGGGGGGGGGGGGGGTGTTGTGATGGATTTTTTCCTATAGAAGTTGTTTTTTAAATGATTAAACTTGTTGAACTTGTTGGAAATTTAGTTTGTTTACATAAATGAGATGATGTACAAAAGAGAAACACACGTTTATCATAATAATTGCAAATAAACAAGGAATATGCCTTACCAGCATGGGGCTCAATATGAAACAGTCATTGTGGTTATTAACAATTCTAAGCTTACATATTCACTCTAGCCACCATATAGAACCATGATTCCAAATTTGGAAAAATTCAATACATAATTATGGATTTTGCAGCATTGATACACATGCATGACATTTGAAGACACAGTCCAGTCAACATTTACCTAAACAACATCTAGTTCATTGGCACTCGATGTTCTCCAAATAGCATATATTGAGGAAACTTTTATCTCAAGGATTAAAATACATGTAAAACATAAACATTCAAGAATTTAACAAATTTATTTTCTTCATATTCTTATGAAAAAGCTTAAATATGTCTGATTTTATAAAGTTTTAGTCGCACAAATTATGAGTTTTTCTTTAGTTACAAAAAAGAATTGTTTTCAAATACCACGAAAAAGGTAAAATAGAAAAATATAGGAATTTTCCTATCCATCAATGTACTACATGTAGGTATTGGTCTGTAAATAATAAAGTTATATGACTCTATATTGTGAAGCTCTTAGTTCATTTTTTGCTCAATTTTGATGCTAGCTTTAGATTACCTCACCTATGACGTCATAATGACGTCATAGTGATTAGTTGTTTTTACTCGTGCAAGTGTAATATTTGCTGAACTTTTATTTAAGCCTAATTTCAGATGAAATGCACCATGACTTTACCCACTAAAGATACGTCATAGGGAAAAGAAACTTGCTAATGAGGGTGTTTTTTATTTACTCTTGTATATGGTTACCATGGTAACAAATTTAACAAAATTTATAGAAAGACATATCCTATGAGTCTACAATTAACTAGAGTTCAAAATCTAGAAGAACAAAAAATACCCACTAAGGCTGTGAAATATGTAATCAATATTAAGTTTCCCGTTTTTAATATTCTAAAATATATGCATGTCAAAGACTGGGTATATAGTTTTTACAGGTTTCTTCTTTTAAACTTGGATGAGTGTAATTAGACATCATTGTTACAAAATTAAATTTTACTTACATCAAGTGTGTCTCACTGTTGTATTTTAACCTTTGATGAAGTTCCATTTGAATTTACATGGTATCTAAAATGAAATGTTTTGAATTGAATTCTACATGTATCAAACACTATCACCAACATTTGCAATTTTATGTCACAAGCAGCCATATATTTAAAACTCAGAGAGAGAGAGAGAGAGAGAATCAGAGACAGAGAGACAGAGACAGACAGACAAAGAGACAGAAAGAGAGACAGAGACAGATAGACAGACAGAAAGAGAGAAAAAGAGACAGAGACAGAGAGAAAAAAGAGACAGAAAGAGAGAGAAGACAGACAACAAACAACTACACATCTTCATGCACAACACATTTGTACAACCTAAAGACCACCCCCCCCCCCTTTTAAACATTCAATATCAACCCCACCCCCCAAAAATTAATCTATTGTTTCAATATATGAATAGATAAATATAGGTAAATATCTACTTAAAATGAATACAGATAATTTCATTCAATTTTGATTATGATAAACAAAGATAGGTTTTATGGATCAAGTACTAAGCAATATGGTAGGCTTTCACATGTTAAAGTGTGCATACACACTGTAGTTTGTACAACATGCACGACAGATTTATTTATGCAAATTTAATGCAAATCTTTAATCATAAAAATAGAATTGGAACCTACCGGGCATTAATACAACTCCCATACAACGCAAACTAATATTAGATAGCTGAACACTGCTTGAATGAAGTATATTCCCTCACTGTAAACTTTCTGCTTCTCTACTTTCACTTTTACTCGCTTGAAATGATCGCACTAAAAACCCAAAGTGGGTCTCAAAATTTATAAAATGTCTTCTAAACTCATATATGAGTAGAAATACACATACATTATTATTTTTTTGTACATAAAAACTCAAAATAAATAACATTCAAGTTAAAATCACAATAATTTCTTTAATTCATTAAATTGGTTTTCTGAGAATCCCAGGGGAGGGGGGGGGGGGGTGTTGTGATGGATTTTTTCCTATAGAAGTTGTTTTTTAAATGATTAAACTTGTTGAACTTGTTGGAAATTTAGTTTGTTTACATAAATGAGATGATGTACAAAAGAGAAACACACGTTTATCATAATAATTGCAAATAAACAAGGAATATGCCTTACCAGCATGGGGCTCAATATGAAACAGTCATTGTGGTTATTAACAATTCTAAGCTTACATATTCACTCTAGCCACCATATAGAACCATGATTCCAAATTTGGAAAAATTCAATACATAATTATGGATTTTGCAGCATTGATACACATGCATGACATTTGAAGACACAGTCCAGTCAACATTTACCTAAACAACATCTAGTTCATTGGCACTCGATGTTCTCCAAATAGCATATATTGAGGAAACTTTTATCTCAAGGATTAAAATACATGTAAAACATAAACATTCAAGAATTTAACAAATTTATTTTCTTCATATTCTTATGAAAAAGCTTAAATATGTCTGATTTTATAAAGTTTTAGTCGCACAAATTATGAGTTTTTCTTTAGTTACAAAAAAGAATTGTTTTCAAATACCACGAAAAAGGTAAAATAGAAAAATATAGGAATTTCCCTATCCATCAATGTACTACATGTAGGTATTGGTCTGTAAATAATAAAGTTATATGACTCTATATTGTGAAGCTCTTAGTTCATTTTTTGCTCAATTTTGATGCTAGCTTCAGATTACCTCACCTATGACGTCATAATGACGTCATAGTGATTAGTTGTTTTTACTCGTGCAAGTGTAATATTTGCTGAACTTTTATTTAAGCCTAATTTCAGATGAAATGCACCATGACTTTACCCACTAAAGATACGTCATAGGGAAAAGAAACTTGCTAATGAGGGTGTTTTTTATTTACTCTTGTATATGGTTACCATGGTAACAAATTTAACAAAATTTATAGAAAGACATATCCTATGAGTCTACAATTAACTAGAGTTCAAAATCTAGAAGAACAAAAAATACCCACTAAGGCTGTGAAATATGTAATCAATATTAAGTTTCCCGTTTTTAATATTCTAAAATATATGCATGTCAAAGACTGGGTATATAGTTTTTACAGGTTTCTTCTTCTAAACTTGGATGAGTGTAATTAGACATCATTGTTACAAAATTAAATTTTACTTACATCAAGTGTGTCTCACTGTTGTATTTTAATCTTTGATGAAGTTCCATTTGAATTTACATGGTATCTAAAATGAAATGTTTTGAATTGAATTCTACATGTATCAAACACTATCACCAACATTTTCAATTTTATGTCACAAGCAGCCATATATTTAAAACTCAGAGAGAGAGAGAGAGAGACAGAGAGACAGAGAGACAGACAGACAGACAAAGAGACAGAAAGAGACAGAGACAGATAGACAGACAGAAAGAGAGAAAAAGAGACAGAGACAGAGAGAAAAAAGAGACAGAAAGAGAGAGAAGACAGACAACAAACAACTACACATCTTCATGCACAACACATTTGTACAACCTAAAGACCCCCCCCCCCCTTTTAAACATTCAATATCAACCCCACCCCCCAAAAATTAATCTATTGTTTCAATATATGAATAGATAAATATAGGTAAATATCTACTTAAAATGAATACAGATAATTTCATTCAATTTTGATTATGATAAACAAAGATAGGTTTTATGGATCAAGTACTAAGCAATATGGTAGGCTTTCACATGTTAAAGTGTGCATACACACTGTAGTTTGTACAACATGCACGACAGATTTATTTATGCAAATTTAATGCAAATCTTTAATCATAAAAATAGAATTGGAACCTACCGGGCATTAATACAACTCCCATACAACGCAAACTAATATTAGATAGCTGAACACTGCTTGAATGAAGTATATTCCCTCACTGTAAACTTTCTGTTTCTCTACTTTCACTTTTACTCGCTTGAAATGATCGCACTAAAAACCCAAAGTGGGTCTCAAAATTTATAAAATGTCTTCTAAACTCATATATGAGTAGAAATACACTTACATTATTATTTTTTTGTACATAAAAACTCAAAATAAATAACATTCAAGTTAAAATCACAATAATTTCTTTAATTCATTAAATTGGTTTTCTGAGAATCCCAGGGGAGGGGGGGGGGGGTGGTGTTGTGATGGATTTTTTCCTATAGAAGTTGTTTTTTAAATGATTAAACTTGTTGAACTTGTTGGAAATTTAGTTTGTTTACATAAATGAGATGATGTACAAAAGAGAAACACACGTTTATCATAATAATTGCAAATAAACAAGGAATATGCCTTACCAGCATGGGGCTCAATATGGGTATAGTCCACTAATGCATTTTCCATAGGCAGTAATGTTAACGTTCGGGTTCATAGCTCCGGCCCTAATTTTCGTTCAGCAACGAGGGACCTCTTGAATGAAAGCTCATCAAATTGTCTCTCCCCCGTTAAAATTTCGTGGTGTGAAGTCAGATTCGTGTTCCCGCAAAATGCGTCTGTAATATTTGCTGAACTTTTATTTAAGCCTAATTTCAGATGAAATGCACCATGACTTTACCCACTAAAGATACGTCATAGGGAAAAGAAACTTGCTAATGAGGGTGTTTTTTATTTACTCTTGTATATGGTTACCATGGTAACAAATTTAACAAAATTTATAGAAAGACATATCCTATGAGTCTACAATTAACTAGAGTTCAAAATCTAGAAGAACAAAAAATACCCACTAAGGCTGTGAAATATGTAATCAATATTAAGTTTCCCGTTTTTAATATTCTAAAATATATGCATGTCAAAGACTGGGTATATAGTTTTTACAGGTTTCTTCTTCTAAACTTGGATGAGTGTAATTAGACATCATTGTTACAAAATTAAATTTTACTTACATCAAGTGTGTCTCACTGTTGTATTTTAATCTTTGACGAAGTTCCATTTGAATTTACATGGTATCTAAAATGAAATGTTTTGAATTGAATTCTACATGTATCAAACACTATCACCAACATTTGCAATTTTATGTCACAAGCAGCCATATATTTAAAACTCAGAGAGAGAGAGAGAGAGACAGACAGACAGACAGACAGACAGACAAAGAGACATGTTCTGCCCTTCTTGATTATTCCTTGTTCACCTCAAGCGCCATTGATTTCGGCATTTGTCAATGACATATTGAAATACATTAAACGTCCTTTGCGTTACCACTTTTAAACATCTTGTTTATAAATATATTGAGCATTTTTTTTATTGTTTTATTTTTACTTATATTGTCCAATCCCATCTTATTATTCTGTGATATTTACAGAATACTATTTACACTACATTTGTGATGTTTATTTTGGTTTGTCCCTTGAGTAACTAGATTTGTTCGTTGTGTTACCATAGGTAAAAAATCAACGAGTTAAACAATGAGTGAAGTTTTATTCTAAGGAAACTTAATATTTCAAATGGTCAGAATAAATAGATTTTATAAATTACTGTAATATTAAATAAAATACATGATTTTTTTTTTGTAAAACAGACATATTTTATCCTTTTAATATCATTAGGGTTACCAAAATTGTCCTTTGTGTTACTTATATTGTTTATTTAATGAATTTGTTATGTGTTTGAAACATAGACATTACATGAAACACTTACTTGATCCGCATTATACCGCTGATTTATTTCCCAAACAGTTAATATAATTATTTTATTTTTAAATTGCAAATTTTAAATTTTGTTTCAATATATGTCTATGGAGTTACTAATTCTGTCCCTTGCACAACCAAAAATTCTTATCTATAACATAGTCAAACTTTGAAGAACATTTTGTTATCAATTTTGCATTTAAGAGTTACTAGTCAGTTTAAACAATAAGGAATAGAAAACAGATCACTCAAAATTGTATAATATTCAATAATTTTTTCTATAGATTGTCCATTGAGTAATCAAATGTGTCCTTTTGGTTGTTTTTCCTACAGTAACACAGTGGACAGTTACTCCAGGGAATTATTCAATAAATAGGAAGAATTATGAATAAAATGACTGTGTTGTGGATACATTTACAGTTCCCAGATGATTGGTATTCTGCTACAAATTTGCAACAAAAAAAATAACATTTGAATTAATAGTTACAGTAGCATAGTAACTCTCAGGACTTCAAAATTAATTACTATTGAGATCAAACTTTCTTTGAGCCTCCTATTGTGTCAACAGTGTGAAACACATGTGTTCAGTGTCTGTTTATGTTTTGGCGGGGACAAGAACTAGAGAAGGAGACTTGTGCTGAAGAGTTCCGCGATGAAAGATAACTGTTACATATTTTATGTCTTGGTTACCCCAAGGACACGGCGAAAATTACACACATTTATCATTTAAAAAATCATAATTTCACTCTTTTTCATATACATTTTTGCATGTTTCTAGACATTATTAAACACAAACAAAACATCAAATGTGTGTTTGCACTGCCAATCATATCTGCTGCATCAATAATGACAGTTGAATGCATACATTTGGCGAACTCACAAGCAATTTTCCTTCACTTAGTCATATGGAAGGTTTTATTTTCAGTATTTAAATCAATTTTTAATCACACTTTTATGTCTTTTCTCATTACTTGATTGTTGTTTAATACCCCAGCTAAAAAAAACTACTATTTTTATTGCAACATTTACCAGAAATCCTGTGTTACTAAAATTTGGTCAAATTTTGAAAATGACTCATCAAGTATGGTAATGAAAACATGATTTAGGCATAAAGGAAAAAAAATTATCTGGATTGTGTAATACGAAGTTTTATTCATTCATTTTCTTACAATATATACCATTAATTGCGGGGATAAATGATCACGGCTTAAGATTCACGTAAGATATAATGTTTATGGATCGACATCGTAACGAAGCGTTCTTGAAAATTACAATCGCAATTTGTAAAAGGAGTTAAAATCAGTTAAAATTCATTTCTGACTCGTATAACAAGCCTCGATCAAAATCGCAAACGCCAATATCAAGGCCTTTCGTATATAGTCCATTCGTGGTCAAATTTAACTTTTTCTGCTTCTCTCTCCTTTTTTCCGTAAAAATAGTTGGAATAGCTTGCCTCTATAATGTCGGAGGAAAATCATTATGCTCTTGAATTTGATTTTGCGATAGAATTTCCTCTGAAAATGCCTAAGTAAACTCTAACTCAGTTTTCGATCGCTTTGTTTTCAAATTTTCAACCGCTCTGCGACTTCAACGGAAGTGGTACTTATCCGCCAAGCTTCAATCATTTTTTTCAATTGTAGTCTACAATTGAGTTTTATTTACTGTTTCACTTTATTAAAATAAAAAAAAGTGTTGTCTTGTCAAAGGTAGTGTCGTATTCATTTATCATGATAATCAAATACTTGCAACATTGTTGAACGATATTTTGTTACGTCATGTTCATCAAAGCGGCTTTCTAGGTCATCACAAAAAAGAAAGTATGGAGCAATGCTGTCGTCATAATTTGCGACAAATGTAGATATTATAACATTAAATGATTTATTTTTGATGTCGTCGTGTCAATAACTGTCGTCAGCTGAGCAGACAAATTGAATAACGCGCGTTAGCGAGTTATAATAATTTGTCTGCTCAACTGACGGCAGTTATTGACACGACGATGTCAAAAATAAATCATTTAAATAAATGCTTATATTTACATTCCCTTATTGATGAAGTCAATTATTTTATTAAAATAAATCGGTATAAATTGCAGATCACGGAAGGAGTAAATTAGTAACAGCAAGAACAGCTGTTTTCTAGAACCGGTTAAAACTAGTTATCACATAGACTGTTGAGATGAGCATGAAAATATAATCCATGAAAAATTACTCTTGAAATTTTGTTTTTAACAATAAAATCAATTTTATTAATGCAAAATTGTAGAACACGGTGTTTTAACATGTATGGAATATATTTTTTAACCGATAACATAGAAATCATTGTTTGGGAACTACTTATGTAAATTACATGTAAATTCATACGCAGTGATTAGCTTGTTGCAGTTAGAGGCATTTAAAGATCACAGATTTCAATGGAAAAACACAGTAGAATGTAAATATAAGAAATAAGGTATCATTTTAGGATGTATATCGGGATATAAATACGGGTTGGTACATGATCAAATCTTCCTTAAAGCCCTTCGGGCTTTATGGGATTTGATCACGTGACCAACCCGTATTTATATCCCGATATGCATCCAAAAATGATACATTAATTCTTAAGTAATAGAAAATTGAAGTTGACTTCTGCTTCTGCTGATGATTCCAGAAGTTGGATTAAGCGATCCGATTGAACTTCTTATCCAGGCCAGTGTCAGCAGCAAAAGGAGGTCGTTATGCGAAATATTTGCGCACGTTCTAAAAGAAATTTCCTTATATAGACAATAGGGATTTACAAGGGATAATACAAGGGCTCTAACAACAGGAGTTATCTTTCATGGGCATACTCTGTTCATCTCCATAAAGGGACTTAGCACGTTGTGAGTTTTGTCTAATTACACGTATCAAATCAAAAAGAGCATAAGGAAAAGCATTAATTTTAACTTAAAAAAAAGAACATAAAAATGATTGACAAGTATTTGATAAACATTACTTACATATATCCTTTTTCATCGTGTTTGTTCAAAAGCTTATAAAAGTAACTAAATTTGAAATATAGGCAAGCTTTTTCCCCTAAATTTAATCATTGTTGTCATTGCAATAGCCCAAAGGAGTAAATGTGCTGCATTCACAAAGTAAAGAAATTAAAAGGCTACAAGAAAAGGGGACAAATATATGCTCACTCCTCCATGGCACCTGATCTTACCTCAAATTTTTTTAGAGGTCCGTGTTTGCTCTGTTCCTGTTTTGTAATTTCCCTTTGGATTTTTTAATTTGAACACTGTTCGTTATCACCACATGTCATTTATCACCTCTATACCAGTATATTCCCTTATTATGATTTTTTTTACACACATATCATAATGTATAAGTAGCATTATTCTACTAACCTATAGCAGTTTGCAGTATTTCTGAGCATAATAAAATATAAAAATATAATGATACAATATAACAATATGAAAGCTTACATAAAAATGAAGCAACAAAAGTAGAACTGAGCTTTAATTCGAAAGAAAAAAAAGTGTTATAGTAATTTCTTATCTATTTACAGTAAATATAAACAATGCATATTTTTTTAATATTAAGGCCGATAATAATTTATTTTTATTTGGTTGACATAATATCAGGATTAAAATCGGACGCTTTAGAGCGAATAATGATTTCTTTGGACGAATGAGGTATATGTTTTTGTTCGGACATACATGTATAACTTATTAGTTCGGACGAATTAGGATTTGATCGGACGAATTAGCAAGGTATTTGTTCGGACAAAATGCGTATTTTTTCAGACGAATTGGGATTTGTTTTGACGAAATGGATTAGCTCGGGTGCATTAGGATTTCTTCGGAGGAATTAGCCATTGGTTCGGACGAATTAGTTATTTGTTCGTCGAATGATATTTGTTTGGACAAATAAGATATTTGTTTGTACAAGGAAGTTAAATTATTTCTCTGACGAAGCAATTATCGGAGAGAGAAAAGAAAGAGAGCGACTCAGAGTCAGAGAGAATATAAAATCGCGATCGCCAATGTTTGTTATAATATCCTATAGTTCAAAACTGTCTGAAAAATAAAAGCTTGATTTTAAAATCCGTAAGGGTTGCTTCTCGGGATTTTACGCAGAAATTAATTCCTCGCGTTTAATTTAATTAGGAATCTACAGTAATTTTATTTGATTCAGAAAATGCTCACAATTCTGGCTAAAATACAGGTTTGCCTTATCAAAAAATGTGTGGCAATCCAATAAAAAAACCATCGAGTGTTCATAATTTTATATTTTACATTTGCAAATCCTGTTGTTTAATTTTATTTAATTCAGAAAATGCTTACAATTCTGGCTAAAATATAAGTTTGCCTTATTTGAAATAACAGTCACTGAATTAAGATATTTGAAACCATGTGCCTACAATGTGAACTTGTTTGTCAATAAAAAAAAAAGAGCCGATCTTTCAGTTATTTTAGAACATTGATTAAAATGATTGTGATATTGTGAAGTAGTTTAGCTGGGTTGGTTGTATTGCATTGTGTATTAGTCAACAGCTATTAATACAGCTCATAGATATACAAGGAAATTGATATATAAACATATTAATATAAACAGGTCAGCTGAGTAGAAAGCAAGATTACACTTGATGTTTTCTGATAGCAAAAAGCATTCTTAATAAAATAAGATGTTAATCATATGGTCATAGCATTATAGATTACGTGAGCACTGTTACCCTGAGCTCTTTATTATTGATATAATAGACAATCTATCTGGTCAAACTTAAAGAGAAATAACTGTGTATTCTTGTTTAAACCAACTAATCATACAGTAGTGATGAATCTAATGTAAGTGTTAAATTTTTTTTTTTTTATCCAAAGAGTTTTTGTTATAACACGAATATGGAATATCGAATAATGCAAATATGATATGAATTCAATGATGTAGTTTGTAAGTCAACACCTGATTCGGTCAAGAGCCGCTTGTACGTTTTTCAAAGATGATTCATCCGGATCCGTTTTCAAATCGAATTATTCCTCTTTTGCCATTTTTTCCTATAAAAATATTTGTTTCCTAAATTTCTGAACGCATTTAATACGGTATGTATAAAATCATTCTTTATCAACAATAAATGGGTAATTGTAGGTGTTTATATTGCTTAAATAACGAGTTAACGAGAAAATTTATGAAATTCCTCTCATTAAATGAAGGTGATTTATGCTATACCATCCTCGGGGTTGACTTCCGATTAAGGTTGTTGAAGCATGTCCCATATCAAAGTTAATGCTAGTCCTATGTAATTTGTTGGATTTACTACACTAAGATACTACATACGTTTAAGAATTATATCTTTTGCAAACTTCATAGGATGATACATTTTGTAATATGACATGACGGGCTTGGTTGCTAAATTTCAGATGCCGATGAAGTTCTAGGTTTTAGAGCAAGTAAAAGTTTTTGGAGCCGGTTACACATTTAAGGTAGCTGACATACCAATTAAGACTTGCATATGGTTGATGTAACAATGAAAAATTATAAACTACAGAACTAGCGTCAGACACGTAGCCAAATCTTCATTATCCGTGTTTTCGGTCAGGTTTAAGTTTTTTCGAGCAGTTCAAAGCAGATTGCAGTATAAATCGATATTGATGCACCATCAGTTGCAATTCCAGACCCCCCCCCCCCCCCCCCCCCCCCTGGAAGGGTTTGAGGGTTTTTGTTTTGTTGTTTGTTTTTTATTTTTGTTTTTGTTGGTTTTTTTAGCTGTTTTATTTGTTTTCCGGGGAGGGCACTTTTTTGTAACTGTACATTTTTAACATACCCCCCAAAAACAAAAAAAATTAGATATACGTGCATGATGAACGCGTATTTCTCCTAGCACATGGAAAAAAATGCGATGTTCATTTTATCAAATTAAATATCATATTGTTAATAACCGGAGATTAACATTGAGATCTGTAGAATGCTTAACTTTTACATTCATACAGAAATTATTTAACAATACCTGTAAGAAAGGTTCTACATGTACGACGTTGAAGCATCCTCTAGCTAATGTTTCAAACGAAACACCACCATCTGAATCACGAGCCCGATCGATATGGATTGTTGACGCTGTCTCTCTAAATGAATTGGGCAATAATATGGCTAGTGGTGTTTTCTCTTGCATTGAGCTCTGCGATTAATAGTATTTAAGTTCTCACTGAAATGTCAGCTTAGAAGCAAACAGAACCGCCATCATTGAGATTGGATTATTTATTAAGTCCGGCGCCAGGAATCAAGCTGACGTCCGCCATGATTAATCAGGGGAAACTCTAATCGAAGATGTGTCAAAAGGTGACAGATCCATCCGTTTTTTTTAAGGTTATTTAAATAAAAGAAGCCGTCTGTGGAATGCTAAGTTCTTGCATGTTGCCTTTTTTGCCGCAATTAAAGAGTCGAAACAAATACCTTCGCGTCCGCATCTTGCATGTTTGTCTTTGTGGTAGTCTTATCGACCATTAAAGATACTTTAAGAGAGACCAATGTCCGATGTGGGCATTAGCAACGACATTAAATGGAGCAAATAATAGTGTCTCATGATGTTCCAACCAAAGACAAATTTTGCTCTCCCAAGATATGTCTTTTAGGTACTATACATGTACATTTAACAAAATTACCTCAATTATTATAGTTTTAACAATTAAAAAAAATAATAAAACAACTAAAGCTATGTAAAAAGAAGTGTTGTTTCGGGGTTTTGAGCAGTTCAAAGCAGGTTGCAGAATATATCGATATTGGTGCACCATCAGTTGCAAATCCAGATACCCCCCCCCCCCCCCTTTGCCATTTTTAGATAATATTAATTCTTGAAAAAAGAGCTTTGAATAACGATATAGGAAACTAATTTCATTAAAAGTATAAATAATTTAGAAGTTTTGTTAATGTAAAAATAGTTTATAGCTAAAATAGCATTCCTAAAATTAAGGTAGATCTCATGCTTAAGTTGTTAAGTTGTTGCCTATTTAGCCTGCTTAACTTTTCAGAAAGTTTCAACTAAATAAGTTATTTTAAATTAGCAATGTATAAACAGCTTTTTAAATACTTTTTCTGTAAATGTTTCAAATCATTAAAAAGGGGGTGTTCAAAGATTGTGGAACACAGTATATAAACATAACAAAATGGAACTTTTTAGCCTGCTTCTTGACAGAATAAGAAAATGCGATATATACTTCATTTAGAAATACAAGACAAACATTATAATTGAGAAAAACAGTTCTGAAGAATTCTTTTTAATTAAATCATCTGGGCGTTTGATCCTGTGATGGATTTCCATTAATGACAATTTGACACCGTAAAGTCCCGGGAGACGGACACAAAGTCTATCTCTCACGGACTCGGAAACCTCTTGTAAAGACAGCAAAGAAATGGGATCCTTCCTTCGCAAGGCAGGGTGATATTCCATAGCTCAGTTTTGGGCTTGCTATTGTTTTGTAATCACAGGTTTCTTGTCTAAAGTACAGAGCTGTTTACCGATTCCGTACCAAGCAAATAGTCCCTGATCTGAATTTGTTGTAACACGCTGGGCTGGTTTCGGTTCCATTGCACTTGTAAAATTTTGTGGAATATAATGAAAATGCAGGTTAGGTTTTTTAGTTCGATAAAATCAAATTTTATGTCCGTGGGTTGGAACATTTCAACAGACTCAAACAACGGCAAAACAAATATTTTTGTAAATTAAGAATCGACATCTTTTTGTTTGTAGAAATCATTTGTACTTTAGATCTGAACTTTTAAGATGGAAAACACTAGTGATTCTGTAGTCCATTGAACACTGCTTTTTTGTTAAACCAAATATACGGATTTATACTGTATGAATCCCCAGCACAGAAAAACAACGAATGGCTTTTGTCTTTATTGTAGAGACTGTCCTTGTATAAGAAAAGATTAAAATGTAAGGTCTGCTGACAAGTTCTGGCTTTTATTTCTTTATCAGTATCAAAAAAATATAAATGCTTTTGTATTTACAAGTGTACATCCTCCTCTTAAACATTTTTAAACATTCAATGTGTCAATCATGTCATATTTCTAACAGTAAAAATCCTGAAATATTACGTTATATGTTGGAAAATTAAGAATGATATTTATGTCTCTCATCTAATTTCGATTGTGGAAAAGGTCTTTATTTATATCCATTGCTTTTTTTTATATTATATATGGACAAGGTCAAGAACTTGCCAAATCTGTATTTTTTAACAGTTTCTTTTTTGTTGTTCTCGTTTGGCTCTGAAGAGTTTAAAATAGTTAACACAGATAAGTAACTAAAGAAGGTGTGGAAAAGTGTTGTATGGTTTCCATCATTTCTTAAAGTTATGGTTCTGACAAAAATATGAATTTTAAAAACTCTTGAGCTACAATAAACAAGACAAATTTTACAACCATGAACAAAAATGTGTTCTATATGCATACAGAAAGATAGAATAATTTCTTCGGTTCCTCCAAAACTTGGGATTCCATGGAAAAAGTAACGGAATTTCAATGGAAGATAATTCGACAATTGCTTCTTTGAATTGAAGATGCTAATTTAAAATTCAATTGATCGGTTATTCTTAATTCACACTCAGCTAAGTATGGTCTGTCCAAACGGTTAATTCTGGCGACATGTCTCCATATCACGGACAAATGCTTCCTTCCAGTGATCGCTATTCTCAATGGGGTTCGGATTCACTCTCACACTCAAAAAGTCAAGAGAATTGCAAATATATAATGAACTCTAATGCAGGGCAAAGAACCGGTCAATCATAAAAGCCACCGTCCAAGTTCCAAGAAAATTCCTCTGGGTCTTAGATTTATTGGCAGCCTTCTCTTATACACAGTCCAAATTTTCACATATAGATAGTTGGCTTTTACGCGAACATTCAAAACAAAAAGGGCTTTCAAATCACCAAAGAGAATCTGAATACGTCCACTTAAATATTCTCAAAGCATTTGATTGGTGTATTATTTTTTTCTTTCCACATTAATTTTGTCCGTCGTCATCTGCAAGGTAACTTAATGTTGACTATATGACATGTTTCTGCTATTTTAGTCAGCCCTTCATACCTTCCAATACAGTCAATTCCGTTGACTGATTGACTTAAGTTCATCTCGTGTTCTTTCTTTCTTTATATTTTTAGTTGGATTAATTTGAGAGGCTTAAAACTTAATCATAGTTTTTGGTGGAACGAATAGATAAACCATATAACGATAAAAGAAAAAGTTGCAATCGATGAAATGGGGTTCCTTGTTTATGCCAATTTTGTTGAGTTAATTTGAAAAATAAAGTTACCAATGAATGCATTGAAATCATCAATAGCAATTCATACAAACAGTTCAAAACCCCCGCTGTTGTAGGACAAAATACATTCTTTTTCGATTAAGTAGACCTGCTAACCAGTTTATTAATTGATCTCTTGTGTATTGCGGTGCATCTAGATACAATCTCATTATTCTACATGACTATATATACTGAATATAATTTGGTGAGATAAGCCTAGCCATGTTATTCCGTTCGGGCTTTCACTTCATTTACATTACTCGTATATATATCCCAAAGGTGTTCCGGAAACTTAAACCGATCCGTCAAAAGGAAGTTAAAACCAACTAGTCTTGAGCTAGCTACTAGTTAGAGGGAGATGCAAAGGCCCTCATTCGATTTTTCCAAAAAAAGAATTTATGAAGGATCTGTAGGTTTTTATCAAGTGATCAATGACCTCCATGGCTGCGTTTTAATCAATATTACGAAAAGAGCGTTCACCAGTAATGTTTACATGCAGGAAAAAGAATAAAAATTGACAGTTCTCCAAGATATTTGTTCTAGATAAATATTTGATGAAAAAATCGGATGATCTCGTGAAATAGCTGTTACCATAAGTTGATTTGGAATAGCGGCAATGGACGTCATTTATTTGGCTTGCTTAATATCGTTATGTAATCCAAATGCCTTTATGTAAAACTGCATTCCTTGTCTGTGGACACTGTTTTCAGATGCGGGGTAAAAATAAACTCGACAAACCGTAATTAAAGAGATAAGAATATTTCATTCCTCGGAGTATGGGCCTTCATCGCGTTGGAATTATTGCACTTTTTTGTTCGCGAAGTAGAAGATGCTCTGATATATCGAATGGACATGGAAAACCCTTTTTACAGAAAGGCTGGAAGTTGTGATTTTTTCTACTTGTTAGGAAGTAATTGATACTGATTTTGTTCTTAACAATTCTTTTTATCTTGATAAATACTTTCTCCAATCAACAACAAAATATTGGGAAATGTCCATGTACTTCCTGAATAATAGTATATACTGAAGATTAATTGGGCTTGGATTCTAATGTTAATATTGTATTTATGTAAATGTGTCAACCAAACAACAACAAAACATGATTATTGGATTTCATATATATGTAAGAAAAAGGCATTGATTATATATTAAATGTAAATAGATGAGAAATTTCTTTAACACTATTTTTCTTTAGATTAATTAGAATTCATTTTTTCCTTCATTGTTTCATTCTTATGTTAAATATATTCTAACATTGTATTATCATATTTTATTATATCAAGAAATATCACAAACTACCACACATGTAGGTACGGGTATTATAGAATCAGAAGAGTCAGTTCAATAATATTAAATTAAGGCCTAAGAAAAAATATTGTGTGTTTAGGATAACACTGATGAAAAAATTAGGTTAGGTAGGTAGGTGTTTTTTTTTATTTTATCATATTTTTTCTGCATGAGGGCACAAATACAAATATAAAATCCTAAGAATGTTTGTTTTGGTCATATTCAAAAACGGGTTTTTAATGGAAATAATAAGAAAATCACAATCGGATAAAAACAGACATCTAAAAATGGTAGGATCGGGGCATTTTTGTAGGTAAGATTGGGTTACCCTAAACACACAATATTATTTTTTAGGCCTAACGCTAAGTATACACTACATTAAAAATGCTTTTTTAAAATAAAGTAATATTCTATCAAAGAGAGAAGATGTTTGTCCCAAAATCTTTCTAAGGAATTTTTTTTTTTCCTTTTTTTTTTTGGGGGGGGGGGGGGGTCTAATATCATTACCAAAATAAAGCGTGCGTTTATGTACAGCTGATATGTTATTGACGTGCATCCTTGTGATTAATTCAAACAATTCTTGATACTTGCAGTAATTATTCTTTTTTGTTGTCATGCTGTAAATGTGATATTTAGGTCCATTCATTCAATTCAACATTTAATTATGACATTATTAACCATTGCTAAGATTTCTTAGTACTCTTAACTATTTTACTGTTTTATATAAACTCTCGACATTCTAGAATACGTTTATTTCACAATACAGTATCCTAATGGTTAATTGCAGTTCATATTTTACAAAGAAAGGAAGTTTCATTCTGCCAGAATAAAAATTCTGACTTTTTTTTTTTTTTTTTTACAGAATTCAGAAATAGTATAGAAGGACTTAAGCATTCTTCAATAAATGTACACTGTCAAAAACCCAGCTGTCCTGTTGAATTTCTTTGTGGTTTATATTTAAAAAAATATCCTAAACACGTAAATCTACTAGTTTTTGAAATGTTCTGTCAGCAATTTCTAAAAATGTTAGTGATATCAGTTAGAGATTACTTTCCGTTGGTGTATAAATCAATTCACTGGCTGTATGTGACAGTTTACCATTTTGTACTGAGTACATCGATCTGTGCCCAGGAGATTCTTTGGCCAATTAGTGCAGTCTTTCTGATCATAAAATTGATAAATAACAATTTGTTGTCATTCTATATTTATGAGAAATTATGTTCATATATGTCAAAAATAGGCTGGATCAGTTAAACCGAATCTTTGAACTATTAGATTAAGATTGCAAATGACAATATGTATCATATGCAAATGTGTAAAATATGTTGGTATTATTTCTGTGTTTTTAAATGAATTCCAGAATAAAGTGGGCCATTATGATTATATCAAAACTGGATGAGTTAGTGTAGAAAGATATTGGAAATTTTGAACGAAATTATTATGATATAATCCAAATATCTTTCATTTTGTTGCATAACTATAAAAATTTTCCTGGTTATCATTATAGATATATAATTATTGTTCATATATATTGCTTGAGTTCATCTTTTCATCAGACATTCAAATAATGCACTGATCCGAAGATAACGAATTTATCTTCTAATTAATTTACGATCATTCGTTTCCTCAAACTATTACAAGTAACACATTTCTAATATATAGCTAGAAGGGATTTTCAATTTATCGAGTGAAAACAGTTCTATCTTGGAGCGAATTATCGAGTCATCAATTCGAGAAACGGATATTAAATTCGATGACCAGTGTAATCAGTTCGGTTATCGAAAAGAATGTATCACTAAATACACTGTACATTAAGCAAGCTACATGTATTACATTTTATGCATTAACAGGAGGGACGTTTTCACTAAAATTATATATGGTACATTATCCGGATATTTATTTAGAACAAACTGAACAATTAATCGTCATACATATATTTTCGTACATATAGAACTGTCAAATTCGACTCCAAAGATTGCCTGCCCGACTATCTTGGTTTATAAATTATTTCTTTTATTTAGCCACCCAGTGGGTTTTTAAATGTGATACCGGCAATAGCAAATTGATATGATCAAGGAGTACACTTGAGCATGAGTGCCTAAACTTTCCTGTCGTTAATCTGAAGGGACAACCATCAATGGGGTCAACAGGTAAAACAGATTATCGGACTTAAGGTTTCTCACTCCTCATTGTCGTTGTATCAAGAATTCCTTAAGAAGAATATCATACTTCAAAAGCACAGATAGAAATAAAAGGGGTCAGTGAATTTTTTTTTCATTATGCACAACAATCGGATTGAATAGAGAGATTAAAAAATATTCTGTATAAAGCTGCATTTGCGTAACTTTTTCCACTTAAAACTGGCAATTGTTTTAAACAGTAATAACTTTATTTGAAATAAAAAGCTAACTGAATATCAAAACTTTTTATAAATTTAAGGTAGTTTGCACCCACCCCCCCCAAAAAAAAAAATACAGTACCTGTGACAGTGTATCAGTGACAGTGTCTATCTAAATGGATTTACTAGCAAATCGCGATCGCTTCATAGAACTGAAGATCCTAGCTATTGCACTTTTGTCTAAACTATAATATCTAGTTTTTTATTTCAAGAAAACTCACTTATATACAGCTGACAACAGGTGGTTCTACTTTTGTAAATTGTCTACTTCTTAAAAAAAAGGGCATCGAAGATTGCAAGGTTCACTTTACATTCCTTACGAGAGAGAGAGAGAGAGAGAGAGAGAGAGAGAGAGAGAGAGAGAGAGAGAGAGAGAGAGAGAGATATGAGAAACATAGTGAGAGAGAGGGAGAAAGAAAGAGAGAGAGAGAGGTGTACTATCAACTTTAAAACAAGTCATTGTTGTTATACTCAAATCCAACCTATTCCAAACATGACAGTTACAAAAGTCGAATTATGGGTTACAGTCCATAGTGTGTGATTCCGAGTTCTAGATCGTTCTCGTATTTATTTATTTATTTATTTATTTCTACCACAGATCAACTGAATTGGTACATCATCAAAAGTTACGTATGAAGTTTATCGTCTACAGTTAATTAGCTATTGATTCGACAGACAGAGAGAGATACAGGATAAAACACTAACAGTATCCCCGATCTACGGTCGATCTTCATAGGTATAAAAGACCAGGACTATATCAGTATTAAAACAATCAAAACGTTTCACCTGAGGATTGGTTTTTTATATAATAAAAAGACAGAAAAGGAGTCTATTAAAAGCAAAGGGAACGAAAATAGAGGAGAGAAAGACTGAAAACCAATATATCCGAATGGATATTGAATTAATGAGACACATTTATTATTTTCATTGATATAAAAGGAAAATACAATACCGGTGTGCAGGCTTCGTTTCATAATAAAGTTTTTGGATTATCATCTGAAAAACAAAGAAATAAAAGTTATGGTGTACTTTCAAACCGAAAAATACGACTCATTGGGTACATTCAAAACACTAAAAATAAAACCACGCACATATGTGTCTAGTTAAACCGCATTACATAATTATAGTTATACATAATTCATATTTACAAATATAATACCAAGAAAAACCTGATGGAGGGGACGATATCCGACAAAAATATATATGTGTCACGACTGTTTCCTTGCCAGGTAATTGAATGAATGTTATTGTTAAAAGCAGCTGACAGGTAATGAAGCAATTAAGCCGTGAAGTCATCGGCTAATGAGCGATAATTACTTCAGCAGGCACTCGGCACTTACATTATCTCAGACACAGCTTACCATGAAGAACCAGTTTCTTATTGAGAGTTTTCTCCTGACTTTTTTTTCTTTTTCTCTTTTTTTTAAAGTGCTGTAACGTCAAAAATGTTCCTCTTGTTTTATCAGTGTACAACGTTCTAAGAACTCGGCGACCCGGCCGCTTATGTCGATAAGTAGCAGTACTCTACTTTCATAATCTCATTAACTTTAGACTTTTTTTTTTACCCCGAAAGAAATATTTTTCTCTACATCAAGAAGCGTTTTTCCAACTGACTGAGAGTAAGATGTTCTCCTTAGGATTCCCGTTTGTTGTTAAGGTTGTCCTCTTGACACAGTTTGGTTTACGTACTGTTGTGATTCTATAATGTCACATTCAATTCTTCTTGTTTGACAAAATGGGTTTAGTAATTTGGGGTTTCAAAATATTCGTAGCTGTCTTTGATAAGACTGTTACCATTATACACAGGTTACATGATGAACGTAATCGTTATACTCAATTATGCATAGTATAGCTACATCTGTAATCAAATACCCTAAGCTACATGTTCCAAATCCCCAAAATCCACTAACCCCATTTTTTCTTTTACTAGTATTTCTTTTTAACTCATATAATGTAGAATAACTTGTCTTATGATAATAAATAACCCATCTTTTGAGTGTAAAAAAAATAACTGTCTTGAATTAAGAACATCGTAGATGAATTCAGCACATCGCCGAGCGACTGCAATCAAAGACTAACCTTTAATGTTTATATTACTTAGCTGAATGTTAGATATAAAAACAAGTAATGATATACAGTATGAGAATCCTCCAAGCTTGAGTTATATGCATTTTCCATATTTAAAAAAAAAAAAATTATGAGAAGAAATTCCTGGAATATTAAGTTTATTACGAAGGACGTGTGCCACAGTTTAGTGAATTTATCCCCGCCAGTAACTTCATCAGAAACGTTGCATTTGATCTGCAGTTATTCTCCGTAAAATTAGTCAGAGATCGCGTGAGTATGAAACAAGTTCAAGTAATTTTACTATCTGTACAGCCGCAAAGCCAGACTCTCGACCCAGAGTAAATGGCCATGAAATGAAATTCCAAAGTTAGCCCTTTGAGCGGATGCCTTCATATTACTGCAAACTAGATTATCTTATTCAAAAGAAAATTCACAGCACGCGTAATAACTTTGTTTATACTTATTTACATTAGGCCATCAAATAATCTGAAAATTTTCCCGAACAAAGAGAAATTATTTCAGATCTAATTGCATTACAAAGGGGTGATATTTTGAGCAGACAAAGAAAAATCGAACCCTAGCTATGTTATTTGCCATTCGCCTTGAAATGAAAAATAAACACAGGAGAGCATCTTGGCCCTAATTAAAAGCAGAGCATCCTGTTAAATTGAAAAATCTGGAGGGCAAACTCCGAAAGGATTACTTTTAGAAATAAACGATCGTCGATGTTCAAATCTGTAAGAGATGAGAAATTGAGAGTTTGTACAATCTTCGCCCGAAGGAAAATAGATTAATTTAAATAGCCTTATTTAATTAGAGGAACTTGAGATTACGTTTTAATTAAATTCTTTTAAAACTTACAAATACAGTACATTCGTGGTGTTTTATTTGTGAAAAGTAGAAACATCCGAGCGGGCGTGCCGAAGATGTCAATAGCATCAATCAATTTTAGAGATAAAATCTGAATGATAAGAACTTTCTACTTTAGATTAATTTCACTATTTACTGTTTCTCGCGGAAAAATCAGCACATGTTAAGTGTTATATCTTATTGCATCAGATGAAGTGAAAGATGTGCACCAATATACACTTAACAATTGGAGTAATTTACCCTTAAAGTTGCCCAGAAGTGGAGGAAAAATATTTTTACAATTTAATATACAATACCGATCTTTGCCCTGACCGACCCTTGATTGCGTGATCGACAACTATTTGGAAGAAAACGAAAAACAATTTTACAAAAATTGTTTACATTTACAATGTACGTGCAGTACGTCTTCATTTGATATAATAAGTGCATCTATGGTAAGATTGTTCAGTGCTGTTTCAAGAGGGGTTGTGGAGGGGGAGGGGAGTAAACCATCTTGAAAAATCTCATTTGTCAAGAAATAAAAACTCGACAAATTCAAATTTGAAGTTCAATTTTGTTTTTTACACATGACCATTGGTTCTTTTCTCTTTTTTTTCAGTAAGGCCTTTATCATGCCAATTTTTTTTTACTTGGTCAATAAATCTAAATTAATTAATCAATTTTTAACATCAAATAGCCAATTGATTTCCTTATAATACTCTACATAATCAAACAATTTGTCATTACAATCTGACATAATACAGTTGTTGGAATCTACTCATTCAAACCAGTAATTAATTAATTCGAATTTTTCTGTGGTAGAACAATGGGGACATTCCCAACTCTACAATTCAAACTAACTATATGTTTGCCCCGAGTTCATTCTAAGGTATCAGTGAAGACAGTCGGTAAAACAGGCAACAGTGAAAATGAATTGAGATGCCAATTGATCAATGCCACAAAAAAGGCATATTAGACGGAGTCGTTGTTTACATGCATGTGTATTAAGGAGGCTGGATGGTCAACAAATTACCCATCAGATCTACCTCAAATTTTTAGATATGATTTTTTAAGCTGTAAAAATATTAATTAGTGAAGAAAAATCAATAAATTTAAGCTTTTAAATTTGAGGGCTTTTTTCTTTATCTTCATACAGAGCTCTTCTTCTAAAGGAGATCAAATCAGTCTAAAAATGGCCATGACCACCCAGCCCTCTTAACTGTTTATAAGACATATACAGTAACAGCTTCCACGGACACTTAAGTTAGTGTTGTCCTTTACTAATTTTCAATCTGAATTGAATATTCATCACAAGAAAATTTAATGACGGTATTGCAATAAAGCAAAATATTAAGCGCCTTCCATTCTGTTCACTCACGAACGAAACCAACTATAATTTGCCGTGTTGCTTTAACAACAAAGTACAGCGATACGGCAGGAGAAAGTGAGTACTATAAGCTATCCCCCAGACGCATGACTCCCCATTACTAGGGAATGGGGAACCTTTCAACAACCATTACAACATACAAAGGGGAATTAACATGAGCTGTTGTAGTTTGGACAACTGTAAACATCTTCTCTTGATGAGTGAAGGTGCGTTTTTTGCACGTGCTGCGTGTGAGGTAGATAGAAATTGGCGGAGCTGCCAGGAAGTGTATGTCATGCTTGATTGAACAGAATTGCGCCATATTAGTTTTTTACACGCAAGGTTTCAATGTAGGTTGTTTCTTTTACGGGGGTTTGTAGGTTGAAAATCTGTAGCTTTGAAAAAATGCTTGAAGTCTTTTTAAGTATTTTGGCAGAAACGAAAACAAAAGAGATTCGGTGATGGAATGTTGTTTAATGCTCAGAATAAGCATTAATATTTTATGAAAGTCCCACGCCATTTAGAATTCCCTATACAGCATGGATTATTTCACCTAATATATATGCTGTTTGAACAATTCAATTTTGCAGATACCGAGAACAGATTTTAAGATTATAACACTTCTTTTGTCTCCACTTGACATGTTATTTTTTTTCAGCTATAATCGATAGGTAATTACAGATCATATTCAAAGCATTCAGTATGTATAAAGGATGCTTTCATTCAAAGAGTAATTTGTGTGATGTTCAATATTAATTTGAGTGCATTTTAATAAAATATATTCCTTGCATTCATTCATGCGTGGATCTAAAGAAGGTCCGAGGGATGATTTTGTTTGCGGGGGGGGGGGGGGGGGGGGTATCGTTAATTTATTGTGTGATTTTGAGAATTTTGCATTTTTCCAGAAGTGGACGTCCGATCCCCAACCCCCACCCATGTCTAAATCTATGCAAGACGTTTGAATAATACTTGCAGATTACAGACAATAAAATTCAAGACATGATCCAACCTCTACAGTGTGACACCATGAATATTATTTATGCAGACCAAAAAAACAGATAGACATGATCCATGCTCTAGACTGTGACCCCATCATGGCTAGATACCGTACCCAGGACCACCAGACACCAGGAAAGGCAGTGTTAATGAGGTTATTTAACCAAACTAAATGTACATTTAATGAAACCCCTAAATAATCATTAGAATTGTTAAGCACAATGAACAGATCCGCTTGCTGGTTAGTAGCTGGCAATTTCCACTCATTCTCCATTTCATTGGCCAGTAACGAACCAATTCTCTGGTCAACGAAAAGTCAAGTGTGTGAAATGCTTATAATTAATAGGGGTGAAGATCAAAGTCCGGAATTATCTATACTCTTAGTTCATTTCCAGGCCTTTAATTTAAAGAACTGTCACTGCATTTACAATGTTATAGTCTAAGACAAGTTGGTCATCGGGCATTGAATAAATGACAATATTTTGATTAAAAGTAATTTTCCGTGAAATCGGGTAATTGAATAAAAAAAGAATAACCAATATAGAAACTTAACTAAGCTTCTACAGCAAAAGATATATAAAACCGAATGCAAGTATGTAGTAATGGAATTGCTTATAAATGGGTCATTGAAACATTACAAAATAAGGCAAAAAAGACGGATGGAACAATAATGAATATTGGCTTATCATTCTATAATACTAGCTTACAGATGGTTAGTCACAACAATTCGATATCATTTTGGACTGTCCATAATAATTGCAATGTTCCTGCCTGTCAAACGTTATGTAGGTTTTTTTTTTATTCTTACTTTGCATGCTTAAGCATTCATGCCAGACACAATATTTCCATTTGAAATATTGCATCTATAGAAATGATGGACGAAAAGCAATATATATAAAAAATATGATCGTTGAGATGGCAATCTTTGGAATCAGAGTCTGAGAATTTGCTATCTTATTTACATCACCGTTGTATATTGAAAACAACATGCAATTTCTATATTTCCTCTAGACCATCCCGTCATTTTAAAACAGAATTAGGTCAATTTTCACTATGAAAACAATGTGCTTTTTTCAGGCTGACTATCATTTAAATATAAAAAAAAATATATGTTCGAAACGATTAAGAGTATACTAGTCGAAAAGACTTGTATCATTTGTACGTTATATCAAGATTTATTTTTTTATTTTCGATTGTGGAAATGGTGAATTCTTGAAGTGAAAAAAAGTTATTATTATACCAATGCTATCATTTCTTAATGATTCAAACATTTTTACCGTAAAAAATAATTAGGTAATGAGTTAATAATGAAATAAGTACAACGAACTCGTCTGGGCGAAGTGAAAATAAAGGAAATAAAGTGGTCACAATGTTTCAGAATAAATAAGGTGTAAAAAGTACTGCGATATAGGCAAAATAGCCAACCGTTTATTAAAATAGATGATTACTTTTTATATATCTTTTTTTGCAGAAAATCATAATGAGAATTTTTTTGTAAGTCCGCTATTTTATCCGACAACCTACAGTTTAGAAAAAAAGTTAGAAACCAAATACGTGTTGAATTTACAAATCGTTCGGCAAATTCTGAATAATAAGAAAGATCTGATATTTGTGTATACGATATACTAATTCATCATGTTTTCTAATTCATCCATTATATGAAAGCCGGCTATAAGATTAATTACACCCTTGCCAACATCTGTTCCTCTGTTTACACGTGCTACAGTCTTTCCGCTTTATCCAATATCGACCGAAAAATACTATTCTCTAGTGGATGCTTATTTTTAAAAAAAAAAGTCTATTTATCATTAGAAAAAAAAAATAATGAAAGATCTAATTTAAAGATAGACATATGAGTATGCTATTTTATTTTTGGTCGGATAAAAGAATTGCAAAACAAGAAGACATACATTGGTACAACGAAAAAAATTGCAAAAATGGGGAAAATCTGTAGCATTTTTAATGTGTGTCAGTCTTTTTTGCGATTTAAAAATTTTCTTATTGAAAGTTATACAAGATATTATTTCTGCGTCTTCAACAATTTGAGAGATCGCAAAAAGTGAAAATTCATCGCAAAAATTACCGGATATACGGTATGGTATATCCAGTGTCTTGAGTTTCATCATAAGATTGTAGAAGTTAGTAACTATACAATCATGCTGGTTAAATTACGTGTAACTCAAGCCCTTTGTGCCAGACTGTAATCAATTTTTACATCATAGAGAAACAAAACTAAAATTGGCAATGTATGAAACATGCACTGGTTGCATTCATATTCGAAGTATTTTTCTATTAAGTAAGCAAATATTCAAGAGTATAGCTTATTACCTTTGCAATTTCTTTGCAAGTTTGCACTTAAATAATATTGATCAAAGCAAAAAAAATAATAAAGTAAATTCTGTTGGTCACTAAAGATCATTTGTGTACCGTACAAAATGTTTTCAAGTTTGTTTACGAATCAAAACAAAAATTAAGTGAATGATTTCAATTCAAATCAACAAATGCTGTCTTTGCAATGCGCTTGAAATTGGCAAACAACGCAAGACATAATTCCCATCGAGTACAAGTTATCCAGAATACGAAATGCATTACAAAACTATTTTTGGTACTGATTTATATATTTTTGTATTTACTTGCATAATTTATACACTTCTTCACCCGCCCCCACCCCCACCCCCCAAAAAAAAGAACGACTCAGATACAATTATCCGTACCTTATATTGTATTTCTAATGTTTTCGCTTATTTTCAGTTTGGCAAGATGTTTCAATTTAAGCTTTAAAAAAGATCTGTCAATTTCGAGATATAAAAGGAGGCTCTAATCTATATGCATCTTTTGAAAAAAATATAAATTGCTGACATTCAATTTATAACATTCAGAAGTTATATCGTAGGCCCTGTATACCACTGGTTCAATACACTTATAGTCAATAATCACAAATCTGCTATAAAATCCAGATTCCATTGGGCTCTACCAATGAGATTTCAGAATAGAGAGACAAGGTGGCCAACCTCTTAGAAAACCATTGGTAGTGATGTTCAGTAGACGGTATTGAACTGGCGCTCTTCTGTGCTACATGTAGGTGCGTTAGTTGCAATTGCTAATATCGCGTTATCTTCCAAGAAAACGTTATTGGGATAAGGGAATACTGAGATAAAGGAGGATTTAATTACCCGGATTAAGTTGCTACAGGTAATATTAGTTTTCTGTCATTAATGTTTCAAGAATTAATTTCATTAAATATCCGTTGCGTATACGATGATTATGTATATTTATTTATGATAAAAGTTAAAGCACATTAATTGGTTTGAACATATTTTATTGTATATATAATATACAAAGGGTTCGAACACAAGTTCTTACAACTTACTAGGTTCTCACCCTAATTAATTAATTAATTAATTCGCATTAATTAATTCGCTTCGTTAATTTTAGAATGCTTCATTTGTAGCTATGATTTTGACTAGATCTAAGAATTGAAAAAAAATGATTAATAGATGAATTTTGATGAAATAGATGAAGTTTTATTAATAGAGGATATAGATTAACTATGTTTGATGTCAAATTTTAGCAAAATGTACGCCTCGAAAGAATATTAAAAATGAAATTATTTAAAAAACTATTAAAGACTTTTCACTGCGATTGTAAAACGTTACTCATGACGTAATTTCTGTAATCAAAATAAAATATGCAAGATGAAATGCAACGGATGATAATCATAAATGTGCATGATAAAGACTGCTACATCTTTAGACTGCTATATCTTTTGTTTAATAAAATGATTTTTCCAATTTTATTTTCTAAAAGTGTAAGGCGGAGGCCATATTACAGGAGAAGTTCCATCACTTATTTCAAACCGTCGGGTTTTTTTTCTCCAGGTTACCAAAACATTTCCTTGACGCAGGAAAATACATCAACGGTGATTGACGGAGACACAATTGATTGCAAAAACAGCAAATAGGTGTCCATAATTCGACTAATTCATGTCAGAAAAAATCAAATTTAAACGGAGTAACAGATGTAGCAACAGACTTGGTTCATTGAGATATCCAGTTGCAAAGAAAATTGACGGAGGAATAATAGACATCTGATCTGGTCGCTTGTTCTTGATTAATAGATCCATAAGTGACGCGTCCATATAAATCTTTACTAAAGACTCTGCATGTTTAATGATGATCACCAGCTGACGCAACGCTTCGATTAAAAACCGTTCGATCATACTTTTAAGATTTAAAAAAAAAGAAAACGAAAGAAGCTGAAGGCGTAAAGGTGCGAAAGGGGAAACATAAAAATAACCTTAAAACAATGGAGAATAACACCAATGTGTCCATGGTTTATAACATGACGCCTTCCATGGACGGAAACAACGAATATTTCGAGCAAATGCTGGCCGTCTTTAGTGTTGTTGTTCCGATAATATTTGCCATTCTTTTGGTGGTGGGAGTTGTCGGGAATGGAATTCTGATATATACCGTTTTCGCCAACAAGTGCATGAGAAACACCCCAAACGTTTTGATTGTAAGCCTATCTATTGGAGACATGGTGTTGTTATTGATGTCAGCTCCATTCTCTTCCATTCATTTTTCGCTTGAAGAATGGCCCTTCGGAGAGGTCGTGTGCAGAAGTAACGAATACCTCCAAACACTGTCCGTCGGTGTGTCGGTGTTCACCCTAACTGCCCTCAGCGGGGACCGGTTCTTTGCAATCGTTTTTCCCATGAGCAAACACAAGGGAAAACCCAAACTGAAAATAGCAATAACTGTTGCCTCGATTTGGATTATATCTGCTTTATTGGCCATACCCGAGGCTATTAATATGAACTTAGTCGAGCAAGGAGGTAAACTGTTTTGTACGATCGATGATTACAACTTTGCCAAAATATTCACAATGGTAAAATTCATCGTGTTATTTATCGTGCCACTGTTGATAATTGGATTTTTCTACTGCATGATGGCAGCGATTCTTGTGACGAGCAGTCGGCGCATTCCATGCGAAACAACAACGGGCTCAGTGGTCTCCCGCCAACAACAGAGGCAAATCGAGGCTAGGGTCAAGGTCGCAAAAGTTGTTTTGTCCTTTGTGCTATTGTTTATTTTATGTTGGTTACCTAGATACGTATACGTGCTGTGGTTCTTCTGGGCTGTTGAAGGTCAAATGAATCTGTCGTGGATGATCCTGAAAGTGGTGGCGTTCTGTCTTATGTACATATATTCCAGTATTAACCCGTACGCCCTCTACTTTCTCAGTAGTCAATTCAGGAGGTACTACAATAAGTATCTATTTCGGTGCTGCCCAAAGTCGTATCGACCAATCCAACCCGAGTCAGCGTCGGCAATGATTTACAACGGGACGATTAGACGGGGAAGTACATCCATGACACTGATCAAAGCTCACTCGGAGGTCTAACAATAAAAAAGCTGGGTGGTCAACAAATCAGCGAACGGATAAAACTTAAATTTTAAGATATGATTTTCTTGCTACATGTGTATTCACTATTATTCAGTAAAAAACCCAGTATATATATAAGCTCTTCTTCTCACGAAGATAAATATAGTTTACAAAGATCATTATAGTCTTAAAATGGCGTCTACCATACAACCCTCTTAAAACTACCAACAAATAAGGATTCTATATCCCCGCTTGCTTCCTGAATAATTTTTGTATCGTGTCTGAAATCAATATCAAAAATAAAATAAATTGGGTAAATTACATAATTTTTTATATCAAATTTTCCACTGTCTCATAAAAAATTTTTAAAAAATAATTAAGAGTATATAACCTTCTTTGAACAACGGAATCATGTTTCAGAAATGATACTCTAACGATCCACAAAATAAGGTTTTGGTGTAGCATTCCACCTTAACAATGGAAATCACAATATATTTTTGGATTTATTTATTTAAAAGCAAACACACGATTTTAAAGACATTCCTGAATAAAATATAGGAGGTGACTGGAGCAGACACTAAAAGATTGTATTTTCTTCGAGAAGAAATATTATCTGTATATATTTTCCCATTAAAAAAATATTTCTAGCGGAGAGGAAAAAAGCCCTGCACTCGTTAGCGGCTTCTCATTTACGAAAGTAGAATTTGATATGTATGTGTCAAATTTTGAAGAAATGAAATATTTCTAATTCTCTTTCTTCTCCCTCGGTTCATACATACTGTAATAATGCTCGGGTAGTAGAAAGAGCAATTTAACATAAATGTTTTTAAAGAGATTTTTTTTTACAATATAATATACAGCAAAGTGTGTATTAATTGTCTGGAAGGTCATAGAGAGATGCAAACCGAGTGAAAGATTCTCATTTTAAATCGGGAACTTACATTCGCGCTAATGCATTGTAGGTTTACTGATGCGAACAATTTATACATCCAACATGGATGAGTATTTTTGTATGGAGTTTGACCAATAGATTAAATGTATATGTACATTGTGTGCTTTATATAAACTGTTATATTATTTGTTCCATTAGAACTGTTATATTTTATCGTGATATAAAAAACGTTTTGAAAATCATAAAAACAGAGTTCCTGTTTTGTGTACGATTATAGAGTGAGCACAAACAAAATTCCTTTACTCAAACTTGAGTTGTAGAAATGATTGGATTATCCTTGGTAATTGATCAGTCTTGTTGTGTAAATTAATAGCCATACTTTTGCATGATTACCTGCAACCGTTTTGTTATTATGTGTTTCTCATTTGTTTTGGTGGGATAAAGGATTTGTGCCAACTCTTTGAAAATAATGAGGTAATATGGAACGCATGCATATGTAAAGGTTACAAAAAAGAGTTAGAACTCTCTCTTTCTCTCTCTCGATAGGTGGAACTACTCTCTAATTTTATAGAACATTTTTTTCAAATTATAATTTTCTTTAATTCAGGTCAACAATTGCAATATACTATATAATTCTTAGATTGGTTTTAATGTAATAACATTTGAACACCCGGAATACGGTTTTTTTTCTCCATTTAAAAATAAGTTTATTCCAAATATTTAATACAATACCTCAAATTTAGTGTAATGGAAGACAGCAAGTAAAATACTAACATAATGTTTAGTAATATAAACTCGGATATATTAATTAATTTGACAAAGAGATGATGATTTCGGCTTCAAAAAGGCCAATGGCAATTATATCATGTACATTAATTGACGAATAAAGCAAACACATGCATAAATGATGTGCGATCTTTCATTGATATGCATTTAATATTTTCTGTACACCGCTCGACTCTGTAATACTAAACACATGGGATCAATACGACGAAAACTATTAAAAGGAGACTAGGTTGCAACGCCCAAAGTGATAACAATTATGACAAGTGTTTTGTCCCAGTAATATGATATAAAAAAAAACCAAAGTTATATCATAATTGCCAATACTTACTAATACCTTTAATCCGGTATCATATGCATTTATTGAGTGTGAAGCGATATACTGACTCTTAGTAATGCATAGCACACGGAATCTGGGTTTTACGACATGTGCATTGTATGACAACCAAATGTTCCCTTCGATAGAATATGTACAGTGGGGAATTTACAGGGCCCCGTATGTCGCATTGCAGCATTTCGTATCAGAAATGTGAGCTTCGATTTGATATACATGTAGACAAAATATTATTCAATAAAGACCGTGTATTATTGAATATGTTTAGCTAATTCAATAATGGCCGTATATTACTGAATATGTTTAGATTAATTCAATGATGACTGTAATTACTGAATATGTTTAAGATATATGACAAATGTGGCCTGTTCTTAAGCATACACTTGCCAGTCAAGTTTTAAAGTTATCACTAAATGAAAGGTTATTACAACTCGCTGATGTTCAACGAATCCTCTCCAAATTTCTTAACATACTTAAAATTAGAAAAGGGGAAAAAACATATACCTACGAACGCAGCACACGTCAGACAGTTTTTAGGCTAAAGCAGAAAATATGTTCCTTTCATCTGAGCGAGTTTGAAATGATTTACGGAAACAAAATTTTTTTTATTATTCCTGTTAGCTGAGGAGTCGGTAAAAAAAAATCTAATTTTAACTCTAATAAACAAACATGAATTTAATTCAAAGGAAAAAACAAATCGTCTTGTTGAAGGTAAACAGCTTTGATGAAAATTTTCTTACAATGTATCTTAAACTGGGAGTTGGTGTCTGAGTATGAAGCTTCTGCATGACATGTTTGTTTTAATGTCATCAACACTTTCCCCTGTCAAAGCCTGTCCATATAAAATAGGCTTCCGTATTAGCCATTGTCATCTACAGGGCTTTCTTATAGACTCCTATTGTATAGCTGTTGTTTGTAACAACGCTTATGGCGTGAGACTTCAGTCTCACTATCAATCAGTACGGAGACAGATTCCCTCTTTTCCTGACTTCCACCCATGCATTGATAATTAGCTCTCTCCAGGTTAACAAAAAGTATTAACGAAGCATTCGCTGGTCGACTCCTTTACTTCGGTGTTGATTTTTTGACATCCCTTGCGCACAGAATACAGTTCCACACAGAATCTGCTCTTCAGAATGCATTCATTTATAAAAAAAAAAAAAAGATTCTTGGACCGCTGAAAGCATTTCTGCCGATATGTGGCTTTTTAATTAAATAAGCATTTGATAAAACAAAAGATTAATGGCACTTTACACAGAATTTCCAGATATATCAATGAGGTTGTCCTTCTACATCGTCGTCAGAACGAAAATTTAATTTCCACATAACACCTTATGGTTTTTCACTAATCTCTTTCGGTGCTGGCATAAAAACATTCTAATGTAATTATTGGAATCGAATGCACTCTGTTTAAAAGCAGGCTAATGTGTTTTTGTGTTATTTTCATTGAAAGCTTAGATTTTAGAATGCAACATGGCTACTATTTTGCGATCTATATTTTGTATGTATATAACTATGTAATGTCATTCGAAAACTGAAAGAGAAATATAAAAAAAACTGTTAGTTCACAGTTAAATATTCATAGGTGAAATTTCATGTAAGTGTCCTTTTAAGTAATCACCTGTTTTGATTAAAAAAAAATCTTATGAGATGAAGAGTCTCTCAGATTAAGCATCTTGCTTAAGTCCCAGCAGGGTAAAACAATAAGAAATTTCTTGTCGAGAAATGAATAGTGCATAAATTTCTGTAGACAATTCATTAACTGTTACATACTTTAGGCTGAACCTCTGATGATGTGTCTAGGCTTATTTGTTTGAAACCATTTGTTCAGTGTTGGCCTACAGATATCAGGTTATTTTTGGTTTGCCGACCATATCACTTCAGATTCTCCTGCTATCAACTGATGGATTTTATTTAATTTAAACACCATACATGTTAAATGCAGTATCTACGTGTTAGACTTAAGTACTGGTTTGTAAAATCTTGAAATTGATAAAAGCATATCATGATCACAGGAATGAAACATTAGTATTTGCTCTCGAGTATGGGGGTGGGGGAATTTTTATTTAATTTCAATTTAGATTTTTCATTAATCCTTTAATGAATATGACATGCAATTTTCGGACACATAACTCTAGTAAATTAATCAAAACAAAACAAATTGCGTAAATCTTGTAATTTGAGAAAAGTTTTGCCCAGACAAAAAATACATCACCCCGGAGACAATTTGATAGTTTCCGTCATAGGGACTCCCTATCTAAGCAATTTTGATAATTTTTTGTACATGAAATATTACTTTTCCAAAATGTCTGAACCCTTCACAACGCACGTCCAAACAGGGGGCTTATTGATCGCATCCAGTGAGTATCTGTTTTAATGAAGTTGTAAGAAGAAATAAGATCGAACACTCTATAAATTGAAGACACTGATATTAATCAGTATAATAATAGGCTTTCTTGGTGCGAGTTTAACTTCACGGATTTATCAGCTGGCCTCGCTCAATGTTTGTACATCTGTAGTTTTTTTCTTTTCCTTTTCTCTTTTCTGTTTTGTTTTTCCTTTTTTGAGCCAAAAGTAAATAAAAAATATCTTTCTTTATATCGTAGGTTCCTTTTTTAATTATTGCAGGTAAATGATATAACAGATAAGAATGTTTATATCAGATGGATATAAAAAGTCGTGCTTAATAAATGTATCCAACGAGACAGTCTTAAAACAAAAACATTGTGTATAATTATAAGTTGTTTTCGATTAAATTGATTATATGCTCGATTACAAAATATCGATAACTCTTCATAACATCTTAGTAAATCATGATTCAATTTATAACAAGTGCAATTTAAGACATTTTGTAGGTGTAAAAGTTGCGTGTTAAAATGCATAAAAGCGTAAATACGTGAGATATAGAAAGTTCTTTTTCGGACAAATGCCATTTTTCTGAGTAATGACTAGATTCCTTGGAGATCTACCACCAAGCTAAAACTGACAAAGATTCCGTTTAGATTTATATGTGTGTTCCTCTGTATGGACTGCACAACTTTCATAAAAAGCGACGGAAAAGTTCACTGTCCATCGATTTTCTGGGCAATAATTCATAGATAAAGAGCACCAGTACAAGAATTTTCGTGCTTTTTACTTTTACTTTCATATTTGGCATTTTATAGCAAAGATAAAATAATCATATCTGAGTGTTTTTCAGTAACGAGAAACGATAAAGTTAAAGCTATCGTGTTAGCATTAACAAATCATATGTTACGGCTGCAGCCTTAGGCCTGGTCCCTATTAGAGTCATCCCATGCAGATTTGAATCCCCCTTTTGATGACTTTTATACTATCAATATTAAAAGTTCTTGCCAAATATCGAATATGACGTAACGGATTAACACGTATGTTTAATTTCTTACTGTCATGACGAAGGACAATCATAATTCATGCACTTGTATGCTATTTTTAATTTACATAGCATAGACCTATCTATATTGATGTCTTGATAGCAAACACATGTGATTAACACAAGTTTAACTTCAATTTGAAAGTTGCCAATAAACAATAGATACAGTATTGTAATAGTGGTAATTTACATGGGGGAAATTTACAATTGTTATGCGATAAGCTTAAAACCCTTTAATAAAATACCCCGCGCGTATGACTAATAAAAATAATCCAAATTTAGAGTGGAAAATAATGCAAACGCGTATTTGATACCCACGCTGTCTGACCACAGAAAACGCCTACCCCCGTACTTAACCACCAGCGTAAATAACCACTTTTACAGTATATAGTATTGGGTAGAAAATCGATTCTAAAAAAGCTGGTTTCATTTTTTAATCATTAAAGAAGTTTATAAAGCATACGGCATGTATATACGAGAGGCATTTAATAAATAATGTCATCGTTGTTAAAACAAATAATACAGTAAGATATTTTTTGCTATTTTTTAATGGTTACCTTCAAAATACTCTCCTTTAGCTGACACACATAATTTCAACCGAATTTTCAAAGCTTTGAATGCATTCATATAATGTTTTTTGGGGAATGATATTCATGTACTGATAAATGGCAGAGCCAAAAACATTCCTTGAAGATATCTTCTTCATTACAAGTGCTTTTTTAATTAAGGAAAAAGAAAAAAGTCACAGGGAGACAAGTAGGGCGAATAGGGAGGATGGGCAAAACATAAACCTTTTCTTTTTCCAAAAATGATCTCACAATCTAGGATTTATGTGCTGGGCGTTGTCATGAAGAGGTCGAATGTTGCGAATTCCAGGCTTTGGTCTCTTCCTTTCGTAATGTTTCTTAACTTTCTTCAGCACATAATTTTTGTATACATGTCCAGTGATTGATCAGCCTTTTGGGAAAGCAACTTGAACTACAGGACCTTCACTATTAAAAAAAATTGCGTATAATACTTTCTTTGTACTTTGGCATCGTTTTGCTATAACAGGGCATTTTGCCTTTTTAGTCAACCTTATCTTGTTATCAATTTTCCTCTGAGGTTCAAAATAATATATCCATGTTTCATCACCTGTAACAATTTCCGATAAACGTCGTCCATTGCAATATTTGTAGATTTTAAGTAGTTCTCTATACATTTCAACCCACTGGATGATGACTTACCAGTCATATTTTCATACAGTGTCTCCAGTAGGGGTTATATATCAGCTTCTCAAAGGAGTATTCGATGATGAAACGTGGTCAGATAAACGGCCATAGATAGAATATGAGCCGAAAAGAAATTCAAAGGTCAATTGAACCCTGTATTTTAAGAATCTGATTTGTGACATAATTTACTGAACGCCTCTCGTATGGCATTAAGTCCCATTTACAGTATATATCAAAACATTTTTCAAAAATGTTAACTTATTAATTGGGTCATATAATTTAGCAAATTTAATGATAAAGTGAATAGTAAAGTTAATAATACCATTACAGTTATCTAGTCTGTTATAAAAAAATAAGAAGGTAACTAAATCACCTTTCATATTTGAGGAAAATCACTTCAGAAATGTAAAATAAAACACAGATTTCTATAGATAATTTTAAACTAACACTCAAGCAGAATAAAAAGGGGGTCTTTCTTTAGTTCAGAAAAGTTTTCAACAAAAGATTTTACACAGCCAACCCTTCAACATGTGCTTTCCAACTCGTTCATGTCGGGGGTTTTTTTTTCTCTTAGAGCCAAATATTTTGATCTCCATACAATCTCTATGCGGTTGCATGAGGAGAGTTTTCCCGTCTGAATTGCAATCGTACGAATTTTTTCTCCATATTTATAAAGTTTCCATTGCAGATTGTATGTTTCGATATTTTGGGAGCTACTATTCTTATACATCAATTGACGGTATCTTCAGATCATTTTCGTTTAATTTCTTAAGAGAAAAACATGATCAAACAGATGATTGTAAGAAAAAGGGAAAAATCAAGCGAACAGGAAAATGAAGTTCAGTTGGTGGCAATTTCTTTTATCTAAGTTCTGTTGGACAAAATCCTTTAAAGAGCGCTTCAAATTAAAAAGAAATAATCAGTATTGGATTTGAATTTTGCAGATTAGTTTTTAGATTCATAATGAATGGTTTTATCATTTCAATTTTAAGGTAGATTAATTTTTATAGCATAGACACTTGATTCCTCCTGGGCACGGAGAGGATCTTTAATTGATGTTCAAATATGCGACTTCGTGCCATTTTCTAATGTTCTAAAATTTTTGCATACATTCTATGACAATATTAATTAATCAATTGAAAAATTTTGCAAAATATTTACATTTCATCTGTCATCTGTTCAATTTATCTATTAGGTCGTAAATCTATCAGAAAAATTGCTGATTACTGAAAAAAAAAATATTTATCCATAATTATCCTTAATGAACATGACTAAGATATTAGGCGAACATTTGCATTACTTTGTATTTTCGGTAATGAAATCACAGCGGTCTATAAAACCATTATGGTGACTTAGCAAATGAGTTGTCAGGATAGATATCATGTAGGACCCCAGCAATTTCCCAGGCCTTACCCTGGGGAAATGAGCCTAAAGCGCATGTTAACAGTGTTTTTGTACCCTACAGTCCTTAATGTAAAACCATTGTACATGAACCAGCAATGGTCGTTCTCAATTTGTACTCCATCCGTCAAACAAACATTTGGCAATTTCATAAAGATTATAAGTTGTCGTTCTTGGTTAAAGTCGTTCACTTGAACGTGGTTTTAGCAATAATGATTTTAAAACAAAATAGGACAAGACGAATGGAAAGGAGTGTTTAAGATATATAAAATTAATGCTTTCTTTTGCGTAATTGTTTTCAAAACTATAGATAAAGTTTGCTTAATTGGGGAAACGAAAGCGATCAATTCACAAATCTTTGAAATAACAATTGAATTACAAGTAAAGCGCGAATAAAAGTGATTATTCCCTTTTGCCATGATATCAAACCTTTATAGAAAACAAATTCTATTCACTTTGCCGATAGAATGATTTACACAAAGAACAGTAAACTTTTTGACTTTGTGTGTGTACTCTAAACAACTGTTGCAATCGAAACCACTCAACAAATTATTCCATTTCCCTGTATTACAAACAACAGGTTCTGTTGTTTGTAAAAGCATTTAAAGAACAAACATCGGTTACTTTTGTCTAGATCACTTTCAAGACAGACATTCATTGTATTCTTTATTCTTCTAGATAAACGCTTTCCTTTTCTTTCAACAACTGTTATCTCATAATAAACGACATCTACAATGTCTAGCACGTCTGTGATATCATATTAGAGGTAATTGGACTCTATCAATCAAAATTAGATATATATCATACGACTTCTCGTGTAGTAGGTCCATATCCTACGAAATATTGTTTGACAATATTTAGTTATATAAATGAAAACTTAATTCAATCAAAAGTAATATTATTTAGTAGTTATTGAAAAAAAATCAAACAATAAAATCCTATTTCAAGAATTTCGCCTGATTTTAAAGCATGACCTTTAAACGTTAGTTTGAGTTCCCAGCCGCTTTCAGTAATTATATTCTATACCTATAAATACAACTTGAATACACTTCAGGTTTCTAGTGCGTGATGATTTATATGATTATCTCTCTTCAATATTCAGCAATCCAACTACGTGCTTTTAAATTTAAATTTTATTTTCAATCTTGGAAGTTGTTTGTGACAAACTTTAGATAAAACATTTCGATTTTCGGCTATCTCGGTTGGTCTTCTTATCAAAGAGTACATAATGTCACTTTTTATATGCATATGATTTAAGTTTTGTCTATTCTAAATTAAAGTTACAAAACGACATAGATCTTGTAATACTTGTAAATATTTACATTTCCCAGTGTCTCTGTCTGTGATAATACTACGAATCGATTTTGTACTATACAGCCCAATAAATCCAAAAGACGTATTGTTGGAGGCGCAAGCGGGTTTGCATAATTAATATTATAATATTTAATCGTACAACTTCTGAAAATTATATAAATATAAGTAATAAGGAATCATTCTTTGAATATTATGAGGTGATAATTTCGGTCGGGGCGTGATCAAATCTATCATAAAGCCCTTCGTGCTTTATTGGATTTGACCACGCCCCGACCAAAATTATCACCACATAATACTCAGAGAATGATTCTTTATTCCTTGAGTACTCTCAAACGGTTTGTTTCAGTTTAGTTTCAAATATATCGATATTGTTATTATTGTTTTCGAATACGAACGATACGTCTAAATTAACTAGAAACCTAAGGGCATTAACCAGTCACTTGAGTATAATACAACTTTGTGAAGGATTTACTGAATTGGGATTTTAAAATAATCATATGATTAAACAAAAAATAGATTCGTGTCGTGATCAAAGGAACAACTGAATAGTAAGACCTGCATTGTTTTCTGAATAAAGGTTTTAAGTATATGATTCTATTCAGCATTTAACATTCCAGAGGGATGCTATGACCCCAATGTATAACACAATTACTAATACCTTGCCAGTAGCCAATTCAAATATATTGCATTACTACGCCAATTAATGAAGGAGACCTAAAGAAGAGCAACTTCTAGGAAATATGACAACTGAGGAAAGGAAGATACATTTGGATACAAGACAATTGTCACTTTTTCTGTTGAAAGTCTATACAACATCAAATCCATTGTACAAGCCACTTTATATTACACGTTGTATAAGTTATTAATCAAGTAGAGAGTACAAAACAAGACATGAAGTTGTTTGTATAACGATATATGTGCATAAGACATAAATATCATATACTTATTATAGTAAACCTTCAATGAATAACCTAGAGGTCATTATTTAGGAAATCTAGTAAACAGGCAAAAGACGTTGCAAAGAGTCATGTGTAGCAATAGAGAACTCAAAATGGAATTATAGTAACATTGATATGGCATATCAATGTTATTATAATTCCATCTTGTCAGTTATCTAATTCTTCCCTAATTCACATGACTCGGTGGTATCGAGTGATATTGCCTCAAAATTATATTTAAAAATTTAGTATGCCTTCTCTTGATTAAGATAAGAGAAGTATAACTATTTTTCTCTCCATATTCCATGGAGCCCCGCCTTTTAAATATCTAAACTTTTTACCAAAAAGTCATGAATTTCACAATTTTTAGAGAGCCGATCTTGTTCTTTCAAACCATATACTCAGTTGCCTGCTAGATGCTTCTTTGTAGAGACAATGTTTTTATTTATCAATTCATTTAAAATATATGATTAATTTAGCTCCAACCTTATACCAAAACTCCCGTGCCATGGTCATGTACATGTATTTCAAAATTTCGATAAACCCAACCTTTTGTAATCTACCCATGCACCCAGTTTGCCTGATAGACGTTCAGTAGAAGAGAAAAAGTTTTTAAAAATAATTTCATGTTAACTATATGACCAGTGGAGCTCTGTCCTAACACCAAACCCCATGATTAGGACTGTAGGGTGATAAATTGAGACATGTTTCCTTATTATTACTATTTATCCAATTTCTCTGCTTAATGCCCAGAAGTAGAACAGAAAAATAATCTGGACAGGGAGGAGTGAGGATCGTAAATTTTACAATATGTCTTAATTCATTTACTGATGATACACACCAAATTTTATCAAAATTCAACTAGTAAAGACAGATTACAATAGGTTGCCTGAGTGACTTAGGTGACCTCAAATATACTTTTGACTTCGAAAACTGTTGTGGTAAGCCTTTTCATTTTATTTCGATCCTTTCACCATATTCGAATTCATTCCTGTAATTCCTGGAAGTCTTTGTTGATTGTTATCTTGTAATCAGATCTACGGGTGTAATCACAGAACCACTCGATCAATTCATTTTAAACTGTAAACACAAGTCGCTTATAAATAGAAGATTTATTCTTTTGAAGAAAAACATTTAGTAGTTAATTGCTTTTCAAAAGTCCTTTGTATATTTGGCATTTTAAGTTCTGGCATAGCGTGTGCTTTCCAAGCCAAGAGACATCTCGCACTGCCTGATATTGAGAAGAATATAAGAGCTCTGTTAAGTCTGGATCTCTGTCAGGCACCGGAGATAGAGGGATATATTAACACTGAAGTATATGACAGGAAAACATCTTCGTTGATGTTGAAATGTTCTCTGTAATTTGCAATAAGGAGTTGGCTTTGTTCTATGTCAATTCCCAGTTTTCTGAATAGAGAGAATTCAGCGAGACGTTTTCGTTCCTGAAATTATTTCGTCTTGCAGTACAAATTAAAGAAAACCCAAATTTAAGACTTGCTTTGGCTAAACTTGACTCTTATTTCAACCAGCTGATTACATTTTTTTCTAGCAGCTGATTCTAATAAAGCATATTTTTGTGTTTTTCTTAAAACATATCTTTAGGCAGGTTGTATATATTGGTTAATCTTAAAGTTGTCAAAACAGTATGATTTATTTTGACTTCTGTAAAATTGTTTACAAAGACAGCAGAGGTATCGTGCAAGTACAAAATTGTTTTTCGACAACAAAATGGTTAACATATGGATATCAAGTACATGTACGTTTATTAATGTGCTCGCTATCCTTCAATTAACAGAGAGAAAAAACAACTACAGGGAAAATATAAAAAAAAAAAATTCTTGCACCTAGTGTGTGTCTTTAAAATACACGAAAACATAAAAAGACATCAAATTGCCTAAGTACACATTTTTAATACTAGATTTAATGCAAAAAATATTATTTTAAGGTTAATTTTATAGTCAGCCAAAGAATGTATTTAAGTGTATTCGTGAGTGCTTTGTTATTTTTCTGTATTTCATATAACAGTGTTACAATAGAGGCAATTAATTAGTTTGTATTCAATAAAAATAAACTAATGTAGCTTAAAAGCATGTCAAATAACCAAGCAATTTGAGTTTATTTCTGTAAAGTGCGTAAAAGATTGAATAATCAGGGAAGGTAAATTACCAAATCCGCATCAAGCTTTATTGACTTTGATATGAAAATTAAATTACACATGTATATATTTTACTAAAGTATCATTTAAAGTTAATAAACCCAATTCATTTATTTCCATTAGCGCGGGCGATATAATTGTTTTCCGTGTAAAACCTTCCTAATAGACTAAGTGATGACATTTTCGTGTCAGAAATCGGAAACACCGATCCAGAAGCTGCACCTAAAACACAATAGAACGCCATGATAAGTAATGCCGATTGTTTTATTATGTAAGGACTAATTATACAGGCTTGATTTATACTGCCGACGGCTGAAAACAACGTATTGATATGCACAGCAGAGTAATTAGTTATGCTTTTATTTTCTATTGTCTATGCATACCCAATTACTACAGGTTCACGGCTCTGTGTGAAGTAAGGACTCATCCCAGTTTGCTTTTGTCAGCATTGGATAATGGTGGAATATCACTGCAGCTTTAGGTGCCGGAAGACAAAACAAGAAATGAAAATAGGAAAACAAATCCAGTGATCCTCTACTTTTATTAATTGAATCTGATAATTTCTTGTCATAACTTGTCAATATTGCGTAAAGTTATTCCACTCCCTATTTTTGTCATTTTTATATTAATATTATATAGCAGTATATTCTACAGAATCGAGTGGGAACAGAATCATTTTTTTTCTTGTGTATATGGCACATAACACTGTGCAGGATAATTATGAGAGTCAGTGTTAATGTTGTATTTTTGCAACAATCTTAGCCCTGTTATGTTTAAATCTATTAATCAAAGTCATATGATAGGTCATTGCCTAGAAAGTAATTTTAAAAATCAATTTTGTATTTAGTGTTTCCCACTGTTGAAGTTAAAATTGACAGGGGAGAAAATGAATCCTACTAGAATTTAGAAAATTCAGAAGATTTATTTAAAGTTCTTCAAGAATGTTAATTCCTGTGGGATAAAAGTATTTCCTTGAAAAAAAATTAAATCCGAAAGGTAATTTCATAGAATTTTTAAAATTCTTTTTAAAAAAGAACAACAGTAAAGTGCAAATCCTATCGGAATATTCATGTCATCAATGACTATTTTGATATTTAATAACATTTCTGAAAATTAAATATAAGTAACAAGGAATCATTCTTTGAATATTAGGAAGTGATCAAATACGGTCGGGCGTGATTAAATCTATCATGAAGCATTTCGGGCGTCACTGGATTTGATCACCCCCCCCCCCTACCCCCCGACCGTATTTGATCACCTCATAATACTGAAAGAATGATTCCTTATTCCTTAAACACTATCGTAGTGTCCAGCCACATGCTTATGTCAAACTATATATTAATGTTTAAAAACAGCAATTTAAAGTTAAAAGTCTTTGGTTCTTTCTAAAACTAACATTTATTTCGCTGCCGTTTTGACGTGTCCTTTCATAAACTATACACGCTATTATTGCTACAACAAAAAATTCACTTAAAGATACGATTTCATTGGCTTTGTGTGTTCTAGAAAAATTATGTTACTGTAAAATCCATATTCAATTGGAAAGAAATTTTATATAGAAAGAAGTATGGGGAACTCTATTGACTTTAATGCGATTGCAATTATATCAGTGTATTTGGTACGAAAGACGCTAACTTTTTTTTAATTCTATTTCAAGAAGGTGTGTGCAATTTCTTATTTATTGCCTAGACACAGTCTATTTTCTAAATACTGAAAGATTTGTTATTACATCTCAAAATAATCATCTGCACCAAAAATATTTTTTTCGGTTTGTTGATATAAATGATCTAAAATATCATTCTTTTGATGAAAACGGAAAAGTCGGTCCCAAAGCACTAATAAGATCGAATAGATAACATTTTGTTTCTGCAAAAATAAACTGAATACATTTACATGTGCTGCTCCTACCACAAGAGGTGAGTAGGGACAAGTGTATACGTCTTGATAAAGTTGACTGACCTCTCGTCTTTTTTCAATATTAATCTGCCATCTACATGGTCTTTAAAATGTAATTGAGCTAATTAATCAGAGAAGAGGACCTGTAATCATGCTAGAAACTGATCCAGCCGTTTTATTTTATTTACGCGAGGAGATTGTAATTCAGGCCATGTCAGGATCAATGACTACCCACGTTGTATAGCTTCCTCTCCCCCAGTCATAAATCGCTCACAGCCAATCAGGCGGCGGGGATTTGCTGTCGGCCTGGAATTCAAACGTAAACATTTGCGATTAATTTCTTGACATGAATATCTTCAAAATATTATTTACAAAGTACATCTTCTGGGTTGAGCTTTCATCAGATTGAAAGAAAACACACCAAACACGATTGACGGGTCCATGTCGTTCGCCATCTTTTTTCTTTGAAGTGCCCCAGAAATTGATTTTATCGGAGTATCTCTTATAATCTGACTGCGCATATTTTATTTTGATCACATCTGGATGTGACAATGCTTTTAATTTCACGCTGATGTTTGTCATTGTTTCTCAAGTTTAATACAGAGTTTTCGATAGTGTCTACGAGGGATCAGATACTATACACGTAGTTTTCTTGTACCACCTAATGATACTTTACCTTTTACTTAGCTTAGTACATTTTCTCTGTTGTGTTTGCTAAGTGTGATTCAATGTATTGCTTGAAAGAATAGCTTTATCTTTGTTAAAAGTGCTCTTAATGTCACAAAGGTTCAAGACATGCCAAATGAACTGCCATCTTTTTGTATAGTTGTATTACTTATCGTAACGTGCAATTCAATTAAACGATTATGCAATTCTTATATCTATAACTAATAGTTGATTTTTTCATCATCACGACGTGCTTTCTGTAACAATTGCTATTTCAATTTGCACTTTATCAATGTTATTAATGACACTTGATAGAATATTTGATTACTCATGGAACCTGCTTGTTTAATATAACCCCGTCGTTAGACGAAGACTGAACGAAGTGAGTCAAGTGGAATATTATCTTTCAGTGTTCGAAATGTATTAAGTAGTTGTGTGTTTTAATCAATCAATTCGTTGAAGGTAAACAGATCCCCTTTCTGTTTTAACGATGGGGCTCTCTTGTTTACGATCCTTCAAAAAAATATAATTCAAACGTTTCATGCAAGTACAAACGTCTTAGTGAAAGTATTATTTCGTAGTTGAATATGTTTAATTTTTGGAATGCATATTGAATAGACGATGTGCATTCACAATATATAATTACATGAAGTAAATTAAGCATTTCGCTCAAATACACTTTTAAGATTTGTTTCCTTTTGCATAAAAATAAATGTTCAGCACATGATCCTCCACTTCCGATATTGCCTTGCTTCCAGATCTCTTACTCGGCATAATAACAATGGCTGACAACTGTCTCCTGTCGCCTGCTCTATTGGAGATACCACACGCTGACGTTTGGCTTTTAATCATATAAGCTTTGTCTTACCTCATGGCATGTCACTTTCAGCAGAGTACAATCTTTAACTTCCATATTTTACCCACAAAGACATGTCTGTTTAATTGTGTATGAATGACAACGCCAGCAAGTGCAGTTAATGTGTATTTGACAGGTTATAACTGTTTGTCGAGGAAATGTCAACTGGATAGTGAGCATACTTCTGATCTATCTCGAAGACGAGTTTTCAATTTGCTAGAAATAATATTTATGTGGGAATGTGTAAAATAAAGTCATGTTGGAACTGTGTAGAAAGAAATTCTGTCTTTACTAAAATGGCGGTTTTGGTGTCAGTCATTCTATTAATATGATAAAAATTGAACCATTAACCTTTGCTTTTAATAGATATTCTTTTTGACTTGTTCACTAAACAATACAAATAAACAAGCTAATATAAAGCAACTGATTTAGAGGAAAAATTAAAAACCACGATGAATTTGAGTCGTGTATATTTGAAACGATGATTTTGGAATGCAGTATCCAGATTTTTACATATTTTGAATCATAGTGGGAAATGTAAATATTTTGATTCACTATGTTTTAAATTAAGCTTATCTCGCTTCAACAGCTAACTTAAATAAAAAAATACAAAATGACTTCTTTCTCTCCTGAATTCTTAGTTCATCCGATACCAACTTCGATCTGAAATAAGAAAAATTGCTAGTATTTAGTCTGGCCCACCAGACACTTCCATCAATGATAGGGAAGGTCATACCTTCAGTAAATAACCTAGAATTGCAGTACAAACAAACTTGGTACCTATACATCAAAATTGTAGATAACCCGTTAGCCAATCAAAATATGAGGATGATGACCATTCCATTTCCTTTGTATTTATACCAAATGAACTTTCCTCCAAACAACATGCACGTTAATTTCCTCTAATTGGTCAAGCCAAGCAGATTTACTCGATCTCTTAGTACATTGAATTATATTCTTAGCGTTGATCCTGTAGAATCCTTTAATTGCAGGAGAAGAAAAAGTATTGCGATCTTGAAGACTTTACTTAAGATCAGATTGAGATATGTCTGTGATCTGTTTGTGTGAAGAACAACAATACAACATCAACATCCAGGGGATCAGAAGTAATCTTTGTCGATTGATGGACAATCCAATTTCCTGAACACTAATTCTCTTCTATTTGTCGAGGAACACGCAGGAAACTTGACTCTTGTCATAATCATACAGAAGAATAAATCCATCGGAGTTACTCAAAAAAGTGTCTTATGTGGAGCCAGTGCAAGAATATAAAGGCGCTTTTATTCCTGACCAAAAAAAACTTGATAACTATTGCAGAATAGAAGTCATTATTGGTGCAGTTTACCTTAGTACTGTACATCAAAGAGTTTTCTTTTTCTTTTTGGTACATATCATTTATTTATCTTGTTTGCTGAGAGGTGTGTTTGTGTAAGTGGCTGTTTCTCAGAAAAGTCTTCCATTTTTCGTAAAAAAAATTATTGTATGCTGTACAAACGTGATACTGAATTTGGTACGCTTTGTTTCATACTAGTCCATACAATTTTTAGTGTTAATTCTTACTTTATCGATATAGAAAGGTTCATATTAAGACAAAGGTTCTTAGCCGACAGTAGGTAATCCCAAGTTGTATTCCATTTACTCGAATATGTTTTCTAAACAAGAATCTTATATTTGATTCGCATTTTAAAGGAGTGCACATGTAATTTGATTCAGTTTATCTAAAGATGAACATTATATAAATATATACAATGTAATATGGCACTTATAATTTTACATAATGACTGTCTTGACATTTGTAGAGGCGTTAAACCTTTCACGAATCAGCGTCGGAGAGCATAAAATATTAAGACCTCGAATTGCGAAATTTTTTTTTATTTTGTATATATAAGGAAAACTTAATTAATCCTCCCCCTACTCTTGCTTGCATCAAAATAAGTGTATGCTTTTTGTGAAAAGGATTGACAAAGACAAATAGTCTAGCTAGCTTTTAGATTTCTCTTAAATCCGTAGTAAAAGAAAATTAAGATGACGTTACAATTCTCAGAAATTCAACGGTTAAAAGCATATGCTTAACGATTAATTTTACGACAAGCGATCGAGAGAATATCCTTTGCAGATAGAGGTTTGGCGCCAAATGACGTTAGCATCATTTAACATTTCATAAGAGTAAATATGATAAATAAACATTTCATTTATCTTTTTGACATAAAAATTGGCCATAACAAATATTGTTTCTCTGTAAAAACGCAATTTAATAAGTACGACAATTTATAACGCATATATTTTGTGTGTGACTGAGTTAAAAACAATTCTATAGCCTAAAAGATAATTAGACAATATAAAGACAAAATAAAAAGACAATATTATCCTTTAAGAGGGCTGGATGGTCTTTGCAATTTTTAGAATATGTAAATCTTCTTAAGAAGAAGAGCTCTGTATTAAGATATACATGTAGGAAAAATATTAAAATTTTTAAGTTAAGATATATGTAATTTTTCTTTACAAAATAATAGTTTAAAGCGAAACATTTCTTTAAATACATGTAGGTAGATCTAAGATGTTATTTGTTGTTAATTTGTTTGTTGTTTATTTGTTTGTTGTTTATTTGATTGTTGTTTATTTGTTTGTTGTTTATTTGATTGTTGTTTATTTGATTGTTGTTTGATTTGAATAGGTTGGTTGATTTGTTGACTACCTAGACTCTTTAAAAAGAGAAGGAATCAAGAGCGTAAAGTAATTATCTTGTCAACGATTATTGTTGTTCTTTGTTTTAAGTGATTATCTAGTATGCTTTATAATATCAAGAAATGAAACTAAAAGGAAAATTGTACAGAATGTTCAATTATGAAAAGTATATCGATATTTTCTTATCAGAAAATGTAAATGAGAGCTTTCATTTCATAACATTTATTTACTCAGGCTTGCCAATTTGCAAAACAGTTTATTGCTATAGATTGTAGTACACTGCCATACAATGTGGAAAATCTTAATCCTATGGCATGGGTTGGTCAATATTAAAAATGGTCGGGACACGAGTGCACTTCCATGACATTCTTCTAATGGTTTAAACGATGCGTATATTTCAAGCACTAACCTAACGTAGACTTCCTCAGGCGTTCCAGTTTCTTGGAATTTGATTTTGTTTATTATACGGATACAAGAACCGCGCTCTTAGCTATCTATAAAGATAAAAAGATGGTCTATATACTGTAAAAGAGAATAAAATATCATTTATAAACTTTCTCCCTTTTTATAGCTTTGTTATTTGTTCGGTGCGTGTCCGAAGCCATTGTGAACCGTAGTTTATATCGACATCGCATGGAAACAAAATTGACTTCACCAGAAGGTGTCAAATACTGAGGTCGTCGTTCAACAGTTTCCAATATGGTGTGTCTATTGAGAGGAAAGACCGTTCTATTAATTCGGTAAAATGGGACACGTCTCCAGATGAATGTGATTTGTTGCCGTCCACCAGGACAAATTAAAGTCGATCTGTTAATCTCCATTTATGTATATTATATCAAGCTTGTCAGCATATGGAAGATCATTTGCCTGCCGTCATGAAACTAAATCACGCTTTACGCAGCCGACGGTCTGACAAAACGGACGATTTCGAAGTAACATCGTTTCTACATTGATTTTGTTCTCAATAAAAACTCGACAGTACAGTGTAGGTGTGTAAAACAGTTGACTAATAGTTCCACTATATGAACAATTATTCGTCTTTCATAATTCAGATGATGGTTCATCATAGAACGTAATATGTCTATGGAAAAAAAATCAACGTTAAGCGTGAGCTATTTTGTTAATCTATTCTAACCATCTACAATTCATTGAGACAATAGCAGCTTTAACGTAAAAATGAAAACGATATTTGGAGCTTCGTAACAAAAAAGAAATAATTCATACTGACATTTGACATGTTTATCTTTTTCGAATGTAATAAAAAGTATAACCTGTTGTTGATAAAATTGCAGAATTGGCTTTTCTTTGATTTACAGAAAAATTACCTGCTTTTCTGATATTGAAAACCTCATTTATTAAGTGTATATTGTATATATATGTCAAAGTTACTAATTACTTTAGGACTACCTGATTCTGTAAAACAGTAAATTTGTCCAAAATAGATAACAGAAGCAATTAGCAAAATCTTGCACGTGCATGCAGGAGAAAAATATGATATTTTTGTTCTCATACTCGGCAGTTAAAAAATCAAGACCTGACAGCAATATATAAAGTGAGTGTTTTATTAGAAAATTACTTTGGCAGACAATAGATCTGGAACATCTTAAGACATATCTTGGGTACATGCAGTTATTGAAGTGAGATCATACATCGATGTTGTGGGTCGGGGGGGGGGGGGGGGCACAAACAACCATGTACATTTTATAAGAGGAAATTAAAGAAAGTCAGACCGGAAGGGGGGGGGGGTGCTTAAAAACTTTAACGAAATCACTTTTGATCTCTCGATTTTTCATGGTAATGCGGTATATTTCAAGGATAAAAGTGGGACTGAGATCAAAAGTCAGCTAGTCTTAGTTAAATGGCCCCTGGTCCCGGTACCATAAAACTAAAACGAGCATACTTTAGCTCTTAGTCTTACTTTTCTAATATCCATTCCTTTTGTAAAAGTGAGACTCGTTTTAGTTTAATGACCCTATGGCTTGGTTCTACATGTAAGTATGTCCTTGTATATGTTTATATTTAGACACCTTTCCTACTATCAATGGTATTTTTGTGGAGTGAGTGGTCTGCCCATAGATATGAAACAGAATGCATTCAATCGTCAGCTTGTATTATTTTAAGGTGGAATAACACATCCTCACAAAATGGCTGACTTCTGATCGAAACGACATTTCGTTTTATTAAAAGGATTTTATCGACGGAAATATGTAAATTATTCCATAGCCGAGTGGATAAAGTGTCGGGCTTGTGATCTGTACATCCCGATTTCGAATCTCGCAGGGGCTTTTGTTGTTACTTACTGAATTGATATTTTTAGATATTCATTTTTATCCCCAAACTGCAAATTGTTCACTTATTTAACATAAGTACAGTTTATCAATATTATACCTTTCATAATCAAATAATTTTCTGTTAATTTGAGTGACTTTTTCCAGGTGTTTTATTCCACCTTAATATAATTGTGGGGGGTGGGGGGAAAAATCCAGTATCATCAATAACGTCCTTAACTGGGCGAAAAGATATTAATGTTACACTGTATGAAAACTAATACAGCTCTATAATTGAATGACTCTTTAAAAAACGTTATGATGGTGTATCTTTTACATACTTAAAAGTTGCAAAAAGTTTTATAATAGTTTGTATTGTTTTTGAGTTTTATTTTTCACAGAAACCAGTTGACAATAGGTAAATTAATGTTTATATACACAAGAAACATAATATATCTAATTTGACACTAGGAAGTTCTGAATCGGACTTTTCTAGATAAGTATAAAAAAAAAACCCAGCACCAACATAGTTTTTTTTAGCAACTTCGTGGGTTTTTTTTAAAATTAGAAATCATAGATCTTTATTTTTTTTTTCGAATTTGTCAAAATATTTGAACTTGAATCAGTTCTTGAATAAAATTTTTGGTTTGTATCGTTTTCCCTTAAATTTGCATTTTTTAATACAGGAAAACCACTGGTGACTTGTGTGAATTAACTGATACTTATAAACGCCCATATCTACAACAAATTTTGTTAAGCATTTGTGATATACAATTGTGTTAATATTTTGACGTGTTTTTAAATACAACAGTTCTATAGACAAAAGTTTAAAAACTAACACAAAAATTGAAGTGCAAAGCTATAGCATTTAACGGAATATTAGGTCAGATAGATGAAAAGAATCTAGAAAAATCCAGAAAAAAATGATCATATTGTAAACAATCAAAAGTGTTCTAAATACTGTCAAAGTTGGTCATTGTATATCAAAATGTAAAAAGAAGCTTCTAACTGATATACTTACTAAAATAAATAAATATTTTCGCAAGTTTTGATAAATTAGGCAACCTGTTTAATGAAGCAACGTTCACGTCTACTCTAGAACAACTTAACCATTAAACTGACTTCTTTTTTTTTATCATTGAGCTTTGGATGAAAAATGGGTATCGTAAAATGGTATGCTTCGTATTGTAGTGGTTTGTTTTCGAACAAATTTCCATCCAAAAGTGTGTCGGTGATAAAAAAAAAATAATGTGTTAAATACGGACCATAAAACACATGCAAAACAAAGCTTTTAAAATAGGATGAATCTCGGAATGAATTAGCTTTTACCACAGGCACGGGGTAATTGAAAATGAAATAGATAATCCCCGTTAGAAATTTGGCATCCGCGCAAAACGCACATATATAAAAACTTGAAAATGTTTAGGGTTATTAGAAAAAGCAATTTAACATATGTATGCCAGCATTGAAACAGGCTGTTTTCTATTTCCCGAGAACCCCCTAGGCGTGCAAATGTTTTCACTTCAGCATAGCTGTGTTTGCTTTGCGAGCGTCAATTGTTTTACCAAATTGTGCAATGTTTACGTAACGTAGAAAAGATCCCTGTCGATCAAGTAACACGGCAAATGAACCTTAAACAATGCAGGGGTGTGCAGCGGAGAGTTTTTACTTATTTGACCGTGATTTAGAAAATTAACAATTACTTTTTGTATATATGATTAAAATGTTTTTGCAACAAAATCACATTACTGAAAATGAAGCGAAATTTTGCGGAACTGTTAGCGTGATATATTTAGTCTATAGTCGTTATCAAACGAGTCTGGAAATGTATAGTATTTAGATTTCTGAACAGCACGCGCGGCGAAACGATTCAACAAATATATCGCAATTAACTGCCTAATAACAATTAGCGGTTGGGCGCTGTCAGTAATTGAAATGTCTCACGAGTAAATACTTAACGGAGTGGAATTTCTCGTTAATTTTCAAAATTTATAATGACCTCATACTGAGTATACTCTCTCAAAACAAAAAGTTGGCTCACCTTTCATTTCTTTGTTCTTATGCATCAAATATGATAAACCGCATCAGCATCAAAAATTAAAAAGTTTTCTTTCAAGGTTGAAATAAACAATTGGATCTTAATAAAGAACAAATATTTGCTACTTGCGACTTATCTTTCATAAAAATCGATTAGGTCATAATTAACTTTAATGTAAATCTTTTTTAGAGTATGAATGTGCCTAGAAGAACACCTTACCTTTTGATCATTATGCATACAACAAATTGTAATGATTTTTCAACTGTCAGTGTAAACATTCACAAATGTGACTGTATATTCACAGCTAAAAATGAATAAAACAAAGGACATGGGACTTACTTATTGTGTAAATATTGCACCAACATATCCTTGTACATCGTAAGAAGTTATTTCTGCCCTAGAATGTCATAAGGTGCCAGATACCTAGCTAAGCATGTACACGTACTTGTTTAAATGTAAATTCTTGCAGTTGTTTAGTTGCAAGATTTTCCTACCTTATTCTAAATACAACATTTTGAAAAATTAAAAAAAAACCCATACTTTTCAAACTCCTTTCCTTGATTCGGAAGTTCCTCTGTGGACCTAACTGTAAGAAGCAATAATTAAAAGTATCAAGCCAGGAATAACGAGTTGCTGGTTATTTTAAATATAGGTTTTGTGTAGTTCTTCTAAAGAACGGTAACTAGATAAAAATATAGAATATACATAAAACAAATAAGTTTTCATTTCACATACAGATAACTAAAAGATAATAATTAACAATTAATATATACACAAAGATTCATACTATTCATTGACATAATACCTCTTGTCTTCTAAAGCGGAAGTCCCTCAGTCTATATATCAAACGTTCAAAGTAACGTAACTATCTTCAGGCGGTGTTAACAGTTAACAGTGAACAGCTGGAACACATGATACCTCCTTAATTTGAACTTTTTTGTTTTTAATTTGTTTCCAAATTATTGAAGTACCCGGTAAATAAATCGCCATCAATACCAGAACTTTAAAACCCATGTACAAAATAAAGACCATAGTCACGGTTTGACCTGGAAATTTTCAAGTTTTAATGATTGTTTATTTTGCTTAACAAGGGTATATATCTAATGCTTAATCAAACTGTTGAATATCAATTCTAGAGATACAAGTGCAAAACAGAGTTCACAGTTTTTAGTTATGTAAAAAAAAAAGGCTCGGACTGAAATGTCACACTTTAATTGGTTTAAACATGGCACGTGACTGCCGGATATATCTCTATGTCATTCTGGTGAGAATTAATATTCGGCAATATGGCAGACGTTTCGCCTTCTCATCTCTACATTTCATGATATTTAATACAAAAACAGCGTTCAGTAAGTGTTTACAATATTTGGAGTAGTTGCCCTTTGAAATTTCTTTTAATTTAGAGTAGTTGCCCTTTGAACTGACGTCACATTTTTGTGTCTGGCAGCGTCAAGATTCACTCAAACCTCTGCGGAGGAAAGGGAGAAAACGTTTAAAATTAAGTTGCAAAAATACATTCTATGTGAACAAGGGTGCAGCAAAGATTTTCAAAGACAATTTGAAATGTGAGAATGAGCATTTTGAAGAGTTTGTGTTAAATTGGACGAGATGTAAGGCCACTTTTACATGGATTTTTGAAAATCATCGCTTCTTGTAAAATAAAGGTCTCACTAGATAGTCCTCTGGAAAACATAACACTTATTAGGTTTGCTGCTGACCGACTACAGAAATATATCGGTTTGGTGAATCTTATAGACGGCTTGGCTTCGCCTCGCCGTCTATGGAATTCAACAACCCGATATATTTCTGTAGTCAGTAACAAACCTAATAAGTAATAGTGCCCTGGTTTTCTTTACATTGGTCAACTTTTCTGTTAGAAGTCTGGTTCAAGCAGATTTTTCTCTATTTGCTGGCCCGCTTTAGAAAGGAATAAACTGTTTCTAGTGTTTATCACATTCGATTATGTTTTAAGTCTGGTATTTTTACTTCAAGCTTTGTTTATATTACAAATAGTTATGAGCTCTGCATCCTACTTAAAACTCGACGAATGTCACTAAACATTTGGTTGACAAATGGCAATACTTCAATAAAACATAGTAAACATAAAAAATTAAATAGAAAAAATAGACAATTTTTAGCTAAAATCGCGGTCATGCCCTATAGCTTTAATGATTGGTTCCAAACTTTCAAATTAAATTTAAATTTACGAGGATCCATCAAACCGTGGAGAAAGAATAAACTGTCGTTGACTATGTTAATATTTCATTATACTAGGTCCTAATCACCTGCATATGAGGAAGGTTAATATTCACAAAAAATCATTTTTGACCTTGCTATAAAATTTTGTACTAAAAAGTTGTTTAAGGTGTTTTTTTATGTCTTCTTTTTCATTACGAATTGAGCGCAGGTGGAAAATACCAGGTCCTAATTACCTGCATATGAGGAAGGTAAATATTCACAAAAGAAATCATTTCTGTCCTTGCTATAAAATTTTGTACTTATAATGATGTCTTGGGTTTTTTGTATTTTTCTTCTTTTTCATTACGAATTGAGCGCAGGTGAAGAATATCGAAACGTCGAACTTAAATATCACACAATTACTTCTGGCACGATCTTTGATGACAATTAATAAGCGTGTGCCTGTTCATTATAATTCAATATTTCCCGTCACCGGCAGACACGTCATTTCCCGGGATGCAGGGGAATAATGCTGACTGTTGTTGACGTCCATAGGCATATTGTGTTACCATTAGAAGCTCCTGCATTAACCCTGGAGATACGGTTGTCTTTAATGATTTTTTTTAGAAAGACCTATTTCCGATGTGTAATTAATACTTATTTCCGAAAAAGAACGGAGATCTGGGATTAGCTTGATCCCAAGAAATGTCTAGTTTACGTAAAAGTTGTCCTGTTCCCTGTAGGGTTATGTCGTTTTAACGTCAAGTGCCCGCTGTGATTTGAATTTCTTTACGTCAGCTGACTGATCGTTCCCCGGATGTTGATGACAATTTAACAAGATTCGAATCGGGCTCACGGTAAATAAGGAAGAGAATGCGATAAATAATCACCATTGCAATCGGTCGTATATACAAATAGTTAAATGGGCCTTTACTACGATAGCTAAACAATACAGATTGTTTTATTTTTTCATCATGTTTTTACCTCTACTAATAATTTGAAAATAGCGATTTTTTGGTCGTTATTAAAGAACAACTGAAAAATAGTTCACATGTACATCGAGTCTCTAATGATCTTTTAATTATGATATTTTAATTAAAATATTATGAAATAATCAACAAATGAATAAATCTAATGAATATTTAACATGCACAGAAAATTTGGAAAGTTCAACACATACCTTGTTGTATTCACCGATCTTCGATGTTACTATGTATGCTTAATATGCAAAGGCTTAATCAAAATCATGAGCAAGTTAGTTCAACTCTACATGTACGTATTGCAGTTAACATTTAACTGGCTAATTACTTACATGTATCGCTGGCTCGTATGCAATGTTGGCAGGCATTTGAGGATGTAGTATTTGTGCTGCTGACGACATACATATTTAAGAGTTTTGTTTGTATAAATTATAATCAACGTGTGACTGTACATGTATAAACAGAAATACAGGTTGTCATTAAAGTCAAATAATGAGCTGTTGAATGGTTTAATTTATTAACAGAGTACTTGAGTTCTTACTTTAGAATTCAATGCTCGAGTAAATGGTTTCTTGTTCCCATATGCGACTTTTAACATGCCAGATGCATCTTATTTATGTCAACATGAAATTTATTCATGTTGACATGCGAGATGAATATGCTGACATGCAACATGTTAACATGAAGAAGTTACATGTACATGTCAACATAAATATATTGCATGTTGACTGTCAACATATAATAAAAGTGTTGCATGTTAACATAAAAAGTTGCATGTAAACATATTTTCTCTCGTATTTCAACATAAATAAGTCGCATGTTGACATAAATAAGTCGCATGTTGACATAGATTAGTCACATGTTGACATAAATAAGTCGCATATTGACATAAATTAGTCGCATATTGACATAAATAAATTGCATGCTGGAGGTCATTTGTGGTCGATACTTGATATTTCTGGACTTTTTTTTTTTTTACAAATTATTATCTATTTACATTTTTGTATATCAACAATGTTATTTTGCATTTTGACATACTTATCCTGATTGTCGATATAATTATCTTGCATGTTGACATAATTTTTAGAAACAAAACTTGCAAATTGATATACCCCATACATTTCTTTGTTGATGTAATCTAAAAACTACAGTCCGCTATAAGTTGAATATCAGACTGTTGCTGTACTCGGGATATTCTTCAAAATCAGAATGTCTCAGGAAAATCAGCAAATGAGATTTAAAGACAATGTTTTAAAACGATATATGCCTTATGCACTAAAGAATGAAAATTATCAGTTTTTGGCCCTCAAGGGCCTTAAATAATGTGCTATTTTATACATAAGTGTATTCAACGTTTATCATTTAAATATTTTAAACTAAACCTCTACCTATAAACGCCATTTAATTATTTGTAAATTTACCTGAGACGATCCTTACGATTGAAAAGGATATTAGTACTTCAACAGTCATGGTATGCAATACCAGACTGATATAGAACTCGATATCATCGGACTGTCAAAGGTAAGACTGATTATGATTATTATAAGTACGGGTGCTTTTATAGTTAAGATATGTCATTTGTGAATTTTGAATTAACTGGTAGGGTGTAAGTCAAAAAATTTAAAATCTGACTTTCACAACCGTGTAGAAACAGTATAGAAGTTCTTTCCTTTGTTCAAACTAAGAGTCTAAATACACAAAATGAATTGAAGATATATGTCTTCTTCGAGTAGATTCCTACTCAACATAGGGTATTTTTGAAAATCTTTAGTACGTTGTTTTCTTTAATCCATGCTATTAACTTCGACAGAATGATTTATCCCGCTTTGATTCCTTTTATCAATTGGTTAAAGCGAGATAACCCTAAAGAAGCATGTCGATCAAAGAGGGTTGAATGCACTTTTACGATATATATACTTACAAGATACGCACACTTAACATCCCTATTTTCATTGAAAAGATTTGGTCTTTTCTTTTTCTTTTTATGCATATACTATGTAATCTAATACGGTGAGCCTAGTATCAGTAGAACAAAGGTTGCAGAGAATGCAGTGTTTTTTCTTTGATTAATCATTAATAAATAATAATAAAGAATACAATAATATTTCCCTACTTTACTCGATCTCAGCTTATCTGAATGTGGTATATGTATTCATATTACATGTGTATTACGTTTTTCTGAAGTACTGAAAGCAGGGCTCTTCTGATGCGACATCGTTCATGATTATTTTAGTGTTACAAATACGTTTACTATGTAGGCAAAGAATTCTATTTATATGATTTTTTTTAATAAATGAGGCAAACATTCGCATGCCCTTTGGCGTGAATGCAAGGTTTAAAATCTATTGCACATGAAATTAAACAGCAGTTATAATGGCCAAAATAACTTTATTTTAAGTATTTTCAAATTCAGTTAAATTTAGAACTGTTTTCTCTTCAAAAAAATTATACTCAGATTTTAAATTATCTAGTTTGAAACAATTTCTACGTGATTCATTAATCTCTTTATTGGTATCCACGTTTTTGTAAACAGATCACAATTGAAACATTACGCTTTAAAAGGAATATCTCAGCTAAATTTTGGAATTACAGAACTTTAAGAAATGTCAAATTATGCTTTAATGTCATCAGACTTTTTGTAGATTTCCTATTGACACAAATGCGCAGATCCGGAAATTTTGTCAAAGGGGTGGTGGGGGCCCGAGGGATATCTGAGTTTGCCGGGGGCGGACCCCTCCCCCTTCCCCCCCCCCCCCTCCCCCCCCCCCCCACACTAACCCATCTCTAGATCTGCGCATGACATATAATATAATACATGTTCTTAAATTTATTTACCACAAAATAATTTGTGAGAGAATGCGCCTAAACTTTTACTTGAGTGACTAGGCTATAGCTATCAAATTTATTCCTTAACAATATATTTTGCTTATTGTTTTTGGGTGTACAAACGTCTAATTTGTTATGGAGTTCGTGCATACACGTGCAGATTTTAAAAATATAACAAATGTCTCTAAATCTATTGATAATAAAAAGCTTTGTAAAACATTTTTCGTGTAAAAGTAAATGTAAATAATTGTGTGATATGGATACGTGTGTCATTTTGGCTGTGTACACAGAGACATGCCTTTTTTATCTCTGTTTGATGATAGCTATCATCAAAATTTATCTTATCATTCATTTGTTTAACAGGAGTTTGTAGTAATACTATAAGTATTTAAATAGAGGAAATGATGCTTATTGATAAAATTACTGCGGAATCATTTAGATTTCTTAAGGCAAATTCTCTTAGATTGTTTCTTAACGTTTTTATGGAACACTGAAACAAATAGAAAAATTTTGTGGATTAATCTATTTGCAAAAACAAACAGTATATTAATATGAGTGGTGAATGATCAAATATCACATACAACACCAAAATCCAATCTAACATTTTGTAGCATGAATAAATAATTATTGAAGTGTCCTTTTGTACAAAGTTTTATTTGGATATAATAAAATAAAACGTAGGTTTTTCTTTCGAAACTATATGATACGTTTTTTTTTTAAATCATTCCAATAAATTGTGTGTAGATTTGGAGTACATGTATTTTAAAACCAATACAATAAAATCTTCGGATATTATTTACAAAGTGCTGCTAAAATTCGTCGAGGAGGGACAAATGACCTTCGTCCATGGAGTGCTTGCCTGTTGTCTACCATCACTACATCCCCTTTCTTCCAGGTGAAGTCCACAGCCAACTCGTTCAGCACATTTTCCAAAACATCCATTACCTTCGGCTCCATTGGTGATCCGTCTCCAAAGGTAATGGATGTTTCTGGTGAGTTTCGAGAGTCCTTCCACCCACGGTATACAGCGATAACAGAGTTGAACCACATTTCCTTTCCGGTACGCGGATCCTCTCTGATTGCTGGTAATACCCTGGTTACAGTTTTCAAGCATCCATCTTTTAGCCATTCAATGGATTCCACAAGTTCCAGAGCCTTCTTTTCTGCTTCGTCTTTATCGGTTGTGCCGTAAGTAGATTGCCATCCCCGGCCAATTGGAGAAGTGGGATCATCACCGTTTGGAAGAACTCGTGTATACTTTACCCCCTTTTCTTTTAAAGTGTGCACAAAACTGCTGTTCAATTCCAGCATTTTTTGGTAAACTAAGTTGGACAATACTAAAGGAGTCTGTCCACCTTCTGTTGGAGCATTATCACAATAGAAGAAAAGTACTGACGGATAGTTCGGAACCTGTGCCATTTCATGATGAAATGGGATTAGAGTGTCTGGTGGAGCTTCGTTGGAGGTGAAAACGTTGCCTACAACCAACGTTCTTGGCGCCGCTCCCCCAACATACGGAAGTGGCTCATAACCGAAGGCTTTGACAAAATTATCGAAATCTAACGGGGAACTAACCGGAAAATCTCGGAAGAGGATCGCGCCGTGTTTCAAAAGTTGGTTTTCAATACAAGGCTTTTCTTTCTGTATCCATTCGACGACCGCTAATGTAGAATTAAAAGTCGGTTGAATTTCTTCGACGCCGGCGTTTGGAGATAAAATTAATGGAAATGCCGTTCCATCAAACGTTTTCTGCTCAGGCGCCGGTAAGCTAATTTCTCTTACAGACGACTTCTGTCCTTCAGGCATCTGCAAAATATTGAGTATTTTATAATTACTACAAAGATATGTATTTTTATTTTAAATCTGCATACACGAAAAAAAGTTGTATATAAATCGAACATTTTCGAACTGAATCAATTACTAGCAAAAATTTTATATGAATGATTTTTCGTAAATGAAAATCATATCTTAAAGTTTTGAAAGGTTAAAAAAAACCTAAATATATGCAGTAAGAAAAGTACGAACAAAAATATTAAGTTACTGAATTCAATACGTTTAATAAATGAACTTATGAACAGTGAGCAAAAAATAAAGCTTTTACACAATAAATTAAGAAGCAGATATATTAATAAAAAATGCAGATTTATTTTCAGCACAATGTATATAAATGTTTATCTAATGGTTGTACTCTCTTCTTTTACGAAAATAAAATTCTGCTTTTATGTTTTAATTTTAGATTATTTCATAATTTTTAATAAATTTGCCATAAAAAAGTTAAGTAACATTAAACGCCCATACCTTTCTATATCCTCCAGTCGATGAAGCCAACAGTGATGAACGAAGAGAGAAGATGAGGGTTCTTTCTGTATTTGATTCCTTATATACTTTACTTTGGTATGCAAATTTACATGTCCGGGGTACAAACTAAGGGTATCATCCGAATGCAATGTGTAAAACAATGTTAATGATAGTTCCATTCAATTAAAAAAGAATTATATAAACGAAGAAAAAATATTTTAAACATCTGACCTTGTTTTATTGGAGAGATTTCCCATTTTAGCAGCAATGGTATCCTTTATGTATCCCCCAATTATGTGGCCGTGAATTATGGTCCAGAATTTTCGCCGAATCTTGTCGTCATCTCCTCCAAGCGTTATCAAGCAAGGCCGCGTTTTCTACTTCAACTTTATCAATTAGATCGACGGATATCTTTCCTGTACTGTCTGGTTTTGAAAGGGAGACTTTGAACAGATATCATCCCTCTAATATGCATTAACGTTCATTTTTTCTTCCTCCAAATGTTAGTTCTGCCGTGTCTTTAGTTCTTAATTTGTTTTCTATGAAAATTCTTTAATAAGGCAAAAGCGTAAATGTCTATAATTCATCATAGGCTGACGAATAGAACCCATGCTTTGAAAGAACCTAAATGTATGTCTGCAAAGTAATTGAAAATAGATATTCAAAAAAGCAGGAAGGGTAGTCTTAATGTACATGTGATCATAAACTTCAACTTTCCTGAACACATTGTTGTATCTTTGGTGTACCTATAATTTTTCAAATTTAGATTTTTTTCCATTTGTGTACAACACAATGTGTGTTCTGTTTTGTGAACTTTCTCAATTTTAATCCTCCCTTTTTTAACCGATTAGTCCTGAACATCAACATTGTTTCCTTTGTCTGAATTGCCTTTGTTCTGAAGCTGTTTTGGTGGACCTTTAGTGGATCTTTTGTGAATACTTTGTAAGCGAAAAAGGATATGGATTCTTCATGGAATCTTATGGTGAGTCCGAAACTTAGCCACTATATATGGTACAAATTTAAGAATATGTAATTGTTATGTTTCCAAAATTACATGAACGTATGTGTCCTAAATTAGTTTTAAAAAGTTTAGATAAATAAAATGCAACGTAAATCTACAATATATCTTTGTATAAACCCCGCACTATTGACAAATTGCATTTTGAATTTATAATCTTTCTGAATTTTATATCGCAAAATATCCAAATTGTCGATAAATAAAGCAGATATCGAATAATCGATTATCGAATTTTGGTTCAATAATAATGTTTGAATGGTAGAGCACGTGGATTGACATGAGTATGATATACATGTACTTGTAAATAAATTCCTGATGATGTTGTGACAAGCAGCGTATAATGGCAATGCGATGACCTGTTTTACGGGGAGATAATGTTTCTTGGTCGAGGAGAGTATAAACATAACCTGCAATGATTACATCTGTACGGCCTGTCACAAGCTCCTTATAAGCACATGACGACGGGTATGTACTAAGATAAATAAAGGTGGGGAAAATGGCCATCGATTTCTCTAATATCCAGTATCTTACCTTGATGGAGAACAAATAAAAATTCACACCTGCATGCTTGCGTGTGTGCGCGCGCGTACAATTTTGCAAATATAACAAGCATCATTGCTGGTACTTTGTCCTTAGAATAGTGGTCTGTAGCGTAGATGAACCATTATAATCGGGTGATTAAGATCCGACCACTTTTCAATCACACCTTTCAATCACACCTTTTCATTTTGAATTTGTGTAATCTTTGGGCCAAGTTACTAACATATTGGAAAATCAATAATTTTACCATTTTCATAATGTATCAAGAACTGCCACTTTTTCCAATCACCACTTCTTCGAATGAAGGAAGCAGATGTTTAATATATAATCATATGTTAACTGCCCATTGCTAATATAATTATTCATCATTTCATTGTTATAATTTCTAAGGAATATAATATTGAATCATAAAGGCGAAGAATAATTATTAAAAAAAAAAACAATATTCGGCAATACGCAGTGTTTTCTGAGTGGTAACGCTAACAATTATGTTGCTTCCCGACACATTTCCATTCTTTGGTTTACTCCAAGCGAAAAGCCCTACAGTCATTGTAGACGGAAACGAATATTGAAATGAACAATAAATATACTATCCAGGATCCATCTAATTGGTCAGATCACGCTACATTCCTATTGGTCAGATTCCGATTGCTGGTTGGTAAAAAAATCGGATTGGTTAATTAATGTTGAAACTGACCAAGTATACTGAATAGTCTCAAATATCCAGATAACAATTTTTTATTTTAACCCTTATCAAGTTTCAAGAGGCAATTGGCAAGTTAGAATTTTGGTGTTTAAATTTTTAAGTTGGTATAACTATTGAAAAATTACTAATTACTGTGTTATTAACTATATTGATGTTATCTGATGTAGTTTTTAGATTTAACCAAATGTTTAAAAGTTAATTCTTATTGGAAATCTGACAGGAAGACGGTGTCAACAGCATACAATGATGTTTATTTTTTTATTTAGACACCAACCAAAAAGGATTTTTTTTATTTTGATTGATATACATGTAGTAAGTGCAAGTCATCATTAAATTACGGTCGTCTTGGTTTACCTTTTGTAGTAATTTTAACTAGAATTGCATTTGAAAAGTACAGGTGAAATAAAGGTAAAAAAAAAAACAGAGGTAAAAAGACTACAATTATCATCTGTTCTGTACCAAATCATCAGTTGGATTCACTTCAGCTTGGTGAATGACTTAACTCAATATTACATGTGAATTTAAATATAACCAATGCAGCTGTTTGTAGATTAAGAATGTAAGACAATGTTCGTTGTTGATCTTTGTCACTTGAATGAACTCTGCGGTTTAATCAAGGTTAGGGGTTACAGGATAAACAAAAGCATAAATCAGGAATATTTCACTACTTTGATTGCCCTAGTTTGGTATCTTAAATAATTTAGATTACCTGTTATTTAAGGGTCATCCGCGGTTCCAGAAAATTTTCCCGGGGGGGGGGGGGGTCTCAGGAATGTTTAAGTTTTCCGAGGGAGGTGGGTTCTGAGGCATATTTTGGTAATTTAGTACGTAAATTTAAGAAATTAGAATTTACCAGGGGCGGGCGGTCGGAATTACTCCTCCTAGATCGGCGCAAGGGAGCAGCAACTGGATTTTACCTCCAATTACAATCTTAAATCAATTGCAACAAGCATGAGAAAAAACCGAATGGCCTGATTAACACAGGTCAATATCAATTGTAGCTGGTATGCAAATTCAAAAAACCGAAAGGCTGATTAAAACAGGCCAGTACCGTCTAATACGGATAAATTTGGCTGAATGATGCTAAATATAAACTCTAACGTTGTACATCAATACATCAATATCACATCTATGTTAGTCTTAACAAAGCCAAAATAATATTCAAAAACCTCTGGAAACCCCAGCTATACAGTATTATCTGGTCATTATTCAGTTATAAAATTAATCATTTTTATAAATATATCCACAACAAATTTCATAATAATATCCGAAGCAAAAAACACTGATTTTTCAATTGGTTGATGTGAAAGGCAGTTAGATTTAGTTTGAAAATATATTAGAGAATATACACATTAAATGTCCTTATAAACAAATATCAAAATTTATCAATGTAATTCAATATAGGTATGTTTGGTACAAAAACAATAAATTATAAATTATATATATATATATATATATATATATATATATATATATATATATATATATATATATATATATATATATAAAATAATAAAAAAATAAATAAAATCAACAATTGCAAATGCCTAAAAGTATAGGATTCCTATGGTATGCGATTGTTAAAATCGATCATCAATTCCTTAAGGTGGTATGGGACACCTGTCGATATTGATGTGGATATAAAAACACAATAATAAAAATACTTTCACCGTTGTACAATTTTCATATTTCACAAGATTTGACCAAAAAATAAGTTTTAAAAAAATTGGAAAGGTAAAAATTATAAAAGCCCCAGTGGAATTCGTACTCATGACGTACAGATTCGTACCAGTGCGCTACGCTGTTAGGTAACAATTTTGGGAAAGAAAAGATTTATAAAATTACACTTGATTTTATTGTTTATTTAAATCGGAAATACGTCACAATATGGAGATGCCCCATACCACCTTAACTACAAGCTTTTTTATAGAACTGAATACTGAACACTCGTGGCATGCGGTTCGTCTGAGATGTCCAATATTCTAATTTTTTTTACAACCAAATCAATTGCTACCAGCCTTGGACAGTGAAAACGTCATGTACGTTAAACTATGCGGGAAAATGGGAAATAATAAATTCTCGATCAGCAGTAATAGTAGGAAAGACTGGGGTTATAGGCCCTCTGTTTTATTCATTGTCAGTCGATAGTTTGGCATGGCAATTTTATTGTTTCATGTCTGACGCAATCAGACAATCTAGAACTCTGTGACGTTTAAAATAAGATTGTCTTAACAACAACGTTACCAAAATCGTAAAAATCCTAGAACAGGAAAACATTAATTAGTTTCTCTGAACAGCTAATTGGCTCGACAATTGATCTCCTGGATATTTTAATCTGCACTAAATTGCCTTGGTGATCCAAAACATACCTTTATAAGGTCACCTGAAAGTCGGTCGTAACCTTATTTGACACTTACAGCTTCTTCTTAAATAAATAACACGGTCAATTTTAACCAAATTTTGTACCAAGTACATGTATCTACTGGAAAAGGGAAACACAAACTGTTAAATTTATTATTTCCATCCCCCTGTGTCCATAACCTTTTGATAAAAAACTTGATCATTGATACAATCTGTGAAAATTCTTTTCTCTACTGCTGCACATCAAGCGGACAAAGTCGGTATATGGTTATGATGAATAAAAGTGTCTCTACCAAAAACGGGAAATTCATGACCCCTTGCTGAATATGAGGTAAAGGCTTGGCTTTATTATTCATATTCCGGTAAAAATCGTAAACAGTTCATTAATTCTTACAAGATCTTAAATAACACTCCTGAACATCAAGCAGTGCATGCATGACAAGGATAACCATAATGTTCCTATTTTAAAATGTGGAATTCCTTACCAAATGCCATAAATTTTGGTCTTAGAGCTCAATTGCCTACTAGTACATGTATAATGTGATAATGTATAACGTCTTTATTTTTTAAAGGAAATCGTCTTCACTCCGAGACTTAAGCAAGCAAATTGGAGCATGCTAGGATAAACAAGATATGCAAACTAGGCGCATGGTCAGGATGAACAGAGATAGCTTCAACCAAAATTGTAAAATTTATGGCACCTGTGTTAGAGGTGTTGGGCCGGACTATATGGATTATATGTTGAAAATGCATTTACTTTTTTAAAGATTTTTGTTCTTAATTCCTGGAAACTAAGGAAGCAAATTGAGGGCATGGTTAAAAGAGAACATAAGTCTTTACAAGATTTGAGATAAATTATTTATTTGGGTTCTAGAAGGGCTTTTTTTCAGATATTTCTCCGATCTTCTCCTGGACATATAGCAAGTGCAATTGGTGAAGGTGACCATATGCCTCTGAAAAAATTGTGAAATTCTTGACCTCTGGGTCAAAGTGCAAAGGTGGAGGTACGTTGATAATATAGTGAAAAAAGTGAAGAACAAATCTTCAATATCGCTTTTTTTTTTCTTTTTTTTTTTTTACATATACATGTTTAACAGCCAAAGCCAAACTAAGCGGATGGTAAGAATTAGTTTAAAGAAGATATTTTCATTTCAAATAGAAAATTAACAGTGAAATTGAAGTTGTATGTTTGTCCCCCCCCCCCCCCCCCCCCCCCCCCCCCCCCCCCCCCAAGGATTAGGATTTCCGTGATTTGTCATTTTTTCATTTACTTAAATCGAGAAAAAATTTTGCCATTGGGTCAGGGGTTTTTATTCCAGGCAGGGGTTTTAATTTGGTTAACTGGGTAGATGTCCCTTTAGATTATCAGACATGCATTAAGACTGTTGACTTTGCTCACAGATAACTTGATTAAAGTACATTAAACCAATGTTATAAAGAACAAGTATACGATTTTACAAGAATACTATTTATGTCTGCCACCCTAACTACACTCTCAACCAATCACCTTTCTATTTTGCAAGAAAATCAAATCACCTGACAACATTGCAAGATATTAAATGCAACGGGTTGTACTACATACAAGTGAAGGTTAAACCCCATGAATCTATTGTATAGCATTTTAATAAATTTTAAAATATTTATAGGAAATCCAGTTTATCCATAAAATATTTAGTGTCTTTCCATCAAATTTTTACTAAAGTGCATGTGTAGTTTTCTTAAAAGTAATGATGAAAAACCGTCCTTTCCGTAATAATATTACTCATTAGGTTTGTTACTGACTGACTACGGAAAGGACAAGAGCGCACAAGGCCGGACAAATCCCCCTGTATCCAGGATTTTGAAAAGGCATATGAAAATATAACAAATCTTTAAATATGAACGTGTGTATCAGTACATGTACATGCATAATATAGAACTGCATTTTCTTACAAATAAATAATATACACTAATACATGCACTCGGTACTTATCTCTTTTGTTTTATTTGTTTACTTTCTAAACATTACATCATGATCTCATATCTGTGCTAGGGCTATTTTTATCCTACATTGCGTGTACAGAAAATGAACATTACGTAATTGTTGTCCTTATGAAAATGATATTATATATTTTTTTCATAACAATCCAATAAAAAAGCAAAAAATCTTTTACTTAAAATCAAATGAATTAAAAACAAAACGCCGTCTATATGATTCGAAAACCCTCTCAATCGAGAAGTAAGGACTACGATCCTCCGCCTATCACATTGAGCTACGTTGACACATTGGAGTACAAGTGAATAAATTTAACTGTTTGACAAAAAGTAATAAAAACTTTTTTTGGTGAAAACCACGAATTTAACCCATTATGGGTCTACACTCCATTTTAATAAATCAATAATAGAAATCAATAAAAACTTATTCTTTAAATAAAAGTACTTTTATGATGGAGTCAGGACCCATTCATACCTAAATTTTGCAATTTAGAACAGTGAATGATCCAGGATTTAGGCAAAAAACGATGTGCAGCTTAATTTGGAAACCTATACCTGCCGTGTTTATAGAATGAAAGCACAATATTGACTTCCATCGTGAAATTTATACTAAAAACAATGCATACAAACAAAAAACTAATATTCTAACTTAAATTGAAATTGTTTGTCTTCATTGCTCCGAGTGGTGTATATACAACGCCTTGTACGCCCCTGTTCTTTATCGGGTTGATCAATCTCATAGACGGCGAGGCGAAGCCTAACATTTTTCATATAATGAGAAAAGTTTAAAACATCATGTGCCTATGTTATAATGAGGGGCTTCACCCAACTCATTCCTCAATTCCTCAAATAATTTTGTACAATTAGCTTCAATGTATTTTTCTCTTCTTCCTAAAAACAATTTGAAACTCCGTCATAAGAAAAATGACACAAAACTGTTTTTGTTTACCGTTTGTTGTTTCTATAAGTGCGACGGAGGAAATGCGGACGATTCATCGTACATGTAACCATCTTGTCTCTTTTAAAATAAATAAAACAGAAACACTATGTTTATATTATAAACCATTTACTTAATTTACTGATATTTCTTATTAGGTTTGTTACTGACACGGTAGTAACCTGTCATGTTTAAACCAATTAAATTTTGACATTTAAGTCCCAGGGAAAACAAAATAACATCAAAAGGTGTATTTCTTGAGACTATCTGAATACACATTCAACCTGAATGACAAATATCCAGCTAGGTGTGATATCTTCACTTACAGTGTCGAAATACAACAGGTAATCGTTTTTTGTGTGCAACACCGATGTTACAGCCTTTGAAGTAATACGTTTGCTTACCAAATTCAGTGGCGTAGCTAGAACTAGAATGAAGTATTGAGGGGTCGTCTGGGTAAACGGATTTCGTGTTTTAGACATCACCCAGGAACAAATTTTAGGCACTTTTCGTACATAATCTTTTTTTGGGGGGGGGGGGGGGGGGGGGGCTGTTGTAGTAAAAAAGGTAAAAACATTTTTAATACAATCCAATTTGTTTTCCCCAGCAGTCTTTTTTAAGCGTAATTAAAGTGAATGACGCAAAATCATACTAAAGCTATTACTTGTATCTGTCTCAATAGTTTAGTTTACAATTAAAGGGAAAACATTGGGACTTTGTAATTGAATGTCATAATTCAAAAACAGTTGCAATGGTTATTTTAAATTTTAATAAGGAAAGAGAAATATTGCTTTGGTTTTTAATTACATAGTCGTATATATATATATATACATATATGATGTTACACGAAGTCAATGCGTTTATTTTTGGTAGCCGCAAATGTCAATGATAGTTGAGATCGCATTTGACGTCAAACCTTGAAATAAAGAAGAGGACATATATTTGCTGTGTGGTATTTTAAAATAATGTGTAGGCACGTGTCTTAAGTGCATGGCGGCAGCTACGCCACTAAAATTGCTTAAACGAAAATTCAAAAGCAATTTATCAGATAATAAAAAAAAACCCGACGTCTTCATATCATCCATACAATGTGCAAAATGGTTTCTCTTTTTGTATCACAAAGAAACGATTAATCAATGACTACATATACATTACCATCTTGGGAAAATTAAAACGTAAAATAGACGGTAACATATATATCAGGTACATAACAAGACATTACAAAGAGACCTTCTCAGTTTAAAGACCGACTAAATCCGAATGCGAGGATAATGAAATCAATTGTATTATACAACCTTACGAAATTTCAAGCTTAATTTGATCTACACTGCCTTCATGAATGGGGTAGTCAATACTTTAAATGCCCAAAAGCTAAATTACACGATTGAAAAACTCGTGTTTTCTTCTTATTGACAGTGTCGCAAAAGAAAATATAATGCATTGGATCTGTTCATAAGCACAGAAAAGTACCCCCATTCTCTGATCCTTTACCACTTTTGTTTTACTTCATACGTATATTTTTTTTATGGAAAGGGGGGATTTTCGTAATAATTGTACAGGTGGAGGTTTAACGAAAGTCGTGTAATTAAATATCAGCAATTAAAAGGTCAAAATTTTCGGACATTTAAGAAGCACTATATTGTGGCCACGATTAGCCACGTAACGAAGTCTCAAGTGGGAATTAATCAAAAAATATTTTAACTGCTTCACTTTCCGTCATTTGCGTCTTTGCAATTGCCTTCGGCCACCTTTTAATTTAAATAAGTATGATTTTGTATGAACTTTAAAATGCAATTAATCACAGAAAAGTGATCAATGAATGATTTTCATATCAGGGCTCAAAGAAGGAGAGGGGTGAGGTGTAATCGGTGACTTCCCATTCTTAAAGTTTGCGTTTGTCTTATCTAAACATATACATGTATCAACTTTGTATCGATTTTAAAAGCCAAGACTTGTCGCTTTCTGTCATATCTAGAAGGTTAAATCTGCATATGACGTCCCCTGCCTTTACCTTTTTATCAATCTTAAGAAATCAACATGTATCATACCACGCTGGTTTTTAAGCCGTCCTTAGATCTCGTTATTCAGAAAAGAAATTATGCCTAATCCCCTTTACCATTGTTCTTTCGATAAAGTCTGCTTGATAAATACAAATTAAATCTGTATGCTACGAAATTAAAATTCATGGCTTACACTGTAAAAAGGATTTAAATGTTCGTTAGATTCAGTCCAGTAAAAATATTGTTTCATGGTATTGTTAGGCAGGAAATTGAAGACTGAGCATGCAAACAATGCAGTAAAGTTTCAAAGAGAATATACCAAAGTTTGGATGGTGGAAATAATTCAGAAAAGTGTATTTAAGAGTCTTTGGAAATGTCGAGCGAGCAGGATCAAGAAAAGCCCCTTTCAACGGACACTAAGGAGCCAAACATTACGGTAGATATGAACCAAATACAAAATGATAATATTGATAAGTCATTGAAAGCAATAAATAGCTACCAAAGCGGATCTAATGGCGACAGCCAGGGCGGGAAAACGCTAACAAATGAGAGTGAAGATCAGAAAAGTCATTCGGAAAAATTATCCACTGGAAAAAGGTCTCCTATCGAAGTGTCAGGTCAAGACTTATCAGGGTCTCCCGATTCACAGAAGTTAAATGCCGAGGAAAATATTGCACCGCAAAGTAATAATAACGGTCTGGAAAACGGTGACAACAATACATTAAAAGAAGAAGACATTTCTGAAAAGGACGGTAGTCCACGGGAATTAAGTAACGGTGGTAGTAAAAGTGACGAAAAATTACTCAACGAGACAGAAGACAGTGCCGATAGTGCGAACAAAAGAGAGGTAGAAAATGAAATTGGTGATAAAGTGAATACGGAAAAATCACAAACAAACGTCAATGAACATGATAAATCAGTAGAAAAAGAGGATTCCAATACCTTTATAACCAACCTTCCCGCTGACGAGTACGCGGACAATACCACAGAGGAATTTGGCAATAAGGATAAAGCTTTAGATAACGACGAGAGAGAACCACGAGGGCAACCCGAAAACAGTGAGCAAAATAACACACAAACGGAAAATACAACACAACAGGACGACTTCTATGACGACCCGCCACAGAAAACTGTACAGAGTGAAGATTCAGAAACAAAATACAAAGAATTAACTCTTGAATCAAATACAGGAGGTAAAGAAGGTGGCGACCGTGCGGAGTATTTGACTACTGGTCAGCAGAATCCAACTGACGTAACTGATGGAAACAGCGGAGACGTATTGAACACTAATATTGCATCAGATCCAAGTGAACAAAAGGAGAGTGTTCAAGCGGAAACGAGTGTTTCTGACCGTGAGCAAGATAAATCTGAAAAAGACCAGGAAGAAACTAAAATTTCTGAACGTGAACAAGAAAAATCAGATAAGAGTTCTTTAAAGTCAGTGAATAAGGAAGAAACAAATATAAGCAAAGAATCAAAAGCTGAAACAAAAGAAGAAACGAAGCAGGCGTCTAAAGTGTCCAGTGAGTCGGATGCTGAAGGTGATCAGTCTTCTATCAGCTATAGTACAAAACAGGATGACACACTGGCTGATGTTGATCCATTAGAAACTCTCGCCGAGACACCCGTTAAAGCAGATAAAGAAGGTGTGGAGTCAGAAATGACGAAGTCAGAAGTAGAAAGATCAACAGACGACAATGCTCGTGCTGATGACGTATCAAAACGTGTAATCAACGATGATACAGATAACGAGGCTGATGACCTGAAATCGGAAGAAGTCACACAGACGAAGGAAAATAATAACAACATGGAAGAAGTAGTTCAAAGAGAATCTTCTGAAACCCAAAACGAACCTAAAGATGACAGTAAACATATTGGTAATGATGACGATGGATCCCAAAAAGAAGTTATAGACAGCACAAAAACCAACGAGAAAACTGAACAGGGGGAAAATAAAGAGGATGAAGCAGTTCAGAGGGAAAACGGAGACGAGAAAGAAGAAAACGAAGAAAATGACGGCGAGAAGAAAGATAAAACACCAGACGATGGGGAGGAACCGGTTACCAAAGAGGATGTCGAACAGCCGGTCACACATGAAAGTCCAAAGGAACCGGAAGAAAATCAAATAGTAAGAGAACCGACGCCGGAGCCTGAGCCAGTCAAGGTCTTTCGTAATATTGACATAGACAATGCAGTAACGACCATCCAAGACACGGAAGGACCTCTCAAGAATCTGTTGAGTGACATGAAGGAGCTCTTGACTAACTATCAAGACAAGTTAAATTCAGAAATGCTCTCTGACTTTACTAAAGATTTGGATAAATTCAGAGGAGACTTCGCATCGTTGAAGGATGCATTTCATTATAGTGAAGAACTTTTTCATTATTTCAACAAGAACTTGAAAGAGATTAGAATGCTAGGTGATAACTTGAATTCGCTGATTCAGAAAAAGTTCCGAATGGAAGATCTGACTGTTTGGCTAGAGTCTCCGGAGGCTAGAATGGAAGGTTGGTATGGACTTTACACAGTGATAATAAATAATAAAGCATGAAAATGAAAACACTCCCACCAAGAAATATTAGATACACATCTAGATTACCAGCAATTAAACTCGCTTGGTTAGGCTTTATAAAATATAAATGAACCCCTGAATGTCCCTTTGTGAGATTTTGTCAGTGATAATCACAAAGTGTTGATAGATTCTATTGTGTTCAAATCGTCTTAAGAATGTTTGTTTTGACAAATGAAGTTGTGGCGCGGTGGCCATTATTGAGACACACTAGGTATTTAGTGGAGCTTTATTCAACCGGGCCACATACAAATAAAACATAATAACGGTTCGTTGATCATCCATGTTGAATTCTTTAAATGTAGGTATACATATTTGACTTGCCTTATCAACCTGGAGAGATTTTAGCAATCATCAGATAATTTCAGGTTACTATGCACAAATTTAAGGAAAGCATAATTATTCGTGGTTAAATATCATTTAATTGCTAATTTTAGGTTTTAAGAATATCAAATAATTATGTTGACATGCATTATGGATTCTTTAAACGGAGTCAAACTAATGTCTCAGATTGCACTTTGATGTGATTTTAAATTGAATTTTATAGTTATCTGTCGATGCGACAGAAATGTTTTTTTAAAAAAATAGCCAACTTAGAGAATTTTCCTTTGAGATGATTCACATCCATAAATTTTGGCAACAACAAAAAAATCACGTAACTCTTGCATTATGCAAGGTGCTCGATATTTGCTAACCATTATTCTCAAGAGCCATCCCCACCTATATTTTAATACATTTCTAAATAGAACTCTGTTTTCAAACAAAAGTGCCAACGACTTGAAATAAAGCAAAGAGATTCGCAAAGCATTCTTGAGTCACTTAGTTACAAGTCAATAAGCAGAAGAATATTGTGACGTGTCATAAATATTTTTTCACTTAGTTTTAAAATGTGTTCATTTCCTGTAAGTTATGTTTATATAGGAATATATCGCTAATGTTGACAGTTTGTGTGAGAAATTCTGCGTAGAAACAGCTTTACATATTATCAACAAAGTTACATAACTTATCGACCGTTCTGCAATAAATTTCCATTTACTGTTTGTACAAACTGATTAGTCGTCTCTACACAGGTCAAAAGACAATTTCAAAATTACATACTGTAACATTTATGAGCCCTTAGCTTCACAACAATTGCGCCTCAAGTAGTAAAATAAAATGATAAAAACAATCTGGATATTAAGTTCAGCGTTTTCATTACAAAAGCTAAAAATTATTCGGGTTAGTTTAATCATATAGAGATCTCAGATATAGCTTATAATTATTTCATTTACCAAATTATATCTTACTTTAACTATACTTAACTGATTGTTGCATATTAGATTAAAATTCATAACCAATTCTAGAGAAGAAAACATCTATTATGTTTTGAGAATACGTTTAAATACACGTAAAACCCAGCTTGCCTAAATTGAGGACGTTTAGTTCAATAGAAAAATCTGATAATAAAAAAATAATCATAAATTTAAATTCATTTCAAATTCTTGACCTTCAATAAATTGTACAATAAGATAAGTTCTAATAACTATATCTCATAGATCTGTTTTAATAAATATTGTAGAGAAAGATGCATTGATGGAAGAGCGAATAGCCGTGGAGAAATCTGCCATGGCGAAAGCAGCTGATGCGCGTGCTGCTATCGCACGTGCGGCCGTGAGTGTGACGGAGTCGAGTTTGTTTGCCGCTGAAATAGAAGCTGAAGCAGCGGAAGCGGAAGCTGTCTCCAAGAGAGCCTGGGAAACGGCGCAGGTACTTCACTCGTCAGTGTTTGCAAATAATCTGGTTAAACATTCCTCTGTACGCATGTACAAACTCTTACGTGAATTTTATTGAATTTTCAAACAAAAACTGAAATGCAGATATTTTAGACAGTATTTAGTATCTACCAATACAGGGTAAAATTCAAAAAAAATTTCAATTTGAGAAATCTTACTTTAAAGAATAATTTATCTCCCGTATAAGCATATTTTTATACATATATGCCTGTTCGATCGTTGTTAATTAACTTAACAGAACGCAAGAAGAGACGTCGAAGAAGCTGAAAAAGCGGCAGTAGAAAAACGTAAAGCCGAGGAAGAGGCGAGAAAGCGTGCTGAGGAGCGAGCCCAGAAGAAGGCGGAGGAAGAGAGACTTCGCCAGGCCGAGGAAAATAAGAGACTCCAGGAGGAAGCAAATAAGAAGGGAACATCGTTTGAAGACGAAAAGAGACGATTTCAGGAAGAGAAGGCTAGAAAAGAGGCGGAGAGAAAAAATCCGAAAAACTGGCCTCGATACATGTAAGAAACGGTGCATACAATTCATTTTCAGTATAAGCTTTATACAATAAACGTAAGTTTGGGATAATTCATTGCCATTTATTTTTCTTGCGATCATTTATATTTGATTGTGAAGCAGATGGAATTGAATAGCTTTAAATTATAAGATACAAATACATATTGCTGTAATTTAAAAACAAGTTTTTGCATACCTCTACACTTCATAAATCGACGTTTATCACTGGTAGATCGCAAAATAAAGTTGTCGCAAATAAGACATGTTCACAAAATACATGTATGTTAGTTTATGATTAATATATTATAGTTTTTGAGCTCGGTTATGAAAGTATTCAGCATTTCCTTTTCTATCAGATATATCCAGTTTCATTTTTGTATTGTAATTTTTGATATTTTTTCTATAGCTACAGCGTTGATTCTTCGACTATCGAGGCAGGGGTACCAGGTTGTGTCGTTCGAGCGATTGAGGGCAGTATGAAGCGTGATGACGTCACAGTTAAGGCAGTGGATCAGCTGACCGGCGTTCTGACGTTGGTTGAGAATGAGGAATTAGTCAGTAACATCGTGTCCATCACCCCCAGCGACCCAGAGAAAAAGTTCCAGGTCTGTCTTTGTGTTAAATTGGATACGGGCAATTGTACCTCAATTTTTGTTTCATGAAAATATCACAAATTTGATTTATTCCGTTGCAAAAAAAGGATTCTGTGCATTCCGAAAATACATGTATCTCATGAAATTCACTTTTGAAGTGAAATGTAACTAAAATTTGTTTGAAAATTCAATAGGAAATTTATAATCCTTAAACCTGTACAGAAAAGATAATTATGTTTGGAGAAAAATTGATTTCTTAGGTTGTTAATTTGTAAACAAAACTCTAAGCTGGTTTATTTAATTTACCTGAATGTTCCTTATTTTGGTCAGTTTGAAGAGCCGGTATCGGTGGCTATTCCCCATTGTCTACAGAGGAACATCCCGGGCCGTGAGCCAGTCATCAAACAACTGCAACCCACAGGAAAGTGGGCGGAGCTACCCACCAACGATATCGTCATTGAGGACATGAGGGTAACTCTCCACGAAAGTTTGGTCATTCTTTTAAAGCAGATGCAATGAAATTCCTGTAAATCAATTGATGATTAAAATTCGTAGGGGCCAGTTTTCATCGATTGCCTGATTTTTCACAGATTCATTGTGTAGAATAAACTTTATTAATTATTCGCTGAGGATATTATTTCGTTGGTGAGGGGAACCACTTAATCTACTAAAATTGAGCCACCACGAATTCTGATGATTAGATAGTCAACCACATAAAAAACATTAAATCATCATACAATACTTTTTTTTTTTTTTTTACATCAGCATCGTTTATTAATTATTTGAACAACCAAACCCACAAAAGAACTGAATGGCCGTGAAAAGATAGTTACACAGAACAGACTTTTTGTGATTTCTATTGCAGGAGATGAAGTTTGTAGAAATAAGAACAAAGCGTTTCGGTGTGTTCGCCGTTGTGTTGAGAATTAAGAAGGACACATTGACATTTTTACGGAGAGGAAATAAAGTTAACTCCTCAGTTGACGCCCGTATCTCCTTCACGTGTAAACCAGGGATGGTCAAAAACAACGTCTGCTTCACTAGTGAGGTTAGTTTAGGTTAGGTTAGTTAAGTTCACAGATTACAAAGGATATTTCTTTTCAAAGTGCGTTGCCGCCGTGGATATGTGTTCAGGTTTAATGTTTTGATAGCAACATAATCTTTTTATGATATTAGGAATTCCAAATAACAGTTTAAATGTTATGCATTAGGTCTTATATGTCGTGGCTGAATGGAAGTACCAATACTATTACAGTAACTTTTGTATTACTCTTTCTCTTTTTAGAAATATAACTGAAATTTTTCATTTCTTTATTATTTCATCAGAAATAGATGTACATGTATATTCTGACTGACAACAGAAACAATCTTTTTCTGTAGGTTCAAGCATTAGATGTCAGCACAGTTACAGAACTAAACAAACGTTACCCTACAGAATGTGGAAGTCTCCTGTCCTCTAGTCCAATTGTACGATTCCAAATACCCAACCGAAAATTTGCCAAACCTTTAACCTTCACGCTTCCGCTACCTCCAAATTCCACCAAACTGAAGAGGCCTCAAAGTGTCGCTCCGGGCTCTTTGAACAAGGATAAGGGCGAACATAGGGAGCAGGCGGCCGCCCGGCCATTGTCCAGCATCGGGTTTTCCACGAAAGAAGGTAAAAAATTACTGTTTTAAGTTTTAGTCGTAATGTTTCACTATATCTTCTATAATTATGATAGTAACTATATCGTGTACTCTTTCAAAATGTCGAAATTGAAATAACTCGTCGTTATATTGTTTATATACTGTAACATACAAATTCTCAATTATAAATCTTTTATATGCAATCTTTTTAATAATAGATGAACCGGAAGAGGAAATGCATTTGCTTGTACGAGAAGACAGGGGGCCATGGACGATACAGCCTAATGTGGAACTATTCCAACCGAAAAATAAAGATATTGTTACATTTGATATAAAAGAGCCCCATGACAGGTATTCAATTCAAATTTTGGGCTGTTACTGTTCAAATCTATAAATAGCAAACCATGTACTTTAACCACTTTATCATCGTTCCTTGATTCAAGTTAAAATTTTTCACAATTGATCTTACTACATCATTTATTGAACCTGTACTGTACCAAAAAAAGATATGCTGATTTGTTTGGGGTTTTTTTATCAATATCAAGCGCTAATCCCAAGGTTGTTTTTGTTTTTCATAGGTTCATTATTTTGAGAACAAAGCAAGGAATATCTCCATTATCGGTCGAAAAAATGGCGTCTCATGTTGAGAGAGCAATACATCACAGGACGATGCAAGTCGTTCTGCGACAAAGGAGTGATGATCCTAACGAAGTTGTTCTCGTCTGCTGCCCGTCAAGCAGAACGGACAAAACCATAAAAATTCTGGGCGAGGAGGGATTCGATGAAGGACCCCCTCCAAGCAAAGACATCATTGTTAAAGAGGGACAAATCTTGGACATCATGTTCAGAGGAAATATTCGTTGTGACGAAGCTGAAAAGATCAGCATAGTTTTTAACACATTCATTCGTGGAAGAACAGAGTTTAATGTGGAGGAAATAGATAAATTCGCTCAAAAGAGTTTTTCGTTTTATCGAGGTTTCGCTCAGGTGTTTACGACTGTGCACGTTCAAAGGCCGGTAGTGGGGGCTGATAAGACAAAGGCCCCACAGAAACCAGGTGCTATGGAGTTAGTGGAAGAGAATGTACTTCTGACGGAACTTCTCATCAATATTCCAAAGGTAAATTAGATAATCACGTTGGCCTAAGTAAATGTCAACAAAGATGATTGTCTGATCGTGTTATCCATGACTCTAATCAATCAACCATTGGTAAAAAGGATCATTTTATATGCATGTATCATATTTTAAGTTATTAAATGGTTGTAATTACAATAGTTTAATTCTTATAATAAGAGTTGGACGGTCGTGGTCAATTTTGGACTATTCTAACCTCCTGGAAATGAAGAGTTTTATATGAAATCAAGGGAAAATATATTTATATTTGATTTTAAAGCTAAAACATTTTGGTCTCTTCTTTACGAAAAAAAACCTGCTATTTGCTTAATACCGGTATTTTATATAAGAAAATGGATCTGGTGTATTATCTGTTTTTTCACCCAACCTCCTTAGAACGAGTCTGCTACTAAATAGTGCGTGTTTTGTCGGATTTAGTAGTATCTGACAATTGAGTTTTCTGTTTTGTATGTAGCCTGAACCAGAGCCGCCCAAGCCTCTTGCAACAGCACCAATTAAAGTCACAGCTGAGGGTATGAGTCGTCTTTCATCATATAAGATAACATTAAGCTCTCTGATTTTTTAAGTCATGAAAAACCATTTCAAAGTCATGAAACACTTAAACTTCCAGTATGTGTATTAACTATAACAGATGATAAATGTATTTGAACTGACGATTATTGATTAAACTAGCTCAGAAATGAATATTAATATTTATGTTTACAAGAATGTTTAACATTCATTTATACATATCTTTATATGTTTAAGCACCTAAACAGAGGTGGCTCTTTTTCTTAATTAAGAAAATCACGTTTATGTGGATGCATTGCAGGTCCAAGCAAAGAGGGTTGTTTCTACAATGCACATGTATAGTAGGATTGTTTTAATAAGGTTAATATGTCGATGTTCTATAGGTCCAAACAAAGAGGACATATTGCAGTATGTGGCGAGTGAGTTGGGAGATGAATGGAAAAAGTTGGCACAGTATCTTTCGCTCAAGTCGGTCCGGATCCAAGCTATTCTGAGACAAAACAACCAAAATCCAGAGCCTAAGAAGATCAGATATGACATGTTAGTGACCTGGGCAAAACGGGTCCCTCGCTGTCTCAATAAGGTGAGATATTGTAAAGCAAAAAGCTTAAAGATGGCCGGTTATAGGCAGCGTCTGATCCTATTCAACGTCCTTTATAAATATATATTCAGTGATTTCGTCCGCAGACGAAGGTATGAATAGCTCCGTGACACTAGCTCAACTCTGCCAATTAATTAAATTAAATGTTTAAATAATGAAAATTGGGGCATATGCTATGCGCATGTCTGTAGTACTTTGGTCATATATATATATCCGTTTTTGTTTATAAATGAACAGCGGAATCGGTTATGGGTTTTTTTTTTTAAATCTTGAGCCCAATGCTCGATTCGTGAATCCTATGTATATCTTTTAATTTTATTTTTTCAGTTGGAAATTTTAGCACAGGCGCTGTCAGCCTGTGGACGAGGAGACCTGGCCATAGATCTGAGGGAGCGAGACGAGGAGTTCCGAAGGCGCCGAGCTCTGGCCTTTAGAGGTGTGTACAGTATTGTGAATATTAAGTTCTTAATTGTACAGACAATTAATATATAATTTCCATCGATGCTTCTTTATTGTACATATACAATATCTGTTCTTTTAAAACAAATATCACATGATTTTATAATTGCTTTTTACGGACATATTTATGAGCAATTTAAGCTTACGGGTAAATTATTTCTGAATCCATAAAGGGATCAAATTTAAAGAATTCAAATACTTTGGAAAAAATGAATTGTTCAAGTTATTGCATTGCAGATAATTAAAAAATTAATATATATTTTACGTAAATAGACAGTTATCTTAGACGTGCTTTCGTCAAAATTGCACAAAATCCGGAAGCAGTGAAAGGTTGGAAAACATTGGCTACACGGTTAGGCGTATCAGAGGATGACGTCACTGAAATTGACCAGTCAGCACCATCGATACAACAGAAATGTTTCTCGAGCCTCCAGAGGTGGCAAAGGTCGGCTGGGGAGGAGGCTACCTTACCAATCCTCTCAGACAAACTGAGAGTCTGCAGATACAGACAATTAGCCAGTAAGTGCACAATATTTGTTTACATTATTTGGATTTTACTAACTTAGTTTACATTACTTGCTACATATAAATGTGTGCAAAAGAGTCTAGATTTCGTTTCTTTTAAAAAAAACTTTGATAAATTCTTTTACCTTCTTTTTCACAGGAGATATCGAGACGATTGCATGAAATAAAGGACTGCTACGGATCCATTAGTCTAAATGTTTAATTTATAGTTTTCATTTTTCTAAACTACATCTTTTATAGAATAAGTTTGCATATCTGTTGGTAATATATAGCTGAGCCCCGATAGTGTGCGATATTACAGTTTTTATCGTTACCGCTTTTTGGTACAATACACACGTTTACTTGTAGTCTATTTTACATCTTGTTTCAAAGGTTAGAATAGTTAGATATATGTATTAATTTAGCTTTTTATTCAATTCCGTAAATTTTACTGGCAAACATTTATTTTGAACTTTGCCGTTTTTACAAAATGGTGCACATTTTTGTGATTGTCAGAGCTATGACCTGTGATATTTATAAATTCGTAATAAATTATATTTCTTTAACCCTCTGATCTTACGTTCCTTTTACAATGTATCTTGTACACTAAACATGCATAGGTGTGTACTAGACATGCTATAGCAATTACGTTTATTTATAACACATGAACATTTAATCAAAAAGGAAATAACATTTTTTGTTTAATTTTTGATTATTTTAAAAGGACACCTTTTACACCAAAAGCTATGCAAGATGATTATCGTCATTCAAACAAAGCCATCATGTATGAAGTATCACTTCCATGGTACAACGAAGATTACACATGCTGTATGTGGGTATTAAGGAAATGAAACGTTTTTCACAAATATGTTGCGTAAGTCGATAAAGTTCACTTAGAAATGTCATATTCGGTGTTTATTCTTGTGGCATTGGAAGCAAAAGGTACGTTTAGGTTCAAAGACACCATGTTCTAGCAACCAAAATGGTCAATAGACATGCATTTTAAAATATATATGCCAAGCATTTAGGCAAGGAACGCCAACTCAATAAGGGGGCGTGAGCTCCTATTTTGTGTTGTTGACCATCGAAATGTATCCGAGCGTTCGAAGATGCTTTCTGTATTCTAAATTAGCTACGTCATCATAGCGACGCAAACAAACAGTGCTTCCATTGATGACAATACTAGATCCGGCCAAGCGGTTTCTAGATTCCAGCGAATCCATGACAACTTTCCATTTATTATTTGGAATGTACTGAACAGACTCTACACGTATTCCCTTATGAATATTTAGCAGTTTCTTCATTTCGGAAAGGACAGTCACGTGATCAACGTTTCCGTTTACGGTTTCAATATACAAAGCTTCCGGTGCCTGGGAGGGAGGTCGGCGAACTGACATAGATTTCTTCATTACTTCTGCAGGTCATTTCTCACTTTGAGAAACTAAAACACAAAAACTTGCAGCGCAAGTAACAAGAATTTTAAACTTATAAATACTGTTATATAAGCATCCATATGAAATATTACTGTTGGAAGAATTTTCAGGCTTTTGATTTGTCAAAAGCTTGAATATTTACATTTGAAAATCTTCATGAATGTTTGTCTTTTTCTACACATTGGTTAGATTTATGTCTATCTAAAAAAAATAAGTACATGTAGCTTAAACAAAGTCATTAGACCAGTGATATTATGAAGGCTTAAAAAAAAATTGAGCTTTGGTTAGTCATTAATTACAAAAACAGCAAGTGTGGCTTACCTATGTGTGAGGTTTATTATTTCCTCTCTCTCAACCTCTTACAACCTGATCAGGAAATCGATTGTCTTTCTGATCTTATTTGTTTAGATTCTGAAGGCGTTGTTCCCGATGGGTAAAAAGGCTACAACACCTTGATGATTTCTAGTAGAATCCATATCCATACATCATCCGAAGATACGGTAAAAAACCATCCTTTATGTATCGAGTGGAGCCACCATTGGAGGCCATTAACTTGTGCTTTTTATCAGGTCGTCAATAATTCACGAAGAAACCTCCTTGATACTGGCTTCATCGTGACGTCATGGATAATGAAGCCCCACAACTATCCGGTGTTACACAATTAACAATACAACCATTTACATGAACTCAATGTACGTGTATCAGTGGTAATTATAGCCATTCTACTATTTACATGAAAATTTTATATGATATATCAGTGGTAATTAGAAGAACTATATATACAACCTGTTACAATGTTTGTCCGCTGAATTTTACATGCACTTTGTTTTCGTATAATAGTGCAAGTAGTGTGATGCATGGATCATGGTCAAATTAATAGAAAAATCAAAAGGTTGTCACTATAAATTTCGAGTGAGCATGTCCCTGAAAGACGGTGTTAAGCCAGGCGATCGTTATTACAGTTTGAGTGATAGTAATATCGATAAATGTACGCCTTGTACCACTCATGTATTAATAGTATGTAGAATGTTGAACAGAATTGATACGCGAAATTATCAAAAACATGCAAAAGAAAATTGATTTTCATACATTCAAGACGATCCCTCTGCAGCTGCGAAATACAGTAGCTAGCTATATTGTTGCTTTGGCAAAACTTAGTGTTAAATATTAAAACTGGTTACTTATTGTACTCCATGGAGCCAATTTTCTTGTACTGAGATATTACCGGTTAGGATGCCATACAAAGTATCTCACAAGTAGGCAAGGTATGTGTAAATATGTGTAAAGTGCTATTATAATGAATAAGATGCACAACAACCTTGTCTGATTTTGATTTATTTATAAATAATCTCCGATTTTCACATGAAAAAAAATGACAGATGATGAAAATGACATTTTGTACATATGACATTTATCAGACGTGTGTATCAAGCCTACATTAAATTACTGCAGACATAAATCTACAACCCTATTTACGAGATTTGTGAAATTTTTTGAAAGATTTGGATGCAGTTAGATTCCACCTCTCTCGTTCATTAGCAACATCCTTGTAATACATGTAATTCTGGTACTCCCTCTCGGCGACATCGTTCCAGCGTTTCAGAATCATGTGATCGCCATTCATGTAGAAACCTTTCCGTAACATCGTGTCCACTTCAAAGAGGTTCCTCAGAGTCGCCAGCCAGCGGCCATTAACGCTAGGATCACCTGACCGAATGGACAAGGGTTCGTACTGCAGTCGCATGATTTTGACCCCCATCTCTGCTTCTATGTGATCTTTCAACTCCTTGTGGGTGACGCTCTCGTTGTCTCTAAGACTAAAGCACACAGTCAGCGGTCGCTTCTCTGCGGGTTTCTTCCTCAGGGACACCGCCGGAAGACAGAGATCTTCGTACTGAGCGCATGCGTCGTCTTCTTTTTGAGTGACACTATGCAAAAATTTTAAACAAAAAAATCTAAACTTATTTCATCGATTGACCATTTTTTAGTTCTGCATTTTAAGAATAATTATTTCAAATTGAATAGAAATCAAGATTTTTTTTTTTAAATCATTTATTTATTTTTACATCCATTATTTTTGGACACTAGTATTTTTTTTTAAATGGCTAGTTCTTCTATCAAGATTGTTGAACGTTCGAGTTGTTAAGAGCATTTACCGGTAATTGTTAAATTGCTACAATTAGAAATGTTTGGGCCTTTGGTGCAATTAATTTATCTCAAAATTATTGTCCTTTACTTATTTTCAATAAAGTTTAAAATTATTACATAACAAATTATGTAAAATTATATTAATTTTTTTTTAAATATAAGATTGAAAATTAATGAATGATAATATGGTCAATGAATTGTTTAAAATATAATCTACAGGAAAAACAGTTTCGGCATAATAGCAATGTGTGCTAGCATTAATCGTGCATGGAATATTAAACTTGACGTACCTTTCTGGTGTGGGTTCGTCTGACAAGGTTTCAGCTAAAACAATTTCCTCTTTCTTAGTTTTAGCGATGATTACATGAATATGATGGTTGGGTGTTATATCTTTTTTTATCTCTTCATTTTTGTGCATTTGACATACTTCGGTTTCAGTGACAGCCGGGGCAGATTTTGCCCCTCGTCGGATCGACTTTTTGGCGGGCCGTCGGAATCCCAGGGACACAATATTCTCCGGGAGACCGGTGTATACCCCAAGTGGTATGTGTTCATCTACTTTGGTCCCAGTAGCTGATTTGCTCCTCGCTTCACTCCTCTCTTCTCGCGGGGAGCGATGTGCTGCAGGGACGCTGGTTTTGGGGCGCACTCTGTGAACAACGTGTTTATCGGACCCCACTTTCAAAGAATGATTCCCAGAGGTAGTTGCTGCTTCTTGAAGTCTGGAGATCAAGTTTTTATTTTCGAGAAGTTTAATCAGTTTGGCGCGAACCTTTTCTTTGGAGCCTTTGAGATAGCATTTGAGGAACTCTTCGCCAACAGCGCGACATGATTCTTTAAATAAATCGTTCAAGTCCACGCTACTCACTGGACTAGCTCGCTCGCTCTCGGATTGCTCGCGAAAATTGGTAAATTGTTCGTCCAAATGCCTACTTTTGAGAATCTTGGCTTGACTTGATGTAGGCATCTCGATATCGCAATGCAGTCCTGCGCGAATACTTGAAATATCATAATACGAAGTCATTGTGACGTCACAAAGGGATAACGATGCAACGTCTCCTCGGTCGTCCATTATTTCCGTTTGAAGTCACAATCCAATCCTTGACGTCAGCTTGGCCTGCTAGAGTATGACGTAATTCCTAACCATCACTTTTTCATATCAATAATTTTGTATGCTGTTTCTAACCTGGGATACTTCACTGATGAACTTTATAAAGTTGTGAACCTTTGGAAAGTTAGATCAACGATAAAACACGCCACGTGCTATCGCCATGGAGAATATAAATGTTCATCAACAGACACGCGACATTTGCTCGCATGTGTTGTAATATAGACATGAGTTTTGTTTAACTACCGAGCCATATATATAGGCCTATAATTATGTAGGTCTACATTTGTGATCTTGTTTTAAGGTGTTTCTGATATACTAGTAGATAAAAATATATTAATCTATAAAGTTCTCATTTTTTTGGTCAAATATTGTAACATTTGAAAATTCTAAACCGGTGAAAGTATTTTGTTTATAATTTACTTTTATCCACATAAATATCGACATGTGTCCCATACCACCTTAACTAGCACTGGATTTTACACGTTTTGATTATTTATCGATTGGACACATATGTTTCTTATTTTGATATTTCGGTCAAATTTAAATAGATTATGTGACTTGCCAGTTTATCATCGGTCTAACATTATACGATAACTCTTTCATGACAAGAATTATATTTGACTGAAAAATTATTGAAAACTGAATATTTTAGTTAAGTTCAGATTTACAAAAAATGGAACAAAAATTAATTCCATCCTTTAGAAAGTTGCATAGATATCCGTTTATACGTATATTACTGTTTTTTGTGACTTTATATTATTCATAAAGTAACAGTTCTAAATCATAGTAAATGGGTGTGCGATATGAAAAAAAAAAATGTATCATTTTTGAATGAGTGCCATTGTGACGGGATGCAGTTTACAAGCCACCATGCATGTTGAAGTATTATTAAAACAGTATTCATTCTCTCTCTCTCTCTCTCTCTCTCTCTCTCTCTCTCTCTCTCTCTCTCTCTCTCTCTCTCTCTCTCTCTCTCTCTCTCTCTCTCTCTCTCTCTCTCTCTCTCTCTCTCTCATTTCAATCGGGTTCGACATTCAGAAAATTTTCTTAGATGACAACAGACTCGCAAACTAACTTAATAAGTTGACAAAGTTCAACTTCAACTTGGGGATGAATTTGTTTACACTCACAATAGTCAGACAGTATGTTGAATTCAGTTTCTCTTTTTTAACGAACAAAAATTTAATGTGAATATTTGAAAACAAAGTTTTTGCAAAAGTTCATAAAATAGGTCCTGTTTACATCAGTTACATAAATAATACATGGTTCAGCTGCTGTTGTACAAATATTGTGTCGAAATGTTTTTGTGCTAAATAGCTACAACGTTAGCCAAAATTTGTTCATTGTAATAACTATAGTATTAGTAGCTAGCTAAATGGTTAAAATTGTTTTAAAACTTTGTGGTTACATGTTTAATTTTGGTTTTACAGTGGTGAAACATCATATAACAGGAATGGCATTATCCAAGGTATAGCTTTTCACCGTAAGAGTATCCTCTAAAAATAGCAATTCTGTTATGAAGTGGCTAAATTATATTTTTTGTGCAATGCAATCATGTTGCATGCATGCTAAAACAATGTTATTGACTTCTGTTCAGCTCGACTCTAAAGTTTACTTGTTGCAGTTAGATTCTATAATTGCCAAGGAATTTACTTGTTATGTCCAGCAGCAATGTCTAACTCATCTTAGCATTACAGATGGAGAGATTTACCTTAACGATATACTAGCATCCTATGCCTCACTTAGCAAAAAGTTATCTAAATGAAACAAGATTTTGTTCACATTTATAAATACATGTATGTTGTGTTTAAGCTAAATGCATGCATAAAAAGGTGATATACTTTAACTTAATGCATAAAAAAGATGATAAACTCATTATTCCTGTATATCATATTCTTACAGGACAGACTGATATTCCTCTCTCTGACGTGGGTCTTGAACAAGCTAGACTCGTAGCTCAGAGACTTCAAAAGGAGAGCTTCACTCACATGATCTCCAGCGATCTGTCGAGAGCCAAAGAGACCGCAGAGGCCATTGTACGGACCAACACAGCCAGTTCATGCCCGCTGAACTTTGACGAAAGGCTCAGGGAAAGGGTGAGGATAATTTTTTTATTGGCAAACAATAAAATATTAGAAAAAGCTTAGTACAAAAAAAAGTTCAATGTGTGATTTTTTTATTTTTCAGAATTTTTCAGAATTCTTATATTAAAACAGCACTTAATTTTGAAAGCTGTTGAGTTTCACATATATATATATATATTTATATATTAATTCTTCAAATTAAACAGAGATTTGGAGTTTATGAAGGAAAGCCGTCCAGAGAGCTTATGGAGGCTGCCAACAAGAATTCCCATCGTTCCTGGACAGAGTTCAGTCCCCCTGGAGGAGAAACCATGAAAGAGGTACTTGTGATCAATTTGTGCATCTCTTCAGAATCAAATTATATAATATTACAGGGCTGTGTCTCTTAGAGTTTCTTTGCAAAATTAGAAGAAAATATCTTTTATTCTGAATTGTGCACTTTATCAAGGCCTGTGATTAGTCCAATTTAATTTCATTAAAATTAGAATATGTCAAAACTAGATTATGCATGACTTATTGCAGAGATCAAATTCTAAATTAATTAAGATAACTACATGTACAATGTAATGTATCCAAAAATATCTTAATATTTTCCTGATTTGGATTACAGAAAGAGTTGTCTTTCATTGATTACTTAACCCAATCACATTTTAAAGGAAGTTTATTTCAAAATGTCAAGTTGAACTTTTAAACATGAACTATGATAGTAAATCAAGTGTAAAATGTTACTTTTGTATATAGTAATACAATTGCATTAATAATTAAGTAATAAACTTTTTTATAAGAATTGCTACGTGTATATCCAAAAACTATTAGTAGAATTTACAATTCACTTGTTGTGATAGTTCTTGTGATAGTTTCAGAACTTTCCACCACACAAATATCTGTAAAATATACATCTATGTTTAAATTCAAACAATAAAGAATACAGAGTAATTTTCAGGCACATGCACAACAAAATCATTACAATATAAATATATATATATATACACCTCTCTCTCTCTCTTTCTCTCTCTCTCTATTTGTGCAAAGGATGAAATCATTCTTAGTTTTTCATGTTTTATACACATTCTTGCATATAACTCACCAAAACAAAGTCAGGGGAGCTCATACTATACCCTTGTCATCAATGTCCTGTTTAAGTTTTTTGAGAAAGCCCCAGGATCATGAAGCATACTATAAAAATATATGCCATTGAATCTTATGATATTCATATGATAAGAATTTAAATAGTCATATTCAAGATTACATTATGTATGAAATGAAATGATATTGCATTTTCTTGTATCTTATTATATATCCATCAATTTTCCTTTCTTGATACTATCAATTTTACAGAGTGTGATCCGATTTTTCCGGATTCCACACTGTGGATTTCCAATTCCGTATCACCACTCTCTGAAACTGATGATGTGGTACACATAAAATAATGTCTGTATTTTAGCACGTTTTTAAAAGAGTTCATTTAAAAAAGATTTGTTGCTTAAGTAAACACCATACAATCCATTTTCAAAAGATAGTTTTAAATGGACAAGGGTATATGATTAATTTTTTATTGTGCAAGGGTTGTTCGGAAATTATTGAGACAACACAAATATTTCCCTATTTTAAGTTACGAATTTTAGTGATAATTGGCATAAACATTGAACAAACCTAAACAAATAATTGAGTAAAATAATATTACAAAATATTTAATAATTTGTTTACGACAGTACATAATTAAGTCGGTGGTCGGGGTACCCGGCGCATGCCCAAACTCGGAGTTTAAAAAATTTAAACATCTACATTTTAAGTGTTGGTAGACATACAATTAATGATAAAAGAAATCAAATTATATATATGTTCATTGTACTAATTATTGTGACTAAATTTTGTGCAAGTTTCACTAGTGTTTGATTTGAAATATGGAGATAGTTCAAAAATATGTACCGAGCAATAGAAATCTGACTGGGACGGTTTATTGAATTTTCAAGGCTGCGCAGCAAAAATACATCAAATTGGTGGGAAACTTGGTAAAAGACCTTTTCTGGCCAAAAAATTGTTTAAACAAAAACTAAACGATAGAAAGGGGTCAAAAGCTTTAGTTAATCAGGTTTATTTACTTACTTTCTTAACTAAAATTAAAACAATGGGGCTAAATAGCGAGTATTTTTTACACACACACTGATTTCAATAGGTCTAATATGTAAGAGACGTTTCACAGTAAGTTGACTTTTTCACAAAAAATTAAGAATGGAGAGAATATTTAACTGTTGCAATTTTAAAATAAAAAGAAAAGATGAAAAATGAAGAATAGTTCATGTTTTCCGTTTGTATGTAAGGTGTTTAAAACATAGGAGCAAGGAGAAACGTTAAAATGACATTGCGATGAGTTTGTGCTTGCTCCGGGTCAATGGATGTAGGCAAGTTTGTTAGCTTACCAGGAATGAACAAATGATGTCATTTACTTCAAAATGTTCATGTTAAAAGGTATCCTGGTTTACACTCTGGTGAAATTTCAATGATTCATCTTTTTTTCCCAAGGGAGTAAGAGTAAATGTCTCAATAAATTTCCGGACAACCCTTGTAACAATAACTATCCGAAGAGCCGGATCACGTCTCGTTGCCAGGGGCGGATCATCAGATCAAACAAGACACGAAGCGTCAAGTTTGATCTGATGATCCATGCCTGACAACTCGACGTGATCTGACCCTTCGGATCAAGTTACTGTTATAATAATATATATATATCATATGAAAGAATATACACTATGATTCACGAAATGTGATAAGATTATCCTCGTTTATAGCAATAGGTGATGCCTTTTCAAGGTAAGCTCTTTAATCTTTGATTTCTTATGTCGTTACTTTAGGTCCATGAAAGAGCTGTCACCTTTTTCCATGACCTATGCAATGAATTAATCAAAGCCAACTATACATCTGCTGATCAAAAAAGGTTAGTATACAAATTACAGGCTAAAAATATAATCAATTATAGATAACAGGTGTCTGAATTCCCATTTGATATGTATTAATATATACCGGTAATCAGATATACTTTAGGTAATAAGCTTGGGGGAAAAATAAAAAATATAATGTCAATTTCCTTTATTTCAGGAAATTAGGTTCCAGGGACAATCAGTCAACGTCCTCCACAAGCAGAGAAACAAAAGGATGCATCAAAAATGCCATGCAGAGCAAGAAAACAGAAGTCGGAGACATTATTCTGCTTGGTGGAGTGAGTGGGAGTGACATAGATTCTATGACTGTCTCTAACAGGCAGAATTCTGCCCAGGGCAGTGAGGAGGACTTCATTGTTTTCCAAGACGATACCGTCTCTGAAATAAGCAGGAGCTCTAGTAAGAGTGCTGAGAGAAACGATCAGGCATCCAGAAAATCAACAGAGGAGACATCAGCACAGTGTAGAATTAGTCAGACAGCTAGTCATGGTTTAGAGAGAAACTCGACCATTTCCGATGTTTTGGTTGTGAGTCATGGTGGTTTAATCAAAGAACTTGTGAAGTTTTTTGTGGAGAAACTGGACTGTGAAATCCCAGGGGGTAAGGGAAATGGGCTGAGGATCTGCCATAACTGTAGTGTCTCCAAGTTTATTGTGTCTGTACCAAGCGGTGATGACCCCTCCCTGCCTAAAGTGACTTGCTTGTCTATTAACAGTAAGGAACATCTACAGGGAATGGGCATCGAGTTTGCTGAGGGGAAGTACTGATAGACTGCATATACATTTGTAAATACGGGTCACTGTATAATTATGTAGAATATAAATTTTATACATACTGGCAGCTATTCTCACTGAGTGAGAAATGAATTCATCAAATAAATCCTCACAGTTTATGAAGTACATGTACTGCCAAAATTGACTTAAACTCTTTAATTACAAGCGTATATACAAGGGTAAAAAACAAAGAGTTCTTTGTACATTTTTGGAGTACAGCCCTGCACACTCCATTTAGCTATCATCTCCATCTTCACCTGCAGACCAGACAGTGGTAGTGGTAGGAGTGGTAGTGGTAGTCAGTGGTAAAGTCAGGAACCCAGCAGAGGTCACACCTTAAGTAAAAAACAAAATGGAAGAAAATGAGTCAATGATGAACAGTTTTTAAAGTTATTGAATGGCACGGTTGTTTTTGTGTCTGTACCAGAGCGTTTGATTACTGTGTTGTGGGGTTTTTAGCTCACCTGAATTAAAAGCTCAATCACATTTTATCCATGTCCGTCTGTCTGTCCGTAAATTTTTCACATTTTCAACATCTTCTCCAGGACCACTGGTCCAATTTCAACAAAACTTTGCACAAAACACCCTTAGGCAAAGGAGATTCAAATTTGTGAAAATTTTAAGGGGAGAAAATTAGGAATTATTGAAATTTTTTAAGAAATTTTCAAACATCTTTTTCTCAAGAACCATTGGAACATATGGAAGCATCCTCAGGTAGTGTAGATTCAAAGTTTTGAAAATCAGGACCCCCGGGGGTAGGGTGGGGCTACAATAGGGTGGAAGGGGTCAAATTTTACATAGTAATATACACATGTACATGTAAAGAGGTAATGTTTAAGTAGCTTCTTTTCTTAAACTGGTCAGCCAGAAAAGCTGTAACGTGTTTGGAAGCATCCTCAGGTAGGGTAGATATAAAGTTGTAAAAATCATGACCCTCGGGGTTTGGCTGGGGCCACAAAAGGGGGACAAATTTTTACATATGAATATATTGAGAAAAATCTTTAAAAATCTTCTTCTCAGAAACTGATCAGCCAGAAATGCTGTTACCCATGTGGAAGCATCTTCAGGTAGGGCAGATTCAAGTTTGTTCAAATCATGATCCCCGGAGTACCACAATTGGGGAGTTGAATTTTTACATAAGAATATACATGTATAAGGAAATATCTTTGAAATAATCTTCTTCTCAGAAATTGATCGGCCAGAAAAAGCTATTACTCGTGTGGAAGCATCCTCAGGTAGGGTAGATTCAAGTTTGTTCAAATCATGATCCCCAGGGGTAGGATGGGGCCACAATGGGGGGTCGAATATTTTACATAGGAATATATAGAGAAAAATCTTTAAAAATCTTCTTCTCAGAAACTGATCAGCTAGAAAAGCTTAAACTTGTGTGGAACAGGAAGCATCCTCAGGTAGGGAAGATTCAAATTTGTTCAAATTTTTACACAGGAATGTATAGGGAAAAATCTTTGAAATTATCTTCTAAAACACAATTTGCATGGAAAAGCTGTAACTTTAATCAGTTCAGATAGTGTAAATATGTCAAAATCATAATCTTCAGGAGTAGGGTTGGGCCACATGGGGGGGGGGGGGGGGGGGGGGGGGGTGAGTGGCTCCAATTTAACAAAGGAAAGCATTTAAATTATTCACAAAAACTCAAATTTTATTATACAAGTACATGTACATATATGTGGTTTTACTTATATGCAAGCATTGTTGATTCTTTAAAATTGTTTAGACTCTGGCCCCTAGACAATTTTTGGGCTTCACATGGGGTTCAAAGTTCGATTTAGGCTTATAATCCATAATTATATAAACACTTGTTTAAGATCTTCTCCAGAACTGCAATGCTAATTATGTGATATGACTGTAAAATCATCCTGTTACAAAGGGGTTCAATGATAACATAAGAATATGCATGGGAATTTTTTTTTACAGGATATCTATAATACATTGTTCAGATATTTTGTATATGACTCCATAAAGCTGATTTTATTATGTCTATTGTTGCTCAGTTGAGCGATGTGGCCCATGGGCCCTCTTGTTTCTTACTGTCTTGATAACCCCTTCCCTCTTTTCATTTGCTTTTGACCCAATGTGGTGAATGCTAAAAACTTTGTTTAGTTTTCTCAGAAAGAGGTGATATTTTAATAACTGAACAGTTTTCTAGTAGCCTATTTATATAAGAAATAAGGTATCATTTTTGGATGTATATCGGGATATAAATACGGGTTGGTACGTGATCAAACCTTTCCATAAAGCCCGAAGGGCTTTATGGGATTTGATCATGTGACCAAACCGTATTTATATCCCGATATACATCCAAAAATGATACCTTACTTCTTATATGTACATTTGTTGCAAATTTTGACGATAATATTGCTCCATACTTCCTTTTGTGATGACCTAGAAAGCCGCTTCGATAAACATGACGTAACGAAAAATAGTTCAACAATGTTGCAAGTATTTGTCTAAATTTGGTAATCTTAATAAATAAATATGACACTACTTTTGACAAGACAACACTTTTTTTTATTATAATAAAGTGAAACGGTAAAGAAAATTCATTTCTACAATTTGAAAAAAACGATTGAAGCTTGGCGGATTAGTGTCACTTTCGCACCAAAGTCAAGCTACTCAGCAATAAGCTGCTCAGCAATAACGAAATTTGTTTACATTTATCGACTATATAAACTGAATTTTCCGATCCCGATTGAAAAAAAATAATCGACACAGGGCGCCTAGCGCCCAAACTAGGACTTGTGCCACCCAGGTGGCACCGGATTCATGGGGGCACGAGTGTCCCCTCTGGATCCCCGGCCCCAAAAGGGGCAATATTAGCACCGATTTCTGGCGCCAGGGCGCTGACTTGACCCTATCATATTGTTAAATAGGGACTCTAAACAGAGCGCCTAGCGCCCAAACTAGGACTTGTGCCACCCAGGTGGCACCGGATTCATGGGGGTACGGGTGTCCTCTCGGGATCCCCGGCCCCAAAAGGGGCAATATTAGCACCGATTTCTGGCGCCAGGGCGCTGACTTGACCCTATCATACTGTTAAATAGGGACTCTAAACAAGGCGCCTAGCGCCCAAACTAGGACTTGTGCCATCCAGGTGGCACCGGATTCATGGGGGTACGGGTGTCCTCTCGGGATCCCCGGCCCCAAAAGGGGTAATATTAGCACCGATTTCCGGCGCCAGGGCGCTGACTTGACCCTATCATACTGTTAAATAGGGACTCTAAACAGGGCGCCTAGCGCCCAAACTAGGACTTGTGCCACCCAGGTGGCACCGGATTCTTGGGGGTACGGGTGTCCCCTCGGGATCCCCGGCCCCAAAAGGGGCAATATTAGCACCGATTTCTGGCGCCAGGGCGCTGACTTGACCCTATCATACTGTTAAATAGGGACTCTAAACAAGGCGCTGCCCAAACTAGGACTTGTGCCACCCAGGTGACACCGGATTCATGGGGGCACGGGTGTCCCCTCTGGATCCCCGGCCCCAAAAGGGGCAATATTAGCACCGATTTCTGGTGCTAGGGCGCTGACTTGACCCTATCATACTGTTAAATAGGGACTCTAAACAGGGCGCCTAGCGCCCAAACTAGGACTTGTGCCACCCAGGTGGCACCGGATTCATGGGGGTACGGGTGTCCCCTCGGGATCCCCGGCCCCAAAAGGGGCAATATTAGCACCGATTTCTGGCGCCAGGGCGCTGACTTGACCCTATCATATTGTTAAATAGGGAATCTAACCAGGACGCCTAGCGCCCAAACTAGGACTTGTGCCACCCAGGTGACACCGGATTCTTGGGGGCACGGGTGTTCCCTCTGGATCCCCGGCCCCAAAAGGAGCAATATTAGCGCCGCTTTCTGGCGCCAGGGCGCTGACTTGACCCTATTATAGTGTGAAATAGGGAGTCTAAACACGGCGCCTAGCGCCCAAACTAGGACTTGTGCCACCCAGTTGACACCGGATTCTTGGGGGCACGGGCGTCCCCTCGAGATCCCCGACCCAAAAGGGGTAATATTACCACCGATTTTTGGCGCCAGGGCGCTGACTTGACCCTATCATAGCGTGAAATAGGGACTCTAAACAGGGCGCCTAGCGCCCAAACTAGGACTTGTGCCACCCATGTGGCACCGGATTCATGGGGGTACGGGTGTCCCCTCGGGATCCCCGGCCCCAAAAGGGGTAATATTAGCACCGATTTCTGGCGCCAGGGCGCTGACTTGACCCTATCATATTGGTAAATAGGGAATCTAACCAGGACGCCTAGCGCCCAAACTAGGACTTGTGCCACCCAGGTGACACCGGATTCTTGGGGGCACGGGTGTTCCCTCGGGATCCCCGGCCCCAAAAGGAGCAATATTAGCGCCGCTTTCTGGCGCCAGGGCGCTGACTTGACCCTATTATAGTGTGAAATAGGGAGTCTAAACACGGCGCCTAGCGCCCAAACTAGGACTTGTGCCACCCAGTTGACACCGGATTCTTGGGGGCACGGGCGTCCCCTCGAGATCCCCGGCCCAAAAGGGGTAATATTAGCACCGATTTCTAGCGCCAGGGCGCTGACTTGACCCTATCATAGTGTGAAATAGGGATTCTAAACACGGCGCCTAGCGCACAAACTAGGACTTGTGCCACCCAGGTGACACCGGATTCTTGGGGGCACGGGTGTCCCCTCGTGATCCCCGCCCACAAAAGGGGCAATATTAGCGCCACTTTCTGGCGCCAGGGCGATAACTTGACCCTATCATAGTGTGAAATAGGGCGTCTAAACACGGCGCCTAGCGCCCAAACTAGGACTTGTGCCACCCAGGTGACACCGGATTCTTTGGGGCATGGGTGTCCCCTCGGGATCCCCGGCTCCAAAAGGAGTAATATTACCACCGATTTTTGGCGCCAGGGCGCTGACTTGACCCTATCATAGCGTGAAATAGGGACTCTAAACAGGGCGCCTAGCGCCCAAACTAGGACTTGTGCCACCAAGGTGCCACCGGATTCTTTGTGGGACGGGTGTCCCCTCGGAATCTCTGGCCCCAAAAGGGACAATTTTAGCACTGATTTATGGTGCCAGGGCGCTGACTTGACCCTATCATACTGTTAAATAGGTATTTAAACAGAGTGCCTAGTGCCCAAACTAAGACTTGTGCCACCCAGGTGACACCGGATTCTTGGGGGCACGGGTTTCCCCTCGGGATCCCTGTCCCCAAAAGGGGCAATATTAGCACCGATTTTTGGCGCCAGGGCGCTGAGTTGATCCTCTCATAGTGTTAAATAGGGAATCTAAACAGGGCGCCTAGCGCCCAAACTATGACTTGTGCCACTCCGGTGACACCGGATTCTTTGTGGGACGGGTGTCCGCTCGGAATCCCCGGCCCCAGAGTTGATCCTATCATAGTGTTAAATAGGGAATCTAAACAGGGCGCCTAGCGCCCAAACTAGGACTTTCATGTGACACTGGATTCTTAGGTGCATGAGGTCCTTTTGGACCTTTGTGTTCTTACTGATACTTCAACACTTTTTACTGTATTAATGTAATTGAGTTTTTAAGATGTGTTCGTTTATATCACGATTTCTATTAAGAACAGTAAGAAGTTTTTCGCTTACTGTGTTTTTGAAACATTAAAAGGTGTATGTCATTCATAAAATACTAATTACCTAACAATCCTTCTCAGGAACGTAGCTTTTTTTGAAACTGTTGATGAACAAAAAAAAAAAACCCACACAAACTACACAAAAAACCACACACCCCTCCAAAAAAATAAATAAACAAATCCCGCTTATCATCTATTATCTGTGATCTGGGAGGGGCTGTTGCAACCACTATTGAAATACAACTATTGCATAAAATAATAATTTCAAAAGTTGTTGGGAATGTATTTCATTATAAGAGTCATTTTGTAACCACTATTGAAATACAACCACTATTGAAATTATCATTTCGATAGTAGTTGGGAATAAATTTCATTATAAATATCACTTTGCAACTACTATTGAAATAAATATCCCTCTCTTTCGACTAAAGTGGGGAATATTGATTTGGGCCTGTCGGTCCGTCTGTCAGTCTACTATTTTGTCTGTGTCTCATTATTTTATCGACTGAGGTTTTTAAACTATATGTAAAGTCTGTACCCATTTTACCTTCTACCTTGCATTCATATTGATAAGATAAGTCTTAGAATATGGAGACATTGTATGGGATATTTCTTCCGATCAAAGTTGCAAATTATTAGAAGATGTCCAGATTGAAGCTGGAAGAATTATTACAGGTGTTAGTTGTAATTCTCCTTCGATCAAAATTGTTTAAAGAACTGGATTGGGAACTACTGACAGAACGTCGTAAAAAATATAAATTAGTCTTGTTTTACAAAATTATTTTTCGATATGCACCTCAATATCTTAGAGAGATATGGTTGAATCTTGTACGTTGAGAACAAGTAATATGACATACAGAATTCCTATTTTAAGAGGGCTCGATGGTAATGGCCATGTTTAAACTATATTGATCTCTTTTAAAAAAAGAGCTCTATATAAAAATATAGTAAAATGCCCCCAAAAAGTTCAGATATATAGAATTTTTCTTTACTAAATAATTGTTTGTAGCAAAACAAATCAAACTTAAAATTTTAAGTAAATTTGATGGTTAATTTGTTGATCATCTAGCCTCCTTAAGAACAACATTACACTATAACAACTTTTCACCATCTATTATCAAAGCTTGGAATAAATTGCGACAAAACACTAAGGATTGTCATTTAGTTGCCCCATTTAAATCAAGGCTCAACAAAAATCTTCCAAAGAAAACAAACTGTTTGACTATGGACTCTGAAGAGAAAAACAGCAAGTAACTTAAATGAACATTTATATAAAGATTTTTTTGATAAAGGCTCATCATTGCAGTATTGTGGTACTAGTAATTCATATGAAGATACTGAACACTTTTTTTCTTTTTTGTCCAAAATACATGTATGCCTTTCAAAGGGAAATACTGTTACACACTCCATACACAATTTTATCATACCAGTATCTGTAGAAATTTTATTACATGGTAGTAATCAATGTAACTTTACTTTTAATAAACAAATATTTGATGATGTGCATAACTTTATAAAAAATTCCAAAAGATTCTAACAAAAGTATAATATTAATATCCAGCTGTATTTAATTAGAGCATAGCAAAAGACAGTAGATTGTATTGCGGATTTATTGTATTGCTGTTTTTTTGGTCTATTTTCTTTCGTTATTTTTCCTTTTTCATTCATTAATTCTTGTTGTCTATGCATCTTTTGTTTGTACAACATTTATTTTTATGCACTATACTTGTATTATTAATCCAATTCAATTAACCAATGTTATATTGATCTTGTTTGTAAAGAGAGGAGTTGCTTTTATCCATTTCAAACAAGCGTTCGATACTGTATGGAGGACCGGTGTTGTATAGCAGCTTTTCCCCCATAGTAGCTTTTCCCCCGGAAAACCTGCTATATAGTAGCCTTTCCCCCCAGGGGGAAAAGCTACTATATAGTAGCTTTTCCCCCATAGTAGGGTTTCTCCCTCACGTTTTTGGTTCATATTTTATAAAAAAAATATTTATGGAAACCCAGTAAGGATTAAAATCAATGTTTCTACACATCCAGGTTGCATATATCTGCATTCATCTGTAAAGGTTAATTTTCGTTTTGCCGATTTATTATTTTTTATAGACAATGCTGAAAATTAAACATGTGTGTAATGGAATTATACAGAGAACTTAATTTAGGTAATTATAACTGAAAAAGTACTTGGTTTTACAAGATATACACTTATATGCATAATTCTGTGTTCTGAATTTGTAAGTGAAAAATGTTTTGAGAATATTTTAATAAATCTATCAGTCCGTCCTGTCTGTTTGTGCAAATTTTGTCCAGGCTAAACCTCTGTTTTAGAGAAATTTTGTTTCCGATGTTTCAGAGCCGATGTTTAAAATCCTATTATAATGAAAATGGTGCATATTCTTTAGGGTCCCATATCTCATAAACTAGAGATGACCACATCACCATATTTTCACAGTGGCAGTGGTTTACCACTTGTAGGTGACTCTGAAAATTTCAGCCCTCAGGGTAGGGGCCCTCGATGTTTCAGGGCCCGATGTTTAAAACTCCATTATAATGATTGAATAGTGTTCTATAAGTGGGGGCCCGAATCTCAAATTCTAGAGATGACCACTTAACCATATTTTCAAATTGGTAGTGGTATACCACTAGTAGATGACCCTGAAAAATTTAGCCCCCATGGTAGGGGTCCTTGATGTTTCCGAGCCCGATGTTTGAAATCCAATTATAATGAATACTGTATTTTTAGGACCCCATCTCTCAAAAACTAGAGATGACCACATCACCATATTTTTAGGGATATTTAAAAGTAAAAACATCATTTAAAAATACACACTCACTCATATATTTCTTTATCAAAATGGTTGAAAATTACGTTTAATTCTGCTTTTCTTTTTAATTTTACGAACAATAATTCTAAAAAAGGTACGCGGGTAAATTCATTATTCTTCAAAACATTTAATCAATTCATAAGATGACTAATGATATACTAAATAACTAGATGAATAAATCAATAAATTTTTATTCATAAAAGTAGCAACCGAAAAACAAAAATAAATAACCAACAATAGCGCACCTGATATACGAATTTATTTTACTTGCCAATTGATTAGAAGATCAAGCTTATATTTAAAAAAAAATAAGTCAGCTCATCACAAAAAATGTGTTAGTTTTTTTTATTTCTAATTACCCTTGTTTCATTGTTCGAAGAAATAATATGGTACACAAGTAAATCTTTATTGCAAAAATATGAAATTAATAGTATGGTGAGATTTTTAGGTAAGTAAATCGTATATCTTGTTTTATATGGCATCGTTTTCAAAATTGTATATTTATAAATCACGTTGCAAAATAAAAAGTGGAAAAATTAGCACGCAGTGAATGATAATATATACATAAGGTTAGTTCAAGCTCCATTTCACATTTTCCAAAGTAACCAGCAAAGATACTGACTTTGTTCTGGTTGTGAAGCCATTTCATTTAAAAAAAAAAATGTATACATCATTAAACCTCGCGTTTCGTAAAAAATGTGCTTAATTAAAAAACATATGAATATGCGTGACTTTAAAACAAAATTGTTAATACTAACTTTACACATGCCTTTAATACATAATAAATTATAACACCCCTTACACATGATTTAGAACCCCATCAATCAAAGTAAAACATTTCAGTTTCTCATCATATCATTGCACCCTGTCTCTCGTTTGATATCTAGATGTAGAAATATATGATTATATTTGATTGAGTCCATGAGAAAAGGGTGCTTATGATATTTTTTGCTTATTTTGAGATTTTTACAGAATTGAATAAAACACATCTCAGAGTTTTCAAATCTGAAATTTTATGGCTTAAAAACCAGTTCTAAGTTGAGGTTTTCTCCGTTTTTAATAAAGCTATTTCAACAGGATAAAAATGTGACGTCGTGTTATGAACATGCAACATCAAAACAATTTCAATGTAAACGTGACCGTGACTTTGAAACGTAATAAATGTAAACTACAGCACTCTGTAATTTGTTTTAATTATGGACTTCTTTGTAGTTCGATATGTGGTTATAAGGACCCATGTCAAGTGATGTTGACCGAGACGATATAGACTGAGCTGGCGAAGCCGATATCACTTTTCTGTGTCTTCGGGCGAAATCACTCGACATTGGCCCTAATAGCCTCATATTATTGTACAATGATGTCCATAATAGATAAATTATATAATCATCCGATTAAACAGTTATATTTAAAATAACTAGTAAATGTAGTACATTAGAGAGGTTAAGCATTTAAACATGTACGTGTACGAATACGTGTAACATGGAGAATCCCCTAAATTAATGCATAATTCTACAAGTTGTACAAAACGTTTAGAATCAAAAAGTACACGGAGGTAAAAACTTGTAGCATTTTTAAATAAAAATATAGACTTGGTGTATATCAGACGTTGTATTAAGTGAAGCAGAGAATAAATTAAGAATTACTGTGTTTTTGGTTTCATCGAAGTCATAGAATTATTTCACAAACAGTGAGAGTATGCTGAACATGTTGAAAATGTTGAATCTTATTGTTTTACGCGTACACGTACACGTACACGTACAGTTTATTAACCGATCAAGGTCAGTTGACGGTAAGGACCCAATGTTCAGGTACAGAATATTGATTTAATGTTTGCAATATTTTCATTTAATAGTTTATAGGTGAAAAATGGCCCTCGAGTATTTTTATATGGCACCAGAAAAAGTACAAAGTCCTCTATGATTGATATAATGTAACTTGATAGAAAGAGGTGATATAAGGAAGCAAACATTTAAACTAATTCTAATTTGGTATACATAATAGACATACTGGTACAGTACCAGTATCGGTAAGGTCTTGATTACTGGTGTATTATTCGTTGTTATCATGATACATTTTGGCAGGTTTTGAGTGATCATAAGTAATGATCACATTTTGTGTTATAATATTTTCGTTGAGATCAACGCAAAATGTTATATTGCAAAATGTTATAAATATGTATCGGGGGATGTATTCTTATTTCTTGGAGTCTAAAGCACGTACATTTACAATAAGAAATTGTTAGATCTATGATTGTCGTCATTCTTTTCCGGTTCCGGTTCATTCTTTTCCGGTTCGTCTTGGTTGATGTAATTATATTAAATGTTATTAAAAATCAAGTCATGATGACACGATGAACCTGTGATATCCATCTAACTGAATGATAACTGGAATGTCAGACAATGTTAGGAATAACTGAATAGCACAGTTTCGTTTGATTGCAAGCACAAATTGCCTGTAAACATCTATATAAAATATCAATCTAAAAATGTACCAGTCCTTGAAAAAAAATATTCCAAATAAACCACAATCGATGAAGGATGATGATTTCAACGAAAGAAGTCGTTTAAAATATTAATTTCATAATGTACCGTTCCGTGTTCATCAACCAAAACCAATTTCAAATTATATTTTCTTTATAAAATAATGATTTCATAATGCACCGGCGTACCATTCAATGTAAAAAAAAAAGATCCAGAGAATTGCAATGATTTTTTCTGAATTTCTTCTTTTGTACCTTTCTGTGAAAATCATCAAAATTGGCACAGGAGATTGCAATTAAGAAATCCCTGAACTTTAAGTAAAACGCAATGCTCTCTGTATAAAATATTCATTTCATAATGTACCATTCCGTGTAAATCAATCTAAATTGGTGCAGGGAATTGCAGTAAAAGAGTTCTCTGAATTTTAAGTAAAACACAATATGATTTTCTGTATAAAATTTTCATTTATAATCTCCCATTCTATGTAAATCAATCAAAATTGATGCAGGGAATTGCAATTAAAGAATTCCCTAAACTACACTTTAAGTAAAGCAAAAAAATTAATGTGTTTTCTTTATAAAATATTAATTTTGAATGTAACAGCCCGTGTAAATCAATCAAAATAATCATAAATGATGCAGATGACCGTAATGAAAATATTCTCGGAATTTTAAGTAAAAAAACAATATTTCCTGTATATTGAAAGACTGCATGTGATTTAGATTAATTAAAACGATTTCCAGAAGTTGACCATTTTACATGTTTTCTTTAGATTTTGTGATTCCCTATATGATAATGAAAGCTTGATATTTAAGCTTAATAAAATCAGTGTTGACTGCTGCATTTTAATACAGCATAGACTTTAAGGTTTGAACAAAGTCAAATTCAATAAGGTCAGTTTTAAACGTACAAAATATCATTGGCAACTAATGAATACGTATTTGCCAAGGAAAGTAAATGTATGATTGAAAATTGCACCAATAACGATACATTTTCATATATTTGAAATATTTCAATTACATACATTTTTATATCTAAGATTTCTAAAAATTCTTCCCCTTTACCAAAATGAATTTGTACATGTTATAATGAAGCACAACATGATCATAGAAGGTCTTTCAACTTCGAGCTCATTGCTAGGCCTAGAAGTTAATATGTTCTCACTGAATATGGGCAAAATGATCAGAGTTTCCATAGCAGGAGTTAAACTAAGCTTTAAAAAATAGCAATCTGCGGAAATTTGCCCACACAAAACTAAATATAGTACTGTTGTAGTTACGTAGATTAATACTTTCTAGTCAGTATATTTTGGTGTAGTTCAAAACTTCAGGAATTTACACTATTTGGATTTTCTGACTACTGAACCCTTTATATTTATATAAACCTTCAAACTAATTAACCGACGAACTTTTGAACCTTACGATTACTGGACCATCAGAATAATTAACCTTAAGACTATAGCTACTGGACCGTGATCGTTTTGATGACCAAAAATACGCAAAATTTCGAAGCTCAGATTTCATACACCGTGTATACACACTGCAAAAATAGAGGGATTGTTGTACTTAACTTCAGAATGAAAGCAAATTTTAAACATTGCATTGTATTTCTAAACATACGGCATTTGAATCAACACTTAGATTGTCTTCAAAATTCTCTTTTATTTTCATACAGAGGGAAATATGAGTGAAGAATGTATGCTTTTAAGATTGTTCAACCAGATATTTTTCAATTCCCTTGTATTGTTCAGTTATCCATCAAATAATGATTTAAAAATAAGTGACTGTATTGAGTGTGCAACATACCTCTAAGTTTATACTTGGTACATCGTTGAAAACAATAACATCAAAAGTCATTGCTAAAGATTGATAAAATTTGTTAGGTCCAGAATTTCACTTTTTGAGATCAAGCAATATCAGATAATCTGAATATTTTACCTTTTGCTGTTCATGAATATCGATATGATGTAACAGAAAGAAACACGTACATGTATACACGTACACCAAAATTAATAACAAAGTATTTCCACAACAATTCTTCAAACTATAGCCAATATTTGAGCATATTTCGATAAATCTAACATAAAAGGAGAAAAAAAAAACAAAATGAAGTTGTCAGTACATGTATATCTTAAAGAGTTAACCTAAAATAAAGAGTTTACCCAAAACAACGTGCTGAATTAATAAAAATCAGGTAAAAAATACTACACGTTATGAAAATAACACGCTTTAAGTATTCCACTTTTCGGACGACGTTATGAAATAACGTCAAATGTTTGTGACGTGATTTCTCTGTTTTGTAAAAAATGCCATAAGACCCTTTTTCTCATGGGCACAATCATTTAAAATCGTCAATTCTAACGGTATTTAATTAAAATTAATAGCCTTTTGGACGAAGGGAGTAATACATTTCCACTTCTTATTCCCTACCTCTACAAAATGAAGTCAAGATTAGTCAGTTAGTTTCCTGGAAGGAGCTTATACATAGATGATAATACATGGGAAAATTAAAGTTCCAAACCGTTTTCACTTAAATGTATTCTGACGTGTTCTGTGAAAAATGTCAATGCCATAACGTCGAAGTCAAAACTGTAGATAAGTAACGACTAGATGAAAAAGATTCGAGGTATTCCGAAATCCGCGTAAAAGGTGTTCCAAAAAGGTATAACAAAAGGTGAAATAAATGGTGATAACACAGGAATGTTATGAAGGCCATGCCTTTGTTCATATCAGGGGTGAAAAAACCACGTATTTTATTCTATGTATAAATAAATGCCATAATTATCCTTTATTATGAGAAATTAATATAATATCAGTTATTGCAAATTATTGCCACGAATGGTCCACCATAAACCTGACCGGAATGTAAAAAAGGGGGAAAATCTACTATATAGTAGGTTTTCCGTGGGGGTAATCTGGCTATAAAAAGGGGGAAAACCCACTATATAGTCAGCTTTCCGTGGGGGAAAACTGCTATATAGCCATTTTTCCGGGGGGAAAAACTGCTATATAGCCATTTTTCCCGGGGGGAAAGATGGCTAGGGGGAAAAGGCACTATATAACACCGGCCTGTGGAGTAAGCTTATTTTGAATGGAATTAATGGGGAATGTTTTAGATATATTAAAAACATGTACATGGGTATAAATTAAGTCATTAGTAGAACTAAATGGTATTTCCTCGATTTTTTTTATACAACGTAGATGTAAGGCAAGGAGAAAACCTTTCCACTTTTTTATTTTCTTTGTACATTAACGACCTAGAAAACTTTTTATTGGAAAATAACATTGTTGGTTTGCAAAGCATAAGTAATGAAATTGAAAACGATTTATCGCTATATTTGAAACTTTAATTTTACACCGACGATACCGACATAAAGGCAGAATATACGGATGACCTACAAAATGCCATCAACGAATTTTTTACGTATTGTACTCGGTGGAAACTTAATGTTGATGTCAATAAAACAAAAATAATGGTTTTCTCCAAAGGTTCAGCATCGAAAAAGTTTTTTTTTATTATAAAGAAGAATTGTTTGAAAATGTTAAAGAATTCAAATACCTGGGTATCGTAATATCAAGAAACAGGGTCATTTACTGAAGAAAAAAAAACCAAAAAACCAAAAAACAAAAACTAAAAAACCCCACATTTGTGTGAACGGGCTAAAAAAGTCCAGGTATGGCGTTAAAAGAAAAATTATAAATTTTAATTTGCCAGTAAATTGTCAAGTTGATTTATTTGATAAGGTTGTTTTACCAGTTTTACTGTACGGCTGTGAAATTTGTGTTTCAATTTATCTTATAATGAGTCTTGTGAATAAATGGGGCAATTATAACTAGTTTACCTGTCAAAATTTTATTAAAACTTATTTTTCGGTCAAATATTGCAAAATCAAAAAAAAATACTAAAAGTATTTGGTTACAAGTACACGTAAAATGTACTTTGATTCACATGAATATCGCCAGGTGGCCCATACCATCTTAAGATATCGATCCGAAACCAAAGTGTTACACACAGACAGAAGGATAGACGGACATTCAGTCTGACGAACAGACGGACCAAATCTATATCCACAACATTCAGTGAAAGCATAGGACAAAATGTATTTCAATAGTGGTTGTGTTTTAATAGTAATTACAATTTGATATTTATGACCAAGTTCATCCATATCCAATATTTAGATAATTTATAGCAATAGTGGTTGTAATGAAATACACCCCAACCACTATTGAAATAATTTATTTCAATAGTGGTTGCTAAGTGATTATTATAATGAAATGCACCACTAACCACAAATGAATTAATTAATTTCTTTCAATAGTAGTAAATGAAAGTGTTTCACACAGACAGAATGATAGAAGAACAGACAGTCAGAAAGGCGGATCATATCGGACAGACCCAATTCAATCAATTCAATATCCCCCACTTTGATTAAAAGCGGAGAACAATAACTACTTCAATAGTAGTTGTGTTTATACGGATTGAATAAATTTAATGCATGTTTCCCATCCTAATTCATGGTACATGTATAAGTTTTGTCAGTCTTGCGGAAGTGCGCCTTAATCCTGTTATCCTGAAATATAACAGAAAATTAACATATTTTCCTTTGTCTAGAATGCTAATAATAAAATCAAATAATTATAAAAGTTCATTTAAGAAAATTGACCAGAGGTTAAGCATTTTTCAGCATTGAATATCGAGACCAAAGGTTTGAGTAAACACCCTAGTCCGTTGAAAATTGACTCGCACCATGGAATTTTGATAATGAAACCAGTTCTAATTCAACAGCAAAATAAACACATTTTAATGAATTGATATTTATATCTTTGATTAATTCAATCAAATAATAACAGTGTACTCATTTATTGTTTGGATTAATATGTTTAAACATGAGCATAAACAGTCTCTTTAAAACATGAAGCGTTTTCATGACTAGGTCTTAAATTATCAGATTAACCCTTAATGTATGCACGTTAACTATTTTAAATATACAATGTACTGAACTTTTAGCGAATGCTCGTTATGTGCTTTGCTGTTTAAATTTCAAAAATATGTCTTTAATAAGAATAATTGTCGATTGGTTTCCATGTTCACACGAAATAAATGTAAGATTACGCCAGAAATACATGTACTCTTTACCATATATTTAATGAAGGGGTACGTGTAGATACAACATTTACAATACGTCATTGTTATTAAATTAATTTTACATTAACACTTATCCAGTAAATTAAAATTGCAATAATTACTGTAAAATTTATTTGAATATTTTTCGTTACAATGGCCTTTGGGTGTCTGGAGCAAGGGGACAGGAGCTCTAGAGGCCCCTGCATCTCCACGGTTTTAGTATTCATCACGAGGATACTTTCATCAGCTATTTCAGCAGAACTTTACAAAAAATAAAATCGATAAATAAAAACATAAATTGATATGAAATTGGTATATTTTGTTATACATTGGTAGTATTGCCAAATTAAAAAAGAGTGTAAAAATTTTAAAAAAAATGGATACGTTAGCCCAAGGTAAAGTCTGCAAGAATGATCGGAAGCAAATGTCTATGATTTTATCGTAGTTACAATGTAACTGAACATACGGCAACATCAATGCTTTCAGCCGAGCTTCTGACATAAGACTGTCTTTCTTGGTTTTGACATCTTTCAAGCCCAAATAACCACATTCAACATAGGCTGCTGATAGTGGCATTAAGAGGAGACTTCTCAGGACTGTCGATATGTTGCAAAATATTAGACATTTTTTTTATTAACAGTAGATCTTAGATTGTCAGACAGCAAATAAATTTTACTATTACAAACGAAGGATGGGAATGATTTCCACTAGCTGTGTAAGTAGAAAAATAAGATATGAATGAATTTTCATATTTTTATCCATATGTGCAAACAAAGGTATATTCTAAGACAAAAATTAAACATACATGTATACAAGAGAGAGATTCAGTCTTAAATGACAAATAAAATGATATCGCGTATGTTTAATCAATAGCAAATTAAAGTCCTAGTTTGGGCGCTAGGCGCCCTGTTTAGAGTCCCTATTTAACAGTATGATAGGGTCAAGTCAGCGCCCTGGCGCCAGAAATCGGTGCTAATATTGCCCCTTTTGGGGCCGGGGATCCAGAGGGGACACCCGTACCCCCATGAATCCGGTGCCACCTGGGTGGCACAAGTCCTAGTTTGGGCGCTAGGCGCCCTGTTTCGATTACTTTATTTCAATCGGGATCGGAAAATTCAGTTTAATAGTCGATAAATGTAACAAATTTTGTTATTGCTGAGCAGCTTATTGCTGAGTAGCTTGACTTTGGTCACTTTCGCGAAGTCACAGAGCGGTTGGAAATTTGAAAACAAAGCGATTGAAAATTGAGTTAGAGTCTACTGAGGCCTTTTCAGATGAAATTCTATCGGAGTCAAATTCAAGAGCACGACGATTTTCTTCGGACGTGTTAGAGACAAGCTATTATAATTTCTTTTATGGAACAAAACGGACAGAGAAGCAGGAGTTAAATTTGACCGTAAATGGACTGAACACGAAAGGTCTGTGATATTGCGTTTCCGACTTTTACCTCGAGACTTAGTCAGAAATGAACTGTAACTGATATAACTACATGTACTACATGTACAAATTGCGATTGTAATTTTCAAGAAGGCTTTGTTACGATGTCGATCCATAAACATTATCTTAAGTGAATCTTAAGCTATGATCATTTATCCCCGCAATTAATGTTATATATAGCAAAAAGAATGAATGAATAACACTTCGTATAACAAAATACAGATAAGTTTTTTTTCTTTATGCCTAAATCATGTTTTCATTACGATATTAAGTGTGTTTTAGCGCAAGTCGGTTAGTTTGAATACGTAGAAAAAGTAGTGACCTGTACATGTAGATTATTCATGCGCTACTTTGACCTCTTGACCCAGACTGCTGTTATGCAGGAATAACAGCAGATTGCGCAAACAGTGTTATGTAAGGGAAAACATTTGTAAGTGTAAATATACAAATGTATGTAATGTTTTTATTTCAGTTTATTAAAATTGCAGTCTTATACAGTTCTACCCATTTTACATCACCAAAGGATATGAATTACACATACAAGTATTACTTTTATAAAAAAGAAAACAGTCCCTTTTCATTATTAGACTTCATTAAATTGTCAGTAAATTTCTCAAAATTATGAGAACTTGTGCTACATACTACACCCCTGCGAGTGTGTTCGGAAGGTTTTCTTTATCTTGTTATTGTACCGTAAAGTCAGAGGGGTTCAAATGTGAGTTCACGAGACCTCCACGAGATTTTCTCAGTTCCTGTCATTTTTAGAGAGGAAGTGGGTGTTTTTGGATTAAAGTCTCAAATACGGTGAGTATTTTGCAGTTTCTATGCTATTTGTTAGTTTTATCTTTGTAAACGAGTTAAAATACATCTATAGGCTGTTAAAGTGGGAAGTATTATCGAGGATTTGCATTTAACTAACAATAGCAAAAAGAGCTCTTGATAAACCACACCTCTACCTGGTTTGTGAAATTAGAAAAATACACTTTAAACATATATACGCCCCTTAAATGATCCTATTACATTTAAAAAAAATAATTTATATCTCTGGAAAATTCATTAAGCTGTATAACACAACCAAAAGGTGTTACGTAATGTTCAGCAGAGAATATTATAGTCTATTTCGGAAAAATAGAAGTGTAGGTGCGGATCCAATTACTGTTTTTAAAGCATTTTTGGTCGTCATTGAAATACTGTGAAAAATATAGTTGAATTGTTTTGAAAAATATGCACAAAAATAAGTAAAAAATAAAATCTCTCTCTCTCTCTCTCTCTCTCTCTCTCTCTCTCTCTCTCTCTCTCTCTCTCTCTCTCTGGTTTTAATGCAATTTTTACATTAAATCATGTAACATTATTTACACTACAGAGTTGAATTAAATATTTAAACACAGCAGTCAATAATGATTTCTCTGATCAATCTCAACATGATAACATATGTATTGAAAAATTTAATCAAATGTAATATTACATATTAAACCAGCTGATAACTATATATGTCTATTGATCTTTCTGTCTTTCTATCTGTCATATTCCATTAAATTTCATATATTTTGTTATTGTCTTTAGAATTGCTGGTTTGAAACTTTATAGCTGTCTACCTTAATTTTAATAAACTAGCTTAGAAACTTTGGATCAATAATTTAAGTTAAATTAAGTTACTGATCGGGTTCATTATTCCTTACAATCAATAAGTGATGTTTATTTAATTACCATTCCTTTCAGGGGAGCATGCATGCATGCATTTAAATGTTACTGCAATGAATGTTTGTCCAGATTATAACGAATTCTTTTGATTCAGTTGGATTAATATACGTTTATAGTTTATACTGCACAGCTATAGTTATTGTGGTAATGTAGTTATACATGCAATATTATAGTACGCATATTATATATACATACATATTCTGTTTCAATGGAGAGCTTTGGACACTAATTTAAATCTTCCTCTTATTTGTTTTGTAAATTGTGTCATGAATCGAGCTTATTCTTTGCAAATATAAATGGAAAGTATAATGTTTTAATAAAATGTATTATTTTCTTTTTCTAGGTTAACATCAATATTTCCATCTGTTTTGTACATACATGTATAATGATATATCAAGATGCAGAAAAGTATGAATTGTGAGTACTAGAGCTATTATTACAACTGAAAACTCAGGATTTTATTTAATTCCTTTTGTATATCTGTTCATGAGCAATTCAATATGACATGTTTTATCTATTTTAGTTGATCATTGAACATAGAAATATCATTATGTAATCTATATGGCACTCTCTGATCTATAACTGTCAATTAATTTTCATTAGCAAATTATATCTATTCACTGTATAGAATATATAATGTAAGTGATACATGCCATAGACTGCATGTCTCTCTTAAATTTTTTTTTCATACCGGCGCATATGCAAGATCTGTCTCTATATAAATGAATCATGTTGCAGAAATGATGCATAGGTATTCATCCATGAATGAAAAAATGTCATTTTCATATGCATTTAAAATGTGCTACATTTACATGGTCTTTTATGGTCATTATTTTTTTAAAATGTCAATAAAAAGGAAATTGAGGTTTGATTATAATGAAAATTTGATAAGTGGAAATAAAATAGCAAAGACATCACAAGGGAACCAAACCATTTTGATAGGAGTATCAGAAGGGGTGCAGGTAAACCTTAGAAATGAATATATGACAAAGTCTGCTCATGCAGACTCCATGGGCTTCAAGTTTCAGCTTTAAAATCCATGCAGTGTTCACCATTGCAAGCCACAATATCAGTTCAGACTTCTAATGTTTCAAGGAACATTGGTAGTCAAACTGAAGAGACTGGAACTGGTCATGACAAAATTATCTCAAAACTCTTAAATATGTTAAATACCAAAACATCTTCAAACAAAAAGAAGTTATTACTAGATACTTTGCTTATTGTATGTGAAGCATTTGACAAAGTTCAGGATTCTCAGGCCAAAAAATTATTGCTATGTTTGCACAAACCATTGTGAAAAATATCCCATGTATTGGAAGTCCATCTTTTAATTTGATTTCTGATTTCATAAGGTTTTATAACTTAGAAAATACTTGTGCTATGCGATATTCAGAGTCGACAAAATGCATTTTTAAAGTTGTCTCTTTGGAGGAGCTACCCTCCGATTTTTGAGTGGATCGATGGAAGCACGAAATGCCGGTACTTAGTTGTACAACAAAGCGTGGGTATTTTAGTCCTGCTGAGTGTCAAGCTTTACTCCCTGTACCTTCTGAAAAAGTTCTTGACCAGTTTCAACCTCTTCAGTTTGAAATCCCAAAGAGACTCAAACCAGGGGTGTACACTGACTTCATTGATATAGCAATAAAGTCAACACTACCACAACATCATTAGTATTAAAGTTTGATGGTAGAAGGATTCGACCAGGTTTTGAAGATGATGAAGTTGGTGATGTTGATTTGGCTGGATATAAATCCAGTCTTTCATTAGTAGAACAAATTAAAAACCATTTTGAAATATTAGATATTATTAAAACCTGCTGTGAAAAAATACTGATCTGAATGATACCATTTCATTGATAAATTCCATTAAGAAGGTTTTGGAAATAATGAATAAGTCATCACATATACTAAAAGAAAGAAAAACATCAATGCAAAAGTTCCTTATGTAATGAAGTAATGAAGTTCTTGAAAAATCTTTGAGTGTTAGAGATTCTCTGTCATCAGTTCTATGTCAGCTACAAAATTCCAATGAATTCTGGTCTGATATGCCTTTTGTACCATTAGATTCAATTAGGAATTGCTGCAGGTTACTGAATGATAATATAGCTCATATATCTACCAATGACATTCTGAAACAAAACAACATACTGAAAAATGGCATATATTAAGAAATGATGCACATGTTACAGGCAGTACTTTGTACCAGGCTGCAGGCCTGGATGGCTTGCAAAACAGACTATCATTATATGATGAGGTACGTACATGAGGTACATGAAGCATGGCTCAGAAAATTAAATAAATGCTATAGCCACTTTATGTACAAAGGTTTTGCCCGTTTATTTCCCACATTTTGATTATGTCGAGGTAGGTATATTTCGTTTTCCTAAAGCCAAAACATGCCATTGCCATGTTGAGAACAAATGTTCATATTCTGATTCTCAATTAAACATGAATTTTCACTGTTCTCTTTAGATTGGGTTTTCATACCTCATACAGAGTCTTTAGAATTTTTGGATTTTGGATATTAAACAAATTTGTATGTCAACAGAAGTGAAATGACCATATTTTAAGAAAGAATGTCATATGGAAATCCATGTTAGATATATTCCACAAATTCAGGCTAGTATGGCTGTGCCAAATGCACCTATCTCTTTGTGTGTTTCGTACACTTCTGAAACTACATCTGTGTTTGTCTGCAAAAAAAAAAAAGTGAAGAGCACTTTGATGATCTAATGCATCACATTCAAAATACATTTGTAGAGGGAAGCAGAAAACTAAAGTATTCACAAAATCTATTTTAGAAACATGTGAATTTTTAACAGAAGTCAAAAGTATACATGTAACACAATCAAAAAATGAAGTTGACCAACCTAAATCTATGTACAGAGATCATGTTGAGGATGCATCATTTTTTAGTTGTAAAATATTTACAGCTAATGACATCAATGCACTCTTACTTCAGTGTATTGAAATTCTGAATAATACGAGACAAATTCAAAGAGTTAGAGCTAAGGAGAGTGTAACATATAATTATGCTTTCCAATATAGATCGACTAGCTACAAATGAGAGAGGCTATATGGTATTCAAATTGGCTATGTTTTGTCTGGTTCAAGCTTTCCTGAGAAAGACGCAAAAGCAGTGGTAGATAAATTTTACATTGAAACATTGCAGAGAGGTGGTAATGCACCAGCTGTTGCATTTGATGGACAATTTCGTAGACTTCTTGCTATTTCTAATGAAGGAAAACCTTTAACTATTTTTCAGTTGCAAAAACAGTGTTAGGAATCTGTTAAAAATATGTAAAAGTCAGAAATTATTATGTATATTGAAAATATTATTAAATCTTTTTCCAAATACACTGTTACAAACCTCTCCAACTGTGTTTCAAGTAAGTTGTACAGATCTTGTTTCTTCAAACTTGAAGTGTGACAAATCTGTATTCAGAAGTGCACCAGTATGTGTTGATGTTGATTATTCACAAAATGAAGAGGAAGATTTAAGTGAAGAATCTATATATGATGATAACAATGTCACTACTGCTGCAGTAGACTTGGTTTTATCAGATAAGTTAATTCAACCATTTGATGATGTTGAGAATGACAAAGTGATGAGGTAGTAGAGAATGAAGTTAATTCTAAATTCAGAAATTGTCAGTCACTAGACATTTCATTGGCTACAGATAATGTTTCTTCATTACAAGTGTTTCTACACCAAAATTCTAAACTTCAGTCTTTCAGTTGAAAACAGTTATTGGATTTATTGCAAAATTCAGACATGCTCTACACAAATGCAACTTTGGCTGACCTAAAAAAAACATCATCAAATGGTTGAAAACAATATATCGAGACAAAGAAGTCATTCAAAACTTAAAACATTCTGGTAGAAAACATGACATTGTTTCAAAATTATCGACAATTCTCTGTGCCTCTGAACTGTCTGTTGAACCAGAGAAACGACAAAATTTAAAAATCCCAGTTCTCTTTATTGTTTATGTTTGAAAAAATTGAAAAAGCAAAAGAAGGCCTTTTTGAATGTGATAGCTGCTCACCATATGATGCATGATATGTATGATCAATGGAAGTCAGAAAGTCCTGTGTCTTTTCAAATTGCAGATTTACTAAACAATTTCTGGTGTTCAGTTCCAGAACTGCACCACAAATCAAATGCATTACTTTTACATTTTATAGACTATCATCTCCTTCATATTCGAATTAGAATGTGTCTCATCAAAGGCAAATTACAATTTGTTTCGTTAGAAGGGTGGAGGTTTGTAAGCAAACTCTCTAATTCACCTTTACCAATACCTGTTCTTAATGGTGTTCTACCGGCCATCAATGATGCACAATTTTCTGTGAAACTCTATTTTATGATTCTAAACTACAGTCTATAATTAAAAACTAAAACTAGCAATCGAATATCTGTGGTCGCGGAATGGCGACAGTCTTTTAATTTAACAAAACCTCATTTTGGATTGTAGTTCAATATCTTTTAGATCCTCAGAGTGAATCCTTTGCAGCTCTCATGTTCTCTTCACCTGTACAAATACTTTTGAATAAACATGGTTTCATAAAAGAGGCACAGTTTTGTCAGCTGGTGCAGGGTTTTATGGAGGCAAATGACATGCCTGGGATTTCTGCAGTTGATAGACACAGGCTTAGATTTGATCTAAGAAGCTATTTATTACAGTGCATAAATGTATTTTCATTTCCACCCTCTGGAGATAATGCCATGGGTATGCCATTTCAATTGTTTGAGGCACTTGTTTCTTCTTCAGACTCATTTTTGCAGCTTCATTCACTGATTCCATCTTACATTGTACTAGCCATAAGTACAAATGATAACAAAATCAATGGAATCAATGGGCTAGAGGAGACAATGCTATACAAACAACTAGATATTGTGAAGTCAAAAACCATTGAAATTTCAGCTATTTTGAATGATCCCACCATGAATTTTCCAATTAGACATGCAAAAAAACCTGTGTATTCTCAAGTTAATTATCTATCTGAAACATTGCATGAACAAGGTTGTGATCATTTTTCTCTTCCATCATTTATAGGTAAAATGACATGTTTTGACAAAAAACAAGGAAAAAGCACTAAAAAAGTTCAAACAATATCTACCTGGTGGGCACCTCCAAAAGGTGTTCCTGGTATAAGGAAGATGTACAAAACAAATGAAATGTCTTTAACATTATGTGAAAGAATGGGGTACCCAGAGAATGACTCAAATACTTATTAAGAAGTTGATCCAGCGATGAGTTATGTATTAATTAGAACATATGTATTTAACATGTATTGATCAGGTAAACCCCGTGTTATCTTTGCAACCTGCATTTGTTGCCTCTGATCTAATTATCATTATCCTCAGACATTGGATACTTTTGAAATAATGAATCAAATACAATTTATTAACTAGTAAATAAATTATTGTGAAAAATATTATGATACATTTAAGGAGTTTGGTCGAACATGTACATATCCCAGTCTTATTATTAAGTTTAACAAAAATTAAAAAAAATTTTAATGATTGAGAGGTAATAAACAGAGATAAATTAAGGTTATTTTTAATTGACAAAGAAATAAGTTAAGAAAAATTTTATATATTCTAACCATAGGTAGTAAGAATTGAGGAATTTTCATGCTTCATGACATATGGAGTGCTTATATTAATTTTTAACCCATTAACTTGCCCATCATTCTACTGTATCTAACTATGATTGGTCAATTCTAAACTTGAATCCTTATAGTTGTATGTTTTAGACTTATTATGTCTGAAAAAATGGGATTTAAGAAAAAAAAATCAGCAATGTTTAAAAATATATACCATATATAAAAGAGGCCTTGCATGGCTTTGTTGAATTTTAATATGTATTTTATAATTTATTCATGCAATACTGAATTATTTACGCAACATTTTATTATTGGAGATGAAAAATTTGTAGGTCCTCTTAGCCCAAGAGTGTTAATTATAGGACATAGTTTTGTCTCACGGATAGAGAAATCACTTCTCCCAAGTGTTTTTCCTAGACACTGGGAAATTTTTAGTGTTGGAAAGCCAGGAGGAAAACTTATGGATATGCGGGAAATGGCTTCCTATTATATAAATGCCTATACTCCTGATTATGTCTTTGTTCAAATTGGGGGAAATGACATTAAAACAAATACTAACCCATCATTAATTTTATTTGATTTAATGGAAACCATTTATTAATAATATTATATTAAAATTTTAGGTCCATTTTCAGTTTTTGTTGGTGGAATTTTTCCTAGGAGAAATCCAAGGTTTATAGAATCTGAAGACTACTGTAAAATTAAATCTTCTTTAAATAAGCAATTGTATTTTTTATGTCAACATAGTTATAATATATTTTTTTTGCTCGACTAGAAAATCTAAAATGTCAGATTTATGCCATGATGGTGTCCATCTTTCAAAGAATTGACAGTCCAAATGGTTGAGGGAAGTTTCCTCATGTATAAAAAGTCATTACCTGGTAGTTGATTATTCAAAACATACCAATTCAGGCAATTCTAGATCCTTTATATGATTGTGTTTTCCAGTGTTTTAGCTACTACATACCTTTATTTATTTATGAATGTTATTAGTGCAAGGACTTAATTACAATTCAAGCTGAGAGTCGTGTAAGATTTGTTTTCATTAAGTGCATGATTTAAATTACCTGGACAGTATATAATAACGGTCAATATGTCAGGCATTTATATTGATTAATGCACTTGAAATACTTTTTATTTTAATGGCACATGAGTTTTAATGACAAAATGTCATTTTTCTACATTCATGGCGTTATTGTTTAGTAGTTTTAAATTAATAACTATACATTGTACATGCATTCTTTTTCTTAAAAAGGTAGGCATTTCAACAACAGTATTTGCAAAATTAATATAATTTTATACTCTTAAAATGATTTCAGTCTTTAATCCTCTTTCTCGGTCCTCATGGGGTAGAAAATTTTATTTTAGATTTATTAAACCGATATCTAGGTCAAGTTCGATTGTGGATACGACCAAGCCATTTTCAACAGAGTTATACCCCTTGAACATCGAAAACTTCCTATTATTTGCAGTTTCCGTTCATTTTCTTCGCATAGGTTTCACATATCAAAATAAAATTTGGTATGCAGATTTATTATAAAAATATCTAGGTCAAGTTCGATTATGGGTACGATCGAGCCATTTTCGACAGAGTGATGCTCCTTGAACATAGAAAATTTCCAATTGTTTGCAGTTTCTGTTTATTTTATTCGCAGAGGTTGCACATATTGAAATATAATTTGGTATACAGATTTATCTTTATAATATCTAAGTCAAGTTTTATTTTGGGTACAATCGAGCAATTTTTGACAGAGTTATGTGCTTTGGACTTAGAAAAATTCTAATTATTTGCAGTTTCTGTTCACTCAGTAAAACAATCCCAAGGCTTATTATTTCGTACACCACTATGTATGTACTCGTGAAATAGTTGCATTCAATCCATAAATAAAAGAAACTTGACCAAGGATCATGTTCGAAAACCACGCATAAGTTCCACCCTCTCCCATTTAGCGGGTAGGAGGAAGCTATGCCGATTGCAAACTCCGGATCGTGATTAGGATACACATATGTAGAATGTAGCTTCAAACATAAAAATAGACTATACATTTTCCCGCCTCTTTTTGCTGCGGGTCTGTTTATAACCTTTGAACTTGCTACGGGTCAACGAAATCCACGTGATATGAATTTAAATGACAATAACATTCGCAAGGGTGTACTAATACATGTATCACCCCTGTAAATGTTATTGTTATTTAAATTTCGACCACGTGGTTTTATTTTACCCTTTCAGTTTCGCAGAAAAATCCTGCCTCATGGTTATAGTCTATTTCCTAGAATCTGGGTACTTGTAGTCAAATATATATATTCTAGACGTTTATTGATTTTTAACTTTATCTTCATTAACTGGTAGATAAAATGAGTTCTAGAAATAAACGTGACAATAAAAATATACATGAAGTTTTTTTCTGCTGTTGCAACAATTAACATGCTTAGTAGCACCCCCTCCCACTTCTACCGCGACCAACTCACCTTATTTATTCATTTATTTCCCGGCTTATTTTTGGATAATAAGCAATTTAGCATATATTTAAACTTTCGATTAATCATTTAATTTGTCGGAGACATAATTTTGTTTATATACATGTATTAATATATAAGCACAAACGATTTATAACATCTTCGTAGAACTGAACAGTGCTGAACATAAAACAATAAATAAAACAAAATAAAAAAAAACAAAGCGCAAACAAGAGAGAGAGAGATTGTTTATCACCCATTTTTAAAGATTCCTTTTAGAATTAATTTCGGATCCGCGCCTGACCTGGTATTAGCATCAATAGTGAAACAGACTATACTATTTTATGCAGGATGTTCCTCGAAAATGGCACGATATACTAAGTCTTTACACAAACCAGACACCCATTCATTTTTTAAAAAGCATTGTATTGCATAACAAAAGCATCAAACATGGCTATGATTTTATCAAGCAACTCAATGTTTATATTTTTAACCACGTGTAGAGTGGTTGAACAAGATCGATAACTCTGTTCAGAATATCATTGTTTTAATTTAAATAACCGTTAGATGATGAAATAAGAGTGATATCTCAATAGATTTTCATGTTTTAACATATATCAAAGAAAGGTATGATACGAAAAACGATCAGTACTTACGTTTTTTGAGAATATTTATCCGAACACTCATACTTCCGCTCGAAATTTTATAGGAACTGAACAAATCTCGGGGAAGTCTCGTGAACTTTCATTCGAGTACCTCTGGATTTATTATATACTTAGTAACGATAAAGAAAACACTCCGAACACATTCGCAGGGGTGTGTATGATATGTTGTAGTCAACACTTTCAAAATACCTGCTGCTGCCTACGCTTATGTGCTAACAGAACACTCTTAGTCTGGTACCAATACTGATGATAAAAGTATCCGAGTTCCAAAACCTGTTTCATGGGTATATGATGATGACATCAGACCCAGGATTATGAAGCAATCTTAGACTTTGTCAAAAATTGCACACTTACTGAAAACACACTTGGTTTAAATACTGTCCAAATTGAAATGCTGTCAAAATTATTTTGATATAATGTTGTTAATTTCAGTAGTCATTTTATGATAAATAATCATTTCATGACTGACCAAAATTTTGACTTAAGTTTGAAATTGCTTCATGATTCTGAGGACAGAAGAACACTAGTCTTAAGGAACACTCTGGTACTAATACTGATGATAGTATATCACCTTGTTATGAGTACTAACACCTGTTTATAGGTATATTAAAGATGTTGACTTGACATAAGGTTATCACTTACGGAACACTCTGGTTCCAGTGCTGCCGGTGAAGATATCAGACACCGTCAGCTGTCGTAGTAACAGGTAACAGTTCCGGGACCTACGGTTGTAGAAGAAGACCCTGCAGTGGTGGGTGGCACACACGGTGCTGCAGTGAAGCAGACTGAACACCTGCACGGGTGGGCGGAGGTCCGGGCTAGTCACCAGGCTACCCTGTCTGCCGGGCTCGAGCTCGAATTTAAAGGTTTGGATGGCACTGGCAGAGGAATCTGGAGGAGAGAAGAAAACAGGGGTCGCTTTAATACCAATCTAGTAATTGATACTGGTTGTAAATATAGATTCACTAGTATTTTTAGTATTAATCGTACCGGTAGATTTTCTCAATATCAAGATGACTTGTATTTATCTTGCGTTAGTGAGTAATTAGTAATCATTGGTGCTATGTAAAATATAAAATTAGATACAATTTATGAAATAAAAATGTGTGACCTGCTATGTTCTGGTATATTAACATCTGGAGAATTGGTGTTTTAAAAAAAATTGTTAGAAGTATACTTAGATACTATATCTACTTATGTAATATATTGATATTATACGATACTTTATAAGAATTATAACTATTACGATTGATAAAGATACAAAGCACAACTGTCACGTGGTAGCGTTGCCACATGGGCCAAAAGCTGGGGACAAATTGTAAGTGAAAGTACATTGTAGCATCGATAGGTATTCTAAAATCTGAAACTCCAAAAAGAATCAATTTTATATTACAACAACGTCATCGCGCGTTTTACATATGTTCTCCATTAATCCGTCAGATTTTCTTGCGTCAAAACAAGTTAAAAATGACACTGGTTTCAAGTGAAATATACACAGATTGCATCTTGTTGATTTAAGAGAGCAATGGCTGAGTGGCCAACAATGAAATAGACAGGCCTACATCACAATGCTGTTTGACACAACTAACAAAAGTCCAAGATCTTGTTAAAATGGTTCTAGAACCATTTTAACAAGGCCTTGGACTTTCAGTAGGACGTAACTATCTATTTCTTGCGTCAAAACAAGTTAAAAATGACGCTGGTTTCAAGCGAAATATACACCGATTGCGTACTATCAGCTCAAAAGCCAGACAAATCTTGTTAATTTCAAAGAGGCATAGCTGAATGGCCAGCAATGAAATAGACAGGTCTACGTCACAATGCTGTTTGAAACAACTACCCAAAGTCCAAGCTCTTGTTAAAATGGTTCTAATTGCCAGTGGCGTAGCGCCCTTTACACAAAAATGCAAATGAATACCCAGAATTTTGCAAAGCATAGGTCTTATTATTATAGCATGCACACGTGGGTTGTTAAGGGCGGATGCAAGATTTGAGTTCAGAGAGAGAGAGAGGGGGGGGGGCAATATTATACTCATGAAAGCAACTAAAAAGTCAAGGGAGCCAGGTGGCAATGTTAATCCCATATGCGATCTATTCTAAAAACAATAGCTGTAGTAAAGTTGCTGGCATTGTTGGTCCAAAAGCGTGTTTTAATACACAAGCGATAATATATTTTGCAACTTTAATGCCTTTTCAGTTTATATATTTATACTAAAATCTGGAAACACAATAAATATAAAGTGCATGCCTGCCTGTTTGTCCGTAATTGTATTCGGTCTATACTTAATTTAAAGTCGGCGGATGATTCAAATTTGAACAAAGTCACAATTGTAACATTTTGAGACAATACATCATCATCAAAACACTTGGAAACCCAAAAGCTAAAATCTAGGACCTTCTGGGGGCCTCGCCCCCTGCACTCCCTGCTGATTTTGAATACTGTAACACTAAAATAAATCCTAGCTATACCACTGATTGCGTTCTTGTGTATATGTAATGTTAGAATGTATATAGTTATCTAATCATTCATTTACGATGATTGGGTATACAGCTACCTATAACCACCGTATCTTTTTAAATAGTATCGTTGTTGAATTATTGATAATATATTAGTTAGGACTTATATATACAATGTACTAGTATATACGTCCCTGGTTAGAATCTAAATAGCAAGAGCGTAGATTAAAGAACGTAGATTGAGAATTGTATATCCAACTACATGTAAGTATATCATTTTTTTCTAGATTTATTTTCATGAGTATAAATACACAAGTGTTTTGCCAATCACAAACAATTTGGAGAAATATTAAACTCGGGCGCCATTTTGAAACAAATAAATTGTGAGAGTTCCGAACGAAATCTGATAAACGGATCACACCGTTCTCGCACGCTCTGTCCGAATCCAAACGGTTTACACGATTCACACAAAACGCTAAACGTTTTACACGAAACGTTTCTCGCACGACAATCGCACGCTTTTTTGGTGTAGTAGTACGTTTCAGGGTCTGTACATGTAGGCATAACAAACAAACAAAATCTGTAACATCTATTTTTGTTCTTGAATCAATATTTTTATCAATTATTATTACCGATATACTTTAAAATGGACGTTTTAATATTTAAAAGCGAATTGTAAAGTTCTAAATAATTTTTAATTACTTCATTTGAAAAAAAAAACCTGACTATTTACAAAGGCAACTGTTTTCTCTTGTTAGGCGTAAGTCATTTTAATCTTTATTTTAAGAAGAAAATGGTAGTTTATCATTATTTCAAACGTAAAACTACTTTATCGCAACTATTTCCATGAGTGATGTAAGGTAGGTTGCATAATTTCGACGTCATTTTTCTATAGATTTTTACCTTACACATCAATCATGCAATTGTTAATTAAGAGAATTTCAGGACTAGAAGTGTAAATAAGATATAATGATATAAAACGGAAGTTATTGATATTTCATTTCATATTTTTCAAAACCTAAACCTTTTGCAAAACATTGAGCGACTCAATGATTTTGCCCGAATTCAGCAATATATTCTCTACTAGCTTTCACTTTCAAAAGATACATTTATCAACCATTATCTTTTGTATATTCATAACACTACGTTTTAATATTTATATTTCAAAATTACTTGCAACTGAGGTGCATTTTTTAAATGTTTTTTTTTCTATATTTACGATGTTTTAAAACCATTGTTTCCAATTAATAGATACAGGTGAAACACTACATACATCCGCGAACGTCAGATCACAGTACCTGGGTTTTAATGATGCATAGGATCACAGATTTAATTTGGTTGATATACTTATTACATGGGTATTACTCTGAAAATGAGATTTCGATTTCCCCCCGTTTTCCGATATTCTTGATCATATTAGCGTATCTAAAATATATATCCACACCGAAAAAAATCCTTATAAATCTTCAAAGTATAATCCTCTAAGTAATTGGATCTAGGATTGCATTGCTCGGTCCTTGCTATTCCTTCTGTGCTGCCTTTTATTGAATTTCTTAATACCTTTTTCCGACCATCGAAAAGTCATATTTAGCGGAGTATGCGGACATTCAATTATATACATTGGCATTTTGTATGCAGTTCCTTCTGCAAAAAGCAAAAATATTCTCATACATGTATATATGAAGCAATAAATGAGGAGATAATTCTCAGTCAACAAAAGGTAAGGCACTGACGGGTAAAAGTGATGCTGAGGCCAAAAAGAGGTGCGGATCTAGAACTTTTCCCGGGAAGAAGGGAATGGAATTTTTTGCTTGATAAAGTGGGAGTTGTTCCAATTTCTCTTGTTTGGCAACTTAACTGTATGGACATTTTCAATAGTAATCCGGACCTCCTTGACCTGACCCCCTCCCTCCCCCCCCCCCCCCCTCCCTTTGTTGATTTCATGAGATGTAGGGTTTCAGTATTGTGTATGAACTACATGTACGATTTCAGAGAGAGATAGAGAGAGAATCGTCGCTAGCGAAGGGATCTCGGCCCACTCCGCTCCCCATAAACTCAAGCCAAGTCTAGGAAGGAAGATTGCATCAAGGTCTATTAATAAAATATATTCTGAAATATTTTCACCATTTTTGTTATCCGGTCCCAAGAAGCAGTTACAGTGTTGGCCCTTAAAACGATCTTTTCCAGATATCTCGAGAACGGTACATAATTTCTAAACACTTGTTGAACCAAATGTGTTTCAAATGTCAAGAGCTTTCTAAAACATCAAGTCAAGAAAAAGGGGCTGGCCCTTCAAATTAGGGGCTGAGGGAGCTCTAAAGTCTTTAAATGATAACTTTTAAGTGTGGAATATTTTGTAATGCGTTATACAAGCAATTATGTTCATCTTAACGTTGTTGACCCATACATGGCAACCTTTAACTTCTTTGTTATAATTAGGGATTTTGAGGGGGGCCAAAAGTCCGAAATTTTGATCTTCAATGGCTCAAAATGGGGGAAAGTTTCTAAAAGCAATATTGAACAGAAGATCCTTTAATTTAGACAGGGTTCTAAAGTCTTTAAATGATAACTTTTAACTGCGAAATATTTTTTGCTACGTTATAGAAGCAATTACGTTTATTGAAATGTTATGTTCTTATGCATGACTATTGTTTACTCACTTTTTACGTAATTAGGGATTTAAAAAAAACAATATTGAACATATAATACTAAAAAATGTGCTTCACAATCTTCAAACATAATTTTATTGCTATCTATTCCCATAAAGGGGTTAAAGATTCAGTTCTTAAAACGATATTTCCCAGGTAACAAACTTCGAAACACTTTTTACACACAATGTAATAAAAATCAAAAGACTTTTTAATTGATATGAAGGAAAAGGGTCTGATCCCTCAAATAAGGGATCCAATGGGGTCTATAATCCTTCATTCATAGCTCTTTTAGTCGCACCCACATTTCCAGATATGTTTCGTTAATGAAGATAAAAGGCAAGGTCATTTCATCTTCTAAAAATTGGACGGAATACCTCCTCGTTGCTCGCAACGAGATCATGTCTAGTTTTTTCCTCTATTTTCTTAAGAATAATGATTTTAATTCATGCAGAAACTCACAATTTTCAGACTGAACCGAAATCTACGCGATTCAGTAAAAAAGACGCCAAAAAAAACTACCTGTCCGCATATGAATATAATGACTGCAATTATGCATTCTTTAACTTTAAAAAACTGCTCTCGGGTGCAGTATAATTGAAATGTTCCGAAATAAATGTCAGAATACAGGGACATTTGTAACTTGGAGTTTAAAATATAGCATTTTGGATTTCATCTACTAGTACGTGTTAAGCATAGCAAATGCAATAATTCTTAGCCTGCTACACACGTGCATATCTTATATTGATATTTTTTTAATAAGAAAAAGTATTTAGATATACTTACAGAAGTTCAATAGTAATAACTGTAGTTTTCCTTTTATTATGTATATCACTCATTCATAATTAAACAAACGCGGGAAGGCCTGAACAATGACGTGTTAGCAATACTCATGCACTTTTTACATTAACTGTCCAGTTAATTTCATCTAGTCCCGGGGTCCTAACTGAGCCCCTTGATTATAAATATCAATGACGTAGGGTGAAGATTACAATAACAGATTTTTGTTACGAAATTGCAGTAAAAACATTTAATTAAATACAAATAGTTTATAAAATATAAACCTGCCTTCAAACGCATTATTAACAGCGTTTATTCAATTGCAATTACCTATAATTTATTATGATTATGTTGTTTAATAGTGTCCTTACGTTATATTATATTTTTGAGGTTTAGTACATGGGTGGATTATTTCGGGATCGATCGAACTGTATGGCGCAAAAAGAGCACAGACTGCACGGACCGACGTCATACTTTCAAACAGATAATTTCCCATAATTCAGCAAGCTGTTCAGACAATTCATCATACTACACTCACCTGTGGTATAGTGATTTGTCTACACCGCCTGCTGTGTTATAGGACAGACATTTTCAATGGTTAAATGCATGTTTAGCTTACTCTGCCTTGAAGGAAGAACTACGACTAAGAATTTGTTAATTAAAATCAATATTAGCGCAGAAGCCATGATTTACTTTTGAATGGTTACCACCCTCCACTTAGAAGGGACAGAAATAGATTTAGTGGTGGGTGGCTTTATATATCTCTAAAAATCTCAAGTATGTTTTTAGAAACGATCTATGCCGTTCTGATATTGAAATTTTTGGTGTGAAATTCATACTTATAGTGATGTATTTTCTAGTAGGAGTTATATATACAGACCTCCTCAATCCTGTGCTGAATGTTGGGACAATGGATCAAGCACTTGATACTGAATACAAGCTATTTTTGGTTGGTGATTTTATTGTTAACATGCTTGTATCAGGCAATAACACTTTTAAAACACTCTTTCAGCGTTTAAATATTTACAATGTTGTTAACAAACCAATTAGCTTTATAGTAAACAGTGGTTCATATTCTTGTATTAAGATCTTGCCCTTACTAATGATGTGTATTGTATTGAAAATGTTATTGTAGACGAACTATGGTGTTCCGATGGGGCCACATCGACCTTCGCACTTTCGCCTTTAGGGCGAAGATGCGAGAGTGCAAAGTTGCGAAGGCGAAAGTGCGAAGTTGCGAAGGCGAAGGAGCGAAGATGCGACGGCGAAGCGCGAAGTTGCGAAGGCGAGAGTGCGAAGGTGCGAAGGCGAAGGAGCGATACTACTATCGCTCCTTCTCCCTCGCAACTTCGCACTCTCGCCTTCGCAACTTCGCACTTTCGCCTTCTCCTTTTTTGATTTCAGCAAGCCTCGGTCGATTACATAGAATTTGATGCAGGCACCGTACTCGCCCAAGGTTTGCCGATTTATCTCAAATGATGCGCTAGGCCACCGTGCTTACTATGAATGTTTATTAAAATTTTATTGTTTTATGCGACATATATGTTTACCAGTGCTGGCTATATATGCCTTATCTTTATACATGTATACTCCACATAAAATGTAATGTCCGCCATAATGTGAACACATGCACTTCCAGACTCCTGTCACTTACCAGCTGTCTGTTTACCTTAAATCAATACCGTGGTTAAAACACAGTAACATTTTAATTTCATTATGCGACATTCCTTGTTCATGCATGGATTAAGAGGCGAAGAGGAGTCAGGATCTCCCTCCTGGAGAATTCAATATTATAATTTCACACAGTAAAGAGGAGAGGGGGTCCGGACCCCATCTTCCTGAAAAATTTAATATTGTTAATATCACATAGTAAAATTACCAAAAAATATGCCTCAGTCCACCACCCCGGCAAATACAATTATCCCTCAGAACCCCCCCCCCCCCCCCCCCCCCCCCCCCAAAAGGCGTAATGCTTTTGATAGCACGATATGCCAAGGGTTCGTGAAGAGAGGTGCGGATCAGCAACCCTTGGCTAGCGAAGATGCAGATAATTATGCTCAGAGGCGTATTCAAGGGTTGGGGGGGGGGGGGGGGGGGCTAAAATTGTCAAAGTAAAGTTAAATCATACTCCTTCTGGCAAAGAAAATGTACAACTTGCGAGTTTTAATCATGAACTTTTTGGAAACTTTTTTTGGGATTTCTGTACATTAGACTGGTTTTATATGAAGAAAACCCGTGGGTTCAATGGTGTAACGTACATAGAAAGCCCATTTTAGTTATGCTCTCCTTGGGTTCAAATGTGACCAATCACTCACCTTTAAGTAATTGATTATACTTATATACTACCGATAGTTTGTGATTTAAGCTTCCATGTTTATCATAATACAAGCTGGGTTGGTTATCTTTTTTAAAACTTCATTACATCGTCCCATTGAACTTGATATTAATTTACAGCCATTCGTAGGGAAAAAAATAAAAGGAATTGTTTCTGCAAGGCAGATTTTTTTGATGGGATTACTGAAGGTCTTAAATCTACAAACCTTGAAAAAGAGACAATAATTTTATTACTTTTAATATAATCACGAGAAAAAATATCACAGAAGCCTACCTAGACTTCATTTTTACCCTACAAATCTATAGAATACAGGAGCTTCCGTGGGCTTCGCCCCTGGACCACCATTCAAATGAAAGGAAATGTTTCTTTTATTTCTGCAAGGCAGAGAATTTTGATGGATTACTGCAGGTCTTAAATCTACAAACCTTTAAAAATTTATTGTCAATAATTTTATTGCTTTTGGGTATAATCACGAGAAGAAATATCACAAAAATCTTAATAAGAAGACTTCATTTTTACCCTACAAAATCCAGGAACTTCTGGGGGCTTCGACCCCTGGGCCCCCACCAGGGCTTTGCCCTGGAGCACTGGGGGCCTTAAGGCGGCGCCCAGACCCCTTGCCTAAAATAGGTGCCCCCTCTAACTTCAAATCATGTCATTATTTATACATTTACGTCATTACTTAATACAAAAATTCAAGGACGAAAACTTCTACCATATTATATTTGTTTAAACGAGATAGTTTCTTCGGTTACATACGTGTACTTATATATTTTCTATAATTATTATGTATTTCAAATATACTTAGAATGTTATACATACATTATATATCTTTCTTTTTGTACTATTGTTATTATAAATACATTGAATGTGTCATCCTGCGAGATGATATAGAAATTTCTGTATTAGATTGGAGCTTAGTCAGGGCCCCATCCCTGGCAGCTGCCATTAAGATTAGAGTAGGGTAAACTATTTGTTATAGTTATAGGTCTGGGACAATAAAATAAAAAAAAATTAAAAAAAAAATCCTGGATCCGCCCCTGATGCTCGGTATTTTTTTCATATATAGAAGATTTTTTTATTTTGATGACAATGGTATAAAAAAAAATCACACGGCCATTCGGCCGGGTTAGCTAAAAATCATACTAAATACTATTATAAATCTTTTCAAAAGAAAGATTTACAAGACAAGCATAAATTCGTCACCATTTTCATTTCAAGGAAATGACAGCAAACCATCTTGTTAAGTAAAGTTCGAATTTTTGTTCTTTTTCAAAATGTTGTGAAATAAGAAATAAAGTTAGCTAAATGTTCACAAATCTGTTATTCGCCTAAAATAGCTTGCTAATATTTACTGCTTGCATAATTCAAAAAACCAAAATTAAGCTAGTTTTCTAACGAGAAAAAAATAAGCTATAGAGCCTAAAGATAAAACATTCTTACCGCAAAGGAACACGCAAGCTAAAGCGAATCCTAGCACTAACATGGCGAAAGAAGAGTCTGGTGTCACAACTTAGCTAGCGGCTAGCGCGGTTATATTTTACCCGATAACATCAATGAATTGATTGAACTAAATAAAGATATTCGATTTCTTCTGCTGTCTTGCAAATCTCTAAAAATCATCTCATTATCTGTCACAACATCGAAAACGTGGGACGAGAGTTAATCACTTTTCCCTCTGTCCACCTACATGTACAATTGTTACTACATTGTACATCATTACTACATTGTACATCATCCATGCTCTCGCTCTCTCTCTCTCTCTCTCTCTCTCTCTCTCTCAGTGCCTATGGGAAGTTGAATGTTAATTTTTAGTCGGGCTTTAATAAAAGCAAAATCCTGACTGTAACCAAACAAATTGCCAATGTTATACAGATAATTTGCAATTGTAGGAAAATTTCGAAAGTTAACAAAATTAATACGAACAGCGACAAATATATAAGCTTTCATAGTCACACATGGAGCAACATATTGTCAAATCCATTTGAATTTGTGTTTTAGACAACAATAAGGTATTTGCTGATTTTTTTTATCGACGTCTGATAAAAAAGTGAAAATTAATCCGTTACATAATACTGTTGTTTTTTTCTTCACGTTTTGATTTTCCATACACAACACTGATATTTTTCACCAGTCTCACTGAAATGAAAATGCTAGAAGTATTAGATCTATATATAAAATAAATGTAGTTCAAAGAAATTCAACATATCTAAGTTCACTTAAATCACTGCAAAAAATATGCATGAAATGTAATTGAATGAGGAACAATAGATTTCTTTAAATGTTTTAATGAAAATTGGTATTCACACCACTGAAAATCGATCACAGCCATCAAAGCTATCGTATCAAACATCATTGAATGTAGCATTTACGAGCTTTCGTTCTACAGCGAACTTGTAAAATTAGCACACTTTGATACAGATTAATTGGAAATCACAGAAATTGTATAAAAAGGTTTCCAAAGGACGACGTAGATGAAGCAAAATCTACATTAACAATTTGACAGCTTTGTACGCAGATTCTTTGATAAAAGTTAGGAATGTAGTTCAAACTGTCGCATGAATTCCATGATGTATCCGATTAATAAGACTAATACAAAGGTGGTTAACAATTCTACACAATATTCTTTCTTAGATCTGACAAGTTTAAGGTGCCCGAGCCGGATGCACCCCCTTAAATCCGCCACGGCTTGAGAGGATAACCTCAGCCTAATTGATGTACGAGTGTTCCCTCATAACCTTGACCCTATGCTCGGTGTTAGAATTGTCTCTTAAAGGAAACTCTTTTCAATTTTTGAAAATGGGCAACAAAAAATTGAACAAGCAAAATAGCCCCCTTATTAATTTAAACTTTTGTGTGACGTTGAAACACATGACTAATTGCCGAAGGTCAAGGTCTCATAACTGTTTCTGATCTTTAGCTTTTTTTGAGAGAGAGAAAAAAATCAAGATGTCCGCCAATTTGCAGTGGTCTGTGCAACTCTGTTTAAGTGTGTGATATTTTAATCAAATTTTAGTTTTAATTGATATATTGAAATTTTGAACTAGAATTTTTTTCAAATGCCATATTTAAAAAATAATGCATTTCTTTTTAATTTATGTTCGTCATAAATATTTATCATTTGGGGCATTTATTGGTCTGTTTTATGTACATCAACCTTTTCTGGTGCACACATTTTTGACACTTACATTACATGAGCAAGACTTTTTCATTTAAAGGAAATGTTTTCAAAATTATACATGCATGTACCATGAATTGAAAATTAATTTATTTCTTGACTTAAATCAAATAGATCAATCATAAATCAGATACATTTTACAGCTTTTTATTTCTTTTTAGAAAAAATATAAATGAACAATCATAATATATTGTAGAAAGCGAACCAACAAATGTTTGCTGGAAAAAGTCACAACTATTACTTGTATGAATTAAAGACAAAAAACAGAACACAACTTGACAGTAATACTATTATAGTAAATCATTTTAAAATAGACCCATCCCCACCCACCCCTTTACTATTGTCATCTTCAGAATCAAGAACAATAAATTCATCATCATCAATAGCAAATTCATCATCATCATCATCATCATCATCATCACCCTATCAAAATAATCCACAATATAGATCACTAATGCTTATATAAACTAAAAAGCATCATCAATTGCACAAAAATTACAAGACCCTTAAAATCATCATCTCCATGGTGATTACCATAAACATAAACATTACCACCATTGTCCTTATCATTTAAAATAAAGCAACTTAAGTAGTTTAATCAGGCCAACAGTACAAAGTTTTGTTTCATGTACTCTGCGAAACCTACAACAGCTAACTTCCTCCTTTTTAACAGCCTTATGTTAATGATTTTTTTCTTCAACCTTGCTTCATCTGTAATTGGGATTTGAATCAGGTTTTGAGGTAAAAATTTCCGTGGGAAAAACCCAAAGAACTTGAAAGTTGTGTGTTGGGTTAAAACAAAAAGATTTGTAATGTTGGCCTTAATCAATTTACAAAGCTCAAATATGAAGAAAATTTTCTAAAACCTTATTGCACCACAATTATTTCTAGGCATCACAAAAAGCTGAAGTTTTCTAAACATTATATTTTTCTAATTAATAACATTGCTTACTAATGCTTAAAAGAATGAATCAATGAAAAATTAAGATTAATAATAACAATTGATACATTTCAATATATTTGTTAAAATATGAATCAATTATACTTGTTAATTTGGCACACTTCGCATAATACCGAAACTTCATCAAAACCTAACTAGAGTTATTCCTCTTTACATGTTGATTGAATAAAAGATTGAATAATACTGTTTTAAAAATATGTGTAATTAGTACAATTTTAATTCCAGCATTAATTAAAAGATTACTTGCAGTTTTTATATTTGAACATTACTGTACAAAGTCAAAAATCACAAATTGCCACTGATAGGTTTCCACTGCAAAATTCCTCCTCTCAAAAAAGCAACTGATTATATCTATCAAACGCCACATCCAGCACCACAAGAAATGCAGCAAACACAAAACTGGCGAACAACCTCCCCACCATGGACTGGTCCCCACAGGATGAGCTGACCCCCGTACCGTGCCTCGCACAGATCCTCTGTATCTCCTTCTCATATGAAATCAGGGGGAGGAGGAGGAAGAAAATCACTGCAATGATTGCTCCCTTGACCCACATTCTCCCCAGTCTCTGGTTGTCCAGGTGTGGTCGGTTGGGCTGGGGGTTTGCCTGTGGATTTGTGTTCTTTTGGGTGGTGGTATCTGGCTCCTGGGGTGGTTCTTCACCAGTGTACGTTTGTTTGTCTTGGATAACCCTGAAGGCTGAGTCACAGACCTATAATTAAATGTCAAATGAAGCAGTTGCAATGGTGAAGGAGGAAAGGGGATATACATGGGATTAAAAATACAAAGGTAGATGTAGCTGGCAGGTTTGAGTATAGAACCTGACTCTGTCTATTTTCATCAGGTGCCATACCACTGGATTACCAAGGTCATATCCATGTTTAATGTAAAACCCTAATTCAAGATCTGCAGTTCTGCTATAAAGAATTTGTAGGATTTAACAATGATATATCCAGTCAGTCTTAAATATATAACAGAACATTCTTGGCAATACTTCAGTTCATTCAAAGATGGTGCAAATATTTTCAAAGAACCAACCATCAGATCACAGTTTATAGGTTTACCAGGAAGTATCATAATTAAATATTCAAGGGCATACATTAAACCAACTTTACTTTTATTCAAATTTTATTTGCAAATAACTAAAAACAAACTGGTTTGCGGCGACTAATTTACTTGGAAAAAATGTCTTGTCTGCAGAAATATCATTGTTTTCAATGAATATTAAATTGCTATTACCGTTATTTCTTAAGTCTACCACATTATGCAAGAATAACATTATTAGATCTAACCAATGACATAACAGCTTGAAACAATGTTTTATACGATTATGCAGTTTTAAATCTGTTAACCTAAAATCAGATTAAATACCGGTACATTCAACATTACATTTACCATTTAAGGTGCTCAACGATCCATTACTTGCATTTTATTACATCGAAGATTGGAGACCGAAAGCATATAATGTTGTTTATTTAATCATTGGACTTGAGACCCAAAGTTTCAAAATTAGAATGTGATAAGAAATATTTTATTTCTGTGTACATAAAAGATCATCTTTCCTTAAAAACTTAGGCTAAATCAGCTAAATTAATGCAGATTTGAGGGATTTCACAGCCAAAATATATCAAGGACCATCAATTACTGTACTAAAACTGCATAATGTTTTCAAGTTGCCCTCTATCTTAAATTTTAATTTATTGGAATGCAAACCTTTCATAACTGCTACTCGTATCTTAATAGAAATCAAAGTACTGAAAGTACTGACCTGTCGCATGAACTTCAGAATGGGAATGTCCAGTGCTGGATGCCTATGATCTAGGCGACTTTTCCCCTGATGCTTGTCGTACGCATCACAGTATGTCGTACAGAGCAGGAAGCGGTTTTCTGGAATCCCCAGCCCTTCTCTGAACTCCTGTTCCAATCTCATGTAATCCGAATCATCTCTGCTAATTTCATCCCTATGAGTCAGGACTCCAAAAATTGGAATAACTGAAAATAACATTTGTTTAGTTGCATGATATTGTAAATAGCTACAGCTAACACGCTTATAATGATTTCACAATTCAAGTGAAGTCAGTTTCATTCCCAAAATCTTAAATTTGTATAATAAATTTTTTGGATATAACAAATTATAGTTTTAACAAATTAAATTCACTCTTTTCTGGGGTTTTGCTATAAAATTGGTTTACTGCTATTAATACTCATGGAGATAAGAAACTAAAAATCCTTTAATTCAAACAAAGTGAGATGATCTATCATTTACCCCTGTTTTCTTTTCGAGCCGTGTTTCTGACCGCCTCCATTAGGCGAGTAGGGAGGGGAGAGTTATTGGCCGAGGCTATAAATATTATCCTGTCTACCTTCAGGTCTTCATTGTTCCGGGAATATTTATCCTTTAATCCATCCAATCCTTTAGATCTGAGTATAGAACAAAACTTCAATCAACAAAAAATTACAACACTTCATACATAAAAATGCTGATATTTTTCAATTTTCAGTGCTTTCAAAGAAAAATTGTACAAAAAAAACACAGAGAATGTTGCCACAAGACAGCAAATCCCTCTATAGCTTTATTACTCACATATTTAATTTTCCTTAAAAGCTAAGAGAAAAAGCTTATATTTTAATGTTTGTCTAAATTTTATTATCCTCAAATTACAGACCTGGTGATTTTCAATTCAAAGAAGAGCTCATGATCATTAAAAAAGTATTATATTCAATTCAACATTGTTCAAAAATTACAACAACAAAAACTTTAGTAGTATGGATTTACATTGACCAGAATAAAAACTTCATAAGTAAAGGATAAGTGCAATATATGTGTCAATTAGAAAGTGTTGTCTTTACTACAGAAAGTCAAAATCAAAAATAACAACTTAATAATTTGTAAAATATGTTTAGCAGTACTTGTATAATTTCACAGCATCCATGAGTCTCTCTTCATTTGGCAATCGTCCGAAAAACACGATTCGTAACAGTTCCTGTGCCAGCGTATCACAACTGTCCTCAAATCCGTTCATGTCAATCAGTGTCGGGTAGTTGTAGTCGTAGAGAGCATCAAAGTCCAAGTACTCAATCTTTGGAAAGCTGTTGAAAGATTAAAATGGATAATTAAAGTAATTACTGTAGATTCCCTATTTTACACAAGTACGTACTTCTGCGATTCAAATGTTTTTCATCAAATCGCAAGAATATGAAATCGTGAACGCCAAATTTTTATCATAAATTTAACTTATTTTACACCTGTTTAAAAAATGCTAGATTTTAAAATTCATGAAATGAGCATCTTGCGATTTTACACGGATAATTCCTCGCATTTTATTAGGAATCTAAAGCAACACATTTTGTGTTTTGTTCTTGATATATATATGGCAAAAGGCTACATTTCAACCTTTACAGGGTGGTTTCCCACTAGGGCATTGTCCTGAACCCATTGGGGGAGGGTGGCAACAATGAACCTATACTGGAGGTGTTAGAGAGGTGTTTCCCTTTTATTGAGCTTAATACATGTAAAAACCAATTTTTACATGTGACAACTTTATTTAACAATGTATAGATGAAGGTGTTTCATTGCAACTTATTTTCACAACCAGACCTTTTTTCAATATTGAAAACAACACTATTAAGTAGCATTACAGGATTGGTTTGTGTCAAGTTATATTCATGATAAAGTTCTTGTAGACTTCAATTCTCTGGAATGCAAATAAAAGTTAGTTTATAGTAAGAACTCCAATTATCAGTTATTGAATTTAGCAGTGTAATAGGAAATGATGAATGAGCATATACATATTGAAAACATATGACTGGACCAGCAATCGAACCCGGGACCCCTGCAACTCTAGTCAGGAGCTCTACCACTGAGCTACCCAGGCCGATATCCACGGTCCATATAACCCCAACTGCTACATTCCTCCCTCCTTAAATGATCTTCGCCCTCAAATATCACCCCACGTTCTTCCCCTTGGCAGGAGTTCACCTGTCAGTTCCAGGGGTTGGTCACGGCACCAAACGTAATAGGAAAGGAGGAATGAGCATATACTTATTGAAAACATATGACTGGACTGGGAATCGAACCCTGGAACCCTGCAACTCTAGTCAGGAGCTCTACCACTTAGCTACCCAGGCCTATATCCACGGTCAATATAGCCCCAACTACTACAGCAGCAATAAGGCTTTTAGATAGATATATGCTACAAAGACAGCCATATTCCTAAACAAAAGTGCAGACTCAACTTTACAATATAGTCAAATAAAAACAAAGATTCACCAAAATATTTTGAGCTGTCATATTTGAGTTTCAAATTAATGCCAGCTAGGAGCAAGCCCTTGGTGGGGTATTTTTCTTTTTTATATCTTTTTTTTCTTTTTCTCATTAACACGACCATAATACCTGAGTAGATGGTGTGTAACCTGTTCCCCGTGTCCACCATAGTGCCCAGTGGTAGCCCGCTCTCTCCAACCCTCAACACTAAACGCTGCCATGATTGAATTACAGAAGGAAGATTTCCCACTGCCCGACGGGCCGATGAGGGCCACATTTAGAGGTCTCCCTCCCTTGTTTATCCTCTCTTGGAGCAGTCTGACTTCTCTCTCTCTCTCCTTCTCTAACTCCTCTTCAATCTGCATCTCGTTTCTGGGGATTTCCAATAGGTTTATATCATCTCCTCCTCCTGGAGGCATACTGTTCCCTAAGAAATACGTGTACATACATGTAGGGGAATTCAATTAAAAAAAGATAGATTGGTAGTGTTACACTACCCAAATATTACGTTTAATTTCATCTCTAATACTAAACTTCATTATTAGACTGTGTAATATAGGTTTATTATTAGTTAAAGTCGTTATTTTATTCTTCTGAAAATCGTACTTTCGTTTTCGAAAAATCGTAGAAAGTGTTATTCAAATAAAGTAAAGACGATCATGTCATCAGTATAAATGAAATACACGATTAAAACAATTGTGTTACAGAGATTAAACAGGAGTGTTAATCCGTGGTATACAAACGAGAAGTAAATATATGTGAAAGTCAGGCAAATGAGGCACAGCTGCTCGGCAGTCGGATTTCGGTACGTGCTCAAGTTGTATCCCTTTGCACCATAAAAAGCGAACACCATAAAGCGACAGGATACTGAACAAGAGAGAAAAATGCATCGTGATTATACGATGCTTTATAATTTATACAATTTAATTTTTGACACATGCCAAAATTTTTCCAACAAGGTTTTACATCTGATTTCAAATGAAATTTTACTTATAATGCAAAATTATTTCTTTCATTAACAAGCATCGGTGGTTCAGTGGTAGAATGCTCGCCTGCCACGCGGGCGGCCCGGGTTCGATTCCCGGCCGATGCAATTGTTTTATTTTTTTTTTAACATAGTAAGCTTGGATAGAACTTTACACAAGCATTCCGATTTTTGTGAACACTCAAAATAATAGTGAAAATGGTATGGATTTATAATAGCCACAAGTTTTGAGAAGGAATTGAACAGTTATCAATAAGGAAGAAAGTGGTTTTTTACCCTCACCACACCCCCTGCCCAATAGATAAGGTGACCAACCCAACACCTCATCCAACACCCCTGTTGTTACGTGCCTGCATGAATAAACATGTACAAGTATAAGAAATGTTATTTAAAAAAATGAAATAAAAGATAGTGCAAGGTATTGCAAATTCATGAGAGAATTTTTGCATTTTGAAAATGCAGACTAAGGGTTTCACAGACTGCTTAGTCTGCGCTATAGAGGTGAAACTTCTCTCGAACACGAGGATATGACATTAATATACTTAGGTGCATGAAGGTAATCTGGGCATCGATCCTAACAGCGATCGATCCGACATTACCAAAGAAAAAAATTGGTTTTTTTTTTTCTAGAGCAAAAAAAACAAAAAAACACGACCTCCAATGAACCCAATCGTCAAAACAAGTGCAAAATAAACTTGTTTGTGAAAAACAACGATGTTTTTCCGGTGTTTTTTGCCACAAAGAAAAAGATCAAAACATCGTGGACGATTCCATTATAAAGGGTGTCAAAATGAGACGGTTGCTTATTTCATTGGAATTGCATACGTAAATATACGTACATGTATTTGGATATATAGTATACTGGCTACAAAAAGTTACTGAAGTTATCTATGCTAAGTTCTCTTTATATTATATTTTCATCAATTCATTTTCAAAACAACGAGTACATATCAGGATCTTTTTGTCATAATTTTGTCATTTTTGACGTGAATATGACACATGTCATTTCGTCACATTAACAGCCTGCGTTTGCGTAAAATTAAACTGCAATCATGTATAATAAGTTTAACCAAAATCTATATTGTTCAGGGTTAACTGTATCAACTTTCTTTCGTGTTAAAATAGTTATATCTAAAAGACCTTGATCAATGAAAACCTCATCTTCACAACGTCAAGGCTTGGAGTTCCGTAATCACAAAGCCTTGACGTTGTGAAGATGTGAAAACCTAGATTGAAGTCAATTTTGTTGTTCTATTTTTGGAAGCAAGATAACGGGAAATCCCCTGTGTCCCCAGATGAACCTGGTTTTTTTTTCCACATAAACCTTGGCCTTAAAGTGAACCCAACTCTGTCACAGATTCTCACCTATATATCCAATGCAAGGTCGATTGGTCGCCAATCTTAACATTATTATATTTACACATGCATCTTAATAATTTATAAATAGATTTTATCTAAAATTGATGCACAAAGGAATCACCTATTGGTGTGGGCAAAACGCCATCACTTATTGTTCAAAGTAAAATTACACATGTCCTGTTATAGTAACGATTTTAAACAGACTTCATGGGTCTGCAAGTTAAAATACATGTAAAGCGCATGTATTAGGTAATGGGTACCTTTAAGTTTTCCATTATGAGAAAAATATATAACTTCGGGTGTCTGTTTTTTTATGTCTTGAAGTAAATTAGTGTTTAATTTTTCTTATTTGTGTGTCATATGTGGGAAGTACCAACAGTGGTGTTTTGAAATCGGGGTGGATGGGCATTCATAACTTTCAGAGTACTATAATGACTTGGAATTTCGTTCTTCTTTTTTTTTTTTGGGGGGGGGGGGGGTTATACATGTAATCGTATGTATACACAATCTAAGAATCGTTTAGTACCGCGATCAATCTGTAAATATGTAACTTGCATGCATCTACAGTGCATTGTGTATGACGTGCAAATCAAAACGTAGCAGTTATTTCAACTGTATAGTTACCTACAGTCCATGGCTAGTGCGTGATCCTGTGAGTTCCCACTGCTTATAGTCTACGTGTGTATACCTGACAGGTACACAATACAGGGGACACACTGATTGACGTGTTTATACACACACCAAATGCATGGGGAAGAAGTGGACAAAATATTCATTTAACTGCATCTATGTTTGAATTAGTATTACATTTATATTCTACTGACCAATTTTATGAAAGGGACATAGAAACGAGTTTAGCTCAAACTTCGAAAATTTCATTTTTTTTTTCAGTAATATTTAGATTTTGAAATTATTCTATAATTTGTAATCGGTTATTAAGAATGTGTATATTACTTATCTATATTTGATTAAAAAAAATAGTTGCATTTGAAACATGATGATTTATAATAACTAGATACATTGCCCTTTTTAGGTACGAATAAAAAGTTGTGTCGCAAGAACAAGTGCTAATGTAACTTGTACGAACGACATATAATCCAAGCAATTGGAAATACCAAGTTTTGGTTATGCAACAATTTAAGAATTAAGATTGTGTAACACATATTACCGGTATGTAAAATTATCGAGATAGCCAGTCGTACAAGCGAATTATCATGGCCATATAACGTTTTATGTCTGTGACATAATATAATAAGTTAAATTAAAGGTAGCTCTCTACATCAAGACTATATTCTTAAAGATACAACGTCACAAGATGGTGACTTAAAGGTTTAGTATCAATCAATTTGGTTGAATATCATCATAATTATCTCAGTGATTCAATGATCGGGCTTGTGAACCACAGATCACGAGTTCGAGTCCCCCTGGCGCTTTTGTTCATATTTACTGAATTAATGTTTTTGAAAATCAGTACTTTTTTTTTTATCCGAAATTGGATATTTTTCGCCTATTTGACTTGCATTATATTTTATATATTGCTGTTTGGCGCAAAAATAATCGTTTGATCATTCTATGTATAAGACGCACTACCAATTAAGGTAACGTTACATTCTGAAATATGACGAACATGCTCTGTCATTTAGATCAGTTTTATTTATTAAAATGTGTGAAAGTTAATCATTGCATGTTATTCTCATTATTTAGATATTTTCCTTGCTATTGGTATATAATACTTCCAAATATCTTGTTTATTTTCTCATATAAACCTTATTTCATCCCTACTGCGTGTTTTAATAAAGTAACACCAGTAGCGTGCGCGACGTCATAATTTTTATGCATATATGCTATGTTTCATAATCAAGCAATTTTCCGCTGATTTGAGAAACTATTTTAAGGTGTAGTGAGCCACCTTAATTACGACATATTACGTATACCATTTCGTACTACTTAGTGGGGTTTTTTTTACGCATATCATATCTTTTAAATATTTTAATATTAATAATAGTATTATTAATTTATTGTTTATAATTAAAATCGCTTTTAGTGTAAAGTTTGGCAAATTTAGCATGTATTTGAAAGTTAAAAGCGTGCCTGTGCCATTTCGGGTCACTTTATAGGTTCCAAATCTCTGTTCAAATGACCTTGGCAGTTCATCGAACTGTCGTCTGCTCTGAAACTCAACGGAAATAGATCTATTACAAGGTCATCATTGATAGATTTAAGATATAGTTTTGACTAAGACATTTTTATTTTATTTTTAAATCAAATTATCTTCATTTTAAGCTTTAGAAACATAAATATGAAAAAATTAAATTGGAAATAGAACCTTATATATTTGTATTTAATTTGTTTAATATTTGTCATAATTCTATATTTTGAATTATTGGTGTTAAACATAAACTTAAATCAGTTTTCCTTATCTTTCTGCATTAAAAATATCTTTTTAGTTAATAATGAAAAGCCGTGTACCCAATGTTCTGAAAGCATTTCCTTTATTTGCGTTTTAAAGTGACTAAGAATCTCAAGCTTTTTTTCGTAGTTTTTGAAACGTGCGATTTAACAGGAAAACAGTTACGTGATTAGATTCAAGAAAGCACACAATTAGCGTATCTCTTTCTCCATTGTCCTGTCCGTTGACCTAAAATCTTTAGGTGTCAACTGGGAAGATATTAAGTTCGGCTTAAAAAGTTTACAGATTTTGACAATCAATATTTATTTAACCTTTTTTTAAAATTTTGTTCTATGTTATAATGTTCATGTTTGATTTAAGAACGAAATTGAAATGAAGATATAACGTTATACATAAAGGTACAAGAGAAAACCCATTGATAAATTATCACATAATATGTTATATTTTAATCAATTGCATCAATAAAAACCTTTTCCATTTGTAGAATTCACCCACACCTACCACAGTGTGCATGGTTCACCCCGTACGATACAGTCGTTTGCTGAATTTTATTTAGTCAGACTAAATTTTAAAAGTAGTGGTGTACTTGATTTAATTTGATAAAAAATAAAATTCAACGACAAAAGCCAATCGACTCGTTGTCATCGACTGATACACGAACAGCCCAACTCTGGTTAGAAAATAATATAGATCTAATATATGAACGGGGTCCAGGTTTAGATGTATTTGGCGTGGGATTATATGTTATACACCCACCCATAATTGAATCAAATAGAGTACTTTGATCAGTGCATTCATAACATTATTTCAATTAATGATGGCGAGTAATAAGATACATATTTCAGAACTAAAGTTATGTTCCACCGGCCCGTGGCTAGTGCGTGATCCCGTGATTCTCACTGCTTGGTCTACGTGTGTATACCTGACAGGTACACAATACAGGTGATTACTGATTGACGTGTTTATACACACTGTGCAGAACGTCGAATAATAATCATCGCTCCTCTAAAATTCAAAATTCACGTATACATGTGTGTATAAATTATATATATATACTCGTGAACATTTACAAATCTCTCTCTCTCTCTCTCTCTCTCTCTCTCTCTCTCTCTCTCTCTCTCTCTCTCTCTCTCTCTCTCTCTCTCTCTCTCTCTCTCTCTCTCTCTCTCTGCATTTAACCTGAACACAAATTTGAAAAATGAAAACCTTTTTCCTACGATAAAATACAATTTTTTTTAAAATTCTCTTTCTAATTATATTTTTAACCGGGTTTTCCAAAGGAAAAATCCGGTTATTGAAATGGTGAAAATGGCGGGCGGGCGGGTAGGTGGGGGGCCAAAAGGGTACCCCTATTGTACGGATAACTCCTCCTTCAGTTTTCAAGATAGGAAATTGTTCTTTTGCAGATCAATTGTACATAAGTCAAAGGTGTGCATATTTCTAGGATTTTGATTTCTGATACTTTATGAAAAAAAATACAAGCTGTTGAACTAAGTCATTTTTTGGCAAAATATTGCATAAAGGGTACCCCTATTGTACGGATAACTCCTCCTACAGTTTTCGAGAAAGGAAGTTGTTCTTTTGCTGATCAATTGTACATATTTCAGAGGTGTGCATATTGCTAGAATTTTGATTTCTGATAATTTATGAAAAAAATACCAGCTGTTGAACTTGGGCATTTTTTGGCAAAATATTGCATATAGAGTACCCCATTTCTCTGGATAGGTAGTGTTCATCAATTCAGGGTTGACAAATGGATTATGGATACTGTTCACACAAAAGAAAACCCGGTTTGCTGTCACATTGACAGCTTTTCTCTTGTTAACATATTGAATAGCTTTGCATTTAACAAAAGAACTTTTCTCGTGAAACTTTAATTATAATACAATGTAAACAGCGTTTAAAAATGAGACAATAAAACATGTTTGAAAAATCTTGTTTCATAAGTGTAACCCAGAGCCAAGTTCGTTAGGACCTGGTCTTGTCGGTTTGCACTTTTAGGATCGTTATCGTGTTTTGTAGACCTCTTGTGTCTACAAGGCCAAAAATAGTGAGTCATAGCAATCGCACATGCTGTGACCAACATCTGGTCATGAGTGTGGTCGATGTAGCCATGGACCTCGACAACCGAGTTATTATATGTACAGTCTATACAGTCTGTATTTCTAAAATAGACATCTAATTATATATAATACCGGTGTGTGTATATATATAAATTACTGGCACTTATTTAATACTGATATGCAAATTTTTCAATTGTCACGATAGCTGGCATTTTAAATACTAAATGGGCATATCTTTATGAAATTTACTAATATCGTATACTTAGATAATTTGCGTGTGCCTTTTTCAATTTTGAAATACGTCTATGTTTATACTCACACGGCATATATCAGAATTACATAAATGTAGTTTGACGATTTTCAACGTTTCAATAATACCCAGTCTCTACATGGAATGCAACGTAAGCGATGCGATACCGAATTCCCCTCCCACCCCCCAAAAAAAAATAAAAATAAAAATATAAGTGCTTAATTATTTAAAAAGAATTTACCTGCAAAATAAACCTTGCATAAAAATGAAAAATGGCAAATGCATGCAAAAATACAATTAAAAAAAAATATTGATGTCTTTTTATGGTTGGTTGTTACATGTGCCTGTCCTTGAGACTAATGAGTGTTCCATTTTGTCCGGGACACTTTATAGGGGCCAAATCTCTTTTCAAGCGGCCTTGAAAGTTCACTGAACTGTCGTCTGCTCCGGTAATAGATCAATGCCAAGGTCATATCTGACAAATTTGATCGAGATCTCGCAGTTATTTTCTTTTCATTTTTATGATTTACATGTAGTTCGGTGCCTATCATTGAATTGGTTTCAAACTCAAAATTGAAAAAAATATGAAGTGCTTAAATTAAAATATGGCTTCCATATTAATATTTTATAGTACATTTAAATGAACTATACCCCCCCCCCCCCAATAATATACTAGACTAAGAACAATGTAGAAAAACAGAATAGCAAAGTTTACAAGAATTTTTTCTTTTAAATACATGTACATGTATTTGAAAAAAGTGTTTCTTACAAATATTTTTAAGAACAGGTACGTGAGGGGGGGGGGGGGGGGGGTATAGTGGGTATTTAAAAAATTCTGTACCAAATTATATATTAATATTGAACATTTCAATATTTCTATTTGTTCATTTTGACCTTGGTGTGGGGAGAGGGCTAAAATAGGTTGTACCTGCTGCCTAGTCCCATTCAGTATATTACATTGAATGAAATACTGTTTAAATTTAAATTCTATACCGATCCCACCTGACACATAAACACACCTTTATGAATCTTGTGATTTTGACCAAGAATCTTTTTAAGTTCGTGGTATAAAGTGCGTACAACAGGAAAACAGCAGTACGTGCCAAGATGCACTGGATTTTCCCCATGCAGATGTTATGTATAACACTTTGTGCATTTTTAAATGAACTTTTTATTAATTAATCATCCTGAGTGTCCGTTGACCCCCCCCCCCCCCCCTCCATCCACTCCTCAGGTGTCAACATGAGTGGTGTTGTGTACAGATTTACAAAAATAATTGAATAATCATTTTGTACGATTTAGAGTACATATATTTACACGTATTTACAAATTAAGTTTAAAATGTACAGCGGGGATTTATATTGGCAGTGTCCTTTTAAGTTTTTCACTATGAACTATTTTCTAAATTAATCTGAATTTAGAAATGATTAAAAATTACAAATGTTGTCAATCGATAAAATCATAAAAGTGATATTTTTCAAACACTTCATATAGTGTACAAGTTGTGAAGTCATGTTCGATGCATGTTCGCGGCTTTGACCCACCTTGTCCTGTGCGTGTGTACAGTGTAGTGTATGTACAGTGTAGTACATGTACAGTGTAGTAAGACTTTAGTACTGATCGGACGAGTAGACCTCTGACCACTGACTGAGACACTGATGCGCTCGTCCCACCCATTGGTCTAGGTAGAGGTCTATAGTTTTGTATGGGATTATGATGTTATCTAATTTCAAAGGGTATTTCTATACAACTCGATTATGTTACATAATGAAATTGTGTGGCAAAAAAGGATTTCGATTTATTTAAAGAAATATGAAACTGAAATATAACTTTTCTATGAATATATGTGAAAAATTGAAGGTATTTGCTTTATTACCTCATTAATTTATACAGCTCACAAAAGTTGGAATCTAGACCTACATGTTAATATTACGTACGTGTAACGGGAAATACCTCGTATTCCATGTTTTGTACTTTGGACACTACATGTACATTCAAGTTCCGAAAACCCAATGTTTGCTTAAATATATATTCCAATATTAAAGTATCATTATTTATATATATTCAAAAGAAGACAAGCTAATTTTTATTGGTTTTGAACATATTTGAGAGAATTTTCCCTCCTCCTTTTTTTAATAGAATTTTTTCTCACAATCACATAATTGCATCATTATTTTAAATACATACATCGTAAATTTAAATAAACTTCCTTAAAAAAAAATCAAGAAAAATAATACTAGTAATCTACTTAACTTCGGTGAGACAAACACGGTCATAAAGTCCAAAGTCCAACCTCAGTACTTTGATTTTCAAGATTCGTGTACACATACCGGCAGTTACTCGTTATAAACAGCGATATACTAATCGTCACCTGTTTTTGTTTTTCAACAAGAGGCATTTGTTTCTGTAATAAAAGACCATCCCGTAGTATGGTTTTTTAGGGTGAAATTTCGATACAGAGACAATTAAGTGCCTGTGTTTCCAACAGTAAAATCCTGGTTATATACCAAGGAACTTATACATTGTATAAACTTGTTTACTTTGAAAAGCAGTTTTGAATTAAAATTAATATATACAATAAATTATGATGAAAAAAATACAGCAGATTACTTTGAAAAAATCGACTTTGCGTGTCTTTGGGCAAAACTTTAAGAGAATCGTACAGTTAGAAATACACAGAGCATGGACTTTTTTTTATTTTGGTGGAAGAATTACTTTCGCAATTTAATTTGTTCTTCAAAAAGCAACCAATAAGATTCATTTTATCTATGTCTATAACGTTTATTTATAATGTCTATAAACTTGTTCTATTACAGTCTGACCTAAAATGGTTTTAAGTTACACTATATTGTGATAAAAATCAAAACATTTAAAAACAAAGTTTTGATTTGACAAATGAATGTCTTTTTCAAGTTTTTGTTGCATGGACACATTTTAAGAAATAAATGAATATAGAATGTTGTCTCTACATTGTTGAAAGTTAGACTATTTTGATCATGATTATTAAAAGAAATATATAATTTTGTCTGAACCAAGACGCTATACAAATGTTATTTTCAGCACATAATAAATTAACCGATGTTACATTTTTTCCATTAAATGATAACCACCAAAAAACAAAAGAAATTCAAAAGCTGTTCATGTCTTTATCATAACATACGTGTTAGACTTGTTGAATTTAGTCATTTTATAATTTGAATTATGATCATGACTATCGGATATTACAAAGTGCAGACGCCACATGGTTCGATGCGCTGTTGTTTAAACAGGAAGTGGATTGGACTTTACCCATAGTCCCACGCGTCTGCGACAGATAACGCCATCTACACACCTGTTGATTTTGTGCAGAGTACATCTTGTTTACAATCATTGTCATTCCTTAGGGACTGTCCTTAATCCGGTTGGAAAGCAGCTTTCAAATTATATAGCTATCTTCCTCAAGAAAGTAAAGTCAAATATTACATGAGGGTAGCGTAAATATAACGTAAATAAAAATGGCATATGGTCCATAACATAAGAATTTTAAAGATAAAAGTTGTATAGAGTATGCTTGTGTGATGGGATGAAAAGAATATTATAACTGTAATGTCCTATGCTTCATTCAACATCAAGATAAGGAAATGTTAGGTTCAGAACGTGTTCGAAAGCGCTCTTGATATTCTCAATTGCATAATTTGCGTTTAATCTGTGTGAACCAATGCATATTAAAGTGTATCATCGTTATTGTAACTGGTTTTAGCGTAAGCGCAGTGCGATTTAACGTAGCAATAATTATTCGATTGTCCATATGTGGTTGCAATTTCATGCATGCGCTGTAGACTGTTCTATCGCAAAAATGGCGTTAAAAAGCAAAATATTAAACAAAATATTAATATATGTAAGCGAGTATGATGGTGATTTGAAATGCGATATAAATAAACATTTACATGTATTTTGAATATAAAAAACAAGCTTCATTTTTGTATTTTATTTTTGCTATAATTGGTTCAATGTTAAACAGTTTTATTACTTTCCCCGCACGTTTAAATCGCAATTGTACTGATTATTTATCATTATTATTTAGAAATTATTATATTTAATATATATGGAAAACTTGCAGCATCTATTTGACAATGTACGTGTTATCATGTACCAATTGCTTTAACCTTGTGCATGCAAGAAATACACCTAAGTTATTCGGTAAAGCTTCGGTAAACGATGTTGACTGCATGGAAAATTATATAATTCATGATCTTTTTATATCAATCACACTGCTTTACTTGTTTCCTCTCATTATATATTCCCAGCCGACTTTGTTTTGCTGTCCTTGGATCTGTCAAAGATAAACTCTTAGTATAAATGTCCTTCACATTATGTATGTATCATATAAATAGAACAGTGAACTTTTTACCGTCTCTCAGAGTGTACATGTATCCCCACCCCCTTCCGCCCGATATGTCGATGATTTGTAGTTCTATGTCGATAGATAATTAGAATATGAATAATATGCCTGGAACAAATTTATCATCTTTATCTCTCTCTCTCTCTCTCTCTCTCTCTCTCTCTCTCAGAGAAAAAGTATCAAACTAAGTACATGTATACAACCACTGAGCCTGGGGTTATCTGGGGACATTCTGAGAGGAATGAATAATATTTATCAAAATAGGAGGCAGGAAAATACTCGGACAGAATTTTATACGTTTATCATATTATGAAATCACTTTGGGAGGGGGTGTTATAACCTCTTTAATTAACCAATATTATCAATATTATACATAAAGTGCAAATCACCAACGTAAGTTTGCTCCTGTTTATGTTTAAGATTTTGCCGTCTGCTCTGAGTTTTTTTTTTTTATTTTGCGATGTCGGCCTTGAGCCCGCATAATCACTCTATCTGATAAATGTTACCACTCAAAATAGTCGGCCTTCACTTTGACTCTTTCTACTCGACATTGATCCTGTATAAACGTTACGGTTAGATCATTATACTTACCCCCCCCCCCCTCCAAAAAAAAAACAAAAAAAAAAACAAACCCTGCAATACGTCTGTATCGTACAGTATCATACACCCCACCTAAACCGCCAACGTCTTTGATTCTACATACATGTATAAGAGTGGAATAGTAGATCATGATACATTGAATTTTCTTGCATGTCTTGATTGAAATTTTGCATAGAAACATGACAAAATTTTGTGAAATTTTCATTGTAAAACTATAGGCCTATTTACTATAAGACCTTTATATCCTGTTTAGCATTTTCTATATAGCAATGTCAGGGACTTTTTTCAGATAGCTATAGACTAAAGTACAATCATCAAATATAGCCTCGATCTGTCTGAGTTTGTTGTCCTTATACCTAATGTAGCTGAACTTTGTTTGGCTGTTAATGCCAAGGTTATATTTAGATAATTCTTGTGTTCCGTCATTATACAAATCGACCGTTTATTTTTCAAACTAATCAACCAAAGTTTTATTGCATCAGATTTTTAATTAAGTTTTGACACTAATTTTAAGAAGCAAGAACTGTAACAGATCTTATCATTAATTACATATTGTATAACAATTTATGATAGGTAGAATCAGAATTTTGTTTAGTTCTCGTCACTTCCAGTTGACAGTATCAAACGAGAAGTTTGCCACAAGGATGAACTGGTGGGCAAAAGAGATAAAAGCAGAAGCAGAAGAGGTATTATAATAAAACAGCTTGAATTACTTTATCAAGTGCTCTACGTTTTTAGTCGACGAAAATTCTATACAAGAACCATCCTTGCCATTCCTAAATTAGAAGAATTAACACTACAAGTATATCCAACATTTAAAAACTGTAATAAAAATTAAACCAATATGTATTCCTCCTTTGATACAGATATTTTTGTAATTCAAAAATAACATATTCCAGATCGATTGTCTTTTACAGTTTTTTAAGAGCAATGTCGTAGTTGTGTGCAACAGAAAGGGGGACGGAATACTGGAATGTCCTTTTGTTCTATTTTCCATTTATTCACGAATCCCTCCATTGAGCAAATATATTTTGTTTAGCATACCCTCCATTAAAATCCCTTCATATATGTATTTCATATATAAAACAAAAGAAGTATAAAATGTAAAAACGTTTAATAACGAAGTATAACAAAAAACAACATGGTATAAAATCTAGAGATAATGGACAGCCAGTGGTGATTGTATCACGGAATGAGGAGCACTGCTTAGTTCCATTACGTCATGCTTAGTTCCATGACGTCATAGTTCGTTGTCGTCTGATACAACACTGCACCGTCAATTTCTAAGTATCAAAACTTGTATGACAACAAGTCTCTCTTTATCGAATGGGGTCTCACAGGAATATGGAGGGTGAACATGAATTCTTTCTTCTCTTTGGTCAGTCAATGACGTCACAGACAAGAGGCAACCTTCACTTGATGGCGGGAAGGTTAATACTGAGATTCAACTTTTCCAAGCTCTTTCGTAACAATTTTTGCGAGTTTGACTCGGCTCTGAGGGATGAACTATTGCACATATGACCCCAATTTGAAAAAATAAGCCCTATTTTCGATTTGTTTTGGCACTTGAGATTTTTTAGTCTGATGACGTCACATATCACCGCTGCCCAATAAATACGTGTTTCGTCGTATGGCGGACGTTGTGGTTTATGTCATATTTACTACATTCCTCCTTCACATCCCAGAACTGAAGTTTCTTTACTTGTTCTTTCACTGAAAAGAAATTTCATAATATTTTACTATAAGACATTCATGGGTATTATTTCATTTTCTTTACAAATTACTTGTCATGTAATATATTGATCAAGTTCTTACACTAGATAAGTTTTGTGCCTTTAATATACATACCCCCCCCCCCCCCAACACTTTATATCTGTAAGGATTAATACTCCCTTTGATTCCGATATATCGCTTACTCATAAATTCAAAATGATTTTGTTGTAACAAAATCACATTCATGACGATATAATGATCTAAACATAACTTACTTTTATTGATGAAGAACTGTCCAAGTTTTGTTACAGTCCCAAAGAACAGGAACAGTAGGATTCCGTAGAAGTAGCAGATCAGAATGAGCACCACCCCCTTGACTTCACCCCCGGACTCTCGGGACTCCTCGTAACGTTTGCTCGTGGCTTGCATCATGGCACTATAAGATCATTCACTACCTTCCTCCTACAAAGACAGAGACCCAATGCGTTAGTGAGGTAGAAGTTTGACCCGTCATTCAGAGCGAACATGCTGACCTGATCAAAATCCAGGTGCTTGAATTGCATGTGCAGGTCAGACACGTTTCCCGATTACCTTTATCGGGGCGCCTCTGCCGTGCATATTCAATTTAAAAATTTGTTATTTTCAAACATGCATTGAGATTTCTATGTAAATAAAAATTCATATAATTTATTTTATTTCATTAGATTTAGCTAAATTGTTAAAAAAAAATGTGATACTTCTTTCTCACCCCCCCCCCCCCCCCCAATTGAACATACCGCTATATATTTATAGCGCAAAATGCACGATCGATCAAGGTCATAAGTAATGAAACCATAGTCTAAATATAATTTAAGAGATTCCAATTTCTCTGAAGACTATGAGATTATTTACTGGGGTATATGAGTATTAGTTACGTAATGTTGATAATCCAGGATTAGGCATTTTTACGATATAATGTCGGTAAAATCCCTCTACCGACCCGAACAGCTGATCAGTGTAAACATGCGTGATACAGGTAAGTAAAATACATGCACACTATGAATATTCATGAATCCGACCTACTTCAATCATGACACACGTGCGTGTATTCACTTAAAAAAGGGGGGAGGGGTGAGTTTGTTTAAATATACCCTAACACATCACTATTCATTCACATTTTATTTCAATCATTCCTCAAAACTTTGTTATAGCCTAATTGTTAATTAATTATATAAAAAAAACAAACAAACAAGAATTCAGAAACATGCAAACTATTGAAAAGAGTATGGGGTGAATTAACAAGGTTGGGGAGGGGTAGGGGAACCCTATACAATAAACATATGTATAATTATCCCCATAACCAGATAACTGAAAAAATCTGTTGACATTTCCATGATTTCATCTAAATATTTGTTGACTAGTTAATGAAACGACAATAATTGCAAAAATATAGTTTACACTTACACATGCAGTTCGCTATTGGTATATGTATATTTTTAAATGCATGCTAAACTTATATATGTTTTTTTTTCACTACATGACATATATTACAAGTACAGAAAAAAAAAACAATTTTCAATACATGCAATACAATCAGCTAGTATCCTGGTAAAACTGTAAAGCTGTAAGAGAGTGCTATAATAAAAGTTAATACTTACAAGAGTATACTCCGAATTAAGCGATATTCACCGGTTATTGCAATACACTGTACACATCTATCGACTTTCAGCACACTCACGAAGTGCAAGCTTTGTCGGCATTACCACTTGTTTTGTACAACAAATTTTCCCCTCTGAACCGTGAACCACGTCTCGGGTCATCTGTTACCACGTGCGTTATTTTGCCGCAAAACATCGCGATCACGCTCCCGCCATATAGTGGAGTCCAAAGTCCAACGTACAATCAGCCAATCAGGGCTTGTCTTACCTGGCCGACGGCGATTTGTGTTTACCTGTGATGTAATTTTAGCGCATATGGATTTACTCACAGTGTGCGTACGAACAAAGACATAAGAGTTTACTTATACTGCGCGGGTTGTATGATGAAACCCTGCACTGGACTTGCATCAGCCAAACTTTGTCCGTAATGTCAAACTGACTGGACAGCGTGTCCCAAAGCGGACAATATTGCGTCAGATCAATATATATACAATCGAGTAACTCAGACGTGTTTGTATGTTTTAGAGATGATGTTGCGATTATTCTTTGACATTTGCAGAAAACAAAAGATACGAACCAAAATTAGATCTTTTTGTAGCGATCTAGTTGGAGCGGATCAAAAGATTTTATTTAATTGATTTGATAAATATGATGGAATATGTTCTGTTTCATTTTTCAAATCGAAGTACCATAACAAATATATAATTAAATGATATGCATAATTCAGTCAGAGGATGTTTGAACAGACTTTCCGGATCGACAAGTTTAATATCACGATCAAATTTATTGTTGTTGGAAAAAATGGCATCTATGTTTATGTAATTAAAAAAAAATAAAGATCTCAGATGGAGAGAACTAATATAGGCTATTTTTGCCTGCTGTTCAATCCACATTCACTTATATACTTATATGTATATTTTTGAATAAAATATTTCTTAAACTAAACTAAAAAAGCTAAAGATATCATCGCGTTACATATTTATAATTTTATTCAAATCCAAAACCCTTTTTATATGACATGGTGTTTTCTCATAGTGTTCTGATTACAAATTAGTGTACATGTATTTATTTTTGCATGTTTATGATTACATGCATTTTCAAGCTAAATGCAAAACTTGAGAATTCATAAAAAAAAAACCCACCTTAAAACTCTTTAGGTGTGGTGGCAGTGTAATCATCTTCATAAATTACGTGTATAATTTTAAATCATTAAGATCATTAGTAATTTGATTCTTTGGAGTAAATGTAATCCTGAAGTAATTCAATTATAGATCGCATATATCCTAGATGTTAATGTCATTATTACGGTCAGATTGACAGAATTCCAAATCTAACGATCATGAGATCCCATAACCTGCTGCAAATACACCCGGAGTAGGCCACTCATAAAAATAAGTTATTTATTTTCTACGCAAATCAATGCAGACACGGACTTTGTACACCGATCCACCAAAAACAGGATACGATAGGGGCGACACCTCACTGGAAATCTTACGAGGGTCGACAAATAGCTGAACCAAACCAGCGGCAATGCGTTCATTCACAATTTTTGTCCTTGAATGCGGAAATATTTGCCTCTTGAGATAAGCGATACTTTTTTAAAGAGAGATAACTCGAACATAGTGTAGCTTGCAATTAGAGTGACCGCCCTTGGTCATCATCTTGTGGTTTTAGGAAAATAATTTAAGGTCTATATTAATCAAATTAACATGAATAAAAACATTTTTGTTACGTAATCCTTTGTTCTTTTTGGCTTTTAAACACGATAAAATACTTCTAAATTTTAAAACAATCCAATAAAATACCTGAATGTGTCCATTCTTAAAAATAATGGATAAAAAAAACTGTCCATTCTTAAAAATAATGGATAAAGACAGGTAAAACTGTTAACTTATTGGACGACTACAGGTAAGAATAAAGTATCACATTTGCAAATAAAGAAACAGATGTAATGTTTAACACTTGAAAATCAGACAGGTACTAGCATGATACAGCAAAGAAACACTAAAAACTAGTAAATATTATCCAGTATAATATTATAATATATCTACTCCATTTTTCAGAATCACGAATCAAAATTAATTTACTTTATCATATTAATAACTTGAAACCACAAATCACATCAGATATAATCAGAACATAGACTGAGACAAATTTAATTGCACTGTATGAAAATCATATTCTTCACATATCTAAAAGTTAATTCTCGATCATCTGGACTACATTCTCCCTGGAAAAAGTTCATAAAACTAAACCTTAATCGTCAACCTCCTCCACACCCCTGGAAAAATTTCTGCATCTGAGCCGGTCAATGCATTCTTTGTTTTGGTTGGCTTAATCATTTAATCAAATGTTTTTGCAAGTCATATCAAAATTTGGCACAGCATTCCCACCCTCCATATCCAGAATATCACTTGGAACAGCATCAATATATGCAGTACCTCTTCTACATCCTTAAATATTGCTAAATAAGAAAAGCTCTCCCCAATTTCAATAGAGAATGAAATGGTGTTGCTTAGTAGAAAAGTGAATGAATATGAAATTTTCACAGCACAATTACTTTATAAACCTCTTGCATATACCTGAAACGTCCATTAAAAGTGAACAACAGAAAGTTCTATATGCAAGACTGGTTTTATTGTTCAAAGTTGAAAAATATATTTATGAGCATTGTCAATAGGTTTACCTAATACTGTCCATTCTTGAAACAAAGAAGGTAATGTTTTAAGTTGGATTTTAACCTCAAACTGTCCATTCTGTGAAAGAAAGAACTTATCTCAGCCCTAGATCAGTTCTTTCTCTCACAGAATGGACAGTTTTCGGCTTATATCCTTTACTGAATGGAAGTTAATATATTTTCAATATAGGCTCAGAATTCATACTTAGTCTCTCTGTGCAGATTAAAAAAACCCAGAAAGAGTTGAAATTTGGGAGTTATAAACCTAATGTTTCGTTTTTTATATAAAATACATCTATCTCCTTGTCAGTACTTAGTACAATCTTTCAATCTCTCTCGTAAAGTGTGAAGGAGATTATAATATTTATTTACCATCAATTCAATTCAATGTATAAACATATTCTTAACTAAAAGCAATACAATAGATAGTTTCATTTTTTTATTTCCAAAAAAGCTTCATTACATATCATTTGAACATTCACCTTGAGTGAAGAAACATAGATATAACTAGATAAAAAAAAACCTGCCAGTACCTAATTAACCCCATTGGAACATAGACTCATGGTTAATTTCTAGACATACTGAACATCTATTGGAAGAAGTGCTGTATACAAGTTACTGCAGTATGTAATTATAATGCAGACCCGATGTAGAGGGGCACTTAAATGGTACGTAAGGCATTACCAAATAATTCACAATATAAGGAAGAAACATTAACAGAGGATTGTCATTTTTAAAAAATTAACATTTCTTTAAAAAAGAAATATGAAGCAAAAATTTGCCATTAAAAATTTGTTCATTTTGTTAAAACTGTGCATCTATGTTATTTTTGTTCATGTATGCTTGAAATTTAACATTTCTGTATATTTTCGAGAAAAATACTTTCAGTTCAACAATCCATATGTAAAATAAACCACATAACTGTGACTCTAGATTAATTAACTAATTAATCAAACCACTCATTTAACACAACAAGAATATAATTGAAATGTATAATTTTGAAACAGATTTATATTGACTTTGGGTTTCATGCTGTGAAAGTTATCATCAGTGCAACCTAACATAGTCTGATGAATACCATACACAAGTGGATATAGAGGGGAGTGGGTTAGGGGTCTGGAAAAAAATTCTTTCTTATTGAATTTTCATAGTGAAGTTACCGAAAACAGAACTTGGACCCCCCCCCCCCCCCACTTAGCAAACAAGCTATCCCTCGGAACCTCCCTGTGAAAAATTTCTGGATTCACAGATGGAATATGTTTTCAAGAAATAAGATTCATAAAAGATTGTGTTCAAATAGGAATCATGTCTTTTTTTGGCAGTGCATGAACTATTCGCTTGAGTACAAACAAATATAAAACTTTCATTTTTACGACAAGGTTTGAACACCTTTGAATAATTTTTTTTTCTCTCTTTGACCATTGAGAGAAAATTGGAGAGACTAATATATCAGGCATAGATTCATGATTTTTTCAATACATGTATATATGTTAAGTGAAATATTAACATGTAGTTACATTCCCTAGAGAAGGTAATTTTTTTTAAATTGCAAGCACATGACAGTCGTTTAGCATTTTAATAAAAGCTTGAACATTGCAACCCTAAGCAATACAATGAATATTGTTGATAAAAACTAATGTCCTGCATGTATAGTGACAAAACATAGCCAAGTATAAAGTACACGTATGTAAATGTAGTACATAATATATCATAGTAACATGTACATTCTTAACTATAATTTTAAAAGTCATTGTTACTGTAAGACCTTGTTCTGGAAAATGAACACTAGAGTTTGCTTTTAAAAGTAAACATTGTTTCTTTAAATAAATAAAAATGAAGTGCTAGACAGTTATATTAAAAAATAAAATGATCATTTTTTTTTGGTAGAGAAATTCCATTGTTTTGGACAAGGAAGAGAACTCTACACAACAACATCACAAAATTGTATGGCAAGAGTTATCTATCTTTGCATGCGTTTTACGATCACAGAATCATGAAGAGACAATTATCACTTCATATGATAATGATAAAGTAACAAATACACACATATATTTCTTTTAAAATTCAAATTAAAACAAAAATAAAGCATTTAAAATATTCAACATTCAACCTTTGAAAAATAACTACATATAAATTAAGATCTAAATTAAAAATATCTGCCTCCAAAGCATTTAAAATAGAACTATATGCCTAGTCTCTTTCTAATTGCGGCCACATTCCGGGCATAAGATGTCTCCTTCATTCATAAGGAAACCTTTGCCGACCATTGATGCTTGGCATTTGTAACATACAAAACAATCGCTGTGCCAGTGACGATCCTCGAATGAGATAAACTTAGTTCCTCCAAAACCTGAAGAGACAGAAAGAGAAGAAACGTGAAGCTTGCTTTAATGACATGTATTTCATGCTTAATATAAAAAAATACTGTAAAATTTCAGTATCATTTCAAAAATATTTACCATCAGAATAATTTTTTCTAATCATTTTGTTTTGGCAATATTAAATAAGGGGATATTGTTGAATAGCATTACACTGGGACACATGCTACTAATTTTGATGTGGATTTTAATTTTTATATCAAGTGAGAAGTCAGAACAAGAACTGAACAGAAGAAATAATGCAGTGTGTCAATAATTGGCAACATGCAAAGATGAAATAATTTGGTCACTGTTTAAATAAATAAATGTTGAGGTGTTTCAATAGAGGAAACTTTTTATGCAATGCCATAGAGTAGATTTAAATTTTAGCAAAAGTTTGGGTCACATTCCTCATATGCTATTATTTTTAAAGTGTGTGTCAGTGAGAAGACAGAAGAATGGGTTTTGATTCTTTCTTTTTTTATACAATCTTAAATTAATAGTATTTTATTTTCATGGCTTACCATCAAGACCTAAAACAAAAGACATATATTTATTGACAATGAATTCACATCTACTACAGATGGGGAACAATTGTTGCAAAACTGATAAATTTTTGGGGTGAAACAAAGGGTAGCTTGTAGGGGAACACTTTTATGAATGAAGGCACATAACAAATTTAGGGGCCCTGCATATTTGAAAACTATCTAAAACTTTAATTTGCAAGACAATTAGCATAATGACTCTGTTTACAAAACTTTTTTGATGGCCGCTGCTATCTGCTTTTTTTTTTTTTTTAGAGAACACTTATCTAAGCCACCCCAAATACATTTTACACTCTCCTTCTCATATGAACTAGCAGAATCTAAACAAACTCATTAAAATAATATTTTTCATGTTAGCTCATTATCTTTGTAATCCCATAAATGATCTTTGAAGAGTTTTACCAGTGATGGCTTTAGAACATCGGCAGCACTTCTTGGCAAACAACTCTCCATAACAGTCGGCACAATATGGCTGATCATCCTTGGACGTAAACTTCTCCTTGGCCAGCTCCTTGCTACACTTGGTGCAGGTGAAACATTCCCGATGCCAGGGCTGGTTCTTATAGGCCACACCCCCTTTGTTAATCACCTGTCGAAACAAAAATCGACACAGATTTTAATTTTATCACTTCACAAAAGTGCATTTTAGTTACCGGTAAGCATAACTTTGAAAGTATTAAAGAATTAAGTAACTTTAGAACTTAAAATGAAGTAAATTGAAACAGAATCATACAGCAATTTTTAAGCTAATGTAAAACTGATCTGTATAAGATTGACAATATCGCTCTCTTTTACATTTATCTTGTTACTGTTGTTTAACAGAGACATAAGAATTAAAAGTTATTCCTTACCCCATTACATTTACTACACTTCTGGGCAAACTGCTCTTCGTAGCAAGCTACGCAAACGGCCTCGTTTTCACGGGGGATGAAACTCTTGTTTCTTATTGGCTGCTTGCAGACCATGCACACAAAGCACTCCTCATGCCATTGTTTTCCCTTGTATTCAAACTTCTTCATCCCTAGTTTAAAAAGAAACAAAACAGCACAATTCGTGAGTAATTTGATTAACATCCTTTCTCTGGGTTCTCTCCCTTTAACCATGGAGGAGTAATACAGCAAACAAAAAGCGAATTGGGAAAAAAACACAAAAATTAAAATAAATTAAAATTTAAGGAACTTAAAAAATTTTAAAAACAGAGTGTAGGACTGTTGACTACTACAAAGTAAGAATTGGGAGAAGGTAAAACTACAGAAATTTGTCCAAATTTAGATCATTGCTTTCTGTATCTAAATATCTATATATCTACTTATTGATAAAAATGGCTACAAAATTCTTCCAAGACAATTAAATTGCATGGATTTTTTTTCCTTGAAAGCAATGGTCTATACAAGATTGCATGATGGAACAAAAGTTGATCATTTGGATGATAGTTATTATTAGAAAATCAAAAACACTAAGTCTCTACTAGTAGCAAAGAAAGAAAATAAAAGATTAAAAGTTAAGTAAAAGACAAAATTTAAACACAAACAGTAGCTGGTAAAACAACAAGTGTGCCCCTCCCTGCTCCAGATAATTGGTTTAATTATAATACCAGTATAAAACATATTCTTGCTTATAATTGTCTCAAAATTTTTATGAAGATAAACTTGCAACAAATTTGTAAAGAAACTCTCACTATTGCATAACAAATGTCTGGAAGTTAGGGAAAAAAAGTTGAGGTTAAAAAAAAAGTTTGGAATGTTTTAGATTAAAAAAAAGTTGCAGAACTTCTCTTCCTGGTCATTTCTTTAAGTTTGCAAAAAATATACATATCATTTAAAAACAGGGCGACATTGTAAACATTTGGACTCCTTGTAGCATATTGTTTATAGTGAGAAAAGCTAGGGAAAAGATGGAGGAAAAAGGAGGGGCATCATTCTTCACCATTTCTGCTTTCTTTAGCAAAGATCATTAAGAAATTAGAGAATAAAACCAGTATTTTAGATGGCCATTAAACAGATTAGATTCACCAACTGCAAAATGCATTCAAGACTTGTATCCAAAAAGAGCCAGTCACATGATAGTCACATGAAAAAGTCACTTGGCTAACACGAAAGGGAGACAACTCAACACTGAATGGCGGCCATATTCAATTGCTCACCTACAGTGGCGAGTTGTAAAAGCAAATACCAGGGGTCTGAGGGGTTACACTCAGAATGCATCTCTAGAAAAGAACGGAAATCAAATTAATATGGGATTTTTTTTTTTTTGTAAAACCGCTTGTTAAGGAAAGCCACACTGAAAATAAAACAGTTCATCTCCCAAATTAACCCTAGCTGCCTTTTTGTAACCTAGGTGCACTGAACTCAAATAAAATTAAATGTATATAAAATCAAAATTTCCAATCCAGTTATTTCATGAGTTGGTTTAGTTTTCATTTCCATGCCAGTGTTTTCTACAGCAACGAAAGAGAAGCCACTGAGGAACTGAAAACAAGTGATGACTTGTGTAATATGTAGAATACTATAATTATACGTACTATAAGTAATATTCATGATATCTATATGGTCAGGAGTAGTGACAATGTCTGAGTATATAGATAGTAATATATGTACTATAAAAGACTCCAAAATATTCAGTTAAATTTTTAAGTTAGAACAAAGTCTCTCTAGCATCTACATTACATAACTGAATACATGTTATATTCACACATATGTGGGTCTGGGTGTATATAAAAAGATGGACTTAATAAATACATGTATTACTCAGAAGAATATATCGGATCCATATATTGTCAGAAATAAGAATGAAGAATAGAAAGGAAAATTAATCCATATCTCCCCCTTTTTAGTGAAAATATGAGTTTTGAAATTTAGAAAATTTTAAAATGTATTAGTTATCCAAGTTTCAGAAAGTTTTAATTATATTAATCATGTTAATTAACCAGAGGAAACTCTAGTGCTGTGTAATGTAAGTTATAGTAAAATTGGTCTGTTACAAAAATCTCACTTGATATTTGGCCACTTCTGTCTGCTTTAATATTTTGGATTACAGCACAAATACCAATCAAGCTAATTGTATAGAATTCCCTTTACCCTTTCCAATATATAGAAATGCTTCCTCTAATTTTTTTTGAATGTCTCAGTGTTTTTAGAATTTCTGCTAAAGAACCCCTCCCTGTCTCTCCCCCTCCAAAATCTCTTTTTGCGTATATCCCCCAAAATTTTGTTGACCAAGTTCCGTTGTGTAAGTATATATAAACCAGCCTGAAATTCAGAGCTAGCGTTAGCGAGCGCCTATCATGCTAGTAAGATTATACACAAGCCAGATCTCTGTATATACCTTCAATTCCTTTCTCTTCGTCTCCTGAATCCGAGGAAACAGAACATTTAACAAATCGCACAATAAAACATTACAAATGTTTAGGGTTCTTTTTTTGCTTGGTTTTAAAGTTACAATACTTGAATAAATTGCGTATCATAGCATGAAAATTTACAACATGTACAAAAGTCAAGTTAGATAGCAGGTATAACTCCATGCACACTTGATAACATCGATTTATTTGACATCTATACAAGTCATCAACTGAAATAAAATTTCCTTACTGCGTTAACCGCCAAGGCTTACACTATAGCATGGAATACAAAGAGTTATCTCCCTTTGACCTTCAACAATACAACCATGCTTATACTACCACATGAAATGTTTGTTTTTCGTACCATTTACTCCTTGGATAAAGCCTATAATCAACATACATAATAACCAGAAACATAAATAGAATCTATCCAAACCTTGAATCACTAATTCCCAGTCTTTAGATTTTTATCTCAACCCATCCCAAACATCTTGATAGTAATACATGTAGATGCAATGATAATTATTTTTTAGATGTTGATTTTCTTTCTAAAATGTGCATTTTTAAAAAAAAATATATGGATCATAAAGTCTTAATAAAAATAAATAAGAGTTCTTTTCTGGAAACATTATTTACCTCCTCTAAATGGTTCACCACACCCATCGCAGCGAGCGGCAAAGTTTTTATCGTGACAATCGGAGCAGTAGATGTTGTCATTCTTTGGAGCAAAGGGTTGATCCACCAGAGATTTCTGGCACTCGCAGCACTTGAAGCAGAATTCATGCCAATGACGGTCCTTGTATGACAAGTCCTGTAGATGGACAGATATAAGAATTAATGGACAGATATCAGAATTAATGAAGAGATATCAGAATTAATGAACAGATATCAGAATTAATGGACAGATATCAACTTTAATGGACGAATACCAGAACTAACAGAACAGACACTAGGAAATGTCTGAATCTTAATAATCCAATTACCCATTGGCTGGCTAGAAGGTAAGGATAGCCAAAAATACATGTATTGAATGTTATTCTGTTGATGTTCATTAATGATAACAACAGCCAACCTACAGTTCTTGTGATAAAGATATCAATTCATATAAGGGTAGATTAATTACTCAATTTTGTTACTACCTTTGGCGGGAGGGGTTGGATGGGGGTTTAGAAGTTGGGGATTGGGGGTAAGGCTTGCCTTGAAAAAATGGGTATTTTTAAAAAAGAAAATGAAGGTTCCCATTCTTACGTCAGTTCAACAATTGCAAAGATTTAACATTGTATAAAAACAGGGCTCTCCTTGCTACACAATATTCACAATTGAATCTTTAAAAAACTTTAAAAAAAAAAACAATTTGCAAGTGACTCATGAATTCTTACACAAAAATATATTGACTCCTGCACTGAATGTGCAAGGCTGCACAATTTAATGCACTGTACACCAGTCATTGCCAAACTATGCATCAATTATGTGCACCCACAAACATAACATTATAGACAAACAGATCATTGGTGTTAGCAGACCAATGACCACAGTGATTAAGTGTGGTGGAACAGTGGTAATTAAACACACCCTATGTAGTACATGTTTTATACCCCCCCCCCCCCCAACCAAGGCATTCTTGTCCTCTTACTCATTGTGTAAAATCTTGACTCAGCTTTGGCAAACATCAAACTGGTGGAATGTATAACTAGTAAAATCATGTATAGGTTCATTAACTGGTCTTTAATCTTCTTAGCATCTGTTCTTCTTTTCTCTTTCAGGTTTTATTAGACCTATTCTAATGCATCAGTTGATACCCCCAGAGGTCTACATTTGTACAGAATCCAAAGACCTACACTAATGGAGGCTTACCTCTCCCTTTACATGTATTATGCAAATTGACAACAATTGAAAAGATCATGGAGCTGGTACATTTATGGAGGTTTGCAGATAAAATGATGTAAAATGAAGTGCACTGTTCCAGTTATCCAACAGTTAAACAGATGGTGTTAACACAAACAGGAGATATGCATACACAGCATTCCATTGCTACCATCGTCTCCCATCGGCTCTCTCACACAGTGGTTATTGGCTGATGATGTTCATACCTCATGACCCGATGAGAGGTTTACAATTTCTTGTTCTCAGTGTTTAGATTTCTATGATTGAGAGGGTGAATGGGTGAATGACACCTCTTGCTACTACATCCAAGATCTTTGATTAACAATAGCCTGCTGAAACTCATCACCAAATGCCCATTACACCATATCCCTATTCCTTTCCCATCTTCTTTGGTGAATACCTTCTGTAATGTGTTATAGTTGAAATTTGGTATCTTGAACTAATATCAAAGTAAATTTGAAGTTCAAATCACTGTTTCTTTAAATGTCTTACCCTCAATATCTAGAACCCTCTTTTATCTCAAACTTTTCTTTTCCCCATTGAAATTGAGATAATGAAGTTTGACTGAATTTTAAACCATTATAAAGAGACTGAATCAAACCGTAGCTACCCTAATTGTAAAATCTTCACATATAGCCTCTATATTATGAATTAATAAACTTATCATATAATTTAACAACAGACATCACACTTATAATGAGCTCAGTTTCTCAATTTCTAGAATTTTTTGCAATGGCTCTAATTGGACTGAAAAAGCTGAAGTTCAAGAATACTATATATATATTTTTTTGGATATGGTTGCCATCACAGACAACTCTCTGATGGAATGTAGAAGCCTAAGTCCTCTTCCGACAGTGATTCATACAAATTCCTGTGCAAAACATCTCCTGTTTATTCTGCAATATTTTGATTTCCCTCCTTTTAGTTAAGTGCAGGTGTATCTAAGTTATGAGGTCATATGGTCTTGTCATGTACAGAATTTCTGGTTGTATAGCAGCCCACCAGCACAGTGGTAGCTAGGGCTAGCAGAAAGAAAAACTACAACCTTTCCCTGATTACAATCATAAAGCACTGATAAAAGAGAGGATTGATGAACTGCAGAGTCGTAGACCCCATCATAAACAACACTTCTGTCAATAAGTTTATGAGGGATTCATTTCTGCTGGAAATAAAAAGATGCTGGCTGTCATAACACAATTGCCAAAAAACTCTCGAGTTTCTTAATCTCAGGTCAAACACAGTGCATTACAGTGATAATTTGACCCATGCACCCCCACAACCTTTCCATTATTTTCTTTTAAAAAAAACAATTATAAGACTGCAATGATCAGCCTTAATTAGCAGATAAAAACACTGGGATGGATCTAAAGAGAAAGGTATCAACATTCCAGAGATATATCTCACACAGCTGAATGGGGCAAGGAGATGATACACATCACATCTTATCAACAATCCACTCTGAACACCCCCTTCCCAGCATGCATTGCATGATCCTAGTGGCAGGAGCAACTCCCCCTGCTGTGCCACCCTCAGACAACTGACAACGGGATCAACTTCTATTGCCTGCAGCAGGTGGTCGTGTGCTCTACTGCAAACCTTCAGCATCCACTGCCTCTGTGTACCAGAGTATAATACTGGGGTGAGATTTAATGGCTGATAAAACACCTATACAGCACTCATCCCATGATAAAATATGTGGAAATGCAGACAACTTGAAATAAAGGAATGCCGTGTAAACACACATAAGTGGCTTATTAAACCATGACTACATAGCTATCTCAGGATAATGATGTATCTGATTCCAGTCTCTCCCCTGTGGTAATAAAGAGGTGCTTTTAATTATGTGTATCAATGTTTATAAGTTACAATGTCTAGTGTATAGTAATGTGCAGTCAAAAATATTAGAAAATTGGAACACAATTTTTTTTAGATTTTATCTCTTATTTTTTTTTCAACTAAATTCAAGCTTGTAGTTAATAGTTTTATTGGCAATGCAAAATAATGAAATGTAGTTTTTGATTCCATCTTGAATTCATACCGTATTGGCTAAATGACCCTGCAAGAAATTGAAAAGTTTTCTTTCAAAATTTCAGAGTACTGAAATTTTTGACCTGCATAAACGTGTCTGTCTTCTTTTCCGTCATTCAATACCAACACACATTCTTTAACCCCCCCCCCCCCTCCATTCCAGCCATTTCCATTATAATCTGAGAAATTAAAACTCCAATATATTACCCCCCCCCCCCCCCCCCTTTCACCCATATATTCCAGCCATTACCAATCTGAGAAATTACCACTCTAATTACATGATTAAGCACCTCATCAGTGTTATTTTTGGTAAAGGTTTCATTTCCTAAAATACATCTCCTGAGAATTCCATTATTATGTGACGTAATTTGCTGCAATCAATAACAGATGTCTGCCTACCATTAATTATTGATTACGTCAGGAGCATTGTACAACTTCAAGCATTATTCTGATCAAACGAATAGTTTTGCCCACAGAGAGCAGGGTCTGAAGATTTCTATGGTCAACATATTAAATGGATGGTTCTATCTTTAATCCATTTGGCCCCCTCCTTCCCCCATAGTAATTAATCGGCCTTTGGAATAAATTTCCCTCTATTTAATTTAGAGTACAGTGTACTGGCTGTCTCCTCCAATTTTTCACTTAGAAACCTGTGAAAATGTACCACAGACACCTGATGGGTGATAGCAGAACAGAAATCAAGATCTGTTGCCAAACTCCAACAAGCAACCAATTGCCAACTTGCTGGTTTCCCCTGACATTGGTGTTACAGCTTACTATGCAAAAAGATTACACTTTCCTCTGTTTTGTTTTATTATAACTGGCAGATCTCTTGCCTACAAAACACCCATACATTGAAACCTAGTGGAGCTATGTAGTGCTTCAGCATCATACATATAGGACAGCATAGGGAAATTAGAGGGCATCTGTTCTTTGTCTGGAAATTGCCAAAAATCAAAGAACTGCTTTGGTTGGGTTTTCTTTTGAATGTGATATGTATTAAACTGTCTTACAATGTTTCTGCCTCTTGTTAATTATCTCCTGTTTGTAACAAGTATTCAATTAAGTTACCATAATTCTTGAAAGCACTGAAGGGTTAGAGGCTCTCTCTTAATGAGAGAGATGATATTGCTTTAAATTGCTTCAACATAGAATCTGTACATTTCTCATCTTAAATGCATCAATTTCAGTTTTCAGCGATTCATAAAAGTACTCATCGGAGTAAAAGTTGGCAAAAGTACATGTTTTTATCTGTTTATTCAAAGACACCCCCAATCACCCTCCATCTTCCATAAATAAAAATTGCTGAAGGATCATTTTAAATATATTCATATCAGTACAACTAATGGGGATTTCTTGATGGCAACAATAGCACATCACAGCACTGCAAACCAATCTCAAATGATTGACTCATTTGCTTTTTTATATTAAAGTTTCAAACACCTTCAGCGACCTTTGATTTCAATCGACACCTATATAGCACCCACCTTGTAGTCGGGGCCGATCGGTTTCTTGCACTCTTCACAGTTGTGGGCATACAGTTCCTGGTAGCAGGGGATGCAGTGAGGGTTCTCGTCTTTGACGATGTAGCGACAGGCCACCAGTTTTTTGTCGCAGTTGTGGCAGGCCAAATGGTCCTTATGATAGTTCTCATCCATTGCTTTTGTGTATTCTCCGGAGAAGATCAACTGAAAAAGAGGCAACAATCGTCAATTGAGAGGAAATGCTGGGTAGAAACTAACAAATATAGAAATGTAACATGCATTTATATCACAGTATCCTGCATGTTAAAGGAAATCGATCATTACATTACACATTTCACTTGAAATTATCCAAGGAAATTTACGTTTTATCTGAGGTTTTGTCACGTATAGTTAGCACATCCTTAATTATTTCACGTGCATAATGACAATTGCAACTATAAACAAAAAACCTCTCCTCTCTCTCAAAGTCAAGTGCTTGACCTTCAAAATATTCAATTCAGTAGCTTAGAGACAAAATTACCTATGCCATCATCAGATGAAGGCACATTTCCTTATTTCACACAACTCCAAAATCAGCAAGATTCAATGCTTATGAACCAAAGAATACTCATGAGTTCCTCCAAAACTTCCCGATTAATTACAATGACGATGTAACATCCATCCTCAACTTCCTACATACATGTGAGAGGTATAACAAAGTCTTGCATAGAAAACTAATAATGGTAAATTTGTTCCCCTAGGACAGAGAGAATGCCATTAGAAACTCTGCTGTAAATGAATTGCTGATAGGACCACAAATCCTTACCTCTGATTTAACGAGCCTAGACTTTGACAGACTCCAAATAGCAGGCAGACGCATCCAGCAAATAATTTGTCAATCATTTCAGATTTACAACCTGCATCCAGTTGCAAATGAATTGATTACTGACAGCTATTCTGAGCTTACATAACCATGGAAACTCATTTATTAGAAGAGATAGATACCAGAGGCATTTTCCTTTGTTTTAATCAATGTTCTTGCATTTTTCATGCAGAAATGTTAAAAAAACCATTTTAGAGCATCAGTTCTAAAACTCTGTAAAACTCTCAATGGGCCAGATAATTCTATATCATTACCTGCAGCAAAAGAAAGGGTATCCAAAACTGGAAATTGCAGCACTAACAGATAATACACTATTTCACCTTTCGATTGAGAGTGGAAAAAAAGAAGTTGAAACTCGTAATCTTCCGCACGTTATGCAATATGTTTTCCTCCAAGTATTTACATCAATCAGACAACACATCAAAAACTGAGAGAGAGATTTTACACTGGTAGCGCGGGGCACACAGTGTCTGAATGTCCTCTCGATTAACCCCATTCCACTGCACTAAAACATGGAATTTGGTGATTCAGAGGAGGGCATGTTTACAAGTACCATCGACTGTTTAGGGTTTCCTGCTGAGACTTATGTAGGAAAAATGCCTATACTCTGCCTAAAGAACTGACGTAGCCTTTTTACAACTAGGCATATATTTGCAACACTGGTGCAATGAGGAAACAAATCAAAATCAAGCGGTTGTATGTAAACATGTTCAATGGTTTTTAGCTGTGAAGTTTTTGATACATAAGAGCTAAAAGTATTTCTATCTTTGTACAACTTTTTAAAAAAAAAAAATATTCATTAAGGTAAAAAAAATTCTTATTAAAATTCATCTATGGGTTTTTTCTTCAATTTGAATAAAAAAAACTTTCAATTGAAATCAAACACCAGTCATTCCCAGGAAATAAACTTTCTAAGTTTTTTTATAGTATTTAAAAACCAATAAGCTGCAAATCCTAATAAGTAATAAATCAAATATTAATAAATTAAACCAACTAAAGAGTTTCAAAAAATTGTAAAGTAAAGAAACTTCTTACCTAGGCAAAAAAACTCTTTTTGCTTTTAATTAGCAAACCTGCAAACCTCGGTGAAACGAAAGTGAAAAGTGAAAACACTGAAACCTATCAGTGAGTTTCTCTCTTAATCTAGCTTAAGACAACCGGTGAGGGGGTTTTACTTCTAAATTAGTCCAGGCAAAGTGAGCACTTCAAAGAGTGCCGTGTGCAAAATGCAGGAGTGCAAAATATTAGGAAGAATTCCTGCAAGCTCTTCCCTGGTTCTTCTTTAACAGACCTGTCGCAACGCTGAGCTTTACGAGTATGAGATGGCTACTTGCTTGCGTAGATCCACCGATTTATTAATCCTGTTTATCAATATTTGGATGGCAGGAAAGATGCAGTGGCATTACGAGATAATTGATAATTGCTGAAGTATTTAGCCTCCCCATCTCTGCTCACTGCAACTTGTCAGGATCAGAGGTATATATTGAAGAGAGAAGGAACTGGGAAGCGGGTCTGCTTGCCCAGACAGTTTCATACTGTGAATTCTGTCGACTTCAGCAGTCACCACAAATATTGATCTGATTAATGAAAACTCAGCAATAACTAACTTGTGTTTGACTTGATATTTTGGGACACTTGAGTACAGTGCCTGGTGCATATGTGTTTGAGCACCTGAGAGAGCATATGATGAGTTTTTCTATCCAATGCCACTTTTGTTTCATCTTCTAATGCTAGCAAGAGTACAATGCGTGCATGTACTTTTCATCTTGTAGAAAGTGCTAGAGTACGATTTATATGAATAAGTATCATTAATAATTTTTTATAAGAGTAGAAACCTCATAGACAAATAGGCAATTTTCCCATCACAAACACGAAACATCTGTACTGTTCTATACTTACATGTGTAAGTTATACATGTAATTGTATATGTATCGGGTATTATATATAAAATAAGAGTTTTAAAGTTATGATTTCCTGGAGGTAAATATGCTGGACAACTGACTTTAACCTTGAACTTCCATTTGATAGACTAAATTTATCTACTTCATCCTTTTTCAGATTTTATGGTAGCTGACGTGGAGAGTGAGACAGTGTAACCAGGATGCCAGAAGCAATAGATATTTACTGACCCTGGTCTAATTACTGTAAACCTTTCCAGAATATGATACATGGCAACTGATGCGAGAGAAATGATGAATCATAAAACCCAAAACACAGTATCATATTACTGAGTGGTAAATAACAACAACAGAAGTGATGTAATTTGTTGCCACTTAGGTTATAAAAATAACTTGAAACTTTCTAAAAAGATGTGTTTTAAACTACATGTATTGTACACCCAGCATGATATATGTTCCATATCATGTCACCAATATGTTAATACAATTGTGAATCACCAGGTCTACATGTAGGGAGTCTTTGAGTATTGCTTGTTACATGACACCAGTTTATATGATAAACATGATCAGATTACTTTAAAGTATAATATATCCAGTTATTAAAATTTGAATAGTTGTGATCAGAATATTAATTATCAACCTACAGTGTAAATATTATGCCTGCATTATAGTTTAATATATACCATAAAGTCTCATGTATAACGTCACACACTTTTTTCAGCCAAAATTTGATCAAAAGTGGAGGTTGCGTGTTATACATAGGAACAAAATTTTACCCCATTTTTTCAGACCGTGATTCTGGTTACCGCGAGAGTGTGAGTGTATATAGGACGTACACATATTACTCAGCACATATCTTTAGTCTATATAGTACAGATCAGCTAGTACATCTATAGTAAAGATCCTCAGTCTATCTACCGATACTAAAAATCTTTAGTCTATCTGAGTAGTACAGATTAGTACATATTTCGTTAGATCCTCAGTCTATTTAGTACAAATCTTCAGGTTATCTGTTACACATCATGAGTACATTTACATGTAGTACAGATCTTCAGTCTATCCAGTGTAACAAATCTTCAGTCTTTTTAAGTACAGATCAGTACATTTAGTACAGATCTTCAGTCTTATCACTAACCTATAACTAGTGCACTTTTAATACAACAAACATCAGCAGGAGTGGGAGGAGTAAAATGCTTCAACGTATTATTCACTATTTTCTCTCATCCCCTTAAACCTCCTTCACCACAGAAAATTTAACCTCAGTATTTTTGTATTTACCAATTGTTTTTCCTCTCTGTAATATGCTGACAGACTGCCAAAGGGTTAATAAACACGTTAATGATCAAATCCCCATTGATTCTCTCTGATAATGGGTCAGGTTTCAGGAAAAACATTCTTTGAGGGGTATATATAACACAAATCAGGGGGCTTGTGATGGTAAATAGCAAGATTTCAGAGGCATACATACATCGTTTGTTGCCCTTACAAGTACTTTCAACAAAATGCTGATCAATTCATACATCACAATGTTTCAAGAGCAAAAACCTTCAAAGGTAAATAACTCTGTTACCTGTAGGTGCCAGACAGAATTCAATGGATTTTTTTAAAATATGGTTTTTATATTACTGACACAGGTAAATGGTCCAGTTTAAAACACCTTAAACTTGTTGTTGACAAATTTCATCATTTATGAGGCTGTGCTTAAACAGACACACAAAAATTTATGAGGTTGTTAAAGATTTTTAAGGGGGCATTTACTTTTAACATGGTGATATATGGAATGTCTTATAAGAGACCCCCTTTTGAAACAAGTACCAAACACTCGAAGTGCTTGTTGGAAAGTGGTCAAATAGATAAAAGAGAATCCAAACTATGTCAAGTACTAAACCGCGGCAGAAAATAAACATAGTATCGCCAATAGTAATAAACAAAGTATCATCTGCTTTACACCCACCCACCCACCCTTAAAGTTAACAGCTATTATACACCATGACTTAAAGGATCTGGCGACAAACTATGTTAATTAACTTTTCCAACACATCTATGCAGAAAATATACATTTGTTGTTTTGTCCAAAATGTTTTATTTTATTTGAAAATACAACTGAACAGGAAATTAATTAAAATGACTTAAAATTAAATTAAATGACTCCAAAGATTTGTTGTCCGATTTCAGATGGATATGACAGAAAGGTCAAGTTATTTAGGGGACATGTTGAAATTATTCTAGGGACATTCGTCTTCTATCTTCATTCAGCACTCATAAACAGGATACCACATTATTACTCCAAATGTACAGTTTCTTGGTTTATACAACTTTAATAAGAACAATTTGAGTTTCCTAACTAGAGTTATAGACAAATTTTTCTAAGCACATCTTTTAAGAGGCTTTAAGAAATGTTCAACACTTCTTGCATGGACCACAAATAGAATCAATTTGATTTTAATGCATAATTCCATCAAATTGTGAAAATCTTTTGTATCTTTGTATTGATGAGGAATTAGCTTACATTACATGTCTGAATTGCTTATACAATGTAAAAAATACATAAACCTACATGAAACTATCTTACAAGTTAAGCATTCCTTTTGAGCGGCAAGCTACAATAGTCAAAAGGTCAAAAGATATAAATCTTAGGTATTCTAATTCTTAGAAACCTCACCTTAGAAAAATATTTCATGTTGCAACTTCTGAAATCACAAATATTTAAAACACAGATGTCACATCAAATTAAAGACGATCAATTGTTGCTGTTATAGTTGTATCACGAAAACCAACCCTTGCGGAAAATAAGCGCACGAAACTGTATACACAAACTATTCAATAGAATGTCAAATAAATCAATTAGGCAATGAATTAGACATCTACCTCTTCCTATTTATAGAGATAAAGATGAATACAATTCCAAATTCTGTATAACATATGATGTAAAAATCCCTCTGAGGTAAATATATGTAACAACCATAGAGATAATCTTTTATTAAACTATAGGTTAATCAAACTGAGAGTTTTTTGTAGCTAATACCCAAATAAACTTTAATATGGTGGTATCTGCTTTTCTTTGAATGCATATTTCTTTCCTTTTGCGCAGTGATTTATGATAGTAAAGATCAAGCATGTAATATCTAATTATTCTCCTATCAACTTTTTTTCAGCCATCAAATGAAAGAAAAAAACTGTTACTCTTTCCTTAATTTAAATATTTGATGAATGGTCATTTACAAAAAAAAATCATCATACTAAATCACAGGTGCAGATTTCTTTTGCCTTCAAGGCACATGAATATATATTCAGTCTTTCTAAAACACTCCATCCTTTTCAGAAGAAAGCAACAATGCCTAATTTAAAGAAAAGTTTATAATATGCAAATGAAAGAAAGAAAAAAGGAGGGAGGGATAGATATAGATCAACGAAAATACAGAATAGCTGAGAGAATAAATGAAAGATAGAGGAAGAGAGAAAGATAGAAAATGAGGAAAAATACAGGTAAAAGTGAAAGTACGTTTCTCGGGAGACACCTACATGTTGCTAATGTCAAGATGTAAGTGGGTAAGATCCTTGACAGACCTGACTTATCAGCAGGTGTATCTACCCCAATAAATGGTATCTTGACTCGCAATCTCAAGAACAATGGTACAAGCTACCTCTACCACACAGATACAAGTAGTAGATATGACTGTAAAGAGATGAGAAAAAACTGTTCTGTTGTATAATAGATGAAGTTTGAGGGGATTTATTTACCGTGGGCTGCTTTTCCATCTCGATTCTAGCCACCAAATCCTCCGAAGGCTCCAAGGAGCAAGCTTGCATCTTTTCCTCCATGACTATTTAAAATCAGTATTCTACCACTGGACTTTCAGTCAATTCTTGAGCAGTGGAAAAGTTCCTTCGTCACAAACCTTGTGTGTTTGCTTAGAATTCTTAATTTCCTTTTACAACAGGTATAACTTTCTCCATGTAAGAATGTAGATGACCCTGTAAAACTTCACCTCAATAATTGTCATTTAAAGCACCTGAGTCAGGGGGATCCCACCACACACAGAATATATCCTCCAATCCTGGGATATGATTGCACGGTTCTCTGAATCAGACCCAGCCCCTCCGGTACACTTGAGAAACCTGTCTCATCGATTTATAGGCATATTAATGAATGCTGTATATATTCTAATAAATTTCACCACAGCTGTCTCTGTTAAGACTGTTTGACAGTTGATAAACAAAAGTCTATAAACTTGTGATTCTCTGTGTAAACAAGACCTCCATTCCCAAATAGCCACAATCACATTCCAGGCCAACTCTGTTGAACACTTCTACATGTGGGTTTTTATTTTCTTTCAAGAGAAATCTCCTAATCTTATTTCCATAGAATGCTTTCCTCACACTTCTTCGTCCAATGCAGACAAACCTTTAACACGAATGTCCCAGGACCCTGACGGAAAATGTCAAGCCCTTAAGGTCTGGCTAGCACAATTTGCAAAGGAGGCTATTATTAGCTGATCAGACCATCCCGTTTTTTTTATTCTATTTATTTTATCACCAGATACCAGAGGGAAACAGGAACTGCAGAAAATGAGTCATGTGTTAACGAGCAGGTGAAAAATTCAAAGGTAGAGCAAAATTTGTGCGACACCTGGAATTTCGACAAAAACGTGGACACATTATCTCACTACACGCTTGAAGGTGGCAAACTTTCTGTCCTGGCTATAGCCACAAGGGATAAAGAATAAGACATCAATATGACAGGCCCATGATGGTCTGCTAATCATTGAGTATTTATATACAGACCATTAATTACTTAATCTGGCCAGTACCTAGTACCATGGGGTTAGGAAATCAAGTCCAGATAAATTCTTGAATGTGGATTCGACAAGGTGTGTTTGGAAATAGAACAATCCCTCTTTTTATGGAACATAATCTTTTCCTTAAATAAAAAACAGCTTAATTTCATAAACACAGATGATTATATTAAATGCCCAATATTAATATGCTTTCTGTATTTTAAACTTTGGTCATAGTTAAGAATTGCTTGCATATAAAACCCATAAATGTATTCTTATCTGATCCATATTATGCAAATGCATGATATATTACATACAAAATAAAAAAGGAAATTGGTAATAAGAATTCAAAAGTTTTCCACTTCCTTTCAATGTTATAATGAACTCCGAGAGCCAATTCTACCCAAGTAATACATATATTTGTGTCAATATTATTCCATGCCTCAACAACATTCAAGGGGCTTTAGAGCAGCTATTAAAGTTGATCGACCTCTGACCTTATATGTCTGGTGTCAACATGACAATGTTCATCAAATCAGTGTTTCTGCACAGGTAAACAACAAATTTGGATCAACTGTATTCATATAAAATTGAAATTCAAAACCCTTCTGAATTTTAAATAGGCTGGAAGTTTATATGTTAAGGTTTTTAATTTACATAATTATATGCCAGTATACTGCATAACTAGCATAATTTAAGGAAGAATAAAAATTGCATCAATCTTCCATTCTCTTCGATAAGCAGATTCGTTATCTTCATCAGCTTATATTACAATGGACAGATTCAAAGCCAATCATACATCATGATTGCATTACAGTCTCAGACTGGTAAATCTTTCAAAATTACTATAGACATGTTGTTATGTGTTATTAATTATTTACAAAAATGAACAAATTGTCAATAAATGAAATTCAAGGGCTGCACTTTACACTTCCATGCTTAATAAAATGAAACTCGACAACTTTTATTTGTTGCACTTAAATTGTACAGAAATTTAAATACGATTCAGCTAATTGTTTTTTATTTCAAAGGTATAATTATTATCAAAATGTGTATTCTATCCTGTATGCATATCTGAGTTGATATCCTGATATAGTTTGACACTGGTAAGCAACCTGCAAAGTGTCTGGGGCCTGCAGGCTTTACAAATACATGTATTGAATTGGCTTAAACTCAGTAACACTTCCACACCAAAAATTAATCAATAATACCTGCAACAATGAATAAAACAAGGACATTTCTAAAACAGAGATGTGAACCCAGTAACAGCAGGAGGAGAAAGATGAAGAAATGTATACCCACAGAAAGGAAGGGGGATTACTCATGCAAAAGTCAGACGCCAAACAGCACAATTCTAGGTTATTGTTAACAGCTAGGACTCTTTAATAAGTACGTTCGATGTTTCGATCTAGCTGTTTAAAAGCCGGAGTAGGAGGACAAGATAACACGTCTATAAACCAGTGCGATAAGTAACAGCATCAGTATGAAGCTAACAGCTATAATGATGACAGGCCACATACAATTTTGTGGCAAACTTTCTAAGTAAAGAGACACTCTTAAAGTGTATGTAGGAAATATATAAAATTCATATAAATGCAATGACTTAGCGGTACTGTGTGTGTTTAAGCTGGAGTTGAAGTAAAGTGGAAGTATCTGGTTTCACTCATGTTTAAATATAGGTGATAGAGATGTAGTTGTTACATGCAATTGTTAAGTTTTATAAAGGAAAATTCTCATCGTGACAACATAAGGTGAGAGTACAGAAAAAGAGTATGTAGTTTATTTCCAGAGTGATCTTTTCTTTCCAGATCAGGTACCTCGATTTTCCTGAATATTGGTTTGAGAATTATTAAAAACAAAATAAAATGAGGAAATAAATCTTAGATTACCTCACAAATCCAAACAAAATTATAGACTAGAAATAACATGCAAAGGGCAATTTTGTTGCATCTACAAATGTATATGGCAATACATGGTGAATATAAAGTCCATAGTTTACTTGTACGCTTTCCAGAAAATCTGCAGGCTTTATTGGATTTGATCAGGCCCGACCAATATTATCACCTCATAATACTCAAAGAATGATTCCTTATTCCTTAAATAAGCCACAATAATCCAATTCTATGCTGATCTTCATGCATTTCTGATGTAACATGTCCATGTCTTATTATTAATGAATGTGTTCTGATATCCTTCAAAATTAAATTGTTCGATAATTTTTCACACAGAACTGTAAGAAGCATCTGTAAACATTGCATTGTTTGCACTGGGGAAAAATTAAATGATGGCTTTAGTTATTGAAAAATAGCTTTCAAAATGGGCGCAAAATGCACTATAAATAACATTCTTTATTTTGGTAAAAGTAACCCCCATGCAAACTCAACTAAAATCTCTTATTAAATTTCTGTCTGAGATTACAAAACTTTAACCCATAGAAAAATATCCATGTATACAGTACATCAAACACATACACATAAATTCTTTATGCTGTATTCAGCACTTAATCAGAGACTATACCCTCCATAAATAGACATTGGTGCCTTAAATTAATAGACACTGCAGAGCTTAAATAGACACTGTCAGGCCTAAATAGACATGTGATGCTTAATTAGACATGGTCATGCCTAAATAGACATGTGATGCTTAATTAGACAATGTCATGCCTAAATAGACATGTGATGCTTAATTAGACACTGTCATACCTAAATAGACATGTGATGCTTAATTAGACACTGTCATGCCTAAATAGACATGTGACACTTAAATAGATACTGTGGTGCCTAAATAGACACTGTGATGCTTAAATAGACTCTGCAATCCTAAATAGAATATAATTTTGTAAATGATAACTCTTACCTCATCACACGCGGGACAGCGGGGACGAATCTGCTCGGCGTAATGTCGCTCACAGAAGAGTTTCTTGGTGTGGCAGCAGTACACCAGATCTACCAGAAGTTCCTCGCACTGAGAGCACACAAAGCATGCTGGGTGCCAGCACATATCTACCCCCAGTTTCGGGGCATACACCGCTAGTTCTGAAGATTCTATATCCCCCTTACACTGGTCACATGTCTGAAAATATATTGTCAGAAGATTAGAACTGGAACTGATATAATTTTAAGCATGTGTATAACAGCTATTAAACATGAGTTTTCTTTCTTATTTCTCAATTTTTCTTTTAAATAAAGATAAGTGACTTCCTTAGAAAAAGTGAAATTATCATCTTAAGTTATCCATGGTGATTTCAATTACTAGTAAAATTGCCCAGAATATATATTCTAAATTCAAAAATATGTAAAATGTTCATGATTTAACTCACAACTCATTTCAGACAAGAATGGCCATACTATACATCATTCAGCATAGAAATGAATTGAACAGTCATATAGGATTGATAGATAGGAGACGACTTATCTCAACAAGAGTTGTCTTTCTTTCCAAACACAGTGGGAGAAAAAACCCTGAACTCAGCAGAAATCTTTCCCGAGGCCCTTGATGCAATCAATAATTGGGACAGAGACTATTAATAGGAAGCCGACGGGAGTCTGCGAGGGTTCCTATCATCCGACGACTGACGGTAATTACTATTGGCAAATTTAACCATAATGGCAAATTATTACAACAATGATAAGATCCTAAATCCACTAGAATTTGTTATTCTGCACTCACTGACAAATCAATTCCACATCAATACAATATGGACCTAGTTTCTTTTCTGGAGTCCGGACCCATTTAGCACGCCAAACACGGCTCTCTCAGTTATCTACAGACCATCGATAGACTCTGAACGTTACTTGAATTAATTTCCTTTATTCTTGATATTCAGGCAACATAACATCTAATTATTCTGAATTTTATCTAATTATTCTGAGTTATATGTAATTCGTTTTTAAATCATAAAATTAATTTCTTATAAAATTTTCTTCACATTTTTCATCAGAATTAAATGGATAGTTGTACTATTCTTGAAAGCTTCATATATGTGTACATAATATTCATAGTATAGAGGATATACAGCGGAGCACTTAAAAGCACTTTAAGTCTAATTTCATTTTACAAGAATATCACACAATGTGGGTCTGTGCTTGGGTACTGATGCCTATCAATGGACCAAGGCAGGTCAACTTCAATTAACTTCATTGTTGGAAGAAAAGATTTTTTTACACAACATATCATTTAAAAACATTAAACATAAGGTATTAAGTGTAAATTTTACAAGCTATATCTCTCATACAAAAATCTATGTGAAAAATAAAGTATTGTTTTTTATGTACAAATGTATACAGTACTAATAACACCCGCTTTCTCTCACTTACCGGTAGTCTCTTACACATCACATTAAGTTTCAAATTTTTTTTTTAAAATCCAGGTATCCCATGATGCACTAAACTTACAGACAAGTTGGGTGCTTCCTGTACAATTCCTATATCCATGGCGATGCTGTCTCTGAGTTCCCTGAAGATATCGTACTCTTTCCTCTCCACGCCGGAGCCAATCATCTTACAGAACTCCAGGGACAGGTCCTGTTTGGGGAGCTGTCTGATGATCTGGCTGTCCCGGTACCTCTCCCCCGGACGTCCGATCTGGGGGATCTTGTGGTTCGGAAGCTGTTCCATGTACTCTTCAATCTTTGGTGAAAAAATGGGAAGACAGATGAATTAATGGACAGGTTTATGCAGATTGGAATTCACATAGCGAATATATATCTTGGGAGTTTTTGCTACAATATCTATATTTTTTGCCATTTTTACGGGTATGCTCGTTTTTTTCAATAAGGCAAAAAAAAAAAAAAACACCCAGATATCATATCTGTTATTGTGTGCTGATTTTACGAATTGTTAAAATCAAAAAAAATAACTTAATATGGAAGTAGAAACTTACTACATATCAACTTAATTTTACGCATTTGAAAACAAATGCATATATGGATATGTGATATAAATGTATAACCTTGACCTATGATTAGCTTGAACTTTATGAACTTAATCATCTGATCATCACCATCATTAGGATGGCTCACTTATCTAAGGATTTGGTATATTCACAGAGGCTTCATGAAGTGAAATAATCTTTTACTTTCTTTGAAAAAAGCCTCTTGAGTGGAACAAATAGCCCAAACAGACAAGTCAACAAATCTTTAGCTTACCAGCCCGGGTAAAACAATTACGGAATACTGATCCACTAGCCAATTTACAAGCAACATAATGAAAAGAAATTTTCAAGCAAATAATACTTGTAATTGATTGTGCATACAAATTTTTTGGTTCAGATATCATATAAGCTTTAATTAAATTTCAGTCAAGAATTAAAAGTGAGATCATAAAATTCCATCTTTTGAGTCATACAAAGTTGGGGATTGATGGTATTGTCACTTTAATTTTTAATACTTTTCACTCTGGATTTTAAGAAAAAAGCATGCAATAAAAAAAACCACCCAATAATTATGGTTTCTAGTATTCTATGGAATGGAGATGGAAGAGAACAGAAAGAGTGGGTAGAAAAAAAAGCCATACATAACTACACCTTCAAAAAATGATTTGCCATTGCATGGATTTCTTTATCAAACAAACCTGCAGGTAATTAAAAGTGGGTTATTTTTTGCCTGCCAAATGTTTTCAGTTACACCACACACATATTGGGATCAGCATGAGATAAAGAGTAAAAAAAAATACCCAAATATTTACATTGCTTGACTCCCTAGCACACCTTGATGTAAATAATATGTTGTTACATAATGCTAACAGTTCTTTCCATTATCTAAATGATCAGTAAATGTAAACAAATCAAGCTAACTATTCTCCTTCTTGACCCAGGGGTCAGGAAAATGAAAAGGATATGCATAATCATCGTACCCAAGGGGGAAAAAATCCCTTCCCTACCGAGGAATGTTGAAAAAATTGTAAACGTTATGAATAAACATTCTCTAATCTCTGTATAATTGCAACCTTTTGTACATTTGAGGGTAATAGTTATGTAAAAAGGAGAAAAAAATCGAACAGATTTTACTAAAGAGAATAGGGGCAATTGAAATACCATACGAAGAGGGGTTGGACCTATAAAAACTAAGGGCCCATGAAATTAAGCCCTCAAGCTAACTTTCAAAATTTCCCATAATCCCTACTTCAGGAAATAGTCTGCTGATGCTGCATGTTCAGTCACTCAACATCTGAGGGGATCTTTTATCACTTTAATGGCTAGAAACGCAACAGAAACCATTCAATCTTTCCCAACCATTGCCGCAGCTACCAAAACTTTCACAACTAATGATGAGCAACTTCAACATATTAGTAGCCTAATATTCATCAAAGAATCATTACATTCCAATGGAGAAGAAATCGCTCTTCTGTCGGGATTCTTATACTGCAGCAGCTTTATGATGTGTGGTTAATAAACGGAGCTTTTTTGATGTTCTTCTCTCCATGTGAGACCAAGAGCCTTCAATGTTACTCCATCCAATTCTAATAAAGATGCTGATCAAGCCAAGTCTAACTCATGCAGATAATTTTGACAGAAAATTAAAAGGAAATCGGCCAACTTCTAAGGGTATCTTTATATACGCAAGTTGGTTTCTATAATGAATGTAATTAATGCAAAATTTAATGGCACCTTTTCCAAGCCGCCCTAAACTGCAATTTTTCATACTTTCAAGGAGTTGAAAATTGAAAACGCTCACTCATTCTCCCTTGAAAATTGAATACTCTCTCTCTCTCTCTCTCTCTCTCTCTCTCTCTCTCTCTCTCTCTCTCTCTCTCTCTTTCTCTCTCTCTCTCTCATCATAAAGCATTAAACCATGCAGACACCTCAATAATCCAAATGATTTGGTTGAAAACTTTTGAATTTATGCAGCTTTACTCTATGTATCAGAAGAGAATCTTGAATGCCCAGCAAACACTCACCATTATTTATTCCCCTTGTTTAAAGATATCCATCCGTCAGCAATGTTTGACATCTCATTTATTCAGAGATATTTGAAGCATGTCATCAAATCTAGTATTATATATTTTTCATAGGCCTGATTCATTGCATTTAGACATTCTTCTTACATGAATTTGATTGAATATGTAATTTGACTAATGGAATTCACTATTACAATGGCAAATTCGACTTAAGTATTGGCAGTTTTTTTTTCCTATCCAAATTCCTTTTCCACTTGACAATGCTCAAGTTTTTCCAGATGACTACCACAGTGAGTTATTTTCTACACATAGTTTTACTTTCATGACAAGTAAAATAAGAAAATCGTAAATCCTCTTCCCATCAGAACTCACACACCTAAACATTAAGGAGGGGCTGGAGTATGCTTTAACAAAGTAAAGAGGAAAAGAACCTTTTTGCTGCTCGTCAGGTTTGCCCTACTGCTGCCCCCCTCCCCCCCCCCCCCCCCCCCCCCCCCCCCCCCCCATCCATAACTCTCTTGTGGTTTTTGTCAAAACAATTTGTTTTTCAAAATAAGCAGATTATCTGTCATTTAGTAAGAATGGAGCATGAGACAGCTAGAGTAATGTTGCCTATACCTCTTTTAAGTACGGTAAGTTAGAAAACTTAAATGCTTACTATACATTTCAAATAAATATACAAATATACCATTAGCCGATTTGAAAAATCTTAGGTTAATTTATGTACCAGTTTTGGAGTTCCCACACCTCCTGTTGTCAAAATGCATTTATACTTCCAATACTGTGAAGGCTCATTATCATATTTAAAGATTTGAAAATATTATTGACAAGGTGTTCATTGAAAATGCAGAGAACTTTCAATATATCATAGATGAAACGGCATGCAATTCTATTTATTATATATATGAGTAGTTTACTTAATTTTATTTTGTTAAATAAAATGAAGTACAGTCATGTACTTCATTTAATTTTATGAAATGAAATTCAGTAAACAACAGATGCACTATATACAATGTTTATGGTACTAGAGTGTATCTGTGACGGGAAATAAAGTCACTAATTAGTGTCATCAACTAATTAAATAGTTTATGATTGAGACAGGTTGCTTCAACAATTCTTTTGTAATAAGTTCTTTAGATAGGGAAAGAGAATATAAAACAATAAATGAACATGTTTTCTCTCAAGACTGGAAATGCATTTCAACTCCAAATTCGACCATGTTATCTTCTTAACAGAGAAAGAATTGAGTGGGAGAAAATGGTCCTTCAATTAGGCTACATTGTATCAGTAAAACGGAGGACAGGAATTCCCTTAATTGAATTCATTATCTAATAAGAAAGTTGTTCATTGTCTTTGTAAGGCAAGATCCTTTGATCTGCGTTAGCTTTGGTCACTGCGCAAATAGGTGCAATAAAAAAATATAAACTAGTAATTCTAAATCTGTGGAATTGTTTGAATTCATGATGGACAATTTTTCTTGGAACACCAATTTTTTAAATGACTTTGGGGATACAATTTCTAACATTCACTGATATCAATAATAAATGAAAATATATTGCGTACATTCCATAAATTGTTTTTAGATGTAGATTCATGGTTGAGGGGTACCCTGATTTCAAGTAAAGTGAGTCCATACTGAAATGGGATGGGTGAAATATTGACGGCTCAGACCGGCATTCAAACCCAGGCCCCTTGAATCTCTTGTCAGGAATTCTACCAACTGAGCTATCTGGTGCCAGCGATTAAACCAGTCTTACCATCACACTACAAATTCTAAAGACTCCAGGGTAATGCCTTTGCTGCAGTCTTGACCGGCATTTTTTTACCTGTTCTGAGAACAAGCCCGGTGGAATCCAGGTGTACCCCTCCCTGAGGGTGCGGTCCTTTGAGACCTGAGCGCTGGGGTCATCATTCCTCTTCCAACCCAATCTGTCTCGGATGTTGACAAAGTTTTCGTTGTAAATGTCATGACGTTCCCTTGGACATTTGCATACTTTGCAAGTGTTTCTGTCAAAAATCATGGAAACCATGCAGTGTTTTTGCCAAAAACATCTTAAAACCCACTCAAAACTTGAACACAATATTCAGAGTACCAATATGATTATAATACTGGTTTGCAAATTTTATACTTTGGATGTTGATGACAAAAAATTTTAAAATTGAGTTGATAGAGTATACAAAAAGTTTTGTAAAAACTGCGTCTGAATTGACTTAGTTGAAGATTTTTATGGGTAAATATACCATTAAATACTTTCAATAACTTGTTTTAGAGTAAGAAAATGCAATTTCCCAAAAAATCTCCAACAGAGTAAATTTAATTTGTTTGAGGGAAATTACCCTTCAAACTGATGTGGTCAAAGTTTTTTTTATTTGAGTAAATACCAGTTATGACTATGGGAAGTTTGATTAACCAATGAAAATACTGTGCTGAATTTAAGATTGGTACCTCCACTTGTGCTGAGTAAACCCTGTACATCTCTCCCCACAGGCTAAACAAGACTGTCCCTCATCTACTTCATGTACTAGTATGTCCTACAAAATAAAGGTACAGAGTTACAAACAGTCACTAATACTGAGGTACAGAATTATATACAGTCACAAATAATCTGTGCATTTCATTATTCAGTGAACATTTGTGTCTTACATGTAAACACCTAATTGCTAATTGTGTCAAATGTACCCAGTAATTGTTGGCATGCTTAATGGAAAACAAAGTATTTTGTTCTAAATGGAGAAAGTCATCTATTAAGTCCAGTTACTCTTCGTAATTGTAGGTTAAAAAGTAGTTTATTAAACAACAGTTAATATTACAAATATTTTTTTTACTATGGAGAACATTTAAATATCAAATTCCTCTCCTCTCAAATAGAACCTATTATCATTCATCTTTCGTTTTCATGTCAAACTACAATGATAATGTAATAATTTGTCAGGTTTGCAATGAATTATCACAAATCACCATTTATAATTACAGCAAACATGTTTTTTCATCCTTATGATAGCATACTAGTCACTTTCCCCATCTTTCAGCCCCCTGATCCCCCAAATCATTCTCCACCTCATAGAATTTATCCCAGAACTTTATTTATGACACATTATTACTAAAATCATATGCCATATGCATCATATGCAATCCAGTATAGTGTCTTAAACATGTCGTCATATAGAATTGATTCATTACCAACTCGTAATGTTTATAAAATTAATTATTATCTTTCATGAAAAAAATGATATTGACAGAATTAGAAATTATAAATAATTGCATTTTTTGAACAACTTGATCTATAGGAAGACTGTGAGATGGACACAAATGGATAATACAGAAATATTTCCAGCTTGCAGCAACACAACCCACCCCAAACTTTCAAAAATCACTAAAAGAAGTCTATCAACAATTCCTCCAGTATAAAGCTCTTAGATGGCTTTATATATTCCTAGTCAACATTAGCTGGTCAGCTCCATGAGACATGTCAGACATTTCTTATTGAATTTAGATGACAGTGCTGTGACAGGTCTTATTCGACAATATCAAGGGACAGGAATTTTTTTTTATGAATGTTTATGTACATCAACATAAAGTGTGTCTTTGTGTGAGAGTATTTGAATAAAGGACCACTGTGCTTTAGTTTACAGCTCATGTATATACTTAAAGATCTAGACCTTTCAAACAATTAAACCACATTTAAAAATAAGAATACATTCAACAGAAAAATTAGTTTTAAATGTACATGTAGTAGAAATAAATACATGTCAAGATTTTGTCAATTCAAGCTTTACAGGAATCATCAATCAACAGCAGATATAACGCCTTCAATACATATTTACGACACATAATACCTTAAGTGTAGAAATTTTTTTCGACTCAAGTCAAATCTCTCATTGACTAAGAGAATTAACACATTCCTAGGAGATTAAGCAGTAAGCACTAAATAAAATACACTAAACAAAAACATTTTTCACCAATTTGGGACAGAAAATGAGGCAACTGTACATACCCTCGAATTAGCATCCTCCATTCCCTGTTATTTAGTGAAATAACTAACTTAACAGAACCCTCGTAAATAAAAAACCGTTGTGTATTGTGGCATTCATGTCTCTTACACTAACGTGCTAACTGACGTGTAAATATTACCTAATTTTGCATTTATAATCAAACGACAAATGGAACACCTTAAGGTTAAACTAGCACGAGACTTATGGGATAAAATACACCGCTATTGACTCATAATGCACCCCCTGCATTTAATGCGAAAAATGAAATATCTATTACATAATTCCACCAAGGTTTAAATTAAATCCCCCATTAAAGCATAATATTTATATTCATATAACTCTAAGCTTGCTGCCACTATATTGGAGGTATATATGTAAAAACCTGCGGTAATTAAAGTGCAAATAAACGGAAGTTCGTTTCTTTTTGTGATGACAGCAGGAAAAAACATCTTAACTGCAGGCTTGTCTTCTAGAAACTTTAAAAACCCATTCACGAACAGGTACATTACGATTCACTGTAGGAATATAAGAAATCGGAATGCATTAAAAACTCCCATTACTATCAAACATTAGAGGAGATATTTAAATTAGCATTATAGAAAACTGGAAAGGACTTATAGTGTTTATCAGTGGCTGAACATGAAGGTAATTAAAAGGAGTGGGGCATTTACTCAGTCAAACAGTTAATCTATAGTAGATAATCTTTATGATGGCTAACCTCTACAGGGGTCAGTGGAGAGCTTATCTCAGTGATAAAACACCTTACACAAAGGGCAAAGATTCACCGAGCTTTCTAATAAACTGATGGAAAAATCATTTCGAAAAGTTTTAGAAAGCTTATGTTACTCCCCCAACCACCACCCACCCCCAAATTTATTTTGTTTTCTCTTTTTTCTTGTCAAATGTAAACATCAATGTAATTTAAAAACATTGGTAAGACATTACCGGTACTTAGCAAAACTAATCAGTAAATTCAATACATGTATGTACATTTATAACTTGCAGCCATTGAGGTAGCAATGCTCCCCATTGAATCAAGTTCATTCAATAAAGAGATATCTGAAGAATATATTGGATTTGAACGTGCAATCCTTCACTATTTGCTCTCTTAATTACCACTGAACCAATTTTCATAACTATTTATTTACAAAATTCCCTTTATTTGTAATCATTTAAGATTAAAGAGTTGGTTAAAATTTCTCAAAACTAAGCAGCTTAATTAGAAGTTACAACTGATTTACAGAATCCTCTTTTTGACTATCAGGAAATTCCACAATGTGTTGTCAACTCCTTAAACAGTTTAAGTTCCAATGGCTAGTTTTTCAACAGTAATTTCTAAAAGTAAATTTAACTGATACAGTGATTCAATGCAATCTCTTTAATGCATGGAGGCAGGTTTTATTGTACAGAAAGTCGATACAATTTCCATGATTTCTGACATAATTTCATTTGAGTTTCAGCCCTTGTAAAACCCAAATATGCGATGCTATCTGAAAAAATATAAGGCATTGACCACTGGCAATTACATACAAATCTTGATTGATAAAGTTAGAAATCAGTGTCCCTGGTTCTCTAATAGAAGACTCTATTGGTAGAGTGATCTATAGTGTAGTTGATGTATATAGACAAAGTGCACTCTCTCTCTGATTAATGAACGAAAATCTGAGTATCACATAAAATAAATCTCACTGCTTTGAGACCATACTGCCATACATTGATAGCAAGCACAGTTAATTAAATGTGAAACACTTTGAAATTTCTTTTCTTAGGCGTATGATACAGTTTTTTTTTCAGATATCCTAGCTACCATAGTCTTTGAGGTTAATTAATTTGTAAAACTCTTAACAACAGCAAGGATGATGGGACAGCAGAAAACGGTCAATGTTCATCACTTTTTTATAGCATCAACTAAATCTTATGAGAGTCTATTAATGGTTACATCACTTTGGTTTACAGTGCGATTCAACAAGCATACACTATCCCTGGCAGACCACCAGTCACCCCCTGACCATGCATGTGCATAAATGCCACAGTGGATGCTACATATATAATCTCTCTTACAAATTCAGACAAACCAGGAATGGCTTAATTCTTTGCAGCACAGAATCTGGTGAATTGAAACTCTGTATGTGTTCAAGCAAGAAATAACCAAATTTTTCCACAACATCGCTGCCTTTATAAGATATTTTAGTAACATGTGGGTTTATTTTTTTAATGATTTGAAGCATATACCCAGTATAGTTACCGGTATATGTTTCAATTAATATTTACAAAGTTACTCATACATGTATTTAATGATAAAACTTCAAGAATTATTACAAAACTTAAATTTGATATTAAGATATATCCTGCCTGTCGCTGCAAAAATGATCCCTGCACTCTAGATCTGACCTGCTCCACCTTCTCGATATCTTGCTACTTGAGAGAATTTTAAAATCACAGCTGTATATGCTTATTCGTACCAACCTGTTCACATGAAATCACAATTTTGGGAACTTTAATGAGGTCCATCTTATTACATCCAAATTATCAAACATGTCTGGAAAAAAAAATTGATGACAAAGGTCCAAATGGTCACACCTGGGATATTTGACCCTGAAGGCTGTGAAAGTTGTGGCGTAGTCCGTAAATGTTTGAAATTCAACACCGTCCAATATTTGTACGTTGTTATCTTGTGTTGGTTATAATCAAGGCCTTATACACACACATGGCCATTACGACACCCGATTTTGGACCAGCGATTCATTGTCACTTTCACCTGCGACCCACTGTCAACAGGCCAGATAAGATTTCCAGAAACTGATAGTCTTTTCACTGGTAATAGTACATTATTATGCTGATTGCAAACTCACTTCCTAAATAAACATCACAGATAATCGTTAAGAGGAGTCCCATACCCCATCCAAATCACCGTCCCAGTCCAACTTTGAGCTAATCCCCTAATATACATTCTAATTTTCTACAAGACGATTTTCTCTTCAAAATGTGAAATGACAGAGCACTTTTCTACTTGTCATTTTCTGCCAAATAAGGAAGTTCGAAGATAGACCGACCATCAATAAAGATGCTCGAAACACAGATATAATATTGTCAAAGAGATTCCCTGCCAATATAGGAGATAATCCCATTTCCGCTGCTCTCTGCAACAGGAGGGATTTCTTCAGCAGCTAGCCCAGACTAGGACATAAATTGATCATTACCAGGGTTTTAATTAACTGATTGCTACCGGGTCTCCGTAAGAGTCTCCAAGATGATAAGGTTAGAGCCCAGGAGGTAAAACCCTTTAGGCTTAGTTAATTATTTTCCATTAATTTTGAATTCATCCAATTTAATTATGCAATTTAAGGTCATAAAATGTAGCATCTCCTGGTATTTTTAAACATCAAAATGTGCTTATCTGAGACAACCTTGACCAACACTTGTTTGATATCTATTGAATTCAGAAAAACGTAAAGTTGACTAGGGCCATAGATTTTCTTCTGCTATTGAGCATTTTTGACGAAAACCTTAATGTGAATTTCATTATATAAGTGCAATAACAAACAGATTAGGAGAGAAAGAGAGAGAAAACAAACATTTTCCAAATCATTGAATATCCTACCTGTAGACAATATACAGGTGAACTCTTAGAGACTTATTATTCATGCGTACTAAATGAGTTTGCCACAGGGCATATTACAGAAAGAAAAACCTAAATCTATGGCGATCCGTCCAATGAATAAAACTGTATTAAATATATGAAATTCAACTTAGTACCTACCTTCATTCTCCTTACACTTTCCGAGGCAGGAAAATAAACACAGGCTTGTACCTCTCAGTTTTTGACAACTCTCCGATAAAAAACCATTCAACCACCTCAGTTGGCCTGTATCAGCAGCAGGTATAGATTCTTTTTTTTTCAAGCACTCCTTTTGGCTTCACAAAGCAACTTTAATGTTGTTTTTCTCCTGCTCCCTAGTCATAGAATCAAGTCCCACTGCTGCATTGTAGCCATGATCAATTACAACACATCTATATTACGATTTTACGAGGCGCCTCGCACCTCATTCCCATTCACGTTTCCCCCTTTAGTGTTTTGGGGCTGGGAGATGATAAAATACTTGTTTATATGCCCAGATAACCTGCATTGACGAAGAAATTAGCTTCCACCTTATGCTTTATTCATTCTATAACTGTTTTATGGAGGCAGGTCAACTAAGGGGTCATTCCTTTCAATGGCCAATCAATACAGACACAGATCTTCGTAATTTTCAACACTGAATCCCTTCTGCAAGACTTGGAATTCAGGAAATTTATTATCAACTGAAAATATCTTGATCTTCCTGTATTCAGAATCTTTCTGTATCTTCTCCATTGTTCGGCTAGGGTTAACCATTGCAGAAGAATGTGGTTTATATTCTCTGAGAGACAGATGAATCAATTGTAAAGGGGGACTTTCTTCCGATTCTCCATCAAAGGTCAAGGTCCATCAGATCAATATGACTACTAGTGCAATGTTCCATTCTACAAGGACCAGAATGATCAGAGCATCTAGAACTGATCACTATTCTTAAAAGCTCTTTCTCTCTCTCTCTCTCTTCTATAACCCCCCCCCCCCCCCCCAAAACACACTTCAAGATGCAGAGGGAATATAAACTTTTCTCTCTCCTCTCTCTTTTTTCTATATCCCTCAAAAGGCTGAATTTTTATTAAATAACTAATTTACAATACTCTCTCTCTCTCTCTCTCTCTCTCTCTCAAATCCATGAGCATTTTAAAATCCACGGCAAAAAAGGGGAGATAAATTTGTCCTTTCTTCCCCCTGACCTGACAATGAAAATCTGATACATGAAACATCCAAATGACTGCATTATCATAACATTTTTTTTTATCTCCTTTACCTGCATGAATGAAAATACATTCTATTCAGCATATTCAAGCTTACATAGGGTCGTTGTGACCATGTCTTTAGGTTATCTAAGTCATTTAAATGGGAGAAAAAGCCAGATATTATATAATTTAAAATTTAAGAATGAATAGACAAGTTCTGTTTATTTAATATATTAGCTGCTATTTTGCTACTATACATGTGTGTACTTTGGATTTTTTTTTTTTACATTACTGCATGGTAATACACTTACCAGAAATGGCTTAGTAATTTTACTTCTTTAAGACTTACATACCAGATAATTACAATGAACCTATTGTTATTACAATCTACTATGAGTGGTAGAAACACAGTGGGGAAATGATCAAAGGAGCAAAAATGCCCCATGCTTATATAAAATTTACACTTACACATTCTTATCTTAATTTTAGTGCCTTTAATATACTTTAAGAGCTGGATTCTTGTGCATCGGTTCCTCAAGTACAGATAATCATAATAAATATAGCCACTTGGCAAAAATAGAGAAGTTTCTGTTCTTAAATAGCCTAGTGCCTGTATGTTTAATTAGAAATTATGTAATCACTACATGAGGCAATAATTGGGAATGAGTTTTACGGTAACAACATTTTTCAAGGCCTGTAGAAGAATGATCCAGACAGATACGTGTTAAATCCACCTGCACCTGTTAATATTGATTATAAAATCGATAAATATCAACCGTATTTATTGCAAAAATAACTGCAATGGTTTGTTTTAAATTTATGTAAGGCAGATAAATAGTTCATCAGTTTAGCTTAACAGCTGCTAAATGACACTGTATGAAGGCAAGCATGAAATTAAAAAAAAAATCCTTCAAATAGATAGATTAAAATCGAAATATCTTAATGACTATTGAAATATAAAAAAACACATTTATTAACACATGCAGTCATCAGATTTACACGATCAAAATTCAGAGTAAAACGTCCTTAAACACATCTACTTGCCACAAACTCCCGTGAAAACAACAGATTTTGTGTCAAGAGCAGAACCGTGAACAAATCAGTGGAATTTAATTATAATGACGCATTACCTGTGTTTAAAAAAATATATATAGGGGCACCTGCAGAATGTACACACAGTGTGGAGGAGGAGGGTCACTCACCGGTTCAGTGTAGTTGGGGAGCGGCGTGTCCCCGCTGTCGTGCTGACCAATGAAGGTGTTGTCCACTACCTCCGACGTCCCCTCCAGACCGGACTGTCCTCGCCAGTCCTCGCTCTCAGCTCCTGCCATCGGAGTTTTTGGCGATTGTACGGAGAGCAATTCTCGTCTAAAATACGAAAAGTGCGCTAATCTCTTGATGTCATATCCTTTTATATTCAGATAGTCAAATAGTCTCATTAGTCTGTATATTCATTCGGCCTTTGTACAATTTTTAATCGTTCATTCAGGTTTTTTCTCATCAGTGAACTTTAGTAATTAATGACCTATAATATGGCGATAATAATAGAGCAGGTGTGTTTACCAATACGTTAATCAAGATACTTTGTCTTCCGTTCTGGGCCAGGTTTACGTGACTGGATCGTCATATATACATGTATTTCGATGCTTATCCCTGATTTCTTTGGTGATAAGAGTCATATACTACCTCCAACCGCGGCAAATATATATGTTTATTCACCAATCAAGGGCCCTCGGGGGGCATATACATTAAAACAATAAAACAACATGATTATAACAAATAATGAATGAAATATATAGATATTGTACTGTTAAGTAAGCATTGGAAGGTACATCTGATATAACACATACCAAGTTGTCATACATATGCAAGGGTATAAATTTATTTGCAAGTACAGAAATAAACAGCTATAAATATACATAATCCCTCAAAGCAATATGTTAGTATTGATACAGACACATTTTATACAGCCCCCAATATGTATTTGTATTCCATATACAATTGTATGTAGACATATTATATAGTTATACATTTATGATATATTTTCAAGGTAGGACAGTGAGTGGAAGTATAGAATTTTATATAGAGGGGTGAAGATTGTATTTTGTTGGCCTGACCACATAGGGCACCAAGGGACAAATATGTTTCAGACCAATTGCAGAGACATATATAACAGCATAATATATACGTCCCTGTCAACTGCAATTCTTTATTTTTCCTACATGTAGCCATTAAATCCATATGATACAAAGCCATACCAACCGATAGTAATTTACATTCAAAGGTCCGAATCGTAATAGCAACATCTCAATAATTGACCTCGCCTTCTATCAACTTACCAACCGAACCGTCGGTAACTAACCTACATACATTTATTTTATAGAACATAAAAGATTTTGAAGGCAAACACCTAAGGGGGGGGGGGGGGGTGCTAGCTGTCCCTTCTAATAAAGTACCCGAGCCGAAAACTGTCTGATATTTTTTCATACAGAAATGTATTCGTATATATCAAAAACATATCTGTGTGGATTACGGTCCTCATATGCATGTTAGGCCAGAAACCCAAAGGTCGCTGATTCGAGCCCCGCTGTGGTCGATCACTCGATACATTGTAAGGGCCTTATGTGCCAGCTGGCACGAAGATGTCCTTAGACAAGACACTTTATCTACATTGTCTCGGTCCACCCAGCTGAAATGAGTTTACGTATACGTTAGGCGTATGGACTGCTTGTCCACCCAAGGGAAGTCAATGACTCTCATGTGCTTATAACGGATATAAGCACTGGCTTTATATAAGCTTCGGCTCGGAGCAGGATAGAACATTTTTAACAGTCCTTTTATTGTGGCCCCCACCACCTTGGTGGCCCACACACATAACACCCAATATGTGATTGAAAATACATGTATTTTTATCGGCATTGATGTGTTTTCCTGCGTGACGTTTTGTATTAAAAGTGCTTGGTTCAATTTGGCAGATTGCATTGGCGCAATGCATCTAGGAAAACGGTTAGAATGCAATGTGTTGAAAGACAGCATAAGTAAGTGAGGACGGACAAGGGCTGGCAAGACCAATCCATCTTTAAAAGCAAGACAAATCTATCTTTAGACCAAGTGAGCATAAACATCTTAAAACCAAATGGTTAAACATGAGAAAGGATGTTGTATTTTATTTGATTACTGGCAATTCTTTGGTGTACAAACGTACGGTCTGTGACCTCTGGTGCTTGCCATCCGAAGCAGTAGTTTCAAAATTAAATAAAGAATGTACCCCATTATTATGAATTAACATCATTGAATTAATGAACAAAAGTATAATCTGATTTTTAAAATATTTACGATATAAGAAGAGATGAATGCCGTACATGTAAAGGGGAACAACTCGTGAATTGAAATCTTCGAGAGGTAAAGGGGGGGGGGGGGGGGGGGAGGGGGGACTCACTGCACATGAAATCACGTGTACATGTACGTCGTCGGTCTTGCAGAGGTGGGTGACTGGTGAGCAAAATTTTTACTATTTAAATTAATCACGCAAGTGCTAGTTTTGTATCAATACTTGGGCAGATATATACTTTCTATTAAATCATGTCATTTTAATTAGTTAACTAAGAAAAAATGAATAATAAAGATGTCGTGCAAATTCCTTGAAAATATTTTTAATGCGTTGTTATATTATGATATGCATAAAAAAAAAAGCTGCAAGCTTTTGTAGATATTTAGAAAGTTAAACCTACCTCTTTCAAGAACCACCGGATAGATTGGAAAGTAATGCCTTCGCAAGAACTGGTAAATGTTAGGTTCTATATTTACCTGTTGTTTTATATAGATCTTCGAACGACTAAACAAGTGCGCGGCCGATATGTATCTGGAATATACATTAAGACATATTTTTGAGTACACGGTCGGTAAAATCGGCAACTATCAATTGATCGAAATTACGGGAGCCCCGTGTCTTAATTACTACTTTCATGCATTTTTGCTGAGAGATAGATATATTATTTTCTTTAGGGAAGTTGGCTTGGAGAGAGAGAGAGAGAGAGAGAGAGAGAGAGAGAGAGAGAGAGAGAGAGAGAGAGAGAGAGAGAGAGAGAGAGAGAGAGAATCATATTTCCAGTCATCAATGGTTTTGCTCAGACCAGATTTATCAAATTTATTTTATTCAGAGACGTATATACTAGTATATGGTCCCTGTTTTATTTAACCTCTAATAGTTTAAACACTGACTGTAAAATAAATGTTATCCATTATTGTCAAGTAAAACTGACCAGGCATCGTCCAGAAGCATAATTGTTCCCATAATGTTTTACCAATCTACGCTGGACTATATCAAAGTAAAAAAAAAAAACCCTGTAATTCCAACCCTCTTAAAAAGATATTATTTCAAGATGCAGCTGTCTGTTTCACCGTCGGGTTGTAGGTTATGTTTCTTTTATCAGGTATGACCTTTGGCCTCTAACTTTCATTTTCAGTTTGACATGGCAAGGCGTCTTGAGAAATTAATGCAGCATGATTATCTATGCCTTTACCGCAGTTGGTGCCCTGTATCTCGTGAAACTTTTATTTACTCCTGAACCAAAGCCGATTGCAGGTGTCTACAAAGTGCCAGGTGCGCGATACAATGTGAAATACTGTTTCTTCAGGTTTATTTTGTGGCTGCGACGGAGGAAAAACAAGAAATTGGAGTCGACATCAGGACAGAATGCTGGGTATGGAGTACGGTCCAGAAGCTCCCCTGAAGACATGGATAAAGTCCAAGATCTGCCTGATGTTAACGATCACCCAAAGGTGAAGACCCCACCCACTTTAATTTCAGTTAAACAGATAAAACCAATTTAAATTCTGTCTGTGTGTGCTCCATGGAATATATTAATATATTGTCACTAAGCATGCAGTTTTATTGTGTACTACAATGAATCTAAGTACCGTATTCTTTTAAAATATCACTTTAAAGGTGGGTGGATCCACAGGAAAAGGGATTTGATTCAGAATTGCAGGTGGCGGGGGGGGGGGGGGGGGGGGCTCTGAAAACCTGTCTTGCTGCAGGTCAATCGATCAGTATCATGCAGGGATATCATGTGATATCAAGAATCAGTCATTGGACTTTTGATGTGATATCATGTGATATCAAGAATCAATCATGCATTGGACTTTTGTAGGGATATCTAATGATACCAAGAATCAATCATTGGACTTTTGTAGGGATATCATATGATATGGAGAATCAATCATTGGACTTTTGCAGGGATATCATGATATCAAGAATCAATAATTGAACTTTTGCAGGGATACATGTGATATCAAGAATCAATCATTAGACTTGTGCAGGGATATCATGTCATTCATTTGATATCGAGAATCAATCATTGGACTTTTGCAGGGATATCATGTGATATCGAGAATCAATCATTGGACTTTTGTAGGGATATCATATGATACATGTACCAATAATCAATCATTGGACTTTTGCAGGGATATCATGTGATATCAAAAATCAATCTTTGGACTTTTGCAGGAATATCATATGATATCAAGAATCAATCATTGGACTTTTGTAGGGATATCATGAGAACGAGAATCAATCATTGGACTTTTGTAGGGATATCATATGATATCAATACTCAGTCATTGGACTTTTGCAGGGATATCATATGATATCAACAATCAATCATTGTACTTTTGCAGGGATATCATATGATGTCAACAATCAATCATTGGACTTTTGCAGGCAGTTGATGCTGTTTACTTCAATGCTGGAAATCAAGATGGTTATTTCTTTGTGGCAGCGACAGCACGAAGGCAAAATAATCAAGTTCAAACACTGCTGTATTTACGGGTAAGGGGTCATATCATTTCAACGATAAAAGAAGACTACATTAAACTTTTTTCCCCAACTTCCTCAGATTGTGTATTTTTCAAGTGAGCAACACTGAAAATATGTATATTTTGATACATTTGTATAATTTGTTAAAATCTTTCTGTACATTTTCGCTCGGTGTTTATATATACTACCAGATTAAAGTATAGTCATGTACATGTTGGTAATGTAGAAAGGTTGATCCCTGTTTTGACAGACCCCAGATCTTGGGATTCTCCAAGGCAGCTTCATGTCAGAGAGCACCAACCTAGAGGGATCAGATCCCAAATCCTTTGCTGCAGGAGGTCTAAAATTGATCCCATTGAAGGCTATGAAAGAATGGCAGATACAATTCTCAGGGAAAATGTTGTATGTGAAAGATCCTCTTCTCTGTTTCTGTTTTAATTTATTTAGCCATTTGAATCATAGCTCAGGTCGAGAAAAACATCATTATTATCTATTCGGAAATGTTGTTTATTTGCCACCTCCTGTGAAGTTATTGCGCGTTGGTAAAATGGTGTGAACGTCATGTTTAAGATAATTGTTTTTCCTTAATTGTTATTATTGGGATGACATGTGTTTTTGAGAATATATACCTAGTTCTCTTTCAGAATGCAACATATGAATCATATGTGATACTTGTCACCTGTGTTTCAGAATCATTAAGACAAAAAAGGAAGTGGATGTGAACTTTGACCTTTTGTGGACGGCCTTCACTCCCTACTTTGACTTTGACACGGATATGAATCCTGTAACAATGGCTGATGCTATTTGTAGAGAGACTTGGTCCAGATCCTATTTTGATGACCTTCAGAAGTCAGGGTCATTTTTATTAAACTAGAAATAGTTTCCTGTTTCATGTTTTAGTTTTGATATTATACTTTTAAATTAATGTTCATGCAGTTTTGTACTTAATATTTTTGCAGTTGAATTAAATCTTAATTTAAATTGTGAGTCAATTATATATCATAACATAATCTTTGACCTTGTAATCAGCTGTCTTTGATTTTGTCATCAATACTAACTGTTTACAACAATAACCTGGCAGATCTCATCAGACACATTATGAACAATTTGGTGACATCACCGGCACAGTCAAAATAGAAGGTCATGCGGATGTCAAGCTGAATATATCGGGAGTAAGGGATCATTCCTATGGTATGTATATAGGTTATATAAACGCAATATACCTGGAGTGAATGAGCATTCTTATTGTATACTTAATATGTCTGAAACCCTGAGTGATAAAATTTATCGATGAAACTTGCTGGTGAATTTAGGCAACATCCGAGACTGGCGTGATTTGTACCGGTACGCTATACAGTACTGCACACTGGAGGACAGGACGGCTATCTGTCTGGGGGTCATCTCCATGCCAAGGTCACTCTCCAGGTAAACTCACCTGTACACAGGTAAGCTCTACCTGTATATGCCTTGTTATCTAATGGAAACAATATATACATGGAGTAGGATACCATACAGATAAATAAATACAATAGAGGGAGACAGGATTGAATCCTGTATATTTTACATGATGTAAAGTGTAGTGCATTAAGGATATATCCCTTAATCATAACTTATCTAAAGAGAGCAAAACAATAGTTCCCATGAATAGAATATGTTTAAAAGTTCAACACAATTCATTGGTGGAATTTCAATTTATGGTTGTTGATGACTGTATAAATTACTATAATCCAAAATGTTTAAAGATAATTGATACAAGTAATCAATAATAAAATACAACAGAATGCCGATTAAAACTGTATCGGTTTCATTAATATCTTCCGGAGTTTTGAGTTATTACCATTAATACATACATTTCAAATCTCAAATCATCATTGTAACTTCATGTTGCATCAAGTAAATTTTGCGCTTTTGCAGAGTTCATTATGACATCATAACATCAGCATTAATTAAAATACTATATGTAGCTTGTTCAATATGGAGTAAAATTAATATTTCAATATTTTTTCTTGGATAAAATTAACCATATCTACAGTATTTAATATCACGTGATGGTTTGTTAATATCAAGTCTTTTTAAATACAGATTGCTGATGGGTTATGTATTTCATCCGGATGGTAAACTGGACAGTGTTTCTTGGTCTTCATTTGAACTCTATGAACACGGAGAGGATGGAAATCCACCAAAAGAATTCAGTGCCAAATTTATTGCAGGTAGAAAAAAATTGTCTATGTGATTTCCTCTACTTCAGGAAATTTACAAAGAGGTGTGACAAATAAAAAAATCTTATAGACTCTATAATAATTTGTTCTGTTTATGCTTATTTAAGTAACAGTAAAATAGTTTTAATACATATACTAGAAATAATTGGTGGTTTGATTCATCTTTACATTTTACGTGGTTACAGGTGGGAAAATGTACTCAATGAAGTGTACAGTTGTGGACTATGCCAGGTTTTTCATTGGAGATGGGAAGGACGCCAGGATATTTGAGCGATTCTGTGACTATGAGGTCAATGGACAGAGAGGGTGGGGGATCAGCGAATGGGATTACAGGTCAGAGGTCATCTAACAATGATCCCAAAGTTGGGTAGTGCAAAATGGGAACATTTGGCAGGCATGCAAAACTCTGCAAATTCTTTGATGATGAAATACTGGGATAATAATTGGAGATACCTTTTGAAAGTAGCAATTTTTTTTAACTGTTTTCAAGGCGAAAATTTATATTTTGAATCTTTACTCCTGTAATCCTAAACTTTAAAAAATTCTCACAATTTCTACTTTTACAGCTCAGTAAAACTACATGTACTATGATAGTGATAAAAGTGTCAAGTAAAGAAGGTCAAAGACAATCTATTCTGTACAATTTTTGTGTATACATGTATATAATACTTTATTTATGTCTTTTCAAAGTATTCATTTAAAAAAAATACTTTAAAAGAGGGAATTGTCCCCCTTGGCTAGAAAAGACTTTTACAAGATTTTGTCAAATTTTATTTTCAGGAACAGCAAGAAGTTTTTTGATGATGGAGAAGATATATGAAGATTTAGAATGTCTCCTACACAAAGTTCTGGGTCATCTGACCCTGTCAGCTATAGGCTAGCCCTGACAGCAGTGATGTATGAATGTGACCAGCTTTGGAGATCATGCAAGCTGTACACCTGTGATAAAGAACTCTAAAATAAACTTGATTAATGCTGGCTTTTTGTCATTTATACAAAACAGGCTATAAACTTTACCACAGTTGACCTAAAGGGATGAATATTATCGGATATCCATGTATACCCGGTATATGGTTCTTTATAACATATTCACAAGCCAGTCATCTTTCACTAAATGAAGTTGTGTGACCTTCATCACACTATCATGGGTCAAGGTTGCTGACACACCCCATCCCTCAGACTGAGAAAAAGTTTGTGCCAAGTATATGGAAGGTTCAATGTTGAGAAAGAAACTGATTATACCTTTTTTCAATACATGGCCATGATGGGGCAGATAGACAGTAGGACATACTTACTTTTCTTCATCATAGCACTACTATATTTCATATACATCAACATGACACAAACATTGTAGCAGTACATCATACCATTGATATGATCATTTTGGAAGTTAACTGCACAGGCACTTCACTTATCTCCTTATAACAAGAAATATTATTAAGTCAAGTACCTGTGGTTAACTGGGATCCATCTACTGTCAGTAAAATTTGATATTTTGAATCCACTTCCAAACATCAAATTTTATTCAGATTGAACTGGGATAGGACTGAGAAAACATGCATTATCTTTTTCAGAAATTTAGATTCTAAATTTCTATTTCCTTTTAATAAATTCACTCACTAAATTCATTGAAAAATACAAGTTTTACTTTAATGTACAAAACATTATGAAATATCAATATAAAGTAAGAAAATAAATAACACAGTAAAAACAGCATATTTCAGCATACACATATCACAATTCACTTCTCGTATTAATACATAATCAAATACTTGTACATTCATGTATAACAATTTATATAAATCCATTTAACACATTCAAGCAAGCAATATACTTGTAATATATGTAATATGGAATGTTAAGAAGAATACTGTCAAAGTTACTTCCAATTTACTTGTTGGTTTGTTTCAAAAAGATCTAATATTTAAAAATGCCACAAGAAATAATAAAAAAAAACCTCAAGAAGGAATAGAAATTTACACAATATACCTGATTGAAACTGAGAATTTTTATTGCAATAACTTACAAAAATAGTCTTTGTAAATTGTACATTTAAAAATAAATTTTATAAAACTATCTGCTATTTACAGAATACAAATGATTCAACATGCAGAGAGAGAGAGAGAGAGAGAGAGAGAGAGAGAGAGAGAGAGAGAGAGAGAGAGAGTGAGTGAGAGAGAAAGAGATTGAAAGATCACATTGTTTTACTGGGACTAGCTAGGATACATGTATAAACATTTCCTTATTCAATGCATAATTAGATTCAATTCAATCACACAATGCTTCTTTAGATCCAAAAAATCACAGTTTTGTTCATTCATTTATAAACTGAGCTGTTCACACATCTTTCTGTCCATACATTTATGGTCCATTGTATATAGTTTACTGTACAGCTTATGGTAAATGTTTTATTCTTTAAGTTCAAAATCAATAATTTGTTATACATTGATTTTTTAACATAAGAACAAGATTAAACATGGAGATCAGTGTAATACAAATGTTAACTTAAAAGAACGTACATGTACTATGACCCTTTGATAGGACATAACTTTCAAAATAGTCAGGCGATTCTGTCATATCTTGCCCCATTGGCATCCATCTTAATCAAAAAATTTCTTTTAAAAATCTTACCACTTCGTCAAACTTTTACACAAATGCCCAATGGGATGATGGCCATCGAATGTACAGTACAAGTTTGCTCAAGGATATCTTATACAATTCAAATTCGTCCTTGTTAAATTTACATAATTGAATACATATACACCATACATGTAAATTAATAAAAAACGCCAAAAAACACAAAGCAACTTTACATTATCATAAGCACCTTTAAAATCATTCTGAACAATGTGGCAAATTATTCTCATTGAGTGCCCCTGGTGGTGTACTTTATTTTTACACTGTATAGATGGTTATTTTTGCCATATATTTTTGCCCTTCTACTTGTAAACGGTTTCATCCCATCTTAAATTCTCCCAGACACACTCATTGTAAAAGAGATAATTCTATCTTGGTACAATTCACGCACTCTTGAATTTGCCCATTGACAACAAGGGCGAAAGGAGCGAAAATAAAACTGGGACGAAAATTTCCCTGGATAAAGTAGTCAGAGAATGAATTAAGTTCCGTAATAATGATTGAAATAACCCTGTTATAAATTTTAAGTTTTTTGATGTGTCATTGGTCCTCAAAATGTCATCTTGAAGTGACAGTATTGGTATTCGAAATAAATAAAATATCAATCCTTTATTACCTACAAGTATTTCAATGACAAAACTATGTACAAAAGACTACAACAAGATATCAAATGTAATCTAATAAACCCCCACCCCCTTCCTTGGTGTTTTATAAGTACCTGGAACACAATAGGAATATAATTGGAAGTGAGTTAAAAATTCAATTCTATCCTACAAAGCAGCAAATGGACGGAATCTCCCATTTTTTAGAATAAGTGTTTTACCCTCATGGCGATTGGATTAGTAAATTATCACATACAGAGTTGAAAAAACATTCAAAATATCTAATTTTATATTGATTTGAAAAAGTACTGCAGTTAATATTTAATTTGATCTGTTTTCAAATGAATTTTTTCTTGAAGTTTTATGAACATTCCCAAATTCATGTTAAAGTGTTTTTTAACCTGTTACTCTCTATAATTATCAAAATCTTCATCGATACTGACAAATTTGTAATTTTGAGAAAAGGATTGATATGGTGACAAAAAAAATATTTATAAACATTTACACACATAATTAAAGATCTTCCTTTACAATATAAAATTAACGTTTACACACATACATATAGATCGATTTGTGATCATTTTTTGCTAATAGAAAGCCAACTTGTGATTACTCTTGCAGTTATACATATAAGCTATGCTGTCCATGTATGTAAACTTAAACAGACAGATAATAATGCTAAACAAGAGGGAGTATATTCATGAATATATACTAACACCTAAATTTAGACTGGTCACAGGTGTTAACACAATTTCCGGCGACCTGTTCTCTATAGAAGGCAGCGGTTTGTCAGTAAAACCAGCATTGATAGCCCCACTCCCCTCGGGCACCAACTCCGATACTGTAGAAATCTTACTGTCCAGGGGCGGAAGAGCCGACCTTTTGTTTGATGTTGAAGGCATGTTCACATTACTGCCTATCTGAACTGTACTGGTCCCTGTAGCTTTGTCCGTTTGCTTGTCCCCACCCTCCCCCACTCCACCACTCTGGGGGAGGGTGCCTCCATCTGACTCTATCTCTCCAGAACTTGCTGTTGTGCCTTGGGTTATTGTACTTGGTTCCTGCCTTGGGTAATTGCCTCTTGCCTGTGAATTAATATTACATGCATTTGGCGTAAACAAAATACTTGATGATCCAACATCAAAGCAGACAAGATTTTGAAGAAAACAATTGTCTTATGGTACAAGATTTAAAAGCATTTGGTATATACAAAATTCTTGCACTTCGTACATCAAATTGGAAGTAACAAGAATTCACTATAAACTATATCTTAACCAACTTTTAAGCAGATCTCAAAATTTTATTTTATATAACATACCGTATCATAAACTCTAGGGACTCTTCTGTGATATTTCTTGTAGGCATCACAGCAAATAAATATCATGATAGAGGCAAAGACCAGGGTAGTACTGGAGAATGTAATGATCCATATCACTCCTCCACTAAGGCCTGAAATGAAGCATAGTACCAATCTATTAGATATAACTTGTCTATAAAGAATCAGCAGTTAATTTGGATTTCTAAATGTCTGGATAGGGACAAAATACAATGTTCACTCAAAGTCTTGGAACTCTCTAATAGTATTTCTTTGTTTTATATGTGTTTAAGAAATCACTGTCATGTTTTCCTCTTATTTCCTTCCAACTTTCTTAATTTCTTGTTCTAAGTAATACATCAAATCATCATAAGCTTGTCTTGACCTGTTTTCTAATCTAGACAGTGTTTGTTAATATCAGAAATATTAAATACCATCTTCAGATGAGCTGCTAGAGGTACCATTAGATGACATGAAATATGGGTCAGGATTAGAATTCGACTAACAGCATTATAACATCAAATCTGAAAAACAAAGAAATAAAAACTTCATGATAATAGAATGACAGAAAGTTTTTTCCATACAATACACGACAAAGATTTAAAGAAACCTTTATCAATTCCTCCATTTAAAAGTCAACATGCAAGATTTTTAACCATTCATTGTAAAACTCTTTGATCGTAACAAACTATGAAATAAAGAACTCTTAATGAATCATTTTTTCAAAGCCATAAGGAAATAGTAACCCAATTATTCGTGTGTATAAGTGTGTAATGTGCAGAGAATAGAACATGTAGAGAAGGTCTTGTTTAGCATTCATTGTGTACAATTTTTATAATGCTAAAAAAATTACAAATTACATTTTTTTCTTGTATACTGTGTATTTTGTTATTTTCAAAAACCTGGGGAATCAACAAACTGTATCTATAGACACCTAAGGTATTGCGAAATTAACCTGTTAACTGCTTTGGGAATCTAAAATTGAGTGAATTTACATACCCATTCTGAATAAAAATGATTGAAATAACAGTTAACATTTTGATTTATTCTAGATTAGCAATCATCATTTACGACCAACAACTGTGAATATAGGGCAAAATCACCTGTTTTCAGCTTCAGGTTCCTGTTTTGAAGTTTTCCTGAAATTCTGTTTACAACAGCCGACAACCTCGGGTTCTTCGATGGAAACAAGCGATGAATGTTAAAACATTATTCAAAAAAGTGTTTAAGTGACTAAGATGGGATACGATAAACAGTTTGAACACATACATTTCGTGAATAAATATTGGTATTTCATATTTCATAAAAAACACATATGAAATAAAAAAAATTCAATCTATGTTCGATGTTTTGAATCAATTATATCGATGGATAGCTTTGAATAAATTAACATGCCTTTGATTATAACAGATAACATGTACGACCTATTAATAAACTGCTACTTCCGGTTTTCTGCTAACTGTTGCATAACATTTTTTTATAGAGGGGCAGTGGCAACATGCAGTGACCATGGATTTTAGCAAAATAAAGAACAATTTAGTGAAAAGTGTCGCAACTGGCGAGGTGGGTTTCATTTACAATAATTTGACTACTTTTCTCTGCCTTAGTATGCATTTATTTTGTTTGCATGCGTGAAATGCTCATGATGACTGATAATCACATGTTTAAGAGGGTTTGTCAAAGGGTTTTCTACTTTTTTGCTACACTTAAACACTCAATTTGGAATTTGAAAATTTTTATTTTATAATTTAGTTTTAGCAAAATTTACATTGACAAATATGTTGATAACTGGATTTATACCCAAAATAGATGCAATTAAAACCCAGATTAAATGACTTATAACATAAGAAGACATGAGATAAAAGGTTTCATAATGATTTAAAAAAAAAAAAATCTGGTACATCTGGTCATAAATAGTTGAAAACTTGTTTTGTCATAATATATACTCTGTCCCAAGATATCCTCAGTTTACATTATAAATACCTCAGAGTTCAAACGAAACAGGGTCCGTAGGACATCTGTCATTTTAACGATAGAACATTCTATCTAAAACGATGTTCATTCAAAAGTAAGAAAATATCCAAGATTTCTCATTTAAGCGCCGTTTCAAGTTTAGCTAATCAGGTTTCTATACACGGCTAAAAATAAAGGAGTCTACAGGGATTTTGCATTGCAACAGACATGAAAGCTAGCAAGTACCCGTTAGGATTATCATGATAATGTTTAAAAAATGTATGAGGTATTACAAGTGACTTCCGAATGGAGAAAAAATGTCAACATTTCCCATTATAAATCTCCGTAAGAAATATGTTTTCATTTCTGTAAATTTTTCTGCGTGAAAAATGACAATGTACATGTCAATGAAGATATCTTGGATATTTTTTGTTTCATCAATATCAATTGTACTTTTTTCACTGGTATGTGTATTTTTTACTAAAAATTGTCCAAATGTGATGGAAACAATACCTTGAGACAGACTATAGTACATGTACGGGTAACACTGTCCCTGCATCCAATCAGTGATATGCAGATTTGACAAATTGTTCAGCTTGTGTTAAGGAGGTGTGCATTGTTTATGCTTATAAAAATTGAACATTTGACTCTGGGAAAAGTTACATGGGGCGGGCGTCATTTGTCCCATAGTGGCATAAGCCGAAATGCACTGGTCATATGACCGGCATGAAACGGCGAATTGGCAATTGAAGTAAACAGGTGTAAAACAACAATGGAGGAACAAATTATTGTCACAGCTGTCAGTGTAACCATGGTAACAGATGTAACAATTCCAAAAGACACCTTGTTTATCGCCTTTACTAGAATTCCTACATAGATAGAAATTAAATATAAAGAACTGTTAAATATGTAGCGCAACACAATTTCACCAAAAGTAACAAGAAATACACTCTGTTTTTAATGGTTTCTGCACAAAATTCCAAGAATTTGTTAAATCAATGCATTCAATCAATGAGCATGCTGATTTATTAGCAAATATCTACATTTTTCATCTCATTACATCACAAAACCGTGAGATTCCGCCATAAATAAAAAAGCGGCGAATTCCACAGCTGTCTTTCCAGATTGAGATCGACCAAAGATCAACTGGAGCATTCAGCGTACATCGGTTTGACAAATGAAGTCCTACCATGAAAAAGGAATTTATAATATGTGTTTCTATATTTCCGGTCAAATTTTTTTTTAATTTTAAGTGCCTTTAATCTAATTCTGAACTTCGTCACACAAGTTTTTGATGCATGATTGATAAAATAATGACAAAAAACTTGGTACATGTATTAAACATGTTTTTTCTTTTAAGGATGTCAAGTTGGAAAGCTTTTGGGAGAAGCAGACCTGTGTGATCCTGTTCATGAGAAGGTTTGGATGACCCACCTGTCGCCTCCACATCAAGGAGGTTTCCATAATTCATCCACGCCTTGAGGCCAGCAACATTCGCTTTGTTGGAATCGGCGTGGAAGAGCTAGGAGTAGAAGACTTTGTCAAGGGGGGATTTTTTCCTGGAGGTTTGTAAAATACACCTGTAAAGATAATAATTCATGGACTTGATAGATATACAAGCCATCCATGCTGGGATATAAAGGAGGGGTCTCCCTTGAACATTCAGACTTAATAAGAACACATAGTAAACTTACTGAACATGAATAGGCCTTAACCCCTCCCCTCTTGAATAAAATTCTCTTGAGGACACCTCCTGAGGACACCTCCTGGTAAAAATAAATTTCTGGATCTCTTCGTGGATGCTTTTGTCTCTTTATTGAAGCTAATCCTAAAGCCTGAAGTGTAAATGATATGAGGTGAGGTTGTCTGAGAAGAAATTTAAACTGTTTAGATCAGTTTATTGAAAGTGACTGAGCAAGGAACTTAAAATAAAAAATGGAACCTTTAAAGGTCAAGGTATTTCAAGTTCTCATTGATTCTGTTGTCAGATTAAATTTTGTGTTTAGATTAGGGATCAGAAGTCCGTCTTTTACCATTAATGTATACAGTGTCAGTGTATAGGTCAGGGTTTTAATCAGACGGAGTCCACACTGTGTGGCATCAGTCTGATTAAAACCCTGACCTATACCAACATGTACACTACTTGGTCTTTGCTTTTTCCATTTACCATTTTGTATGATTTCACAGAAAATTGTCCAACCCAGTTTTATGCTGGACTTACATGCCCCTATTGTCAGAGGGTGAAAATAAAATGATGCTTATTAGTATTCCATACCGTATCACTCTGATAGGGTATATATTTGAAATCAACTGGGTGAAACTATTTTCCTTTTCAACTAACTGTTAATATAGCTTATCTTTTTAATAGTATTACTTATACATGTATAGGATGGTAATATATATAGATGTCTCTTAAAATGATATATTTTAAAGTAGTCCAAGTATCGCACTACGTCATAATACAGATTTTACAATACAAGTAAAATGAAAAACGAAATTTCTGATTAACCAGGATCTCGGGTATGCTTATATTTTCTTTGTTTTGATGACCCCCCCCCCCCCCCCCCCCCCCCAATTTTTATTTTTATTTTATTAAAACCGGTTTATATTTAGAGACAGAAGCTATTTCGAATTTAATCAATCGTCAATTAATTAATGTTAAAATGATATCTAACATTGTTGACAGATCTAAGCAGAAAACTGTAGCAAAATGTGATTTTTACGGAATTTTTCTTCAGGGTGTACTTGGTTTAGATCTTATAGCATGAAAAGTAATCTGTCAACATATAATTTATTTTACCAAATCATTTTTCTAAGATGTTATTCTATAGAAATTAACACCGTGAATTTAGGTTTGAGTCCATAAAATAGTGAAAAAAAATGACCAAACACGAAACATGCATCGCATATTTTATATTCTATTTTGATACATCAGGCCCATAAAGCGTACTTATTCACAACAATTTGCGCAAAAATATTGATGAGATATGGTTTAAATGAATGTTTATACTTTATTTTGTATATCAGGTTTTAAATTCCTCAAATTGGTAATTATTTTTAGGAAAAACGGACGTCTGGCAAATTTCATCATTGTCAATAATTTTGGCAAGGGGGTACACCTGTCTGAGAGGTGATAACAAAAAAAACTAGCACGTAAACGTATATATTTTCTTATGTATATGTATTGTTAGAACGTATATCTATCATTTAAAGCTAAGCTTTTAATGATTGAGCCCATTTAGTGCCGAGGATAGGACTACCTTAATACAAAGTAGGAAAGAGCTTATACATTTGTACACTGTATTTGTTTTTTAGAGCTGTATATCGACACCAAAAAACAGTGCTACAAAGACTTGGGCTTCAAGAGGTATGGAACTTATATCTAATATGTAGTTTCCAATTCACTTAAATTACTTCTAACTTAAGATACCTACTAATTTGTATGACCTGTATTTTTAGTGATGCCACATTACATTTCAGATTGAACATTTTTTCGGGAATTGGAGCATTGTTTGCAAAGACAACAAGAGATGGTCTAGCTAAGGTAATCAAAATTCTAAATGTAAATGCTCCATCACTTATGAATGTAATAACATGCGGTAACATGCTTCTGTAAAATGTGTTGTAAAATAACCTTGGATTTGTAAATTAATGTAATACATTGTAATGAACATAGGAAAGTGATCATTGATAGTTGTAATTGTTTAGTAAAAGAATAAAGATGACCTGCCAGAGATTGTTTGGTTAATTTAATTTTGTTGTATTTCAAGGCAAAGGAGCAGAACATTGATGGGAACATGAAGGGAGACGGGTTTCAGAATGGTGGCGTACTAGTTGTAAAAGCTGGTAAGTGCATAGGTTGGTTTTGTCCTCATGTCTACATGCATGATAGAATTGTCCAAAACAAAAATGGAACAATGGTTTTGAGCACATTTTATTTCGATAATTTCCATATGCTTCTTTAATATTATCCTTGTAAAAAAAATTATTATTTATACATGTACATTGTGCATGCACAGATTTACAAATATTACAAAGACTTATGAAATTTTTTAAAGATATTTCTGGATTTTAACAGCATTAAGTTTAAAATTTGAGCGTCAGATATTTTTATTTTTTAAAAATATGTTTGAATTGTCACCAAAGCATGAAATCCATTCATTCAATATTCTGTAAATTAAACATCATTTCAATAGAAGTGTAATTGTTTAAAAGGATAAGTTGATTGATTCAATTTTCTACAAACCTTGACTCATTTGGTTAAGTGACTCCACTGTAATGTAATTGCATGTATATGATTGATTCTAGGTGGAAAAGAAGTAATATACAGTTATAAACAAGAAGACCCTGGTGTGTATGTCCAGCCTAATGATATTCTGAAGGCCCTTGGGCTGGAAGAGACAAAGGAGGCGCCCAAAGGGGAAGAGGCCTCAGGGGGAGGATGATCATAATGAAAGCCTGTGTTGAGCCCCCTTAATGGGGAAATCCGAAGGGAGGTTCCACAGGCATCATTTATAGACATCATCTGAAAGCTTCATTGTTGTAATTTTCCATGATTCACAAACAACATTTTATGCTTTGGAAATTCGAAAATGGTTGCATGTTATCATTATGAAAGGCAGTTAAATGGTTGGATTTTCCACTTTCATTTTTTAAGTTTCAGATACATTGTTCATCTTGAAATAATTATGCGTGTCATATTTTTTGTTTCATTGTTAATGTTTTTAAAACTAAGTCCCATGAACTGGCGTGAATTTTTTTGTAAAGAATATGTACTACATGAGTTTTGTCTCTAAATGAAATTTACCCCATTTAAACATCTTATTTTTCTGTTGTGTTGTAAAAGGAGGTGGTTAAGTATTATTTTTAATTCTTTGCATTTGTTATGCTTAAAACAGCCAGTATGTTCGAAAAATTTGTAAGAAATGTTAAAAAAAATGCAACTTCACAGGTTCTATTTGTTGAAAGTAGTGGAACAGATAGTAAACCTGTGGATCAGACGATGACTTGTCATTTTTCTTAGTACACTTGTTTGTCAATTGCATTGATGGTGCATGTGAAGAGAACGTCTTGGGGACGGATGTTAAATGATGTCATTATCCGTTAACCATGTCAATGGGGGATAGTTGCGGAGGGGAAATATCCGTCTGTAAGAGCTCCTCTTCACACCACTTCAAATTTCATTCAGAGAAATGCCTTAGATGAAAGATGCAATTCCTTTTTCATACATTTATATATCAGAAATTTATGTTATACATTTATTATATAGATTATACTTCATATGAAAGCTTCAGGTAAATATTTTTTTATACTTTATAGTTATGTGATAAATATGCATTGTTGTCCGAATATATTCTTGTCGAGTTTTATTGTTGGGAGATGTGTTTTTTCCAAGAAATATCGAATCATTTTATTCTCTCAGGGGTCTTAATGTAAATGTGAATTTTGATAGCAAAATTTCTGAAAGTATGAAGTCATGATTATGAAATTTTATGAACAAAAGAATCATGATGGAAGGATATCAGGATTTTGTTGTCAAAATTCACTGTTCCTAATTACATTAGATTTTAAAAGGATCAATTGTTAATCTAGCTTAGTCCTACAATATCATTTAAAATCAAATGTTATCTATGAAAAAGAAATAAAAAAAAAGAAAAACAAGTTTTTTCAAAGTTTTATTTTTTTAAACTTTTTTAAAACTTTAAACAATACTATGTATTGATATTAACGAAATATATAGTTAATTTACAATTTTTTTTTAAGAGGGTTTATGCTTCAGGCACATATTATATTAATAATGTACAGAATGAGATAAAGTGATCATTCTTTTGCAAAAGCATATGTACACAAAATCATAGGTACTCCTCATCTAAATCGATTTATAAAAAAAATGTTCATCTCTATCGATTTAGATAAAAAAATGTTCATCTTTATCGATTTAGATGGGGAGCACCTATGCACAAAACTAGAGTTGCAAGGAAAACATTTCGGATTTGTACATATGTACAACTTGTCAATTCTTAAATGTAAATTAACTTATTTTTTAAACAGCTAGATTGTGAACTACAAAGGTGTCAGTAAAATTAAAAAATTTAAAAACATCAATAATTCCAGAAAAATTAAATATAATTCTACAAAAATTAGAAAACAACGTGTTTTTGCATAGAACATATATCAAAAGCTTGTACATGTAGACATTAAAAAAATTCAAAATTAACAATTCGGTAAGACTATGGAATCGGAATAGTTAATTGAAAGCAATTCCTAAGCAAACCATGTGAAAATCATTATCTTGAGCTGGTAATATTTTTTTGACTTTAAAAAAAATATAATAATACATGTAATGATAAAATTGAGCATCAAAATACCACAATAAAACACTTTTAACTCTATGTGGCAGCAGTTCTCATAATATTTCGAATATTTAAATGAAGTACACCATCATGTAAGGTACATGATCCATTAGAAATCAAAAGAAATGAATACATACATTATATATACATTTACATTAAATACAACACTTTTAAAAAGGCACACACTTATACATTTAAACATGTTGACATGCATATGCATAACTATATTCAATGGTCACTCAAAAAAAATGCAGTCATTAATAGTATGTATTAATCTTGTGTCATATAGACTCATATACCAGTAACATACTTTGTCGTCGTCACGAAACTTTGCCCCACAACCGGGGTGGGTCACTTTAGGCCTATATGAATGGCGAACTGTTATGATCGATGTCGAAATTACCAATGTTCCTTACTCAATGTGAGTTAATTCACATTTATATATTGTAACGTTTATATATCGAGTTAAAACTATTGACGATGTTCATCATATATTGTGTTTCGATATCAGGAGTAAGTTGGCAAATCAAATAAATTGTCAATCCCATTAATCCATCACTGGTAGAAACGTTCATCCATGTTGCGAATCATGGTTTATACATCGTTATCCTATAAAATCTCTGTTATATACTAGTAGTACATGTACAAACGCTATAACTATCGACAGTAATTAGCACAACAATTCTGTATCAGGAATTGGCATTTGCACAGTATGTTCTCAGCCATTTCCAGTACTTGCATTGTAAACCGTTTCAACACGAAACAGAAGTTTCACCAAAACACACATGCCTTTTCACAAAAACACACCTTTCCTTTCAGAGTTCCATCCATTTATATCCTTTCCGTCTTTCTCCAAAATGCCCATACCCAATCACCCGTATTATTTTTTTGCATTTCACTTACGTCATACTTTCAGTTCTCAGAATACGTCACCATAAACTAGTCTACGTAGCAGAACAACCAAACACACCAAAAGCACGGGACTACCAGAAAGGGGACTGAAAGAGACAACATCACCCATTTTTACATTTATATCAGTGCAGTAGGTAGTGTAAACAGACAAGATGTCCATATATAATCTATTATTACCTTTTTCCACTCCGTGAATTTTTTCCCCTTTGCATATCGGATGCATAAATATATTCAGTGCTATTGCAGTCCATCGTCCCCTCTGTAATAATAAATATATCAGCAATAGTTAATAACACTATTTTAAATACAGATGAAAACAAATACATGTAGATATATGAAATATATTAAGTATAACATTGGTTATCATGGCACCAAGTATAAAGGATATTTCAATTAAAATTAAATACATAATTATTTACCTGTAACGATTTTCTGCGAGTCGCATATAAAATGCCGATTACCGAGTGTTAGTGAGCAGTAGGAGCGATCTGGGTATACTACAAAGATCTTTCCACATTCCCATAAATCTTTCAGAGACCCTGGCTTGCTTTCAGTGCAAACGATTGGCTGAAATAAAATGGGATATGTATTAATACTCAATTGTCAGGAACGTCGAAGTAATGTTCATTAACTGGTTACATGAATATATTTTTGAGTTCTATTGGATATTTTTAACCAAAGTGTGCGCGGATTGTTTTCTTGAAGGTTTCTCTAAAATATTTTTTTTTACAGAACACACGATTTTCTACAGGGTTTCGTATCAATTAACATTTTAAATTTTGATTTTAATTAACGCAGTCATTGTCTATGTCATTGAGTCATTTATTTTTTATATACAATTCACTGATAGCGGTTCGGTTATTTGATCAAACGTGTAGAAATCTCACATTTAAATGTCCAGTTTTACTCACTGATTGGATGTTTGGTTTCAATGAAATGAACACTACTTTGCACAAAAAAACAAATTAAGAACCAAATAGTATACCTCTAGTATTACTGACCAATTCCGATCAAATGTTAATTTACAACATCTTCGCTAGCCAAGGATTTACGATAGAGGAGCAGAGTGGATCGTAAACCCTTGGCTAGCGAAGTTGAATTTAGAAGTGATACGGCGCATGCAACAAGTAGCAACACGTGTTCACTCGAACATATTCAATTCAGTCAATATTCTGATGTCAGTGTTGATATGATATTCAAAAGGTCAATGGACAAAATACGGTTGTCTGACGAAATTAAAGTTAATAAATTTTAAGTAATGCGCTGTAGCAACGCGAAATGTAATAACAACGCAAAATGTAATAAACCATCATTATTATATTTTGCTTTATTACATTTTGCGTCGAGATCAATCCAAAATGTTATAATGCAAATTGTAATAACGACTAATTCTAGTTATTATATTTTACAATATTACAATTTGCATCGAGATCAACGGAATGTGCCCAGTCTACGTAATTTTGGGAAAACCCTCGTAAAAGCCGAATAAAATCATTCATTGCGATCGATTGGTCAGTACCGTCAGCGTTCATTGGGTTCTGTGTTTGCATGATATTCAAAAGGACATTCTTTTCATTAAATTCGAACAGCCAATCAATAAATAAAAAGATAATCAACCAATAAAATAGATTCAATAGAACGCCAGCACAGGGAAACTCACAATAAACTGTTATTATAGTGAAAAGATTATCTGTTTTAGATCTTAAGTCTACTTTGTACAATTTTATTGGAAAATTTGTCTATATAGTGTCAAAGCTAAAATAAAATTTACTGTGTACAGAAAATGCAAGGGGTCTGAATTTCGATGCATTGAATAACAAATATAAATATAACACTGTTTGCTGTACCAAGGTTTTACTGAAAATGAACAAAAACTTGCTGTGTTTTAACTACACTAAGCCTGCTACTTCAAAACCTTTTCGGGTGGTCTAAATAAATTTATATTAAGCCCGATATAATACAACACATTTACTTCTAGTTTTTTTGTTTTTGTTTTTATTTTCACCCATAATTGAACTTCAGATATCTCCATATTTTTATAAAGAATAATTTGAAGGAGAAAAACTGTGTAGTCAGTATTTATTTGCATTGTTACTTATAGGCAAAATTGTGGATTAAGACGACCGTATATTTTCATTCATTCAATGTGCAGGTTAATGTATATACATGTATTCTACCATGTATATAATTGCACATTAGATCCAATCATTAAGCCCGATTTAACGGACTGCTATCATGTTATTTTATTGATTTTATGTGGAATTAGTTTGCTTTTTTGCTTCTTTTACCTCATCATTTTTAAACAATAAAATGCTTTCTTTGGTGATTCGTGCGGGATATGAAGGTGGCGACATTGCAGAAAAATACATAACCCACGTTTGCGGGTTATGTAATTTTTTCTGCAATGATCGCTACCTTCATAACCCGCATGAATCATCAAAGAAAGCATTTTACTGTTTATATTTAAATCTTTCTTTTAACAAATTAATAAATTGATTGTAAAAAGTAAGTAAAATTCACTAAATTACTGTTAATGTACATCAGTACGTTAGCTAAAAGAAACAGCCAAATCGTCTCCTATGGGAAATTGAGCCTGACATCATCATGATTTTTTGTGCAGTCCGTGATTTTTTTTAGGTCGCTGTATGTTTCGACCAATCGATAAACGGGGCGTGTAGATTTCAGTCTTGCTGTTTCTATAGAGCTATGAATTAACTATAAGTTTCCGTAAGAAATAGAGGGAATAATGCTCGGTAGATGTAAATCTAAACTATTACAATAATACTATACACTAGAAAACAGACAATCACACCTGAACAGCCATATTTTCTTATACTTAAAACTCTGTTATAATACATACCCTGCTAACAGTGTCGCAAAAGTCTCCATAGAAGCCTTCTTTGCAGCGACATTTGGCATCAATGGCTAAATCCCGTGACTCAACTAATTCACCATCATTTTGACAGGGTCCAGCATGAGTGTAACTATACTTTCTGCAAAATGGAACTGAAAAAAAAATAATTATTCATTATTTTCAAAGGGGCCCAGTTTAAAATTTAAATCAAATTACGAGTCAGTTGTACAGCTGGGGTAAAATATAGTTAAATAATAAACTCAACCAATTATATCAGTTTTGTCCCTACAAAAAACTGTATATTTATTGCGCACAAAAAGTTGCGGGCGGCTTCGGACTTATGAAGCTAATCTAGGAATATATTCTGTGAAAATTTTGATACCAATATTCCTAAGACATTTTAACTGGTTCACTTGAGAACTTGCCTCAAACGTTTTCCTAAATACCCTAACCGACCTCGGAAAGTGAAGTACATGTATGTTAAATTCACGTTGGGATCAAAAGCCGCCATTTTTACCTGTAAACAACCCACACCATTAAATTTACGGGGCTGGTGAGTATGTTTGAAAGATATCTAGAGGCAAGTCCAGTAATGACATCTTAAGTAAAATGTCAGGATTTTTTTGTTATTAAAATTTTCACAGAAATATATTCCTATATTAGTTTAATACGTCTAAAACCTCGCACAATTTTTTGTGCTCAATAAAAATTCAGTTTTTGTAGCTGTATACTGTAGCTCCACGGTCCGCCAACCCAAATTTCCCGTGGAGCTACAGTTCTGCAGCTGTATCTGACCAAGTAATGAAGTCTTACCATCAGTGTGGTCCAAACTTCCGTTTTCATTTGGAGCAGCATTCTTACATATATCAAATACTTTCAGGACGTACATATCGTAAGAACACACACATTTCGGGTTTATGAAGTGGCCATTGCATTTTGTCAATTCTCCATCATAGTCTGTATAAAAATAAAGAAATTTTAAAGAAAATTTAAATTTTTTTTCAATAGTATTTCAACTTACTCTGATCCTTACACTTACCTGTTTCTTGTTCGTGACAAACTGTTTCAAAATTTGTTTTGTTAAATAATTCTGAAAACGAAAGAAATTACATATAAGACATGCATTTCTTCATAATCTTTTGAAAAACTCAATGATTCTACCATCATTGCACAACGTTATACATTATACCCAAATACACTTGTTTATCCCGTAGTATAATTATACAATAAATAGGGTTAACATTATCTATGGCATGTCAAACGTTGCAATATTTGATCTTTTCCAATTGTTTTGTATAAATTGTTATTTGTATTCAATAATTTTCCATTTATATTCTATAATTTCAATTCGTATTCTATAATTTCTACTTGTATTCAATGATATTCCATTTATATTGTATAATTTATTATTTGTATTGTATAACATTCATTTGTATTGTTAATTCTCATTTGTATTTGTATAATTTCCATTTGTATTGTATAAGTTTTTATTTATATTGTATAATTTTTCATTTGTATTGTATAACTTTCATTTGTATTGTAAATTTTTGTTTGTATTTGTATAATTTTCATTTGTATTGTATAATTATTTATTTGTTCTATTTATCTCATACAATTTGATTTATATTATGAAGCTTTTTGAGACAGCCCCTAATATGACCCGAATCGATTTTTTCAAAGATGTAAGTTAACGATGATGCAACGTTGTGTTATGCGGTTATTGTGACCTTGCGCAATACAATTTAGTACGTCATTTCGGAGATGAATATAACTGTTTTAATGTTAAGTTTCACTGTAATAAACCTTGAAATAATTGTTTATCTCCAAATAATTTTTCTACGAGCTTAATCACTTAATTAAATGGAAATACTGATCAGAAGACTTGAATAATCAAGTTTGTTGACATACACAAAGTTGCGAATGCTCGTTAGTTTGAATTGACTCGAACGAGGGACAGTTGTTGATGTTTTATAATACGAACACTAGCCTAATGATTCGATGTTGAAAATATTGAATAAGGATGCTTACTGCTGCTGAAATAAAAAGTCTTGGGAGACATTATTTCAGTAAGTTCTTGTATACAAAGTCAAACACAACCAAAGCGTTCTGTTTTCATTTCGTCGTCAGAATGAACTCCTTGATAGCTAACGTGATTTGCAGTTTTATAAACTTCACAGTTATGTGTTTTCCTTTATATTTGTAATTTAAATCTTCGACAAAATCCATTTTAAATCAATTTTTGGTAGTAGATATAGCTAATAATGGAACATACTAGAAAGTCTTCGAAAATAGGTCACTGAAGCGTTGAAGCGAGGGGCTATGTCAAAAATAGTTCGGACCGGAAGTATTTGATAAAGCATCACCCGTTTGATAAAATAAAGGTTTATCACACGGCTAGTATACACCACACGTATGAGATAAATGTAAATATATGTATATGTAATTGAATGTATATATATCATTAATTAAAAAAGATTGCTGATGGACTTTGAAAGAAATAAAGAAAGCTAAATATAACATACCCTTTTCTCTTTTGATAAACGTTGCATTATAAGTACATTCTATAAAAGAAAATAAAACATTAAACTAATTTTCTCCCTTTTCCTGAAGCATGATATTTGAAAGTTAACATTCACTATAGTCTGTCCCAAGTTATTGCTTCCGTCACTTCTTAATGATTTTTAATTAAAATAAACATACCTATAAATAAACATCAATGAAGTACAATTCAAATCGATAAAAGGGAAAAGCCCAAGATTTCTTCATTGATACATCGTCTGTTTATTCCCAGAGAATTTTACATAAACAAAAACAAACATCATACGGAGATTCAAAATGGGAAATGTTTACATCTTCTCTCCATTCGGAAGTACTCTGGACACCTCGCACATTTTTTAACGTTATCATCCGGGGTACTTTCATGTCTTTTGCAATGCAAAATCCCTCTAGAGTTTCGATTTTCGGTTGTGTATTGAAACCTGAAGCGGCAGAGGGGGCATGTCGGAACAGATAATCTGGACATTTTTCATTCTAGTGAATGGGTGTAGTTTGGGCCTAAAGGTATTTATGATTATCGAGATAGATTAAAGTGGTGGAAGCAGAAACTTGGGACAGAGTATAGCCCGGAAATTACAATAAGAAAACAAAAATCCCATGGCAAACTGTATGCTTTTTAACAAAATATAAAACGGTGAACACTCAAAAAGAAACTTGAGTAGAGCAATGCACATGCATGAATTCACATTATAATTTTTTTCCAGTGGTTCAACCTAAATATGAAACAATTATGCCGTCACTTGGAGAAACCGTAATCTTTTCAAAATCATATTTTCTGAATATCATGTTATGGCTACCGTTTATTTGAATGGCCACTGAAAATCATCTAGCTACATTTTTGTACCTTGTAAATGAAAACGATAATAGACAGTTGTTTAGAGGGGTCCTGGAAAACTTCTTAATTTCATATAGTAAAGATACTGAAAAAACAGGACCCCCTCCACGATAGGATACATATTTATACACGATTGTATAACAATATATATATATATATATATATATATATATATATATGTATATGTATATATACACACACCATACATGTACTTATTTTAAATAAGTTCTCAATTCTTTTCCCCTTCCATCTCCCGCAAACAACAAATAAAAAGAAAAGACACGTTGAAGTTTTAATAAGTGTATTTGAACTACAACGTTTTTTTTTAATATACCTGTTGCCAATGCTACTAGACAGGGTTGTAGAAAGAAAAGACAGGCAAGGATTAATTGCACATCCATTGGAATTCAGTGGGCCAAGCGCCTGCAATAAATAAAAAGAGTTTTCTTTTGTTGTATTTGTCTATTGTTTTGGTGTTCCCCCTTTTATGTGTTAAATAGGTCCATTTGATTTACAATAATTATAGCGGGAAATGTATTGTGTACAAATGGACAGTTTTTATTAACAAAGCAGAAAACTTGCATTCAAGTAGAGTCTGTTAAATTGTACAAAATACCAAAATAGTCTCATGAATAATAAGTATGTAACAAACCTTTTATTGAAAGCATTGTGCACATATTGTTATCACATTTCACTTATAGGTTATCATTTCACTTATAGGTTATCATAATTTGGATGCATTGATTTATCAGTTATATGTATTGAACAATAATGCTTGGCATGCATGCTTTTCTATATTTATTTATGTATTATAATGTATTATATATTTATAATACACTATTGTGTATGCACGTAATTATAATGTGATCATCTGATCAGTCATCTAGATTAAATAATTCATGAATAAACTGAAACTGAAACCATTAATAGATTTACTTCGCATGTAGTTTGTTTATATTATTGTAAAGAAATGCAGTCAAAACTTGCAGTAATTTCAACATCAATCTTAATCGACATATATGCTAAAACTATTCTCGTATCATTCGGGTTTCTAGCTAATAACGTAGAATCGATGAGTCCAACACTCTGCATTTACTTTCGTTTTTATAACGAATGATTTTAAAGCATTTCAATATATGAAATTCTTACATATTAAAGTTTCCATCACATAATTTGCGATGATACAAGAAGAGATCTGTTAGCAGCAGTCTCCAACCATCTTGGTATATCCCGGGGAAAATCTCAGGGAGGTCCACTTCAACCGAATGACGTACTTGTTCCTTGACATCAATCTGCAGGAAAAAAAAATAATGTACATATGCACTAAAGCGTTAACAGAAAGGCTCTCTTAAATAACAAAGTGCAACTGATTAAATATTCAATGTTTACGTTTGCGCAGTGGAAAAAGATGAAACACAAAGTATATGCATATTAACAAATTCGATTGGAAAAGTTTAAAAAAAAAAAAAGAAGATAGAAATCCAAACAAAATCAGTGTAAAACGATATAAGATTGACACAGAAACTGTTATCCAGTCACCTGACCATTACATGGTTTTTTGTTACGACGCAGTTAAAACATTTAAATATTTTGTTTGACATGCTAGGTGAACATGACTATTCAATAGAGCAGTATCGCTGTTTATTTTGGGATTTTTATATTAATACAGGAGGTTTTTTTTTCTCTTTCCACCTAATTTGCAAAGAACCGATTTTTAGTTACCGAATACAAAAAAGTAAAAGCGGTCTAATGGGGTCTTTTTCACCTTATGATGGGTTCCCAGTTACGTAACTATACACACATCTAACAAGCAATGTGCAATGCCTTTAAAATCGATGAAGTCTTTAGTTATAGATTATCAAATGAACTGAATAGATATCACAATATGTAAAAATTGTCTTTCTGTACACATGTACATGGAATGATAATTCTTAACAAGTGTATTGAAGTTTACCTGTAGACAGTTTCTTTATGTGTAATAAAGACCTTTCGTTATGTTTAGTAAGAAGCACCATAATGCCCAGGGAAACAAACCCTGCCAAGTTCTAAATATATAGCAAGCAACTTTAAACCAATGGCTGCACTGTAAATCTTGTGTCCAAAATAAAATAAATGTATAACTATAAATATCTTCATTTGCATGGTAACATCATTTGACGAACATTAAAAATATGGATTAACTGAATCTTAACACATAATTTTTTCTTTCGATTTCATTTTTCTGAAACATGTTTTTTTTTCTAGTCCTGAACAGTTGCATAAGTTTAGGTTTATTGCAAAAACAATTTGCCTCTTTTATCCTGAAGTTGTAATGGTCGGTAACTGCTCTATTTTTAAAAAGCCACACACTGTTAAAAGCTCTTTTCTGAAGAGTTGTACACTACGGAGCGACAGGGTGAGACTTAATTAATATTAAAATGGCGAGGAATGCATGCTTTGTACTTGATTGTGACACATTGTCTCTCGAACGGGAATCTCGACTGATTAAATAACTGTTTACGGTCTCCAAGCACTTCGATTTGATGAACAATTGCCAACTACGGATACCGTGATGTATGCTATTGGAGTCATTCAAATGGTCTGGTTCTAGACAAATCGAGGTTAATTTTATATTTTTAGAGACATCTATCCCGATGATCAGATAAAAAATCACATCTATTACTTATAGACAAGTGCAAATCGCATCGTCTGGGTCTTGGTACACAACGTACAAATTGCCCAGAGCTAAAAAAAAAAAAAAAAAAAAAGATTATAGAACTTTGGTTTTGTTCCAAAGGAACTTCGCATTAAGCGCATTTTCTGTACATAAGTTTTTCCTACGCACAAACTTCAATTATGGAGACGTATCCAAATATGAATAGACATGTTTTTATCACTAGCGCTCGTGTTTCGTTCATATTGGAAAGTTTGGTTTGCCGAGAGTATTGCGAATTAACGTTTGAATATTTAATCACAAAATAGAATGTCAAAACCCTTTTTTTTTTTCGAAATATCAACATATTTCTTTCTAGCATTCCATAAGAAAGATAAGCTTCGATGTGAAAAAACATATTCTTAGGCCTACAGTGAATGAGTTACATGTATGTACTTGATGATTGCGAATCGTGAGGTTTAAGAGATACATGTGTACTAACTTTAACAAAAATGTTAAAAAACAATTGACAGTTTTGAGACACTCTATACTATGTTCATGCGCATAGTCTATACGGAAATATACAAGCTTCGAAATCCAAGCAAAACACTTTAATTTATTGAAGAAAAAAAACCCATGAACAATATATACAAATAAAATGAGGTCTATTGAATGTCTGGCGCAAAGAGTTCCTATCGCCAAGATTACTTTTTTCACATTGACATACATACAGACGTCATCGTGTTACGATGTTACACCAGTAATCAAATTTTGTGATATCACTTTGAGTAATATTGTTCTTTTAATGGCTTTAACTGCGTAACCCATTCCAACACAATGAAATAACCTTTTGATTAGCCATCGCACGATTTTCTTTCAAACTGAAGACGGTAAGAAAATGGTCCTTGCGGGAGAACTACTTCACAGGGCTACACAACTGAGCTTTCTGCTATGTCGCGAGACTGGCCTTTTCTTATTGCTCTAGCATAGACCAAGCTCTGAGGAAACATTTTTAGAAGTCAAAATTGAAAAATATATTCTGTTGTATACGGTTCTTTGATTTCCGTAAATTCATTTTGAATATAGTCATGGTAGCTTTTAAAAGTGTCATCCAATTATTATTTTAAAAGTTATGTTTGTGTATGTGTAATGACTGTAGTTTACTCTCAGATTATGGTCTTGGAGACCATAATTTTAAAATGGGCTAAAAAATTCGCATTGTTTTAAAAAATTGGCATTTTAAATCCAGCTTTGAATCAGACCAAAGCGAGACCATGACAAAGAAGCCAAGCCAGGTTTACAATATGCCTATCGCACAGTTGCATGAAGGCCTTGGTTTTTTCCGAATTTCCCAAGAAATGTTCTGTGGATATGAATATTAAATAGTTTGAGTTTGACGTGGTATAGCACATAGATGTACTCTCATGCATGGAGAGCCAGACGAAACCGGTTCAATATTAAACATATATTCCTCGCCATTTTGATTATTTGACTATTAAATTTAAAAGCATAAATTAATTTCCAGACACAACATGAGTTTTTCGACGGCACCGGATTTCTTTATTCAATTAGTACAAACCAGACTTCGATACCAAGATGAGATTAAAATTCATTAATAAATCATGTTAAAGAACTATTAAGATATTTGACACACTTAAAGGTGTGAACGAAGAAAAGTTTCATTTTGATTCATTTAACACTGGTGTAAAATTTATGGGAATCTTATAACCGTATGTTATTTTAAAAAGCGTTTTACAAATGTTTATAAGTTGGCATTCTTAACGCAGCAGACCTGAAAAATTGAAAAATGTATTTCTAAAAGTCAGATTGCCATCAGATTGTCGAAAAATCCCATTGCGATAAAAAGAATCTGAGAAAATACGTTAACTGTATGGATTTCGTAGAATGATATTTTCTGCAAATAATAATTTAAATTATTTTTTGAAAAAGCCTCTAATGTTCTTTGTCCAATCTTTTTCATTCAAAAAATGTAAAAATAGGAACAAACATGGAATGTATACTATCAATAGTTTAATTAAATTACTAAATGGTTAATTGATTTAACTTTATTGAATGCATTGTTAAATATCCTGTATCAATCGCTTTTATATATATATATATATATATATATATATATATATATATATATATATATATATATATATATATATATATATATATATATATAAATAAATAAATAGAACTTGTATTATATGCAAATACCAATGTGATGTAAAGCTTAATTAAATAGAAATTGAATAAATAAACACCCTTTTCTTCGTATTGTATTTAGACATACATATCCACATCGAAATTTTCGTTCATTTATTGAAATAATTTGATTGTAAGTCTTGGTTTTAGGTCTTAATTTATAATGATAACTTCAGTCTTCATGATAATTTGTCTTAATAATAATTTTTAAAGTCTTAATCTATATAAAGTCTTACGACTTCGGTGATTAACAAAGAAAACTCAAAGTTTACCAATCATCCTTACAACGTCAGTGGTTCTGAGTGTATTCGTGGTCGCAGGACGAGTCCGTGGGAGGAGGCCACGCGTTGACTCAGAACCCCTGGCGATGTGAGGATGGCGAATTATATAACAGTATGCGATTTATGTCTTTTCTCGCTTCAAATATGAGTTATATTGAGTTTATGACATTAGTTGTGCCACTATAATAAACAACAAAGTTATCTCTGCAAAACCAAATGACCTCAGTCAGTGTCAGATACCCTGACAACGACTGTGTAGTGATACCGAGAATATCAAATGTCAACAAACTGTGCAAATGATAACCTTGTAAAAGAGGTTTGAAGAAAAAGAACACACAAACAATAAATCAGCAGTGAAAAATATTGAAACTGAAACTGGCGTCCATTGCCACAATAACTCTATTTAAAACTATTTACATCCCGAAACAATCGGCAAAAGACCTTACTCATGCCATTCAATGCCAGACATTGCACGAATTAGCTAGGGAATCCAAGCTAGAAAGGTAAAGAGTACATACAAGTAAGAGATTGCCTTGATTCGTCTTATGACTTATTACCTGAGAGTAAATTCATCTGGAAACGTGGATTTACATTGCAGACAAAAATGCGTTGAAAGCCATTTGGTAAATATTTATTTATCTTCTAGATTGAATAAAGAGAAGATGTGAGTGCCCTATATTCTAGTACCCCAATTTATTCTGTATAGCAGAGTCTGACGTCACGTTCTCACGCCATGCGGTAGGTGTTGACCAATGGTTTTATCTCATACCAAACATAATGTCACTAGTGTTTCCTTTAACCCAACAATGACTAACCAAAACCCCTACCTTCTACAACTTGCGAATCGAATCAAGATAGCACAATTACCCAATTATGTGATGTGAATCTTCGGTGTGCACACACACACACACACACACACACACACACACACACACACACACACACCGTTTTATTTACATATTCTGAAAATGTACGAAACCCGTAAAAATTACAAGGAAATACAGAAACACGCATTTTTACTTGAAAGCCAGTGTATATGCGTTAAAAGATAATCTTTAAAAAATGCACACACACGCAAAATTTGATATGTCCAATTATCTATAGCCTACTGCTTAAAATAGTCAAACGTGGAGTGGATTTCACGCGGAACCTCAGTGAAATCCTTAGTGTTTAAATCACTGCTGTATTAAGTGTGTATTGATTTCTTGTGCCTCTCAACCCTGCATTGGCTATAGAGTGTTGTTATGATTAAGCCCACCAAAGTATGGAAAAACCGAGGGGTCAGTCCAACAAGTGTCCATCTATTTCTTTACAATTAAAAGCTAGTAAGTTTTTCAAAATTAGACACTTATTTTATATTAAAATTTAATAATGAAAGATTAAGATTCAGTCTTTATATGCATCAATAAAATCTATACAAATCTGATTGAGACTTTGTTCAACCTCTTCACTATTCTTGAGGTTCTCTTGACAACAAAGAACATAAAGAGACTTGGCGATAGTCAATCCCCCCTCCCCCCTCCCATCCCAACGAAATCTTTCTCTGAAAAATTTGAAGAGATAAAACTGTTTGCAAACTGAATGGATGTAGAATAAGGAACTTTTTATGGTATGTATATATACGAGTTTGATAAAAAATTGTACTAGAGAACTTTGAGGCGGCTCAAAATTTTTGGGCAAACATACCATCCTGCAATTATAAGACTGTGAAGGCAATAAACATCTTGTTTTAGTTTCCTAAACATCAAGTTATTTTCCTTTTGATATATTTTAATTTTAGCAATAAAAATTGACTAATGCATATTTTTATTGCTAAAATTAAAATATATCAGAAGGACATTATACCTAAATTCTTTCTAATTTCTTTTTGGCATTAGGCATTTATGCTTCCATTGAACACATTCATAGATGAGGTATTTATTGAAATCTAAATATTCACATTTACGATTTACATTTCGTATGTCTAAGATAAGGAAATTTATGCTCATTTACGGCATAGCTGGGTGCACTTGAGCACCATTGCGAGTCTGATCCAATATTTTACCTCACTTGTGAGACTAAACAATTCTTTTGCAATCTTCAAAGGCTAGACATTTAAACTTCAAAATCAAATTCAGGATATGGTATTTTCTTGAACACAATCTCTAATCTTGAAATTATATTATTTTGGGAAAGCAAATCTTTTACATGAATCTTTGGGACAATTCTATAGTGACATATATAGAATCTAATAACATTTATATGGCAGCAATATTTGGGATAATTTAATGAGCCGTTTAATGTATCGAATTTAGATAATGATTCTTGTAGTAATGTAACAAAATAGTAGACTCAACCTTCAGTAAAAAGGGGCTTTAAATTTGTAATGTCGTTAATTATCAACACTTTTCTCAGTTATGCATTGAAAGCAAATACAAATTGGTGTGAAACATCTCTATAGATACCAATTCCGTTTTCTATTGTCTAATCTTTATTCAGATTATATCTGGATTGTATAAAAAGAGCATCATGGGAAAACAATACTGAATTGATTTTGGGTTTTGTCAGGCATTTTTCATGCGGGTTTGAACACTCAACCACCGACAAACAGATCTTGAATGCGCTTTGAAGATTGGAATATTAAAAGAACTGAAAGAGCCAAATGTTCGTAAACATTTTTTTCAACTAATCAAAATTCTTTTCTAAGAGCTATTTTTTTTTCTTTTAATAAATATAGGAAACGTAATGCTTAAACGTTTGCATTTTTTCTGTACTGAATAATTTTTGAAAGAGAAATAAATACTTAAGATTTTGTGTAGATCTGATTGGCAATGTGTCGACCACCCACTCTCCTTACGATATTTTGAATATGTCTTCAAGTTTTATCTAAACCATATAAAACAAGCATTGGTGTGTTTTCCCGAGTTTCGTTTAATCTATACGACTACATATTGGATTTTTTGTAAAATTCAGTATCACAGTGCACAGTAGTACTTGACTTGAGAGTGAACAGATGGTAACTAACATACTAGAAAAACCTAACAATGATTTAATCTGAATGAGCTTCAAAATACTGTAGACGTACTTTTGTCCGCGTGGTATTAATTTACGCTATGAACGCGGGCACAAATTTTCCGCGGAATTTTTTCCCAGTGTACTTAAAGTGCATTTTGGAATGAAATTTTGAAATTGCATTACATGAATAAGGATAATCGGAAGTTACTACATTATATAACACTTGCATATACGTGTACCCAATGTATATCGTTTTTATCTATGCAAACTGTCAAACAAATTTGTATTGAGAATTCACATAATAAATAATTTAATCTCCTAAAGATTTGAATTTTCTGTAAATTTACTTGCATGAAATTTAAACTTCTCCAAGCTTGAGATAACGGCACGTGTCAGACGACAAATAACCCCAAGCGGGTCTGTCTTTCAATGACCCAATGAACTACACGCTAAGACCAGTGTTTTTACTGCAATTTTTAGATCCCTTTGTGCTCTGATTTTTAATTGATAAAACTGATCAACTCATAATTTAAACGACATGTGAACCCATAAATTGACAGTTAATAAAGATTAAAATAAAAAAATCTTGACGGCTAACTAATGACTACCGACCAGTGCACAACCGATAATTACTGTTCACTGTGAACAGTTCTTACAATTTAAGTCCAAAGTTGGACAAATTCTAGGTAATGAAAATCGCTCAGAACTAAATTTAATAATAATTATTCAAATGATTTTTTTTTCATTCAAAGAATCCGCGTAAATTTTCCCCGCGGATTAAATTGATATTGTGACTCCGCGGAATTATGACCCCGTGGAAAAAAATACGTCTACATTATGTAACCTTGTTATTGTCAAACTAATAGACAGGTCGCATTTCTCACTCAAGCATGGCATTAGATACGGAATTGTCTGTCTGACCTAAATGGATCGACAGTTGGTAAATAAAAAAAACAACAACTTTGCTGTCCAGTAGTACCAAATCAACACATAAAGACCCCCTCCCAACCCCCATCGTAAAACAAACAAACAAAGTTCAAACAAAGAACTATACACACAGACCCAAACATCATAGGTGTAATTCAACTATAGTTAAATCTACTACTTCAGCTATTGAATTGAAAGGTATGTGAATAATGGGTCACGTCGGAGTAAATGGGTCAATATATATCTACCGAGGATATACGTATGCATATAGATATATAACAAATGCAATACATGTATTAATGTCTAAACAAATCTGGTAAACGACGAATGAACGGAATGAGCATATACGAGTAATACCGCGGGAACAATGTACCGGTCCTTATCCAATAGACAATACACAAAAACGGCACATGATTGCCCTATCGCTCTTCCATAAAAGTGAAATAAAGGTTTACATAACTAACACATGCTGATAAAATGCATTGATTGATGATGATAACAAATACATATCCTTATCAATTGTAAAACTTACGAGCTCTAGCTAGAATATCCTTACATTGTGAAAAGAAAGTACATTTCCCGTCTAACTCAATAACTGCCTAATCCTCTTACTATAAGTATGGGATTCCCCAAGTTTCGGTTTCGACCTCTCGTCACGTGTCGAACGTCTCAGAAAAAAAATCCTTATTCATCAGTGGCCTAACGCCTTTTACGCAAAAACGAAAACGAATACACAGAATTTTGCAAAGCATAGGTCTTATTATTATTGCATGCTCACGTGGGTTTCTAGGGGCAGATGCAAGATTTGAGTTCAGAGAGGGACCAGGGTGTCAATATTATACTCATGAAAGCAACTAAAAAGGCAACGGAGCCAGGTGGCAATGTAAATCCCTGATGCGATCTTTTCTAAAAACAATACCTGTAGTAAAATTGCTGGCATTGTTGGTCCAAAAGCTTTTTTTATTACACCAGCGATAATATATTTTGCAACTTTAAGGCCTTTTCAGTTTATACTAGACTTTGACCCGTGCGTGCACGGGTTGACATTTACGAAATAGATGCATCGACACATTCATATTGTAAGGTACTTTTGAAATAAACAATGAACGTGAATATAATTCTGGTATTTTTGTTTTGTTTTTTGTTTTTATTTAAAAAATTGAACAAAGCTATAATCCTACAATAAATCTATAAATTTCACTACACTATCCTTAGTTATATTAATCTAACTGTGTCTCGATCGGGACAGGCCCTCGCCACAGTTAGAATGCCTCCCATATACCCGTAATGTATAGTCTGTCCCAAGATATTTATGCAGCACATTTGGCTGATTTTTAATAAAAATACACATACCTGTGAAAGAAGTGCAATTCAAATCGATGAAAGGGAAAATTTCCAAGATATCTTTATTGACACATTATCATTTTTCACTCGGAAAAATTCACAGGAACGAAAACAGATTTCTTACGGGGATTTATAATGGGGAATGTTTACATCTTTTCTCCATTCGGAAGTTACTCGGAATACCTCGCGCAATTGTTCAACGTTATCATCCGGGTCTTTTGCAATACAAAATCCCCGTAGACATCACATTTTTAAGCCGTGTATTGAAACCTGGTAAGCTAAAGGGGGCGTTTCAACGGAGAAATCTAGGAAATTTTTTATACTTTTAAATGGAGATCGTTTGAACCCTGGGGTATTTATAAATATCGAGTAATTAAGCAAAATGTGAATCCAGGATATCTTGGGACAGAGTATAGCAGAAAATTGCAGAATCTCTCCGAAGCGATTTTGGAGAAAATTAATGAAGTTGCATTGAAAATAACAGTCAATTAAATTAATAATAACAAACCTTTTTGAGACTGTAAATACCTTTCATCTAAAAATTTAATCCATATAATGGAAGAATTCAACACTTTTTCACCAACTTTTTTACTCGCTTCAAATTTACACACCATATTGATATTCGGAACTCTCGGGATTTTTCAGAGTAAATGCACTGAGTTAGAGTTATCTCCCGTATTTTCTTTTCTACAGAGAAAATACACGGAACGCATTCTATCGGTAAACCGGGCCCGTAGGACATTTATCATTTTAACGATAGAACATTCTATCTACATTCTCCTAAGATATATAATGTGATTTTTTTTGCGTGGAATCAAATATTTCTTTGCCTTTAGTTTATGTTTCCACAATATCACATTCGCATAAATACACTCAGAAATGATAATACAAATACGTGTAAATTTTCATTGGAAATTTGCTGTATATTCTGTTCATATATATGAGAGAAATTATAAAATAACAAATATATATCATTATTTTTGTCTTCTTTGATTTGAACACCGTGATGAGCCTCCGTGATTTAACGTGAATGTAATGCGCACGCGCAAGATTGTAAAATCCAAAAAATCCAGATGATTTCCGAAATTTTTTGAGGAATTTTCGTTGATCACTAATTAGCGAAGCTTAATTGAGAAAAAATAAAAACATATTGGTAATCTTCAAGTTTCAAGGATGTTTAAAATATATAAAACAAAAGACAGCGCTCTTCCGATTTATCAGTATTAAAGGCCAAAAATTCGAGTCTATTATTTTAATATAGTAGTATAGATATTCATACTAAAATCTGGAAACACAATAAATTTTGAGTGTATGCCTGTCTGTTTGTCCGTAATTGTATTCTGTCTATACTTAATTTAAAGTCGGCGGATGATTAAAATTTGAACAAAGTCACAATAATAAACAGTAAACTTGATCAAAAGTTTGTCATCTAAGGTTTGTATGTTTTGTTTTTGAAAAATAGAGCTGTTTTAAAACGCCTTATATCAAAAGTCATATGTAATTGATTTCCGCTTGGGCATCCATTCTTTTAAAATTCAACATTTCCCTTACAAATACAGTATGTAAAATTGTAACATTTTGCGACAATTATCTCATCATCAAAAAACCTGAAAACCCAAAAGCTAAAACCTAAAACCTGGAGCTTCCGGGGGCTTCGCCCCCTGCACTCTCTGCCGATTTTGAATACACTAAAAAAAATCCTAGCTACACCACTGTTCATCATACAAGAGTCGAAATGCCGAAGAACCTTGACTAGCGAAGATTATCCCCGAAAACCAAACTCCGTCATCATAATCAGAAAACATCCTGCGCTGCTCTGTAAACTAATTTTTGGGCCTTTTTTTTCATTTGCAATCTTTAATTTATAACCTGATCAAAGCATATATGAAAATATTTAAAAAAAAAAATTTTTTTTATTACTCTAATAAAACCCACTCACACCCTCTTTGATATGCCAAGGAATAAAAATAAATAAACTTAGTTTATTTGTTTTTATTCATTGGCATATCAAAGATGGTGTGGGTGCCGGGGTTAGGTTCTTTAGATATGATGAGCACGTGAGACGTCTTGCACGCAGAGGTGGAGTCAAACGTATATCCAGACTCATCTATGAGGAGACCCGTGGTGTCCTGAAGGTGTTCCTTGATCAAGTTTAAAATATATATAAGCACTTACGGGTAGTTATCCATGCAGATTGGTGTAATAAAATTGACGCTAGATACTAGTATAATAGATGTTATCATTAACTTGTACCATAGCTTGACGTGTTTTCTATTGTTAAAAGTGTGGGTTATCTGTACATACCCCACACTTTTTTTAAAACTCCGCCCACTATCTCAGGTAAAAACAACATCAACAAAGTTGTGTTTTAACACGTCCATGATACTGTTCACAGTAAAAGATTCCTCCAGATCAAAATTGCTAATAACTCAACACGGATAACTGATTCAAACTAAGTTCGTCGAATAAATCTGATTTGAAGCTTGAGACAAAACATTATCGGCAATGGCTCTGTCAGAATGACTCTATTTTAATATTCTCCTCCATGTGTGCGAACAAGTAACGCGTGTAAGATGAAATAAGGGTATCCTGTAGAAAGGTTTTATAGAAAGTCAATCACGTGATAGGAACGTGTTTGAATAGTAAACTTGTTTTGTGGACAGAGTGAATAGCGGCGGCCAATCGGATTTGACATTTATCATTCACGGTTTTGCGACATACATTTCTCAATTTTTATTTTTTTTGCTTATTGATTGATTTTTTAAAGTATATATATGTGTATGTTTATTCAGCCATTTTTAAAATCATACATGTATATTATTGTTACAGAGTATCAAATAGTATTTCAAAAAGAGTAATTATATCATCATCAATTTAATCTAATTCAACAGGAGCATTGCACAACTTAGGTTCGTAAACTCAAAATTGTTTTAATAAGTTTAATTATTTGAAGCAAGTATCGATACTAGAAGTCGGAAAATGAATAAATATGAAATAAAAATATGACATTGAACAGTCGATTTATTCCTAAGCTATGAATTTTTAAACAATTACAGATAAGTAATGTTCGTTGCCGATAGAAAATCATTTTAGAAATTCACGCAGTACAGTGTACATACAGTATATATAAGACCAACACATTGGCGCCGTATTGATTAGAGGCAAGTGCACGCTCGAAAACTGTAATAATTGTAAACTATGGTACAAGTAACTTACCCCATATAAGATTGTTGATTATGTGCAGATACCCGATGGACGTGGCCATAATGACACTCGGGAGCTACGCTCCCTCGTGTCATTATGACCACGCCCATCGGGTATCTGCACATAACCAACAATATTATATAGGGTAACTACTACAAAATTATGTAAACATGACCAGTATAGATGTACATAGACTGACCGACACAGATATGTAGTAGTTACCCCATATAATATTGTTGGTTATGTGCAGATACCCGATGGGCGTGGTCATAATGACACGAGGGAGCATAGCTCCCGAGTGTCATTATGGCCACGTCCATCGGGTATCTGCACATAATCAACAATATTACATGGGGTAAGTTACTTGTACCATAGTTTACAATTATTACAGTTTTCGAGCGTGCACTTGCCTTTAATCAATACAGCGTCAATGTGTTGGTCTTATATATACTGTATGTACATTGTACTCCGTGAATTTCTAAAATGATTTTCTATCGGCGACGAACATTACTTATCTGTAATTGTTTAAAAATTCATAGCTTAGGAATAAATCGACTGTTCAATGTCATATTTTTATTTCATATTTATTCATTTTCCGACTTCTAGTATCGATACTTGCTTCAAATAATTAAACTTATTAAAACAATTTTAGGTTTACGAACCCTAAGTTGTGCAATGTTCCTGTTGAAATTAGATTAAATTGATGATGATATAATTACTCTTTTTGAAATACTATTTGATACTCTATAACAATAATATACATGTATGATTTTAAAAATGGCTGAATAAACATACACATATATATACTTAAAAAATCAATCAATAAGCAAAAAAAAAAATTATTTGAGAAATGCATGTCGCGAAACCGTGAATGGTAAATGTCAAATACGATTGGCTACCGCTATTCACTCTGTCCACAAAACAAGTTTACTATTCAAACACGTTCCTATCACGTGATTGACTTTCTATAAAACCTTTCTACAGGATACCCTTATTTCATCTTACACGCGTTACTTGTTCGCACACATGGAGGAGAATATTAAAATAGAGTCATTCTGACAGAGCCATTGCCGATAATGTTTTGTCTCAAGCTTCAAATCAGATTTATTCGACGAACTTAGTTTGAATCAGTTATCCGTGTTGAGTTATTAGCAATTTTGATCTGGAGGAATCTTTTACTGTGAACAGTATCATGGACGTGTTAAAACACAACTTTGTTGATGTTGTTTTTACCTGAGATAGTGGGCGGAGTTTTAAAAAAAGTGTGGGGTATGTACAGATAACCCACACTTTTAACAATAGAAAACACGTCAAGCTATGGTACAAGTAGTAGTTACCCCATATAATATTGTTGGTTATGTGCAGATACCCGATGGGCGTGGTCATAATGACACGAGGGAGCATAGCTCCCGAGTGTCATTATGGCCACGTCCATCGGGTATCTGCACATAATCAACAATATTACATGGGGTAAGTTACTTGTACCATAGTTTACAATTATTACAGTTTTCGAGCGTGCACTTGCCTTTAATCAATACAGCGTCAATGTGTTGGTCTTATATATACTGTATGTACATTGTACTCCGTGAATTTCTAAAATGATTTTCTATCGGCGACGAACATTACTTATCTGTAATTGTTTAAAAATTCATAGCTTAGGAATAAATCGACTGTTCAATGTCATATTTTTATTTCATATTTATTCATTTTCCGACTTCTAGTATCGATACTTGCTTCAAATAATTAAACTTATTAAAACAATTTTAGGTTTACGAACCCTAAGTTGTGCAATGTTCCTGTTGAAATTAGATTAAATTGATGATGATATAATTACTCTTTTTGAAATACTATTTGATACTCTATAACAATAATATACATGTATGATTTTAAAAATGGCTGAATAAACATACACATATATATACTTAAAAAATCAATCAATAAGCAAAAAAAAAAATTATTTGAGAAATGCATGTCGCGAAACCGTGAATGGTAAATGTCAAATACGATTGGCTACCGCTATTCACTCTGTCCACAAAACAAGTTTACTATTCAAACACGTTCCTATCACGTGATTGACTTACTATAAAACCTTTCTACAGGATACCCTTATTTCATCTTACACGCGTTACTTGTTCGCACACATGGAGGAGAATATTAAAACAGAGTCATTCTGACAGAGCCATTGCCGATATTGTTTTGTCTCAAGCTTCAAATGAGATTTATTCGACGAACTTAGTTTGAATCAGTTATCCGTGTTGAGTTATTAGCAATTTTGATCTGGAGGAATCTTTTACTGTGAACAGTATCATGGACGTGTTAAAACACAACTTTGTTGACGTTGTTTTTACCTGAGATAGTGGGCGGAGTTTTAAAAAAAAGTGTGGGGTATGTACAGATAACCCACACTTTTAACAATAGAAAACACGCCAAGCTATGGTACAAAATCTATTACTAGTGTCTAGTTTTAATCAAGCATCAATACATACCTGTAAATACGAGGTATTACAAAATACTAATGAACTAACGACAGTGTAGAGGATAACAGACCCGTGTAAGATAACAGAGGATCTCTTCCCCTCCCCCCTTTTTTCTCTGACAATGACCTTTTTTCTTAAATTATCATTCAAAGCAAGAGGCCAAGGGGCCATATCGCCCACTAGAGGAACAATTGATTTACAAATTCATTTAAAAATACTATGCAAAAGGCTCTGGTAAGAATGAACAATTGTTTTTTGTATACCCATCACTAAGACTGGGAACACTTTCCAAAGAAATACAGTAAAACGCGGCTACTGTATAAGTAAATCCTCAGGACATAGGATGGGTGGCCGTGGCCATTTTATGCTATATTTACCTCCGTTACACACAAAGATCTGTATAAAGATATTGAAAAATGTTATTTAATTAAACACAAAATGTACGGATTCTCTCTTTATTATATAATAATATATGACCAGAAATATCTAATATAGAACAATTATAAAGCTATTAATTACACTACACTCTGTTGAGTTAGAATAATCTAACTGTGTCTCGGCACAGACCTTCACCACAGTTAAAATGCCTCCCATATACCCGTAATGTAGCAGAAAATTGCAGAATCGCTCCGAAACGATTTTGGAGAAAATTAATGAAGTTGCATTGAAAATAACAGTTAAATTATTCATAACAAACCATTTTGAGGCTGTAAATACCTTTAAAACCTAAAAATTTAATTCTATTATTGAAGAATTCAACACTTTTTCACCAACATCTTTTACTCGCTTTAAATCTACACACCATGTTGACATTCGAAACTCTCGAGATTTTTCATAGTAAATGCACTGTGTTATAGTTATCTCCCGTATTTTCTTTGATGAACAGAATATATAGCAAATTTCCAATGAAAATTTACACGTATTTGTATTATCGTTTCTGAGTTTATCCATGAAAATATGATAATGTGGAAACATAAACTAAAGAGCCTTCGGTGATTTAGCGTGAATGTAATGCGCATGCGCAAGATTGTAAAATCCAAAAAATCCAGATGATTTCCGGCCGAATTATTTGAGGAATTTTCGTTGATTAATAATTAGCGAAGCTTGATAGAGAAAATATAAAAACAAATTGGTAATCTTCAAGTATCAATGATGTTTAAAATATATAAAACAAAAGACAATACTCTTCCGATTTATCGGTATTAAAGACCAAAAATTCGAGTATATTATTTTGATATAGTAGTAAAGATTTTTATATTTTCATAATCCCATTCAACCACATGCTCACTCTTAGCAAAGCTTCGTAGCGTGCGCCAAACGTCTGGTTGAACTAGACAACTCTGCAAAAACGCTTGAAGCTACAGAATATGTTTACTTTCATATTATGTAGCCGACTACCTTCTAGCGACCGAAGAGGACATAATCAATTTCAGGTGTAACCTGACCCCAGGCCATAAAACGTAGACGAGCTCACTTTTGATAAAAGTCTCACTTTTACAAATGGAACATATAGTGGAAAAGTAAGACTGAGATCAAAAGTGAGCTCATATAAGTTTTATTGCCCCTGGGCCAGAATTGAGGGAATTCTAACGTCCTTTATTAAACTATCTATACATGTACAGAGTTCAAGCAAATATAACGACTTTTTCCTGGAAACGCATCTTATCGGTAAAGATAATGTTATCACTTGACATTTGTAATCACAGATGTCTGTCGGACGAGTCTAGACGGTCAACCAGAGAACCGAGGGTCCATGACTGTCCAAATCCAAAAGCTCGACCAAGATTGACCGGAAGTGACGCAATAGTTAAAAAAAATAGTATCATTTCTATGTTAATTAAGATTCATGGGAATAGGTCGGCTAGATATAGGGAGCTACACATCAATGACACACTCCAACCACGGCAGGTGTGGTTTGAACTTATTTTATTGTAATGTAATTACAATGGGATTGGGCACAAGTTCTAAAACTTATTTAGCCCTCTCCCTACACAATAATTTACATACAAAATTTTCACAAGCAAATAAAATGTCATATAAGTGTATATAAATTTAAAGATTCAAAATGATTTACAATAAAGTTTCAGATAACACATTTTGATGCAAATGTAAACACATAATCAAAATCTTTTTGATTTTTTTTTTATAAAAATATGGACTAAGGAAAACAAGTGATCGTTAACAGTATTATTAAGTTTGTCATCTCCCCAAAGCAAAATATGTGTATTAACAATATTTAAATCGCCAATGCTAAAAACTTTATTAAATAACTCGTCTCTGGCTTCAGCATATTTAGTACATGAGAAAAAAATAATGATAAAATATGGTGGTGGTGGTTTTTTTGCGTCTATAATATCGTCACAGGTGATAGCATTACTGAAGGTCTTGAGTGAGTCAAGCTCCCTAATATTCAAAGGTAGTGAATTCCATTCGCGTATAACAGTTCGAACAAATGATGATTTGTATATTTGTAATCTACACTTGGGTAAGTAGTAATCTTGAGAATCCCACCCACGGCTGGTGTAATATTAGATTACCCGGTTAATCAAGTAAACATTTACCAAACTGTTGTTTAAATTGTTCACCTGATCTGGGGGCTCATGATGAGCGATGAAAAGGAGTCATGCAATTTTGAGCTCCTTTTAAAATTGATTCAGGTGTGCAGTATTGTTTATGTGTGTGTGGTTGGGGGGGGGGGGGTAGTTTGCAGTTTCATCATAATGAAATAAAAATGTGCATTTCTCTGATGTTTTTGAGGGATTATAGCTATGTGCAATAGTGTAACAACCCTTTACTTATCATGTAGCATTTAGTCTGAGATAAGTATATTATGACCATGATACATATAAATGTCAAAAAATTTCCCTTTTTTTTTTTTTTTTTTTTTAAATTTTCCCAAGCTTTGAGTGAATGAAATGAATGGAACAATATTCATTTTAATGTATTTTTTGTAATATTTTTGTTTTTCACACGATTTGAATACCTACAATAAAAATTATGCTTTCAATAAATGTCTTCATATTCTCATTTCTTTAAAATACTACTAGTGTTTTATGTTGCGTATCCAATTTGTTTATTCGCTTCGACAAACAGCGCTACCCAAAACACGTACACTTCCGTTCCTATACTGTGCATGGTAGTATCTTAATTTTTATAGCGCGTAGAACCAGTGGATCGGTAGATACAGTTCCGTCCGTTATCTTGTCTTAAATTTTTTGACTTAATCTTTATAAGACACTTTAAACATTTAGATAAATTTCCTTCTTGATGTCTTGATCTTGTCTTAATGTTTTTTACTTCATCTTTTTCAGACACTTTCAGTGGCGTAGCTTCCATTGAAGCACGGAAGCACGTGCTTCCACATTGTTTTGTTAAAAAAGGGCAAATAAAAAAAATCAAGTACTTAAAATATTATAACTATTGAACACAATTTCTGATCATTTGAATTTCTATTGATATTTTCAATTCTTTTTTCATTTTGAATGAAAAATGACAATAACGAACTGTTAAATGAAATTGGGTAGAAACCAAATAAAATAAACTACAATACATTTAAATGTCAGCCTGCAGCGCTAGTGAAATCTGTTTTTCGTACAATTTACCTTAATCACCTTCAGAAAATATGCGGATAATATGAGGTGTGGGCAAATTTTTTTTTAATTTTAGAGGAGTACGGGGTATTTTTAAAATATTAGATAAAAATTGAATATTAAATTAATCTCATCATAAATCAGGCACTACTTTTTCTTCTTTATCGTTAATTTTTGATGATGATGAAGTAAGCATTTCACACATTAAAAACTGGGGTTATTTTGATGAAACTCCTTTTTCTGGATACTTAAAATTAAGTGTCTGAAATGCTGAAAACTCGCCAGCTTTCGGGGGCTTCGGCCCCCAAACACCCTGCCTTAATTTGCTTCCACAATAAACAAACCTTAGCTACGCCCCTAACTTTAAACATTTTTTTTAGATATCATTTGTTTGAAGAAACTAAGAGAGAGAGAGAGAGAGAGAGAGAGAGAGAGAGAGAGAGAGAGAGAGAGAGAGAGAGAGAGGAGGGGGGGAGGGAGAGAGGGGGGTACATTTCACTTGTAATTCACTAATATGAGACATTGTTTTTAATTCAATTTCCATATATAAATAACCCTTTTATCGTTTAAGTAATGCACATTGTGATAGAATCCAACAAAGCAGTTTCACTCAGAGTCCATGTGCTACACCTGTCAATAAAATCAGCCTGCGAGATGCACCACGTGCACCTTCCATGATAAATTAAATAGTGTTTCAAGTCCGAAGAAAATAGAAATATAGAAATATGTTTAACAATAAAGTATTTTACAGTGTTTTTAATGTAAAATATGATTCTTACACACTGAGTGTGTGACAGTTGATTTGTATACTACGTTGTTTAAACAGAAAACTACACGTGTAACACACCCTCTCTCTCTCTCTCTCTCTGAGTGTATATGTGTGTGCAAACAATATTGTGAAACATGAACAGATTCAATTTGTTTTTAACATCTTTCAAGTCCAGTCCAATCATTCCCATTTCCATTTCTTTTTCATTCAATGATATTTTTTAATTGAGGTTGCTTATTAAACTTGCTGACAGTCGAGGACCCCCTCCACCTTTTCCCTTACGTTCTTCGAGTTCATTGTTCATGTATTTAAAATTAAAAATTGTGATCAGAAAGGTTATGAAAGCTATAGAAATTTTTTTGGCTTCCTGTACTTTGGTGAATAACCAATGGAAGCCGTAAGGTACTTGTATTTAACTGACTCAATACACCTTGGAATAGTTTCTCAAATTAACAGAAAATTACTTGATTATAAAAGATACAATGTATAATGCATCAGAAGTTTATACATGTAAGTCATATAATGTAAGATATTTGAATGAAAAAATATTTTGATCATGATATTTACAGTAGAACAGACTCCATTTATTCAAAAACACAACAGACGAAAAAAAAATAGTAAAAGAAAATAAGAAACTGCGTTTACAATGCCGCAACTTTGACGTCGTTTTCTGAGCATTGTTACGTCAAAAGATAAGGGCCCTTTTTTCGTGACGGAAGTCATTTCATACTTGTCTTTTCTGGGCTCTAAATACATGCGCTTGTTTCATACAGGAGGTCTATTAACTATACATGTACATAATATTGTGTATAGATAATAGATCTCCAGTATGAAACAAGCGCCTGTGCCTCTAAATTAGAAATAAATGTTCTGTTCTATATATCTATATTTTAACATAATTTAAAATGAATGTGACCTGACACATATAAAAATACATTTTGTACTTATTAATATAAACATCTTTTAATTTCAATAGGTGCCCTTGTAATAACCATCAGATCTAAGACTACAAAAAAATGATAAGCAGAGAAAAAAAAATCAACCGTTTTTCAACATATAGGTCAAGCACGCGTCTTAATATACCAATAGCGTCACCGGACGGACCGGATACTTGGCCTTTGTACTTAATGAAATGTGTCCACTACTCGATAGGTCACCCTTTACTGGCTACTACCACTAGGTTAGTGCATGTACATCCTGATGCTTCAGAGAAGATAAACAGTTCTCTGGCATTTTTCACATTATTCTCTTGATCTATTCTATACTATATATAGGCCTAGATGTAACGCTCGAATCGTTATGTCAAAGTTAAAGCCCCAGTGAACTGAATTGTATTGCTTGCCGGTCAGATGCCAATACATACAGATGACTAAGCTTGCCATAAATAAATATCTAACAAGATAAACATGCAATAGACGAGAAATTCAAGAAGAATACAAAACCAATAAGACCTCGCTATGTCCCGAAAAGCTCCTACATTATTTATAGATATACGCGTGCGACAGTGTGTACAGATATATGCCTGTGTCTTTAAGAGAAATCGTAAATAAATCGTACAGTGGATATGTTGTTTAAAACCTTACCTGATAAGCAATCGTGGTCGGTGTACGCGCGTGTATTGTTCAAGCGATGAGGTTAAAATAGATCGATCATAACCGCTAGCCAGTATATTCTAGCGATTATAGTTTCCCATTTCTATTTATAGATTAGAAGTCTAATTATAACCACAGGGTATTTCCAACTGTCCGATAAAGCTCTTAAGAATATAAATATTTTGGAAAACCCGTTGCAGGAGGACTGTAGGCGAATTGTAACAAACTAACAATGTCTAAAACACTACTTAAAATATACTTCACACTAGTATGATGTATCGCTTTATATCGTGTCCCGTGACTACCCTTCGTTTTTTGTAAACGATTAATGCCCCAAAAAAACCTATTTAGGCTAAACAATCTATTTTTTTGTATCATTTATCAGCGAAAATTTTATGTTTCAAATGTAGGAAAAGTTTCAGTTGTATTCTAAAAATCCAAAGTTTTCTCGCTAAGAGGAAATTATTTAAATATTATTGTGTAATAAAAATCTTTCCCACTTAATTATTTCCTGTGTGATATACTATACCAATATTTCAAACCCTCCAGAGAAACACTATGTGTATAAATATGAATAATAAAAATTTTAAACGTGTCCCATGATCTGAAATTTTCCTTCTTTCTTAAAATCTCTCTCTCTCTCTCTCTCTCTCTCTCTCTCTCTCTCTCTCTCTCTCTCTCTCTCTCTCTCTCTCTATATATATATATATAACAATTGTCTTTGCATTGGAAACTGTTTCGTGTATAATTAATATTCCTTTGTGCGTGTGTTAGTGTGTGTGTCCGGTGGATTGGGTGTAACGATCGAAGGGGTGGGGGGGGGGGGGGGGGGGGGGGACTGGGGTTCTACCCAACGAATCCCATTTTACGGAATTCAGGCACTCTTTAGCCCAAAACATAATTCATTGTATCTTTTATAAGATTTTGAGATGCAAGCAAATATATCTGTTTAACAGATATATGTGTGACACTAAAAGACTAAAATTTATCAATTTTAACTTAGCTATAGCAGTTATCACATGCATGCATATACCGAGTATGAATTGAGAAAAAATATCGGTAGCTTATAAAAAAAACCCTTTGAATTGGTAAAGATTCATGTACCTCTATACTAGTATATAACACGTGTACTTTGTATTTTTATATACATGTTAATTTTTAAGCAATCGGTTATATTGTATATCATACACATGTACATACACATGCAATGTTAAGACAAATGAATTATCTTTGTATATGCGAGAGTGGTGCAAGTATGTAGAAGCCCCATGGCAATAAACTGAGAAAAAAACTCGTTAATTCAATGAAACATCAGATGTGGGCTGGTATGTCTTAAGGTATCTCACTCGTCACGTTTTGAATTCATTGCGCACATGATCATTTTATTTAAAATAAATATGATTTTATTTACTTATTCGTCACAGAAAGATTACTATTTCATAATTACACAACACTCATAAAGAAAACCCATTTGAATTCAATAAACAAACAAGTTTTATATTTTCGTGCGGAGGGTTTTTTTTAGACGAAAATGATAGAAACAAGCAATTTTATGAATTTTCAATATACTTTTCTTTTTAATATACTTTGCTCATTACTCATATTTTTAACAGTTGATAGGTTTGTTACATATTCTATAAGTTCTGTGTGACATGTACAAAATTAAATTTAGAGAGTGTGATAGACTTTTAGCATAAAATCATGCAAATATTTAGAAAAAGTCTGAAATTTATTAAGCCAAATTTTTCAAGAATTTTCCCTTTGAAGCCCTCCATCTAAAATTTGATATCACTGACCCCCATATTTCATTATGTCAAAATAATACTGAATACATATCTAGGCAAACATGATTAATATTATAAAATTCTTGATATTCAAAAAGTTTTTATTTCAAATCAAATTGTAACTATAAGAGAAATTGTCTTTTTTAAGTGCAAAAAGGTCACGAAAAAATTTCTGCAGCTTCATGCAGTATTTTTCATGCAATTGCAATTTGATGAAATAATTTTGCTTAGTTAAAAATACTGGCAAGAAACGCTAATCAAGCTGAAATTGCATTTTAGGTGCAAAAAGGTCAAATCAAATGGGTCTTAACTCGGAGGGATGAAAACTGACCGCCCCCCCCCTCCTTTTTCTTTGTATTTTTTAAGTAGGTTTTGTCTACAGATTTCAATGATATACTTCTCAAGAAATTCTTGATACTACAACATTCAGGTGTGGGATACCTTAATGTAAAAATAATCAACCTCTATATCATCGTCTCTAGCCAAGGTCCAGAGTGGCAGAGACTGCATAACTCTCTATATATGGGAGGTAATCCATGTTGAGCGTGGTGTGCGTGATATTGAATTACAGGGTGGGTGTAAATTTACCAAAAAAAACCCAATACGATGAATTTTGTATTTTTACACACACCCAGAGAATTTATTATTCACAACATGGCGTTTGTGACGATGCATGTTTAATACTAGATGAAATTCAAAAATATAAACTATTGCTCTCAGTTTATGGTCTTGGGGTGAAAGGTAAATTCAAACTGACAACCACACCAATGCGCCAGGTAGCATGAAATCTGCTACAAGTGTAGCACATTATAAGCAATTTACGAAAAGCAGAAGTCCAGAAGATGAAACAAAATTCCAATTATACAGCTATGGACGACGGCAGCTAAATATTTTCCATTGTCAGCTTAGAAACTTTTCAAGCAGATTTGTTCAAGCGTGATTTAACTGATTCAGCTAAATATTGTAAATGTGGTTACTCCTATGAAGACTGTGTTTATTTGGGTTTTTTTTCAATGTTCATGCTATAATTCTGCCAGAAACTCTCTGATTGAATACACGAATAATCCAGACATGCCAATAGATGTTGATATTGTAAATTTGGCTACAGTTGTCTACCCTTAAGGAAAATATGTTGGGTTTTTATTTTTACGGAATTAAGCAATTCTTTAAAAAAACACAAAAAGATTTTAGAATGTACAATTGTATCATTTAACAAAATATGTGCTTGTATGTAACTTAAACGTATCTGTAACACATAACATTGCTGAGCCTATTTTATATTTTTCATTTTTTTTTTCTGTCTCTCTCATTTTCACATTACTGTATACAAGGAAATATACGCCCAATTTTTATTTTCGCCCCTTTTGCCCACATTTTCAGTGGTCGAATTTAAAACTGGATGAATTCAAATAATTCTAAATATATTTCTTTTAAGACAACTGAGTTTGGGCGAATTCAAAACTGGGCGTATCCTTTTGCAAGTATAGAAGGGCGAAAAGAAAACGGGTCGAAAATAACCCTGTATACAGCATTTCCTCCTTTTATTTTCTATCTGTTTGATTCATTTCATGTATTTTCCACATTTCTACATTCTTCAGACTAGTTTAGAAAGTCTTTATTATATTGTTATATCTGTACATTGATGGGAAGAACTATTAAAGACAACTTTGCCTGCTAATTGATCCATATTCAACTATATACCTAAGTTCATGTATATATTATCAATAATATACTTCTTATACTAAATTCAACAACGAAATTCTTTGAAAATCAGTTAAGGTATCGTTTCAAGCCATGATCAAGAATGCACATAGAGCTCTCTCCTAGATGGGAGAGGATCGTACATATTGGACATGGTTTGCGGCGATTCCTGTCGGGGGGGGGGGGGGGGGGGGGGGGGGGTCTAACATATATTTGAAACATTTGCAGTAGTTTTATTGATTGTCACTCCGGACAATTCTAATTTATCAAAATCCAACGCGTAATACGTTTTCAAATATTTCAGTCCGATGTCAAAATAAGATTGGTATTGAGGTATATGATGAAGTCCATCTTCAATCTTATTTGTTGTACACTTTACTTACTTACTCAATATCCTCTCCATGCTCCTGAGGACGCATGAGGCCGTATTTATTGTACACATTTAAAAAAAAAAAGGTCTATATTTTTAATGTCGCCTTATAAGCATATCTTTACCGGTCTCAATAATCAAATTTAAACTTTGTTTTTAATGCCCTTGTCCTCAGTCACAGCTGTCAAACAAGGAAGCAGGCAGATAAAGAAATACATGTTGTGCATGTACAACAAAAGAAATTGAAACGGAAACTAGGAGAGCCTCTTATATACATCGGTTTCTCCCTGTTACATAACAACAAGAGTACCAATCTAACCTACATATAACAAAGAACAAATACTTAAATTACTAAAAACAGACTTGTAATTCAGACAAGGCTGACAACTTGAGTAAGAAACACACATCTGGCACGTACATGGTATATTTTGGTGCACACAATTCAAGTCTTGTACGTATATTATAAGTTTAAGGTTCAGAAATTATTTACAAGTGCGCCTAAATGTTTCGAAGTGTACCTTTTATTTTGAAAATGGCCTTTGCTTAAAAAAATTAAAATCTAGGAAATGTATGTATATATTATTATATGTAAGTGAACGAAAACTACTAGTACATGTGTTATCTCTCTCTCTCTCTCTCTCTCTCTCTCTCTCTCTCTCTCTCTCTCTCTCTCTGTGAAAAACCATCCATATTGCAAAACCATGCCAAATAGCACGAGAGAGAGAAACCATTACAATAACGATATAAAACAAATGTGGGAAAAATCAAAATAATTGGGCTTTTGACCCTAGCTCCTCGTGTTTTATACACTTTTTTTACAGAACCTCCTGTGAATTAAAACAAGAATTGGCGAGTGCACGTGATTTCGATTAATTATCAATTCTCATATCTCATCCACAAACTTATGTGTCGGGGAAAAACAAGAGGTCAATAGGCCTTAACGGTCACCTGAGTACCATAACCCATACACAAACTTGTCGAGGAGTCTCATATATGTATTTAATTAAGTTTCATTCTGGAGTAAAAAAAATTATAATATTGTAATGACGACCACCTTCCTGTCTGAAATCTTTCAAAAAGGACTATGAAACCTACTTTCATAGGAGTAAAGAAGATTTCCTAAGATTTAATACATTTTCACCATATAGCTACATTGACCCCGCCCTAGGGCCTAAACTCCTGTCCCAGGGGTAATGAATTTCACAATTTAGGTAGAAGACTTCATGGACATCATAACCATGCATTAAGTTTTTAACAAATATATATGGGAGTAGAGAAGAAGATTTTCTAAGATCTAATTCATTTTTACTAGATGGCCATATTGGCCCCACCCTAGATCCTGAACCCCTGACCCAGGGGCCATGAATTTCAAAATTGTGGTAGAGGGCTTCATGGACATCATAACCATGCATTCAGTGTTTTCCTCACATCTGTGAGAGTAGAGAAGAAGATTTTTGAAAATTTGGCTTTTTTTGCATATTTGGCCCCGTCCATGGCGCCCTGGGGGTGGTAGAGCCATGAATTTCATAATTTAGATTCTTCTTACCATAGAGATGCTTCACACCAAAAATGGTAACAATTGGCCTTGTAGTTTTCAAGAAGTTAAAAATCTAAAATTGAGTGACTCAGGTGACCTAAAAATAAGCAGGCGTCAGAGTTATCTCACACAAATAAAACAGATGTTTTCCAGGCCATGGGAATAACGGTTCACAAGTTTAGATATCTACGCTAAATAGTATTGTTTGAATTGACTGATCGACAAAACCTGCCCCTCACGGAGTCTCTGCTATACCCCGGCATGCTCATCTTCACAAGTCCAGGGCTTTTCTGATCCGCTCCGCTATTCATAAAATCTACAATGACACGTGTGAAGATCGATGCGGAATGCCATACAATTTAAAATTGAAGCTTTTTACTGTCTATTTGAGCGTTATTTGAATAACATTATGCTTCTAATTGTTCATCACAGTTATAATTTAAGAACATTTTTGTTCGTAGCAGCAACAATTACCGGGTCTATTTAAAAATTCCAAGGGAAAAAGAAGACTTTAAGGAGCTCAAATCACAAAACACAAGATGTCCATTCATCAATACTATTATATATAGTAGGTTTGTATAATAGAATATTCTGGACTGTTCTTAAGTGGTCAGTTATTCTTCCTGGGACATTCTTGAGTGTCCAGGTAATTCATGTAACTTCTTGTACATATAAATGATATATTTCTAAGATTTATATTTTAGTATAAATAACTTGTAAACAGTGCTCATAAAAAGAAGTTATTCTGACCCCTAACAATACTAATGGGATTATTTTATTTAGCCGATACCATGTTTCGTGGATTATCATATTGTGTGCATGTTCATAAAGCTTTAATTTCGTGGATTCAGTTATCCTCATAAAAAATAAAGACTACAATTCATAATTCAATTGAGATATTTTGAGGGAGGGGTATCCTCGAAATCCACAAAATTCAATCAAGCCAATACAAATTCTAAAGATTCTAAAAAATTGATTCATATTCTTAAACAAAAAAATATGTACATTTGTATTTTTGTTTTTTTCCTTTTTCCTTCGATTTACCTTTTATTTGTTTGTTTGTTTGGATTTTTTAAAATTTGGTTTATTTTTTTTTTAATCACTTTCAGTATGTAAATAATACGTAAAATAATACATCATTTAGTTGAAAGAGAAAATATCATAGTACATGTACATTTATACCGTTGAATTATAAGCTACATGTTTCAGAAATAAACTTGAACAATTCCATTGTAATTTTAAAATTTAAATCAATCAAAATTTATTTTCTTTGATTACTCTTGAAGTCGACAAAAGACTAATGCCGACAGCTTTAATATCTCATCGTTATTCTCATAGAAACATTTGAAATTAAAAAGTTACAAAAAAGTTCCACAAATTATAAATATTTTTTCCTCTAAATTATTGACTTCGATAGCAAATAAAACTTTAATGATATATCAAAATCTCCCACAACTATCTTGCCTCCTACAATATAATTGAAAAAAAAAGGAAATCACTTTCCGCTCACATAGCATTGGAATTCAAGGGTAATGCTGGCGGTAAAATAGGAAATTACAGTGAAACCATTAGCACTGTCTGCTAAATTGTACTAAATAAATATAAGTTAAAAACTGTTTTACAGAACATGTATGCTATACAGACATTGACTTTATGCAATACAGATATTGACTTGATAAAACGGCACCATATGATTTGCTGTGCTCGAAGATAGAAATGCTAGTTAATGTTGAAAAACAGTTCCGCCGATCTCGGACAATATAAATTACCTCTGACATCGTGGTCTTATAAACAAAAAATGTTTGGCGTTTTGTTGGTAGAAATAGGTTTGAATAAATGTTATATTTAGTTAGGGCATGATATTGTTTATGCAAGCATATTTTCTTCGTTATAAAAGGTTTATTTTTATCTATATGATTATAAATTTGTATTCAGTATTATGCCATTTTCTAAATGAGGTTTGTATAACAAGTGAGGAAGCATATTTGCATCCCCCTTTCTTTCGCCCACTCTCCCTCCCAATCCACCCACCCTAGGGGTGTAAATGTAAAGTTTTACAGATGTTACAACACGTGACGTCACCAATCATAGAGTATACAAAGTCATCATATTTTATATCAAAATAATATTTGATGATTACAAACTGAGTATTTTATTTGAGTAATCGCGTGCTACTATTTTTAAAGTTCATTGGTAAAAACAAAATTGTCGTATATAGATATGAACATATATATTTAAGGAACAAAAAATTCATTTTAATAGACATTATTTATCATAGGTCTGCTCAAAATAGCTTGATTTTGACAATTGTCAAACTTGTGTATATTCACCAACCCTGTTGGTTTGGGTGTACTGGTTAAATTCTGGTATTTTCTAATGAGCTCTTTGTCCTTGGCAATACTAGAACTGTCATCTAATAAAGAGTTTTTTCATGTCATATAATTAATGAGTTTCATTATCTCTTTTCAGTCATCACTAGAGAGACACTTCTATATCTTCGTGTTTCTTTGTGATTGGTAGCTTATATTTCCTTTAGACTTGAACTGTTTCTATGAAAAAGTTAATACTAAGGATACACCCAAACAATACTTCAAACAAACGCGTATACACTGACTCGAAGGACAAAAAACAACACCAAACTGGAGCAGAATTTGTTTTAACAAAATGTGTGATGAACATTGTCAACTTTCCTTCCAGTGCTAATGTTTTCGGTGGATGCATGCTTTACTTTGTAATTCATGAAATATCAGAATTCTCTAGGGACGTAGACTGAGTCGACCATAGCAATGTGGTTGACAATAGAGGGAGAAGATTTTGAAAAGACAACAAAAGCAAACTAACTTGATACGAGAAAGTTAGGATGATTTCAGAAGTATCATAACGTTGTGTATAAAATCATCACAAATAACTGATATTAAAAATCAGACAACAATGTGCATAAAAATATTTAAATCAAATAATTAGCTAAGTACAACCATACCTGACAAAAGCTAAATTACTCTCCCCATAATTATGTAAACAACAGCTTCTTTAAGCAAGTCAAGTAAACCAGTTAGCGATGACGGTACCGTTATGAACTCGAGTTTCACAAATCCCCTTGACTGCACCGACCTTACAGTATACAATAAAACGCACTGAGCTGTTCCCTGCACCAAGGGAAAAAATTCTAGTCTATTGACTGCTCAAGTATTAAATAATTGTTTTATTACCTAATTGCATTTTTAGTATTTAGGGCTTACAATTGTATATTACAGAAGGTTTTCGTGCCATTATTTACTTCAATTCACTTTTAACAAAGTGCAGACAAGTGACTTTCTAAACTTCGATGTAAAATCATTAGGGAAGCCTTTACATACTCGCGTTCTGAAATACATTGTCGGTCCAATAGATCGCAGTCTATTGACCGGCGGTCCAATAGATCGCAGTCTATTGACCGGTGGTCCAATAGATCGCAGTCTATTGACCTGCTGTTCAATAGAACGGTTTTAATAGCTAGGCAAAATTGCATACACATACAAAATAGACGCAAATATTTAATTTGTAATAAGATAACAATATTCCTTTGATTAGGTAATAATTACGGCTAGTGGCATCCCGATTATAGAAAAACAATGACCTCATCCAAAAAGCTAATGATCTCATTAACTCGCTAGGGGCAGACGTTTCATCAAACGTGCAAGTGATATCGGTAACGCGACTCCCAAGTAGATTCAACAACTGGGGCGGTTGTTGGCCTCGTAAAAATTAGATTTAGAAATAGAGAGGAAAAAATACAGGTCTTAAAAGAACAAAATGAAGTTGAAAGATACTGAAAAGTTCAAAAAGGTGTTCATAAAAAGTAGCAAGTCACGTGTGGAACGTCTCATTGAAAGGAATACGCGGTCCATTTTGAAAAACCTACCGCAAGCCTACATTTTGACGCCAACGGCATAATCAGACCTAAACTGAAAAAAAGCTCTCGCTTTTACTATATGCGGACGACATAGCCAATCCGAAGCGGAACTTCAATGGGTGAAATATGGGACCGTGATGGACAATATGTGTTTACATATTTAATGAGCTGTAAATCTAGACAGTTATTAAAATTCGTTTTTAAAAGCATTTCGAATTCGGAGACAATTTCTTTATAGATAATTTATTTATTTGTAGATATTCGCCCTGATATAACATTATAATTTATTGTTTTGCCTCGGACTAGAATGTCTTGATGTCATTGGATGAAACGCGTCACGTGATTGCCTTACAAATTTCTTTAAACGGCGAGCGTCAAAATTTATACGGCAACATGGCGGACGTAACGTTATTTAAGCTGATTTTTTACCCAAACGTTCAACCATACATCTAATTTTTAAGCCCCCAAATATTTAGAGTGATCCCCCTTTGCCCGTGACGTAATATTCTGATCCTACAATGGCATCCAGGTTTTTGCAGATGACTGGCGAGGAACGAAAAAAACAAGAGAATTAAGCTATGTATTTAATTGTTATATTATCTTTTGTTTGTTTACATAACAAACTTTAGGTCCTCGGCAAAACAAAACACTTATTAGGTTTGTATTGACTGTTTACAGAAATTTTGGGGTCAGTAAAGTCCATAGAAGGCTCGGCTTCGCCTCGCCTTCTATGGACTTTACCGACCCCACAAATTTCTGTAAACCGTCAATAACAAACCTAATAAGTAATATTATTGTTTTCCCTCGGACTGAAATGTCACTCTTTCATTGGTTTACACATGGCACGTGACTGCCTCATATATCTCTATGTAGGTTCGTTGAGAATTAAAAGTAGGCAATATGGCCGTCATTGGCCGCCGCTTCGCTTACTCATCTCGATATTTCATATTATTTAACCGTAAGTTCTTAAAATATTTAGAGTCGTTGCCCTTTGGAATTATTTTTAAATTAGAGTAGTTGCCCTTTGAATTGACGTATACATGGTTTTGCGTAGTCCGAAATATCTGACGTTTTCCTGTTGTTTTTTTTTTAACGATTTTGATATTTTACTTGCCAGGAAAACGTCAGAACCAGCGCCATTACGAAAACTGGAAATTCACCGCCTCCATCTGGAAGCGGCATACTAGACTCGATGTTAAATAGATATATATTTAAAGTCAATAATACACCTTAAAATGTAATTTTCTGTACATTTTGATAATTACACTGATAAACAGTAGTGTTGTTGACCTATTTTCTCGCGAGATTTCAAAAATGCACGAAATCAAAACAAATCTCAACAGTTGGATAGAATGTGTTCAACAGCCTGTTTATGGGCCGTAAGGACCCATAAAAGCAATACATTATTAGTGAGCAGTAAAATCATCGTCTTATTAATTAGTTGTGAGTGAAACATTTAATTCAACTCGTAAATATTTAAAATCGAGCCGAGAATGCCGCCTCCAGTTAGAGGCGGCGAATTTCCAGTTTTCGTAATGGCGCCGGTTCTGACGTTTTCCTGGCATGTAAAATATCAAAATCGTTAAAAAAAAGCCAGGAAAACGTCAGATATTTTGGACTAGGTTTTGCGTAGATCATTGCTTTTTGCGAATAAATGTGTCACTTGATAGTCCCTCGGGAAAACATAACACTTATTAGGTTTGTTACTGACTGACTACAGAAATATATCGGGTTGATCAATTTCATAGATGGCGAGGCTGCTCGGCTTCGCCTCGCCATCTGATTTATGAGATTGATCAACCCGACATATTTCTGTAGTCAGTCAGTAACAAACCTAATAAGTAATATCGTAAATATGTAACATAACCCCAATATAATTTAATGATTATACACTAAGTCTTGTATAACTGGTGATGAACTATAATTGTTGATATAACCAAAGATGACTTATAGGCCCAATGGGCCGGGTGCCCAATATTAATGTACAAGTAATTTATTCAAATTTGTACTAAATGGCACGATTGTACATAATATGCACATGTCACTATAATAAATAAATTACTATAATACTAAATTACTACTACTTAACCAAATGTACACGAGTTTGCAAAGTACTTAATGATCATTGTAAAAACGATGGCCATTTTAGAGTATGCCGTTAAATAGGGCAACAACAGAGAAACACATTGTATGATATTTTAAGTAGGAATAATGTCTACATAAGAGTGTAAAAACTTGAAAAACATTAAATGTATAATTAATAATTTAATTTAAAAGCAATATGAGCTGCACATTTTTAATGCATGTTGGTGTTAGCGGTAGTCACTGTAAAATTTTTGGTAGTCATACATGTATTTTTATTGCTAAAATTAAAATATGTCAGAAGGACAGTATACTAGATATCAACAATGATTATTGGTTGTAAAATTACATGTATGTTAGTTAGTATTTTGTGGGAAAATCTTTTAGTATTCCTACATCGCCTTTCGTATAAGTTTCATTCGGTAATAAAAGTTATAGCCCCCCCCCCCCCCCCCCCCGATATTAAAAGATAAAAATGTAAACCAAAAAAAAAAATTAGTTTTCAAGTCGCGAGTAAATACTGTGTCACAGGCTCATTCTGTCAAATACTTTTTTATTCACGAAAAATATACTCTTTACCTTAACTTTTAACATTATTACACTGCACAATGCACCAATAATTGGGATGTTGGGGGGGGGGGGGGGCAAACTCTGTTTAATAACGTAGAAAATATACAAAGGCAGGCGTCGGTGTACACTGTGCTGGTTATACCATTTATCTAATAGTTTCCTAGTTATGACTTACCAATAAACGAATGATGTTGAATACACGTAAGGTAAATCTACTGGCTTTATAGAGCATGTATACATACAGCTTATAAGCTTACATAGATCAACATCGAAAAGTAAGATGCGAGAACGCACCACGAAAGCCATCGAAAACTTGCGGGCATCCCTTGCCTCCGCCGTTTATTATGATTTCCTCCTCATTTAACTATCTACCACTGTAATAATGTTATTAAACTGAAAAATTAACACAAAAAAAGAGGCAAAGTCTGTTTACGTTCAGTCACTACGCTTTTTACGTAAAGAATCGACAGTGTAAAGGACGTGTTCAATTTTGTTTTTTAGGTGGATTTTTTTTAATTAAGGTGGCATGGGACACCTGTCAATATTAATGTGGATAAAAGTTCATTATCATCAAAATACTTTCATCGGTTTAGAATTTTCAAATTTTACAATATTTGACCAAAATTTGAAAAATTTAAAATTAAAATTGAAAATGTTTGGAAAGCAAATCATGACTAACAGTTTAGTGGTTTACGCTCGAACCCATTGCGCTACAATTTTGAAAAGAAAATACTTATAAAAGTATACATATACTTGTTTTTATTGTTAATTTCGATAGGAAGTATGTCACAATATTTAGGTGTCCAAAACCACCTTACCTCCATCTCCCGCCTACAGCTTTTATTTGAAAATCTACAATTCTAAATGTATGCGTCATAATATAAATGTACAC